>OY970832.1:20000-2747614 GCA_963853835.1 Calendula officinalis | reverse complement strand
TGATTCGATGATGTCACCTAAAAAATTAACTAGACGTCCAAGTGGTAGAAGGTCTATTACATTTGATACTCCTGTGAAGAAGAATAAAGCTTTAATTAAAAGTGTTTCTGCTGCTGATAATGATGATAAAGATGATGATTTTTGTGATATTCTTACAGGCGATCTCTTTGCAGCGGTAAGCCTGTTATTATAAAACTCTTTTATATAATTGTCGAACAGTTATTGTGCTCTGATAATCCTAATTTGTCGAAATTTAATCTCGAATTCTAGTTAATTTGTTGAAAGAAAATTTAAGAAAAAATCGAAAAACAGAAACCATGGTCAAAACTGGACTTATAATGGGAATTTCAAATTTTCAGCTACATTTTTGATAACTGACTTCTATAATTTATTTATTTTTTTATATTTTTTGTTAAAATATAATATTTATTATTTATTATATTATTATAAAATATTATATTATAATAATATAATAAATATTATTTTTAATAAAAATATTAAAAACTATTTTCTTTTCCATAAATACTTTTTGAAATTTCTTTTTAGAAAAATGTAGACAAAGAATTAGAAACTTTTAGTAGTAATTAATCACTAATACTTGTGCACATGATTAAAATTAGACGAATTTGTATTTGTGTTTAATGAATTTTCATTTGTGTACAATGAATTTTTTACTGCAGATTAAAGAAAAAGAACAGAAGGCATTAGACGAAAATAATCCATTAATCTCACAAGCCAAATGGAGAAAACAGATGATTGCAGGATTACCAAAACTCTTCAACATTCTTTGGTATTACTTTCATGAGATCAAGCGATCAGTTGTCACAAAAGATGAACTTATGCACAAAATACTTTCAAGTCAACTTGAAATCGTTGACCGACGTAAGTCAACATATTATTGATTACCAGATAATTTCTAATAATTTTGAATCTAATCTTGGTTTTTTGGATACAGGAGAAGTTGATGAACAGCTTAGATTGTTGCAAAATCTTGCCCCTGAATGGATTTATGAAAAAATGACATCTAATGGTGGTCTTATGTTCTGGTAAGTCCAGTTTTTTTTTTTTTAATTTTAATTTATTTTTAAAATTTATGATTTTGATTGATGGTTTTTATACAATTTGCAGCGTCAACAAAATATCGAGCCCGGAATTGATACGCACAAGATTATCAGAAGCTATTTAAGTGAGACTTTAACTTCAACTATCAAGTTATCAGAAGCTATTTAAGTGTAGGCCTTTAGGGAGTTATTATGTCTTGTGAAGGGCATATTAGTCATTTTGGTGATGTAGGTTTTTTGTATTTAAGTTTCTATGTACAGTCTTCTTTTTAATGTAAATGTATTTAACTAAGATTAACATGTTATTTTGGGCTCAATAGTTACTGTTATAGCAATTTACAAATGGGCTGGGCCATAGATGAATGGTTTAAAAAACTTCCTTTCTGAACAAATTTAACTTATCGTTAGTTAACTGTCAACTTATTTAGTTTCTTGAAAATAGAATCAGTTATCATCTTATCCTGTTTTTACATTGTTTAGCATATTAAACAAACAATTTGTTTAATGCTGCTTGATTTTATATACAGAATAAAAAACAATCATTAAATTTAAACCTTTTGTCATATCGTTTGTTTGCAACCGAATAAACAACCATAATTCGTCATTTCATTGTTTAAACCCGTTGAAGTCACCGTCGATTCTTGTCAATATCCTGTTCAACAGTTGTAATTCTTGAATCAAGAATCTTTCATAACAATGTATATATAAGTTTACAAGTCATAAACCAATTATAAGTTATAAACCCTAGTGAATCTTCAAAAATGAGGCAAAAAGAATTTATGGAATTTAGAACACCACAACATCCATCTTTGGGTACCAATAATTGGGGTGGTGCATCACCTATGTTAGCTAGAGATATACCAAAAGAATCCTTGGAACAAAGGTATATTAGGTTTAATACTATCCGAACACACGATGAAATCTTTCCAATTCAAAGTCAAAGTCAAAATCAAGGTCAAACCCGCAAATCATTTCGGAAGGGAATTTTGTTGAAGTTGATATGGCCCGATAAAAAGATGAAGGAAAAAGAAACGTTGGGTGGTAAGTTGAAGAAAACGAGATGGTTTCACGAGCTTGACCCGAAGAGAAGATGGCCACAAGGTTGGTGATCATGTGAAGTTATGAATCAAGATTAAATTTTGTTTTTTGTAATTAGTTGTTAAAATATATGTTTATGCAATTTGACTCTTAAAGTTTTTTTAGAATTATAGAATAAGAAGCCTTTTTCTTTAATATTATAATTAGAAAATGCTTAGAATATTATTTGGTAAAACAATATAATCGCGATGATACGATTGATGTTTTATAAGTTTAAACCATTACATAATATTTACATTTACATTCTCACATATATTTACGTTCAAAGAGGTCCATCATTTTTTTGAAATCTCAAGGAACAAATCACAATCATTGATCAATAAGATCTAATGATCCAGATTAATCACATATTTTATACATTGAGAAGTATTTTAGTCATTTTTTTAAAAAAAAATATTTAAAAAAAAATTATTATTATTAATCACATAATGTGATTGTATACTGAATCACATGTGATTGAACTAAAACATCAAATGTGATTAAATATATAATCACATGTGATTTTACACTAAAATCACATGTGCTTAAGCACTACACGTAATTATCAAATAAATATTATTTTTTAACGAAAAAAATAATAAAAAATTTAAAATAAAAAATCAAATGCCAAATGACCAAAATACCCCTTCATGAAAATATGTGATTAATCTTGACCATTGGATCTTATTGATCAATGGTTGAGATTTGTTACTAAGAACTTCGTAAAAATGATGGACCTCCTTAACATTTCTCTACATACATAATATAATCAAAATCGACCCGTTTACTCTTTTGCAATTTTAGGACATAATTAACTATTATTTATTTAACAAGAATCGATATTATTTATTACACAACAATTGCTTCACCAAGTGGGTTTACTAGAGCTTAAAGAAAGAAAGGGATGAGGTACCATCTTGTCCTTTTGCTCTGTAGTAAGCCATATATTCTTTATGGTCAGTTTGTCTGTATATCGGGCCACCCTTTTCCGATAGCAGCTCGTTTATCGGCCCGTATGGCCTACAAGTATTGGCAGTACTTGGATAAAGGAAACATACAGCCGATATTCTTGGCCCGTTTGGTGCAACTAGTACTCTATGTTCCACACTCTTGAACTTGTCATTGGTGATGAGCTACATACATTATTTAAAACAAAAAAAATTGAGCCCAAACCGAAGACCAATAGACCGAACAGAACCAGATCCAAACTGAAATCGATAGACCTGAAACCGAAAATGATGAATTTTTAAAAATCAAACACCAAACTGATTACATGTTTTCGGTTTTGGTTGTTTTTCTGTTCAGTTTGGTTTTTTCGACTCAAATGCTCTCCCCTAACTATTGAAAAATATAAATTTTGTAACAATGTATACAAAGTATATAAAATATTGGAAAATGTGTACTTCGGACGACGTGACCTAACTCACACCAAATAGTTACTCGTTTTGACCTATTACCTGCATAAGATCGCCAATATTTACAATAAGTGCACCTTTGACCGGTTTGACATTGACCCATTGATTTCTATATAGAACTTGAAGACCGCCAATACTATCTTGAAGAATAATGGTCATAAAAGACGGGTCAGAGTGTTTTGTTGCTCCTAGAGTCAAATCGGGCTCCGGGCATGAGGGGTAGTAGTGGCACACGAGCATTGCGGTTTTCATGCAATCAATTTTTGTTAGGTAGTCTTTATCGAGCCCTAAAGCTTCTGATAGCAACTCGGCTAGTGTGTTTTTCAGCCCGATTATCCTTTCCATATAATTATGTATCTCCCGCCTACAAGCCACAAAAAGGGAGTTATTAAAAGTGACAAAAAAGTGTTTGTTGGTCAATCTGGCTCTCGGCCCGTTTCAACTTGAACCCGTTGGTCAATTCGGATCAGCTAAACGGGCCATGTTCGGGTTGAGTGGTATCAACCTGGGGTGCCCAACGGGTCAACCCGACCCGACCCGGCTCTTATCGGGTCGGGTCGTCGGGTTAGAGGTTTAAAAAATCCTAACACGAAACCCGACCCGATAAGGATTCGGGTTTGTCGGGTTCGGGTTTGTCGGGTTTCGGGTTTGTCGGGTTGACCCGATCGGGTTGGTCGGGTTACACTTGAGTTTGGAATATTTTGTAAAAATTAAAGAAATTATTTAATATATTAAATTTTATGAGTTTTTATTTAACACTTTTAATTATTAATTGATTTTTACTGAATACTTTATCATATAATTTGCTAACTAATTGATTTAATAGTAAAAATTTCTTAATTTTTATAGGAAATATAATACTTAAACTTTAATCGGGTCTAATCGGATCAACCCGAACCCGACAAAGTTAAGAAATTCTAACCCGAAACCCGTCCCGATAACGAATCGGGTTGGTCGGGTCGGGTTTAAAAAACCCGATAATTACATGGAACCCGAATAGACCCGACGCGATTAGCATAATCGGGTTCGGGTTTAAGTCGGGTCGGGTCAACCCTTTGGGCACCCCTACCTGTCAACCTGAACCTGACACGAATTGTCATACTTAGCTTACCTACAAACTTGTGGCAATGCATTAGGATCAAGTACACCATCAGCATAACAAGAAGAAACCGAATCCCTCCAATTAACCGCTTTTGATACATAAAGATCTCCATTAGAATAAAACTTCACTTTCGGTTCATGCTCACGTGAGTACCACTCCATTTTCACCTCTTTCGGTTGCTCATGAAACCGTCTTATCCCTTCTATCATATCTTCCAAAACACTAGCCCGAATCCCATGGTTAACCATTTGAAAAATCCCCCATTTTTCCGATGCTTCCCGTATTTCACCAATAATTTTAGCCCGTTTCCCGCCTTCAAAACCCGTAAGATCTATCACCGGAAGTTTGACCCCCGGGTTGCATGTTCCCGGAGACACGTTTTCCGGTGGATGAACAAAAAATTTCGGGATTTTCAGCACACCGGCATCTAACAGTCCTTTCACTCCGGCTTTCGTTCGGTCAAAATCAGCTTTGGCCCGATAAAAATCTTGACTCATGCTCGACATATTTAAAACCAAAAGAAAATGAGAGAAATGAAAATGAGTACAAACAAGTTCGAGAATTCCATGTTATTTCAAAGAAGCAACGATAAATACATAATCACTTGCAACAAGTACGCCAAAAATCTATCTACTTACAAGGGTGGGTCGGGTCGGGTCCCACAATTTTGGCTTTGCAAGGCTCAATTTGGACTCAATTTTCAAGCGTGCGATGACAATATTTTTTCGGCTGGATTGTGGTTACCCGTGTCCAAATTTTGTTCTGTCCATATCTAAATTCTCGATAACAGTATTAGGATAATGATTACAAATATACATCATAAACTTGATCAATAACAAATCCCTCCATTAATCAATGTATAATTTTTTTTTATACATTTAAAGACAGCTTTCAGGACTTCAACTAAAAAAAACCTACAATATTAATCAAACAACAGCTACAACTATACTTAATCCTTTCAAATGAAGAATATGAGTTTATATAAGATGTGTGTGGATATCCCATAAGGCATAAACATTAACAAGTGTTTCAAATCATAAGACATAGCAAACTTGTAATAATCATAAATCAGTTGCTTACAAGCATATATAGTTTATTACTCGTATAAAAAACAATAACACTAGAAAAACAAATAATCAATCATTTCATTTTGGCTTCAGTGAAGAGAACATGACGATTGACACGTGGATCATACTTTCGGAATTCGAGCTTTGTTTTATCTTTCTCGGGTTCTTCTTCTTCACATAGAAAAACCCAGTTCCTGCTGCTGAAACTAGTCTGATCAATATTGTTGCACTTTTCTCCCATTTTTTAACCTAGAATAATGAAAACTATTAGCTAAATCGACCTATTTTAGCAAGGGTTTATCTAACTCATATTAGAAGTGTTAAATAAACTACAAAATTCCTTTCATAATGAATAAATGTATTATTAATGAAGTATATTTTTAGTATGAATTAAATGTAACAATATTAAAATCTAATTAATCAACCAATTCATACTCTAACGATAAAACCTCTAACAAGCTCAATTCCAATAACAAAAGTATACTAGTAGTATATAATATATGATTAAATTAAAAAAGGTTTATTTAAACATTTAAACGAGTTTGAGAATGTAATCCATCACGAGCTTGACTCGAACTTTACACTTAAATGCTTAAATCGAGCTGAGCTTCTTAAAAATAAACAATAATTGCCTGAATTTAGATTTAGAATTCAAAACTCCGTTTAATTAGCTACTAAAATAACCAGTATTGCCTGAATTTAGATTTAGAATTCAAAACTCAGTTTAATTGGCTAATAACAATAACCAATAACTGCCTGAATTTAGGTTAGAATTAAGATCTCAGCTTGATTAGGTCAAATTCGAACTTAATTTGCTACAATTCGAACGAATTTGAAACTGGAGCTTCAAATTGCACCTTCAATTCAAACAATTCATTCGAAATGATTCGGACATATTATCCTATTAGGCACAAAAAGTTCAGGATACAAACGTATTATAAAAACTGTAATATTGATCATCAATTTGTATCGAATTAATACGATTGAGAGGTTTACCGTTACCGGCGACGTGATCTCGTGGCCGGCGATCTTAAATCTCGAAACTGCTTTCCGTGATTCCGTATGTCTGCTTATGTTTTCATTTTCCAAACCCTAGCTAAACTTAAGTGAATATCTTACTATTTTTGGGCCTACGTCTTTTAGTAAATTTAAGGAGCTCTTAAATTTTAAGTTTAATGAGATTTCCACTTTTAGTAAGTTCTTTAACTAAAAAAATAAAGTATTGCTTACAAGATTCGAACACAAGACCTCTCCTAAGTAGTCAGTGTGTGTTAACCACTTCAACTACTTGATTATTTTGATTTATTCCAGATATATATATATATATAAGCTTTAACGTCACCAGAACTCAACCATCATTTCTCTATTTAAAAGGTCCATATTTACTTTCACAAAAAAGGCCAATTTCGGATCTGATCCTACCATCACTAATGTCAGCACCTACCACCACTCATCACCATCGCTATTGTCACCACAACCGGTACTGTCATCACTTCGAAATATGGTTACGGGTACCCGTCGTCGCATTGCGTGGGTACCCTGCTAGTATCATCAAATGGTCCTTGAACTATTTGGTAATAGTCAAAGGAGTCACTCAACTTATTCAACTATGTGGTTGCGGAAAGGGTTAAAATCACACATGAGTAATAGTGATAAAAATTATACGCTATCCATATATCTTTTGGGTATTCGAATTTCCGTAGTTGATTTATAAACTTTCGGATATCGGATTTCTGTAAATATTTTTTATTATTAATTTTTGTTTCCCGAAATATACCCTAAAGGTATCTGGAAATATCTGAAAATTTTGGACAATTGTATTTATCGGATGCAGGATATTAGAAATCGGATACCTAAAATGTTTGGATATCCAAAATTTTGAATGCGAATTTAAATACTAAAAATGTACTATCCAAAAATTCAGATATCTAAATTTTTGTATATTTAGTTTTGAATATCCTACCTAAACATTCAAGCGATCCATTTTTTATAAATTCCGTAAATATCATATATCTATCACATCCTAATCTATATCTATCATTCAATGGACAACATGCTAGTTACATAATAGTCCAAATCCGACCCAACATCCATATATGCATGCATGCACATTTGTTTGAAGAAACGTTTATTTCGTTATCATGCATGTATGAGTACAGATATAAGACAAAAATGAAGTACGTTTTTAATTAAATGTCATGATATAAATTTAAACAAACAAAAACAATGCAATTATTAGAGGATGTACTTGTCTATAATGACAACTCTATTTGATAAAGTTTTATTTTTATTTTTGTTGTTTAGTTTTTATTTTACTTTATCACTATTAAGCGACGTACTATATTAGTGACTTGCGATTTTAACCCTTTGAGAGGATGATTTTTTGACGGTATTTATTTATTTATGACGTACAATATATAAGCATTAAACTTCATTAAACTAAAATAAGTAATACTCCCTCCGTCTCACAAAAAACTTCCCATTTGGCTTTTGCACATGTTTTTAGGTAATAGTTAGTGGCGGATTAATTGATAATACTTTTGATTAAAATATAAGGTTAGATTGGAGAGAGAAAGATAGTTAGTGGATATTAGTGGTGAGGTTTTTAATAATAATAGTTTTTTATTGGGTGGAGCCCACCAAATATGGGAAATGGGAAGTTTTTTGTGGGACAAAAGTTTAGAATGAAATATGAAGTTTTTTGTGAAACGGAGGGAGTATCTATTTTGGAAATGTAATGTCATATAAGAATTAAACAAATATGTTCAAAGTTCAATCTAAATACTTAACCAAGATAGATAATTAAAATAAATAAGGGAAATGATACTTAGCCAATCTATGATGTTCGGATATGCATACAAACTTATAAATTAGTTAATAATCGTTTCCGTCATTTAAGAAATTCTTCTTCTATTGTTTAAAACTAGCTGGTACTCGCGCAATGCGGCGGCGGATACTCTGTAATTATATTGTGTTGACGAGAGTGATTGTGTAGTGGGAGTAGTGATGGTGGTGGAATGATGACTGGTGGTGCATAGTGATAGTGGGTGGTTGTGTGATGTGATGGTGGGTGGTGGTATGGTAGTAGTGTTTGTGGTGTTTGCTGGTGGTGGGTAGCCATGGTAAGTAGTGATATTAGTGACATCTATCATAAAAGCTGTGAGTTTGTTAGAGCTCTTTATTAATAATAAGGCCATGTTTGGAAAAACTTATTTAAACAACCAACTCTTCTTCATGAGTCATTAAATTGGATTTTTTTTAAGTTACATACTTATTCTTTCTTCTTTTCCTTTTCAAAAGGCAAGTTTATTACCAAAGGCCCTCAAGAGCAAACCAACAAAGATATCGCAACAAAAAAACTACACAGCACCTACCATTTACCAACTAAACAACGCAAGTATTCGCTCTAAAAACTAAGTTATTTTGTCTTGCACCTTTTGATTTTGAAACCTGCCAAAATGGCAATTAACTTTCACATGCTACTATCCTAGCGATATAATATCTTGTTTTGGATCGGAATACAAAGAAGAATTAGACATCATACAATTATTTAAATGAGGTAACATGATTAAATTATTTATGAAGAGAATGCGTCTATGGTTGATATAATTAATTTGTAATTTCCATTAGATTTTTTAATTGGAATAAAATATTCATCATCTCAATTTTCTGGTCAAATAGAGCTAATTCCCAAAGTACCCAAAAAAAATGAAGAACACATAATCATCTTAAAAATAATGCCAATTTTCTGATCAAAATCGACCCGTTTCTCCTAAGACCCGTTTTGATGTAATTACATGCATACCAACAACAGCCATAAATGCAATTCTTTGAGACCCGATTGACCAGGTAAGGATCAAATTCTTAAATAAAAATGGTTTAGGAGGTTGTATGCATAATCATTGACAAATATTCTGGGCGACTTTTAACACGTGTAACAAATTTTCATTCAAGCTCCATTTTTTAATATGGTCCTTTGATCCAGCAGAACTCATTTCTGGAAGAAACAACCCCATTCAATGAAGTAAACCCTGGACCACTCAAAAGTCCACAAATTAGTCAATCATAAATTTATGTTGACCAAAAGAGGGGTAATCGAGTAATCCAACTTGTCTTTAATTTTTAAGTAAAATACCCAACTAAGAAGACACATTAAACTAAGAAGACACCTACAACTCGGGCTAATACTTGTTGCTGAACGGATATCATTAAAAAAACCAAGAAGACACTTCCAAGTTCCAACTCAGTAATTGTTAAATAAATAACAAAATTATTAATATGTTGGGGACTTATAGTTCAACTTCAGGGTATCATTACTACGTTTGACTTTAAAAGTCAATCAATTGAAAATAAAAGATGGTTGAGACTAAAACAAAACTAATAAATATTACTAAAGGAAGCATACTTAACTCTCTTTAATCGAACCCTTTCACAAATAACAAACAAACTGGAAACAAACACATTACGTAAGGTCTCAACAGGCAAGTAATTTTCTTTAACCGAACCCATTCAAAAGATTTCAAGAACTGGTAAAGTAACTCAGTAACTCGAGAAACTGCAAAAGAACTTTTATTAATTAAGGAAAACGTAAAATAAATTTGAGATACAAATAATTGGAAAGCAGAATTAATAAACAAAGAAATTACATTTTCAGAAAACTAATATTCACACCCAAGACAAAATTTCTGGTTATTAAAAAGAAAGTGCAACCTCCATGCAGATCACCTAAACAACCAGAAAATTAATCAAAATCTAATTCCGTTAAACATAAATTGAAGAAGAAATTATGAATATATGTTGAAACTTGAAGATTAAATTCAAATCTGCGTATGTGTTAATTTGTTAAGTTTGAGTTAGATCTGTTAATTTCTTCAAACAGTCCCAACCTAACGACACCGAATTCAAAATAGTATGACTTTTGTGAAGAAAAAAAAATATATACCAATAGAAAAAATGAGCAAGCCTAGTTATGCAATTACCAAGTATGCACAACTGTTTTTGGATTGAGCTTTTCAGCAAATGTGTTGAAAGTTTATTCCTTTGTAGCTAGATAGAAGAGCCGTCTTTTAACAGAAGCAAGATGATGTAAATGTTTTCATCCGTTAATGTTTTCGTCATTTATTTCCGGAAATTCTGCAAATAGCGCTGTATTATACACAAAACACACCAGTATTTTGAGAATTTAACAGAGTCGAAAAGGAAGTATACTTACGACGAGAAGATGCGTTCGCTTCAGTTAGAGTTTCAAAATATCGACCACTTTCACTAATTAGCTATCGTTTGTTTATGTTCAATACAAGCTGTAGATATAGCCTCCTCGCCATATGCCATGGATTTGTTCGAATTACAAAATCAGGTTGTGTTTGAAACGCATGGACTTGTAATTTCTCCTCTGTCGATGTGCCCTATTTATTAAGGAGAAGATTTGTGCAAGCTTTATTAAGGAATCGAGGAGGCATTTGTTTGCAGAATCGAGGAGGCTTGGAAGGGAGATGAAGGAATCGTTGCAAAATGCAGGGGGTTTGGAAGGGAGATGAAGGAATCGAGGAGGCGGACTTCGTTCATTGGTTAAATTAACTCGAGCCCCAAGTCCAGATGGTGGGCCTCTGAAGTGCTTGATATCCGTTGCTTAATTGTTTGATGGCTGAAGCCCATTTCCCCCAACGTTTTTAATAGTTATCTGTTTAGAATGCTGGAAAGATCCCAAGCGTAGTTCAGCTGGTTTGTGTATTGATGTCTATCCTGGAGGTCCTTGGTTCGAAACCTGCATGGGTTAATTTTTTTGCAAGTAATAGTTTCCATAATTAGCAAGTGTGTTGGCTGAATTTTAAGCCTTGCTAATTATAGAAGTGATAAACTCTTTATAATATAGTATAGATAATCGTACAAGTTAATAGTGCATATAATATTTTTTTAAAGACAGACTGCTAACATAACCCAATAAATAAATAGCTTAGTAGCTTACATTGTCTCATTACTAATTATTATAAGATATGGTCTTAATTATTATAAGAACTTCCCGTGGTGGTTGATATGTAACCCTTTGTTAGTCTTAAATACTTCCTCCGAGTCAAAATAAGTGATACACTTTACTTTTTTGGGTGATTCAAAATAAGTGATACACTTTGAAAAGTTTCCTTATTTGGCATAAAAAATGGGACCCACACCCACTAACTATCTACTTTAACAAAGTGAAATTACCTCTTTACCCTTACTTTTTACTTTTAAACATCATTAACCTTACTTTATTCAAAAGATGTGGGACCCATTCTCCACTAACCATCCAATTAATCTAATTTAATCATCATTATAATCTTTTGCCTCAAAAACCGTGTAACCCCAAGTGTATTACTTATTTTGAATCGGAGGAAGTATAAGAAACAATTCAAAATTTAGTTTTTGGTCTTATAAGCATTAAATTGACTCATTACACCATTGATGGGCTTATATATGTAATAAAATATGTCCGAAGTGAAGCCCAACCATTTTAGACCACAAACTGATTTAATTGGATAATGAGTAGTGGCCACCAATGTGTATTATCCTAATTACATGGGACCCCATATGTCCATCAATGTACATATGACTCATCCAATCGTACTATTAAACAAATACATACATGAGACATATAAACAAAGTGTTGGGCTTTTTAGTGAATGGTAGCCCAAAATAATATAAAGTAAAGTAGTCCCAATTATGTACTCCCTTTTTTGTACAAGTTCAAGAAACCACCTCGCAACATGGCATACACATACATATTATTATGTTGGATATATACATATTCATGTATGTATGTATCTATGATGATGTACACATGAAAATATATTGTTATTGAATGTAGTACATTACCTCAATGTTTTGTAACTTTATAGCCTCACTTCTGTTCTATTAATGCAATGTTTATTAAAAAAACTATTAAAAAGTATGACAAATAGACAATTGGTGTTCCAACCAGTTTTAAATACCCAAAGAACAATTTTGTCAAAATTGATTAGGTTTCCGTATCAACGTTTTATGTTCTCTTTTACAAATAAACTGGCAGGGTATACGCGTAATGCATAATGCGACTACCCACTATGTAATTATATTTTACGATGAGCAAAAGTTGATAGATTACATATTTTTTTCTAACGATTATTGTACAAATGGTTAGGGAAAGGCTTGGAAACGGCCACAGTAACACTTAGGTCACGTAATTACGAATAACATCCACTCATCCCGAGAGAGTCCGTTATAAATAAAAATATTATTTTACAAAACTTGAACTCATAATGATGTAAGGAATATTTAAATTTACAAGAGATCGCATAGAAGAGTTCCAAATTAGAAGACAAATGCTTCCATAATGCAAGGAATTACACTTGGTCAATCATTCCACTGGATGGAGTTTATGCATAGTGTGTCCTTTTATTAATAGAAAAAAAATCGTAGGCTATAATTTTTTCTCATTAGGATTACACCTGTGAATGATTGATAAACACTTTTCTTACCTTTAAATTTCTTGATATAGCACACATCTCATGTTAATTATTAGCTTATTATTATATTCTCTTGAAAACTGAGACAGGCCAATTTCTCACGTCACATTTGTACAATGTACAAATATACTTGTATAATTATATTTATGTTAATATAGTAAATAAGTGAATTGTTTTCCGCATTGATGCGGATTTTGAGACACATTTCATACGTTCAGATTAAGATTCGTTAGTTTTAAAGAAAATCAAGTGAAACCTAATCCTTTTAGTAAGAAACTGAATAAACTATATGATGATATAAAAGTTTAGGGGTTAAAATTATGAATTATAAAAGTTCAAGTGTTAAATATATTATATTATAAAAGTTTACAGAGAAAATATTTTTAATGACCAAAAATGAATGAAATATACATAGTATTGTTATACTATATTAAGGGTGAAAGTGAAAATCTATTGTGAAAAAAAAAAAGTTGGTAACGTACATGGATGGTTGGTGGGATTCGAACATAAGGTGTTGTGGTTAAAACCACACGCATTTACCAGTACAACCATTTTTCCACTTGTTTGACAATCCCACATATTTAATATATATCATAAACGTAATTGATTTCTTTATGAACAACATCAATGTGTGGTGATGTATATATACAGATGGTTCTAAAAAGCTTGTTTTGTTGTTGTCATGGCTCGCTGAGTGTTGAGACTTATCATACCACCACATCATGGTTCAAGCACTGGTGAAATTTGAAATAATGATGTGGCACATAGGTGGCGCGGACGTGGCTCCGACTTGTGTTATCACACCTAATGCTCCTAATAACGATTAGATATGTTATTTCATATGATTAGACATAAGATGTTAGGATGGTAACATTATTAAGAATGTGAATAAATTAAACCCCTATTTTATGGTTTGGACTTTGAACAATGGCCTCCCGTTCAAACTACACCCATGTAATATAAATATTCCTAGTAGATTTCTGGCTTCATAATTAATTTATTATCACTTTATATAATTAATTTATTATATAATATAAGTTAAATAATTTGTGTAAGCAGCTGATCTTGAAAATGAGACTTCCAAAGTTTGTCCCTTCCACGTCAAACAATGTGGCGTTGCTAACTCTATATGTGGTTTAATCAAGAAATGCTGATTCTACTTCGACTTTAGTGCTTCATAATATAGTACTCCCTCCGTCCCACAAAAAACTTCCCATTTCACTTATGCACAAGTTTTAAGGTAATAGTTAGTGGTGGGGTATTGATAATATATTTGATTAAAATATAAGATTGATTTGGAGAGAGAATGATAGTTAGTGGATAATAAGTGGTGGGGTCCTTAGTAATAATAGTATTTTATTATGTGGAGCCCATCATATGTAGCAAATGGGAAGTTTTTTGTGGGACGGAGGGAGTATTAACTATTATTATAATTAAATAATACCTATAATAATAATAATAATAATAATAATAATAATAATAATAATAATAATAATAATAATAATAATAATAATAATAATAATACTTCCTCCGTATCAAAATAAGTGACACACTTTTCATTTTGGGGTGTATCAAAATAAGTGACACACTTTGAAAACTTTCCTTATTTGGTAAAAATAGTGGGACTCATATCCATTAACTATCTACTTTAATAAAGTCAAATTACCCTTATACCCTTACTTTTACTTTTAAAACTCATTAATATCACTTTATTCAAGAAAAATGGGACTCATTCTCCACTAACTATGTACTTTAATCTATTTTAACCTCTACTTTAATCTTTTACCTCAAAAAACATGTAAGCCAATTTGTGTCACTTATTTTGATACGGAGGAAGTAATAATAATAGTGATAGTAATAATGATAAATAAATAAATCGCTCTTAAGAAAATCGCTAAAGGTAGTTGAATTGGTTAATATAGAATTAGTAAAACATAAATACTTTAAGGTGGTTAATGAAAATTTAAGATTATAATTTTTGTTAATTAATTTATAATTATTATAAGTTAAAAAAAAATTAACCATTAAACTTAAAGGCAATGTTTAACATTTTATTATAATAGTTTTAATATTTACGGCTCTTATGATTGTTTTATTGTTATATATATAATAAAAGAAAATTTTCTGAAATTTAAGTTACGTTTTAATTAACATACAATTATTAATTATATTCTTACATTTTATTGGTAACCCTAATCAATATCATTAGTATTTGAAAATTTATATTATTTTTATATAAATCTTCATACTTTATCATCATGTTACCCATAACATAACTTTTTTTAGAAACGACAAATGATAACAACGGAAGCCTACATAAAATAATTAATATGTGAAATTACTAATTTAATTTCTTAATTTATCTTTAATTAAATTTTTTGATCATATAAAAATATAATTTTTTTAGCGCAATATCATTTGTTTTAATATTTTTCCTAGAATATAAATGTGTATACATAAGCAATCATCTGTACACGTGCAGCGGTCCCACGTGCAACTATGTTGGTCGGCTCTTTGACCAGTCCTTATGTACACGTCACTTTCAAATGCGCAACTTCCTTATTTTCTCTTAACTAGACCAATTTTCGTGCGACACAACTCATATTTGCTTAACATACAAACAATAATCTTGTCTATTTTAAATATGAGTTTTGTTAATGATAGCACTTAAGGATGTTTCTAACATGCATAAAACGAATAAACGATTGTACATTCATTGATAAAATAGTGTTCCTAAAATTCAGGAGACGGTTTTTATATTAATTTTATCTTATTATTCACATACCTAAGGACTGTCATTATCATTTTCCTTTAAATATTTACAGACTTTTAAAACATTATATTATTTAGTTTTTTAATAAAATATTTAGTATGTAGATTTCACACATTTTTCAGGCTAATTAAATTTATGATGCTTACCATTTGTTCATATTACATGTTGATATTCATTCAAAAGATAGAAATGTGTAATTTACTAATATTTTTTTTTCTAATATCACCCCATTATTTTAATTAAATGGATAGAGGGAAAAAGATAAACATTATTACCATTACTCAAAATTTATATACTAAGTTTGTATGTATATATTATGAGAACAAAAAACTCACTTATTCGTCATTGTTGAAAGATGTACAAAAAACACTTATAGAAGACATAAATTTGATTGGTTGAATATAAATTCAAATTTGAAAGAATAAAATGAAAACCGACAAATTAATAATTTTGTATTTTCAGATTTGACAAAAGAGAAAGTCTCAGTTGTGTGATAAACTCACTATAATATAAGATTGGTTTGCAGAGAGAAATATAGTTAATGAATAGTTACTGGTGGGGTATTTAGTAATAATAGTATATTATTATGTGGAGTCCATCACATTTAATAAATGAGAAGTTTTTTATGGGACAAAATTTTTGAATAAAATGAAAAGTTTTTTGTAGGACGGATGAAGTATATCGTATATTCATAAATCAAATACTAACATAATTAATGATCCATTCTGGAATATTAAAAAACCATTATATTTACTGCCCATAACCTAATTCATTTCTTTTGAGATGGTGGGATTGTAACAACTTTTAGGTTACTGTACCAATTACAACTAGGTGGGGGTGCTAAGTGCTAACAATATTAATAAATTTGACTCAATAATGAAACAACTTCATTTGGTGTCATCCTACTGTAAAGATTTATTTAATCATAATCAAGTACACTCAGGCTAGTATTTATATGCATATTCAGGTGCTTAAGACAACTAAAAAAAAGACAACTAAAAAGCTTATAATCATATTTAAGGTTAATTATTACTCCCTCCGTCCCTAAATAAAGTTCTCATTTCTCCTAAATTTTTGTCCCTAAATAAAATTTCCATTTCACAAGTTGGATGGAGTCCACTTAATAAAATAATATAATTATTAAGGACCCCACTACAAACTATCCAATAACTACTTTTCTCTCTCCAAACCAACTTTATATTTTAATCAAATTTATACCAATGACCCCACCACTAACTTTCTCCTTAAAACTTGTGCCCAAGATAAATAGGAACTTTATTTAGAGACGGAAGGAGTATATGTTATGAATTAGGATTAGTTTATTTTATTTGCTTCTACATTTAATGATAGAATATTATGAGTCAGGATTAGTTAAGTTGTCAATAACTTACTAACTTGCCGTTAAAAAAAAATTAGTCAAGTTGTATGTATTTTTAGTTAGGAAGACTCCATCATTTCTTAGAAACCAAAGTCAATTTGTAATTAATACATACTCATGTGCTTTATTGACGATAATTGAAGGAGAAATTATTTTTAATCATCAAGTTAAAACGAAAAGGGTCTTTGGTCTAGCGGTATGGTGCATGACTCTCAACCTTGAGGTCTGCAGTTTGAATCCCGTCGCGAACATAGGTAATAATTAGGAGTAGATCAGATTTGCCGTTTAAAAAAAAAATCAAGTTAAAATGAATAAAAGGATTTGTTTTAAGGCATATTTTTCCGCGCAAAAACAATTGGGGTTAGGAAAAGGACTTTTGCCCAATGTTTTAAAACCCGGGTTGACCCGGCCGGTTGAACCGGTCGAACCGGGACCCGGTACATGAGGCGGGTCAACTCGGTCCGGTTTAATTCCTATTTTCCGCCCGCTGAGACCCGGCCGGGTTTCCGGTTGAACCGCCGACCCGGCGACCCGTTGACCCGGTAAAAACCCGGAATTTACAAAAAAATCCCTAATATCAGTGGTTTTCCAGCCGCTACTACTACTTTCGATTCTATCTCGCTCGTTTCTGCTCGTCCACCGTCCACCCACACAAGGTAATTTCATTAGTTGCTGCCCGATTTATTTCTACAAATTCATTGTTATGTTCTACAAATTGATTGCTCAAATTGATTGTTGATACAAATTCATCTTTGCTGCCCGATTTATTTCTCCAAATTGATTGTCGCTGCCCGATTTATTGATTGTACAAATTGTTGTGTTCTACAAATTCATTGGTTGCTCAAATTTATCAGTGATATCTCTCTCAAATTAATTTGTTTCTGTTTTTGGTTCTACAAATTGAGTGAAGAAACATGCGTATGCAACTTTTCCTATGTTTTTCGGTAAAACGGTTGAACCGCCGATTGAACCGGTTGAACCGGTTGAACCGTGACCCGGTCATCACACCGGGCCGAGCAATAACCCGGGTTTTAAAACATTGCTTTTGCCTAATAGGCCAGGGCCCATATATCATGCAATATTAATTTATTAAAAGCGCCCCGAGTTTTACCCCAGCTAGGAATGCTTAATAAATATGTTAAAAATCATGCAATATTAATTTATACATACATATAATATTATTATATATAGATAAATTTTGGTGATTACAAACTACATGTTGACATACGACAAGAACCAAACGTGGTTATAATGAAAAGTTAGTTCTGATTAGACACGAAAAGGAAGGGAGGGATGAATAGGTTTGCCATTAGTGGATGTGCACCAATGGGGGTTTGTGCCATACTATTTAAAATGACAACATGCATGTGTTTTGCATGTGTTTTGAAGTTTGTACATATCTTATATCTATTAAATATGTAAAAGTTCTTTTAGATTGTTATTCTATTATTATTTTTAATATTGTTTCGTACTCGTTTTACGAGTTGACTAATTTTATTATGTCCACATGCTTCATAGGTGGCTCGGAATCAACGCGAGTGACTCTTTGTGGCCACATGAGGGTATTTTTTCCTCCTAGAGATTGAACAAAGAATAGCTTGTGAATTTCACCTATAAAGATTAAATTTAACTACTAACCGGCTATCGTTAGATATTTATTGTTAGAATGCAAAGTTACACCTTACTAATCTACATCCACATTTATATAATTAAAATTTGAATCACAATCTTTTAGTTGATTCGTCTATGTCAATACGATAGGCATCTACTAATAACTTGTTAACTAATCGTTACATTTTATATGATAGAAAAAATCTGTAGTTTTAGGTTGTAAGAAAAGATTTTTGGGGAAAAGGACTAGTTTAATTCATTTGGATTCATAAAGTTAACAATCAAACTTTGTAAATATAAACAAAAAATCATTTTTTTTTGTCAATATGTAACAAAATATGATGATAAGTAGTGAGATTTGGCAAAATGGTAAGACCAAACAACCCGAATATTGTATACGCGGGTCATGTTTGACCAACCAATACTAGCATTAGAAAATTTAGTTGCAAACTAGCATTGGAAAATTTAATTACAAGCCCGCCTAGAAGAACATGACCACTCATGCCAATTTAAATTGAAATATATTTTTTACTACGAATAAACAACTTGACTTTTACCTCATTAGCCAATGTATTAATATCACTACAAATATTATTATAGTCGTATTCAAAAAATTTCTTGATTTTTATGAAGTCTCAAGGAATAAAGCTTAATTATTGATTAATTATAAGTAATGATCAAATTTAATCACATATTTTATATATGGAAGGGTATTTTGGTCATTTTTTTAAAAAAATATTTTATATTTTATATTTTAGATTTATTTTATTTATTTTATTTATTTATTATTATTATTATTTTTCATTAATAACACATAATGTGATTGCATACTGAATCACATGTGATTGTGTACTGAATCACATGTGATTGTACTAAAACATCAAATGTGATTAAATATACAATGACATGTGATTTTACACTAAAATCACATGTGATTAAGTACTACACGTAATTATCAAATAAATATTGTTTTTTAATGAAAAAAAAAAGAAAATTTTAAAATAAAAAATTAAAAAATCAAATTTTTTTGAAAGTGCCAAATGACAAAAATACCCCTTCATGTATAAAGTATATGATTAATTTTGACCATTAGATCTTATTGATCAATAGTTGAGATTTGTTACTCGGGACTTCATAAAAATGATGGACCTCCTTGAACATTTCTCTCAAATAATAATCTATTTTGTTGTAAACAAGGAGCATGTGTTCGTCTTTCATGACAAGTTTACAAAGACATGCATCATATTTATAACTAATATATTTATTTATATGACTACATTTTATACAAAACAAATTTATATAGTGTACATGAATAGTAATATTTTCCTGTGAAAAATATTATTATATGTAATAAAGTGATTAAGATTATGTATAGTACATTTTAAACCTGTAGTAATCATTTGATTTTTCGCTAAATCTTTAAATTTTAAACATATAATATGATTGAGTTCAAGACGGATTAAAATTGCATTTTAACAAGTTAAGAAGTTGAAGTTGAATACTCAGAAATGCTATTTTCGAAAAAGTTTACATTATTGTTTAAAGGTGATATATTATAATAATCATTTTCTTAATTATTCCTTCTTTTTGTCCCCAATATCACTCATCCTTTCTATGTGAAGTGGCCAACATAAATACATGACTGAAAGCTATTTCTCCATGGAAGCAGTGTATGTGACAAATTAAGAAAGAGATAATGGTTTCCAGAAGGGAATGGCATGCAAAAACTCCCAAATTTTGTTGTTTTTACGTCCAAAATAACCTTATAGTAAACTAGATTAGCCTTGTCATTACCCTACTCTAATCCAATATTGTAAATTTAAATTACACTGTACGGATATGGCTAACACCTGAAAAAGTAGGTTCACATGTATTAGGTTTAAGAGTAATGACACATCAAAGCTATATAAACTTGTGACTATTAATCAAACTAATAGAAGCAATAGCTAATCCATATACCTAGTAGAGGCTCCTCCAATTCGAATGAATTAACCAGATTATTTTGTATTACTTCATACACTACATTTATTGCTTTAATATAATCTTACAATTTGTTAGGGGTGTTTAAAACCAGATATTCGGTTATCGGATAATTATTTTTACTAAGGGTGTTCATCAAAACCGGGTATCTGGATTTTCGGATATTGATTTTTGTTAGGGGTGTTCATATTTTAGATATATTAAATTTTGGATATCCGAAATCTGGATATCTGGTATCCGAAAAAACAACATATTCAGATATTTTTCATTTTTTCGGGTATTTTTTTGGATATTTTAGATATTTTATATATTTCGGATATCGGGTATCCGAGAATCTTGAAAACACTATCTGGATCCGGTATCGGGAACTCGAATATCCGGATTTTCGGATACGCGTATTTCAGATATCGGATATATTTTCGGACATCCGGTTTTTCGCATATTTTTGAAGACCCCTAATTTTACTATCCGAATCCGATATCTAAAATTCGGATATTCAAAATCTTGATATCCGAAATAAGGATGTCCGGAAAGAAACATATTTTTCGGATATTACAGATACTTTTGATATATCCGATATTTTCCAGATATCGGATATATGAAAATTTTGAAAAAACTATCCGGATTCGAAATCTGGATTTTTTGATATCCTATTTTTCAGATACCCGATATTACTCAAATATTCATTTTTTTTATGAAGTGTCCCTAATATGGAATCATGTGCAAATCTTGAAAATATCTCACTCACACAATAAATACAAAGTATATGGCATAACAAAATTTTGCTTTGTAATCAAATTTATATTTTCAGAATTATATTATGTTTATAGAGATGTATTGAAAGTAGTCCTTAATTTTTATGTAATTTCACAGGACAAATTTCAACCATTGATTAATTATAACCAATGGTCAAGATTAATCATATATTTTATACATTAAGTAGTATTTTGGTATTTTTACAAAAAAAAAATAATTTTTATTTTTTTTAGAATTATTATTATTATTTATTTTCTTATTATAATAATTATTATTTTTAAAATATTTATTTTTCATTAATAACACATAATATTATAATCACATGTGATTATATACTGAATTAAATGTGATACTAATTAAATATCACATGTGATTGTACAATAAAATCACATGTGATTATCAAAATAATATTTTTTAACAAAAAAATAAAATATAATAATTTAAAATAAATATAATAATTTTTAAAAAAATAAAAAAATTCAGTTTTTTTTTTTTGTAAGTGACAAACGACCAAAATATCCTCTCATGTATTAATGGTTGAGATTTATCTTTTAGGACTATACAAAAATTACGGACCATTTTGAACATTTCATTATGCTTATATATATCTAGAGAAGCCAATTTGATCCGCGGATTTAGGACTTGATCCAATAACAATTAAGCTATGAATAACACTTTACACTAATAACACTCGTCTATGAAACTTAAAGCATTTTAGCCTACTAACAACTTGGGATCAGGTTCGCACGTCTACAATGGTTGACAAAGAAAAGTGATTGCAAATGATTAATGACAAATTCTCAAGATTTATTAATCAAAGATATACAATAATGCTCGACAACCAGTCACCTGAAATACTTAAAACAATTAATTTTCTTTCATTTGGATACATTGTAGTACTTCATCACTATCGACAGCTTCCTTGAGTCAGGTGTTCAGTGTCCTATTCTATCTTTTGTTTCTTTTAGCCATATATGCATGGCATATGTTCTTTTTATGCGCCGAATTAATCTTTAACTACTTATCTGTACGACATAAGTGAACAATATCAACACAAATCCCAATATTATTATTTATTTTCTTCGAGAAGGATCCATATTTAGATTATTTTAAGAAATTTAAGTTTTTTTACTCTTATGTACGCAACTAAATCAGTATTTTTATGACTGTTTCTAAACTTATTTTCCTAACTATCCTAAAATATAACTACCGATGTTTGAACTTTGGTCTTTTGTGAAACAGAGAATGTCATTTTTCACTAGCTATGACATTTTAAGAATTTTACAAATCCCAATATAATTTTTTTTTTAAATTCTTTTCACTTAGCATGATTACAAATTATAATATTGACATAAAAAATCACATACACCCATGTGCACATGTGTGCAAGGGGCAAATCTCTTATGCATTCATTAATATGATCACCTGCAATATATAACCTAGTACTTGATGATTGAGTTGTCTATATCATGTTTAGTCCAATAAATTATTAGGCCATTGGTAAAATTTTAAAAAACGAGTTCTAAAGTAATGTTTTCTTCTTCAGTCGGATTAAAAATGCCAGCCAAAATTCACAAGGTATATGTCTAGGTGCTTTTGGCCCCTTTAATCCGTTCATTTTCAATATTTCATTGAAATTAACTTGATTTGAATATGCTTACATTAAATTTTGTGTGCCTAGCTGGGCGGAATCCTTGGTTGTCAGGATCGATTAACTATAAACAAGTTAATAAACACCTTAGATCTAATTGATGATAGAAGTTGCAGCGGATCAACACTATATCAATATATTAAGAACAATGAACTGTAAGAACAATATGCGAGAATATTAAGAACACAGTTTCACAAAAAGCTTCAATGTATATTATTGAGTTAACAATACACACGTACGTTTACAATTCGTAAGGAACTATTTATAATAGTCCTTGAAGCTAAACTAATTACCCTAGTTATTCTAGGACTTGATTTACATCGAATAATAATAATATACATTGATTTACATTCTATAACTATCTATACGAAGATCTCGGACTTGATATTCTTCAAAAACGCGTCATCAGTAGTAAAACTCATCACCAGTAGTAAATATGTAACATCAGTAGTAAGTCTGGTGATCAGTAGTAAGTCCAGATACATTGTCAGTAGTAACTACTAATGATCAGTAGTATCTTCAATCTTTGCATGATCAGTAGTAACTTAGTTATAGTATCATCAGTATCAACTTCTCATTATTAATCAATTCTGCCCCATCAGTACTAAGTGATCAGTACTAACTGCAGCATCAGAAATAAGTTGATCTGTGTTTTGCTCCAACAATCTCCCCCTAAACTTATTGATCATCTTTTAATCAATCAAGTTTCTTTTGTTCCTCTTGTTCTTTTCTTCTTTTCTCAAGAGTTCTTTGATCTCGTTGAAGCCTTTGTTCAATAATATATCTGCTGTTCCTCTTTGTAAAATAATTCAGTTTGTTTTGGAACATAACAGCATCATAAGGTTTCATCAAAGTATTTATGAATATCTGATACATAGTCTTCTCAGAATGTGGATATTCTTTCTCATATAAGTACAATTCACACACTTTGCCTGATTTCTCAAAGAAGTACATATTTGCAGTAGGAATGACATTCCAAGCATATACATTACCTGGATTTGTAAATTGTTCTGGATAATTGTCTGGATAAAATGCAGCATCAATCATCTTTGTTAAATATCCAGCTCCAGATTCTTTCCATGATTTCTTTGTCATTCTTGGTTTCCCAATAATCAGAAGTTTGATTACATCACTTCTTGAACATGATCTGATTAAGGGTAACCATCCAGTGAATCTCTGTACAACTTTGTCTTCCCTTATGACCTCTATGACATTGTTCTGCATCACTCTCCAGTTAAGAATTGGATTGTTCTGTAGAGGAGAAACTGGCATTTCAAGAACAGGTATAATTTGTTTTGACTTCTTCTTAGAGCTTTGTTCTTGATCAACAGATTTTCTTTTCTTAGATTGGGGAGTTGAAGTATCACCAACAGTTGAAACACTACCAGCCTTGAGTAAATTTAAGCTGATTGGGATTAAAGTTTTGGCTTTCTTTGATTCTTCAGCTTCTTGTTCAGCCAGGTCTTTCTTCTTTGCAGTGCAGTATTTTTCAATTATAGTTATCATCTTCATTCTTCCAAAAGATTTTGCACTGTGACCTTTTGTCTTTAAATATTCAATCATGTTGTCCTTCTGTTCAAACATATCATCAGGTAGATCACCTTTTGTTCTTTTACATTCAGCTACAAGATCTTCAAGACAGTTTAGATGTTCTTCTTCTACTTTTCTAAGCCTTTTGAATTCTGCTTCTTGGGCTTCTATCTGAACATCTTTAATTTGAACAGGTGTTTGAACAGGAATTTCTATTTTATCCTTCTTTTGTTCAAGAGCTTGATACTTAGCTACCTTCTCCCAATATCTCTTATGCTTCACCTTCCATTTAGACTGTTTATCAGCTCTAACAAGATTTATCTTGTTTACCATGTAATGACCAAGAGCTCTGTTAGGGTAATCTTCATCATATATTTCTTTACCCTTTCCAATATGTGCTGAAGGTGGAGGTGGAATATATTTCATGTCTGGCACTCCACTTATTATTACAGAAGGAGAAAATGATCTAAGTTCATCTTGTTGAAGTATTTTTGGATGTGGAGGAAGTGAGCACTCATCAACCTCAAACCAATTCACATTATCATCAATGTCAGGTATGATAAGTGGTTGATCAGGTGTTGGTGGTTTGGTAATGATGACATGTCTCTCTCTTTCAATTAGCTCTGGAAAATGTAGTTCTTCCTCTTCAGTAGTAACCAGAGTAGTTACTACTGGTGTAACTTCAGGAGTTACTACTGATAGGGCATCAGTAGTATTTGCTGCTTTTAATTCCTCTTCTTCATTTACTACTGCTATAATGTCAGTAGTAGGAGTTACTACTGGTGTTTCTTTTTCAGCTTGTTCTTTAGTAGGAGCAGTAGTAATTGGCTCTTCTTCTGTAACCATCATCTCTGGGCCTTAATCAACTTCTGTTTCTTTTAAATTTAAGAGGGAGGATGCTGCTGCTGCAATAGATTCATCAATCATTGTCTGTATGTTATACTTCTCCCCCTTAGTGAGCTCAACTGGTGGAGCCTCACTATCATCTAGTTTCTTCTTCAATGTTCTGATGATTTTGGCTTGTTGATGAAGCCTACACTCATAGAATCTCATTCTTCTGTTGATGGTGTTGACATGCCTTTTCATTGCAGCCATTGTTTTCCCTTGGTTTGTTAAATATGTGAGACAATCTTGTACAGTGGATTCAAGAGAATCCACTTTATCCGTCAATTGAGTGATTTTAATACTGCCCTCACTCCATCTAGCAAGATCATCGGGCTTACTAACAGGTACATTGGTTTTAAGGTTTTCCTTCCTTTCCATCAATTCCACAGATCTGCCCTCATCACTGCTTGGTGAGTCATTGGGTCTTTTAGACATTCTCTTCTTCCTAGAAGAAGCAGAGATGTCCCCCCTTTTGGTTTCTTGGCACCGGGGTCCTTTAAGTAGTTCCTCAAAAGAGTCATCACTTAAATTTGCCGAGGTTTGGGTCTTAGTGATGTTTTCACTATCCTGTGCACCCACCTTTGGGGCATCAGTAGTGAAAGCCCTCCCCTCATGTCCTCTCTCCTCCTTGGAGGACAACTCTTTGAGCCTGGGGTGTGACTCGATTTGTCCCCTGGTGTCCTTTAAAGATTTCTTTCTTTTATAGAGTGTGGAAATATTTTTGGTTTTATCTGGTAGGTCTTCCACAGAGTGAAGAGTAGCACTCTGCAGATTTATATCAAGTTCCTGGGACACATTCAGGACTTCTAAGTGAGTGGGTGATTGAGTGGCTACATGGGGTGGTGTTTGGGTTGTATTTGGGGGTGATGGAGTGGGTTGAGGTTCAATTTGGGTTATATCTTTGATTGAACCCTCTCCAATAGGTGTGTGATCTTTGATCATATTAGGAAACAGAGGGGTTTCCTTGCCCGAAAATTTAAATTGTTTTCTCATATTTGAGAAAACTTTCTTGTTCAACTCTGGAATTATGAAAATATTTTTAGGAGTTGACAAGTTTTGTAGTTCAATGTTAATGATATGTTGGATAAATCTGGGATACATTAAAAATTTTGAAGAGTTAAGATTTCCCAACATACCTTCAAAAATCATATTAGAAAAATTGAGTACTTGGTCTGTGCATAGACAGACAACAGCAGATGCTATTGACCTGTTAAACTCATTCCAAGTACTCCTTTTTGGAGAAATACAATGCTGAATAGTATGGACAAGAAATTTCCATTGTGGGGAGAGAAGACCTTTTTGAAAAGTTACTATGTTTAGTCTTCCCTCATATCCCATTTTGTTCAAAATTTCAGCAATGAATTCCTTAGGAAGAGTAGTCATACCTGAATCATCGTGTAGTTGAAGATGTTGTCGAATAGATTGTTCTGTGATGGTGATCGTTTTTCCATCCACAGATGATTTGATCATTGGTACAGTTGCACCCTCCGTTCTTTCAGCATTGGTCCAGAAATCCACCAAGTGCTGTTGGTAAGCCTTCGGTTTCACCGTTAATGCGAATCGTATGTAGGAATTTTTCAAGAAGTGTACGATTGGTCTGAAATCCTTTGTTCCGTCTGGATTGCGTAGAAAGGCACACATGTTGTGGAACTCTGAGTATTTGAGATCGGTTTGAACATTGAGGGATTGTAGAGTTGCCATTTTGCAGTGATTTGAGAGAAAAATTTTAAGAATTATAAGACTGAAGATGAGTTTTTGATCGAAAGCTAGGGTTTATCGAGAGGTTTTAGCAAATCGAAGTGAAGATAATGCTAAACTAATCGTCTGCCGCCTTTTATATCTTTTGATTTAACCTGCAAAACTACTAAAATATCCTTCGAATCATAACATAACGGTTATTTTCATGGGGGTTAGTTTGGTAATTGTGTTTCTGAAAGACTAGTAGTAATTAAGATATCAGTAGTAAAACGTCAGTAGTATCTACTAATATCAGTAATGACTAATGATTTTGACATCAGTAGTAACCATTAACACACAAGACCAGTAGTATATGTGAATACCAGTAGTACTGACTTACCAGTAGTATTTGTGTAAACCTAATATACACCAGTAGTAATGAACTACCAGTAGTATTTTGTGCATACACTTTCATACCAGTAATGCAGATATACCAGTAGTAAAACACTTAAGTAAATAAATAATATTTTACAACACTAACTTTACACATGATTTTAAGTGAGATTTTAAGTTATTAAAATCATTCCAATACTGCTAACCAAGAAGTTGAATCTTCCTACATCAAATGCTTTTGTAAAAAGATCTGCTAATTGATCATCAGTATGGATTTTAACTACTTTGATTAATTTCTTTTCATTACAATCTCTTATAAAGTGAAATCTTATTTCAATGTGTTTAGTTTTTGAATGTTTTACTGGATTATTCACAATACTAATAGCACTTTGATTATCAATAAAAATAGGAGTTTTAAGGATAGAGATACCAAAGTCTAGAAGCTGATTTTGAATCCATAGTACTTGAGCACAGCAAGCAGATGCAGCTACATATTCTGCTTCAGCAGTAGATGTTGATACATTTGTTTGCTTCTTACATTGCCATGACACCAGTCTTGATCCAAAGAATTGACATCCACCAGTAGTGGACTTTCTGTCTTGACATTCACCTCCATAGTCACTATCTGTATAGGCTATGAGTTCAAATGGTGAATCATGTGGATACCTAATAGTGATTTTCGGTTAAAACAATTAACAAAACGCAGCGGAAAGTATTTATCACCATGAACGGATCTTGATATCAATCATACAATTAAACTATAAGAAAATCAAAGAGAATGGTATAAGAATTCATACCCTAGTTGCCTTTGATTATTATGAAATCGGATGGAGTTGGTGATGGATTGAAACCAAGTATTCAACAAGAATACCTCTAAAAGAAATCCACACAACACTTGCAAGAACACCAAATGATGGATGCTAGTCCTTAAGCCTTGAGAGCCAAAAAATAAGAAGAAAACAAAAACACCTTCTTGTGTGTGTTATGGTGCACGTCCAAGAGAGGGGTCAAGGGAGTGTTTATGGACTCATTCATCACACATAATTGTGCCATAAAGACCCATTAAAGATTTCCATAAACCATACTTCTATTTTCACTCTAGTCCCTTGTTATTTGTTTCTTCTAGTTTGCTCATAATAAAGTTTCAATATTAACAATTAATATTAAACTTATTATATACAAGCATGAAGCTTTTATATATTAATAATTAATGTAATTACACTAATTACACTAATTATATAATGGTGTTTAGTGTTTAAGTGTGTGACCCTTTAGGCTCACAAACAACTAGCCATATAACTATATGTTATACGCGTGAAGCATATTCCAACAGCTCCCACTTGCGCACGTGATAACATCAAGTAGTTATACAAGCAAAGGTTAGAGTCTAGCAACCCGCCAATGCCCCTAGAAGTACATGAGGAGTTTCATAAAATCTTTGTTCAAAGTTTTCGAGCAGTTATCCTTTTGTTACTGATACTATGTTGAATTTTAGACAAGGATAAATGTCAATCTAAAATTTCAACGATTCTGTTTCTCGATCTATACATTGAAGTAGATTACCAAAACCAATCAAGATTCATCTTGATTACCTTTTGGGTGTGGCCACACATACATCTATTCAAATCATCGAGGGGCCCAGTAGTATCTAATCCACATGTGTGGAGGAACAAATTCTTTATTGACTGCACGTGTCCGTCATATGCTTAATGACAAACCCGATAATGGTTGTTATAGCAGCCTTATTCAGGTCAGCGTTTAACCATATCAAAGTTTGCCCCTCTACATACACAAACCAACTTGCATCTCAAGTCAGAGGATAAGTGACAAAGCCTTTGTGAGATTCACTTGTGACATAAATCCATGAAGTGATTTCTCATAGGTTGGGTCAGTCCAATTATGCATCATTATGAACAACATGTGAGTTTGATTTCATCATCCTTAGTCATACTAAGATAATGTCATCAATGCCCTCAGATTTGTCTTAATAATATTCCCATATTATTAATTACGACAATGGACAATTTAGAATATAAAACACAGTAAATATTCAAGGATATAAACATGCAAATATAGAACACAGTAGATATTCATATAAAAACGATCATATCAAATATATCAATTTATTCCAATATAAACTGCTCACAGTTCCATTATCCAAATACTAAAACAGATTTACATGAAACTACTAGCTTGTCGAAGTCCAATGTTCCATTCATATTCAAGATGTTTGGTACAAGACATTGAGTTCGATAAAGCGTCAGCTAGTTAGTTATCTGTTTGAACTTTAAGTGTACGAATTTCACATATCATGATAAATCATTCGAATGTAGTGAACCTTCGTAAATAGGATCTAGCGTCATCACGCCCTATTTCAAAACCAACATAAGTATAGCAAGTATACTTAGTTTCAGTTCAGTATCTCCACCATGACCAAGAAACATATATCCAGTACTTTAAAATACTTCAATGTGTTCTTAACAGCAATCCAGTGACTCTCTCATGAATTCTGTTGGTATTTTCTAGTAAGGTCCCCTAAGGACGTTACATTTGGCCTAGTACTTCTTACAGCGTACATGATGAATGTAATAGCCGATTCATAGGGGATTACATTCATCCGCTTCACCACATCAGGTGTGGAAGGTCCTTGAGTCTCACTCAAGTTTACATTGTGTGGCATACGAGGACTTCCTCGTTTGGGAGTACCACTCTAAACCATTTAGAATTTTGTCAATGTAAGCACTTTGACTTAAACCAATTAACCGCTTTGATCTATCATTATAGATCCTTACTTCAAGTATGTATGTCGTGTCCCTACAATCCATCATGTCGAAACATTTTCCAAGCCAGGATTTTCATCTTGTAGCATGGTATATTGTTTCACATGAGTGACATGTCATCAACATGTATGACTTGAGAAACGACAACGCTCCCACTAGCTTTCATATATACACATACTCAGTTTGGGTTTTAGGTGAAACAAACGTTTTGATTTCATCATCAACCAAATTTCATAGTCATAGTACACTACTTTGGCTATAAGAATCCTAATGTCTTTAGTAACAGGCGAGAAGGTTTCATCATTGTCAATCCAGTAGGATTGAGTGTAACCTTTTGCTACTATGAGAGATTTATAGGTGTGTATATTTTCATCCATGTCAACAGTCTTACTGTTTTGAGAAAGATCAACTAAGTTCAAAAACTTGATTGTCTCTCATGGATTTTATTTTCGCATTCATAGCTTCAAGTCATTTTTCGAATTCAAAATTCGATAATGCAACTTGATAGTTAGGGGGTTCATAATGATCCTCGAAACTTGCTCCTCAGCATCGACATAAATCTATATCGTTCAGGTGCATGAAGTGTCCTTGCGGATCTATGAATGGGAAAAACATCATCCTGTGGTCCAACATCTATATGTCCAGCCTCAGAATGATATTTGCTAGTGTTACCAGAAGGTTGTGTATCTTCACTTTGAATCTTGTCAAAGTCTATAGTGCTCCCACTTGCTTTGTGAAATGAGACTGTTCTCAAGAAACTCAGCATACCGAGTAACAACCATTTGTTCTCAGTTGGGAAGTAAAATAGTAATCGAAGATATACTCGATAGATATGGGCTCAAGTTTGTTCGGCATGTCTCGTTCCACGAGATCCTCACAACCCCAGATCCTCAAGTAAGACAAATTAGGGACTTTCCCACGCCATATCTCATATGGTGTCTTTTTAACCTTTTGGTCGGAACCATATCAAGTATTCGAGCAGCAGACTTCAGTGCATGCCCCTCAAAAGGATAGTGTAAGAGTAGTAGGACTCATCATAGATCGCACCATGTCATACATGGTCCGATATCTCCTTCCAGACGCACCATTATCTTGTGGAGTGTATGAAAGAGTGAATTGTGAGACAATCTCACGATGTGAGGGATGATCCGGAAACTCTTGACTCATGTACTTTCATCCTTAATCAGGACTGAAAGCCTTTGTTGTCTTGCTAAGTTGATTTTCTACTTTTACTTTAGAAAGCTTTGAACGTTTCAAAGATTTCATGTTTATGTCTAATCAAGTAAACATAACCATAGCGACTGATATCATTAAAGCTTCCATGTTGATGTTTAATCAAGTAAACATAACCACATCGAATGATATCATCAGTGAAAGTAGGTGGCACCTTCCCTAGTCTTAGTTCTAAAAGGGCCACATACATCAGTATGTATGAGTCCAAGTAGATTTGTAGCTCTTTCGCCAACTTGGGAGAAAAGCTTTCTTGTTATCTTTCCATAATATACAAGAGAGGCATTTTAAATGATTCATAATCATTTGTAAAGAAGCCCGTCGAGTTTTAGTATCAAAATGCGTTTCTTGTTTATGTGGAAAAGATGACGATGATCTAGGTAAGTAGAATCCAAACCAATTTGGATTCTTGAGTGCTACATTTGTATATAGAACTATCGTTTGAATTAGGATCATGCATATTAATTTCAAACATACTATTACAATGAATAGTTATAAAAAATGTTATTTTTCATAAAACAAAATGTCATAATCCATTATTCAACAAACGATAAAGCTAAACAATGCATAATTGACAATTGTTCAAAACAATAATTAACGCATTAGGAAGGATAAGATCACAGCTTCCATTCATTTAGCTTTCTACTTCACATTCAATCTTGCACATTTGTGTAAATGTGAGTTCCACAACTAGTGTCATACACTCAAGATTTTATCACGAAAAGTATAGAGTTCTATAATGAAGATACCTAATGTGCTAACTAGAACACATTTGTCCTTCATCAACTTTGCCACGTTGGCAGGACAATTCCTCCTTCAATGGCCAGTTTCATCGCAATGATGGCAAGAAATATCCTTTGCAGGGTGCTCCTTTTTAGCAGGTGGGGGAATCGTAGGTTTGGAAAAGTAAACTAGCTTACCCTTACCTAGACTCTTGCCTTGTGCTTGCGGTTTACCTTCCCTGATTGCAAGAAAGGTATTGGGTAACCCTTGCTCAACCAGTTTTACCATAGCATGTTCAACGATTGTCTTCCCCATGCTATGTACTTTTAAAACACTTTCCAAACTGGTCATAGTCCTTGGATAGTGAGGTAAGAATCAAGCTCATTCCAAGAACTTGTGGTAAGGGTAACCAAGACGTTCCATTGGATCAAGATAGCATTGCATATTCAAGATGTAAGTGCTAACTGATTGGCCGTCCTCCTGATTGCAAGCATGGAATGCTTTAACTGTTTTGAACAGTTCAAGTTCTGCCTTTTGTTGAAATATCATTTTCAACTCGCTTATCATGTCATATGCTGTGAGTTCCTCGAAGTACTTTCGAATCTCGGGGTTCATGCTCACAAGCATATGAGTAGCAACTTCTTGGTGTTCGTTAAACGTTTCGGTAAAGGCTTGACGAACAACAGCAGAATCACTGACAGGAGGTGCCTCAGGTAAGGCCTCTTATAGGTGTATCAACTTTCTCATCTCTAAGGATAATCCTTAGAATTCGATATCAGAAGATAAAGTTGATATTAGTCAGTTTCAGTTTTCAAGAACTGATTTTTGAGTGGAGATACTTAGGTTTTGATGTTGTTGTTATCTGTATAACAACCAAAGTTCAAAAAATAGTATTTTCAATAATAATTTCTTTTAATCAATTAACTACCCAATTAATTTTAATTAAAAGCTAAGATCCCATTGAGCTTCTATCACCGCATCAGTTGATCTGCTAGAGGTGATAGATCCAATAGGTAGGTGACGATCAACAATTGCATTACAAGTGCAACTCTTAGAGGTATGGGACTTCATGGCACCTAGTGAACAAGCATCTAGGGTCAAGTGGCATGTTTGTCGCATCGTCGCCTCGAGTCAAGGTCTCACCGTTAACTCGATTAAGTCATCCAATGTGAAATCATGTCAAAATAGCTCTAGGTCTCACGCGTAGAGAATAATGACCTCGGATCTAGATTCAAACCACGTCTCACGTGAATTCAAAAATAGAAGCAAGTGATTTACAACCGATTGGACGGCGTGACTTAAATTTTAGGTATATTAAATTTTAATTGATAAAATTTTATTAAGATATGAATGAATCATGTACTTCATTCATATCACTTCATAAGTCGTTTAATAAACGGTAAAAACATTTAACGATTATTAAGGTTTAAGTTTCAAATCGTATTTAAACTTAGTTTAATCTCAAAACAATTTTAGATTAAAGGTTTAATCATCAATGATTAACTATTATTTTAAGTTTCAAATCATATTTAAACTTAGTTGAATCTCAAAACAATTTTAGATTAAAGGTTTAATCATCAATGATTAACTAGTAATTATCGATGATTAAATGTTTGGATGTTTTAATGTTTGTGTCTAAAAACCATTTTTAATTGTTTTACTACTTGTATCTAATAGAAAAGAAAAACAACCACAAACAAAGAATAAAACATGCAACAAATTTTGTGCAAACCTCGACCGATGAAATCCTAGGTTCGGTCACGTGAGTCATCACGACGGACCGAAAGGTCAAACTAGGGGACGGGCCAACATGAACCCAAACGGGCCTACATAAACCCAATGGGCTCCCACTTGCTCCAAGACATTCTTGAGCAAGTAGAACCCAAAATTGTGAAAAAGTGTAATCTGCCAGAAAATTCCAGCAGACTTTGAAGCCCGAAAAGTCACTGAAGGAGTCTTCGTTGGTCTTCCCGGCCTTCTGGAAAGTTGTAGCCCACGACTTTGCAAGCATTTTAGGCTTTTGAATCGCCCAAAATGGAGTCCGTATGCCTCTGGAAAACCTGTTTTCGTACAGCCCTCGCTTTTGTGACGGAAATTTGTTGTTTTCTTCATTAGTCTTCAATATTTTTTGTCAACAATTTACAATAAAAAGATAAAATAAATACAATCTATTCTATTACTTTTACATTACAAATTGCCCCAAAAATGGCACCAAAAATAAAAGAAAAATAAATGAAACAAATTACAACAATTAAGCCAAAAAACAAGGCTTTTCCCAAACAACCAAACAACCAAACATCAACCACATTCATTCACAAATGGTCTAGGCTTTCATCGGTTTGCACAAACTAGCAACAATTGACAAGGCTTTGGCTTGGGATATGGCAAAAATACATGTTTTGCCATATCAACAAAATGGAATTAAAAATTAAATTCCAAGCCAAATAATCAAAAAAATACAATAACAAGATTAATTTTTTTTTTTGATATGATTTTGTAACAAGTGACAATGGGGTTCCAAAAATACCATATTTTAACCCACATTTGTATAAAAATCCGAAAATTAAAATAAAAAACCCGTAGGGTTTTGTTTTTGTCCGATCGGATTTTTAAAAAAAATACAAAAATTGATTGATTTTTGCCACTTTTCACAAAATCTAGCTAATTATATGATTAATATAATGACTCGTGATACCACTAATAGTGATTTTCGGTTAAAACAATTAACAAAACGCAGCGGAAAGTATTTATCACCATGAACGGATCTTGATATCAATCATACAATTAAACTATAAGAAAATCAAAGAGAATGGTATAAGAATTCATACCCTAGTTGCCTTTGATTATTATGAAATCGGATGGAGTTGGTGATGGATTGAAACCAAGTATTCAACAAGAATACCTCTAAAAGAAATCCACACAACACTTGCAAGAACACCAAATGATGGATGCTAGTCCTTAAGCCTTGAGAGCCAAAAAATAAGAAGAAAACAAAAACACCTTCTTGTGTGTGTTATGGTGCACGTCCAAGAGAGGGGTCAAGGGAGTGTTTATGGACTCATTCATCACACATAATTGTGCCATAAAGACCCATTAAAGATTTCCATAAACCATACTTCTATTTTCACTCTAGTCCCTTGTTATTTGTTTCTTCTAGTTTGCTCATAATAAAGTTTCAATATTAACAATTAATATTAAACTTATTATATACAAGCATGAAGCTTTTATATATTAATAATTAATGTAATTACACTAATTACACTAATTATATAATGGTGTTTAGTGTTTAAGTGTGTGACCCTTTAGGCTCACAAACAACTAGCCATATAACTATATGTTATACGCGTGAAGCATATTCCAACAATACCATAGACCTAGTGATGGTTTGCCTTTCAAGTATCTGAATATTCTTTTAACAGCCTGCAAGTGTAGTTCTTTGGGTCTTGCTTGATATCTTGCACACACACAAACACTATACATAATGTCAGGTCTTGATGCAGTTAAGTACATCAAAGATCCTATCATTGATCTATATAAGTGTTCATCTACATCCTCCCCCTCAACATCAGGATGTAGGTGTTTGTGTGTTTCCATTGGTGTACTAGCACTTTTACTGTCTTTCAAGTCAAACTTTTCCAAGATGTCTTTGACATATTTTGATTGATTTATCAAAATATCATCAGTTCTTTGATTGACTTGGAGTCCAAGGAAGAAGTTCATTGGACCCATGGAGCTCATCTTGAATTTAATTTGCATCAGTTCTTCAAATTCTTTGCATAATAAATCATTGGTTGAGCCAAAGATGATATCATCTACATAAATTTGTACCAGTAGTATATCATCTTTGACTTTCTTTGTGAACAAAGTTTTGTCAATGGCTCCTCTTTTAAAGTTGTTCTTCAATAGGTATGATGATAATGTGTCATACCATGCTCTTGGTGCCTGATGTAGGCCATATAGAGCTTTATCTAATTTGAACACATAATCACCATGTTTTGGATCTTCAAAACCTGGAGGTTGGCAGACATAGACCTCTTCTTCAATTTTCCCATATAGGAAGGCACTCTTAACATCCATTTGATAGACTTTGAATTTCTTGAATGAAGCATATGCTAGAAATATTCTTATGGCTTCAATTCTAGCAACAGGAGCATATACTTCATCATAGTCTATTCCTTCTTCTTGAGTGTATCCTTGGGCTACAAGTCTGGCTTTATTCTTGATCAATATACCTCTTTCATCTTTCTTGTTTCTGAATATCCATCTTGTTCCAATGGCTCTTTTTCCTTTGGGTAGAGGTACAAGTGTCCAAACAGCTTGTAATTTAAATTGAAGGAGTTCTTCTTGCATTGCCTCAATCCAGTTTGAGTCCTTCATTGCTTGTTGGATCTTCTTTGGTTCTTCCTGAGACAGAAAGCATTCATACATACATTCATTAGCAATTAAACTTATATTACACATATTTGCAGTTAAGCTTTTGTTTAATTTGCTTCTTGTTTGTAATGGTGAGTTGACATCACTTAGAACAAGGTCTAATGGATGGTTCTTTTGAGTCCTTGTAGTTGTAGCTTTATCAACCACTAGTTGATTTTCAAGATTGGAATCATTTGTCTCAGGTAGTTGTTCTTCTAGAGATCCTTCATTGTCATTGATATTTGGTTCATCATCTTCTTGGTCAGAGTCACTACTGCCATTGTCTTTATTGAGATCAGTAGAGTTGTTGTTGTTACTGGTATCAGTAGTATCTTGAAAATCTAGGTTAATGTTGGGACCAGTAGTATTTTGAGTACTATTACTGGTATCAGTAGTATTTGAATTACTACTGTCCTCATTCTCAGAGTTACTACTGGTTCCAGAACTTGAGTTATTACTGACATCAGTATTAACTACTGGAGCAGTATTAACTACAATGTATCTCATTTCCTCTTGACCAGTATTAACTGATGATGTTCCTTCCTTTTGATTGTGACAATTTGAATTACCTACATTGAAATTCATATTAGAATTAAAGGATTTGGTTAGATTGTCTATGTCAAATAGCCAATCTGGACCATTTCCTTGTTCATTAGGTACATTTTCATTAAAGGATACATTGATGCTTTCTTCAATTATCCTTAGTCTTTTGTTGAATACTCTGTATGATTTGCTTTGAGTAGAGTATCCCACAAAAATTCCATCATCAGCTTTGCAGTCAAATTTACCAATTTGTTCTCTTGTAATTAAGATAGTACAAGGACAACCAAATGATTTTAAGAAACTTATAGAAGGTTTTCTTTCATTGAAAAGTTCATATGGTGTTTTAAAATGTGGCTTCACTATTAATACTCTGTTCTGAACATAACAAACAGTATTAACAGCTTCTGCCCAAAAAGTAATTGGTAATTTTGAGTCTGCAAGCATTGATCTTGCTGCTTCAATGATGGTTCTATTTCTTCTTTCAGCTATACCATTTTGTTGTGGAGTTCTAGGTGAGCTGTATTGTCTGTCAATACCTTTAAGATCACAAAAGTTAATTAAGTTAGCATTTTTAAATTCTGTGTCATTATCACATCTTATGGCTTTCACTTTTTGATCAGATGTGTTTTCCAGTTTGACAATTAAGTTCTTTATGAGTTCACTTGTTTCATCCTTTGTCCTGAGAAAGAAAACCCATGTATATCTGGAAAAGTCATCAGTAATAACAAGACAATATTGTTTCTTTCCAATACTCATTACATTTGTAGGTCCAAAAAGGTCCATATGTAAGAGCTGTAAAGGAACAGAAATAGAGTTCACAGTTTTGGACTTATGAGAAGTCTTGTGTTGTTTACCTTTTAGGCATGCAACACAGTGATGATCACACATGAATTGTTTTTGAGGTAGTCCAGTGACCATATTTCTTTTTACTAGATTGTTCATGTTTTTGAAATTTGTGTGACACATCCTTCTATGCCATAGTTCTGATTCAGTGGTGTTTGCCTTGGATATAAAACAGTTGACCTCATTTGTAGAAATGAGTTCTCCCCCTATATCTAGGCAATACACATTGTTTCTCCTAGGAGTTCTTAAAACAACATATTTTTCATCCAGAATAAAATCAGGAGAAAGAATGATGCAATCAATGTCTGTGAACAGAATCTTGTTCTTTTTATCACAAACTTGAGACACACTGACAAGATTGTATTTTAGTTCAGCTACATAAAATACATCATCAAAGGTAATTTTTCCATTAGTAACAGTACCTTTACCTGTAATCTTACCTCCCTGGGGATTCTCACCAAATGCCACATATCCTCCATCAAATGACTTGAAATCTTTAAGAATTTGCAGATTTCCAGTCATGTGCCTTGAGCATCCACTATCAATGTGCCATGTTCTTCCTTCTTCTGGGATCTGAATGCTCTGCACAAGTGAGTAAATGATTAGTTAAGTTTGGGAACCCAAGCTTTATATGTCTTGGGTTCATCCTTTGAGAAATAAGCTTTTGGGGATTTAACTTTAAAGACTTTTGGTACCCATACTTGTTTATTACTGGTGTTTTGTTTTACTACTGTCCTTTTGGAGTTATTACTGGTGTGAGAATTTCCTACTGATCTTGGTTTATACCTATTGTTTTTAGCTTTTGAATACTTTACTACTGATGGACCTGTAGTATTTGGGTACTTACCATGTTTAGAATGACCAGTAGTGTTTTTAGAGTTACCACCAGTAGTATTTTTGAAAGTTGTTTTGGGAGCAGTAGTATTTTTGAAATTAGGGTTTTTACCAGTAGTATTCTTGTACTGGTACCATACAGCATTATAATTAGGGTTAACACCAGTAGTAAATTTGTTAGAGTTTCTACTGGTGTTAGAAAATTTAAAATATTGTTTATTTTGATTGGATTTTCCATTGTTCTTGAAGTAATTGCTGTTCTTTGGGCTGCCAACTCTTCTGTTTTGCATAAATCTTGGTGCACTTCTTCCAAATCTTGGAGTTTCAGCAATTTGAGTTTTGATTGTATTTACTACTGAAGGACCAGTAGTATTTTTTAACTTTTGAGTTTTTGATCCTTGTTTAAAAAATTTAAATTCTTTTAACTCTTTGCAGTTTATTGGATTGAAGTGACAATCCTTTGCTAAATGGTTCATTTTATTGCATATAACACATCGTAATTTCTTATTTTTAGCACCTTCAGGTATTCTTTGGTCTAAGAGTTGTTTTTTATTTCTTTCATTCCCCCTTGTTAAGATTTTTGGTACATTATCTGCATTATATTTGGGAGATTCATTTGGACTTTGAGCTGTGTGAAAATTTGTATCAATTGATTTTGGTGATTCACTTCGAGATATTGTAAATTCAATTGATTGCTCATCATCAGAAGAATCATTTGATTCAGATGTTTCAGTATTAGATTCAGTTTGATTTTCATGATTTCTTCTGACTGCTTTTGCTAAATCTTCATTTAATTTAGTGTTTTCTTTTTCTAAGTTTTTAACAATTTTAGCACATTCAGAAGTACAAGGTTTAGGTTTTACCTCAGTTTTGTTGTCAGTAAAGGCCATGAGAGCTTGATTTTGAGTATGCTCTTCTGCTTGGAAGCTCCAGTCATATCCTTGTCCTTGTTGTGATACAAGGGCAGTTGATTTTGATCTTTTGTCTGGCTGAGGACACTCTTTTGCAAAGTGACCAAGGTTGTTACAGTTGTAACATTTGACTTTAGTTTTGTCAAATCCAGCTTTGTCACCTTTGTTGAAGTTGAGGCTTGTCCTACCAGTTCTCTTTAAGAATCTTTTTGTCCTTAGGCTCAGCATTGCCATCTGCCATTTAAGATCCATCTCCTCAAGATCATCTGGGTTCAATTGTTCCAAGTCATCACTAATCAATGCAGTATGCACATGACTAGTGAAGAAAGATTCTCTTGCAGCATCTTCAGAATCTGCAGCCTTTCCTATAGAGGTTTCCTGACCTTGACCTGTACTAGAGACAAATGCAGCATTATTAGAAGAAATAGAAGGGTTCTTTTGGTTTACCTCAGTTTCAAATACTCTGAGATCATTATAGAGTTCATCCAACTCCTTTTCTTCTAGAGCATCTCTTTGTCTATATACCACTGTATACATGGCCCATTCTTCACTAAGAGATCTTAGGAACTTCATGTTAACATCTTCTTGATCCATCTTAACCCCAACCTGGTTAAGTTCACCAATTAGTTTGTTGAATCTGTCAAACACTTGAGTGAGTGTTTCATTGGGTTTTCCTTTGAAGTTTTCAAAGTCTTGTTTGAGAACAGACTTCATATTCCTCTTGGTGCTCTTTGTCCCAACGAATCTCTTCTCCAGTGCTTTCCATAGTATTTTTGCATCATCATATTCAACAAAGAGATGTTGATAATCGTTAGGAATGACCAGTAATAGAGTGCTTAGAGTTTTGAGTTCGATGCCCTTGTCCTTCTTTTCCTTCTCACATTTAAGTTTGTCTGCCTCAGTTGCAGAGCTGCTTGCTTGACCAGGACCAGTTTTGTTTCCTTGAAGGACAACTTCCCACATAGAATAATCTGTAATAAGCATGTATTGCTTAATACGATTTTTCCACATCCCAAAGTTGTTGGGTGTGAGTATAGGAATTTTGTTGGCCTGAGTGCTTTCATTATTATCAGTCATGATTAATAATGTGTGTTTTAAAGATTAAAACTTTTTGTTGTTCTTAACAAATAGTAGATCTAGAACCAATACGCTCTGATACCACTTGTCAGGATCGATTAACTATAAACAAGTTAATAAACACCTTAGATCTAATTGATGATAGAAGTTGCAGCGGATCAACACTATATCAATATATTAAGAACAATGAACTGTAAGAACAATATGCGAGAATATTAAGAACACAGTTTCACAAAAAACTTCAATGTATATTATTGAGTTAACAATACACACGTACGTTTACAATTCGTAAGGAACTATTTATAATAGTCCTTGAAGCTAAACTAATTACCCTAGTTATTCTAGGACTTGATTTACATCGAATAATAATAATATACATTGATTTACATTCTATAACTATCTATACGAAGATCTCGGACTTGATATTCTTCAAAAACGCGTCATCAGTAGTAAAACTCATCACCAGTAGTAAATATGTAACATCAGTAGTAAGTCTGGTGATCAGTAGTAAGTCCATATACATCGTCAGTAGTAACTACTAATGATCAGTAGTATCTTCAATCTTTGCATGATCAGTAGTAACTTAGTTATAGTATCATCAGTATCAACTTCTCATTATTAATCAATTCTGCCCCATCAGTACTAAGTGATCAGTACTAACTGCAGCATTAGAAATAAGTTGATCTGTGTTTTGCTCCAACATTGGTGGCCCATGCTCAGGACCAGTCTAGCTATGACCTAAGTTCATGATGTATTCTGTTAATACATAATCAATTGTAAGGGAAAGTTCATGGATTCTAGCTCTTTCTTGTTAGATTATATCAACATTTAAAGAATATATGTGTATATGTAAATAAGTGAACATTCAAAGAAACACACAAACATGTTTCTACACGAATACTGCCATGTATATGTATATATGTGCATCTATGAATATATATGTATGTATGTATAAGAGATCAATATACTGAGCTAGTTATTACCTTAGAGAAGATCCAATCATCAAACTGTTAAGAGTGATGGGAGGGCAGCTTTGTAGTGGGTCTTTTGTTTTTTAAGGGGTTAACATGGAATCTTATAGGAAAGGAGTACTATTATAATTAAAATTAAGGAAACACAAGGGAGGGTGGGGTTGGGTGTGGGGTAAAAATTTCAAAAAGATATTTGTTTTTTTTTTTCATAAAAATTAAATAATACAAACTGGAGGCCATTAAGGGAACCGTTTGTGGTTAATTTATTCATTAGAATATGATCAACCCTCACCCTCTTGTATTTATAAACACGGTTTAATGCTTTCATCAAGATCAGAACAAACTCAATTATCTCATCATCAAACACTTCAAGAAACAATTTTTCTTGAAAATAAAATCCAAAAAATTACATCTAATTAATTTATAAGCATGACAGGATCTGGATCTCCTTGTGGTGCTTGCAAATTCTTGAGAAGAAAATGTGTAAGGGGTTGTGTTTTTGCCCCTTATTTCTGCCATGAACAAGGGGCTGCTCATTTTGCAGCCATTCATAGGGTTTTTGGTGCAAGTAATGTCTCTAAACTCCTTGCTCACCTTCCCGTTAATGGTCGTTGTGAAGCCGCCATTACCATCGCTTATGAAGCTCAAGCAAGGCTTCAAGATCCAATCTATGGCTGTGTTTCACATATTTTTGCTCTTCAACAACAGGTTATACAATCTTCTTTCAACACATCAAAATGATCAAATTAAAACCCTAATTATTTAGCCTAACAATTGTTGTTGATTTTGATTAATAGGTTGTTAGTTTACAATCCCAACTAGCTTCTTTGAAGGAGCAAGCCGCTCAAAGCGTTTATTCGGCTAACGATCATAGACATAATAATGGGAGATTTAATCCTTCTAATTACACACCTCCACAAGATCACATCCACAATTGGTTTCAACAATCAGAAAATTCATGCATAAATATGCCCCAATTTGATCAAAACTCGAACGAGATCATGAATTTCAACTCCATGGGAGAAAACTACCCGAATTCTATTCTCAAGGAAGAAGATGGATCATTTTCCAGCTTCCAAGAAGGCTCAAGTTACACCATTGATTCTTTGGACATGCAAATAAGTCACAACAAAGAATGGGGTTTCCATGAGAATACCGAAGACCTTCATTCGGTTGCTTTTGGCTATATTCACCATTAGTTCACAAGGATTAAAAACTCAAGAGATCAACTTGGGATCAGCTAGAAAATAATTAAATATATATAGTTTATGTTACTCTGTCAATTTTGGTATTTGCTAAAATATTTGCCCCCACCTCTATCCAAGACATGCCATTTTGCTATATCTATTATAAAATAAGATTAGATTAGGTCAGTTAGTAAACCCTAGAATATATTCATAAGTTTGGAAACCAGCCCTAAGCTACACTATGATTGTTTTACTTCTTAGATCTTGTGTAAGTTTGGATATGATCCTTCTAATATTAGTTTATAAATTATTCTTGATCAGAAGAAAATATATCTGATGTTTCTTTTTAGCTATGTTTAATGACCTAGCTAGCTATTGATTATCTTAATTTATAATAATCACCCATAATCATGTCATCAGTAATTATTAATTCCCTGCTTCATGATCAACACCTGAAGTTTCTTTACAAAGTTATTTTCAATTCTTAAGAAGTTATTTATGTAAGCTGGAGCTTGCTAGCAATAGGTATATATGGATTAATTAGTACTCTACCTTCTAATTAACCATATTTAGTATGTGTAGCATGCTTGAATTTCTTTAATTTGTCTTTCGCTTTCAAGTTGCAGTCCTTGCTTAATTTTTTGGGATCTGGCAACCATCTATATGTTGAGTAAGTATCTAGCTACACAAGACTTCTAATTCTACTTTCAGTGAAAACTTTGAAAAGGGTGTCACTTTTAATGCTACTTTCAAACTAGTTGATAATGGTATTAGAAAGATAACCGCTAGTTGTAACTTTTCTTAATTGTGTCATATATGTATTCGTTATAGCCTCTAACGTCTTGTTAACGCGCTATTTTAATGAAATTATAGCGTTAAAGGAAAGGGTATTAGAAGAAAAACCCTAAAACCGGTTTAATATATATATATATTCCTGAAGTTGCAGCCTGCATATGCATGCTTCCCTACTATATGAACTTGAGATGGTATATATGGTGAAGCAGTTACTTGTGCTATCCATGAATAAGCCTCTTGATTTCAAGGGTTTTGCAAATTCTTTCTTGAAGTTTTGATTTAACATATTTCAGTCAATTCCATGTTTAGTTTTGAGTTATTTTTTTAACAAATCTTTTAGACCAAAAGCAAGTTGGATGCTCATCGATCTTGTTTGTTGATCATGCATGTTGTCTAGCCATAACCATCTGAAGGTTTGTCCCGGTGGAAAAAAAAGTCTCTTTGTCAAAGCTATAAGTCAAACCTCATTGGTACCGACCAGAAAAAAAAGTCTGAAAACAATCACAGGAATACCGATTAGGCCTAATACGTTATAGTCAAAATCTTGACTTTTCCTGGAAATAGTCTGAACATGGATCTCTCTCCAACACCCATTTATCCGCACTATATGTTACAAATTCACCTTAATTTAGGGTAAAATTTCATCAATACTGGTAGGTCAAGATCAATTTATCTGTTAATTCATTTTAAGATAGAGGTTCCTAATGCTTAACTTACATGATGTAGTTAAGATGTGCATATAAAGATTTGATCGACTTGCCAAAATTCGTTCACTTTAATTTGCAAAAATTGTGAATGGGTACACTTCTCGTGCTTTTTACGAATATTTAGCCAATTCTTAGCTGATCTTGGCCGTCGTCGCAGAGGCTAGCTGCGAGTTTTTTTATTTATTTTTTCGAACGGCAATTTGAAAATTTTCAAGTATATATCTTCACTAATGTAGATTAAAAGCCGAGCCCCAATTAGTTGTATCTAGATTGGTAAAAATGTGTTGTAACCCAATAATTATCCTATTTAATATTAGGGGTGAGCAGAAAAAGCGGGTAACCGGAACCGCTTTGAAACCGCCGGTTCCGGTTCCTAAAATTATGGAACCGGCTTAAGAGGTTCCGGTTCTCAAAATTTAGGAACCGGTAACCGGTGAATAACTGGAACCGTCGATTATTCGATCTATAGTTGTTAATATATTATATATTTGAGAAATTTAATGTCCAAATTTAACAATACGATAAATTTTGTGTAATTTTAAATAAGTTTAGTCATTAATTAGTTTAAATATAGTGTTTTAACAATATAATAATTAGGTAATCATATGTTTAAGTGTTTGAAATTTAAGATTATTCAAAGATTAGTAGATAAAATGATAAAAAAAATGATACTCCCCTCCGTCCCTAAATAAAGTTCCCATTTCTCCTAAATCTTTGTCCCTAAATAAAGTTCCCATTTCACAAGTTGGATGGGGTCCACTTAATAAAATAATATAATTATTAAGGACCCCACTACGTACAAACTATCCAATAACTACATTTCTCTCTCCAAACCAACTTTATATTTTAATCAAATTTATACCAATGACCCCACCACTAACTTTCTCCTTAAAACTTGTGCCCAAGATAAATGAGAACTTTATTTAGGGACGGAGGGAGTAATATTTAAGCTTTGCATCTTATTTTAAATTTACGATTTTAAAGACATTGTAACCGGAACCGGCACCGGTACCGGAGGTTCCGGTTCCGAAAATTAAGGAACCGGTACAAGAGGTTCCGGTTCCGATTTCGGTCGGAACCGACGGGTATCCTGCTATGCTCACCCCTATTTAATATAGTGAAATGATTCTTTTTACCTTTACTTTTATTTTAAAATATTATTAACATCATTTTTTTTTTAAAGTATGGAGCTCATCATCTACTAACTATATCATTAAATTTATCACAACACTCACTATATCATTAAATTTATCACAACACTCAGTAATAATATTTTATCTAAAAAACAATGAAATTAAAAATGCATCAATTGTGATACAGACCGTATCTCATGTATAGCAGTTCCTCTTTAGGATACAGGGCATGGGCAGGTACGGATCTTTGTAGAGATCAAGCGGGTGGTAGGCCCCGCAAAATTTGGACAACTACATGAAGAATCTATAGAACAATTTACAAATTATTACCACATAGTATTAAAAATCATAAATTTGGCTCATCCAAAATAAATTCTCTACATTTTAGCCCCTCTAATAAAATAGTTCGAGGCTTCCCCTCATACTGAAAGTTGTACCATTGAGCCAAAACCACAATGGTTGATATACATCGTATCCCCTTAAAATTGATTACCTTTTATAAAAAAAACTTATTAATAACAAAAGTCGCCAGTATTGAGTGTCCTTATCGACTAGTTAAAAAAAACAAAACAACAAAAAACAAAAAAAAAATCGATCCTCATCGATCGGGAAGTAAAAGAATTACATCAAAAGAATAATAATCTAGATCCATTTTTCCTTGTATATATTTACACATATTATATATGCATTTATGTGTAAATATACACATGTATACCGTATACCTTTTTCATCACGAAAAACATGATAATTTTGTAATTAAAATTGAAATCAAGATCTACTCTTTCTTGTACCGAAAAAAAAGATTGTAATATACCTTATGTATGTAGTTAGCCCGGTTCTAGGAATGGGTCACTATAACAACCGTTCCGAACCCACAAAATTCAAGGGTCTATTTTAAAAAACTAGTCTATATTTATACGTTCGTAAAATCACTTGAATAAAGGTAAGCCCAATTAATTATTAAAAATATGTTGTAACTTGAAAATTGGGGTGTCAATTTTAATTTCGCGAATTCTTTTTACGTATTTTGAAGAAAACAATTATTTTAGTTGGGCCTTTTTAGGTTTCTGATTAGAACCTAAAAATTAATTGGATCGATTATGTATATAGTAAAGTATTGTTAGATCTAGAATTCTTTAGTTCCCTTTCATAATTCAAATACATATGACGTATTATTAGTTTCAGATGACTAGATAACTAAAAAATGTGTTCTTCAACCATTGATCTATTTATGCACTTTAATTTTTGACAACCTTTTGACTAAATAAATATGTTCGGTTCATGGGCTCGAAGTACATAAAGATTTAATATTTTATGGGCTATGTGAATCCTTTTTCTACTTTGAGATTATTTGTTCTGTAGTTATTTTCATTTTCTTTTTGGACCTTTTTGGCTAGAATTTAAATGTAATTTGCACTCAAGTTGATGATTAATTAATTAATAATAAAGTGTAATTATTGGGTCAAGATCGAGATTTTTGGTTGCAAATTTTTGGCTATGTTCAAGTTAAGAAACATATAGTTAGTGGCTTAGTGCATTAGGCTATCCGGTATGGGCACCACATGTGGTGGTGCCTTTGTCCGCCACATCATCGCCACCTCAGCAACCACACCACCACCACACCACATCATTTGGTGGAAATACCCACCACACCACACCACACCGTTTTATTCCATTTAATTCTAAATAAACAAAAAAAGAAAATAAAAAGAATTTCACTCAACCAATCAGAAGCAGCCACGTATACCCCACGACCACCTCCACCGCGTTTCCTCCCGTTGCCCTGGTCGCCCTCCTCCCACGCCGCACCCCAACGCCGTTGGGGGGGGGGGGGGGGGGCGGTGTTCCCCTTCGAGGCCACGGCGTGGCCGCCTAGTCACACCCCCACGCCACCACCTGCGTTGGACCATACCGTCCAGCCTTAGTCTTTTGAAAAGTACAGCAAATAAAATCATATAATGTCTCACAACAATGATTAAATCGTGCATCTTATGAGCAAATGCTAATCAATCATTTCTAATGAGGTATATATGGGAGATAAGATGTAGAAAATTATACATTTACTCACAGGTAGAGAGATTATTTATAGAGACACCTCCTGCAAAAATAAGTGAAAGTGTGTGTCAATCGAAAAATAAATATAAATTAGTTGTAATTTTAAAAATAAATATAACATATACATTCATCAATCGGCAAATGTCAAGCTAAATACTAAACATTTGATTAAATTTAGATTTGAATGTGCTTGAGTAATTGTTTAGGGGCCTTAAGTTTGATCATATTACATTTTGTATTTAATAATCAACAATAAATAATTAGCCACTCGTGTTATGCTATGATTAATAAAGTAAGTACTTCAAATTAATATTTATTAATCTTGGTTTTTTTAATGGATGGTTTTAAAAATGAATTGATCATTAACCTAATGTTTCCAAAATATTTTCATAATTAGATTCATGATACACAGGAAAGCTACTAAACTCATAAACTAATCAGTCAAGGGGACAATTTGTCTATGTATTGGAGTACAAGGTCGTGTTTATTGTTGTATTTAAATGTTATTAACTACATTCATTAGGTGAACCATCGTATTATCATCTTATTCACTAGAAAATGGTTTCATTTGTTTCTTACATGTCAATGTCTCTATATATTTTGTCGGGATTCGGTTGTGGAAGTGTATAGTATAAGAGGGTTCGAGACGTATGACTCTGACAATATCATCGTGCTCGAATGGAATATGTTAGTACAAAATTGATGCTTATTTTTTAAAGCCCTTTTATAAATAAGGTGTGATTTGGTTACTTTGTGTGTGAAAGATTACTTCGACTCTTGGTAACAAGGAGGGTATATATCTTCACGTAAATGCCATAAAAGAGTTATTATTCCATAAGGGGCCAAAAAGTTATAAGTATAAGATAAAATATCACAGAAGATATAAAAAACAGAGCAATTTTACATGACATAAAAGTGATAGCAGAGCAATTTTACATGACAAAAAAACAGAACAATTTTACATTTATCAAGTCTCATTGATAACATGTGACGTTTATATAATATATATGTGTTAGTAATAGCCTTTATCTCGTTAAAAAAAATAGCCTTTGTCTTTAAAACATTAATAGATAGATAAATACCAGTTAAGCAACTACTATTTTACAGTGCAATTAAAACATTTGATTTATATTTTTGTAGCATGTACATATATGGGAAGGTATTTAATACCTAACGCTTCTAGTTTAGTGGTAAAGGTATAAGGTGTTGTCTATAATTTATAGGTCATAAGTTCAATTACAATATTAACAAATGAAGTAGATTTGATACAGTTAAAAAAAATGCATTTAATATTCTAGGGAAGACACGAGAGGATTGAAAAGCCCAATTATCCATACACTTATCTTAGATAAATACAAAAAACTATGTGCATATATTTTATTCCTCCTGACGTACGATCTAGCTTGGTAGATGATAAAATTTCAAAATGACCCAAATATCGAGGGTTTCCCTTCTAAATGTCAAAGGGTATGTGTCCCTATTATTGTACTCATTATCAAAATCTCAAACTCTATCCAGCCCCTATACATGCTATATATAGGGGTGAATATTTGGGTTGAAAAACCGAACTCAATCGAAAACATGAAATTGGTTCGACTTTTTATTTCGGTTCAGTCCGGTCCGGTTCTCGAATAAGGTGAGCATTTGGGCTTAAAAGTCCGAACCCAACAAAAATCGAAAACATGCAATCGGTTCGGTTTTTAGTTTTGAAAATTCATCATTATCAATTTCGGTCTTATTGGTTCAGTTTATGGACCATGTTTACCCCTAGCTATAGGTATGTATATTTACATATATATATATAGAGATTTTTTTAACTACGGATATTATATAAAAATCTAGCAAGAGCTAGATCAAGGATTACAAGGGAGCTAGTCTATGCATGGGTTAGAACATCATTCAATCCAATTTTTAGTTACGTTTTTACACCGTAAAAAGGGAGCTGTAGAGGAAGATTTATAAATTAAAGAAATTATTGTGGGAAAAAGTTGCTTAGTTTATGCTTTATATCATGGGTAACAGGCTTTCTTGGCACTTCTTGATGAGTAATTAACCTCTAAGTCAACCTATTTACATATATTGGTTTAAAAGCATAAACGGCAAACCATAACATATATATATTTGATGATAAGATCGATGAATGAACATGCATGTTCGATGATCATATATAAGAAGCAAATTGCAGGCTCGATCGATCTCTAGGGTTACTAAGTGTAAGAAGTGAATCAGTTCCTCATCATTCTAACGGCTAGTTCTTGAAGCTCACCCAAATCACTTGGGAAAGGTCTTTTCTTATTGCTATAACTTTGTTGAAAAGATGTGTCATGGTAATCATGTTCATCATCTCTACTTTGTTTCTCTTGAACCACTATTCCTTCATTGTTATGATCAATGGATTCGAGTGAGCTTTGAGGCGAGATATTCCCGTTCATAATGCTCGAAAAAGTTGGATAATTTTGATACACCGCGGATCCTGGCCATTGGGAAGTCTCTATGTTTCTTGAATCAAAGAATCCTTGAGACATTTGAGCCTTCATTTGCATCAATTGTGTTTGTAAGCATGCAACCTACCATTCAATTATCATATCAAATCGAAAGAATCTATATATCAACCATATATGAACTTAATTTACTTGAAAACCCTAAAAAAATTGCAAACAAATGAATATTTCTTGACCCTTAGATCGAAGAAGGACCGAGATTGACTTGTGTTAACATTTGAACCGAATAATCACATGTGAATTTTGTGTTTTCTAGTTTTTTAGGATTCTCGATCAAATGATGAACTCAACGCCTACACATGTACATATATATGTATATAAACAGTTTAAGAAAAAAAAACATTTTATTAAACTGTACAACCAATATAATTTAAATTTTCAAATGTATAATAATTTTGATACATATCAAAAAGAAATTATGGAACAATAAATTTGGACGGAGTGATTAATATATACCTGTTGTTGCAAGGCGAAAATATGTGCAACACAACCATAAACCGGATCTTTGATCCTAGCTTGAGCTTCATAAGCAATAGTGACGACGGCCTCACAACGGTCAGCCACGGGAACATGAAGCAGTAGTTTTGAAACATTGCTTGCACCAAACACTTTATGAATGGCAGCAAACCGAGCCGGACCTTGTTCCGAGCAGAAATAAGGTGCAAATATGCAATCGGTGGCACATTTTCGCCTTAGAAACTTGCATGCACCACAAGGAGAGCCGGAACCCGCAGTAGTTGACATGGTGAAATTAGTGAAGAAATTGAGTTCTAAAAGGAATGAGAGATCTAAGAGATTAGGCACACGGGGAGACTAGGATTTGGTGAAAAATAAGGGAGATTTGAGGGGTTTTAAGGGGGTAGGAAGGGAGACAAAGAAGGTGTGTTTGTAGGGTTGTAAAGTGACACTTACTAATGGCTTATGCAATTTTAGGATCGGTTTTTTAATGGGTTTAGACCATAACGATATGAATATTGTCACCCTAAAAATAGAGTTTGTGTTAGGTAAAAGAAAAGAAACCGAAATACCACGGTGAAAGGGTAAAAGCTTGTAGCTCGAAGAATTATCTTTAAAATTTATTACATACATTTAAAGTTTGTATTTTCATTAATTGAGGGGTAATTTTTAAAAGGGAGGAAATGATAATTGATGCCTCTTGACCTTGTGGTCAAGGGTTCGAGGCCCGTCGTGGATATAAGTGGTAATTAAGAGTAAATTATGATTTGTTATTCAAAAAAAAAAAAAAAATTGATGCACAAATTCTTAATATATGTGTTAGCATCTTAATAACAGTTTTAAACTAAGGCTTGTAGCCTAGTGGCATTGGAGGAAGGTTTAAGGTGTTACCCATAACCTATAGGTGGAATTGAATAGGTGGACAAATAGGTGGAATTGAATGTTCAAGGGAAAGCATATTGCCCATTGTGATTGTCACTGCTTAGGCTTGAACCACTAATTTACTAACTAGCCATTCAAAAAATAAATAAATAAAAAACAGTTTTAAAGATGTAGTTATCATTATTGTTAATATATAATATGGGCTATTAGGGTGGGGTTTGAACTTTAAAGTTAGGGTTCTATTTGATTTCTAGAAGGTCATTTATTATATTCGTGCAATTGAATTCTCTTAAGTTCCACCAATTTGCAACTTCTTTCCATAGTTTAGTACCGACTTATGGTTTATCCAATAAATGTGTCTTTATTTCGTGATTCTTGGCCCATCACAATTCACAAATATAACTTATGATTTAAGATCAATTTGCATTATATTTGTAAGGGAGGTGATTCGTATAGAGTAATTTTTATGCATGCAGAGCAAATTTATATTAAAAGATATGATGCCCTTAGTGAGAATGGTGAAATGAAAAATGTGATAAAAGGAAAGAAATGACATGATTATCATTTGAAATTAAATTGCTCTGTATGGATACAAATTGTTTTGTACGAATTACCTCTCTATTTGTAAGTAGCGACTTGACATTCGATTATGTAAATATTACTTAAGGGGAATGCCAAAATAGATATAGTGATGATAATTTCTGTAAGATAATATTTACAATGTATGTCACAAAATAATTAATGTAACTTTCAAAATGTATTATCAAATAACTAGATGTAATAAAAATGAATCGTGAGCTAATACATACGTATGGTTGTTTCTTAATGTAATTTGGAAGCTATATTTAAAATTAATTTAGCTCTCTAATTAACAAAATATATATTCACCATTAAACACATCTCAATCAAAATCAGGGGTGTCTTTGAGGAGGTAAAGAGATTACAGTCGCATAGGGGCCCAATTTTTATATATTTCTTATATATATATAATATTAAAATTTAAGGCAACTTAATAATTTAATAGAAAAAAAAATTAGAAAGTCTAAATTTTTATAAAACCTTTTATTCGGGGGGCCCATTTTCGTGTTTTCGCACATGTTACTTAAAATCTCGGAGACGCCCTTGATCAAAATGTGTATAAGAGTTCGTTTTTGGTTTTTTTAACTCATCAAATTTTTTGTAAACTCGTTCGCTCGCTCTTTCGGGATTACAAGCTTATGAACTAGTAGCTACGAGCTTATCTATGCCAATAAGTTCAACTTTATAAGTTCATAAACCGAAAAAAAAATCAAATCATAAGTTTATCAAAAGTTAGATAAGCTAAAACAAACAATTCTAAATAACACTAAGTATATAGTGTAACATGATACTGAAATTTTAATAAATTGATAATCTTGAAAGAAAACTATATGATTTCCACTTACATTATCTCTACAAAATATATAAAAACTTATTATTAAAATAATACAATCAACTTTTCAACACGTCTTACACATTCCAAGGTATTTAGAAGACGTTTCTTATTAAAATGTGTGTTAAAAAGATTATAATACTACGTTAATAAACTTTATTTATATGGTACTATTAAAGTCAACCTTTATGAGCGATTAGTAAGTGATAAAGACTGGGGTCCATGTGTAATTTGCTTAATTTGAAAGGGTGCTTAAAGAAACATTTTTCCGCCGAACGCCGCCGCACCTGGGAGCCGCTGCTTCTTGTCGTATTGCCACCGACACGTGTCAGTTAGCTGACAGCTTAACCGGCCTTTATTTGATTAGTGGGTGATTATGACGTTAATTAACACTAACTTACAAATTTGACCCATTTTAGATTTGGTGGAACCCGACCCTTTTCGTTGGTATTCCCCTATATTAGGGATTGTAGAAGAAAGAATTGTGGTCAAGTCTTTTGACTTTGAAAGCTTTATAACTTCCAAATTAATATATTTCTTGTGGGTTCTATATAACTTAGTTTCCATGCTAAACTAATCATATATGTTTATAGATGGTGTATCATAAAGTTTAAATTATTATTGTAAGGATATATACGCAAAACATTGGATAATTATTACATTTCATTTCTATTATAAGCGGTTAAATAGATTTTTTTTAATGTTCATCTTTTCACGTTACATTTCCTATTGTTTTCCAACCAAAAAATGACAGACAAAAATTATCGTATAATATTTATGTGACGTTTCATCTTCCGTTTGTCAAAAATCTGTTACATTAACGAATAATTATTTGCGACGGTCAAAGTTACATACTTGTGTTAAAATGGAAAAATATATTATCTTGGCTTGGGAAAACCAAATTTATGAATTAAAAAAGAAATGGTTACATCACAAGAAGAATAATGTGTTCAAGTACATTGAAACTATTTGATTGTGTCTAGTGTTCGTCATCTTAAACAATGAAAAATGGCATTTATAACCTATTTATGCATTTAAATAGACACTCACCAGCGGATCAATCTTTCGAAAGATAAACATGTCTCGCTAAATAATATGTCAAAATGGGTCATTTTTAATGTTCAGGTTGAACCAAGGACATTTTTTTTGGCAAATTCTTTCTAAATAATTTTTATTAGTGAACTAATTATTGTTATTAAAACAATATTGTGATAACAATAAACCAAAATCCTTTCAATGATAAAACGTTATAAAAGGCTACTTGAAATCGTAATAACCAGATTCTCGTGTTTGGTTAAAAGGCTTTTAATAATGCTTTTCTAAAATAAAAAAAATGGTTTTGATAATTATTTAATTATATAGGTAAAACCATATATACTATGGGTTTGATAATGATTTAATTATGTTCTCAATTTAGATCACTCCGTATGAAACGAACCGGCTCAACTGTTTTTATAGGTATTTGACTAGTTGTAGGTTTGAAATAACTAAAACCATTTTGTGCTGGTTTAGCATTTTACGTTAGCTTAATATGGGCCATAAAAACAATGGATAATGAGCCACAAAACAATGATATTTTCTTATAGATGTGCATAAGATTAGGTTCCCAAAACTAAAAAGGCTTGATCCTGAATGTAATGCTCAAGTCTAGTACCACTCAAGCCCAAAAAGGATCTAATTTCGGCCCGAGCCCCAAGGCTCCCAACTAAGAATAGACTTGTTTCTTTCTCATTAAGTACCAATTCCTTTTGGCTAATTATTTATTTATAAATTATTAAGCACTAGATTTGCACATTATAATCTTAGATAAGTAATTAAAAAAGAAAAAAATATTTGAAGGTAAACACAACTTGCTCAACTCATACTGAAAACTAACCCATTTTAACCCGAACTCATTCGATCCATTAACCAACCTACCTATCATGCCATCTATACCGAATCAAAATGCTTGTTCATGCTATTGTCCGGTCTTACATATCTATACATACGGTATTTTTTTTTTACATCTAACCGAATCTAGGAATGCACTTTTGTTAAATGTTTAATGTCTAGATATAAACATCTTAACAACTTCTATCTTTTATTATTAAAATCACATGTGTTGAAATCTTAGGATTAATATTCTTATGAGTAATCATTAGTTTGAAGAGAAATAAGTGGCTCTATTGGTAGAGAAGGTCCACATGTGACTTTTATGCTATCAGTAGTAGATTTTATCACCCAAAAGTTGAGGACCCAACTTTAACAAACTTTTCAAAATGTGCATATTATTTTCTGTTAGTTTAGTTCAAACTTATAATAAAAAAACCGCATTGATCGATTGTACGGTACAAACGAACGATCACACACAAACTAGTGGGGGTTGAAAAAGAAGAAGATTTCACAGATCCACTTTGACATTATCCTTTTGTTTTCAAACATCTTGATTGACATCTGACCATTTTGATCTGTAATTCCACCATTTTGTTTCTCAAAAAAGTTGTATAAAAACCATCTTGTCATAGTCTAGTGGTAAAGGCTACCAAATAATTTCCTAAAGTTAACGGATTTGATCACTCCTTAGATAAACATTTACCAGATAATCAAGGATTTTGGAAATAGTTGTGATAAAATTTAGATTGCATATATCTCGAGTATAAGTTCGGTCACCAGAAGAACATGTTGTAAAGAAAAATACCCTAGAACAAGGTGATATAAAAGTTGACCCCTCATGAGATAATATAATCATTTTATGGGACCATTTGTCTCTTAGTTATACCAGCTATTAAACCCTTCAAGAAAACATCATTCTCCATGCAAATTCTATGCTTTTCAAACCTTTTAATTATCTCAAATTATAATCTTTAAAATTATTTATTGAATCACAAGTATAAAGTATATAAATCTTGATTAATCAACCAAATTTCAAGATTTGCCCACAAGTCTATTTTTTATGTTTCTAACAAGGGATACACTCTTTTTCTATATACCACATACTTTATAGCTACAAAACAATGGATTCTTTCATTAAAGCTAGAAACTTCATTGTTATTCTTATTGTTCTTATTCTTGCTCTTTTTCCATGTGTTATAACTTCATCTCAAGAACACATAGAAAAAGAAACCAAAATGCTCAACAATCATCAATTATCGTTGCAAATGATCGTTCATGGGTTTCTTCTTTGGGCTTCAATGGGTTTCTTGATTCCTGTTGGGATTTTAGCCATAAGATTGTCGAATAAAGAAGAAAATGGAAGAAGATCAAGAATCATGTTCTTTATACATGCGGTTACTCAGGCAAGTTTTTGGTGTTAATTATCATTTCCATCTCATCATTAAGATAGTTGATTACACTATAATCAAACTTTCCAACTTTAATGATAATAATAAGCTAGTGGTTAAATCTTTCTTAGCCTTTATAATTCTTTTATGTAAAGGGTATTCTAAAATATAACAAAAAAACATATGGTCGCGTGAAATGATCTCCTAGAGGTCACAGGTTCGATCTCTTCTCTAGGTAACAGATGATCCAGTGGTTAGGTCGCGTATATCATGAGCAAACCTCTGCCATCTTAGGAATCCTGTTATAAAAGACCCTTTTAAAATTAAATATATAAATAACCAAAAAAAGTATTAATCTTGATTCCTTGATTGCAGATTCTATCAGTTATTCTTGTAACAGCAGGAGCAATATTGTCTGTAAAGAATTTTAGCAACAATTTTAACAATATGCATAGGAGATTAGGGGTAGCACTTTACGGGCTCGCATTTGTGCAAGCACTTAGCGGCTTTTTACGTCCATCAAGGTAAATAAACACATTTTGGGTTATATTTTGTCTCAAACGGGTCAAGTCAACAAGTTTAGCTAAGCAGAAAATATGTCAAAGAAGTTGAAAGTTGTCAAACCGTTTTTTTAATCATACAACTTTCTAAAATCATCTTAGGTTTTTTTTTTTTGCATAAAATCACAACCTAGTCTTGTATTTGTCTATGTTTAATCATTTTTCACAAATTTATGTCCAACTGAGTAATTAAAAGATGGTTTTGTGTCCAGTTTGGTCATTGATTGTTTTATCCTACCCCTACAAATTACTTGTTTCAGTCTGTCTCATTTTGGCCCGTTACACAACCCACCTCAAACATTTTCGCTCATATAATTTCTTATTTAATGTATTTTGAGCCCGTTTTCCATGTTATAGGGGAGATAAGAGACGAATTATATGGTTTTTTGCACATTGGATGCTAGGAACAACGGTTTCCCTATTGGGAATCATCAATGTATACACGGGTCTACACGCATACAAGAAACGGACATCAAGAAGTATTACGCCTTGGCTTATCTTTTACACTTCTGAAATCGTTTGCATTGTGTTCTTGTATTTGTTTCAAGAAAAATGGGAGTATATACAAAAGCAAGGAGTGATTCGAGGAAATGAACCCATGAGTACAATACAATTAACGAATAATCATGAGATTATCACTAAACCAAATAAAGAATCGTGTTGATTAAATGTTAAAACGCCTTGTGTGCTATACAATTGTTAGAGTGTCTTGAGGTCAAGTTGTTGATCTTTGGATTAAGGTTTTAAAAAAAAGTTTGATATTTTTCTGTGTCATATGTAAAGTAATTTCCTACTTACAATTTTACTAAATCTATCTTTGTTATATCTCTTGCAAAAAAACAGTAAACTAGTGAGTCAAATGGTAACTTGAAGAAAAAAAATTTCATGATCGATTTAAGAATGTCCACAACTTTAAATAACAGGAAAATATCATAAAATAACAATATATTTAAGACGGTATTATGTTTTAGTAATCCTAACATTTTAGTTTCTATTTTAATTAGTAATCATAACATTTTATTTTTGATAATCACAATTGTTTGACCCTGACCGATAAACAAGCTCGATTTGAGCTTGACCCAAAAATATACACCAAGATTATATCACAAACACATACTCCCTCCGTCCCTTAATAAAGTTTTCATTTCTCTTGGGCACATGTTTTTAGGAGATAGTTAGTGGTGTGTCCTTGGTAATAAATTTGATTAAAATAAAGGATTTTTTGGAGAGAAAAATTATTTTTAGGATATAGTTAGTGGTGGAGTATATGGTAATAATATTATTTTATTGAGTGGGTCCCTCAAATTTGAGAAATGAGAACTTTATTTTGGGACAAACATGTTAGGAAAAATGAGAACATTATTTTGGGACAAACATGTTAGGAGAAATGAGAACTTTATTAAGGGACAGGGGGAGTATATTATAACACACAATTATATTTAATTTATAGAGTAATTGAGTAATAATTATGAATATTACAAGCCAAAATGTATGTCATTTACAACTAAAAGACCCGATTAATGTAATAGCAGGTAAACTGAAATAAATAAAAAACAAAATAATTCAAATTTGGTAAGTTATTGGTGGATAGTACAGTACAAGTCACTAAGCGTATCCAGTTGGACCACAACAGTTAGTGGCCATGGAAAAATGGCAGAAACCACAAATGAAATGAAAACCATCATTTTGCCTCTTGTAATTGAGGCGCCTGCATAAAGAGATACTGCAACAAACAAACAAAAAAGGATAAATTACAATAAAATACTATGAAATTGATATAATTTTGCATATTTTTATATATTATTTAATGTTGAATTACCTCGAATGATTTGCCAGATCGTTCAAATTCAAGCATGCTTAATGCAACTTCACAGCTTTGTGAGACAATGGGCTCTGGATCTTTGGAAAATTCTTCCAGTAGAGAGATACATTCATCATCTATCAACAATTTCTCAAGTTAAAAATCATATTTTTTACCCGTTTTGACCCAACCCGTTACCCAGCCCGCCCGTTTTACCTGCTATAGAACCAAGAGCTTCAGCAGCTTCATGTCTAACCATAGGATGCTCATTAACATCTTTAAGCACACTTGATAATGCATCTGATGCAGATTTCTTTTGCAACTGTCCCAATACATAAGCAACCTAAAAAAAATATTAAAAAATTAGCCTACAAAAAGAAGAACAAATATTAAAAAATAAAAAATAAAATAAAAATATATATTATTTTGGACCTCGTGTCGTAATAAAGCACTTTTTGCATTTAATGATTCTATTATTGCAGCAACTGCTTCATCACCCCCGTGATTACGGAGTCCAAAAAGAGCTCTGTATCTTTCATACATTCCAATTTCTTCATTTAAGATCATTTCACTGAATTAAATTAAATTAAACCAAATATATATTTATATTCATAAGTACTGTTATATGCACTTTTTAGGTATTTATCAAGAAAAACAGATTTAAAAATTATTAAATGATAAATTATTTACTAAAAACAGGGCTATCTTTTGATTTTGACCCTCATTTGAAGATAATTAAGGTTGTCCGGCAACAAAAAGATTTCCTAAAATTTCTATCATATTATCTAACAAACCTTAGTTCATGTACAGAAGAACAAGAAGCAGGTGCAGCAGGATCAACTGACAAAAATGGTGACGCTTCTATTGTAGATAATTGATTATTATCATTATTATTATCACCAACTTTTTTCAGTTCTTGAATTCTTGAAAGAGCTAATTCACATGTTTCTCTAACTTCTGGTGCAGGATCTGAATCCAAACTGTCTTTTAAAAGAGAAATATTGCTTTCTAAACCAATTGCACCAAGTGCTTCTGCAGCCTATTCATCCATAAGCAAAAACCAAGTTCAAATAAATAATTTAAAATATACAAAAATAATAATATAATTATAAAGTGTGGGAGAATAGCTAACCTCGTGACGTACAATTGGATGCAAAGAAAGATCGTTAAGAACGAGTTTTAAAGCAGGAATAGCATCAGCATCTTGCATTTGGCCCAAAGCAAATGCAGCTTCATGCGCTAATAGATTTGAAGGATCTTTTGTTGCTGCAATAATAAAAATAACAGTTATATTGTCAATTTGTAATATACTAATATTACTTTTAACAAAGTCCACATGGAACTTATGGTTTCTAGAATTGAGAATTTGATCAAAATTCGTTGCTATTTTGTGCAGAAGACCCATAAAACTACTTACTTATAGAATTCGACTAATTTCAATGAAATATAGGTAAAAAAATACAATTTTTAGGGTAATTCGAAGATATAAGTATTCCTGATCCTCCATATAAACCATAACCGAGTAAAGTGACTCCCTTTTCTTCACTTATAATAATAATCAAATATGCTCTGATGATTTGAATCAATATCTCACCATCATTACCATAATCATGCAGCCACTGCTTGAAAACACTAGTACTATATATAGATTTTGTCAATTTTAACAAGTGTTTGTGTTTGAAGTAGTGCTACGATTAATCAATTCTATTTAATTGACATAATCAATCACAGTTCATAATCAATCAACTCCGAAGCAAATTAAATCGCAAAATTTATTGAACAGAGATAGATAACAAACCTAGGATCAGAGCATTGCGAGGAGCAGGACCTCGAAGATTCCGGAGAGAGAATAGGACTCTGAATCGTTCCGAAATTGGTTGCGATTGGTCCAACAATCGCTCGCATAGAAATTTCTCTGTTTCTGGAGTGACTTCGAACGAGTTTCCATCAACCGCCATTTTCAAATTAGGTTTAAGCTTGCAAGGATTTCGAAAATGGAGGTTAAGTGGAGAGATTGAACTGCCGAAACCCTAAATATTGTTACTCAGAGTTCGTTGGATACTGTGGGGTTTTATTGTTAGAGCATTAGGTGTGGTGGCTTAAGCCACTTCGCCACCTCTGCGCCACCTATGCGCCACATCATCATTTCACATTTCACATTCAAAACCCCAAATACCCCCTCTACCATAACTTAATCTAAAATATATTTTTTGGACCCACTAAAATACCCCTTACCCAATAAAAACACCCAAAAAAACACTCTCTCTCCTCCTATTCGCTCGTTACTTCCGTGGGTGGTCCGGCTTGGACTCTCACTCACCCCACATTGTGGTGTGGTGGGTGAGCTGTTTTAGCTTACGATTGCAGCCATGGTTTATTTTCCAGTTTGGCCCTTGTACTTTTGGAGAATACTGATTATACCCCAGAAGTCATAAAATGTCAAAGTTAGTTACATTTGTATTGTTAACTAAATAATCGGGTGATGACCTATCAGAGGACGGGTGAAATAATCTTCTAAAGGTCACGGGATTCAATTCATTTCCTAGGTAACTATTTACCAGATGACTATATAAAAGTTCGAAAAATACCATATACTCTCTTCGTCCCACAAAAAACTTCTCATTCCATCCTAAATTTTTGTCCTACAAAAAACTTTACATTTCTTACATTTGATGGACTCCCACAATAAAATACTATTATTACCAATGACCCACCACTAACTATCCACTAACTATCTTTCTCTCCGAACTAATCTTGTATTTTAATCAAATTTATTATCAATAACCACACCACTAACTATCATATTAAAACTTGTGTCAAAGTTCAATGAGAAGTTTTTTATGTGACGGAGGGAGTAATGCATTATGCATTTGAATTGAATAAGCATAGTTTTCCAATGATATAGGATCATAATACTGGTTTTCAATATGTACAATGATCCTATAATTAAGATGTAATTGTTCTAGGACAAAAGTAGTTGGTTGATTTGCCGACCTACAAATTAAATTACAAGATTCTAAAATCTGATAAAAATCATTAGTAAGCCTTTAATAAGAATTTATAACAAAATTCTGATTATAATCTGCCATTAATTTTAAATTAATGTCATTAACGTCCCACTTGATTCTTCGCGGCATCGAAATTCATACATCTAAACCTTAACATACATGAAATTGCTATCATTTTAACTATTCCAACTCTGTTTTAAAATAATTAACTAGCTCAAAATCAATAGTTTGAGGACTGTAGAGAAACAAAACGCATAGATGAGGGTCATTTCCGACACTATAAATAAAGGAAAGGAAACAACTTAAAAAACATTCCGATTAGTTAGTCACCGGAGGAAAATCCGGCAACCGGCGATCATTGTTTAATGGCAACACGTGTAACCGTTCGAACAACAATCAAACAACACTTCACCAATTCCACTAATTTATGGTCCGAATCAAACCCTAAAAGTACGTTGATACCCTTTTCAATTTGTATCGTCTGCATTGCAATCGTTCAATTTTATTAATTTTCCGTTTTCTACACGAACGAGATACAATTGAATTTTTAGGGTTCTTTCGAGGATGGGATTGAGTAAAACTGAAATCAATTTGAAAAGATTGCTGGCAGCTGCTCCACAGCAACAAAATAAAGTGAAACTCATGCATGTATGTCAATTGCTTGTTTGAATTTGTGAATATTGTTTGTTACAAAATTGTGTATTTGTGCATATAACCTGTTTGATGAGATGCTTCAATGAACAAGATTTAAAATTTTGGAGTTCTGGAACACCTCATTGTGAATTAGCTAACTCACTTTAATGTCATTTAATGATGTACTGAATTTGTGAGTATTGTTAGATACAGAATTGTGCATATAACCTGTTTGATGAAATGCTTCAATTAACAATGTTTTGATATTTATGGATATGTGGATCAATATTGTGAATTAGCTAACTTGTTTTAATGTTATAATTGATTATATATTGATTTTTTGTTTTGAGCTAATGAGTGCTTGTTATTTTGTAGTATGTTGCTACCTTAAGAGAACAGTTGGAACAAATTGAATTAGAGCGAACTTCAGAAGGATTACCGAGGCAATTATCCTTCTCTTATAGCTAATTTTAATATGTTAATTATGATTATAAAACATTATTATTACAATAAAGTCTAAATCTTTGAATAGAAAAAAATTATTAGGTTTTATATTTCATGATAGACTTTAGGCGACTTTCAGTTTCGCTTTTAACTACATTTGTTTCATTCATAATTAAACGGGTCAAAATGTTCACCTCTAGTATCTCTAATTTTCAAAAATTGCTCAGTCTAATTGGATCTTAATCTTCCTCTTGTACCCGTAGATTAACAAAAGCTTCAGTGAGTGATTACTCAGAGAAAATTGAAGCAATTGCAGCCATATTAGCTACCCCTGTGGTGCGTTAATTTCATTTTCTTGAATGATACATATAAAGTGTATATATATATATATATATATATATATATATATATATATATATATATATATATATATATATATATATATATATATATATATATATATATAAACATTTTTAGCAGTCAGAAGCCGTCCCGTATCAGCAGCTCAGAGTTGATACATCTATAAAAGAAAACATTAGTAAAAAAGACGAAGAAACTATAACATCACCAGGGTTAAGAAGAAGACTTGTGTAAGTAAAAACTACACGAATTTACTATTTTTTTTAATTTAATTTTTATCATATTTAATTATTAATTTATTCATGATTTAATTAATAGATCCTCATCAGCTGAACACAGAGGCCAAGATACTTCTGAATCAACTGATTCATCTCCTGTTAAATTGGATGTTGCATCACAAGCACATATCACAAAACACAGGTACAGTTGGAAACTGTTAAAATAGGTCAAACGGGTCAAACAGTTTTTGTAGGTCAACCCGACCCGGCCCGTTTATAGTGGACAAAAACTACCGATTTTGACCCAAACTTGTTTTAACAGGAAGCTTCAAGAAGATTTGACGGATGAAATGGTGCTTTTGGCACGACAACTGAAAGAAAACAGTCTGAAGATGAACTCATCAATACAAAACACCGAGAAAGTAATTGATTATAAACCATACTTACAATTTTACATTTATTTATTATTTGTTATTTATTATATCCAATATTTTAATTAAACTTTTTTTTTTAGATTCTTGATTCGACTGAAAAAGCGGTTGAGCATAGTTTGGCAAGCACGGGGCGAGTGAACACAAATGCTAATGCTGTTTACTCACAAGGTTCCAAGACTTCATGTTTCACATGGTTAATGATGTTTTTAATGACATTTATTTTTGTTATGGTGGTTCTTCTAATTAAAGTCACTTAATACTAATTAAGTGTTTAACCTCAACTTCATTTCATACTAATGGGACCCTCATAAAGAAACCGAAGAATGAAACGAAAATTTGTAAATGATTAGGTTTGATATGATGATGGTTGAAATTATGGTTTAAAACAGTTAGTTATTTGTTATAAGTTTTTGAAATTAGAGCTCAAAAAAGGCAAACCAAAAAGTCTAAAAGGGCTACAAGTATGAGCCCATACAAACAAAGAGTCCGAAGGCAAACCGAAAAAAAGAAAGTATACAAATAAATTAAAACTAGGGCTGGCAAAAACTAACCCGACCTGTCAACCCGACCCATTTAGAACCCGAAATTAGCGGGTTGGGTCATAACTTTCAACCCGTGGGTCGTAAACGGGTCAACCCGTTTACAACCCGTCATAAAACTAGTCGGGTTGGGTTCAAATTTCCAACCCATTTATGACCCGTCAACCCGTTTAAATATTATATATATCTTAAATGCATAATATAATAAAATATATTACTATTTATTTATTTATTTTAAATACATAATATAATATATATTATTATTTAAAATCTGGCATACACATAATATGAGTCACGTATTTATCTTTTTGGAAAATGAACAGCCTAAATCTCTTATAAGATATTTATGTTATACAACTATTTTAATATTTAATATATTTAAAGAATAACTTTTCACTGAACAATAGGCTTAAAAGAAATTTTGTTTGTAAATTACAACTAATCAACTTATTTTGGATTTTAATCTTAAACGATGTGTATTTTTCCTATTTTTTTTTTTTATAAATTGATGTTTTATTGGGTCAACCCGTTTATGACCCAACCCGTTTAATAAATAGTTTGGGTTGAAGATCTCAACCCGTTTAGATAAAAAGGTTGGGTTGGGTTGTGATTTTCAACCCGCGAACCCAAACGGGTCAACCCGTTTATGACCCAACCCGCATTATTGCCACCCCTAATTAAAACCCTTAGGGTACGTTTGGTACAGAGAATGGAATTGCAGGGAAATGGTTGCAGAGAATGGAATTGCTGAGAAAGGGAATTAGTCTGGAGAAAGAGAATTGACTCATCTGTTTGGTAGCACAGAGACTTCAATAGAGAATTGCAGCAGAGAATCATTTCTCTTGTTTGGTATAACAAAAAAAATCAGTAGAGAATTGTACAAACTTTATAATTAGCAAACATATTTTTTTCCCACAACAGTCATTATTATAACATACAAAATTCATGGATAACATACATGGCATAAAATGCACCTATGACAACCATTCTTTTTCTCAATGGTAATCTTGCCATCTCAACTACACAATATTCATAAAACAGTCAATTGAAAGTATTTTTCCAAATTATTATAACCTGCAACATAATACTTGGCCCCATTGATAAATACAGAATTATAACATGTGGCGAAGTGGACAAAGTGTAGTAGAGCTTCATAACCATTATAACAAAGTGTAGTATACTTTTGATGGTGAAGTGGACAATTGTTGAAGAATTTCGTAATTTTGATGAAATATAAGGGCAATTTTTTAAAAGGAAGATGGATGGAATTTAATTGGACAGTCTGTGGAGTTGATCTGTTGACCTTCGCTTTCATATTGGTTAAAAATTCAAAATTGATACATAAAACATGTGGCGGACGATTGTGATACATAAACATATATATAATCAAAAGGAACCATGTGATACATTAAATATTGAAACACAAATACATAATTGTTGCTGGACGGAATTGCGAGATTAACTTGTGATGCATCAAATAATGTATAATAGAGAGACAGAGAGATAGAGTTCGAGAGACAAATAATGAGATTAACCTGGAAGAAATGGCGGACAAATTGTTGCTGGACGGAATTGTGGCAGACAATTGACGACGGAATTGCAGTGGACAGCGGACGAAATTGAGGACGAAAGGTTTCGTATAAAGAAAAGAAGAGGGCTTTGTGATTCTCTACGTGTTTTTTTAAGTCTCGATATATCATTCCCTCATTTTCCCCTTATTTAGTAGGGAATTAAAATTAGGGAAAAGGAAAAGTTTTTTTTCTCCATCTTCCTTTCTCAATGTAACCAAACAAGAGACTTTATCTTTATTTCCCTTTCTCTCCATTCAAATCTCTGTACCAAACACACCCTAAGGGTAAAAAAACGTAAAAATGTATGAAAAAACCGTATGAAAAAACAAAGGTAAAAAAACGTAAAAATGTATTTAAAAAACGTTAATTGCACCAGCCGGAAATCAAACCCGGGTCTGTACCGTGGCAGGGTACTATTCTACCACTAGACCACTGGTGCTCCTGTGGTAATTCTGTAGTGGTTTACTTATTTGTAAAATTGGGTATAAAAAATCTGATGTGTGAAATTTCAAAAATAAAATAAATTGTTGTATTCTTTATGAAATGCATCTTTTACAGAAATGTGTAGTAAAACTTCTGATAAATTTATTCGAAGTCTGTTACCTCGAGATAAAACAATTTGCAAGATATACATTAATGCATTTAATGCATACACAAGATCTTTCATGGTACGTAGTTTTAATGCCAACACAAAGAACATGAGTATTTGTCATAATAGTCACTTTGGAATGAACGATTCATTTAACACAAAAAAGAAAAAAAGAATTATACAATTCTTATTATTCCATACATACGAACTTTATCCAAACAAACATTTTCTCCAAAAAGGAAAAAAAAATTAAATACATATAGCGCTAATAAAGTCTCCTGTACTAAAATGAAGAAAGAAAAAGGTATAACTCGATGAAACATTAAATTTTAATGTGGTTTTAGTCCTGAGCAATGTCGAGTCTCATCTAAACAAAGCTTATAATTAATTAAGGGTTAGTGAAACCTAATCCATTACAATTAGAGAAAAGACAATGGAAATGATGGATTTGTTTTCTTCACACTATTTTCTTGCATTTGGTATATTGTGATTAGGGTTTAAATGCAAGTCAATTAGCAAGCTAGCTTTAAGTAACTTCACTAATATAAGAGGCTTGGGTGTCGACCATTATTTTCTTCGTTTTATACATGTTATAAAAAGGAGTGTGTTTGTGAGGTTAATGTTATAACAATATTATACGGCAAATAACACTATAATATTGCTATAACACTGTATACGTACATGATATGATTAATCTTATTAACTAAACTTTGTTTCAATTTTGAAAAAGAAATAAAATCCGTTACATGATATGATTAATTCAACCATACAAAGATTTATTTATATCTTGTTCTTGGCAAAGAGGAAAAAAAAAAGAAAGAAAAAAAACATAAACCCTAATATATTGATACACAACAAACAAATATTGTTACCTCAAAAACACCATAAGTACCATATTTTGAGGAATTTTTCCTTTTTCCAAAACTCCAACAAAAAGGCATTGCCACATGCATAGTGTTTCGCCATCACTAATTTGAAGTTTGAACAATTGCATTCAATTCGAATGAAATCTAAGGAATTTCATGGATCATGGCCGAGTCGAAGCTCCAAATCCAGTTCATCTACTTCATTTCCATTCTTAATATTGCTTCGTCTTCTTGAATCTTTATCAACTCCATAAACATCTTGATGATTAATTTCATGGTTTATAATTTCCCGTGGACTTGATGTAGATGGCAAATTATATGAAGTGTAACGAACATCTCCACGTTCTTGATGATTAGTAGTTGCGAAAAAATAGGTTTGTGGGAAGCTTGTGAAAACTGGTTTGTGGAATCTAGGGTTTGTATCACTACTATGATCTTCTTGTATACTTGAGCTATTATTACTCAAATAATTTGGTTTAGTACTCTTGGCTCTATCTTTTCTATGGATGTTCATGTGTCCACCCAACGCTTGCGCTGTTGTGAACCCGCGCTTGCAAAATATGCATTCGTACGATCTCGTTTCTAGCCCGACACTTTGCTCTTGATCGGGATCAACTTCTTGGATCGAATTTGTTGGTTGATCTTGATCATGGTCACTCATAATCATGGACTCCTTTGAACTAAAGGTTGTAATTTACATATAGTTTTGGATTAAGAAAGGAGTAGAAAGATGATTTATAGAAATGAAGAATATTGATTTGAAGGGGAAAGTGAGGTCTAAGGTTTTGGGGTGAGAGAAAGAAAACTAGACAAGGTCTTGGTCTTACTATTGATCGACAAGATTTATTCTTTAGCCGGCTTATGTAAAAGACCTTGTATTTTTAATTATGTTAATTAAATGTTAATTAAGAGAAATGATATTTAGTCCTACCATTGAGTAGGACTATGGTACGACTAAATATCATTACTCTTTAATTAATAAGGACTCTTTGTCGTATATATACTTACCCCTCTAACTTCTCATACACGCCTATAGCGTCAGATTATATGTATATAATTCGACGTTAACGCACTTATAATGAACCCAACAAATCACGAGTGCTAATGGAATTCCTAATATGACTTGCCCAAAGTAATACGTACATTCGGTATTTTGTTATATTTATCGGGTGTTAAAGCTAGATATATAATGAACTACGTAATATATATAGTTTTAAGTGTTCGTCAATTGACATTAGATAAAACTAACCCTATAATCTTAATCATTGTTTTTTTTTTTTTTTTTTTTTTTTTTTTTTTTTTTTTTGTTATGTCAATACTAATTACTAGATTTTCATAGGAGTTGTTGGATTATTTTTGTTTCTATTGTGTTTGACGTTTGTATTTCCTGACTTGATGTTAACAGTATATTGATTGGTATCTCAGACCAGTTTATATATTTAATAGTATTAACTTAATAGCAACGAATTAACTTTTTGGTTGTTACCTCTAAATTTAATGAAACTTAATTAGTGAATTCGATCAAAGTTTAAGAACATATTACAAAATGAACTTGATTGGTAGCGTAAAATTTACATAGAGCATGAGGAAAAACAAGCCATTTTTTATTGTAAAACTGTTTTTAAAATTATAATATTTGTAAATATAGGTGTCATAACATTAATATGCATAACTCGTTAAATTATATTGAAGAGTTACCTCACCTCAGGTGCAATGAAACCAAATTTATCAAACGTGAAATTAAATAAACGCGTGTTGATTTTTTATAAATAAAACATTTTTTACATTTAAACGACCATATAACATATCCTAATTTCGCACCCCGGAAACCAAATTTTAACTTTCAGAATACAAAGATATCGCTTGAGACTATTTTATTGTGGTTTGATGAAGAGAAATGAAAAGAAGAAATTGATGGCAAAAGTTTGTAACTTGTGTTTGTCTTTAGCCAAGAAATGCTAATCGACTCACCACACAATCTTTATCAATTTAATTAACTATTAATTAATATAAATACCCGTTAATCACATTGCAATACAACTATATATTCTTTATTGAAGAAATATTTAAGATTAAAATAAGAAATATTTAAGATTAAAATAAGAAGGCTTCGACAAAGACCATTGATTTAATCAAATTGATGTTTATTAATAGTTAAAGTTATAGATTTGATGAACTAATTATACTATCTCAAAATCTAGATCTAAAAGTTTTGTTGTTTTAAAACGTGTCGTTTTAGTATTTGCATGGTAACAAATTTGCTGTGTTGATTACCACTAAATAATTTGTCCTCTAATTACTTTATTCTTTTTTTCTTAAAAGGGTATTCAATTGATCCCTTTTGACCATGTCAAAGGATATTATTGTATTATATATACAATGTATTAAAAAATATAATCTAATTAAACATTTTTTCTTCTTCAAGTTGTGTCGACTAACAAAGCCGCCAATGGAGTATTATTGCGACGAAAAAGTGCAAAATCTTCATTTTTGCAACGACTAAAAGTCTAAACTAAAGTTCGTTGCTATTTTGAGAATGTTGAATGGAGCAAACCATGCTATTTTTAGCAACGACTTATGTTATACAACTATTGCTAATTTAGCTAGTAAAAAACATAGCAACGACCTTGTATGGATATACCACTAAATTACAGGGACGGTTTTTGCGCTTCTCATATTAGGAGTTGGTTTTTATTAATTTTTTAAAAAATGATATTTCCGTTATAATGAGCTCCCTCAGGTGGTCGAGATTTACTCGTGATGTACGCGACTTAATCATTATGGTGGTCTTTTCTGAACATTCTCCTTAAGATCTAGTAAAATGTTTACCAATAGAGTGATCGAACCCATAAAAAATACTATAAAATCCTAACAATGAGTGTGGATGTTAACGATTATTGCAAAGATAAAACGACATGTACTTGTCATGTAAACTAAAAGACATCTCTAATTAACCAACTTCTTTCTTAATCAACATTTAATTTGATATTTTAGTTCTTGTCCTTAATGAAGATATTAACTTACCAAATCCGAAAATCATTACAACTAACACCACAATAGATGGCTAAAGCCGGCCAAACCAAAATCCAAGTGCTTTAAAACATGTTTTTGATCATATATGTTGATTATTCGTGATGAATTAGTGGGCTAAACTAGTGTACGATCAAACCCCACCACTTAAATTATTGTAATTAATAGGATAATTAAAGTCTTTAATATAAGATCATAAATTAAATCAAAATATTTACTTGCAAATATGATTATTATTATTACAGTGAATTGTTCAAGGAGGTCCACATATATTTTAAAGTCCCAAGGGACAGTCATGGACCCTTAGATCAAGAAGATCAATGGTCCAGATTAGATCTCCAAATAAATGAGTTTTTTGGACGGAAGGGTATATTGGTCATTTGGTGCGTGACTTAAAAACTCACCTTCTTCACATTTCATCTTCCTCCTCTCTCTCTCCTCCCTCTCGTCTGCTCTCTTTCTCACTCTCTCACACACACAAAAATCAATGAATAAACCCTCATTTTCACTCATTTTTGCCGATTTCTTCTCAGTTTTTTGCTAAAATCGTTTGTTAAACACTTATACAACATCATTTTTCTTCTATATTGGTGTCTGATCTACTTACAATGGCTGATTCATGACCTTCTCGTTCGAAAAAAGCTTCCGATAAAAAGCGTGCGGAATCCGTACCTGTTACAGGTAATTTTAACTTGTATTTGCTGTTATTATTAGCTTTTTTATTGTCTATGCAGAAATCCTTGTTCTTTTATGGTTATATATATATTTTGAACTTTTCTAGGGTTTCTATTAGATAATACGTCGATTTCATATGTTGTTTGTTGATATGTTGTTCTATATTTTGTTGTTTTCGCTTCAAATAACAAGTGTTTTAGCATTCTAGTGTTTTTTAATAGTTAATCACATATGATTCGTAATGTTATTTTAGTTATTTTAGTAAATCACATGTGATTTAGCGAAATGTTAATAACTCCCCTGTTTTTAAAAACCTCTGTTTTAAATCACATGTGATTTAGATCTGTTTAAGTTTAAAACACATGAACACATGTGATTGTGCATCTATTTAATTTTAAACCACGTATTTCTTTTAGTTAATCATCTGTGATTTTATATTTGTTTAATTTTATATCAGATGTTTCTTATTAGTTAATCATATTTGATTTAGATCTTTTTTTTTTTCTAAAACAAATATTTTTAGTTAATCACATGTGATTCTAAGTCTATTTCGTTTTAAATCATCTATTTTTTGTGTTAAACATATGTGCTTGTAATTTTGTTTTAAATCACATGTGATTTTGAAGTTATTATTTGTTTTTTAGTTGTAAATCACATGTGATTTTACTGTTTTTATTATACATTTCAGCTTTCTAGTGTTTTTTAGTTGTAAATCACATGTGATTTTACTGTTTTTATTACAGATTTCAGCTTTCTAGTGTTTTTTAGTTGTAAATCACATGTGATTTTATTTGTATTCACATGTTATTTGTCGTTTATTATTTTTATATTCACTCTGTTTTTAAATCACATGTGATTTTACGGATTTTATTATAGATTTTCAGCTTTCTAGAGTTTTTTAGTAGTAAATCACATGTGATTTTACTGTGGTTCACATGTTTGATTATTTTTTATGTTTACTCTGTTTTTAAATCACATTTGATTGTTATTTATTATTTGATTATTATGTTATTTGAGTTCAATCACATGTGATTGTTCTCAGTATCTCACCTAATCACAGTCAAACAATTCATATCTTTCAGTCACATGTGATTAGTAAGCTAAATTACAGTTATTTATGTGAGATTGTGCGTTTAATCACATGTGATTTTAATTTAACTATCTCAAATTGTTATTAGTTGTCATAACTTGCTTCTTTGTGTTTATAGGAGGTGATGATGAATTTCCTACTATGTTATCTAAGTTGACTGAGATACGAACTAATGTGAATATTGGTAGAAAAAGACCTCTATCACCATCAAAAACAAAAACTGCTGAGGTGTCAAAGAAGATCAAAATAAAGCTTAAAAGATCAATTAGCAATGAACCATCCGCGTCAAAAACATTAGTTCCAGTTGAAATAACTATGTTTTACATAACAGAATCACATGTGATTGCTAACGGAATCACAAGTGAAAGTTAATAAAATCACATGTGATTTAATAGTTAGTAACATGTTCTGTTTTTGTGTACTTGTTGTTTACCTTCCAATCACATGTGATTTTTTGTTTTGTGTATATACTCCTATGTTTTATGAAATAACTTTGTTTACTTACCAGAATCACATGTGATTGGGAACATCATCACCAGTGATTTAATACTAAGTAACATGTTCCGTTTTTGTGCAATTGATGTTTACTTTCCAATTACTTGTGATTTTTATTAACAATCACATGTTATTGTTTCTATGTACATGTCACTGTTTTTGTGCACTTGATGTTTACTTTCCAATCACATGTGATTTTGTTATGTATATAGACTCCTCTGTTTCATAATAAAAACTCTGTTTTACATAACAAAATCACTTGTCATTTTTAATGAAATCAAAAGTGATATAATAAAATTGAATGTGATTTAATACTTAACAACAAGACTAATAATTTAATTTGTGAATTAAATATAAATATTTATAATGACAAAATAGTCATCCAAAACAATATTCTACAACTAATAATTAACCATCATTAATTATCAAATAAAATGTGAGTTGAAATAATACACAATTTGATAGTACAAATACCCACTTATACCAGATACATAAAATTAATACTCTTCCTCCTTTTTCTCAAAAGTTAAATGGTTTTTGGCTTGTCTCTTCCTCTTGTCAAGATTCCATTTCCCATCCCCTAGACTTTCATATTTTGGTTATTAGCTCATTTCCTCATGCATGCATCCATTCCCAAAGTTGTTCAACTTTCCTCATTAAAACACCACTCACAAACTTTCTACCTCTTCAATTCTGTCTATCACAAGACACATGACACAACACTATTTTTCCACTTTTCAAGTTAATCACCAAAATGGAAACTCCTTTTTGCTTTTTCTTTTCGTCTCAAACCAAGGTCATTGACCATCCAAATATGTTTGAAAATCCATCTTTTTAAGTCTTGGAAGACTTGTTACTTCTCTGCACACTCTCATTCTACTAGCAAAGTTGTGCTCATACAATCACATGTGATTTTGTAAAGCGAATCACTTGTGATTTGTTTTTTTATCAACCTCCCCTGTTTTTAAGCAAACAAATCACATGTGATTCGCTTAGCAACCTCACATGAATCGGTTAAATGACGTAAAACACACAATCACATGTGATTTTGTAAAGCGAATCACTTGTGATTTGTTTCTTATCAACCTCCCATGTTTTTAAGCAAACAAATCACATGTGATTCGCTTAGCAACCTCACATGAATCAGTCAAATAACGTAAAGCACACAATCACATGTGATTTTGTAAAGTGAATCACTTGTGATTTGTTTCTTACCAACCTCCCCTGTTTTTAAGTAAACAAATCACATGTGATTCGCTTAGCAACCTCACATGAATCAGTCAAATAACGTAAAGCACACAATCACATGTGATTTTGTAAAGCGAATCACTTGTGATTTGTTTCTTACCAACCTCCCATGTTTTTAGGCAAACAAATCACATATGATTCGCTTAGCAACCTCACATGAATCAGTCAAATAACGTAAAGCACACAATCACATGTGATTTTATAAAGCGAATCACTTGTGATTTGTTTCTTACCAACCTCCCCTGTTTTTAAGCAAACAAATCACATGTGATTCGCTTAGCAACCTCACATGAATCAGTCAAATAACGTAAAGCACACAATCACATGTGATTTTGTAAAGCGAATCACTTGTGATTTGTTTCTTACCAACCTCCCCTGTTTTTAAGCAAAGAAATCACATGTGATTCGCTTAGCAACCTCACATGAATCAGTCAAATAACGTAAAGCACACAATCACATGTGATTTTGTAAAGCGAATCACTTGTGATTTGTTTCTTACCAACCTCCCCTGTTTTTAAGCAAAGAAATCACATGTGATTCGCTTAGCAACATCACATTAATCAGTCAAATAACGTAAAGCACACAATCACATGTGATTTTGTAAAGCGAATCACTTGTGATTTGTTTCTTATCAACCTCCCCTGTTTTTAAGCAAACAAATCACATGTGATTCGCTTAGCAACATCACATGAATCAGTCAAATAACGTAAAGCACACAATCACATGTGATTTTATTATCTAGTTAACTTGAAATAAATTTTATTACCTGAATCAGCGGTTCTTTTATCTGTTTAATTGCTATTAACAGATTCTGGATTCAGATTTCAGATCTGAATCCAGATCTGCGTTCGATTTCATATCTGAATCCAGATCTGCGTTCGATTTCAAATCTGCGTTCGATTTCAGATCTGCGTTCGATTTCAGATCTGCTTTCGATTTTTGAGATTTCTAAAAAAAAAACGCGATTCACAGGTTTTGATTTGTGTTTGCTGCAGTCGATTCAATGTTTGAGATTCAGATCTGCCGTTTAAGAGTGATTTTTGAAGATCTGGATCGAAGAAATCGCACAGCGGAAGCTCTCGATTGGGAAGAAGGTCGACTGAAGAAGGTTGATTCAATTTTTGGACGCTTGGACGATAATACCCCTCCATGTCTAATTAAATGAATTGATCTTGATCATTGAATAAACTTGATCTAAGGGATGTGATGTGTTCCTTGGGACTTTATAATATTTGTGTTCTTCCCTGAACACAACTCTATTATTACATATTAAAATTTAACATTTTAAATCAAACTTACAGTTATAATTTTTTAAATAACATATCTAAGATACATCAAAAACTCAATAACTTTGATCAAGAGAGTATAAGAATACATATAAAGCTACAAAATTGGCAATAATATATATCTCGAAAATGAAAGTTAAAAACCTATGGCATACACAACTGGCCTACAATATCTATAAATAATAAGCTTTTTCTTTTTACTAATTAACTAAATATTGATTTTGTAAGTGTAATTATTTTCAATAATTGACACGTGAGAAACCGGAACTTTCACGACCGGAACTTTGACGAAGAAGGAGTGGAGGATCGATATCTGATATACTGATTAATTCCATAGATCTAATGACGTCATCTGTGGAGAATGGTAAGCTGCAACATGTGACGGAATTTAGTACATAAAAATATAATACTACGTAATATTAATTAATTAGTGGTCAATTAAAAAGTTTTCAAAATTTTGTACTAAACTGAAATGAAGAATTTTTCTACCAATTTTAGTAAGTTTTTGGTTACAAAAAGTAAAATAAATTAATACTTCTTGAAACGACAAGTTTATTATCATTTTGCCTGCAATTTAATGAAAGGATTCTTAAATGCAATTTTTAATAAAAAGAAATATTAAAGAAGAATATAAAAATTATTTTTTTTGAAAATATAAGTTGAACCTTGAATCATCATCGAGCAAGAAAGAGTTGTTGGTGAGTGCATTATTTGAATCTTGGGTCACTTGAATCCTCATATTGGAAATAACCTGTCCATAGCACAACAATGATGACAGTTAAATTTATATATTGGAAATCAGTTAAATTTATATATTCATTTATATAAAAGCTCGTTCCTCCTAGGCCCAATTGACCAATAATTATTTGGTACCCAAGTCCTGGTCCCTAAGGCTTGTTACAAAAACTATAACTTTTATAGTATTTAAATGTTTTTAGTTAGTTAAACTATTTATTTTCTTCCAATTTCCATGCAATGTATCTCATATGTTTTGTTTTTTAATAAAAAATTAATTTACTAGAAGTTCCATTTTTTAAACTTAAATGGAGACTTACTTCTGGAGAAAGGGTTTGTGACCCATTTTTGTCATCCCAATACATTGTACTTATTCTGTATAGTTGTTGTATACTAAGCATCTGCATGTTATCAACAGTTACACCATCAATCTAATTCAATACACACACACACACACACACACACACACACACACACACATATTTGTTATTTTAAGGAAGAAGTTGATACTTACAGGACATAGTTCACCACTTATTTCGATCAGCTTAATTTTCGGCTTTTGATGGGAGACCTAACACCAAAATATATCAAACTGTTGAGATAAACCTCTGTTTTTTTTTTTCTTCTTATTAGATGAGTACAAATACAATATATATCTAAAAAATAAATACCAGGAATGCAATAGCTTGTCTTATGTGCTTAAGCTCATCCCAAGATGATCCTGCATACTGTCATTTCCATTCTTTAAAGTCAACACAAAAACAACAAATCGAGGTTGCCAAATGGGAAGGTTTGGGTAACAGGTCAAAACGGGTAAACTTTTTTGTCCAAATTTTTAACATTTTATGTGACTTTAATGTGTTAAATATGATTAGAAAACTAAACTATTAGTAATAATCTAAATTTCTTGATAGACAGATTTAAAAGGTATGCATTAAAGAGTGACTTCAACCCATTTGATCCATTTGACCTAAAATAAGTAACTTAAAGTCAATTAAACTAGCCAGATGAAATAGTAAAATAACGTTACATAAATTTAAGTTTTTAAGACAAATTACCACATGCTAGATAATAAAAGGTTACCTCATCAGTTGCCTTGCGACACCAACGTTCCAAAATAGCCAATCCAGACTTAACGTATTCTCCATTACTGTAAGAGCAGCATTCTCGTCTCAGTAGAAGACTGAAATAATATATTAAAATTAAAATAATTATAATATTTATTAAAAACTAATTTAAAAATCAGGCTGGCTTGAAACCTGTTGAATAACTGGACATTGATGAAAGCGAATATTTGTGTGAACACCTGACGTATTAAAAATTGTGGTACCTACAAAGATGAAATATTATTCAATCTCTGACTGGTAAAAAAAAGGGCTCAAATGGGTCGAAATGACCCAAAATGTACTTTAAAGCATTAAAACTCCTAAATCATTTTATTTAAAAGCTAAAATATAAGTTATGTAATCACATTGACAGACTACTAATTTATTGAAAAAATGGACAAAAAGTGTTTCGGGTCAACCCGTTTTACTTACATAATTAGCCTTCAACGTGTTTAACAAGCATCCAATTTTGGTAACCATCCCTTGCCATTGAGCAAGCAAAATCTCATGAGAAGCAGCATTTGCAAATGCACGAGCTGTCCCTTTTGGTAAATTTGCTCTAGAAATTCTCGGTGCCTACACAATTTACACATTATTAAATATCATAAAATTTCCAAAAAAGCAAATATCTTTTTTTCACATGATAATTACTGAACTGATATTATTAGCAGTAATTAAGAACCTGAATGCACAACCCGAGTAATGGAGATATTTCTCTTTTTAAATTATCACGAATTAAACCGTATGTTTTCTCAAATAATGCTGTTAATTGTTGCTTGAAAAGTAAAGCAGGGTATTTCGGTTCAACTGGACGAACTGAGTCTGACCCACTCGGTGAGTCATTATCCATTGTAGAAACAGTTAGCCCATGAGGACTCCCACGAAAACTCTGTAAAAGAGAAAAAAGAAAAATTAATTTTAGAGTAAATTACAAGGATAGTCCTTCAAGTTTAACCCAAAATTCACATATGGTCCTTTACTTTAAAAAATTACATTGGTTGTCATTTTTTTGGAAACCTTTTGCATCTACGGTCCTTTAGCCCGACGCCCGTGTAATTTTTTAACAGAAACAGTTAACGAACGTAAGGCTAAAGGACTGTAGGTGCAAAAAGTTTCTAAAAAAGGAATACTGGTGTAATTTTCTAAAGTAAAGGACCATAGGTGAAATTTGGTGTAAACCTAAGGGACCATCTTTGTAATTTACTCTTAATTTTAAAATTAATTATGAGGATAAATTAACAATAATTATAAGTAAGCGGGTAAAAAATTGCTTAATTTTATCCGTTTGACTGACCCGGCCCGTAATAAGTAAACGGGTCAAAATTGCTTACCAGATTCCTCATCTTTATTGATCTTGATCTTCTTTGATACTGCTCTCCAGCAATCCCACTAGCTTTCAGTGTATGTTGTAATAGAAGAAGTAGCATTGATGCATTTGATAACCAATAGGCTATAACATCACTATTATCTTGTGTCTTCATTTTTTAAAAAAAAAGTTTAAATTATAAATTAAATAAACATAATTTATTTACAACTAACCTCAATAGCTCGGCCTATAGCTTGTGTTGTAAGATCAAAAATGGTAGTTTTTTCAGCTTCAAATGATCGCCATTTTCTTAAACATTTATATATAAGGCAAGCAGCAATTGGTCTGCCTTTTGAAAACCCTAAACGTTGTGAAACACATCGAGTGAGCATATCTTGATATTCTTGTTCCTCATCAACTGGTCTCTTTAATCTCTCTTCTGAATCTGGTACATCTCTTGATTGTGTTGAAGGACTTAGAAGATTCTGTTACAATTTATACAAAAAAATTAATTAAAAATAAAATTGATAAATAATATTATATTAAAGTTTACCTTATTTGATCTTGAAAGTCCTTCTTGGAACTTGATACTTCGTGGAGTTGATACTCGGGGAGTTGATACAGTTGGCTGACTAATAATTTGTTGTGACTCCATGTCAGCAAGCTTGTCCTCAAGCCTAATTAATAATAATAATAATAATAATAATAATAATAATAATAATAATTAATAATAATAATTATAATAATAATAATAATAATAATAAAAAATAATAAAAATAATAATAATAATAATAATAATAATAATAAAAGCAGCAAAGAGAATATATGTATACTTTTTTTAGAAATTAAAACCTGCATAATATGTTTAGCTAACGATAATTGAACCGAGAAGAGAGAAAATGGTTTGTCTCTAGAAAAAAAGTGGAATTTTTGAAAATGTTTTTATTTTTTAATTTTTTCCAATTTAGGAAAAATTTCTTACTATGAAGAATTTTGCAGCAATGATACCTATCCAAAGATTCTTGAAGTTGGAAAACTTGTCTTTCGGTTTCTTCCAATTTAATTCGCTTCCTTTCATTTGATTCCAAAGCTTCACTGAACTTCTTTTCAGTTTCATCTGCCCGTTGTCTTTCCCATTCTGATAAAGCCTGCCCCATTTATATGCAGTTAGATATAGTACATATATATGCACGTAAGTATATATATGTGTATGTATATACATAGGATTACAATCTGGTGAGGACTGTGAGGACAATTCTTTATTTAAGAAATATTGGATCATTATAAAAAATATGGATCTTTATTTTTTCTTCGGTTGGAGAAATTGGATCAAAAATATGTATATATACAGGGTTAGGATCCGGTGAGGACTCAAAAATTGGTGAGGAGTGCAAATGGATCATTGTCGGAATTTTAGGATCTTTATGATGATGACAATGATCCAAAATTCTGAAAATGATCCTAATTTTTAAAAATGATTGGTTGATAATTGTCCTTACAGTCCTCACCGGATCTCACTTCTATATATATATATAGGGTCCGGATCCGGTGAGGACTCAAAAACCGGTGATGACTGCGTGGACTCCAAAAAAAACTTTGAAAATGATCCAAAACAAACTTTTTTCAAAAAAAAAACTTTTTTAAACATAAAAATCGCAGCCTGTAAGATCCAAAAAAAATAAAAAATTTCAAAAATGATCCCAAAAAAAAAATATGGATCAGAATTTTGATCCAAAGAAAAATATGGATCATTATTATGATCCACAAAAAAAAGTGGATCATATTTTTTTTCCAATTTTTTTTTTGGTCAGATGTAGTAATAATCATGGGAGTTAAATATATTTTTTTTCGGAATTTTTTGAAATTTTTTTGAGGTGTCCTCGCGAGTCCTCACCGTTTTTTGAGCGGATCCCACTTCAATCACTAGCTAAATACTTGTAATTACCAAAATGGTCCATAAAAACTCATGATTACCAAAAACGCCACAAAATATATACACTTTACGCAATTTTCAGCCCATTTGCGTTTAAGCAGCTTTTCCCGACCCATGACCCGAACCGACCCGAACAAAAGTAAACGGGTCGAAATTGTACCTTCAAGTTTTTCATCTCTGTAGTCAAAGTAGCAATCTTTTCAGTATCTTCAAGACGAATTGGGATTTCTTTAACAATTGATGCTTCTTCAATTGCTTTTCTTGCAGACTCACGTTCCTTGACAAGCAAGCCATTTGTTTCATCTAATTTACTTTGTGTTTCTTGCAATGAATTTTGCAATTTATTAATTTCTTTATCTTTTGCTTCTTCAATTACTTGTTGTAATTGTAAAGAATCACTTTCCTTGACACGCAAGGCATCTGCTTCATCAAATTTCATTTGTAGTTTTTTTATTTCCAAATCTTTTGCTTCTTTTGCTTCCTCAATTGCTTTTTGTGAAAATTCGCGTTCTTTAATAAGTAATTCGTTTGTTTCATCCAATTGTTTCTGTATTTTCTGTATTTCTTGTTGAGCAGATTCACGTTCCTTGTCAAGCAAGTTATCTGTTTCTCTAAATTTCTTCTGCAGATTTTGAATTTCCAAATCTTTTTCTTCTTTTACTTGTTGAATTTGTTTCTCTGCAGATTCATGTGCCTTGACAAGCAAGTCGTTTATTTCATCAACTTTACTCACTAATTTCCTAATTTCGTGCTCTTTTAATTTTACATTATTTTGCAAATCATAAATTTCTTTGTCTTTTGCTTCTATTTTTTTCTGTACGGATTCACGTTCTTTCACAAGTAATGAATTTACTTCATTAACTTTTTTAATTTCCAGGTTTTTTGCAACTTCCAACTCACTCTGCACCATAAATAAAATATTCTATTTTTGTTAAATTCAATCATAATAATAGTAAAAGAATATTAATAAAAAATATTACCTTCAAGCGTATTTCTGACTCTAAATGCAATGTAAGATCTTGCACTTGTTTTTCAAGAATATCCTTTGCTTGTTGGAGTGCAGCTGCTTCCCTTGCAGCCTGTATATTTGAAAACTTTTATTAGAAAAAAAATATGAAAAAGATTGTACTCATTTATTTATATTAAAAATGTCATTAGCAAAACCAAAGTATTATTTTATAATAATTGATAAGAGACAGAATACAAACCATCTTTAATTTCCTAAGCTTTTTTATAGCAATTCTTCGTTTCCATCTACATTGTGTAACAACTGCAGCCCGTATCAGTTTCTTATAGTATGTATAATCTCTAAGACCTCGCCAATGGGCCTACAATCATTTAGCCCGTATAAGAATTCAACGGGTCATTTTACTTATGAACGGGTCAATTCGGGCCATTTTTCTCTAACGGGTCAAAGCCTCAAAAGGATAACTAAAAGGTGTTTTTTTTAATTAAAAATGATAACTTAAAAAAAAACGTAAAAGTTATATATATAAATGTTACGACTTATATATAACAATAACTATATATAAAAAAATTAAATTATAAATAAAAAAAATTATTGATCCAGCCAGTATGCAAAACCATCTCTTAATGACCCAATTAGACAAAATTTTGTATAATGGCTAAACAAGAACAAATGTACAACTTAAAAGTATGTCCTTATTTTGAACAAAATCCCTATTTTGTACACTAATTATATATATATATATATAGAAGTGGGATCCTGTGAGGACTCAAAAAACGGTGAGGACTCGCGAGGACACCTCATAAAAATTTCAAAAAATTCCGAAAAAAATATATATAACTCACCATGATTATTACTACATTTGACCAAAAAAAAAATTTCGAAAAAAAAATTATGATCCACTTTTTTTTGCGGATCATAACAATGATCCATATTTTTTTTGTGGATCATTATTATGATCCATTTTTTTTTTCTGGATCATTTTTGAAAAACTTTTTTTTTTTTGGATCTTATAGGCTGCGATTTAGATATTTAAAAAAGAAATTTTTTTGAAAAAAGTTTGTTTTGGATCATTTTTAGTGTTTTTTTTGTAGTCCTCGCAGTCCTCACCGGGAAAAGAGTCCTCACCGGATCCGGACCCTATATATATATATATTATATATATATATATATATATATATATATATATATATATATCCCAATCCGCCCATTTTGCCACCTGTAATAATATGTGAAAACAAGATTCTAACTTGTAAGAGAGTTGCTGCTTTATTTTGTTGTTTGATTCTGAACTTTATACCAGCAGCCATTGAACGCAAACGGGCTTGAAAGAGTATTACCGACAGTTTGAATTTGTTGTAAGTCTTCCTTGACAAGTGTCGCCTATAATTAGTTTGTATTCTAACTGAAGCAGCAGTCTTTTGCATGCCTTGGTATATCTTACAAGCAAGCTTTCCTAGTTCATATCACACCACAAACAGAGTTAGTTAGTTAGTTACTGGCTCATATTATACATATTCATAAGTAAACGGGTCAAATTATACATATTCATAAGTAAACGGGTCAAATTAAAAGTCAACCTCTGCAGAAAGATTGCCAAACAATAGCAGAATTCCTCAAATCAAGAAAATGGTTTCTAGCAATATTACTTCTTATCTTTCTTTGAATCAGTTTGGCATCATAGCCAAGTTTTTGAGCTTTCATTGCATCTAAGTCAGCCATTTGACCAGCTCTGAGAAAAACTTTGGTTTTTCCTATCTGTAAAATTAATCAAACACTTTATAATATAAGTTAAATCATAAAAGTGATGTATGCACATAAAGTGCTTGCATCACTGACTTGTACCGTAGCTGTAAGGGTATTGTACATTTAGTACCTGAGATCCCTCGAGCCCTACATTGTACAAGATCTTTTGGCATGCAACCTTTGCATCGAGACTGCAGATGTAAGCAATAATTCAGTTTGAAAAATTAATAAATGAAATTATTTAACATATATTATATGGGGTTATTGCATAAAAAGGTCAACATGGTCAAAGTTAAATAGAAATTAAATAATGTATTTTACTTACTCTCCTCTCTTAACTTCTGGAGCAAGAATGCTAAATCTATTAACAAAATCAGAGAATTTTTTGCGAGTAGGATAGCCAGCACAGCTGATGCGAATTGCTTCTAGAACCCCCTTAGTAAAATGTAAAAAAAAATTATTAATTTATTAAAAAAAATATAAAGCTAAATTATTAATTTAAATAATCCCAGTGCTCACCCCACAACGTAATTGATTCATAATGTTGACATTTTCAAAAATGGAAGGTTTCAGAAGATTATTTGGCTTCACACATCTGATATAATGTGGGTGTGTGGAATTTAGGGTTTCCATTAACTGCTGAAGTTGCAACTGCATGCATCAAGAATAAGATTATATAATGTTACAGATATTGATCTTTTTTATTTGTTTTCCGGTTATTTTTGTAATATATGATTGCAGTAATAATCTTAATTATTAAAAAAATTAAAATAGAGATTTAGTAAGTTGTAAGCACTAAAGATACAAATTGGGTGACAATCGACCCGTTCAACCCATTTGACTCGTTATATATGAAACATAACCCGAATCAACCCATTCGTAAGTAACTGGGTTAAAATTTCCACATCTATATTATTGATTAAAAACGGGCCTGTTTGGGTTTGCTGGAAACATTTATTGTGATCTTTTAAGAAGAATTGAATAGTTGTTAAATATTATTACAAAGATAATTAGATAAGAATAAAGCAATGTTGTAACTTGTAAGTTGTATGCATTTAGACATGTTTGACTTATTTGACATGTTTCATTTAAAGCTAATTTTTACCTATTTTACGGGTTAAAAAAAACATAACCGGATTAACTTTTTTATGTAAACTGGTATAAATTCTCATCTCTAATGATTTATCATTGATTTCACACTTTTGACAGATTTTCTTCAACAATGATATTAAAGAATATATATTTTGAAGAAAATATTTACCTTAAAGCGAGTACCAATTGATGAAAACTTGGAAGATTTATTTGAAGACTTGGTTGTCTCCTCGGGCACGGGAGGAAAGAGGCCCGATACAAAAAAGCACTTTGAAGCAGTCAACATATGTTGGTGTTCTGGAACAACATAATCTTTGTTTTTGTCTAGAAATTGTTCAGATTGATACTGAACCTGTAAAATAAACAAAATTCACAAAATGGGCTCAGGTTGAAACGGGTCATTTTTAGTAGGGGTGAAACAGACTTTGACCCGTTTTCTACTAAGAAAATGATTGAAATATTTAATTACCTCTCCTGCATAATGAGCAATGGTGAAACCAGTGCGAGAGAATTTGGGTTTGAAAAACCGTTGGTGAGATTTGAATGTATGATAAAGCTTATGTGAGAATGTTTCATGAGTTGATTTGGGAAACATACTGGAAAAAACATTAAAAATAAAAGCTAATTCAATAAGTCAAAAAGAGAGATGTGTAATGTTAGAGGTTGTAAAGTGAGCGGGCCAGGTAACGGGTCAAAACGGGTACTTTTATACGGATTCCTGGAACACGTTTGGTCCAACTTTTAATCCTTTGTTTAACAATTTGTGTGTTACATGTGCTCATAGGAACTGTATCATAAGAATTATAACGTTAATAATCCAATTTTATAAAGGTCAAAATGCATTTCAGTACCCTGAACTTGGTTGACTAGGTCCTCTACTACCCTAAAATATTAAAGGAAAATGGTCGATTTAGTACCCTAGCTCACTAATTTGGCCTTGTTTTCTCAAGTGATTTGCAATTTGCTTCTAATATCAATATATTGAGATGAATGTATATTTTTAGTCCATCAAAAGCTCCAAAGAAAATAAGTCAAGTACAGAAACGTGAACAAATTAACGAGTCATGGTACTAAATCAACCATTTTGTCAAGTTCAGGGTACCATGTTGCACATTTAATAGTTCAGGGTAGTAAAGGACCTAGTCAGCCAAGTTCAGGGTACTAAAATGTATTTTGGCCTGTTTATATATAAAGCATTTAGGAGGTTGTACGCATTTAAAATCCAATTTAGGCAACTTTCGACCCGTTCAACCCATTTGACCCGTTAGATATGTAAATGGGTCAAGATTTCCACCTCTGAAGGTGCTTACCAGGCTTCATCAAGTAAAGCAATTATCCCAACAGGTTTCTGCAATCATAGTTCAAACATTAATCCAATGAAATGAAATGTTGTTTTTACAAAAGAATGAATTAATTTAATTAATTTCAAAATTATATGGAATACCTTTTCGATAAGATCTAAAACATCCTTATTATCTACAAACTCTATGTAACTCCAGTCAATTTCTTCTTTGCTATACTCCTCTTGCTCCATTTTAAACACGTGCTGCATGAAATTATTTAAAATAAAAATGAGCAGAATTAATTAATTAATTATCAATGATTTATTCAAAAATGCCAAAACGCACACCTGGTTAAAATGTTGTTGCAGTTTCTCATTAGTGTAATTAATACAAAATTGTTCAAAACTGCACAATTCACACATATTTAAAAATTAATCATCACGATTAAGTCAACAAACAGTCAAATAAGATTTACCTATTGGATTTAAAGCTTTCAAACCCATATATATCAAGGACCCCAATCAGATATCTTGAATTATGATCTTGCCCAATAGATACATTAATTTTCGCCACTAACCTGTAGATAATAATATGTTAAGACTTGTGTTATTTAGGGTTAATTAGTAAAAGATCAAATAATAGCATTTCCATATTAAAATAGGCAATTATACTATTTAATTAAATTGTTTGAATATGTGCAGTAAAGGTAGCAATTTCGACGCGTTTGCCTATGAATGGGTTAATATGGGTTGTGTTTTATCTCAAATGAGTCCATTTAAACAAAAAAGCTAAAAAATCATTTTATTCAAAGATTATAATTTTATCATAATAATATTGTATTTGTAACCAGAATTAACGAATTAATAATTTTTAATTTTTTTTAAAAGATTTACAAAACGTTTTTGTGAGTCAACTCAACCTGACCCGGCATGCTTTGACCTGTTATGCACAAGGTGGACTAAAATTTCCACTAAAAAAAATAAAATAATAAAATAAACAAAAATTACCAATCAAATAGGCGTGAATATAGGGTTTTAGCTAAACCATCTCTGCTAACAGATGCAGCTTGAGGATCAAGACTTCTTTTTATAACTTCTTCAGGTGCAACCATCACACGTTTTAATAATGCATCTTCAAGTGCCTGAAGATCACACCTAAAATCAATAAAAAAAATTATTAAAAAAAAAAGAAAAAAAAAAGATATAAAAAGCTATAAACATACAATAACAACTCTGCTGCTGTTTGAAGATGAAACTTGGATTTATCATCTTTCAAAACCGAAGAATCAGCCTCTTCCCCTTTAGAAAAATCAATATTACCAAGATGGAGAATTGAAGCCAGAACTCTGAAAATTGCATCCTGGAATAAGTGAGCATGTTATTGTAATACTGTTACATAAATTAGTTATTAATAATTAAATTAATATTATAAAAAATACTGTTATAACCTGTTCTTTTTCATTCATTCCAACAATATCCATAGCTCTCCTAGTAGCAACATAATCATGAGAATCGCTTACACCATCAAGCTCATAGCATTTTGATTGGTTGAGATAACGAAATGATCTCGGATCTCCCAATTTATATTTTTTAATTTCCTAAAAAAAAATTAAAAATTGTTAAAAATTTAATAAGTAGCCAGAGCCTGATAAATTATGAAAAAAAAAATGTTTAATTAAAAGTTTAATTAATATCATATATGTCCTTTAAAAACGCCAAAATACTCAAATTTTGTCTATTGGCTGTTGGTTCCAATATATAAATAAAATAAAACTAAATGAACAATTTTTTTAATAATTTAAACTTTAAAAAATCTTACATAAAATATATCAATTAACAAGTGGTATATTTAATTCCTTTAAAATTTACATTTGGTAAATATGAGGTTTTAAAAAATTTAAAAGGATATATATGAAATATATTCATAATTTAATGTGTAATTCATGTAAAATAACCTCTTCAGGTGCTGCACAAAGAAGATAAAAACAGTGATAATTGCGTTCAGGATCTGAAATTTGACAAACACGAGATCTTTCTAGAAGATATGTTCGAATAGCTGCTCCAGATATATGTTGTTGTTTATCAAACTGAATCTCAACAAATTTACCAAAACGACTGCAATTAAAAAGTAACAAATATAAATAACTTGTAAAAAAATAAAAAAATAAAAAAGTTGATACTAACTCATACCTGGAGTTTGCATTTCTAACAGTTTTTGCGTTTCCAAAGGCTTCCAGAACTGGATTTGACTGCAGGTATAACATTTAATTTAAAAATATATATTTCAAGTTTGATATAGTGAAATTACAAAACTAACCTCGAGAATTTGTTTTTCAACTGTTCGTCCTTCTTCAGTGCCTTTACGACCCCCCAAAAAGGCGAGATATTGCATAAGCATTTTTGTTGTCTCGGTTTTACCCGCCCCACTTTCACCACTCACCAAAATTGAGTTGCTTTTTCCTTCATTAACCATTGCCCTAATACAACCCAAATTGACCCGTTACCAATACAATCCAAATTGACCTGTTTCCGGTACAAACTGATTAAAAGTTACCAAAAAAAATAAAAAAATCACCTAAAAGCAGCATCTGCAATTGCAAAAACATGAGGATCTAAATCCCCAATTGCTGCTCCTTTGTACCGTTGCATCATTTTTGCATCATATAAGTAGGGCAATCTTTTAAAAGGGTTAACAGCAATTAAAATATTGCCCGTATATGTCTGCCATATGTCAGAATACGATATAATATTTCTGCAGTAGTTCATGGCTTTTTCTCATCGAATTGAAAAAATAAATAAATAAAAGTTAGTTACTTTCTTACATATATTTCATTGAGTTGATATCGGGTAGCTAAATTTTGCAAAACTCCAGGTTCATGCAAATAGGAAAGTTTTGTCATGTCATCAACTCCACCAGCAGGAGCTTCAACGTCTTTAGAATATATTTTTGATAAATTTGCAACAACCTAAAATGGTAAAATTCAGAAAATAAAAATTAAAAAAAAACTCAAAATAGATATGACTGTTGATGTTACAAGTTACGAAATGAGGGACTACATGTGTAACAAAACGAAGTTGAGGGACGATTGATATATTTTTTTTATCAACTTACTTTCTTCCCATTAGTAGTTTGGATATAAGCTTCCTCTCCATTAATATTTAAAACTTCTCCATCTATCCAAGCAACTGACGGGTCTTCAACCCATACATGGGAACCTACGATTATATTTGTCGTAGAACCCTGTAAATAAATTTAAATATTCTTAATTTAACTGAAAATTGTTGATATAGGGTAAAAAAAATGTGTATCTCATAGAAAAATGTAGGAAATTGATCATGAGGATATAAGCTTAAATTTAATCATGCCAAAAAAAAAAAAAGCTCCATCGTTTACAATGTGTATTGCATTCATGATGTCATTATTGCAAGTTATTATCTGAGGGAATCATTCGCAAAGTGTATATCTAAATCGTAGTATAAAAATGTCTTTGTAGAGTCACGTATTTATAACAGCATGAAATTCATTGTGTTACCGGAGTCCTATAATCCATGATTATCCATCTACAGGTAGAATCAAGTATGTGATTAGGAGACTAATGCATATATATTTTGGAATATCTTCAATTTGTATAACCATATTTTCTAATTAAATCCTGATAATAATAGCTAATTTGCTATGTTAGGTTAGCTGTAAACCCTAAATCAATACCAAAACATTCACTTAACTAAGTTTCAGTATCATAAGCACTAAAACAAGCATACGTACCATTCGAATATCAACAATCAAAGCTCCATTACTTCAAACTCCTCCATCGAGCCTCCATCGAGCGTACCTTCCCCTATCTCAAATCGAATTCTCTCACTGTAACAAGGTAACTGCAGTAGCTCATTCATGAGTTAACAAACCCTAATTTCATCAATGCGAACCAATAAACCCTTTCCAAAATCAACGATCAACGGCTTCGTAATCCTTCGATTCCTCCAATTAATTCACATTGTAATCATCCGATCATATGCAATTGTGTACGGAATTGGTGTTTTTTCTCGAATTGTTAGGAAATTAAACCGATTAAAAAGGATATAATGTCTCCGGCAAAGGTAGGTACGACGGGGTGACGATGGTGATGATGCGTGAAATCGTGAGCCGTTGATCGGAATTGGATTGAACCGGTTAGATTTGTGACTCATTGTTGTAAGAAAACGCAAAAGATTCGGAAGCTGTACAAATTGACGGATTTTTGGGAGATTTTGGTGGTTCATGCTTTTTGGCGGGGAAGAGAGAGAATGCAATTGGGATGCATAATTTATACTTCCGAAATTTAAAAAAAGACGTGCTATATTTTGTTTTAAATACAAATTTGTACAAAAACTAGTCCATTTTACAAAAACAAAAAATTAAGAAAAAGTAATTAGTTATAACTTATAAGTCTGTTTCTTTAGTGTTTTTTTACAGAAAAATTATATTGTTATTTATTATCCAACATACATATTACTAATTTTAGTATAAATGATACTGGATATATACGTCTTGCAAACTATAGTATATCTTAATTTTACAATATAAAAGTGTGAAAACACAGTTTAAAGAGCTTAAGATTTTTTTATCATTTTTATCATTACCCCTTATATAATTCGATTTGTTTACAATTAATAACGATTTGTATAATATATATATCACATCATTTGATTTCACAAATTCAGAGGTGTTCAAAACCGGGTATCAAATTTTCGGATATTAGGATAGCAATTTTTTACTACCTGAATTCGGCATCGAAAATTCGAATATCCAAAATCCGATATCTGAAAAAAAAAACAAATTATTCAAATATATTGTCAGATATTTTGGATATTTCGGATAATTTTTTAGATATCAGACATCCAAAAAATTTTAAAACACTGTACGGTTCTTGTATGTGAAATTTAAATATCCGAATTTTTAAATACTTAAATTTTGAATATTGGATATTTTTTAATACCTTTAGACAAATGTACCCTCTATCTTTTATTTGCCAAAACAAAATTAAAACAAAAAAAAACATTTTTCAAACACTCCGAATTTTCGATAATGAAATGAGATAATCTGACAATTCACCAAATCAAAAGCACCCAAATCATAAAATCCGGTGAGCCATACCGGCGAAGAAATTCGCCACCGCCGGCCAATCCTTTATACGCTCACCTTCACGCGCGCAAACTCCGTTAGGTATATTTCTACACAATTCGTCAAATTTCCCTATCAAAACATCACTTTCTTGCGTAAAAAGATACAAATTCGAATTTTTTTTTCCAGATTTATAAATTGTTAATAATTGATGTATATCGTTGAAATTCATCATCCTATGTGATGCCTAATTCTTCTCCATCTTCTTCATCCACTAACGATACAGAATTACAATCACAAAACTTAACCCTAACCCTAATTCCAGGTCTCCCGCACGATTTAGCAGCTTTAATTCTCGCTTTTCTTCCATACTCTTATCACGGCAGACTCAAATTAATATGTAAATCATGGAAACACTTTTTTTCATCGAGAATTATACATTCAATCCGCCATAAACTTGTTCCTTTCACGAAACGATCTCAATTACTCTGTATTTTCCCTCAAGATCCTTCCGTTTCTTCACCGTACATATTCGATCCACAAAATTTAGCTTGGTGTTATCTTCCTCTAATGCCATGTAATCCACATGTATACGGTTTATGCAATTTCATATCTGTTTCACATAATTTGAACTTATACGTAATTGGTGGATCGCTTTTCGATACTCGATCATATCCACTCGATCGTCCATCACCATCTTCATCAGCATTTCGATACGATTTCGTTACAAAAACCTGGAATTCTCTACCTCCTATGATCTCGCCACGTGGCAGCTTCGCGTGTGCTGCAGTTATGAACTCTAACCGAATTCTGGTAGCTGGCGGTGGGTCCCGACACACGTTGTTTGGTGCAGCAGGAAGTAGGTTAAGTTCTGTTGAAATGTATGATATTGGGGAAAACAAATGGGTTGCATTAGACGGTTTGCCTAATTTTCGGGCTGGTTGTGTAGGGTTTATGGTTGGGAATGATGATGATGATGATGAGAAAGAATTTTGGGTTATGGGCGGGTATGGTGAATCAAGAACGATTTTGGGTGTTTTTCCAATTGATGAATATTATAGGAATGCAGTTGTGATGCAGTTGAAAAATGGCGGGATTGGAAAATGGAGGGAAATTGGGGATATGTGGGAAGAAGGTGAAAGACGACAGCTTGGAAGAATTGCAGTTGTTGAGGATTTAAACGGTGGTTTTCCTGGAATTTTTATGCTTGATAAGAATTATATATTCAGGTAAATTAAGTTTTAGGCCAAAATGTATTTTATATGTGCATCATGGTACCCTGAAACTTTACAAAATGGTCGATTTAGTGTCCTGACTCATTTATTAACGGTGGTTTTTCTGAATTTAGCTGGCTAGGTCCTCTATTACCCTGAACTATTAAATGTGCATCAAGGTACCCTGAACTATTAAATGTGCATCATGGTACTCTGAACTTGATAAAATGGTCGATTTAGTACCCTGACTCATTAAATTTATCGTATTTTCTTGCTTGACTTACTTTCGTTGGAGCTATTGATGGACTAAAAAATATACATTCATATCAGTATATTGATATTAGAAAATCACATGAGAAAATAAGATCAAATTAGTGAGTCAGGGTACCAAATCGACTATTTTGCCAAGTTCAGGATATAATGTTGCACATTTAATAGTTCAGGGTACTAAAATGCCAAAACCTAACTTCCATTCAAACACCTTTACAGGTACGATACAAGTTCAAACCGTTGGTGTAAAGAAACTAGGATGCCAAAAAGAACAAGTGATGAGTCATCACTAGGGTTTGTAGCATTAAACGGTGAATTACATATTATGGCTGCTCATAATGAATCTGGGTCAACTGAAAACCGAAGATTAAGAAGACATAAAAGGTCAACGTCTCTTTTTCTACAAATTTATCACCCTGGTAAAAAGATTTGGAGAACCCTAATTACAAAACCACCCATTCAACAACCTTTGGATTTCAAAACGGCAGTTATGTGCACTATTCGACTTTAAATTGGATTAAAATATGATATATAGTGCTTGTATGTTGTACTATTGTATAGCTTGCTATTAAATTAAATATTAATTTTTCATGTAAAAAAATGTATTTTTATTGAGGTTATTGTATGTAGTATGTACATAAAATATTATATAATAAAAAAATAAAATTGTATATTATTTTACTTGATAGTGGCAGTTCTGTTATTTGAATCTTGTTTACTTAAGAATGGGTTATTTGGGTTATTTTATTATCTCTAATGGGTCAAAGAAATAAATAGCTAATAAATAAACGGGTCAAACTGGTCAGACGGCTTGAAAGTTGGCCAAAAAGTTTTTTTTTTTAATCAATAAAGGTAGTATTACAACAGATTTAGGAGGTAAACATTAAAAATATAGTTTAGATGATTTTTGACCCGTTTTATATTTAGGTAATTTGTTTCATTTGACCCGTGTGATCTTTAAAAAGGTACCCTGCAATATGTAGTAAAAGTTGCAAAAATGGGTCGTACAGGTTGGGTAACAAGTTAAAATAGGTTTGGTTAACCCAAAACACATATAATGCATTAGAAATAAAATTTGGCCGAATTTTGATCCAAATACTGCAAAACCAGTAAAAACAGATAAAGTCAACCATTTGTTTGACTCAGCCTGCTGACTTTACTACGTTTGAATATGTATATGTATTTTCAAACTTGAGTGATGGGAACTAAAATTAAAAGATGACTTCTACTTCAAGGAATATTAATTGAAGAAACGGCAGGTCTTGAGTTGAAACTTATCCAAAAGCGTAGTAAACCCATGAAGCCATGCCGTGTAGATCCTTGCCAAACAAGTATCTAAATGTACACTTTGACAAATTCCATGTATAAATATGTTGTTTATATAATATTCTTTTACAATTATCCGAAATATTATACATTAAAGTTTGTCCCATGTCAAATAAGCGAGTATAACTGAGTCAATATACGTATATATGTCTTTATATATTCAATACCGTGTATTCTTTAATCTAATTATGCCCCAATTACTAACAAATGCGTTGATTTGGGTTGTGTTTTATCTCCATCAGGTGAAATAGAAAAGATTAGTTAAAGAGGAAATGGTTCGAATGGGTAAAAAGGGTCGAAAGCTGACCTAAGTGTGCATTTATGCGTTAAATGGGTCAAAAGTATAATGGTGTATATTTTTAATTAAACCTCCAAAATCATCTTATTCAAAAAGTTAGATTATTTACCAAAACTATATAAAACTTGTACTCATAAATGAAACTAATTGTTTATAAAAAATTTTAAATTTTTTGCTTGAGGGACCTGCCCATTTTGCAGAACTATATAAAATTTGTACTCATGAAACTAATTGTCTATAAAAAAAATTCAAATTTTTTGCTTGAGGGACTTGCCAATTTGGCATTCTTTTTGGACTAATGCTATTCACAAAAAAGATGGTTCAATACGAAAATATCATGGTAAATATTGTTCTTTGGCAATTGAAAAATACTACAGCCCTTCAATATTAAAGTTTTCATTGTCGTGACACGTGCTTCCTATAACTTTTTTTACTATGGTTGTAATATTGTGTTTGAGTTTAAGATTTAGTTATGTAATTGTTTATTAATTTAGATGCAAAATTTTCGATCAATAAAGTATTCATAAGGAAGTAAAAGATTATGAAAATATTATGAAAATTTCTCTATGCCACCCGTGATTTATCACGGGCTATAGACTAGTACCCTAATATGCAAATTAATTACCTTTCTTTTATTTCTATTATTAAACTAAAAGCCCATACAAAAAGAGTACCTAAAAAGAAGGTGGTGATAATGAAGAACCATAAGATCGAATTACATGGGATGCATGTGCCCATAAGAAATCGTGGTGCCACTAATTAATAAAATACTCTTAGATTAGGATTGATGTTTTTTAAATTTTATAACATTTAAATATTATTAAATTAGGTAAAAGGATATATGTGTGAATTTTGAGGTTTCGAAATGATATATACATAATAATGAAATTTGCAAGGATATATACGTAATATTTAAATTTTATATATAAAACTATCCCATATTCTAAATTCTAACATTCTAACATCTTAAAATTGAATATTGTCAATTAAATTTTTTGAATATAAATTATAAAAATGCATGGATGCTTTAACAAATATGTGAGGTAATAAAATATAAAAAAAAAGATCGACAAATCTCCCATGAAATATTCAAGTCAAAACAACTATAAAACAAATCTAAGTCAAAATCAAACCACATGGTCAATAATTTGATTTTCTTATAAATAAGCTCTCTCATCTTCATCATGAATAATATTATTCATCAAACCCTAAGAAACATTTCACATTCTCTTCTTTTTAATCAAACTCATTCATCCCCAACAAATTAGAAGAAAAAAAACATTTTTCTCTTTAAATATTCGAATCGATTCATCCCAATTAACCAAAAAAAAAATCTAGAATTTTAAACATGAAACACCAAATCATATTTGTAGCCATAATGGCGTCACTTGTTCTTTTACTTCTAAGTTTCAAACCAATTGGAGCATGCAGACCCTTAAATGGAGATTTTGAAGAAACATTAATGATGAAGAGAGAAAATCTTATATTGCCATCGTTACAAAAACGGCCAGTCCGATCACCGGGAAATGGATGTAACTCCACCGGCAATGGCGGTAACCCTTGTATTGGCTCCAAGAAGGTCGCCGGAATTCACAATGCCGCTGCCGCACCACCGCCGCCACCACCGGATGATCTCACTGATCAATCATTGGTTCAAGTAGGACAGGCCACTAGCTAGCCACCCATGCATTCAATTCCTAGTTTTCCATAATTTCTACTTTTAATTACTAGCTTCTAATTTAGAATTAATTTAAACAGAAATAAAGTCATGAATCAAATTCTGACTATATATAAATCACAATAACTGGACTTCTTGGTCCATTGATTTTTTCATTATATATGTCTGTGCTTTCGTACCGACATATGTTTGTTAATTTAATTAATTAATTTTGTAGTCTGATTTTGTTAATTTGTTTGATTGTCTTAATTAAGTGCGTATATGGTTACGTGTTCATTTGTATGTGTGCATGCACGCCTATATATACTTTTTAACATAATTGTATATCAAGCTTCAAATGAATGATTTACGTAGTATAATAACAATAAATTATTCCGAGAAACTTATTGGATCAAGGGTTTGATTTGGATGCCTATATAGCTCAATTTGAATTAGACATACCATCTAATCCACGAGCATAAGCACGCTCGGCCACCTCTAGAGAGCCCTTATAACGGGAATAACTTTTAAAAGTTAAGGAATAAGAAATGGAAATGACCGTGTTCCAAATGTTAGTGCTCATAAAAGTTAAAATCAATATTGGTGCTCTTAAACGGGTGACATAAATGAAATAAACACGACATGCGGTATTTCCCTAAAGAAGACGTTAATTAAGTTGGTCAATGTTCAACCTAAGGGAATTGAAGAAGCCTTCAAAGTCATACAATTTGTGATCATTCTCTACACGTTCTACACAACAACAATCTCATTACTCGTGACTCGTGACTCGTGTATGCGGTTGAGAATATTATAATATAACTTGCATATTAATTGATTAATTAATATATGTTGTAACCTGATCTCTCCGGAGTGATGCTTGGACGAAGCCTCCGATTGATAACCTGAAAACAACCGAGAACTCTACGTAAGCTGCTCCCCGAGGGTGATCCTCGTGAGAACACTCCGACGCTCAAGTTAGAATTTATCGACGTGAGGTCTTTAGGACATTCAATGTATTACAGAGGTAGATATGAGCATTGAATGCGGATTAGTAACTTACCTCTGGCAACGGCCAAGTGTTCTGTTTTATAACGGGGTAAGTGAGCGGGAAAACGTTTCGAAGGTAGAGCGGGAAGTGGCGGGTTCTTCCTTTGACATGCAGTATCTAAGTGTTCTTTGGGTATAGGAGCGGGTCAAGGCCTTATACCCATTGGATAATGTCGTAACTCCTTGCCCAGCGCCGAATGCATTAAATGCCCTTAGGGTACTGTGCCCCTAAAACCTGGATCTGCGTTGCTTCTCTCTTGCGACGTCCATGTTGATCATCCCTATGTGTTTGTCGTCACTCGACCTTCCGTCATATATGCCGATACGTTCCTTTCCGGAAGGGCCTTCCTTCTGTGGTTCCATGCATCGCTCCGATTATGCATGGTACCTCATTAAGTCCCCTAAGTTAAGATAAACTATTCGTTTATGTTTTATTATAACTTCTCTTCTGTTACTCGCTTTCTCTCCATCCTATCGGAAAGTTACCGTTGTCTTTTATTACCGTTGTGAGGTGACGTTTCCGACCGTTGGGTCTTTTGCGCTTCTCCCGCCTCTTGGACTTCTTCCCTTATATAACCTTCGAGATTGCGCAGGTCTTCTTTTTTTAATCCTAAGTCCTCTTCAGAACTCTGTACTCCCTTCTTCCCCTTTGTTTTTTCCTTTTGATTTTCGTAATTCGTCATGAAGAAAGATAAAATGGCAAAAGACAAGTCCGACAAGCCTGCGAAGGAGCGAAGAAAAGCGCTGAATACTTCTTCGAATCTTTCCCCCGGTGATCTGTCGCAGTTAATCGCTGATTACCACATAGATCCGATGTATGATCTACGGTTACCAGGAGAAGGAGATACTATTCGATCTGCTCCGGATGGGTACGAGCCTGTCTATGTTCATTTTCTCATGGGTGGCCTTCGCTTTCCTATTGACGGATTTATCCTGACCGCCCTTCAAGAGTTCGGCCTTCATCTCGCCCAATTGTCTCCCAATGATCTCCGTAAAATTATTGGATTTATCATGCTCAGCCGATCTTTAGGGATTACTCCCTCTGTTAAATTGTTCTGATACTTCTACATCGTCACCGGTCGCGGTGATTGGGCTACCATCGCCCACCGCTAGGGCCAAAGCGACTGTGTGATTGGATTAAAAGACTTGATCCATGACTGGAAGTTCGGTTTCTTTTATGTCAATCGATCAGCTTTCAAAGGTGTTGTGCTTTTATTGGCCGTGCTTCAGATCCTATTCCTGATTTAACCCCCAAAGAGAAAAGCCAAGTTGCTGGCTTATCAGGTATACAGATCGAGTGGGATGACCCATATGAGGTCTTCTTGGGCATGGCTGACCTAAGCCCCTTTTATTCTAATCAAGGAGTTCGTCCGATCGTTGAATTTAACGACAAGAAAGTTTCTCTGTTGGAGCGTCTGGAAATACGTAAAGGTGCCATGTCAGAGGGGACTATCTCTATTACCCATGGCCATATTACTCCCTTTCTCCCACCGGTTAGCGGGAGTACTAGCTCTGAGGCCACTCATGATGTTGGAAGGACCGAATCCGAGGCTGCTCCGGAAACACCAAATGGCCGGTCCGCTAAGGTTGACTGTTTACAAGAGTTTACCACCGAAGGAACTATGGTTCCTGATTCGCAGGCCGAGCTTCGTCAGTCACCCAAAGTCCGTTCTATGAGGACTATCTCTAGCTTGCGAACGGAACGCGGTGGTGCCAGTAAAAGGGGTTCTGATGACGAACCCTTTCCCTTACAAAGACGTGTTAGAAGGCGAACCGAAAGTAAGATCTTTTGCCTTCTATAGCGTTGATTTTGTACGAACAGCTGTCGGTTTGAACTGAACCCGCTTTTTGTTGATATCTTTTGCTATAGGTGTTGCGGATGTAGCTCCCACTAACGTGACTGTTTCTGAGCTTGTTATTCCTGTTAGCCCTCGTCCTTACCCGACGCCTTTTTCTCCGATCATTCCGGCTGTTACTCTTCCTGTGTCGACGCAATTACTGGTGCCTGTGCCGTGAAGACTTCCGGCTGCCCAAGCTAGTGGTTCTGCTGTAGCTTTATTTACTAGTCAGTTATTCGGGGCCTCTTCGGGGCCTCAGTTAGGTACCAAGAGCTCGCAGTCTGCCCAATCGTTCAGGAGTCACCAAGTTCCCCCTGCTACCCCACGTAAGTCTTTTTCTCCTTTCTTTTCCAGATTTTTCCTTATTATTATCTTTCTATTTATCTTCTATATGGTGACAGGAGGAGATCTGTTTATTGCTGGATCAGTATCTACCGGGACTCTTGTTCCTGGTGCTTCGGTTGAAGTTGTTGCTACTACTCAAACTATCAAACCTGTTGCTACTCCGCGTTATACTATTGCCAGTTCCTCTCCGGTTACCACTCCTATTCGGGTTCCTACAGCCCCTTCCGGAGTTGGTTTTGGCGAAACGTCCACTGATGCTCTGCTCTTGAGGGTGAAAGGTGAGTTATTGGGAGCTGTTGAGTTACTGTCGGAGTTGCAGACTCGGAACGCTCGTTACGAACAAGAGTCCTCTGTAAAACATGCTGAATTTGATCGTATGGCCAACTTGATTAAGACCGCCCAATCTCTTCATGACAAAGAGGTGATAGAGAAACGTTCTCTTGCCGATTCCTTAAATCGGCTCTTGGAGGAGCATCGGAAGTTAGAAGAAAATGCCAAAGCTTTGGAGTCCAAGCTTGTTGATGCAAACCACCTTCTTGCTTCTCAACGAGAAAATCTGGTTGACCTGGAAAGCCAGAACAAGGCCTCTTCGGCTCGTATCGCTGAGTTGGAGGCTTCTCTTGTTGAGAAAGATGAACAACTTACAGACTCGAAACATCGCTGCGTGGAGTTAGAGACTGGGAACCAATTGCTGTTACTGGAGGTTGATAAGCAGAAAGAGTTAGTTCGTGCTCGCGATGATGATGTCTGCTGGTTATTACAGAAGGGAATTTCTGGGGTTATAGAAACGTTTCTTTCTTCCAGTGAGTTTGTTGCCCGGAACTCTTGTTTGCAGGAGGAGAGTGTACGTTTTGGTCGCTATCAAGGGTGTTTGGATACGCATGCAGCGTTTCCTTCCTTGCTTCAAGGTGTGAAGTTGGTTCATGACTATCCGGACTCTAAGGATCGCATTGTGGAGCGATTTGGTGAACTAATAGCATCCGATTACACTTTGATCGAATCTTTGGAGAATGGTTTGGTGAGTCTGGAGGAAGTGAAAGATTTAGTAAGGAAGACACCTCCTGTTCCCCCTCCTGCTGGTGAAAGCTCTACTCGTGATCCGGCAACTTAATTTAGCTCTTGTGTTTTTTGTTTCATCTTTTGTACTGTACGTTCGTTTCGATGTTTTGACGGAACCTTACTTTGTATGTTACTTGCCGGTGTTTTAATGAATCATGTAATTTCGTTTGGATGTTTTTTAGACTATACTCGATTCGTATTATTCTGCTTTCGTCGTATTTGTATTTGTTTATCCATCGTAAGGCGTCCCCTACTTTGAATAAACCGTTTTGTTTTAATTGTTCGTCTCAGTGTTTCGTCTGAGATAAGAATTTCCCAACATTTCTGTTTAAGGGAAATCCTTTTCATAGCTATGAATTTTTCGTATTTAGACAACGTTTGTCAAGAAGTCGATTTTCTAGGCATTCAGATAATCAATTCGTTAAATTCTACCTCCCTCGGGAGATTTTCATTATCATTCGTTCGTTGAATTACATGTTCGTAGGGTTACTATTCACCCAACTACTTAGGAAAATTACATGTCTTACGAAACGATAAAATTTTGAGACAACTAATAGTGGAATCATCGGAGGTTTCTCAGATTCCATGTCCTGGGGATCGCCGATCCGGCCAGGGTTTCCAGGATGTACGAGCCGTTTCTCCTTGCTTCCTTTATCCGATAGGGTCCCTCCCAGTTTGGACATAGCTTTCCTGGCTTGTAATGAAGGCTAGCTTCATTCTTCCGCAGCACCATATCTCCTACCTTACATGCTACTCCTCGCACCTTTTTGTTGTAGTATGCTTCTGTCATCGTCTTGTACGCCGCTTGTCGTAATGCAGCATTCTCCCTTCGCTCCTCCACCAGGTCAAGGTTGTACCTTAACGCTTCTGAGTTCCCTTTTAACCGAAAGCTTTCTACCCGAGGCGATGGTATAGCCACCTCTATCGGAATAACCGCTTCTGTTCCGTATACGAGGCTATATGGCGTCTCCTTCTCCCTCTTCGCAGGGTGGTTCGGTAAGACCACAACACACTTTGTAACTCGTCTGCCCAACTTCCATGTGCCCTCTCCAATCTTGTCTTGATACCTTTCAATATTGTTCGATTCGTCACTTCTGTTTGGCCGTTTGCCTGTGGATGAGCCACAGACGTGAAATTATGACGGATACTTAGTTTCTCACACCATCTTTTGAAAGGGTTGTTTGCAAACTGCTTCCCGTTATCGCTTATTATCGTATGTGGGAGTCCGAATCTACACACAACTTGCCTCCATACAAATTTAATAACGTTTGCTCCGGATATGCATGCCATCGGTTCCGCCTCTACCCATTTGGTAAAGTAATCGATCGTCACCACAAGATATTGTAGGCCCCCCGGAGCTTTTGGGAAGGGACCCACAATGTCGATTCCCCACTGACAAAAAGGCCATGGACTAGAGATGCTTACTAGATTCACGGGGGCCGCTGCAGGTATGTTGGAGTATGCCTGGCACTTCGGACATTTCTTTACGTATTCCTGGGAATCCTTCGTCATTTGGGGCCAAAAGTATCCGGTCCGGAATAACTTTTGGGTTAAAGCTCTGGAGCCAGAGTGTGAACCGCATAGCCCCTCATGGACTTCCGCAATCGCTCTTCCCGCGTCTTTCGTACTTAAACATTTCAACCACGGGGTAGAGTAGCCTTTCCGGTATAACCTTCCTGACAGGACGGTGTATTTCCCCGCATTGATCCTTAGTTTTCTCGCACTTGCTTCGTTGTCGGGTAATAGTCCCGTTTCTAAGTACTGCCGGATTGGTGACATCCAACAACCATCCCTGCCTCCTACTTCCATCACTTCTTCCTGTTGCTTTTTAATGCTCCGTTGGTGGAGAACTTCGACTAAAACTTCCTTTGTTGAGTGATCGTACAGCATGATGGATTTATGTGCACAGTTAGTCAACCTATGATGATACATCCATGCCTACGAAACACTTAAGGGTCACACCGGTGAGTGCATGTAATACGAGCAAGATAAGCAATGACACAACGAAGAGGAGTGATTCATAATAGTCATTATGAATCAAGTTAAGTATTAAGTCAAGTTTGACTTACTACTAGATTAGTTTAACTAACTAATTAATACAAGTATTTGTACATTTACTAGTTGAGTAAATATACAATGTGTTAATTATAGATTATCCATAATATGATTTAAAGCTATTAAATCATATAATAAATTGGATAATATTGTTGTATAAATTATATAAAGGTTATTATATAATTAATTGTTAAAAGTATAAATACAAGTATATATAATTCGTGTATATGGGTACCGAATTATTAGTATATTAGTACTACACATTTAATAGTTAAGTGCAACAATAATAAACTAGTTAAACTATAAGGGGTGGAAGTGTTAAAAGGAAGTTTAATTAAAGAACTAATATTAATTAAACTAGAGGGTCCTAAGCGCAACTTATTTATCTATAAATAAGAGGCTTAGGATAACCCTAAAACCCCTTACAACCCTACACGAATCCCTTGCCCCCTCTCCCCTTGGTTTCAGCCGAGAATAAGCAACACCAAGCCCTTGGTGTTCTTCGTTCTTCGTGTTCTTCGTGTTCTTCAAGTCCTGAAGATTCGAAGATTTAGTTCATTGCTTAGATCAACTAGAAGATCGCTCGATTTGTTCATCATCAGTGGATCTATCTTAAGCAAACAACAAGGTATGTTTTGAGAAAACCCTTTTCTCCCTTCTCCCTCTTGGACAAATTTCGACCAAAGAACCCTAGGGTTCTTTGGTGTTGGTCGACCGAAACACACAAGCATTGTGTGTGTTCGGGTTTTTCGCACAAGGTTTCTTTATGTTAATCTACTCTAGATTTCCAAGATCCTAATCCTTTAGGGTTTAAGGATTGAGTTTAATCCCACTTCCGCTTCTAGGGATTAAATTAGCTAGATGGTTTTAACCGGTCAAGAACAAGTTCATGTTCTTGGTCAGTATGGTTCGAACCAAGTAATCTAGGAGGTTGACCCAAGTGGTCAATCAGTGATAGTGAAACTCTTCACAGCATCGAGGCTAATTTACTTAATGCGTCGACTTCCTTGTTCTTCGTACGTGGTACTTGTGTAATATTAAACGTACCGAAGTATGTCGTAGCTTTTTTTGCTTCTTCTAAGTATTTTTGAATGTGGATTTCTTTTTCTTCGTACACCCCCTTGACTTGGTTGACGACCAGCATCGAGTCCGTGAATACCTCCAAGACTTTTATCCCCAAACCTTGAGCCAAACCGAGGCCTGCTATGAGGGCTTCGTACTCCGCCTCATTGTTTGAGCATTTGAAGTTGAAACATAGGGCATAAGTTATTCGCTCTTCATTAGGCCCCGTAATGATAATTCCGGCACCACAACCGTCTCTTCCTGCAGCTCCGTCCGTACGCATTTTCCACACATCTTATTTTATACCGTAGGTGGTGCGTGACGGGGGACCTCCGTCTTTCTCTTCCTCGGCTACCATGATGTATCCTTCCTCTGGTATTTCTACCAAGAAGTCGGCTAGGGCTTGACCTTTAATACTTACGCGAGGTTTGAACGTTATATCATGCTCTCCCAGTTCGATTGCCCATTTCGTCATTCTTCCGGACCGTTATGGTTGAAGCAATATGTTCCTTATAGGTTGATTTGTTAGCACCGTAACTAGGGATGTGTGCGGTTCCGGAACCGGACCGAACCGGACCGGAACCGGTAAACCCGGTTACCGAAAATAGGAAATTTCAAGGACCGAGAACCGGACCGGTTAAACCGGTTCCGGGCCCGGTCCGGTTCCGGGTCGGTTCGGTCTTCAAGCGGGTTTAGAACCGGTAAACCCGGTTTTTGTGTTTGCCATCCGATTTTACATTTTCGGTGCATATTTTCATCTTAAAATATATAACGTAAATATTTTAGCATACTTTTAATAAAAGTATGATGTTTGCGGGGGTTCACGGGCTGTTTCAAGTAAAATATGTTTCTATTAAAAGCCTATAAACATATTATTTCGACATATATATATATGAAAACTCGTAAGTCTATATACCTATTTAAATGCCGGTTCCAAACCCGAAAAAACCGGAACCGAACCGGGACCGGAACCGGTAAACCCGGTTTGTTAATTTTTATCAAATCCAAGAACCGGGAACCGGACCGGTTAAGCCGGTTCCGGTTCGGTTCGGTGCCGGTTCCGGTTCGGTCCCGGTTCGGTTCCGATTTTCCGGTTTTTATACACACCCCTAACCGTAACTGTATGTGCCTGGAAGTACCTCTTCAAACGCCTCACAGAGTATACCAGGGACAAGATAAGCTTTTCGATTATTGAGTAATTGAGCTCTGCTCCTTGCAAGGCTCTGCTTACGAAGTATACGGGAACTTGCTTCCCTTTTCTCTCCGCGATGAGCACTGAACTTATCGCCTCTGCGTTGGTGGATAAGTACATTATGAGGGGTTCCCCTTGTACTGGGCTAGCCATAGTTGGGAGAACCCTCAAGTGTTGTTTCAATTTTAAGAGAGCTTCTTCCGCTTCGGCTGTCCACTCCACCTTTCCTTTTTTAGTGCAACCATGGAGGGTTTTGAAGAAAGGGATAGCCTTCTCTGCCGATTTGGCAAGGAAACGTCCTAATACAGCCAGATTTCCGTTCAGCCTCTGGACATCCTTCATTGTCCGGGGGGTACCTGTCTTCATCAAACCTTCTATCTTCTCGGGGTTGGCTTCGATTCCTTGCATCGTAACTACGTGGCCTAGAAATTTCCCCTTACTCATGCGAAAGGAACACTTCTTGGGATTCAGCTTCATATTGATCTTTATGAGTTGTAATAAAGTTTCTTCTATATCACTTAAGAGATTAATATCTTCTTTACCTTTTATGACCATGTCATCGACATACACCTCCAGGTTTCTTCCAAGCTGTTTCTCGAATGCCCGGTCTACCAATCGTTGGTAAGTTGCTCCGGCGTTCCGGAGGCCGAAGGGCATTTTTACGTAGCAGAATGTCCCCTTCGCCGTGTGGAAGGCCGTTTTTTCTTCATCCTCTTGGGCCATCTGTACTTGGTGGTATCCTTTGTACGCGTCTAGGAATGATTTCCACCGATATCCGCCTAGCGACTCTACCTTCTGTTCTATCTCCGGAAGGGGGTAGCTGTCTTTTGGGCATGCTTTATTTAAGTCCGTGAAGTCTACGCACATTCGCATAGAACCGTCCCCCTTCTTCACCAGGACCGGGTTAGCCACCCACTCCGGGTATTGGGTGCTTCTTAATACTCCTGCCGCTACCAAGTCACCCACCTCCTTGTTTACTATTGCGTTTCTGTCAAGGGCCATTCCCCTATTTGCTTGCTTTACAGGAGGGAAAGCTGGATTTAATCCTAGGCGATGCTCTGCCACCTCCCGAGATACTCCGGTCATGTCCTTTGGTTCCCAAGCAAATGCGTGTTTGTATTTTTTAAGCAACGCTCCTAATTCTTCCTTCAGCTTCGGGGGAAGATCTCCCCCAATTCGTATTGTGGTATCGGGATATTCAGGATTGACTACGACATGGGCTTCCTCCGGCACTATCCACCTATCCTGATGAGCTACACTGTTGCACTCCAGCGGGGGAATAGGCACACTCCGGACGGTAATCGTTCCATGTTCCGACGGGAACTTAAGTAGGCCATGGATAGTGGAAGGAACCGCTTGGAGTTGCCACATACCCGTCCGCCCCAGTATCGCATTGTATCGTGAGGGGGCCTTTATGACAATGAACTCTGCGAGGATGATCTTGCTTCGTTGCTTTTCCCAATCTGTTAACATGAGAGGAAGATGAATTTTCCCTTCAGGCCATACGGATTGTCCTGAGAACCCCATTATCGGGGCGCCGGCGGGCTTGAGTAAAGCCCTAACGTCCGGAGCTAACTTTGTAAAGCAGTGGTCATACATGATGTTTGCTGAACTCCCCGTATCAACATAAATCCTTCTAACCATAGTTTTGGCGACAACTCCACAAATGACAAGGGGCTCCGTCCCGATATACCCATCAGGTATCGGGTCCCCCCTTCCTAACTCTATTTATGTTTCTTTCCTCTTCCTTGATTGCTCATGAGGAGAGGATTCCTTTTCCATGACGAACGTTTCTTCTATCGTTAGTATTTCTGCATTGTAAACTGCCGTAACATTCTTCGCAGGAGGCTCTATGGCTGTTACCTCCGTTTGCCCCCTTCCTTGGTTTTCCTTCTCCCTTTTGTAGCTTTCACATGTGGCTGTTGCGTGCCCCATTATTTTGTGGAAATCGCAGTAAGCGTTGGGATCTCTGGGATACCGTTTCCTTGTACTTCTTCCTTCAATGGGCTTTCGTACCTCGTTCGCCGTATATGCCTCCTGACGATGTGAGCCATATCTATCAAGAGCAAACTTCCCTTCATTATACCGCCCTATGTACGGAGACTTCCCTCCGGTCAAAGACCTATGAGGCGCCCTTCCCCTTTCACTTGACTTGTACGAAAACGACCCGAATGCTCCTTTCTTTTCTTGAGCTTCAAAGCGGAGTTTTTACGCGCTTTCTTCTTCTTGCTTCAGTACTTTGTTCACCATATTGATCATGTCATCCGCCTTCACGAAATCTCTTTTCGACAGCTCCCGGAATAACTCTCCTTCTCGAAGACCATACGTGAAGGCTGCTATTATAAGCGAATCCTCCCGGACAGGCATCCTCCGACTCTGCTCATTAAATCTTTTGAAGTACAATTTGTTGGATTCTCCTTCCCGTTGTCTACAGGCCATGATAGACTGAGACTTCTGCTGGTACTTCTTTTGTTGTATAAAACTGTGACTGAACTGAGTGATGAGTTCCTCGAAGCTGGCGATACTTCTCTGCGGTAAGCTGGATAACCAGTACCGGGCCGAACCCTCTAAGGTTCCTGTGAAGAATAAGCACCATAGCTTTGGGTCCATGGGTATCATCCTTATTGCCCAACGAAAGCTTGCCACATGGTCATCTGGGTCCCCCGTTCCGTCATGTGACTTAACTCGAGGACCTTTGAGACCTGAGGGGATTGGCATTTCATTAATGTCATCCGTGAACGGAGACCTAAAGTTCCGGGATATCGAGGAGTGTTGCGGGGTGGATTCTTTTCTTCTTTCTTCAGGTATTCGTTTTCCGCTCCTCCGCACCGGCGTTCGTTCCCTTCTTCTTTCCGGGGTACGTTCTCTCCTTCTTTCTTTTCCAGGCTCATGGCTTCGAGTTCGGGCGGGAGGAGTTTTCTCCTTGTAAACTTCTTCCGCCGATTCTTCTTGGGTCGATTCTTCACTGGAATAAGTCAGAGTCTTTCCGACCCCACTCATTCCCTCTGTTGGCCTTCTTCGGTTCTTTTCTTGGTCTCGTAGCTTTCTAAATTTGCAAAAAAGTCTGAACTCTTCGATATCCTCCTTCGAGGGTTCGTCTTTCCCTGACCCGGAGGGGGGTGGGCATACTGCTGCGTTAACAATAGCTGATGTGGAAAAAGGAGGAGTGGGGTCATCTCCTGGCGGTATAGGAGGCCGATTCCCTCCTTTCGGTGTCGACTCGAGGACTGTTTTGTCCATTTTCCCACGGATGGCGCCAAATGTTGTAACCTGATCTCTCCGGAGTGATGCTTGGACGAAGCCTCCGATTGATAACCTGAAAACAACCGAGAACTCTACATAAGCTGCTCCCCGAGGGTGATCCTCGTGAGAACACTCCGACGCTCAAGTTAGAATTTATCGACGTGAGGTCTTTAGGACATTCAATGTATTACAGAGGTAGATATGAGCATTGAATGCGGATTAGTAACTTACCTCTGGCAACGGCCAAGTGTTCTGTTTTATAACGGGGTAAGTGAGCGGGAAAACGTTTCGAAGGTAGAGCGGGAAGTGGCGGGTTCTTCCTTTGACACGCAGTATCTAAGTGTTCTTTGAGTATAGGAGCGGGTCAAGGCCTTATACCCATTGGATAATGCCGTAACTCCTTGCCCAGCGCCGAATGCATTAAATGCCCTTAGGGTACTGTGCCCCTAAAACCCGGATCTGCGTTGCTTCTCTCTTGCGACGTCCATGTTGATCATCCCTATGTGTTTGTCGTCACTCGACCTTCCGTCATATATGCCGATACGTTCCTTTCCGGAAGGGTCTTCCTTCTGTGGTTCCATACATCGCTCCGGTTATGCATGGTACCTCATTAATATATAAAAATATTAATATTTTGTTATATTTCCCCCCCCTAATAACCATCAAATAATACTTTATTTAATCTCAAATACATATGTTCATGAACACACATGCACTAATGTAACATGCATGTATAGTATAGATTATATAAAAGAGTATGTTTTTATTTGGATTTGTAATTGTTGTAAAAATTATGTATAGTTGGATAGATTGGCTAAAAAAAACCATATTGATAAGATGTAATTTGTTAGCTTTTGGCTAGTATTTTTTTTAATTTAATTGATGGTAGTTGTTAAAAAAACACTAATGTAACGTGATTTCTAGATTTGAAAAACTAATACATACATCTTCTATCTTTTTCATTTTTTTTAATTTTATTATAGGCTATAAAAGGTATGTGGTCGAGAATTCCCTTCTCGATCCCGACTGGATGACACCATGTTAGAAAAAGAAAGCAATAATAACGTTTTTGAGATAATAAAACATGCATGTAGGTAATGTATATGCATATCATTCGTATGCCAAAGGAAATAGATTTTAACAAATAATGTCAAATCGATTGAACATAATTAAGCCAACATGTTTTTTTTTTATTAATAATGAGATCATATGGGGACCATTTGTAAGTTGTTTTTACAATACACAATTAACAATTATCATCATAATCAACCTATAATATAGTTGCGTTCAAGGAGGTTCATGATTTTTACAAAGTTCCAAGGAAAAAATCTCAACCATTGATCAATATTGATCAATGATCAAATGGTCAAGATTAATCACATATTTTATACATTGAGGGGTATTTTGGTCATTTGGCACTAAAAAAAATTATTTTATTTTATTTTTTATTTTTTATTTTTTATTTTAAAATTTTAATTTTTATTTTATTTATTTTATTTTTTATTTTTAACTGACGGGTATTTTGGCCATTTTGAAAAAAATTATTTTTTTTTATTTTTATTTTTTATTTTTTATTTTTTATTTTTTATTTATTTATTTTTTATTTTTAAATTTTTAAATTTTTTTAAAAAAATTATTTTTTTTAAAAAAATTATTTTTTTATTATTATTTTTTTTAAAATTATTAAATTTTCATTAATGACATATAATGTTATTTCATAGTGAATCACATGTGATTGCATTCTGAATCACATGTGATTTAACTAAAACCTGATTTTACACTAAAATCACATGTGATTTACACTAAAATCACATGTGATTTTACACTAAAATCATATGTGATTAAGTTATACACGTAATTATCAAATAAATATTATTTTTAAATTAAAAAAATAAAAAAATAAAAAAAATTTAAATAAAAAAAATCGAAATTTTTTTAAGTGCCAAATGAGCAAAATACCCCTTCATAATAAAAAATAAAAAATATAAAAAAAATAAAAATTTTAAAATAAAAAATAAAAAAAAATAAAAATAAAAAAAAAATTATTTTTTAAAAAATGACCAAAATACCCCTCAATATATAAAATATGTGATTAATCTTGACCATTAGATCTTATTGATCAATGGTTGAGATTTGTTCCTTGGGACTTTCGAAAGATGATGAACCTCCTTGAACGTTTCTCACCTATAATAATATATATTAATATGAATTAAGCCATAAAGACATTTCAAATAACATGCATTAATTAGTTCCCTTAATACCCATAAGTAAGCAAGCATACACAAGTATATTTAGCTAATTTAGTTGTGGTCAAAAGCTCCATGAGACTCCATCATCTCAACTTCCGGCTGGTGGTTAGCTGCTCCAAGAGCAACCGGCTATGGTGGTGGATGAGCGGTGGCCCCACCACGGCTCTCGGCGGCCTTATTAACCGGCGGTACGCAACGGTTTCCACCATTACCACTATTATTGCATCCATTTCCAGGAGTGTGGCTAGGTGTGTGCCCAAGAGATGGCAAAATCATGAACCGGTGGTTCATGTTCATCGTCTCATGACCGCCAATTGCACCACATGGCTCGGACGACATGGTCAATAATATAACCATTGACACCAATGCTGCTGCTACTTGAAGAACACCAATTTGCTTTTGCATGGCTAATTTGTTTCTTGTTTGCCAAGCAATTTGGAATAAGATTTAGGGTGAAAGACAAGAGGTTATTTATAGGGGGCATTTACCGAAATTAACGTTACTTGATATTGAAGTCATGGTTTTGAATGTTGACTAGTGGAAAAATGGTTTAGTCGTAAGAGACTTAAGAGATGTATATTTTCCATATTAATTTTGAGAAAATTCAAGTTTAATTTCTATTATTTATAGCGTTCATGCGATAACCATTGTTATTGCGGGAACTGCGAGAACTAACTACAACCATTAGATATTTAGATGTGTGGTTAAGATCAAGAGAGAGAATTTTATAAATGGGTAAATTTTAAAATTTTAAAATTTTAAAATTTAAAGGTGGAAAGTTATAATTGTCAATTGGTATTTCAATTAATTTATTAATTTACCCCAAACCATTCCCCACCTACCCGTGTCATCTGGCACACACATAAGTGTGTGTTTTGAAAACCTCTCTCATCTCCCCCAAGAACTCATCTTCCCCAAGAACACCAGTTAAACATCGCACAATTATCATGTGTATATAAAAGATGGAGATAGAGTTGCTGCCGATGACATCTGACGGAGATGAAACCGCTACGAGGTTACGGGCTGAATTCAGCCTCTCGTCGCCACTGCCGCCGGAGGCTGTTATCAGCGGAATTGGGTCTTCGGTCCACCTAGAATCGACTCGGAATGATCATTTTAGGGGGCTACTCCCTTGATTGATAATGATCTGCCCTCAAACTCGTCAGATCTACAAAAGTCGGTCGGATCAATAATGGTTTTTCTGGCGAAGTCGGTCGGATCTAGGGTTCCCCTTCTCTTCTCTTTGTTTAGCTTTTTGTTCATCTATTATTTGGGGATGGGGTTTCAGATTCGGCTATATGATATTGCAGATTATGCTTATTTAGGGCTGGAAATCTTGTTGATTATGCTTATCCGATCCGTGTTCAATGGCCAGATTTGTGTTCACTAACAAGTTTTGAAGCATGGTAATTTGGGCAGATCTGCATATTTGTGTTAACCTTCTCACATCTCTTATTTTCTTACAAAAAATATTGTATTTATTATAATATAAACCATTAAAAACTCATTATTTATTGGTTGCGGGTGTGGGCTTTCAATTGCCAAATATTGTGCCAAAACACTACCTTGACGAAAAGAAGTATTTGCTCTCAATAATGGAAAAGTGGTTTCAGATATGTTCATATTTTTGATTTGTTCTTTTGTTTCAGATCTGTGCATTACTGAACAAAAGACTTGAATGCAGCCTGTGATGAAAATCATGTCAGCGGAAAAGGTGATCTTGAAAGTGATAATGGGGAAGCAATAGCAATGGAATGAAACAAAAAAACAACTAAAAAGCTCGAAATACAGATCTATTAATTTATATATTTTATGTTTTGTTCACTAGTTTGCATTTACTTATATGTGTGAGTTTGTTCATCAATGATTTTTGTTATGTTGTTTATCAATTTACAGTAGTATTTATGAGTTTGCTTAGTAATTTTGCAAACAATCGTCAATTTACACTACTTTGCATTGATGGTATGTACGGGTTTGTTCACTATATATGGGTTTGTTTACTGTTGAACAATCATCAATTTACACTAGTTTGCATTTGCTGGTATGTAAGAATTTGTTCACTGGTAAACAGTCATCGATTTAATTAAATATATAAAATATGTGTATAATAATTTAATTGATTTAATTGATTAATTGCCATAATTGAAAAAAGGTCAAAAGACCACAATGCCCTTTAGAATTAAAAAATTAATTAATTGAAATGATTGGCAAGAAAGTGGTTCTCGTAGTTCTCGCAATAATATAGGTTCTCGCATGAACGTTCCCCTATATATTTAATATTTGACGAAAATTGTTGGTTTCTAAACCCTATATATTTAATATTTGACGAATTGTTGGTTTCTAAACCATCATACTTACAAATACTTGTAAATGTAAGAGAAAAAAATTCAAAGTTTCTAGCCTTTATATTTTTTCGTGTGAAAGTTTATATTTTATTAGTCAATAATCATTAATACAAGCTTAGAGGTAGTACTTTATCTATATATGAATATACACTTCTTAAGTGTAAAGATAAGTACATAAGATAAATCTTTTACACTAAAAACTTATAATCATAAGCTTATAAAAATATAACTACTTTTCCCCATAAATTTAGGGAATTTATTTCTGCATCACAACTTTTACTTCATATACCACATAGTACAAGTTTTATTGTTAATTGTATAAACGTATCAAGCAATGATTATGGTAGATGAAATCACTTTCTATAAATTTATTATCTTTAAGCAATTACATATGTAACTATGTAGATAGATGTGTGTGATTTTTTAATGACATCTTATTCACTATTGGCCTTGCATTCTTATTGCCGTTAAAAAAAGTGTATTCCTTCTTTTATCAATACTATAAATTAGATTATTACATTTTTAAAATGTAATAAACTAGATTATTACATTCTAAAAATGTCATAATCAGACAATCCAGTTCGAAACCAACTCCAAACACACCCAACCAATGTTAGATTTCTTGTTTTAATTACATAAAACCCTAAAACATGAGGCAATAAACTGCAACATATGATATTCCATAAGAATCATTCTACAAGTTTTCATAATGTCTAAAATCCAACAATTTCTATAAAATTTCTATAACAAAATAACACATTGATCTACATAACAACTACTCAAAACTACGAAACTTAAAATTTTATTTATAAAACAAAAAATCAAAAACAAATAAGAATATCAAGATCTAGTAACATTAACATCTTCATCATTCTGAAAAACCCGAATCAAGTTTTTCCTTCAATTGTTCAACATCATCACCGTTTAAACCTTGAAACGAAAACGTATGTACAACTTTCCCATCTTCAGTCGTTGCAACATTCGTATCATTAATCACCATTTCATGATTTTTAAACGTTTTTATTACGCGTGCAATCGGATGATCATCTAATGGGCAACTAACTCTTATAACCGCATCATCTTTTCTAGCCATAAAGTCAACTTCCGGTACACAGTTGACTTCTTTTCCAGTTTCCAAAACTCTTATTTTCGATTGTAAATCGGTTATATACGAAATCGCATCACCGAGTAAAGACGCTTTATCCATTTTTGAAATATTTGGTACAACCGCACGTAACGCGTAAAATCTTTGATTTAATTTTTCTCGTCTTTGTCTCTCGGCTTCTACATGATTTAAGGGCTCTTCTCGCCCGTTTGCGGGTTTTCTGCCCCGTTTTCTCGGTTTCCGGTCCATTAATGACAAATCGTGATTTGATTCTTGTGAATTCAATATTTTCCCGTTATTATTATCATCGATTCGATGCCCGTTTGATGAATTCCCGCCAAAAACGTGGTTTATTTCATACGATTCGCCCCCGAAATCCAAATCGTCTTCAACTTTTGGGGAAAAATTGATGCTAATTGGGCCCGATTTTGGGCCGCCCGTACCGAGGCTTAATTCTTGGCCGAATATTTTCGGTAGTCCTTTCGGGTGGCAACCGTTGAACAAAGTTTTGACCATTGAAATGAAACTTTGGTCTTCCTGGATTGACTTAAATGACCCGATTTCCAAAACCCCTCGTTTGACTGGAACAAGAACTAGGGTTTGGAAACGCGCTGATTTTGCTAAAACGGATCTTGATTGGTAATGTTCTTCACAACTTTTGTTATCGGAAGCCCAAACGGGTCGACTTGTATTAAACGATTGTGACGGGCTAGACGGTTTATCAAACGGGAATAAATAATAACCTGATGCGAAATAAAACATCTCCAAATCGGAAATTAAATCCATTTTTGATGCAAGATTTCCTTCTGCGGGCCCGTTAAACCACGAACAAAGCTTTTGAAGAACCCGTTTTTTCCTAACGATGTCTTCGCGATTTTTAAAAACTTCATTTTCTTTTGATTCTTTATAATGGCCATCACCCCAAATTAAAGCCGATTTTCCGGATTTGGTATTTGAAACTTGCCAAAAAATGGCGTAATTCCAATCGGACCCCTCGAGAATCTTATGAAAAGCTTCTTGAACCCCTAAATCCCCTGTTTTTGACCTAAATTCATCGGGAATTTTATTTGAAGCTGACCAAATGAAGAAATTACAAGCTTCATGACCTAATACGGTTTCTAACATACCCTTTTCTTCTTCTTCTAACCGAAATTTGTCTCCCATTTCTGCAAATATGAATTTATTATTGGGTTTTAGAATTTAAATTAAGCAAAAAAAGGGTTTTTACTACTTATAAGCTTATTGTGTATGCAATTTTGAGTGTTTCGTTAGAGAAACAACAAGTGCTTATTTAAACATTATTTCCCACCACACAATTTCAAACACAATTTTTTTTTTTATTTTTTTTTTTAACTTTTGAATTACAGGAAAACCCCTTTTACCACAAGGGTTATATCTTCAAAAACAGAGCAAACAAAATTATAAAATTGTCCTTAAATTTTACATTTAGGGCAACTTAAATCAAGTAAAATCGAACAATTTCTATATCTAGAACCAATGGGTTTACACCTAAATCCGATTAAGCTAATTAACAACAGTATAATTTCATGAATTTCGCTACAAACTATAAAGCCCTAGATCTTACAAAAAGAAGTGATTTTGATGATGATTTATACGGAAAAAGAGCTAGAAAATTAAGGGTTTTGCTGGGGATTAGATAAAGATTAGAATTCATACCTGAAAACAGTGAAGAATCGTGATGAAGATCGGAAAAAAATGTTGGAGAAATATGAAGAAATGATGCAAAAGAAAGAAAGAGTTTGTATGTGTATTGTTGAATGCTCGTGTACCATGTGACTGAAACAAAGGCGGTTTGGCGTGCCCTGAGGGCCTTTGATATAACGTGCGAACCACCGGATAGAATAAAAATGGGACGAAATTATATTAAAGTATATTATTTGTGTTTATTTATAAGTCTACTAATTTGATTAAAACAAATGTTAAAATTAAAAAATAATATGAAAAAAGGATCTTTGAAGTTATTCAAAATCTTATTATTATTTCAATGTGTTAATAAACATTTCTAAAAAGCTAATCCCAAGCACCTCCAAATTGAACAATAAGCAAACTAGTTCTCTGTTTTAATTTTCATGCAAATTCGGTTTTTGATCCGATCCAGTTTTATCTAAAACCGAGAAAAAGTCGAAAACTTTTCTTAGCTCTCAAATCGGTTGGGTGCAGTGCAGTGTCGAGTATTATCGGCTCAATCATCAATCCGCCGAACTATTTTCTTAATTTTCAGTTCGATTCCAAATTTGATTTTTGGATCATCCACATTTCCTACCTTTATTTGTTAAACAAAGAACTTGAAGTTGTTTTGTCAGCTATTTAGTAGATACATGCACCACGTCCACGTGATGATTGTCACACATAAACGGCTGAATGCTTTTAAGTAGATACGTTTACCATTATAATGTAAAAGAACGATATATTCTCTTGTTTTTACCAAAAAATATTATAACTTTTGTGTTTTTTTTTTTTTTTTTTTTTTGTCAAATCAATCATCCTCAAAGAAGGTTTATCTTTTACTTGAACAAAGAACTTGGGGTTGTTTTTAAATATTTTATTATTTGAAATTTGAAATTCAAATAGATACATTCACCACGTGTTAATTTGAGCCACTTCCTTAAAGAAAGCCAATCCGCATGAAAAATACGAGTAATTTTATTGTAATTTTTCTATTCGATATTAGTGGTGTGCCTTCAGTTGGCTTGCCACCCAAGCAGGGGCGGACCTCTTTGGTGCCCGGAGGTGTCCGTACTACCCCTTAAATTTTGACTAGAAGCGTAAATATTTTCGTAGAAAAATGAACTATATGTCGATGCTACCCATAAAAAAATATTTCACTATACTTCACTTATAATTTCAGTAGAAAAGTAGTCAGTACTTGAAAGCCTCAAAATTATATAGATTATTAGGGAGCTCAAATGTCAATTTAGTATAATAAATAAAGCTCAATTTGTACTTTATGACAATTTGAACAAAAAATTAATACCCTTTTTGTCTCTCAATTGAAATTATTAGAAACAAATGTCAAACAACATAACTCAATTGATTTATAGTGTAGAAACCAACCATTTATATCGGTTACAGATGGAAATATAATGACTCGTTTTTGAAAAACGGCCAATGACTAAGACAACTTTAAAATGTAATATCTAGTTTTTAGTCAAGCTTGTCGTTTTGTAATATTTTATAATTTTAGATTTATTATATATTGCACGGAACAAAAATTGTGCTACCCCTAAATATTCGTTCTTGGTCCGCCACTGGACCGAAGAAGCATTGGTTTTGAGAAGTCGATGGTGGGACTGTCGGTTCCTTGCCTTTAGTTAAAAGTTCAGAAAAGTCACAGCAGACGTGACGTAGAGATGGAGTATGTTTGAATAAAAGTGGATACTAGTATTTTGTGTATATTATTCATAATGATATGTTAGTTTGTATTAGGGGCGCCTCCGAGATTTTGATGGCCCTGTGCGAAAACACGGAAATGGGCCCTCTAAATACAAGATTTTTATAAAAATTTAGATTTTCTAATTTTTTTCTATTTAATTATTAAGTTGGCTTAAATTTTAATATTATATATATACAATATATATAAAAAATGGACCCCTATAAAATATGAGTCATGTATAACTGCACCTCCTTAAAGACACCCCTAATTTGTATCACTTAAATTAGTATTAGCATGTTTTTAGTGTTTGAGCTGGCAAAAACTAAAATGTATACAATTGCCAATGGTACCATCCAAGATTAACACTTTTAAAATATCAAAATATAGTTTAGTCGATAAACAATCTTTATCAAATTATTGACAAGTACATTAATAGTATTATATATTATAGTATAATATTAATAAACTTCTAGTAATTTCATAAGTCACTGAAACACTTTTTATTCCTTTACAAATTGAAGTGGTATATTTTGTTATGGATTAAACGAATTCTCTCAAAAAGGATATTATTTTAAAAGGGGTGACTTTTAAATTATAATTTTTACTATTGCATTTATCATAACCATTGATTAGTATGATTGTAAAATTAATTATTAAATTCGCATTGTATAATATAAAATCTAAAAGTTGTGATGTAAAAATAAATTCATTTATTTAAAAGATGTGTATCAGCATATCATATTTAAAACATACACATATTTACTTGGATTTAAAACATAAGCCACCACTAAAAAAAACCTACACCTTTTAAAAAGACACAATTCCATCTAAACTACAATACCACAAATGTACAAGAATCATATCATAACTACACAATGATATGATAAAAGAGTCCGAAAAGCAAATGGAATGAATGACCTAATTTTCGAGATCCTTTTGCACTTGTCGTACGAGGCTACCAAAACAGAATGCTCGGCAAAATGTGGTCACGAGATCCGATTTTATCGAGTAGTAGTAGTATGCTGACTTACATAAATATATATGATAAAAAACAAATCAGTAGCGGAACCATTATTTTATATAATAAGTTAAAATTTTCAATCATGGAGGGAAAGACCGTACCTTCTAGTAAATAATCAAGACCCAATGCGCTTGTTTTACACACATTATCATAATGGCAAATTGGACCAAGATGCAAAGGAACTGTATCAACCACTATCACGTAGAAAATTGCTAATGACAAGATAAAAATACAACATATAATCCGCTAACAAAGCCTGAAAATTCAAAGTATTTATCGATTTAGGCTATGTTTTATCTATAACAGTTAAACTTAGGTAAAAAAAGCAGGTCAAAAGGGTAGAAAGTCGTTTAATACAGGAAACCTCCAAAATTGTATTTTTTGTAGTCATAATGGACACAATAATTGTTTGTATTGGCCAATCGAACAAGACCCATTTTGGCGTGTACAAGTAACACACATTTTGACTCGTTACCAAATATACCCATTTTGACCTCTTACACAATACACATATGTTGTTTATTATTATAAAAAAAAAATACTTTTTAACAAATTTTGACTCGTACCAAACTCCAAATATACCCCATTTGGACCATTACCCTACCAACCTATATTAATTACCTCTTATATTCATCAAAATAGCTTACATACCTTGAATATATAGAAGATGTATCGTCCTATAAATGCCTCTTCTTATCAACCATAATTCCTCTTAAATCTTGCAACCGAAGAGCGATTTCTTGAATAAATTCAACTCCCTCATTACCACGAATCGTGTTACAAGCATGCTTAAGAAGATCAACATCCACTTGTAAAGCTTCCACCTTTTCTTTCAACTCGAAAATTTCACGTTCCATTTTGAATAACTCAACTTGTTTTTCATGATCTTGAATATTATCGAAAGTCCCATGAGATCCCGATGAATCTTTAGGCGTCGAATATTCATCGTTCAAATGATCCGTTTGATGACTAGACAACTGATGAATCTTGTTTTCTAACGTAGATAACGATTCCAAAATGTGGTTTTTCTCGTCTTCGAGAATCGTAATAGTGTTGTTGAAGTTGTAATCCGTTGGATCATCACCGTATCGAAGTCTATATTGTTCTAATTCATCTAACAAATCTTGGATCTCATTTTCCTTTTCTTCGACAAGATCGTTAGATTTTTGTAAAGCTTCCATATCGTATTCGGCTTGTTCTTCCATCATTCTTAGATATTGTAAAGCTTCCATTTGTAACGATGCCTTTTCGGCTTGTAATCGTGTGATCATATTCATTGCATGGTTTGCAGCAACCGTTGCGGCATTTCGTTCGGCTTCTAATTCGGATTGTAACAATCTCATGCATCTTACGTCATCTTCTGCTTGTCTCATTTTCTCTAAACCTTCACCATATTCAAGTTCACTCATGCAACTATATCCATCTAATGATCTTAAATCGATCTTATCCAAACACGAGGGACATAAATCGTTTTTGAGACTCGTTGGTGAAGTCATTGAAGACGATGTCTTTTTGTATTTTTCGTGTTCTTGAGGACTGTTTTGTTGTTCCCGTCGTTTCTCGGGGGATTCGGGATTATATGGACGAGAATGGAAATTTGGTGTTACGGATTTTGATCGAGTTCTTGAAGTGTTGTCACCATGACTCATTTCTATAAGAAATATAGATTGTAAATCGGAAGTACTTTGCGAATTCCTTGAGAAAGCGTTGTATTGATTTTGATTGTATTGATTTTGATTATCCGTATTATTCGAGACAATAAAATCATTGAATGGTTCGTATGGATCGGTAATTTCTTGAACCGACTTGGTTTTTTTGGCTTTCGGGCAATCACTTCTTTTGCGTTTTTGAAGAGAAGAACTCGGGCCCGTTTCGAATTTTAACATGTTAAATTCTTCTAAACCTTGCACAATACAATTCGGCGATCTTCGGGCCAAATCTTCATCGGTATCCATATGGTAAAAAACCGGAGATGATAAATCAGATGCGCTATAATAATTTCGTGTAATATTATTGTATCGTTTTCGAGTATCGTTGTTATGTGATAGAACAAAATCATTTCCGTGTTGACTTTCATTGACTTGATGATGAGAAAAACTCGGGTTAGTTTGGATTTCTGGTGTATCTAGCATAAGTGCATACCCCAGCTCGAAAGCACTATACGAGTGCCTTCGAGAATTATGAACATGGTTATGATAATTATCATGATTATGACTACCCGTTTTACGATTAACAGCCGAATCATCAAAAGATCGAACCCCTGGACGTTTATTTGAAGATGTGCTCGATAAATCATTTCTAACATCTGAGGATGAACCTGGCCCGTGCCCGTGTGTGGGGCCCGCTGGGGGTAATGCCCTTCTATCTCTCTTGACTTTATGATGAACCCGGTTATGTTCTCCCGAACCATGCCCGGTTGAAACATTTGGCCCGAGAGATGTATGGACGTTATTTGAACTATTGTCGAATTGAATCTCTACAAGAAGTGTCTGATCCGAATCAAAACCAGCATGTGAATGCCTTCGAGGATTTTGACCTTGATCTTGACTTTGACTTTGACTTTGATTACGCGAGATTATATAATCATCAAACGATCCATGCCATTTGCTCTTGTCGATCGGTAATTCGCTTTTAATCGAGCCCGTTGGAGGTAACGAATTCTTATAATTTTCGACATTTTGATGTTTCGATTTTTGCGGGTAACCCGAATTATGAATTCTTAATGTTTCATCATCCATAGGCATATTTAGAATAATATTACCCCCAAGGTGCAAAACACTACACGAATGCCTTCGAGCCATCCTATTGTGATGATAATCATCGGTATGATTATAATTATATTTATGAATATGCTTCTGTGTGTTACGCAATAAACCTGAATCATCGAAAGATTGAACCCCGTTTTGTGACGGGAATTGCATCATGTTGATGAAAGAATCAAACTCGGTTGAATTAGAAGAACGATTTGTAACACTTTCATCAAGTTGTGGCATATTTAGCAAAAGTGCATATCCGAGATCAAAAGCACTATGCGAATGCCTTCGAGCATTATTGTTAGCCTGATTACCCGTATCTCGTGGCACAAAACAATCATCCAACGTTCCATACCCATACCCGTTAGCCCGATTTAATGATTCATATGACTTTTTATTCTTCTTAATTTTTTGATGCCCAATAACCGGTTCTTCAAAACCGTAGTTAATAGAACGATTTGGTATAATGATTTCGTTAGTAGGCATATTTAGAAGAATTTCACACCCGAGCTCGAAAAAACTATGTGAATGCCTTCTAGGAATGTTGGTTATATGTCGATTACCCGTGTTACGTGACACAAATGAATCGTCAAAAGATGCATACCCGTTCCTTCTGTCTGTATTAACATTTGAAAAATCATTTCCAAAATCAAACGATGAACCGAACATTTCGTTAATCATGCTATCGGGTTGTAATTGTTTATAATCTTTTTCGACTTTTAAACTTTCATCATTCGGCATATTTAGAAGAATATCACCCCCGAATTGCAAAACACTACACGAATGCCTTCGAGGAACGTTACTCCGATTATGATAGCTACTCGTGTTACGTGAGATAAGCGAATCATCTAAATAACCATAATTATAATTATTACTCGATGAAACCGAATCCGTGCTTTTTTTGGTCATTTGAGGAACATGTTTCTCGGGTTTTTGAGGTTCTCTAAAACCGTAACTAGTTGCATTATTCGGTGTCACGGATGCAGAACGTCTCGGTAAACGTTTATCATTAGACGAATTATAGTTATTCGGTGTTACGGATGCAGAACGTCTCGGCAAACGTTTAACATTAGATGAATTATTCGGTGTTACAGATGCAAATCGTCTTGGTAAACTTGTAACATTTTGCATATCGAAAACAATTGCAGACTGTAAATCGGAAGCATCAAATGAATTTCTTGAAGCAACATTGTGTTGATTTTGAATACCGTTACTAGATGAAATATTAGTACCATCGAATGATCTACGCCCGTTTGATTTGTTAAATATATCGAACCATAAAGGACTAGACTTCATTTCTAATAACGGATTGCTTTCTTGTGAAGTTTTTGGATTCAATTCAGCGTAATTTTGGCTAAACATATAATTAGGCGTTAAAGATGTAGAACGTGCTCTTACTCGTGTTCCTGTTCCGGTTCCTGTTCCTGTTCTTGTTCTTGATTTTGTTCTTGTTCTTGATTTTGTTCTTGGATTTTCGTTAAGAAATCCAGACCGTAGATCGGGAGTACTATACGAGTGTCTTCCAACAATCTTATTTCGATTCAAATCATGACTCGAATTTCTTTCACCGGTTCCCGCCATTTTAAGAGTTTCATTATCATCATCATCCGAATAAAGGAACTCAAATTCCGAATCCGAATTTAATTTCACTTCCGGATATCCTACGGGAAACGCGTCTCTAAGGTTATTATTTTTCATTTTGTTTCTCGTTTTCCTCGGTCTAACGGGCCTAGCAACACGAGGCAAAGGCGGTTTCGATGTACCTCTCCACATTTTCGGCCCGAGTTCATGATCGGGCATCGCGAGTTGACCACTCGGCTTTGACTTTTCTTTCCCGCCACAACAAGAACATGTTTTATCATACGATCCTCGATCCACCACAAACGAATTGTAACAATCTTCACACATTTCCCGTGCATCGATTAACTCGTTGTGAAGATTACAACGTATCAAATACGAGAAATCGGATTTATGTTTATTGCAAAACAAATGCAAACACGAAACCAAATCATCTCCTTCTTTTGTGAACAAACGGTCAACTCTTGAACATAACAAACATGGTAATTGTAGTTGACAATATTTAGCAAATTTGGTTAAGGAGTAAACTAATCCTGCATCAATAAATATCCAAAACATTACAAACCATTCACATGCGGCGATTTTCAAGTGATCGGTTAATCCCTTGGTGGCAGCCATTGCAATTGAAATCAAAATCAAAATCAAATTTTTAATCCCCAAATTGACATATATTCAATCGACACGGATAATTGTTTGCTAATTCGTTTCGTATATCTTAATAACCCAAAAGTTTCCCCAAATGAGATCGTTAGATCTCGAAATTAGGGTTCGAAAGCTGCAAAAGAATTCAAACAAATTAACCACGATTATCCTCAATAAAACAAATATAGAATAATAAAATTTGGATCTTACATTGTAAACTGAAAAATTTGTGAAATTAATCGTTTTACGTGATCATGTTGAGGTATAAAATTTGTGAATTGATTGCAAAATTGTGAAGAGAAAGAGGAACATGTTTGTGATTGTAGCTGGATAAAATCGTATGAAAAATCGGAGCTAAATTAGGGGAGGATTAATGTTTTTAGTACAGAAAGCATTTGACCGTTAATTTAACTGAAATTTAGATTCATTGCATGAAAAACTAACAATTCTTGCACAAAATACAAAATTATATTACGTTATCTTTGAATTTATATTATGTTATTTTCTGATCGTTGATAGTCACTATAAATTTTATTACTACAACAAGGAAAATTATACCCGCGCGTTGCACCGGGATTTTAGATATAATTTTTTTTACGTAGAGAATAAATTCTTATTTCAATCGTTTCGATTTCTGTGCTAAATCTAGTTTATTTGTGATTCGGATTAAAATAAAAGCTGATTAATCTAATAAAAAATATATATATTATCATAAATTTAAATAAAAAAGTACTCCGTAGTTGATAAAAATTCAAATTGTTTATTTTAGCATAAGAATATATTTTTTAAATAATTGATGGTACCATTTTAGAAAAAAAAAAAACTTTTTGATGGAAAAGGTATTGTCAAATTGTGAAGTTAGCTGGCAGGTTGTCTTGACGAATTTTGTATTGCAAAATGATATTAAAATCTTCAAACTTTAAGGAAAAAATTGTAACTATCAAATTTGTTTAAGGGTTACTATGAAAAATTGCTTACAGAAAACATTTAGATGGAAAAACTCTTTTGGCACCAATTGATTTCATTGAATAAATTAATAATATTAATTATTTTAGCCTCAAATTTGTTTTTCTTTAATACCTTTTAATCTATAACGTTTATGAAAAAACCGAATATATTTTTATGCCACGATTGTTTTTCTTTACATTTTGATATAAAATTTGTCACATTCTAAGACGTATTTATTGCTGGACATTTTTTAGTTTCGTAATCTGCTTTTGATTATATATTTGAAAAACTAACTTTTTATAACTACGTTAATAGCACAATGATAAATTAATAAAGATACAATATTTAAACATTAATAAAAATATTACATATAAAAACTAGTACTTTAATACATTACTCAAAGCACATAAATCCATCTCAAATTATTATAACATCACATCATATTAGAGTGGAAGGCTTCAACGGAATTGTTAATCCGCTTCATATACATAGCAGACCATACAACTGCACAATCATATCTATGATAAACCCATTGTGGCATAATAGTAGGCACCATATATTCACCTTTTAATTCGTACATGCATAGCTCTTCCATAAATAAAACATATCTATTAAATATAATAAAAGAAACATTAAGGTGCCACGTGGCACTTTTTTAGACACAACGTGGACATGTGGCGGCTTTTTAGTGGCCCCTTCAATATTTTCCCACCCATACTGAGAATTTCGTTTTTGTAAAGCAGCATTTAATATGCAATAAATTTTGGAGTTGAACACTCCTTAAGTCAAAACAATCGCTTATATAGTCATTAAAAATATCCTTAAATAGCGTACAACTTTAATTAGTAGCGTACATAATGTTTAGGGTAAGGGAATTCATTTCTACACCACAATTTTTGATTTATATTTCACAACGTACAAATATTATTGCAAACTGTACTAACATATGAAACACTAATTGTTGTGTATATATTAAAAGATTTGGTACATTAATCACTCCTTTTAAGGTAATGATCCTTACCGAGCATTTGTTAGCAATGTAGAGAAATTATAGATATAAAGAAAAATATACCATTCTCTCGTTTGATAAAAATATTCACTTTCCCATTAACCAATAAACGTATAAAATCATTTCTTCTTCCAAAAGAGATCCCCTTCCAAAACTTACGTATGTCGCCATCACCAAAACTGAGTTGCCGTCGCCGTCACCGTCACCACCAGTGCGTCGCCGATTACTTCCGCTGCTCCCGTCGCCGGTTTCTTCCACTGCTCCTGCCGGTTACTTCCTCCAAAACTTACGTATGTGATTTTGTTTATATGAAATTATGAATTTATTTTTTCTGAATCATATGTCCTAAATCATATGATGCTCCGACGAAATATATTCTAAATCATATGATGCAAGGACGAATACTGGACACATTTGTTATGAATACTTCAGATTTATCATTTATGTAGTATAATTTTATGAATTTTGTAATACTTCACGCATTGGTTGATTTTGTTATTTAATCAGGATGATGCAAGCCAATAACTCAATACTAATTATTTCAGAGGCTCAGAAAGGAAAAAAAGGTGCTTTTATGTATAAAATTATTCTGTATGAATAAAAAATGACATGTAAGAACCAGCTCCCTAATGTTTAGTGTTGTATTTCGGATATAGAGATTGAATACGAGAAGATAACCCGGATATTGCTCTAGAAGACGCCACGAATAAACACTAATTAATACCTGCAGCTAATACACAAGTCTAAAAATTAGATTTTGTCCCGGTAATGACTTTATGTTCATCGGATCAGGTAATAAGACCATTAGTGATTTTGTAGTTGGAAACTTAGATTCCAAATGTAGCTCATTCCAACTATGATTGCAAATTGAGAAGGACTATTAATTATACCAAGACAAACAAGTTGAAAGTTGTTATAAGATGTTGTCATGATCTATAGGTGATGAGTTTAAGTCTCATCGTGGACATATAAGGATAGATTAGGTGTCGTTAAAAAAATTGAAAGTTATAAATGTTCCTATGACATAAACACTTGAATTTAATTGTTAATTATATGATTGTAACATATAGGATTAGAAATTTAAGTTTTAATAATCATTATAATATCATGATTAAGAATAACATTTAAAGTTAAAATATTCAATTAAATTGAAGTATTTACGTTATAAAAGCATTTTATAATTATTGTATATTTAACATCATATAATTATTAATTCAAATTTGTATTCTTGAAAAATTACGTTGTAACGCCCTAAAAATATTGTAATTAATTTAATTACCTTTTATTTAAAATAAATTACGTGTTAATGATTTAACTGAGATTTTGTGCTTATCTGAGTAATTACGTATTTAATTGTGGCAATTAAATGTATGGTGTTTCGTATAATTATACGTGACGTTTCGTGTTTGCTTGATTATATGAGCAACTAATTGATTAAATATTTAAATCCCGAGCCTATCAAGTTTTGAGAGTGATGAGAAATAGAGGTCGGGCTTGAGGCTTGTAATTATAAGTCACAATTAAGAGTCTTAGGGACTAACTTATCTCATGTAAGAAAATTAAAACCTCCGCCCTTTTTGTTTCTTGCCTTCGTCGAATGGAGCAACCACAGCGAGTGAGAAGCAATCAAGCAAGAGACCGAGTTGATGTTGTAAATTGGAAAATGATGAGGAGAGCCACGTATAATGTCATTCGGTGCTGATGTTGTATTTGTTTAAATTGTAGGTGGTGGTATCAAGTAAGCAAAGAAAAACGTAGACTTTGGTTGGTGAATCACTAGATCTATGGCAATTAATTGGTTAGAGATCGAGCAGCCACATCTTTTTTTTTTTTTTATCAAAGCAAACTTTGTATATGGTATTTCGAGCAGCCAAATGTTTTGTTGATCTGAGTACAAGTGGTGATCAATTAGGGTGTGCCGTCTTGGTTCGTAGGGTATAATCTCGTAACCCTTTTATTTTATTTAATGTATTCGTGAGTCGTTATTTGATTATGATTTATATAGTTAGTTGGTTTTGATAAGTTTGTTTGTCTAATTAATTTCTTGTTGTGGTCAATTGTTATCGAGTTTTACTAGGTTAATTGGGATACCGGGAATTCACTTGTTTTGTTGTTGTGGTTGTCAAACCGTTTTATTCAACCTTGTCTTGATTTTTAGTCGGGTTTAGCAACTGAATTTTGAGGAGTGTCGGGATTGGTTTGGGGATAAAAGTCTTTGATTATAACAAGACGTTTTATTAATCGAGAAAACAAAAACAGAACCTTGGGGTTCTTGATTTCCTAAACCGAGATGGATTTTTAAACAAAGGATTAGATTATAGATAAACATGTTTCTGAGATTAAAAATGAGTTTCGGGTCTGTCGGGTGCCTCGGAAATAAATGGGTTGATGTCGGGATTGAAAATAAGTTTAAACATAATCTGAGTTTTGTGGGCAGAATCTGCTCTTCATAATAAAGTCTGTTTTATCACAATTAAATTACGTTTTTGGAATTTTGGCCCGCACTAGTCTCTAGTTTTCTGAGTCCTCTTTCCGTTTCCGCTGATGGCTCGTCGATCTGAGTTACCTTTTAAAAGTTATGACCATTTTAATACGTTGCTGTCAGAATTTCTACCTGTGCAGCTATGCTGTTTTGTGAGCCTGTTTTGAGGCCCTTAGAGTCCATTTTTGGGCAGAATCCACTTGAGAGTGTTTTGTAGTATTCTGAGTCTAGTTTCCGTGGTAAAAATTTGGGGGAAATCTAATGAACAGTTTGTGAGTTATGACCGTTTCCGTAAGAGTGCTGGGTGCTGCCAAATCCTATTGGGAATAATTTTGAGCCGAGTTTTAATCCGAGTCTTGTTATGCATTGTAGGATCTTTTAGGAGCTGAGTTGTGACCTCTGTGCATGTCGAGGACTTCTAAGATCTTACGTTTATTCGAGGTGGGTGATCTCACTCTAAACTTGCACTTACATTTGATTCATGATTACGTGCTATATGTTATGAACTGTGATTGATTGAGCTGAGCTTGTTGTTGTGAATGATCTGTATACTTGAGATTTGATTATGAGTTGTTATGCACTTGGGTGGTGCTATGTGGTTATATATCTATGAGGTGACATACTTGAGCTTGAGCTGTTAGTTTTATATGAGTACATGTTGTAATGGGACAACACGTTAATAAAACTAACTAACTATATTTGAGATTCATGAGGTAGCCAACTCTTCTCGAGCCAAGTACAATTCACGAATGTCAGCGTGGTACTGCGGGACACTGGTGGGTGTTGGAAGCGGGTGCTGCGGCGAGGCGCTGGTGGGCATTGGGATCGTCCGGCATTGGCGAACCAAGTGATATTTAATAAAAGGCCAAATAATCAAGAATTGAGTAAAGTGTTTAGGGATCACTTATGTGGTGTGGATTGTTTGTATGTGTATGTTCATTGTGTTGATTATTCACTCAGCGGTGGCTGACCCCAAACACTCCCTCCCATTTTGCAGGTACTAGAGCAAGTGCATTGGATGAGCTGTTACTCGATGAGCTTTTACGGATTTGGATTTCAAACGTTTATTTTGAGTCAAATGTTTCTAAAACAATTATTTTATTTATTCCGCATTTAAAAAACACGAGACGGTTCTTTCTTTTTATTTATGAGTTGAGACCTTTGAATTACTTGTACTTTTGGGGAAAATGTAATATTTTATTGATTAAATTTTTTTAAATTTCCCCTGATTTTTGGGATTTTACATACGTTCAGTATAATAATTGGTCACCCGTGAATTTCACGGGTTATAACCTAGTATAATTATATTAACAAGTACTAAGTGAAAAATAAAATACCTCATAATTTGGATGATCATGCAATCTCAAATATTCACTCCAACTCATATTGATAACAAATGAAAATATATCTCAGTGTTTGTTTATATGAGAACTAAATAGAAATGGAAATGAAAATAGAAGTTAACTTATTTATAGTTGAAATTATGTTATCCAGATATACATTTCAATGCGACATCAAATCACACGTACGCATATAAAACCGATAAATGGGGTGTTTGGGATTGCTTATTGAAAATAGATTATGTGTTTTGAAAATGAATAATCAGATAATCAGCGGTTACAAAACGTAATTCTGAAAAGTAGTGTTTGGATTTGATTATGCTGTTTGAAATCGAAATAATCAGATAATCTGTTTTTTAGTGTTTGGCAAACCTGATTATTTGTTTAGTTAGTATGTAATATTCAAAACTCCATTTTCAAAACGCAAATAAGTAGCTACCAACCTACTTGTTCAAAACTCCCTTTTGAAAGCTCCAAAACGTAATTAAGTGATTATTTCATACATTTTGCCAAACATTGGTTTTAGATTATTTGCGTTTTCAAAACGCAATAAGCAGATAATCTACTTCAAATCGCAATCCCAAACACCCTCAAAATTACTTTTTATCCCGTAAAACGAAAGATTCTCTTACTTTTAATACTTCCTCCGATTCAAAATAAGCGACACACTTTCCTTTCTGGGTGATTCAAAATAAGTGACACACTTTGAAAAATTACCTTATTTGACAAACAATAGTGGGACCCACACCCACTAACTATCTATTTTAACAAAGTGAATTGACTCATTTACCCTTACTTTTTACTTTTAAACATCATTAACCTTACTTTATTCAAAAGGTGTGGGACCCATTCCCCTAACCATCAAATTAATCTAATTTAATTATCATTATAATCTTTTGCCTAAAAAACCGTGAAAATCAAAGTGTGTCACTTATTTTGAATCGGAGGAAGTATTTATTATTGATATACTCCGTATTACATATTTTTTAGTCAATTGTAATTCTGTCTCCTATTACGCTAAAATTTATACCGAAATGTAGATAAAGACAAATTGTACGTAAATACATATTTGAATTTTTATAATATATTATGTATTAAAAAAATGAAAGAAAAATCAAATTTTATATAAAATAAATATTGTTATTAAAATAATCAAATTGATTTGACATAATTCTCTTGGCACCAATTGGTGTGAATATCAGGGCACGAAAAAATGTTGTGAAGTTAGTTGGCACATTATATATGACGGTATGAATTTAATTTGTGATATTAAAATGATAAAATCCTCTAACTTTAAGAAAAACATTGTAACTATCAAACTTGTTTAGGGGTGACTTTGAAACTTTTTTATGAACTGTAAAATGGAATGACTAATGTATATATAAGGTATAATATAATACAATTATTAAAGGATTTTTTTTTCAAAAAAAATTAATATACTGAAAACATCGATATCAAATCGAGCTATTTGGTGCGGCATTGGGTATTATTTCTTTTCAGAATTTCAGTGTAGGCATGTGAGGGTCCAAGAACCAAATTAAACCGTTGACAAATTGGATTGGGGTGAGCCGGCCAAAACCGAATCAAAGCGAGAATTAAGAAACTTTCTTCGATTTTTTTCAGTTTTTTTTTTATAATTTTAAAACGAACCAAAAACCGATTTTACATTAAAATTAAAACTAGTAACCAAATTGATATAAATTAATTCTCACTGATCCAGTTTGATTTAAAATTAACTTCTTTTGGTATTCATTTTATATAAATACCTAAACAAATTTTAAAATCCAATGAAAAACACTTATTAAGAGTACTAGGTTTGAGTCGTTAAGTTAAACACGTATTTAATATATTTTACCTTTTTAATATGATTTTAGTGTCGTTTTTAAATTCCTATCTTTCATTATATATTATAACACTCTACTGGAATCCACTTAAAATATATTTTAAAACAATCATAATTTTATTTAAAAAAATAATTTTGATATTGATAGCCCTATGTGCATTAAAAATAGTACAATGAGTAATTCCTAAAATTTAGGAGTCGGTTATAGATGAATGTACAAATCATTTATGCATATTTTATGACAGCCCTTAGGACTGTCATTAAAACTCTTAAAAAAATGGATTAGCACCCGTTAAATATTTGGCATCAGGCCGATGGCAGGTATTTGTAAGACTGTCAGTATGGCTTTGGCTAAAAAGAAAAGATGTTTATATTTCCTCAAATGTCATTAGTTTGTAATTAACTTCACGTGTTTACCTATAAAAAAAATGTTGTATGTCATCCATTAGTTCTATTACTTATATAATTCTTTAATTTTGATACTTAGTATAATCAAATGAAGAAATAAGATCCGGTGAGTACTCAAAAAACGGTGAGGACTCGCGAGCATACCTCAAAAAAATTTCAAAAAATTCCGAAAATAATATATATAACTCCCTATGATTATTACTACATTTGACAAAAAAAAAATTTGAAAAAAAAATATGATCCACTTTTTTTGTGGATCATAATAATGATCCATATTTTTTTGTGGATCATTATTATGATCCATATTTTTTTTTATCATTTTTAAAATTTTTTTTAGATCTTATAAACCGCGATTCTTATGTTTAAAAAAGAAAGTTTTTTAAAAAAAGTTTATTTTGGATCATTTTTAGAGTTTTTTTTAAAGTCCTCATCAGTTTTTAAGTCCTTACCGGATCCGGACCCATCAAATAAGTATAAATAATACGCACAATACCATTTCTCAATTCAATATCAAATTCCACATAAAAATTGCACCTCTAGATTTCATAGAACCCTAATTTTACAAACCCTATTTCTGATTCATCTCAAAATACCAATTTTTCTCTCGGGTCATCCCTTTCATGCTCTCAGAAACAAACAAATTATCAGCAATTCAGCATCACCTACCAATTCTCAATTCATAATACTTCACTCAAACCTCCACTAATGCATCAACAAACATTAATCCTCAATCCCCAAACTCCCAAACTCGAGTATAGATCACTTTGTTCTCACCAATTCATCATCCAAAACCCTAAATTAACGATTCCGCAATTCAAATCCAATTTCTACACTCTCCACAATAATCATGCAGTTAGACCTAATCATGTTCCGATTAATTGCAAAAGCTATGGAGTTGAGGTTCCAATTTCGGATAATCGACGTAATTCTTTGTTCAATTTATCGGAACATAAAGAATTTGATGTTGCAACCCTAGGAAATCTATGTGTTGACGTTGTGCTTAATGTTCCCAATTTGCCCCCTTCGTCGTTCAATGAACGGAAAAATTACATGGAACAGCTTTCTAAATCCCCTCCTGATAAGGTATGTCGTTCTGGATGATTTTCATTTTAGTCGATTTAGTTTAATTACTTGTGTAATTCGTTATCAGTTAGACAGCTACTGTGGAAAATCGAATTCATTTTTGTCATTTAGTGCCAAATTGCTTAGTTTCATAACTTGAGATTCACTAGGGTTCATACATTGTTTTTTTTTTTTAATTATTATAGAAATTCTGGGAAGCTGGTGGTAACTGCAATATGGCTATAGCAGCAGCAAGATTAGGGCTTCGTTGTAATGTAATTGGTCATATTGGGGATGAAATTTATGGAAAATTTCTCTTAGATGTTCTTCATGATGAAGGAATTAATGTGATAGGAATGAAAGAAGAAGATGATGATGATGTCATCAACAAATCAAGTAGTGAATACGAGACACTTTTATGTTGGGTTTTGGTTGATCCGTTGCAGAGACACGGGTTTTGCAGGTACAAGTGATTAATTAAAGGTTCGTTGGGAGCCCCAACTTGAATTATGAATTTGTTAGTTTTTCATAAAGGTGGCAATTTTGACCATTTATATGTAAATGGGTTGACTTGACTTATATTTAATCTGTAACGGGTCAAATGAAATAAGTTACTGAAAATCCCCTGTTTTGACCCGTTCGTTTTTTCCGGCCCTAGTATTTGACCATGATTTATTTATTTATTAGTCGAGCAGATTTCAGCAAGGAGCCAGCATTTGCATGGATGAGAAAGTTATCTGATGAAGTAAAGTCAAACATAAAAAAGTCAAAGGTACTTTTTTGTAACGGGTATGGATTTGATGAGTTGCCAGCGGGCCTGATTTCTGCAGCCCTTGATTATGCTGTTGAAGTTGGAACATCAATCTTTTTTGACCCGGGCCCAAAAGGGAAATCTCTTGCTGTTGGTACACCTCAAGAACAAGATGCACTTGCTAAATTGTTGAGATTCAGTGATGTTTTACTTCTAACTTCAGAGGAGGTTTGTTTTTTTTTTTTTTATATTTTGTGTAAATTTAATTTCTTTTTTTAATGGGTCGGTGAGGGTTATGTTTTAGTGGTAATGAGTCAAATGGGTCTGGGTCAAACGGGTCGAAAGTCATCCGAAATGTAATAAAATGCGTAAATTCTCAAAAATTACTTTATAATAAGAAAATTTAGAGTATATTTTTTATTTTTCTAATGACATAGTTTTTGTAATCATAAGTAACACATTAATCATATAGAAAGTTTGAAAAAAATTAATAAAAAAGTGATTTTTGGTCAGCTCAACCTGAATTATCGGTATTATTTCAGTTCCCGAAATCTTTTAATTTTACATTATTGGTTTAATTTTAATCCATAAATTCTCGGTTTTTCTACTATTTATTTATTTCAGGCTGAATCAATGACGGGTTTGCAGAACCCGATATCTGCTGGAAAAGAGTTACTAAGTAAAGGAATTCGCACAAAGTGGGTGATTATTAAAATGGGATCAACGGGCTCGGTTTTAATTACAAGATCTGGTATTTCATGTGCACCCTCATTTAAGGTATAACATTGATGATTTTTTGTTCTTTTTTATTCACAAGAAAAACATATATATATAAAAATGGAGATCATTATAATATACTATAAGTTTTAAATTACTAATAAACACGTTGTAAAAATTAAATACATATAAATTGTTGTATTTTCTTCATGTAAATATAATGATTTATTAAATATTGGCTATGTATTAAAAAACTTAAAAATATGAAAAACCCGTAACAAAATTATCGAATAATCACTTGTATGTAAGATTCATACTTCATAATAATTATATTCAATAAATCTTGTAGAAAATATTATTTTATTATTATTAATTTAGGATATGATTGCAAAAGTAAAATAGTATAATCATAAGAAAAATATAATCTGACTTTCTAATGAAGCGGTTTACGAACTCTTTATGCATTTGTACACACCTCAGGATACTTTCAACACGTTCATCGTTTGACCCATTTGACTTTTTTTCCTTTTTAGTTGACCTGTTTTAGATAAAACAAACCCAAATCGACCCATTAATCATACAAACAAACACCAAACAAATTTTTTTAATTTTTAATTTTTAATTTCGAACAGGTAAACGTTATGGATACAGTTGGATGTGGGGACAGTTTTGTAGCTGCAATCGCATACGGATACATACACAATATGCCACTTGTCAACACGTTAACACTCGCAAATGCAGTTGGTGCAGCAACTGCCACGGGCTGTGGGGCCGGGAGAAACGTTGCTAATTTACAAAAAGTGAAAGAACTCATAAAAGAATCAAATCTCAATGAAGATGACAATTTCTGGAACAAATTGTTGGATGAAAATAATCAAGATATCACAATTTTATCAAACAGAAAAGTAAATGGGGTTAGTAACGGGGGGTTAAATCATGTAACGGTGCAAAAGGTGGTTAGTGAGGTTTTGGATAAGCTTGAGGTTTCGTTAGCCGATGGGATTTTGTCTTCTTGAAGAAATTTTAGGGTTTTTTTTTTGTTGTTGTTGCGATTAATGTCGTGATTATTGATTTGTGTATGGTTAATTGTTTAGATGAAATGAGTATGTTAGAAACTTGGATTTGATGTCGAGCTAGACTTGAAAAACTCAAATTTGAGTTAAAAAAAAAAAAGACTAAACCAAATGTTATTCATTTATATGTTTTTTTCAAATAATAACTGTAGTGATAAGTGGGGGATAGTGATGGTCGGTAGTGGTGGTGGATGATGGTGGGTGGTGGTGTCAGCGGTAGCGGTATCGGCAATTTTAGCTTCTTTAAGAGAATAAAAATAATTATAGTCAATTAATTAACATTTGAAATATTATTTCAGTTGGTTATGATGTCGTGCTATCGCAGAGGTCATTAATGATAAGCCTTTTTATCGAAAGTGGAAGCACTTGTCATTTTTCAGGACTTGATACAAAAATATCTTCATTGTTTTGTTTAATCATGACATACTTGATTAGGAATCATAAATACAAAAATATCTTTTAACATCCGATGATGAAAAATATTGTTTAGCTTCTTTATTTTAACAATTAGTGGTTCGAGTCTAAATAGTAACATCCATAAGGGACAGGGCTGGCCTGAGGGGTGTTTAAAAGGTGCATGTGAACAGGGCCCACCAAAATTACGGGCCCAATATTTTTGTTCCATATATATTAGTAATTTATAGTTTTTTTATTGACGCAAGTAATATTAGGTTATAACACTAGGATTAACAAACGCACAGAACAAAAATAAAAATTTTAAAAACATTTATTTATAAGTACGTTTTAGGGCCCATTTTATCAGAAAATGTACCGGGCCTCTAAAAGTTCCGGACCGGCCCTGACAAGGGACAATATGTCTTTCCTCGAACCCTCCACCTATGAGGAATAAACCTCAGCACCAAAGTCCACGATAGGACTTGAACTCATAACGTATAAGTCATGGACAACACCTTACTCCTTCCACCATAACCATTAGACTACAAGCCTTGAGTTACATATTGTTTAGCTAATATTAATGCTCAAGGTGAGGTGAGAACTATTTGACCAATAACATATTTAACTATTAGTAATTTTATCAGATTGAAAAGAAAAAGAAGTTATAAATTATATTTTTCTGTGTAATTCTTTTCTACCGAGTACCGATATGTGATAGAATTTGCTTCTTTGGGGAATGTGTTAAACACTTAAGAACCCAAAATATTAAAACGTAACATCCGGGATTGAACCGACAACCTCTCGCCCAATGCTCCAAAGGATCCACCACTGAGCTAGGGGAGATTATTGGTTTACTATCAACTCCCCGTAATCTTAAACACACACTAAATCCTCATGTTTTAAATATTTTCCTTGGGACATTGTTTAACACCGTAATTTTCATACCATTTTTTTTATAAAACACGGAAGCGTTTAACTAATAATTTACAGACGTTATAAAAGTAAAGTAATTTAATATTTACAAAACGGTGTTATAAACTTTCGGCTCGACTTCCAAAAACATATCTTTATAATTTGGTCATCCATTCCTAATCACAAACTGCCCAAAAGACACTCTTCCAAAACCTGCAAAAGATTCAACATCGAAGGGAATTAGCACAAAGCTAGGTGATTAAAATCATAACACTTTATAATGTCAAATCCAACAATCTCGATACACAATTTTCACAAATTCACAAATAACGAAAGGACCGGCGGTTTTGCAGAACCTTACAACTGTTGTGGGCCTAACAACAGCTTACCGGAAGCCCTTTACTCATTAGCAACGGTAAAGCTTCCTTCAAACACAACACATATGCCAAGGTACAATTACCGTTATCTAACAGTAAACGAAAGCCCAGCCCCCCTCGCAGACTGTCCTCTACTCTTTTCCATGTGCACATATCGATTAATTAACACATAGCCAGTTAATTAACATTAAACCATACAGTGTAAATCACAACACAAGTTTTGTAGCCAAACAGCAAGTTCGCGTTGCAAACTGCTTCAGATGGTCAAAATCCTGCACTTTTCTCATCTCACCATTTCCAAACCAAATCCAACAAATTGCAACCTAAACCATTGCAATTAAACAGTACAAAGGTTATAATTCCACTCACCTTGGCACTATCGATGACCACTCAGTCGTCTTATATCACTGAGTCTTCGCCTTTTCTTTTCCTGCTAACCGAAACAATAACCAAATTAGTACCGGTTAAACCAAAATATGCATAAGCTTAAAACTCAACTTGAAACCAATTCTTACACTTATTACCAAACAATTTCTGCACATTTAATATCTTTGACTTACTCAAAGTCAAATTCAAACTAATAATTTACAATTACACAATTAAGGTACTATTTTGACCCAAACGGGTCAAAACCCAACTTTTAACTTACAACCAACCAAATGTGTGTTCTTTAAACCACAATTGCTATTATTTTACATCTCCTACAATTATACATAATCAACATAATACTATTTCCAGATTTGACTTTAGAAAAGTCAAACTATACCATTGCCAACTTACTAACTTTTGCCAAATACCACCAATTTATCAATTCGATGTTACTACTAGTTATTAATACAATTATATCACTAATTACAATCCTAAACAATCACAATTTCACAGAAATCATAATCTCCATAATTAGGGTTCTTGACCCAAAATCATTAACTATGAATTAGGTTCAAATTAGATGTTTCAGTCATTTATATAATGTCTAAAACACTTCACTAACATAATCTAATCAATAAAAATCATCAATTTCAGTTTTCACATAAAACCCATCAAGAACCTTAACCCTAGTTCTTCCACTAAGCAAGAACACTCAAGAACTATTAACCTAATCAAAGGAGAAGATTACTTACTAGTTGGAAGCTTCAATTTCGAAAATCACCAAGAACTTCAACTAGAAGATTCAATATTCAAATTTTTAGGTGTGTTTGTATGTATGCGTGAGGCAGAGACGAGAGAAAGATCGAGATTGAGCTGAGAACATAAATCTCATCCAAAGCCCAAATAAATGCACGTGCATAACCACTAAGGACTATTTATTTTATTTTATTTTATTTTTTAATATATATATTTTTTAAATTTACATTATAATACAAAACTACAATGTTTAATTTGGTACCATAAACGAACTCTGATCTCAAAACTAAAAATACCACTAGAACTCTGATTCAAAAATGGATCCAGATATATAAAAATCATACTAATATATATCTATCTCAGTTTTGCTAATTTTAACCCCGTGGTTAAAATTTCTAATAATTCAAATAAAATCCCATAAAATTATAAATAATAAAATAAACTTACCGACAACCTTAAAATGCTAGGCCGGGTCTCGGGGTGTTACAATTCTCCCCTCCTTAAAGAGATTCCGTCCTGAAAATCTCAACATGTTCAAATAAACCCGGATATCGATTCTACATATCTTCTTCCGTCTCCCACGTTAAATTCGAACCTAAACTATGTTTCCACTTTACTAATACCATCGGAATCTGCTTCTTTCGTAACTTAGTAACTTTCCGATCTAATAGTTCAACCGGTTCTTCGACTAACCTCTTTTTCATATCAACTTTCAAATCTCGTATCGGTAACACTTGATTTTCATCTTCAACATGACACTTTTTCAAATAACACACATTAAATGTGTCATGAATACCCGCTAATTCCGGAGGAAGGTCTAATGCAACCGTTTGATCATTAACTACCCGGCGAATCGAAAACGGTCCAATATAACGTGGTGCTAATTTTCCACGTTTTCCGAACCGTATGACCCCTTTCCATGGTGACACTTTCAAATATACTAGTTCACCTTGTTCAAATGTAACCGGTCGACGTCGGGGATCCGCATACATCTTTTGTCTATCTCGAGCCGCTTTTAACTTCTCCCGAGCTATTTTCACTTTTTCGGCGGTCATTTCAACTATATCGGGTCCGGCATATTGTTTTTCCCCGACTTCTAACCAACAAGTAGGAGTTCTACACCGACGACCATATAACATTTCATACGGTGACATTTTAATACTCGAATGATATGAGTTATTATAAGCAAATTCCACCAACGGTAAATGTGAATCCCAAGACCCACCATATTCCAAAACACATGCTCGTAACATATCTTCGAGAGTTTGTATCGTCCTCTCGGTTTGCCCATCGGTTTGTGGGTGATATGCGGTACTCAAATTAACTCGAGTGCCCAATTCCCGTTGTAATCCTTTCCAAAAATTAGAAACAAATCGAGAATCTCGATCGGATACAATCGATAAAGGAATACCATGTTGGGACACGATTTCATCAATGTATAATTTAGCTAACTTATCAAGTGATGCGGTTTCACTTTTAGCTAAGAAATGAGCACTTTTCGTCAATCGATCTACTATTACCCAAATCATATCATGGTTTCTTTGTGTACGAGGAAGTTTAGTAACGAAATCTATGGTTATATGTTCCCATTTCCACTCGGGAATTTCTAGTTGTTTCAAAGACCCGTATGGCTTTTGATGCTCGGCTTTAACTTGAGCACAAATATGGCATTTTTCTACAAATTGCGCCACATCGGTCTTCATTGTCGGCCACCAATATAGCACTTTCAAATCATTATACATCTTTGTACTACCGGGATGAATAGATAACCGTGATTTATGCGCCTCCGTCAAAATAAGATCACGTAACCCACCAATTAACGGCACCCATACTCGTGTATGAAAGGTTTTTAACCCTCGAGAATCAACTTCTAATTCATCTTTTCTCTTTGTCATGATTTCGGCTTTCAAATTATTATCTAATAAAGCTTCTTGTTGACAAATCTTTAATCGATCTATCAACTCGGATACAATTTCGATTCTCATAAACCGAACATTATCTGACGATCCTTTTCGGCTTAATGCATCCGCAACAACATTTGCCTTTCCCGGGTGATATTTAATTTCACAGTCATAATCTTTTATAAGTTCTAGCCACCGTCTTTGTCTCATATTTAATTCTTTTTGCGAAAACACATATTGTAGACTTTTGTGATCGGTACAAATAATACATTTGGTGCCATATAAATAGTGTCTCCACAGTTTTAATGCAAAGACTACCGCTGCTAGCTCTAAATCATGAGTAGGATAATTTTTCTCATGATTCTTCAACTGTCGAGAAGCATAAGTAATTACCCGATCTCTTTGCATTAATACACACCCTAAGCCCAAATATGATGCATCACAATAAACAACAAAATCTTCCGAACCTTCGGGTAACGCGAGAATTGGTGTTTGGCATAATAATTCTTTTAAAATTTGAAACGCCTTCTCTTGTTCTTCATTCCACCGGTACAATACATCTTTTCTTGTTAACTTGGTTAATGGACCCGCAATCTTCGAAAAGTCTTTAATAAATCTTCGGTAATAACCCGCCAATCCAAGAAAACTCTTGATTTCTGACGGTGTTTTTGGTACACTCCAATTCATAACCGCTGTTATCTTTGCTGGATCAACTTTCACCCCATCTGCACAAATTACATGGCCCAAAAACTGCACTTCTCGTAACCAAAATTCACATTTCGAAAATTTAGCATATAATTGTTCCCGTTTCAAAGTACTTAAAACTTGCCTCAAATGATCTTCATGTTCCGATTCGGTTTTAGAATAGATCAATATGTCATCTATAAATACAATGACAAATTTATCTAAGAAAGGTCGACATACCCGATTCATAAGATCCATAAATATCGCGGGTGCGTTTGTTAACCCGAAAGGCATAACTAGAAACTCATAATGACCGTATCGGGTACGAAAAGCAGTTTTATGAATATCATCTTCATGTACACGTACTTGATGATAACCGGACCGTAAATCAATCTTCGAAAAATAACAAGCACCTTGTAGTTGATCAAATAAATCATCTATTCGAGGCAACGGATATTTATTCTTCACGGTTCTCTTATTTAATTCCCGGTAGTCTATACACATACGAAATGTACCATCTTTCTTCTTTACAAACAAAACCGGAGCTGCCCAAGGTGAGGAACTTGATCGAATAAAAACCTTATCAAGAAGTTCTTGAATTTGGGTCATCATCTCTCGAATTTCCGATGGCGCCAATCGATAAGGAGCCCGAGCAATTGGACTAGTTCCGGGAATAAGATCAATTTTGAATTCTACCTCTCGAATTGGAGGTAACCCAGGTAACTCATCAGGAAACACTTCCGGGTATTCCGATACCACCCGGATATCATTAACCGTTTTCTTTTCTTTCCGGGCATCAATTGCATATGCCAAAAATGATTCACACCCCTTGATTAATGACTTTCTAGCTTTCATAAAGGATATTAATGGAATAAATGAATTGACTCGTTCCCCACGGGCCACTACACGTGTCCCGTCAGATAAAGGAAAAGAAATTATCTTCTTATGACACTTAATATTTGCTCTATTAATACTTAGCCAATCCATACCAAGTACTATATCAAAGCCGAATATCGGCATTACTAAAAGAAATACTTCAAAATGAACACCATCAATATCTATACGTGCCCCGGACACAGATGTTGTGACCGGAACCGTCTTACCATTTTCTACTTCAATCTCTAATGGTGTTGTCATATTTTTAATAGGTAAATTCAATTTATCACAAAATTTTATCGAAATAAAAGAACGATTAGCACCGGAATCGAAAAGTACACGTGCAGGTATATTATTAATCAAGAACATACCGGTGATAACATCATCAGTAGACATAGCATCATCTACCGTCATCTGAAAAGCTCTACCCTCAGGTGGAGGAGGGTTCTTTCTCTTTTGGCCCGTTGAAGATAACGAACCACCCGCCGACCCTGACCCTGAACCGGACCCATATCTCTTTCCCGTTGGGCAATCACCTACCCGATGGCCTTCCTTCTGGCAGTTTCAACACACATTACGAGGAAACTTACAATCTTTAACCTCATGACCCATCTGCCCACATCGAATACACTTCATTGTCTGAGTTGTACACGGCCCAGAATGATAAGACTTACATTCATTACACCACTGAGATCTCTGACTAGAAACACTCTCAGTTGGTCTTCTAACATTTGACCCTTGAGAACCATGTCTCTGATTACCTTGCCACCTCCTGCTTTGTTGGGAACCCGACTGATCGAATCTTGATCTTTGTAAACCCATTCTTTCCCGATTCATTCTTTCTCTTGCTTTATGATCACATTCCGCAGACCTTTCCAAATTAAAAGCTTGAGTTAACGTACTTGTTGTTCGAAATATACCCCTATAATCAGGTAACAATGCTTCCACAAAATGTTGTAACTGTGCCTTTTCATCGGGCACCCACTGCTTCACAAATCTAAGTTTATCATTGAACTGCTTGATTAACTCATCAACCGACATCCTGTCACTCATTTGTAAATTCATAAATTCCTTCCTAATTTTGTTCATCTCGAATTCATTACAAAAATGATCACACACTCTGTCATAAAATTCTTTCCAAGTGATTGCATCTTCTTCGGCAGGGGTCATATGTTTCGTCCAAACATCCCACCATTGCATAGCCCTTTCTTTTAACATTCTTGAAGCATATTTCACCTTCATTCATTCCTCACAATTTGCTGCATCTAAAGTTCTTTCCATTTCCCTCAACCAATTCAAAGTCACTGTTGGATCATTGCTACCTTTGTACTCCGGTGGTTTACAATCAAGAAATTGTTTATAAGTGTAACGACCCGAAATTTGTAAATAAATAAAATATGTAAAAATATGATAATTATGGATAAATCATATAAAACACATGGAAATTGGTTTCGTGTCGTTTGGACACCGTATGAGAAAGTTATGGGCGAAACCGGGTCGAGACAAAGGTCGAAAACTGCAGCCCTGCTGCCCTGGGGAGTTCGCGGCGCGAACTCTAGTTCGCGGTCGCGAACTTGGAACAGAGAGTTTGGGGTTTTTGGTGATCGAGTTCACGACTGGCTCACGATCGGGAAGAAGTTCGCGACCAGGGTAGTTCGCGGCGCGAACCCCAGTTCGCGGCGCGAACTTGTCCGACCAGGCATTAAAGACGGGATTTTGCTCATTTATTGCATATCAAAACCCTAGTTTCTCTCTTTGGCGATTTTCGAGCATAGCATCTGGTTTGGGTCGATTTCTTCACGAATCCTTGGTAGATTTCACTCCTAGTGGAAGATTAAAGGTATATCTTCACTCTTTCATCTTTGTAGCTCAAGATCTATGGATCTTGAAGCTAGGGTTTGAAACCCTAGTTCTTGGGTTGGTGATTTATGGTGAAATAAATGATGTATACACTTAATAGATGATATATTAACAAGGAAACCAAGTGTATGGTTAAGATTTGTAAGAATCTTAAGGGTTGGTTAAACCTAGGGTTTGGTAAATCACCATAATTGGGGGAAAGTTGTTAGTAAGTGTTATCTAGAGATGGATGAACACATTAGTAGTAGTAATTGATGTTGATCATATTGTGATAATTGTATTAGGCTTTTGGTGAAGTCTTGGAAAGTTGATTGAATTGAGAAGCAAGAGATTGGGTGTCAAGAACACGGTTTGAGCATCTTATTGCTAAGGTGAGTACGTGTGGACTTTACTGAGTACATAGCCTTGAATTATTTTATTACTTGTGTTATAGTCTATTTGCTTATTTGTGTAGACTTATGGTATGTTGAGTTAGTGTTAGATATTATTGATAATATTGGACTAACTTGTGTGATGACGATGTGATAGCCGAGAGCTAGATAGGCATAACTAATGAGTTATGATATGATAGTGATGATGTGATGGCACGGGGGACCCCCGGTCATGAGGTGTGGTGTGAGGGGCAGTTGGGTGGATTCCCATCGACTCAACCACGGTAGTAGTCTTGCTAACTGGAGGTAGTCCGGCGTGTAAGGCAGGTATCGGTAGATTAGGCGAATCCCTCTTGCCGGTATCTTGAAGCTTATTAATGGCGATGGATTTCGGTTAATAAGCTAATGTGGTTCTAGTTAGTTCGGGGGCAACCCGATAACTAGATATGATTGCTAGGAAGCAAGGTTGATAGAGTCACAATATGGTGACTAGATAGATGGATGAGTTACTTGTACTATGTTTACATGTTATATGATACTTACCATTATTGTTGGGTCTAAACCCATGTAGCTCACGAGACTTTATTGTCTCACGTACTCCTTGTTTGTTTTGCTATGTACTCAGGTTCGGGATCGAAGGTATAGGTGCGCATGGATAGAGATGCGGGGCCTAGAGTAGAAGAACACTAGAACGGATTTAGACTTAGCTTTGGTTTTGATCTATTTTGTAACACCAACTTTACACTCTGATTTTCATACCAAAGGTTTTTTGTAAATCCGTATTTTGGGATAGTTCTCCTCTATATTAAATGATTATTTTGGCCAAATGTTTTGTTATAAAATTTGAGGTGTTACAATTAGTACATTGAGGTTTAACTCCCGTTGAAATTGGATATGGAATAAATGTATACCGAGTAACACATTGTGATTGAGTCGGAGGTTGGAAGTAAAATGATTCGGGTATTGTGGGTGGTAGCATAGAAACAGTTGACATAATTGTGGTTGGCATATGCCCTTTACTCATTAGCAACGGTAAAGCTTCCTTCAAACACAACACATATGCCAAGGTACAATTACCGTTATCTAACAGTAAACGAAAGCCCAGCCCCCCACGCAGACTGTCCTCTACTCTTTTCCATGTGCACATATCGATTAATTAACACATAGCCAGTTAATTAACATTAAACCATACAGTGTAAATCACAACACAAGTTTTGTAGCCAAACAGCAAGTTCGCGTTGCAAACTGCTTCAGATGGTCAAAATCCTGCACTTTTCTCATCTCACCATTTCCAAACCAAACCCAACAAATTGCAACCTAAACCATTGCAATTAAACAGTACAAAGGTTATAATTCCACTCACCTTGGCACTATCGATGACCACTCAGTCGTCTTATATCACTGAGTCTTCGCCTTTCCTTTTCCTGCTAACCGAAACAATAACCAAATTAGTACCGGTTAAACCAAAATATGCATAAGCTTAAAATTCAACTTGAAACCAATTCTTACACTTATTACCAAACAATTTCTGCACATTTAATATCTTTGACTTACTCAAAGTCAAATTCAAACTAATAATTTATAATTACACAATTAAGGTACTATTTTGACCCAAACGGGTCAAAACCCAACTTTTAACTTACAACCAACCAAATGTGTGTTCTTTAAACCACAATTGCTATTATTTTACATCTCCTACAATTATACATAATCAACATAATACTATTTCCAGATTTGACTTTAGAAAAGTCAAACTATATCATTGCCAACTTACTAACTCTTGCCAAATACCACCAATTTATCAATTCAATGTTACTACTAGTTATTAATACAATTATAACACTAATTACAATCCTAATAACAATCACAATTTCACAGAAATCATAATCTCCAAAATTAGGGTTCTTGACCCAAAATCATTAACTATGAATTAGGTTCAAATTAGATGTTTCGGTCATTTATATAATGTCTAAAACACTTCACTAACATAATCTAATCAATAAAAATCATCAATTTCAGTTTTCACATAAAACCCATCAAGAACCTTAACCCTAGCTCTTCCACTAAGCAAGAACACTCAAGAACTATTAACCTAATCAAAGGAGAAGATTGCTTACTAGTTGGAAGCTTCAATTTCGAAAATCACCAAGAACTTCAACTAGAAGATTCAATATTCGAATTTTTAGGTGTGTTTGAATGTATGCGTGAGGCAGAGACGAGAGAAAGATCGAGATTGAGCTGAGAACATAAATCTCATCCAAAGCCCAAATAAATACACGTGCATAACCACTAAGGACTATTTATTTTATTTTATTTTTTAATATATATATTTTTTAAATTTACATTATAATACAAAACTACAATGTTTAATTTGGTATCATAAACGAACTCTGATCTCAAAACTAAAAATACCATTAGAACTCTGATTCAAAAATGGACCCAGATATATAAAAATCATACTAATATATATCTATCTCAGTTTTGCTAATTTTAACCCCGTGGTTAAAATTTCTAATAATTCAAATAAAATCCCATAAAATTATAAATAATAAAATAAACTTATCGACAACCTTAAAATGCTAGGCCGGGTCTCGGGGTGTTACACATTGTGTTTATAAAAAATACTCATCATCCGCACGACCACAACCAGCAGCCACTGTCACTAGCGTCGTCACCACCCATTACTTGATCGCCGTCAAATTTAGTCACAGGGTACCTGCCGCCGCATTGCGTGGGTGACCTGCTAGTTAAGAGATAAAAGTATGCAGATTAGAGAAACGTTAAACATAGTCCTTGATTTTTATTTACTTTTAAGGAACAAATATCAGCTCTTGGATCAATCAGTTTTAAATCACCACCACCATCACATGTGATTTAATAGATCACCACCACCACCATCCCCTGTGTATTAAATCACATGTGATTGCACACCACCTACCACCACCACCCCATGTGTATTAAATCACATGTGATTCGACATCGCCGACCACCACAACCACCACCAACATCTGTCGGCCACCGTCTCCACCACCGGCAACCCCTTGCTTCCGTCGGTTGCTTTCAATCACATGTGATTGCGGCAGCCGGAGGCGGCGGCGGGCGACAGGCGGCGGTGGTCGGCGGCGGCCAACGGCAGCGGGTGGCGGTGTTCGGCGACAGCGGCTGGCAGTGGTAGTTGTATATTGAATCACATGTGATTTGATGATGGTGGTGGTTAAGAGATCTTTTGATCCAATTAATAAAAAATTTCCCTTAGGGCTATATAAAAATCAAATAATACCTTGAATACAAACACATGACAGACTAATCCAAATTTCAATTATTTCATTTAAGGTATAATGTATCCAGTTTTAGTTTACACCAATTTTTACACAAAAATATGTTGGAATACTACAAATGAAACCAAATGCATCATAACTTATAGAAGTAACATGTTAACACTTCATCAAATATTACTTTTTTTGGGAATTCTTAAAAACAATTTATTCATTCGTCATGTTTTTTAGCCAAAATTTTTAAATAAAACTAAATACATATTTAAATTTAAATAAAGATATAAAATAAATACTTGAAATGTAGGGTATGGATGAGGTAAATCATTGACAATTATAATTTTTATCCTGAGACCAGAGATACAAGTTTCTATATATTTTATTGACACTTATATGTAATTACCAAAATAGAAGGGGTAAAATAGGAAAGTTACAAAAAGTTGAAGGGAAGATGACCTAAATTGCCCTCTCTTTTTCTGGATAAAAGAAAAAGCCCTAAAAGGACCATTCATAGTTTCTTACCCCTACCTTCGTTTTCCCATTGTTGCCCTTTTGCTTCAATTTTCAGGTATTTTCACTCTCACTCTCCCAAATTGCCCGCCAAATTCAACCTACTTTTCGCTTAATTCAAACATATATTCGAAATCCTTTGTTTATTCATCTAGAATTCAATCGTTGATTTCAATTTTGTAGCTAACGATTTGTTTATGTTTTGTTTGCAGGTTTTTGAAAGTCTTAGAGCTTGGAACGTCGATTTTTGCGGTGAATTTTGAGTTTTGTTGCTGGATCTGTTGGAGAAATTGGTGAGTTCTGATTTTGATTTTGATTTTGGATGAACGGAACTGATTGTTGCGTTTAATTTGTGTGTATTAGTTTTCGAGATGCAAATTTCTATCGTACAACCGAAATTTTGATTTTTTTTTTTTATTGTTGGATCTATTAGCAGTTTTGATTACTTAGTTTTGTTTAATTTTGATTTTTCTGTGTTTTTGTTGTTTTGACATCAGTGTTAATAATATTGTAAGATGTGGATTTCTGATGTACGGAACTGGATCAAGATCAAATAAAACCTCAAATAGCTTAAACTAATACGTTTTTTCAAACAAATGCACAAAAAATTTCAAATAGAAAGTTATTTTCAGTTCTGTTCATCAATTTGAAAATTATGTGACACTTACAGAAGCTAAAATTCTGCAAATTAACAGAAGAATGAACATAGGGCATGTTTGGGAAAACTTATTTAAAGGGCTTTTGAGCTTATTAGCGATAATAAGCTTGAATTTTCGAGCTTATTTAGCTAATAAGCTCAAAAGCCCCTTAGATAAGTTTTCCCAAACATGCCTATAGTATAATTGTTTTAGTATAAACCTAGTGAATATTAAGAAGAAGAATTCTACTGGTTTCATAAATGGTACTTTAACTTCCTTTGAAGGGATTGAGTATCGTTGTTGTTGTTGTTGGTGCTTTAACTAATCACATATTGCAACTTTGGTCCTTTCTTTTTTAAAGTTCCAAAATCAGTCTTTTATTTACAATTTTATAGCATGGACAATCCTTTTAACAGAATAAGAAAGAACCAAAGTTGCAATATATGGTTATTTACAAGACCATTTATGAAATTAACTCTATATTTAATTTCTGAAGTTGATTTTGTTTATACAGGTCAATTTGGGTGTTTAGATTGATGCATCAGAATTTTCAAGGTATTAAGAGGGTGCGGTACGGTGGCGAGAGGGGGTGGGCGCCGGACGCCACCTCGGCGCGCCGGCCACGCCACGACACCGCCCGCCACGCGAGCGGGCCACTTCGCCGGACGCCCGACGCAACCAACGGACGAATGGTGGTGTGACACGTGGACTAGCCGTTTGCAACGGCTAGTTTCCAGATTTTTAAATTTTTTTTTTTTAATTTTAAATTTTTTAAATAAACCATTAACCCTTATAAATACCAACCCTTTTACACAATATTTCCACACACCATTTCTCACCATTTCTCAAACTAAAACCCTTTCACACAATATTTTCTACACAATCTCTGATCAAAATGCGTCGAAATTTGATGGATCCCGAAAGTTATTCGTCCGATGTCGACGATGAGACGGATATTTTTTTTATGACTCAAGCGCATCAATACATGCAACGACAACAAGCTCAACCAACCCGGACTCGCGTGCCAGTGTATCGAGATCGTGAAGCTGCCGAGCAACGTTTATTGGACGACTACTTTGGTGATAATCCAAAGTACCCTGAGCCGGTTTTCCGGCGTCGATTTCGTATGAGCAGGCGATTATTCTTAGAAATAGTCGAAGGTATTTCTAACTATACTGCTGAACCTCTTCCTAACCATTTTGAATTTTTTAAAGTACGACCAGATGCCACCGGTCTAATGGGTTTTAGTGTTATAATGAAATGCACGTCTGCCATTCGCCAATTGGCGTATGGCATAACACCTGATTCACTTGATGAATATTTACAAATTGGTGAACATTGTGCACGTGATTGTCTAAATCATTTTACCAAGTGTATTATCGACTTATATACCGCTGAGTATCTAAGGACACCCGACATCCATGACGTTCAAAACCTATATACAAAACACGAGAACGCTCATGGGTTTCCTGGAATGCTTGGTAGTATAGATTGTATGCATTGGGAGTGGACCAACTGTCCAAAAGCATGGCACGGCCAATATGGTAGAGGTGATAAAAAATACCCAACTATAATACTAGAGGCTGTCGCCTCGCAAGATTTGTGGATTTGGCACGCATTTTTTGGGGTTGCGGGTGCCAATAACGACCTCACTGTGTTAAATAACTCACCCTTGTTTGATAACCTTCTTGACGATATTGCTCCTTCGGTCCCTTTTGTTGTAAATGGAGTGACTTATCAGAACGGGTACTACCTAGCTGATGGTATTTACCCACAATGGGCAAGCTTTGTCAAATCATTTACTGTTGCACGAGACGAAAAACGTGCTTACTTCAAACGAAGGCAAGAAAGTGCAAGAAAAGACGTAGAACGTGCATTTGGTGTCTTACAGGGGCGTTGGGGGATTATTCGCCAACCGGCTCGGTCGTGGAGTGTCAACAAGCTACGTAGAACCATGTACGCATGCATCATATTGCATAACATGATTGTAAAAGATCAAAACTTTGCCATAAGCGATATGAACGAGTTGTATGTTGCTCCACAACTTAATTTAGACCGTACTTGGGTCGAGAGAGCCGAAATACAACGACTGAGATCAAGGGAATTACGTGATAGACGTACACACGAATCGCTTCAACGAAATATTATGGACCATATTTGGCAACGGTATCAAGAAAATCGTGTGTAATTTTTTTCCTAATTTTCGGTATTTTTTTTTAATTTTCGGTATTTTTTTTTAAATTTTCGGTAATTTTTTTTATTTTTTAGGTATTTTTATTTTGTATTGTGTAATATTTATTTTAATGAAGTATTATGTTTTTAAAAAAAGAAAAAAGAAAAAAAGGTGGTGGGGCCCAAATGGCTTAAGTGATGGTAGAGGGGGTATTTGGGGGTTTTGAATGTGAAATGTGAAATGGTGATGTGGCGCATAGGTGGTGCAGAGGTGGCAAAGTGGCTTAGCCACCATACCCATCACTCTAAATAGCATTTTCAGTAGCATATGATGGAAAATCATGAGATACTTGTCAGTCAAAGACCAGACATAACATGGCATGAACAAAATCTTGTATCCCAACAAAATCATAACAACCTCAAACACGAAACCGAATTACCAGAAAACAGTAACCGTCGCATAACTTTAGTCCATCATCATCATAATCATAATCATCATGAACTACTTTTAGACCAAGAGATTGCATCAATGCCACATCAGCATCACGAGAATGAATACGATGATGATGATAATGTAATCGATGAAAACGATGATGATGATGTTGTGGATCATGAACTCGGTCAACAATCAGGTCAACAATCAGGTCAACTGGTCAACAACCCAGATACCCAAATGGTTCTTTCTGATCAATGTCACGAAACGGGCCACGGTCTTGTGGTCCCATTATCTTTCCAAAGGCCTGAACTCATTCTCACAACACAAGTAATCCAAACCCGGACCCCGCCACCCCCAAACCATGAGTTACTTGTGGGCCAAGAATTCCCAGATGTCGCCAGCTGTCGTCGGGCCTTACGACACACCGCAATCGCACTCCATTTCGAGATACAAACCGTCAAATCCGATAAAACCCGATTTACCGCCAAATGTGCATCCGAAGGCTGCCCGTGGAGAATCCATGCTGCTAAACTGCCCGGGGTGCCAACTTTCACCATCCGAACAATACATTCCGAACACAATTGTGGCGGAATCGGGCACCTCGGGCACCAACAAGCGTCAGTCGACTGGGTTGCAAACACGGTCCAACAACAACTCAAAGAAAACCCGCAATGCAAACCCAAAGAAATTCTAGAAGAAATCCACCGGGCCCACGGGATCACATTATCATACAAACAAGCTTGGAGAGGAAAAGAACGGATAATGGCGGCTTTACGCGGGACCCACGAAGAAGATTATCGGTTATTACCGCAATATTGTGAGCAAATTAGACGAACAAATCCCGATAGTATAGCTTCGGTTTATGTTAATCCAACCGATAATTGTTTCCAACGTCTTTTTATCTCGTTTCAAGCGTCAATTCACGGGTTCTTAAACGCGTGTAGACCGTTGATCGGGCTCGATAAAACCGTCTTAAAAAGTAAGTATCTCGGGACGTTACTTTTAGCGACGGGTTTTGACGGTGACGGTGCGTTATTTCCTTTAGCATTTGGTGTTGTTGATGAAGAAAATGAAGATAATTGGATGTGGTTTCTTTCCGAGTTACATAATTTGTTAGAAATCAACACCGAAAACATGCCGAGATTAACGATTTTATCCGACCGGCATAAAAACATCGTTGACGGGGTCGACGCTAATTTCCCGACGGCTTTTCACGGGTTTTGCATGCGCCACCTCAGCGAAAGCTTCCGGAAGGAGTTCAACAACACGGTGCTGGTCAACCTTTTATGGGACGCATCAAACGCGCTTACGGTCATGGAATTCGAATCGAAAATACTCGAAATCGAAGAGATTTCTCAAGAAGCTGCTTATTGGATAAGACGGGTCCCGCCTCGGTTATGGGCTACAGCTTATTTTGAAGGGACCCGTTTTGGTCATTTGACGGCTAACGTAGTTGAATCATTAAACGTGTGGATTCTAGAAGCTTCCGGACTCCCGATTATACAAATGATGGAATGTATTAGAAGACAGTTAATGATGTGGTTTAACGAAAGACGGGAAACGAGTATGCAATGGACATCGATTCTTGTTCCAACTGCCGAAAGACGGGTTTCTGAAGCGATTGATCGGGCAAGAACTTACCAAGTTTTGAGAGCAAATGAGGCTGAATTTGAAGTTATTTCACATGAAGGGACTAATATTGTCGATATTAGAAACCGAAGGTGTTTATGTAACGGTTGGCAGTTAAATGGGCTCCCGTGTGCACACGCGGTTGCGGCTTTGTTATCGTGTAGACAAAATGTTCATCGGTTTACGGAAATTTGTTTCACGGTTGCATTGTATAGGAAAGCGTATTCTCAAACTATACATCCGGTCCCGGACAAGAGTTTATGGAAGGAAATGACGGATTTGCCCTCGGGGAATGATGGGGCTGATATTGTTATTAATCCCCCGAAGTCGACTAGACCACCGGGAAGACCGAGAAAACGAAGGGTAAGATCGGAAGATCGGGGTCCGGTGAAAAGGATTGTGCATTGTAGTCGGTGTAATCAAACCGGGCATTTTAGAACTACTTGCTCCGCCCCGATTTGAGTCTCGGGTTTTGGCCCGAGTTTTAGGTTATGTTTGGATAAAAAGGTGGGGTTGTGAGGTGTTTGAATTTAAGATTAATCGTATGGAATAATTGATGTATATTGTATGGACTATAGATTTTAGGTTTTGAATGTCGTATTTATATATTTATGTCATATTCATTGAACTGTTATTATTCGTACGTACTAAAAAGAAACTCGATCAAATATTTATGGTTTTTAGATTATTTGGTCACCATTACGATTAGAATGTTGCTGTTTACCTTAAAAAGACTTCGAATTTGTGATCTTTTATGAGATCATTTCAGAATTCTTACTGCTAACCAATGACCAAATAGTTTAGTCTCGATTTAATAACTTGATTAAAGCAAGACTTCTTAGCACTAATAATATGTTTGGCTTGTTTATACGGGAGCTTGAATAATTCGTTAACTTAAAACACAGATTAGTCCTTTTTTTCTTATATCTTTTTACATCAAACAAGTTTTAATTATTATAAACCATATTAAATATCCAAACCATAGGATAATAGGATCACAAACTGACTTAAATGGCACAATAAAGCAACGATTTAAAGAAAAAAACATCATTAGCAGATTTAAATCAAATAAAGGCCAATGTTTTAAAAGACAATAACTCTTAATAAAAAAAAATCTTGAATACAACACGCTAGCGAATTCCTTTTGGAACACTTGATGTCAACATTTTTAACCATGGTTTAGTAACCATAATTGCCTCCATAGACCGGGTTACCATAGTCTCCAGCAGCTGGAGCATGGCCAGGTGGCGCCGGCTGGGTCGGGTAACTTGGACCATGACCTGGATACGTGTTATACGCTTGACTAGCTGGTGGTGGGCCAGTTTGACTCTGGGCAGCAGTTGCAGCATCAGCAATGAAATTCTGAATCACCACAAAAAAAATATCAGAAAAAATAAAATGTCTTTTTTTATACTTTTTTACAATACTAAAACTAAGAAAAGAGTAAATTACAAAAATTGTCTCTATGGTTTTCCGATTTTGTCCCTGAACTTATGTTTTAGTGTTTTCTGTCCCTATGGTCTTCAAATTTCATCTTCTTTTTTTTTTTTTTGTCTATTTTGACCTAAAATGACCAAAATACCCTTACAAAAAATTTCAGAACTTTTTAACAAATAAATTAAAATAAGCGTATTTTGGTGATTTTAGGTCAAAATGGACAAAAAGATTAAATTTGAAGACCATAGGGACAAAAATCATGAAGAAAAAAATGTTCAGGGACAAAAATCATGAAGAAAAAAAAGTTCAGGGGCAAAATCATAAATTTCGTAAAACCACAAGGACAAATTCTATAATTTACACTTAATAAAAATAGCTACCTGTATTAACTGCTGAGCAGTTTGAACTTGTGAAGCAGATCCATTAATCTCAACTGTCATTTCATCAGGATTACCTCTTGATTCTTGAATAGCAATAGTGGCACCACTTGCACGTCTGATATAACTGATATTCGTTCCTGACGTACCAATAACAGCATCTGCATACGTCAGAGGAACTTGCATGTTTTGTGACACCTATTAAATAAATTAATAATTAATTACTTTATTAAAAAAAATAAAAATAAAATGTTTCTACCTTGGAAACTATGGACTGTTGCGGTTGTATGGCGGCAGTTGGTGGTGGTCCAACGGGCGGTTCTCTGCCATAAGAAGGTGGAGGTTGGCGGGGTTGTTGTTTATCCATTGGTGGAGGAATGTCTAACCGAGGGTAGAAATTGTCAAATTGAGGCTGCTGAGGTGGCATAAATTGATTGGGCCGAAATCCACCTGCATTCATTGGAGGTGGCGGGCCCCATAGTTGTGGAGCAGGCATTTCCTGGTTTGGTCTGATATTTTGCATCTGCATCTGTCGAGAGAAAAAAACATTAATATTAATTAATTAAAATATTATATATATATATTAAAAATTAAAAAAATTAAAAAAATTACTTGTTTCTCGAATATCCCAATAACACTACGGTCAACCAAAAACTTTCTTAAATGTGCAGCAATCAGTTCAACAGCCTTATGTACACCTGTAGCTTCCCCTTGTACTTCCACAACACTGTCATCAGGTATAGCAAAAATAGGCAAATTCTCTGTAGAATTATAATTCATAAAGAATATAAATAATCAATTAGAAAAAAATAATAATAAAATATTTAATTATTTTCCAACAAACCTTCTCCAAGTACTCGAATAACACAATTTGAAGAATCTTGAACGATTTTTATAGTGGCGCCTTGTTTTCCTATCAAGTTTCCAGCTTGTGTAGCTGCTAGAAGAAGCCTTGTGCAGATTGTACCGCCAGCTGGCGCGCGCGTGGATTCTGCATCAGCATCGATTATTCGTTGATGAACTTTTAGCAAACCGTCCATTGCAGGAGGGATGGAAAGCTCAGGTTCTTCTTTTGCAGAGATCAAAACCTAAAAAAAAGTTAATATCTAATCTAATTAGGACAACAGATTTAACGCAAAGTCAAAGTTTGACTAATATATTTTATTTGAGCAATAGAAAAATCATTATTTGTTTACCATAAGCTATCAATACATTATGAAAAACTGAATATAGATACAAGTGAGCACAAAAAAAAAAATGGAAAATAGGGACGTCAAAAATATCTTCAAAAAGTGGATTATAGCCTGGCCGAGGACCGAATCAATGAATCTTAGGTACATTATAAAGTTTTTATATAATTAAATATTAATAATGATTTATCCTGATATCTAATAACTCATTATGATTCAAAAGCAGCATGTTCTTTCCTTGTATTTATATCCATCCATTTTGTATATTATTAAGTGTGTACTGTTAAAGCCCATTTCTTAAAGGCAGAACATAATGAATTATGTAAAACATGTATAATATTAATTTTCAATAATTAGTTTAATCATGTTTTTTAACTTGATTTTAATATTACTTTTTTGTAGATAATACCCTATTTGTTAACTTTCTTGGTTTATTTTGTATAATAATGGGTGGGAAGACAACAACTGGAAGTTACCAGATAACGTAGGAGGTTGACATCCACCCAGGGGTATTTCTGACATTTAGTCAAAGTGACTTGTGAGCTCAATGCCAATTACTGCAATCTGGATCTTTGGCTTATATATGAGACTGAGAGAACCTGCACATATTCATCTATGTTATTCTGACCACATAAACTTGTTTCTATATATTTTTAACCTTATGTTTTTTTTTGTTTTTTTTGTATTTTAACTTTTTACCAAATTATTTGTAAAAATGTTGGTATTGTGTTTGTTAAATTCATTATAGCAGTTTGAACAGTGTGCTCTTTTTGTTGGTATTTGATTAAGTCATAAAGAACAACTGATGCAACAAGGCAATGTTCTGATTGTGATTCTAAGTATATTTTGGTTTTAATATCACTCTAATGCTTACTTTTTCAGTTTCATAATTACACTTAATACTGAAGATTATAGACAAGAGTTAAATTCACAATTCATGATCCATGAAGTTACTAACTTATAATGGTGATTCTCAATTCGATTGATTCACATGCTGATAACTAAGGATTCAATAGAAACATATTGCTCTCTCTGTGAGAGATAGAGAGAGAGAGAGAGATGAAACTAAAATGATACTTTTAACAGAAATACATGAAACAAGCAGCAAAAATACATCAAACATGCAGAAAATATAAACATTTTAAAGAAACTTACACATCTTTCCATAGTACCAGGAGGACCATCAAGAATCTTGATGCGAGCCCTTGTTTCTTCACAAGTTTTCTTTATGTACTCTCCTTTTCGACCAATTATACTACCAACTTTTTGCACAGGAACCAAAATCCTAAACACATTTTCTCCTGGCCAACCAGGCCATCTTTTTTCTAAAGGAACTTCAACTGAAGTATTTCCTTGTGCATTTTCAGTGATTTCAGTTTCTGCCACATCATCACCTTGTTCGTTTTCAGGCTCTTGAACTTCTACAGGAACAGAATTCTCAGGCATCACTTCTGTATCTTGTTCATTATAGTTTTCTTCAGCCATTTTCTGAAGATTTTAACAACAAATTAAACCAATTAACACATAAATTGATACCTAAATAACAGAAAATAGAGAATGTGACCAGAAGAATGTGGAAATCCAAAGAAAAACTTTAACAGTTTAACTTGCTTGAAGCAATGTACATATTCACTGCAAATTCTACTTTTTTTTGGCAATATTTACATTACATGAGCTAAAAACGCAACGATATTGATATTAATTACAACAAAACCCACCGAGTGCCGAAAAGCAATGTACATAAACGACAAAAAAGTGCACGTATCACCAAAAAAACCCTAAATTGAGCACAATACAGATCATCAATTCGATATAAACTCATGAATTCATAGCTTGAATCTAACAAATTTGTGCCTATGGCGCGAAGAATACATGGCAAAGGCACTTATTAACAACCTCAAAATAGAGGACGAAATAAAAACAGATCTAACGAGAATCAACAAAAATACACAAAATCTTCATATAGAAATTGAATTTGAGTTACATAAATAGCTTGATTATAATTTGAAAGCGAGTAATGAGGAGTAATTGCGATGAACTTACTAGGGTTTATAGCGAAAACAAAGAAGCGAATGTGCTCACGAGTGAGAAAATAATTGTTCGTGATGCTTCTGCGGAGATAAAAAGAGGATACATCTTTCGCTAATTGCTATTCTGACCTTGTAAGTTTTGATTTTATTCATTAAGCCCCTGTACTTTTCAACTTTCCAAAGTTAAATTAAACTTTTCTGAATACATCTGTTTTATTTTTTATCTTTTATTGGTTAGAATTTAGAAACATGTCATTCGTAGGAGCCTCCACAATATGGATATATTAATCCGTGTACTAATGGATTCAAAGTTTCTATTCAACTAATCAGTCAGATTTCGTATCAAAATGTTTTTTCTCAAATCATAATTAAAATCCAAACGAAAATAACGAAATAGTTTGACTTTGCATTTAATCGGACAATATGATCCTGAGAATATAATAAGTTGACTCATACAAAATTACAAATAATAAAAATGAAAATTTTCATTTAAAATGTTAAAAAAAAAAAGACTAGAAACTAACAATAAATAGTTCGAAATATACAAATTTATTTTTGGTGAAAACATTTTTGTCATTTACAAACCAAAAGGAATAAAAAAAATTCTTATTGTCAAGTACAGTAATATTCTTCAACCATTTAATAAATAGTATATTTAATTTGGTGAAATGTTAGGAAGTTAATTAATAAGACGATATTATTACAATAAGAAACGAATTTCATTTAAGAATACAGTTTACAAGGTATTAAGCATTTGTATACAACAAAGTTGTCCCTATTGTCAAAAGTCAAAACCAATATGTATACAAGTATGAGATATAAAATGAATGGGCAGCATATCCAAAAATAAAATCATAAATTTATATGATAAAAAAAATGATTAACGGCTGTAACTGTAACACTACCATGGTCAAAAATGGAGTTGAGAGATTCGAAAAGTCAATCTATTTGACCTAAAAAGTCAAACCGCCTCTTTTGCAGCAAGCTTGATAATATTTTCATGTGTATCTTTAATGCAAAAATTCAGATTAAATCTTCATAAAGAGTAAAGACATCATCACCAATTGTACAACCCTGCAAATATTAGCAAAAATTAGGTCAACTCTTGACTTCTATGGTCAACTATATGACTTCTCAAATTCATGATTTCTTGATTAAACTCAAACCAAATCCCGTGTAGTGGTTAGAGCTGGTAATTTCGACCCATTTACTCATTAACGGGTCATACCGGGTTACATTTGATTTATAACGGGTCACAAATCACCCCAAATCAACTTGTTTGACCGGTAACAAAAAACTTACCCGTTACGACCCGTTAACCAACCCGCCCGTTTTGCCTAATACCTGTTCAATCTGCAGCCCGACAGGAACGGTAAACAGGCTTACAACTTCCACAGATCGTCATCAGAAACTGATTATAAGTTTATGACATCATAATATATATTAATCGCAATTTGCCCATCATATATATTTAGCTATTTATGACATCATAATAGTATCTATATTTTTCATCTTTCGACAACAAATCAACCACCAACGAAACCGTAGATGCATCCGGGCCAATTTCATTCTCCACCATTTTCTTAACAAATTCAATCAATTTCGGGCCCAAATCATAACCCGAATCTTTCCTCATTAACGCATTAAAAGTAACTGAATTTGGAGCACAACCGTTTTCCATCATTTCAAAAAACAGATCATCCGCCTTTTTAACCCGACCCGTTTTGCAAAACCCATGTATCATAACCGTATACGTTACAACAGTCGGTTTTAGGCCCAAAAAACGCAATCTTGAAAATACATCCCAAGCAGTATCCATTCGACCCGTTTTACACAACCCGTCGATTACCGAATTATAACATTTGATCCCCAATTCGACCCCGTTCTTTTCTAGGGTTTCAATCAAGTTTAAAGCTTGTGAAACACAGTCGTTCTTACAAAGCCCGTTTAGTATGATGTTATATGTACATGGATTTGGGGTGATTTCATAAACTGGCATTTCATCGAACAGCTTCTCTGCATTAAAAATGTCACCTTTTTGTAAAACACCCGTTAATAACGCGTTGTAAGTAGCAATTGTGGGCTTAATTTTTGCACTAATCATCTGATTAAAGATTTGTATAGCTTCTTGTACTCTATGAATCTTGATATACCCGTTAATTAACACATTATGTGTTCTAACATCCGGTTCAATTCCTTTCCCGATCATAGAAATATACAACTCTTTTGCTTCATCGATCCTAAATTCCAAACAAAACCCGTTCATTAACGTGTTGTAACACATTATATCGAGTTTTTCGCCTTTTTGAATCATTAAATTAAACAAAAAAATTGCTTCGTTTAATCGCCCTTTTTCGCATAAAACGCTTACTAAAAGATTAAACGTTGTTACATTAGGACGAAATCCTTCCTCGATCATCTCGATAAATAAATTTTTAGCTTTTTTTAAATCTAGAAAAACGAACCCGTGAATTAAAGAAGTATATGCAACGATATCGGGTGAGATTCTTCTACTTGTCATCTCTATAAAAAGCTCATTTGCTTTGGTTATGAACCCGTTTTTACAAAGGTTATCGATTAGTATACTATAACAAACCGAATTCGGTTTACAAACAAACCCTAACCCTAAATTCCCACTCATATTATCTTCATGAAACTTAACCGCATTTTCGAGTTTTCCACCTCTACACAACCCATTAATCAAAGTGCCATAACTGATGACAGTTGGTCTAACACCTAAATTAATCATTTTCTTAAACAGACTAATAGCTTCACTAATCTTGTTTTGCATAAATAACCCTTTAATTAAGGAAGTGTAAGTGACAATATCAGGAACAAACCCCCTTTTCAAAATCAAACACAGAACCCCTAAAGCAAAACCTAATTCATTCACTTCACAGTAACAATTAAGCACAATATTTAACGTAATTAAATTAGGGCGAATGCGAGCATGACCTTTGTTCATCTTACAGAACATCAAGATTGAAACTTTATGATGTTTTGAATTCGATACGGAATTGAGTAATTGATTGAATGATGAAATTGGTGGAGTCGGTTGTAATAGAATCAGGTAATCGAGATAGTGTGATGCGTTTTTATGGTTTATGTATGGTGGTCTGTAATTGATTGTTGTTTGGGGAGACTGAAATTGGGTTTTTTGGGGAGCTGAATTAGGGCTTTTTTGAATTTGAAATTGAATTGATTGTTGGAGTAAAGATGAAAGATTGTTAGTACCATTTGTTGAAGCTGAATGAGCGAAAGAATGTGAGGTTCTTCGGAAGCTCATGGAGCCAGAAGAATGGTGAGAGTGAAGGGGATGAAGATCTGAAAGGGGAGTGATGATGTAATTTTTGTTTTTGATTTTGTTTATTTTATTTTTTATCTTTTTTGCTGGAAATTAAAAAAAAAAAAAAAGATTTATATGTTGAGCTGATTGGCTTGTTTTGAGCATAGATTGGCTTCATGGCTTGTGGGTATCGGCTTATTTATTATGGCTTAAGTTTTGGCTTGGCTCGTAGATTTGTAAGAGCAAGCTTTTTACAAGATTTATTATCTTTTGTGTAGGTTATCTAAAAGTTTGTGACCTTATAGTAAAAAAAAATTTGCTTCAAATTTTTTTTATTCTATAAATCATTCTCAGGACAAACAAAAAACTTTATATAGATTTATATGCATTGGAGCACAAACTTTTCTGAAAGCTTATTTAGGAATATTGAGTAGAAAGTATAGGTGTAATAAGTCTTTACAATGACTTTTCCATTAGGGATGCTCTAAGGGCATGTTTGGGTGTGCTTTTTGAAAAGTGCTTATAGGTAGGGCTGTCAAAACCTGACACGACACGATAAAAATATACGAAACGAAACGAAATTGAGACGAAATCAAAATTTGAATTCGTGTCGTGTAAAACAAACACGAAGCCGTTTCGTGTCGTGTTCGTGTTCAGAGATTAACACGAAATTGACACGATAGTTATGATTTTGGGAAATTTAAAAATTTATGCTATATTTTTATCGTGTTTTGTCGTGTTTTTAGCATGTACTAAGTAAGATGTTTGATATATTTGTTATTTATCTCGTGTTTATCGTTTTTTAATCGTGTCGTGTTACCCAAAAACACTAAACGATAGCACGATTTGACAGCCATACTTATAGGCTTAGTGACTTTTCAAAACGGAGTTTTGAAAAGTAAGGGACTCCTTACTTCTTGAAAACTCCTTTTTGAGGCTTCTACACAAACAACTTATTAACTATAGACTTCTTAAAAAATCAATAAGTTAATAAGCTACTTTTTAAAATATTCCCAAACACCGACTAAGAATTCACACTTCTAAATACTATATCCATAAAAATATTTCACCAAAAGATTAAAGTGGAAGTTAGATGTAATGATCTTGATCGTGAGTATGATTATTATCTAGATAAATATTTCTCAGATAGTTAGGAAATAGCTGCAATAATAGTTTTGCTTACATTACAAATAAAACCCAACCGCTTTAGAAGAGCCCGTTCATAACGAGAATACGAAGAAAAAAAAAAGACAAGTGATATTTCTTCCTACTATTTTTTAAACTTGACAAATGTCATTCACTAACTTTATTTACTTATTTGATTTTGACATTTTTTATGATCAAAATGTTTATTTACTCATTTGATTTTGACATTTGTTATGATCAAAATTAATAGAAAATAGTAAGAAGAAACACAATTACTCAAAAAAAATAAAAAATAAAATACAGTTAACACCCATGTAATAACACGGGCGCCACTCTCTTTTCAACTCCCACGTTCAGATTCACACACGCACCACCGCAACCGTCCGCCGGAAAACTAACAAACATTCGTAAAATTGGTAATCTTTGTAGGCAATTGCAAATGAAAATTTACGGAATTCGATTCAGTGTCTAATAATAAGAATTACAAATCGATTACCGATTTAAATGTCAATATATCAACAACAAAATTAAGATCGAAACTCTATAATTCCATGGTATAAATGAATCTAATCACACCTAACCATTCACAACCTTTACAGCTAATCAAGCTACAAATTGATTACATAATCAATAACTAAAAATCATCACTTCTTTCCTTTCCTTGTTGTAGCACCAGCTTTCTTCGCCGGAGTTGCCGCCTTCTTCGCCGGAGGTGCTGCCTTCTTCGCCGGAGCTTTCTTTACTGGAGCTTTCTTCGCCGCCGGCTTGGGAGCTGCTGCTTTCTTTGGCGAAGATCTGGTTGAGGTCCTGGTTCCTTAGCCGGCGGCTTCGCCTGAGTCTTCGGCTTGGCAGCTGGTTTTGATTTCGCCGGAGCTGCAGGCTTGGCCTTAGCAGCCGGTTTGGCTTTGGCAGCCGGCTTAGCCTTCGCAGCTGGCTTAGCTGCTGCTTTTGGCTTTGCTGCAGCCTTAGACTTCGGAGCTGCGACTGATTTTTTCTTCGCCGGTGCTTTCTTAACTGGAGCTTTCTTCGTGGCTGGCTTAGCTGCTGTTTTAGCCTTTGCAGCTGGCTTCTTCTTCGCCGGAGCAGATTCAGCCGGAGCTTTAGATGATGGTAGCTTGTAAGAAGCCTTGACCTTAACCAACTTACCTCCGGCGACAAATTTCTTCAGCAGAGTTGACAACGTCTTCTTAAAATTCGCATGTAGATTACTATGCTTCTCTTCGATGAACTTAGCAATCGCATACTGACTCGAACCAGTTCTCTCCTTCAACGTAACAATGGCGTCCTTAATCATCTGCACAATCAATCAAACAACGAAATCAAATCAATAAACTCAAATACTCAATCACTTAGCTTCAATAGTTCAATGACACCTCAATTTCACATAAACATACAAAATGTAATCGAATACCTCGAAGTAAGGAGGATGTTGTGGAGGATTTCTAGGTTTCCTCGGAGCAGGAGCTTTCTTCGTCTTCTTCGCTTTCGTTTCCTTCACATCGGTTTCAGCCGGAGGATTTTCCTCCGTCGTTGCAGCAGGTGCCTCCGCCTCCACGTCGGCCGGTGGCGTCGGGACAATTGGTTCTTCGGTGGCCATTGACTAGAGCTAGGGTTAGGGTTTTGATCTTGGATCGAATATTGCAGGTATGAGAGGATGATGAAATTGTTGGGGATTTAACATTTAAGTAACGTGAGGGCATATCAAAATACTGAAATCTGATTGGCTGATCACCTACCACAGGGATAGTGTCAGTTTTAATATGTCCGTTGGATCATTTAAATCAAACGGCTAAGAAAGCAAGATTGGTGAAGCATTGTATGTATGATGTTGTAATGAAGATTTTATACAAATTGGTAGGCATGGTGTGTTTCTATGCTTGATTCATTTCACCATAACATGAGCTACACTTGATGAATTTTAATATAAGTTTTTTAGTCTTACAGGAGATCTTCTTAGCTTTACAACGAATATTGGCATTATTGTTAATGATCATCTGTTTAGGAGATAATCGGTTTGGAACTAGTGATGGTCAAGATGTTTCTTTTCTAATAGTAAACGGGAGTTTTAAGCGTTTTTCGAAAATGTTTTGAGGTAATTATGTGATCTTATTAACTCATATGATGCTATACTGATCAAGTAATAACTAGAGCCAAGAATTTGCAAAAATGCACAAAAAATGAGTATCTTAAGCTTGCCAACAATGTCATCTAAGATGAACACCTACAATTTCATAATTGATGGTGAACGTCATAAATTGCCACTTACTATATCCTACTTTCGATGGTTATGTATTATTGTAGGGCGTAATTTTATACCACTTTCAATCTTGTCGTTATTAGCACCTCAGTTCTTATCAAATGGGTGTCACATCAGCTGAATCTCCAAATGACACTCAATTAACACACATACCAACTTTTATTCACAGAGACCATCTTTTCTTCTCCTTTTCCTTTGGTAAACCAAAACGTATACTCGCCGAAGAATGCCAGCTGACGGACTGGTGCCATCAGTCTCTCCAAAGTGATGCCAAGTCAACACCAATAACTATGCAACGATAGGCACTAGTCTTAAAAAATAAACATTTTTTAATGATTCTAGTTATAGAATAAGTTTATCCAATAAACTTCTTAGATGGGTAGTGTAACACCTCAAATTTTAAAACATCATTTAAAATATATTTTTAAATAAATATTACAAAGTCCAATATCCCAAAACACGGTTTAATAAAAACCATTTAAAAGTTTATCAAAGCATTAAAACCGGTGTTACAAAACAATATCATAACCATAGGATAGACGGGATCTACTTACGAGCTCCCGAGCTGATCAACACTAGGCCACTTCTAACGGGACCTTCTAATCCATCGATCCTGAACCTGAGTACATAGGCACAAAAACAATGTAGTACGTAAGATAAAATAGTCTCGTGAGATACATGGGTTTTCGACCCATTCTCAAATATAATAAAAGTCATAATATTCATTTCTTTTCTTTATTCACTTATTAATTATCAACTTATATTCTTACCGCTTATTCGTATTTACTAGTAAGCTAACCGTAAGCTTACCCGTCACGTAGTCACATACATGTAAGCTATCCATAAGCTTACTAAATCTTTATCACATACGCTACGGACCTCTCCGAAGCAAACTCCCCCGATGTGGGTTAACTAGGTAAACTCCCCCGTTTCCGGGTTAACTGAAACTCCCCCGTTTCCGGGTTAACTAAAACTCCCCCGTTTCCGGGTTGACTATTTCTCGACAGGCTACTCTTGCGCAGAGTGGTACCTCCCCAAGTAGGTGTCACTAACTCCCACAACTTGAGTGGGTTAAATGTAACACCTCAAATTTTAATACAAACATTTGCCCAAAATAAATCATTTTTCATAAATAGAAGAACTATTCAAAAAATATGGATTTACAAAAACCTTTGGTATGAAAATCAGAGTATAAAGTTTGGTGTTACAAAATAGATCATAACCAAAGCTAAGCATAAATCCAATCTAATGTTCTTCTACTCTCGGCCCCGCATCACTATCCATGCGTACCTAAACCTTCGATCCCGAACCTGAGTACATAGCAAAACAAACAAGGAGTACGTGAGACAAAACGTCTCGTGAGCTACATGGGTTTAGACCCAATAATGATAATAATCGTATGGCATATAAACAAACATGTAAATAATCATCCATCTAACTAGTCACCCTATTGTGACTCTAATACATTGCTTTCCTAGCAAGCATATCTAGTTATCGGGTTGCCCCCGAACTAACTAGAACCACCTTGACTTATTAACCGAAATCCATCGCCATTAATAAGCCTCAAGATACCGGCAAGAGGGATTCGCCCAATCTACCAATACCTGCCTTACTCACCGGACTACCTCCAGTTAGCAAGACTACTATCGTGGTGGAGTCGATGGGAATCCACCCAACTGCCCCTCACACCACACCTCATGACCGGGGGTCCCCCGCATCATCACATCATCTAAACATATCATAACTCAATGGTTATGTCAATCTAGCTCTCGGCTATCACGTCTATCAACAAACAAGTTAGTTCAATATTATTATCAGTATAACTAACTACTACCTACTAGTCTACACAATTAAGCAAATAAACCATAACACAAGTAATAAAGGGATTTCATAGGCTATGTACTCAGTAAATTTCCACACGTACTCACCTTAGCAATTAATGCTCCAACCGTATTCTTGACACCAAAACTCTTGTTTCTACAATTTCACCGGCTTTCCAAGATGTCACCGAAAGCCTAATACAATGATCACAAGATGTTCAACATCTCATACTACCAATAATGTATCCATTAACCTCTAATTACCATTAACTAACATTTTCCCCAATTATGGTGATTTACCAAACCCTAGGTTTAACCAACCCTTAAGATTCTTACCAATCGAAATCATACACTTGTTTCCTTTGTTAATATACCATCTATTAAGTGTATACACCATTTATTCATCATAATCCATAACCCCCAATAGCTAGGGTTTCTAACCCAAGCATCAAAATACATAGAGCTAAAGTTACAAAGATCAAGGAGTGAAGATATACCTTTAATCTTCACTTAGGAGTGAAATCAACCAAAGTTTTGAGAAGGAATCACCCAAGATCAGCCACTATGCTCGAAAATCGCCAAGGAGAAAACTAGGGTTTTGGTTTTGCATTTAATGAGCTAAAGCCCGAATTTATTGCAGACGACCGGACTTCACGACGCGAACTAGTTCGCGTCGCTAACTAGTTCGCGTCGCTAACTCTGCATGTCGTACGCATACTTAGCGATCGTTATCTCATCGCGAACTACTTCGCGCCTCATAGCCAAACTCCCTGGCCCGACTTCACGAACGCGAACTACTTCGCGTCGTGAACTTCACATGCAGCCAGGCTGCATTTTTTCAACTTTGTCTCGACCCGGTTTCACCCATAACTTCTTCGTACGGTCTCCAAACGACACGAAACCAATTCCTACGTTCTTTAAATGATTTATCCTAAATTATCATATTTTTGTACATTTTATTTATTTACAAATTTCGGGTCGTTACATTAAATATGATCCGGATCCTTTTCTCAACACATATTGAAATCATCAAATACGGGCCTATGCCCCAATAATACATACTTAAACATAATTTAGAATACATCTATTCTAATTGTCATATTATTCTCATTTCTTATCCAATTTAAATATTGATTTTGTCAAGTCCTTTATTAAATAAAACATGTTTATCATTTATAATAATCATATTACTTGAACTTCTCTTTGACTAGAATACAAATCTAGTCACTTTATACTTATTCTCCTAGCAATTCAATCATTACTTTTATTAGTATAATATACTAATCAATACTTGATACTTGAAAATCATTGTTATTAGCTTTATTAATACATATTATTAACAAACCAAATATCTTACTTTCTAATTCATACTCTTAATCATAAATCATATTAATAAAGAATTATTAATCACTTTTTCATTATCATAATCTCTTTCAAAATCATTAGTCATTTAGACGTACTTAGATAGTCTAATATTGGTATTTTCATATCTTTTCAATCGTATCTTTATTAAAACATTTAATTAATAAAGACCCATAAAACACTATAGTTTTCAAAATCATTTGCTATGTACTCAGTAAAAGTCTCATGTACTCACCTTAGCCAAGCTAACTCCAAATCGTGTCTAATAACACAAATCTTTGCTTTCCAACTTGTGAAATGTCACCAATCTATAGGTCTTCTTGACCTACCATCAATATCATCATAAAATCTAGTTATTATCCATAACTAGTTACCAATAACTTCATAACAACCTTCTTAACCACCAAGTTCATCTAACTTGGTGGAGCCCAAAACCCTAGTTCAAGATTTCCATCATCAAATCCCAAATCCAACAAGAACACAAGGTTCTTAAGCTTACAAAGAGTATTCTACACTTATCGTAGTCATCTTCCCCAAAAATAACTTGGTAGGTTACCCAAACCACCATTTCCCCCCAAATAAAGCTTACAAACTACCAACTATTAAGGATCAAGAATCCTTACCTTTGATGTTTAGATCCTTCAATATGGTGAAGATTTGAGCAAGAAATCACCAAAAACTCCTCTTTCTCCTCCAAAAACGGCTCCAAGCTCAAGTGGGTTTTGAAAATGAGAAAACCCTAGCTAAAGCCCTCTTTTTATACTTCCTGCACGAATTAGCAATGCTAATCTTAAAATTCGCGTTGCGAAAACGCGCGGGTCACCAAACTCGCAAATGCTAAAATCAGGATTAGAGATCTCTAAACTTTGCTGCTTGAAAATGCACCTTTGGCCATAATACTCGCGATGCTAATCCCCGGATTAGAGATCTCTAAAATATTCTGGAACAAAATGCACTTTTCCAACTTGGTCTTTTACCCAATCTTAACCCGTTTCGACTTTAACAAGGGAATACACATACCAAACGATGTCCAAATGACACGAAACCAATTCCCACGTCTTTTAAATAATTTATCCTTATTTATAATATTTTTTCCATAATTTATTCGATACAAAAATTTCGAGTCGTTATAGGTAGGTTATGGAAATTATTTTCAAGTGAGCATAGGTGACTTGCACATCGTCAAATTAATTGCTATCACTAATTGATGTCGTAAACCATGAGTTAGTGGTGTATAAATACTTTTAGTGTTGCGCATAAATCACCAATGTAAGAATATTTATTTCAACAAAAACATTAGACACATGTAAACATTTCAAAATAAGGACGTTGATACAGGGTGAGGGAGCTCAGTGCAAGATGGACAAAACAGAGATCCCATAACGCCTTAAGATGGGAAGCACCAAAACCACCAAAACAGATATTTTCTCAGTTTTGGACCGAACCAACCCGCCCACCTCCCTCCAAAGACATACACCAAAACCACCAAAATTCAAAAACATAAATTTGGACCGAACCAACCCGCCCATTTTACCACCTCCCTCCAAAGACATACACCAAAACCACCAAAATTCAAAAACATAAATTCAACAATAACAAAAACCGCAAAATAACCAATCTTTTTTCATTTTCAGGCCTCCCGCCTACCAAAAAACGGTCCATTTACCCAATTCAACGACATAATGTACCACCACAACAACAAAAACACGAAAAACGTCTACTCTAAGTCGATAAAAAGAACAAAAACCAACCGTCCCATATACCATATCCTCAAATCGCACTAAAAACATATACCGCACCCTATGCGATCAAGAAAATAATAAAAATAAAAACAAGAAACAAACAACATCCTTGATTCATCATGTGTTTGCAGATTGAGAAGGTCCTCTTGTATGATTGTGTTCGCCTTCATAAGTCACAATAAGCATTGCTGAGTCATCCAAACAACGTTCCACATGTTTTCTTGCTGGACAACCTCTCATACTACTGCACTTGTAGTAACCCCTGTTTGTAAATTGTAACCAACCAAATAAACAATTATTTATATTCAATTGGATTAAATAATCGTATTTTTAACACATAACTTTTAATTAAAGCATAAAAATCACAATTTATTTAGTAATTGTACCTAGGATGAGGAGAACCTTTGATAGGTTTCTGACCATATTTCCTCCAAGAATATTCATCAGGAGGAATATCAGCAAGTTTGTTACTAACCGCCGGTACTTTAATCGACCTCTTAACCCTATGTTTTCTGATATATAAAAAAAAACATTCAAATTATCATAAAAATACAAAATTTAAAAAAAAAAATTAAATTGTAAAAGATATTAACCTTTTTTTGGAGCAATGACATCGACCCGAGCCCCCACATTTAACACTCCCATCATCTCCCTTACCCGAACACCTCGACTTATGCTGATGTGGCGCTTGATCGGTTGACCGAGTTGACCCGATCAGCTGAAAAGAACTACCATCTAAAGTAGTCACACTCCCATCAATACTCAATGAAGACATAAAAGATCTATTTGCTGAAACTGTAGGGGTAGAAATGGCATTATCAAAATTCAAATTTATCCCGCTATTAGTTCGTTGATACATCATTTTAGCTTGATGTTTGAGCTGTAATTCTGCTTGTTGCTTTTGGTGGTTTTGTTGCAGAAATTGGTAATGTGGGTCCGAATTAGAGCTAGGGTTAGGGTTTTGTTGGGAAGTCCCGATTTGAATTGGGGTTTTTGAAATTGGGTTCAATTCGAGTGAGGGTTTATGGCTTGATAAAGAAAGAGTGGTTTTTAGATCGTTTGGACCGATTTCTAGAACTGGGTGTGTTTGGTTATGAGGATTGAGGTGAAATTGAAGGGGTTTTGGTTGTTCTTGAATTGTGGGGTTGTCTAAAAGTAAGTTTTGATTGATAAAAGTTTGACCTTTTTTGGATTTTCTTACTCTAGGATGGCCTAAACTGTCATTAAGAAGAGATGTAACTTTCTTGAATCTATTAACAGCTTCACCTGTTTGTACCGTTAGGTTCTTTGATTGTACATGATCTTTGGGTTGAGCTAAAAGATTTAGAATTCTATGGCAACTTTCAACTGCAGCTTTATTAGCTGCTTCAATTTCCTCCATAAATCCCCAAAATTAAAACCCTAATCCCCCAAAAAACACAATTGAAGTAAATAAAACTAGAAAAAAAGACCCAAAAAATATTCTATAATTTTAGCATGTTTCAGGTCATAAAACACCCAAAAAATAGATACCCAGATGGAACTTCATCTCAGGAACAAAAGGGTCATATCCAGTTTTTGTATTCTAAAGGGTATATAAAACTAAAATTAGGGCAAAATTCAAGCAAATTTTAGGTAAAATTAAAGAAAAATAGAATAAATCCAGCTAGAAAAAAGGATTAAAACACCTTAATTTAAGTAAACAATAGCAAAATCAAGCAAAGATCAGACCTTTTATCAGAGATTTATAGAACCCTAAAACAAGATTCTTTAACCTTCATTTGGGGTTGTTATGTGTGAAAGAGAAGACTTTCCGTTGATTTAAGCAGAGAATTCACACGCACAAAAGAAGAACACCAAGAACATAATGCTATTTTCTAGAGAGAGAAGTTTAGAGAGAGAGATGGGATGGTTTATTTTTATAGCAAAGAAGAAGCAGAGGAGGTCAGAAGAAAAAAACTGCCGTCTCTGCCCCAGATTTCAAAGGTGGGTCCCACAAAAATGAACTTTGTAAATATATTTCTACTTTTGTTTTATAGTGCAACATCTATTTTTTTTTAACAGCAAATCTAATCTACTCCTAAATAACCACCTATGTCCACTGTCGGACTCGAATCCCCAACCACTAGATTAGAGGACAAACACCTTACCGCTAGGCCATTAGCCCTTTGATAGTACATTATAAAATTAATGACTTATATTTAATATTTGAAAAACAAAATGATGCTTGAATATATATTTAATAAGGAGTAATTTGTAATCTTCTTGATTGCATAATAAAGATGCAATCTTATAAATCTAATAATTAATGTCATATGTTTACTTCCTTTTTTAATTAGGATATTTTTAACATGTTAATGTATATTGTATGAAATAAAATTTTGTGTGAAATAATTTTTTTCTAAAACTGTTTGAAATAAAAGTTAATAAAGCATAAGTTTTATAGTTTTAGGTGTTGTATTAAATAGATTTTTGTGTTTTCTTTGGAAATTTATGATAATTAATGTATTGTAATACAGTATGTTTTTTTTAACTCATCTAATTTACTTCACTTTATCTCAATTGGAATTTGAACTTATGAGCTTTTAAGTCTTTGGATGTATCTTTACATATATTATAGGTAATATATATATATATATATATATATATATATATATATATATATATATATATATATATATATATATATATATATATATATATATATATATATATATGAATAACTTTTTTCAGTGTATAAAAGATTATCATAATATTAAGTTTGTTATAGAGTTTTAAGCAATAATATTATACTTAATCTTATAAATTAACAAAAAATAAATTTATTGATGATTATTTGTAATTTTTAGGATTGTTCAAAATTATTAAATGTCTTTTATTTTACATCCTTTGAGCATGAGTTATACAAACTCAACTAAGAGTTTTATCAAATACTTTATAGTATAGTATAGATGTTTTACTAAAAGTTTTTTAACTAGTGGTATCAAAGTGATAAGATGTCCCACAAGTTTATATATTCAACTTTTATCATGAATAACATTTGTGTAAATTTAATGAGTATATGTTAGCCAGATGCTTTTAATTAGGAATTTTAATTAATTATTTTCTGAACAAATATGCTTTTTATTAATGCATATATGACATGCCATAAATGATATAAAAGTAATAAATACACCATGAATATGTAATTAATGCAAATGATGTTTATCTTACAAGAAAACACCTGTCCTTTTTCTTAATACTTTCTTCGATTCAAAATAAATGATACACTTTTTTTTTTAAGGTGATTTAAAATAAGTGATACAGTTTGAAAAGTTTCTTTATTTGGCAAAAAATATGAGACCCACACCCACTAACTATCTACTTTAACAAAGTGAAATGACCTCTTTACCCTTACTTTTTACTTTTAAACATCATTAACCTTACTTTATTCAAAAGGTGTGGACTCATTCTCCATTAACCATCCAATTAATCTAATCTAACCATCATTATAATCTTTTACCTAAAAAACCGTGAAACCCCAAGTATATCACTTATTTTGAATCGAAGGAAGTACGTACGAAGAGTTTATATGGGAAATGACTTGTGATGTTGGCTATGTAACACGGCAAATTTAAACCCGCTTTTTTTTTAATAACGTAAGCGTATTAAGAACCATCATAAAAAAACAGTTAAAATATATAACGGGCCTTTTACAATAATTAACCAAAATATTTAAAAGTAGTTTGCAGTATTATAAGCATTCGACAGCTCGGTTACAACTATATCAAAATCAGAGTGTTGGTCAACCATTCCTAACCAGCACCTATTGACCCGCCCAACAAACAAAACCTGCAAAAGAGTCAACGAGGTGGGGGATTAGCTAACAGCTAAGTGAATAAACTTAAACAAACAATATATAATAGAGCAACCGATATAAATTCACACTTTCCCGATTAGTTAATACTTTCCCGATTAGTTAACACTTTTCCGATTAGTTAACACTTTCCCGATTAGTCAACACTTTCCCGATTAGTCAACACTTTCCCGATTAGTCAACACTTTTCCGATTAGTCAACACTTTTTAACACTTTCCCGATTAGTCAACACTTTCCCGATTAGTTAAATTTGAAGAGGAACGGCGGTTCAGCCGAACCTTAAATCATTGTAGGCCTAACAATGATAATCGATAGCCCTTTACTCAATGACGGTTTGTACCTCCTTAGAACAACCACTGCTTCTAAGGATGATACACTGTATCATTGGTAAACATATGCTCAGTAGAATGTTCCAATTACTGAGCTCTTCCCCAAATGTGCACATAATTAATTAACATTGTTAATTATACCCAAAGTGTGGACTTGCAATAAACATTGCAGCCAAAAACTGCACCCGAAGACGTTCACGTCGTTAATACTGCCCAATTAATACTGGTCTGTTAATACTGATCAGTTAATACTGATTAATTTGATATTGGTCCGTTAATGCTGATCAGTTAATACTGATCAGTTAATGCTGATCCGTTAATAGTGGTCTGTTAATAGTGGTCAGTTAATACTGACCAGTTAATATGGTCCGTTAATGCTGATCAGTTAATAATGATCAGTTAATAATGATCAGTTAATGCTGATCCGTTAATACTAGTCTGTTACTGCTGGTCTGTTACTACTGGTCTGTTACTACTGGTCCGTTACTACTGGTCCGTTTAAACCTTTTAAACTTCTATAAATACCTACATTCATTCTATAAATTTTCACAACAAAAATTCTCTCTTCTCCCACCCAACCATACTTATAAAATGTCTAATGTTTCTGATTCCTCTTCCGAATATGATTCCGATTTGGAAGCTATATGGATAATCCGGCAAACATGCCGCAACGCTCGTGGAATGAGAGAGTTGCAACACACGCTCGAATGGCCAAAGAACTACGGGATCAAGCAACGCATCACAGACTTCGCAATGCACTAGTACACCACATTTCGCAACTCCCACCAAATTTCCTCCAACGTTAATTAAAGTTTTTAAATTATTGTAATTTTTTTTCGTATATTTTTTATTTTTAAGTTTTTAAATTATTGTAATGTTTTTTTATTTATTAAATGTATTACGTTTTTAGTTATATTTTTGTTTTAATTAAAAAGAAAGTAAACTAATTATATTTGGTGAAGTGACGGAGTGCTGTTGGCATGGCAACGTCAGTTTAGTGTTAGTTAGTTTGTCTGCTGACGTGGCGCTGAGTTGGCAGCAACTGAGGGCTTCAGTTGCTGCCACTCCCAATGGTAAATGCAACTGACGTCGTCAGTTGCTGTCAACTCAGCGCCACGTCAGCAGACAAACTAACTAACACTAAACTGACGTGGTCATGCCAACAGCACTCCGTCATTTCACCAAATTTGAGCCCCACCATTTACTTTTCTTTTTCTAATAAAAATATACAACTAATTAAAACATATAACTAATAAAAATAAATTACATTAATTAAAATAAGACATTATATAAAAAAACATTAATTAAAAAGAATACATGAATAAAAAAATTATAAAAAATGTGAAATGTGGTGTAAAAAAATAGAAGAAATAAGTAGGTATTTATAGATGTAAAAAGTTTAATTTTTTTATTTTTTATTTATTTTTTTTAAAAAAATTTTGAATTTTTTTAAATATTACCAATTTGTTTCTAATTATTACCATTTAATAGTAATATTACAGTTAAGAAATAAAAATTAAAAAAAACAATATTTTAATCATTTTGGGCCCACCAGAATAGCACCGATCTCGTCTCTCGGGCCGTCTTCAAACTCGCGTGGGCAACCGGCGGGAAGAAACCGGCGGGCCGTGCCAACGGTTTCTCCAACCGACGCCGTCCCTTCACCACCGTTGGCACCCGTCTTATCGTCCAATCATAATTATCTGGTACAATACCATTTGCTAGAATATAATTAACATGTCATTGAACTTCTAACTTCGATTTGATGACATAGTAAACTTACTTTGCGGATCATCCCAATTTGAATAAAGTTTGCTTGATGACCATGAGATTTTTTAATTCACTAGCAATTAGATGTCTCGGGATTTACTAACGGGCTTGCTCATCAGTTTCTTGACTTCTTCGGTTTGAAGATATCATTAACACCATCTCTTCAGTTTGACTCATCGGTTTGCTTGTGCGGTTAACCGACAAAAAAGAGACGGAGTAAATGTATTATATGCGTGTATAAAAAATGATAAAATAAGTTGTATTTTTTTAATGACAAATCATAATTTATTCCTAAATATTACGTATGTTTATTATGGGACTTAAATTTCTAACAACTGATATTATTTATTAAAATGTATCTGTTTAAAAGTATTGACATGACTTTAAATTAACACGACTGATAAAAGGAAAATGAAAAAAAGTAGTGTTAGGAAATACAATATTTTTATAAGAAAACATGCAAAGTGTTTTTTTTTTTTTTTGAACAGCAACAAAAAACTTGCGAAAGATTGAGCTTCGGCATTGCCGTCACCCAACCTCCCACAAGCACCACTTCATTAAACTAGCTAGAAGCTAAATACATACAAAAATTAAAAACACAAAATAGGCGAATTACACCATAAACTCCACCTATTATCTAATTTACATTTTTATGATCCAACGAATAAGAAAACTATACGTGTCTGCATAAAGACAAGTAAGCGATGGCGCGTGGACTACAAACGAACAGTGTGCGAGTTAACTTTTTTAAGATGCGCCGGTGGACCTTAAAAGTACAAAATTATGCATTGGGACCGACTTGTTTGACTTGAAAAAAAAGTCATAATCAGTCCACAATGAGTCAGCTTCAACTTGGATCCAAATCAATTGGGCCCAAAAATGAATTTATATAAACTCAAATGTGGACTTTAGTCAATATAGTAATTAATTAATGTTACAAACTGCATAAAAATTCCCTAACAAGCACCAACTTAACCTAAAATTGGACCCATTCACGACCCGATCCTAATAGTTCCATGAATCAATTTTTGTCTTTCCGTGTGTAGACCAGACAAATTACAATATTAACATGTTTATTAATTCTCATTTGTTACCTAATTATCATTTTATAATCATTCAAATATAGTGTCGGATCATTAAGTACAGTCTAAAACATGTCTTTTTTTTTTTTTGGAAACGGCAAATGAAATAACGGAAGCCTACTCGCAATTTTTCAGCGAGCACCCCGAGTTCGAGCTCCGCATAAGCGGGCAAACCCAGCCCCCAAAGGGATTTCCAAGGAAAATTCCCCGCATAAACTGGACCGACAAATAAGATGTTTCATCCTTTTCAGGTTCGGATGAATCACAGATTCGCAGTCCAGTTTGCACAGGCCTATCAACAATTCACAAACTTTCTTATATAACAAACTTTAGCCTCATTTCAGTGCAGGTCCCTTGAATTTAACAGATTACACAATGACTTATGCAAATAAGCAAGAATCCAAATTTAAGCCAAAAATGAATCAACAAACTAGAGATATAAACATACCACAGCAAGAAAACGAGCTTCATTCAATTGTAGTATAATAATAATAATTTAACTTAAACGATCCATACGAGTGAAGTTTCATCTAAAACAAGTAATATACACAAAACCGATCCGTCGTAACACAAAAAAAGGAAAAAAAAAAAAAAAAAACTACCGGCTGACTGACGGATGTCAATGTGTAAGAATGTAAATAAAAACGTAAGAATAATTTCAAAAGTGAAAGAAAAAACTGAATTTTGGTGGGATAATATTAATGATTATATCAACTATCAAGCTATGTTGCATTGTTGCAAATAGGGGTGATTATAATTAACGTATTTTCTCCAATACGTTTTGTATTTTTCAATACCGATATCTAACCATGGTTTCATAACTCCATCATAGTGTACAACTGATGCTTGCTCGATATCTTCTTGTTTAATATTTGAGTGATAACCTAACCCGTGAATGTGAAATTTACGGTCCAAACCGATTGTTTGGTTGTAAAATGTCATCCAACCTAATGGTAAAGTGCCCGATTTCCACATTGGTTTCTTTTTTCCCTGTTTTTATTTAAATTAAAATAATTAATTAAAAAAAAAAGGTAAAAAGGAATATGTCACATGAGTCAAAAGTAGGTAAAAGTGTATTGCATAATAATACTATGTTGAACTTGACAAAATGGTCGATTTAGACTTTTAGTACCCTGACTTACTAATTTGTTCATATCTTCTTATTTGACTTACTTTCGTTAGAGCTTTTGAGGAATTAAAAAATATATGTTCATCTAAAGTATATTGATATTAGAAGCAAATCACGTAAGAAAATGCGATCAAATTAGTGAGTTAGGGTACTTAATCGACCATTTTGTCAAGTTCAGGATATCATGTTGCACCTTTAATAGTTTAAGGTAGTAGAAGATCTAGTCAGTCAAGTTCAGGGTACTAAAATGTATTTTAACATTTAATAAAAGGTTTTAAAATATGGATTAAGAGTGTTTGATGTCAACCCACCCCGCCCAAATACATTCAAACATCCTTCCCATCATTGTAGATATTTTAATATTTAAAATATATAATTTAATAATAATAATAAATAAATAAATAAATAAATAAATGACATACCAATTGCAGATACTTGCTATAAACATCAGTCAAATTCCTCTTTCTCCACTCTCTCAAATCAAATAAATTCACACCAAACGCCCACACACAACTCTCATCACCAAACATCCTCCCCACCGTCGGATCAGAAACATTCAATAACAACCCTGGTCCGAGAAACGCAGGATCATTTCCTCGACAACTCATCACCGCCCCGTTGACTTTTCCCATCATGTTGACTTTCCAAAGACGTGTTAAATCCTTTTGTACAACAACATCATGATCAAGAAGCACAATTTTGTTTAGTTTTGGGAAAATGTTTGGTAAATAGAATCTTAGGTGGTTTAATGCTGACGTGTATCTTGGATCTTGTGAACCATGGGATTCTGTGTTTGGTTGGGTGAATAAGAAATTGAAATTTTCAAAATTGTGAATTTGGACTGGTGATTTTTTATGCGGGTGTAATATGAACCACATTGAAATTGCTGCAAAGTTTAGAGAATTGGTTACCACGTGAATTACAATTTTCCCGGGGTCCTGTGAATGAAATCATTTTCATTAATGAATGTAATTACCACTAATCATAACTCATTAATATAAAGTAATTTTTGTAATGTGTTGCTACATGTATAATGGTCAACAACAGACCATTTGTTGATTGGGATGGGTTATGTTGTTTTTAAAAAAATAGTATGGTTTTATAAATGATATATTTTTGTTAAAAAAATAGTAAAAGTTTGTATAGTATGGTTTTATAAATGATATATAATAATATTCTTACAAAAAAAGATGGCTTCTTTTATTAAAAAATAAAGGAAGTTAATTTATATATAAAATTATTAGATTTATATACAATGATAAGTGTTATAGAAAATAATAATTGATTTAAAAAAAATTAATTGCGCCAACGGGACGCGAAACCATCTAATCATTTATAAAAAAATAAAATAAAAAGAACTAAAATATAACACCACATCAGCATACCTTTGCATTGGATATAGTAGAATCAACCACCACAGCAGCCGCCAAAACATTATCAGAAAACACGACAAAATGATAATTATTTGAATTTGGATTAATACTCGTAAGCTTTCGTTCCTCAGAATTTAATGCAAAATATTCAGCTGTAAGTCTCATTGAAAGACAATGAAGCCCTTTTGGTGTAGTTCGTCCTGCCAGCTGGACAAGAAATGCTTCTTGTTCTTTTTGTACTCTGATTAATTCTTCAGCATTGTTTGTCATGGCCCGAAGTTTTTTGACCATGCTAGAGCAATCGGGGTAAATACGGGCCGATTTTTGTAAGGAATTTTCCATGGCCCGCATTCTTTGTAAGGCTCTGAATAAATTAATGTTTTACTGTTTTAGATTAATATATAAAATCACGGGTTTTTAGGAAAATAAAAGATTAGTAGATGTGGTAAATTTGACCCGTTTACTTATAAACGGGTCGATTCAGGCTACAGGTCAGAAGAATAAAATCAAAAAATAGTTAAAAATGAAACGGGTCAAACATTTCCCAAGGTGTATTTATAATAGATAAAACCTCCCAAATTATTTTACTTAAAAAAATGTATGTTGTTATTAAAACAATAAAAAATTTGTAATCATATTTGAAAAACTTTACTTTCAAAAAGAGTTAGAAACTTGTAAGGGGGAAAATGTTCCATGCCAATTCAGCCTGACCCATTTTGATTTGTGCCAAAACATATATACTTTAACCTGAATCTGTTTTGACCGAATAACCAACCCGCCCAATTTATATTATCTAGAAATCTGTCCAAAATCAGACTTCTGTGATTAATTAGATAATAATTAAAACTAGAGAAAATTAAATTAACCTTTTAGGCAAATCAGAATCTTTGTTGACATCACCCATGGCCCGTTCTAATTCTTTAATTCGTAACCTTAATTCTTTGATTAAATGAGCATTATTAGCTGGAATTGCAAAACTCAAGTAAGCTTTTGCCCTAATTAACTGATCTTTCATTTCTTTGATCTTTTTATCCATTATTATTCTCCTTCCTGGTGGTGTTGCATCTTCATCATGTCCAAGTGTTGCACGACCAACCTCACCCTGCAACGTCATCAAAACAAAAATAAATAAAATAATAAAGATATATATATATATATATATATATATATATATATATATATATATATATATATATATATATATATTAGAAATATATAAGCATGAATCAAAACAAACCTTTCTCCCAATATTTAACTGCATTTTCTCTTCGTGACTCTGTGCATTATTTCCTTTTGCATCAATATCTCCTTCTGAAACATTTAACCAGAAAACGATTATTAGTCGACAATTAGGAATAATTAATCAACAGGGATATTAATGGGTGGCTGGGATTGCATATTTTCAGATTATGCTTAAAAAATAATTAATGATAATCAAGTAATCAACGGAGATACAAACCATTTCCTTTTGTGATATCATTATTTTCATGGCTTTCAGGATTATCAGACTTAATATCCAACTTTGGGGGTCCAAAACCAACAATAGGATCAACATTTACATCTTTGTACACATTTAGGATAGGTTCTCTTAATCCTTCACTTTCCTCCTATACAAAAAAATTATTGATAATGATAATCATAATTATCATAATTATATTTATTTGTCTAATTAAACACTAATCAAATCAAAGCAGATGCTAGCATTTCAAAATTACCTGCTTTACTAGATTCGGCTTCAACAAATCCCTCCTGCCTTTCTGGAAAAATAGATTAAAAATTAATCTACATGATATAGAACTAAAATCATACCAAAATCAACAAACAGGATGAGATAAAAAGTTAAAAACAACTATGATTTAATCATATAGCATCAGGCAATTATATCTATTAATTATCCCCATTTTTTCTCTCAAATTTTCAATGATTTAACTACTATTCAGTTTCATCCATAACTTCGATTAAAACTAATAGTATGATTAGCATCAGATGTTTAAAAATTAAAATATGATTTCAATTCAATGAATAATAATCATAGCACAATCATAATAACTTAAATACTCGCAGGCATACAAAAACATCAAAAGGCAATGAGATCATACAAAACTCGATAAATCTTCAATAAATCCCTTCGATTCTGCATCAAAACAAAAATCACAGATGCATAAGCAAAACTCCGTTTCTAATCAATCAAACAAAACTAAAATCAAATGAATCAACCAATAACAATAACAGAATAACGTACCGTACAGCAAAAGGATCGGGGCAAAAACAGTGAGAAATAGTAGCGAGAGGATGCATATCCTCGTACGTCGACGAAATTGCTTCATCAAACAGGAAGAATCACGCCAGTAAATTTGATCATTTGACGTACCGATTGCAAAATTTTGAAGATCGAGATTTGAATTTGATGGTGTGGTAGTAGTGAATTAACTAGGGTTTTTTGAGAACTTTTTTTAGTAACCTATTTTGTCTTTTGAGTCGTCTGTGACAGTAAATAGCGTGTGATTCTTTGCTGATTTGTGGGGTTTGTAGAGAGAGAAAGTAAGAGATTTAGAGAGAGAAACAAAACGGGACGCGGGGAAGAAGGAGAAGACGGTGTGAACGCCATGTTCATGTCTTACAAATTAAAAATGTAAAATAGAAATTTAAATTGTAAGAAATCAATAAAATAAAATAAAGTATGTAGATATTAAAATAAATGATTTTGATAATAACAGCCCTAGGTGATTTTAGGCTTAAATCAAATCCAATCTGTAAATTTCGGTTATAGATTTTTCGAACCCAATAGTTTCGGTTTCTATCGGTTTCGGTTTTAGCGGTTTTTGACCCTTAACTGTTTGGTTTCGGTTTTAAAACTGAACTCACCTCGCTTTGAACATAAATATATAATTTCATGCACTGATCTTAATTTTTTCTAAAATTACATACAAATTTCAGCAATAATATTTAATTTATAACATTTAATTCAATGTTTAATACTCTCCCCGTCCTTAAATAAAGTTCTCATTTCACTTTGAAATTTTGTCCCTAAATAAAATTCCCATTTCACAAATTGATGGAGTCCACTTAATAAAATAATATAATTACCATGGACCCCACTACTAACTATCCACTTACGATCTTTCTCTCTCCAAACTAACTTTATATTTTAATCAAATTTATTACCAACAACCTCACCACTAACTTTCTCCTTAAAAATTGTGCCCAAGAGAAATGAGAATTTTATTTAGGGACGGAGGTAGTAACATATTTCAACAATAAAAAATATTTTCAGCCCAAAAATTATAACTACAAATATTTAATGAACCGTCTAGATGGACTTTCAAATATTTAATTGAGTCGACTTCAATTTAGTAACTATAAAAATTAAAAAAATATATTAAATATTGGTGGGGCGCTTTCTGGTTAAAACCGAAACCAAACGGAATTCATTGGTTTTTTCAAAATCTAAAATCGAACCGTCGGTTTCGAAATGATATCGGTTTTATCGGTTCGGTTTTGTCGGTTTTATCAGATTGGTTTCAGTTTTTCGGTTTTTATGCTCACCCCGAAAATGAAAACTAGAAAAGTCAAAATAAAAAATCCAAAGACCGACCTAAAAACCGTAAACAAGTTCCAACTTATTCTAATTCAATTTTACGATTAAAAAAAACTCTATCCTTAATCTCTAGCATAAATGAGCTCAATATATACACATAGTATACTTTACATACCCATATGTCATGTCCAATGATAGTGGGGTAATGTATACATGAAGAATTTCTATGATGGTGATATGGTTCATATGATACGATGGCCCGCTTAAAGAAAGTTGTAAAAACATTTTCTACATGGTGGTGACACTTGTTACCATTTTTTATGTGCATTTTATTCCATGTCCCCATGATCATTAAAATTGCTAATTTGCTACCACTTTGTGTTGCAATGGTACTCTTTTTTGTTGCAATGAATATACTTTGTTAATATTTAATAATAAAATTTTATGTGACAATGCAATCTACACAGTTAACAAAGTTGTTATTTTTCTATAAAAGGGTAAAGATTATATTTTAATTGCATATATTGTATTTGTTTCAGATTCATAATACTTTATCTTTGAAGTAGTATATATTACATTTATATTGATGCATATGATTTTCAGACATATAAGTTTTTTTAAGCTAGTATGTTTTTAATCCATAGAGTGTTAAATGCAAGTGTAAGTTATAGAAATGTAGTTTTTTAGACCTTAAATCTTAATCTCTCCCAACTTTTTATGCTATTTATTCATGTGTAATCTACTAATCTCCCTGCAAATATAGTCAATAAACCACATAAAATGATAACAATGCTTTTTTCCCCTTATTAAAACCAAATAAAAATAAACTATACTAAACACGACATTTTATTTTTTTAAATTACTTATATAATTAGTCTCTTAATATTAAACAATTAAAAATTACAAGTTACTTAAAATCCAAGACCCCTTGGAGTTTGTAACCCACCCCAAAACAGACCTAAAGATTCAACTTAAATTGATTATCCGATAAAAGCAAAATGGAATAATTATTTGATGTTTTGTACAAACAAGTGGTGTTAAGCCCGCACTTCGCTGCGGGGATATGTAATTAGCACATGGTTCCATAAAATTTCAAGTAAAATATCGATTATTTATGCTTTAAGATTTAAAACTGAATGTGATAATAAATAATTAAGTGTCCTAGCAATACATAACTACTAAATAAAGAGCCAAATATAAAATGTATGTATATTTACGTGTACTTTAAAAAAATTATCACCTAATCAATTGATGCTTAAATTAAGTATAAGAAGCATGTTTTGTATATTTTTAGTAATCAACATCTAATTAACCAATGCATATTATCATATAAACATTTTTATCTTTTTTATACTTTAACTATTAGTCTATTAACCTTTCAAAAAAAAAATTATAACTTCTTGTAATCCGTTTCAATGTAGTTTTATATTTTTAACAATTTTTTTCATGTATTTATAAATTTAAAATGATAATTAGTTCAAGGTCATATAATTAATATATAAAATTTTACTAAACAATTTAGATGGGATTGATAAAAAATTTAAACCATAGGTAATTACTAAATAAGAGTTTATGTAATTAGAACAATGAGTATTACATTATTAGCATAAGAAATGTAAAAATATATATATTTGATAGATTGAAAACACAAAACTAATAATTATGATAATATGGGACAGAAAAGTCATTTAAAAAAAAGTTAAATCAAATGAGAAACCAAAAAAATTAGTTGCCGTAGGTGGGCTTTAAATAAAGAAAACACTAATGTGGATAAAAAATTGCATATATGAGAATTGAACACACGCCGGGTAGGTATAAAGGGAAATTGCTTACAACTTTGAGCAGAGCCATTTATGCAACATGTTTATGTTTTCAATAATATATATGAATCAAAACAAAAAAAATAATAAAAAAATCTAGTGAACAGTGTTATGGTATGGTAATTGTATATAGATAGTAATAAGTTGCTAGTAATATTACATGGGCTTGTAAACTCAATATATTTCAGGTTAAATCATTAATTATTGTTGTCCTTATAGACCATATATACGTAGATAGTGTTAATAATTTTATTATGTAGTTTAAGAAGGTTCTTTATTCTATTTGACTTGCAAAAAATGGTTTTATACTGCGCTTTAATTAACTTACCCAAATAAAACACGAATATATATTTTAGTGACCAAATCATACATAAACTTATATGATAACATATATATATTCATACTAGCTTCATAGCCCGCCCGACTGGGCGGGCATGCTTCAAGATTTATATTATAGAAAAATACCAACAAATATTAATAATTTTAAAAATGACATAAGAATCGATAGTTATTAATAAACTTTTTTAGCAAAATGTAATCAAATGTATATCTCAGCATGCATAATGTACTACCTTCTTTGCATGTTGAAAGATTCCAGAAATTCAGGTCTTTTCATCTGCAATTACAACTACAAAAATTGCCGCTGCTGCTGCTAACTCAGATGGTTGAAATTCAAAAAAGTCAATACCTACATTGTCAACTTACCAATTTACCCCTCTTTTCATCAAGATATTCATGGTCATTAAAATTAACTGTTTTTACACAAACGGTATCATCATTAACCTTTGATTAAACTTAAAATTAGTTGTGTAGACTGCAAGATCAGAGATCTTGAATTGGTTTGACTTTGACCATCATCAATAAGCTTTCCAATAAATGAATCAATGAACGAAAAAGGAGTTACTAACTGCATCCTCCAATTCAATGTGTTCAAAACAAGTAATTCCATTCTTTGAATTATTTTTGCTTCAAACACAAATCTTGTTCCACCAAAGTGCAAAAATTAAATAAATTTTGTTTAGTTGGACCCGTGTAAAAAAGTCAAAAACCTTGGGTGATTACATATCTTGATCTCATTACACTGCAAATTTAATCAATAGCTAGTGAAAAAAACTATGCATTATTTCACCAAAAACAGGAAACTTGCCTGCAAATCTTAAATTGTGGGTATTTTAGTCTCTTCCATTTTTGCTGCAAGTGATAAACATGTTACAAACATGTTACAGCTAGCAATTGCATCATCCAAGGTTTGTCCTTCTGTTTATAAACAAAATTTAAGATTTATAATAAATTTAAGCATTTACTCATGATTAACAACTTCCAGGTAATTCATATGCAGCAAGAAATCTGTCCAAGTAGTTTTCAGATAGATATGCACACAGTGGTCTAAAATTGAATTGAGTGTAAACCTGAGTAAAATAAAAAGTCAAAATACATTCCATAAAAAGCATTAGAACATCAATAATTCGAGAATTCCAAAATTAATTAATAATCATGGTAATTATTTTGTCAATTTTTTTTGGTGGAATATCAATATTAGATCAAGTACTAAAAATCCTAAATTTTTTATTAATAATGTTGAAAATAAGGTTAAACAAACCTTTGAAATCCAATCAACAAAATTTGTTTCTAGGCATTAAAAATGTGGTTTTTTTTATAATAGAAACACATCAACAAAATTTTGCTAATTTAACATATGATTAACCTTCAAGTGTTTCTCTCCATTTTCAGAATGAAGGTGAAGGTAGAGTAAAAATAAAAAATGATATTTCTATAATAATACAACATAAGATTGAGTTATTTCTTTTCGCTCTAGTTTAGCCTTTGCAGTTCTGATTGCACTTAATCTTTCATGCAAGTGAGTAGGCAATCTAAGTGTCTTCGAATTTTCAAAAAAAGTTCTCGTGACACCCTGTCATTAAATAAAATTAAATAAAAAAGATAAAGCATCAAAGAATATAACATATTTTTTATTTGTAATCCTGACCTGTCGAATCCACCAATAAACATAAGTAGAAATCTCGTGTCCCCAAGATGAATCATATTTCTCTATCCCTCTAAGTAGTCCAATTAAACCTCCCTGCATCAATATTAAATATTAAATGCTAATATAATATTAATAATTAACATTGCATCATTAAGTTGTGATAAGGAAAAAGATTAGCTACCTGAATTAAATCAGGCATATCAGTTCCCATGTGTTTATATTTTTGTGCAACCGACATTACCAGACGAATGTTACTGAATGCCAGTTTTTCTCTTGCTAAACTGCACTCAATCTGTTTACTTTGCAATTCAACTCGTGAAATCTTCAAGAAAGCTGCAAGTTGTTTCTCTGTAGGTTCAGATCCCAATCTTTCCTTCAATCTGATAATCATTTATAAAAAAGTATGTATTCTAAATTTTTAATCATAATTTTGGAATAAAAAGTCAACTATTTGACCATTACCTTGACTTTTCTTCTTTTAAATGTGGACCGATTTTGATCTTGTCTGATAAAGCAACCACCTCTGAATGAGTAAGTAATGCTTCATTTTTCACACCTTTAAGATAGCCTTTTTGACAATTTTGAAGTAGTTCTGGACTGATTAAGGATCTCAACTGCTTATTTCCACCATTTTGAATTACAGAACAGTTTCTAGTTGCAGTTTATTTTGAGCATCTATTCTTCGTCTTCGAGCAGATATTCCTGAACCAGTAATATGTAATTTTTTGCTGATTTTTTCTTTCGGAGTTAATCTATTGGGATGTTTATCTCGACTGTTTTGTAGGCTGTGTGTATAGTTGGCTGACTTTTTTGAAGTAATTGAATTTGTATTTGGGACAAATATGAACCCTAGGTTGCTACTGCAGGATAGTCTTTCACTGAGTTCAGAGTAATAAGATGACGAACATAATAACCTTTTTCCAGCTCTTAGTCCAATGACTGCGTTTGTAGCCATTATATAAGTCAAACAATTCAATGTTATAAAATGGTATCACATGCTTTGAGAAAGTCGTTTTACAGCAACCATTAACAGAATTGTTGGATAGACCACTTTGAATTTCTGCAAATTATAAGGAAAAGAAGAGAAATGTGAATAAGAATGTTATAGATTTAGTCCGCAATTTAACTAAACAGAATGAAAAGAAGAGATATGTTATGAATCTGGCAATTGAAGATGATCTGGACGATGAGGTTGTTGACATGGACCTAATAATATATTCATACATTAGCCAAATCAACTCCTTCAGAGTTCATATATCTAGAATAGTCTTCCCATTCAACGGTAGTTCCATAATAACCTAAAACATAAACAAAAAAAAAAAAAAAAATTAGAAGTTGCACCTACTAAAAATGTCCAGAATTCTTTATTTAATTGTTATTAAAACAACAGTAAATAAAGATACAGAATTACCTCCACAGTAATGGGGATATCCATTTGAATAATAACCAAGTGTTGGATCCATGTAATCAGGAATCAAAGGGCTTGCAGACCTATTGCTAGGTTGAACTTGACCATTTCCACTGTCCACTGAAGGCTGCAAGATAAAACTTGTTTCAACGTGGCATAATGTAATGGTAATGATTCCTACCTTTTATGCCTACTTATGTTCCTACACACTTAAGAAATCAAAAATCGCTTCACTCTCACTCCTCCATCGATCTCCGAACTTTTTTTCCTCTCTAAGCGGGAACGAATGAAAAAACACAAATTTTTCCCGCCCGATTAATACTTCAAATTAGTTAAAATAACTGCTTTATTGGGTTTTAGGGTTTTAAATAGGCTTGGCCGACATTAAAATCTAAAGCCTCTCAAATCATGATTTCTCCCTTCTTACAATATCATAATTCGATAAAATCTAAGGGATAAAGTAACAAAAACAATCAATTTTTCATTGATCTTAGTAAAACCATCAAATAACCCATTTAATAAACGGATATTAAGACATTAATTCTCTTATAAAAAGCATATATTATTAAAGTCACATTTGATTACAAATTTACAGTCCTAGTCAATCTGAAATTTGTAAATTCGCAATTTATAACCTGATGTTGTATTGAGTGTTCATGAACCTGGAGGAAACGGACAACTTCAGCAGAAAACTTCAAACAATCAAATAATTAATTCGTCAAATTGAGACCTAAACGGATTAAATCAAACTGTAACCTAATAATAATAGTAAACTCGAAAATTTCAATCAAATAACCTAATAAACATAGAAACTCGAAATTGAGCTTCAAACCACAAGAAAAAAGGTTTAACAGACGTGTAGATCAAGTAGTGACATGAAAGAAAACAAAATTAAACACTTACATTTGGGCGAGCAGTTAGAAGTACAGGCATAATCCCTTAATTACAGGGCTGAAGAACGCAATCCCTTAATTATGTTGTTGTCTTTTTCTGATGAGGATCTGATGAGGCTTTGTGTGGCCATTTGTCTCAGTTTGACGGTTGGAGATGTGATTATGAATCGGTGTTTGCAGGAGAGAGACGCAATAGAGGGAGAGAGATTATGAATCGGTGTTTACATGCTGTAAATTAAAAGTGATGAGGATGTATCCTCGTGAAAATCGGGAAATCACTAATTGATGCCTAATCGAGCGGTATAATTGCTGACTTTTTGAGGAAAATAGTTGACCAATAATGGGATTACACGTGGAATAAAGGACGAATGAGGGAGCTGCATTTGGATGACTTGGCAAACTCTAATCAAATGTACCTGCATATATAGGTTAAGATTTGAAATTATGTTCAACTATGCACATTTATCATTTCTCATGGCAAAATAAAGGAAAACAATGATATAAAATGTTCAACACATTATGTTTAAGCACCTAATAGATTAAATTAATATTTAAACCAATCAATTAGATCTATGGATTATATTGTATTAACTATATGACATAATCTAATCGGTAGTTTTTTAATATATGTAATTTTTTGTATAAAAAAATATAAAATCTTATTATTCTTTTGGTATCTTTAAAGGTCAAAACCTTGAAATTTCCAAGAGAAATGCATATAAAATAATCATTTGATTATGATGTATTTATTGGTCATTTACTAACATCACATGTCAAGTCAAAGGTTCGAATCATCTTTAAAATGTGAGAATTGTTGATATGTGTTACAATACTTGTGTAAGAAATGCACATAAGAAACCATCTTATATAGACAAGAGATTGTAAGTCAAGAGTCATGACATGAATATACATAAATGTGGGCAACCAAATAGTCACATGAGTTACAACACTCCCCCTTAGTTGCTTAGATTTATGTTAAACTCTATATGTACTTCGTCTTGTATCTTCAGACAATCCATGAAACATTCGCCTCGTTAAAAACCTCGTCGGAGAAAACCCTTTGGGACAAAAACTTCGGTCGAAGGACAAAAGAGTACGATCTGGATGTCTTAAGCGATGGAAAGAACCATATATGGTGTGCCTCATTAAAACCTTGTTTAGAGAAAACCCAGTGGGACAAAAACTCTAACGAAGGACAAAAGAGTGCACACTAGTTAATAAATACTCAACTGGGTACTCCCCCTGAGTTCAACAATTCTTAGTGAGAATGGGGTATTGTGGTGTCTCATTAAAAAAAACTTTGTCAAGGTAAACCCGATGGGACAAAACCCTTGAGCTAAAGGAAAAAGAGTACACAAGCATTCATCGGGATGCTCCCCCTCACATGCACTCAACAGGGTGCAAAACATACGTCAGGATGCAATTATTATTCTCACTCAACATGGTGCAAAGCATACGTCAGGATGCATCATTATCTACACTCAACAGGGTGCAATTCATACATCAGGATGCAATCGTTATTCGCACACAACTGGGTGCATGATATATGTCATTTAGGTAGCTCAGAGACTTTCCTAAGTCAAACAGCTTTGACATGTTTCAGAAAGAATACTTTGGCAGTGACTTAGTAAACAAGTCCGTGTGTGATTCTTATCTAACCCAATATGTTGCACTTCAGTCTTTTGAAAATGCTTGTTGTTCATGTGCAAAAAACAATTTCGGCGATATGTGTTTAGTGTTATCCCCTTTGATGTAACCATGTTTCGCTCAGTCGAAAGCAATGGTGTTATCTTCATATATGACAACTGGTTAATTGGGATCATAACTCAAACCACATTTACTTTGAATATGGCCTCTTACATCACAAATCCATACACACTCTCTAGTCGCCTCAACGAGCGCGAGTAGTTCAGACTGATTTGTCGAAGTATCAACTAGAGTCCATTTACAAGACCTCTATGATATCGCCGCATTCCCTATGGTAAAGACATAACCAGATTGGGAACGTCCCTTATGCAGGTCTGATAAGTAAACTGCATAGGCATAGCCGATAAGGGTCACGTTGTCTCGAGTATCAATCACATTTGATCCACTCGATTACGCGTAGGGATAGAATAAGCCCACATCCTCACTACCTTTAAAGTAACAGAAGATGTCTTTAATACCATTTCAGTGGTGGCGTGTTGGCGCATTGCTATGCCTAGTCATGCATATCACAATAAATAAGATGTCTGATCTAGTACATTGGACCAAGTATAATATTGCGTTTATTGCACCGAGAGATGAACACACATGGATCAATATCTCATCATCATCCTCATTTGGATGGAATCGGTCACTTTTAATATCTAGAGAATGAATGACCATGGGAATAGATGGAGGTTTTGTGTCATGGTAACCAAAGCGTCTTAACACCTTTTTGGGTGTAACTTTCTTGATGAAGGAAAAACCTCATCTTCACGGTGCTCGGTCAGCATGCCGAGCCAATGCCGTGTTTTCCCAAGATCTTTCATCTTGAATTCCTTCTTCAGGATTTCAGGAGTTTCAAACAACTCTTTCGAGGATCCTATGAGATTCAAATCATCTACATAGACTGCGATAATAACATATCCAGACGTGGATATCTTTATAAACACGCATGTGCATATCTCAATATTCAAATATCCCAGTCTGATCTAGTACTCACTTAGACGGTTATACCACATCCGTCTGGATTATTTTAATCCAAAAAGTGATTGTCTCAGTCATATCGAGAACGTGTTCCGTGGTCTAAAACTACTTGATTCAGACAACTTGAGTCCATCAGGGACTTTCATGTGTATCTTTGTGTCATGATCCCCATAGAGATAAGTTGTGACCACATCCGTAAGCTGCATATTCAGTTTTTCGGAAACTACTAAACTGATTAAGTAGTAGAACGTTTAAACGTCCATTACGGGATACATCTCCTCATAATCAATACCAGGGCATTTGAGAGAAGCCTAGCGCCACGAGGCGAGTTGTGTATCATACAATCTCATTATTCTCATTACGCTTCCTCACGAATACCAATTTATAATCAGTTGGTTTAACATTAGGCGGTGTTGGAGCAACAGGTCCAAACACTCATCCTTTCGGTAAGGAATCCAATTTTACCTGGATTGTGTATTTTCATAGACCAGTCCATTGTACTCAACAATAGTACTTGTTTCCATGCCATCATTGCTCATAATGTCAGTGCCCACTACGTATATGAACAAATCATCGATGACAGTCTCGTTTTGCTTCAAAATATTGTCTAAGCTAGCATACTCGACAGATATTTTGAGATTATCGGGATGATGAGAAATTGGTGTTTCATCAGGAACACGCTTCTCCAATACACTCCCGAGATCCTTAATGATCTGGTGTGGCAAAACGTATACAACAGAATTTCTCCTCCTTTGAGGCAGAACATCCTTGGAACCGAACCGGTCTTCCTCTTTTATTAGGAAGAGCGGCAGACTGGACAGCCAATAGCAGCGTCCTTTGCACGGTGGGTTCGACCGATGCAACATGTTCAAACGGAACATGGCGTCTCACATGGACGTCTATCCTTGCAGGCACATATACATCAGGTATATTTGATCTCATGACATTTGCTAAGTCATTAAATGCGTCTGGTAGCCAATTAGTAACATTTTATAGACTTAAAAGTTTGTGCACATCCTTATCACGATGTGCAATCGGGGGATCCATATGAGACAAATTGGGTACATGCCACGTTCTTTCACGTCGTTCCTTATCAACGTTAACGTGCAAATCTCCCCCTAATGACAGAAAGATTGTCTCATCAATGTCACAATTCGCATGTATAGCGTTAAAGAGATCGCCTGTCAAGTGCTCTAAATAGAGTATGATGGATGGGGATTAATAATCAACATATATTCCCTGTCATTTCTGAGGTCCAAATTTTGAACGCTTTGGAAGTTCAATTGGAACATTGACCAAACACCCAAACACGCGTAAATATAAGACGTCGGGCTCATATCCAGTTACCAGCTGGTACGCAGGAAGTTATTGGGTGCCCATGGGCCTCAGACGGACCAATGCATCAGTGTGCAATATCGCATAACCATATATGGGGCATTTTGGTGCGCATAACCAAATTGCTTGCAATTATTTGTATTCGTTTGATAAACGTTTCCGCAATATTAATTTGAGATTGAACGTACACAACAGGGTATTCAATATCAAGACCCAATGTTATGCAATAATCATCGAACATTTTTGATGTAAACTCATCGACATTATCAAGTCTAATTGACTTTATTGGATAATTCGGATGATTAGTCCTCAACTTAATGATATAGGCTAGGAGTTTAGGAAATGTTGCATTCATTGTGGACAACAAAGTTACATGTGACCATCTTGTTGATTCATCAACCAATATCATGAAATTTTTATATTGTCCACATGTTGGTTGGATAAGTCCACAAATATCCCCATGAATTCTCTCAAGAAAACGGGATATCACTTTTGTAGATTATACATAAAGTGGTTTGAGACGTGTCTTTACAATCGAGCATATTTGGCATAGGCTTTTTCGGATTAATCATGAAATTATATCCCGATGCACACAGGATGCATTCATAGTTCAAAGCATCGTATATTGACCCGGGTATCCCAGCCGGTCATGCCATAACATATAAGTTCCGTCATCAACGGAGGCTCGACGAATGATTATAGTGTTTTCAATATGTTTTATCGTGGTATGATACAAACCACTACATCTCAACTTCTCCAATATACACTTTTGGTAGTATTTGATCAGAGGTAATATAATGGTAATCAATACCATTTTCTCGAGCATTTTCGAGATGAGAATATGTTTTCTCGAATATCCTTAAAACTCAATAAGTTACGACGGGAACTTGGAGTCTTGGACAATATAAGGTTTCATTTATGGTTATAATAATACCATTTGACAACATTAATTGGGCTTCACCATTGCCAAGGGTCGACGGGCCCGAAATTGTTGTCAATGAAGTTACTTTTAGGCGTAATGTTGATAAAGGATTCCTTATGTTTTATGAAAGTGTATTTAGGTACCACAATCAACCAGACAATCAACTTACCCAATATGCATGCCTTAAACTAAACATAATTTAAAGTCGGTCATACGTATAGACTAATTTCGTAAGGAAAACACTTTAAATTATTCCGAGAAACATAATCAGTGTAAACAAACCATAATCCAAAAAATAACCATTATTAAAATGGGAAAACATGATCCAAAACATAATTCATTCGCTAAACAATATCTCTATTATTCCATTTGAGCCACAAGATCGGTGGTCTCAAAGAATTCATGATTGTTTTGATATTTTCCTACAACTGGAGGACAAATATTGGATTTAGTTATTATATAAAATGATAAGTTTATATGCTTATTGTAACGACCCGGAATTTTGTATTAAATAAATTATGTAAAAAATATGATAAACAAGGATAAATCATTTAAAGAACGTAGGAATTGGTTTCGTGTCATTTGGACATCGTATGAAGAAGTTATGGACGAAACCGGGTCGAGTCGGGGAACGAAAAGTGCAGCCCTGCTGCACCAGGGAGTTCACGGCGTGAACTATTGTTCACGTTCGTGAACATCAATCAGGGAATTTGGGTTTTTGATCTTTGGAGTTCACGACCAGTTAACGAACGCGAAGTCTCACAGCACGGGAACTTCGCGACGCGAAGTGTGTTCACGGCGTGAACTTTGCGAGACCAGCTGTATTAAATCGGGAAAGCTAGGGTTTTCACTCATTTCCACCATTGTTGAAGGGCAGCCGACTTGAGGGCTCTTGAGGGGCGATTTTGGTGTTCTAGAGTTCAAATCTTCATCAATCTTGTGGATCTTAACATCAATGGTAAGGATTCTTGATCCTTGATAATTGGTAGTTAGTTTGTGAGCTTTGTATGGGTAAAAATGGTGGTTTGGGGAACCAACCATGTCATCTTTGGGGAAGATGACTAATCATGGGTGTAGAACACTCCTTGTAAGCTTGTAATTGTTGTGTACAAATTGGATTTGGGTTTATTGATGGAAATCTAGAACTAGGGTTTGAGACTCCACCAAGTTGGATGAACTTGGTGGTTAGGAATGTGATTATGGTTTGATTAGTGATTAGTTATGGATGACTAGTTATTGTGATGATATTGATGGTAGGTCAAGAAGACCTAAAGTTTGGTGACATTTCACAAGTTGGAAAGCAAGGGTTCGTGTTATTAGATACGATTTGGAGTTAGCTTGGATAAGGTGAGTACATGAGACTTTTACTGAGTACATAGCAATTGATTTTGAAAACTATGATGTTTTAGGAGTCTTTATTAGTAAACGTTTTTAATAAAGATAAGATTGATATGATAAGAAAGTGCTAGTAATAGACTATTTGAGTATATCTAAATGATTAATGATTTTTAAAGAGATTATGATAATGAAAAGTAATTAACGAGTTTTCATAAACAAGATGTATGAATAAGGATAATGACTTAAAAGAGCTTGATAATCGGTCTATTAATAATATGTAGTAATAAAGCTTGAGACAATGATTTTTAGTAATAAGTATCGATTAGTATATTACGCTAATAAAAGTGGTTATCGAATTACTAAGAGAATAAGTGTGAAGTGACTAGTAATAGATATGTATTCTAGTCAAAGAGGAGTCAAAATATTGTGATTTTGATAAATGATAAATATGTTTTAAATTAGTAAAGGACTTGATAAAGTCAAGATTTAAAATGAATAAGTAAAGGGAATAATATGATAAATTAGAATAGGTGTATTCTAATAAGTGATGAATTTGATGAAAGGAGCTAATGCTCATATTTGATGAAAGGAGCTAAGGCTCATAAGTGATGAATGAGATATCCGGAATAAGACCGCCCAGAAATGGGGGAGCATGAGACGTCTACTTGGGGTGGTACCTCCCTGCGCAAAGAGTAGAATGTCACAGTTTACGACACCCAGTGTTGGGTGAGCATGACGACCCGGGAACGGGAGAGCTTATGAATCTCGGTAAGATGGGGGTTCCCAATTACCTTGATAGTTTACGTATGACATCCCATATCGGGAGAGTTGGCTTCGGAGAGGTCCGTTGCATATGTGATAAAGAAAGTGTAAGCTTGGAGATAACTTACAAGTATGTGATTAGATGATGAGTAAGCTTATGGTAAGCTTATTAGTTTATACGGTTAAATGAATAGAAGATGAATTATGAACTAATAAGAAATGATAAGGATAAGTATTTTTAATGTTATAAATATTATTTTATAAATCTTTTGAGAATGGGTCGAAAACCCATGTATCTCACGAGACTATTTTTGTCTCACGTACTACTTTGTTTTTGGCTGTGTACTCAGGTTCAGGATCGTTGGATTAGAGGGTCGCGATAGAAGTGGCCTAGTGTTGTCTAGCTCGGGAGCTCGTAGGTAGATCCCGTTTATCCTATGGTTATGATATTATCTATGTAACACCGGATTTAATAACTCTGATAATCTTTTCAAAGGTTTTTGTTAAACCGTATTTTGGAATATTGGACTGGTAATATTTTATTTAAAAATATGATTTAAAAAGTGTTTAAAAAAAATTGAGGTGTTACACTTATGGTTTGTATGAGCATAAATTGTGTGTCGAATCAGCAGGTTCGAAAAAACACAAGTACGAATGGGTTCTCAATTTTCGAACGATAGGTCGATTGATAGATACGATTCATCATATGTATAGAACCACATTCAGGAAAAAGATTATTTAGTCAACCCTTTTCGGTAGCTCTATTCGAATACAACCAGGAAAGACGGTGAGGGTAGACAACGCTTGTGCGTATCGGAACCACCCATCATTAGGAGTCAGAAAAACCGCCAATCTTTCATAGACATTGTATTAAGAATAGGTGAGCCTATTTGGGGACGATTCATAACTTTTCACATAAGTGTCATGCAATGCTCAAAACTTTTTTTGTTTTCAATATAACCACAACTTTTAAACATAAAGAATAATCATTGTACAATGAAAAATGATTTGTTAAAGTTTGGTTGTAGTATATACAATTTATAATTATCATGAATAGAATTTCACTACCAAAATTAATTGCCATTATGAAATAAAACATGAAAAGAATTAAACTTTCTCAAAATAACATTTGATTGTTACGAATATATAACATTGTAATTTTACAAATATCATAAGATATTCAAATAATAAAATTCTTTCGCAATTAAACAATTAATTAATTCAAAGTTGAATCTTTTGTCACATTTTTCATTTGATGTCACATGAAATAATTGTTCATGATTTTGCAAATAAGACATAATAGATTGTTTAACATAATCATTACATGTCGATGAGTATTGGTTCAAAAATATATATTTTTCAACAAAAAAATACAACTAAACATATCCTTGTTTTCTTCCTTTAACCCATTAATTGAAATGTTCATTAAAAATGATCATAAAATTTATTTTTACATCTTAATAAAAAGTAGTAAAAAAATGAACAAATATTAAATACTCATTGTAATGATCTAACTTAACATATATTTGGTCATCGGTTACAACTTTTAAGAATTTTAACAATTCTATTTCATTTTAATGATAATAAAATCACTGGCAACCATAATAATACATAAAAATATATCCATTAAGAAGTCAAAAATTGTTAACCAATTGTAATTTCAAATATGTAGTTTCTTCTCATCTTCTTAGTAAGTTTATAAGATTTATGAAAATTTGTTTGACAATATGATCAAAGAAAAAAAACAAGAAATCTTTTTTTTTTTATAATTTTAAGGCTCTTATAGATAAATGGTAAAAAAAATCTTTCATACCAAAGCATTTTACAATGCTTAATGAATTAAAACTTGAGTGCCTTCGATTCAACATTCAAACTAGTTTTTGATTAATTATTTGAATCAAATAAAATCAACAAATCTTCTTTTTTTTCTTTCAAGACATATAAACTAAAAAAAATGGTTCAAGAAAATCTTACATTGTAATGTGTGGAAAGAATAATCTTAAACTTTTCAGCTCGAGTGATGAACTTGGAACGAATTTAAGCAAAGTGATGATAACGTGTTGTAAACCAGTTAGCTCAATCAATAGGATCTTCTCATTCATTGATATGTGTTACAATACTTGTGTAAGAAATGAACATAAGAAACTATCTTATATAGACAAGAGATTGTAAGTCAAGAGTCATGACATGAATATACATAAATGTGGGCAACCAAATAGTCACATGAGTTACAACAAGAATAACCATTTTTATTAACACTTGTTTTCGTAATATCAGGCGATACTTAATTAGAATGTTTGTATAAAAAATATGACAACAACAATTCATAATCCCTTTAAATTAGTGGTACGACGGACATAAGATTTAGACAATCATAACAATACATATACATTTAAGGGAGAATTATTTTTATGTCCTTGCAAAATGTATTAATTATTTCTATATCCTTTAAAGATTCTTAAATTATCTCTATATCCTTATAAACTTTTTAATTATCTTCATACCCTTCCAAACATTTAAAACTCTCCTTTATATCCAAAAACCTATTTTTTGATTTATTAAATCATTATAATATTAATAATCATTATTATTAACTTTTTTTATTTTAAAAGTTACTATACTACCTTTATTCTATCTAAACTTAAACCTAAACCTAAATTAAATAATTAATTTAACATATATAGAGATAAGTGGCCGTATATCATATTCGCAATTCAGGAAGTGATTCAAGGCTTGGTGTTTGGACGCTACATTATAAAAAACAATTTTCAAGAAACAATTGTATGATTGTATCTTGCTGTCGATCATATATAATTATCAATTGCAAAAAACCATTATCAATCTTGGTTTTTTAATCTGAAAACCACAACAATAAACAACTATATATAAAAAATTGTTATAATGCATGAACTAAAAGAGGGATGAAAAGGAAAAACAACATTGCAGCAGTCAAATCCAAAACCTTCATTCGTTTCACGCATTGCATATACGACCACTTATCGGTAAACTAATTATTTAATTTAGGTTTAGGTTTTAGTTTAGATAGAATAAAGACAGTATAGTAATTTTTAAATAAATAAATTTAATAATAATGATTATTGATATTATAATGATTTAATAGATCAAAAAATAGATTTTTGGACATAAAGGAGAATTTTGAAGGTTTGGAAGGATATGAAGGTAATAAAAAGGATTATAAGGATATAAAGATAATTTAAAAAGTTTGAAAGGTTATAGGAATAATTTATAACTTTTGCAAGGATATATAAGAAATTTTCCCTATATTTAATTTTATACACAAAATACTAATATCTGCAAAAATAAAAAATCTAACTCTTCTCCTTCTTAGTCGTCAAACCACATACAATCAGTTAAATGAGTAACCGACAGTTCGACACTATCGTGCAAATGATGTAATTTTGCCGAAGATAGCTGAAATTTCCCAACCATAACAATTGGCACGTCTTTTTTATGGCTATTTAAAATAAAATATGTAAACTTGGAATGATATATGCGCAGCAAATTGAACCTAACGTTAGGTACAAGATAAGTATATGAAAGAGCAATTATGCAAAGTAAAAATAGTTAGAGATTTAAAATATACTCCATTCGTCCCAAAAAAAACTTCTCATTTGCCTTTTGAATAAGTTTTTATGTGATAGTTAGTGGTGGGTCATTGATAATACTTTTGATTAAAATATAAGATTGAGTTGGAGAGAGAAAGATAATTAATGAATATTAGTGGTGGGGTCTTTAGTAATAATAGTTTTTTACTTTTTTATTGTGTGGAGCCCATCAAATATGAGAAATTGGAAGTTTTTTGTGGGACAAAAATTTAGAGTGAAATGAGAAGTTTTTTGTGTAACAGAGAGAGTACTTTATTAACAATGCGTCTTTGTTATATACAACCTGAGTTTAGCTAACTGTGTATATATTTTCAGTTTTCACCTTAAAAACTATAAATCCTTTTCCAAATATAATTAAGTTGCATACATATACCATACTAGCTTCAAAGCCCGCCCGAATGGGCGGGCATGCTTCGAGACTGACGTAAGAAAATAACAAAATATTGATATTGTATAAATAATATAACAATCCATAATTGTAATGATAAGAAACAAATTTTGATACATGAATAAGTGTTACAGAAAATTTAGAGACGAAATAAAACTTCTTTGTAAATGACATTTATTGTTGAATTAGTGTAATTGCCATAAATTATTGATTTTACAAATTGTTGACGATTTGTTGACTGTTTTTAAACAATAATAATATTTATTTCATTTTTATATTAAAAAAAGGAAAATGCTAACCATTGTCGTATGGGCAATGGTTAAGAACATATTTTAGGCTTTAAAAACTTGTAAACTAACTAATAAAAACCAACCCCATGCATTTTATTAACCACTCATACTTAATTAAATGTAAATTAACCATTAAAACTACTCTTAACCATTGCCCTTAGTGCAATGGTTGCAAAACCTTTATAAAAATTAAATTTTTGCAGGTGATTCCTATAATGGCACTGGCAAGTAAATATTATGGCGAAGTGCTTGTTTAACATATCAAATAAAGCAAATTTAAGTATTGCTGCAATGTCTATTTATCTAAATGAGGTATGCTTCATGAATTTTATAAACTATTATATTTTATTATTTATATTTTTGACGATTTGTAAAATCAATGTTGATGTGTTTTATGTGTTGCCGTCTATTCTGTTTGTGAAAGCAAACAATGCGGAAAATAGTGAGTGTATGAGGTTTGAGAAACTTACTCATATTGATTTATATCAACGGTTAAATCAAAAGAAAATGAAAGCATTGGTTCCTTATATGGTTCAACTAACTTTATTTGGAGTCCTGCTTTTGGTATTTATTGGCTCAATGGTGGTTAAAACTGATTTTTCTAGTGTGTTTTAAAAACATTGAATTATTTTACTATTTTTTTCAGTTTAATAATAGGGATTAATTTTTGTTAATTAAATATTAAAACTGTTAAGATTATTGAAAAAAATCTAAAGATGTCAAAGTGTTTTCAAAGCTGACATTGTCGAATTGAATTTGACATTGTATTTCTCGAAACCAAAATTGACAATGAAAAAAAACTTGCTTAAGCATTACAGAATTGAGGCTATATACTTGTGATTAGAAGAGTAGCGTCTGCTGCAATTAAATTCTATGTTAAACGTTAAAACAGGGTATGATTTAAATAGGCTAAGTTGTGGTAAAGTTTCCATAATTTTATAGGTGATAAGTAAGGAATAGTATATACTACCTCCGTATCAAAATAAGTGATACACTTTCCTAAAAAGGGTGGAACAAAATAAGTGATACACTTATAATATTTACCTTATTTGGAAAGTTTTAGTATATAAAATTACTCTTTTACCCTCACTTAACATCCTTAAACATTATTAACATTATTCTTTATCTACTAATTAATTCTTCTCACCTACCCCTAAATTAAACCCATTCCCCAACCACCCAAATTGAAAATCAGTCACAGATTCTTCAATATTGATACCAACCACTCGATCATTTTAGGGTTTTCTATGTGTTCTTCGTTCTTGGCAATAATCTAATCTAGGGTTTTCATCTCTTCAAATTTTCTTCTTTTCTTCTTCATTATCTTAATCGGTACCCGATTTGAGACCCTTGATTGACGCTCACTTTCGAACCAATGATGAACAAGAAGGGTTGTTTATTTACGATGAGTATTCCTCTGAGGATGAAGAAATCGAAGGTTTTTAGGAAGAAATCGAAGAATCAAGAAACCCTAAATCTGTGGGTGTTTCGGTTGCTGTTCGAAGGTTTTTCAATTGTTGTTTCTTCATTATCTCTTATGTCTGCTACCTTTCTGATTAAATGGTTCTTCAATTCTTCAATTCTTCTGGTTTTAATCGGTTGGTGTTCGAATCCAAATCTATTTTATCCTTTTATGAATATGTTAAATCTGCTGCTTCTCGAAATGTGTACTCTTGGAAACGAAATGGTTTTGTTATGAAAATTGTAAATTTGGTTGTGTACTCTTCGAAATGTGTTTATGAATATGTTTAACAACTTATTTGGGAGGATTAAGTTTGGCAGGCAAACCCTCAAAAAGTAAAAGATTATCTTCCTTAAACAAAAGTGTTTAAAATCTATGAGGACCCACTTAATCTATCTTAATCCCCCTTTAAAAGTTTTGCCTCAAAAACCGTGTTTTGAGAAGTGTTTCACTTATTTTGACACGGAGGTAGTATTATAATTATAAGGGTTTTGATAATGACAGCCCTAAGGGCTGTCTCTAAGTGCATTAAAAATGGTACAAATGAGTAATTCCGAAAATTCAGGAGTCGGTTATAGATGGATGTACAACTTTTTTATGCATGTCTTATGACAGCCCTAAGGGCTGTCATTATCAAAACCCTAATTATAATTATAATTATAATAAATATATATCCGAAATTCAAATTCAAATTTTGTAAAGTTTAAATATTAGTTATTTGAAGGTAATATCTAAAGATTTCGTATTAGGAGTGAGTAATTAAGTATAGATCCAGAATGTATCCATGTTTTTTTTAAATCCCGAGAATTAGGCGATTTCCTTGTTGAGTAAGATTGCATTCGGATTTGAAATTTAGTATCTCCTGATTGGGCAGATTTGGTCGCCTGATTTTTCGGGTCAAAATTAACTGCTAATTCTTATCGTTATCTGTAGTTTATGAAGAATGATTGGGCCAATGAATGAATTACGCATGCCATTGTCCACCAATCAGAATGCAGCGTAGTGATGATGTGTCATGAAGGAATCATATGTAGCTCCATATATAGGGGAGGATATGTGTAGATTGCAGTAGTTTTATATTATTATAAACCTTAATTAAATATCATATCGTATCCCATAAAAGTTTAACACTGTTGTTAATTTTACATTAATTCAGACGATATTGGATATCATATAATTATATTTTTGATGTTATGATAGTGATAACAATGGTGACAGTTGATGGTGGTGGGTGATAGTTGTAGTAATTGTGATGATGGGTGGTGGTGCGCGTTAATACTGAGTAAAGGCGATAGCGATTGTGGTGGGTGGAAGTAGTAAGTAGTGATAGTGGTAGTAGGTGATGTTAATAGAACAATAAGAGTTTATAATTTAATAAGATAATTTGATACATAAGTAATTGAAAAAAAAAATAGTCAACATCCATTGTAGTAGTCTAGTTGGTTAATGTCCATTGTTATTAATATGAAAGTCTCATGCTCAAATCATAAACTGTTAATTCGTTTTAAAATTTTAGTTGACTGAAAATAACAATTTAGTTGACTGAAAGTCTCATATTTTTTAAAATAACAATTTAGTTGACTGAAAATTAAGTTCTCATAACTTCCTAGATGAATCATATAAAGACAAAGTCAAATATAAAGATAAACATTACCGAATTACCTTAATTGCATTCATGTATTTACTCAAGATAATATATTTTGGATATGATTCTATATATTGATTGAGTTGTCTTTAGTGTTTAATAAATTAATTTGAGTAATGATATTGATTCTTATCATTTATTTCTATTCATAGTCATACTCATTAGATAAAGACATGTGTTAAAACCAAGAGAAAATATTAGGAGAAAGAATTGGTGGATTACACATATTATCTTTATATATATTAAATGAATGTTTTTTTAAAATGTTGCCACCTCATCTTGTCCACGTCAGCTATGCTGACTCAATGCCACCTGTAACGTTCTCTACATTGTGTTCATCCCTCGTTTGTTTCGGATTTTTTTTTGTTGCATCTCTCTTCCGTGATTTCAGGCCACTTCTCAGCTTCATCCCACGTTTGTTTCAGTTTCAACTCAACTGCCTTTAGGTGATATTGTACAAATCGACCCCTTCAATGGTCTTAATTACTCCACCGCATCATCTCTGCCCCTTAATTACTCCATCCCTGTATGCAATTTTCTTTTAAATTGGGTTCCATCTCCAAATTAGGTTATAAAACAGTATGCATGTGATATTGGCATATTTATACATATATTTATATGCCAATATACCTATTTTTGTATGTGTTTATTAATTAAAACATGATGTTATCACTCAAATATAGTTCCCATTGTATTTTTCAGGCTATAGAAGAAAAAGTATAAAAAATGAGTCAAAATGACACAAGAAATGAAAATCTGCAGAAATTGGAGAGATAGCGCCGCTATCTATGGATAGCGCCGCTATCTATGGACGCTATATGTATCGCTATTTTCTACCAAAACGCGATTTCGAGTCTCTGTTTGCCGAAGAAAAGAAGAGATCGCGCCGCTATCATAAAGATAGCGACGCGAATTAACGCGGGTCTCCGAATAGCGACGCGATTTTGGGAATAACGACGCGAATTCCAGCGATCTGACATATATTTAAGCGAGAATTGCAGATTTGAAAAGAGAACTTTTAACCTAATCAAGAGGCAGCCGAAAAAAAACCCTAGGGATACTATTGCGCACGAATTTTGGAGGTTTCAAGCATCAAGATCTTCAACTCCATTCATATAATTCGGTTTTTAATCATTATTTATCGATATTATGTTTGTTCTATTGAATTCTTACGTTTGTTTTATGATTTTTAGCATGTCTATGTGCTAATTATCTTATGTTCGCTATGATTAGATGAAATCTAGGATTTAGGTTTGGTATTTTTAGGATTTTTATTATTGGATTTGAGCACTTGTTTTTATATCAAAGAACTTTTTGATTTATTCTTGAATTTTGATTGTTTGAACTGTTAATTATTACTTTATTTTGTTAAGTGACCACTAGCAATTGTAATTGATAATTACTTTAACTTTTCACCACCGGTGACGTAGTTGGCAATCCACTAGACTTAGGGATTCGAGTTTAGACATCAATAACTTAGATAAAATTGGAAGTCTAATCTTAGTAACGATCAAGTTCTAGATTAGAAGGCGACGGAAATCCGAACCTAGATATAATTTACAAACCGAAGTGTGACCGCAGTGTATTCCTTAGGAAATATTCCTATAGTCATTGTAGGAAGCTAGTGACCACTGCTTACCTAACTTCTAGAATACCAATTAAATCGGGACTTAACCAACCAAACCTAGAACTAGATGGAATCGATCATAGTGAATATTCCCTCTCAAATTTGAACATAGTTTTATTACTTGTCAGTATTTTAGTTGTCAAAAACATAAAAGTTATTTTTATTTAAATTATGTTAATTAATTTAAGAAAATCAAAAACCCTTACTTTATGCATTTACTTAGATTAAATTATTAGTATTAATTTATTTAGTCAGCATCACTGTTCCCTGTGGAGACGAAAATACCCGACGTACTTATCTGAACTGTATTACTCACGATTAGGTCATACTTGCCTAAGAGTGTGGTAATCTAGAGAAGGCGTATTTTAGGTAATTATTTTATAACTGGCTTTACCACATCAAGTTTTTGGCGCCGCTACCGGGGAACAGTTGCGTGATTAGTAATTTAGAACTAATCTTTTAATCGATCCTTATCTAAGAATTCATTCTTGGATAAGTTATTTTATATTTATTGATTCTATTAAACAGTTGCGTTTTTAACAATTGTCTTGAAGTTGTGCAGGTGTATGACCCGTAGCTCTGACTCTGATCCGATATTACCGTAATCTGAGCCAGAGAGACTTCTTCGCCAGTGACGTAGAGCAGTTTTAGCAGCGCAATACCTAGAGTCGATTCGCTTTCAAAGTATCAACAATTCCATTTTTGAGATGGGAGATCAACCAAATGCTCCAGAGGAGCAACCCATGTGGAACATCAGACAGACGCCACCAATTCCCACTACTCCATCTATCACAGTTCCAGAATTGAACAATATCAATTTTGAGATTAAAGGTCAATTCCTCAGTATGGTGTGGGATCTGAACTTCGATGGCAGATTATGCAATGATCCTAACAGACATCTCGAAAATTTTCTGGAAATTTGTGAACTGTTCAAACAACGAGACGTGTCGTTGGATGCCATGAGACTCAGATTGTTTCTTTCAGTTTAACTGGGGATGCAAGAGAATGGGTTAAATCGTTAGAGCCAGGCTCAATTACGACTTGGGATGAACTCCGAAGTCGCTTTATCACTCGATATTTTTCACCTGCTAAGGCTGACAAATTAAAAACTGACATTATGGCTTTTATGCAGGATTCAGGTGAATAGTTGACGGATGCTTGGGAGAGGCTGAAGGGTCTATTGAGAAAATTCCCAAACCACGGTTTCGAGAAAAATAACATAGTACACATCTTTTATAGGGGATTGGATTACACATCTCGGTCCCTTCTCGATTCGTCAAGTGGTGAGTTGTTCATGTACAAAACTCCAACTCAAGCATATCAACTCGTTGAAGACCTAGCTATGAACAGTATGGAATGGCAAACTGACAGACGAACTGGTCAATTGAATTTGGTGGACGATAGACAAAACGATGAAGTGGCCACATTAAAGAACAGTCAACAGGAATTCGAACGAAAATTAGATAAAATAACTAGTTGTTTACATGCCATACAGGTTGGATGCGATAGATGTAAAGGACCACATCTGACCAAAGATTGCACACAACAGCAACCAATGTCAGCAGAGGAGGAGTTGAATTATATCAACAATGGGTCCGAAATAATTATCAAGGTGGAAATCAAGGGTACAACAACAACAACAACAATCAGGGGTACAACAACAACAGAGGTTATAACAACAATAACCAAAACAATAACTACCCCCCGAGAAACTCGAACCCCCTGGTTTCCAACGGGATAATCAATCAAATCAACCACCTCGAGAGAATGCTGCAGGTCAAGGGCAAAAATCTTGAATGGAAATTTTGCTCGAGAAATATATGGAAAAACAAGACAAGAAAACTGAAGAATAAGATCAGATTATCAGAAATTAGCAAGCAGCAATTCAAAGCTTAGAAAGGAATCTGGGTAGAATAGCTAAGACGTTACAGGAACGTCCACAAGGAAGTCTACCACCCCGTACACAAGATAATCCTAAATGAGGATTCGAGAATGTTAAAGCCATCACCACTCGAAGTGGTAAAACGGTAAATTCACCTGTATTAAATACTGATGAAAATTCTTGTGATGTGCAGGTTAATGAGGAAGCTCAAGGTGATGAAGAGGAGACAGTTATAGAGAAGATTGAAACACCAACAGAGCAGGAGAAGGTAAAACCAAAGGAGACGCAGAAGTCCACCAAACCAGAGGCAACGAACTCGTACACACCGAAGGTCCCTTTCCCTCAGCGATTGAGGAAAGAAAAGCTTAAAAAGAAATATGGTAAGTTCGTTGACATGATAAAACAGGTGCGCATTAACGTTCCTTTGGTTGACATGTTAGCAGGTATGCCGAATTATGGGAAGTTCATCAAGGATCTGGTATCTGGCAAGACACTGACTGAGGAGGCGTCGTCAGCAGTACTAAGTGAGGAATGCTCAGCTATCCTCCAACCAAACATGCCTCCAAAGAAAGGCGATCCAGGGAGTTTTATTATCCCTTGTCTCATAGATAATTTACCACCCTGTAAAGCCCTAGCGGACTTAGGAGCTAGCATAAACTTATTGCCCTTGTCGATGTACCTTAAATTAGGATTAACAGATCTTAAACTGACTAGGATGAGTGTTAGACTAGCAGACCTGTCATTTAAATACCCGTTAGGCATAGCAGAGAACGTCCCAGTAAAAGTTGACAAGTTCATATTTCCTGCTGATTTTGTCATCCTAGATATTCCAGAAGAGCCCAGTGTCCCTCTCATTTTAGGAAGACCCTTTCTGAACACTGCCAGTGCCATCATCTTAGTTGCCGAAAAACAGCTTAGTCTAGGTGTCGGGAATGACCGAGTCACTTTCTCCATCGATAAAGCGATGAGGCATACCCCTGCCTCCGATGATACATGCAATTTCATCGACTTGATCGATGTTTGCATGGAGGAGGAAATCACTTCATTTCTCGACCTAGATTGTGATGACATCACTATTCATGGTGATGTTGCTCTTGACTCTCCCGAATCCATCCAAGATCTCTCAGAGCTCGAGGAATTACTTCGCCTTGACGACTAGGGTTCGGAGGAAAATGAAGATGATTTTGTAAAATTCAACCCTAAATAAAATCACCGAATCAAAACATCTTTAGAGGACCCTCCTTCATTAGAACTGAAACCGTTACCTGACCATTTAGAGTATGCTTTCTTACAAGGAGACTCTGAACTCCCGGTCATCATTTCATCGAATCTATCATCTACCGAAAAAACCAAATTGGTGAATATCCTGAAATCTCACAAACAGGCCATTGCCTGGAAAACCACGGACATACCGGGTATCAACCCTACCTTCTGTACACACAAAATCCTCATGGAGGACAATTTCAAGCCAAGTGTACAAAGGCAAAGAAGGTTGAACCCGAATATGAAAGATGTGGTCAAAAAGGAGGTTTTAAAACTACTTGGTGCATGTCTCATCTATCCCATCTCAGATAGTCCATGGGTGAGTCTGGTCCAAGTGGATCCGAAAAAAGGAGGGATGACAGTTGTTCGTAACGATAAGAACGAACTTGTTCCAACTCGAACTGTCACGGGGTGGCGAGTGTGCATTGACTACCGAAAACTCAATGATGCAACTCGCAAGGATCACTTTCCTCTACCTTTCATCGATCAAATGTTAGAGAGACTAGCCGGAAATAACTTCTATTGTTTCTTGGACGGTTTCTCTGGCTACTTTCAAATCCCCATCGATCCCGAGGACCATGAGAAAACCACCTTCACATGTCCGTTCGGTACCTTTGCATATAGAAGGATGCCATTTGGGTTATGTAATGCACCTGCTACATTTCAGCGGTGCATGACATCCATCTTTCAAGACATGATCGAGGATTATATGGAAGTTTTCATGGACGATTTCTCCGTCTTTGGAAATTCCTTCGATTCGTGCCTTGACAGTCTTGAGCGTGTTCTCATTAGGTGCAAGAATTCACATCTCGTACTTAATTGGGAGAAATGTCACTTTATGGTGCGTGAAGGCATCGTATTGGGACATAAAATTTCTAAACAAGGGTTGGAGGTCGATAAATCCAAAATCGACGTTATTTCTAAACTCCCTCCACCCTCAAATGTTAAAGCGGTGAGAAGCTTTCTCGGTCATGCGGGGTTCTACCGTAGGTTTATCAAGGACTTTTCCAAGATAACCCGACCCATGACCCATCTTCTTGAGAAGGACACACCCTTTGAGTTTGATTCTGAGTGTGTGGAGGCCTTCGATCTTTTGAAATACCGTCTCACAAAAATGCTCATATCATGGTATCTCCCGACTGGGATTTACCATTCGAACTCATGTGTGACGCGAGTGATTACGCACTCGGTGCAGTGTTGGGACAGCGTGTGAACAATCATTTTCAACTGATATATTACGCTAGTCGAACACTCACTGGTGCTCAAGCGAATTATACCACCACCGAAAAAGAGCTTTTAGCTGTGGTTTTCGCGTTTGACAAATTCCGTCCTTACCTGGTTCTATCTAAAACCATTGTCTATACGGATCACTCTGCATTGAAGTATCTCTTCGCCAAGCAAGACCTTAAACCAAGACTCATCCGTTGGATTCTTCTTCTACAAGAATTCGACATCGAGATCAAGGACAAAAACGGAGCGGAGAACCTTGCTGCAGATCATCTATCCCGTCTCGAGAACCCTCATCTTGAGGAGTTTAATGAGAATGAGATTGATGACACCTTTCCTGAAGAATTCCTCGAGGCCGTAACTGCGTTACAAGACACCGATGAAAATGACCCATGGTTCGCCGACTTTGCAAATTATCTAGCGGCGGGTGTTCTAGTGAAAGGGATGACCCATCAAAAAAAGGGGAAGTTCTTTTCTGATCTTAAACATTATCATTGGGAACCCCCATATCTTTTCTGAGTTGGTTCTGATCTCATGCATAGACGATGTGTCTCCGGCAGTCAAGCAAAGGACATTCTTAACGAATGTCATAAAAGACCTACCGGAGGTCACTTCGGACCAAACTTTACCGCTCGGAAAGTGTTAGATGCGGGATTCTATTGGCCGACCATCTTCAAAGATGCCCACACTTTAGTCAAGACATGCGATGCATGTCAACGTACCGGAATCATCTCCAAACGGGATGAAATGCCCCAGCATGGCATCCAAGTTTGTGAGATATTTGACGTATGGGGCATCGACTTCATGGGACCATTCCCAAGTCCTCACGGCAACAAGTACATACTTGTGGCGGTTGACTACGTCTCTAAATGGGCCGAGGCTAAAGCATTACCAACTAATGATGCCCGAGGTGTAGTTAATTTTGTGAGATCCTTATTTTGTCATTTCGGATGCCCAAGGGCTCTTATTAGCGATCGTGGCACCCACTTTGCAAATCATCTCATGGAGAAAACTCTCCAACGATATGGTGTCCACCATCGGTTCTCAACGGCTTATCACCCACAAACGAGTGGTCAAGTCGAGAACACTAATAGAGCCTTGAAAAGAATTCTCGAAAAATCTATTGAGAAAAATCCCAAGACGTGGTCTCAACGTCTTGATGATGCCTTATGGGCATTCAGAACCGCCTTCAAAACTCCTACCGGATATACACCATACCGAATGGTGTATGGAAAAGCTTGTCACCTTCCTTTTGAGATTGAACACAAAGCATATTGGGCAATCAAGGAATGTAACATGGATGCTACCGTAGGAGGGATGGAAAGACGTCATCAACTCAACGAGCTCGATGAAGACAGATGTCATGCTTATGAGAACTCTCGGATTTACAAAGAAATGAGTAAGCATTTGCACGATAAAAAGTTGAAGACTCATAACTACTTTGAGGCGGGTGATAAGGTTCTGATATATCAATCTCGATACAAGTTTTAGCCTGGAAAACAAAAGTCAAAATGGGTTGGTCCGTACACCGTTGTCAAACAACACCCATCGGGATATGTCGACCTTGTTACCGAAAAAGGTGGTCATTTCAGTGTAAATGGTCACCGTCTCAAACAATACCATGAGGGAATAGATGAAGAAGAGCAAGAAGGAGAGGTTGTGCATTTCGCCTCGATGAAGAAAAGCAAGTGAGAAGAGTAACACCGAGTCAAGCTCTAGACTCGTAAATCCATGAAGCGCTACTCGGGAGGCAACCCGTGTTTAGTTGTTTTTCCCTTTCCGTTCTGCGTATTTTCTTTCTTTTTTATAAAAAAAAATGCAATAAATAAAAAATGAAAAATATAAAAATTTTACAGATAACGGTGCTATATGCCCAAATCGTGTATCCAACAGAAACCCGAAATAGCGTTGGCCCTTAATATAGCGTTTACCATCGCGTTAGAAATAGCGCCGCTATCTCCAAGATAGCGACGCGATCTTCTGTCTGGCCCCGCTATTTTACCCGACCCGATCCGTTTAAAATTCCAAATCAGCAATAAATAGCGCCGCTATCTAGGATAGCGGCGCGATCTCCCCAGCATATAAATAAATCGATGTTCTTCCAGTCGTGTAGATTGAATCAAAAGCAAACCCTAGACCCACGAATTCCGGCGATTTCACTCCCAAAACCTCAAATCCGACCGATTGCTTCCGATTTCTTCCATAAATCTTCATCCCCATGGCATCTAAGGTTGGTATACCCTTCTTCTCTTTCATTGATTCATCTTTTAGGGCATAAATCAAATCTTAGATTTTCGTGGGTGTTCTTGCCAAAATCCGAAAATCATGAACTCTTGGTGATTTCTTCCGATGTTCTTTGATTAGTTGTAGAGTTAAGCCATATATTGTTAGTTAGTCGAATTGGTACAAAACCCTAGTGTAAAAATTTGAATTTTTAGGGCTTAATTTTGATTTTTAGGAAGAAAACCTATGAACTAGGGCATGTTCTTCTCAAAAACCCGAAAATTGCTTATGTTTTGCGTGTTAAATTATCTACATTGTGTTAATGAGTTCAATTTTATATAAATAATAGAAATACTTATTAAGTTTTCACATTGTGGCTAAAATTTTATTAAATTGGGTTCAAGTTTTTGACAATTACATCACAAGTTTATATAATTTCAGATTTTAACTGTTAAAACAATCATTGTAAGTGTTGCATAATGTCACACTTAGTTTAACAACTAAGTGTGGGTAAGGAAAATTGGTAACTTTTACATAGTGTCACACTTAGTTTAACAACTAAGTGTGGGTACGGGAAATTGGGATTTCAATTACAAAAAGTTTATCAATTCCTTATTTGCTTTGAAACCTTTTTGTTAAATAACACCCCTAATGATTACTTTCTGAATTTGTGATTAGCAGCGACCACAAGAGCCGCATCAAGGGCATCCTCTTCTAGGGCTCCTCCGCTTCCACCTTCACCAACCCCATCAGCATCATCCTCAGATGAGGAACTTGATGATGAATTTGAAGATGAGATACCAATGGAATTACACAGAGATAGCTTCCCGTTGATACTAAAAGAAAACGAGCTTCACCATGTATTTGAAAAATTTTCGAACATTCGTAACCCGATTACTAGAGCCATCTATGAGAAGAGAAGAGATAAAATTATGCATAAAAAGGTTAATCCCGACCGAACTCCAAAATGGGACGAACTTGCAGCTCTGGGAAAGGAGGAGGATATCCGAGCTTACTTCACTCGAGAGGTTCGGGATGTAAACGGGCACGTGATATTCACATGCAATGCTTGGGAGACTGCCCTTACACTAAGGGAGCCGATATATGCCGAGCTCGTGCTCGAATTTTTTTCTACCTATCGCTTGGATAGCCCAAAGGCACACAACGAGCCCTATGCCGAATCTATTCACTACCGGGTGGCGAACAAATGGGTTCACTGTTCCTTGGTCCAATTTGCCATAGCTCTGGGGCTTTACACCCAAGCCCAAACAGACAACCCACATTTCATCCACTATTTGCACCGGGGCGAATTTCAAGAAGCCCGGACTGTGGAACACATCTGAACCGAACTGGGTGAAGGAGTGTAGAGACCGAGGTACTCAAAAAGTAAGGAGCTTAGGAACAGTGAACATCGTTATCTATACCGAATGATCACAAACACCATCCGACAAAGAAAAGAAGGGGCCGAAAAAATGAATATGGCTAGCCTATGGCTACTACATCAGTTAGTACACTGGGATCACATCACAAACATCCCACTCGTTATTGCCTTATTCTTGCATGGTCCCGCACGAGGACACAAGGGAAAAAGTGGCTTCACGGGAGGCCAATACATCACCCGACTGGCCAAAGCAGCAGCAAATCTGACAACACGGGTGAAATTAAGCATGACTAAGCAAGAAATGGGATTCCTCGATTATAATCAAATGTATGGTATGGGGGTGATCCGGACGGCAACAGCAGGAGTCGAGAGTGGACGGTATGTTTGGATAGATAATCCCTCAACTGGGAATGTTAGGCGGGTTAGGCAAAGGCAGCCGGAGCAACAACAGGCAGAAGATGTGGCAATGGGGGAGATGAAACCGCCACCTATGGAGCATGGTCATGGACATCCCGGAGCATCTGGTTCCGGAACGGGTCCTTCTACGTTTGACCCGTACCAAAATTATATAATGATGTTCATGCTTTGCAGGTTGACATGGCAGGTTTGAGAATGGATTTTGGCGGGATGAGACATCATATGGATAGTATGACCTTGCAGCTCCAACGAAATTACTATCAAGGAGAAAGGGCTCAAACTCTCCCGTACTAGCAAGCCCCCGCACCACCACTCGAGGCCCATAACCCGTTACCTTATTGGGGCCCAAACCTGCCTGCTCCGCCAAACTACCCGAGTTATGAAGAATGGTTCCAGCAGTATGACCCGACATCGCCTTGGGATGGGCGTGATTATTGATTGCTCCGTTTGGGTTTCAGAACTGATTATTCGATTTGGTTGTACTTTACATTACTATATGTTTTAGCTACAATTTTTCTTTTTTATATTTTTTTATTTGGTTGTTTGAACTATTTTACCAGTTTTTATTTTAGTTTTGTTCTAGTTATGATTTAATAGAATATGGTGAGCTAAGGAACTGGATGGAAATGCTCGAAAATGGATCGTGCATTTGGATGATAACAATTCTCGGAACACACAAAAATCAAAATACCTTCAGGGAGTATCGTTCCCTTTTGCCTTTTTCTTTTTTGTTCTTAATTCTTTATTTTTTTTATTGCATTGAGGGCAATGCAATGTTTTAAGTGTGTGCATGGGGTATGGTATCCACCACTTGGTAGTTTTCATAGTAAATCATCTCAAAAAACGAACAAACCAATTCAATCAGAATTTTTTTTTAGACACATCTCAACCTTAGAAAACAATTTTTAGACAATAAAGTTCACTTTAAAAGTTAACATTTTTCTTAGCTTTTATGCGTCAATTTTTGTGGCTTTTTGCCGATCTAATTATCTCTTTAACTCGTTAATTAAATCACTTTCTAACTTGGAAAATTTGAAATTCTTGTAAACCTATAGGTATTGTCTTTTAGAAAATTAAGTATTAGCAAAACTAACTCCTGATGACATTAGGTTAGATTAAGAGCTTTTAGTTTACGTAAATAAATTGCTAAATAATATACATGAAAAATTTGAGAATCGGTGAGAATATTCAACCGGCCTTGTGCTCCCGACAAGTACGCCCGAGGGGTCCTTCAAACCTAGCATACTAATGTCAACTGATCTGGATATGTTGGTCGAAAGTCTTTTACGCGGGTTCACAATGTAAGCTGAGGTTCGAATCGATTCTTGAACAAATACCTAATTAAATACTTAGGGGGAACAATTAGCCGACCTTGGGTTCCCGACAACTAAGCTCGCGGGGTCCTTTAAACCTGGCATACTAAGGTCAACTGATCTGGATATGTTGGCTGAAAGTCTTTTACGCGGGTTCTCACTGAAAGCTGTGGTTCTCTCTTCCAAACAAATAAATAAATAAGTTAATAAACATGCAAAGCGTGTATAAAGACAAATAAATAAAATAAATAAACATGCAAAGCATGAATAAATAAAGCAAATAAGTTATGAAATGAATAAATAAACTATTTTTTCTTCTTTTAACCTTACTAGTCGGGTGATTTTCATAAAGATGGTATTTATAAGTTAGGCAAGAATGAATTAGGATCTAAGTTAAAAAGTAGTCTAAATAACATAGTTAAGGGTTTGATTAGATTTGTGAAAAGTTAACTGATGTTTTTACACAAACTTGGGCATAAAATATAATGTGAAATTTTAACTGCTAAATGGACTAGGTTCTGAAAATTGTGGTGTTTAAATAAATAAATTGAGATGAAATGTCGATTGCTTTATAATTGTTTATACCTGATTGGATTATTTTAATGATGATTTGCTTGAGGACAAGCAAAGTTCAAGTGTGGGCATCTTATGCATGTACAATATCGACCCCTTCAATGGTGAATTCCAGGGGTTTCCACCTTAAATTGCAGATTCATGCAGTTGTTTCAGGTTTATGAGTTGCTCAAAAAATTCACCACACCAAGGGAGTATATTCGTATCATTTTCAATCGAATTCAAATCAGTTGCACTTACCACTTACAGTGGAAAACGATTCACAATTATTAATTCAAGAGCAATTAATTTTGACAAAACAATTTCGGCTGGGTTTATCAACCGCCTCCAACAATAACCATTCATTGAAAATGTTAAGAGGGAGGCAACACAAAATGTTATTAAAGCATTACCCAAATCAATCCATTTACAACTGAATTGGTCAAAATTAGATATATTAATGTTTATTCTACTTTTTTTAGTCAGCCATTGAAACATGAGCTAATTAAAAAATTGGTTTGTTAAAAAATTGATTTAGTTAATAATAATTGAATATATATGGTGTTAACTGTATGCGTTTGTGGGGGTTTGTATATGCTTCAGAGTACGAAGAGACGATATCAATGTTGCATCTGTGTTCTACCAGATTTAGCCTACTTTTTCTCTTTCAGTTTACCGCACCATTACTGCCATCTATTGTCTCGCCTTCAATCTCTCATCCAAATCAAGTCAGTTTGTTAACAACATTTTCATTAACCAATTACGTTCAACATCAAATTACTTTATTCATCTGATTATTTTTGTTGCTATTGTTTGTTCTTCAGGATCGCCAAAAACAATGCTCAAAAGGTATATACAGTGTGTATGATATTGTGTATACATATATAATTTATTAACGTGTATTGATAATAAGAGCTTACGAATGCTGCTAAAGGCTCAATGGGACCTAAGGTTTGGTCGAATTGCTTGCTGGTAAAGTCACAAGGTTTATGTTTTGTTCAAGACAAGAGTGCGGGTATCCAAGATTAATCTCAATTTCCATCTAAATCTTAATTTTAGAACATATTATGTTTTTTTTTTTGCACAGATTAATACAAGATTATATTTGCTGATTATGATAAATTTTGGGGCAGTTTTGGGGGTTTCCATAGTTGACATGCAACCTAGATAGACCATAAGTGACTCATGTGCTGCTCCGGAGGGAAGATCCTCTTCATGGACGCCTGTTTGAATGGCCAAGGTAACTTCTTTCAACCCGTTTTGACCCGTAATCGATTTGAGTATTTGGATCCCAATTTCATGACTCTGACTATCGAAGGCCCTAATTTTTATTTTTATTTTAATTTAGCTTGAATTTTGAATTTTCATTGTGGCTTACACTATATTGTTTCATGGAATTGCTTTTGACCCTTTCAGAAAACGTAATTATTCCTCTTGTAACTAACGGTCTTCCTTTTGGTGGTATTGGGTAATAACTTGCTCTTTCAATAAAAAAAAAAGTTCAAATAATATACAAATTATGCATATAAAAGCAAAAGTAAGTAAGTGATTGTTCCGTTCAAAAAGAAAAAGTAAGTGATTGTTATTTGGGTGGATGAATAATTGTATCTATCAATACAGGTAGAATTGGATAAATTTGTTAGAAGTCAAACTTTAAAGGTCGGCTTTTAATATTCGAACTTCAAAATTCACATAGATCGCATAAAATTATTATTTTGTATGCTTGTATATGTTATACAAATCTAGTGCTTGAAAAAGCCATTAGGGTTTTTAAACAAATAGTTGCAGAAAGTAACTTTCATAAGACCGGTGCCAATGGTGACGGAAACTGACGCTGTCAGTTTCTGCCAACTCAGCGTCACGTCAGCATACAAACTAACTAACACTAAACTGACGTACCCATGCCAACAGCACTCCGTCACTTCACCAAATTTGGGCCCCACCATTTACTTTTCTTTTTCTAATAAAAATATATAACTAATTAAAACATATAACTAATAAAAATACATTTCATTAATTAAAAAAACATTACATAAAAAGACATTAAAATAATTTAAAAAAAAGACATTAATAAAAAAACGACATTAAAATAATAAAAAAAAGACATTAATAATAAAAAAAAAGACATTCAAACTAAAAAAAACTACTAGTCAAGAGATTCATTGTCGTCTTCGTCTTCGTCTTCGCCAACCGGTCTTTGTGTTCCCGAACCCTGACCGTCACCCTCCTCGTCAATCTCTTGAAAAATCGCCAAATCCTTATTAAATTGCTTTACAATTTCATCTTGAGCGTTTTCAAGCATTTGCTTACGACTTTCGTCAAGGTCGTTCGGCACTTTTGTGGCTAGGAATTTCCAAGTTTTCAAAATCAATTTTTTATGTGCCATTTTTACAACCTTAGCGATAATGTTTGTATGCTTATCGGAGGTTTTTCTAACCACGTCCAAAGTGTCCAACTTAATGGACCTTCGGGAACTTACGGCATCGGACGAAGACGAAGTCTTTTGACTTTTCTTGCTAAGACTGCGGCCGGGGGCGCCTCAACGGGTCATCTTGGAACAACGCATGCATGTTAGCCGGTGCCGTCGTCCTTGGTGCCGTCGTCCCTGGATCCATGCTCGCCGGTTCGGTGTCTTCATCGAGGCTTATCGGCTCGGTATCCATGACGCCCGCATTAAAATAGAACTTTGGGCTATCTCTTATGTAACACCTCAATTTTTAAAACACTTTTTAAATCATATTTTTAAATAAAAATATTACAAGTCCAGTATTCTCAAAATACGGTTTAACAAAAAAACAATAAAAGTTTATCAGAGTATTAAAACCGGTGTTACAAATACAATATCATAACCATAGAATAAACGAGAACTACCTACGAGCTCCCGAGCTAACCAACACTAGGCCACTTCTAACGCGACCCTCTAATCCAACGATCCTGAACCTGAGTACATAGCCAAAAACAAAGTAGTACGTGAGACAAAATAGTCTCGTGAGATACATGGGTTTTCGACCCATTCTCAAAAGATTTATAAAATAATATTTATAACATTAAAAATACTTATCCTTATCATTTCTTATTAATTCATAACTCATTTTTCCATTCATTTAACCGTATAAACTAATAAGCTTACCATAAGCTTACTCGTCATCTAATCACATACTTGTAAGTTATCTCCAGACTTACACTTTCATTATCACATATGCAACGGACCTCTCCGAAGCCAACTCTCCCGATATGGGACGTCATAGGTAAACTATCAAGGTAATTGGGAACCCCCATCTTACCGAGATTCATAAGCTCTCCCCGTTCCCGGGTCGTCATGCTCACCCATCATTGGGTGTCGTAAACTGTGACATTCTACTCTTTGCGCAGGGAGGTACCACCCCAAGTAGACGTCTCATGCTCCCCCATTTCTGTGCGGTCTTATTCCGGATTTTTCATTTCACATATGAGCCTCAGCTCCTTTCATCACTTATTAGAATACATTTATTCTAATTTATCATGCTATTCTCTTTATTATTTCCTTTTAAATCTTGACTTTACCAAGTCCTTTACTAATTTAAAACATATTCATCTTTTATCAAAATCTTATTACTTTGACTCTTCTTTGACTAGAATACACGTTTTTTACTAGTCACTTATTACTTATTCTCTTAGTATTTCAATATCTACTTTTATTAGTATAATATACTAATCGATACTCATTACTTAAAAATCATTGTCTCAAGCTTTATTAATACATATTATTAATAAATCGATTATCAAGCTCTTTTAAATCATTATCTTTATTCATACATCTTATTTATGAAAACTCACTAATTACTTTTATTTATCATAATCTCTTTCAAAATCAACAATCGTTTAGATATACTAAAATAGTCCAATACTAGCATTTTCTCATCATATCAATCATATCTTTATTAAAAACGTTCATTAATAAAGACTCTTAAAACATCATAGTTTCCAAAATCATTTGCTATGTACCCAGTAAAAGTCTCATGTACTCACCTTAGCCAAGCTAACTCCAAATCGTGTCTAACAACACGAATCCTTGCTTTCCAACTTGTGAAATGTCACCAATCTTTAGGCCTTCTTGACCTTTGATGTTTAGATCCTTCAAGATTGAAGAGAATTTGAGCTCTTGAGCTCCAAAAACGACCAAGAACACTCCCAAATCGGCTGCACTATGTGTGGAGTTGAATGAGAAATGAAACCCTAGCTCACACACAAGTTTATATATTCCAGACCAAATTCGCGCCGAGCTCGCGCCGAGCTCGCGCCGCGAAGTGACGCGGGATTGCCACTTAGAAGCCGATCTTTTCCAGCTTTCGCGCCCCGTTCGCGCCGAGTTCGCGCCGCGAACCAAACGCGACACCAAACGCGACCCTCTCGCGTTTCGTCTCTGGAGTTGCTGCTTGAACTCGCGCCTTCCTCGCGCCGCGAGGGCTGCCTGGGTCAGTTTCTTGCCTTTTAAACTTGTTTCCATCCATGCCTTGACCCATACTTGGTTATATCAAGTCCCAAACATTCAAACACTCGATAAAACCCAACGGAGACTCGATTAAATATTTTCCCACCTTTATTCCTCAATATTTCCATTTAATATATTAACCAAAAATTCCGGTCGTTACAACTATCCATCCCTTAAAAAGGATTCCGTCCTCGGAATCAACTCAAGGATTTCCAATCCTCATTCCACCTCCAAATCATGGTCCAACAATACTTATGCATTTAAATGCCCACTTGACTCCGTTATACCCAAACGGGTCAAAAATCCAATCTTGAGTCCCTAATACCCGAACGCGTCAGAATTTCACAACTTGACCTTAACATTTTCAATCATTTTACCAAACTCCTTACTCCCATTGGGATGATATGACCCAATCATTACTAATAACCATTTGACCACAATGTTAGTCAACCCATCGCTTTGACCAAATTGTCAACATTGTCCCATCTTTGACTTAACACAAAATCAACCATCTTTTTGTCAATTTCCTTACTCACTAATGATTCCATTAACCATAAATTCCTTAACAATCGACCTTACCTTCATGGTCCAACAACAATCATATTCGATTTCTAAATTCCATTCGAATTGCCCAAAGGTCAAAGTCGCACCCTTGACTACAATTATTTCCATTTAATCAATCAACCACTATCATACACACATATATGTGACACATTATGCCCTTATCCTTGACTAATCATTTTAAACGAAAGTCAGAACCCAATTTTTTGACTAAAGTCAACATTCCACTAGTTGACCAATCTTGACTTATGATTAAAGTCAAACTTACTTTGCAAAATTTTCATATTCTTTACTACTAAGGCATCGCTTTCCAAGCTTTACATTTCCGTTTTCATATTTAAATTTCCTTTCTCAATTGTTCCCTTTTTCCTTGGTTTCTATTCCCACAATCGATTAACCATTTCCATTTGAACCAATACCAAATATCTAGTACTTTTTAACCTTCATCCAATTACTTATACCCTTTATAATTTCCTTCAAATATCCTTATACCATACTCGAATTTCCCGATTACCGGCTCTAGAGCCTCAATCATATCCAATTGTGGCCTAACCACCCATTATACCTCTTTCGCCACTCATTGGTTATTAACAAACTTTGCTTCCTAAAAGCATTCCGTTTTCATTAAACCATGAACTCGTAGGCATCTCCTACACTTACTTATACTTAAACACCACCCGTGTTTTCAACCCAAGTTCTCACTTGCCATAAAATCATATCAATAACTAACCATACGGTTCTACATACGTTAGGTACAAACATCATATCCCTTATACAACAAATTATACTTTAACTATCTTATCGAGATGATCGGAAAGCCTCCAATCCATCACGATCCCAAACTGTCACAATGATCAGAAAGCCTCCAATCCAAAGTGACTCATACAATACCATTTCATCTTGCATACCATTCATGTATGCATCATTCGCTTAACATCATGCTATTATTTTCTTTCACAATCAATCACATTTTCTATCCACATTTTCACTTTTCCACTTTCCACATAACACTTTCTCTCTAAAACCCCATGCCTTCCAAGGCAATTATTTCCACTTACACACAATACCACACGGTTTGCACATATTCACTAAGCAACTTATTTATCAATCGACCTTTACTAAACATGCTTTCTCAACATTACTATTTTTCCAATCTTTCCTTTACCACCGAGGTAACCACTAACACCCTTTTAATTATCCATATTTTACCGATTCACACGGTCCTTATGAGTCAACCCATTGACTCCGATCGATACCCAACCTTGAACTATCGCATTTTTTTTTTTTATAAACTTTACCAATAACAAACTATTCACCCTTGTCATTGCATACGACAACCCTGACTTGAATATCTGCACTACTTATCAGGATTTCCACCGAACACTAAAGTTCTATTTTCAAAATCATCATTTCTATAGCTTTCCATTCATACTTTACCAGTTTTACCGAAACTTAGTACTTCACTGTACTACTACCCTTTCTTTGAGCACAATTACTATTCTTATGATTCACCTTCCGATAATTATAATGACATAATCCTTTCTATTCTTATTTCCCGCGACATACCGGTCGCCAACCCATAACTATACACATAGTAACCCGGGGAGATTATCTCCCAAACTTATTTTTCACATCATATATTCCCTCTATAATTATTTCCATACTTATATCACATAAACACCAAATTCGTGCGACATAAAAGCAATTAAATTCCGACTATCTATCAAAATTTCATAAACGAATTACCTGAAGCGGCTCCACGAGTTTCCTTCACCCGATTCCTGTTGGCGGTTGATGCCGACGTGTCGGTTCTCTTCCTTGGGCACGCACTACTAAAGTGTCCCACCTCGTGACAAGTGTAGCATTCCACTTCCTCGAGGTTCCTTACTTTGCAATCCTTTGCTCGGTGTCCTACTCGACCACACTTGAAGCATATTGCCGAATTTGCCTTACATTCCCCATGATGATTCTTCCCACAACTTTGGCAACTTCCAATACCGCTATGCTTTGACGAACTCGACCCCAATCCTTCTCTCTTTGTTAATCCCAAGCTACTACCAAACTTCTTCTTTTCTTTTCCTGATGCCGACTCTTGTGCCCTTCGCCGAAACACCCTTTCAACACTCCGAGCGGTACAAATGGCCTCATCCAACGTGGTCGCTCGCTTGACTTCCAATTCAAACTCTGGTGGTAGTCCATTTGCATACCGAACCACCTTCATACGCTCCGTAGGATAGGACTTGATTACAAACGGAAGTAATCCCGTAAACTTTTTGGTGTATTCTTCCACCGACATATTTCCCTTCTTGATGAACATAAACTCTTCTTGTAACTCTTCTAGATCTCTCTCGGGACAAAACTTTTCCTTCAACCTTCTCGTGAACTCCTCCCACGACATCTTGTACACTTTCTTTCCCAAAGTTTCATACATGGTATCCCACCATGTCAACGCTTCATCCTTCAACTGTCGGGATGCATAAACGACCATGTCTTTCTTTAAACACTTGCTACTTTCTAGCACCTGCTCGGTTTCCCGAATCCAACGCATCGTGACCTTTGGTTCCGAACTTCCATAATACACTCCGGGGTTGCACGACATGAATGTCTTATATGTGCATCCTTCTCTTTCCTCCGAATCCGAATCGTCGGTCTCTTCAGTCAAAGACTTCTCTGTACGGGTCTTGCTACCCGAAGACTTACTTCCACCGCGAGATTTAGAATCATCTCGCCTATCCACATTCAAACGGTTATCGATAATCCGGTTCATATCCACATTCACCTCATCCCTCATCTGATGAAACAATTTCTGATCGCTTCCATAGTTACCGGGGTTTGGTTTGCATCCAAACCGGAACCTTCTCCAATATTACCGGGATGAGTCGGGATTCGATTTGAATCCGTCTCATGATCTCGTGGAATCTCTCCACTTCTTGGGTTCACCATTTTCTATATCAACATATTAAACCATCAAAATTCAAAGATTGACTTATTAGTCAAACATAACCCATATAGCCCAAAACATTATCCTTTCACTTAGGGATCGACCCTAATATACTCATACTTTACTGTCTCAACGGACTGATCATGGACACCCTATGGAAAACATATGGTCCTACTTAGCATAGCTTAAGACTAGAGAGGTCAAACCTACCTAATTCACTTAAACTATAGCTCTGATACCAAGTTGTAACACCTCAATTTTTAAAACACTTTTTAAATCATATTTTTAAATAAAAATATTACAAGTCCAGTATTCTCAAAATACGGTTTAACAAAAAAACAATAAAAGTTTATCAGAGTATTAAAACCGGTGTTACAAATACAATATCATAACCATAGGATAAACGAGAACTACCTACGAGCTCCCGAGCTAACCAACACTAGGCCACTTCTAACGCGACCCTCTAATCCAACGATCCTGAACCTGAGTACATAGCCAAAAACAAAGTAGTACGTGAGACAAAATAGTCTCGTGAGATACATGGGTTTTCGACCCATTCTCAAAAGATTTATAAAATAATATTTATAACATTAAAAATACTTATCCTTATCATTTCTTATTAATTCATAACTCATTTTTCCATTCATTTAACCGTATAAACTAATAAGCTTACCATAAGCTTACTCGTCATCTAATCACATACTTGTAAGTTATCTCCAGACTTACACTTTCATTATCACATATGCAACGGACCTCTCCGAAGCCAACTCTCCCGATATGGGACGTCATAGGTAAACTATCAAGGTAATTGGGAACCCCCATCTTACCGAGATTCATAAGCTCTCCCCGTTCCCAGGTCGTCATGCTCACCCATCATTGGGTGTCGTAAACTGTGACATTCTACTCTTTGCGCAGGGAGGTACCACCCCAAGTAGACGTCTCATGCTCCCCCATTTCTGGGCGGTCTTATTCCGGATTTTTCATTTCACATATGAGCCTCAGCTCCTTTCATCACTTATTAGAATACATTTATTCTAATTTATCATGCTATTCTCTTTATTATTTCCTTTTAAATCTTGACTTTACCAAGTCCTTTACTAATTTAAAACATATTCATCTTTTATCAAAATCTTATTACTTTGACTCTTCTTTGACTAGAATACACGTTTTTTTACTAGTCACTTATTACTTATTCTCTTAGTATTTCAATATCTACTTTTATTAGTATAATATACGAATCGATACTCATTACTTAAAAATCAATGTCTCAAGCTTTATTAATACATATTATTAATAAATCGATTATCAAGCTCTTTTAAATCATTATCTTTATTCATACATCTTATTTATGAAAACTCACTAATTACTTTTATTTATCATAATCTCTTTCAAAATCAACAATCGTTTAGATATACTAAAATAGTCCAATACTAGCATTTTCTCATCATATCAATCATATCTTTATTAAAAACGTTCATTAATAAAGACTCTTAAAACATCATAGTTTCCAAAATCATTTGCTATGTACCCAGTAAAAGTCTCATGTACTCACCTTAGCCAAGCTAACTCCAAATCGTGTCTAACAACACGAATCCTTGCTTTCCAACTTGTGAAATGTCACCAATCTTTAGGCCTTCTTGACCTTTGATGTTTAGATCCTTCAAGATTGAAGAGAATTTGAGCTCTTGAGCTCCAAAAACGACCAAGAACACTCCCAAATCGGCTGCACTATGTGTGGAGTTGAATGAGAAATGAAACCCTAGCTCACACACAAGTTTATATATTCCAGACCAAATTCGCGCCGAGCTCGCGCCGCGAAGTGACGCGGGATTGCCACTTAGAAGCCGATCTTTTCCAGCTTTCGCGCCCCGTTCGCGCCGAGTTCGCGCCGCGAACCAAACGCGACACCAAACGCGACCCTCTCGCGTTTCGTCTCTAGAGTTGCTGCTTGAACTCGCGCCTGCCTCGCGCCTTCCTCGCGCCGCGAGGGCTGCCTGGGTCAGTTTCTTGCCTTTTAAACTTGTTTCCATCCATGCCTTGACCCATACTTGGTTATATCAAGTCCCAAACATTCAAACACTCGATAAAACCCAACGGAGACTCGATTAAATATTTTCCCACCTTTATTCCTCAATATTTCCATTTAATATATTAACCGAAAATTCCGGTCGTTACATCTTACCACTTCCCAACAGTCTTCGTATATAAAATTACGGCCAACATTTTCACGGAATTGTTGACGAGAAGCTTTTAGAACGTCCTCGTCTCGCGTACCGCTTCCACGGATGTCGTTTAAAGAATTGTATATACCAGTGAAAATTTTCACGTCAGCCGCTATTTTGGACCATTTGCCCGTGAGTTGGTTCATGTTACGCTTCACAGAAGCAGCCGAGTTGAAGTCCGCGAGAATTTGACCCCAATGGACGATACTTTTTTTGTTATTCCCCTTAACACCATCTTCAGAGTTATGAATCCAACGTTGGGCCAAAATCACCTCGTCAGGGGTTGACCACTTTGTTTGTGCCCTTTTTGGCCCCGCTTTTTCTTTCCCTTTTTCCACCCTTTTTTCTTTCCCTTTTCTTGTGGGTGTCGGTTCTGGTTGGGTATCCCCCACATTTTCGTTTAGTGATGGTTCTTGAAAATTTTGTGAATAGATAGGTGTGTTTGGAGGAGGTTGTTGGTATTGAAATTTTGGTGGTGGTTGTTGGTATTGAAAGTTTGGTGGTGGTTGTTGGTATTGAAAGTTTGGTGGTTGAGAGTAATGGAAGTTGGGTGGTGGTTGTTGGTATTGAAAGTTGGGTGGTGGTTGTTGGTATTGGTAGTTTGGTTGTGGTTGAGAGTAAGCCCCAAAACCAAGCGATGGTGCCGGATTGCTTGTTTGACCCGACGAAGAACCGGCCGGTGAGGGTGGGGCGTCAACCGGTGATGAATTAAATAGCTCCCACATGTCGTTGGATACCGATGATTGACGTCTTTTGGACATTTTTTTGAGAGAGAAAGAAGGTGAATGTGGTGTAAAAAATAGAAGAAATAAGTGGGTATTTATAGATGTAAATGAGGGGGAATTGTTTTTGAATTTTTTCGGATTTTTTTGAATTTATTACCGTTTTTTTTGTATTTATTACCATTTATTTGAATTTATTACCGGTTAAAAAAAAGCCTTTTTTCTTATTGGTCGACAGGTACACGCGGGCCCCACCACCACGCTCCTCCTCCGCCACTTCTCCCGTCTCGAAACCGGCTGGCGGAAAACCGGCGGGCCAACCGGCGGTCCGTGCCAACGGCGTCGGAACCGGCGGTGGCCAACCGGCGGCCAACCGGCGTTCCGTTGGCACACGTCTAATTACCTTTTTTCATTTTCAATAGTCATTAGATATTTCAATTTATGAATCAGTTTATCCGAATAAAAACTTAGCTTAAAAGGGTATGGGTAAAATGATTTGAAATTTTGTAAGCTGAATGGGTGACTCAACTAACGGGTCAAAACATGTAAATCTGGGTACATGTTCAGTTGGGTTGGGTATGGTCGACAAAGATTTCATGTACTTACCAAGATTTGGAGCTTTTGAGAAGCTTGAACCATGAACTAAGCAAATGCAACATTGTGAAAAAACTCATTGATGCAACAAAAGTGAGTGAAACATTTATAATGCAAAAACTCAAAAGTGAGGTCAAAACAAATGTAATAAACTTCTTTTTATTACATAAAAAGCTTTTGCGTTCATTCAAAAGTGTGTGAAGCATTTATATTGCAAAAACTCATTAAGGGATTTTTTTTCTTTACATATAGCTAAAATAAACATTAATAGGGTTTATAGAAGAAATTCAATTCAAATAAGCCTAGGATCTTGCTAATTTCAAATTCGAATGAACAGATTTGATGCACAAATTGATACATATATGTTTTTTTAATAGGATGAATATACAGATTCAATGAAGATTTCAGAAGAAATAGTAGTAATTCATTGTGGCAGATTAAAAATCTGAAGTATGAAAAGACTTTGACCGGGTCAAAGTAGGGATTTTCTTATGTGGGGATTTTCTTACCAAAACTTGTCTTCACTATGTTGTGGTATCTAGGGTCAAAAGTCGTAAAGGGTTAAAGATATTGATATACGACAAAGATGGAAAGGTTACGAACAACACCATGAACGTGGTCTACCATTAAGTAATACAAAAAATTTGAAGAAATAGTTGCTTGTCGGTAATTTATTATAATTTATATTCTTTCGGTACGTTTTGTTTTAGTATAGTTTTGTAAACATTGCAATATTATAGTGGATTGACTCTCGACTTCATCAGCCCGTGGTTTTTTTCCCGATTTGGGTTTCCACGTAAATCCTTGTGTTTTTTTAATTTTACTATTTTTATATACATTTTATTGTGTGGTTGATTATATAATATTTACTGAGAAATTTACTTTCGACGCCCGTGATTCATCACGGGTTATCATCTAGTATCAAAATGAATAAAACTATAAGTATAAACAAATATTATGACTAAATATTATTTCTCTTTTCATACCTTGAACGAAAACTCATATTTGTTACATTAAATATTTAATTGATAAGAAAAATGGTCATATATTTAATTTATTTACCTTAATAGAAAGAAGGAAAGAATATAGAAAAGGGCATCTTTATTGAAAAACAAAAGAAACAAAATACAACAAAACAACACCAGAATCCATCTGCTAGCCACAAAATAAAATACAATGAAAAGTAACTACAAAAAAGAATAAAAAGAAGTCATGGAACCCAAACGAGAGGACAAGAGCCTAGGACCAAGACGAAGAAAAAAAGTAAAGAAAAATGATATAAATATTTAATTAATTTGGTGCTTTGTAGTATAAATTATGGTTCAATTTCAGTCAAAATTAAGATAGATATAGAAAATGTTAAAAAAAATCTAATTACTAAACTAAATAATAAAAAATTAGACGTATGTATTCACTATTCTACTCCCTCTTCTTTACCTTTGATTCCACCATTTATGTCAAATCTTATTATTTGGTTGATTTGAAGTATATAAATTAGACTATTGTATCATTAATTCATTACACAAACCTAAAATAACTAGCCCAACCCACCAAACACAAAAGCCCATGTCAATACGATTAGCTACTTTATATAAGAGCATGTGGTTAGAGTCATGAAACACATTTTTTTTTTCTTTTTTAACTTTGTTTCAACAAATACTCAAAGAGTACCTTTCATCCTGTGATACTTTTATACTTTAACCCAAAAAAAAAAAAAAAAAAAAAAAACTCAAAACTAATTATATTTTTTTTTTCAGAAGAAATAAAATTTGCGTTAACATTGTTATACCCCTTTCTCTAAGCAGATACCGGAAGCAAAAGCTGCACCACCTACACTTCTTATTTTTGCCCGTCAACATTCATTTTCTTAGTTATTCCAGAAAGCCACTCAAATGTTTTTTTTTTTGTTTTTTTTTATTACTTTTAATGATTTTTTCTATTTTAATTTATACATGCTCAATAACCAAACGAAACCAAGCAGGTGGATTGAAATCCATACCCCGAATTTATTACCACTCAAATTTCCCCTCTTACCGATTTCCTAGCCCATAACCATTATTGTTAACATGCCAAACATACCTTTAACATTTATATTGCTTGTTTTGTAATAATAGTATATTTTTTAATCTTAATATTCTTTTGATGTCTTTAGAAGTTAAACCCTATGAAACATTCAAAAAATGTTATATAGACATATTTAAATGGACCTAATTATAAGCCCAAAAAGTGGTTGGTAACATTTCTATTTTTAGATATTTCTTTTAGTTCTATATAACATTTCTTAAAAATGTATTTAGGTTTATTGAAAAAAAATTAATAGTTTCACCAAAATATGTGGTCATTAGAATGAGCCAACACACGTCGACAAAATTAACAAGATGTGTCCGGTTGTATGGCGTGTTGCCGGTTGTGTTTTTAGTATTTTCTCGCCTAGTGCTGTGTTTTTGTCCTAGGTCGTTTATGGTTTGTCATATTCCTAGGTTGTGTGGTCGTCAAGCTTGTTGCTTGAGGTTAATGTGGTCTTTCTGCCACATTCCTTTGTAATTTTTTGTGATTAATTTATTTAGTCCTTTACCAAAAAAAAATAAAAAATTAACAAGATAGTAGACATATAATCCATATAGGCATATAGCATACCCCAATAATTTAAGTGCCACATTTGAGAAAACACGCCATCAATATAACTTTAATAAAATATTATTATTAGATAAATAAAGTAAACACACTTCTTGGTTTTCACTACCAACGTCCTCTAAACATCCATGCCGGATCATTATACGGTTTAAATACTTTCGACAAATAATAACCATCTTTTTTAAACAACCAATAAACAGGTGTATTGTGATCTGGTGAACCGCCACCAATTAGACTATCCGTAACGCGTGACCCGACCTCCACTCTCGACCGTCCACCTCACCCTCGGCGACGCGTCGCCGCCGTTACGGGTTCGAACCTCCGACGCGTCGGGGTGCTCCAACGGTCGACTATTCGACCGTTCGAGTCGACCGTTCAACGGCTGAATTCCTCTTCCAACGGCTATAATTCTTCAAACAAACACCTCCTTTTTTACCTTATAAATACCCAATTCTTTTACCAAATAATTCACAACTTTCATTTCTCTCTAAAACTCAAACACACACTCATTTCTCTCAATCACCATCTCCAAAAATGTCTTCCTCCAAGAACAAAGGCAAGGCTCCAAAATCTCGACGCCAAGCAAACACTCCCACACCCTCTCAAAGTTTATTTTTTTTAGTATTTATTGTAATGTTATTTTTATTTATGTTTTTTTTTAATTATTAATGTAATGTTTTTTTTTATTATTAATGTATTTGTTTTTTATTTAAATTAATTTTTTTTTTTCCGAACGGTCACCCATTACGGGCATTTGGTCGCTGTCTGGTCGTGTGGTTGATCAGGAGAGAGAAAGCTGATGTGGCGCAGAGGTGGCAGGGGTGACCAAACTGCGAATGGTTACCCATTACGCCCAGTCTTATAGTCGCTATCTCTTTGTCAAAAACATTAAAGTGTACGGACTTTGATCCAGAAGAAAAATCTCCTGCAAAAAGGGTATCAGCAATTATATTGTCACAAAAATGGAATCTATACCCAAGTTTAGGAGTGATATTGTGATAACCAAGATCATTATCTTTTGATTTTACATGAACACTAATCGTTGAACCTGGAATTCCGTCATAAATATAAACGGTCCATTCTTGAGTGAGAAAACAATTTGCGCTTTTTGAAGGTGGTATGCAAAAAGTTGGGGTTATGAAAAAGCATATGAAATATGTCAAAACAATGAAAATGTAACAAAACTTATGTATAATATGAGTACTCATGTTTTCAACCTCTAGACGAAGAGTATTTGAGTTTGTTTGTGTTAAATCACATCTATTTATATACAATCAATCAGTGTATACTAACAACAGTTTGCATATTTACTATATACTCATTTATTACTCTAATTTATTTATGTATCTATTATTCTATTAATAGTATGAAATTACTGTAATAGTTTGACTTCGATTCTGTGCATTTGATGACATATTTTTACTCTTCGATAAATTTAAAATGTTTATTTTAAATGAAAACTCAAACTTGCATCGGTTTGTTAGCAATTTAAAGTAGACCAAAACTATTTAATCAAACCAATTTAAGCAAAACAAAACTAATAAATAGGAAAAAAAAATTCATCTAGCGTTAAATTTTCATATGAATTACTTAAATGATATTATATGTCAGGTTTTTCAAAATTTAAAATTGAATTGTCGGTCTTGAAATCCTTCGATTCGTTGGTCCAATTTTATCAGTATCAACGAATTGGTTTCGATTTTTAAATTTTATTCTCAACTTGAATTTTATGATAACTTTATAGGTGATTCCCAAATTTGAACTAAATGAATAAAATTTCTCCAAGAATAGACTTAATTTTCAATTCTTCTTAAAATAAACCGTGCGACTATCCTCGCGAGCGTGCGACCGTGCAACTCCACTAGAACGCCGACACGTGTCCGAGTTAGTACTGCTCAACCTTGTTACTACTGCTCGTTAGTACTGTTCAACTTTGTTACTACTGCTCTAATCATTGTTACTACTGCTCGTTAATATTATTGCTCGTTAGTACTGCTCCCCACTTAGTGCTGCTCCCAGTTAGTACTGCTCCAAGTCTCCCAGTCGCATGTGGTATTTTGGGAAGATTGAAGTATATCTGTCTTAAATGGAAGTCTCTCACTTTTTTAGGTTTAAATTGGTAATTAATTCCAACTTTATTATAGGCAATAAAGACATGATATACAACAAGACTATCCGTAAGAGATAACCAAACCTAGTTTGGTCAATGCTGGCACATTAATATCACATCAGTTTTTCCTCTTCCGATTAAACAAAAAACAAACCCCGACTAAACTCACATACGAATGATAACATTTTAAAGGACTTGAATTGGAATACAATCATTTTAAAGGGACCAAGAATGAAACAAATCATTTCAAAGGGTTTTTGTTGTAATAGATAACCTAGAAAAGTAGAAATAAAGCTTGTCATCTTCCCAGTGATAAATCGTGGTCCTAAAACGACTGTAAATCAATGGCGACATCTCTGAGCACACCAAAGCTCGGTACAACTCTATCATCTTCAACTCTTCAAACACTCCTATACAAACACAAATTCTCAATTCTAAATCGTTCTCCATTCATTATCAATCCTCAATCATCATCAACATCATCATCTAATTGTTGTTATTCATCTACCTTCAATCTCTCAAAAAAAGCCCTAGGTTTTCTCTCCGATCATCGGCGGCATGCGGTACTGAAATCTCGTCGATTTGCCACCAGAGCAGAATCAACCAATGGTGCTGAGCCACGTCACTATGATTTTGACTTGTTTACTATCGGTGCCGGAAGTGGTGGTGTTAGGGCTTCACGTTTTGCCGCCAATTTTGGTGCTTCGGTTGCTGTTTGTGAGCTTCCGTTTGCTACTATTTCTTCCGAGACTACTGGTGGTGTAGGTGGAACGTAAGTTTGCTTTTAATTTTGTTATTTTTTTATGAATAAAGGATTACAGTTGGTGTTACAATTGAGGTTTAGTTGGTTTAATTTTGTTATTTATGAACCATATTTGCTGATAGTTGATGTTACAATTTAAGGTTTAGGATTAGTTGGTTTAATTAACATCTGCGTAGCTCTGTTTAATTCTGGATATTTTATTTATTCTATCTTTCTGAACCAATTTCTGCTGATATGTAGCCAATTTTGACTTTCAATTACAGAACTACTTGATATTAGGGTTGTTGATCAAAATAAGCAGAAAACAATAGCTAAGGAAGGATAAGATTTTCTTATTGATGGTGTTGTAGCAAGTTGAATGTCATTATTAACACAGAAATGAGTAGTTAGATTTAGCTTCAATTGGAATATGATAAAGTACAATATGGCATATATGTCTTGAATTTTTTGACTTAATGGATGTTTGTTTCTACCCAAAAGTATATTCTCTTACCTACTTGTTTTGACTCGAATATGAGATTTGTTCAATAATAGATCATATTAACTGAAAGTTGTTTTTGGTGAATTTTGACCATTTATCATTGATAACTACAATTTTTTGGAATTAAGGTGTGTTCTTCGCGGATGTATACCGAAGAAATTACTTGTTTATGCATCTAAATATTCTCATGAATTTGAGGAAAGCCTTGGTTTTGGATGGTCATATAACTCTGAACCAACACATGATTGGAGCACTTTAATGGCTAATAAGAATGCTGAACTGCAACGTCTTACTGGAATCTACAAGAACATTTTGAATAATGCAGGTGTTAAATTGATTGAAGGACGTGGAAAGGTTAGGTTTTGTTTTATGTTTTTATGGGTTCGGGTCAACCCAACCCATACCAAAGTCTCATATTTTGACCCGTTTCCTATTTTTTATATCATTTTCCAATCAGATTGTGGACCCACACACAGTAGATGTTGATGGAAAACTCTACACTGCAAAAAACATTTTAATTTCAGTTGGAGGCCGTCCATTTATTCCAGATATTCCCGGAAAAGAACATGTCATAGATTCTGATCAAGCCCTTGATTTATCATCAAAACCTACAAAAATTGCAATTGTTGGTGGTGGTTATATTGCACTTGAATTTGCTGGTATTTTTAATGGATTGCAAAGTGAAGTACATGTATTTATCCGTCAAAAACAGGTTTTACGTGGGTTTGATGACGAGGTAAAAATTTGACATGTTTGACTTTTTGTTACAAGTCAAACCATAATTCTTCATTTCTTTGGAATTTTTTTTTATTTTTTTTTCACATTAATATTTTCATTAATTTGTCTGAAGTCAAGCATTCTTGTTGACTTCTAATGATAACCCATATCGACTAATTTATAAGCTAATGGGTCCAAATTGCTACCTCTATTATAATTATCTTGTAATTTTACGAGACTTATTCCATTGATTAATAAATTAATATATTTTTTACTTAAACAGGTTAGAGAATTTGTTGCAGAACAAATGTCATTAAAGGGAATTGAGTTCCACACTGAGGAATCACCACAAGCTGTAATTAAATCTTCAGATGGATCGTTTTCCTTAAAAACTAATAAAGGAACTACTGACGGTTACTCACATGTTATGTTTGCTACAGGACGAAAGCCCAATACAAAGGTACTTTTTTTAAATAAATATAATATATGTCGAATGCTAATAAGGATTTATTATAATTAATTACTTTATTCAGGCTCCTAATCCCATTAACCTAGTAAGTTATCAACAAATTATCAGTCTTTGAGCTTATTAATTTGGAAAGTGTAGTAATTAAGAGGGTATAAAGGTAATTTTCCATTGCTCAAAATTAAGGGATTATGAGTTTAAATTTTAAACCAAATGCATTGTAATATTTGTTCAGATTAAAATAAAATTAAGATATTGATATTGATTATATGGGTGAATATTTTATAAAATTATAATGTTAAAATTTTATATAAAGTATTTTCATTTGGAAAGTGTAGTAATTAAGAGGGTATAAAGGTAATTTTCCATTAATTCAAATTAAGGGATTGAGAGTTTAAACCAAATGCATTATAATGTAGTTAAGATTAAGTTAAAATTAAGATATTGATTACATGGGTGAATTTTTTAATACTATTAAAATAATATATTATTAATAGTTTATATTCATTTGACATTGTAGAATTTGGGATTGGAAAGCGTAGGTGTGGAACTCGACAAAAATGGAGCAATATTGGTACGTTTATATCTCATCTTTTTGTCTATACTTGATCTCATTTTATTTATTATAATTTATTTGATATTTTTAAATATTTAATAATGTTTTTTTCTCAGGTTGATGAATATTCTCGTACATCCGTTCCATCTATTTGGGCAGTTGGAGATGTAACCGACAGAATGAATCTCACTCCAGTTGCTTTAATGGAGGGTGGTGCATTAGCTAAAACCCTATTTGCAAATCAACCTACAAAACCAGATTTTAGGTACAACACCAGTTAAGCATATGTACAACACCATAAAGCAAGACTCGTTTTTGACTTTTTTGAATTTTTGTAGGGCTATACCATCTGCAGTATTCTCCCAGCCACCAATCGGGCAAGTTGGCCTTAGTGAGCAACAGGTGACAGTTCATCCCTGCAACAACTTTAAATATTAGGCACAGTTTGAAATGGGCCGGGCCGGGCTGGATTGGGTTGACCAAAGGCACTTTTTGTTAAAAAAAAGTTGGAACTTTATAAATGATTAGGGTGTCAAATATGCTTATAAAAATCATATATTTTTTTTCAATAATTAGGTATTATGCACTAAAAGTAGTACACTTTGGGTGGTTTTTGACCCGTTTGATATGTTAGAGATTAAACTAGATGTGGCAAAACGAGTGGGTCGGACAATGGTTCAAAACGGGTTGACCAAAAACAACTCATTTATAAGTAAAAGGGGCAAAATTACCACATCTAGATTCTAGGTAAAACAAAACCTTAATCAACCCATTATAAGTAAACGGGCCAAAACTGGCTAATTTCCACCTTTAACTTAATAAATTTTTTTATATGCATTATATAATATCCTTTATTTATGAAATAGATAATTGAAACTTCTTATAAAAAAAATAAAAAATTGCAGGCAATTGAAGAATATGGTGACATTGATGTATACACAGCAAATTTTAGGCCCTTAAAAGCAACTCTATCGGGCCTGCCCGATAGAGTTTTCATGAAACTTATAGTGTCTGCAAAAACCGAACAAGTGGTTGGATTACACATGTGTGGTGAAGATTCAGCAGAAGTTGTGCAGGTTAATTTCATCTTCTATTTATCTTATGTTTATTTAATTATTAATTGTGTGATCTAACTAACTTATGTTACAAAACAGGGATTTGCTATTGCTATTAAAGCAGGGTTGACCAAGGCCCAGTTTGACTCAACAGTTGGTGTTCATCCTACATCAGCTGAAGAATTTGTCACCATGAGAACACCTACAAGAAAAATTCGAAATTCTCCATCTGAGGTATGACTAGCTGGCAAAATGAGTGGGTTGGGTAACTGGTCAAAATAGGTTTGGGTCAAAACAGGTCCTTTATGGGTCAGATTTGGGTTGACCCATAATCCGAACATTTTAATTTTTTTGTAAATAAATATGGTGTCACTTGTTTTTAATAATCTATTTTAGGAGATTTTATGAATTAAAATAATCTAATTTGTAAATAATTTAATTAAAAATTAACAGGTAGTAAAAAGTAGCAAAAAAGGAAACGAGACTAAATTGCACAAATTGTATTATTAATGCGAAAAGCCTCCTAGATCATGTAATTAAAAAAGGTATATTATTTTTGTAATTAGTTTATAGAGTTTTAAAAGTTTTGAACAAAGGGTGTTTTCATCTTTGGGTCAAACCATCCGGACGAGGCCCGTTTTGACTTTTTGACGCATTACCCAAGAATCCATTTTCCTACCTGTAACGTACATCCAGTAGTCATGATAATTTCGAAATTATCATCAACATGTTTATTTGATTTAAATATTTATGCTTATAAATTACATTGGTGAAAATCGATTCAGGGTAAGACGGATTCTGAAGCTAAAGCTGCAGCAGGAGTTTAGCAAGACTCTAATTTAGTAATTATTGAAATTTAAGAATCCCTTGTAAACATTATATATATTTTGCACATTTATCTTTGTCATATTAAAGTGGATTATTTATTTTATTTTTGCCTAATTAAGTCACTAAAAGATCCTATTTAGATCATTTGGCTACGGATAAACCATTAATTTGTTCAATGATTAGATATGGACAAATGTAAAAATATGATGTTATTCAATAATAAAAAAATGTTTTTAAAAGCATTTCTTAATATACAATATGTATATATTCATCATCTTTTCTAGAGTAAATTACGTGATCCTTAAAGTTTACTCCAATTTTCACGTATAATTTTTTATTTTTAAAAATTATATTTGTAATTTATAGTTCTTTAACTTAACGTTTGTTACATATTTAACAGAAAAAATGACCATATGTGTAATTTTAAAGGAATTTTTTTTAAAAAAAAAAATTGAAGGAACATTACGCTACAAAATCTGTAGGTATATTTCCAAAAAGATTATTAGTGTAATTTATTTTAAAGGAACCATGTTTGTAAATTGTAATGTACTTTCTTTTTTATCATAATGTACTTTCTTTTTTATCATATGAAACTAAAAAATAACTTATAAAAACCTTCAAACGTAGTAATGGTTAAATTTGTGATGAATGATGGTGAAACTTATCCAATGTATGATGCTGAAATTTAAAAAAAGAAAAAAGAAATTATATGTTAAATAAAGAGATTAAAAATTAAAATGTGTTTAAAATTTGAGAAAATTAAACCATATACTCCCTCCGTCCCTAAATAAAGTTCTCATTTTTTTGGACACAACTTTTTAGGAGATAGTTAGTGGTGGGGTTTTTGGTATTACTTTTGATTAAAATATAAAGTTTGATTGGAGGGAGAGTCTTTTAGGAGATAATATTATTATATTAAGTGGACCCCTTAAGTTTGAGAAATGATAACTTTATTTAGGAAAAAAACTTGAAGGTAAAATAAGAACTTTATTTAGGGACGGAAGGAGTATTACTTAAATTTTTGAAAAATCATCTTAATAAAAAAAGTATAGTTTTGATTTAAGTTTGTCCACATGTCCATTTAACATCTTTCTCTATATATGGAGCCTAATTTTGATTTAAGTTTGTCCACATATCCATTTAACACCTTCTGATTGGCCCCTTTTGCTGACATGTAATTACCAATAATGTCAAGTGTACCTAGATGAGACTTAATTCGTCTTCTACAGCCGATGAAGAAAATTCTAGCACATTTTAGTAAATCCCTAAACTTTCTTCTTCAGTTTCATCATTTGCTTGCAATCTCGACCTCAATTTGTCTCCTTCAAATCTCGCTCACCATTATCGGCTTTCACTGCCGGTGTGTCTTCTTCTTATTCACCGGTAACATCGCCACCGCTCACGACTGACGCCGATTCCATCAAGGACGCTGTCCAGCGGCGTCTCATATTTGAAGACGACTTAGTTCTTCTTCAAGCCCTAATTTTCCTTTTTATTTTTATTGTTTTATTAAAATAGCCATCTAATTGGGAAATTCTGAATTGCTTTACTTATTGTTTTTCTAAATCTAAGAATAAAGATCCAATGGTTTTTACAACTTCAAATCTGCTAGACAAGAATAACTTTCATCGTAACTTCAAATCTGCTTCCAAATAGTTATGTCCTTTTGTTATAATCGTAACTTTCATCATAGTTTCTTTGATTATGATGTTATATGTCTTTTTAATTTGCTGAATAGTGATGTTTATAAATTGTCTCCCACTTTGATGGATGATAATGACAATTTCCTTGGATTTATGCAGATGCATCCTGGTTGATGCTAATGATGTTGTTGTTGGTCATGACTCGAAATACAATTGTAAGTTTTGTTTTAATCGATCAATAAAATATATGCATCTTTCTTATATTTATGCTGGCATATTGGTATTATGATGGAAAATAAGATCCAATCTCTGACCATATTTCTTTTTTAAAATATGTTGCAGATAAATGATAAGAATATGCACACCAAGTGTTTGTTGAAATGCTCCCATAAAGATTATTTTCTATAATTTTTAATATTTTGTAAATTTATTTAAAATCATAAAAGATGTATTTAAGTCAACTAATAAGATATAATGTTCTTTTAAAGCGTGAAAGAACCAAATTATTTTTGTTGCATAAATTATAAATATAAATTTGTTATGGGACGATTTGAGATTCTTTTTCTATATGGTTCTTTTATGGTATCCGAGGATGATGGCCAATGTTGTTTGTAACACCTCAAATTTTAATGCCAAAAATTCGGTCAAAGTAAAACATTTTATAAATAGAAGAACATCCTCAATTCGGATTTACAAAAACCTTGGTATGAAATCAGAGTATAAAAGTAGGTGTTACAAAATATATCATAACCAAGCTAAGACTAAATCCAATCTAGAGTTCTTCTATTCTAGGTCCCGCATCTCTATCCATGCGCACCTAAACCTTCGATCCCGAACCTGAGTACATAGCAAAACAAACAAGGAGTACGTGAGACAAAAACGTCTCGTGAGCTACATGGGTTTAGACCCCAAGGTTAATAGTAATAACCGAATCACAAACAAACAAACAACAAACAAGCTCATAAGCTATCATTCATCTATCCAGTCACCCTATTGTGACTCTAATACCTTGCTTTCCTAGCAATCATACCTAGTTGTCGGGACATCCCCAACCAACTAGAACCACATTAACTTATTAACCGGGGATCCCCCGCATTAACAAGCTTCAAGGTAAAGGCAAGAGGGAATCGCCCAATCTACCAATACCTGCCTTACTCGCCGGACTACTTCCAGTTAGCAAGACTACTATCATGGAATGGGCCGATGGGGATCCGCCCAAATGCTCCCCATTCCATACCTCATGACCGGGGATCCCCCGAATCATCACATCATCTCACCATATCATAACTCGATGGTTATGTCAATCTAGCTCTCGGCTATCACGTCTATCATCAAACAAGTTAGTTCAATACAACTATCGGTATAACTAACTATAAACTACTAGTCTACACAAATAAGCAAATAGACCACAACACAAGTAATAAAATGTATTTCATAGGCTATGTACTCAGTAAAGTCCACACGTACTCACCTTAGCAATAAAGATGCTCCACCCGTGTTCTTGACACCAAAACTCTTGTTTCTCAATCCAATCAACTTTCCAAGGCTTCACCGAAAGCCTAATACAATTATCACAATATGATCAACATCAATTACTACTACCAATGTGTTCATCTACCCCTAGATAACACCCATCAATCCAATTTCCCCAAATATGGTGATTTACCAACCCTAGGTTTAACCAATCCTTAAGATTCTTACAAATCATAATCATACACTTGTTTCCTTTGTTAATATACCATCTATTAAGTGTATACACCATTTATATCACCATAATCCATAACCCCAAGAACTAGGGTTTCAAACCCAACCATTAAAATACATAGATCTAAAGCTACAAAGATCAAGGATTGAAGATATACCTTAAATCTTCAACTAGGAGTGAAGAATCACAAGATTTGACCAAGAAATCTGCTCCAAATGATGCTTTACACTCAAAAACGCTCACAAGCTCGAGAGAGAAGAACTAGGGTTTCACTTGGCAATAAATGAGCCAAATCCCGACTTTAATGCTGCCAGACACAAGTTCACGACGCGACCATAGTTCGCGTCGCGAACTCTCCTTCTACACGCATACTTAGCGATCGTTTTCTAGTCGCGAACTACTTAGCGACACATGGCCAAACTCCCTGGAGCAAGTTCCCGATCGGGAACTTATAGTTCGCGTCGCGAACTCCTGATGGCAGCAAGGCTGCACTTTTTCCAACTTGTCTCGACCCGGTTTCGCCCGTAACTTTCTCGTACGGTGTCCAAACGACACGAAACCAATTCCCACGTATTTTATATGATTTATCCATAATTATCATATTTTTATATAATTTATTTATTTACAAATTCGGGTCATTACATTGTTGAACCAGTGGGTTAAATGTAGCACTATCTGGTCCACATGTGTGTTAGGTGGTAATGTAGCTGGCCTTTTGAATCGCTGCATCAGCGGTTCAGGTTTGTCAACCCGACCCGTTTTGACCAAATGTTAAACATATTAATTCTCTCACTAATATGGTTTTTTATGGTTATTTTTTTAGCTGCAGAAACTTATTATTCTATTCAAATGTTAGGATGACTTAATTTGTACACATGAAACTAGAAACTAGACTCAAGTTTATTCTTATAACGATTTAATTCAATCTTGCAGGGTGAATGCACTTAGTATCCTATTCAATCAAGTTGATTCTCACAATTTATGATAATCAAGCAACATCACATGTAAATCAAGTTTCTTGATTGTTATCATAATTCATTTTCACCAATAATGGCAAGAAAATCAATAAAATGCCATCCAAAAGTTAAACCGAATCAACTCGGTTGTGTGTGGAATTTTAGTGGTATGTTTGACCACCACCACCATAACCGCCCTCACCGGAAAATGTTGTGATATGAGAGCCATAAGAACAATTTTAAGGTGAGTTTACTTTATGTTCATAATTTTGTTATTTAATTATAATTTTAACTTCTATTTTCTTGTTCCAATTAACAATGTAGATTAACTGGTGTTAGCTCAAAATGTTTCGAATTTAGATAAACTTGGTGAAGTGGCATTGACAGAAATTCATTTAGGTAATGGAGTTCAAATAAACTGATTTAGAATCTCATATAAATTCGAATATGCATGGTTCTTTGAAAAGATTTTGATAAGCCAATTGAATATATTATAAACTACTACTAATAGTACAAAATGGTACTTAAGTTTGTCATAAATACTTGAACAATTTTGATCTTGAAAATTCCTTTGTTGACTGAAAAAGTCAAACTGAATGTTGTGATTTATTGTGTAACATCACGAGACCCGACCTAGAATATCTTATTACTTTTGCTAAGTAATATCTCATTGTTTATTATTTTATTATTTTATATGATTTTATTTGATTTAATTGAATTAATTGTATTTTTTAACCATGGGGTTAAAAATTAGTAAAACTGAGTTATTAAAATGTTAAAATGATTTTTACATATTTGGGTTCACTTCTGAACCGGGGTTCTAAAAATATCTTCGTTGTTAAAATTGGAGTTAGTTAGGTCTAAACTAATTATCTACGAACCTATTATCCTATATTGTGTTTAATGAAAAAATACCTGTGTGGGGAGGGGGGGTGTACGTGTTTTGTTTGTGGGCAGGTGTCAATTTGGGTTTTCCTCTTCTTTCTTTGCCAGACACACGACACACACACACACACTCAACACACACTTGAAGCTTTTCTCCCAAAATTGAAGATCAATCCTTGTAGTTCTTGTCTCCCTTGTGTGATTTTCGGATTTTAGAAGCAACCTAAGAAAAGGGAAGGAGCCTCAGTGATATAAGATTACTGAGCTCGGTACTAAAAGGAAGCTAAGGTGAGTGGATTTAACCTTCTTCTTGTGTGATGTACAAAGGTTTTGGTATGGTAGACTTGTAGGAGAAAAATGCAGCATTTTGGCTGGTCTGTGGAGATAGCGGCGCTATCTCTAAGATAGAGGCGCTATCTCTGCTTCGTATTTGGAAAATTGAACAGCGGCCCGAAATAGCGTTTGGTATTGAGATAACGGACGCTATCTTTTGGTGGATAGCGCTATCTTCGGATAGCGGCGCTATCTCCTTGAAAGATAGCGACGTTATCTTGGATAGCGGCGCTATCTTGGATAGCGGCGCTATCTTGGCTGGTTTTTGGGAAAATTCATTTTTCTTGGTTTTAATAATTTTCCGGTGGTACCATTAATTGTGAGATTGTTAATGGTAGTATGTGCACATGTTTTCTAGAGTTTAGCTATGAGTGGGTTTTGACTAGGCTTCGTTACTATTGGATGGGGTGCTCGGACTCCTACGGATGTGTTCCGTCAGGGGGGACTACCGTGCCAATAGTAAAGTAGCCATCGGTAAACTGTTGTTCGGCCAACAACAGTTGTAGGTTCTGCACAAGTCCGCCGATACTCTCATAACGTCCAATTGCTTGTGGAAGTTTGGACGAGTTTTCCAGATTGATTTCTCTTGTCTCTAATTTGTTGTGGTTATGCAAGTTGATTGTTATTTCTATTCACGTAGCTTTGTGCTAATCCCTCATTTGTTGACTCTTTTCAGGTTGTGGATTTGGCTTGTCTAGAGTCTGGTTTTGGAAGTCTGACCGCACTCTGATTTTGTATACCGGGTCGAGCATGTTTTAGTAACACCTTTAAATGATTTTATATATTTGGTTATTATGTAAAGTTTTATGATGTGTAATAATTAGGGCTATGTCTTTATTAAAATCGCTTCCGTATGTTTTTCTTTTTTTTTTTAAAAAAAAAATGGCTCTTAGATTGTGGTGTTACATATTGTTTCAGGAGCAGGGATTGCGAAGAGCCAGCTACATTCGTTTGATTCAATTAAAAGGTCATTACAAGTCTTAAAGTACAATACGAATTGTCACAAAGATAGGACTAAAGGTACTTAAATGTTTTAGATACCCATATATCTTATTTTCAACTAATGTTCATAATTTTTTTGTAGATTATTTTTTATATAGTACTTCTTTATATAAACCGGGTAATTAATGAATCCACAAAATTAGTGAAAATTTTAACTCATGTAGTACAGATTGAGAATGAGTATGGATCTATTGGATTCTTGACTTTATTTGAGAATTAAAGATTGGTTATATATGAGCAAATTTTGAATTTCATTTTCAAGAGTTTATTAATATGGAGAATGACTCGAATCTTGAGAACTCTCCGGTTAATGGCTCTACTATAGTACTAACATATGTCCCACCCAACCAAGAGGCCTGAAATGATAAACAATATCAAGGGTAATTATGTAAAAGACACATGAAGATATAACATAATTAGAGTATAATATAATATATATTAACAATAACGAAATTGGTTAAATCTTTTTCAGTCAATTCCATATCCGCGGTGTCATCTAAAAGGGCAAGAGACAATTCATTCTCATCTCATCTGCAAATATGAGGCCTATCAAATGGGTTAGCCACAAGCAATTCATTCAACTTCAAGAAATTATATGATCTATTGAAATGAAAAAATAAATTAAACGCGGAAACAATAAATTTGATTAAAGTTGGAGTAATAGTTGCCTTTTCTGAGCTTGTTGATGACAAAATACTGAAATAGAAAGAGGTGATTAACCAAGTAAGGCAGAAATAACATCACCTACTTCTCAAAGCGACATTGATTTCAACTGTAAAAAAAAAATAAAAAAATTGGCTGTCATGACTCATGAGATATAGTGATACACTTTATTTATGGAAAGTACATGGATAAAACTAGGCAATCAGATAAACCTGAAAGATATAATTAAATCAACCTATTGATAAATCTAATAATTATTTACTTCGGAAAAACTGAAAAAGTATATGTGTATTAACTATACGAAGACTATTTTATTTTTACCAATTATTAATATATAAAAAAAACGTTTATTCATCATTTTAGTTATGGATTTTTATATTATTTCAACAGTATCATTATTCTGTTATTTTTCTATATCTCTTTCGAAACATGTCTGCCCATTCGGGCGGGCTTTGAAGCTAGTTATATATATAAAAATTAGAGATTAAAAAGTAAAAACACTGTGAAAAGCGTTAAGGAGTTAAAATGAAAAATATGTCAAAATATGAGGAGTAAACAATTATTAACTTTAAAATATGATTTAAAACAGTGTATCACATTTTTGTATTTTTTTTCCTTGTATCAATTTGTTTATTGTTTGTTTATCTTGCCAACTAATGGCATTAGCGTTGTTCTTAGCCCAAAATTCTCCATTTTACATATTTTTACTCGTTTTTAACTTAAAATCTATAAGATACAATCATATCTCAAATTATTTTGTTTCTTTAATAAGATTAAATGAAATATTCCATCAAGGGTAAAATAGTAAAAATACAACAAAAAGAGAAAGTACATCACGTGCTTTAAAATGGAGCGTAAAATTGAAACAAAGGCGCGAAGTATCCGATATTCTCCCGCTCTCATTTTCTTCTATTTCTTCCCCATTTCTCTTTGGTTTCATCCTCCCCTCTCTCTCTAAAGCTCCACTTTCTCTCTCTAGATATCCAAAACCCTAGCTCAAAATGCACGGCCACCTACCTCATCCCGTAACTCCCGGCGGCGCCACCGCTATCTCCGAAGCTTATCTTGCCAAAAAAGGAAAGCGAAGAGGTAGCTACAACTGTGGCCGTTGTGGTCAACCGAAGAAAGGCCATGTTTGTCACTTACCTCCTCCATCGATCGATGATTCTAACTCAGCTGCTGTAACTCCGACTGATTCGTCGACTTCATCGGTGGCCACTAATGTCGCGGTTTCGCCGTTGATTACGATCCGTTCGGTTCAGCGGCAGCAGCCGTACTCTAATTTACGGCGAGCGTTGTCGTTCGATGATATCGATGTTCGTGAGTTGCTGGATTCGGAAGATGAGGAGGAGGAATCGGATGAAGTGGAAGTTGATATCGGATCTGGTAAGTTGCCGATGAGCTGTTTATGGGAGGTGATGAGGAGATTGCCACCGCCGTCGTTGTTGTCGGCGGCGAAGGTGTGTAAAGGATGGCGAGATGTTACCAAACGGCTTTGGAAAGCTGCTGAGGAGCTCCGACTTAAGGTTCCGGCGAAGACACAGGTCGGTTTTGTTGGATCGGTTCTGCAGAAATGTCCGGCACTTGTTAGACTCTCACTTACGATGGAAAGGTTCGGAGATTTTCAGATCTAGGGTTTTGTTTACTGATCGGGTTATTAAGTTTGGTGCGACGTCGTATAGACCGATTAATTAAGTTTTAACACTAATACTTGCGAAATTATTACAAACATATGCTGTAACAGTCAGTGGACACTGATCCGTGATTTTAATCTCATTAAATGGATGCTCTAAAACCAATCAAATTGAAATGTTTAAAGCTAATAAGTTTATTAAAATACAACATTACAGCAATGAGATTTTGCAGTTAAGATGAACATCAGATGAAAAATGGTAATTTGGGTATTTACTCATATACTTGGTTGTTTGAATTTTGCAGTGATATGGATTCAACTATGCTAGCCTGCATTGCATTTTCCTGCCCAAATCTGGAATCAATGGAGATACATACCAGTGAAGGCGCATTTAACCGTATTACTGGGTATCCTTCACAACTTATTTATTTGGTGTGCATTATTGCTGAGTTAATATATGAGAGCTTGGTTGGATTTTGGATAAATGTTTATTTGCATTGCATTGAGATTTACATGTTTACTAATCATGCTTTAATACACATTGTATATTCTAGCAATCTGTTTTTATAGCCAGATATATGTGTGTGCACGTATATATTATCATGTATTTTGTTCTTACTGATTTGGGCATGTTTATGTAGTAGTATTTACCAGTTCTATAAACGAATTTGGTATCAAATTTCTAATGTGATTGGTTTGTGTTGCCCGATAATGCCAAATCTACAGCTGATTGTGCTCTTTTGATTGAGTTTAGCTGCACTTTAAAGTGCATTAATCAAATTGCTTAGACATTAATCTACCACTACACTGGATACTGGTTTCATCATAAATATGTTCCAATTTACATATTATCACTTTAGTTGATTATCTTTCTCTGAATCTGATTTTTGCTTAACTGTGTGATTTTAGGGACGAATTGGGTCGTTTTGTCGCTGATAAACGTTGCCTCACAAGTTTAAAAATGGAAGGGTGTTCTAACCTTGGAGGTTTTGTTCTTTCCTCCAACACACTCTCAACTCTTTGGCTTTCAGATCTCCATTCACTTTCAAAAATGGTACATTTCCCTGAATATGTAAATAAAAATCACATTTTTCTTTATACATGATTCTTAATTTTGCATTTTTTTTCTTAATTAGGTTTTTAATCTCCCAAATCTAAACGAAATATCCCTTGATTTTTCTCGCCAAGAGAATGATAGCACTGATCTTACTTGTATGATGGATGGTTTGGGAAGAAGTTGCCCTAGATTGAAAAATATTCATATTGCTTCTCTTCAACTGTCACATTCAGTAGTGCTTTCTCTCACTGCTGCAAATTTAAGGTATATTAAATTCTATTTGTGACTACTTAGTTTTCTTTTAATATATTTATCTAATAACAACATTATGGATTGATATTTTTAAATGGAAATTAAATTTGTCATATTTGTTGCATTTTTAGGTGTTTGCGTATGTTATCACTTGTACTTGGATCAGAGATAACTGATGCATCAGTTGTAGCAATATCTAAATGCTACTCAAACCTAGAATTGCTTGACTTAAGTGGGTAAGTATGCCTTTTTTTAAAATTTAATTTTTATATAATTATGTGAATTAAGTTAGGTATTTAGTATTCTTCATTAACTAATTACAGGTCTAGCATAAGTGACAGTGGTATTGGAATGATATGCAATGTATTTCCCGATACTCTAACAAGACTTCTTGTTGCTCTATGTCCAAACATAACATCAAGTAATTTTTTATTTCTTTTTTTAATACTAATTTCTTGTTTAATATAAATTAACCTTTTTTATTGTTTTAATTATCATTAGGTGGTATCCAATTTGCAACAGCTCAATTACCTCTCTTAGAACTTATGGATTGTGGGATGACAATTTGTGATGAAAACAATGATCAGGAATTACAAATATCACCAAACAGCAAATTGCATCTTATATATCAGAAATTATTTATAAAACATGCCCGATTGAAAAAATTAAGTCTTTGGGGCTGCTCCAGCCTTGATGTTAGTTTCTAATTTATTTATTATTTAAAAAATAATTAAAAATGTCAATTCATTCATTCTGATTATATCCTAATTTTGCAGTCCTTGTTTCTAAGCTGCCCAAATCTTAATGATCTGAACCTGAACTCTTGTAAGAATTTGCTTCCAGGTAATTTTACAACATCCTGATTAACATTATAATATATTTATTATTTAATATTTAATACTTCTCTTTTTGACTAATTTTAAATTGTTTAATTCCAGAAAAATTAGTGTTGCAATGCCCTAAACTGGAAAATGTGCATGCTATTGGTTGTCAAGATCTATTAATCCAAGCTGTTAAAATTCAGGTGAGCTTTATTTCATAACTTGTACGAGTAACATTTATCAAATAATTTATGTCTTTATTTCATAATTTGTAATATTTATTAAATAGTTTATATCTTTATTTCATAATTTGTGATATTTATTAAATACTTTATATCCTATTCTCAGGTCTCAAGTGATCCTAATCCTCCAGAAAACCGTTATTCTTGTAAACGAATGGCAGATGGTTCAAAAAGAGTTGGAATTCCGTTTTCATTTAGTCAACAGGTAACCTACAAAATTTAATTAAAAAAATATATATTTCAGTCAGAGTAATAATTTAAATTTGGATAATTATTCAAAAGAAAAATCCATTTTATTCTACTTAAGATTGTTATAAAAATCCGTATAAATTTTATATAAAAGTTAAGGACTAAACCATTATGAATAAAAGGTTTAGGGGTTAAAATGGTCTCTCTAAGTCTTAACTTGTAATGTTGATATTTTTAACAAGTTAACCAAAGTTAAGTGTCTAAATCATGCAAAAATAAAAGTTTATGGGGTAAACTGCCAAATTGGTGAAAGTTTGAGGATTAATACATAACTAGTCCATTTATTTGAGTTTTTTGGTAATTTGTTGATTTATTTTTGTTGCAGTCACCAGATGTTGAGAAAAAGAGTTGGAAGATTCGAAAGCGAAGGAGGTGCACCGTACTTGTGGAATAACTGCATGTAGGGTATCAAAATATTTGTTGTAAAACCTAAACTATGTGCAGTAGGTTTAATCATTCATTAAGGTGGGCCTAATGTATGTTAATAGGCTCTTAATAGAGACCTATTTTTAACTAATATTTTAATGGGATAAAAAAAAACTATAATATCCCAGTTTTATCATAATAAAAATGCAACTTCGGTTTTCTCAAAATTGTATGCATGCATGCATGCATGTAACACCTTTTGAATTTTAACATGTTTTTTTTTATAAACATGTATTCAATTTATTTTGTTATTTTTAAACTAATACTTCATTCGTTTCAAAATAAGTGATACATTTTTGAGTTTGCGTTTTTTGAGGTAAAATATGAAGGTTAATTAGATTAAATTGGATAGTTAGTGGAGTATGAGTTTTACATATATTAATTAAAGTGAATTTAATGATGTTTAAAAATAAAAGTAAGGGTAATGTGTATTTTTACTATATTAAAGGAGATAGTTAGTATTTAAACTAATACTTCCTTCGTTTCAAAATAAGTGATATACTTTTGAGTTTGCGTTTTTTGAGGTAAAATATGAAGGTTAATTAGATTAAATTGGATAGTTAGTGGAGTATGAGTTTTACATATATTAATTAAAGTGAATTTAATGATGTTTAAAAATAAAAGTAAGGGTAATATGTATTTTTACTATATTAAAGGAGATAGTTAGTAGGTGTGAGCCCACTACCTTTTATCAAATATGGTAAGTTTTCAAAGTGTATCACTTATTTTGAAATACCTAAAAATGAAAATTGTATCACTTATTTAGAAACGGAGGAAGTAGTATCTTATGTATATTGTTATTTTGAAGGTGTTAAATTTAAATGGCATTTTAAATAGTTACAAAAAATGCAAACATATGTAAGTCATAGAAGCATAAAAGTTTGATGAGCTGTTTAGTTTGGTTTGTAAAATGATTGATAAAAGTTTGAGTTAAATGAAATTGATTCGTGCTTAAACTTGATTTAGAGCTTATTCATTAAGTGTGCTTAAGCTTCATACTAAAAGTTCATTTAAGCTTATAAACATAAAAAATTTAATATATATTAATTATTATAAAATGTAATTATATATTTTTAGAATTATGTAAATCTTAACAAGCTGACCGCTTGTGATCTCTAAAATTAAATGAGCCAAACTCTAACAAAATTGAGATCGGGCTTGGCTCGACTAACTGCCTCCATTTTTCTGTAGCTTTTATATGTATTAAAGTTTTAAGCCCAATATAACACACTGTTTTAAAGCTCAGCCCAATTTCATATTGCTTTCTTTTTAAAGCACACAACGACCAGCCACTTTGGGCCTATAAAATGAGTCCCTAAGACTTAAGAGACATGTATAAGAAATTCAATTCACATTATACAAATATTTTATCTAGAGTCTGAAAAATGCATGTTTATGTGATCTGGATTTCAAAGTGTAGATGTCATCTTGTAGCATTAGTCATTCACTAAACAGATTGATTGGATACAAACATAAAAGGACGTTTGATAATTATTAACTAGAGCTAATTCTGATTAAGTTAGTTGCTAAATGAGTCAAACTTGTTTTTTATCTGGACCAGATCAACATGATATCTTGAATAAAGTCCGAAGAATTATGAAGAAATCAAATATACAGACTCGGATCGAGTTTGAAATTGAACCCAGTCTGAAACTTGGACCACCATATCAAACAACCCTATAGTGTCATGAATATGGTATAGCATAGATACGTACATAGGAAAAACATGGTTTATGTGAGCAATTAGGGAATGTACAACAACAATACTCAATCATTTTAAGAAGGTATGAGGGAGGTAAAATGTAGATAATCATAACTTTACCTGAAGATAGAGAGATTACTTTCAGCAATGAGGGAAATGCAACAATTAATAAAATATTGAAATTGTGATGTTTTGAAAAACAAATTGGAGCAAGTTGTAGCATTATTAGGTAATGTGGATCTAATGTAAATTATATTCAAAATACAATTTAAAGACATGCATAAGCATGGTCATGTGCAAGATTAAATTTCATGGAATCTAAGACAATTTTATTAGATGTAAGCATGCGACATGTAATAATATCATATTCCTTACTAGATCATGTAAGTGTACAATTTTTTTAACAGATAAAATGCACATATCAGATGGATATTTAGTTTTAGATCTCAACACGTTAGATATAGGCCAAATTGCAATGCAAGTTGCATTCTAAAACACTTGCATGTATACTGATTACTAATCTTATTTGTGGACCAAACACCACCTTAATCCAATTCCCATATTAATATATAGTTTTTCTCAATCTAGTATTATATCTATGTAGATGGTTGTATATACTATATACTACCTTAAAATAAGTGATACATTTAAGGTTTCACAGTTTTCTAGGTAAAAAATTAAAATGTGAGTTAAAATATATGGAGTATTAAATTAGATATAGCTCTCACTCCTTTTAAAAAAATGTGATACTACTATTAATAATGTTTAAAAGTAAAAATAATAGTGTAATGTAATTTCACTTTATTAATATTGATAGTTAGTGGAGAATGAATCATATATTTTTATTAAATAAGGAAACTTTTAGAAATATATCACTTATTTTGATTCACCTCTAAATGAAAAGTGTATCACTTATTTTGATACGGAGGTATTATATAACATTAGAACTGAATTCTACATTGACATATTAAGATAAACATTATATCTCCTTTTAAGGTTTTAGTTTGTTCGGAAAGCAATCTCTACTCACATGTACTCACATCTGGCAGAATTAAGTATCATTTTTGTTTTTCCAGTATATTATGCCCAAAATGATAGGAGGGCATGCTCTCCGATGATCAAGACAAGTGTGGTGGTTCTTAAGCACATAAACTGAAACCTCACTCTATTTTCTCTGCAAATTGACTAATCTCATGATGACTATCGGCCTTGCAGATAGCCATGAGTCACGAAAACATGAAACCAATCCCCTCAAGCCTTTGGATTAATGTTTGTTTGTTCATGAGAACGAAAAATCGGAATCTTGATTTGTCGATAAGAACCCGATCCTATCGGGATCTATGAGGTTATAATGAGAACAAAAATTTTGCCCTTTTTTCTTGCCAGAGGTATGAGGTGTTGCTAGAGAAGACAAGGAAAAGAAAAAGAGAAGCATAATGTATCGAAAATTTAAAATATGATAATTTAATAATTGAGATTTTTAATTATAATTTATTTTAAAAGATAATTTTCATGTTATGCGCCAACTCATCCGTCACATAGCTTGCGTATCTAGTGCCACATCGCACCTTTACCTCTTTTAGCATATCAGATATTTAACCATTACATTTTAATTAACATGTTTAATACATACAATAAAACAACTTTAGTTTGACATATACCATAGCATTTTAGGTATAATTGATAAATTTTGATGGAGTAAAGCCTTTTTTTAGCAGCATAATAAAAATATTATATGCCCGCACAAAAGAAAAACTAAAATAAAATAGTAGTTTTCAATGTATACATTCCTAAAAGTATTTTAAAAGTATATATAATTTATTCAATTTGTAATGTACGACATGGGTGTCAATTTTTTATTTGATGTATACGAATATTTTAAAAAGAAAATAAACTTATATTTCTTATAAAAATAAAAATAGGTGTGCGATTTACTTCTTATGTCTAATTTATCAATAAACTCCCGAATATAAGTAAAATAGTACGACATCCTTGAATTATTTGATACATATATTTATTGATATTTATTTCCGAATTAATTCATTTAAGAAATTAATACATATATTCAGGGACCGACCAGTTTAAATAAAGGTATGCGCCTACATTGACATTCACATGTTCACGTCTCACAAAATTAAAATTAAAAATTAAAAATTCGAATTCAAATCTATATCGTATTCTATCATGTATACCTATCATGTTACATCTTTTTATGATTTTACGTTAGAGCATAAGAAGTTACAAATGTTTATATTTTTCTCGTATTATAGACAGTGTTCTAGCCTTTTTGATTATTTTTTTTAATTTTTAAATTCACACGATTGAATCAATTAATACATATAAAAATAATAAAACATTCATAAAATTTTTAAAAAAATAGGTGGGGATATTGGGAAAAATATACTACGGAGTATAAAAGAAAGAAGTAGTGATAAAGTTAAATTGTAAAAATGTAAATTACTTGCTTTTCTTTGATAAACTTTAAAAAGCACAATGAAAATATAACTTCTCTAAACATCTCTAAATAACCTCATAAGTATAAATTCTTGAGCTCTTCCAAACACCAATTGACATGTGGAAGGGGGTCCCATGAATGAAACATGTGAAAGTGTTCAGCGGGTGTCACCCAAGGGTCAAACCCTTCAGGGTATATTCACCCCTTTTTATACTACTCGTATAAAAGTAGTGTGAATTAATCAATTAAGAATAAGTTTCTTAATTAACTAAATAATATTATATTCTCAAAGTCAATAACTTGCTTATATTATGTTTTAATTATCATATATTTAGTCACAAATTGCGCAAAGCAAAAAGTGAAATTATATATTAGCTATAACATATAGTGAAAATTCATTATATTATAGAATACTTTTAAACATGTTTTTATTTGTCGTAATACATATGTAGGTTCTAAAAATCTAAATTTAATATTGTTTTATTAAAACGTTTATTAATTATATTTCCTATGAACAACCTTAATAAAGTTTTATATTATAAGGTTGGAGAAACGTTCAAGGAGGTCCATAATTTTTTGGAAGTCCCAAGGAACAAACTCCACCATTGATTAATAAGATCTAATGGTCAACATTAATCACATATTTTATACATTGAGGGGTATTTTGGTCATTTTTTAAAAAATAAAAATATATTTTTTTATTTTTATTTTTTATTTTTTATTTTAAAATTTTTATTATTTTTTATTTTTTACTATGAAGGGGTATTTTGGTCATTTGGCACTTCAGAAAATTTTCGATTTTTTTTATTTTTTATTTTTTATTTTAAATTTTTAAATTTTTAAATTTTTATTTTATTTTTTTTTATTTTTTTATTAATTTTTTAATTAAAAAATAATATTTGTTTGATAATTACGTGTACAACTTAATCACATGTGATTTTATTGTAAAATCACATGTGATTTTAATGTAAAATCACATGTGATTTTAGTGTAAAATCAGGTTTTAGTTAAATCACATGTGATTCAGAATGCAATCACATGTGATTCACTAAGCAATCACATGTGATTCACTTTGCAATCACAAGTGATTCACTATGCAATAACATTACGTGTTATTAATGAAAAATTAATAATTTTAAAAAAAATTAATAATAAAAAATAATTTTTTTAAAAAAATAAAAATTTTTAAAAAAAATTTAAAAATTTAAAATAAAAAAAAATTTCAAAATGACCAAAACATCCCTCAACTAAAAATTAAAAAATAAAAAATAAAATAAAAAATAAAATAAAATAATTTTTTTAGTGCCAAATGACCAAAATACCCCTCCATGTATAAAGTTTGTGATTAATCTTGACCATTAGATCATATTGATCAATGGTTGAGATTTGTTTCTCAGGACTTTGTAAAAATCATGGAGCTCCTTGAACGCAACTTTATAAGGTTGTATGAACGCTTGTGTTAAACACAAGTTTTGTCATAGTTTTTACCGGATGTGTCGATTTCATGTCTCTTTGACTTTAGAGTAAAACATATATATTTAGATACTCAAATATCTAGTTAAAAAAAATAAAAATAAACTCGTATGAATAAAATTTAGGACACTAGTTATATATAAATCTAATGATAATCTGTTAGTATCCTAATAGTAAGATCCTGAATTACATCTCACAGGTTAAAAATTTGATCTTACACAGCAACAGCTACGTCATGTATCTCACCAGGAAAGCTCAGTCACCCCAGGGAAGCCTATTTCAACGAGAATAACCTTCGAAAAAAATATATAGGTTTAGTGATACCATTAGTTAAAGATCACTATTAGTGTTAATTGTTATGTTTATGTAGTGCTAACAAAGTGATTATCATCATTCTTCTGAAAGTGACTTTTTCTATTTGTATACAAAATTACTATAAATAGATCACGGCTCGCAACTTCGGAATAGCAGAGCGATTTGGTGCTATTAGATGAAAAGCCGTTTGGGTAAAACCGAAAATCGCAAATTGTCGTTATAATCAGCCACACGTTTCACTATAATCGTCGAGTAATTAAACACTCGCAGAACATTTTTGGTAATCTTCTTTATGATACGACACTTGATTGTCGTTTTTCAAGAACTACTTTCACATATTTGAATGGGTGTATAGTTTCACCTTTTTCCACTGATATGTCTAGTTAGGAACATAGAATATTACATTTGAGTTACGTTAACAAAAGGATACATGTGTAGTACCTTTTATATATCGTGCCAACAAATTAGGATATGTGCAGACAATGACGATAATATTATCATCTTATAAAAGAGATGTGATTTGAACTCCACACTAATTAATACGTATTGCAGATTGTTTTTGATACGGCCCATGACCAACAGGCCCAACAACCACTCACTTTAGCCCACCCAATGAACCGATCCAAAAGATCCACAAAGATGCCAATCCGTTACCAAGAATGAAGCAGTCAACTAGGAGGACTCATTCCTCCCTATTTCACGTGCATGCATGAGAATAAGGGGTCACTACTCCACTTAGTCTAAATCACGTTTCCCTTTTATTTCGCAACGTTCCAGTAGTTAGCTTGCATCTTACTTTTAGTTTTTGTATTTAAAGCATTGTCTTTTGCATTAATGGATATCACAGAAAATTGCTCCAAACTTGTTCTACTTCTCTAAATTCTTAGGAGACTAACCCATCTCAAATTGGGTCCCATCATTTGGTGCTTTCATTCCTCGAAATCATGCCTCCACGTCCCGATCCCACTAACGAAAACCCACATGACATCCAAACTCTCATACAACTCACCACCTCTCTCATTGCACAAATTAACACCCAAGCCACCACCCTCCAACAACAAACAGACGCCATAGCCAACCTCACCAACCGATTAAACCAACAAGACAATCGCCAACCACCTCCGCCGCCGCCACCACCACCACCACCAAATAATACCGAACGACCCCGCCCCCCAAAAATTCTATTACCTACATTTGACGGCTCCAACCCGCTTGACTGGATCTTCCAAGCACAAAATTACTATACATATTACCAAATTCCACCCGCTCAACGCATCACCCTAGCTGTTTTTAATTTCACCGGTGACGCCCTTAGTTGGTATAAACACCTATCTAACAACCAACTGCTCGGTACGTGGGACGAATTCACTCGTGCAATCGAAACCCGTTTCGGTCCATCCACTTACGAGAACCACCAAGCCACATTATTTAAGCTCAGCCAAACATCGACGGTATCCGCATACCAAACCGAATTTGAAAAAATTAGCAACTGTGTCAATGGTTTACCCAATGACGCGTTGCGAAACTGTTTCATTTCGGGACTAAAACACGACATCCAAACCGAGCTAGCACTCCACAACCCCACCACACTCCAACAAACCTACGGCTTAGCGAAACTCATTGAAGACAAACTCGCCGGTAGTCGTCCACGCTACTACCCATCCCCACGCATCCCTCCACAAACCACCAACTCACTGCCTAGAATAACTCCCCTCGCCATTACTGCCTCCACTTCTAACTCCACAACCACCGGCCTGCTACCCACCCCAAAACCTCGCAACCCTTTACCCTTCACTAGACTATCCCCCGAAGCACTCCAAAAACGGCGAGCTGAGGGCCTTTGTTTCCGCTGCCCCGAAAAGTACCAACCGGGACACGTTTGTAGCCCGCCACAGTTCTTACTCATCGCCGACAACGATCAACCATCAGAATTTGACCTCATTCCCGACACCGAATTCACCTGCCCAAGCCACACAGACCTCATAAACCCGTTCCCACCACAACCAGAAAACACCACTCCACACTTTCTCGCTATTTCCGATGCCGCCTTCTTTGGTTTACAATCACCAAAAGCCGTCCGTGTCACCGGCTACATCAACAACCAACCAGTCACTATACTCGTTGATTGTGGAAGTACCCACAACATCATACAACCTCGCATCGCCACACTATTGTCTGTCAACCCCGCACCGATCACCCCGTTTCCCGTCATGGTCGGCAACGGACAATTTTTGGAATGTAACAGTATACTTCCAAACACACCCCTCGAAATCAACAAATTCACTTTTAAAGTCCCACTCTACGTTATACCCGTCGCCGGTGCAGACGTGATTTTAGGCCTGTCATGGTTGGGATCACTAGGAATAGTCACAGCTGATTTTTCGATTCCTAAACTATCATTCGAAGTTAATGGGTCCACGTGTGTTCTCCAAGGCCAACCGATATCAGCCCCTGTCACCCCAAGTTCACTCCATTCTCTCATAAAAAAAGATGCCATTTCCTCCCTCCATACCATGATATATCACCACAAACCTCCTGACCCAACCACAACACCTACATTACAACATTCTGACCCCACCATCCATACCCTACTAAACACCTACAAACCCCTTTTCGATCTCCCACAAGGTCTGCCACCACCAAGACCACATGATCACACCATTCCACTCCTTCCAAACACTAACCCGATCAATGTAAAACCTTACCGATACCCGCACTATCAAAAACAAATCATGACCGGCTTGATCAAAGAGATGCTAGCTGATGGAATCATACAACCAAGCCAAAGTCCATATTCTTCACCGGTCCTTCTCGTACAAAAGAAAGACGGAACGTGGCGATTTTGTGTCGATTATCGGGCACTCAACGCGGTCACCATCCGAGACCGTTTTCCAATCCCAACGGTGGATGAGCTCCTTGACGAGTTACACGGTGCAACAATCTTCTCCAAAATCGATCTTCGAGCCGGCTATCATCAAATCCGCGTTTCAACCGATGATATTCACAAAACGGCATTTCGCACAATCGATGGACATTATGAATTTCGGGTAATGCCTTTTGGTCTCTCAAATGCACCTTCAACTTTTCAATCCGCCATGAACGACCTCTTTCGGTCCGTATTAAGAAAATTCGTCTTGGTTTTTTTTGACGACATTCTTGTCTATAGTGAAACAGCCGCACAACACTATAAACATCTTGAATTTGTTTTTCAAACCTTGCACTCAAACAGTTACCACGCAAAGAATTCCAAATGTTTGTTCGGTACGAACTCAATTCCGTTTTTAGGGCATATCATTTCAGCGAAGGGCGTTGATGCAGATCCAGAAAAGATATCGGCCATTCAAGCATGGGCTGCCCCGGCCTCTTTCACAGCTTTAAGAGCCTTTTTAGGCCTTACGGGCTATTATCGCCGATTCGTTCCGAAATACGCCCACATAGCAGCTCCTTTAACGGATATACTCAAAAAACCAACATTTTCGTGGGACCCCAAAGCTGCTGCAGCCTTCACAACCCTTAAGGAAGCTATGATGAAACTTGTCACTTTGGCTCTTCCAAACTTCAACGAGCCTTTTGACATTACCACTGATGCCTCGGGAATAGCTATTGGGGCTGTTCTTTCACAAAAAGACACTCCAATTTCATTTTTTAGCAAAAAGCTATGCGACCGAATGCAAGGCAATTCAACGTATGTACGTGAGCTATATGCCATTACCGAGGCTATCAAAAAATGGCGACAATACCTCCTTGGTCGCCGTTTCCGTGTCTTTACCGATCACCATAGCCTAAAACATCTCCTCACACAAACCATTCAAACACCCGAGCAACACAAATGGCTTACAAAGCTATTGGGTTACGATTTTGAGCTTCATTATAAACCGGGAAAAGAAAACAAAGTGGCGGATGCATTAAGCCGCCCCGAGACAGCCTTGCTCATGGCCATATCCACACCGACCGCTACATGGCTTAGCGAGCTTCGTTCATACTACCAAACCAACCCCGAGGGCAAGAAGTTTATAGAACAGTTGGAGCACCAATCACACTCAAATTCACCGCACACACTGCACGACGGTCTAGTCTACAATCGAGGTCGATTACTAATCCCTAACATTTCACATCTTAGATCTATTATTTTGCAGGAATTTCACAGTTCAACATTAGGCGGACACGCCGGTGTCGAAGCAACAACTCGAAGATTGGCCGCTGCTTTCTATTGGCCGGCACTAAAAAAAGACGTCAAAGACTTTGTCAAAAATTGCACAATCTGTCAAGCAACCAAATATACCACACACAAACCGTATGGCCTTCTACAACCGTTACCCGTTCCGTCACAACCTTGGCACGACATTACGATGGACTTCATTACACATCTCCCACCGTCACACGGTAAAACAGCCGTATGGGTAATCGTTGATCGCCTTACAAAATTCGCCCACTTTATTTCCCTCCCAACACACTACACATCACATACCTTAGCCAATACATTTCTCAAAAACATATATAAACTCCATGGCTTACCAAAAACCATTACCTCCGACCGTGATCCACTTTTTCTAAGCAATTTTTGGAAACAATTATTCACCCAACTCGGAACCAAACTACAACATTCAAGTGCATACCACCCCCAAACCGACGGTCAAACGGAAGTCGTCAATAGATGCCTCGAATCCTACTTACGAGCATTCGTACATGATGAACCTCGCTTGTGGCACAATTACCTATACTTGGCTGAATTTTGGTATAACACATGCTTTCACTCATCGATAAAAATGACACCTTTTGAAGCACTTTACGGGAGACAAGCAACAACAATTCATGATTACAATCCAGGAGATAATCGCACAGCTTCCATCGATGATACACTCATAGCACACCAACAACTAATTGAAGTTCTTAAAGGTGCGTTAGAAACCACTCGACAACGGATGACGAATCAAGCAAACAAACACCGAATGGAAAAACAATTCCAAGTTGGAGATTGTGTTTACCTTCGGTTACGTAATTACAGACAACATTCGGTGGCCGCAAGGGCAAATCAAAAACTGGCAAAACGTTACTTTGGTCCGTATCGAGTCCTACAAAAAATTGGCCCAGTTGCGTATCGCTTAGAATTGCCAATTTCATCGAAAGTACATCCCGTGTTTCATGTTTCCTTGCTCAAAGAAAGCCACAGTAACGTCACGTCCACAGAATTCCCAAGCGAGTGGGTCACAGATCAACCCGATTCGGAACCAATTCCCGATCGCATTGTGCAGCAGCGACAAGTCGGTCGAGCAAAACAACTCCTCATTCAGTGGAAGAACCAATCGATCGAAGAAGCTACATGGGAAGACTCTGAAGAATTAAAACTGCGTTTCCCAGACTTCAACAACGGCCACGAGGACGAGCCCTATCTCGAGGGGGAGGGAATTGATACGGCCCATGACCAACAGGCCCAACAACCACTCACTTTAGCCCACCCAATGAACCGATCCAAAAGATCCACAAAGATGCCAATCCGTTACCAAGAATGAAGCAGTCAACTAGGAGGACTCATTCCTCCCTATTTCACGTGCATGCATGAGAATAAGGGGTCACTACTCCACTTAGTCTAAATCACGTTTCCCTTTTATTTCGCAACGTTCCAGTAGTTAGCTTGCATCTTACTTTTAGTTTTTGTATTTAAAGCATTGTCTTTTGCATTAATGGATATCACAGAAAATTGCTCCAAACTTGTTCTACTTCTCTAAATTCTTAGGAGACTAACCCATCTCAAATTGGGTCCCATCAGTTTTATTTGATTTCCTTTTCAATTGATGCCATTTATATTATTTAGTTTGAACAGTAACTTATAATACAATAAAAATAGTTAAAGTTGTGGTTGCGGTTAACATCACGACCACCACACGATCAAACCACCAACCTTGGGTATTTAGAACCATTTTGTCACGAACTCAGTGGGATTGCACCCTAAAATAAACTTTCACACAAGATAATAGCACATGCTAACATACAATGTAGTGTTATTTGTTTACAAGTTTGGTTATTTACCCAAATTAACGTTTCCCGACATACATTCAACTTTGTCTAGTATAAATTTCACGACGGCTACTTATTTATTCAATACAAAATGTATTAAGTACTAATTTCAAGTTGTTAAAGTTTGTATTATCAAGTTGTTTAAACACGTATTTACGTTACCCCTTAGCAACTTTGAGATTGTGGAGTCTACACATTGGATTGAGTTGTTACTTGACAAATAAAAGGTTCAACTAATTCTACAACTTCTTAGATAAAAATCACTTTCGTCAGAGGTTTTCTGGAAAACAGTCTATCTGCCTCTTGGTAAAGATATGACTATTTACATCATATCTCACTCGTACCCCTTATTTTAAGGGATTGATCGAGTATTGTTATTGTTTGTAATTTACTGTTTTTAATGATATGTAGAAAGTAGTACATGAGTACATGTGAAAGATGGTACAAATCCTAAATTTGCTGTTGCTCTTTTTAATGGCATGTAGAAATTAGTACATGAGTACATGTGAAAGGTGGTAGAAATCCAAAATATTGACCACATAGGATTAGGGTTTGAAATTCCAAGGTTGGAATTGTAACATGAGGATGAGGTGGCATGTTTTAAGTGGGGGTCCTAGCATATTGTACTGTATGCATCAATACATGTACATTTAATATGAATAGGAGCTGTTTGATTGATGGGCATGGTGTAGCATGGGCCATGGACCTGCTGCCAGAAAAGGAGACATAAACGAATAGTGACCCAAGTTCACATGCCCAAAAAAGTCCAAGTTTATGGCCCATTCCACGTGTGGGTCATGGACTCATGGCCCACATTTCACTCTCAGCATTTAATTCATTGCACGTGTGTACGGTATACCCATCTACCTTATTTAATAGAAAATTTGTACTCCGTATCATACTAAGAATTGTCATTCTTATAACAAAATAACAGCACATATAAAAGTTAAAAATATCGAAACAAGTATGTATTATTTCCTTTGTTTTCATATTTACAAAAAATAATGAAATAACAATCAAATAATCAACTTAATATTACGTGTATGAATTCATCATATTGCGATGAAGCTAGCCTTTATGAATTCATGCATGCGGCCTTAAGGTGACTTTAAAATTGATTATTAGGTGAATATATCTTGGGATATAAAGGAGTTAATACTGATGAGAAGATAATGCAGCTAAAACCATTAATACTTATAATCAACTACTTAATGCTGCTAAGGAGTTGATACTGATGATGCAATTACTACTAAAGAAACAATATCCTACTGATTTCAATATTACTATTGATCGTTCAAGATTAATGCTGATCAAGCTATTTACAGAGTTTATCACGTCCGAGATCTTATGAAGTTTGTTTTAGAAGATCGTATTTGTTTAAATTACATTGTAATCTATTTCTAGAATAAGTAGGTTAAAGTTTTAGGCTTTAATGACTATTATAAATAGTTCCTTATGAATTGTAAACATACGTGTGTATTATACGATCAATCAATATACATTGAAGCTTTTTGTTAAAACTGTGTTCTTATTCTTACTCATATTTACATTTTTTCTATACAATTCTTATAATCACAATAGTATTAATCCGCTGTAACTTTTCACTGTGAGTAGATCTGTGATTCAATTACATATCTTATTATTCGATCCTGACAATATATTATTATTGATTTAAAATTATTAGATAAATCAACTTATATTACAAGTTATTAGCTCCAGTGATCTGCTTGTAGCTAGAGTTCCTCCTTTTATTCTAGTTTGGTTTGCTATGGGTATGTCTGATGATTTTATCGAAGCTCGGCTCTTGACTTATCTTTTTGTAGTTGTAAAAAAAAACCCATGATGTGTTTTTAGTGGTACGAGTTATGCAGTGACATACAAGCAGACAATATGTTTTCCTCGAACTTATCTCATTTTTTTAGGGAATAATCCACACCTCCATTTTATTTTATCTTCTGAGGAATACTCTCAACAAATCTTAAACCCAAAACATTTTAAAGGAAAATTAGTTACCTATGAGTTTTCTGCTAAAATTTTATAAAAATAACCTTAATAATTCAAACTTACGTTTGACTTGGAAATTTTAATGTGGTTGGGACCAAAAGTACAACTGTTGCTTCACAAGCTACAACAACATAACTTGACGTGGGTATGCCAAAAGACAAAAATTGAGGTATCAAAGTTTCTTAAATTTAGTAGTAGGTCGTGTTCTCTTGTGGTCCAAACACTGGTTTTTGCTAGGCTTTAAGATCTGAATGGCCCATAGACTTTTCTCGCGAGTAATAGTGGGCCATAAAGGCCCACATTAGTTTGACCATTGACCAATCGCCACCATTCATATCACCTTTCCTATACGGTGCATGTATTTGGTCTCTTATGAGTTAAATGATCATATTACCCTTTACCCACTATTTTTTCATTTTTCTTTCACTACAATAACATGTAAAAATAATGGGAAAAGGGAAAGTTTGGTAATTTCAAGTGGACGAATGAATAATGATGCAACATAATATAAACTACATGTACCAAAATAACAAAATGTTTCAAAGAGCAACCAAAACTTCAAACATAGTAGACTACATAGACCATTTTTGTTATTTACTCTTCATTTTATAGTATATGAATATGTAATTGACACAATAAAATGCATTATGTTTATAACTTTTTGTCAAAATTGGTATAATAAATGACGCTAAATTGAAACATGAATAGCATATTCCTATGTTTGTTAGCTAAGTGCTCGGTCTAAAACCAATTCCTATATTATTCTTAAATTCATCAAATGAACGGTACATTTTGTAGTTTAGCATGACCATTTCTTTATATAGAACTATATATTAATACGCCATAAAGGTTTTTGAAAAAAACAAAATAGAAATTCTTTATTTTAAAGTTCATCACCAAACAGAAAATGATAATGATGTTTATGGTCATATATAACAAATCAGTCATATAACTAATTAAAAAATAAATAATACTTAAAAATACGATTTTATTCGTATAAATAATTGAATAAAATATTAAAATATATTTCATGCGGGTGCCACCAATCAGAGTCCACACATGGGCAATGTCACCATCTTCCGAGACATTATGCGGGCCTACATCACATGGTATTCTCCCCACTCAATGGGTCCGTGATCCAACGCTCCAGATTTAATGCCAAGAAAGCAAAATTAACAGCTCATCACAGCCGTTGATTTATAGGACCACAGATTTCCACACAGGCTGTCTTGGGTTTGTTCCCGGTTTTATTCACTCATGATCCAAACTTGCCGGTTATTGACCAACATATCTCGGTGTCTTATTTAACCATTTGTCTGCTCCCTTGACAACTCATCACCGACTCTATTTAGGCGCGTGACTCTCAAACCTCTTTTCTTTCTTAACTAGGTTTTAGGTAACAACTAGTATTGAAAGCTGGTCGCTTTTGGAAGCGTTCGCTGGTAACCAAAGCAAAAATGGAAAGTGGTTGGCCGTTCGATCGAGTCCATCCCTTGAAGTCGTACCCTCCCAGGATGCATGAGTCTTCCGCCGATTGACAGAAATGCCGATTAAGCAATTCCTCTCATCCCAATAAAGGGAGTCACCCGTGATTTGATAGTTCCATTTTCCGCTGATGCAGGCCGATTGGGGTTTTGATAATGACAGCCCTAAGGACAATAAAAGGGTGTTTAGGAAAGCTTTTGAAAAGTCCTTATTGACTTATTAACTTTTTCAAAAAGTTAATAAGTAAATAAGTTGTTTGTGTAAGACAAAAAATACTTTTAAAATAACTTTTTGAATAGCCTTGAAAAGGAGTTTTGGAAAAGTAAGGGATCCCTTACTTTTCAACCAACTTTTTAACTTTTCATTAGAATTAAGTAAATAAGTCAATAAGTTAAGCCAAACATTACCTTTTAAAATTACTTTTCAAAACCAAAAAGTTAATAAGGACTTATAGCCAAAAGTACTTTTGAAGCTTAAAAAGCTAATCCAAACATGCCCTAAATAGATACGTATCAGAAGTTTGTACATCAATATATAACTACCTCTGAATTTTAGGAACCACTTCCTCCCATGATTTAATGTACAACTTTTATTAACTTAGAGACAACCCTAAGGGCTGTCATTATCAAAACGCTTTTGCAAAACTAATCTTAGAAAATGTAAAATCCAAACATTTTGTATTATAAACATGTACATGGCACAAACGATTTAGAAAATGTAACATCCAAACACGTTAAAAGTAATTATTCTTATTAGTTTATAAACTTATTTAGATTAATATATTTTTAGTAAATAAAATATTTAGTTTAGTCTAAATAAGAATATTATAAATATATCAAAAAATGGTTTTGGGAAAAATATACTACGGAGTATAAAAGAAAGAAGTAGTGATAAAGTTAAATTGTAAAAATGTAAATTACTTGCTTTTCTTTGATAAACTTTAAAAAGCACAATGAAAAAATAACTTCTCTAAACATCTCTAAATAACCTCATAAGTGTAAATTCTTGAGCTCTTCCAAACACCTAAATTAGCTTATCAATCTTATATAATTTAATAAACTCTTTGTATAATCTCTCCCAAACACCTCTACGAGTACAATTATCTATAGAAGTTTTTTATTATTGATAAATGGATGTCGCGTGAGGTAAGTATATGCGACTATGCGAGTGGGATTGAAAATCCTCATGTTATGAAATTTCTTCACACAGAGAATAAGTCACCTAAATCTTGTCCCAACCCTAATCTTTTATATAAAACTCATTTTCCATCACAAAACCAACCCACAAACAAATTCCTTCTCATCCATTCTATCAAACCCCACTCGCCGGAAAATCAAGAAACTCGCCGGAAATCACACACTTCTGTCCAACAATCAAGAACCGTTTTCCATTATTGATCAAGTGGATCATCAATCAAGTGCTATTAGACACATGGATCTAATCAATTTCGAAGCAACCGAACTAAGATTAGGTTTGCCGGGATCAACCGAAGACGAGCAGCCGGAGATAAAGACAACACCTTCTCCGGTGAACTCCAATAAAAGAAGCTCATCGGAAATGGAATCAAGTGTCTCTGATGAAAACGATTCACCAAGATCTCACCCACCCACAAAGTAAGTTACAAAATCCATGCAAAATCTATTAAATATATATGCACATGTTCAAGCATATACTTATGTGATGTTTTCAGGGCACAAGTTGTAGGGTGGCCACCGGTGAGATCTTACCGGAAAAACATAATTCAAGGGAAGAAAAGCGATTCGGAGACGGGTTCCGGGATATATGTGAAAGTAAGCATGGATGGAGCTCCATACTTGAGGAAAGTTGACCTAAAAGTGTACAAAAGTTATAGTGAACTAATGAAGGGTTTGCAAGTGATGTTTAAGTGCAATATAGGGTTGTACTCTGAGAAGGAAGGGTACAAGTATGAACATGCAACTACTTATGAAGATAAAGATGGTGATTGGATGCTTGTTGGAGATGTACCATGGGATATGTTTTCTACTTCTTGTAGAAGACTTAGAATCATGAAGAGTAGTGAAGTTATAGAGGGTTGAGGGTTTATTTTTTATTTTCAGGAAATTAAACCACCCAAAAAAGGGAAAAAAAGTATATGTATATATGATCTTGTAATTTTTTTCTACAGTTTTATGATGTTTTTTTTCTTGCAAAAACGGATATACTTCTTTAAATTTCAGGATCTACTCGATCATTTTTGGTGTTAATACTGTTTTTGTAATTAATTCTAGAGTTAATTGCACGGATGGTCCCTTAGGTTTATATCAAATTTCACCAATGGTCCTTTAGTTTTAAAAATTGCACCGATGACCCTTATTTTTGAAAGATTTTTCACCGATGGTCCTTTATGAAAACGACCGTTAATTTTTTACGTTAAGTGACCTCACGTGTGATGCATGTGAGGGTATTTTGGTCATTTCGTCTTTTGCTTCCCATTTACTCCGAGTAAATTACATGGTTGGCACTTTATGTTTATAACAAATTTCACGGATGGTCCTTTAGGTTTATATCAAATTTCACCAATGGTCATTTAGTTTCAAAACTTACACTGATGGCCCGTATTCCTGAAAAAAATTTCATAGATGGTTATTTACGAAAATGACGGTTTATTTTTCACGTAAAGTGACATCACGTGTGATGCACGTGAGAAGCACGTCAATACATCTATTCAACAATTGGGTAAACGAAACAAAATGATGGAGAAAAGCCGTTTAAAGTGGAGTTAATGAAAAGGGGAAAGCGAATTGACCTTTAAAGAGCTATTTTTCACGTTAAGTGACATCATGTGTTACGCACGTAGGGGTACTTTGGTCAATTTGTCTTCCTCTTCTCATTTACTCCCCTTTAAATGACTCTACTCCATCATTTCTTTTCGTTTACCCGATTGTTGAAGATATGTATTGGCGTGCTTCGCACGTGCATCACACGTGATGTCACTTTACGTGAAAAATAAACCGCCATTTTCGTAAAGAACCATCTATGAAAAATCTTTCAGGAATACGGACCATCAGTGTAAGTTTTGAAACTAAAGGACCATTGGTGAAATTTGATATAAACCTAAAGGACCATCCGTGAAATTTGTTATAAACATAAAGGACCAACCATGTAATTTACTCGGAGTAAATGGGAAGCAAAAGACGAAATGACCAAAATACCCTCACGTGCATCACACGTGAGGTCACTTAACGTGAAAAATTAACGATTATTTTCATAAATGACCATCGGTGAAAAACCTTTCAAAAATAAGGACCATCGGTGCAATTTTTGAAACTAAAGGACCATTGGTGAAATTTGATATAAACATAAAGGACCATCCATGCAATTAACTCTTAATTCTATTATAGTTTAAATGCTAATATATATCTAAGCTTGTCCAAGATACAATGTTTACAGGTAGTCATTCACCACAATGAAAGTGTAATTTAGTAACACTATGTATAAATGACATAATGAAACATGTTACTATATACTTCCTCCGTCCCTAAATAAAGTTATCATTTCTCTTGGGCATAACTTTTTAAGAGATAGTTAGTAGTAGGGTATTTAGTAGGAGTATTACTTTTGATTAAAATATAAAGTTTGATTGGAGAGAGAAATTATTTTAGGAGATACTTAGTGTTGAAAGTATTGGTAATAATATTATTATATTAAGTGGGACCCTTAAATTTGAGAAATGAGAACTTTATTTAGAGACAAAACTTGGAGGAGAAATGAGAACTTTATTTAGGGACGGGGGAGCATGAGTTTTTAGTGAAAGTTTTTAGTCACTTTTAGAAGTGTAGCTAAAAAGTTACATTTTTTAGTTGAGAATAGGTATTGCCTGTCAAAATTAAGGAATATAACGAGATAAGAGAATTAATAAATTACAAATGAATACTGAGTAATAACATGAAGTAAACACAATATCACTTATCATTTTAGTTTTAATGACAATTTTTATGGAAAAACTATGTCACAAATTAATGGCCAACAATCTATTACATTACTCAGCATGCCTTTTAAGTATTGTTAAAACACCTAGACACGTTTGCAACATTTATTTTTACTTTTGATAACATTTTTCCTACATGTCACTAAAGGACAATAGTTTTGTAGTGAGTTATTACTTTCTACGTTGTTTATTTAATTACTTTGTTGTTACCAACAGTCAGAATTTTTTATTTTTTTTTTGAAATATATGCTAAACAATATCAAAATAGAAACTTTGGGTATGGTTTTTAAGTATTATAAGGTACGGAGTATATTGTAAAGCTTCTCCGTTCACAAAAATATATTGTAAAGCTTCTAAAAGATGGCCATTAATCTCATCAATTATTGTTTGCATTTTAAATGCATGGTCATAATTACATAGCGCATATCTATTCCCACTTGAGCTTTCTACAAATAGTAAATTAACATGGGAATAAAAAAATAGAAAAAATGTATACATAACATATTAAAGGATGGCACCATTTCAGGGAAATATAGAAGATGCTAGAAAGTCAAACTTTGATTATGAATGATTCCATCTAATTATTAGATGAGACACTAATATACAATGCAAACAAGATTTTTTAGCAAGTTGGAATTCTTAGTTTTGGTCACTGGTCAAGATCGATTAATTAATTCAGTCATTGGACTTTTTCTGAGAGTTAAATACACAATGAAAAATAATACACACGTAATATTTCGTGACAAGTTGAACAATTTTGAAGGACTATTTTTTTAAAGAAGTAAATTAAACATTAAATAATGTTAATAAACTTTTATTAATAATGTGCCTTTAAATGCAAGCTAACACCATATGATGTCATACGGAATTTTTCTTTCCAAGAAATACGTCGTACCCTTCACTGTTATGATATTTTATATTCAATCAAATTCTAGGTTTACTTCATTTTCGTTAAATGTGTGCTTTATCTAGAAAAAGGAAAATACAAAAGGAGAGAAAATGATTCTTGGGCTTATAAATCACTGGGTTTATTGATACTACTTTCAGCATATCTTAAAGCCCAATAATAAATGGGCTCAATTAAGCTCATAAGAATCATCGCCTAGACGTTGTTGTATCTTGTTTATTTTGTCTGTATCATCAATTTTATACTTACTTTCAAGATCCAAACCAAACCCACCTTCTCTTGTACTCGAATGGAATATATATTTTTTCTTCTCAAAAACGTGTTTGCTTTCCTAAAATCATATCAAGTAATTAGATAGACCATTTAATTCAATTATAATTAGGGATAGTAATATAATATTATACAACTATTTTTTGATAACCTAGCGCTAAGTGCATCTAATTTTTATAGATCGCAAGTTTAATTACTCATATAGGTAATCATTAACCAGATGAATCTCAAAAAACTTTTATACTTTTCAAAAAGTAACTACAATTAACTAGACTATTAACTATCATTAACCAGATGGCACAAGATTCATTCGACTAATAGGTTTGAAATAATATGGTTCAGGTTTGATTCTGTTATTTTGAATTTAGAAATAATTAGAACTAAAAACTAGTTAGATATATTATCATGGTTTTCAGACATAAGATTTGAAAATTGTCAAATTCCGACTATAAAACTAACTTGGAACTAGAATTGAAAAAATTGAAACTGAAAAAAAAAAAAAGACAAAAAAAGACAAAAAAATAAATAAAAATAAGAACAAAAATCAATCCGAAAATCATAAGATTTTAATTCGATTTTTCAGTAAAAAAATAAACTCTAAAACAAAACACCCCAAAATCCATCCCCTTTTGGGACCTAACTTGCAAACAACCTCAAATCTCCCCAATTTCTTCACTCTTCACCATTTTCACAGCTCAAAAAAAAAAAAGAAAAAAAATGTTAGGTCGTCTCGCATCGAAACGTTTGCTCGAGATCCGTCAAGTTTTCCGTCAATCTCCTCAGGTTTATCCCCAATTTCCTTCCTCCATTACCGTTAGTTTCATTCAATTTTTGTCACATGATTCCGATACAATTTTTTGAAAATTTATTCGCTTGTGTGTTCTTCAGCCAACTCGATCGTTATCTACTGCCCTAAACTATGTAAGTTGTAATCGATTTGAAATTATTGTTCTTAGATTCGTCTGGTAGCTCATGTGATTTTGATTTTATTAACTATGTGTTTTTGTTGATGTTTGTGTGCGTATTAGCATATTGATACTCCTGATAATAAAGCTAATGCTCCATGGGAATTCAATGAGGCTAACAAATCAAAGGTTAGCTCAAATCTGTGTGTTAATTTTATTATTTTTTTGTTTTATTTTCATTTCAGCCTATCTGGAAATTAGGAATTGGGGAATTTGTTTCATAGTTATGAAATAAACTTTCACTAAACTATAAATGTCACCAAGTTAGTTAATATTTTTTTAATTAGATTGGTTATTTTTTACATACAGGTGACAGAGATTTTGTCTCATTATCCATCTAATTACAAGCAATCTGCAGTTATCCCATTATTAGATCTTGCACAACAACAACACGGCGGCTGGCTTCCTGTTTCGGCAATGGATGCAGTATGTTTTATTAGTTATTACTTATATTTATTTAATTTTATTCAAAATTATATCATTTTTTGAATGATAAATATTTAAAATCTGCATTAATATTGTGTTATGTTGTATAATGAAGGTGGCAAAAGTTGTAGAAGTTGCTCCTATTCGTGTGTATGAAGTTGCAACATTTTATTCAATGTTTAATCGAGCAAAGGTAAGGCTACAAACACTTATTATTGACATTAAACTTAAAAAAATTAATTTTTAATTTAGAAGATTATGAATTATATGTAGGTTGGGAAATATCATCTTTTGGTTTGTGGAACAACTCCTTGCATGATTCGTGGTTCACGTGATATTGAAGATGCATTATTGAATCATTTGGGAGTGAAACGAAATGGTTTATTTTATTTTATATTTTCTATTCATACAAAAATTTAATACATTTTTTCTGTTATTTTATAAATACCGAAAGTGGTATCTAACATAGTTTATTGCTTGTTAACAATATGCAGAAGTTACAAAAGATGGTTTATTTTCTGTTGGAGAAATGGAATGCATGGTGAGTCAATCATTATTTATAAAACCTTTTTATTTATAAAATGATAATATTAATTAATATCATTTTTTTTGCAGGGTTGTTGTGTAAATGCTCCTATGATAACTGTTGCTGACTATTCAAATGGGTCAGAAGGATATACATATAACTACTATGTGAGTATTATAAATTAAAATATATAAACTACCCCCTTTTATTAATTGTGGCACAAATTATTTATTAATTTAGAAAATTTAAACGCGTATTTTATATGGAAAATTGCTTGCAGGAAGATGTTACCCCAAAGAGAGTTGTGGAAATAGTCGAGGCATTAAAACGAGGGGAAAAGCCACCAGTAAGTCATGTATTTATATAAATATGGCCAAATGGTCGGTTCGGGTTGGGTAATTGGTCAAAACGGGCTCGGGTCAGGTAATGGGTCAAAACAGGCTCGGGTCAGGTAATGGGTCAAAATGGGCTCGGGTTAAAATGAGTACTTTTTGGGACGGGCGACATGGTTGATGTAAAATTTTATTTGTTCAAAGAATTTAAGTTTTTATTAAGGGCAAATTGATAAGTTTTTACATAAATAACCCTTTTATTTAATAAATAGTTAGTACGTTAAATATGATTGCCAAAATTATATTATCTCAATAATAATCTTAAGTTTTTGAATAATAGGATTTACAAAATATAAATTTTTGACGGACTTTCAACCCTTTTACCTGATTCATATGAAGCTATTATTTTAACCCTTTTGGCCCGTTAGATAAAATATAATTTCTACTATTACATTAGAGTATAAGAATCAATACATAAAAACAATAATTAACTTGTTTGTTCATGGTGATTTTTGATAGCGTGGGACCCAAAACCCGGACCGAATCAATTGCGGGCCCGCAGGAGGAAATACTACATTGTTGGGTGAGCCCAAACCGCCCCCATGCCGTGATCTAGATGCTTGTTAAACCCTAATTATTTCTCTCTTTTTTTCTTCATGAAAATGGAAATTGGAATTATTTGTGGCAACTGTTTTGACCTAATAGTAATAATGCTATGAATTTCGATGTTGTTGACATTTGTAATGCGTAAGATTTTATATGTGATTATATGAGCAATAAAAATGTTTGTAATCTCAAGAATAATTTAGTAGTTAATGAAATGTATATGTTCAAAAATAGCCAGTTTTGGTTTAAGGTAGGGCCCACATTTTGTGATAACTTTCGAATTTTGAAGATGAGATGGAAAGCCCGAAGAAAACCGATACTATACATGTTTTTGTTTTTGGTTTCTTTTTGGAGAATCAATATAATAGTTGGTTAAAAATGAAAATTGTATTTCAAGATAAAAAGTCAAAATGTATAAAGATTCAAAAAGGTGTTGGATGCTAAAGCAAAGCATAGCCCCCATCAAATCTGTCATCCCCAAGATGCAAACTTTAATTTTTCTTTGATTATAAATAGTAATTAGGTTAAAAGTGACAAATTTAATAAATATCTATTCACTTAAAACGAATAAAGTCCAATAGATTTAATATAGGCTTATTAAAATTGGATAAAGAACTGGCCAGAACTAGTGAACTAGACCAAACCGAGCTATACTAGTACGATCATTGTCTTGGATTTTTCATGCAAAATCGATTCTCGATCCGGTCAAAAACGGAATAATACCGAAAAAGTAGGAAAAACCATGATGTCTTTGGTTCGGCTGAAATCCTTTTCTCGGTTCACGGTCAAGTTTGGTTCAAACATGTAAGGTCCAGTTCTTAGACGGTAAACATGCCTAGTTTAGCATTAAATGAAGGGTTTTGATAAGGGTTGTCAATAAAAATTGATAAGATTGAGCAGTCTTAATTCTGATTGGAGGAGGATTTTGAATTTTATTAAAAAAAAGGAACATAAGTTGACTAATGAAGTTAAAAATGGGTAAATATGAAAATAATATTCCTATTATTTGTTCTTATTAACAGTCCTAAAGGTTGTCATTATCAAAACTCTTAAATGAAATTGATAAACGGATTAAGATTTTGTACAAATGCGTACATCTCTATCGTTTTATTAGCAAAATACTTATGCATCCTTATTATAATATAAAAAAATAACGATCAACCTGATCCGGACACTTTGCCGGCTTTATTATTAAAGGGGTAATTATTTCAAGAGAGAAAATCAAATCAATAATGCACCAAAGAAAGTCAATATTACTTTAATATCACATGTGAAAATCTTAACCATTCACATTTGAAAAGATGTAATTTTACGTTTTCAACCTTCTTTGTGATTCAAAAATGAGCATCCACCATTATCCACGTACAAATGCTTGAAAATAAACACATAATGATTAGTTTTATTGTTCTCAAATTTTTATAATCATGATTCGAAAAATCACAAGCACACACGTATACAATTATAATACTGAATCTCTTCAAATAAGAGATATATAGATTATAGAATATTAAATGTAGACATTCATACCCAAAGATAAAGAACCTACTTAGCAAAAGTACAAAAATATAAGACATATATAACGTGTATATATATAACTATATATCAATGTCCCCACAATCCACTACTAGCAACAAAAAAAAAAACTAAAAATTAAAGCCACCCCACTACAAAAAGTTTATAATCTCCCTTTTCCTTAGTCACCCACCACTCACTACTCTCACCAAAAACACAAAAAGGTGCAACATATCAAGCAAAGTTTTGACAACTTTTTTACACTCACTCCTTAAATCTTGTAGACTTCCCGTTATTTTTATAATACATCATGAGTGGTGGGAAAAAATATATAAAGTTACATATGATAGGATGCTAATTTCAACTAAAACATATTGGTAAAATGATGATTTCATTTGCATTTGCATCTAGGGCTAGGGCTAGAACTACATCCAAAGTTGTAAATTATTTGATTTTTTTTTTTTTTGAATTTTTTTATAAAGGTGGTTTGGATTCGGGTTTGATAATTGAGGTTGAATCGAGTGGTTGTGTGTGATAAATTGCGGATGCAAGTGATATTGGCATGATACAAACTGCTTTTGACTGAAGAAATTGCATTGCAGCACCAATGTTTTCTTCCATTAATTTTGCCACCTGTCGTTCTGTACCGTCGTTTGACCATTTTTCCCATGCGGGTTGGTTTCTTCCTCCTGCACCGCCTTCTTCCTATTTAAAATACCGAAAAAGGTCAAACTATTATTTAAAATATTTTTAAATAATTAATTTTTAAAAAAATGGATACATTTCTGTAAGTTCATTAATTTTTTTTAACGAAACTAATAAAAAAATGGACAGGTGGATCAACCCAACGCGTTTTGACCCGTTACCCAACTACCTGACCCGCCCATTTTGCGAATTGTATAAAAAATAAAGAGGATATTTTACCTCAACGGATGATATAGGGATGTCAGTGACAAGTGGCGCTACAGCACTGGCTCCACCCAATCTACTCATACTCAATACCTTCAAGTTACAAAAACATAAAATAAATAAATAAATAAATATTTAAAATACTTGTCTGCATAATTAAAATTTCGCAGCTTGAAACTAATCATAATGTTTCCAAATTTGTGGCTAAAATTTGTCCAGCACATATACATATACTATATATGTATATATCTGTATAAAGACCAAAAAGCTAATCCACTACTAATCCAATCAAACTGAGTGCTTATATATTGATCATTTTTGGTGATATATTTGGCAAATTATACACATTTAACATTTTGAGTAGAATTTTTTAGTAATATTACGAGACACATATAATAAAATGGATAATCGTATAATTAATCTCATTAAATAAAAGTAAATACCAGATATTATGAACAAATTTATTTTTTTTACCTTAACTTGAAGCCTTAGGAACTTCACATAATCCACAATTTCATCGAGCATTGCAGCTCTATCTGTCTGCATAATAATATAAAATATATATTTCTTATGATAAACATTAAAATAGATACTGCAAGAAAAGAAACATAAAGAATGCAGAATTCACATAGGGTCTAAAACTAAAATAAATAAATATAGTAATAATAATAATTATTATTATTATTGTAATATATACGAATAGATTGTGCGTGCACTCACCTTGTTGACACTAGGGACCAGTTCCTGCAATGCTCTGATTCTTTCAGCTATTCTTTCACGCCGAAGCTGTTTTGAACAACATTATTTGAAATTTTAAATTAATATAAATGAACAAAAAAATAAAACTTTAAGGCAATAAATAAATATCAAGATTTTGCGGCTTAATTAAAATTTATATTTTATAGTTTCCTACTAATTTTGATCAACCACAAGTATACTAATCACATATAACGCATACAACTTGAAATTGTTAAAATAGATTATGAAAATAAATCAAGAATATAATTACAAAATTACCCTTTCAGCAATGCTGTGTGGATCTGTAGCCTGCCCTCTTCTTGCTCTGACCCGTGTGGGTCGAACAGTAGGTGGATTTAGAGCGGTTTGAACCGTTTTAGGCGTTGGCTGGCCCTGAAAACCCTAAAAAAATCAAACATTTTTGTCACTGTATGAATTATAATGAAGTATGAGCTTTGTGATCGGGAAATATTAACAAATTATCTGCAAATTTCATTTTCAATTGAGAAAATTACTTGCAAGTAGATTTCAACAATCTCAATAAACAGTTTTCTTACAAGTTATTATATTGATTCTAGGTAATCATAAGCATGATATAGATGTTTATCAAAATTGGGCAATGATTCACGGGGATAAAGTCAAAATTTTGAATTGAAATGTAACTATGAAGTCAAATTATATGCCAAACATTTTGAATATAAAATTAAAATTAAAAAAACATACTAGTATAAAAAGATGACACAAACTGACAAGAGCTGACGGATCAACAGGCACATATTCCGGTATGAAAGGACAACTTTTCATATGATTCTACAGGAATGGTAGGGGAAGCAACTCATCGAACAAAATTTATAAAAAAAAGTTGATTCGAATAATCTATTTGACAAATTTCATACAAGTAAAAATTTATATATAAATGATGAATTTATTACCGAAGTGGAAACACGGCTATCAACGACGTCGTTTCGAAACCGTTTACCACTTCCAGAAGCATCATCCATCTTCAGAAACCCTCCTTTTCCATGCTCTAAACTCAACCCTAACGGAAAATGAAAACCTCCGCCACCAGAAATACCACCAGCCAAATGATGATGATGATGACCGGAACCGTCACCGGCGGAGCTCAATTGCAACATCATTGAATTAGCAGCGGTTCCAGCTAAACCACCTCCGTTTCCCGCCAAATTTGGATCAGTCGCACCGGCAAAATTAGCAGGAAACCCTAGGATTTGTTCGAAGAAATCGTCAGCTGAGCCGTCGGAAGGATTGCTATTCGCCATGATTCCGGCAAATTATAATCAATTTCAGATCGATTGCAACGTAATGATACACAAATTTTGATTTCCAGTGTAATTATAAGAGCAGAGTAGATATATATATAGATAGATAGAGATTGAGTATTAAAAGCTTTATTTGTAATGATTATGGATTTCTACTGTGTGACTGTGAGTGTAATAGAGAGAGAAATCTTTCCTTCGTCTTTCTCGCAAAGCTTAAAAAATGGTGAGGACAGTGTTAAAAGGTGCCTCATTTGTGTTTTATTTACGGATGTACCCCTATGGTGTAAATTACACAAATGGCCCTTGAACTATTTTTTTTCTAGTTTTAAACTTAACAGGCTTCCTATAAAACCTTTGTTACAAACTTACAATGACTAAAACATATCTCCAAAATCTAAATAATTTTTATCCATAACAACATTTGAACCTATAATTTATAGACTTCTAAACACTAAACACTGCTAGATTATACGTAAATCTTTGTTGCTGCTCACATTGAGTTAGCTACCCAAACCAAAGTACAAAATGACCATATGATTGATTTGGTAATTGAAAATCGTTAAAAAAAACTAATTATTAAGGTATGTAATAGTACATGGACCATTTGTGTAATTTTGTCTTTATAATATGTTAAAGGGCACTTAGTCTTTTACGGATTAATAAACTTTATATAATCATGTTTCTAACGTTTTGTCCTTGAACTTGAGGCAATTAGCCAAATATTGCTCATTGTAAAAACGGATAATCAATCTCTAATCACATCAAACATAAGATATCCTAATTCATAAATAATTTATAAAATACTATTAAACCTTACATAAACATATAGTAGTGATATTTTAGTGTAATCCTTCCGGTTTATTATTCATGTCTTAGGTGCTGTTTGGTAGCATCTGAATGATACAGAGGTCTGAATGATTTAGACTCACCCTTACATCAGTCCGATTAAGAGGCAGAACATGTTCAATTCCTGATTCAGATGCTGATTAAGAGGTCTTACCAAACACTCTGAATCTGTCTGATTAAGAGGCTGTCCTCTTATCTGAATCATTAAGAGGCTTACCAAACATCACTTTAATATAAGATGCATGCCAATAGGATGGCTATTGGTCAACCGACTTGAATGGCACACAAGCTTCCGTTGCCATCTTCAATTGTAGCTTTGTTTAGCGACAGAATAAACATGTGTATTGAATAAAAGTAAGTATTATGTGTATATACTATACTGTAGGGCCTCTAAAAATGGAAGGAAGTGAAGTATATTGTTGGCAAGGTATATCAGTTGAATGTTAGTTAGAGTATAAGCTAATGTAATACTGATGGAAAAAAAACTGAAATATCAATAACTACGATGATTGTCATGTTGCAGGAAGATACTAAATATTTAAGGAGATTATTTTTACACAAATTACCTTATATATACAATCAGTATACAAAGAATACTGTTCATTATAAAAGAATCCGTTCCGTTATCGAAGTCCGTTCAAAAGTAGAAGAATAAAAGGGGCAGGTAGCACATCACGTGGAAAGTTGAAAGTGTTAAAAAAGGAAGTATACTTCATAATATATACTCTCATATGTGAAAGTGAAATCAAAAGTAATATTTACCTGAGTGGTAAGTCATGTCATATCCCTTTTTTGCAACCTGGGTTCTATTCCTACTCAAAGCTTTTCTTCAACTTTTTTTATTTTAAAGCTTTTTGAAATGGCACTAAATCACTATAAACCCTCAATTTATATTATTAATATGGGTTTTTCTAATATATGCCTCTGGGGCATACATTAGGTGCAATTAATAAAATATTTGATTTCTTAATATATTTCGAATAACATTAATGAACTTTAATATTTATCATTTTTGAAGATACAATAAATATGATTCTTAGTTTATATGGAAATTTGATGTTCATTGATAGCACCTAATGTATGCCCCAGGGGCATACGTTAGAAAAACCCTATTAATATTAGTACTACATATAAATCTGAAAACTTATACTCTTAAAATAATATAAGTTTATCAATTTAAAAGACAAAACTAAAAAATCTTAATAACGTTATATAGGTTTTTAGTTTAATTAAAGTTACTTAAACATTTACAAATATTATTTAAAAAATTTAAAGACCTATAATGTTATATACTTCATTATTAGTTAGTTAAATAGAATTAAACATACTCTTACACTCTAATAGGTGACCACAAATTTTTTAGATCCAAATTAAAATAAATTAAGGGTTTTAATAACATCACTTAAGGCTATTTATAAGAATAGATAATATGCTTTAAAAAGTATTAGTAATTACATTTCATATGATTATCTATGTTTGTATCAATGATTTAAATTTTCTTCATTCTTTTTAGGATTAATCATTTACAATATAAACTACCTATGGAGAAAAACATGGAATAATCTTTTATATTCTAGATCGGTTTTATTTTTTTTAAATCAAATTATATATTCTTATTGACAATCTTTAAATTTATCATTATTAATAATCATTTAATAAAAAAGTGAAGTTATAAAGCCCGCAACAACGTGCGGGGACATATATCCTCGTTATGTTACATGTACCATAATTATTACTTAGTTTAGTTGTACAATTAGCTATCAAACTATATAAACATTAAAAATTGTGATGTAGAAGTAAACTCCCAAATATTTAGTAAACAACTTTTTTTAGCAATTAAGATATTCAATAGCTGCTCAAATTCAAATTTATTGATATATACATCACATATCACATATTGTGGAAACATTTTTTTGCTTTATGAAAGTGGAATTACTTTTGCATCGAAATGCTACATTGGGTTCGTAGAATTTGAAGCAAATTGCGATTATTTATATTTTATCATTCAAGGATAATATTAATAAAGTTTAGTAGAAAACTTTATTTTATATAACCCATCATGTAAAATATTTTTCGTAAGAATATAAAGAATTTACCACAAGATTTACTTGATCATTCATGTGTGCACACGACTACACATAATAATCATTGGAGAAAACATCACGATCATGAAAAGATAAGTAGAAAAAGGCACATTTTGCATTCCAACAATAATTCAATTTTTTTTAATAATTGACTAATTGTTCTTGTAATTAGTAGTTTTTATTTTCTATATAGCATAATTTCATTGAGTGGACCAGTATTGAACACCGGAACTTAACATAATTCCTTCTAGAAACTAACACTAAGTTACTAGTTTTATTAAAAATAGCTTGTAAATCTACAACAAAATTACAAATACAAAGTTTAAAAAACTCACCCAATTCTATCTTAGCCTTCTACAACATTCTAGACTAGGGTAGACCGGTTAACATATAACCGGTCTAAATTAACGGGCCAAATCCGATTTTTTTGTTGCATTTTTAAACCTAAACTGGTTTGTACTGACCCGTTTTTCTTATTGTTGAATCTTAAGAAATGATTGCAGGCCCGATTGAACTCTACCCGAAAAGAAAGCTTCTAGCCTGCATAACAAATTAAAATTCTTAGAAACTTCCGGTCACTTTTCGACCCATTTGACCCATTTCTTTATAAACCATTTCTTTTTAAAAAATAAAAACAAATTTAAATTTAAATGAATTACTTGGTGGAACATTTGAAATAAATAGTTTCTGGAGAATTATAAGTCCGAGCATTTGCAAACATTCTCCTTGCATCAGCAAGAAACATCTCAAGTGTTACATAATACTGTTCTGATTCCACCCTTTTTGACATGGTTTTAAGATCTAAAAAAATAAAATAAACATTCATTACTGTCAAATTATCCAAAATTACAAGGTCTTATTCGGGCCCAGTTTTGGGTTATACGGGTCCAATTCTACCCAAAAACGGATCCATGCAACCCGCATAGTGGGCCCAACACCCAATTACACCACCCGTTTAACCTGATTCTTATTCGGGTCTGGAGGGCTAATAGAGTAGTACAATCTTGTGGGCCCATATCAATATTTATCCAAAAAAGATTGCTTTTTTAAACAACCTGTTGTAAGAAATGTTGCGATTTTCATTTAAAAAAAGACCCAAAAATAAAGATTTATCTTTTTAAACAGCCCGTGTAAGAAACGTTATGTTTTCGTAAAAAAAAAAACCCAAAAAGAAAATTATTGTAATTTTTATGGAGTTAAGGAACAATGATATATAATTCGGAAAATTATATATGCAAACAAAATGTGTGAATAAATAAAAATAAAAATAAAAATAGAAAATGTATATATTGGATAAATAGATGTTACCCATGGGATCTCTAATGATGTCATAATAGTCTGGAACGTCACGTATATCTACAGGTTCCTTAAAAGGCCAAGCATCAGTATGGTCATGCAATGCCTGAATAAGATTAAATTCACTTCATATTAAATTAAATTAATAACAAAAACTATAATTAAAATAAAAATAAAAATAATTATTTATACACCTTTTTTGAATCTGTTATAAAATTACAAGTTTTGGACCGTCCTGATTTGGTAAATAAAGAGCAAACTGTACAGAAACTTATTTATTCACAATCAAAGGTATCAAAGCTTTTTTATTGTTTTAACATAATGAGGTATTAAAACCTTTGTTATAACCAAAATGAGGAATATTCTTTGACCAAAATTTAGCAAAAAAATTTCAAAATGGTAAGAATTCCACATTTGGTAGTAAAAAACTTCGATACCTTTAATAAATAAATTTTAGTAACTCAAATTATGTTTTTTGAAGAATTTAGTACCTTTTTATGCAGTTTGGCCAACTAAAAATGGTAATAAAGTTTTTCTTTTCTTTTTTTTTTTTTTTTTTTTTTTTTGCCTCTATCTGGTTATTATTTATGCTCTAATTACCAAATTTGGCTGTCCAAAAACTTGTAATTATAAAAAAAAACCATCTTATTTATTTATTTAAGCATTGAGAACTTACCTTTAAAATTGATCGCATGAAATTAGTCAACTTCTGATTTGAGGTACCATCATTTGAAGAAGAAGAAGAATTGAAAAGCTTAAAACGAGAATGCCCCCATTGATCGGGGGCCCACCCAGCTTCCCCTGTAATGCAACTGTCAATCAGTACTTCTAAAATAAATTATAAAAATATAATATTTAGAATTTGAGTTACTATATACTACTATTGATCAAGTAAAAACCTTCCATAATGAATTAAAAGAAGAATTGTTATATAAACATTAATAATAAAACTAAAATATAAAAAGTAAAATTTTGAAATTTTAGAAACGACTAACAGAACACTGTGACACACATTTAGGGATCAGAGGAGTTACTCAAACCAGGAATGTCTTCAAGTTTACAGATTCTTTTTGGAATTCCAGATTCTTTCTGTGAAAAAAGTGGAAAAATTAGGTCAACCCATATAATATATACTCCGTATATATACACACACACACACACCACACACAGACACACACATATACATAAGAAGGATGTGATTATCAATTTAGATAAATGTGACTTCTAAATTAATAAATTATAAAGTGGAAAGTGACGGTGATTGTACCTTTTGGAAATCAATACCAGAGTAGACAATGTGACAGTTTGATAGCTCTCTAATTTTCTCATCAATTGCCTGAAACACAAAATAAATATAAATAAATAATAAAGATAATTATACATATCAGCAAGCTAAGAAAGATGATCCACTGATGAACGCCTTGAAGAATTTTCTGCAGACTTTTTTTAGGGTATCTTGATTATAAACATTTTTTAAATTTTTTGGTAAAACCCAGAATCTAGAGGTGCCAATTTTGACCCGTTTACTTATGAATGGGTCAATTTGGGTTATGTTTCATCTCTAACAAGCCCAATGAGTTAAAAAAAGGCAAAAAAGAAAAGAAAAAGAAAGAAGTCAAACGGGTTGAAAGTCCCCTAAATTTTATTCTTAATGGATAAATACCTCCTAATTTAGTTTTATTAAACAATTAGATTATTATTGTAATATAGTTTCAGTAATTATATTATTTACACTAATATTTCATTAAAAAATACTTTTTTTTAGCATGATTCATATAGTGGTATAATAAGTCTTACCTGCCTCTGACGATGAATCATGGTTGATAAATCAGTGTATGGAAGCTTTGGATCAATTTTGCATTCCATAAGAATCCCTCCATCATAATCTTTTATGTACCTAAAAAATAAATAAATAAATATACAAACACATAAGAGAATTATTACGGGAATTTATCATCTGTATAAAAAGAAACAATATATGAATACTAAATTAATAATATTAAATTTTTACATATACATACCCATGCCATCGTTCTTTCTCCAAGAAAATATCTTTTGTAAAGCCCTACAAATGGATAAACAGACATTTTAATTATTTCACTAAAGTAATAATTACTAGACTAAAGTCAGATTTATTAAAATAAATTAAAATTATGTAACCTGTTTATTAAAATAACCAACAGCATTATTATCTGCATATGTGAGAAAATGAGTAAGCCCATCAACATCTCGTGCATGTTGTTTTAAATGATTCATTAATCTAGTCCCATAGCCTTTTACTTGTTCATCTGAGGTTATTGCACAAAAAGCTATTTCTCCAAACTTTTGGCTGAATTAAAGTATCAAATTAAAGAAATTAAAAGCAATATTTTGGTTTTTTTAATGGGAATATGACAATTTAATGAATGAATTAACTTGATATTTAATTATTTATACCTGACATAAGGGCGGTATGTTATGCCACCAACAACTGTATTTCGCCTTATAACCATTACTGATTTGTGGCCTCTGCATTAGATAAAATATTTATAATTATTTAAATATATATATTATAATAAAAAGATATGAAGATGTGTTGACTTATTTCTTATGAAATATGAATAAAACATAATATATATGAAAATGAGTTAATAACATACCTATCCATCACAAGACGAACAATGTATTCCTTAGGCATGTTAGGTAGTTGTCTTGCAAATATATTCTTCAGTCCAATTAACCTGCCAGAAACTCAGAAATTTAATAAATAAATAAATAAATAAATATAGTATTTCAATCTTTTACAATTGGCAGGTATCATATTAACACGACAATATTATTATGAACTATGTTCATAGCCCTCATGAAGACTTTGAGTGCCAGTTATTAGCTATATAAATATTAAAGAAATTTGTGCCTATTATACATATATGATAATCAGGGGTGTCTTTGAGGAGGTGCAGCCGCACAGGGCCAATATTTTATAGGGGCCCAATTTTTATATATATCTTATATATTAAATATTAAATTTAAGCCAACTTAATAATTTAATAGAAAAAAAATTAGAAAGTCCAAATTTTTATAAAAAACTTGTATTCATGGGGCCCATTTTCGTGTTTTCGCACAGGGCATTCAAAATCTCGGAGACGCCCCTGATGATGATGATGATGATAATAATAATAATAATAATAATAATAATAATAACAATAATAATAATAATAATAATAATAATAATAATAATAATAATAATAATAATAATAATAATAATAGAGGATTGAAGTATGCAAATGAAGAGAGAGGATACCAGATCATATGTTCATCATTTTTATCATTCGATACACATACAAACTTGAGTTTTCCAGCTTCCTCCTGCATATATCAATAACTTACTTCACTAAATCTGCAACTATAAATTCAATTCAGGGGTGTTTTGGAAAGCTTACACAACTTATGCTTATTTGCAAAACAGCTTATTAGCTTAAGTTTATGACTTATTAAGCTGATAAGCTTAAGTTGATAAACTCATAAACTTGAGTTAATAAGCTCATAAGCTCTTAAAATTAAGTTGATCAGTCTTTTCAAAGCTCAATAAGCTGTTAAACTGTTGAAATAAGCTTAATCAAACATCATCTAAAAGATAAATTACTGATAATACTTGTTCAACTAGTTTATTAGAAGCGATCATTCCACTAATACAGAATTACAGATATTAGAATTTGAAGAAATGAATTACCTCTCGTTTTAAGCTCTCTTCTCTACCACAATAAGCTCCACTGGTCTGCAAATTCTCCGTAAATATACTCTTAACAGTGTCCTCCTTCGCCACAGACCCCGGAATAGCAGCCGGAGTAGACACCGCCGCTGATCCACCCGCTCCGGGACCGACGTCCTTCCCTAAATCCGACGGCTCAACTTTCACAGTATTCTCCGTCTTCGGCTTCACGTTTCTCCCCACAGGCCCAACGTTATTCTCCAAGCGAGAAGCAGTGAAGTTCCTCATCGAAGAATCATCATACTCTTCTTCTTCATCATCAACGACATCTTCAAATTCTTCAGAATCGTCGGAATCAGCGCCACCGCGAGCACTGATGCTCTCGAGATCGTCATTCGAGGTAAGTGCGCCATCTCGTGTGTCGGAGAAGGAGGAAGGGAAAGGTGGCGCGTGATCTTCAGGCGCGCTGAGCTTCCGTTTGTGGATTGATGAGGTGGCGGAAGCGGAGGCGGAGTGTGACGGTGACGGCGATTGTGAGCTACGTGATCGGAGTGGTGCCGTTAAGTGAGATGAATGTGTATCCATCTCGATTCAAAATTTAAATCCTTCCACTCAAGGTTTCAATTGTGAATTCAAATTCGATTTCATACACTTGAAATCGATTTCGGAGGGATTTTTTTCGATGAGGGTTTTGTAACAAAATTGGGGCTCATTTCAATTTCACTAGATGCAGAAAATTGATAGTTGAAACATTTGGACATGTTTTTGTGAAATATTTACAATTTTAGACTTTTAGTAGTAAGTGACGGTTGGACATTTGTGATTTAACCCTAAACTAGTAATAGCTCTCGAATACAAGTTACGAAATTCATCTTTTATTGGGTAAACATTTACGAAATAATATGTGAAATGTTCGAAAATGATCACAATAGTCATATCGTGTACATTTTAAACATAAACTTAGTCGCCCGTTGCAAACACCCTAAACTAAAAAATGTGTTTTTATACTATAATTTATAGTTTATTGTTCAAATCTCATACTTCATCCGTTTCAAAAATAAGTGATACACTTTCTTTTTTAAGATGTTTTCAAAATAAGTGATACACTTTGAAAACTTTCCTTATTTTATAAAAAAGAGTAGGACCCACATCCACTAACTTTATTATTTAATAAAGTGAAATGACTCATTTACCCTTACTTTTACTTTTAAACATCATTAAATTCACTTTAATTCAAATATGTGAGATCATTCTTCCACTAACTATCCAATTTAATCTAATTAATCTTCATTATAATATTTTACCTCAAAAAACGTACAAGCTAAAATGTATCACTTATTTTGAAACCGAGGAAGTACTAAACTTAAGTGTATATAGTGTAAAAATATATAGTGTTAAACTATTTAACACTAAATATAATGTTAAAATTTTATTATAAAAGTTAGATAAATAAAAATATATTTAGAATATTTTTTGTAGTGTTAATTATATAGTGTACATTATAATCTGATAAGCTTTTTCTGATCCAGTTTTTTTGTGTGGACCTCTACCATATATAAAAGAAAGTAATGGAAGTAATTTAATCAATTACGCTGACCCATCATAATAGCCCATTTCGGCATCAATCTTGTGCTTTTGTGTATATCACTTGGTTTGGGCTGCTTGTGAAACCTCAACTTCGTAACCCCTTAAGCCCAAACTTTAGTTACAAAGAGAGTGTTTTAACATCAAATAAATCATTTCAAAAACAATAATATACATATTATATTAAATTCTACAACATATTAAACTAATAATTTTAGTGTTTAAAATGATTTATGATATTAAAATCACATCTTTATAACAAAGATACTTCCCTATATTTTAAGAAGAATTCAACACTTAATATTTTCTCAAAGTAAAACAATGTACGAAGTATAAGATTTCAGTTCAAATACAGGTCCTCTGTTATAGATATTTAGCATTATTATTAATGTATACATCAAATGAAATAAATTAATTTTAGATATGTATATTGAGTATTTGCTTGAAAAAAAAGAGCAGAAAGAAAATACATAATTGTTTGTATACAATAAACAATTTCGATTGCCTTCATTTGTAAAACAGATTAATATTGTTCATCCGTAGCGGTAAATATAAGTGAGGATATAAGTATGTAATTGCTACATATTTTTATTTGATACATGTAATTACAAATATTTAATAATGCAATGTCGTTTTTAGTTTAATTTATAACAAATAAGTATGTAACTTGTAAATGGTGAAGTTTGGTAAAGGGACAATATTTGAAAAAAAGAATGATTCCTTACCCAACTAATAAAGAAAGCACAACTTCTCCATTCTTTTTCTTTTTACTCCTCAAAGTCATCATTGTTTTAAGTTTTTTGCAACTTTTGTTGTTAAGACATATTCTTTACAATTTGGTCCTTTTCCTTTTCATAAATCAACGAAATTTATGATGATTTGGATGCACTTTATACTAGTATTAGTTGCAATGTTTAAAAACTCGGTTCGTAAATGAGACGGTCGTCGGTCGGAATGAACGGGTAAGATTAATGGTTATAAAATTATAAATTATTAATTCTAAGATTTAATCTACGCCCAATAAAATTAATTTTCAAAGCATGAATAAGAGACTATTCTTATTCAAGATGCATGTTATGAATCATGTCCGAATAATGGCTTTATACGAATTAGATAAATACGACTACTTCTTTTTTTCTTTTTCTTCACGTGATTGTTTTACACACGAATTTGTAAAATGAAGTAAATAAATAAACCACGTTAATTCAATTTTATATTGTAACAAATAAAGAAAAAAAGTGGACGGGTTAAAAGACAAAAATGGCCTACTTCGAGAATCAACATATGACCACTTTAACCGTAATCTAAAACATAAAGAATTAATTAAATATTTATCGTTAACCTCATATTCTCCGCATAACTTTGCTTTTCTTTTTCCCCTTGTTTTATTAATCGTTTAAAGAAATGTGACATTTTATCTGTTAATAAACCATTATAGTTTTTGTACGTATATGCAATTTTTACTTGATTTTCATAAATTTGATTTTAATTTGTATTGCCTTTATTATGTGTACGGCTTGTTTTGATTCTTTTTAGTTTTAGTAAAAACCGCCTACAAAAGAATAAGATAAAAGTAATTAAATATTAATAATAATAATATTATTATTATTAAGATTGTACTTCAATAAAATTCTATACCATCCATGATTAAAGTGAATGTCTTTGTTTTAATAAAACTTTGATATACACATGTTTTTACTTAGAACGGCCACCATCCATGATTAGAGAACAATTTTTTTTCAAGTTAGGTTCAGATCAATTTGCAAGCCAATTAATATTAAAATCTTCATAGACCTTTTGTAATTTGTATTCTTATAAAATCTTCATAAGTTAAGCAACACATTTTAATCACATATTCTATAATTTGACGTCGACTAGTTGATTAGACGTTATATTTGTAATTTCTGAAATCTTATTAAAGAATACTCTTTCACCATCAAATGTTTTGAAACTATTATGCTACCGACACTTGCATCCAAACATTGAATGACAAATTATGCATACATAACTTTTTTTCTGGGTGTGTGCAACTAAGGTCATGAAACATGCAATTTAATTCATTTAACAAACCATTTATATAGTTTTATAGATATGAAAAATAGAACCATGTCCATGGTGGTCAAGCTACTTTTTTCACTTCTTGACAAAAAAAAACATCATTAATAATTATTCTCTTCGAAATAGCCGAGAAAGGTAAATTCACAGTACAGATCATTAGCTGCTTTTTCAAAATGATGTTTGAGAGATATCAGAGGCATATAGTAATTTATTCGTTATTTTTACCTAAACACTCTAACTAGATTATCTATAATCTATTTGATATCGCAATCCTAAACACCAACGGCTTAGTCTCTTATGCCATCTAAATGTCTAATATATTTCCATCTTAACCGGATAAGATTAAGGTGTTGTTTGGTAACATCTGAATGGTTAATATCTGAATGATGCAGAGGTCTGAATGATTCAGACCCCCCTTACTTCTGTCCGATTAAGAGGCTGAATATGTTAAATATTTCATTCAGAGGCTGATTCAGAAGTCTAACCAAACACTTTGAATCTGTCTGAATAAGAGGTTAGCCTCTTAACTGAATCATTAAGAAGCTTACCAAACAGCCCCTAAGTGAAATGGAAAACGATAGTGAATTAAACGCTTGTAAGCTCCAATTTCATATCCAACTAAGCATTAACATACACGGATTCACACGTATGCAAACACAAATTTTGTATCCAAGAGATAAATCATGAGGTAAATCTTGTTTAGGCACGAGGGGAAAACAAATATTTGGGTTAAGATCACGTTATTGATACTACAAAAGTACAAAGAGAACCACGTGATTAGTCTTTTAAGAACCGATTAAAGTATGTTATAAACTTATAACCCTCAAATTCATGATGCACGTGAGGATGAAGAAATAGGTCCCCTACATATTAAGGTACTCACAAACTTATTTTATCCTATTTTCATTATTGTCATGATTAATTCTCAAATATAAATACCCTATTATCATACTATGATTCAATAGATCTGAATTCAAACCTCACTAGATAACATTTTATGATAAGATGATCATTTAAACACAAACATATCACCACTGATAATTCTCTAACAGTATAATATCGTATAATAAATTACCAAAACACGTCAACAAGTAAGTGAACGCTATGGGCTAAACCGTGTTACATGGTGTGTATACTAAAAACGTGTCATGTTACAATACTCATGGGATTAATATCATGTCATTGTCAAGTGCCAATGGGTCTTAACTCTTAAGGCTTAAACATTGCCAACCAAAGTATGTAGGGTAAGGTGTATAATGGTAGATGGATATATATACTATCCAAATTAGGTAACAAAAGTATTGTGGACCATAAATAATAACACCCTTCATCTCACCTTAAATATTCAAATTTCAAATATCAACAACATTAAGTTATATTGGGGAATGGGGACCCTTTTCTTCCTCATTTATCATCATACGTTTCTTCAAGATTCACAAAAATAAAAGATAAAAACTAACCCAAAAACCAACAAACCACAAGAATGAACCTTTTCTCACCTACCCATCAATACAACTCAAGAAAATCACAACCCGAAATATAAAAAAGATCAAAAATTGTATTGAATATTCAATTACATTTCTTCAAGATTAACTAAAAAAACCAACCCAAAAACCAACTCCTCAAAAGAACAGACCTTTTATAATCAACCCATCAATACAACTCGAAAAACCGTAACCCATAAAATAAAAACCATAAAGATCGAAACTTTAGTCATCTAAACAGAGGTAGTATAGCTTAAAATTTAAATGGTTCATTAACCATGGTCTTGTATTAAATTATGCAAGAAGCTAACATAACACTTTTAATATTCCTGACAGAAAATTAAATAATTAAAAAGAGAATTAAATAGCAACAGGGGAATCAGATAGAAATACTAGTACAGTCTGCAAACCATAGAATATTCAATTTATTTTTTTATTTATATATCATTATTATCAAAAGCAGTTAGTAAAAAGATGGACCCTTACACCAAAAAACACCAAGGGGACTTCAGTCTACCCATCTTATCTTTTTTACTATATATTTTCTTTTTTTCTTTTTTCCGAAAATAGTCAAAATACCACACAAAAAAACTCAGGGTCCAAATTAGTCAAAAAACCCCAATTCACCCAATTTCATTTCTTGATTTGGGTTCGATTTTGAGAATCAAGAACCACAAATTCGAAAAAAGAAATTGGATTGAAACGGGCCAAAACTAACCGGGCCCGAATCAAACCCGATCAATCGCCTTCAATCACAGAAGCTAAACCACTAATGATTTTTCCTCCGGTTTTCGGCATCTTCGGTTTTATCTCTAATAACTCCCACTGTTTCACATTTTTCTCTGCAACACCACCCATTTCTTCAATTTCATCAATCAAAATCGGGTCTTTCGGGTTGGAAATCGGGTTGGAAATGGGGCAACCCGATTTCACTTTCATTTCATTAAAAGATTGATTATTATTATCAATATTATTGTTGACAATTCGATTGCAAGGAGATAACCATTTAGCTTTGACATAATCAGCTCTACGCCATGGTGGTAATGGCATTCCTTTTTTCTTCAAACTTTGTTTTGCAGCATCAGAAACTATATTTATGATCTTTTGAAGACGATCGGGTCGACCCACGAATATTTGAGGGAGTGTTTGGAGAACCGATTTGTAACTTTTGGTGGATCTTGCAATTTCGAATTCTGATCTGAAATCTATATCGATTATTAATCTATCACCACCTTCAATTACAGCATCAATATACTCATACTCCCCTGTTTATAATAAATAATAAAATTATAATCAAAATGATCCAATATGAAATTGGAAAAATTGGAAATTAGGAAAGTGAACTAATTTGATTAATATATCTACAATTGTGTCAATTTCAAAGGAAATTAGGAAAATCGGGATTACCTGCTGGATATGTTGAAGTTTTTTCCCAACGGGATTTACAGATAGAAACAGTGTATCCATTTGCTATGAGGCCATCTGTAACGATTTTTCTACTGATTTCATCTTTCCGTTTACAGATCTTGTTTTTATCGACAATTTTTGCAGTATCTGCTAATAAATTTCTTTCGGAAACTGTCTCGCAAAGGACCAGACTCTGTATAAATTCAATGCATGATAGACATTTTAGGGTTTTAAAAAAGAGAAATTTCAGCAATTGGATAAAATTAGAGTTTAATGGATAATTGATTATAACCTTAAGAGGATCAATGGCGTCTGTCGATGAACCATGGTTGTTAGAGTTTCCAAAACAATTAAACGAGTCGAATTCATCATCGGAACCATCACTGGTGCAGTAATTGTTGTGCCGGCCACACTTGATCACTCCGGCAACTCCGGTAACGGACTGTTTCTCGTTGTTTTCTTCTATGAAATTCTGAACCATTTTGTCTAAACAAACGGAACTCGGCTCGAATTCTTCTGAACAGTCTTTGCCGCGTTGCGATTCGACGGCGACGAACTTATCAGCAACCGCCGATGATCTCAAAATGTTCGAGAAATCAAACAAACGTCTGAATCGAGACTTCGGCATAATCTTCACCGGCTCACAACATTCAGGTGTGGTGGAATCGATTGGTTGTATCTTCATTGTCAAAGGCATCGTACAAATTTCTCCCCCGATTATCGATTTCTATCCTCTAATTTGAACAAGAAAACCCTAAAGCCTAAAAAACCTACTTATCACAAAACCTCATTATTTATTACAAATAAAAAACAAAATTCAAATGGCTGTAATAGTAAAAACACAGCACATGAACTAATTTCTCATCATCGGATCACAAAATCAAGCGGCACAAAATCCTAGAAATCGGCCTAAAACTTCAGAAAAACCTGCAAAACTGATGCTTTTATCTTATAGATTAACCATTATTTTATATCTATACGTCTATTGTATTATTATAATAGCGATTTGTGAGACAAAATCAAGGAATAACTTCTAATTTCTGCTACGTTACGCTCGCTTTCGCGTAGGGTTTTCAGCTACTGTTAGGTTTTAGGCTAGGTAAGTACGTCACCTACAGAGATGAGCACATCACCGCTACGTAAATGAACGAATCGACGGATGGCTATCGGAAAACTCATCTCCGGCGAAATCATTACAAAATTTACGATCAGAAATCGCCGGCGACGGCAAAAGTCGATTATCGGAGTAAGTACAAATTTTCAAGTGGCTCAGAGATTTGGGGGTAGAAAAGGAATGAAAACAGGGGTAAGGCTTTCTATATATAGGAAATTTGTGTAAACTGCTGACGTGGTTTTTATTTTGTCTACGTGGAAAACTACGTGGCAGTGACCACTCCGTTATCCCTGCTCATTTTAACGTCCGTTACAAATTTGGATGCTGCTAGAAGTTGCCACGTTGCTTATAATTTGAAATTACCGACTTAACCCTGAATAACAGGATTGCTAGAGGCTTCCGTTAATTTCCGTCCATTCCCGTCCCGTTCCGTTAAAGTGTTAAACCCATATTATCTGATTTAATTACTTTAATTTTTGTTTAAACATTATAATATTATTTTATTTAAATTCTTACATTTTAACAGTTACTTGATGTATTATTAAAGGCTATAATAATGAAACTTTTGATATATACCAATAGGAAACTGGCTAAAAGTAATACAATGTAGCAATTTGAATAATGGCAGGTATTAAATATTTTTGCTGATAAAAAAAATACCATAAATGCGATTTTTTAAAATTTCTTAATCATACTTCAATATTTTGTAATATTACATACATTTTTTAACATCAAAACACATCTTTTAAACTAATTTTAAATCTACATTATTTATTCAAAGTGCTCTCAAATTCATAACACATATTTCCTAACACATCTTTCAATATTTTATTATATCTCCTAAACATCTTTCAATATTTTATTATATCGCTAAACTATATACTTTTTAATAAATAATATATACATATCTTATATTGTTAAAGTAGATAGATTATACTCCCTCCGTCCCCAAAAAAATTTTCATTTGACTTTTGCACAAGTTTTTAGATGATAGTTAGTGGTGAGTTATTAATAATACTTTTGATTAAAATATAAGGTTGGATTGGAGAGAGAAAGATAGTTAGTGGATATAAGTGGTGGGGTTTTAGTAATAATAATTTTTTATCGTGGAGCCATCAAATATGTGAAATGAGAAGTTTTTTGTGGGACAAAAATTTAGAGTGAAATTGGAAGTTTTTTGTAGGACGGAGGGGGAGTATTACATTTATGTATGGCAAACTACATGTTATTATTACATTCTTTTCATAGTGAATTTTTTTATATAAAATATTGTGAAAAAATTAGAGTATTATTTGGTAATTTTGTCTTCGTGATACATTATTAATATTAATAATAAAATAATAATTCAATGATAATTACGTGATACGGAGAAAAAGACCATTTGAACGGATGGGCTCATGTTAGTGGCATGGGCTGCCTTGCAAAAGCAAAACCTGAAATGCGTGACTTTTAATTGACCAAATTAACCTCATGAAACCCACAATATTACATCTTTCTATGCACAAAGTGGAAATTAAGTCGAGGGTTATTTCGCTAATTTGACAAAAACGAGTAGTTGGAGTTTGGTTTTGTAATTTGTTGAGTGGTTGTACCTGTTCAATTTTAGTGGGGGTAATGATGTAATTTTACTTTGCTAAAGGCTAAAGCAGTTTTTTTGGAGTACACGGGTTTTGAATTTTGGTGTGGTTTTAAAGATAAAAGGGTAAAAATGCCACTTACTGTCATGGGGGTCCCTTGCCTTACTCTAACCTTCGAGGAGGTTACGCTTTTACTTTCAGTGTGAATTTACCTTTTTGCCCTTTTTGGCTGGTTATTGAGGTTACTTTTGGAGTGAGTTACTACAGGAATTACCGCCTGGACAGTTCATTACTTTAACCCATTTCGTCCTTTTAGAATGTTACTTGTAATTATAGGTCCTTCATGGAAAAAATTTATGCTGATTTGTTACATGAAAATTTATACTTCGTGCGATACAAAATAAGTGATACAATTTTCTTTTTAGGGTGTATCAAAATAAGTGATATACTTTGAAAAATTATCTTATTTGGCAAAAAAATAGTGGGACACACACCCACTAACTATCTACTTTAACAAAGTGAAAAGACCCCTTTACCCTTATTTTTACTTTTAAACATCATTAACTCCACTTTATTCAAAAAATGTGGGACCCATTTCCCACTAATCATCCAATTAATCTAATTTAACCATCATTATAAACTTTTGCCTCAAAATCCGTGAAATGCAAAGTGTATCACTTATTTTGAATCGGAGGAAGTATATATTTCTGGGATCTGGTATACATATATATGAGTAAATAGATCTAGAAATATGCTTTAAAGTGTGAACATTACATATATTAAAATAAGAAAATACATCATTACTCTTTGTTGCTTCGTTTGTGTTTTACAAAAACTTGTTAAAAGTGTGTTCTAATACATGAATCAGTGTTAACATTTTTGTACTAACTAAAGTTTTAAAAAACGTAAGGTTAATTGTGCTTGTATCATCAAATCTTTAGCTTGTTGCAATGCATTATGTGAAACATTTTTATCTAACGTAGTTCCGCCAAAATAAGACATAGAAGACGTTTTTTCACATAATTTGAACTTGATATCGAAACAAAAAAAATGTCCAATAATTCAAATCGATCAATTTAGTTCTTAGATTTTACTCCCATCGTCCCTTAATAAAGTTCTCATTTTAATTGGACATAAGTTTCAATTTAGTTCTTAGATTTTACTCCCATTGTCCTTTAATAAAGTTCTCATTTTAATTGGTCATAAGTTTTTAGGAGTTAGTTAGTGATGAGGTCTTGGTAATAGATTTAATTAAAATATAAGGTTATTTTGAAGAGAGAAATTGTTTTTAAAAGATAATTAGTGGTGAAATACATGGTAATAATATTATTTTATTAAGTGAGTCCCTTTAACGAAATGAAAACTTTATTTTGAGATAAATATTTTAATAGAAATGAGAACTTTATTAACATGCAGTCAATTATAAATTTGAATATTTTAATATTAATAAAATAATTATGAGTCCTTCCGAGTTGAATCGAGATTCGCGAACTGAATTCTAGAGTCATCCAAAATGGATTACAATTAACAACCGATTTTTTAAAAACAAAAAGTCAAAACAAATAATTGAAATAAGGACTATATTTGCAAAAAATGATATCTTCGAAGGGTAAATCTACAAACGAGTAAACGAGTATGGTTATTTTTGGAATTTCGTTGAGATGAAGCGGTGGGTGACGTCGATTTCGTGCGACACGCGGCAGACTTTATCATGGACTCTTGATACGTGGACGACGGTGATCGTTCCACGCGTCCATGACTATGCGTCTCGATTGATAGCCAAGTGGCCATGCCTATGTATTGTAACTGATACAACCTTAAACTGGAATTACTATCGTATTGTAATTTTAATACTACTTCTTTTGAAAATACCATAAAATATGTAAAATACGATAATTCTTGTGTCAGAATCTGTTTCAAATATGACGACATGCAAAACAACAATGTTTGAATACATATTTGAATTTGTAACAACTTTCGTACTATTTGTTGATTGTTAATGGGAATTTTGGAAAATTCAAGTAATGGTTTAAAAATTAAATTAATACCATCAGTGACTAAAGCAATTGTAATTTGTTACCTTAGTGCTACACCAATTCTAATTGGGAATTAATTAATGTATGATAATTTTTTTATGTCTATAATATAATGTACAAATATTATTGTAGAGTTTACAAATACGTAAATCATGTTTTGACAAATAATTGAAATAAGAACTAAATATAACCCCATATTCTAATTTAAGTTAAAACATGTTATTAAATAAATACCTTATACCGGTAAACTTTTAACGTATAGAGATAAAAATGCATCCATCGGGTTAAAAGTGTTTGAGATTTCGATTTCAAACAAATTATTTATTTATTATGTTTTTAAAATAATCTAATTTACATTATTTAGATAAATATATTGAATAAATTATATTTATATTTGACATCTCTTAAAATTTCGTTTTGATGAAGCACCTAGATAGCTACTTTTTATAATCACAATTTTAAAAATGTTATTTTGATATGTTACATTGAATATGATATGTTATGTTACTACTCCTTTAATTTTTTCCCTTGTATATATATCTTAACATTGAAATGCTATTTACTTTTTTTACTTTTACCTTACGAGATAATTCGATGATGGTTTATTCTGGTGAGTTGCTTTGGGGACCCATTTATTCCCATCATCTGTAAGACTGTAATCGTTTGCTTCGTTACAAAGATTAAATTTTTTTTTAACGACAAATCTAATCTACAAAGATTAAATAAAAGGTTGAAAGCGGCTTCTTTTCTATCAAATTCAATACTATTTAATGCTCCTATTCAATGACTTATTTAAAATTCACAATTTAATTTTACAGATTTTAAAAGTATACACAGACTAATAATTAATATTTTAGTTTAATGCAGGTGTATGAATTTAAACACAACAAATCCAGAAATATAATTTATCTGAGTATAAAATAAAATAATAGAAAAAATGATAAAAAAAGAGTAATCACATAAAAGAAAAAGGAAAAGGTGTATACTATTCACTTAGACTTTGGGGTGAAAATAAAAAATAAAACCCCTAGGAACGAGCATAGAATAACATTTCATGTAGACATTTAATAAATGTGATTTTAACTTTATCGTTGATATAATATATTAGATTGAAAATATAAATATAATCTAAGAGAAACATTAATTTAATATAAAAATAGATGATCCGAAAGTATAATGAGTACTTGTTTGCATATGAGGTGCATTTTTTTAATAGTACATAGAGCCCTTAGGTAAAATCCAAACTAATAAGAGTTTTTTGGATGATTTTTTTTATAGGTTTCGAATTTGCTTTTAGATAAACATTTAATAAGGTAAAGTTCAGAAATAATCATGAGAATGTATAAGTCAAGTACATCTTAAGTATAAACTTAGCTACTGTAAATAAACTCATTATAAATGAGAAAATTTTCTTTTTGTTTTTAACCGGACTTCCGAACCAAAATACCCTTTTACCAATGCATATTAGCTTTAACGTTTAGCAAGTGTAATCTTACTAATAAGAACATCAGAAGTTCAAAACAACTAATAAATCCCATTTGTCGAGTTCAATTCTTTCAAGTAGTTAAACTAATTAATTTAGTGCCACATGTATGTTTGGAATCTTGAACTTTTGTAATAAAATGCGAATACATGTATTAGAGTATCATTAAATTATCGGTACTTAGATTTTGAAACTCAGTTATCGATTTCAAACTTGTGAACAATGGGACTATGATCTAATGTTAGATGATGAGTTTTTTACTTTTATTTTTTTTGACTAAAAAATCCAACTGGAACCAGTTAGAGCCGGTTTACGATTTTTAGGCCGGCTCTCGACTCTTTTTCTTTTTGTTTTTTCAGTTCCGGTCTGATTCCATATCCGAACACATCTGTAGTCACAATATACTACATTGGGGATGAGTTTTTGACTGAAAAACCGAACCGATTGAACCCGATTTACGGTTTTCGTGCTGCTTCTGTGCTCTCTTCTTTGTCTTTTCTCTTTCCCGTTCATCCCTATCTATTGGAGGGATATAACACAAAAAAGTTTGTTCTAATACATCACTTCAAATCATACCATTCATTTGGAGGATAAATCTAAACCACGTATACATAGTGCAAAACATTACATGTTAGCCTCGTTTATTCTCAGCCATATTCATTGCAAGAAATGAGATCCGGTGAGGATTCAAAAAACAGTGAGGACTCGTGAGGACACCTCAAAAAAATTCAAAAAAATTCCGAAAAAAATATATATAACTCCCCATGATTATTACCACATTTGACAAAAAAAAAAAAAATTGAAAAAAAAATTATGATCTACTTTTTTTTGTGGATTACAATAATGATCTATATTTTTTTTGTAGATCATTATTATGATTCATATATTTTTTTTGGATCATTTTTGAAATTTTTTATTTTTTTTGGATCATATATGCTGCGATTTTTATGTTTAAAAAAGAAAATTTTTTGAAAAAAGTTTGTTTTGGATCATTTTCGGAGTTTTTTTAGAGTCCTCGCAGTCCTCACCGGTTTTTGAGTCATCACCGGATCCGAACCCTTCATTGCAAAACACTACAAACATAGTCATTAAGTGACAAAGTGAAGACCATGATGATCTGTCCTTCGATGAGAAGATGCAAACCTCGTCTTGCCTACTACAAAATTTGTCAAGCTATCTAAAATGGGGATTAATTTTCATACCACACTTTTTAATGCATCTACCACAATGTACTAGTATTCCTGTAAACTGTACAAGCATGTAAAGCAATTATTGTGATACAAGGATTAAAAAATGTTGTATAAAAATCACCCTCTATCTAAAATGTCACTCAACATGGACACTTTTCGATTTTCGTATACACCCATTCGAACTCTTGCCAGACGTTTTTCTGTAAGCAGTTTTTTTACCTTCGGATAGAGTTATGACTGTCAACATCTTATCTCCCAATTTATTATTGTAACCATGAAAAAGTTGTTATCCCGTGCAAATGTGCAATCTTACATTTTGATCAAAATAATTAAAAAATACAATTGTAGCCCATTGGTATATGGGCTGGTCTATCTTGGTTAGTGGGCTTTTTCATGGCCCATATTCCTCAACTATTTCCAAAATATTTTGAAATCAAAGATTCCCACCACGCAAGCTTTTAGCGGGGAAATCGCGTGAATCTCAAAATTTTGAATCGAAAAAACAAATAAATACGTTTAAAAAACCTCCATACCCACATTTATCGCTATTATTCATTCTACTGTATCGCAATCTTTCCAGGTAACGATTCTATCTCATAATTTTTCATTCGAATTTCACTAGTTGATTACAAATTGCTCGTGGTTTTCACGTTATCATCTTCTTAATTTCAGCTTCCTCGGTTCAAATTTCGAGATAATAATTTTGTTTGAGGTTAATTAGATTTATAATACAGTCAGATCTCCGATTTAGGGCTTCATCTACTCGGATGATGCTTAGATCCAAATTTTAACACAGATCGGTTGATTATTTCATCAAGTGATTTGAAATACTACAGATTGTTACTTAATTTGTGTTATTTACATGTTGTAGGTGTGAAAAATGGCCGGAAAGGGCGGGAAGGGTTTATTGGCCGCAAAAACACCTGCTTCAGCTGCAGCTAACAAGGACAAAGATAAGAAAAGGCCGACTTCTAGGTCTTCTAGAGCTGGTTTGCAGGTTCGATTAAAAACCCTAGATGTTTATTTCGTTGTTTATAGAGTATATGACTCTTAAATTTTGATCATTGGCTGTTTAAGCCTGTAACTTTCTGATTCTGAGCTTATATTTGCTGATCTATTGTTCTTTAATAGATATGGATTATAAATTTGTAATTAGTGAATATTCTTAGGGTTTGTTTGGGAAAACTTAATTCAATAGCTTAAACATGCTTATGAGAACAATTATTTGAAAAAAAATAATCTGTTTTTTTTTTCCAGTTTCCTGTTGGAAGGATTCACCGTCATTTGAAAACAAGAACATCTGCACACGGTCGAGTGGGGGCCACAGCAGCCGTTTACTCAGCCGCCATTTTGGAATACCTAACCGCCGAAGTACTAGAATTGGCGGGAAATGCCAGCAAGGATTTAAAAGTGAAAAGAATCACGCCACGTCATCTTCAGTTAGCAATTCGTGGTGATGAAGAACTGGATACTCTTATCAAAGGTACAATTGCTGGTGGTGGTGTTATTCCTCACATTCACAAATCTCTTATCAACAAAACCACAAAAGAATGAGTCTTTTGTTTAGTTGTTTAAATGTTGTGTTTGACTATTTGACTTTTTAATGAGATTGTTAGTTGTGGGTTGTGGTCAAGATTGTTATGGTAGTGTGGGTTGACTGTTGCTATTTTAGTTGTATACATTGCGTATAATCTGAGACTGGTTATGAATTGTTAGCTTTTGGTTGTGTTTGACTATTTGACTTTTACTTTGATTGTAACTTACGGGTTGGTGTGTCATGTGTATCACGTGATCTGTTACGCTATATATATGTTGCATATGGTTTTATAGTTTCTTGATAACATTGCTCAAATACTTGACATCTATGCATACAACATTAAACAATGGTTTTCTTGCAATCGGTGTGAATCAAAAAGTAAAAAAAAAAAAGGGACTATGTGGTGAGACCGGTAGGTTACTAGGTATAATGGTTGTTCATATTTCGGTTGTTACCAAAATTTTGAGAAACCATGCACCTAACCTTGAATATCATTTGACCAATTGGAACGATTCGTTATGAGTTATGACAAATGGGCTTCAGTGGTAGCTGAGTTTTATTCATGATGTACGTGACTTAATCGTTCTGATCCCTCATGTAACTACCTAGTAATGTTTACTTTAAGAACTTATCAAATCTGTGAGCTTTAGAAAATCATTTCAGTTGCATTTACCGCTAAACTATTATCAGATGGGTACATATTTGTATAATAATTATACAAATATAAATATGTAATAAAATAGTGGTTGGAACAATGCCACAAATTTCCCAAATCAAAACCGATCTACATGACGTGGTTAACCACTTTTTCAATTCAACTAACTTCTTGAACAACAATATACAAGTATTATATAAATACAAATATGAAATATCACACGTTTAACCAACAATAAACAAAGCAACCTTCTCTCTCTCTCTCTCAAATCTCTCCAGCAGTATGGGAACAACAACAATTCCATCACCTCACGCAAGAATATTCTCATTTCCGGCAAGATCTCACCGGAAACCGCCACAAATATTGCCCAAACACCGCCCTTTGGTCCTTGCCCAACCCACTTCTATAACTACCACAAATAACGATATTAATCATAGTCTTTTAGCCACCACATCCAAGACTATTTATAAAGACAACTGCTTGGAACGTTTTGCCATCACTTATCTCACTAAAACTGTCAAGAAAACTATATATGAGAAAAAGACAAGTGTAGGGATGGAAAACGACAGTACTCCCGGTTACAACGGGCTTGTGAAGGTGTCGGAAACGATGTTTCGGGAGTTTAGCCCGACCCAACAACGACTACTTGTTATTGAGGCTCTTGAGAAAATTATTCCGAGTTTTGCACTCATCATGGCAAGTTCTTCTTCTTTGTTGTTGTTATTATTATTATTTTTAATTTTATTATTATTATTATTATTATTATTTATTTTTTTAAACTTAAGCTCCCTTTTACAAATTTACATTTGTTTATGTAGATAAGGAAACTAATGCCGCAGTCAAAGTTTACAAGGGAGTATTTTGCCTTCTTCACCACCATTGCCTTTTGTTGGCTAGTTGGTCCTAGTGAGGTAATGCTCATGGTATTAAAATTTCGATTATTTTTTTGAACAAATGTATCGATCTTAAATTATTAATTTATTAACAACTATTGTTTTGAAGGTAAGAGAGTCTGAATTTGAAGGGAGAAAAGAACGGAATGTTGTCTACATAAAGAAATGCAGGTAGCGTTACTTTTTTTTTTTGAACGGTAAAGTAATTAAAAAACACTAGTAAGAATCTAGAAAAAGTTACAAGAAAGAGACATAAGATTTTGAACAAACTCAATATTAAAAAATGCCTTCCAGAACTAGTTTAACTTTAGCACCTAAATGAAGGTCCTTGAACCAATGCTACTAATTTTTATAGTTTGAAACGTCTGCAAACTCAATATTCCACAATTGAGTGACGTCCTTATGAAAATTGAAAATGATTAAAAGTCATATAACAAGAGAATAAAAGATTGTTACTATTACTACATATACTCAAATTCTAATGCTATTTTATGGAAAACTTGTAGGTTTTTGGAGGAATCAAACTGTGTGGGTATGTGCACAAACATGTGCAAGATGCCAACACAAGAATTTATTAGTAAAAATTTCGGGACTCCGGTCAACATGGTTCCTAGTAAGTAATAATTTTTTTTGAATAAATAATCGAGTTGTTATCTCAAACATGTCAAATTAAAAAGTTAATCGGCAAGGCAACGGGTCAAATGACTTGAAAGTTATTTAGTCTATTTTGTAATCATACAACATTACAACCTTCAAAATTAGTTAACACATAAACTTAGATTATGGTTGTAATAATATTGTTTTATAATCATATTTAACACAATACTTAGCAACAAAATGTTTGCGGGTCAACCTGGCCCCGTCTTGACCCACACTAAAAAATGACACATTTCAACCCGAACCTATTTTAATCCATATCAAACCTACCCGACACACCGGTATTGTCAATCCTACTAAATATACAATTTAAAATGATTTCAAAACAGTAAAAGTGCACCAAGATTTACCCCTAAATAAGAAATGTAGTGCACTAACAAACGTATGGCGGGCCCATGTGTACTCCACTTGGGGTGCACCATTGCAAGTAGAGTTTTAAAAACGTCATTTCCAACTTCTATCATGAATCAAGACTGAATTCGGCATCTATTTTTGAGCAGACATTAATAGTTGTTCATGCATGATTGTTAATCAATACTTATTTAGGGACATTTTAATGTGGAAGTTATGATTAACATAATTGTTACAACTATTGAATATGTAAAGCGTATGCATTACGTATATTTTGATATGCAGATTTTGATGATATGAGTTGCGAGATTATATTCGGTCAGGATCCTCCGGAACAAGAACAAGATCCGGCCTTTAAGCAACCATGCTACAAATTATGTAAATTCTCCTAACCTTAATTGTTTGTCCTTTTTGATCCACAGTTATATATGGGAAAATGGTCAATTCGGGTAATATTATTTTCTAAATCTCGAACGGTATTATTTTCTAATGAACTACACAAACTTATTTTTTAGAGACCCAATTAAATAAAAACTTCTACAATGTATAAAATAGACACATATAAAAGTACATTATTATTATTTAAAACAAAAGATGCTACACCATTTTATTACAAAAACATAAATTATAACTAAAACAATTTAACTTCATAATAATATTTTACACATTAATAATTCAATAAAAATAAGACAAAAAAGTGTTTTGCATCGGGCTGACCGCCCATTTTGCTCCCTTATTAAAGGGCAGTCGATATTGAAAGATTTCGCATTCTCATACTTTGCTATACGTTGCATGCAGGTAATGTTAAACGAAATCACAGCGCAAAGTGCATTACCTAGAACCTCAAAGTATACACGCAATTTAGGGATTCAAAAAATAAAAAAGTTGTACATAAAATGCCACTGGTATATATATAACAATGACATGTCGTCGCTATATTGTCAAAACATATTATTAGGACATGTGTAAATTCTTGTAGTGATAGCGATTACAAAAAGCCATATGCATTTTCGCTTTTTTTTTTTTTTACATAATGTAGATAAATATGCAACAGCAAAAGCAAGTATATGTAGTGAGTTTCTTTCGGTACGTGTTTACGCATATACCATGTCAAGTATATGTAGAATAGCAATGAAACGAGTCTCTTCATGTATTTGATAAAATGTATTCTTGTATATTTTGCATAATACTACTAATTAATCCATGTCAAGTATATGTAGAAATAGTTTGGTTTTGCAGTGATTTAGGTTTCATTTTTAGGGGTTTGAAGATAGGTGGTGGTAGTGGAGATGAAGATAGGTGGTGGTGTGGCGGGTGTTTTTTACTAAAATGAAGAAGAACAAATAAATTACAACAATCAAATCTAATTTAAAAAAGTAATAACGTGGAATTATAAATAATTGAAACATAAAAGGTTTTACCTGCTAAGGGATACAATAACATTTTCTTGATAGTCAAGTACAATTAATTGTTACAAGAAATAAGAAACGGTATACTACCTCCGTATCAAAATAAGTGATACATTTGGAAAATTGCGGTTTTTGAGGCAAAAGATTGGAAAATGATTTAAAATAGTATAAAGTGGATAGTTAGTGGATAATGGGACCCACTTCTTTTGGATGTAGTGAAATTAATGATGTTTAAAAGTAAAAGTAGGGGTAAAAGAGTAATTTTACTTTATTAAAGTAGATAGTTAGTGGAGAAGGGGTCCCACTTTTTTGCCAAATAAGGAAAAATTTTAAAGTGTATCACTTATTTTGTTCCACCCCTTTTAGGAAAGTGTATCACTTATTTTGATACGGAGGTAGTATATGAAGTTATATTTCGGCACAAGTTGGATATATTTTTGGATACTTAACCCAGTTGAAAAAAATGCGTAATCAATCTGACCATTTTGTTTTCTTGCCAAAGTAATCAAATATCGTACATCTAGTAATGAGTGAGTTTAATCACTAAATAATACTCAAGTATATAAACATTGTTTTATTTTTAATGGGTTCATTATCAACTTAATTTGATGATGCTTGCACTATGGCCACATGTACATGACCTACCCCATGAGTGCCCAAGTCAATCTAGCTCTTGAATGCACATGTGTGAGATCTTGGAATGTAGGGTTCAAGTTCAACAAGGGTGGACCTAAAGTGTTCCCCACTTTTTGGTGCTAAAATAACCAACATATTTGCAAAAATGAAAAAAAAAAAAACATCATTGAAGATTATATGAAGTGGCTACTTGACTAATTAATTTCATAGTGTTTCTTAATATCCATGAAAATCCTATTAGAGTCAATTTTATTAACCTGGAAGGCAAACCTAGAACTCTATGAACGCCCTGCAAGCCCATGGAACTGGTTAAGCAATACATATCTAAGGATTTCCGAAGAATGTCTAACAATTGTTAGATGAATACCGTAAATTATAGTTTAGGTTATAAATTTTAGTTCTCTATATTTTATTTTTGTATAAAGTATAGGGTACCTAATTCTAGCCGAGTGTAGAGGTGCACATCAAAACTGGATCCCGATCCGGACCGGTTTCAAAACCGGTTCGTAACCGGATTGAAGCATACCGGAACGGATCGGATTCAAACCGGCGGATTGGGATCGGTTTGAGTATCCTTGGGCAAACGGGTTTGAAACTGGATCACGGACAACCAGTTTGAAAACCAGTTTGGAGAAAACCGGACTCAACCGTATTAGTGTATTTATTAGTGATTTTGGGTGAAAATGTACACAAAATGAATCCAATCCGGTTTCAACCAGTTTCTATATATTCGACCTAAATCCGGTTTGAAATCGAATTGGTTTGACCCAAACCTATTTTGACCATCTTTAACCGAATCTGATCCGCTTTTTAAACCGGTTCGGTTTTTTTATCCGTTTGTGCACGTCTAGCCGAGTGTTCCATCTTTATATATTATATATTTATACATAACGATGACATAATATTCCAAGTAATTTCCCCCCGATCAAATGCAAAAGAAATAATATCATTGATGTGTAATGATGAGAACTTTGTGGTAATATTACATGATGGCAACAAGCATATATTATATATAAAAATATATGGTTATCATGATTATGTAATGAGTGCTCAAGTAACCTTTCGGCTAGTCAATAAAACACCAAACAAACATTTTGGGTTCAAAAAGCCAAATTTTAAAAATTAGTGTAAACATGAATTGCATAACATGAAATGAGTACTAAACCTTCGGCTATTTTGAGAAGGCTACCATTAACACCAAGAAACTTGTTTCTAAAATCGTATTAATATATCGTTAATTGTGAAATTACGACGATTTGCATGGGGAACCCAATGTAGAGCCGGGCAGTCCATACTACCGGTTAACTCTGCCCGTAAGAAATCGATTCTTTGTTGGCGGGAACCTATAAATGGGCCAAATGTTATTATTGTACTAATTAAATCACTATTAAAGTTACGAGAGAACACCTGGTGTAGGATGTAACTTTTTAATTTAAAATCATTTTGAAAGAAATGTACTTTTTAATTTATTTTCATTTTAAATTGTATTAAGATATTTTATTTTGGCAATGGCTACCTAACTTTTTGAGTAGTAAACTAGGTGAATTCATTGGAGATGATCTAAAAGTCACAAAAATTATTATGTTTTGTTCGATCAATGACGATAATATGCATGAAACTAGGGTGGCAATTTCTGACCCGACATGAAACCCGACCTGAAACCGATATGAAAATAAAGAGGTTTGGGTTGGGGTAAAATATAATTGGATCAGTCTCGGGTTGAGTCAGCTGACCCGTTTATTAAAGAGGTTAGGTTTGGGTCAATGATAATTTAAATGGGTCGACCTGCTAACCCGTTTAATTATTAAAATATATTTTAAAATATATATATATATATATATATATACTTAATTTATAGTTTGCTAGTTAAAACGTTATTAATAGTGAGATAAAAATTAAAAATATTACTTAGTAATTTGGTGTTTAGTATTTTGTTATGAACTTGTGTAATAATAACAGCATTTTGACCTGTTTGACCCGTTTAACTTGTTTGACCTGATAACCTGTTAAACTCGTTTTATTAAATGGGTTATATGGGTTAGGTTTGGGTTGAAGTTAAACAAGTTAGGGTTGAGATATCTGACCCGTTTATATAAACAGGTCGTTTCGGGTTGAACGTTTCTGACCCGCCAACCCGCGAACCCGAACCTGTCAACCCGAACCCAAACCTGAATTGCCACCCCTACATGAAACTAATAAATTAAATAACGAAATAATTTATACTCCCTCCGTCCCACAAAAAATTTCCCATTTCACTCTAAATTTTTGTCCCACAAAAAATTCTCATTTCCCATATTTGATGGTAACCACACGATAAAAAACTATTAATACTAAAGATTCCGCCACTAATGTCCACTAACTATCTTTTTCTCTCCAGCTCAACCTTATATTTTAATCAAAAGTATTATCAATGACACCACCACTAACTATCACCTAAAAACTTGTGCAAAAGTCAAATGAGAAGTTTTTTGTGGGACGGATGGAGTATATAATAAAACAATAAATAATACTTCTTCCGATTCAAAATAAGTGTTACACTTTCCTTATATGAGTGATTCAAAATAAGTGCTACACTTTGAAAAAATTATCTTATTTGGTAAAAAAACAGTAGGACACACACCCACTAACTATCTACTTTAACAAAGTGAAATGACTCATTTACCCTTACTTTATACTTTTAAACATCATTAACCCCACCTTATTCAAAATGTGTAGGACCCATTATCCACTAACCATTCAGTTAATCTAATTTAACCTTCATTATAATCTTTTGTCTCATAAACTGTAAAACCCAAAGTGTAACACTTATTTTGAATCGGAGGAAGTAATTAGATTCGTGTTTCTCCGTTAATACGGCCGGCCGTTAGGTACATGATCTCCGTGCTCCGGCGAGACAGTGAGACACCTACACGCATCCCACGGATATATCGGTTAGTTTATTGGGCTTTTTTTGTTCAGATACTTTCATTTTATCCATAAACCAATTGGGCTTATATATAAAGCCCATATTACATCCATATTGGAACAAAAGCATGAAGCCCAAGTAGAACTATTTCGAAATTATCAGACAGCCAATGGAAGCTTCGGGTAGGCGTGTACGTTCGGGCGGTTTTCGGTTTAGTTGGGTTAATCGGTTTGGGTTATTCGGTTTTTAAAAATATTTTTGACCAACCAATACCCAAACCAAATTAATTAAAACCAAACCAAACCAACCAAATAAGTAATCGGTTTATTTGGATTGGTTCTCCATAAAACCAAATAAGAGAATGATTTATAAAAGACTAGCTGGTACCCGCGCAATGCGGCGGCGGGTACACTGAAGCTATATTTTGCGGCAAAAAACGTCATTCAATTACACGTTTTTTCTAATATATAGTCCTACGAAACGACTTGTAATTCTCGACAATTTAAATTTGTCAAAATTCAGCCCCATTCAATCCTTAAAGTAAACAAAACATCACAAATGAGACAAAATTCAAAAGCAAAAGAGTGAAATCGAAACAAACATCACAAACGTGAAAACGAAACAGAAAGAGTGAGACAGATATTGAAACAAAAATTGAATGATGGAAATTGAATGAGAACAAAAAACCATTAAGTTTTGACGTGAGCTCTTCCACTATTCCCAGTTGAACCTCCTAGGGTGACCCGGATTGCCCCGAATTTTGAACTTGTACATGTAAAAAGCTCATTAAATCTGACATGTTAACCTACATGAACAACGACAATCATAATAAATCACAATGTTTCATACTAATATGTTTTTATGCTAATTTGTGCACTCAAAGTGCATAACTTAACCATATTGCACCATAGTTAAGGCGAAGGGTCAACTTTTTGTCCAAATTACAGACTAAGCATATTTGACGTGTTTCATTTTTAACTAATATTTTTATATTTTTTTTACATGTTTCCAAATCAAAGCATTATAATTACTTTCTAACTAATTGAGCCAGCTGTTAATGGTACACTAAATATTTTTTTGACATGTTTCCAAATCAAAGCATTATAATTACTTTCTAACTAATTGAGCCAGCTGTTAACGGTACACTAAATATGGTAATGGCATGTTGTGACATAAATGTGAAGAAAGTTATGAATGTTACCCCTGTAGTTAGCAAGTAGGACAAATTATAATTCCAGTTAGCAAAGAGTTTCTATACACAAAATACCTTATAATTTTTGCAAGTAGGACACCTGCTAAATCACAAGAAGATATTCCGTTCTACTAATTTTATCTTCTCTAAATTCAACACTATTTTGAGCATGAGTTGTCTTCCTCTCTTAATGTACCTACAAGCCTACATGAAATTTCTTGTCATGTACATGTGGCGATAACAGGTCGGTTCAGGTCAACCTTTTCTATACATTTTAGTGAAAAATGTTAATGGGTAGAATTATATTAGAAACCATTCGACTTGTTTCCGTTTGAATTTAATCCCTTACCTTAACCCATTTGACCCATTATAGATAAAACCCAAATTGCCAGATTGGCCCATGTAGAAGTAAGTGTGTTAAAACTTAAAATTGTCATTACTCATTAGTATACTAAAACTGATGATATTAAATAAATAAATGAAATTAAATTGTCAGAGGGAATTGTAATAAGTTCATGTTAAAGACAATCAAATGAAATCGTTACAGTAAAATGGAATTCCAATATAAACACATACCTTATCTCTTCTCAGCACTTTGGTCAACATACCCGCCTATGATCACCCCTATAAGTTAGTTAATAGATCACACATAATATATCTATCAAGTGGTGAATACAGAGACTAAGAGATTAAAACCTAGAGTATATTTTTTATAACATTGTTATACCGAAGATAACGCAGAATCATACCCCTAAATCACCATTCTTGTTAACCTTTCCCCCCTGAAATAATAAAAAGATTTATATTAGTGTCGACCAACCTTGATTCACGACAATAATATATACTGCGTATTTCAAACGTTTCTTTCCGAGTTGCTCATTGATTGTCCATCACAACCAACCAACAAAGGTGCCTAAAAAGTTTTCAAGACTCCCATCTGTTTTAATAAAAGATACACCTTATATTAAGCCTGTCACAAAACATGCATAAAAGAAAAAAAAAGTTTAAATTACCGCAACAAATGCATAACCTTTCAATAAGCAGATTAGCTTTTGAGTGGTTTCTGACATTCTTCCATGCGTCAGCTTGGTAGCCCGTCCAGCATCTAGTTAAGCCCCATAGTCTTTTGCTCCAGTGGAAACCTGAAAATAAACAACAAATCTACTTAAGTTAAAAAGAAAAAAATGAATTGTCATGTTTAGGCAACAATTATCAGTTAGGAGCGAACCAAGAATGGAAGAGGGGTTTGTAAAGAACCCTAGAAATGGATTGGCAGATTGCTTGATTCAAGAAGACCATTAATATTTAATATGTTGCTTGAATTCCTACCCATATCGTGTTTTCCCAATAATGACTTTCATTTCTCAATATTCAAACAGACGATTGAGTTTCCCAAGAAGCACACTTGTAACCAGATATATCATTAGGTGGTTTGTAGACGACTGAATTGCCCAATAAAAATCCATTGTGTGTTTAATATCTGTTATATAGCTAGTTTTTCACAGATTTCTTGTGTGCTCAAGTAGCTCAGTGGCTTGGGCTTTTCCCTGGTTTCCTTAATGTCTCCAGTTCGAATCGTGCCTCCTTCATTTTTTAATAAACATAATATTATTCCATAATTAGCAAGTGTGTTGGCTGAATTTTCAGCCTTGCTAAATATGGAAGGGGTAAACTCTTTATAATATAGTAGAGATAATTGTCCTTAATATTATTAAAAGTTAATAAATCATCCACACCAAGGTTGTAACAAATGTTGTTAAATAATAGCAATAAAATAAATGATTTAACCGTGATTTTGGTTGAACTTTTCAAATGAATGAAGGTTTCTATGGTATGATAAAAAATATATATAAATAAATTAAGTCCTTTACTTTTATTTGGGTTATTCGGGTGTACACCGAATAAGAATTTTTTAATCCAAATCCAAACCGAAAAACTGAATGTTACAGCCAGACCCGTTTCACCCAATGTCATTTGGTTCGGTTGGTTTTTCGGGTTAAACCGTTTAATGAACACCCCTAGCTTCGGGAACATGAAAACTGTGAGATCGCGTCTGATATAAACGAGATTTTATAAAAAAAAAAATTAAAAAACATTGACCTAAAACATAAATACCAAGTCACCAACTTAACACAAAACAAAAACATTCGAGAAAAGGGGACGGGTTTTAGTGGGGGCTGTTTTGGATAAAGGACCACGACCCATCACGCGCGACAACTGGCAGCTATTTAACGATTTTTCTGCATTTTACCCAGCCATTATTGCTCTTTATAATCCTAAAGTTAAAAAAGTAAAAGAAAAAAAAAAAGAAACATAAATCAGATCGTTAAAATAAATAAAATACTTGTTAAAACAAATTGAACGTTTAGTTAAATAACTTTTTGTACGTTTGACTTCAGATATAGATAGTAAAGTGGACGTGTTAACCTCATGAAAACGATTATTTTCTATATATTGGTCAAATCATTTATTGTCAACGTTGCAAAACTATTGATGTTATACAATTCATTACAAATTTTCACGTTTAAATTTGATCAATGGATTTATTGGTCAAAATCACTTATTGTCAATGAATTCTCACGTTTATAAACAAAAAACTATTGATGTTATAGATAAATGACGAAGAAAATAATGATTTTTGGTAAGGGTTAGCAAAACACAATTTGAGTATTTGCTCAACGTTTGTCTTGACAAATATCACTTATGTAAACATTTTTAATATAAATAAACACTAAAAGTAACAATATCATATGTCATAAGTTCGATTCCTTCACTATGTAACATTACCAAATGGTCAAGAAATATTCAGAAATTATTACGACAATGATTAGGTTACGTACACCGCGAGCAAATCTCAACTAGCCAGGGAGCCCATTATAAACGAAAATGCCTATTACACAAGACTAAAAGTAACAATGTATAGAGTATAGACTAATAACATGGACTAAATATTCTGCATATAATTTAACTTGACGTACACTATATATGAATCAACGAGAGTACAAGAAAATCATCATCAGTTTTCTGTATATGGAATCATGTCAAACATACATGTGAGTAGTGGTGGACTAACCACTCATATCGAATGAGATCTTGAGTTCAAGTTGTACTTTGAAGATTGAAATAGTAGACAAGTACAAGTCCTTATAGCATGGGAATGGCATGTGAGCATGGCAAAGTACTATTCAAATCTCCAATAGCTTGTAGATCCTACATAATTGTGAATTTTAACTTTGTATGTCGGTAATTTAATATTCCATCAAGAACTAATTTCTGAGTTTGTATTTTGCGAAATTTGGTAAAGGTGGCACATAAAACATTGCATAAAGTACACGTTTTAGTCTTTAGGGGGCCTATTGGCCATTAGATCACATATAAAGCTCTACAATATAAAGCTCACACTTAAATTACATATATGTGGAAGATAAGATGTAAATTATCATACATTTATCTACATATAGAGAGACTGCAAAATTACAATGATGTTCTTGTATACAAAATTACATATTACAACACAAATTGTTATAACTATAAATCTTATAATGCATGTATAAGCTTTCAAGGCAACAAGTACACATAATACAGATAGAGGAGCCACAGAAAGCATATAAAGCTAATGCAAAAAAGAAGAAAAAAACAAGTACATATTCAACTAGCAAACATGATTTCTTTATAAAAGTGAAGTTATATATTTTTATTTATAGTGTCGATAAATGAGTAAAGACTAGTCCCATTCCATGATACTTTTCCAACATAACATGTTACTCATCTTTTGTTCTTCTTCCCAATCAAGTTTGATAAACACAATGGGCCTAGGGCTATGAGGAATGAGATGAGCCACAAAAGATTTTGTACATTTAATCACCCCCCTTTAACTTTATCGTTATAATGTATGTTTCTTGTAAAACTATACATATCACTATTATTTATTAACATATGTATATGAACAACATGAATACGTTGTTTTTAAACAATAAATGGTGTAATTTTATATGTAGACTACCATTTTCAAGATAATTAACAATCATTTTGTGCAATTATCATAGAACATTGTTTGATAGTTTCAATAAAAATAAAATAAAAATTGTGGTAGTAAAAATCAATAAAAAATATTTTATGTTTCAATATAAAACACTTTCTTTTAAGGACTTATGTGGTTACAATACATTTTCCTAAAACGTAAAAGATCAAAATACGATCTAAACTACTATAAAACACAAAAACTAGTAATAAAATTCTTGAAGATTATAATTCTAAAACACTAATTTCCTTTTAATCCTCGTTAACATTCGGTCACCCGAAAATTCAGCAAAATCTCGTATTGATTCACTGACTAAATCCTTAAAGATCATCCGTTCGACATCCAATACTGCTTCCGAATTCTCAATTGGATAATCTCTCCAATCCGTTAATTCGATTACATCCTTTTTTAGAACATCATTAATTGAATCTAGTGAATCACCAATGTTAATCATCTCTCTAATCTTCTGAAATTCAAACCAAATCTGTTGAATTGATGATGTTGATGCCTTCCATGGCGGTAATTGTCTATTTCTATCGATGATTTCAAATATTATGTCAAACACGAGCTTTCGATGTTGTTTGACGATATTTGATGTGTTTTCGATATTGTAGAATTGCCTCTCAACCGATAAGAAGATGCTAGAATCTTCTAGAAGGTGTTGTGAGGCTCCAAGTATTTTTGAGATGTAGATAAAATCAGAGTCGTCTGATGTGAATTCTTGGTGGTCTGTTGTTAATTTTGTTGTTGATATTGTAGGACTCAAATGATCATCAAAATCAACAGCTGATGTTGTTGAATCAAAAAACAAGTCCAAAATCAGTAAGAGTAAGTAAAGTTAACAGTAAATGAGTTATTATTAGGCATTAAAAATAAAAAAAAACGAAATTAATCCATCTTAAAATCGAACTGATTAAACATAACCAAAAGTTCGGTTTTAAATTTTGAAAACACACGTTTATATTTTGAATTGTTTGGCCCAAAATTATATCTGGTGTTAGAAATATATTATTCGAAATTGAATTTTAATTATGTAAGTTAGATTTGTTGCTGAAATTGAATTTTAACATATGCCCTTAGGACATATATTAGGTGCAATTAATGAAGCATCAAATTTTCATTTTAATTGAAAATCGTATTTATTGCATTATCTAAAATGTTAAAGATTAAAGATCATTAATGTTATTCAAAATGTATTAGGAAATTTGATATTTCATTGATTGCACTTAATATATGCCATACGTTAAAAAAACCCTTTATATATTTATGCCGAAAACCAAGTGCTTTCAATTTAGAAATCAAAACGGTACCATTAATGATCAGAACCCTTTAAAACTAAAACTATTGGATTTGAAAATTCTAAAACCGAAATTAGCGAATTGAGTTTGGGTTTAATATTAGGTGGGATAAATATCATAAAATATGCAAATAAATTAAAAAATATTTATTTATGATTTTGACAGTGTTTTTATATCTGATCAACTTAATATCATTTGCGCCACGTCACCTGGTTGAAACAACCTGAGTCGTAATGGTTTCTGTTATTGGAACTGTAATAAGTCAAACATGTAAATGTCATGTGAACGCAATGAAGGTTTGTTTTTAGTGTATACCTTTGTAATCAATGCTATGTGAGGAAGAAGTTGAACTCGGCGTGTCAAACACTGAGTCAAGGACCGACACCGGACTCGGTAGAACTGCAGTAGAACTTGGTGGTGACTCGGTGGCGTTGTTCATCACAGCTATGCTATGAAGCAGCTTATCACATCTCTGTAATAAACTCTTTCCTTCTGTATATTCCTCACATTTAGATCGCTGTAATTATGCGAAATTGGACAAAATTAGATCAAACAGAATTAGGTAATTAGTCTGATTAATGGAGATTCGCAATTGCTTACCTCAGGTGTAGTGACGGTGATTTCAGAAATGGAGTTCGATTCATCATCCGTTACAGTTTTTTTAATGAATTTTTGCTTTGGAGAATCAATGGCGGACGGTTTTGAAGATCGATTCGTTCTTTTAGGTGTAAGTTTTGGAGAATTAATCGGCGAATTTTTCATCGAATCAGAAGATTCATTAGCTCTTCGTTTAATTTCAATGCTCAATGGTTTCCTTTTCACAATCGAATTACAGCTCTTCAAATTATTCTCGATTCGAGTCGGTGAAGAAGATTTAGCTCTCACCGGAGTTTTCCTGATCCGATCACTACTCGACACAAGATTTTCAGATATGTTATTATCAACTTTTGAAGCTGGCATTCGCCATGGTTTCATGAGGACAATGCTCGATTCTGATTTATCGGAAGTTAAATTCCGATCATACACGAAATTCCGGTGGCTGTCTCTGTTTGAAGGTCTGGTAGAATGCAGAAGACCTTTGAGCTGCAAAACTTCGAGAATTTGTTTCAGTGTACTTAAATCATGAGACTGTATCGACACCGGAGTTTGATTTGGCTCCGGGAAGAAATCAGCTGAATCGAAGAAGCTTCTCGGCGACTTCCAGTCAGACGTTTTAGAAGATTCCGACTTCAGATTTTCAGAGTCTCTGCAGCTTACATTACTCGTTTCATCTCTTACTACATTTTCCACAGTTTGCTTTGGTAATTGATTGATTTGATTCGGTCGTTTCAACTGAAAATTACTACCGTCGATATATTTCGAGTGAATTAAATCTCTCGAAACTCGAGATTCTGAAACAGATCTTTGTAGCACCGGTTTCGGAACCGGAGCCGGACTTTTATGATCGGAAGATGATAACGTTTCGAGCCCCATGAGCCTGGCAATGACGCTCGGAGATCGACGTTGGTTGTCATCTCCGTCACCAACCGACGTCGTATTACAAACTGATGATATAACTGAACCGTTGGTATGGATACTTCCTTTTGAATCAAATGTTGTTCTGCTATCAAGCGAAAGCCTAACCATTTCTTTGCAGGAATTCTTCAGCATTCCGTCGTTTAGCTCAGGTATCGGAGATTTTGGCCGGCATTTCGACGAAGATGATTGAAAACTGTCTGGACTTGCTGGTACTGCAACCACCGGTTGTTCCGGTGGCTTTGGTTTTCCTAAGTTTTCCGTTTCCGGTGATGCACCGACACCCTGTAAGAAGCAGTTTTACTTCTTTATTAATTAAATAATACATTAATTACTTTAAACAGTTACATCTTCAGATTTTTACCACATTAATTAACGGTAAGCATAAACAGAAAATGAAGAACTTACGGTGGTAGGAGGGAGGCGTTTAGTGGAGTGAATGCGTTTTCCTGCCAAAATCGATTGACGGTCAAAGATCTGAAGGAAACCAGACATGCAACCAATGTGTTTTTCTATCTGTTTCTCACCATTCTGGCCTTGAATTATTCCCGCCATTATTTCTTAACGAGCTCCGACCACCGTCCGGTAATCTCTATATCTCTCCGACACACACTAACACACACACAGTCTTTAATTTATTTTATTTTTCTTAATGCTTCACATTGATATTTTTCACTCTCACGGTTTTCTCCATACGGCTTTTTGAGCTTTTATTTGCAAGTTTTGCTTTTATGCTACTTTTATTTTACAAGTGGTTGTGAGGAGAGACGGATGTGGGGTAGTATTCTCAGACGGACCAGTTATATTTTTGTCACTTATTTAACAATCTCAATTAATTGCATTAAATTAAAACTAAATATAAATACATGTTCCTTACATATTTATTTTCCGACATACCAATAACTTTTAAGTCTTTGAATTTTAATGTAGTATTGTTTTAGTCTTGGCAATATTTTTTTTTCTTCAATAAAATCAATTAATAATAAAAAGACAGTGCATAAAGAGATGCGGTAAAATCAAAATAAAATGGACTTTCATAAAGAAATTCTCCTAAGAGGTAAAACGTTTAATTAAATTATTAAATGTTTAAGAATTAAAACATAATTAACCTTTGTAAGTCAATCAAATTCAATACGAAGTATGTAATATTAGTGTTATGTTAAGAAGAATCACACAATCAAAGTTTAATATCTTATAAGGTGTCATATCATCATTTTCATTATATAATCATCTAGGTTTACTCTAAATCATAACGTTTTAAAGTTCGTCAACTTTTTTGAGTTATCAGTATATGTTACTTCTATATAGGTGAAAACAAAATCTGTTAGCTGAAATGGTGTTCCGGCTAAACCACATTAGTTTTTATATAATGTACACATAATTAAATAATAAATTAAGATCTGTATTTATTTAGAGAAAAATGAATTACTATAGTTTTGTCTGATTGGAGTCAAGTGTTTTGTAACTTAGTGGGGGCAGCCAACGGCATAGAGTTACCGTCCTTCACTGTCATGGACTCATTGCATTAGTCCTTGCTCACCCATTTGTCTTCTTAAAACACTTCGAAAGTGACGATTTTGTATATCACCAATTTTGTCATCCATTCTATGCTTTACAATGTTGTACGTACAAGGGTTTATAGCACATGTAGTACGGTCGTATCACCAAAAATGTTACTCGTAATATACAAATCATCACTCCTTCCGTATACTAACTAGTGGTTAATGTGTACTATTTAAATCTTAAGTATTGTGGATACCATGATTATTTGTGAATGAGTATTAAGGTAATTTTGCTTCCAAAATCTTCAAACTTATTTCTTAAAATTGTTTTTTAACTTATTGTTTATATAGCTTATTATATCTTAATTTTTTTGCAACATAACACATTTTCTAAACTACCTTTAAATTTAGGGTTTTGATAATACTTTAATCCATGAGAGGAAGTAGTTCATAAGATTTAGGGGTAGTTGTAGATTCATGTACAAGTTTTTATTGCATGTCTATTGAAGGCTGTCATTATCAAAACACTTAAATTTATACCAATTTGTCCGTAGCTGGACTAAAACCATGACCACAAACTAATGTATAACACTTTCCAACACTTTATACCGCTAAGTTACAAACAAGGCTTTTATTGGTACTAACATCTTAATTTACTTGTGAGAAGTTGAGAACCACGCATATTATTTTCTTTAAAAAAATGTGAAATGCTTTCAAGTTCCAACGCTAATAATAGGAATAGCATATCTTTTTGAGCCATTTTTGTCCCCTTTAACCATTCACAAAGAAGCTGTTTTGGGGGGTTTTGGTTCAGAAAACATGAGTCAATTTTGCACATCCCTGAAAATATGGCCTATGAATGGTATTGTGAAATCTTTATTATTCTGAGCATTTTTAATCTATCGAATTAATTGCATTAATATTTTTTACGAAGTATTGAAGACCATGCTGCTGTATATTTATTAACCTGACTTCTGAGCATTTTAGATATATATATAACAAATTTTTATTGAACAACTATAAAAAATATATAAAACTGGTACGGATCTTATAAAATAAGAGTGGCTCTTTGTTCAATGAACTCTTATGCCAAAACATATACTTATTATGCAGGGTACGTATCTCTGTATATTTGTGTTCGTGATAATAATTGTGGTGGTGCATAGTGATGGTGAGTGGATGATGTAGTTATTGTGGTGGTGGTGGTTGGTGGTAGTGGATGGTGATCAATAGAATAATATGAGTATATAGATTAATAAAAATGGCATAGTATATAAATAATTGTAGTCAAATAATTAATATCCATCCTAGTAGCTAATTTGGTTAAAATAAAAATATATTTTCCGAAATAAACAGAATTCAATTTCATAACCATGCATTCCAGAAAAACAAATGCACCCTTATATTTTTCACGGGTGAATTTATGCAATTGTCATTCATTCTACGTGTGCACTTAGCCTTTTGACCACATTATTGTTATATATTTGAGATTAAATAATAGCAACATATGACAAATGTCTTAAAGCTCTAATTGAGATTAAATAATACCAAATTATTATAGAGACTAGTTTTGATACCTTGTACTTCACAGGCTCACATGTTTAAAGGAGTTGAACAAGGTTCTGACCCTTTCACACAAGATAATATATTAAATAAGAATTATCGATTTTTTTAATCTAGTTTTTAAATATTAAAAAGAGACATTCATGTATTCTGTGGTAAATAATATTAGTAAAGTTTTTACTTAATGTCAATATATATCAAAACTAGGTTATGACCCGTGAAAAATCACGGGCTGCTAATAATTTTACGGAACGTAATTTTTATATAAAATAAAAGGTTTATCTTTAATTGAATGATTATTACATATATGATACGAAAATATATAAATGTTTGAAACATGTGTTTTTATTTCACCAACTTAATGAAATTAGCTTAATTGCACCATAAATTACGCGTATGTTCTGAAAATCTGAATTGGTGAAATGCCACTAAAAGTTAAATTGTAGTCACTAAGATATGATAAACAATACTACTTTTAAAAATATATTTTATATACATATAATTAAGAAAAAGTGTGAGTAAATATCTGGTAGCTAAAGGCTAAAGCTATAGTGATTTGAAAAAATACTGATAGTAGAATTTTAAACTTTTAATGGCACAATTTTCTCTTAAAAAGTGAGTAAATCAGAGTTTATGAGTTTTACCTACAATTTTTAAAAGATGACAGCAAAAATTAGAACATTTACCAATTTTTTTTAAAAAAATTGACACTAAAGCCTATATAGACATTTTTCGGTGTGTTACTTCTGCTAAATGTCACATTTTCTTTTGAGATACATATCTTTCTTACCTTTTCTGGTGTCAACTTTAAACAATTTTATATTTCAAGATATTTGCCTATTCTTATACATTTGAAATTCATAGCACAAACTACCTGAGAGATTTATAGTTGACACCTAACACAAGTTTTAAGTGAACCAAAAGAGACAACACATAAATTTTATGATGCCATGCATGACTTAGGTTGATGATTGTAAGTGTTTACTACTAATACCGATACCACTCTGTAATAAATTAAAAAATGAAACTCATCACTTGAAAATTGCATGAAAAAGTAATCATATTCTTAGCAATCACGTTATACCTCAAATACAAAATACAAAATACAAAATGGGATTTGCGGTCACTTAATTAGAGCTTAATTTTTCTTTCCTTTTTCCTATTAAATTCACGTTTAAATGAAGCATATTTCAATATGTTTCCTTTTTTCTTTCCTTTTTTCTATTTTATCATTCCATTTTGGGTCAAACCAATTTAAAATGTTACCCAACATACATCGACGACAACCTATTAATAGGACATATTCAGGGCATTTGGTAATGCCTCTTAATCAGCCTCTGAATAAAAAATTCAACATGTTCTACCTTTTAATCGGACAGATGTAAGGGGAAGTTTGAATCATTCAGACATCTGCGTCATTCAGATATGAATCGTTCAGATACTACCAAACAACACCTTAGTTGTTTTACCTTGATTCCTTGAGCTCTTGAACATAAGCAATTTCTTTGTTTTGTTATATACACTTTTTTTGCTTCAGTTAAATGCAAATGGGCAGCATTGCAAATATGCTAAAGACTACGATCAAGACAATATTTCCTATGTAGAAAACTTTTCCACTAAACAACAATATATCTCGTAATTTCCTCATAAGAGGATGAAATTATGGTCAAGATATAATATACCCTAGAACTCCAACTTGCTGTTTACGAATTTATGAAAAGAAGTATACATTTCCGATGTTGGTGCAGAGTCGCGTATTGTCGTAATATTCATTTTAAGAATCAAGAATATGATATAAAAGTCCTTTATTATCGTGCTCCCAATCAATATAGGTTTAGGTTCCTGGATTATTCAATAAGAAAAACACAAATATGTTTATAATCAGGTGATTAACGACTAATTAAAGGGGGGGTCAGTTAGTTAAACACAAATATTGAAACGATTATAAATCGGAGAAAGATTCATTAATGAAGAAATCAGTAACTTAATTTCAAAAAGAAATAAACCCAAGTAAATATTTTCTTAATTCTACAAAAAAAGTTGTCAATTTTTTTAATAATATAGTTAACAAAATATGATTTCTTTATGAAGAAATACTTACAATCCAATAAGGTGAATTCTATAGAAGCGGTTGGATCAAAACTTGCAGCTACTAATTGTTTAGCCTTTGGTGATCATGCAAATGATCTAATTAAAGAAAGATTCTTCAAACCTAATTAAATCACAAAAGTTCAAAATTAATCAAACTAAATTTAACTTACTCACTAACGATTAGAAGAACCCCTAAACAATAAAGAAAGAGTAAACTGCAAAATGCAATTTATACATGCAATTTTATAAAGGAGTAAACTGCAAAAGGTAATTTACATGTAATTTTATACAAAAACAATAAACTGCAAAATGATTCATAAAATGTAGAACGCAATTTAGACGCAATTTCTACATACATAAACTATAAAAAGTAATTAAAAATTATAGGAAAAAAAACAGTAGTTAGTGAATACTGTTTCTGTATAAATCATATATAAGTTTAATATGGAATTGAAGGAAGATGAAAAATAAGAATAAGAATTTACCTTGCAGGATTTAAACTCGATGAAGAATATATATATATATATATAAGTATGGTTAATGGTTAATTGGAATTCAATACCGTAGATTAAGGGGGTTGATATATTTTTCCTGTAAATTTTGTATAATTTAGGAATGAAATAAATGCATTAGATACAAAAAACCGTATTTTGTGCTATAATTAAGGAAATTTCGTTTTTTCACTTGTCCGGATTTTGTGCTAATTTGGTTTAAAATTTTTGGATTATTTAAATTCGTTAATTATATTAATTATGAGCGGGAAAAAATTTCTGGAATATTTAGGGAGTGACACGTGTCACTAAGAGGCCTTTAAAAGTTGACAAGTGGCTTAAAAAAATTTGTTTTATTATAGGGTTTTGCTAATGACAGCCCTTAGGGCTGTCAATAGACATGCATTATAATTTTGTACTTTAACCCTTAACTAACTCCCGGATTTTAGGAATTACAACACCCTTTGAATTGATGTACAACTCTTTATGCCTTATTGACAGCCCTAAGGGCTGTCATTAGCAAAACCCTTTATTATAAGATAGATACTTATATATTAAATTGTTTAATTCAAGATAATATATTGCACATTTTGTTAAGAGTCCTTAAATGGTTGTCTTTTAAGAATAGATTTTATAAACGGTATTTATATTTATAACGGGCTCCCATGGTTGTATTTGAGAATAGATTGAATTCTTTAAATGGTAATATATTTACCACCTAACATAAAACATCTACCTTCTTGCTTACATAATTTACCCATTGAGTTCTAGCAACCGTGTGAGAATAACCTATTGATCTTTATACTCTTACCTTCCTACAATAATAAAGTAGGTATACGTTAGGTCTACAACTATCATATTACTCACATAAAAGGTAACAATTAAATTTGTAGTTAATGACCATTTATAACTATATTGAATGATTCATTGAAAGTGAGATGATATGAAGGCATCCATTGATGAGTATATGAGATAGGTATTTTATGGAGTAATTGAAGCGAGATTTTAGGGAGGGCCTAAAAGCCCATATAACAATTAATTATCAACTTAATTTTAATACTTTCACGTTAAAAACGATCCCCAAATCGGCAAAACGCACCTTATGCTGTCCCAAGCAGAAATCACATGCTTTTTCTTTTTTTACAAAAATGGTAAATAAAAACAAAAAACATGACTTCAAGGAAAACATACAACATTAAATCACCAAACGAGCCATATATCAGAAAATGACATGAATTTGATCACTAACATTATATTGTTACAAAATCAGACAAGATATATAAAATATCCCGTCTAGTTTTAATTTCGAGTTCCGGCAAAAAGAGTCATAAACAAAAAGTCAAACAGAAACAGAATCAACAACCAAAGATAAATGTAGACACAAACAATAGTGAAACCATAGATGTTTTACGGACTAATATCCCCATAAGAAACCAAACCCCTTTGACCACTAGTTGAGCTTGACCTGGACCTACTTTGACCCGTAGGAGCCACTTTCTTAGCCATACCCCTTTGACCACCAGGTGAGCTTGACCTTGACCTTGACTTTGACCATGTACGGGCCACTGATGTAAGATTCTTAGAATGCTTACATGGAGACCGAGAAGGTGATCTCGAGGTTGACTTTCTTCTAGGGGAGTTGACCCTCTGTCCAAGACGGGATTTCAATCTGTCGCTAATATTTGGTCGCCTTTCAACTGGGCTCGGGCTTCGGCTCGAGTTTCCGTTTCGGTTGCGAGTAATGCTCCTACTACGACTCCTTCGTCTATATCTACAAAAAAGGGAAAAAGTTGGTACAAATTGGGTGTGTGTGTGTGTCTATATATATATATATATATATATATATATATATATATATATATATATATATAGAGAGAGAGAGAGAGAGAGAGAGAGAGAGAGAGAGAGAGAGAGAACCTGGGAGGGCTCCTGCCTCTTGGCGGACTTCTGTTTCTTCTCGGTGGAGATCGTCCAGAATATCTGCTATAATTTTGATATCGGCTACAATTCAAGTTTTATTTCGTTATTAGTATCACAAAAAAAAAAAAAAAAAAAAAAACATTTTGTGTCAATCCGACCCGACCCGTTTCAACCCGATCCCATTTTCATTACCTATTATTATTATTATTATTATTATTATTATTATTATTATTATTATTATTATTATTATTATTATTATTATTATTATTATTATTATTATATCTTCCCTGAGCATACCCAAACTGATTAGACCTACGAGGTGGCAGCTCAGGGCTGGGTGTACGGTATCTGCGGGCAAAGGAATATTCCTTGGTGAAACCGCGCCCTTTTCTGACTCGTTTTGGGGTGCCATTTGGTGACCGGCTTCTTGACGGGCTTTTTTTAGCGACAGTTGGTTGAGATTCTTTTCGTACAGGACTTCTTGAATTTTGTTGACCCGAATATCTAGATAGAGGTTGTTTAGTAGTGTCAGGAATACTCGGGCTACGTGTAACCCGTTTTGAGATAGGGCTTGCACCTCTCCTTACTGGACTTCTACCCCTCCTGATTAAAATAAAAATAAAATATTAAAAAAAAAGCATGCATAGAAAAACATAGTGGTCGATTTGGGTTAGTTTTTAAGTCAATCAGTTCATATAGAAAAGAAAAACTTCAGCTGCAAAATGGAATGGGTCAAATGGGCCAGAAAGGATGAAAGTCAACTAACAATGTATCAGCTGACCTGGATTTATTCGACTCATCTGAATGCTGATGTGGATTGCTAGAAGGCTTTTCAGATTTAGGTTCCTTAAGAACCCCATTTTTGAGTTCCCGTTCTTCATCATAATCCTTTTGCAGTTTTGCTTTTGCTTCAGGTTCTTTTTGTGGACTGTTCCTGACTGCATATACACACCATTAAAATGTCAGTAATGATCAATAACAAGGTTTTGAAAGCATCCATTTTTAATAAGTAGTTGGACTAATAAATGAATAGATAATCCTTCCATTCAATAAAATGGTAACTTTGAAAAAGAAAGGACCAAAGTTGCAATATGTGGTTAGTTAAAGGACCATTTATGAAATTAACTCTAAAAAAAACAAGAAATAAAATTGGGATACCAGATGTAGTTGGAGGCTTATTTTTTGTTTTTCCATCATCAGAGCTGCTACTCTCACTTTCTGAGCTCCTATAAGTTAAAAACACGATTACATAATTTTAAATCATCAGAATCTGATAATCAGTTGTAATAGAACACGTTGTAGGCGATAATCATTATTAATATATATAAATACACAAATTATACCATTTGGATTTCCGTTTAGATCTTTTAGCACCAACACCCTTCTTCAACTTTTTCTTATTCTTCCTCTGTTTTCCATCTCTCTTTACTGACTTCTTTTTGCGACGCTTTCCGTCACTAGATGAACTAAAAGAATCTGAGTCTGAAGAATAAGACTCAGAATCTGAATCTGAACCAGAATCAGAACTGGATGATGATTCAGATGATGAATACTTCCTTCGTTTCTTCCTTTTATCTACAACAGTTGACCCGTGACGTTTTTTTGCTCCATCGTCAGAACTATCGTCAGAAGATACTGATTTTTTGCCTATTTTTTCTTTTTACCTAAAAAAGACGAGTTGGTTAAAAGACCGATTTGACCCGTTAGAGGAAAAAACATAACCCGTATCAACCCGTTTTACCTTTTTCAGACTCAACAGTGTTGTTCTTTTTATCTTCCAAAATTTCACCACAATTTGAAATTTTTACCAAACCCGAAGGTTCTCCATCTGCTGTTCCCAACTGTTCCATCTTCTTAATAGTTTCCATTCCCTTTATTACTTTTCCAAAAACCACATGTTTCCTGCATAAACAAACATTTTATTCAAATTTTAAAATTTTCTAAGAAAATAAAAACAAAGAAAATATAATAAAAAAGAAAAAAAAAATCAATGGTTCTGACTTATGACTTACCCATCAAGATGTGGTTGGCGTTTGAAGAGTATAAAGAACTGAGATCCGTTTGTATTTGGGCCTCCATTTGCCATAGAGAGCATACCGGGCCCACTATGATCTAGTTTAAAGTTCTCATCTACATATAAAACAAAAAGCATTATATTAGTACTAACAAAACACTAAATAAATAAAAACAAATAATTATTATTTATAATTGCACCTGCAAACTTTCCGCCATAAATGCTTTCCCCACCAGTGCCTGCAAACCATCAAAACTCTCATGCCTCGGGCATGCAAATGGCAGTTAATAACAAAATTTGAAGGAAACTCATACCATTTTGTTTCGAGAAATCACCACCCTAAAAAAATAAAAAGATAAAAAAAATAATTATTTATTTGATATGTGATCATAAACACGTTAGAACTAACTGATATAACTGTAGAAACATACTTGGGCCATAAATCCTTTAATAATACGATGGAATACAACTCCTTTGTAATGCAACGGTTTTCCAGTTAAGCTTCCAATCCCCTTCTCCCCTGCACATTAAATTAAAGGGCTAATACATTATGCACTCATGGACATCTTTTCTGAAAAAAGTCAACTTTGGTCAACTTTGGAAAATATTATTTAAGTCAACTCAAGTCAACACATACCTGTGCAAAGTGCTCGGAAATTCTCAGCTGTCCTAGGCACGACATCAGCAAAAAGCTGCAATTTTTAGGTCATTATTTTCAATTAACATCTGAAATCTATAATAAAATGAACAAAAAAGAAGAAATACATATGCAGCTTAACCAAGTTTTTTATACAGAATAGAAAATACTCACCTCAATCACGACTTTTTCTGTAGGACTTCTATCTATTGATATGTCCAAGAACACACAAGGATTTTTCTTCTTGCTCATTTCTTCACAATGCAGATCCTAAATTAAACAATTACAATTAATATATAGTTTGAAATTACGTAAATACGATACATGATCTACAAATTATAGGTCAAGGTCAAACACCAGATTGGTAACCTAATAACCCGATATTGATCGAGTGTTCCATCTTCCAGTTCATAGTTACAGTGATGAATCGATAAATTGAACATGAGAAATTATATAGCTACGAAAATGCACATGTTTACAGTCGAAAATTGCTAAATTTATCATGTGATTAGAATTTTTTTAGCTTATTGATAAAACCCTAAACCCTAGCAGTCGCGTGTGTAATTTCCGAGTATATTTTGTGCACTAAAACTTGGATGAAGGTGTAAATTTCAGGAAATATCTGTAAATATAAATTAGAACATGAAATTTCAAGAGAGAGATGAAAATCACCGGCGGACGGCGGTGGCGAGTGACAGAAGTTCGTGGTGTGGTTTTTCCTTTTCCGTGTTCGCTTATTTGTGTTTCAATAGAAAAAAGTTTTAATTTGTAATAAAATTTAAATTTCTTTAATTTAGGTCATTTAAATTTATTTTCATTTTATAATAATAGAGGTGTATTCTAGGAAGTCAAAGGGTTTTGCATACTCCCAAGACACAAATCCTAGTCATTGGATCAAGATGGTCAAGATCAAATCCCCCACCTAACAGCCACCTACAGCCACCGCCGGCGGCCACATCTGTCCGCCGCTGCCGTCCGCCGCCGGTGGTCAGCGCCGGCGGCCGGTGGCGGTGGTGGTGGCTGACAGTGAAGGTGCTGGTGGTAATGGGTTGGTGGTGGTATTGATGTATTGAAACACATGTGCTTCACTAAAACACATCATATTACTTCGAAGCACATGTGCTTCAGGTCACGAAACACATGTGTTTCAAGTCACTAAAACATGAGTTTCTAAACACAAAGGGGAGCATACGAAGCACATGTGCTTGATGTTATGAAACACATGTGCTTCACTAACAAGAAAAAAATTCAAAACAAGTGACGTACATATCATTATGAAGCACATGTGCTTCATAAAGCCAAGCACATGTGTTTTTGTTCCTGAACACATGTAACTTACAAGCAAGTCATTTGTCTTTGAATCACGAAGCACATGTGCTTGAAGTTATGAAACACATGTGCTTCACTAATAAGAAAAAAAATCAAAACAAGTGACGAACATATCATTATGAAGCACATGTGCTTCATAATGCCAAGCACATGTGTTTTTGTTCCTGAACACATGTAACTTACAAGCAAGTCATTTGTGTTTAAATCACAAAGCACATGTGCTTGACGTTATGAAACACATATGCTTCACTAGCAAGAAAATAAATCAAAACAAGTGACGAACATATTATTATGAAGCACATGTGTTTTTGTTCCTGAACACATGTAACTTACAAGCAAGTCATTTGTGTTTGAATCACAAAGCACATGTGCTTGACGTTATGAAACACATATGCTTCACTAACAAGAAAAAAATCAAAACAAGTGACGAACATATCATTATGAAGCACATGTGTTTTTGTTCCTGAACACATGTAACTTACAAGCAAGTCATTTGTGTTTGAATCACGAAGCACATGTGCTTGACGTTATTAAACACATATGCTTCACTAACAAGAAAAAAAATCAAAACAAGTGACGAACATATCATTATGAAGCACATGTGTTTTTGTTCCTGAACACATGTAACTTACAAGCAAGTCATTTGTTTTTGAATCACGAAGCACATGTGCTTGACGTTATGAAACACATGTGCTTCATTACTTGAAACACATGTGCTTGGCTGTACATATACACTCCTTTATTTTCAAAACACATGTGCTTCCAGTCACGAACAACACCACCGGTCACCACCGCCGACGGCCACCTCCGGCCGCCGGCCGCCGCCCATCGCCGCCGCCCGCCGCCTCCGGCCGCCGTCTCCGACCGCCGGAGGTGGGTGGGGTATTGATGTATTGAAGCACATGTGCTTGTATGGTTTGAATTTTGATCTTGACCTTTGACTTTTTCTTGATCCAATGGCTATTAATTGTCCCTTGAGACTATCTAAAATTCTTGGACTACCTTGAACATTTCTCTATAATAATAATAATAAATTTTTTAATATATTTTGATCATATAATTTTTTTTTATTATAGATTATCAAGTCATCTTATTTAAAATTAGATATAAAAATCATAATTAAAACACTTAAGTTTATATGTAATGTGACTTGATAATTTACAATAAAAGGTAAATTTCAAATAATAAAAGGTAAATGTTAAATGATTGAAATATTTTTAAAACTTGATTATTATTATAGAATAAAAATAAAGTTTGGATTATCTTAATAGAATACTTTTCAAACTTTGTTATTATTTTATGAAATAAACCTTAGAAAAAAAAATTTGTTTAATTATAAAAATTGTTTTGCTTGTAACATCGATATCTAATTGTTTGTTATTGCAGTTGTTTTAAACAAGTACAATAGGGTTACGCGTGATGCTACGTATTTATTTTATGTACATTTTTTATACGAAGTATGTAATATAATAAAAGAAATGAAATTGTGAAATACAAATATATAATGAATTTACTATATCCTTATACATCTTATTAAGATGTATCATATTCATATATGTCAACTCCTATTTGATATACTTTATAGTTCGATAGTAGTTTGTCGCTCATTGGCATTGCTATGGACGTTGATAGTTAACTTTTTCATTTCGTTAAATTTATAAACTTTAACACATTCGTTATAATTGATTAAATATTCAAAATTGTCACGACAACAATTAAGTTAGGTATCACGGAGAATCCGTTATAAAATATTTTTGTATGAAACAACTAAAATATTGACTCAACTTTGACAATTGACATGTTTCCATGTATAAGGGTACTTAAGAATGACTATAAATTTTCAAATTTTTTGACTAGGATTAAGTCTTTGATTGTACTTGAAAATGCAATCATATTGGGAGTGTAAGTGTGTAACATGACTCGTTCAATGCCTTTCTTAAGGGATTTGGTAAAACCATGCAACATTCTCCACCCCATACGCTTGTTTAGGTATTTTTTTATCGATTTTGTTTTATGTGTAAACATACTAATAATTTTTTATTAAATAATAATATTGTCATTGGCAAAATAAAATATTTTTTCTTACCACTTCCATGTTTGACTACACTAATGTCCTTTGACTGATTCAGTTTGTGGAATGAATTTATTCCTTTGCTCAGATCTAACTTTTTTATATCTTTCAAACAATATAATAATAACTAAAATTAATTTGAATAGATTTTTAAATAATAATGAAAATGTCATTTTAATAATAAATTATTGTATAATATCTTATTATCTTAAGGTGTTTACTAAACTACTCCCTCCGTCCCATAAAAAAAAGTTACATTTCATTTAAGCACAATCTTTTAGGAGATAGTTAGTGATGAGGTCTTTTGTAATACTTTTGATTAAAATATAAGCTTAGATTGGAGAGAGAAAGTGTTTAATTGGTGGAATGATTGGTAATAATATTATTTTAATAGGTGGGCCCCCCAAATTTGAGAAATGTAAACTTTTTTGTGGGACAAAATTTTAAGGAGAAATGTAAACTTTTTTATTGGACGGAGGGAGTATTATTTAAATGTGTACTATTTTAAATTGTAAATTTTATTTGTTCAAAATATAAAACTTTAGATCATGTTGATTGTGCGGGTCAAATTTTTATGATGGGTAAAATTATATAAAAGAGAAAGAAAGAAATAATACGAAAGTTAATAGCAAATATGAGTTCATTTTTTACATTTGCTTCATTTTTATTTCATTTGTAGCTTACCCATCTTAAATGTATAACATTTCTTGATTTGTTGCATGCCCTAAAGATATAATTTGATAAATAATGGCGAGGAATCGTAACCAAAAATATAAATTTTTATTGTATGACACTTTATCGTAATTAATTAAATAAATTGGAAAAAAAAATCCCATAGTGTAATGCGGGTTTCACTATCCTTATCCTTATATATATATATATATATATATATATATATATATATATATATATATATATATATATATATATATATATATATATATATATATATATATATATATATATATATATATATATATATATATATATATATATATATATATATATACAACTAGTTTCATAACCCGTCCGATGGGCGGGCTAGCTTCGAAAAATAAAATGCATAACGACAAAAAAAAACGTACGGAAATATATAATCAAACAAATGTTGTAAGATTCAAAATTGATATGATTGGCTCGAAAGTCATACGCAATGCGATCTTGAACTTCAAACAGGCAGGAGGCAATGCTATGAAACAATTAAGTTCAAGTCAATAAAACCGAATAAACTCAACAATCAACAAAGATTGATTTTATGTGCATATTTGAAAAATATAATTAAATAAAATAACCATAATTACAAACATATCTACACTTTTAATTACAACCAATACTAACTGCACAAATTATACCAAATTAAACAATAAATAAGTAACTTCCACCATAGCTGCTGTAATTAGATTATGATGAAAGTTACTTGGTTAAGACCCCTTTTGTAACTTCTAAAGTCTTAGACCAATTTAAATTTCTAAACATCACTTCGTCCAATATTAACTGCATAGAAGTTTGACCAATTTTTGGTTAACTGTTTCTTTTGGCTAACTGGTGCTTCTTTATGACCAACAATTATAAACGGAGTGAAGTGGAGACTGCATAAAGAAACATTAAGCTCTTAGATTGTGAAATGCTTTATATATAGTAGAGATAGAGATATTACTTAACCAATCATAATTACCGTTAAGTATTTAACAATGATTGATTTGTACCTGGTTAATAACTCCTAGAATATGATCAAAACAAAAAAAAATTAGCAGTTCACGTGATTTAAATTATGAAACATAAACCATAAACTTCAAATTCTTAACCTTAAAAGTTGCTGCTGCATCTGATAATATATAAAAGGTTGGATCTTCATAGCTAAAAATAAAATAAAAAGGATTTAAAAAAGAAACGGGTTAAACGGGTCAAAAATAACCTAAATCATTTATTCAATACAAATTTAATCATTATTGAAGTAATGTAGTTCTTGTAATATCTTGAAGTCTAATTTTAACAATTATTAAATACATTTTTGAACATATATGATAAATTGTAAAATCAATAAATGCTTTTATCTCATACCCTCAGGATATGAGTTAGAAAAACCCATCATAAAAATGGTAAGGTGCATTCTTATCCTTATTATAAATAGTTTGGACTTCATTAATGCACCCATGTTAGAAAAACCCAAATAACAATTATATTATACATAATTTATGTTATTTATATGGAAATGTTTCACAGATATGGTATTCATAAAACCGACAATTATGTCATTTCCGTAATTAATGATTATTATTAATTATCCGATCAGTAAATATGGAAATGTTAAATTTGGGAATCTTCATTTACTGTAAATATGTCTAATTATTGAAACTGATTTTAAGGAAAATGATCTTTTAATGCCTAATTATTTGCATAATGAATTTCAGTTGATACCGAAAATGTAGTAAATCCATAGTTTAAGGTAAATGCAGGCCAAAACTAGATTAAAATGTTGAAGACACTAACCTGTGTACACCAGTAAGATTAAAATCAATGACCTTTTTCCATTGAGATGCCTTCATTCTTATTGACTTTACCATCTCTTGTAATTTATTTATTTATTTTTTGAACGGCTTACCATCTCTTGTAATACATGCATTATTTCTTATTTTACTCAGATTAAATAAAAAACAAATATGAGAGACATAGGACCAATAACTAACCCTATATGAATTAAGTAACCTGCATTGTTGACAAATATTTCATTGTTGAAAAATAGGACCAAGAACTAACCATATGTGAATTAATAACTAACCACTTGTCTGGCATGTCTTGCTTCGCTATTAAGAGCCAATTGCAGTACAATAATATTTCAAAAATAGGAAAAGACAAAATAAGAAATAAAAATAGTAATATTTTAAGTAATTTAGTAAAATGACAACCTTGAGGATTTCAAGGTTAGTCCATGGCCCTTTATTAGATAGAAGACAACCCCCTTTATCTGCACATGTACATGTGTCACTTAAGAATTCTTGTAACACAATACAAAAAGTGCCAATCGAATATTTAACATAAGAATTATGATATAATAATATGAAGATGAATAATTACTTTGCATCGATTAGCTCGAGCAATTTTTTATGGTCCTTGTTACTCAGAACCTGACAAGAAATCATAACAGATTTCACCTAACAAGCTTACATAATAAAGTTCCAGAATTTTATATTAAAGATAAAAAATAAAAAATTAAGCATACATGAATTTTAGCAGCCCGCTTTCAGATCTAGAAATGACTTTACTGTACTCCAGAGCAGCCTAAAACCAGGACCCCTGTAATGCATTTGATGGAGTGTCTGGAAATTTTAAAAAAAAGTTAGTTACTGATGACACAGATAAAATTCATTTGTATAGCGAGTGATCTTACTTCAGGATCAACTTTTCCTAATCTTTCAACCTAAAGCAAATAAAGCATCAATCTTAAACTTATATTCACTTATGAAAAGATTAAAACTACAACATAAATGCAAAAATATACCTCAACATCATATGATAATCAGAGCAGAGTTTTTCTGGGTTTGATTAGAAGTCAATTTGAATAATAAAATTAAGCCGAATGCAGCCAATCCACCAAACACTACATATATGCCGAATGAGTAGATCAATTAGTTAAGTTAATTACCTTCATGTGCTGCAACAGACGAACATACGTCTTGGATTTGTTGTGTAGATCAACATAATCAGGCTTCATAAGTAGACCTTTCTGCCCAAAGCCAAGCAAGCACCAATAAATAAAATTTTTGTATTTTTTTACAAATTTTTTTTTAAAAAAACATAACACATTCTCAATGCATATGGAGTGATTCTTGAAAGCAAATACTCCAAAAATTTCCCCATCTTCGTTTCTGTGTAAACATTCAATTAACAATTAACATAAAGTACCTATATACATACAATGGCAGTTACAGTATTTACACGATTCAAATGCATAAGGATGAAATTTAGCAATACATTTAAGAGATTGTTATTTCACAGTTCATCATAAATCAATGATTTTTCATGGCAACCTTCGGTTTTGCTGATATAAATTCATGTAGATTCAAACAAAATCTGAAACAGATTTGTATCGAATTAAGTAATTGGACATGATATTAGGGTTTGCAAATGTACACATCCATAGTCTAACGTTAATTCGGTAATTAAAAAAAAAAACAAATTCGGGATGGTGTAATGGGGAAATAATTCGATGGCAGTACCTGTCGCATTTGTTTTTTCATTTATAATCTCAATTAAATGGTGCATTTCAAGATCTTAATTCGAAGATCGACCTTACACTTCGCATCCGATGTTGTGGTAGTAGTCGCTGTTTTTCCGGTGGGAGCCGCCGCCTTGATTTCTTGACAGGTAACTCTAATCGGTAACGGTATGATTCGATGGGAGCCGCCGCCTTGAATTCGATGGAATGAAGAAGAATCAATTGATTCGATCTGAATTACAAGCGTATGTAAATGAAGAAGAAAGGGGCAAAGTGTAAGACTTCTGTGGAAACAAAACCCTAAAATGAAAGAGTCGATACATGTGATTGCTGAAGTGTGAAGTTACCAAGTTACCCTTTGAGTCAGCGTTTGAGTCATCATTAAGGAGTGATGTGATTACCATTCTCTACTAACTGTTCATACGGAATTTCATTTTATTTCTTAAACTTTTGTGATAGTTAAACTTTACTCCTTTAATGTAATTTAGCACTACAATTTATACTTTTAGATCTTAAATTTTGATAATACTTCGTATATACTTTTAACTTTTTCGTTACTGGAGAGAAGAGGATAACCCGTAACCGTCAAGGACCAAAGTGATTATGGTAAGGTTTTTACTTTATCTATTTTTTTAATTATAAGTTTGCACTAATACAAAATAAAAAGGATAATTCAAACACTACATTTTTATTATTTACAGTGTTATTTTTTTTGTTTTTTTAGCTCATAATAAAAAAGGTAATTCGCATTCCTACCAATCCCACACATGCATGTTGTTTTTTTTATTTGAGTTTATGATAAATTTCCACTTTCACTTTTGAGTAATATCATTTCTTTTTAGAAACATCACACTTTTATTATTTACAATGTCATACTTTGTATATTTAATCCATTTTTTTTATTAAAAATACTCCTTAAACTTTTATGATCAATATTTTTAGTATAAATTTTTATAATTCATACTTTTAAACCCTTAGATTTTTATATTGCCATATAGTTTATTCATTTTTTTTACAAAAAGGATTTAAACTAGGTTTCACTTTATTTTATTTACAAATAATGAATCTTAATCTGGACGTAAACAACAGTTTTTTATACACAATGAGAATATAATTTCATTTTTGTCCTTTTCAAGCAATGTACTTTTATTACTTCACGTTAAATAATATACATTAAATTCGTTTATAAGCAATGTACTTTGTTTATGATGTCTTGATCATTACTAATTTTCAATGTTTATTTGTATAAACCTTTCATACCATATTTCATTTCAAAATATCAATTTTTTACATTGATAAAGAAGGCAAACGGACAACAAGCTGCGGTGTATTTATATTTTCAGATCTCCCAAAAGTCAAGATCGTCCATAAAGCTAAAAGATTAATGTTGACTTTTGACAAGAGATATGTGTGAGTCAACTCTTATAATTTCAAAGAAACGACTTCGTGCTCCTTCGAATTTATTGAACGACGAATTCTCTTTTGGACACTTGTGCCCTTTACCCATTTTCTACGCTGTTTTTTGGTATTTATTCAACCATATATTTTCATAACCTATATTGTAAACATATCTTCTTTCTCTCTCAATTGATCTTGATATAGTCTTTTAATCGATCTTGACATAGTCACAATTTAACGTAAGAACAAAGTTACAAATTATCGAAAATGGCCGAAAGACTAACCGATGATCAAATCAACGAGTTTCGTCAAGCATTTTCGATGATTGATAAGGATTCCGATGGTATGTTACTATGCTCCTCTCTTTTTGTCTTTCCAATAAAAAACCCGTGAATTGTTTAACTGCCGTAAAAAGTTGTGACTTTTATTGATAACTCTTGTTTTTTTATTAACTAGCATATAACCCGTGATAAATACATGTAACATGATTATTGTTGTTAATGTTCGCAGGGTTAATTAGTACGGATGATTTGATAGGCGTGATTCAAACATTAAACGAAAACGCTACTAACGAAGAGATCCAGGAAATGATGAATGAAGTCGATGCAAATGAAGAAGGCACAATCGATTTTGATGAATTTGTTAGTATCATGTCCAAAAATATAAAAGTGAGTACTCGAATCATATATATGTAAAATACAAAGTAAACGAATCATTTTTTTAGTGATCGACAATTTCGTTCCCAAGTGTCACATTATGTTGATTATGGGGTTATTTGAGAAAACTTATTTAAGGGGCTTATTAGATTATTAAGTTTAAAAATGTAAGTTGATTTACGCTTTAATAAGCTTATAAGCTAATAAACTCATTAAATAAGCCCAAACAACCTCTATGTCAAAATCTTAGAGATGACCATCTTGTGACCCTTTACTGCCAAAAGTCTAAGTTTTTATACCACAGTCACTAATTTTTTGGTAATTATCAGGATGATGTGGGTGACGAGCTAAAAGAAGCTTTTAAGGTATTCGATAGAGATCAAGATGGTTATATTTCACCAGATGAGGTAATTTTCATTATTTACCTACTTTGAGTCCTATTAATTTGAAAACACAAAATTTCTTTATATTACACATCAACCATATAAGATATTAAAATTATAATCCTGATTATTGGTATAACCAATTTTCTTATGGTGTATATATATAGTTGAGAAATATGATGATAAATTTGGGAGAGCGGTTAAAAGATGAAGAGTTAGAACAGATGATTCGAGAAGCTGATCTTGACGGAGACGGTGTTATCAGCTTTGAAGAGTTCGTTAGAGTTATGATGAATGCCTCGTGAATACCTGGTATTATGTCTCCGCAAGGGAAAGGTTTCAAATATTTGTTTTAAATAAGACTATGATTAACTTAATTTTTACAAAATATTCCTTGAGGAAGTAATTTATTTTTTCCTTTTAATTTTTTTATTCTCAGTTTCCTATGCATGTTGTATCATTTGATTGTTAATGATAAAAAGAAAAGGTTTTTTGGGATCATAATCATATCCCATTAGTTTCAAATCATGTGTATTATATGATATGTCCATCAAAATGTATTCAAATGCTTAATACATCCCAATTCATTACCCTATATATACATTTGTGATAGAAAATCACTGTTCATTTGATTTTGATTGATTGGAGCTTTTCCTTTTTTTCGATATATAGGTGATCTATTCATTTATAAACAAAAAAGTATGCCTTGCCAAATTGGCCAGAGGCTCATTGCTAACATTTAGGCATCCAGCCTACACGGGACAATTCCCATTCCATTTTTTTCTTTTTGTTTTTTATTTACTATTTTATATACATACTTTTTTATCCCAAGAATTTGATTATATATATATATATATATGTTCCGGATCCGGTGAGGACTCTTTTCCCGATGAGGACTGCGGGGACTAAAAAAAAACACTAAAAATAATTCAAAACAAACTTTTTTCAAAAAAATTTCTTTTTTAAATATCTAAATCGCAGCCTATAAGATCCAAAAAAAAAAGTTTTTCAAAAATGATCAAAAAAAATATGGATCATAATAATGATCCACAAAAAAAATATGGATCATTGTTATGATCCGCAAAAAAAAGTGGATCATAATTTTTTTTACAAATTTTTTTTTTGTCAAATGTAGTAATTATCATGGTGAGTTATATATATTTTTTTCGGAATTTTTTGAAATTTTTATGAGGTGTCTTCGCGAGTCTTCACCGTTTTTTGAGTCCTTACACGATCCCACTTCTATATATATATATATATATATATATATATATATATATATATATATATATATATATATAGGGTCCGGATCCGGTGAGGACTCTTTTCCCGGTGAGGACTCCAAAAAAAACACTAAAAATTATCTAAAACAAATTTTTTTCAAAAAAAATTTCTTTTTTAAATATCTAAATCGCAGCCTATAAGATCAAAAAAAAAGTTTTTCAAAAATGGTCAAAAAAAAATAAATATGGATCATAATAATGATCCACAAAAAAAATATGGATCATTGTTATGATCCGCAAAAAAAAAGTAGATCATAATTTTTTTTCGAAATTTTTTTGGGTCAAATGTAGTAATTATCATGGTGAGTTATATATTTTTTTCGGAATTTTTTGAAATTTTTATGAGGTGTCCTCACGAGTACTCACCGTTTTTGGAGTCCTCACAGGATCCCATTTCTATATATATATATATATATATATATATATATATATATATATATATATATATATATATATATATATATATATATATATATATATATATATATATATATATATATATATATATATAGTGTAGAGTTATTTTGAGAACCCTGATTTCAAAAAAACTCTGAGAACTTTTAATTAACCAATTTAGACCATTGGATTAAAATTTAACGGTTAAGATTGACGATGGCCTTTTCGTAAATAATTTAAATAATATTTTTGGTAAGATTTAAATAAAAAGGGTATGTTAGTAATTTTAACAAAATATAATAATTAAAAAAATAAAAAGAAAATAACGGTGCCCATGTTTTTCTCAACTTCCCCCACTAAATTTTCTATAACCCTAAATTCTCCCATATTCCCTCTCCCTATTCCTAATCTCTCAAAACCATAACCTCCGTCCCTGTAATCCATCGCACCTCAAATACTCCACCACCCCACCGCCGGCCGTCACCGACCCTACCGTCACAACAGCCTCCGTTAATTTCTGATCCGGTAGGAGGAGTTACCAGCACAACAGCCTGTTTCCGTTCAAGTATCTGCCATCGGATCTGCCGCCGAGCTTTTCTTCAAGGCGGCTCAGATCTGCCGTCGGATCTGCCGTGTATATAAGAAACAAGATGTAGAAAATACTGGTGGATTTGGAACGAGTAAGTTAAACATGCAAGAATTATAAAAAACATATATGAAATAAGGATTATTGAGAAGGCGGCTAGGAGGAGGCGACGTCTTGCGTATGGTAGGTAATGGGTTTTCAAACTCAAAATTTTGCCTTGTTCTCCACCGAAAACATCACATGCTTTCCTGTAAGTTACAATTTTAAAGATTTATTAATATGTTATATATATTTTTTTAAATAAAGACAATTAAAACCTTTTTTTTTGCTAAATTTCTTATAATCTCAGTGACCTGAAAATTAAATTTTGATAAATTTCTTATTACGTTATATTTTTATTGTGTACTGAATTTTTATTTAGCTAAATTGGTTGTCAAAAACTTTCATTGTCATACGAGTAATTATTTTCACTCATATTGATTGTGAATGTCGAATGCTTCTACAATTTATTTTGCTAATTATTAATTTTCCAATGTTGTTTTATGTGTTAGGAACCATTGTCAGGTGATAAAAGAGGGGAAGAGAAAGTTTGGGACTTTGGAGCCGGTGCACATTTGAGAACCAAATTTGTCCATCAAAGAAAGATAAATCATAGGAAAAATGGAAGATGTTGTTAGCTTTAGGACATATGTGTTATTCATTTTTTTTTTACTTTTCATATATGTTCTATGTAAATGTTATTCGTGCAATTTTATACATTGATGTTTTTTTGTTACATCTATGTTATCGGTAAACCCTTTTTGACTTAGAGATTTATACATCTATATTCTCTCATTAACATATTCTCAGCTGGTTTATAACATCATGTAAAAAAGTTACCGAAAAATAACATATATGCAAAACCGTCTTGTCATATATGCACTACCTATATGTAACACTAATTACAAAAAAAAACATATATGCACAACCGACTTTACAATAATGACAACATAACAATAAATTTTCGAAAATAACTCCTATATTTTAGGAACTCTCAAAAAAGGAAACAATATTTTTTTTGTAAAATGGCGTAAATGCCCCTAAATAATTAATATGAATTAAATAAATCAAAATTAATTAACTAAATTCTGATTGGCTAATAAGAGTTCTCAGAGTTCTTTTTGAAATCAGAGTTCTCAATATAACTCGACCCTATATATATATATATATATATATATATATATATATATATATATATATATATATATATATATATATATATATATATATATATATATATATATATATATATATATTATATATATATATATATCTATATATATCTATAATACTAATAAAACAAAACCTTTTTAGTGCCAGGCGGACACCTTTAAATCACAGATGGATAGGTGTCATCACCTCATAAATCCATATTTTTTTGAAATCTGGGTTTTAAAACCAAAACTGTTGCTGGAAACTACTCCCCCTGCCGTGAACTTATCCCACGAACTGCATATGAATAAACTGTTAACCACGTCCCTCCTAATTTCCAGCCCTGATTTGCAACCATATTTGCAAAACTTCCTCTGAATACGTTTAAATCAAATCACAATCGCCACCATCTTCTTATCATGAAACCCTAATCATCAGGATTTTTTATTCACCCAAATCGTTTGATTTTCAGTGAGTTTTTTTTGTTTTGTTTCGGAAACCAAATAAATTGATGATCGTAGTGGTGCTCTGGTTTTCAATTTTTCTCATAGCCTGTATCGGATTCATCATCGCCTCCTCTCAACTGATTCATCATCTCTTCCGGTAAGCCCTAATAAGTTGCTAACCTATCAATAGCTGTTAACCTATCAATTTCAGTTGCATAGTTAATTTCTATCCCCATCTTAGTTATAGTTATTGAAGCTTACAATAATTTGATACAATTTTGCGTTTTTGTCTCTAAAACGGGCATTGGGAAGACACTTGCTTATTTGTTACCTCTTATTGAGGTTCTGATTTGAGTTTAGAGCACAAGGTATGTTACAAAAAGTAATTGTAATTATGATATTATGATTATATAGGGTCAAACATTCAAGGAGTTTGTGTAAGAATCGAAACTTTGGAATTCTCATAAATGGAGCGATTTTTGCAATGCCTGGAGTTTTAATATAATTGATTATACACTGAGAATTTTTAATTCTCATGGTAGAGAGCCTGAGGTAAACAAAGTTCTTTCTAAATTTTGACCCTGCAATGCAGTACATGAAAATAGATTTTATGCCTAAAGTATGGGTTGCTGATCTTTTATTAGAATCTATGCCTAAAATTTGGTGTCGAAAATAGTTTATATTATGGACGATTTGATGGTTTCGAAGCCCCCATGGTACCTCAAAGCTGCCAGATCCTTTAGGGAAGTGTACGATTTAATTTCACTCAATGCCATTTTCTTTTGATATATGGGAACTTTGATAATTGTATTTATATATATGATTTTTGTTTTAGGTCAATTCACGTATGATATCATCAAATGGCAGAAAATTATGTGCCTTTGAGTTGTTGGCAGTTGTAGCTGCCGACAAATTATTGCAAAAGAGTGAAATTTCAACTTCAAGTACCGTTTAATAACATAAAGAAGAGATTAATATTTATGTGATGAAACAAGAACCTGAAGTCAAAGTCAAATTCAACATGAAGGAATCACTAGAGTCTGATAATGATTATGGTTTATAACATGTTTCTGATGCTAGAACTTTTGATATTTGAAGTAAAGTTGGGAACAATGTGAAGTTGGAACCTCTAGATATGCAATTTCACATTGTTTTTGTTATAAGTTATTACTCAGTACCTTTTTATGTACTTTTCCAGATTAATTGAATTCTCGAATGAAATTTGCAGGTTTTAGTAATTGTAGTATTGTTAAATATAATAATGAAGCATCAATGTTCTATTATTCAGGTTTTTTAAAACCCGACCCGCCCATATTGCCACCTTTTACCTCTTAGCATTATTTGTTGATATCTTCCTCCATGTAAATAATCAAACTTTGAGGACTTTTGTACAGGTGATTGTTCCGTCTTTAGCACCGATATATGATGAATACGCAGTCGATGATCAATATCAAACGAGCATACACCATACACCTTCAGGTAATCTTATAATTTTACAAATGTATGCTTAATTGAAAGACTTTTAATGAGATGTAGCTTTTTGTTGGAAGAAAATGAGTTACAACATAAATGTGTCCAATGTTGGAAAATCTAAAACAGTTATTCAAAAATGGTTCGGGTCGAAACGGGTCATTTTTCCGACCGGTTGATTGGTTGGGGTCGGGTTGTCCAGAAGAATTAATTAGAATAAATTAAAAACATGGGTCCTATATAAAAACGATTTGATCAAGTTAGGTCTTTGAAAATTTCTTATCAAGATTTTTGACTAGCTACCCTTTCCGTCAATCTTACCACCTCTTATTTATAAGGAAAAAAGCTTGAAATATAAGCCTCCAAAATTTTATAGACAACCTTCGCATTGCTTAAAGTAAGTTTTTAATCTTACTTTTTATTTTCATGATTTAATTCTTTTTGGTGAAAGTTTAGATTTATTGTTTTTACCTTTTTGACAGATTATGGAAATCTGTTATTAAATTGGGTGTCTTTACCAGGAATGAGATTGTAAAATGATCATGCTTTAATGAAGAAAGTCAAAAGTCAAAATCTATGAAAAGGTGCATTTTTTTATTGTATTTTTCTACATAAACTTCGAAAATGGGCTGAGTCGGGCCAGATTAGTAGAGAGTCTAATAGTTGTGCATTTAAATTAGAGGTAATTAGGCATTTTGAAGCTTAATGGCATTATTGTTCCACCATTTTATGAAGAATCTTTCATGAACGCAATAATGACTTTTCCACAGTAAGGAGTTTAAGATCCTGTTACAAAAGTTATTTATTTATGAGATTTATATGACAAATAATAATATTGATAAACATTTAGACTTTTTAGGCCCATATCCTTTTTATTGCTATTTTGTGTGATAAACAGGAGATTTAGTTAAAGAAGGATCCTAAAAACTGGATTTGTTTGCTCATAATGTAACAAACTATTTTATCCTTAAATGCAAATTTTAGTGATATTTTGTTACTTTAAATTTTTACTTATACTAATGATTTATTTACGTTGCGCGTTTGTCTGTTATTGAATTTGTAATCTATATAGTTGAAAATATTTACTTTAACTATGAAATTATTATAAAAGTGTAGAATTCTCAATGAATAAAGTATGATTACAGAAGTAAAATATTAGGAAAATTTTTTACAAACTGTCCCGTGATTTTTCACGGGCTTTAACCTAGTATATCTTCCCCTATATATGCAGGTACACATGATGGGAGTTCGACAACTCACATGTTTGACGCATTAATCAGCACATAATTCGCATCTATTCAATTGTGGCAGTTAATGGCCTGCGATTTTAAAGGAATCTACCAATACGGGTCAATGCCAGCTAGGGTTACATTCGAACATTTGCGTTCTATGTCGTTTCTCGCCGCAGGCACATGAAATCCTCCCTCACCCAACCCCATTGAAGTCCTCTATCGCCGCAAACATCTTTGAACGCATCGCCGCACTCTGGAAATAAATTCCGCCGTTGAAATTACGGCGATTACGGTTTCTTGATTCATCATTGGTTGCAGTTTTTTGAGATTGGTGTTCGTACGAGTGCAGCCTCGATAATAAGGTATTTCCCGACCGTTTTCTGATTTAGATATCTTCTACTTACTCATAATTAGGGTTCTTACATAAAGATAATACTTATTGAATCGGTATTGCTCTCATTTATGGTTCAATTACTTACGAAATATATCGTTATTATACTGACGAACGGTGATAGGCTAAACATACCAGGAATTCATAACATTATTGGGCAAATTATGACTTTTGATATTGTTTTACTTATTTGCAGTAGGCTTTTATCAAAATTCCAGAAACACCCTATTGGTATGTCTATTTGAATACGGATGTTTTTGTAAGTTTAGATGTTTATTATTGTTGCAATCAAATACTTAATTCATCGGTGTGTATTTACTAACATCTTGCAGAGTTAGATGTCATTGGGAAATAAAATCTCCACCGGGTTTCGATCTTACTGAAATCGCCAAATCGTAAGCATGTTTTAAATTGTTAATGTGGTCTGTCATTTTACTACTTAAATTCTTCCTCTTTTTTTTTTACACAAGATGAAAATTACTCTATTTTTGAGGCTATGATTTGCAACTATTAAGATTTTTTCAAGTCGTTGTTTTATTGGTCATCAAGGTTTGATCCTTAATCAGGTAAACCATCTGCTATTACATTTTTTTAAAATTTTAGGTTTATCCAATTTGTATGTTGTGCATCAGCTCCTGTAAATGATGCATTTGTGTGGGGCAATGGAACTTCAATTCCTGAGGACTGTATCGGCAGTATAACTTATTCAGTAAGAAAGGTACGACTTTTTTATTTTTGTAAAAATAAATTGTTTTTATCCATAATTTGGTAACTGATTTAAAACCACTTTAAAACTGTTTTATGGTCATCATTAATTCAATGGTTAATAAAACTGTTTATTACTTTGAGAACACTGAACTTTATGAACAATTGAGCATTACTATATACCTGCAACTATTTGATATGAGTTTACAGTTAAAGACGATGCAGATCAAATGAAAGCAAATTCAACTATGGCAGCACTTTCACCTTAGTGGACATTCATGATCCACATTCTAACTACAGGTTATTCAAAAATGTGGATATCATAAATTTTAATAATGTGCTGGCAGACGATTATGTAAAATTGTATATTCCAGCTAGCGGGAAATGCAAGAGAACAACATAATATACATTCTTCAAATATGAATCAAATTGTAGTTATTTAAAATCACACACATAAGGTGCTGGGCCTAAGTAAAAATCTGTTGGGCTGAGCTTACTGGATGGGCCGGTGTAAACTTTTGTTCCACGGGTATAATTGGTTTCACCGGTTCGGTCGGTTCGGTTCTTTCTGCACAGGCCTACTACCGTTAGTATGGTAATTGTGCTTATAATTTACATTAGATTCCTTAATGTTTACTATTATGAAATTTTAATGATAATGTTGATATATCAATGGTCACAATCTGACACTATATACATTCCTACAATTTTGATTAATGATTATGTTCTCTCTTCAATTGTGGCACTTAATCACGCTGATAAATTAGCCAGAAATTGTGATTGTCAACTTAAATATTAATTAAAAGGTTATATATCAATTTATGTGGCTGTATCACGAGTTAAAGTCAGACGTTGTCTTAGGTTGATTTGTTTCTGCAAAAACCGATATTCTCACATGGCCAGCTTTATGTGGCTGTATCACGAGTTAAGAACAAGAACGGATTGAAGGTCATTTGTTGTGACATAGATGGGAATTAAACTAATTCAACAGCAAACGTCGTTTACAAAGAAGTCTTATTTCGTTTGTAAATTTTATGTAACATTTCTTCTACCAATTCTTCATTACAGCATTTGTCATTTGTAAAATTATTAATATTTGTTGGGATTTTTCTACATACTAAATTTTGAAGCATACCCGCCCATCGGGCGGGTTATGTAGCTAGTATATATATATACTAGGTTATAACCCGTGAAAAAATCACGGGCTGTCAATAATTTTACTCGTTTATAATTTTTGTAAAATACTAAAATTTATTGTTTATTGCATGATTATTATTAGTAGAATTAGAAAAATGTAATTCCTTTAAGGGTTTTGATAATGACAACTATTAGGGTTGTCTTTAAGTGCATTGAAAATGGTACAATTGAGTAATTCTTAAAACTCAGGAGTCGGTTACATATAGATGTACAATTAATTTATGTATGTCTTATAACAGCCCTAAGGGCTGTCATTATCAAAACACTTCCTTTAAACGTAAAATGTGATATGTGAACTTACAAATTTATTTATTGAAAATAAGGTCTATATAAACTGTATGAAATCATAAAATTAACAAAAGTTATTTAAACGGTATAAAATTATAAGGACTATACAAAATTACCAGAATTAAAAAAATAAGCATTTATTGAATTCCTGAAATATAGAAATGTTTTCTAAAAAATATAACTAATTTACCGTCATGTCATATACGGAAATTCAAAATAGCACAAAATTATTGACCCGTTTATAAAAAAAAAAATTCTAAACAATATATCATACTCGTATTTCCTAAATTATTAATTCCTTCTACAGAATTAATTCATTTATATCATTTTCTATTTGTAGATTCATATTTTTGGTATAAAACAGTTGACCCGTTTAACTATCTTTTAAATAAAAGATATGCTTGAATTTAATTTTTTAGGTGACATTTAACTATCTTTTAAATCCTATGTAAGTTATGTTAGTTGAATTTATATGATTTTCTATTTATAGATTAATATTTTTGGTATAAAACAGTTGACCCGTTCACTAAATAATTCAATATTAACTTTTAAAAATTAACACAAAATCTGGGATTATTTTTTTAGTTTTGATAATAAGAGCTCTAAAAAGTCAATAAGAACAAATAAGGGCATTAAGAACCCGTTTTCACGTAAACCTTCATGTTCAATTTGTCGTCTACACTCTACAAACAAATAGAGCAATTGTTACCTGTAGAGCAATTGTTATCTGTTTTCCGAACAAACTGGTTGTTACACGTATTTTTTAAAACTAATAAATTCCAGAAATGGTGTTTAAAACCCCGAATATTTGATGTCATTACTAAAATATGTTCAATTTAAATATTTTTTGTTAGTGTTTTAAAATCATTACTAAATTTGAATCATTTGTTTCTGTTTATTATGGGGTTATTTACGTATTTCTAAAATTAAGTTCTATTTTATTCACCACAATTCATTTCATCATGAAATAATTCATCAGTAGAATATGTTGATTGTATTTAAAAGACAACGCATGTTAAATAGGAAACATAATTGCTATTAATTGTTGATGAATAAATATAATAGCTTTTTAAAATAGGAAATAATTGCATATTAAATGTTGCTGAAAAATTAAGTCATGCAAATGGGCGGGAAAAATAAACTTCTGGCCAATAGAAATCTGCCACTTGGCGAAATGGGTTCTAAGAACATGACACGTGGCATCTTAAGCTTCTTTTATTATAATTAATAAATTATTATGTTCAAATGATAAGATATAGACATGTGGCTTGGCCATAAAGCATTTGTTGCGAGTTTTCGATCGCTGACAAAATTCAAAGAGAGGTTTTTATGCATTTCTTTTACCTTACCTTTTTTTTTTCTTCTCTAATTTTATTTTCATATTAATTTTTTACCTCACTATCATTATATCATATTAACATAATAAACGTAGTATTATATTTCTCTTTTGCCCCCATGAGATTTTTAATACTAATTAGGACCGTTAGAGTTATTATTGTTGTTATAACATACGATCCCACAAAAATTTGTTTATATATAAAAAGATAAAGTCAGATATAAACTAAATCTTAATTTTTGCTTAAAAAAGAAAATGCTTTAAATTCCCGCAGCAACGCGCTGGCCCCATTATTACTTGTTTAAATTAAATAAAAAAAACTAGATGTTGGTGAGTTAACTATACCCAACTCGGTTTAACAGGCATAGAAATCACTTATTGGGCCCTAATCCATTGCTAGCCTATATGTATGAGTATGACCCATCAAATCAATTAGTCACTGTACTTTGCTTTTGCCAAAAGAGACATGTAAATTGGCCCATGGTCCATGTCCGGGTCAAGTGATTGGCATGTGGCCCAAGATAGATGGGTTAGTATTTGGGCCTAAAGGTAAATTTTATTTTTGGCAATAGTGCAAACTTATGGCTAACATTAATAAAGAGATGATGCTTTCAAAAAGTTATAGCTGGATATGCTTAAAACTCTATAGTAAAATTGTTGTTTATTCAAAGTTTAGAAACATGTCAAAAATTCCTTTAAAAAGCCGAAATATATGTGGATGATTTCAAATTAAAGTGAACATAATATATTTCCTTTCAAGATTTTTGAAAAATTAAAACCTAACAAAGTGACATTAAAAAGTTACCATATTTGTATAAAGCCATGTTACAAGAATATATCACTAAACCTGCCAAATAATCGAATCATAGCAAAACCCGTTTCCACGCATTTTCGTTCCATTTACTATAATTGGCAAAAAGCGAGCTTTCTATGTCTTTTCTACAACGCGTCAAAGTTTTCTAAAGTAACATTACACGCTAAGATAAACGAGATCGTTACCACATTTTCGTGTCAATTTTCTGAAGATTCTTTCGGTATCGATCCAATGTTAGATGTAACCAATTTCTTATAATTATAACGGGGCTTTAGCTTTTTGGTTGTTAACTTGTTATAATTTGCATTTTCTTGTGGAATTGCACAAAAGACCTTAAATTTCAACGATATTACAACCATAAAAATATAAAATGACTTTGGGTTGTTCGTGTTCTTCAAGCATCTAAAGCTTTTAATATCTTTTTCAAAAGCAATATTCTATGTTATGGTGGATGGTCCAATTATTTATATATTCCGTTGTTTGATGAAAAATCAAATACAAAATTATGGATTTCTGATAAATAAAACATGTTATACATTTGTGTGTCAAGATAACATTATTATTACAAAATTATTGATGCCATAAAATATTAGAGAATCGTTCTGATAGTTTTATTTAATTATTTAGTTAATTTTTTTAAAAAAAATGACCGTTATATGGATTTTTCCCATCTCGTTGTACTATTCAAAATTGGATGTGTAGTTACGGTGTTTAGTTTGAGTTTGGCATATCCAAGTTATAATTTTTGAAAATATTGCACAAGTTCATCCCATTAGTAATTAGAATTCTTAGACACCACTGAGGATATCCATAGAAAATTCGGATTTCCTATTTAATTACTGTTTTTTATTGACCAGTTTTTTATTTTCCATATCAATATCCGAATTCCGAACCAATAAAACAAAAAACTCAACCACACAAAAACCAATTATATTTGGTGCGTGTTTGGTTCAAAGTTAATAAATAAATAAAAAAAGAATGTCGAAAAAGGAAATTATAATATGTATGTGTTTGATAACAATGTAGAATGTGTATCATACTTAGAAAATGTTGTTTGGATTAATTCGGAATGAAGAAAATATGTGAGACCAAAATGTAAAGGAATGATAGATTCATAGCATGCCATTTTGAGGGTTTTGTGTAAACCCAATTTCAAAAGTTTCCTTAAACCCATACTCATAAAACAATATCTATATCAATTTCATCTCATTACTCCATACCCAAACCTTCAAAACAAACATATACTTTTCTAGATGAGACACCACGTCTTTTTATTTAAAATTTTAAATTAAATAATCCAAGATTCTTAAGCGGTTCACATATTGATTCGTTTTAAATTAAAATCTTACAAAAAATATTTTTCTTAAAAGAAAGTTATAATACATGAGTGCGTGACATCATCAATCTTAGCCATTTGGTGACCTTCACCGACCTATCGCCGCGTAAACCACAAATTAAGGAAAAGATTGGAAGAACATGTACGTGAATTACGGCAGCTGTCGTCGTCGTCGGTATGTCTGAAATCGACGTCCATTTTCAGACGATTATATTTTCGAGCTTTCTGCAAGCTTATTCGCGCGGCACATGACACCAATATTGATACGATAAGATAAATAAAAACAATTAATTAAAATTTCTTTTTTCTTTTCTCACTAGATAATCAACTAAAATGGTTATTCTATTATCGACATCTTCACAATATACATGAATTCATGCATTGATGTCATCTCATAATTAGAAACCGCAAAAAATATGAGAACCGTGAGAATTATAATTTAAAGGGATTTTCTAACTCATGCCCTAAGGGCATGAGATAAGGATCATTAAATGAATTAAAACATACCATTTATACTGAAAAATACATTTATTATTCATTAATGAACTTTATTTTTGACATTTATTGAATGCATTTTTTGATAAACATGGTAGGATTGAGTTAATTTAATGGTCTTTATCTCATGCCCTTAGGGCATGAGTTAGCCAATCCCAAATTTAAAAAGTAACACGTTAATACACATGTAGAAGTGAGATTCGGTAAGGACTTAAAAAACGGTGAGGACTCACGATACCACCTCAAAAAAATTACAAAAAATTCTGAAAAAAATATATATAACTCCCCATGATTATTACTACATTTGACTAAAAAAAATTTTAAAAAAAGAATATGATCCACTTTTTTTGCGTATCATAACAATGATCCATATTTTTTGTGTGGATCAAAATAATGATCCATATTTTTTCTTTGGATCATTTTTGGATCAAAATAATGATCCATATTTTTTCTTTGGATCATTTTTGAAAAAAAAAAATTTGATCTTATAGGCTGCGATTTTGACATTTAAAAAAGGAATTTTTTTTGAAAAAAATTTGTTTTGGATCATTTTTATAGCTTTTTTTGGAGTCCTCGCAGTCCTAACCGGGAAAAGAGTCATCACCGGATCCGGACCCTACACATGTATATAGACAAAAATAAGCTTCTTATACAAAATATACAAAGTATAAATATTGAACTTTCTAATTTTTTTTCTAATTAAGTTATTAAGTGATTTTAAAACTTTAAGATCATGTATATAAAAAATTGGACCTATACTAGATACGAAGTATAAATCTATTGTGTGAATAACGATGAATGTTTAAATGAGCACATAAAAAAGTCGCCAAGTGCAAACTACACATTTATGTTTAAATTGACATGAATTTGAATAATTACATGTAAACATCCATTATATTACATATGAACAGATCAAAATACATATGAATTAAAAAGTTATTTTATAGTTTATACCTTTTTATAATTCGTATTTAAATATTTATCAATATTCGTACGCCATTAACATCTAATTAGAACGGATTTGAGTTTCTTTTGAAAACTACTAATGCATAAATTTAAGGGTTAATTGTCTAAAAAGCAGTCAACTCGTTACATATAGAAGTTCATATTGTCATCTTGCACCAATGAGTCAATGATCAATATTACGTGCATAACAAGGAACATAACCGCCTCATGTACGCTGGTTTTACGCAACTTCTTGTGCTATACATTTAGTTGATTAAGGAATAATAATTAAAATATTTCTTTAACCTTTTCAGGAAAATCAATCAAAAATTATATCTAATAATAAGGTAAATATATTATTAACATTAAATTATAACATCTTCTTTCGTAAAAAACAAGTAAACTTAATTATAACAACTTTTTATGTAGCATCCGAGAAGTTACAAAAGCGAGTGAGAATCACAATTTCATCGAAGTTTCGAGAGTATATATGGGATATATAAATACATACGAACATAAGTTTCAAAATATATCCACCACAATTTCAGTCCCTTTCATCTGTTCACAGTTACACATTTTTCACCTGTTATTACGTCAGCTTTTGAAAACAAAATGGTTATTGAAATCCAACCACACGACATAGGTACCATGTTGTACAATATAAGCACAACCACCACCTTTACAAACGCGAAAAAAAGATGGCGTCGTGCATACTTCACTATATATTTTTCCAACACCATGGTATCGGCCATCGCCAAAAACGCGATTCCCAAATCCGTTTTAGAAAACCCGTCATTTTCTGTTATCGAGATCATCCCGCAAATTGTTGTTCCTCATGTCGGTGAGTTGTATGATATTGATCAGACACAACTCACAGATATTGTAAAGAACAAAAACTTGGAAAAACTTCACAAGTTTGATGGTGTCAAGGGCTTAGCAGAAGCCCTCGACACTAATCTTGAAAAAGGAATCGACGGTCAAGATTTAGATCAAAGAAGAAGCGTGTTCGGTTCGAATACGTACAAAAAATCGACTCCAAAAGGGTTGTTTTATTTCGTTTTTGAGGCTTTTAAGGATGTCACAATTCTTATACTAATGGGGTGTGCTGCTCTTTCTCTCGGGTTCGGTATTAAAGAAGACGGTTTAAAAGACGGATGGTACGAAGGTGGAAGTATATTTCTGGCGGTTTTTCTAGTTATCGTTGTATCTGCGGTTAGTAACTTTAGACAAGAAAAACAGTTCGAAAACTTGTCGAAAATAAGCAATAATATAAAAATTGATGTTATTCGAGAAGGAAGACGACAAAAGATATCGATATTCGACATAGTAGTTGGCGATATCGTGGTTTTAAATATAGGAGATCAAGTTCCCGCAGACGGGTTGTTTATAGACGGCCATTCGTTGTTAATTGACGAGTCGAGTATGACGGGCGAAAGTGAGCAAATTGACGTAAATGACCTCGGCAACCCGTTTTTATTCTCGGGTTCAAAAGTGGCGGACGGGCATTGTCGGATGCTTGTTTTGTCGGTCGGGATGAATACCGCTTGGGGGGAAATGATGAGCTCAATCACGGGCGATAACAACGAACAAACACCGTTACAAAGCCGTCTAAACAAACTAACTTCTTCAATCGGAAAGGTAGGTCTTGCAGTTGCTTTTTTGGTTCTTGTAGTTATGTTAATTCGTTACTTTACGGGAAATACCGAAGATGAAAATGGGAATCGGGAGTATAACGGGAAACGTACGAGTGTGAGTGAAATACTAGATTCGGTTACACGGATCTTTTCAGCGGCGGTAACGATTGTGGTGGTGGCTATCCCCGAAGGCTTACCGTTAGCGGTCACTTTAACACTTGCATATTCCATGAAAAGAATGATGGGTGATCAAGCCATGGTTAGGAAGTTATCTGCTTGTGAAACAATGGGTTCAGCCACGGTTATATGCACCGATAAAACCGGTACTTTGACCATGAACCAAATGACGGTTACAAAGTTTTGGTTCGGTCTTGAGCACATTGTACAACATTCCTCCAATGTTATCAACCCACAAGTTCGTGAGCTTCTTCAACAAGGGGTCGGGTTTAATACTACGGGTACGGTTTTCAAATCCGGGTCACAACCCGAAGCTGAATTCTCGGGATCACCAACGGAAAAGGCGATTTTATCGTGGGCGGTAACGGATTTGGATATGGATATGGAGAAACTGAAAGAGAATTTGATGGTAATTCATGTTGAGACGTTTAACTCGAAGAAAAAACGAAGCGGGGTTTCGATAAGGAGAAAAGACGATAATACCCTTCACGTTCACTGGAAAGGAGCTGCGGAAATGATACTCGCAATGTGTTCGAATTATTATAATAGCAACGGGAGTATAACGATAATAGACAAAGATTCGAGAACACAATTGGAGAGCATAATTGAAGGAATGGCGGCTAGTAGTTTAAGATGCATTGCTTTCGCGCATAAGAAGGTTCTAGAAGGTTCCGTTTTAACTGAAGAAGGGTTAATACTACTCGGCATTGTCGGGTTGAAAGACCCGTGTAGGCCCGGAGCCAAAAAAGCAATCGAAACGTGCCGGGCCGCTGGGGTCGAGATCAAAATGATAACCGGTGATAACATTTTTACAGCAAAAGCGATTGCAACCGAATGCGGGATTCTCGAATTCGGTCAAGAAATACACGAAGGAGAAGTGGTTGAAGGAGTCGAGTTTAGAAATTTCACTGATGAAGAACGAATGCAAAAGGTCGATAATATTCGTGTAATGGCGAGATCTTCGCCTTTTGATAAGCTTTTAATGGTGCAATGTTTGAAACGAAAAGGTCACGTGGTTGCCGTTACGGGCGACGGTACAAACGATGCACCCGCACTTAAAGAAGCCGACATCGGGCTTTCAATGGGTATTCAAGGGACCGAAGTAGCAAAACAAAGCTCGGATATTGTGATTTTAGACGACGATATTGCCTCGGTTTCAACCGTATTAATGTGGGGGCGATGTGTTTACAACAATATTCAAAAGTTTATTCAATTCCAACTTACCGTAAATGTTGCCGCTTTGGTTATCAACTTTGTTGCAGCCGTTACATCGGGCGGGGTACCCTTAACCGCGGTTCAACTCTTGTGGGTTAACTTAATCATGGATACTTTAGGTGCACTCGCACTCGCAACCGAACGGCCCACAAATGAGCTCTTAAACAAACCACCCGTGGGTCGGGTCGAACCGTTGATCACAAACATTATGTGGAGAAATCTTCTCGCACAAGCTATTTTTCAAGTAATCGTTTTATTAACGTTTCAATTCAAGGGTAAGGCGATATTTAACGTGAACGAACGAGTGAAAAACACGATTATTTTCAATACATTCGTATTATGTCAAGTGTTTAACGAGTTTAACTCACGAAAACTTGAGAAGAGGAATATATTCAAAGGGATTCATAAAAACCGATTGTTTCTTGGAATTATCGGTATGACGATTGTTCTTCAGATTGTGATGGTGGAATTTTTGAAGAATTTTGCGGATACTGAGAGATTAAACGGTTTGCAATGGGGGATTTGTATCGCGATTGCTGCTTTATCGTGGCCTATCGGGTGGATTATGAAGTTGATACCGGTACCAGATAAACCGTTTTTAAGTTACATATATGATTATAGCATTCTAATGATCTAATTTTATGTCATTTTTCATGTATTTAATTTCATTATGAATCATTACAATATTAGTAAGGGTATTTCACTACTGTACGACTTTAATTTTTTTTATCTCTTAACACAATTACCAGAAAAGTGAATCGAGCAAAAACGTCGCCGTATTATTTTCTAGCCCAATTTGTAGCTGTAATTCACGAATGCATCAATTTCTTGCTCAATTTGAAGTCAAAATGTAATAGATTCGGTCAACATTAACATCAATGTATTCAATTCCTTTCACTTATCAATGAAGTTGATGAAAATCAAAATTGAGATAAACTTCAATTAGATCGTTCATGAGATTAAGATCAATTGAGAACATAAATCAACAATCACATTCGGTTTCTTAATTAAATCTACAGATCAATATGACTGAGTAATTTAGGGCGTACCTTACTGGTTTGCTAACGTCATCGTTTTGTAAATTGAAACGTAGTAGCGAGATCTGCGTGCAATGTTATTATACCTAAAAAATCCATCACATGGATTGGGATTTAATATGGGCTTTACTTTCATTCGTGGACCATCTTCTTTTGGCCCAAACCAATTTAACCCCTTTAGTTTTTACCGACCAAATATATATCATTCGTTTTCTTCTTTTGGTCAAAATCACTTTAACCTTAGTTTTACGGACCAAATATTTAAACAATAATTCCCATTTTTTATTGATCATCAATGTCAAAACAATCAGTTATTCAGGTCTCAAGAAGAGAGAGAATGTATAATTACCCAACTATTATCAATATCGGTCTGTGCCGCCTGTTGGTTTGGCGAAAATCTTTTTTCTGGTTATCGTTCCAGTTCTGACCGGTTCAGTTTGATTTTGTACCGTGTATAGACTTACTTTATGTAGTAATAAGTTAGATTGGAATACTTTAATCTTTAACTAGTAAAACATGTCACATAAAAACATAACTTAGAAATACCACCGGTAATGAAGCATTCCCCTCCGATATTCTCTTCATCTTGAACACTCCTGATTAAAACTTTCATTGTATAGAAATTCCAAACTGAGAATTTATTGTTTTATTAATATTTTGAATGAAAAAAATGCATATTTTGTTAACAAGGAAAATAAACTAGTAAGAAGCTAGAATTACAATTCAAACACAATTAGCAAAGAAAAAAAAGGTTATAACACCACATCGATCAATCAGCACTACTTCATCCTAAATTCAACCATAGATACATTTAGTAGATGATGGTAATTAGTCGATGCAAAAAGAAAAGTAGTGTAATAATTACTAATCATCCATGATTTCTTTGTAAAATAATCACAAATTTCAAAACAAATTCTTGATCATCAAATTAGTTACCAGATGGTGTCAAGCACATCATGGCAAATAAAGTTAACCTAAGTACAAATGTACTTTAAGTGGGGCAAAATGATGAATCGGTGGTTTTTAATTTAATACTTGTTAGGGATATGAATGGTCAATTTTATGCATTATGTGTGTGTTTTTGTAAATTATTAATTACTATTTAAAAAAAATGATGAATGTATGTTTAATTTATATGAGGGTATACTTTACATCAACCATTTGACAGGAACCATATGAATTAGAAAAACGAATTATAAATTTTTAATACTTTAGTTGAAAAGAGATCGACATAAGTCCTTAAGTCGCTCAAGTTGACAGACAAACTTATGTATCTTTGTCATATAGTGGAATAATTTAATTTAAGTTCTTAAGAAGGTATTCCCATTACAAAGTCGGTGGTGACTGGGTTTTGTTTTCAATGTATGCGATATAACTATTGTCATGATCATTTCCAAAATGTCTCTAAACAATCTGATAAATATTTACATAAATAGAGATTAAACCTTAAAACTTTAGAAAAAGTTATCCAGAAACCCTTATATTAACATTATGCATACTTCAACATATCATGTTGTCATTTAATTAATTTTATAGAACATGTACATTACATACAAAATACAAAATGTATTATTATCCAAAGCATTGTCACTCGATAAGTAGATAGATGGTCTTGTATATTACTTGTAAAATAATTTATCTCAACATAACACATGTTTAGTCACATGTTATACATTGGCTGATCGGCATATGTACTTCTATAATAATAACAAATAATTACTATAAAATAAAAGACAAAAATAATGATGATAATAATAATAATAATTAGAAAGCAGAATCTTAAAAGCAGGAAGCAATGGTTTGGACTTGTGAAATCCTGTCACTAATAACTCTAACATGAACAACTAAGATTCCCACGCCATACATGTACTTGCACTCCATCCCATATTTTTTAATTTTTACATATTTTATGAGCGTAAAATACCCAAAAATAAACTAAAATAAAATCACATCCTTATATTTTGAAGGCAGCATCAAATAATAAAAATTGAATACAACCTTATTATTTATCAATTATAACTTTTGCAAAAAAGTAGACGATATATATATTATTCTTATATTCAAGAAATACATTTTACTCTTTACATTTTGACCATGAAAGAAAACAAACACAACTTTAATGTTGATCGAAATACTTACGAGAATCCGACCATTCAAAGAACTCACATCGGCTGAATATATGAGGACGGATATCGACAACATTATGAAACGTAGCAACAGGTGAAGATGCCACATGATCTGATCTCTTCTTATTAGCTTTCGACATTTAATTTTAATTTGATTTGAAGAAAAGTTTAGATCATGCTGGCAGCTTCATCTGTTAGTGATTCACGTTAATTTGTTCTACGGGTATTCAAGTTAGTGTGAGAAAGAGAAAGATAGGAGGCAGAGAGCATGAAGGAGAGTGCAAAGGATTCCACCAGTATATATAGAGATTAAAATTAACAAGGATACTAGAAAAAGAAATGGTAATGGTTTTTATCATTTGTGTTTACTTATGTGCTTATCAATTTAATTATGACAAATTTTAAAATTAAGGAATGATATAAAGAAAGAGAATCAATGGATTACAAATGTCAAATTTTAGAAGTGTGTAAGAATACAAATAGGAAAAAAATATAGAAAAAAATATTATTTCTCTACTAGAAATGGTGTAGTTAATTATGAACCAATTGATCTAGATCAATTGGCACTAATGATAGCCTTGAGGTTTTCCTTCAAGAGATCTTGGGTTCAAGCCTTGTTGGAGATAAAACTTGAAGTTTAAAAGGTGGTGAGGTTTCGAGGGAAGGCATACTGCCCCTTGTGGATGTCACTATCTAGGCTCGAACCACTAACTTACTAACTTGCCGTTCAAAAAAAAAAAAAAAAAAAAAGGAATGGTGTAGTTATTAAAGAAAAAATATGATATAACAATAATAAAAAGGAAGATACTTCCAATATTTGGTTTCCATGTTAGTAGGATAGTTGTACTATCTTTGATTTCGTTTCGGTTGTTTTGTTGGTATTTGGGGAACTTTGCATTATTAAATGTATAAATATAATATAAATATAATTATATAAGGATATTTGTGGAATGCGATGACGGGTATTTGTAATTATATTTTGCAGGAACCAATGGGTGGATGGTGGTTGGTGGTAGATAGTAGTCGCATTAGTGATGGTGAGTGGTGGTTGTAATTTCAACCTTTTGAATTTTAATAAATTAATAAAAATAATTTTTATAGGTATCGAATACATTATTAGTTAGCTCAGATGGTTAGAATATTATGCTAATAACATTATTATTTAAAGTTATTTGTTTATGTCGTATGTACTTTTCATTATATGTAAAATAAAAAATTGATTAATGAATGAATATTTACATGTTGTGTTTAACAGATATCATTATAATTTGATGTTTATAACATTAGATTAATATCTTTATGTTTTAAATACTAGTAAAGAAAAAGAAGGAAAAGAGTGGTCCAAAGGGAGACAGGTTGAATATTGTCACACCCACGCCACCCCTCGTCCCCATGCAGACAACTTAGCGACCTTCTCTATAATTACAGCTTTTTTTTTCTTAATTATCTCTAACTTATAGATTGGGACCACCTCTCATAATAATATTTATAGAGGGAGAGACGTAAAACATTAAAACTCTAATGCATTTTATGAATCCGTTCAAACTTCGAAGTTCGAATATAAGATCATGTATCAAAGTTATAAATCGATTATGTAAATTGCGAAACAATTTTTACCAATTGGGTGGTAATAATGAAGTCGAGTTTGGGTTAACAAATCCGGGTTAACAACTTGTCACATTAAAATCAATCAACCCAAACATAACATGGTAACTTACATACACTTATCTTACATATATAACTTAAAAGGTGGGTGGATCAAATAGGTTAGCAGATCGAAACAATGTTGACAGGTCAAAAATAAAAATTGATCCAAATACAAGACTAATTATCAGAGGATTATAGTAAAAGAAGTGCTAACAAAAATAAAAATATCAAATTTGTAATTTACATCATTTTATTAAATAAAAATTTGTAAACTAAACAAGTTGACGGCTAGATCAATTTATACATAAGTCAACCTGAACACAACCCAATTTATAAACATGTTAGACAGAAGTCACAAAACGACTTAGTTTTACCTGAACTCATTTAGACTCAACCAAACAAAATTATTATCATGTGGGATACGTTTCGTGTCAGAAATTACCGCCCCGAAGACAAACTAAACGAAGTAGATATTTGTATAATATTCACGAAAATAGATATTAAATGTATTCCTTTTAAATAAACAGAAAAAGCGAAACAAAATCGCATTTTTTATTATTATTTTTTTTAAAACGGCAAATCTAATATACTCCTAATTACCACATATGTCCACTATAAGACTCGAACTCCTGACATCAAGGTTAAGAATCAGTTCCCTTAATTGAAGTTATCAAAAACGATTACATGGTTCTTTTTCACACACATGCAAAAGGTGTGAGGATCATGCATTTAATCGTCTACTAAAATTTGATCAACAAAATAACACGATAACATAAGCTTTATATACAAATTATGCAAAAGGTGAGAAAGGATTAGATGGACACACATGTTCAAAAGGTGAGAAAAGATAATGATTCATGCATATAATCGTTTACTATAATCTTAATCAACAAAATGACACCTTTATATCCAAATATTATATTCTTTATCACTTCCCATATGGCCATATGCCATTCTTGCTGAATTTTACCGTCTTTAATTAGTTTTTATATAAATTATGTTCAAGATAATTATTAATTTTTTAGCAATGATTAATAAAAATTGATTATCAAGATTAATCACATATTTTATACATAGAGTATTATTTTGGTCATTTGACACTCAAATAATTTTTTTTAAATTTTTTATTTTATTTTTTTTCGTTAAAAAAAACATAACACATGTGATTCAATACTTAATCACATATGATTGTACAAAACATCATATGTGATTATACAAAAACATCATATGTGATTATCACATGATATTATTTTAACGATATAATAATAATAAAATAATAAAAAAAGATTTAAAAAAATTTGAATTAAATTTTATCTTGGTGTCAAATGACCAAAATACAACTCCGAATGTAAAATATATGATTAATTTGGCATTTAATTATTATTATTAACCAATAGTCAAAATTTATCCTTTGGGAATAAAGAAAATTAAGAGCTACTTTAACACTTTAAATAATTACTCTGTTTTCATATTAATTTAACGGTAGATTTCCAATTGAAATGTTGCATGTACTTTTGAAGATGACCACATATTCGCAAGTAGTTAGAAAACAAGATATGATAAGGGTATGCTATGTGTAGTGGTTACATGATTCCCAGATAGTTTTTTGTAATCTCTCCTAAAGTGAACAAAGAAAGCATCATGCAACAACCAAAAATGAGAAATAGATCCATGGAGTTTATCAGGGGACCATTTGCTTTGTTGGAAAGGTAAGAGCATCTTCACCAAACTGTTAATTTGCATACAACCAAGTGGTGGCAGCCATGGATATAAATGGCAAAATGCTAATGACATGATAGTAAATTAAGTAAGATATTGGGAGTTTTAATCTTTAAAGTTGTATCAAACCCTTACTCCCTACCATGCATATATTGCATGGATCATACCTTTTTTTTGACATCTTTCCCATCATAAAAAAATGTATTTATTAGTTACGTTTGTATCTGTGTGAGCTTGATCCGTAATATTTTTCTACTTTTTTTTATTATTGAGTTATATAAAAAAATGATATTTAATATCCATAAATAATTGAAATGTTAAATATAACTACAAATATGTAAATAAAATACCAATGGACTTGTTTTTTTCAAAGCTATAAAAAAGGTTTTTTAAAAAGTTTATGTATTTTGAACACATATTTTGGGAATTTTTACATGTATCCTTTTTAGCTAAATTGTTAATTTCTGAACCTTTTGAAATTAATAACTATTTACACTAATCAACCAAATTACGTATAATAAGATCCAATATGAAAAAATCAAATTCAAATTACTTTCATTAACAAACACTCCCAAGGCAGGGCCAAGATTGTTGGTGATAAGGTGTCTAAAGGGTCAATTCGATCCGAGCCCGAATCTGATTATTCTAGTCAGATTGGGTGTATTCAAATCTTATGTTGATATCATGTTTTTTTAACTGGGCCCGACCCAACCCCATTCCTTATTGGGTCGGGTATCGGGTTAGGATTGATTATAATTTTTGGGTTAACCCAGTTAGACCCGATTGAAGTCTAAAAGTTTTCCCCCCTTAAAATTGAAGATATATCCATCATTAAAACAATGAATTAGCATGTTAATATCTATGAATAATTAAAAAAATGGATTAACAATTATAAGTGTTAAATTTTATTTTTATCTTAAATCCAACATCCCGACCCGATAATTCACTTGGTGATATGGTTTAGTTCATCAACTGCCAGACTAGAGCAGGACCAAAATTTCATTAAAGTAACAAAAAGATGTTATTTCATTTCAAAAGTTTCTATTATATAGATTAAAGCCACATAAACTCGCAACGAAGTGCGAGCATTATTACGCTTGTTCTATATAATTTACAAAATTTCTTGATTACATAACTTGTATTTGTAACTCCCACCTCTTTCCATACTTTACACGATTACTCAAGCAGTCAAGCACATATATGTTTTAGTAAAAAATAAAATAATATTAAAGGGATTAAACAGTATAGAACCACTTAAAAAATCGGAAATTTACATTTTTAGAAAGACAAGAAAATTAATCGCACGGTGACTCTGGCTAAATAAGAGAGTAACATTTTATCAGTCATCACATGAAGTGCATTGTACCCGATTTTCATGTCGTATCGTTTTCATGTAAATTTTATATATCGAATTTTTGTTTATAAATATTTAGTATATTAACAAAACAGTAAGTGATTTTTGAGTAAATTCTATGTTGGTCCACTTTAAGTAAATCATAATGTAGAAGTGAATGCTTGGAAGCTTTTTCTATTGTCTCTTTTGGCCAACTACAATAAAACAAAATTATTGGCTGTTAAATATTTATGTTAAAAATAAAAATGGATAAGAGTCACATGCCAGGCATTTATGAGATCAATGCTTAATAATAATTGAAGAATTTCTAAGCTAAAAATAATTAAGTGGTGGCCTTGGGGTTTCAAAAACTTTTATCTTACAAAGTAATTAGTTAAGTGCTCATATAGAACAAAAGGTAAAGTAATAGAGTCACATAAATAAAATCTGTCCTAGAAAAAACTAGATGGCACAATAGTTAATAGCGTTTGTTATGCGAAATCTATTTTTATTTTTAAATGAGTATTCCGTTTATTATGGGCCTCTTAATGTAATATGGGCCAGCCCAGAACAGTCTTATTAAAAAGCTAATTAAAGTGTAGTAAGGTTGGCCCGGTTACTTTGTAAGGCGGGCCCATTAAAATTTCAGTTATCCGGAAAGTAAATATCAAGTTACACTATTACAGGCTATCGATAGTAACTTAACTATCAAGGTCATTATTTTTGTTGAATAGTAACTTAACCACTTATATGTTATTCTAGTGTATATCATGTCATGCCGTATCTGATGGAACATTTAATGACTTTTTAAATGTTAATTTTAAAAATAATATAAAGTAATTATTAAATGTCACAAGGTTGAAGGTTACAAAATAAATAAGCTTTTTATCCTATAAAAATTGTACTTCTAGTTATATGAATTTGTTTACAAGGTGGAATTTTTATAGAAAACACCCCTTCTGACGGAGTGACGGCTTTCAAAATACAAATGGGTTGGTCGATTTTCTCGAATCCATCATCCATGTACGGTGTACCCTACAATTTAAAAAAATACAAATCTTGTAATCATAGAAGAAAAAAAAAGGATATATAATAATACAAAATATATATAAAAATGAGACTTTGTCATAAGAGGTGTGAATTTGTAGGCTTATTATTTGAAAGTATTATGGTAATTTTGGATAGTAAAAAGTTCCAGTTCATTTTAAAAGTTATTTTAGGTAGCTTTTCATTTTTATTTTCTCAAATTTAAATTGAAGCTAAAACCTTTCATATTAAAACAATAAGTTTAATTTGTTCTAATAAACAGCTGCATAATTGCATATATGCGTGTGTATAAATTAACCGTACCAGATGAGTTTGATCACCATAGTTGTAGAATAACAATCTGCGTGATCTTTGTTGAAATTCAAAAAGAAAGCAAAAGATGAAGCCGACAACATGACCTAATTAGGGTTCTTAATTTAAACGTACAAGGTTATTAAGAACATTGGTTAGATCATGCTGGCAGCTTCACCTTTTCCTTCAATTTGATCAATCACCATGCATTAGGGCTGGCAAAATCAAACCCGACCTGTCAACCCGACCCATTTAGAACCCGAAATTAGCGGGTTGGGTCATAACTTTCAACCCATGGGTCGTAAAAGGGTCAACCCGTTTACAACCCGTCATAAAACAAGTTGGGTTGGGTTCAAATTTACAACTCATTTATGACCCGTCAACCCGCTTAAATATTATATATATATATATATAGGGGTGAGTTATATAGAGAACTCTCTAATTAAATAAAAAGGGTAGTTTCGTAATTGTCATTTTAATTTAATTTTAATTGAAATCTCCACTTTCCATGATTATAGGAATTAATTTAATTGTTTTAACTTACAACCGTTGATGGCCACTTTCCATGATTATAGGAATTAATTTAATTGTTTCTATAACTTCTCAAGATTGTATATTGATTGAATGTGGATGAATACATACATGTATGTCATGAAATTTCTTTTCGGGTTGCTTAAGTATTTCATTCATGACTACGAAATTGATGAATACATACATGTTGCACATGATGAAATATGATGCATACATGTACAATATGGTATGGAATTGATGAATACATACATGTACAATATGGTACGTAATTGATAAATACATACATGTACAACATAGTGAATACATACATGTACAACATCTGTAAAATAATAAAATATGGCACATCACGTATTTACATTTATGTAATTTATATTCTTTAGAAATATGAAGTATAGTTAGTTTATAACGAGAAAAAAATAAAATTCAGGACCTTGAACATCATCCTCATTGCCACTTTAAAAGCTTGGTTAATAGGATCTTCGTTGAGAAAAGCAATCAACTCTATGTCGATTATGTAGGTGCAAATACATTGATCTTGATTCATACCGATATCTTACCACTTGATTACTAACTTGAACACCACTTGAACAACCAGGATCATCAATCAATACCATGTAGAAAAACTCTCACACACCGAAATAATTTCGAATTTTGAAAGCTTTGAATTGTGAATTCAATCGGCAGTGATTTAGATACATGATTATAGGAATTCGGTTTTCGAAAATAAGATAGATACGTGAAATCTCCACTTTCCATGTTTATAGGAATTAATTTAATTGTTTCTATAAAATCCGAAATACATTGAATACCGGAATTGCCCTTTACATTTAAATAAATGGAAAATATTTATCTAATTTCTGATTGGCTAATAAGGGTATATGGGTTCTCTATATAACTCTCCACTATATATATATATATATATATATATATATATATATATATATATATATATATATATATATATATATATATATATAGTGTAGAGTTATATTGAGAACCCTGATTTTAAAAAGAACTCTGAGAATTATTCAATTTTAATCTGGTCCATTGAATTTTAAAATGAAGGGTTATGATTAGTTATGATCTTTTCGTATACATTTTTTGAAAAAAATAATTAAAAAGGGTAAACTAGGTATTTTATAAATTAGAAAAGAAAAGAAAAAAGGAAACAAAATCAGTTTCCATAACCGTCTTTCCATAATTCTCTCAACCCCCAATTACTCTCTTTCTCCGAATAATCTTTAAATTACCCAAATTCACTCATTCTTCTTCCTCCAACACACATGATTCAATAAGGCGATGGATTTTGGCGACCAAAATAGAGCAGACGAAGACATCAAATGATGGTAACTTCTTTGACACCGGCAACTATTTCTTCTGCTTGGCGGCGACGATGATATTTCAGACGAGGGCAACACAAAAGATAATGTCGGCAACAGTGTTCCAGATCCGTCATTAACTGTAAGATCCGTCATTAACTGTAAGTTCTTTGAATTAAATGAAATAGACTAAAATTGGTTTTTTAAATTATATATTCGACGTACTTCATGACGGAAGTTGTAAACTAAATATTGTGGGTGAATTTGAAATGGGTTATGGGGATGAAATGGTGTCAGGCGGTGGTAATGATCTTCAAGAAGAAAAAAAAGTTATTGCAAAATGGCCCTTCAAGTTTTAGGTTTTTTTAGTTTAGTTATCTCATCTTTTCTTAGCTTGAAAATATGTAATATTATTGTCAAGGATAATGGAACAGAAAGTTTTATTTCTTCTTCTTCTTCTTTTTTTTTTTTTTTTTGGATAAAAATCCATCACATAATTGAATAATCAACATCTAAAATTGTTGAGAAAGACTATTACGAATAAGTGATTAGTTAGACTAGCCATGTACCAAATAACTATATGCACATATATGTACCAAATTATGTATTAAATTTATTTTTGAAATTTGAACAGTTCTATCAAAGATTCCTTTCCGTAATAAAATTGTCATAATATATTGTGGAGTTTGCATGTAATGTCCTTGATTATGTTGTATATATATTTTTGATTAGTTTGTATTTGTGTTTTTGATGAAATATTTATATATATTTTTGATGTTTCGCAGAAGGTGGTAGAAGGAAAGCTGACAAATTATACACGTGGAAAAATGAAGAAATGAACATTTTGCATTATAGTATATAAAGATGAAAGTTGCTTCAAAACTGGGCACAATTGCACGTTAACAACCATTTAGATGCATATATGTTAATTGCTTGAGTACATATATGTCTTTTTTGAATTTGACGTTTTATATGAATTAGTTGACATGTATGTATTATGTTTGCTCTATCAATTTTCTAAAATTTAGATCATATAGATTTTGTTTGTTAAATATGTTGGTTTTATGTTACATATATGTTCAATATATATATACAAACCCACAACATATACGCATAATCATCTTGACATATATGCACAACCTACATATAACACTAATTACAAAGAAAACATATATACACAACCAGCTCGACAAAATAATAAAATAAAAATAACTTTTAGAAAATAATTCCGAAATTTTAGAAAATTTTCAAAAAAGAAAATATTTTTCTTTTTGGTCAAATGTCCTAAATACCCTTGAATAATTAATATGAATTAAAATAATCAAAATCAATTTACTAAATTCTGATTGGCCGATAAGAGTTCTCAGAGTTCTTTTTGAAATCAGGGTTCTCAATATAACTCGACCCTATATATATATATATATATATATATATATATATATATATATATATATATATATATATATATATATATATATATATATATATATATATATATATATATATATAAGTGGGATACGCTGAGGATTCAAAAAACGGTGAGAACTCGTGAGGACACCTTAAAAACAATTCAAAAAATTCCAAAAAAAATATATATAACTCCCCATGATTATTACTACATTTGACAAAAAAAAATTTGAAAAAAAAATTATGATCCACTTTTTTTTGTGGATCATAATAATGATCCATATTTTTTTGTGGATCATTATTATGATCCAAATTTTTTTTTTGGATCATTTTTGAAATTTTTTATTTTTATTTTGGATCTTATAGGCTGCAATTTTTAAGTTTAACAAAAAAAAAATTTGAAAAAAGTTTGTTTTGCATGGAGCTCAATTCCTTCACCTACCTAAATCTGAACTAAAGATTCAGTTTCATACCAAGTAGGGTTTTCAAGATTTCCAAAGATAAAGAAAGAAAGAAAAATTGAAAAGGATTTTCAAGAATTCAAAACAAGCTATCAGTGAAAGACATGGATCTAAGTGAAAACTTTTTAGGAAATTTATAAAGCAATTGGGGTAGGGTGGGGTAGGGTAGGGTGAGGTTTAGCTAGGGTTAATGAAGGAAGAGATATTAGTAGTAACCTGGATAGAAAACCCTAAAAGACCCATAAGGTCAAACAGTGAATTGAAACAGCTTTAGTCATGTGATGAGCAGAAGTAGGTAGCATGCAGCAACAGGTGGCAGAAACAAGAAATTTAAGAAGGCATGCATTCATATTGACATTGATATAAAGTTATAAAGATGGTGAGGTTCAATTCAGGGGATTAGGGTTTCAGAAGTTAAGTATGATTAGGGCTGCACCCAACACTACACTAGTCACTAGCTGTTGCTTTCTTTGGTTCATTCACTCAAGCAATAGTCAAACAAATTAACCAGAAATCAACTAGTCATAAGGAAAAAATTGAGGGGTTTTCATTCACAAGATTTCGGGTTTGAATCTTGCTGAAATCTTTTGTTCAGGTGAATAAGTTGTGGGGTTTATTCCTCATAGGTGGAGGTTGGAGGGAAGACATACTGATCATTGTGAATATCACTGTGTATCTCGATGAAACTACTAACTTATTAACTGGCCATTAAAGAAAATAGTCAAACAAATTATCACAATAAATTACATAATTATTATAACATCGAAATTCTTAAAAAAGTTTTGTATATTCTTACATACGTATATAGATTTTTCTTTCGTGTACATAAAAATAAGAGGTGCAAAAGAAAAAACCGGTTTTTTATCCGAATCGGTTTAAAAATCGGTTTGGAACCGGTTTTTGTCTTGTCGGGCCGGATCGGTTTGTAAAACGCCGGTTTGGGATTGGATCGATGTTTTAGGGATGAACCGGTTTTAAAAGCGGTTTTTTGTAAACCGGTCTTTAAAACCGGTTCAACCGGATTTACCCCTATTTACCAAAAACCGGTTTAAAACCGAACCGGTTTTTCTAAAACCGGCTTTGACTATCGTTGACTAAAACCGATCCGGTTTTTTTAAAAACCAGTTTTTGCACCTCTACATAATATGTTACATCGGGTTGATTAAGTTAAAAACATCTTTTTTGAAAGGGGCAGCAGTGCAGCACCCCTTATTGGGGTCTTGCATCTGTTGGCGGCGAACAATCATGACGGTTGGGATTCCAACCGCCATAACTTCCATCCGTATTAATTGTATATGTTTCGTCTCATTTGACATTGACGAGATAAACAATTTTCTTTGTTCTTCTCTGTCGACTTCTATGTCTAGCTAGAAACATAGAGTTTTTTATTATCTTACCATAATAGAGATTTTGTAATCCAAACAACATGTATCAAAATACTTTATTTGTAAAATGGGTTATACACGATTCGTCCACCCTAATTTAAATTTTAATATTTTATGGATATAAATATAATATTTTGTCTGAATAGAAACAGGAATGAGCATTGAGATCATGTAAAACTTTATAAACTGTAGGACACGTCTATATAATGGTGTCACGGTTATTAATTTCATTTTTTTCCTTCAAGATTTCGCCATAAGATACAAAATTAACCCGTAAACGATGTGGAGGCAGAGTGTAGGGTGCCCACAACTAGTTTGTAGGGTGGTCCTTGTTAAATTTTGGCTACTCAAATGTCCTCTTTATTTTATTTTTAATCACACCTATTGCTTTCAATCTTCAATTCCTTTTCCCAACAAATTATTTTCCAAAATTCAAAGCTTGTACTTGTACTTTACACACCAACATTTGTACATTTTCTTCTCTGTTTTTTTTTTTTTTCTTTTTTTGTACTTCGAACTATTGGTTTTATTCGTCATTGGAACGATTGGTGGACCGGTTATGAAATCAAAGACTTGAGACCGGATTCCATTGATGAAAATTTTGGCCTGAGATGATATTAGACCGAAAAATGACCCTTTGAAATAAAAAAAAAAACATACATTTAACTTCCCAACGTAGTTATGTACATGTACATTTACTAGAATTATATAGTTTTGCCGAATCAAGATGTTAAATTTATAGATATACAACTCGACGAATTAACACAATGTGACACGTTTAACCCTAATTAAAAGGTACCCAATTAATTTTTACTAGACCTTTTTAGGACTTAAAGCTCAGGGACTCACGTCGGTTATTTATGGGCCTGGGCTGTTGAGTCTTTTGGTGTTCTGTATTCTTGGACTAATTGATTGGTCCATATGTTACTGAAGAATCATACCCTATATATGAGGCCTAAATTTGAAGAGGGTTTGACATCATGGCAATTCCAAGCATTCCTATTCGTCCATAATGCCACTTGGAATTCCCTGATTGGTCCACGTCATTTGCACTAATACAAACGAATCTGGTACGGCTTACGGTCTACATTCATATTCATATGCTCCATATACGGCAAACGAATCTGGTACGGCTTACTGTCTACATTCATATGCTCCATATACGGCTTCCTACATACAAGGACACAAATAACTATTTAAAATATCATACATACAAATAACTATTTAAAAGATCCTACATACAAGGAAACAAATAAATATTTAAAAGATCAATCAGCGAAGGAAACAAATAACTATATGTAACATTTCTTCATTTACCGTTTTTTTTGTACAAAATCATTATCACATCGATCGATTATTATGTCATTTAGAAGTATATAAAGTTTTTGGACATTTTTCTACATACTAAAATTTACAGCATACCCGCCCATCGGGCGGGTTTTGTAGCTAGTATGTTTATAGGCAAATTTATAATGCAACTTTTATGTCCAATTTAATTTTTTAATACTTGCTATAATTTTTTAACTAATATAAGTAAAATACTTACTATAAAGTATAGAAGTGACGATTTTGACCCTAAATAAATAAATAGCTTTATGTTACAGTTTAGGGATGTGTTCGGTTCCGGAACCGGTAAACCCGGTAACCGGAAAAAGGAAATTTCAAGGACCGAGAACCGGACCGGTTAAACCGGTTCCGAGTCGGTTCAGTCTTCAAGCGGGTTTAGAACTGGTAAACCCGGTTTTTGTGTTTGCCATCCGATTATACATTTTCGGTGCATATTTTCATCTTAAATATATAAGTTAAATATTTTAGCGTACTTTTAATAAAAGTATGATGTTTGCGGGGGTTCACAGGCTGTTTCAAGTAAAATATGTTTATATTAAAAGCCTATATACCTATTATTTCGACATATATATATAAAAACTCGCAAGTCTATATACCTATTTAAATGCCGGTTCCAAACCCGAAAAACTAGAACCGAACCGGGACCGGAACCGGTAAACCCAGTGTGTTAATTTTTATCAAATCTAAGAACCGGGAACCGGACCGGTTAAGCCGGTTCCGGTTCGGTTCGGTGCCGGTTCTGGTTTGGTCCCGGTTCGGTTCCGGTTTTTCGGTTTTTATACACACCCCTATTACAGTTTATTTCTACAAGTCAACCTAAAAAACATTATAAAAAAATCAACTGAGAGTGAGACGACCAAAAATCAAATGAATCAAACTTGAGTACTTCTATTATAATTAAATATATTTATTGTTTTCATTTTCATCAAAACTGTATAAGATGAATTACCAAATATATTTAGTACAAATAAACCCATCTTCTCTTCTTAGCCCAAATATTTTAAGCCCAAATACTTTCAATTACCCATCTTCTTTTTGTTAGCCCAAATATATCAAAAAAGAAATTCTTAATCCAAATATTTCCTTCTCTTTTTCGAATCCATTTTTTTAAATCAAAAGATTGACAGATTAAATCAATTTATAAAACATATTTTATTTTAGAATTATACTTATAGATTTGCGTTCAAAGAGGTCCATGATTTTTATAAAGTCGCGAGTAACAAATCTCAACCATTGATCAATATGATCTAATGGTTAAGATTAATCACATACTTTATACATGTAAGAGTATTTTGGTCATTTTGCACAAATTTTTTTTTATTTTTTATTTTATTATTTTTTTATTTTTTTATTTTTTTTAATTTTTAATTGAGGGGTATTTTGGTCATTTTAAAAAAAATATTTTTTTAATTTTTATTATTTATTTTAAAATTATTATTTTTTTGTAACAAAAAATATTTTTTTAAAAAAATTTATTTATTTATTATTATTTTTTTTAAATTATTAATTTTTCATTGATAACACATAATGTGATAGCAAAGTGAATGACATGTGATTGCATAGTGAATCACATGTGATTGCATTATGAATCACATGTGATTTAACTAAAACATCAAATGTAATTAAATATATAATCACATTTGATTTTACACTAAAATCACCTGTGATTTTACACTAAAATCACATGTGATTAAGTTATATACGTACTTATCAAATAAATATTATTTTTTAATAAATAAATAAAAAAATAAAAAAAATTGAAATTTTTTTTAAGTGTCAAATGACCAAAATACCCTTTCATAATAAAAAGTAAAAATTTTAAAATAAAAAATAAAAAAAATAGTTTTTTTTTAAAAAAAAATGACCAAAATACCCCTCAATATACAAAATATGTTATTAATCTCGACCATTAGATCCTATTGATCAATGGTTGAGATTTGTTCCTTGGGACTTCACAAAGATGATGGACCTTCTTGAACGTTTCTCTATACTTATAATATACTTATAAGAATTGGGATCCGGTGAGGGCTCAAAAAACGGTGAGGACACCTCAAAAAAATTTCAAAAAATTCCGAAAAAAATATATATAACTCCCCATGATTATTACCACATTTGACAAAAAATAATTCTGAAAAAAAATTATGATCCACTTTTTTTTGTGGATCATAATAATGATCCATATTTTTTTGTGGATCATTATTATGATCCATTTTTTTTTGATCATTTTTGAAATTTTTTATTTTTTTGGATCTTATAGGCTGCGATTTTTATGTTTAAAAAAGATTTTTTTTTTTAAAAACGTTTGTGTTTGGATCATTTTTGGAGTCCTCGAAGTCCTCACCGATTTTTGAGTACTCACCGGATCCGGACCCATACTTATAATATAATATATAATATACTTATATAAACTCTAATACTTTAATATCGTTAAATAACACACATAAACCCGTAAATTTTTTTGTTAAAAAAATAATTTGAATAAATCAAAGTTAGTGGTTTATTCAAGGTAGTCCAATGATTTTTTAAAGTCCCAAGGTACAACTATTAGCCCTTGGATCAAGAAAAAGTACAAGGTCAGGATCAACATTCAAACCACAACTACCAACACATGCGATTCAATACATCAATACCCCACTACCGCCAGCGGCGATCGGCGGTGGTCGGTGGTGGCGGACGGCGGCCGGAGGTGGCGGACGGCGGTGGTCGGTGTTGACCGGCGGTGGTGGTCATGACTTGAAACACATGTGATTCGAAGTAATATGCTCATCTGTATTTTGGAACCCCTGTTTTTAGTGAATCACATGTGTTTCACCTTTTGAAACACATGTGATTCGTACTTCGTACGCTACCCTGTATTTAGAACCTCTGTTTTTGGTGAATCACATGTGTTTCGTGACTTGAAACACATATGATTCGAAGTAATATGCTCCTCTGAATTTTGGAACCTCTGTTTTTAATGAATAACATGTGTTTCGTGACTTGAAACACATGTGATTCGTAGTTCGTATGCTCCCATGTTCTTAGAAACTCCCGTTTTTAGTGAATCACATGTGTTTCGTTACTTGAAACGCATGTCATTCGAAGTAATATGCTCGTCTGTATTTTAGAACCCCTGTTTTAGTGAATCACATGTGTTTCGCCTTTTGAAACACATGTGATTCGTATTTCGTATGATCCCCTGTTTTTAGAAAATCATGTTTTTAGTGAATCACATATGTTTCGTGAATCACATGTGTTTCAATACATCAATACCACCACCAGCCCCATCACCACTGTCAGTCACCACCACCACCGCCGGCCGCCACTGGCGGACGACGGCGATCGGCGATGGTCGTCGACGGCCGGCGGCAACGGACGGCTGCCAGTGTCTAAGGGATTTGGTTTTGACTATTTTAATCCAATGACTAGGATCTATCCCTTAAAACTTTATAAAAACCTTAAACTACCTAGAACACAACTCATCAAAGTTAATCTAAAAATAAAAGGTCTCTGTTTATTTACAAAATACACATACTAACAATCTAATATCTCGCTAAAATGTAGAGGCAATTTTTTTTTCTTCTAGTTTTTCACATTAATTTGTAAGGTTAAGTTTATGACCAATAAAATGCATAGAATCAATTAACTTCTTGTAGTGGAACCACATTATACCAAATCAAATAGTAATCAACCAAATAAGATCACGATCATCCACAATGCAACGAATTTGGCCAACATCATCGATCTTTATATCATCAACATCATTGAATGCACCTAACTACAAAGATCAAGAATAATTGAGTTAGTTAACAATGAAGATAAAAAGTGGTTATTAATTTATTTTAAACTATATATTAGCAATGCAGAAACGCCGTTTTTTTGTTCACTTTTCACTTGAACCGAAAAAATCGAACCTATGACCCTTGCCACCTTCGCTTCCCGTTAAAACAAATTGTTCATCAAATAAATCTTCCAAAAATTGCTCATCTATAATTTTATCCCCTTCATTGAATTCATTGATTTCTTTATTCTTTTCCTCTTGAACTTTTTCATATCTACCAATTCCTTGCATTTCTAATGCAAGTTGTTCAAGTTCCGACACATGAAAGTACCCCAGAAGATCTAGACCACCGAATTCTTCGCCTTTTTTAGATGATTCCCCTTGATCAATCAGTCTTCTTTTCTTGATCATGGCTTCTTCTAGTTGTTTTCTTTCATTATGCCGTGCAACTTTTTTAACAAATTCGGGATTTTGTAGCGCTTTTGCTAGAAAACTCATTGTCTTTTGCTGCTTTTTTTCCGTTACTTGTAGTCTCATCTCCATTTCTTGAAGGTGGACTCGGGTTTTTTGTTGATGTTGTCTTAGTTTCACTAATTCCATCATTAGAACATGTTTATCGCGTTTTAAACGTTCAACTTCACCATCTAATCCAAATCTTCCCACCTCGCCGCACGGGTTGGTGGCTTGTTGTTGTGGAGAAGGATGAGAAGTTGGTTTTCGTCTTTTGATATTCTTCAATATGTGTCTTTGTCCTTTTAAAAATGCTTCGTTAGAGAATTCCCATATGTCCGAATCGATCTTTCTAAAACCCTGCATGCAAAACCGCAATGTACTCTTGAAGCTAGCAAGTTTTTACCATAAAAAAACATCAAGGATCATATATCTGTAATATATACATGTGGCGTGTAGCTCAGTTGGTAAAGCATGAGTGAAAGTTGCAACATATATATTTGTAGTATATTTAAAGCATAAAGAACTAGTGTTCTAGTTATTTTTCCTTCTTTGGTCTTATGTAATGACTAAACTAAAAATGTACTAAGATTTTTATTATTTGTTGTAGTGTTAAGGGTAAAGGTTGTCAAAGTTTGCTGTTTCTAAAACAAGTGGAAATACAATAATTAGGTTAGTTGCTATTGATTCAATTTTATAGATTATCATATCAACACTATATAAACTAAATAATTCAACCAGCTTTACTTATGAAAAAAATCTAACACCTCAAGAACCACCCCCACCTAACCATTTTGTGATAACTTAGCGGTAAAAACTTTCGAAATGATCGCTTAGAAGTAACGGATTTAATTATTTTCTAAGTAAAGATTTACCAAATGGCATAAATGGATTTGAGAATGATCATGTCATGTACACTTAAGGAAATCTTTATAAATGAGAATACAATTTTAAGAAAATTACTAACAATAAGAGACTATTTGCTTAAACTATATGAATATAAATGTTGTATGACGAAGTGATTTCTACTACCTATTCCACTAGGTTTGCTTTCTCATACCTGGATTAGCCTTATTCAACAAAAAATAATTCTAAACACTTGTATATAAACATGTTTACTTTCTTACATATACACTAGTGAAGTTAGAAAATCTACAATTTAAGCTAATTATAAACTTATAAATTTAGTTTATTTTGAGCTAACATTGTTGATTAAATTATGATTACTATACTAAAAATTTAAAACCTTTGAGCCCTAGCTTAATGTGCATATATATATATATATATAGAGAGAGAGAGAGAGAGAAATAGATATACAAGTACATAGACATAGAGGGAGAATGACTTACATATGTATTGAGCTGCCTAATAAAGCTAGAAAAGTTATTGTGCTTAAAATATCTTGGTAGTAGATTACTAGAGAAAGCTTGTAGATCCCAAACAACAAAACTTTGACCTCCTTTACTCCAAGACAAAATGTGATCAATATTTTCATCATCAACCATATCATAAACTTTTGTTAAAAAAGGCGGAGGTCCAGCATCATGAAGGCCCTCCATTGGCTGCGGTGGTTGTACTACCACCGCCGGTAGCTTTTCCGGTGATGTACCACCACTTGTTCTAGCTGGTGAGTATTCCTCTTTAACAACTGAGAAATAAGGATTCATGATTAAAATCTCTAAATCAATAAAAAAGATTAATGGGTTATAATCTTTTTAATCAAATCTCAAATGGGTTTCTCAAATCTTGAATAAAATCCCCAAAAATCAAGATCTAGAGGCGATACTTTTACATGTAAGTACACTTTTTAGTTGGGTTGGATCTTTTTCTTGAAATCTCAAATGGGTTTGTCAAAATTTGCAATAAAGCACAGAGAAAACAAGGATTAAAAGCAGAAATTATCAAGAAAGTTTTGTGAGAATAAAAGTCAAACACATGGGTTCATGACAAAAAGAGGAGAGAATCTAGCATAAAAATTGGGATTTTGAGGTTGATTTGTGTAAGGAGATGATGAAATAACTGGAATTTGAAGGACATGGAGAACATTTGAGGAAAGATTTTTGACAAGTGGTAGAAAATCTTTATATGAGTGCTAGGCTTTCTCCTTTGGGAAAGTTTGCTTTGACAAGTTGGTGGTGGTTCTGTAAAATATGACATGATATTGGGGCAATTATTAAAAAAACAGAGTTTTTATAACCAAATATAAAAGCCATTTGTATTCAACAAGTAGAATAGGCCTAAGCGTGTTACTGCGTATTTATTGTATACATTTTTTATGGGGCTGGCAAAAAGTAACCCGACCTGCCAACCCGACCCATTTAGAACCCGAAATTAGCGGGTTGGGTCATAACTTTCAACCCGTGGGTCGTAAACGGGTCAACCCGTTTACAACCCGTCATAAAACTAGTCGGGTTGGGTTCAAATTTCCAACCCATTTATGACCCGTCAACCCGTTTAAATATTATATATATCTTAAATGCATAATATAATAAAATATATTACTATTTATTTATTTATTTTAAATACATAATATAATATACTTCCTCCGATTCAAAATAAGTGCAACACTTTCCTTTTTGGGATGATTCAAAATAAGTGCTACACTTTGAAAACTTACCTTATTTGGCAAAATATAGTAGGACCCACACCCACTAACTATCTACTTTAATAAAGTGAAATGACTCATTTACCCTTACTTTTTACTTTTAAACTTCATTAACCCTACTTTATTCAAAAGGTGTGGGACCCATTATCCACTAACCATTCAATTAATCTAATTTAACCATCATTATAATCTTTTGCCTCAAAAACTGTGAAACCCAAAGTTTAGCACTTATTTTGAATCGGAGGAAGTATATTATTATTTAAAATCTGGCATACACATAATATGAGTCACGTATTTATCTTTTTGGAAAATGAACAGTCTAAATCTCTTACTTTCTCCGATTCAAAATAAGTGATACACTTTGGATTTCACGGATTTTGAGGCAAAAGTTTATAATGATGGTTAAATTAGATTAATTAGATGGTTAGTGGAAAATGGGTCCCACATTTTTTGAATAAAGTGGAGTTAATGATTTTTAAAAGTAAAAGTAAGGGTAAAGGGGTCTTTTCACTTTGTTAAAGTAGATAGTTAGTGAGTGTGGGTCCCACTATTTTTTACCAAATAAGGTAAATTTTCAAAGTGTATCACTTATTTTGATACACCCCAAAAGGAAAGTGTATCACTTATTTTGAATCGGAGGAAGTATAAGATATTTATGTTATACAACTATTTTAATATTTAATATTTTTAAAAAATAACTTTTCACTGAACAATAGGCTTAAAAGAAATTTTGTTTGTAAATTACAACTAATCAACTTATTTTGGATTTTAATCTTAAACGATGTGTATTTTTTCTATTTTTTTTATAAATTGATATTTTATTGGGTCAACCCGTTTATGACCCAACCCGTTTAATAAATAGTTTGGGTTGAAGATCTCAACCCGTTTAGATAAAAAGGTTGGGTTGGGTTGTGATTTTCAACCCGCGAACCCAAACGGGTCAACCCGTTTATGACCCAATCCGCATTATTGCCACCCCTAAATTTTTTTATATAAGGTATAATAAAAGAAATGAAGTTATAAAATACATACATATAATAGTTTATTTAGATGTATCATATTCATATATATCGACTTTGTAGTGGGATATTGATACGTATATTTTTACACTAAGATGAAACCTCCTTTTCGCTCAACTTTTATTTATTTTCTTTGTTCCCTAACAGATCATGTATATCATTTATGCTCATTAAGTTAAGATATAACAATAAGCATAACTTAGATCAAAAAAAATTTAAAAATCTAATAGTAATAGTTTAGATATTTTTTTCTTTTTTAAACGATAAATCATAGTCTACTCGTAAAACCACTTATGTCCACTATGAGATTTGAACCATCAACCTTAAAGTTGGAGGCGGATACTTTTGACGCTAGACCAATGACCCTTGCGTAATAATAGTTTAGCTAGTTAAATATATAACATGAAAGAGATATATTGTAAAATAGACGTTTCAATCCAGAGTTCCATCATGCAAAATTTATCCTTTTGATAATTGACTTTTCAAGCAAACTGAAAATTACAATAAAATCTATTAATTATAATAAAAGAAACTTAAGATGCCACGTGTCATGTTCTTAGAACCCATTTCGCCAAGTGGCAGATTTCTATTGGCCAGAAGTTTAATTTTCCCGCCCATTTGCATGACTTAATTTTTCAGCAACATTTAATATGCAATTATTTCCTATTTTAAAAAGCTATTATATTTATTCATCAACAATTAATAGCAATTATGTTTCCTATTTAACATGCGTTGTCTTTTAAATACAATCAACATATTCTACTGATGAATTATTTCATGATGAAACGAATGGTGGTGAATAAAATAGAACTTAATTTTAGAAATACGTAAATAACCCCATAATAAACGAAAACAAATGATTCAAATTGAGTAATGATTTTAAAACATTAACAAAAAAATATTTAAATTGAACATATTTTAGTAATGACATCAAATATTCGGGGAGTTTTAAACACAATTTTTGGAATTTATTAGTTTTAAAAAATACGTGTAACAACCAGTTTATTCGGAAAACAGATAACAATTGCTCTACAGGTAACAATTGCTCTATTTGGTTGTAGAGTGTAGACGACAAATTGAACATGATGGTTTACGTGAAAATGGGTTCTTAATGTTCTTATTGACTTTTTTAGAGCTCTCATTATCAAAACTAAAAAAATAATCCCAGATTTTGTGTTAATTTTTTAAAAGTTAATATTGAATTATTTAGTAAACGGGTCAATTGTTTTATACCAAAAATATTAATTTATAAATAGAAAATAATATAAATTCAACTAACATAACTTACATAGGATTTTAAAGATAGTTAAATGTCACCTAAAAAATTCAAGCATATCTTTTATTTAAAAGATAATTAAACAGGTCAATTGTTTTATACCAAAAATATGAATCTACAAATAGAAAATGATATAAATGAATTAATTTTGTAGAAGGAATTAATAATTTAGGAAATACGAGGATGATATATTGTTTAGAAAATGTTTGTCTTTAATAAACGGGTCAATAATTTTGTGCTATTTTGAATTTCCGTATATGACATGACGGTAAATTAGTTATATTTTTTAGAAAAAATTTCTATATTTCAGGAATTCAATAAATGCTTATTTTTTTAATTCTGGTAATTTTGTATAGTCCTTATAATTTTATACTATTTAAATAACTTTTGTTAATTTTATGATTTCATATAGTTTATATAGACCTTATTTTCAATAAATAAATTTGTAAGTTCACATACCATATTTTACGTTTAAAATAAGGGTTTTGAACTTTTGATAATGACACCCCTTAGGGCTATTATAAGACATACATAAATTAATTGTACATCTATCTGTAACCGACTCCTGAATTTTAGGAATTACTCAATTGTACCATTTTTAATGCACTTAAAGACAGCCCTAAAAGCTGTCATTATCAAAACCCTTAAAGGAATTACATTTTTCTAATTCTACTAATAATAATCATGCAATAAACATTAAATTTTAGTATTTTACAAAAATTATAAACGAGTAAAATTATTGACAGCCCGTGAATTTTTCACGGGTTATAACCTGGTCTATGAATAAACAAATAAAGGGGCGCCTAGGATGATAGAACTTCCGTCTCCTCGTAGCATGTGTAAGCTTTAACTTAGATGTGGAATCCACTCCACCAAGTCAAATAAACGGATATAAGCTCTAAAGCTAATCATATATTCGATATCAATTTGCAGCGCAATTTAGCAAACCCCTTTTACTACCGTTCACAGCGCAAGATATGGTATGACAATTGTATATTATGTTAATTTTGTGCAATTAAAGTCATCGGTTACATAAAAGTAGTTATAGGCCATCTAAATGTATCTTCTCCTATATATGACTCCTAATTTGATTGAGTTTTAACTATTTGGCATGATGGAGCTTCCTCATTGGTGCAGAATGCCACATGTAATTTTATCATTGGCCACCGATAATGCCTCTAAATTTCCTTTCAAATCTCACTTTAATTCCATCATTTATGCTTAGGCTGACATTTATGGGACAATATTTTGAATATTCTATCAATTAAAAACTCTTAAATACCGGACTAAAATAGGTTTAATACCCCAAAAATATATCACCAATTGAAAACTTTAAAAGTTAACCAAAATTCCAAAAATTCGGTTCCCATTTGTATGTATTCCATAAATTATGGCCTTATCATGATCTTTACCATATTTGAATAATCAATAACAATTGACCCTATTTATAGATGTATTCTACAAATCAATTGCATACTTACTTCAAGTTGGTTTGTTTCTGCAAAAACCGATATTCTCACATGGCCAGCTTTATGTAGCTGTTTCACGAGTTAAGAACAAGAACGGATTGAAGGTCATTTGTTGTGACAGAGATGTCAATTACACTAATTCAACAGCAAATGTCGTTTACAAAGAAGTCTTATTTCGTCTATAAATTTTATGTAACATTTGTTCATGTATCGAATTTTGTACAAAATCAGCATTACAACTATCGATTATTATGTCATTTTTAAAATTATTAATCTTTGTTGGTATTTTTCTATAATATAAATCTTGAAACATGTCCGCCCAGTCGGGTGGGCTATGAAGCTATACGGAGTATATTATTTTATCTGTATCAATTACTATTCGGAACATATCTGATGTAATTTCCTTGTATAAAACAGCAATAATATCCATTTTCCCAAATGTTGTGGTTGAGTGAGATGCGATGTATAAAATCCTTCTTTTATTTAGGAGTAAAGAGATTGTTTCCGGTAAAACCTTTAATAAAAAGAAAATATAGATCTATTAATTTATATGATATTTTATATGTGAGGTTTACAAAAGAATGTTACATCTAAATTAATAAGTATATATCCAAAAAAAATTATAAGGCACATAAAAAAAAAACTCATGATAAAACGGGTTTTATCCCAGCTTATCGCGTTTTATCATACACCACACCTTACACTGCCACCATAAACTGTTTCAGAATTATGCCTCATATCTTAACCTCCATAACACGTTTTATTTAAAATCCTTATTTTCCTAAGTTAAGAGCAACACATTCTTTAAAAGAATAAAATGTACGATTGGGCCGGGTTGAGTGAATTGGGTTGATTGTTATTATCCATCCGCCCAAAATCTAACCCGAAGTCGCGCCAGAGTGAGCAAGAGAACTCTGGAATAGTTAATATGCTGACACGTGTACAATACCGCACGTGCACGACACGCGATGAGTCAAGAAGTTTCTCGCTTGATCGATGAAAACGGCAGTTTACCATCTTTATAAAATCCCAATATCTTTATCATAAGTTCAGAATCTGTCCAAATTCCCGTGTTCACAAACCCTAATTTGACTCCAATTTCCAGAATTCTAAATCAATTTCATCAACATGTGGAACCAATGGGAAGACCGATTTGGAGACCGGAAGAGGCAGAACACTGTATCCGATGATGTTAGAGTCGCCGGAGCTCCGGTGGTCGTTTATTCGTAAGATTTATTGAATCGTTGCAATACAGCTGCTATTAACCGTCGCTGTTGGTGCAATTGTGGTGTCGTATCATCCAATTGTGACATTTTTAACAACTACAAGTGGTGGATTGGCTTGCTATATTATTCTGCTCATCAGTAAGTTTTAACAACAATTTTATTTAATAAAAATTGTAACATTTCTGCTCTTAATATTTGAATCCGTGTAACTCTGAGGTTTTTGTGTATAATTGAAGTTATGACGTTTTTATTGTGTTATAGTTTCGTTTAATTTTGTTAAATATTTAGAATTTGCCGACGTTTGTGTTTATATATTGAATTGTGAATTAGTGAGGTCTTTTAAAAATGTTAATCTTTATTTATTTTTTACAGCGTTATGCCCGTTATATTACTATCATCAACGGTTAACTACATTCTTCTTGGGATCTTCACTGTCTCCCTTGCGTTTGCAGTTGGTTTAACATGCAAGCGGTAAGCTCCACATTTTTATTAATTAGTACATGTTATCTATAATTATAATTATTTGTCGTCCATTTATCTATCTTGCATTTTTTTCATTTGCAGGATTATTTTCGAGTGATTCGGTTCGAAATCGAGTGATTCGGTTTGATTTTTGAATCGTGCACAAGTTACTCTTTTGTATTGAAGAAAAGAACATTTATTAATTACAGCAATACTTTTACCAGACATCTTGGATAGGAAGGAGTATATTATGAAATATTATTTCCCTCAAGAAACATGTGTTACAAACATGTGTTAGCAGACAGTTAGAATTCTTTGATAACAAGAAGAGTATATTATGAAATATTATTTCCCTCAAGTTAATTCGTTAACGTCTAATAAAAAACATTGTTAGATTTTAATTTATTTAATTAATATATTTGCAGGGAAGGTGATATTGGAAGCTGCTATTTTAACGGCTGTGGTTGTTGTGAGTCTAACTTTATTCACATTTTGGGCTGCAAAAAAAGGTTATGATTTCAATTTCTTGGGCCCGTTTTTGTTCATGGTCCTTCTCATCTTCTCCCTCTTCGTCCCTTTAGTATGCATCATAGATTAGTACTCTCAGATTTTTGTAGAGTTCGGGCCGGGTTGGGCAATTTAGATAACATGTCAAAACATATCATTAGGGAATTGATTTGTATAAGGCATCTTTTACCAATATAAGACAAATTATATTTTATTTAACATTTATACCCTTCCTAATTTTTTTACCCTATGGTTAAACCCTAATCCCTCAACTAACATTAATTGCCGTCGAACAAAAAAAGATCATCTTCAATTTTGTTGCACTACAATTATTGTATTTGCATATCATCATCATCTTATTATTAAAAATTTCAATAAAATAATAAAAATTAAATATTTGGTTTGGAGATATATAACAGTGATATACAAACAACAAAATTTAGAAAAAACTCAAAAACCGATAAACTCAATAACCAATTTCAGTCATCACAATAACCAATTTAGAAGTTATTCCTGGTCTCTTTTTTGATTTTGGCGGTCTTCCTTTTGGTCGTTGAATCACCGGCTCAAGCAACATATCAGATTCGTTAACAAGTTTAGTAAAATGTTAGATTGCCAATTAAAACCTTTCCGCCAAAAAGAAATTGATTATATAATAAACAACGAAGTAAATAATTAATATAATAGGAACTTAATAGAATACCAAGATGATGATGATGAGATCCGAAGTAAATAATTGTAGACGCCAATTGATTGAAGATGATGATGAGTCGGTGTTTGTTTTTTCGACGACCAATAATATAAATTGTGGGATTAGGGTTTAATGATAAGGGTAAAAAATTAGTAAGGATATAAATGTCAAATAAATATCATTTGCCTTATATTAATAAAAGCTGCCTTATACAAATCAATTCCCTTTTCAACAAACATGATTTAAAAGGTTCTACGCATTGCAAATATATACTTTGGGCAAATTCCAGGAATGGATCCAATTTCCTGTCCTTTTTTGTTTGACCCGTTTACACTTGTTTAAATTTTGACCAGTTTCGGTTGACTTTTTCGAAAAAATGTTTTTTTCTTTGACAAAATAACCATGTGGTTGCTTGGCTAATTAAAAGATGGTATTTTATCCAGCTACTCAGCTAGATCATTAAAATATATTTTCAGCAACAAATTATAATAATAACTATTATATATAAAAATAATTGATTAAATAAAAAAATAATATTGTTTATTAGTATTACTATTGATTACTAAAAATGTTTAAGAAAATTAGATTTATATATAACGGTAACTATTATTTATAAAAATAAAATAGTTGAATAAAAATGATGATTTTAATTAATATTAATTGTTAAAAATGTTGAATTTATATGTATTCAAATTTAGTTGAATAAAAAATGATGATTTTTTTAATATTAATTATTATAAATGTTGAATTTATATGTATTACAACTTTATATAACTAGATCCACAAACCAGAATTAGTTTATTTTGTTTTTTCTTATTTAAAAACCTAAAAGTATCCTATAAATAATTCACAGTGTAAATATTTATAATTATAATTAACTATAAAGTATAATTAATACACAAATTGAATATTGATATTAATTACTGCTAAATATTCATAATCATTTGATCACTACTACAATTGTTCAAATCAACTGATAAAATTTGAAAAGAGAACTAATTGATTCTATATGTCAATTAATTTTTGGATAGAAGATAAGTAAAAAGATCTAGAAGGGATAAATACAAATTTTTTTTGTGTTCAATAAACATAAAATATTTTATAGTAGTAAAACATATGTTAAACGTCTTATTTACCTAACAAGCTTAATGATGCTCCGCGCGTTGCTGCGGATTTATTTTCTTTACATTTTGTGTAAATTACATTAATAAAGATTGTCATACTAAATTTATCTTCATTTGAAAACTATTTCTTCTATATTCTAAAGAGTTAACTTTATATATAACCTGAACTAAAAATGTGCAATAACCTAACCGAAAATTCAACATTTTAAATATTCAATGTCTCTAATTTTATATTACACCCTTATCACGATAAGTGATACACTTTCCATTTTTAGAGTTTCAAAATAATTGAAACACATTAAAATTTATCTTATTTGATAAAAAGAAGTAAGACTTACTCTTTACTCATTATGTACATCAATATAGTGAAATGGAATTTTTACTTTTAAATATTGTTAATATTTTTTTTTTTGAACAGCAAAAAGGGGGCAACGGGTAGAGCTTCGGCAATGCCATCACCCTCCCGAGGACACCCACGAAACTTCTATTAAAAATAAAAAAGAAAGCTAGCAAGAAGCTAGCAATTACAATAGCGGATTTTTAATCCAATCAACCCAAGAGACCTTACACTTACGATCTCTTAGAGTTGACCACTTAAAAGAATACAAAACAAAAAATCAAATAAATCTCGTTTTAGAATACTCCCTACATCAAAAAGGATATAGTTCCTAAAACGCCAAATCATCAATACGGTTGCAATGCCAATCGATCTCAATCTTTGCGTCATTTGTTTTCTCTTTGTGCAAACAGCTGACCAACTCCACCACATATCAAAAGAATTTCCAACAAATGTGTCAAGCCCACACCATTTACATATCGCTATCCAAACCTGCCTTGCCAAATTACACGAAAAGAACACGTGATCAATCGTTTCCACTTTATCTTGACACACGGGGCACGCAAGAGATTCAATCTCCATTCCTCTAAGAGATAAATTTAACCGGGTTGGAAGCCGGTCCGAACGCAAACGCCAAATTAAAACATTGACTTTTATAGGGACCACTTTAGACTAAACATCCAACAAATCCGAACCCGGGTGCAACCACCTATCTATGATTTGTCGAGCCCCTGCTACTGTAAAACCCGAGTGTGGATCTTTAGACCAGCCCACTTTATCGTTGCCATCTACAATAATGATGTTATTTATTTTTGCCACTAAATTATTGAATTGCTCGATTTCAATCCCACCTCTTAACTGCCTTCTCTAGTTCCACATCCAATTTCCTCCCTGCCATTTATCTTTTACTAAGTCTTCATTATGAATATCCAACTTGTAAAGGCGATTAAAAACGTGGCATAATGGATGTGGATCCAACCAACAATCCAACCAAAACTTAATTTTATCCCCACTCACGAGCTCATAAAAAATATCCTTATATGCTACAATTTGATTGTCATGCAAATAGTTCATGGTCCCCATAAATGTAGACCACGTACCTTTAGAAGTCAGTCTATCAATACGCCGAAACATACCACCATCATTCCCATGAATTGCTTTTATAACCCGACACCATAACTGTAACACCTCAAAATCTGAACCATTTTTTTTTTTTACAACAAATGCGGAAGCGTTTCAAAATTACATATATATAACTTGTTATTCACAAGTTATAAAAAACATAAGATATATAATTTTGCAAAAGTTAACTTTCCGAAATAGTGTTACTTAACATTACGGCTCAACATCAAAATCATTTCTTTAAGTCCTGGTCAATCATTCCTAATCTTAATCTCCGAAAGACTCATCCATCTACAACCTGTAAAAGATTCAACATAGTGCGGGATTAGCACAAAGCTAAGTGAATGAAAATATAACCAAAGATATTGTATAAATACAACAATCTCGATTCACAATCTTCGCAGATTCACAATCTTCACAGATTCTCAATCTTCACAGATTCACAATCTTTACAGATTCACAATCTCTATCACTTAATCACATATAACGAGAGGTACGGCGGTTTTGCGGAACCTTACAACTGTTGTGGGCCTAACAACAGCTTACCGATAGCTCTTTACTCATTAGCAATGGTAAAGCTTCCTTAAGACACAACGAATATGCCAAGGTACAATTACCGTTATCTAACAGTAAACGAAAGCCCAGCCACCCAGTCAAGCTGCCTCTATACACTGCAGAAACACACAGTGTTTCAGCACTGCGACACTTCACGAAAATTGTCGTAACTCACAAACCGTAAGTCCTATTGACGAGCGGTCAGCGGCCATGGAAAGCTAACTCATCAGGCTACAACAGCCCAGAAGACCCGGAGCCCGGATTCTGTCCCGAACAAGGTCGAAAACGGACCTGAACATAAGGACAGCAAGCTGTCCTGAAATGCAACACTTTATGCAATTTATAATCATTTTGGCCCAAACGAGTCAAAATACGATTTTTATCTACTAGAATCCTAAATATCGACCAATTACTTTAAAACCTTCCAATTACCATACAATTACCACTTTGACTTCATCAAAGTCAAAGTCTAACATCTTTAACAACATACTATTATTTTAGCCCAAACGGGTCGAAATCTCATCTTTTATCCACCACCCTAAACAACCTTATATCATATCCTCATTTAATATCAAAATACTATTTTAAGATTAATTAACCAATCATAGACTAAGTCAATTTCCAGTTTTGACTTTGACAAGTCAATTTCGACCAATTTCTTACCCTTTCACAATTAAGGTACCATTTCAAGTCAAAATATACATAAACTTCAAACTCAATTCTATACCATTACACATACCCAAAATTCTGCACAAACAAGTATTTTGACTCCACAAAAGTCAAATTCAACATCTAACTTGTAATTGCACATCTAAGGTACTAATTTGGCCCAAACGGGCCAAGACCCGATTCTTAACTATAACATATCAACATATGAATTCATACCATCATAACTTCATAACTAATTTAAGAAATGCATACAATCAAATCTCATCTTCATCAAATCCAGATTTGACTTTTCAAAAGTCAAACTACACAATTTTACAACTTACTAATTTTTGTCTAAACATTATCAAACAATTACTTTAATGTTATAACTAGTTTCTAACACAATTATAACACTAATTACAATCTTAAACAATCACAAATTCACAGAAATCATCATCTCCAAAATTAGGGTTCTTGACCAATAATCATAATTTATGAATTAGGTTTAATTTGGATGATTTAATCATTCATATAGCATCTATAACACTTCACTACTATAATCCATTCCATAGAAATCATCAATTTCGGATTTTTGATCAAAACCCACCAAGAACACTAAACCCTAATTCTTTAAATAAGCAAGACTACTCAAGAACTTCTAATCCTAATCAAAAGAGAAGATTACTTACTAGTTGGAAGCTTCAATTTCGAAATTTGGTCAAACAACTTCAAAGATTTAAGCTCAAATCAAAGTTTCTTATATTTGTGTGTGTTTTGTGTGTGTTAAACGAGAGCAGAGACGAGAGAGAGAGAGATTATGAGATTGAGATTGAGACAAACTTTCCAAAACCCACATCACATAACACGTGCCCAACAAAAAATGGTCATATCTTTTTAATAAAGCAGTATTATTCTAAAATACGATGTTTAATTTGGAACCCTAAATGAACTCTGATAATAAAACTAAAAATATCACTAGAAACCCGGTTCAAAAGTGGACCCAGATATATAAAAATCATACTAATATATATCTATCTCAGTTTTGCTAATTTTTAACCCTGTGGTTAAAAATTCTAATAAATCAAATAAAATTCTATAAAATTATAAATAATAAAATAAACTTACCGACAACTTTAAAAATGCTAGGCCGGGTCTCGGGGTGTTACAAATCTACCCCCCTTAAAAAGATTCCGTCCTCGGAATCTGATCATACTCAAACTAATCAATTAACAGTTTTTTTTCTTAGTCTTAATTCATCACATCAAACTATTATCCTCACAATGTTCTCATACCCACTTGAGAACTCTAAATATTCCAACTACGTCAATCAGTATTCGACAATTTCTTTTAATCAGTGCACAATTATGAACTCATCCAACAGGTTGTGCAACATTTATCATCTTTCTTTCTTTAAATCACAAATAAAGTCAAATTTAAAAACTCTCAAATATCGGTACCCAATATGATATTGATTAATCTTTAATCCTCTAAATTATCAAATCAATTTATTTTTGTTAAAATTTTATTTCATCCCTACCTTCGAATTTGTTCTAATTCACATAAAATAGTTACTTTCTCTTGATTTCTTGTATCTCGAAGCATAGGCAATAATGTTTTCTTTATTCATGTAATAAAACCCCATACGGTTCCTCCATTCTCTTAACATCATCGAAATCATTTATGAAATAAATCTTGACATAATTCTAGTCAATCCAAACTCAAAACTATCTCAACTTGTTCCAAACTAAGTACTGTCTATAGTTTGGAAAAAACTTGTTCCAAACTATCTCAACTTGTTCCAAACTAACCCTGTGGTTAAAAATTCTAATAAATCAAATAAAATTCTATAAAATTATAAATAATAAAATAAACTTACCGACAACTTTAAAAATGCTAGGCCGGGTCTCGGGGTGTTACAATAACAAGCTTGTTTCATGATAAAATCCCCACCTTCATTTTAATAAAAGAGCTAAATTTAATGCTTTAAGGCTAGTTATGCCTAAACCCCCCTTTTCTTGTGCTGCCATAACATTTTTCCACGCCATCCAATGCACTTCTTTCTGATGATCTTCACAACCCCAAAAGAATCTAGCTCGCATGGACTCCATTTTAGAGATCACAGAATCGGGAATTCGGAATATAGACATCCAATATATCCCAAGACTACCAAGGACGGATTTTAAAAGGGTAAGTCTACCCCCTATAGACAACATACGTACTTTCCACGATGACAATCTTTTTCGAAACATGTCTAGAATATGCTCCCACGATCTTGGTTTCGACATATTTGCAGCAACAAGAATACTGAGATATTTAAAAGGAAGAGCACCCGCCGCACACCCGGACCTAGCTGCCATATGCTCAATCTCGTTATCTTGAACTCCTACCCCAAAGAGATTTGATTTATGTACATTTATTTTAAGACCGGAATTCTCGTAAAACACATTAAAAATGTTGATAATCTCTTCCATCTCGACTTCATTCCAATCTGTAACCATGATAACGTCATCTGCATAAAAAAATGGGAAATATTTAAATTGTTATCACCAATTGACGCCCCTTTTAAACGATTATCTTCCACTGCTTTTTCAATTTGAATGTGAAGACCCTCCATCGCTATGATAAAAAGAAAAGGAGATAGTGGATCTCCTTGTCTTAGCCCTCTAAACATCGAGAACTCCTCTGTAGGACTATCATTTACCAAGACTGATAATCTTGCGGATGAAAGACATGCTTTCACCCATTTTCTCCATCTAATGCCAAAACCCATTCTCATCATAATAAAATCCAAATAGTCCCAACTTAGCGAGTCATACGCCTTCTCAAAATCAACTTTAAATAAGAATAACTTTTTCTTTTTCTTTTCGTACCATTCTATAATCTCATTCACCATAAGTGGACCATCAAGAATTTGTCTACCTTTTATGAAAGCGGATTGTTCAATGCTAACCACCTTATCAATCACTTTTGCTAAACGGAGCGCCAAAAGCTTAGCAATAATTTTGTATTGCGAGCCAATAAGAGAGATAGGTCGGAAGTCCTTAACCAAAGTCGGGTTACTAACCTTTGGAATTAAGGTTATAAAAGATGCGTTGCACCCATCTGGAATATTTCCCGTAACCAAAAATTCCTCCACTGAAGCTAAAAGATCATCTTTCATCATTTCCTAAAATTTCTTAACGAACTTAAAATTAAACCCATCGGGCCCCGGGGTTTTGTCACTACCACAACTCCAAACAACATGTTTTAGTTCATCCATAAGGCATGAAGATTCAAGATCAGTAACATCACCATCATCTAATTTCTTAAACCACGAAACATCAAGATTCAGAGCTGCTGTTGTAAATTCATTAAATTTAGACACGTAAAAATCATAAAAAATGACTTAACTTTAACGGGATTCGAATGCCATTCACCATCATCCATAATACCTTGTACCATTTGGGTTCTTCTTCTTTGCTTTAACAACCCATGAAAGAAACCCGTGTTCTCATCCCCATCCACATTCCATCTAATTTTTAGTTTCTGCATAACATCTAGATTTTCACATCTTTCAATATCTTTTAATTGTTTGATTAATTCCAAACGAAATTGAATTTGAACATCAGTAGCCAAACCACTCTCCAATAAATCTTCAATTGCCTTAATTTGATCTTTTAAAACTTTCACTTGTGCCCCACGATTTTGTTTTAAAACCATGGCCCAAGATTTACTACAAATCTTCAAATCTTTAAGTTTATCTTTAAACTTAACAATTGCAGAATGCTTATCCGAATTGAACTCAACACACCTCATCTTTATCATTTCATTATATTCGTCCAATTCTAACCACGAATTAAACACCCGAAATGGAGTCGGGCCAAAATCCAATTTCTTAGACGAAAGGAAAATCGGAATATGATCTGAAAACTTCCTCTCAAGAGCAACCACCTTCAAATCTGGGTGACTATTGAGCAGATTTTCCGATATAAGAAATCTATCCAATTTACTCATCTTGGTGCCCTTCTTATTCATCCACGTCGATATCTAAATCTATCAAACCACTAGAGTCAATAAACTGATTAAATAACGCCGCTCCATTTAGATTAAACATTGAACCGAACCGTTCTGACTCTGTTAACATAACTTTATTCAAAAGGAGATAGATTCATCATTTACTAACTATCTATTTTAACCTTCATTTAAATATTTTTCCTCAATAAAAAAATAACACTCAAAATCTATCGTTTATTATGAAACGTAGATTGTATATAATAAAAATACTTATTTTAAATTTAATAAAATAAATACATATTATCATAGGTTAAAATCGAGTTTGATGAAAAATAAATGCATATTACCATAAACCACCTGACGTCGCATCGATGCCTAAAATCTAACTATTGGGCCAGCAAATATTTTGAAAGCTAATAAAGAAACACATAAAAAAAAAAAAAACAAAAATGGTAAAAAGTTAGTGAAGAAGGTTTTGAACTCTTGATGTTTAGCTTTAACTTACTTGGTCTTACAATTGGGGCAGAGATGCTTTCATGTTTTAATTCCTCATCAAACCTTTATATGTAATAAACAGACACGGAAAAAATAATAAAAAACACCTTATGAACAGTACCTTTGGTATGAGTAATGTATTACTCCCTCCGTCCCTAAATAAAGTTTTCATTTCTCCTTAAATTTTTGTCCCTAAATAAAGTTCCCATTTCACAAGTTGATAGGGTCCACTTAATAAAATAATATAATTACAAGTCTCCACTACTTACTATCCACTAACTATCTTTCTCTCTCCAAAACAACTTTATATTTTAATCAAATTTATTACCAATAACCTCACTACTAACTTTCTCCTTAATTCTTGTGCCCAAGCAAAATGAGAACTTTATTTAGGGACGGAGGGAGTATAAGGGTAATATCGTGATGTTTTTTAAGTATGAAAAAAAATTCTTATGACAGTAATGTCCGGGTCGGGTTTTTCTTATTTATGTATTTGTATTTGTGCAGATATTCTTTCCGTTGGATAAGATTTCGGTTATGATATACGGGTGTTTAGCTGCCATAATCTTTTGCGGATATATCGTATATGATACTGATAATTTGATCAAACGTTATTCATACGATGAGTACATTTGGGCTGCTGTTGCACTCTATCTCGATATCATTAATCTTTTCATGGCGTTACTTACAATCTTCAGATCTGCTGACAGTTAAACGTTATTAGTAGTTAATCATATGTGTTCATATTTGGAAATTTTTATTGTTTAAATATTGTGAAATTAAAATTACAATGCGAATTAACCATCATACTCTTTCTATCGTCGCTAATTCACTTGACATATACTTTTATCGTCACTGAGCGTATGTTAACATCCTTTACATTTGTTACCATTTTAAATAAGTTGTAATAATTTAATGTGACATACTAGACACTTTTTAACTATTTAACATGATAGGTATACTGATATTATTTCACTATCCAAAGTGACATACTGCATTTCATTTACTATAACGTATCTAACATGCTCACATCAACATTAGTGTCAACCGTTCCTTCAATTATTTGGATTTCAGTATTGTGTGTTTATATTTTAGAAGGTGTGAATTTTAATAATATTAACTGAATGTGCATTGTTGATTGAGATATATGTGTTATTTTCGTGTTACATGTAGTGTCAGTTGATGAGTGGATATGGTAATGATGTGACATAAACTGAAGTATCAATTATAATTACTGTTAGATACTATAAAGTTGTAATAGATAGTCTAGGGGGTAAAAGTGAAACATTGTATAGATGTTAAGTTTTGTTTAGGAATTAGTCCTAACTAATCAAGTTTTAAGCCATGGTATAAATACCAACATGTAAGGCTTAAAACTTGAACTTTTGCCATTAATCAAATTCTCATTTCCAGCAATTGTTCTCTCTACCATCTCTCTAACTTTCTCTCTCTAAAACCCTAATCTCCATCATCTCTTTTCTTCCTAAAATCATCATCAACACCAAAGTATGGATTGAATCAGTGTTATTGTGCTTTTCAATTGGTATCAGAGCATAATTTCATCTTGAAAACGATCCAAATCCATCAATTGGTGTTAAAATCAGAAGAATCAGTGGGTTTTTGAAGGTTTTTGAAGAAAAAGGGGTTTAAGATCAAAAATCGGATTTAAGGTACTATTTCTTGTTATTATGGATTGAATTGCTTCCTTTTATTGTTATATTAAGCTTAGAATCAAGCTAGGATCGAATCTAATCCATACTGATGAAGAATTAAGAGTTTTAGGAAAAACCATTAAAGCTTCAAAAACCCTCTAAATTCAAATTTTCGAATAGATCTAGGTTGTTTTTGAGTAATATAGTAGTAATGGATTGAAGGAAATAGTATTTGGGTCATTTTGCAAAAAGAATCGAAGATTTTGGCTAAGAAACGACCATTTTAGGATCAAATTAGTGGGTTTTTCTGTTCTGTTCGTCACTGTTCTGCCAAGAAAGACTTCGGCCCGAGAACAGTAACAAGTTCGGCCCGAACTTCAACCCAAAGTTCGGCCCGAACTTCAACCCCAAGTTCGGCCCGAACTTCAACCCCAAGTTCGGCCCGAACTTCAACCCAAACTTCGGCCCGAACTTCAACCCCAAGTTCGGCCCGAACTTCAACCCGAACTTCGGCCCGAACTTCAACCCGAACTTCGGCCCGAACTTCAACCCGAACTTCGGCCCGAACTTCAATCAATCCTCGGCCCGAACTTCTACACAACTTCGGCCCGAACTTCTACGCATCTTCGGCCCGAACTCTTTCTACACTCGCGTGACAAAAGGGGCTGTACTGTAACGGTCATAACTTTCAGCTCGGGTGTCCGTTTCGAGCCCACGAGTAACCAAATCGAAGCTAAAGACGAAGGCTACGACGTGATAAACGCCGTAGGCGGTTTACCCAACTTGCCGGCCCAAAAACGCTTGTTTCGATCGCTTAATTTGCGTTTTTGTGATTTTTCGGTCAATTTCCAAACTTCGTTTAGCCCCAGTTTCTAACCCGATCGTCGTTTTTCCCTAATTCGAAAATCTTAGGCACATTTAAAGTGTACTTTATCATCTGGAATAACCAGTTTAAGATTTCGGTAATTTTGAATTTTTGAAGACCAATCCACGGTCTACATCACATATTCTATTCCAGAACCTTCTCATTCTTAAAATTTTCTTTACCCCGTTTCAATCAAAAATTCCCGTGAATTGTTCTTAACATGACTACCAAAGAAACATTGTCTGCCGGGTCGAATGCCCAGGAGGATAAACAGTGCATTGCCAACCTGGCATTCATGGCAATACCAACTGAGGCTACAGCTGTGTTAGGCATTCCAAAAGATGATGAAAATGAGGTACTCTCTTTCTCCTTTGACTCTTTATTATCTGATTCAAACACTGATGAATCAGAGAATTCCTTGTTTAATGAAAATCTTTTTACTAAAATTGATGAGAAATCACATTTGACAAAACAAATAACTGATTTGGAATCTGAAAAAGGTCAACTCTTAAATGATTTGAGTGAATTAAGTCAAGTTTCTCTTCAAATAACTCAAGTAAACAAGGAATTACAAAATGAGTTGTCTACATCAAAATCAGTTTTTCAATTTCAAATTACTGAGTTACAAAATGATCTACAAACACCAATAAATACAACGAATGCATCAAATACACAAATCCTAAAATTAAAAGATGAAAATTTAACCTTTCGTCGCCAACTTGAAACTCTTGTTCCTCAAGTAAATCAAATTAATAATTCAAATCAAAAAACACAACAGTTACGACAACAGCTGTCAACATTTCATGCTGCTCACACCAGTGAAGTAAATCGTCTAAATCACATCATTAATACAAAAAATCTTGAAATTTCGAACCTAAAGACGATGAAGACGGTGTCAAGTGATAAAGACGACTCCAAGCAGCTGATAAATGATTTAGCTATTCAACTCAGTCGAGAGCAAACATGGATGAAGTCTGCTGATATCAAGATGAAAGACTACCAAGATAAGTTGAAGACAGCTGATAACGAAATTCAAAAACTAAATGAACAAATCACAAACATAACAAACTGCTTTAAAAAGGAAATCGATGAACAATCAGCAACCATACACAGTCTTACTGTCAAGAAAGAAAATGCTGAAGAACACATCTCAAAACTGGAACAGACGATTGTGAAAGCTGGTCACACTGAACAAACGATAAAATTAAACCAACCAAAAGAGTTCAGATCGTTCAAGTCAAAAGTGGGTCTCGGAGCTGAGAATACCCGCCCTCTGGAAAAAGCTGCAGATGTTCTCCCAACATTATACAACTATGACTACATGAACTTGGGAATCTGGCAAAGCTTTCTTCATATGCCGGACGAAGAAGCAGAAATCGAGAAGTTCAACAGAGAAAAGAAGGAACACGCTCAAATCAGCTTTAACTATTCTGAATTGAACTATACATATGAAAAGAATAAAGCAAAATTTGAAAACAATGAGTACTTCCCGATTGTCACTCCAGAAGAATTTTCCATCTCTGAAAATGAGGTTTTAAAACAAACAATTGAACCAAAGCTTTATGTTCCACCGTTGATTTTAGAAAAGAAAATTGTTCAACTTGAAACTGAAATTGATGAAACCCACAAAGCATTTGACAAAGAAAAGGAAAATCTTCAAACAAAAATACATAATTTAGAGGACACCATTTTAGAATTAAAAACTACAACGAACAATACTGTTTCTCAAAATTCTAAAGCCTCTTTATTAGGACCAGCACCAACAAACCCAGTTCCAATCATCTTGAGGAGAAACTCTAATTCACCTGTCCTAAATGCTTCCATTAGTACTTTAGAGCCTCGGAGCAAGGAGCCCAAGCCCAATGGAGTCAAAGGAGATGTGCAGTCTAAGAAGCCGAGTTCGTCTAAGTCTAGCACGCCTAAGAAGCCTTGCGAGCTTAAGAAGTCTAGACCATATACGTCTTCAATTTCTTCTTCCACTGTTAAAATTAACAATAACAACTCCAAAAAATTTAAATCTCCGGCACTTGCATTTGGAACTGTGTATGATGCTTCTGTTTATCGTCCTGTAAATTACTCACCTGATTTTGGTAATGTGTGTGTCAAATCTGAAAAACTTGGTAAAAAGAGATTGAGAGATAAATCTACAAATAAACAAATTTCTCAGAATGATGATCGATTTTTTGTTAAGCTAAATGCTCCATGTGGTTTAAAAATCAATGTTTTCCATAAATCTGGTAAAATTATAAAATCATGCAAAACATGTTTTCCACAACCATGCAAGAAATCTGTCTCTCATCCACACAAACCAAATAAAAAAGGTTCATCTTCACATGCTTTCAAAAAGGCGAAGAGTTCTTCCAAAACCCCACCAATCTCTGATAAACACTCGTCTTCTCGTCGCAAAGTTTCTCGAGGATCTTCCGCACCTAAGCCAAAGTCTTCAGGTTCCTCAAACAGCGACAACAAAACAACGACCAAATCTTCAACGTTTGTGAAATACACATGGATCAAAAATGAAAAATCTCATTGGATTATCCAATCCTCTGAAAAATCTTTAAAATGGGTAGTTAAATCCAAAACCTCTGAACTGCCTCCTTGCAGTTCTCCAAATCTCTAAATTTATCTTAAAACAATTTTACATAAAACATCTGTCACTAATCGTTTAGGACCCATACATAATTGGGTACCAAACATGTTTTAATTGTTTTATGTAGAATTACCAGAAAGGTATTTGGAGTTTGGAGAATGACTTATACACAATTCAGTGTATAACTCGCGTTTCAACGGACAGTGACTTATACACACATCAGTGTATAACTCGCGCCACAACAGAATGGCTTATGCACACGTCAGTGTATAACCCGTGCTTCAAAGCAATGGCTGTCAAGTACTTCAGATTGAAACCCGGTTCTCATTGAAAGATGGCTTCTGATCAAAACGGATTCAGAACCCGCTCTCAAAAGAAAGCAACAAGCTCAATCAAGCTTCACCGCAAAAACTCTCTTCCAACCCTCCGATGATGTTTAAGGTACGTCTTCAAATCTCAAAATTTTTAATACTTTTGATTTGTCGAGGGGGAGAAATACTAATTCTAGGGGGAGAATTACTATTTCTAGGGGGAGAAAATTTAGAAAATCAAAACAAAAATACCCAACATGAATAAACGAACGAAAAATATCTTCATAAAGACAATACCTTCCCATGGTTTGCCAGATCCGGCCTAACCTATCCCAGGGAAATATTTCAGCCAACTGGTAAATGTGAGAGTATACATCTAGGGTATAGAACTAGGTGAGTGCAAGGTGATGTGAAAACATGATAAATCAAAGAAAACACACCTTTGTGTGCATCTGAACCGCAAAATAAACCGGGCAACCACACAAAAAGGTTATCATTCATGCGTTGAATGTTTCACAAGATTTTACTCGCCCAGTAAAGCAAATGCACACCACCACCAACCACTCAAATTCCTCCCAACAGGAATTTGTTTCATTTCATAAGGGGACGTAGCACATAATCTACTGACTGCTCATTTGGAGTTTGTCGGTATTGAAAATATAACCTCCTGCCCCGGGTTACGTCTCATTTGTATGCACAGTGTGTCTAGTTCTCACCCTCAAGAACCTTCCAATATAGGACACTTGCACTACTAAAATGGATCTCAGTGAATCCATCGGAACACTTGTAGTGGCATCACAATCTGATGTTTCACGAGGATCGAGTGGAAATCCTGCTAGAGCTAAAATCACGCCAACTCTAAACGCAGGTCACACATCTGAATCAACGGTTGTGCAAACGACTACGGATTCATACCGTGTGCTAACGGATACTCTATGTGAGTCCGGTGTTACCTTTAAAGAACAAGTTGCTGTGCCTTAAACTTCAAAATCATTCAGGCAACAACTTATACCGGAAACACATAAAATTCCGATGAAAAATCCATGTGATCCAAAATGCAACATCTTGAAAGCTGATTAAAATGCACATGAGCGTAATAGTCCACTCTCAAATTACTCCTATGATCTGCTAAACCCAGCATGATCTCCCCCGGAGCCACCGACAATATAGGAACTTAAAAGTGAGGGTCCCTAGGTCTAGGTGAGCAGAATCAAGTATCATGGGATCTTGATTGGGGTGCGCTGAGGTAAAAATTGAGAGGGGGTATGAAGTATGGGGTGTAAATCAGCTTATCACATGGTAAAAACAAAAACGAGGGTGTGGTTGAAAAATGAAAAAGTGAGTTGAGTGAGGAGCGTGTGTGAAAGGGTTAAAAGAAAACGGAAAACCCTCCCTAAACCGAACAAATGACCGGGTAACCTCATCTATATCAGATTGCATATGTTGCTTTCTGATTAAGACATCATGGACCCAGTGATGCAATGCACAACCCCCACTGACCACTCAAGTACAAAAAGTACTTGTTTCAAAATCACGGAGATTACCACATCCACTATCGACATCTCATTTGGAGATTGTTGATATTGAAAAAGAGGACCCACCTCCAGTCCTCGCCTTCGTTTGTCCACGTATAGAGTCTAGAACCGAATTAAATTTCTCTAGGACACAGGCACTCTACCAAGCATATCTTTGAGATATTGCCGGAACATTCATAGTGATACCAAAAATATTGGTATTCCACGATGATTGAATGGAAATCCTACCAGTGCTAACATCAATGCCAACACTGAACGTAGGTCACACAGTTTCTGTAACTGTTGTGCAAACAGGCAATCTATGTGATCCTGGGTTACCCTGATACCTTCTCGTGCGAAGATCAGACGACCGTACTCCATTGTTATCAACAACGGTCACTATGTCTGATAGAAAATCTGATGACTGTATTTCAATCTTATCAACAACAGTCAACACATCAGATAAGTGATTTTATGACCGTACTCCAACATTATCAACAACGGTCAGAAAATCCAAAACATATAAACATTCCGCACTGCTTCAACTCCAACAAACATCAGGAACCAAGGATCTGCAGCAAATCGACAAATGCCACAACTTCAAGAAAGGACTTCCGCTGCTAACCGCTCTATCTATGGGTCTACATTCAGTCGATGTGCATGAAGTCTTCTGGAATACTTTATATTGGTTGAAAAGCCATTTAAAAGTATGTCTGTCAACGATGATCAAAGGCTGATGCTGTTTTATCAACATAACTGCTCAACGATTCAAATCTCAGCTCCAGCCTTACAAACACAGAAGTCTTCAAAGATATGCAACCTAGTCTACTATTACAAAGGGGGAGATTGTTAGGTACTATAAAGTTGTAATAGATAGTCTAGGGGGTAAAAGTGAAACATTGTATAGATGTTAAGTTTTGTTTAGGAATTAGTCCTAACTAACCAAGTTTTAAGCCATGGTATAAATACCAACATGTAAGGCTTAAAACTTGAACTTTTGCCATTAATCAAATTCTCATTTCCAGCAATTGTTCTCTCTACCATCTCTCTAACTTTCTCTCTCTAAAACCCTAATCTCCATAATCTCTTTTCTTCCTAAAATCATCATCAACACCAAAGTATGGATTGAATCAGTGTTTTTGTGCTTTTCAATTACTCTTAGAAATGATCTAAGTCGATTATAATAAACGCGTATAAGTCAATTTGTGGTCTAAATTAAAGAACAGGCGCCCAACATTTGACAAGCACATGTCTTGCCTTTAGGTCTACATCGATCACATGAGGTATTTCATTATCTTCACTTTCTCCACATTTGTTATATATTTTCATTTACTTCGTTACAATCTCAAAGTACATTATTCTATTTATCAAGTTCCAAAAATACTATAAACTTTTGGGTTTATTCCCTAAAGATAGTAGTACCTTTTATCTAAAGTTGTAACATAAGCTATCTTGGAAACGACCTAAAGTATGTTCGACAAAAGGAAAAGGTTTATAACATAAAAACTCAAATTCTCTCATCCAAATATCCTACTAAAGGATAAACTCATATAGGCATACCTAAAGATTGACGCGGCATGGGGTGTTCAGTGTACTGCACCCAACATTGGTCATACTCAAACTTAACTTCAAAACTTTTTGGTGATGCATTATATTTGGTCCAAAATTCATTTGAGAAATCGAGCGGACGGAAAACAAAAACAATATTGTGTGATTCGTGTTCAACGAAAACAAAGCATGTCTTGGTAAAAGCTATAAAGCTTGTATGTATGCTTAAAAAGTTGTAAGTGTCATTTTTCGGTTGACCCCATACCGTATTATTAGTCGAACATATTATTCTTGAAATTTTGATCGTCAAAAAGTGTTTCTTTTAAAAAAAATTATGTCAATATGTTATTGTAAAACTTGTGAAACTTTTTCCTATAGATATGTGCCAATTGAACGAATGAACTTTTAATCTTTTGACATATAATGCTTGGGAATTGTTTCACGAACAAATCCATTTGGATGGCTAAAATTTGATTACAAAGCTAAATGTTTTTATTTTCAAAAAAGGGAAAGAATGATTGGAATAGGACAAGAAGTAGAGCCGATGGAATTTTGGCTGTTAATTGTCATGAGGCAAGGCAAAAGTTGATGTATGAATGAAAGAATATTCAATTGAAAGGAAATAAAGGCTAAATTTTAGGACCATTCTTCCAAAAAAAGGTTAAGTTACTTGTAAACCCAATCAATCTCACTCAATCATGTATATGATCGGCTAAACTGAAATCCGGTCTAGGGTATAAAATTTTTACATAATGGTTTCAAAGGCGAACCTAGGATTATATAGCTGAATGTCCTATTTAAGTTAGGTAGTGATTTTTATACCATATATATTGATCTATGCACCACAATTATTGCTTTACATACTTGTACAGTTGGCAATAATACATGTACAATGTGATATAAGCATCAAAACATGTGTTGTATATATTAATTCCCTATTTAAGTTTGGCCTGTTTACATGTAGTACTAATCCAATCAAAAGAGTACATTATAATGATACATAAAAAAATTTAATAGAAAGCAATACTAATTTTTTGGAAGTTTGGGTTAATACGAACTAGTCGGGGGTATGAGTTAGCTAAATTGCACCCGCCAACCCAAACATCCTACTAAAAAGAGGTCGTGTAATTTAAACATGGTATCTAAAGTGCCTACATAATACATAATGTACAAAAATACCTCTAAACAAATATAAGTCAATTTGTGGTCTAAAAGTAAGAACAGGCACCCAACATTTCACAAGCACATGTCTTTGCCTTTAACTCAACATCACATGGCCACATTCTTTCGTCTTTCATCATCTCTTTACCTCCCCCACATTTTTATCTTTTAAAGTTGTATACTTTCAATTACTTATTTATATTCCAAAATAACTTTTTCATCTATTTTCATATATTTAAATACTACTCGTATTAATCTTCGCTTTAAATGATGTAGCTTGGAGTGTACCCAAGCATCGGTCACACTCATTGTCAAAGTCAATACTTTTTGGAAATGCATTATATTTGGTCCAAAATTCATTTCAAAAGTCGAGCAGACCAAAAAACAAAACTCGTGTGGTTCGTAATTGATGAAAAGATTGGCATTACATAAAAAATTTGAGCCTCGAGCTACAAATCTTGAATAATGTATGCTTACAGAATTGTAAGCATCATTTTCTGGTCGTTTTTACTTTAGTCTATTATATAATCCAGCCTATTTAAGATCATTGCTTGGCATTTATCAATGACTGATGTAGTAATATTTACCATAGTTTTTCTTAGGGGTGGTAAATTCTGACCCGACACGAAACCCGACCTGAAACCGACACGAAAATAAACAGGTCTGGGTTGAGGTAAAAAATAATTGGGTCAGTTTCGGGTTGACTCAACTGACATGTTTATTAAACGGGTTAGGTTCGGGTCAATGATAATTTAAATGGGTCGACCCGCCAACCCGTTTAATTATTAAAAAATATATAAAAATATATATTTATATTTAGTTTATAGTTTATTAGTTTAAACGTAACTAATAGTTATATAAAAAGCTAAAAAAACTACTTAGCAATGTGTTGTTTTGATATTTTGTTATGAATTCACTACACCAAAATATGTTTTATGGGACCCTAATTAATGTCCTATTAAATTAGTTTATAGGACCTTTAACCTAATAGGACCTATATAAAAGTGTCACATCTAAAGGGGTTGTAATAGATGACTAGGACACTTATAAGTGTCCTAATAAAGACTAATATTACGAAACTAATTTTTTAGTCCTATAAAATTGTTTTTTACGACTTAAATAGCGTCCTAACTCCTAATAGACCATGTAATAGGATGCTTTATGATGTTTTAATATATCCTTACCCTTCTATCATATTTTGGGACACTTTGATGCGTCCTATAATGTGACAAAATAAAGTCCTAATAGACTACATAATAGGATCTTTTATAGTGTTCTAACATATGTTTACTCTTGTATTATAATTTGGGACACATTCACGTGTCCTATAAGATATTTTAATATGACATAATCATGATGCATCAAGTCTCTTATGGATACCAACAAAAGGGTCCTAATACAAAGGTGCGTTATTAGGACAAAATTTTGTGTCCTAATAAACATCACAAAACATACATAAACATGTTTAATGAAAACAAATAGTGTCCTAATAAATGATATCATAGAACATCTCATTTTTATATGACATATTTAACACTAATAAAAGATTTATATATAAAACAATAAATAAGAATAAATGACAATTAACATTAGCATATTAACACAAATAAAGTCATTTCCTAATGAAATGTTTTCAACATTATTAAAAATAAAAGTTTTACAAAATTGAACAATACTATGAAAGAAAACTAAAAGTTGATGGTCTTTTGTCATCATGCAACTAGTCTTGACACATAGTAATTCAGCATCACACCAAAGAAAAGTAGAGGCTGTGCATAGCATTACCTACAAATAAACAACCTCATCAACCAGTATATAATACTAATGTTCTATATAAATAAATTTTATTTTATATAAAATGTCATACCAAAACAATAAATGTTAAGAAAATTTATTTTAGATATATTTAATTGGTAATGAAGAGACTAACCTTTTTGTCATCTCCCTACGGGAGCCTTGGGACTATGACCAAGATAGTTTTCTCAATATTTGTCAACCTTTACATCATCCCAGCTAAACTCTGCAAATCAGTAACATAGAAATTACCTTATATATGGTTTATATCATTCTGTATCAATAATATGACACACCATCCGCCTCACAAGAACTGCAACTATAATCTAGTTTTTAAGCTTCTTGAATTCACCACGGATCCCATATAACTAATTAATCAATCAAATAGCTCAACCAAGCAGAACTCGCAGTTTTGCAAAACAAATCACCATATATTAATTCATAAACAAATTAAGTATTTAATGATTGGGAAATTATAAGCATGAAAGATTTTGTAAATTTACAGGGGTTATGACATCGATAGATATTCTTGGTTGTGAGTCTATAAACATTCCAGCAATGAAGTTTGGTACCCTCTGAAACATAAACAACCAATTTATATAAATTACAAAGTTAAAAGTCCTCAATAGATTGGGCATGTTTGGGAAAGCTTATTAACGGGGCTTATAAGCTTATTAGCTTATTAAGCTCAAATAAGCATGTAAATTTGAGCTTAATAAGCTAATAAGCTCGGAAGCCCCGTTAATAAGTTTTCCCAAACATGCCCTAAATCTTAAATGGAACAACAAATGGGCATAATAACCTCCACATTGAGATATATTTTCACTTTAGGAAGTCAATTTGTGTAAATAACTTTCCAAATTGAGAGGCTCTTTCTTTTCAGCTCCATCCTAACATAGTTACGTAGAATTAGTAATGAGTTCTCCAACGAAATTACACAAAACAATCACGACATTCAATAATCATACAAGCATTACATAAAATAATCTCAAATAACTAACGTTTAAGCTTCTGAAAACCTACAATTTGTAACGATAAAACAAGAGGATGAATGGATGATGATGATTATAACTTACGAGCGAGTGGAATTTAAGGGTTTGGAGATTATTGAAGACGAGAAATTGAGTCGATGAGCATGGTGGATCGAACAGTGAGCACCGTCGTTATTACTCGACCTACTGTTGTTGCAACCACTGAATCGTTTTCATCTGATATCCATATGATTTTGTGTTCTTCAAGTTCATTTGTGTGTGTGCTTACGAAGCGCCAGAAGCAAAAAATGGCTGAGAATTTTAGTTATTTTGGAATTTTGGGGGGAAAGTGAAAAAGAAGGGGGCGGGAGAGTATGATAAAATAGAAGTAGAGATTTGTGGAATTGGTCAACTCTTTTCAAATTTTTGACGGTTTTTATAAAAATATAAAACCAAAACGAATTGAAGAAAACCAATTTAAAACCCAATTTTAACATAAAAATAATCACTAACTGCAATAATCAACTCCACTAATAAAAGTATAAACGATTTATGCATTCAATTATCTTTTAAAAAAACAGTCCTAAAGGTTATCATTAACAAAACTCAAATAAGAAATGATATTTGTGTCTTCTATTCGTGTCTACTCATCTCTAAACTTGACATGTGTAATCCACTAATTCTCTTTCCTCGTATCATCTCTTGATTGATTTTGACACTTATCATCATCAAATGGGTAGGCACATGAGTAGGCACAAATGATAGACACCAATACCATTCCTCAACCCAAATTTTATAAACCAAAACCTTAACTCAAAGGTCCCACACAATAAATGTTAACTTCAAAAACGTAATGTAATGAACGCGGAAAAATAAATATGTTTAAAAATGTTTGACTCATGAAAACGAAGTAAATTCAATACAAGACTCGGCAACAGCAGTTCATCCATCCACCTTCTCTTTGCCCTAACTAGTACCTGCACAATGGGGGGATTTTTGAGTCAGCCACACGCGGAGTGAATAAGCTCAAAGTACAAACAATAATTACATACAAAGCATGTCCACATAAGTGATCCCTAAAAGACTCTACTCCTTTCTCGTTATTAGGCATTTTAATATTAACTCATTTATTTCGCACCGGTGTTGAGACGATCTCAACACAACTCCAGCTCCTTATGCGCTCGTACCCCACACCCCCTTCCAACACCCGTCCTCTAGGTGTCCCACGTGCCATGCTGACAGTCGTGATAATGCACTTAGCTCTCGGAAAGAGCTAGCTCTCACCGCCACCTCTTGCAACGGTATAATTATTAACACTTTTTGATATGTTGACTCTACAACAATTTACTCAAATAAAAACATACTCAAATAACCACATACTCAAAATAGTCACAGCTCAAATAACTCATACTCAGATCAATGAACTCATAATCAGATCAATACACGGAACGATACGATACCGAGCTCAGATACTCAGGCACCTATATCTTATAATAATATGCAATATAAATAAAGCAATACTCAAATCATATATCTCAATTCAACAATTTCATCATATTGCACACTAACACGAAATGTATATAAAGACAAGTTTATACGAGATTACTCACCTCAAATACGTATGCTCCTAATAAGGTCCACAACAAGGTAATGCTCACAACTCAGTTCCTAAAAGACCCTACGACACACAAATAATGTATAACTCACCGGTCAAACGGAAGTTTTCATCTTCCAGAAGCACCCTCGCATTGTTGAAGAGGTTGTTGAGGACCTAATATCCATTTTCAATATTATAGTATAATAGGACCCACATGTCAAGTGTTAAATAAGATTGCGTGATAATGAGATCCTAACAGATAAGTATTGTTTAAACATAATGTAATAGGACCAACATATCAAGTGTTATATTAGGTTCCATAATAATACCCCACAAAATAGAAGTCCCGTGAAATTTGATATAATAAGACCAATATATCAAGTGTCCTATTAGATGTCATCGTAATACAACACTGAGGAACAAGCGTCCTATTAGAATACATTATAATAGGACATTTTTGGATAAGTGACCTATAAAAACTAATGTAATACGACTTATGTATCAAGGTCCTATTATGTATCATTATAATAGGACCTATATGAATAAATGTCCTATAAAACATAATATAATAGGACCCACATATCAGTTGTCTTATTAGGCTACAATATTATAGGACATCAATGAATAAGTGTCTTATAAAGCTTAATGTAATAGGACATGCATATCAAATGTCCTATTACATCGAATCATAATAAAACTCCAATGGATAAAGGTCCTATAATATAGTTTAATAGGACCCACATATAAAATGTACTTTTATATTATATCATATTAGGATTCAAAAACTAGTTGGTCCTATTAGATATGTTTTTAAGACACCACTATAAAAGTGTACCACGAAAAGGGTCCTAAAAGCCAATTTTTGTTGTAGTGATTTGTGGAATAATAACAACATGTATAACCTGTTTGACCTGCTAACTTGTTTAACCCGTTTAATTAAACAAGTTATATGGGTCAGGTTCAGATTGAAGGTAAACAGGTTAGGGTTGAGATATCTGACCCGTTTATATAAACAGGTCGGTTTCGCGTTGAACGTTTCTGACCCGCCAACCCGAACTGAATTGCCACCCCTAGTTTTTCTTAAAACGAGATTTTTTGTACAACATAATACACACACCTTCTAAACTACTTTTAAATTTACACCATAAAATATAATTCGATATATTTGCTGACTTGTTGAATCTTCAACCTTTAAAGCATAACGTTTGACGTTTTTACATGACATGTCAACTGAATGAGCTAAAATTGATTTAAGACATTCATATTTTTTTTTTTTATTTCTAAATGGAAAAGAATGATTGGAATAGGACAACACGTAGAGCTTTTGGGAATAATACGAGACTTTGGAATTTTGGCTGTCAATTGTCATGAGGTAAGACCAAAGTAATGTACATGAATAATGAGATTATTTGTTTTTAAGGAATAATGGCAAAATATTACGTCATTTCTTCAATAATTGTTTTCTTTTAGTTTAAACTTTACAATTTTTTTAGTTTTAAAAATAATATAACATACTGAATATTGGTAAATACAATGATCACCAGAGTGACAAAATGTATTGCTAAGACATTTGACTACTCATAACCGTGGCATTAACTCACACTTTAATTTTTGTCAAATTAGTATCATAACAAACATACTAACAATACCACATCACCTAATATTTTATACATAAAATTCAAACGCAAAAAAAAAAAAAAAAAAAAAAAATACTCATACCCACAAATCACGTCGTCTAACCGAAGCATTTCAACTGAAACAGAAAGGTGGTAAGTGGTGGACCTAGTATGGTGCATGGGGTTGCCCGTGCAACCACTGGAATTTTTCCGAATAGTGTTAAAAAAAATTTATTTTTCTTTTGTTAGTGTAGGTGACACCCCTGAAGAAAAAATATGCAACTTGTGCCACCCCTCAACTTGTTTTCTGGGTCCGCTATTGAAGGTGGTGTGCCAATAATTTCCCCAAACAGATGCCAAACTAAATCCAATCGAAGCAACAGTTGACACCGGTCTTTATGTAGATTTTTCAGCAATAATCCGTTTGCAAAAACAAACAAACAAGCCATATATACAAATGAATAATTCAAAAAGTGGAAAGAGGATCTCATATTGCAACACATGACACCTAAAAGCAAACGATGGATATGGGAATGCGATGGTGGTGTGGTCGATACTCATCCACTTGATCGATATGTGCTTTAATTGGACCACCGGTCGGCCCATGGCTACACATAACCACAACTTTACGTCTTCTTCTACACCAAAGTTGGGCTTATCGTACATTGACCGATCATAACACAAAATAAGTCAAACTAGGAGTCTTGTCTTAGTGCCTTTCGTTTGTTTAACCAACCAACACTTCAACGTTTTTCTTTCAAACCACCCGAAATAAGGAATTGTTACAATGTATCAACTCATAAAAGCTCTAATTGTTTACGGTAGTAATATCATGATTTGTACAATACATGTATCGATCATTATATCGATGCTCATGATAACATCTTATATGTATATTAACAAGGAAATTATTGGCCCGTATGTCGCTGCAGGATTTAAAGAGAAATAAAATATCAAGATATTGAGCACAAAAGTTAGGATCAAAATTTAACTAACATAATAATTTTGGGGCCAAATTTACTAAAACAAAAGTTGAGGGGGCAAATTTGAAATTCTTTATGAAGAGTGATTTATGTATGGTGATTGTATATATAGTATATATATAAGAGAATGGTGTAGAGATCACTCTCTCTTTTACTATATTTCACACCAATGTGAATCCAAAAACAATTCTTTAAAATTTGGTGAACAAGTTAAAGAACAATTATCGCAAGTATTTCACCCATTTGATAATGGAAAGGGGACATAGCTTCTAAATCTAAAAGGAATATTTGGTGAAAAGAGGCCTTATGAACTTCAATAATTGAACAGGGGCAAACAAATATTCTAGAAATAAATAAAAACAAAGTAGTAGAAGTAGGGATTCTTGGTGTCTAATTTGGATTATTCTTGATTGCATAATTTATGGTAGGGGTTTCTATTCGTGTATGGTTCGGTTCGGTTCGGGTTCGTGAGTTCAGATGCGCGGGTTGGGGGGTCAAAAACATTTAACCTAAAATCAACTTATTTATATAAACGAGCAAATATCTCAACCATAACTTGTTTAATTTCAACTTGAACCTGATCCATATAATCCGTTTAATTAAACTGGCTAAACAACTTAACGGTTTGAATAGGTAAAAGGGGTCAAACATGTCGACTTTTAAAATTATTTTGCAGAACGTACGAAACTAGATTTATTTTTCAAAAATATCTATAAATCATTAAAGTTTAAATATATTATTCTTAAACGCATTTTAATAACTAATCGGGTTGATGGGTGAGCTCATTTAATAATAATAATTTTAATCTAGATTTTATTCTGATCCTCTCTACACTACATGAAAATTGTTTTTATGAAAGCTCATGTATGAAAAACCGGCTGCCATGGCTAACCCTAGTCAACTGTAGAGCCCATACCCCCACCCCACCCCACCCCACCCCACCCACCAAACAAGTTCCAGAGAAGTGGCTACTGTTGGTGTGGGGAATCTTGGTGTCAATAGACCACACAATTGAGCATGTACTGTAGCCACAATGGTCGCCCATGTTCATTGAACACCACTTTTGTATTTGTGGGCTTCAACATTCAAGAATCCCAAGTCACTTATGGTGTCTAATTTCCAAATTATCATTAAAATATTAAAAAGTGGGGACACTTTTTGTTAAATTTAGATGGAGATACGCCATTTCAAGAGAAATGGAGTCAAACAACATCCGACACGATGGTATGTGGAAAAAAGCAAAAGAATAATAATACACAAAAGTCCGATGGCCAATCAATATTTTCCTCAACTATTCATCGATCCGTTTACTATTATAACCTTTATTTCATCTCATGAGTCACGAAGTCTTATTTTAATCATTTTAAGCAAATAAAAAGAGTGATATATATAGGGAGGTATAACATGTTAGAGGATTTGAGTGAAATTTATAAGATTACAATAAACCTAACGAATCTTTCAATCGTATAATAAAAATCATTTCCCCTCTAATCAAGAGTATCACAAAACTCGTTTAGGATAAGATAGAGAGTTGTTCACCAATTCTTTCAACGGAAAGATATAATAGAAAAGGTTAGTCTTTAAGGGGCCGTTTGTTTGGATGCCGTAATCATTCGTAATTGGAATTCAATTCCATTACGGGGATAATTGGATGAATTTTTCTTTCATAATTAAATTCTTACGTAATTCTGAAATACGTTTACGTTGTAATTGAAATCAATACTGAAACTCTATTAATTCAATTACACTCCTTTAGTGAACCAAAAAACTTGAATACTTCTATTTTATATGTTTTAAACTTAAAATCGTTCAAAAATATTTAAAAATTAAAAAGTTAAAAATTTAAAAACTTTAAAAAAAATTATAAATAAATAAAAATAAATAATCAGTAATAAAATTTTAAAAAATAATTAAAACTAAAAATAAATAAATAATAAATGTATAAGTATGAATTTGATTCTCAGCTAAATAATTCGTAACCAAACGCGCAACCAAACGCGCAACGAAATTCAATTACGAAGGAATTAATTCAATTCTGAATGAATTCAATTCTTTCGTAATTGAATTCCATTACGGAAGATTACGGTATGTCAAAGGGCTCCTTAGTGGATTTGGATATCAATTATTTTATAAGTAGGAGGATGAAATAAAAAGAGTTAATAAAAAGCAATACAATGCTCCTTGTATTTATATGTATAGTCTTTTCTGATGTTCATACATATACTATTGACATAAATGTTCATGAATAGTCACAGTAAAATGTAGCTTTTTAGATGCATTATTGAAGTAAAATGATTAGGAAGGTGACGAGCGAAAGCGAGTAATATTCCACCTGATGATCTTCAACGATTGAAAGGGGGGAATCAAATAAACCTCGAACACAAATGATGATATACAGATCAATATTGAATATCCATTATACATAGACAATGATTTGAACTGTAGTTATATGTTAAGATTCATACTTTTTTATTATATGATAATCAATCCCGTCAACATCACTATGACATGGAGTCTATTTTAAGCCGCAAAGATTATTTTTGTTGAAATGAAACTAGAACTATGGGTTCAAGTCCTGATAAGGGCAATGTAGAGTATACCGGATGTCGTTAAATCTTTTTTTATGTGTTTGTAAATGACATTACATAATAAAATTTCCAACACGTGATATGTTAACTTTTGAAACCAAGTAGGATTTAGTGTTTAGATATCTTATAAGTTTGTGGTTCAAGTTCTGTTATAGGAAAAATTGTATAAATTTAGGGATATGTAAAGAAAAAAGTTTATAAACTCAATGTACAGATGACATATTTTACTCTGAAATTTGCTTTGGTTATAAGTGTATTAGTATTAGTATGAGCACTAATTATGTTATACGTATCGATAATTAACATATACTACTGTTCAATTCATTGGTAAACAGTATAAACTATGGAGTGGCACTTATTTGGATTAATCAATGATGATTAGAATTTCCAAAAATGAAGGTGATATCTAGGGAAGTTTTTTGGTGAAAATTTTGCAATTATTTTCCTTTTCGTAAAGTTTTCCACTATAATCACAAATAATGGCTTAAATTAATCCATATATGCCCACTTTCACTTATATGATGTCACTGAAGAACTCCATGTACGACATGTTCTAAAAACATGTTCCATTGGTTGTCCTCGTAGCCATGTGATAACAGGTTTTATATTTTGGATAACGTTTTTGTATGTGTTTTGTCTACATAATTATTTGATTAATTAGAACATGAATACATATATTCTTTTGTAATTGTTTGTTGTGAATCCTGTAAACGAGTGCTAACTCAGAAAAAACTCAATTTGTAAAAACTCAACTCGTAAGGCTCGCGAGCTTTATCGAGCTTGTGCTAATTTACATTTGTACTCTTTATGTATGTGAATATTTTCTTAATTACTATATTTTCTAATAATTTCAAGCTCAAAAGTGTTGAGTCGGGTCGTGTCGAAATTTAAAATATCAAGTTAAAGACTCAATCGAGCTTGAGTCGAGCTTTGAATTTTATAATCGAATCGAGCTCGAGTTTGGCACTTTGTCTACTCGGCTTGGCTCGATTACGCCTCTATTGCCCACCTCGACTCACACCTATAGATCTTAGTGTTTACAGAGTTATATATATTTTTGTTTCCTTTAGATCTATTTAACATTTATATAAAGAAAAAAGAATAACAATAGTAATAACCGGCTGATGCCTGATAGTAACAAAGATAGTCAAAATGGTAGAGCATGCGTTTGGATGTGGAGTATTCAATATTAAGACACGTTTGTATAACATTTTCGATGTCCAAAATCAAAATAAATTTGTCTTCTATCTTCGTACTCATTCGTGGGTGTCGAGTTTAGAACAACTCTTCATAAATGTCGATCTTTATGCTCAAGAATAGTTAGTTCTTGATCTGGAATAAGTATATACAAATCATAATATTGCGGAATTAAACGAACATATTTGTATAGCTAAACAAGGTTTCATCATCATCTTTATATACAATGATTACTAAAAGCCTCAATTCTACATATAAATATGTAGAACGGTTTTTTTGTTAAACAGGATCAAACGACCTTGAGGCTTAGAGTACACACACATACACGTTAAAACGTGGGTTTCAAGAACATCTAATTCTATGTCATTAGGTTTCCTTATATACTAGAAAACCTAAGACTTACAAGGAAAAGATAATAACTAAATCTTTTAAACTAATAAAGATATACTATATCTTTTACATTTATGATTATCTCCTAAATCTTTATTCAATTATTGACTTCCATATCTTCAATTTAGGCCCTTGTAGTTTCCAAGTTTTGACACATCAAATCTCAAGGAATATCATCTAGAATATTCCTAACAATCTTCCCCTTTTTGATTTGACAAAACTTATAGAATTAGCTAGGAATCTTCAAGTCTCTTTCCCTTTTTGACATAATCAAATAAATCCGAGAAACTTGAACTTCCCCTTGAATGATCAACACTTTTTCTTCCCCTAAAAGTGTGATATCATTCTTGTGTTCTTCAAGGCTATATTAATTACATTAAAAACCAACTATCTTCTATTTGAAGTTGAAGTAGAAACTCAAACTAAGCATCACATTCCGTCTAAATATAGTAATCAGCAACGTCATAATCTTGTATGAGGGACTTTCTTATCTTAGCCTTCAACAGATCTTTTCGTTAAGATTCTGTTAAATTGCAGTTACAACAATACATAACATCTTATGTAGTAAGACTTTCAACTTCTTCTTCAAATAAAATATAATCAATTATCTTCTGTAATCAACTGATAAAGATTAAATATGTAACAAACAAACCATCTTCCTTTATCTTCATCAAGCCTTCAACCTCTGTGTGTGAATAATGTGATTCGTTTCACATTAATATACCAGATACGATCAATAAACCGTAGTATGGAATGAACATGGTGTGTGTCATGCTTTCCAAAGTATGATGTATCGGTCAAAGGAAGAATTCAGTAGCAAAAAGTCTACTTCGGTACTGATCGGTAATCAATTCTTCTTTAGTACTGATCAGTAACAAAAAGTTCTTCGGTTTAGTACTGATCAGTAACAAGTTTGAACACTGCTTTCTTCATTTACTACTGATCAGTAGTAATATTCAATAAGTTAATTTCCCCATTTACTACTGATCAGTAGTATTTTTGGTGGAGCAGTAGTAAATAGCGAACCAGTAGTAATCTTGAATTTTAAAGATCAGTAGTAAACCTTGCAAAGTTGATATGGAGTAGCAGTAGTAATTGTTGTTTTACTAGTTAATAGTAATATTGGAATTGGGATCAGTAGAAAACATAAACTCCTACTGATCAGTAGTATTTAATATGAATCAGCAGTAGAAACCTATTCAGCAGTAGTAACCAATTATGTTCGTCCCTTGTTTCTACCTGCCAATTCATGTGTCCAAGAAAAAAAAAAACTTGCGTGGTTTTAAAGGAAATTATATAAATCCCTTGTAATCACAATGTTGATAATCATTCGTGCCTGCCAATTCAACAAAGAGATTTCTTTTCTTTCCTCCTTTTTTTTTATTTATATTTAGCATGATTTATTCTTTGATGATAAGAATACGTATTCGATATTCATGAAAAACGCAAATTGATTAATTACGCATGATTTATTAGGCATGACTAACCTTTGATACATTGATTCATCATTGATCGATCTTGTTTCATTCCAGATCTGAGCCACCGTGCTCTGATACCAATTGTCGAGTTTAGAACAACTCTTCATAAATGTCGATCTTTAGGCTCAAGAATAGTTAGTTCTTGATCTGGAATAAGCATATACAAATCGTAATATTGCGGAATTAAACGAACATATTTGTATAGCTAAACAAGGTTTCATCATCATCTTTATATACAATGATTACTAAAAGCCCCAATTCTACATATAAATATGTAGAACAGTTTTTTTGTTAAACAGGATCAAACGATCTTGAGGCTTAGAGTACACACACATACACGTTAAAACGTGGGTTTCAAGAACATCTAATTCTATGTCATTAGGTTTCTTTATATACTAGAAAACCTAAGACTTACAAGGAAAAGATAATAACTAAATCTTTTAAACTAATAAAGATATACTATATCTTTTACATTTATGATTATCTCCTAAATCTTTATTCAAATATTGACTTCCATATCTTCAATTTAGGTCCTTGTGGTTTCTAAGTTTTGACACATCAAATCTCAAGGAATATCATCTAGAATATTCCTAACAGTGGGTTTAGCATATAACCTATTATATATATATATATATATATATATATATATATATATATATATATATATATATATATATATATATATATATATATATATATATATATATATATAGTGCCCAATTCAGCGCAGAACCGTTTAAAGCTGCAGAACCGCAGAACCATCCTGACATCCAATGTTTTCTATGTTATACATAAGCTGTAAATTTGCATACACGCTGTAACCATCCTAACATCGAATGTTTCTAATTTTTTATACAAATAATATATAAATATATAAATATATTTTGTGTATAAAAAATTGAAAACATTGAATGTATAAATGTGTTATAGTGTGTATGAAAATGTACACCTTATGTATTACATAGAAAACATTGGATGTTAGGATGGTTCTGCGGTTCTGCACCTTTAAACGGTTCTGCGCTGAATCGGACCCTATATATATATATATATATATATATATATATATATATATATATATATATATATATATATATATATATATATATATATATATATATATATATATATATATATATATATATATATATATATATCCTACCCTATATATGAGGCCTAAATTTGAAGAGGGTTTGACACCATGGCAATTCCAAGCATTCCTATTCGTCCATAATGCCACTTGGAATTCCCTGATTGGTCCACGTCATTTGCACTAATACAAACGAATCTGGTACGGCTTACGGTCTACATTCATATTCATATGCTCCATATACGGCAAACGAATCTGGTACGGCTTACGGTCTACATTCATATGCTCCATATACGGCTTCCTACATACAAGGAAACAAATAACTATTTAAAAGATCGTACATACAAATAACTATTTAAAAGATCCTGCAACAAGGAAACAAATAAATATTTAAAAGATCAATCAGCGAAGGAAACAAATAACTATATGTAACATTTATATGTAACATTTCTTCATTTACATTTTTTTGTACAAAATCATCATCACATCTATCGATTATTATGTCATTTAGAAGTATATAAAGTTTTTGGACATTTTTCTACATACTAAAATCTACAGCATACCCGCCCAACGGTCGGGTTTTGTAGCTAGTATATATATATTTATATATATATATTGTCAAAATGAGTCAATAAATCATTCACATTATAATAAAGTAATTGGCTATTCGTATAAACTAATGACTAAAAGTATATAAACTAATTATATTGTTTCATTTTTAGCTAAAAGTATGTAAATTGAGTATATAATAGTTGTTTATCAGTGTAGATTACATTGTCTTTAAAGTATCAATATACTTATGATAACACATTATTTTTTCCACCATATTTTTCTTACGGAGGTTTTTAGGAAATATTTTCTTTACTCTAGATTGAAATGTATGACTTTTAACATCTCACACTTTTATATCTATATTCGAGAGAATTGAATAATATTATTGTTTTAAAAGTAGCATGTTCTACTGTCATTTATAAAAAAACCTCTTTAGAACTTTTACGAAACTCCACAATATTATAATTTTCTCTTGAAAATGTGTTAAACATTGTATTCACATTCGTACTAAGTCAAATAAATACAAAACGAGAGACATATGCTAGAAAACTAAAATACCACATATTCATTGCTTATATTCATATGTCATTATTTTTTAAGTAGAACCAATGACAAGCGGTATTCGTTATAGTAAAGAATTTTGAAAGGTAATTTTGATTATTTTTCCATTTTTATCTTTAATACTTCATCCGTCTCTAAATAAGTTCTCATTTCTCATTCAAATTTTGTCCCTAAATAAAGTTCTCATTTATCAAACTTAAGGGCCCACTTAATATAATAATATTATTGCAAATACTTTCACCACTAACTATATCCTAAAACACTGTCTCTCTCCAATCAAACCTTATATTTTAGGGTTTTGATAAGTCGTTTGTACTTTTATAAGTGGAGGTTGATTCCTAAAATGTAGGGGGCGGTTATTGATTATTGTACAAGTTTTTAATGCATGTATTGACGTCTTATTAACAGCCCTTAGACCCCTGCCAACGGTGGCATCCTTCCCCCGTCAGTAGCCATTTTTGGCACGTCCTCTACTGACGCCGTTGGCACCGCCGCGTCGGTAGCCGCGTCAGTAGAAACTCGTCGTCGTGAGGACGTGAAGGAGGGGGGCGTCAGTAGTTTTTGTGAGTGGGTGAGGGGGTTAAATGTAATATTTTAAGGGTTAGTGATGGGTTATGGTTGGCACGACCGTGTCAGTAGCGTGTCAGTAAGGATGTGCTGATGTGCGCTACTGATGGGTTTACTGACGGCCAACTGTTGGGAGAGGCCTTAGGGCTGTCATTATCATTTCCTATATTTTAATTAAAAATAATACCAAATACCTCACCACTAACTATAATGCCTAAAAAGTTATGCACAAGAGAAATGAAAACTTTATTTAGGAGTTTTGTTGATTATATATATGTACACTAGCTTCATAGCCCGCCCGACTGGGCGGGCATGCTTCAAGAGATATATTAAAGAAAAAAATAACAACAAATATTAATACTTTTAAAATGACATAAGAATCCATAGATGTAATGATAAGTTTGTACAGATTTTGATACATGAATAAATGTTACAGTAAACTTATAGACGAAATAAGACTTCTTTGTAAACGACATTTGTTGTTAAATTAGTGTAATTGTCATCCCTGTCACAACAAATGACCTTCAATACTGTTGTTAGACAATTAAAAACAATCCATACTATATAATTAAGAAGCTTAATTGTTTTTATTAAACAGTGTTTTAAGAAATTAAAAAACTACAATTAGTAATTCGGAGTAGACTGTTTTTAAAAAAATTAAAAACACTGAAAATATGTAACACTATTTAGAGAAACCATTGTAACCATACTGAAGTATATGTAACACTATTTAAAGTGACTGCATATGATTTTTTGCTATAAGGTAGACTTATTTTAATGTTGACCTTTATAGTATGGTTAAAAATCAGTTAAAATATTGTGTTTGGTGCACCTGTTATAACATCTAAATCACCAAAATTATATTAGTCAAAATAATGAACAGTGATACAGTGAAATTGTATTGGCAAACTGTTAATATTTATAATCAGATTTGATTTTTTTTTCTTTTTAAATATGTTTAATGTGGAATATAAGCAACATAATTTAAATTGCAGGTTAAAAAGCGAAAAAAAATTAATAAGTTATTATATAGAATAGTGTTGTTTTGAAGATACCTGGTATCTGAAGATTGTCCTCTGTTGCTGTAAAGACGTTTCCTGAAGAGTAACATAGAATTTTTACTCTATATAATTTTACTTTTAGTGAAAACAGTTATGATTGTATTGCTATTCGACGCATGAACTTATTTTTTTTTAAGAAGTAAACAGTTGGTGTAAATGAAAAGTTGAAGAGTTGAATAACTTTACACGAAAATCACTTTACCTTATGATGCTTAGTAATGCAGAGTTTGAGAGTAGCGCCTAAAACTGTAAGCCGTATAGCTAATAGGGTGTATGGTTTAAATAGGGTTAAATGATTATCAAAATCTTATAGATGGTAAAGATTTAGGTAGTTACTAATTCGTCTAATTTGTTGCCATAATTAATGTGATATCAAAAATTCCGTAATTTTTGTAGTTATCTTATTTAGGTTTGATTGATTATTTAATGTTTTTTTTTAAAGCTGGCATCATTTTAAAGCAGGAATCGGTTTGACTTATAATAGTCATACATTAATGTTGAAAATTGTATTAGATGGAAATCTGAACCGGAAAAAGGAAAGAATTAATGTGATTTTCAAAAATTCCGTAATTTTTGTAGTTATCTTATATAAGTCTTTTATATTTAATGTTTTTATTTTTTTTAAAGCTGGCATCGTTATAAAGCTGGTATCAGTTTGACTTATAAAAGTCATACATTAATGTTAAAAAATTTCGTCTAAATTGTGTATGAAATTAGAACCGGAAAAAAGGAAAGAATTAATGTGATTTTCAAAATCCCGTAATTTCTGATTTTTTAGCTTTTAAAATTAAAGTAGTTATAATACCTATCTTTTAAATGATTTTGCAGTATAATTTCCCTAAGATGGTTGGTTATTAAATGGAAAACATTTATCTGGAAAAATGGAAAGAATCAAAAAATGATTATGTTCTAAAATTTCGTGATAATCCCCATTAATTTTGAGATAATTCCGTTAATATCGTGTATTTTGTTTAGGAGGAGAGATAAAACAATTTGTAGAATGTAGGGAGGATTTCACATGGCCAATAGGGTAATTACATGTGGCATTGTGGACCAATGAGAAAGCTTGAAATTGATTAGTTGTCAAATTAAAATCAAACATAGGCCTCATATATAGGTTAAGATAGTGAGTACTCGATAACTATTACTCCTATTTCTTTATGTTAATATACTTCGTAATTATTTCTTTTCCCATATCACAACAACTAATTTTGTATTTTTCTGTGAGAACTTTTTTAATCAAAACTATATATATTGAATGTAAAATATATAGGCATACTAATTCTAAGAGATTTTTCATGAGTTAAATTACTAATATAACCTTGTTTTATATAACAAAATTAATTAAGCAATTTAAATTTAAAGAAAGAAAATACGTAAATGAATATGAGCTATTTTAAAAAACTTCTCTAATATATTGATTATAATTACATATTTCATAAATTGATTTTTTTTTATTAAAACAACAATACAAATGAATATATAGGGTTGTGTTCAAGGAAGTCCTTGATTTTTATGAAGTCTTAATGAATAAATCTCAACCATTGATAAATTATAAGTAATAGTCAAAATTAATCACATATTTTATAAATGGAGGGGGTATTTTGGTGATTTAAAAAAAATATTTTTTTATTTTTATATTTTAGAATTGTATTTTTATTTTTTTTTAAATTATTTTTTTCAATTAATAACACATAATGTGATTGCATATTGAATCATATTGAATCACATGTGATTGTACAAAACATCAGATATGATTAAATATACAATCACATGTGATTTTACACTAAAATCACATGTGATTAAGTATTAAACTTAATTATCAAATATATATTATTTTTCCACGAAAAAAATAATAATAAATTAAAAAATTAAAAATAAAAAATTAAAAATTAAAAATTAAAAATTAAAAATTAAAAATTAAAAATTAAAAATTAAAAATTAAAAATTAAAAATTAAAAATTAAAAATTAAAAATTAAATATTAAAAATTAAAAATTAAATATTAAAAATTAAAAAAATTCGAAATTAAGTGACAAATGACCAAATTACCCCTTCATGTAATATATGTGATTAATTTTGACCATTAGATCTTATTGATCAATGGTTGAGATTTATTCCTCGGGACTACGCAAAAATAATGGACCTCCTTGAACGTTTCTCTGAATATATAACTTAATTTTCTAAAAAGTTATATTTATAACCAAACAACACATTTTAATTATATATTATGAAAAGTGCATATAACACGAATAGATGTGCTCCATCTTTTCCAGTCAGATAGCGAGCGATCACTCAACAATGAACACTAACTGAAAGCAATCAGGAATGACAACCTACCTATTACGAGAATTGAACCCATGTCTTCGACATGAAACGACGATGTCGTAACCACTGGACGAAAGGGACCAAAACATATAACACATAGGATTATTTTGTACTTTATGAAAGTCCAAGGTTTAAATTGTAAATCTTGTCTCTAGTTTGATATAAATATCTTATGTAAGCCTAGCTCATTAACTAGTTAATCATTTGAATATAATCATTTGATCCAACTTTTTTTTTAACGGCACCTAATCAGTTGATCTAACTAAATACAATCAATCCCCCTCTCTAATCTTACACTCTTATGTAAGCCTAGCTCATTAACTAGTTAATCTTATGTAAGCCTATCTCATTAACTAGTTAATCATTTGAATAAAATCATTTGATCTAACTAAATACAGTCTCTCCCTTATTATCATGTTTGTAATTGTTCTCCCGTCTTAGTTGTTTGCTAAGTTCGATCTTTATTAATATTTATTTGCCGTTTCAAAAAAAAAAAAACTAAATACAATCACTCCTCTCTAATCTTACACTCTCAATCTCTTACAATTACAACTCAATGCTTGTAGCCTAGTGATATTAGTGTAAGGTATAAGGTGTTGATCATAAATTATAGGTCATGAATTTAAGTCCCACTATAAACAAAAAGTAGATTAGGTTTCGTTAAAAAAAACTCTCACGGTTACACTTTATTGCGTAGATCATGAGAATTACACATGATAAAATTGTATTAGAGTTAATCAATTCGTTCCATCACTTATCACCTCATAACTATATCCATTGTGAATATATCAGTCAAAATACTTTATTCAGAGTTATCATAACTTAGCAATCGATATGCATTGATATTCTTTGTCTTTTATTCGGCATATATCGATCTTAATTAGTACAATATGTAACACCTCATTTTTCAAAACATCTTTTAAAACATATTTTTAAATAAAAATATTACAAGATCCAATATCCCAAAATACGGTTTAACAAAAATCATTAAAAAGTTTATCAGAGTTTAAAACCGGTGTTACAAGACAATATCATAACCATAGGATAAACGGGATCTACCTACGAGCTCCCGAACTGATCAACACTAGGCCACTTCTAACGAGACCTTCTAATCCATCGATCCTGAACCTGAGTACATAGCCACAAAATAAAGTAGTACATGAGACAAAATAGTCTCGTGAGATACATGAGTTTTTCGACTCATTCTCAAAAGATTTATAAACAATAATTGAAATATTATAAACACTTATATTTATCAACTTTATTAGCTCATTTTCTAATCATTTATTCGTATTAGCTAATAAGCTTACCATAAGCTCATTCATCACATAAACACAAATATGTAAGCTATCTCCAAGCTTACTCTTTCTTTATCACATTTGCAACGGACCCCTCCGAAGCCAACTCTCCCGATATGGGACGTCATAGGTAAACTATCAAGGTAATTGGGATCCCCCATCTTACCGAGATTCATAAGCTCTCCCCATTTCCGGGTCGTCATGCTCACCCACACTGGATGTCGTAAACTGTGACATTCTACTCTTTGCGCAGGGAGGTACCACCCCAAGTAGACGTCTCATGCTCCCCCATTTCTGGGCGGTCTTATTCCGGATATCTTATTCATCACATATGAGCCTCAGCTCCATTCATCAAATTCATATTTAATTAGAGTACACATATTCTAATTATCTCATCGTTCACATTACTAAATCATTTTCAAAAATTGACTTTACCAAGTCCTTTAATAAATAAACATATTTATTACTTATCAAAATCACTTTACTTTAACTTTACTTTGACAAAAATGCTTATCTCTTACTAGTCACTTTATACACAACCTCTTACCAATTTAATCACTACTCTTATTAGTATAATTTTACTAATCCATACTTATTACTCAAAATCATCATCATCAGTTTTATTAATACATTTACTAATCAAACTCTATATCATATACTTTCAAACATTATCTTTATTAATACTCCTTGTTAATAAAAACTCATTAACAATTCATATAATCATGTTTACTTATCAAAATAGTCAAATTATATAGATTATATCTTAATATCATACTAACACATATTCCGTATTTTTTTCTAAATCTCTATCTTTCATCAAAATACTTATAAGGACCCCATAAACATCATTTTACTCCAAAATTCTTTTGCTATGTACCCAGTTTAAAAGTCACATGTACTCACCTTAGCCAAGCTTAATCCTCTTGTGCTTCTTGAACCAAATCTTCACTTCCCAAGACTTGTGAACTCCAAGTCTTTCAACAAATGCCCTAATCATAAAACCACACAAGGTTTAACATCAACCATCACCATTGACTACATAGTTTACCACTAGTATCAATTTTCCCCAATTTGACAACCCATAAAACCCTTGGTTTTCATAGATCTTAAGATCTCCATAAATCCATGTTATGAACATGATTTCCTTGTTAAAATACCACAGATCTGAGTTTTATACACCCATTTCATCACCCATGACAAACCCTCCAACTAGGGTTTGCATACAACACCAATTTTCCCCAAAAACATCATCTATAACACATAAGAGTAGAGATTTACCTTATACTTCAACAATAGAGCAAGAATTTTCAAGATTGGGTGTGAAAATCAGTTCCAATGGCTCCCTTACACTCAAAATCATACAGACACACTTGGGAGAAGATTCTAGGGTTTAGAAATGAGGGAAACGGCTGTAATCCCGATTTTAAAGTCTGAACAACAATAAATCCCGTCGCTATCATGCGAATCGCGTCGCTAAAAGTCTCCCGCGTTAATTCGCGTCACAAGTTCGCGCCGCGAACTTGCACGCGATCTCGAAATCGCGTTTCCAAGGCAACGCTAAAACGAACCTCTGTTTGCTTCAAGAACAGTTCGCGTCGCGAACTTCCGGATAGCGCCGCGATTTCCCATCACCAGCAATCCTTGGTTTTTCCTTGTTATTAGAGTGCTCGGTTTCGTCCTTAACCATATCAAACGGTGTCCAAATGACACGAAACCAATTCCCACGTCTTTTAAATGATTTATCCTTATTTATCATATTTTTCCCATAATTTATTTGATTCAAATTTCGGGTCGTTACACAATACGTCCAACCTTGATCGACACAAAGTTTGTTAAAATTGTCTTTCATTCTATTTTGCTAGCAAATCTCATCATATGATTGTGCGCCCTAATGGTTGTCAAAATGAATCACCCTTTCCTTTCCGAATTTGCTCAATTCGAGGATAGAAGAACTTCAAAGATTATTATAACACGTCATAACATTTTAAACGTTCGACAATATGCACCGCTTTTTTTTTTTGAACGGCTTCAATTAAAACTAGCAAGATGCTAGGAAATTACAAAACATAAAACAAGAGAAAAGAAAGAAAATTAAATACAGGACAAAGGATTATTACACCAATCCGACCACCTATTATTAAGCTTGATGGATTTCGCCCTATTCTTTATCCAAAAAAATGAGTTGCTTTGGATTTCGCTAAATATTAGTGCATCTCTTCCTCTGTTTAAAGACCCGAAGATCTTCCCGTTACGGTATTTCCATATGCTCCATATTAGGCTTTGAATTGCCGCCAAGTAAGCCTTGTTTTTATCCCCTGTCAAGCCGATGTTTGAACCGCATTTTAATAGTTGACCGATGTCGTGAATATCTTTTAAGTCCACCCCCACCACCTACCGAATTCAGCAATTAATTGTGCCGAAAATGTGCAGTTCACGAAAATGTGCTCCTCCGTTTCAAGCGCCGCACCACATAATACACAATCCGGGGAAATGATTGGAATGTTACGGTGGATCAAGTTCGCTTTTGTCGGTAACCTGGCATTATAGGCTTGCCATGAGAGAATCCTGATCTTACTTGGGACCCATGAGCACCAAGGGAAATCTCCCTTATCGGTTCTTTTTAACATAAGAAAATCTATCGCCTTTCTCATTGATTTTACTGTAAACAACCCATATGGGTTTAGGGCCCACTTGATTCCACTGCTTGTCTCGCCATTAACACTGCTTGTTTGGTTAACAAACCATGATTTTATCGGTATGTTCAATTTATCAAGAAACTTGTGAACTTTGAGGATATTATTCCATGTACCGGATAATAGACTCTAACCCCCATGTGTTCCGTGTATTTCTTGGATGACCAATTTCCACAACGAGTTTTCTTCCGTTTTAAAACGCCACCACCATTTGGTCAATAATGCCAAATTTAATGATTTTAGACTTCCTATGCCTAAACCGCCATGTTCTTTGTCATTTAGAATGACATCCCATGCGTTCCAAGGAATTTTTTTATGACCCTCTTTTGAGCCCCAGAAAAAGTTGAGCTGATAGCTTTCTAACTTTTTGATGATTTTTTCGGGAACCTTGAACATAGAAAAATAATATAAACCAAGATTACCTAAAACAACTTTTATTGTGGTTAGTCTGCCCCCTGTTGATAGAGTTGATGCCTTCCATTTTGAGAGTTTCGACGTGAATTTTTTTATTACCGGCTCCCAATATTCTGTTTTATTCATTGAGCATCCTGTTGGTAAGCCGAGATATGAGAAAGGGAGTGCACCTGAATTGCAGTTAAACTTGTTGGCGAGATCGTTTATTGCGGCCGAGTCAACCGAAACCCCCATCAAACTGCATTTGTTTATGTTTATCTTCAATCCAGAAGATAGATGAAAGCATCTTAGGATGCGAATGAGGTTTGCCATGTTACGGTCTGACCATTCCCCTATAAATATGACGTCATCTGCAAATTGCATATGAGAAATAATAACGTTAGATTTCGGGAATTTAATCCCATCGTACACCCAAGTTGAAACCGTAGTTTTCATAGCCACATTTAGGGCTTCCGCTGCTATAATAAATAGAAATGGTGCCAACGGGTCGCCTTGTCTTACACCCTTTTCCATTGAGAATTCTTTTGATGGTGAGCCATTGATTAATACCGACAATCTTGATGATGAAAGACAGCCTTTTACCCATTTACGCCACTTTATACCAAAATTCATTTGCTCGAGAATATCATCTAAGAATTCCCAACATATCGAGTCAAACGCTTTTTCGAAATCAACCTTGAATACCATTGCTTTACGTTTATTTTTTTTATACCAGGCAATTATTTCATTAATGATCATAGGACCGTCAAGTATGCATCGGCCTTCAATGAACGCTGTTTGTTCCTGCCCCACCACTGAACCGATTACTTGTTTTAATCTGCTTGCTAGGGTTTTAGCAATTATCTTATATAGACTATTCAAAAGACTTATAGGCCCATACTCATGAAAGGTCAATGGTGAACTAACCTTTGGAAGAAGTACCAGAAAGGATGAGTTGCAACCACTATCGAATGAACCCTGATGCGCGAACCAGTTGACAGCTGACATCAAGTCAACGTGAATTGTTTCCCAGAACTTCTTCAAGAATGCGAATGTGAAGCCATCGGGGCCCAGGGCTTTCTCCGATCCAAGATCCCAGACTGCGTTTTTTACCTCCGTTAGTGTGAATTGATTTTCTAGGAGAATGGACTGATCCGCAGATAATCTTTTGAGTAAATTGCTACGGAATTGGGGGCGCGATTGATTTGCAGATGTAAATTTGGACTTGAAAAAAGAGCAGGCCGCCGATTTAATTATTTGTGGATCTGTAGCCCATATACCATTGTTTGAGATGCCATGTATAAAATTGTTCCTCCTGTTTTGGTTTAAAAGCCCATGAAAGTATTTTGTGTTTTCATCGCCAAAGGCAGCCCATTTGACCCTAGATTTTTGTTTCACATCGAGTAGTTCTTTTTTATTCACCCCATTTAATTTTTGCAGTGCGTTTTTCCGGGCTTCAATGTCTATTATCGACACTGAAGACACCTCAGCCTTAGTTTCGATATCTTCGACTATTTTAGTGAGTTTAAACTTCAATTCTTGATTTTGGGATTTCAACTGGATACGCCATTTTTTGATCTCCTGTTTGACAATCTTGAGTTTTTGCATAAAATTTACCATGTTTGAATGGGAAATCTGATTTTGTCCTTCCCATGCCCGAACAACTAGATCATTCAAGCTCGATTCCGATAACCATGAGTCGAAGAATTTGAAGCAGGTGGGCCCGAAATCCACAGTTGCTGCCTTGAAAACCACCGGGCTATGGTCTGAGTGCAATTTTGGAAGAATTATTGTGGACGGATTAGGCCAAACAGATAGATAATTCTGATTCGTGAAGAATCTATCAAGCTTACTTAGTTTCTGCCCGTCTGGACTCATCCTTGAAAATTTTCTACCGCCGGTTTTGACTTCAATTAGTCCTGTTTCATGTATGAAATCGTTAAATTTTGCTGCCCCGTGATAGTAGAATTGTGTACCTTTTCTATCATCCCCTTGTCTGACTTCATTGAAGTCACCAAACACCGTCCACATTACATCTGGATAATCAACCAGAATGCCCCTTATTTTCCGCCACAGAACGTTCTTACTTGATTGTGTTTGTGGCCCATAAACAGTAATAAATCCGCATCTTGTATTAATTCCGACCCACATACCCACCACTGCCACAAAGTTTCTGTGATGGATCGCATCCGATTTGGTAAAAGACGCTGGGTCCCAGATGGATATAATCCCGCCTGATCGTCCAGTGATTTCTACAAGTTCAAATTCGAAATTCATGTTACCCCATATAGATCGGAAAAGAAGCTGATCAGGTACCGAAACGTAAGACTCCTGAATTCCAAGGAATTGAATTTTATTAGATCTACATAAGTTACAGATCCACTATTGTTTCAAGTCTGAAACAAGACCTCTTGGGTTTATAGAGAGTATATTCATTGGTCAACCTTGACATCACTACTACTAAACAGGAATATAATGGCTAACGTTCCGATCTACTGCCGTTCTTGATCATCTTTCTTGCAAGCCTCCCTGTTATTGCGAGAGATCAATCGTGATTTCTTGCCTTACGAGCGTGGTTACAGGATTGATATCTTGAGCCCATAGGGATCGATCGTTGGTAGAAATGGTGAGAGTAGAGAATGAAGAAGGTGAATGGACAGAAGTATCTCGCCGGAGAAATCGTAACACAAGCAATCATCAAGCAAACAAACAACAATTGGATTCCAGAGTAGTGAATAATAAGAAGGATTTCTTCTTAAGGAAAGCCACAACCTACTACATCTCAAACTTTCCAGAAGTCACTACAGAGGCTGACATTTGGAGAGTTCTAACCAAACAAGGCAAATAGATGGATGTTTACATTGCAAGGAAAGTAAACAAACTAGAAAAAAGATTTGGGTTTGTAAGGTTCTTGGGGATTACAGATTCCATGTCATTTGTAAAGAAGCTGAGAAGCCTTCGTATTGGCAAGGAAAGGTTATTCGTCAGCATAGCCAAGTTTGAACGGGATAAGAGACCGGTGGTCGACGGACATAAGAAAACGAGTGACCAGAGATGTCATCCACATAAGGTAACGAACAACATGTCTTATGCGGATGCCGTTGGGGGCACAATCAACGGAAGAAAAGAGCAGCCACCACATACCAATGAGGAGTTCCCGATAATCAAATTCACCTCACAAAAAGACTCCAACGCTTGGGCTCATAAAACTTTGGTTGGGACAGTGCAATCCTATGAACAACTACTTGGTGTTAACAATATAATTGAAACGGAAGTATTAAACATCACAAAAATGTGTTATCTTGGGGGACTGTCAGTTATCATGGAATTTCCAACAAAGAATGATGCTGTAACATTTCTGGTTTATGCCAAGGACACATGGAGGAATTGGTTCAACTCCTTAAGAACATGGGATCCTGATTGCAAATCAAATAAAAGGTTTGCGTCACTTTACATCTCTGGTGTTCCTCCCCACATCTGGACCACAGATACATACTCTAAAATTGCCAAAACGTGGGGGGAGGTGGCGATTCCAGAAGTGTGCGCTGTTGAAAACACCAATATGTCAATTGGTAAGGTGGTAGTATTAACGGAAATTAAGGACTGGATTAACGTCACAAAGAAAATCATGGTGGATGATGTCATCCATGTAATTTCCATAATAGAAGATCGTATGGAATCAATTAAGTTCAATCCCTTTCACCAAAGCCACGATGATTCAAACACAAATGAAGACATTGATGAAGAAGATTGTCCATCTTTTCACGAAGAGGAATCAATATTCTCAGAAGATGATATATCGGAATTCTCCGATTGTGTCGTCGGAGCAAACGATCAACCCCAACCGAACGATGGAAACAAACGGTTGGATGGTTCAGGAGAAGATGAACAGTCGTCTAATCATTACGGTAGTGGCTCGAAAATTGGGGATCTCGTTGTTCAAGATTCTTTGCATGAGTCCCCAGACATGTCGGCTGGAGAATTAAATATGGGGACGAATATCCAAGTAGGTTTGGTTAATAACTTAACTAATGGGTTAAACAAAGCCGAAGCCCAAGGAGAAAGGCCCAAAGTGGCTTCGGATCAGGAAGAGCCCAAATCACATTCATTGAATAATATCGAGCCCATTACAATCAACAAATCCAACATTCACAACCGGCCCAAAGCAACATCTAAACTGTTGCCATTTCCAGTCAACCCCATTTCAATTTTGCGCCGTAACAAACAGAATAGGGCTTGCTCTGGTTCAGCTCCAATGACAAGATTTTCTGGCGAAGGTGGTTCAAACGTCTCCATAGACCTCAATAAACAACCATCTGTCTCTCATGTGAGTGAATCAATAAACATGGGGATTCACTCTTCCATCTCGTCAGATACCTCGGCTGAAATTCGCAATACGATGGATGTTGGCGATGTCATCGGCTTCAATATGGATGGTTTCGAAAAAGAAATTAGTCATCTAATTTCAAAAAAAAAAAATATGCGCCGCTTGATGTACACATTTGTGCTTAGTATCTATTTACAAGTTTAAACATAGCCGTCTTCTAATGGAAGGTTGCTTACCTTTTCAATTTTCAAAATATATAAACAAACAAAAGTTGAAGACGAATTGTATCTATTTACAAGTTTAAACATAGCCGTCTTCTAAACCTTCCTTTACAATTTTCAAATGATATAAACAAACAAAAGTTGAAGACGAATTTATGATAGCCAGATAGGTGTTAATCGTGTCCATTTTTTTTTTCATATGCATCTTCAAGAATTTAATTTTGACTAATTACCGATCATACTTTGACCAGAAAAAACGACATGACTGATTGTCAACATCACTTATCTACATTAGCAATGGTCCCATTAGTAGTTCAATACGCAAGTTTAATTAAAATCATTTAGATTAGGTGTAATGAGCGACCACATCTTATCTGCCCTTTCGTTACACCCTGGCCGACGCGTCCCATTCATTCCCACACGTCATGCATCTGATTTACTTGGTTTGATCACTCTACCGTTCAGACTTCTTGTGAGAAATCAGAAATGTTCCCATCCATTATCAATTATGTCATGGTTAACACCTTAAAAAGTGTGTCTAGTAATTATACTATTTAGTTAAAAGTCAACTTTATTAAATCAAATTTTTTAGCAAGGTATAAACATTTTAATTATTTAACTTATATATATGGACAAAACATTCCTTTGGTTAATACTTAATACATTACCTAATTTTTTTTATCCTTTATCTTAAAAAGTGTGTTCTTGTTTATAACGATATCTCCAAAGGTGACCGAGCAATGCTTATAATGTAAGTGACTTAACAGTTGTCGTGATTATATAAGTATATACTTCCTCCGTTTCAAAATAAGTTTTACACTTCTTAAGGCATGATTTTTAGACAAAATAAGATAATGAATGTTAATGAAATTAATTTGGATAGTTAGTAGATAATAGATCTTATATATTTTTATTAAAGTGAATTTAATGATGCTTAAAAGTAAAAGTAATAATAAATGTGTCATTTCACTTTATTAAATGAGGTAGTTAGTGAGTGTGGTCTCACTCAATTTTGTCAAATAGGCAAGTTTTCAAAGCGTATCAGTTATTTTAAAATACCCAAAATAGAAAGTGTATCATTTATTTTAAAACGAATGAAGTATTATCTTAATTATTTGGTATACGAGGCAGCATGGCCCGTGCGATGCACGGGCTTTGTTCACGATAATGAGTCATTGGTATCAACTGCAAAGTATGAACAAAGTAAAGTGTATCGAAGGTAAATATAAGTGAATAAACATGAGTGCTTATTTATTATAAATGTTGCATTAGGATACTAAAGGAAAATTTTAATTAAATAAAAAAGATATTTGGGCTTGTATAATACTGGCGGACCTACTTTTCCGTCAGTTGGTCCGGCCCAAATCGAGAGGCTAGAATCAGGATTTACAATTTTACATGCAATAAATTGACCATCGGGCTCATATATTTGGACTCAACCACTAATTGGTTTCTAAAAAGAAAAGTTAGGATGTTTGCAACTTATCTAAGGGATATATTTCTCGTTTTAATTACGGTTAGCCGGCTTGAGCGTCGTCAGCTCAACTTCAGTGTTGGTTTTTGTCGACTAATAAAACTTACATATTGTATATTTACTTAAGTTATATGCGTTGAATAAAACAAATGCATTTTAACCAAAGAGACATACATTAGAATTAATATGTAAAGATCCATCATCAAGCTCATCATCATCACTCAATTTCTTTTGAACCCTGAGATATAAATATAGTAACATGTTTCAGAAAAAAAAAAGATATTAATTAAAAAAAATATAACCTAAAAGATCGTTTTTATAACGGCTTCATCCTCAGCTTATCCATGCTGCAATGTGTTAAAAAAACATTTAAAAACACATGTTGACTTACAAAGTTGTCTGTAAATACAACACCATTGATTGTCCCTAAACTGAAGGAGCTGACTGCATGATTCAAGAATTGATTCTCCTGAAGGAAATAAACAATAAATATAAATAATATGTGTATTCTATATATTATAATTTATTCATTTTCCTGGAAAAGAAAATGGTGTGATAGTTAACAGAGCTGAGCAACCCAAAATATTATCATCTTTTATCACTCTTAACAATCAAAGATAGAGTGGTGAGCACAAAGTCGGATGTGATATGACCTCTACTAATTCTAACTCCATATTATCATCATATTCAACATTTAATGCCCCTTATTTTCACAATTTAGCCGTAAAAACCCTAGAATTTCATTCAGTAATTACCTTCAATTCCAACATGTGATAAGGCAGTCGTTATAATGGCTGTTCACCTCTATGATTTCTGGAAAACAATTCGATTGCAGATTGTATGAGGTTTATTCTCACTTCTTAAGTTGTAATACTTATATGCCACTGTCATGAATTTATCCAGAAACATAAATTTGACTGCACAAAACGTATAAACGTTATAATTACTTGGTAGAAGTAGATGTATGAAAATGGATGAAGAAGAAACCTTACACATCACCGTTGCTTTGAAGTCCTTCAAGTCACTCTTACAGTCTTGGTTTCTGTTCTCCAAGTCATGTAATGCCTACATAGTCAATAATAAACTACAAAGAAAACCTAAAGAGAAAAAAAGGAACAAAATTGTGTAAAAAATTGAATTGTGAATTACCTGAGAAACAGTCTCAAATTCTTGTGGTTCAACATCTTTGTCATTCTAAATCTTTTCCCTTGAAGTATACATTTTGAAACTTTATTCAAAAGTGCGTTACAAACGAAATTTGGATTCTTAAAAAGACATTAAGCTGAAAAATAAATTGAAACATTAAGCTGTAAAATAATTGAACGAATATGTAAGAACCCTAGTTGGAATCAAAGGATTCCCAACAATTTATAAAATTCAGAAATAACTTGAGATTTTATGCAAACAAACCTTGATATTTCGACACTTTGATAATCTTGCTTATGTCCATGGAGGTAGTGAAAATTAAACCCTTTATCGGATTTGAAGTGGCGATTTGGCATACCTTGATATTGAGAACAATTATGCAGCTTTGAACCTTTGAAACTGGAGACTACAGACGAAACTACGAAAATGAGAAAAGAACCTGAGTTGAAGTTTGGGTTTGGACAGGTATTTAGGGTTAAAGAATGGGGAAGACTACATGGTATGCAGACTTGTATACCCCCGCCTCACAATATACAATACAAAAGGAGCGATTTGAAAATTTCCAAACCAAAACACCAATAATTTAGGTAGTAATCAATATCGGCTTCATTTAATTAATACGGAGTATTAATTAGTCCGTTATGAATGGTTGAGTTACCTTCGTTATGAATGGTTGAGTTAACAAATGACGGGATTTTTCAATTTGAGGGGTCCGTTATTAACTGTTGTACTAATCAATTATAAATACATGGTAATAAACTACTGTTACGTATTCTCTTCGTCAGTTTTCATCTTTGGCAGTGTTAATGTTAGATATTAAATACAGGGTAATAAATGTTACATCGAAATTAGAACTCGTTTTTTATGTTAATATAAATATTTATCTAGAGATAAGAATCAAAGCGAAACCACTAGGAAATTATTTAATAACTGAATCGTTTTCCTCTATATTTACAGGTAAAATAATGAGTCAATATCATAATAGAAATGGGCAAATGCATTTCATTGTTAGGTGATCGTGATCGAGCATTGCATAACATATCAATGGGGTGGACCGCCTTGAGATGCAGTGAATCATATACGATTTCAGGCATGCACGTGGCACGATTAGGAGGCTATTGATCCACTGTTACTATGTTAGTGCTGTTTCGACTTTTTTTTTTTAAAAAAAAAAAATTCATGGGCAATGCCGTCATTTACGTGACAATCCCAATGGTCCCTCGGAATTTAAGTAAAATACTAATATACCCCAATAATTAACACCTTAATTTTGACTTAAATTATATAACTTCGTTTAAGTAAACGCATTATTTTTCATTGTGGCTAGTGTTGATAAAAATCTAGGAATTGTAGGCGCCTAAAAAAGGAAACTATTTTAAGGTGGTCAAAAGCTTTTCCTCTTTCTTGTCGGCATAGTTGACGTCTTTTTAACTAAATGTTCCCAATTCCTGTAATAATATCATATAAAGATAATATTATTTTCTACTAAATAATTATATTTATATTTTTACTTATGTAATCACCAAATAAAAGATTAAGATTATAAAAGATAATTTATGAATTTCACACTTCATTATTTTATAGGTAAAATGATTAAATATGCAAATTTAATAAAAAAAAAATATATATAATTTTTTTCAATTTACTCACAATTTTGAGAGATATTAAAACGTCATCTGTTACCATTTTTGCCAATTTGAGTATTATTTATAAATAGTTTTTTTATTGTTTTATTAAAATATAACTTTACTCAAAAAGTTATGGCATGATCCTGTGTGTTAATCTTCTCTTCTTTTAAGATCCTCCTAACTGCCACTTGCCCTGTATTACCTTCCAAATCTACTTTCACCTATCATAGTTCACCACGTCATCGGCAAGCAAAGGATGCATCCTTCTCATTTCTATAAAGTTAATCAATTCACTTTGTTTGACAATAATTAGTATTTAAATAACAATAATAACACATTTAAGTGAATGCTCTCATAAAATATTTAGATATTATCAGTGCCTACATTTCCTTGACATGCTTGAAATCGAGTCATTTGCCAAAATGATGCCATTTTCACCAGGAAATCACAACTAATGCTGTTTTTTGCCACATTGCAAAAATAATGCTATCCCCTCTTTGTGATCCTGGATCCCCCATAATCCCCTATCCCAAATCCCGGATTCCACCTTTTTTTACTGTTTTTGTACTTTTTCTTACGCATACTTGTTTTTTTTTTTACTTTTTCTGACGCAGACTTGCCCCTTTCTCTAAACCTGGATCCCCTAGGGGTATCCCACACCACTAATCCCGGATCTCACTTGGGTATCCCCTAGTTCTACTCCCGGATCCCACTTGGTTGTACCACTTAACATAGCCTAACTTACAACTTTTGTTTTCTTCCTACAACAGTTGAGATGAGAAGAGATGTCAGTGAGTGAGTCAGCAGAGTAGAGCAGATAGACAGCAATCAAAAAGGGTGAAAATGGTCAGACATTTGGCAGTTTATATTAAAATAAATGGACCACAAAAACCACACCAAAATTCATATTCTCTCTTTTGTCTACCAAGATACGCTTTTAACCAAAATCTCTAAAATGATAAAATACAGTCAAAGAACTTATAGATTTATTAACTTGATTAATTACTTACCGGTATAGTTTTTTCTATCTTAAAATATCAGTAAATATCGACTTTGTCTACAAGTATTCTCAATATGTAATTATTAAGAAATATATTGAAAAAGAAAAATATAATTAATTCGTCAAAAAATTCTATTAAGTACATGTAAATACTCATTATGGTCTATAAATATAAATAATGATAATAATAATAAAAACTTCATTAAATAGGACTTTTCAAGTGTTATGAATCTTACACATTATGGTCTATAAATACTCATTTTCATGTTGAAAAAAATTTAACACTCTAAATGTGCATCCAAAAGAAACATCTAACAAGTGGAGTCAACAAGAAAGACATTTACTGATTATGTTCTTCGTAAAGATGAGGTGTTTATGCTATTGTTTTAAAAAGAGTATGTTTGTTTTTTTTTTAAATTACACAACCTCTTTTATATATGTATAAATTTGTTATTCGTTGTTTATGTACATTTTGTATAAAAATGATATTATATAATGATCTAATAGTTATCATTATAGTATATGAGATTGTGTGTAATATTATCACACAAAATTTAAGATGAATGTATTATCATGCAAATGGTTACAATTGTTGTTCATTTGATATTGTGACACAAAATTTAAGATGGATGTATTATCATCCAAATTTTGTGTTTTTCATGTGACACAAATACAATGTATACGATCAGGGGGAATTAGTATAGAGCACACGGTGGCACGTGCTACTACTCGAAAAAAATTCGGTACAGTAAATTTTCAGGACTTTTTTTTATAGTTATAGTATTTTAAATACATTAATATATATCCGAAAAGGAGAAATAAGACACATCTATCTACTAGCACAGCTGGCTAGCACTCCTTGCATGTATATAAGGAGGTCATTAGTTCGAATCTTGTTGTTGCTACTTTTTTAAATCAATTTTTTTTTCCTTTCTAAACCTCTATATTACAAGGGTTTTTTTTTTCCTCTCAACCCATATATTTCAAGTTTTTTCTTTTTTTTACCATAATATTTCAAAAAAAAATCTTTAGTCCAAACATTTCAAATCATCTTCCTTTATTTTCCTTATTCAATACTTTAATTATAAAATATAATACAATTTTATAAACTAAAATTTTTATAGTTTAAAAACCTATTCAATATCCCAAATCAATCTTACAAAAACCTCTAACTATTAGTTAATTGTTCACACCCAAGACAACCCTAATATTTGAACCAAATAAAAAAACATAAAGTGTGTATTTTTAGATTTTGTAATATGTTTATAAATTAATAATTCTTTTGTAGGTTAATGAAATATATTCTTGAAGATTTGTTGGTGTATGTAACTAAAAATAGTGATATGTAATATAACTTTTTTTGTGTTAAATTTGTTTTTGTTTCGGGACGTTGTCACTGGGATCCCACTAGAGGTCGTAGTCCCTTTAATCCCGCTTTTTTTTATCACCATAAGAGTGTTACCGCTGGTGTAAGTTTCTAATTCCGCCCCTGTATACGATATTGTTTACATTCAAAATTATTCATTATAATGAACAAAACCCGTGCATCGCACGGGCCATGTTGTCTCGTACACAAATATAAAAAACTAAAAGAACATTTAATACCATTGTTACTTTAGACTTGTATCTACCGTTTTACGTAAGTTCAGAAATCTGTATAATTTGGAGTTGGGCAAGGAGTAGACTGACTTCAAAAGTATATGAAGTTACAACATGCGTATGGGGTTGAACTTTTTTCATGCTTTGTTTTCTTGATTTCTTTTTCTTTCTTTTTTAAATTAAATATAATAATGAATTGTTGTGTAGGAAGAAAACAAAAGTTGTAAGTTAGGCTATGGTATCCGGGAGTAGAACTAGGGGATACCCAAGTGGGATCCGGGATTAGTGGTGTGGGATACCCCTAGGGGATCCGGGTTTAGAGAAAGGGGTAAGTCTGCGTCAGAAAAAGTAAAAAAAACAAGTATGCGTCAGAAAAAGTACAAAAATAGTACAAAAAGGTGGAATCCGGGATTTGGGATAGGGGATTATGGGGGATCCGGGATCACAAAGAGGGGATAGCATTATTTTTGTAATGTGGCAAAAAACAGCATTAGTTGTGATTTCCTGGTGAAAATGGCATCATTTTGGCAAATGACTCCTTGAAATCTTGAATTATTGTAAAACTTAAATTGATTATTGGTACTTCGTGTTTTAATCTGATAATGCTTTGGTGACAATTTTTATGTAATAATTTCTAACTTTAGTTAAATATAAACCAGTTACAAAATACAATTCTTTCTATATTATAAACTAGCTACAAAACCCGCCCGATGGGCGGGTATGCTGTAAATTTTAGTATGTAGAAAAATGTCCAAAAACTTTATATACTTCTAAATGACATAATAATCGATAGATGTGATGATGATTTTGTACAAAAAAACGGTAAATGAAGAAATGTTACATATAAATGTTACATATAGTTATTTGTTTCCTTCGCTGATTGATCTTTTAAATATTTATTTGTTTCCTTGTATGTAGGATCTTTTAAATAGTTATTTGTATGTACGATATTTTAAATAGTTATTTGTTTCCTTGTATGTAGGAAGCCATATATGGAGCATATGAATGTAGACCGTAAGCCGTACCAGATTCGTTTGCCGTATATGGAACATATGAATATGAATGTAGACCGTAAGCCGTACCAGATTCGTTTGTATTAGTGCAAATGACGTGGACCAATCAGGGAATTCCAAGTGGCATTATGGACGAATAGGAATGCTTGGAATTGCCATGATGTCAAACCATCTTCAAATTTAGGCCTCATATATAGGGTAGGATGGGTTTTTGCTGATATATGCCGAACATAAAACTTACCTTTTGACATATTAGACTTCAAAACTAATATTTTGACGTATTAAATATTAAAACTTATTTTTTTATGTATTAAGCTACCAAACTTTCAAAACTAATATTTTTACTGTTATACGTATTAAACTTTCAAAATCTACATGTTCATGTATCGCTTTACACAAACTGTACTTTGATTATGTGAAACCATTCTTTTCACATTGATTAATAAACGTACGAAGTATATCTTTTTACTTACTTTTTTATGTATTAAAATTCCAAAATTAGCTATCACATGCAAGTTTATTATATTAAAAAGTTAATTTTTTAAAATACAATACATACAAACATGTTGAATTACTAATTTACAAAATACTAGATAGTACCCACATAAAACATCAGTTAATTACGTAATTTTTTCATTTCTTTACTTAATACCAAAATATAATACTAAGGGGATCCACATTGGTATTATCAAATCAATTGCAAAGCAGCAAATGAATTTGAAAGTGAATATGAAAGCATCAGTCAATTCTCGGTTTGTGTAACTACTAAGTTACTCAAAATATATGAAAGTCATTTTGCAATTGTAAGATGATAATTCATGTGGTAGTGAAGATCACTTTTGGAAAATGTGTTGTGAGTGTAACTGTGTAAGTATAGTGATGTAGAAAAGAGTTGCAAAATTAATATAGTATAGATAAAAATTAAATGATATTTTATGGATGTATATACCGTATCACTTTTAAATATTTTTATATGTTTTCATTCCATTATATTATCAGATCTATACCCATTATAATCCCTACTATACACCAAGCGCAACGTAATATATTTCAGATAATTATTAAGTAATTGGTGTTCAAAAATGAACAGTCTACATAAGCCTCCACTCCAACATATACCACGTGGCATAATCGTAATTGTAGTGTCACAAAAGTTGTCCCTACTCCCCCACTCAAAGTCCCATATATAAAGCTACCGCATCTCATTCTACTTCATCAACCTCCGCCTTAAACCACCGCCTTCTTCAACTTCCGGCCACCGTACACACAACCAACAACCAAACATTCCTCACTTCACAACCCTAAAAATGGGTACCGGAGAATATGGATACCCTAAGTCAAACTTCGAACAACAACCTCATAAAGTCGCCATCCCGCCGCCACAACCGTTCTTTAAATCATTGAAGAACACCGTTAAGGAAACATTCTTTCCCGACGACCCACTCCGGCAGTTCAAAAACCAACCGCCGGCGAGAAGATTCGTGCTCGGAGTTCAATATTTCTTCCCCATTTTCGACTGGATGTCTCGTTATAATTTAAGTTTCTTTAAGTCGGATGTAATTGCTGGAATTACCATTGCAAGTTTAGCAATTCCTCAAGGAATTAGTTATGCTAAACTCGCTAATCTCCCGCCAATTCTCGGTTTGTGTAAGTACTAACTTACTCTAACTCTGTTTTCTACTTTCACCTTTTTGTTATTCGTTTAGAAAAAAAAAACAAAAAAAAAATATAAATTTTCAAATTTTTTAACTATTGATGGGAAAAACGAATGAATTTTTTTGCCGCGACTTACGTTGCAGTGTTGCTCCTTGTAACTTTTTGTTGACTCTGTTATTGGTCAAGTGGTCGTTTTTTTAGTTGTAAATTTTTCTTAACATCAAATACGTTTTGGTCATTAACTTGGAGATACTTGGCGTTAACTTTTTAAAAAAAAATTAACTATGGTTTAATCCTTAAACTTTAACTTATAACTTATAGTATTAACCTCTTATAGCATGTCACAATAATTTATTTAACTACATCAACTCTAGTTTACGGTTAAATCATTTCTTTATTAAAAAAATAATAAATTAAGACTTGAAACAAGTTAAACGTAACATAACTAACCCTTTTTATATCGATGGCTTAAACAAAAAATAAAATAAATGTGACTTTAATAAATTATGCAGATTCGAGCTTCATTCCGCCATTAGTGTACGCCATGATGGGAAGTTCAAAGGACTTAGCGGTAGGGACAGTGGCAGTAGCATCGTTGCTAACAGGTTCCATGTTAAGCGCGGCCGTGAATCCGAACGAAAACCCGAAGTTATTTCTCCAATTAGCTTTCATGGCAACATTTTTCGCCGGAGTACTTCAAGCTTCTTTGGGAATCTTAAGGTTAATTATTTTTCAAAAATTAATTAATTAACTCAAATAATCCCACTTTAACACACAAAAAATAAAAATAAAATAAAATAAAGATTAGCTAATTATAGTTGATGATTAAATTTGTGCAGGCTAGGGTTTATTGTCGATTTCTTGTCACACGCGACGATTGTAGGGTTTATGGGTGGCGCTGCAACAGTGGTATGTTTACAACAATTGAAAGGAATACTCGGTCTTGAACACTTCACTCATGGCACCGATCTTGTCTCCGTTTTAAAATCGGTGTTTTCTCAAACTCATGAGGTTCGTAAATATAATTATTAATTTTTATTCCTTTGTTAAATACATAAAACGTGATCAAATTTAATCATACTGTGCATCTTATTAATTATTAATTATCAAAAAATATTTTATCATATATTGCAGTGGAGGTGGGAGAGTGCACTTTTGGGCATTTGCTTCTTGTTCTATCTCTTGGTCGCTAGATTTGTTGTAAGTATATTCATCTTGTTATTTGATATAATATTATTAAATTAATAAACTTTTTTCTTGTATGATATGACCAGAGCACGAAACGACCTAAGCTATTTTGGATATCGGCAATGGCTCCATTAACATCAGTTATTTTCGGAAGTGTGCTCGTTTATCTCACTCATGCCGAGAAACACGGTGTGCAAGTGGTTAGTTTCTCTATCTAGCGACAATTAAAATATATCGTACGATAAAATTAATAACACATGTTACTATGTGTCCTTATCGACTTATCGTACTATGTGACAAATTTTTGACAATTCAGAAAGTCGGTTGAGCTATTGTTAAATTTTCTAAAAACATAAAATAAAATCAAATAAGATTCTTTCATAGTTTGATTACAAAATTAGTTAATAATTAATTTATATAAAATTGCAAGTACAATAAGTAATTTTGTATTTTTTGTAAATTACAGATTGGGGAATTGCAAAAAGGGCTAAATCCCATTACAATAAAGGATTTGTCTTTTGGATCCTCATACCTATCTACGGCAATCAAGACTGGCATTGTCACGGGTGTCATTGCCCTTGCTGTAAGTCTCACTTGTACTTTCTGCTTTACCACTTGCACCTTCAATTATTTTTGTTTTTTTACTCCACTTGCATCTATTTCCAATTTTCACAAGACCTCAAAATATGTCAGTCACGGGTTATTGTTTGATCAAATTCTGGATAACCAAACCAAACACTCCGTACATAGTACATAGTTTAGAACATAGATATCATATTGTTTTTTTACTAAATCTTTTTACTCAATTAATCAATATAAATGATTAAATCAAATAATGATATTAGAAAATAAAATTTGTGTATTCTACATGTCAACTATTTTATAGTAGATAAAATAATTAAATAGAAAATTCAAGTATGAAAGCAGTACAATTTTTAAAACATATGGTAACTTGTACTAGATCACAAAGTCACAACTATCTTAAGGGGTAATAATGTAAATTTTGTATCCCATTTCCAAAATTCCACAAAACTCAAAAACGAATGTTCGATCTAGTAGTTAATCTTTCATCAAAAGTTGGGTGACCAAAGTTTCCTGCAAATTGCATACATTAAAGCCTATGTTACAAGTCTTTAAAGCATGTATTTCGTAAGGGGTAGTAATGTAATTTTAAACAGGAAGGAATTGCTGTGGGAAGAAGCTTTGCCATGTTCAAAAATTACAATATTGATGGTAACAAGGAGATGATTGCCATCGGCACGATGAACATAGTTGGTTCTTGCACTTCTTGCTACCTCACCACTGGTATATAAAATGACCATTTTACCCTTTTCAATATTTACTTGCTTTGCCATTAAATACCGATAAATAAACTTGTCATCACCTTCTAATATGTGTTTTTGTTGAATTAATTCAACTTTTAGGTCCATTTTCGCGTTCGGCTGTCAACTTCAATGCGGGATGCAAAACCGCGGTATCAAACATTGTAATGGCGTTAGCGGTTATGATCACATTGCTATTCTTGACACCCCTGTTTTATTACACTCCACTTGTTGTATTGTCTTCTATTATCATATCTGCGATGCTCGGTCTTATTAATTATGAGGAAGCTATTCACCTATGGAATCTTGACAAATTTGACTTTGTTTTGTGTATGAGTGCATACTTCGGTGTGGTATTCGGAAGTGTGGAAATTGGACTAGTTATTGCGGTACGTATAGTTCTAGATAATACGTTTTAAATAGCATTTTGAATATTCTAATTTATTTAAATTGGGGAAAATGTAGGTTGCGTTGTCGTTGCTTAGGGTGCTTCTCTTTGTCGCGAGGCCAAAAACATCGGTACTAGGTCACATTCCGGATTCCACGATTTATAGAAGCATGGATCAATATCAAAACGCGAAATCCGTCCCGGGAATTTTGGTACTTCAAATTGATGCACCTATTTACTTTGCTAATGCCGGCTACTTGAGGGAAAGGTAAATTTATCGAGTTTGTTGACTTATAAGCATATATAAACATCTTTAGGAACGATTTTTTTAAATTTAACTCTTTGTCGTTTATTAGGATTTCGAGATGGATTGATGACGAGGAAGATAGGTTGAAGTCTTCAGGAGAAAATAGTTTGCAATACGTGGTTCTTGCATTGAGTGGTAAGTGATAAACGACCAAATCATAAATTTTACGTATTTGTTAATTTATTTGAAAAAAAAAGAACGGAAAATGATGTCGTGAGTGGTTACAGCGGTTGGAAATATCGACACGAGCGGGATTACGATGCTTGGGGAGGTTAAAAAGCTTATGGAAAGAAGGGGATTAAAGGTAACCCTCATAATTTTATTTTTATATTTTTTTAATCTGAGCGGCGCATTGCTGAATCAAGACTTGTTACTAACAATATTTGTTTGCAGTTGGTTTTGGCGAATCCAGGGGGAGAGGTGATAAAAAAGATGAACAAAGGGAAATTGATAGAAGTGATCGGGCAAGAATGGATATATCTAACAGTTGGAGAGGCCGTTGGAGCGTGTAACTTCATGCTTCATACGTACAAGAATGACGAAAAGCCGAATTCAAGTGAATCGGCATCGGGGAAAGAGACGTGGAATGACAATAATGTCTAGTTTGATGTCGTTATTTGACCATTTGATAGTATTTGTCTTCAAATGCGTATTTATAATTATAAATAATTTGTATATTAAGTAGCTCGTTTTATCATGAATATTAACTATGAGTTTTCCTTCTTTTCCTAATACGTAAAATTTTACATAAATACAAGTAATAAAAGCGGATAATATGAACAATAACAAAGTTAAGTAGAGAAAGTTTCTTCGACTTTGTTCGGTTTTTTCTTAGTTTCGGGCGGAATCGAACATTTCGGAACCAGACAGAAAACTAATTTTACATGAAAAATTAGAATTAATAAATTAACCGTTATAACTCGGTTCGATCCTATATGCCTATTTGAGTTCCCAATCTCTGTGTCTCAGTTACTTTTTTCATTATATTTGCTATTGGTTGATGACTATTATGGATATGTTAATCGTACTCCGTATTAAATTAAGGGTTTTGTTAATGACAGCCCTAAGGGCTGTCACTAACATGCATAATATGGTTGTACATTCATTGATGGAGGGGTGATCCTAAAATGCAGGGGGCAGTTTTTATGTTGATTTTGGCTTCTTATTGACAGCTCTAAGGGTTGTCATTATCATTTTCCTTAAATTAATATTGGTATTTGATTGTTTAGATTCTTGCGTTGGTTGGGTTTTCTTCTATTTTGATTTTGGTCAACTAAGTAGCTGTTTGTTTTTTACTTAATAAATTTTATCTGGTTAAAATGTTTGTCTGGATAAATTAATATACTCGTTTGTTTTTCATGCTCAATGAATAATCTTAATAGTTGAATTTGATTATTTTTTTCATTTCTAATGCATCATTATTGTAAAAAGAACATAAATTAAATGATACATAATTTTTAATAGAAGTTTTTAATAATAAAAAAATGGTGATATATATAAGTAATAAAGTAAAATTTTAAAATAAAATTTTTATTTTAAAAAAATAACATTATAAATTAAACACTTTTCTAATTAAATCATACTTCCTCTGATTTAAAATAAGTGATACACTTTCTATATTTAGGTGTATCAAAATAAGTGATACACTTTGGAAATTTACCTTATTTGGTAAAAAATAGTGGGCCCCCACACTCACTAACTACTGACTTTAATAAAGTGAAAGGACCCCTTTACCCTTACATTTACTTTAAAACATCAATAACCTTACTTTATTTAAAGATTGTGGGACTCATTCTCCACTAACCATCCAATTAATCTAATTTAATCTTCATATAATATTTTGCCTCAAAAAGTGTGAAACCAATAATGTATCACTTATTTTAAATCGGAGGAAGTATAAAGCATGAAATTGTAATTAATATAAACTGCATAAATATTAAAAGAAACAAAAAAGTTAGGACTTAATGGAGAAAGCAACATCTCATGATTTTTTCGGTTAAGCCATGTTGTTTGGATTAAGACATAAATAAACAGACTCGTTATGATTTTTCCCATATAGTTATTTCCCGTGAAGTGGATTAAATTGGAATCAAAGACCACCAAAATGATTAAATTGAAAACTAGTGTTGTCAAATTTATTTTATGTATTACTACAGAACCATAAATTGAAGGATTGAAGACTCAAATGAACAGTTTCGATGTTGAAATCATAACCCTTTATCATGTGTTTTTATAAAGTGAGCTAATGATTTCTATTTGTGACCCAGAAATCAGTTCATAATAGTCCGAGAAGCGTTTTGATTTGCTAATTGGCTTGTAATTTGCCTAAATCAGTTCGTATTTTCAAAATTAGGGTTTTCTTGCTCAAGCTCTAAAATTGAAGCTTAAAATGTGGTTAATTTTGCATACTTTCCTGTTATCGATAGGCTGTTAGGGTTTGATTATTGTAGTATATCTGTAATTACAGGTACAATTTGCAACAAAATTAACTAAAAATCCTGAATTTCTCGGTGTAAAACAAGAAATTATTTTCTCACTTATGGATAGAACTGGATTAAGTGGATTGAACTAATTAGGGCTGCAAATGAGTCTAGCTTGATTAATATAATTATAGTCATTATCATTTAGTAACAAGCAATCGATCATGATTGTTGTATGGTAGGCCCACGTTTTTTCCCACGTGTTTACAAGGATGAATAATTAAATATTTAATGACATTCCACATTGTAATGTACTAAATATACTAAGAGAGCGCTTGATTTAAAGTGGGTAATGGGAAAAGGAAAGGTAATGGGAATAATAAGGAATATAATAGGCATTCCTTAGTATTCCTTTGATCATTCATGTTGCTTGGTTTATTAAGGAGTATATAATAATATATATTATGTATTAATAATAAATTATATAATATATATTATAATATATATAATATTTATAATTAATATAATATATATATATATATAATTATCTATAATATAAAATATATAATTATAATATATAATATAATATATATTTATTATTTTATATAATATATATAATAATAATAATATATATTTATTATATAATAAAATTATATTATGTTATTATATAATATAATATAATATATATTATTATTACATAATATTATATTATTACTATATATAATATAATTATATATATATATATATAGTGGTGGGTTCATGCGAGAACACCTACTTTGCGAGAATTGCGAGAATTAATCATAACCATTAGATTAAGTGATCAATGGTTAAGATGATAGGTGGTAATTTCGTAAATAAGAGAACATGCAAGGATTAAAATATAAGGCTTTAAGGGTCAAATGGTCCAATAAATAACAATCTAATATTAGAAACAAAGGAAAATCCGTTTTTAACGATCTCTCCCATTTAAGAGTAATTTATTAGTTAAATTATCCCCACCACTCCCCCCAATACGCATAACAGTTCTAAAAACACACACAAACTGTGTTTTTCTTTTTCTTTTTTCTTTGACACCACAACAACCTTCATCACAAAGCCATTTCTTATCAAAAAGCTTTGAATATGTCTCGTACATTTTCTTCATCAACGATTCAGCACCGGTGACCGGCGATTTAAATCCGGTGTTGAAACCAGCCATGTAGAAGACGAAAGATAATTCCTCTTTCTATTCCATTCTCAGATCTGGTAAGTATCGACTCTTGGAACGATTGCTAGTGCGCGCTGAATCTCTCACTATATCATATATGTACGGTGGTGGCGATCTCTCTATCTCTTACAGATCTGAACGGCGTGGCGGTGGATCCGGCGAAACAGCAACGTCAGCCACCGGCGAAGGTGTTCATTGTTGGATCTGGTTCATCATCAACAACTTGGTGGTTTCTGATTAACGGCGGCGACAGAGATGATGCCACAATAGTACTCCGGCGAATATGGTGCCGGAAAAAATTAGGGTTCCGACAGTTTGTGTATAATAGTGAACGCAACTTGTGTATTATAATTTTCGTTCGTATATATTTTTATTGTTGTTATCACTACAAGATTTTGTTCTATCATTTTTATTAATGTATTACGGGTCATAGTGAACATGTATGTTGGCATTGTTTTCCAGCCAGTAAACACATTACGATCAGTAGTGAACACATTACGGGTCATTAGTGAACAAGTGTGCCAACATGGTTTTACACCGAGTGAATAAATGACAGTTCAATAGTGAACAAATTACGGTTCAATAGTGAACAAATTATGGATTTCCGGCGAGTGAACACATTAGCGGTCAATTTTTCGGTTTTCAGATCTAGTTTAAAAAATGGTAAAGGAGTGTACCATTGACACTGGCCACATATTGTGACCGGACACCCGACCCAGCAACAGGTGCATTCCCCGGTAAATCACCTAACAATGATATCCACACCTCTGCTTGGGCTCGATATACGAGACCCAGCATTTTCAGCACAGAGGGGGACCCACGTTTCAGCGGAGGCTGGTGGCCACAAGGGGAGTTTCACGGGGTTCGAACCCGGGACCTCCCACATAAGAGGCCCAGATCTAGTTTAGTAGTGAACATGTATGTCAACATGGTTTCTTTATCATTATGTGTTGTTCATCAGTGAACACAAAACGTCCTATTAATTAAATATGAAAAATAGATTTATTTTAGAAAGTTATTAATACCTATTTTATCACATTAATTACAGATTATTTTACTAGAAAAAGAATTTCACCAAAGACTATTTTACCCTTAATGAATTTAAATATAATTAAATTAAATGGATGGTGTAGATTTGTTCTCGCAATTCTCGCAAAGTAGGTGTTCTCGCATGAACCCATATATATATATATATATATATATATATATATATATATATATATATATATATATATATATATATATATATATATATATATATATATATATATATATATATATATATATATATATATATATTATCATAATAATATTATGTTATTATATAATATAATATAATATATTATTATTATTATATAATAGTATATTATATTATTATTATATAATATTATATTATATTATTATTATATAATAATAATATATATTATATAATAATATATAATAATATATAATATATATTATTATATAATAAAAATTTATGATAATATATATAATAAATAATAATATATATTATTTTGTAATAATATATAATATACAATAATAATATTTAATATAATAATATAATTTTCCCCTATATATGCACCTACACATGATTCAAGTTTGACACCTCACCCGTTTCAAGCTCTTTGATTGACTAATAATGCCACGTGTAATTCACTGGTTGGCCCACGATTTCCTCACAAATTTCTTGAATTATTTGATTTTGAAAAATTCGATTTCTGTTTTTAAATTATTTAATTTAGGAAAATTTTAATTATCACTTATATAGCATCAAAATTTTCGGACCTTTCTGTTATTATTCTCTTTACTATTCAGTTATCCATATTTAATTAGTTATTTTCAATTCCATAATTATCTACTTATTTTCCGGAATTTGATTGCTTAAATTTTAAATTAGTTTTGGCTATTTAAACAACTAATTAGGTTATTTTCTTCATATGCAGCAGCCGTAATTTTTTTTAATTTTTTTCTTCTGCACAAACATGTTATTTTCTGTTCTGTTTAGTTAATTCATGTACATATATATATTTTTTTTGTTACTATTTTCAGCATTGTTTTATTATTGAAGTAGCCTGAATCAGGTAAACTGAATCTGCAACAGCCTCCTTATATTAGCGTGACTTTTAATGTAGCAATTAGTTGTTTTATGTGGAGCACGCTAACTTCATGTGCAACATACTTATGTGCAGAAATTTGCATTTTTAATATCTGCATCAATTAACATTATGTTTTATATTTTTGGTTTTATGTTCATATACCGAAAAGTTAACTTTATTAGTCAATTAACTGAGGCAATCTGACTTAATATTTTAGTGGGAACTTTTAAAGTTAATTATTTTATTATTTTTATAAAATTTTAAACTGTTTAGGTTTTAGCATTAGGGTTATGAACTTATGGTTATAAGTGAATACACCTGTTGACTTTAAAAGTCAAAATACTTTAACAATTAACTATCTTTTAGGTTTTATTTTTATATATTTTATTTGCAATAATTTTTTTTAATATTAGTGTAACAATATAGTCTAAATAATCCATTTACTTTTAATGATTTAAAATAATTTTTTAACTATTTATGATTTTAAGTTTAGGGTTATAGTTAACAAAACTCTTTCACTTTAGAAATAAAAGTAATTCCATTAGCAGTATATATTTAATCGATGGTGACCAGTAGCTTTGATTCCATAACGAAATAGTTTGAGAGAGAAATTGCATTAGAATGTCAATCAAAATGTATTTAATGCATTAGTTATCATCACGAAACCATATTATTACGATACTAATCAAAATGTTGGAATGTATATTAATTATACCGTGACAAATTAATTTTTTTCTCATTTAAACATTTTTTAATTGGTTGAAACTTAGTATTCCAAATGTTAGAATGTACATTAATTACACTATGTCAATCAAAATGTTGGAATGTACATTAATTACACTATGTGACAAATTATTTTGGGTCAAACCAAAATAGAAATGTGGATAATAAAACTGGGATGGATGGAGTATGAATTTAGTTGCATCTGCTAAAAGTATAAACTACCAAAAAGTCTTTGGCCTAACACTTTTGTATTTGCCCCTCATTGAGGCTGATGATTCAAGTCCCTTAGTAGACATATATAGTATTTGGAGTAATTACAATTTGTCTATAGTAATAAGGTAATATTAAACATGTTTTCACATATAAGCAAACTCAAATTTATGGTGTGTTTAAATAAAGAAGCTCAATCACTGTAAAAACAATATGATTATTTAATGATTAGGTTATAAATAAAGGTTTTTTATAATTGTTAAAAACAAGAAAGGATTGAAGATTATTTGTTTCGACAAAGATGATAATTATAATAACTTAACAATAAATGTTGTTTACAAAGAAGTTTTATTTCGTCTATTAATTTCGTATACCATTTATTCATGTAACAAAAATTGTTTGTCATTATTTTAATTATGGATTTTTATGTTATTTCAACAGTATCACTATTTTATTATTTTCCGATATCTCTCTTGAAGCATGCCCGCCTGAATGGGCGGGCTTTGAAGCTAGTATACATATATAAGTAGAAGATTAAGGCATTATGTAGTTCATTACCCCCAATTTGGTGGGGAATGAGACATTACCTAGTAGTATGTAATGATTGCTTACCTTTGAAACTAACCAAGCATGTTCAATGGTAATCAATACCATTACCTACCCTCAATACCTCCAACCAGGCACACCCTAATATACATTTAGCATTCATAAAATCGTTACTTTATTGTTCATAAAATATGGACGCCGTTAATGAAATTGAAGTAGAGGCAAACTGGACGGCGTTAATGAAATTGGGTGCATTAATGAAACAAAAGTAAGTAGAAGCACAATTCTGTCCACATATAAAAGCCGCCATTGAGTTTCATTTAAGAGAATGAAATAGGTAGTATTCATTTATATTTCATCTAAATTCTATATTTTATTATTATTTTATTTTTTTGCACGGAACTACTCCTAAATCCATTTATGTCTGCTATGGGACTTGAACCCTTAACCTCAAGTTTGAGGGCAAACACCTTTACCGCTAGACCATTGGCCCTTTGGCGAGACTCAAAATTTGGTGAGGACTATAAAGATAATTTTCAACAAATCATTTAAGGAAATTTTGGATCAACATCAAAAATTATGAATAATTAGCGTTTAAGAACTTTTATGAATAAGTTTTTGATTAATGAAAAATTGAAGTTGATAAGAAAAATCATAAGTTATTATAAGGTTAATCATTGGAGATTCTTTAATAAAATACGTTAATTTTGCATATGTAACAATATACTACCTCCGTATCACAATAAGTGATACATTTGAAGTTTCGAGGTTTTTTAGACAAAAGATTAAAGTAAAAGTTAAAATATATACTAAAGTAGAGAATTAGTGGAAGATGACTCCCTTTTTTGTTTTTTATTGAAGTGATATTAATGAGTTTTAAAAGTAAGAATCTATTATATATAATAAAAGAAGCTTTTGACTTGCCACGTGGCATTTTCTGAGCACCTCTTAAATTAGTTTTCCCGCTCAAACATTTTAGATTAGCTTCTTAATTTAAAATTTTTAAATTCATAGTTATGGAATAAAATTCTGAATTAAAGCTAGCTTCCTAATTTAACATTTTAAATGCTGAAATATGGAAAACAAACTGGATTTACAACAACCTTATACTACTATTAGAATTAGAATTGCTCATTCCATTTTACGTTTATAATTTTCATATAAGTAAAAAATTAAATATTGTGTAAATTATGTAAACGAGCTTCCTATTTTAACATTTCAAATGCTTTAATATGGAAAACAAATTCGGAATTAAAGCAAGCTTTAATTAGAATTCAAATTAAATTTTTGTCGCAACGAATAAATATAAAATAATTCTTAAAATACGTAAATACTTAATTTCAGAACTACGTAAATAACCCGGTAATAATTCCTGAATTAATTATCCTATAAATATGTAAATACGTGATTTCTAAAGTATTTACGTAATGTTTTAAAACCCGATGTGTCAACCAGTTGACCGGCAGGTCAAGCCGTAACACCAAAAATATAGAAACATAAATTATCATGAATTTTTTGAACGAATCGGGTCAATGGGTCCCCGTGTTTTGTAATAACCAGACAGGTCTAACACATGTAGAGTAGTAGACTGTCAACGAAAAACTCGCCATCTTTGAGCTGCCTCCTACCTTAAGTCATAGTTGATCTGGTATGGTCTACCCATGTTTTAAACATATATTCATCAATATATTATGTAGCAACTAACATGAATAGTTCCTTCGTAATAATAGGTTTACACATGTTTTGTTTTGTCTTTTTACAGGTGGGAAATCACACATTGATCTTAAGTAAAATTTAAAAAGAATAACACTTAAACAAAATTGCATATCTTATGTACATAATGTACAAAATTTATCTTAACTTTTCTTATTTCGTTAAAAATTTACTTAGTAATGTTTTATTTGATTTTTTTCACGGGTTATCTTAACGCTAAAGTCTTGTCTTCTAGAAAAGTTACGTTCAGTAAAATTATTAACAGCCCGTGATTTTTCACGGGTTATAACCTAGTAGTGACATATAAGGGTAATTTTACCTTATTAAAGTGAATAGTTAGTGAAAGATAAGTCCTACATATTTACCAAATAAGGTAACTTTTTAGTTGTAGCGTTTATTTTGAAACGCCCGTAAATAAAAAGTGTATCACTTATTGTAATATGGAGATAGTATATTTCTTTGCTAAAGATGAGAGTATAATAGTTTTGGGATCTATTTATTGCTTGAAATAAATAATAAATAAATACAAACATATACATATAAATTTATAGTTTTACACTTTTACTTCTATATCTATACACTATAGTGTTATAGTATAAATAGATAAGGATATAGTTATATTTTTATTTTCATGAATATAAAATACTTCCATCGTCCCATAAAAAAGTTTACATTTCATTTGGGTATAATCGTTTAGGAGATAGTTAGTGGTGTGGTCTTTTTGTAATACTTTTGATTAAAATATAAGTTTAGTTTGGAGAGAGAAAGTGTTTTGTTGGTGGTAGGGGTGCCCAACGGGTCAACCCGACCCGACCCGGCTCTTATCGGGTCAGGTCCGTCGGGTTTGAGGTTTAAAAAATCATAACCCGAAACCCGACCCGATAAGGATTCGGGTTTGTCGGGTTGACCCGATCGGGTTGGTCGGGTTACACTTGAGTTAGGAATTTTTGGTAAAATTAAAGAAATGATTTATCATATTAAATTTTATGAGTTTTTATTTAACACTTGTAATTATTAATTGATTTTTATTGAATACTTTATCATATAATTTGCTAATTAATTGATTTAATAGTAAAAATTTCTTAATTATTATAGGAAATATAATACCTAAACCTTTAATCGGGTCTAATCGGGTCAACCCGAACCCGACAAAGTTAAGGAATTTTAACCCGAAACCCGATTCGATAACGAATCGGGTTGGTCGGGTCGGGTTTAAAAAACCCGATAATAACATGGAACCCGAATAGACCCGACCCGATTAGCATAATCGGGTTCGGGTTCGGGCTTAAGTCGGGTCAGGTCAACCCTTTGGGCACCCTAATTGGTGGAATGATTGGTAATAATATTATTTTATTAGGTGGGTCCCCCAAATTTGAGAAATGTAAACTCTTTTGTGGGACAAAATTTTAAGGAGAAATGTAAACTTTTTTGTGGGTCGGAAGGAGTAATAAATCAGATAAATCGAATATAAATTTTAACTTAAAAAATGTATGTTTTAAATTCCGCAGCATCACGCGGACACCATAATGCTTGTTAAGTACGTTATTTATAAGTTCATTCAGTTATAAAAAAACACCACCTTAGTTTGATATAAATAAGTTTTTACAGTTATGGCCTTACGGGAGTTAATAAATAAATAATTAAATAAAATTACCCAAACCCTTGTAATCTGAGAGACATATTTTACAACCATTACAAACAAAATTAATATAGTCAAAATTAACCATATAAAATATATCTTTTTTGTTATTGTTAAATAAATATATTATATTACAGTTAAAATTTATCTCTACGTCAATATTTATGTACTTCGTATTATTTATTTTCAAAATTTGCCGGGAATTATAAAGAATCCTACTATATCTTCAATTTTTCCCTTAATTCTCGGTATTCCTCAATATACAATCATAATTTTAAATTATAATTATCATGAATCCTACTTTATCTTGGTCAAGTCTCTAATCTTTCATCATCTTATATAAACCCCAAAACCTTGTTAATCATCTGCCGTTTCATCATCTCGCTATTAACGCTTTTGTGGTTTTTTTACAATGGATCTCAAGGAATCGAATGATACTCTAAAGCCGAATCATCGCAAGTCACGTTCTTTGGATTCAGAGTTAATAGAATTGGGTATTGATAGTGGTAAGAAAGTGTTTTGGAGTTTAGATAAAATCGGGCAGTTGGATTCGAAATTCGATAAAAGTTTGACAAAGATTTGGTTTAAACAAAACGAAATTCAGGAAGAATGGGAGATTGATTTACGTGATTTGCATATTAAAGATGTTATTGCTCATGGTACTTATTGTAATGTTCATAAAGGTGTTTATAATGGTCAAGATGTCGCAGGTAAATTTCATACATTTTTTACAAATTTACATTGGCTTTTTATTGTATAGCTATGATTTGTTATGATACTTTATGCATTTATTTATTAAACGTCAAAAGAGTATCACAACTAATGAAACCTTGAGATATGTGTGCTAGTTCCCGTTTAAAAATCGAACCATATCAAAAAATCAGCCTTGATCAAACCAAAAACCGAGAAAATTTCTTCGACTTTTTTAGTTTTTCTTAGTTATTTACCCTTAGAACAATCATTTGATGCATATTTTATTTGTTATATTGTTATTGATGACTTAAACACCTTGAACTTTACAGTGGCGTTATATTGGTACGCAAATACTATTGCCAAGACGTATGATCTTTGTGCATCTTTCCAAAAAGAAGTTGCGGTTTGGCACCGACTTGACCATCCAAATATCACAAAGGTCTATATTTTTAACAATATTGCTAGTTCATTCAAAGATTTTTGTAGTCCTATATACGATTTGAATCTTGTTTTTAGCCCAAACAAGTCAAATAAAATTTTTAAGGGCCAAAACAAGTTGAAAGTCAGTCAAAGGTTTTTTTGATATAAAATTATTATAACCTCTTAAATTATTTTATTTTAATACATTTCAACAATACTATAAGAATGCCATTTTTGTTTTTTGTTTTTTTTTGGGTGTAGTGCATTGGAGGTTTAATGGGGACAGTCGAGCTTATGATCTCGAATCCGGACCAAAATCATCTAGCCGGTTGCATAGTCCTTGAATACCTACAAGGCGGGACACTAAAGAAACACTTGATCGAACATTCTAGATCGAAACTGCCTTACAAGACCGTCATTCAATTTTCTCTTGATCTCGCTAGAGGGTGACTTCTATTCATAACTTTGTTTTTATTTATATTTATATTTATATTTTCTAACTCGATCTTAATCAACGACTAAACACAATTCTTAATGCAGATTAAGATACCTTCACTCCAAAAAGATTGTACACCGCGATGTTAAAACCGAAAACATGTTGTTTGACACAAATAATGTGCTTAAAATTGCCGATTTTGGAGTCGCTCGTGTTGAAGCTCAAAATTCTATCGACATGACCGGTAAAACGGGAACTCCTGGTTATATGGCACCAGAGGTACGTATCCGAAACACTTTTTAGTCTTGTATTTTATTATTGTGTATAAATAATAGTTATGTCAAATATAATTGATTAGATTTGATTACAAATTTTATGGCTATGCTCAAGAAAAATGACAAAAACTTTCATATGTTTTAGGTTCTTGATGGAAAACCGTACAACAGAAAATGCGACGTATATAGTTTCGGTATATGCTTATGGGAAATATATTGTTGTGACATGCCTTATGATAGTGATCTTAGCTTTGCCGAACTATCTTCTGCAGTTGTTTATGAGGTAAAACAATTTTAGACACGAAAATACTCTAAGATTAATGTTTAAAACTTATGTTATAAGTTTAATAAAAGAAAGGACGTGGTGTAACCAATCTAACCAACACCTTCTTTATTAAACTTGTAACATTAGGCTGATACTACATTTTCTAAAACATAAATTTACTATAAGTACGTTTATAAATTAAATTATTATTATTGTAACGTTTTTTCTATGTGTTTATTTTTTTGGTTTCAGAATATGCGGCCAAACATACCGAGGTGTTGTCCGAGCTCGTTTGCCCGTATTTTAAAGAAATGTTGGGATAAGAATCCGGAAAAGAGGCCGGAGATGGTGGATGTGGTGAAGATGTTGGAGGATTTAGATACGAGCAACGGTGGAGGAATGTTGCCGGATGACGCACCCACAAGTTGTTTGTGCTTTTCCGACCGCCGTGGTCGTTGATCTCCACCGGACCACTTCCTATCACCAATTCACCATTATTTAGAGTGAATTCTACATGTTTTTTTCTTCTTTTCTTAGAATACTAGTTTCTTTCTTTCTTTTCAACATGATTTTAATCTTAAATAAAAATTTAAGAGTTTTGGATTTAGTCCCTAACTCTTAGAAATTATATGGACAGTCCTTAAATATGAAAGTCTGTCACGTTTTTGGTCCCTAATACTAACAGATGTTAAAATTAACTGTTAAATTTTGTTTAATGACTAAAATACCCTTACCATTTAAAAAAAACCCACATGTAAAAGCCCTCTTCTCTTTCACTTATAATAATACATTGTTTGAATTTTTATAAGTGATTCCCTGTTAAGGGCTTGCTTAATCGTGATTTTAAGATATGTTCAAAATATACATTTTAATAACTCATTAGCATACTACTAATCTTCAATTCAGAATAAATGCACTTTTTTAAACTTAATATATAAATAAATAATAATAATTGTCTCTAGTTCCTTTTACTAATTGTTAACAAACAAGCATTATGTTTTGCCGCGCAATACTGTGAGATTTAAAATATATACTTCTTACGTTAAAATTTAGATTTGGTTTATATAATTTATTATTTTTTATCCATGGACAAAAAAACAATATTTATTCCTATTGATTGTAGCCGCATAACAAAAAAAACTATATTTACTCCGTTGCGGATTTTTTAATCCAAAAGTCAAAGGGAAAACTTTTTAATATGAATCTCTTATTTATTGCAATCTCATTAAACCTTTCGTTCACTTGCCACTTTATAAAATATGAACTTAATTTTTGCTAGATGCCAAAATAAATTGTCAAATAACGAAAATACGTTTTGGAATTTTTATAAAATAATGAAAAATAAGAAGTTTTGTAATGTTATACATTTTCTATTTAGTTTTAACTAATTACACATATGGTTTATAAATAATTGTTTAAGGTAATTCTTAATTTTTATATAGTATCAAATGCATATTTCAAACATTGATCACTAATAATCAATGATTAAAATTAATCACATATTTAATACATTAAGGGATATTTTGATCATTGGACATTCACATAAATTTTATCCATTTTTTATTATTTTTTAAATTTTTTTTGTTCTTTATTATTATTATTATAAATATATATATTAACGAATATGTTTCTATAATTATATATTTAAGAATTTATTGTTTAATTTGTATTAAATAATTAAAGTTGGAATGCACACTTGTTTCTAGAGCATCTCCAACCATAAACTCTATAAAACTCACTCTATCTCTATAATTGGTGGGTCTATTCACTTTAAATATAACCTCAACTCCAACCATAAACTCTATCAATCCCTCTAAAACTAATGGGACCCATAGAAATCATATATTTAATTAATTTATTATACATTATAAAAGAAATTAGAGTGAAGGGTGTGTGGGGTCCATTGATAGAGACATGGATAGAGTGGACACTCTCTCACTTCAAATATAGAGGGAGTTTTTCTCTCACTCTATATTTAGAGTGAGTGATAGAGGTGAGTTGGAGAAGATAAAACTTCAAATATAGAGATAGAGGAGATGATAGAGGTTGGTTGGAGATGCTCCTAGACGTAACAAGTGAACTAAAAAAAATGATTTTCCTCCATTTCAATCAACTGACTTAACAGTGAACTAACATCGTTAATTATTTATGAACAGTGTTTTAACGGAAAATTAAATGGTAAATGTATAATATAGTAATCAGGTAAATAAGACTGGTTTTTTTAGTAGAATAGAGTTAAATTAAAGGGTTTTATTAATGAGATTCTTTAGGGTTGTCTCTAACATGCATAAAAGGTTTGTACATTCATTAATAGATTAGTGATCTTAAAATTCAGGGGCTATTTTTACTCTAATTTTACCTTCTTATTGACAGCCCTAAGGTCTGTCGTTATTATTTTCCTAAATTTAATATAAAAACATACAAAAAATTGTGATGGTTGTCGATGGATCGAATCGCACATCTTCAAGCATTTTGTCCATAAACATGCAAGTCATGTGCCATATTTTCTTAGTAAAATTTAGCTGTATCTCTTTTGTTTCCTCAAATAACTTACGTGTTTCTCCATTTGATCCTCATCATCATTCATTTCTTCCCTTTGCAACCAAACCCTAAAAACTGAATTCACAGCCGATCACCTTCGTCGATTAGGGTTTCTTTTAGTGGTGGAGTGGCTAGTGATGTTAGCGTCAGAAAGATAGATGGATCAAGCACCTGGTAAAATTCCCGATTAATTTGCTTGATTTGATTTTTGGTTGTTGATTTTGCAATTTGTGATGGTATATGATTCTACGACGAAAATGCAGATCTGTCGATGTATTTTGCGATTTTGAGTGAAACCGTTTTTCAAGTTTCAAGCTTTTTAATTAGGTTTGGGGGTTTTGATTCTGTGTGGGTTCTAATGTGTGTATGCAGAGAGATGAAGGAGATGAGGGTAAAAATATCATTTAAAAAATTTTAACAGCTAATATTAACGTCTGTTGGTATTAGGGATCAAAAGCATGACAAAGTGCCGTATTTAGGGACTATCCGTGTAATTTCTGAGACTTAAGGATCAAATCCAAAACTTTTACCAAACCACAGGGACCATCCATGTAATTTACTCAAGATTTAATATTTTCTCTAATTTAAAATAAGTGATACATTATTTGGTACACGCCTTTTGAGGCACAATAGTATAATGAATGTTAAATTACATTAATTGGATGATTATTTGGAATTGGTCTCACTATTTTTTAATAAAGTAATGTTAATGATGTTTAAAAATAAAATGTAAGAGTAAAAATGTTATTTCACTTTTAATAAATAAGGTAAATTTTCAAAGTATGTCACTTATTTTAAATCGGATGAAGTAATTGTTTAACAATTGAGTTTTATTGCGTGTCAATTTCCTTAGTATTACGTGGCATACTATGCTTATCACGTTTCCTTGTCATAGTTTCGACTTCCGTAGAACTAGGGGTGTCAATCGGGTTTTTCGGGTCGAGTTTGGCTCTTATCGGGTCGGGTCTGTCGGGTTTTGAGGTGAAAAATTCTAACCCGAAACCCGACCCTATAAGGAATCGGGTTAGTCGGTTCGGGTTGGTCGGGTTTCGGGTTTGTCGGGTTGGTCGGGTCAAATAGTTCCACTTATAAGAAACACAAATTTATAAATAGAAAATGTCCCTGTACAACTTTTTATATATAGACTACATATTTTACAAGATCCATGATAATCATATGTACATAAACTACAAATTAGTCAAGAACAAGATAATTAGTTGTTAATTTCATATTCTGTAAATCAAATATAATTAATTTCACGATACTTACGAACACACTTACTTAGAAAATGAGTCCCTAAAACCTCCCAAAACTTCATTACTTTATCATTGTTAAAAAAAAATTTAAATTGTTTCGTAATTGTTACATATTTTAAGATTCATATTCATTTTATCTGCTAAATGTTAAAGAGAAAAAAATATTTAAACTTGAGTCGGGTCTAATCGGGTTAACCCGAAACCCGATAAAGGTAACCAATCTTCACCCGATATCCGACCCGATATCAACGTCGGGTTTGTCGGGTCGGGTTTAAAAAACCCGATATCAATATTTGACCCGATTAAACTCGACCCGACTAGCATAATCGACTTCGGGTTCGGGTTTGGGTCGGGTCGGGTTGACCCTTTTGACACCCCTACGTAGAACGTACATACATTCAGAAAATAGCAATATGCATCCTTTGTCTTTTAAGAGACGTACATTCTACCTCCTTTTAATGCATTTTCTTCAACACTAATCTCTCTTTGTATATTCTTATGCAACTTGTATTCTTGATTTGAACTTAAGCAAGATTGTTAAATACTTCCAATATTTTCATTATAAGTAAACTTCACATGTGGCCAAACTGGAAACTCATAAAGTTAAGATCCCTTTACAACAAATCTACCAAATTTTTTGCGTGAATGTGTCAAATGATCAAATTACATCAATATAAACTCAAGATAAGAACTAAAACCTTATGGGCCAAAAGGGTACAAAAAATGGAAATTGGTTTCATTTTAGTTCATCACGGTTTGGAAAATTGCAAAAATAGACCTAACATGAATTGAACATGAGATACGGGGTTGGTCCATAGCGTGTCAAAAACCCACTAATTTGTGCTTTGGTATAAACATTAACATATGATGTGTTACCATGTGTATTAAAATATAATTTTATGATGTACAAATCATCTATCTCAAATATATAAAATATATAAGATCGTCACTTGCAAAAAGTTGCAAAACAAGTTTGTTTTGAAATCCCTTGGATTACAATAGTGGATCACCAATGGAGACGATACTATGATTAAGAAAAAATAATAATGAAAGAAATTGATGTTATAACTTCTTGACTTCTTAAAATTAATAGCTTTTAAACTTTGATGATTTTAAAGAAAATGAAAATGATTTTTGTATATTAGCTAATTACATATATCAATATCAAGTTAAGAGATAAAGATTGCACTAGAAATTCCATTACAAGATATAGGATATTTTTCTTTTGTAAATCACTTTAGTGAACAATTGCTTGTGGGCTTAGTAGGATCATAAGTGGGTATCTTTATCACACCTGCAACTGCATTAAGTTCAAAACGTAATCTATTTGACTGTTGAAGTATAAAATATTAAACTGTATATAATAGCAATTTTTCTATAAAAAAAATAATAGCTAAAAACCACCTATAAATATACCTTTTTAGAGGACACGAGGTCGTGTGGTTAAACTCATGCCAATTGCTTGTTCGCAATGGATTTAACATTGGGTTAGATTTTATTTTTTTATTTTTTAAATTGTGATTGGTTTGAGATGTCTTTTGTAGGTCTTAAATAGATATTATATGAATGTTAAAAAAGAGAGTGTAATTCTGAGATGGGTTAAAATCATATTAAAAAAAATGAAGTATAATTTGAGAAAAGTTGGCTACCATCATTAATCGTGTTTGTAGTTTATCTAGTTACATGCAAATATGCAACCCCTTTGAACTACATCTTACAACCATTAAAAATATATTTTGAGCAAATATATACCGTGTAAATTTTTAATAGAAAAAATTTAATAAATGTGAGACTAAAAGATAGTAGGTGCACAGCATTTAAAAAAAAGAACCACATATGTAATATTTTAAAACAAAGAATTATATGTAAAATTTGAGGTAAACAGACTAAATATTTAAAATATTTTTTATTTTAGGATTCCGCATACTTTCTCCGTATCAAAATAAGTGAATCACTTTGAAGTGAAATTAAATGGGGTAATTATAAGATGGACCCCACACCTTATACTATTTTGTTGTCTTTTCTAAATGGTGAAAAAGTCAAATATAGGAAGATGACAAAAATGGATGGGGCCCCACACCTTTAATGATGTGTTAAAGAGGGATATGTAAGGGTAAAGGGGTAATTTTAAATATAAAAACTTATCAAATAAGATAAATTATTAAAATGATTCACTTATTTTGATACACTTCGAAAAAGAAAGTGATTCACATATTTTGATACAGAGGAAGAAGTATAACTTTTAGTATATTTAAAACGGAGGTAACAGAGTAATAGTGAAGTGTTAATACTTGATAAAAGTACATTTTTGAGCTAAGGTACTTAATTCTTGAGAAACTAAAATATAGGGACTGATTGTAACATATTTTAAAGTTTAGGCTGTTATTTGTCAATATAGTTTAAAACCGATCACCGAATCCCGGCCCCTATCTATAAATACACACTCTTCATTCTTCCGATTAACCGGATCACCGAACTGCTCTCAACAACTGATTCGCCGGAGATATCAGTGTTTTATTCATCTAATTACATAGAAGTCCGTGGTAACAATGGGAGCGAGTAACGGCACCGTAGAGACGTTGATGTCTGATTTCCTCCGTAAATCTGGTGGCGTCGCCATTATCGACGGTGGACTTGCGACGGAGCTTGAACGACATGGCGCTGACCTTAACGATCCTCTCTGGAGCGCAAAGTGCCTCCTCACTTCTGCAAACCTTGTTCGTCAGGTAATTTATATGAACGAATTGCAATTGAAACGATGATAATGATGATGACGATGATTAATTTTAGATATGTAATTTCTGTTCATAGTTTTCTAGTGTTCATTTGAACAAAATTCGAGAAAACACGCATGGCTACCTGCTAACTGACTTCAAGTTTATCAGTACTTGAATAATGAAATTAAAATGCTAAACTACTCTTTGGTGAAGAAATCAGATTTTTATTTTTAGTAAAATTCTCGAGGTTTGTTCATAAATTGGAAGGATGTAGTGTTTAATTATAAATCAATAATTATCTGTTTTACTGTTTGATTTGAGCTGATTTGTATGTAATAAGCTGCTTATGTAGAAATTAGTGTAGACATTTTGATATAACATTATTGAATATTTGAATCACTACAAATTTAGGTTTGCTTTCCTTACTATTTTTGGAGGAGCAGCTTGATGTTAGCTTCTTGTTGTTTCAGAAGATAGAAGCTACAATCACGAACTATAATTTTAATCCATAAGTTTAACACCAATAACTAGATCCCAAATTGGCATCAGATAGTTTATACAAATCAGATTTAGGCAAATTGCACAAATTAAAACAAACTTTACATTTCTGATCGATTTTAGCTATCAACTTTCAACTATGCTCCCAAAATATAAATGAAAGTGATTGGTAAATCAGTTAAAAAAATGCAAAGTTCATTTTAATTCTGCAGATTGCTAAATGTTGATAAGAAGTGTAAAGTTTGTTTCTATGTCGTGCAATATGGTCGTTATTAAATTTTCATATAACACAGAGCCTAAAAAAATAAATGCACAAATTTGTTAACAAGCAAGTAGTTTATATTTGGTGTATTGTCAGTATATTAAAGCTCATGGCCCAGGTACAACCCTGCTAAGGACCATTTCTTGAATTAAATATCATAACTAGAACATTTAATGTTTCAGTGGTCCTTTTGACATGATATGCAGTTTGAATCAAGTGAACAATATCTATTTTTTGGCATTATTATTTTCTTTTATTCTTTTGTAGGTACATCTTGATTATCTTGAAGCTGGTGCAGATATAATAATCACAGCATCTTATCAGGTAATTCAAATATCCTAGTCAGCATCAATTTGTTATTTTTCTCATAATTATTTTTATTTTGGCAGGCAACAATTCAAGGGTTTGAAGCAAAAGGCTTTTCTAAGGAAGAAAGTGTGGCTATGCTTAAAAGAAGTGTAGATATTGCCCGTGAAGCACGGGATTTATATTATGAAAGATGTGGTAAAAATTCTAATGATTTTACTGAAGATGGTAAAATTATCAGAAATCGGCCTATTTTAGTTGCTGCTTCTGTTGGGAGCTATGGAGCTTATTTGGCTGATGGTTCTGAATATAGGTAACTTTTTTGAAATCGTGTATAGTTGAATACAATTTGCCCTAAATATTTGAAGAATTATCACCTGTTTTTCATCTTACAGTGGGGACTATGGGGATGCAATGAACCTTGAATATTTGAAGAATTTTCACCGAAAAAGAGTTCAAATTTTAGCCGAATCTGGTGCTGATTTAATAGCATTTGAAACAATACCAAACAAGCTTGAAGCACAGGTATAGAAATATCAAGAACACCTAAATTTTGGATCTTTATATGTATATGTGATATTACATATTTGATTTATCTTTGAGTAAATTACAGTTATCCCTGTGGTCTTCCAAATCCTACAATTTTGTCATTACACTTTTAATTTCGTTTTTCTTGTCCCTGTACTTTTTTATTTTGTGATTTTTGTCCCTATAGTCTTTAAATTTCATTTTTTCTGTCCATTTTGACCTAGAATGACCAAAATACCCTTATAAATATTTTTATCTGATTTTTTTAATTATTTTTGAAAAACAAAATTAACAGGTTTATGCTATGATTTTGCCACAATACTTTTAATTGCGTATTTGATATATTTTTGAGTAAATTACATAAATTGTCGTAGTCTTCCAAATCCTACGACTTTGCCACTATACTTTTAGCTTTTGCATTTTAATTTCGTTATTTTTCTCCTTATGGTCTTTAAAATTTCATTTTTTTCGTCCATTTTGACCTAAAATGACCAAAATACCCTTACAAGTAGTTTTTCTGATTTTTTTTAATTATTTTTTAACAGGCTTATGCTGAACTTCTTGAAGAAGGCATAAAAATCCCTGCATGGTTTTCATTTAATTCAAAAGATGGTGTAAATGTGGTCAATGGCGATTCGTTGACCGAATGTGCTAAAATTGCTGATTCATGCCCTAAAGTTGTTGCTGTTGGAATCAACTGTACTCCTCCTAGATTTATCAGTGGTTTAATTCAGTCAATAAAAAAGGTATCATTTTATTTTTATTTTTTTCATTTTTGCTTCATTTTTCATCTACTAAAATAAATACTTGTCTATACCGTTTTATGTTATTATTAACAAATATCTCAGGTGACAAATAAACCGATACTTATATATCCAAATAGTGGTGAAACTTATGATGCTGAAATAAAGCAGTGGGTGGTGAGTTATACTTTCTCCTTTTCATTAACTTATTATTTCATAAAGTATTATTTCATATAACATTATATTACTTATATGTATATATATTTTTATAACAGAAAAACACGGGAGTTCCGGATGTAGATTTTGTTTCATACGTGAACAAATGGTGTGAAATAGGTGCATCACTTGTAGGAGGTTGTTGTAGAACTACTCCAAACACAATTAAAGCCATTTGTAGAACTCTTCCCACAAGATCATCTTCCATGAAATAATCACTACCAAAAAAAAAAAACTTGAAATATGAATCGGAATCGAAATCTTTTATAATTATATCATCTTCAAGTTAATGAGGTTTGCACTTTTAACTTTAGTACGGCTTTGTTATAAATGTACTTTTCTCTGTAAAAGAATGATCTAAATTATGTACTTTTCTTGTAAACCTTTTTAAGTTGCATTACCAAATCTAGAAAAATGGTTAACCATGTGATGCGATTATGTAGTTTGTCTTTTGTAGGGATGCGCTAGATTATGTAGCGAATTTAAGTTATTTTGGCATAATTCATTGATTACGAGCTAGTAACAAAAAGATGTTTTCATGATTAACATTGTTATATGTTAAAAGTAAGTATTCATGATCAAAAAGAGTTTTTTCTGTCTATTTTCATTGAACCACCACTAATCAAATATTGATTCAGGCCAACAACATGAGACGTAAATCAAACTCGCCCACTTTCTCCTTGACTTAGTCGAGGAATTCAAATTCGAGATACTTTATAATTCTCGAACAAACTAGTTACACACCCGAGTGTTACGGTCATGATTTTAGTTTATTTAATCATTAAAATAAAAGAGCATTTAGATCAATACCAATTTTAGTTTATTTCATCATTAAAATAAAAGAGTATTCAGATCAATACCAATGGTTTCTGTCGGTGACCTTCGGTTGCCTCAGCAAAACTGATATCATTGGCATGGGAGTGTTTGTCTTCAACTTCAATTTCTAGCTTCGGTTCACCGAAGAAATGTGTGGTGTCAATTTACTTTATGTGCCGTTTATCATGTATAAAATTAATAATTTGGGACTCAGAAAATTGAACGAATGTGTGTATCAGTTTGGTGTCAATTGAAGTGCTAATTCGTGTGATATTTATTTAATAAAAACTAAGTGTATTTCTTTCACAAGAGGATTGGTACTATTTGGCACTTTCACAATCTTATCACATAAGTCTTTTCATTATTCACCAATCCCGCTCTCCCATACTGATTTCTTGTTGGTCACATGCATTTTGAAGCAACTACTTCAGTTGTAGGGCTAATTGGCTAAATAGTGTTTTGTTGAGGCCCCATTGGCTGCCCCCAACTTCAATTTTTTTTTTCTTTATTTTTTTGTTTAAGGTAAATTCTATGTTTCTTTCATAAATTTTGTGTACTATTAGTAGTTCCGACAAGATTTTAAGTCGCAAAACAACAAAGAGAATTGAAGTTTGGGACTTTTCGGTTATTAATGATAATTGGCCAACAATTGACTACACAATAGTCCCTTCTTTTCAAGACGATGAAGAAATTATACCCAACAAAAAGTGAAAACTGAAATAATGATATCGAGTAATGAAAAATTTGATCAAAGTGAGTTGTCAATTTGTACATTGTAATACATGTTGGTATGTAACTATCGATAAGAAAAATGCGTAAAGCTAGATCGGTAGTTAAGGGACCGAACCAACAGTCTCAAATTGGTCCTATATTTAGTTGTCTAACTCATAAACTTGAAAAATGAGTTAGGTGTCGTTTATTTTCCTGAAAAGCATTTAACTCTTATTTAATAAGAGGATTTCAGATTCAAGACGTTTGTGTGTTTTTTTCTAGAAAAAAATCTGAAAACCTCAGATTGATTCATTTGTTTATAATAGTAGTTTCTACTTTCGATATCATATTTATAGTAATTAATATTTTGTGAATTTTTAAACTAATGACATTCCCAAATACAATAAGTTAATAATCCCCTTTGAACTTTTTAGCAAAATCAATTATATATATAAAAATAATAGAATAATGGTATTTAGGCCTACTATTTAGACTTACTCATTAGATGAAGACACATGTCAAAATTTAGGGATAAATATTTAGGAGAGAGAATCAGTGGAATACACATGTCATCCTATCAACTGGGTAGACCTATGAGTAGGTATAAATGGTAGGACTAAATATCATTTCTCAAAAATATAATATTTAAATAAGTTTATCACAAGCAAAATCTTTTGCAAATAAGCTCATATTATACAACTTCCTGAAAACTTTTTCGAAAACATACAACTTCTGGGAAAAAGGTTGAATATGCATATAAGTATAAGCACTTTTTTTTGGGTAATATGTGTTCCGATTCCCAAAAGTGAGCCGACTACTCACAGAGCGACCATTTGATTTGTGAGTAGTCTGGAGTTAATGAGGGTGAACCTCCATAGCTACAAAGAGATATTTTTTCGCTCATAAGAATTGAGTTGCTTTTTTATCGATTTTAAAATCAACATTAATTAATCGTCTTTAAAATTGTGACAATTACATAAAGGTGTGATTCCCCTTATTTTAAGGAATACATTGAAATGAAATAAATGCAACTTAAACCAAAATTCATGTTACATAAACTTATTGGTCAAATGCTTTAAAGAAAAAGAGAAGACTCATGCATGTTTTCCCCTAATTTTACAGAAGGGAAATACTCAAATACTGTTATAAAATCTATATATGTGGATGGACACATTTTCAACCCTAGCATGAACACAATTCAACCTTAGGGTAAATCATTTTTAATATTTCCAAATCTATCATAAATGTTCTTGTCTACTAATTAATGTAGCATGGTAAATCAATAGTAAATTTTGTAGTATAAATACCCCATCATGTAAAGAAACAAAGTGCACCTAATAATACACTTGCATAAGTGATTATAATTCTCTCCATCTTCCTACTTGTTTCTTACTTTTATAATCTTCAAGTTCTTTGATCAATTGCTAATAGGGCCTTAATTGTAGTAAAATTATAACACGTTATCAGCACGAAAGTTCTTAATCAAGGAAGATCAACTCAATCACAAGGTACATTTACTTAATTAAGTTAATTACTTAAGGTAAATATTTCTTATAACAATAAGTTATAATATAATAATAAATAAAAAAAAAGAATGAAACCAAACACATTTAATCAAGGACATTATGATGACATTTGGACTACTAATCTTGGGACTACTAACATACTTACATTTATTATTGTACTAATTTTATTCTTATGTTTACTAACCCTTTTAATTTATGAAAACTAACATTCACATTTATGTATTCTAACTTTTACTTATGCTTATGCTAACATTTACATTTATGTATTCTAACTTTTACTTATGCTTACTAACTTTTACTTATGCACACTAACATTTAATTTTATTGCATCTAACCTTTATTTATGTTACTAACATTTATTTATATATACTAACTTTCCTTTATGTATACTAATACTTATGCATATTTTTTTTTCTCTTTCTTTTATTTACTAATTTATTTAAGATTCACTAATATTTTTACAAATATGTCTATGTAATTTATTTCTTTAATTATTTTTTTATAAAAAAAATTATATATATATATATATATATATATATATATATATATATATATATATATATATATATATATATATATATATATATATATATATATATATATATATATATATATATATATATATATATATATATATATAACGGCTATATGTAACGGTTATAAAACGGTAAAAAAAAAATTATAAAAATATACAACGGCTATATTTTTACACTATAAATAAACACATCATCCACACTTCTTTATACTACAAAATAATTTCTCTCATCTTCAAAATCAAGATCAAGAATGATTCACCCGTTTTTAATTTTCATGATTGTAATGGTTATTGTACTTGGCATCTTAATTAGTCTCACGCCTGATGTATTTTATCCTTTCTTGTTCACGTATGGGATGATTGTTCTCCCACTTCTGTTTTGTGCAATACATATTGATATATATGGATTCTGATTTTTAACTTGTTTTAAATATATATAGTTATAAAATGTTAAACGTTGCGAAGATTGAATTTGATGCGTTAGAAGCATCTGGTAAAAATTACAACTCATGGATCACTGATATGAGAGCATATTTAGCATCAATGGGTATCTTAGATGCCTTAAATGAAAATAATAATTGTTCATCTCAAGAAAAATGGAAAGCAGTTTTCAATCTTCGTAAACACGTTGATGCTAGTTTAAAAAATGAATATTTAAACATTGAAGACCCATATATTTTCTGGAAGTCTCTTAAAGAAAGATTTGATAATAAGAAACGGGTCTTACTTCCCTTTGCCAGAGAAGAATGGAGATCATTAAGATTCCAAGATTTTAAACAAGTGTCTGATTATAGCTCAGCGTTGTTCAGGATATGTTCACAACTTGAATTTTGTGGAGATCCTGTGACAGATGCAGAAAAGTTGGAGAAAACTTACTCCACATTCCATGCATCAAATGTTACTTTGCAGGAGAATTTGCGATTGCAAAAATTCTCAACATATTCTGATTTGCAAGAATATCTTCTGACTGCTGAGCAACACAATATGCTCTTAATGAGGAATCATGAGTCCCGTCCCACAGGATCAGCAGCACTCCCTGAAATCAATGCTGCAGAAAATGTTGGTCCTCGAAATAACACCAGGGGATGTGGTCGTGGCCGTGGACGAGGTCGTTTTACTCAAAACTATACTAATAACCGAAACCAAAACTTTGGTCGAAGTCACCCTTATGGTCGTGGTCGTGGTCGTGGTCGTGGTCATGGACGTGGACGTGGATATGGACGTGGTCCAAGAAACAATACTTATCATGCCCCACAAGTTAACAAAGTTCATTCACAAAACCAGACCACCAAACATGATGCTGAAGCAAGTGCTTCTCAGAACAATCAAAGTGTGTGTTATAGATGTGGTAGCACGGGTCACTGGCAAAGTACTTGTCGCACACCTTCTCACTTTTGCAAGCTATATCAAGCTTCACTTAAGCAAAAGGAGAAAGAAGTAAACTTTGTGGATCAATCTGAAAACACTGATCTAAATGCTTCCGATTTCTTGAATGACATGGAGTAATATGAAGCTTAATCACTCATGTCTAAATCATAATTATGTTTATGTTTTCATCTTTGTAATTCGTCTATGCATTTCGTTAAACTAGGATTTCCCTTGTTTTCATGTAATGAATTTCTAATAATCTGTATAATAACTTATGTTTTTCCATTTTTCAAGTTTGATATGAACTCTACTGGAGCAAAACAACAATCGATGGTTGGAGATCTGTGTATTCTAGATAGTGGTTCCACGCACACTATCCTTAAGTCTAAGAAATATTTTTCTGAACTAAAATCAAAAAAGGCAAGCATAAACACCATATTGGGTCCAGCGGACTTGATAGAAGGTGTAGGAAAAGCTAATTTTATACTACCTAATGGTACACACGTTTTGGTAGATAATGCTTTATTTTCTCCTAAATCAAAGAGAAATTTATTAAGTTTTAAGGACATATATCATAATGGATATGACACTCAAAGTGTGACTGCACATAATGAGAAAATATTACACATTACTAATAAAAGTCATGTATTGGAAGAACTACCATTACTATAATGTGGTCTACACTACACACATATAAACATGGCAGAGTCACACATGGTAGTCAAAGTAAATAGTCACGATCCTAGTATATTTAGCTTATGGCATGACAGGTTAGGACATCCAGGCTCAACAATGATGAGGAGAATAATTGAAAACACTCATGGGCATCCATTGAAAGATCATAAGATCCCTCATATAGGTAAAAAAACTCGATGTGTATCATGCTCCCTTGGTAAGTTGATTATAAGACCTTCACCTATTAAAATTGAAACAGAAACCCCTGCGTTTCTTGAAAGAATCCAGTGAGATATTTGTGGACCGATTCATCCACCATGTGGACCATTTAGATACTTTATGGTCTTAATAGATGCATCAAGTAGATGGTCTCATGTTTGTCTATTATCAACACGTAATGTTGCATTTGCAAAATTTCTTGCACAAATCATTAAACTAAGAGCACATTTTCCTGATCATATTATAAAAAGAGTAAGATTGGATAATGCTGGTGAATTTACGTCTCAGGCATTTAATGATTATTGTATGTCTGTAGGAATTGTTGTTGAACACCCAGTTGCTCATGTACACACATAAAATGGTTTAGCTGAATCTTTGATTAAACGTCTTCAGTTAATTACTAGACCATTAATAATGAGAACAAAACTTCCTGTTTCTATATGGGGTCATGCTATTTTACATGCTGCATCATTAATTCGTATAAGACCAAGTGCATATCATAAATACTCTCCTTTACAACTTGCTTTTGGCCAAGAGCCAAACATCTCCCACCTTAGAGTTTTTGGTTGTGCTGTATATGTTCCTATTGCTCCACCACAGCGTACAAAAATGGGACCTCAAAGGAGGTTGGGAATATATGTTGGGTATGAAACAAGTTCAATCATAAGATATCTTGAACCTTTAACAGGTGATGTTTTTACAGCACGTTTTGCAGATTGCCACTTCGATGAGGCAAACTTTCCAACATTGGGAGAAGAAAAGAAAAACAAAGAAAAAGATGTATCATGGTGTGAGCCATCACTATTATATCTTGATCCTCGAACTAACCAATGTGAAAAAGAAGTTCAAAAAATAATGCACTTGCAGGAAATTGCAAATAAATTGCCTGATGCATTTACTGACACCAAAAGAGTGACAAAATCACATATACCGGCTGTTAATGCTCCAGCCCGAATTGAAATACCAAATGAAAAATCTGGTGATAAAGTCACTCAAGAGTCTAGAGCACGCTTAAAGCGTGGAAGGCCAATTGGTTCCAAGGATAAAAATCCTAGAAAAAGAAAGAATGCAGAAAATGCGAATGATCATAAGGAAAGTATTTCTGAAGAAACACAAAATATTGAAACTCCTCCACAAGAGGAAATGAATGATGTTAACAATGAGATTTCCATCAATTATGGTCAAACAAATATATTATGGAACCGGGATGAAATAGGAAATGTTGATGAAATATTTTCTTATGTCGTTGCATGTGAAATTATGAATGATGATCCTGAACCAAAGTCTGTCATTGAATGTCAGAATAGACATGACTGGGATAAATGGAAAGAATCCATGCAAGCTGAATTAAATTCGTTGAATAAACGTAATGTTTTTGGACGCATTGCCCTCACACCAGAAAATGTGAAACCTGTTGGTTATAAATGGGTTTTTATACGAAAACGAAATGAGAAAGATGAAATTATAAGATATAAAGCTAGACTTGTAGCCCAAGGTTTTTCTCAAAGACCAGGAATTGATTATGAAGAAACATATTCCCCAGTTATGGATGCAATAACGTTTAGATATCTAATCAGCCTGGTGGTTTCCAAAAATTTAGAAATGCGTCTAATGGATGTTGTCACAGCTTATTTGTATGGATCACTTGATAGTGATATTTATATGAAAGTTCCTGAAGGATTTAAAATGCCAAAAGCACTAAGTGAAATACCCAAGGAAATGTATTCAATTAAGTTACAACGATCCTTGTATGGGTTGAAGCAATCTGGACGCATGTGGTATAAACGTTTAAGTGATTACTTAATAAGTAAAGGTTATACCAATAATAGTATTTGCCCATGTGTTTTTATTAGGAAAACAATATCCGGGTTTGTAATCATAGCCGTCTATGTTGATGACTTGAACCTTATCGGGACACATAAGGAAATCCATGAAACAACTGTACTTTTAAAGAAAGAATTTGAAATGAAAGACCTTGGTAAAACCAAATATTGTCTTGGTTTACAAATTGAGCATATGAATAATGGAATACTTGTCCATCAATCAAATTATACAGAAAAGATTTTGAAACGTTTCAATATGGATAAAGCGAATCCATTAAGCACTCCAATGGTCGTTCGATCACTTAACGTTGACAACGATCCCTTTAGACCTCGTGAAGAAAATGAAGAGGTTCTTGGTCAAGAAGTACCATATCTCAGTGCAATTGGAGCTTTAATGTATCTTACAAATTGTACTAGACCCGACATTTCTTTTGCTGTTAATTTGTTAGCAAGATTTAGTTCAGGTCCTACAAAAAGACATTGGAATGGTATCAAACATATTTTTCGATACCTTCGAGGAACTGTTGATTTAGGTCTATTTTATTCTAATGATTCAAAACAAGAGTTAGTCGGCTATACAGATGCAGGTTATCTATCTGATCCTCATAAAACTAGGTCTCAAACGGGATATGTTTTTATGAGTGGAGGCACTGCTATTTCATGGCGCTCCCAAAAGCAAACACTTGTCGCGACATCATCAAATCATGCCGAAGTCATCGCACTTCATGAAGCCAGCAGAGAGTGTGTGTGGCTAAGATCGATGACAAAACTCATTTTGACTTCGTGTGGACTAGGGGGGGAGAAAAATCCAACTGTGATTCATGAAGACAATGCAGCTTGTGTTACACAGATGAAAGAAGGATATATAAAGACTGATAGAACCAAGCATATACCCCCAAGATTTTTCTCATACACTCAAGACCTGATAAAGGATAATCAGATCGAAATGAAATACGTCCAATCTAGTAATAATTCAGCAGATCTTTTCACAAAGTCACTCCCTACTGTAATGTTCAGAAAACATGTTCACAGTATTGGAATGCAACATGTTCATCAGATGTGATAGATGTCTACATGAGGGGGAGTCAACTATACACTGCACTCTTTTTCCCTTCGCTAAAGTTTTTATCCCACTGGGTTTTTCTTTAGCAAGGTTTTTAATGAGGCAGTACTTCAAAGTTGAACTCAGTTTTGTAAAAGTGTCATCCAAGGGGGAGTGTTATAAAATCTATATATGTGGATGGACACATTTTCAACCCTAGCATGAACACAATTCAACCTTAGGGTAAACCATTTTCAATATTTCCAAATCTATCATAAATGTTCTTGTCTACTAATTAATGTAGCATGGTAAATCAATAGTAAATTTTGTAGTATAAATACCTCATCATGTAAAGAAGCAAAGTGCACCTAATAATACACTTGCATAAGTGATTATAATTCTCTCCATCTTCCTACTTGTTTCTTACTTTTATAATCTTCAAGTTCTTTGATCAATTGCTAATAGGACCTTAATTGTAGTAAAATTATAACAAATACCATTTTGTTTTGTCGGAAGAAATTCCACATCTTTAATGTTAAAACTATTCCGTGAATAACTTATAAATTATGATAAATTTATAATAATTGTTAAATTGTAGTATTTTAAAATTTATAATAATTGAATTATAATCATGAATAAATTGCAAAAATGGTTTATGTTGTTTGGTGCCTTTTACGGAATGTGTCCCTTATTGGAACTTCTTACGAATTTCATCTACAATTTTACTAGTTTCTTGCAAATTTAGTCCATAGTCCGTTGAACTTAACTAGTTTATAGCAAAAACTTGACCATTTTACCTTTTTAAAGCTAACGATTTTGGCCTGTCGATCAAGTTGACAAGTTTGTAATCAATTTATATTTTGGTCCTTAAACAAAAAAAAGTTCCAATATTTTGGTCCTTATTTTTTTAAAAAAAGTATATTTTGGCTAATGTTTTAATTAGTTGTATATTTTTATTAGAAAAAGAAAAGTAAATGGTGGGGCCCAAATTTGGTGAAGTGACGGAGTGCTATTGGCATGACTACGTCAGTTTAGTGTTAGTTAGTTTGTATGCTGACATGGCGCTGAGTTGATAGCAACTGACGGCGTCAATTGCTTGTACCATTGGGAGCGGTCTTAGTAGACTGTAGATTAAGAATGCATGAGTGTAATATGTCAGTTGATGTGTTATGAGTTATGACTCACCTCAATTTGGCCATGGTCCATAGTTTGAGTAATTTATTAGGTTTATGGACCATCAACTCTTACCCCACCCCCACCCCCTATCTCACCTGCTCATATTTATTCTCATTTTCATTTTCCACTATCTCAAGAACTACATTTATTATTTCCACCTAAGGTAGAATAATGGTAAATTTTATTTTTTTGTAACGGCTAAATATATACACATCTTCTAAATATACAGTTATATATTTGTTTACAACATTATTTAAACTTATAATCTTATTGGACACCTAAACACCATATACGTAAAAGTTAATAACTATGAGTTCAAGTTTTATAGTATTAGATAACCCGCTTGTAAAAAAATACATGTTTAAGTTTTATAGTGTATACTCGTATTGACCTATAACATGTGTTGAAACGTAATGAAAGTTTAGCGACTTAATTAGATGTGAGAGTTTAGCGACTCCGTAAATGACTCGGTTTTTACTATTTTGTAAGAACTTGAAAACAACTCAAGGATTAAAGATCAAGAGAAACTTGTGAGTAATACCGACAATAATTCTTTGACGACGACTTATCAAAGCAGAAAATTGTTGCCCATGAAGATGCATTGATTTTTCATTGCATTAAATCGTAACATTAAGACGTTACAATCGATATTTGAAGATATAACATTACTTTTGAACCCATAATTCGATTTTTATATGAAATTAATTAATAGAGTTGGGATTCAAACTGAAAAGCTTCCAAGTAGTAAAAAACCGTCACAAGTTCGAAAACTTACAATATGTGTGTGCTCTAATTAGATATACTACAAGGTGACGGATTTGCAAAATGTTAACCGGTTCTTAAAGTTGACATATAGATCTATTCGGCCGAATAAATCAGTCACTACCTTGAGACACAAGAACCCTCTTTATGTAGTTAAATGGTATTTGATTTATACCTTGATCGTATGAAAAACTGAAAAGGGGAAAAAAGAAATCATTTGTAGTGCATGATGATGAATGTCAATTACATTTGAACCAACTGAAGATGAATGAAAATGTAGCATTTACATTATTGTCAATGTCATAGTCACAAAATCATAAAATAAAATCATCATAATGCAATTGACTTGCATTGCATTTAATTTTGTGACAACCACATTGTATAGCAACTTAATTATATGGTTGGTAATAATCTAGTGGTAAAAACTCTTAAATAATTTCATAGAGGTTAGAGGTTGATCCGTTTGTGAGTAAACATATATCAAATGTCAAGACTAGATTGGAAATGACCACATCACCGGTTAGGTATATTTCAGGCAAAACTCAACTACCCAGGAAGAGCCCATTATAACGAGATTACAATAAGGAAACCAATTGTATGACAACTTCTATTTGCTGTAACGTTTTGTTTCTTTTTTACATGGACAATACGATTAAAAATTTTATATTATCAAATTTTAATTTGGTTATTAGTAGAGGTGGCAATACGGTTGAGTTTGGGTTAGCTCGAGTTGACACGTTGACGGTTTGAAATCAGTCAACCTAAACCTGGCCTATTTAAAATTCCGGGTCAAAAAACCAACTCTAATCTAGACATATTTAAATCATGGTAACCTAGACATGACTCATTGACTAAATAACTTAACAGGTTGGTGGGCCAATTGGTTAGCGGCTCGGAAATAAAAAAAGGAACCAAGTACAAAGGTAACTGTGACGAGCTCGAAAGTTAAACAGGTATTCAGAAATGTTTTAGGCGTTTACAAAATTTAGTAGTATTTATATCTTTTTAACTAAAAAAAATATAAAACAAAAAGGGGTTGGCGGGTCAATCCATTTATTCATAAGCCAACTCGAACCTTACCTGATTCATAAACGGGTTGAATGGGTCGACATGTTTTTTACCCGAACCTATTTCTCACGTGTCGGGTTTCGGATAATGTCGATAATTAGACCCTAGTTATTATCATGCAATGTTAGAGAGTTAAGCCGAGCTATAACCACACATACCATCCTTTAAAGGGTCCGTCCTCTCTACGTCAATGAGAGATAGATTACATCTCGTTGTTTTTTTTTTTTTTTTTTTGAAACGGCAAATCTAATCTACTCCTAATTACCACCTATGTCCACGACGGGACTCGAACTCCTGACCTCAAGATTAAGAGTCAATCATCATACCGCTATGCCAAAGGCCCTTTGTATCTCGTTGTGCTTTTAGTAAATTTAAGTCAAAATCGAGAAGTTACAACATTAATTATCGATGCAATTACCCAATAAAACTTAAATTTTTCATAAACCCACATTCCCTCTATTCCCTATACGAAGTAAATATATACCATAAATTGTGAATCATCAAACCTACTTAACCAACCAAATAATTAACAAATTTAAAATAAACCAAGGTTAAACAAGGTTATCCTATAATGATAATCTATTACGATAAATAAGATTATAATAAATCAAGAGATCTTAATGTTCCCCATTTTTTTATAATAATTGACAAATTTGAAAAGGGACAAATCACCAACCAACTCTAATTGTAAGAACCTTTTTACTTAGTAACCTTATAATTGCTATTTTAGTTACAAGATACAAACAATGAACTTATAATTTCGTCTAGTTGTAGTTGTTTTCATAAGAAAATCGACAATTTAAGAATTAGTTGTTACCATGTTGAATAAAAAGTTAACTAAAAGAAAGATAGATTATGCAGAAGACTTCTGAGGATGTAGTTAATAGTTTTATTAAGTCGTTTTGTTTACTTTAACATAGATAATAATTAAAGAGAAATGATATCCGTGCCTTTTAAAATAATATTTTCATTTACGACAAATTTCTCTGAGGTGGCCGAGCTTTTCTCGTGATATACGCAACCTAATCATTTTCGATGCTTTTTTTTTTAACTTTCTATTGGTCATCTAGTAAATATTTAACTAAGGAAATAATCAAACATTTGATATTTAGGTCTTATGCAAGAAGCTATAGGAGTTATAGTATCAACACTTGTCTTTAAAAAGTTTTTTTTTTAATAAAGTTAAGTCTATAAAATAACAAATGGGAAATAAAAATGAACTTATTTGTTGATTTGTTATTTTGGGACAACTAAGATAAAATCGAACATGCATTAAACAACATAAAATACAGGTTAAACATTTTTTATTTTTTTGTAATGCTAGTGGAACCTTCACTAGTGAGTAGAGGAGTAGTGGGCTACATGAGAGGGTTTGTTGGAGGATTCCATCTATGTAGTAAAAAATATGAAGCCACATGTGTTTTTAAAAAGTAGAGAGAATCAAATGATCATCATATAATATTTAGTTTATGTAATTTAGACAGATTTAATTTATAACTTTTGTACTTTAAAAGATATAACTAAAAGGTATTAAGGGGACAAAACACATTCCTCCACATGTATCATGATTACTCTTTTTGAAACCATCCATTAGCTTAGTCCAAAATTTATCTTTGGTCTTACCTAGCCATCTTAATTAGGTAAAACAAAAGAGCAGTACAACACAAACAACGATTAATAACACGACCCGTAAGAGATCTTGTGCTTGTGGCTCGACTTCTATCGACAATTAGGAATGTTGAATATCGATCCTAAGATCGTAAATCCAAGTAAATGTAATGACAAATCTTAAAATCAACCCAAAAAACCATCTTTCAAGAGATAAGAAAGTTCAAATCCATACTAATTGTTAGAGCAAAACACAGATCAACTTGATACTGATGCTGCAGTTAGTACTGACAATAATTAGTACTGATGGGGCAGAACATATTACTACTGATGAGTTGATACTGGTGATACTATAACTTAGTTACTACTGATCATGCAAAGACTGAAGATACTACTGATCTTAGTAGTTACTACTGACGATTGTTTTCTGGACTTACTACTGATCACCAAGTTTACTACTGATGTTACATATTTACTACTGGTGATGAGTTTTACTACTGATACGCGTTTTTGAAGAATATCAAGTCCGAGATCTTCGTAGAGATAATTATAGAATGTAAATCAATGTATATCTTTTATTATTCGATGTAAAGCAAGTCCTAGAATAACTAGGGTAAATAGTTTAGCTTCAAGGACTATTATAAATAGTTCCTTACGAATTGTAAACGTACGTGTATTGTTAACTCAATAATATACATTGAAGCTTTTTGTGAAACTGTGTTCTTAATACTTTCGCATATTATTTACAGTTCATTGTTCTTAATTACATTGATATAGTGTTGATCCGCTGCAACTTCTATATTCAATTAGATCTAAAGTGTTAATTAACTTTTCTATAGTTAATCGATCCTGACAAGTGGTATCAGAGCTTATTGGTTCTAGATCTACTATTTGTTAAGAACAACAAAAAGTTTTAATCTTTAAAACACACACATTGTTAATCATGTCGGATAACAATGAAAGCACTCAGGCCAACAAAATCCCTATTCTCACTCCCAATAACTTTGGGATGTGGAAGAATCGTATTAAGCAATACATGCTTATTACTGATTATTCCATGTGGGAAGTTGTCCTTGAAGGAAATAAAACTGGTCCTGGTCAAGCAAGCAGCTCTGCAACTGAGGCAGACAAACTCAAGTGTGAGAAGGAAAAGAAGGACAAGGGCATCGAACTCAAAGCTCTAAGCACTCTCATACTGGCTATTCCTAATGATTATCAACATCTCTTTGTTGAGTATGATGATGCTAAAGTACTATGGGAAGCACTGGAGAAGAGATTTGTTGGGACCAAGAGCACCAAAAGGAACATGAAGTCTGTTCTCAAACAAGACTTTGAAAATTTCAAAGGAAAACCCAATGAAACACTCACTCAAGTGTTTGACAGATTCAACAAGCTAATTGGTGAACTTAATCAGGTTGGGGTTAAGATGGATCAAGAAGATGTCAACATGAAGTTCCTAAGATCTCTTAGTGAAGAATGGGCCATGTATACAGTGGTATATAGACAAAGAGATGCTCTAGAAGAAAAAGAGTTGGATGAACTCTACAATGATCTCAGAGTATTTGAAACTGAGGTAAACCAAAAGAACCCTTCTATTTCTTCTAATAATGCTGCATTTGTCTCTAGTACAGGTCAAGGTCAGGAAACCTTCACAGGAAAGGCTGCAGATTCTGAGGATGCTGCAAGAGAATCCTTCTTCACTAGTCATGTGCATACTGCATTGATTAGTGATGACTTGGAACAATTGAACCCAGATGATCTTGAGGAGATGGATCTCAAATGGCAGATGGCTATGCTAAGCCTAAGGACAAAAAGATTTTTAAAGAGAACTGGTAGGACAAGCCTCAACTTCAACAAAGGTGACAAAGCTGGATTTGACAAAACTAAAGTCAAATGTTACAACTGTAACAACCTTGGTCACTTTGCAAAAGAATGTCCTCAGCCAGACAAAAGATCAAAATCAACTGCCCTTGTATCACAACAAGGACAAGGTTATGACTGGAGCTTCCAAGCAGAAGAGCATGCTCAAAATCAAGCTCTCATGGCCTTCACTGACAACAAAACTGAGGTAAAACCTAAACCTTGTACTTCTGAATGTGCTAAAATTATTAAAAACTTAGAAAAAGAAAACACTAAATTGAATGAAGATTTAGGAAAAGCAGTCAGAAGAAATCATGAATTTGATGGTGTGATTACTGATCAAGAACATCAAATAAAGGTGTACCAGATGATTGATCAAAGGATAAAGGAAGAACTGCTTCAGGCTGTGGATGAGAAAGAATTTTATGAAATAAAAAATAAAGAACTAACAAGTAAATTAGAAGAATGTCAGCTTGAAATTGAACAAAATAAATTAACAATTAAAAAGTTTGAAAGAAGCACTAAAATTCTTGATGAATTAACTAATAATCAAACTACAGAAAAAGTTGTTCATGGGGTGGGATATCATGCTGTACCACCTCCATATAAAATCATTCCACCACTTAAAAACAGTTCAGAAAGAATCATTAATGAATTAAAAACTGAAAATCAAACTGAATCACATAATGAAACATCTGAATCAAATGATTCTTCTGATGATGATCAATCAATTGAATTTACAATCTCTCAAACTGAATCACCAAAATCAATTGATACAAGTTTTCACACAGCTCAAAGTCCAAATGAATCCCCTAAATATAATGCAGAAAATGTACCAAAAATTTTAACAAGGGGAAATGAAAGAAATAAAAAATAACTCTTAGACCAAAGAATACCTGAAGGTGCTAAAAATAAGAAATTAAGATGTGTTATATGCAACAAAATGAACCATTTAGCAAAGGATTGTCACTTCAATCCAATAAACTGCAAAGAGTTAAAGGAATTTATAGTCTTTAAAGAAAATACAAAATCTCAAAAGTTAAAAGATACTACTGGTTCTTCAGTAGTAAATAAAAATAAAAATCCAATTGCTGAAACTCCAAGATTTGGAAGAAGTGCACCAAGATTTGTGCAAAACAGAAGAGTTGGAAGCCCAAAGAACAGCAACTACTTCAAGAACAATGGAAAATCCAATCAAAATAAACAATATTTTAAATTTTCCAACACCAGTAAAAACTTTAACAATTTTACTACTGGTGTTCACCCTAGGTATAATGCTGTTTGGTACCAATACAAGAATACTACTGGTAAAAACCCTAATTGCAAAAATACTACTGCTCCCAAACCAACTTTCAAAAATACTACTGGTGTCAACCCTAAAAACACTACTGGTCATTCTAAACATGGTAAGTACCCAAATACTACTGGTCCATCAGTAGTAAAGCATTCAAAAGCTACAAATCACAGGTATAAACCAAGATAAGTAGGAAATTCTCACACCAGTAATACTTTCAAAAGGGCAGTAGTAAAACAAAACACCAGTAATAAACAAGTATGGGTACCAAAAGTGTTTAAAGTTAAATCTCCCAAAGCTTATTTCTCAAAGGATGAACCCAAGACATATAAAGCTTGGGTTCCCAAACTTAACTAATCCTTTACTCTCTTGTGCAGAGCATTCAGATCCCAGAAGAAGGAAGAACATGGCATATTGATAGTGGATGCTCAAGGCACATGACTGGAAATCTGCAAATTCTTAAAGATTTCAAGTCATTTGATGGAGGATATGTGGCATTTGGTGAGAACCCCCAGGGAGGTAAGATTACAGGTAAAGGTATTGTTACAAAATTACCTTTGATGATGTATTTTATGTAGCTGAACTAAAATACAATCTTGTCAGTGTGTCTCAAGTTTGTGATAAAAAGAACAAAATTCTTTTCACAGACATTGAGTGCATCATTCTTTCTCCTGACGTTGTTTTAGATGAAAAATATGTTGTTTTAAGAACTCCAAGGAGAAACAATGTGTATTGCCTAGATATAGGGGGAGAACTCATTTCTACAAATGAAGTCAACTGTTTTATATCCAAGGCAAACACCACTGAATCAGAACTATGGCATAGAAGGATGTGTCACACAAATTTTAAAAACATGAACAATTTAGTAAAAAGAAATCTGGTCATTGGACTACCTCAAAAACAATTCATGTGTGATCATCACTGTGTTGCATGCCTAAAAGGTAAACAACACAAGACTTCTCATAAGTCCAAAGCTGTGAACTCTATTTCTGTTCCTTTGCAGCTCTTACATATGGATCTATTTGGACCTACAAATGTAATGAGCATTGGAAAGAAACAATATTGTCTTGTTATTACTGATGACTTTTCCAGATATACATGAGTTTTCTTTCTCAGGACAAAGGATGAAACAAGTGAACTCATAAAGAACTTAATTGTCAAACTGGAAAACACATCTGATCAAAAAGTTAAAGCCATAAGATGTGATAATGGCACAGAATTTAAAAATGCTAATTTAATTAACTTTTGTGATCTTAAAGGTATTGACAGGCAATACAGCTCACCTAGAACTCCACAACAAAATGGTGTAGCCGAAAGAAGAAATAGAACCATCATTGAAGCAGCAAGATCAATGCTTGCAGACTCAAAATTACCAATTACTTTTTGGGCAGAAGCTGTTAATACTGCTTGTTATGTTCAAAACAGAGTATTAATAGTGAAGCCACATTTTAAAACACCATATGAACTTTTTAATAAAAGAAAACCTTCCATAAGCTTTCTAAAATCATTTGGTTGTCCTTGTACTATTTTGATTACAAGAGAACAAATTGGTAAGTTTGACTGCAAAGCTGATGATGGAATCTTTGTGGGATATTCTACTCAAAGCAAATCATATAGAGTATTCAACAAAAGACTAAGGATAATTGAAGAAAGCATCAATGTATCCTTTAATGAAAATGTACCTAATGAACAAGGAAATGGTCCAGATTGGCTATTTGACATAGACAATCTAACCAAATCCTTTAATTCTAACATGAACTTCAATGCAGGTAATTCAAATGGTCACAATCAAAAGGAAGGGACATCATCAGTTAATACTGGTCAAGAGGAAATGAGATACATTGTAGTTAATACTGCTCCAATAGTTAATACTGATGTCAGTAATAACTCAAGTTCTGGAACCAGTAGTAACTCTGAGAATGAGGACAGTAGTAATTCAAATACTACTGATACCAGTAATAGTACTCAAAATACTACTGATCTCAACATTAACCTAGATTCTCAAGATACTACTGATACCAGTAACAACAATAATACTACTGATCTCAATGAAGACAATAGCAGTAGTAACTCAGACCAAGATAATGATGAACCAAACTTCAATGACAATGAAGGATCACCAGAAGAACAATTGCCTGAGACCAATGAGTCAAATCTTGAAAATCAACTAGTAGTTGATAAAACTACAACCACAAGGACTCAGAAAAACCATCCATTAGACCTTGTTCTAAGTGATGTTAACTCACCACTTCAAACAAGAAGCAAATTAAATAAAAGCCTAACTGCAAACATGTGTAATATAAGTCTTATTGCTAATGAGTGTATGTTTGAATGCTTTTTGTCTCAGGATGAACCAAAGAAGATCCAACAAGCAATGAAGGACTCAAACTGGATTGAGGCAATGCAAGAAGAACTCCTTCAATTCAAGTTACAAGCTGTTTGGACACTTGTACCTCTACCCAAAGGAAAAAGAGCCATTGGAACAAGATGGATCTTCAGAAACAAGAAAGATGAAAGAGGTATAGTGATCAAAAACAAAGCCAGACTTGTAGCACAAGGATACACTCAAGAAGAAGGAATAGACTATGATGAAGTATATGCTCCTGTTGCTAGAATTGAAGCTATAAGAATATTTCTAGCATATGCTTCATTCAAAAAGTTCAAAGTCTATCAAATGGATGTGAAGAGTGCATTCCTATATGGGAAGATTGAAGAAGAGGTCTATGTTTGCCAACCTCCAGGTTTTGAAGATCCAAAACATGGTGATTATGTGTTCAAATTGGATAAAGCTCTGTATGGCCTACATCAGGCACCAAGAGCATGGTATGACACATTATCATCATACCTATTGAAGAACAACTTTAAAAGAGGAGCCATTGACAAAACTTTGTTTACAAAGAAAGTCAAAGATGATATACTACTAGTACAAATTTATGTAGATGATATCATCTTTGGCTCAACCAATGATTTATTATGCAAAGAATTTGAAGAACTGATGCAAATTAAATTCAAGATGAGCTCTATGGGTCCAATGAACTTCTTCCTTGGACTCCAAGTCAATCAAAGAACTGATGATATTTTGATAAATCAATCAAAATATGTCAAAGACATCTTGGAAAAGTTTGATTTGAAAGACAGCAAAAGTGCTAGTACACCAATGGAAACACACAAACACCTACATCCTGATGTTGAGGGGGAGGATGTAGATGAACACTTATATAGATCAATGATAGGTTCTTTGATGTACTTAACTGCATCAAGACCTGACATTATGTATAGTGTTTGTGTGTGTGCAAGATATCAAACAAGACCCAAAGAATTACACCTGCAGGCTGTTAAAAGAATTTTCAGATACTTGAAAGGCAAACCATCACTAGGTCTATGGTATCCACATGATTCACCATTTGAACTCATAGCCTACACAGATAGTGACTATGGAGGTGAATGTCAAGACAGAAAGTCCACTACTGGTGGATATCAATTCTTTGGATCAAGACTGGTGTCCTGGCAATGTAAGAAGCAAACAAATGTATCAACATCAACTGCTGAAGCAGAATATGTAGCTGTATCTGCTTGCTGTGCTCAAGTACTATGGATTCAAAACCAGCTTCTAGACTTTGGTATCTCTATCCTTAAAACTCCTATTTTTATTGATAATCAAAGTGCTATTAGTATTGTGAATAATCCAGTAAAACACTCAAAAACTAAACACATTGAAATAAGATTTCACTTTATAAGAGATTGTAATGAAAAGAAATTAATCAAAGTAGTTAAAATCCATACTGATGATCAATTAGCAGATCTTTTTACAAAAGCATTTGATGTAGGAAGATTCAACTTCTTGATTAGCAGTATTGGAATAATTTTGATAAATTAAAATCTCACTTAAAATCATGTGTAAAGTTATTGTTGTAAAATATTATTTATTTACTTAAGTGTTTTACTACTGGTATATCTGTACTACTGGTGTGTAGGCATGTGCACAAAATACTACTGGTAGTTAAATACTACTGGTGTGTATTAGGTATACATGAATACTACTGGTGTTCAGTACTACTGGTATTCCCAAATACTACTGGTCTTGTGTGTTAGTGGTTACTACTGATGTCCATAGTTACTACTGATATCAAAATCCTTAGGCACTACTGATGTTAGTAGATACTACTGACGTTTTACTACTGATATCTTATTTACTACTGGTCTTTCAGAAACACAATTACCAAACTAACCCCCATGAAAATAACCGTTATGTTATGATTCGAAGGACATTTTAGTAGTTTTGCAGGTTAAATCGAAAGATATAAAAGGCGGCAGTCGATTAGTTTAGCATTATCTTCACATCGATTTTCTAAATCCTCTCGATAAACCCTAGCTTACGATCAAAAAACCCTTCATCAATAACAAAATTCATTCCTGTTCTTCACAAAATTCAACAAAAATGGCAACTCTAAAATCTTTGAATGTTCAAACCGATCTTAAATATTCAGAATTTCACAACATGTGTGCCTTCCTAAAGAATCCCGACGGCACAAAAGATTTTCGACCGATCGTCAAGTTCTTGAGAAATTCCTATATACAGTTTGCCTTAACTGTAAAACCAACATCATATCAACAGCACTTGGTGGATTTCTGGACCAATGCTGAGCAAACGGAAGGAACAACCGCATCAATGATCAAATCACAAGTAGATGGCAAGCATATCACAGTAACAGAACAATCAATCAGACACCATCTACAACTTCACGATGATTCAGGTATGTCAACTCTTCCTAAGGAATACATTGCTGAAATTTTACAAAAAATGGGTTATGAGGGAAGACTCAATATAGTAACATTTCAAAAGGGTCTTCTCTCCCCACAATGGAAATTCTTAGTACATACTATTCCGCATTGTATTTCTCCAAAAAGAAGTACTTGGAATGAGTTTAATAAGGCAATAGCTTCTGCTGTTGTCTGTTTATCCACAGACCAAGTATTTAATTTTTCTCAAATGATTTTTGAATGTATGTTGGGAAATCTTAGTTCTTCTAAATTTTTAATGTATCCCAGATTTTTACAACATATCATCAATTGTGAATTACAAAACTTGTCAACTTCTAAAAACATTTTCATACTTCCAGAGTTGAACAAGAAAGTTTTCTCAAATATGAGAAAACAATTTAAATTTTCGGGCAAGGAAACCCCTTTGTTTCCTAACATGATCAATGATCAACCACATATTGGAGAGGGTTCAACCATTGCTACAACCCAAGTTGAACCTCAACCCACTCCATCACCCCCAAATACAGCCCAAACACCACCCCAACTAGCCACTCAATCACCAGCCCAAACAGAAGTCCTGAATGTGTCCCAGGAACTTGATATGAATCTGCAGAGTGCTACTCTTCACTCTGTGGAAGACCTACCAGATAAAACCAAAAATATTTCCACACTTTACAAAAGAAAGAAATCTTTAAAGGACACCAGGGGACACATTGAGTCAAACCCCAGGCTCCAAGAGTTGTCCTCCAAGGAGGAGAGAAGACATGAGGCGAGGGCTTTCACTACTGATGCCCCAAAGGTGGGTGCACAGGATAGTGAAAACATAATTAGGACCCAGACCTCGGCAACTTTGAGTGATGACTCATTTGAGGAGTTACTCAAAGGACCCCGGTGCCAAGAAACCACAAGGGGGGGGGGCATCTCTTCTTCTTCTAGGAAGAAGAGGATGTCTAAAAGACCCATTTCATCACCAAGAAGTGATGAGGGCAGATCTATTGATTTGACGGATAGGATGGAAAACCTTCAAACCAATGTACCTGTTAGTGAGCCCGATGATCTTGCTAGATGGAGTGAGGGCAGTATTAAAATCCAACAATTGACGGAAAAAGTGGATTCTCTTGAATCCACAGTACAGAATTGTCTTGAATATCTCACAAATCAAGGAAAAATGATGGCTGCAATGAAAAGGCATGTCAATACCATCAACAAAAGAATGAGATTCTATGAGCACAGGCTTCATCAACAAACTAAAATCATCAGGAAATTGAAGAAGAAAATTGATGATAGTGAGGCTCCACCAGTTGAGCTCACTAAGGGGGAGAAGGACAACATACAAACTATGATTGATGAATCAATTGCAGCAGCAGCATCTTCTCTCCTAAATTTAAAAGAAGCAGAAGTTGATGAAGGCCCAGAAATGATGGTTACTGAAGATGAGCCTGTTACTACTGCTACAATGGAAGAACAAGTTGAAAAAGAAATACCAGTAGTAACCCCTACTACTGATATTATAGCAGTAGTAAATAAAGAAGAGGAATTGAAAGCACCAAATACTACTGATGCCCTATCAGTAGTAACTCCTGAAGTCACACCAGTAGTAACTACTCTGGTTACTACTGAAGAGGAAGAAATACAACTACCAGAGCTAATTGAAAGAGAAAGATTTGAAATCATCACCAAACCACCTACACCTACTCAACCACTTATCATACCTGACATTGATGATAATGTGAATTGGTTTGAGGTTGATGAGTGCTCACTTCCTCCACATCCAAAAATACTTCAACAAGATGAGCTTAGGTTATTTTCTCCTTCTATAATAATCAGTGGTGTGCCTGATATGAAATATATTCCACCTCCACATTCAGCACATATTAGAAAGGGTAAAGAAATATATGATGAAGATTACCCCAACAGAGCTCTTGGTCATTACATGGTAAACAAGATAAATCTTGTTAGAGCTGATAAACAGTCTAAATGGAAGGTGAAGCACAAGAGATATTTGGAGAAGGTAGCTAAGTATCAAGCTCTTGAACAGAAGAAGGATCAAAGTGGAACTCCTGTTCAAATACCTGCTCAAATCAAAGATGTTCAGATAGAAGCCCAAGAAGCAGAATTCAAAAGGCTCAGAAAAGTAGAAGAAGAACATCTAAACTGTCTTGAAGATCTGGTAGCAGAATGTAAAAGAACAAAAGGTGATCTACCAGATGATATCTTTGAACAAAAGACACTTATGATAGATTTTCTCAAAACAAAAGGGCACAGTGCAAAATCTTTTGGAAGAATGAAGATGATGACTATAATTGAAAAGTATTGCATTGCTAAGAAGAAAGACTTGGCTGAACAAGAAGCTGAAGAAACAAAGAAAGCCAAAGTATTAATCCCAATCAGTCCAAAATCAATCAAGCAAGATAGTATCTCAACTACTGGTGAGCCATCAACAAAGAAAAGAAAGATGGTCTCTCAAGAACAAAGTGCTCAAAAGAAGTCAAAAACAGAGCAAGTAATTCCAGTTCTTGATCTACCAGTTGCTCCCCTACAAAACAATCCTATCATAAACTGGAGAATTTTGAATAATAATGTGATAGAGATCATAAGGGAAGATAAAGTTGTACAGAGATTCACTGGATGGTTACCATTGATCATGTCCTGCTCAAGAAGTGATGTTATTAAATTACTGATCATTGGAAAACCAAGGATGAGAAAGAAATCATGGAAAGAATCTGGAGCTGGATACTTAACAACAATGATAGATGCTGCATTTTATCCAGACAACTATCCAGAACAATTTGCCAGTGAAGGAAATGTTTATCATTGGAATGTAATTCCAACTGCTCAAATGTACTTCTTTGAAAAATCTAACAAAGTATGTGAGCTGTACTTGTATGAAAAGGAATATCCACACTCTGAGAAGACAATGTATCAGATATTCACAAATACTATGATGAAGCCATATGATGAAGTAATGTTTCAGAACAAATTGAATTATTTTACAAAAAGAAACAGCAAGTGCATTATAGCTCAAAGAAAAACTCAAAATCAAAGAACTCTTGAGAAAAGAAGAAGAGAACAAGAAGAACAAAAGAAACTTGATTGATTAAAAGATAATCAATAAGTTTAGGGGGAGATTGTTAGAGCAAAACACAGATCAACTTGATACTGATGCTGCAGTTAGTACTGACAATAATTAGTACTGATGGGGCAGAACATATTACTACTGATGAGTTGATACTGGTGATACTATAACTTAGTTACTACTGATCATGCAAAGACTGAAGATACTACTGATCTTAGTAGTTACTACTGACGATGGTTTCTGGACTTACTACTGATCACCAAGTTTACTACTGATGTTACATATTTACTACTGGTGATGAGTTTTACTACTGATACGCGTTTTTGAAGAATATCAAGTCCGAGATCTTCGTAGAGATAATTATAGAATGTAAATCAATGTATATCTTTTATTATTCGATGTAAAGCAAGTCCTAGAATAACTAGGGTAAATAGTTTAGCTTCAAGGACTATTATAAATAGTTCCTTACGAATTGTAAACGTACGTGTATTGTTAACTCAATAATATACATTGAAGCTTTTTGTGAAACTGTGTTCTTAATACTTTCGCATATTATTTACAGTTCATTGTTCTTAATTACATTGATATAGTGTTGATCCGCTGCAACTTCTATATTCAATTAGATCTAAAGTGTTAATTAACTTTTCTATAGTTAATCGATCCTGACACTAATAATGTTTTAACATTTCATATCTTGGAATCACGGGTTATATATTTATATAATACGTTTACATCGAAGGTCATAACTCTTGAAAAGATGCAAGAGCTTGTATTAGCATGTTGGTTGGGACCATGCATTGGTTTTGGTTCTATAAAGACAAATTTCTTGAACAAATGGTGAGTGGTAAGAAGCAAGATGCATAAATTGATGCATTCTTTATTTAGAAAGTGATAGCTTTAAGGGAATTGCACCTATGAAATAATCCAAAACCCAAAAAATTATGTTGAACCATCACTCATTCTTCATGCATGCATGGAGTTTTTAAAGAAACCAAGTTTCTATAAATTGAACCCTTTAAGAAAGGCAACACAACCCAATAGAATTCACTTCATATTGAACATTTAATTTTTATTTTTAAAAGTGAATTCCCATTATAAGGGCACTTCCGAGATTGCAAACTCATGCTCATAATGTACACAACCTAATTATTGTCATAAACATCTTTGAACACTTAATGAACATCCCAAAAACCATTCCAAATTCGAATGCATACATCTCAACAGCATGATCTTGAAATTAGGACTCTACTTAATCACTCATTTAATATTTTCAAAAGAAGTTGTTATATAAGTATATAACTTAATAAGAATGTTATGGAGTCCTAATGTTGTAATATAACAACTTTAATAAAATTGATAGGATGATAGTTTGTTTACCAAATTAATCATGTTACCATTTATGTAATCCATGCATGAATAATGAAGGGGCAATTGCATATAACTATATATCCTCATCCAATAAATTAAAAGGTACAACCATATAAATTATAAGGACTAAAGATGACAATTCCATTATATTATCTCTCTCTCTCTCTCTCTCTCTCTCTCTCTCATTGTCCTGCTTACTCATCAAAATTTCTCTATTCTCTCGTTGTATCTTCCCATGATTACATGAACTTTCCCCTTTAGTTTCTTAAACATCATTTTACCTCTGTTCCCTGCAAACACAACTAATAGGTGTCAAAAACAAAGTTATATAAATACAGGCTTCAACACTCAAGAAAACCCAAACCCAATCGGGTCGGGTTCTCTCTCTCTCTCTTTTTTTTTTTTTTTTTGACTCTTTGTTTGCATTTTACCAAACCAAAATGCTGAAAAACTGCAACTTTCTTCCCCTATTTATAACTTCAAACTCAACATTCATCTTCCATTTGTGGGCATTCATAAAAAAATAAATCTTTTTTCTCTCCCATCTTTCTTTAATTTAATTCAAAGTTAAAAAGATTCAGTTTTTATGAATCTTTGACTTTGAATCTAACATTTTGCTCTTGTACCCATTGTTTCTTTTGTAATTTAATTACTGGGTTATTATATTTATGAGCTTTTGGAACAATGAGAGATGAAATCAGCAAGAAAAGCAAGGTTTTTTTTTTCAATTCCAAGATTGTATTAATAAAATTGAATGATATATTAATTTAAACTTTAAAGAATTTGACTTTGTTTTTTTAATTTGATGATGGCAAAGGTTTCATGGCCTAAAACACTCAAGAAATGGTTTAATGTCAAGAACAAAGCTCAAGACTTTCATGCAGATGATTTCAGTTATGAAGGTAATTTTCTTTAAAATTTATAATTTGGGGTTCAATATTTGTATATAAAAAAAATCTCAAATTAATTTTTTAAGATCTGCCATTAATTTTTTAATTCTTTTTGTTAAATTGTGGTGAAATTATATGTGTAGTGGTAGTTACCTTTTCAGGTAGTTTTGAAGAATGGAAGAACAATTTTTCTGATAAAGAAGGACGCACCATCAAAAAAAGCAGAAAAACAGGTGTAATTTTAGACAATTTATGTATTTAGTATTTACTGCTTTTGGACCACTGAAACCAGTCAACGGGGTCAAAACAGAAAATGAAACAAGTCAACTAGTCAAATGAATGAAAATAAGTGTAACTTTTATTTATACAACTTCCTAAATTGTTTTACTGTAATTCTATTGATTCATTAAATATTTATATAAAATAATTAACACAAACCGACCCGTTTCTAGTAGTACAAAAATTCGCCCGTTTTAACATGTTAACTGACCCGTTCAACCCGCTTAACCCGATCATGGATTGAACAGAAAAATCAAGCAAGAGGAATGCAGATTGTCTTCAAACAAATAAGATCGATCCTGATCTTGCACAAGTGAGGGATGTTAATAACTACAGGTTCGTTTAAACTTTTAATATTTATTTCGAGACTAATAAGTTGTTTAATTAATTTATTATTTAAAAAAATTTGAAATAGGATCTTTGTAGCTACATGGAATGTTGGTGGAAAATGTCCAACAAATTCTTTGAATCTTGAAGATTGGTTACATACTTCACCTCCCGCTGACATTTATGTTCTTGGGTGAGTCTTAATTATCAAAAATTAAATTAATGGCGAAAATTTTGACCTACTTATGTGTTTTATTTCAAACGGGCCAAATAAAACAATTAGCTAAAAGGGGGTTGAACGGGCTGAAAGTCGCTCGACGTCTAATCTCAACTCTTACAACATCCTAAATCGTTTTATGTAAATATTTATATTAGTATTATTATTATTATTATTAAAATATTAACTACTAAAATATTTTTAAAAGTACAAAAAAAAACATTTGTCAACCCATCTCGATCAAGCCCGTTTCGATCCGCATAGGCGCATAATAAAACGAACCTTTTTCAACCCAAACCCATTTTGACCTGTTACTAGAAACAAGATTCAGAATCTTGATTTTGATTATAACAATAATCTTTTGACACATTTTATTATTCATTAGGTTTCAAGAAATTGTCCCTTTAAATGCGGGAAATGTACTCGGGTCAGAAGACAACGGGCCCGCTAAAAAATGGTTATCACTCATTAGAAAAACACTCAACACTCTTCCTGTAACAAACAACGGTTTCCAATCCTCATCACCAATCAATCCAATAATCGAGTTAGATTCCGATTTTGAATCATCAATAAACCGAAATCCATCATCTTATCCCAACCGTCGATCTTTCCAAAGTCAAAGCATGAGGTTGACCGAAAATGAGCCAACAATGCAAGATCATACACTTGGTAGATATAGTGTGTGTGATCAGGCCATGTGTGGGACCCGACCCAGTGATTTTGATCAAGGGGTCGGGTCGTCCGATGAAGATAACGGGCTAGGTGATTCGTTTAATTGCACAAGTTATGATCAAATACCACAATTTGGATCTTTTTTGGTGGAGGAAAAACATAAAATGGAGAATAATAAGTATTGTTTGGTTGCTAGTAAACAAATGGTTGGAATATATCTAACGGTATGGGTGAAAAGTGATCTTAGAGATAATGTTCGTAATATGAAAGTTTCGTGTGTGGGTCGAGGATTGATGGGTTATCTTGGAAATAAGGTAAAAATATAATAAAAATTTTGAAGTTTTTGGGCGTGTTTAAATCTAGTATGGTGAACATTTGGGCCGAAAAAACCAAACTGAAAACTGACTGGAATCGAACCGAACCAACACCAATTATGTTTTTGTCCATTTTTTGGTTTGTAATTTCATGATTTTTGGTTTCAGTACTAACAGTTTCGGTCTGGTCCTCGGACCACACTCACTCACGCCTATTAAATAGTAATCAAGTTTCACCACTTTTCAACTAAATTTGAATGGTTTTAATAGAACAATATTGAAACTTGGTAATTTTTAATAATTCTCACCCTTTTATGTCCCTAAAAGTTTAATATTTAAAAGAATGATTATTGTATTATTGAATAATATTTCTCAGGGTTCGATATCGATTAGCATGTCGTTGCATGAAACGAGCTTTTGCTTTATATGTAGTCATTTAACATCGGGACAAAAGGAAGGCGATGAGCTTAGAAGAAATAGTGATGTCATGGAAATTATGAAAAAAACCCGGTTTCCACGTGTCCAAGAAACGGGAGATGATAACTCTCCCCAAACGATTCTCGATCATGAGTAAGACACTCAAGTTTTTTTTTACCATCTTCTTCTTTATAAATCAGGTCAAATAGTCAAACGGGTCAAATAGTCATAACATGTCAAATGCGTACAAAAGGAGTTTTTTTGGTCAACTCATTTTGACCAGTTATCCAATTGCCACCTTTACATTTCATTACCAAATATTCTCCTAAAGTCTTAACATCATAACATTCCATTTTGCATGATTCTAGTCGAATTATATGGCTTGGTGACTTAAATTACCGAATCGCCCTTTCGCACCGCTCGGCAAAGTCCTTAGTTGAAATGCGAAATTGGAGGGCGTTATTGGAAAATGACCAGGCAAGTCTCGAAATCTAGATTTACAACGTATACTTCCTCCGTATCACAATAACTGATACACTTTCTATAAATTGGTGTTTCACAATAAGTGATAAACTTCAAAAATTACCATATTTGGCAAAAATATGAGACTCAACCCCCACTAAGTATTAACTTTAATAAAGTAAAATTACGTTTACCTTACTTTTACTTTTAAAACTTATTAATAGCACTTTATCCAAGAAAAGTGAGACTCATTATCCACTAACTTTAATCTTTTGCCTCAAAATTCATTAAATCTCAAATGTATCACTTATTGTAATACGGATGAAGTATAATTTTTATGAAGTTTCAAAGTTTACGATTTTTTATCATCAGATTCTTGAAAATGTTTAAATCTTTTATGATTATAGCTTCGTATAGAGTATACAAAAGGGCGTGTATTCGAAGGGTGGAACGAAGGAAGAATATATTTCCCGCCAACTTATAAATATTCAAATAATTCGGACCGATATGCAGGATATGATCATATGCATCCTACTCCTAGAGAAAAACGAAGAACTCCCGCATGGTAAACCTAATTCTTAACCATTATTTTCAGGTAAACTGCATGAAGAGTACCGAACTTTTCAATTTTTTGCGTTCAAGATACTAAATTACACGTATTAAACTTTTTTTTTGCGACCAATTGAAAATTTTCTACCTTTTTTGAAAAGTTTATTGATATATTTTGATTTGAAAAGTTTAGTGCCATTAATTGGTAAAATAAAGGTTTAGTACCTTAATAAAAAATTTCAACAAGTTCAGTACTTTTCTATTCAGTTTATCCTTATTTTAGGATCACTTTTCTAGTTTTTAAAATCTTGATATGATTTATTTGTGTTAAAGGTGTGATCGAATCTTGTGGTATGGTAACGGGCTCCACCAACTGTGTTATGTTCGAGGAGAATCTAGATTTTCAGATCACAGACCCGTATATAGCATATTTTTAGCAGAAGTTGAGTCTATAAACAGTTGTACATTCAAGAAAAATGTTTGTTATTCGTCTAGAATTCAAGTGGAAGAATTGTTACCGTTTTCACGTCGATACAAAGATCTTGCTTTTTACTAACGATTTACAACGGGTGGCGATTTCAAAATTTTAACCCATTTGCATAATAACCAGATTTTGGTTACCCAAAAATCATACAAAGTGTATTCAAATGGATAAAAAAAAGGTCGCATATTGTGGTAATACATAGATTTTTGTATAAATTCCAGAAAATGAATAAGAAAGTTCCATGGTCATTTGACCCGACCAATTTTGACCCGTCAAACCCATTTACCCATTTGCTCGCTCCGTGATTTACATGCCAAGTACTTGCAACGGTCCCAGAAAAAGGTCAACCCTTTGACTCTATTTGTTGACTTGACGGTCTTACGACTTTGCCTTTTAATAAAATCTTGATATGATGCATTGTACATAAATTGTAAAATTCACTTATCATTGGACAAGTCTTAGATTGTTTTTTTTTTACGGGTTTTGCATAAAGATATCATCTTTATATGGAGGCATCAAATTGGCTTGGTGTTTCTTTTTTATTAATTATAAATTTTTTTTGGCATTTATATTAGTCGAAGACACATGTCGAATCTAATACGAGACAAAATTATACTGTCAAATATATATCAACATGAAATTATACGGATGGGCTAATTAAGTCGAGTCAAATATATATCAACACGAAATTATACGGTTAACACCGTTTAGGATCTGAAAATATCAAAGAGGTTAAAAATCAACCGATAACCAATTGATCGACTCGGTAATTTAACTACTCAGGTTAATTCACATAATGACCCAACCCGAACTTTACCACAATTTATTTTATTTATGACGAGAGCATGACAAAATAAAGAAAAAAGGTATTCCTCAAACATAAACTTTTATTGATTGATAGATATCAAAGATGAAGAAAACTGAAAAGAAACATAAGTTTTTTATTTATTTAAACATGTTAGCATATTAACACTCACTACAACCTCATCACTCACAACCACCGCAAACCACCGCAAACCACCGCCTACACAAAAGCCCGGCCGCTTCTCGCCGGCCCGTTAAAGAAAAAGCTCTTGTTCTGCTTCTGGATCACCTGCTTCACCTCATTCGCCGGAAGTCCAAAAGTCAACTCAATCGCTTCATCTTCCCATTGACTTATCACACCGTCTCTTCCCGCCAACGGGAACCACTCGTTTACATCCGAATTCAACCCGAAACTGATTAATTCGAGATCTTGGTTGCCGGATGCTTCAATTACAATAGGATGACCTGCCGGAACCACCACCACGGTTCCTCGCCGGAGCTCCGAGCTCACTTTCTGGTAACCGGAAGTGATTCCGGGGGTGGATTGCTCGGTTAAGTGGGGACACGCCATTTCAAATCGGCCTTCACCGTTTGGAACCACTAAAACGACGGTTGATCTGGCGTTATACAGAGGTCCTGCCATTGATCCCTGATGAAGAACGATTTACATTAATTAGGGTACTGAGTCAAACCACGGTTGATCACCGAGTCAAAATTAGAATAAGGGTAAATTACACAAATGGTCCTTATAGTTTATATCTTATTACACTTTTGGTCATTTAATTTTATAAATTAAACTGATTGTCCTTTTTTCTGAAAATATTAAACTTCTGGTCTTTTACTTAAAGAGACGTTTATTATTCTCGTCAAATCTGGTCACGTGTGATACTCGAGGGGATAAATCTTTCATTTTCCTTTACTCTTTACCAATTTAAAACCCATAAAAAGCTATCGTCGTGACAAAAAAAATAAACATTTGTTTAGCTAAAACCATCAATCAAACATGTTAATAGTTTTAGAAATAAGGAACAAGTTAATTTATGAAACTAAAGGAAGAAATGTGTAATAATATACAAACTATAAGGACCATTTGTGTAATTTACTCTTAAAATAAAAACACACCTGGGTTATGTTGAAGTAAGAAAAGGCGACATTCATCTCTCGAAGATCCGAGTAATTATTCGAATCAACCACGTGCAGATTTCCATTTTCGTTTGCGACCGATGGGCCATTCTTGAAGACATTGTACGGTACCTGATTCTGCTTTTTTTCACCAAACGGCCATATTGATCCACCTTCATCTTTTCCGGTCAACGATCTGATCTGTTCTTCAGTAGCTTTCTTGAATATCCCCTGCTGTTGTTGGCCGAACAATCTATCGAGCGATTCTTGATCAGCCTACATGGAAAACCCACTTGAAATCCAAGATTTTATACGAGCATTTTAGACACAAAATAAAACCCTGATCGAACTTACGTCAAACGCAGCTTCAAGATATTCGGGACTAAATGCATCCAAGAACGATGATTCTGGGTTGTCACCACCGACACTGAAAAAGTTCTGAAATCATAACATGAAATGCATAAGATCAATTTTGTAACGATGATTTGCAGGTTTAGCGACAACTTAAAATCTGTTGCTAATTTGGTAAATTTGTAATTTTACCTGTAATTCACCGGGAACGGAGATTGAACGGAGTATCTTTGCCAAAACCAGTCTTTCGTTGTTGTGTCGGTTGATTAGATATGCACTGATTCCGGCAGGAACTCGGAAAATATCTCCACGTCTTATGTTATGGCTTTGCCTTGAATCTTGGTTGATCAAACTTATAGTTCCCATTCCTGTAAATTTAGTGAAATTAAACCTATAAAAATATTTTAGATTGAATAAAATAACAATAATAAAAAAGAATAATAACAATAGATATGTGGAATCGTAACGGGAAAGTTTTTGGGTCAACAAATAAAGGAAGAAAAACCTTGCTATTTAGCGAAATCCAAAGTAACTCGTATTTTTGGATTAAAAATAGGGCGAAAACAAGTAATTTAAACAATAGATGGTCGGAATGGTGTAATGATCCTTTGTCTTGTTTTTAATTTCTTCTCTTTTTATAATTGTATTTTTTTTCTAGCTTCTTACTAGTATAAATGAAGTTGTTCAAAAAAAAAAAAAAAAAAAAAACAACAGTCTTAACTTAAGAGCGGTCAATATGAAAAGAAAGTTGTTAAATGACACATAAATAAAAAAACGTTCAATAAAATTAAAAGGAGTATAAAATTAGGTTTTTTTTATTACTTTTTTGTGATATAATTTTTACTTTTTTGGTGACATAATCAAAATAAATTATAACTTCTAATTACCAAACTAAATTTGAAAACAAAAAATTATAATTATTAAAATAGACCACATACTACATTATTAATTATTATTTTCTTACTATTTCCTAAGAAATAATTAGAAGTTCATCTTTTCATAAATAAATTTGTTACCATTAACGACAAAGAAAAGAGCCTCAGCATCCCAATGATTGGGTATGACAAACGTTTGAGGTTCGGCTTCAAGGAACGCCACACGGTAATTCTCGATGCCTCGGAAAAGGTCCGATCGATCAGTGAACTTCTGAAGAATTCTAACATTTCCTTGATCGGTTTCCAATCGTGTGGTGAAATGATGATCTTGGAAAACGTACGGATTGTCTGATCGGTCTTGTTGGTGTTGTTTTCCGCTCTTTCTTGTCTTTTGTGTACGAGGAATGTCCTCGGATTGAGGGCTTCCCTGCTTTTGAAATTGTTCTTTCATGCATGTTTGGAAGCAATCTGGACGTTGTTGTTCTCCTTGGCTTCCCTAGTGACATATAAGAAATAAACTTTGGTTGTTGTATGAGAATGAAAATATTAAAATCGTAACATTTACAGGAATATATGAATCACTTTTTTGTTAGCGAAGTATATCATGCTAAGACCCGTCCCAACAGACCTGTCAGTTTAGGGTGAGTTTGCAAGTGACGATATCAAACCATATCTCGCACCGTTAGTTTTGCCATCGGTTGATTTGGCGTGAGTTTGGAGGAATGGATGGTGTGAGTTGGATAAGTGGGGCTAAAGGGGTATTTTATATGTGTATATTTTATAATTGTGGATCCCAAAAAACTGAAGGAAAAAAGTATTGTTAGTATAGGTACATCAGTTTGATGTTGGTTGGAGTTTAATATCGGTTGAAGGGTGAGCTGATGTGGCGCTGATTTGACAAAAACTGACAGTATCAATTTGTATCACTGTTGGGACCTGTCTAAGTATCATACTAATTATAAATTTCAGTTGGCCTATAGCTAGCAACCGCATACAACCTCTGTGTTTGTATCTTGATTATTTTAGTAATAATCAAAATATATGTACTAGGCTTTTGCACGGTTCAATCATTAAATCGAATCATTTGGAACTGACGGGAAACTGATAAAATAGTTTTGATCCAAACTGAACTGATGAGGTTTTAGACAGAACCTAACGGGATCAAAACTTGCAATTATTTCCACATCTTGACCCGAACCAAATTGCTCACACTTTTGCTTACACTCATTAATTTCACTGTGACCAAAACTCGTAGTCGCTGAAACAACAACCAACAAAAAAACCAAACAAATCTTCCCTTTAACGCCCATTTTTTTTCTCAAATCAACTTTTACCGACTGTTTTACACTTCTATCGACTGTTTTACTAAGTAACCACATATATATATGCGATTGTCGGGAAATACGTGTTAAAAATCATGTTATGAAGTGGCGTGTATGGTTCATGCATGGTGACAAGTGCTCACACGTGTCAACAGGACGGTGACAGCAAGGACAAGAAGGTGAAATGGTGTCTACTTTAGGGGTACGATTTGTCGTTTAGTGGATACAGCTGGTTATAATGGTGGTCACGTGGCTGTACGGTATGAATTGAATTATGACGTAGAGGGAAATGACAAAAGTATGTACGCAGCGGATGGTGTAAATTTTGTGTTGGAAGTAGGTTTTGTACTTATTGTCGTTTGTTTCTACTAGTTTTGTAGATCACTAAAGAGTTATAACACACACGATCGTAACATATATATATCTACACAAGATATACATCAACTTTTTATTTTCATTTTTTTTTCTTTTCCTGAATTGTAATTTTTACTACTTCCTCCGTATCACAATAAATCATACATTTTCTATAAATGAATGTTTCAAAAACAAGCATAGGAACTGGTGCCCACGAGTAATAAGAAAGAAACCTCACTTAAGAAGAAGGACACGGGGAGTGAAATGAAAGTCGATTTTGATTGCAGCATCATGACTCTAATAAGTGATATACTTGAAAAATTATCTTATTTTGCAAAAAAATGGGACCCAACCTCAACTAACTATTCACTTTAATAAAATGAAATTACGCTTATACCCTTACTTTTACTTTTAAAACTCATTAATATTACTTTATCCAAGAAAAAGTGGGACCCATCATCCACTAACTATCTACTTTATTAGGCATCTCCCAACCGTGACGTGTCACTAAGTGGGTGTTTGGCATTGCGTTATGTTTTGGATTATTAGATTATTGCGATTTGATAACGTGAATAATCTACTTTTAGTGTTTGGCAAATAAAATCACATAAGTGATTATCTGTAACACCTCAATTTTTAATACAAACATTTGCCCAAAATAAATCATTTTTCATAAATAGAAGAACTATTCCCAAAAATATGGATTTACAAAAACCTTTGGTATGAAAATCAGAGTATAAAGTTTGGTGTTACAAAATAGATCAAAACCAAAGCTAAGCATAAATCCAATCTAAAGTTCTTCTACTCTAGGCCCCGCATCTCTATCCATGCGTACCTAAACCTTCGATCCCGAACCTGAGTACATAGCAAAACAAAACAAGGAGTACGTGAGACAAAAACGTCTCGTGAGATACATGGGTTTAGACCCAAAGTTGGTAATAACAACCGAATGGCAAACAACAAACATATAAGCGATCACCCATCTATCTAGTCACCCTATTGTGACTCTAATACTTTGCTTTCCTAGCAATCATATCTAGTTGTCGGGACGTCCCCAACCAACTAGAACCACATTAACTTATTAACCGGGGATCCCCCGCATTAATAAGCTTCAAGGTAAAGGCAAGAGGGAATTGCCCAATCTACCAATACCTGCCTTACTCGCCGGACTACTTCCAGTTAGCAAGACTACTATCATGGAATGGGCCGATGGGGATCCGCCCAAATGCTCCCCATTCCATACCTCATGACCGGGGATCCCCCGCATCATCACATCATCTCACCATATCATAACTCGATGGTTATGTCAATCTAGCTCTCGGCTATCACGTCTATCATCAAACAAGTTAGTTCAATACAACTATCGGTATAACTAACTACTAGCTACTAGTCTACACAATTAAGCAAATAGACCATAACACAAGTAATAAAAATAGATTTCATAGGCTATGTACTCAGTAAAGTCCACACGTACTCACCTTAGCAACAAGGATGCTTTAACCGTATTCTTGACACCCAAGCTCTTGCTTCACAATTTCACCGACTTTCCAAGATGTCACCGAAAGCCTAAAACAATGATCATACAATGTTCAACATCATAATCTACTAACAATGTGTTCATCTACCTCTAGATAACACCCAACAATCCATTTCCCCCAAATGTGGTGATTTACCAAACCCTAGGTTTAACCAACCCTTAAGATTCTTACAAATCTTAACCATACACTTGATTTCCTTGTTAATATACCATCTATTAAGTGTATACACCATTTATATCACCATAATCCATAACCCCAAGCTTCTAAACCCATAGATCTAAAGCTACAACTACAAAGGATTGAAGATATACCTTAAATCTTCAACTAGGAGTGAAGAATCACAAGATTTGACCAAGAAATCTGCTCCAAATGATGATTTACACCCAAAATCGTCCACAAACTCGAGAGAAGAAACTAGGGTTTTGATATGGCTCCAAATGAGCCAAAACCCGATTTTAATGCTGCCAGACAAAAGATCACGACGTGAACATAGTTCGCGTCGCGAACTCTCCCCCTACACGCATACTTAGCGATCGCTAACTTATCGTGACTACATCGCGATTGATTGTCCAATTCCCTGCTAACAGTTCCCGATCGGGAACACGACTTCGCGTCGCGAACTACCCAGTGCAGCAGGGCTGCACTTTTCGGTTGTTGCCTCGACCCGGTTTCGCCCATAACTTTCTCGTACGATGTCCAAACGACACGAAACCAATTTCCACGTGTTTTATATGATTTATCCATAATTATCATATTTTTACATATTTTATTTATTTACAAATTTCGGGTCGTTACAACTATCTACCCCTTAAAAGGATTCCGTCCTCGGAATCGCTAAGAATTTCAATCCACATTCTACCGAGTATCCATTCTCCTTCTCCCGCGGTTATTACCGTCAAACTTTTTCTCATCCCGAATTAGTCAACAATATGTATGTAAACATTCAATTAATCCCGTTAGATCCAAACGGGTCAAAAATCAATCTTAAGCCTTTAGTGCCCAAATGGGCCAAACTTGCACAATTTTTGACCACAAGACTTTCAATCCTTTAACCGATCATCTTATACACATAGAAATGACATGACCCACGCATTATAATCAACTAATTGACCAACACCAATGTCAAAGTCTAGCTTCGGCCAAGTTACCATATTCCAACATCTTCTAACCCTTCACTTAAGAACAAAGTCAACTATACTTTAACAATTTCTTTTACCATCGACCTCTAATTATGATTTATCAACCATTAGATACCCAATTCCAAATTCAAAAACGCCCAACGGGTCAAAGTCCCATAATTTTGACCATAACTCTTTTAATTATTTCATTACCCTTTCTCATACACACAACTAATACATTATACTCTCATCATCGCGAGTCATTCGAAACGAAAGTCACAACCCATCCTTAACCAAGTCAACTAATCACATGTTGACTAATCTTGACTTTTGCATAAAGTCAACCATACCCCTCTTTTTTTTTTTTTTCAATTAACAGTTTCCCTACACTCGAGATATCATTCTCGACTTATCACCCCCAATCATACTCATAATTGTTCCCTTAACAATCGTTCATATCTCCAAATTTCAAATCTTTTCAAATTTCCCCAAGTTCTCACATTCCCTCATGGTCACATCACCCTTTACCGTTTCTTAACTTTCATTTGGTCACCTATACCATTTCTTAGTACTATTTCAATCATCTTCGCCTCCCATACCATAATTTCACACAAGTTGACCATATCCTGGTTCCCAATAACAATTGCTTTCTAACGACATCCTTTTTCTCATATTCTAGAAGTCGTAGGCATCCCATACCTATACGTGACCTAATGCAACCCGCATCTCCAACCAAATTTTCATTTACCATAACCTAATAGCAATACTCATTAACCACATGGTGCTATCTTCGTCATATAAACGCATAAGCATACACACCTACATATATATATATATCACGCCAACTCAATCTAAATGTATCTATTGTGCACATATACGGACATGTGTATATGTCACCAATACCATCTAAGCATCATCACATGCGCATACACAACCATATGTATATGACACATCAATGTCATCTGACATTCATCTTTTCGCATCGCGTAGCCTTGCTGCTATCTTACCCATTCGATCATTAAATCGCTCATTGTGCGTTTTAGCACCTCTCCTATAAAATCGCATTATCGTTTTCTTCTCCATTCATATGTCTCCCATCGAACATAGTACTTAGCACATTTTTCCCACAATATCACGTTAACATTTTTCGTTCATATCCAACACATTTCTCATTGAACATACAACTTAATACTTTTCCTATAACCCTCCATTTTCATTATCATATGCCTTCAAAGGCCATCACATAATGCACATGCATTGAACCCCGCGGGTAACCAATAAAATTTTCGATTACCATTTACCGTTTCACTTACACATTAATCACCCTTAAACGGTTCATTTCCTTATTACCACTTTCCAAATCTTTTGTCGCCACCGGGGTAATCTCCAATCCATTCCATTCACCATAAATTGCCGGTCAATCCGGTCATCCTTGAGTCAACCAATCGACTCCGGTCTACTCTTGCAACCTATGCTTTAGCGCCTAATAGCTCAACACTCAATGTTCTACCTTTATACATCGCGGTACATTGAAATATTTATTTTCCGTTTGTAGTATCACACTACCCCATGCCCCATACCGTCGTGCCATTCCCATGACATGTAACCAATAATTGTTTTCTTACCGTTATCGAATCCATCATTATTGTCACAAAACTTGACATAGCTATATGCCAAAAATTTTTAATTAAATTTTTTTTTTTTTTTTTTTTTTTTACTCAATCATCTTTGACCATCAAAATTCGACGTTCCCGACACTCATTCATTTCCACATATTTCCCATTTATGAGTTCTACGACATCACTATACCTTAGTCATTCTTGTCTTTACCATTCACGTGTAACAACCATTATGTTACTTATCCGGCTTCTCGCCAACCTCAAAGTTCCATTCCCCAAGGTTTCTATTTCTAGAATTCCAATTCACACTAACATTTTTACCAACGCTTAGTACTTCCTTGTACTACTATCCTTTGTTGAAACACATTTACCGTCCTTGCGGTTCATCTTTTGATACCATATAATAACATCAATCCCTATATCCATACTATCTGCGACACACCGCACCATGTTCCTTTCTAAAAATATAATTTCCATACACATAACTAACCGGGAAAATCACTCCCCAATATAAATATCCACGTCATATAACTTACCTCCAATTCCTATAACCACCAATCCGTGCGATAATCCAACCATTAAGCTATAACCACACAATATCTTGGCTTGGTGCATACCCAACCAATCCATACCGATAACCACATCAAACGCCCTAATTCCCATGGGCAACAAATCCACCTTAAACTTTCTACCGTCTATTTCTATTTCACAATTTCTATAAACACATTCAACCATAGACGTTTTCCCGTCGGCTACTTCTATCTCATAAACCTCATCTAACATTTCGGACGGCACATTCAATTTACAACCGAACTCATAAGACACAAACGAATAAGTAGAACCCGAATCAAATAATGTAGAAGATGGCATGAAGTTAATGAATAAAGTACCTGATACTACATCGTGCACCTCTCCTGCTTCCTCTCGAGTCACCTGAAAGGAACGTCCCTTCACTTGAGCCGGTTCCTCTTTCTTTTGAGCCGCGGGCACCTTTGGCTCGATCCTCTTTTTCGGGCACGCATTGCTATAGTGTCCCATTTCATGGCACGAGTAACACTCCACCTCGGAGAGCGTCTTGGATCTACAATCCCGTGCTATATGCCCCGTCTTTCCACAAATATAGCACACCTTCGAAGCTCCTCGGCACTTGCCGGCATGGTTCTTCCCGCATCTCTTGCACGGGACAACGCTTCCTTGCTTGAAGGAATTTGATGTGAACTTCCCCTTTTTAGAAGTTCCCGAGCCACTCTCGGCTTTCCTTTTCTCGACCACATGGGCCCTCTCGGCATTCCTTGTCGCATCCACCTCTTCCACACCATGGGCGGCACCAATGGCCTCATCGAGTGTGACCGCTCTCCTTACCTCCAATTGGTAATCCCAAGGTAGCCCACAAGCATATCGAACTACCCTCGATCTTTCCTCAAAATAAGTTCTTGCAACAAACGGGAGCAATCCCGTGAACTCCCTTGAGTACTCCTCAACCGATCTATCACCCTTCTTTAGGTTTACAAACCTCTCATGCATCTTCTCCAAATCCTCCTCGGGACAAAATTTCCTCTTCAACCTCGCGGTGAACTCATCCCATGACATTCTCTCTATCACCTCCCTCCCGAGGGTCTCATAAACTATGTCCCACCAGACCATAGCATTCCCTCTTAGCAACTGCGATGCATACAACACCATATCGGCTTTCTTGCACTTGCTACTTCCGATGACCCGCTCGGTCTCTCGGATCCACCTCATAGTTACCTTCGGGTCCGAACTACCCGTATACATGTTTGGCTTACAAGCCATGAATGTCTTAAAAGAACAACCATAATTTTCATCGGGTCTCGCCCTTGCATCACTACAACCACCTGTGGAGGATTTTTCCACTCGAGTGCCACCATCCCTGGTTTTCTCATCCGATCTATCTTCGGATACACGATCTCCACCCGACCTCTCACGGTCCCCAATGATGCGGTGCACCTCATCGGCCACCACTCCCCTGAGTTGCTCAATAATAGTTTGGAGGTCCGCCATGGTCACCGGAGTCCTATTAGCTCCGACCTCCGCTTCACCCATCCGATGCATCGACGGTTGACTTTCCTGTTCAACCACAACCTCGACATGAGGTATTTCTTCCTCCCGGCCCTCCGGGGCTTTACCACTTCTATGCGTGGTCATCTTTTCTTTCGATCAAGACTAAACGAAAGACATTAAACATTTAGTACCTTATGTACAACCCATTAGTCTCAAAGACTCAATATCCATAATCATATCAATTCTCATCGGTCCCCTAGGTTCAACCCTAAACTTATTATAAAGTCTCAAGGTCAAACTATGATCTCAAGGAATCTTACATTCCTAATGCTACAGTCTAAGACTAGGATGGACATCCAACCTAATTCACTTAAACTATAGCTCTGATACCAAGTTGTAACACCTCAATTTTTAATACAAACATTTGCCCAAAATAAATCATTTTTCATAAATAGAAGAACTATTCCCAAAAATATGGATTTACAAAAACCTTTGGTATGAAAATCAGAGTATAAAGTTTGGTGTTACAAAATAGATCAAAACCAAAGCTAAGCATAAATCCAATCTAAAGTTCTTCTACTCTAGGCCCCGCATCTCTATCCATGCGTACCTAAACCTTCGATCCCGAACCTGAGTACATAGCAAAACAAAACAAGGAGTACGTGAGACAAAAACGTCTCGTGAGATACATGGGTTTAGACCCAAAGTTGGTAATAACAACCGAATGGCAAACAACAAACATATAAGCGATCACCCATCTATCTAGTCACCCTATTGTGACTCTAATACTTTGCTTTCCTAGCAATCATATCTAGTTGTCGGGACGTCCCCAACCAACTAGAACCACATTAACTTATTAACCGGGGATCCCCCGCATTAATAAGCTTCAAGGTAAAGGCAAGAGGGAATTGCCCAATCTACCAATACCTGCCTTACTCGCCGGACTACTTCCAGTTAGCAAGACTACTATCATGGAATGGGCCGATGGGGATCCGCCCAAATGCTCCCCATTCCATACCTCATGACCGGGGATCCCCCGCATCATCACATCATCTCACCATATCATAACTCGATGGTTATGTCAATCTAGCTCTCGGCTATCACGTCTATCATCAAACAAGTTAGTTCAATACAACTATCGGTATAACTAACTACTAGCTACTAGTCTACACAATTAAGCAAATAGACCATAACACAAGTAATAAAAATAGATTTCATAGGCTATGTACTCAGTAAAGTCCACACGTACTCACCTTAGCAACAAGGATGCTTTAACCGTATTCTTGACACCCAAGCTCTTGCTTCACAATTTCACCGACTTTCCAAGATGTCACCGAAAGCCTAAAACAATGATCATACAATGTTCAACATCATAATCTACTAACAATGTGTTCATCTACCTCTAGATAACACCCAACAATCCATTTCCCCCAAATGTGGTGATTTACCAAACCCTAGGTTTAACCAACCCTTAAGATTCTTACAAATCTTAACCATACACTTGATTTCCTTGTTAATATACCATCTATTAAGTGTATACACCATTTATATCACCATAATCCATAACCCCAAGCTTCTAAACCCATAGATCTAAAGCTACAACTACAAAGGATTGAAGATATACCTTAAATCTTCAACTAGGAGTGAAGAATCACAAGATTTGACCAAGAAATCTGCTCCAAATGATGATTTACACCCAAAATCGTCCACAAACTCGAGAGAAGAAACTAGGGTTTTGATATGGCTCCAAATGAGCCAAAACCCGATTTTAATGCTGCCAGACAAAAGATCACGACGTGAACATAGTTCGCGTCGCGAACTCTCCCCCTACACGCATACTTAGCGATCGCTAACTTATCGTGACTACATCGCGATTGATTGTCCAATTCCCTGCTAACAGTTCCCGATCGGGAACACGACTTCGCGTCGCGAACTACCCAGTGCAGCAGGGCTGCACTTTTCGGTTGTTGCCTCGACCCGGTTTCGCCCATAACTTTCTCGTACGATGTCCAAACGACACGAAACCAATTTCCACGTGTTTTATATGATTTATCCATAATTATCATATTTTTACATATTTTATTTATTTACAAATTTCGGGTCGTTACATTATCCACGTTTTAGAGGTTACAAAACACAGTTTTCAAAAAGCATCTAGGAGGTTGCTTTTTGAAAACGTGATTTACTCTCTCTGCAAAATTACCACTTTATTGATGCTACCTACCACCTTACTCGTTAGGTTCCACTTTTTGAATGCCTACAATTGTCATTTTACATTTAAAGAACTGATAATTTAAGTTTGCCAAACACTCGTATAATTGATTATCTGATTATTCCGATTTCAAATCGCATAATCAAATCCAAACACTACTTTTCATAATCATGATTTGTAACCGCTGATTATCTGATTATTTATTTTCAAACCACATAATCTATATTCAATAAGCAATTCCAAACCACATAATCTATATTCAATAAGCAATTCCAAACACCCCCTAAACCCATCACTAAACTCATCATTACTGACACACTACTGATACGGTCATGCCAACCATAACACATCACTAACTCATCACGAACCCTTAAAATATTACATTTAGCCCCCTCCCCCACACACACAAAGCTACTGACGCAACCCCTCAACTCGTCGTCACAAAGACGTGTTCTACCGACACGCGCTAGTGACGGGCCGGTGCCAACGGCGTCGTCTACTGACGTGCCAAAATTGGCTACTGACGTGGGGAGGAAGGGGGCGTTGGTACTGCTCTTATACTTTAACTCATACTTTAATCATTTGCCTCAAAACTTATAAAAACTCAAATGTATCACTTATTGTGATATAGAGGAAGTATGTTTGAACCCAAAAGATCTCAATTCTTGAAGACAACGTATACCATCAAGACATCAAGTCAAATTTAAAAGGCATAGATATTCACTATATATGAATTCATATATGTACAAAAGTTCAAAACTATTGAATAACTTTGAGTACGAAATATTTGCCTTTATACATATCTTATGTACGTACATATGTACTTATTAACCTATAAGCTGTAAATAATACAAAACTTTTGCACCTAGATACATTCTGTACCATGACCAAATATTTCTAAGTTTCGTATCTATATATAAATGATGTGCGTGCAAAGTAATACCAAGAACTACAAAAAAGAAATAATTAGAGAAAATTACACAAAAAAAAAAAGAAGAAATTTGTTTATAATTTTATAAACTTTATTTACGATAGGTAAAATAAAATGAATAATAACAAAAAGCTTCCTCGAACAATTAATATCCTCCTTGTTTCCTCGCATCTTGAGCACTAGGGTTCAATTGTACGTATCATCTATTCATCGGCTAAGACGTCTTGCTGCAGATATTAAAGAATATGAAATTAAATCACTAAAATCTTTCAAAACGTTAATAGAAAACATTTTGACTAATGGTCATATATAGTAAATATTAGAAAATAATAATAATTACATACCAATGCTTCCTTTACGACATTCTTTTTCGCATTTCAACATGCAAAAAGAACGAGCATTGCCTTCATCTACGCAAGCCTTCTCACAATCATCGTAACATTTTTGATCTTGGTTTTGGGCGTCATTGACACGTGCTACCATCAAGATGACAATGCACACGAGAAATGATGCAACAACTTTCGATGATGCCATTTTTTTTATTTTACTAGCTGGATTGAGGATTACAACAGATTTGAAAATAAAATCAATTGAGTATCGAATAATAGGTTGATATTTATATAATTGTTCATTGAGATCTTGTGATGCTCCTAAAATCGTGCAAGATTTTATGGTTTTGTTTGTAGAAACCGATATATATGCATGATCAATTGATCACCTTTTATGAGAATTTACTTGGTAATCCTTAACCATGACTATTATTTAATTGTAAAATCATTTCACAGGTTGCAAAATCATTTTCCGCTTTAATTCTTTTTTACCATACTTTGACCGATTAAATATTTAACTAGTTCAAGAATTTCATCTAGTCTTAAGGAACTAATAGTCATTGGATTAAGAAAAAGTCAAAGGTCAAGATCAAGATTCAAACCACCACCACTACTATAAACACATTTGCTTCAATACATCAATACCCCACCCACCTCCGCCGGCCGGAGACGCCATCGGACGGCGGTCGGAGGTTGCCGCCGGCGGTGGTGAACGGCGGTGGTGGTCGTGACTTGAAACACATGTGTTTCACCTTTTGAAACACATGTGCTTCGTAGTTCATACGCTTCCATGTGCTCTAGAAACTCATGTTTTTAGTGAAACACGTGTGTTTCGTGACTTGAAACACATGTGCTTCGAAGTAATATGCTCGTTTGTATTTTGGAACACCTGTGTTTTAGTGAATCACATGTGTTTCAATACATCAATACCACCGCCACCCCCATTACCACCAGCACCTTCACTGTCAGCCTCCGCCGCCGGCCGGCGGCGCTCGGCGGCGGTTGGCGGCGGCGGACGGCGGCCAGAGGTGGCGGCCGGCGGTGGTGGTCGTGACTTGAAACACATGTGTTTGAAACACCGTGATTTGATATTTACCATTTTGATCCAATGGCTAGGATTTATCCTTTGGGTCTATACAAAATCTTTGGACTACCTAGAACTAGGGGTGGCAATTCAGGTCGGGTTCGGGTTGACGGGTTCGGGTTCGCGGGTTGGCGGGTCAGAAACATTCAACCCGAAACCGACATGTTTATATAAACGGGCCAGATATCTCAACCCTAACCTGTTTAACTTCAACCCAAACCTAACCCATATAACCCATTTAATAAAACAGGTTAAACATGTTATCAGGTCAAACAAGTTAAACGGGTCAAACATGTCAAAATGTTGTTATTATTACACAAATTCATAACAAAATACTAAACACCAAATTACTAGATAACTGTTGTAAGACAAATTAGCTCAACACAATTAGGATCATAACTAGTATTCTCATTAGACATAAAAGTATGATACATGGTACAAGAAAGAGCAGAGATACAAGTGTAACACCCAAATTTTCATAAAAATTTAAAAGGAAAAAAAATTTAAGTACAAGATTTTAATAAAAAGGTCCCTTAAATAAAACCCCAAATAAAAATGTTTAAGATTTAAAATGTAATTAATGCGGAAAAAGTTTATAATTAAATTTAAGTTAAAATAATTAATGGTGATCCACATCAGCACTAGAAAGATACAGCGGTCAACCGTCCACCTTCTCCTTTCCTTTACTGGTACCTGAAACAATGTGGGGGAAAGTTTGGGTCAGCTGGGAAGCTAAGTGAATAATCTCAAAATGAACACAATCATAACATACAACACATGAGGCACATCGGTGTACTCCTACTCGATATCTACTCAGTTAATTACTCAGTTTTGTTTTCCAGATTTTATTACTCAGATTTTATTTATATAGCGCGCTTGTGTGATTCGGGTCGATCGCCCCTCCTCACACCCCAGATAGGCGTAAGCCAAAAACTCAGACGGGAGGTGATCCCAAAACTCAGACGGGAGGTGATCCCAATAGTCCTTTAAATTACACGGATGGTCCTTTAAGTTTATAGCAAATTTCACCAATAGTCCTTTAGGAAAGACAAATTGACCAAAATACCCCTATGTGCATCACATGTGATGTTAGTTAACTTGAAAGATAGACGGACTTTTTCATAAAGGGCCATCGGTGAAAAACCTTTCAAAACTAAGGACCATCGGTGTAATTTTTGAAACTAAAGGACCATTGGTGAAATTTGCTCTAAACTTAAAGGACCATTCATGTTATTTACTCTAAATTATAAAGTGACAAAGTTAAAACGTCTAAATAATTAACGTGTCTACGTATTTAAATCATTATTAACTCATAAATACGAATCATCTAACTTTATTATAATTAATTCACTAATTATTTGTTTTAAATTTATATATGGATTAAATTAATACTATTTAATGATTAAAATTTCAGGGCGTTACAACAAGTGATACAAGTCCTAACCCTTCTATTTATAGGGTAAAGGTTGGTTCTAGGCTTTATGTACATAAAGCCTACTTATGAGTGTCATAAATCCTAATCAACCATATTACAATATGAGTTACAACAATAACATTATTAATTTTTATCTAACTATTAATTACGTTTTAACTAGTAAACTATAAATTAAGTATAAATATATATTTTTTAAAATATATTTTAATAATTAAACGGGTTGGCGGGTCGACCCATTTAAATTATCATTGACCCGAACCTAACCTGTTTAATAAACGGGTCAGCTGACTCAACCCGAGACTGACCCAATTATTTTTTACCTCAACCCAAACCTATTTATTTTCGTGTCGGTTTCAGGTCGGGTTTCGTATCGGGTCAGGAATTGCCATCCCTACCTAGAACACAACTCTTAACATTTATTGTTAAATGTCTAACATTAATGTTATCAATGTCCATTGTATCCTTAGACATGGTTGACATATCTATAGCACAGGTTAGTATGAACCTCTTTAAAATTTATCGAATAATGTAAAAATGTTTAATTTCAGTATAGGTAATACTCATATAATAAACTAGCTTCAAAGCCCGCCCGACTGGGCGGGCATGCTTCGAAGGAAATGTAGGAAAATAATAAAATATTATTACTGTTTAATAACATAGCAATCCAAAATTGTAATAATGAGAAACAATTTTTGATACATAATAAATGTTACATGAAATTTATAGACCGAAATAAAACTTCTTTGTAAACGACGTTTGTTGTTGAGTTATTGTAATTGTCATCTTTATCGCAACAAATAACGTTCAATCATTTCTTACTCTTAACTCTTGGGACAGCAACATACAATTGATCATGTGAGAATAAATAAAATCTCAGGAAGCTTGCAAATATAAAAAAATACATAAATAAATAAAATTTAATAAAATGCATCACCATCACCTTGTATTTTTTTTACAGACAGGAACAATCTCAGGAAGCTTGCAAATTTCCCCTTCCATGTTACAAATCCCCTCCACGAAAACAATAAAACAATTATTTTCTTCCATGGTCCATGTTTTTTCTTGGATAATTATCAGAATTTTGGATCTTTAGGAGGTAACATTTATTAATAATATTTCAAAATTTCTTATAATGATCCATAAAAATTTAAATGATTAGTTGATAATTGTCCTCACCCAATCTCACTTCTATGTTTGACTTACTTACCCAAGAATGATCTTTGGTTTATAACACATTTAAACGGTTCCTATGTCGACACACCAATATTGTATAGAACATGAATGATGTATGCAAGAAGTCACCATAATGAATTTGACTTTTTTTGTGAAATACCCAAAATACCTCGTAATAACAACCTTGTGCCAAAATCTTGAGTAAAGTAAGTGAAGAAATGCAAGTTCAACACCACCAACATAAACTTCAACTGCACATGCATGACTTTGAAAATAAAGATATTTCTTATTATAAAAAGAGACATAATAATTTTGGTGAAATGATTGATCTTACATTTCTTTTTTCTTGTAAACCAAGTGTGTTGAGTTTTTAGGATCCATAAATCTTAAACAATACATGAAAATAAAATGTTAGGATAAGAGTCGATTAATGACATTTTCTTGTAGATTGCTTCCCATTTGTGAGTTGTGACTACAAAAAGATAAGAAATATATTGAAAAAAAATTCACCAGCAAGAACCAGCTCGTCGTGGCATAGTGGTTGTTGCATGCCTAGTTGGCTTACCAGAAGAAGAATCTACGGTCTTAACCTGAAAACCACCATATAATCAAACTTATAAATACCAAAGCGAAAAATAAAAAATCGACTATCCTTTAAAAAGTATATAATTTATATGGAATAAATTGTTTTTATCAAAATAAGAAGAGAGATAAAAGGGTCCCGTATACCAGTAAGAATAAGATCATCAGGAAGAGTAAGTAGGAATTTTCAGAAGTCATGACCTTTACACCGTTTTCATCAAAACACAGAAGATGAATAGGTTCTCCATGATAACGTTGTCTAGCAAATAACCAATCTCTCAACTAAACATTTACCTAAAATTAACAAAATTAGATTAATACTTAACAACGTAAAATGTAAAAAATGGAAAAGCAAAAGGTATACCATCCTATTTCAAATTCGGGTCTTTTCGACCAATTCATCATTCAATTAATTTGGTGGAATTACTGGCTTTAAGTTGAATCAAACAAAAATAACTTTTTTTTTGAAGAAAAAAAAAAAGAATATCAATTAATGTATGGATTATTACAACATTTTAAAATCTCTTAAAATAAACCCCATGAAGCTTTATGGTTGAATTTTCTTATATCTCAATTTTTAAGACACTAAACAAACAGTTTGACTTTTAAAAAGTCAACAATTCCGCCTTAATTTTTAACTCATCAAGAAAAAACACATTATTGTACATAATAATCATTTGAGGTGCCTCAATTTAGTGTTAATTATATTCTTTACAGTACTTCATTATATCATGATCAAATGCTAATTATATTCTTTCGACATGTGTGATACAGGGTTTCTAGCTCAAAATTATAGTCAATGCTTACCTGGAAAAAAAACCAAAGGAAAAATGTTAGCATCATAAGGTAGCAATATTAATCTATTTAATGAATTTATATTTAAACGGGTCACTTTGGAGTGTATTTTATTGATAACTGGGCAACGGGTTAAAAAGGAAAAAAATGTAATAATCTTAATTTTTTGAGCAAATATATGTAATTTTACCAAGAAATAGGTGTAGGTTTTTAACCAAGAACTAAAAAACATAACTACATGTAATCATAATCCCTAACCATAAGGTCGAAAAAATGAAGACTGTTCTAAACCGATCTAAATTGTAACTAAACATGTACATCAAAAAGTCTTTATTTTTACCATTTGAACTCAAAATTATTTTCAAATCAGGAAATTAAAGCATATATATGTTTACTTCTACGTGATAACACCGTACCTTTAAACTTAGGCAAAAAAACGACAATTTAGAAACCAAAAACCATTGGACATAATCTAAATTAAAATTTCCTAATTCACCATAAGCTGAAAAATTAGATTGAACATGTAAGAAACGGATTTGGAATCAAATGATGCCTAGTGGTTAGTAAATTTTAAATTGTGATTCAGAAAGAAAGGGTGAATTTTATGGATACAAACCTTGAATTTCCTTTGACACTGTAATACGTATTTGATTTGCAAAGAATCATTTAATTAGGTTAGTTTAAAACCTCTTGAACACCTGCAAGTATAAAAGCAAATACGAACATAGATATCCACACAATTGCAGCCCTAATTGACCATGGATGATAAATGGGTAGAAAGTTACCAGTTTGGACACAAAGATGACAAATGCCTTACATTTGCAGCCCATATTACGTTCACACTATATATGTCAATTGTAATAAATGTCAAAATTAAGAGAAGAGTTAATCACCTAAGGGTTAAACCACATACCTAAAGGTTCTTCATCATCACCTGATTCGCCACCATCTTCACACATTTTGTGAGCCAATTTAAATCACGCAACATCAGTTCGATTAAATCAGGCAACGATGTAAAATACCTAATCCATTTCTTCCTTTGATTTTGTTGAATAGGGTTTCGTAAATAGGTAGTAAAGAGAGGAGGCAATCTGATTATTAGGGTTTTGTGGTTGTTGGTAGACCACGATGGAGAGAAACATCAAGGAAGGAGATAATGCTAAAAAAGTGATTTCAAAGAGAATTCAACAACCCAACAATGGAAAAGAATGGCGGATTTCAAGCGGTGCCGGTATTCCCACATGGTTTAAGAAGCCAGGGAAGATGGGGAATTATGCGAGAGAATGGCGGTTGTGCATTTGACTTGTTTTGAATTTCCGCAGTTTTAAAATTGACATGACAGGTGGCATTAAGTGCCTATTACACGGGGCATTTGTAGCCAATGAGAGTGTTTGAAATGGATGAGTTGTCAAATTAAACTCAAATGTAGGCCTCATATATAGAGGTAGATATGCAAGCGATAATATTTTATCAGTTTTTTTTCCTGAATTTGTCCATTGCCCTTAGATATTTGACAATGTTTAGGTGCTTATGATCATATATTCTAAGTAAACGATTACAACTAACTTAGTTAATACTCATATAGTCAAGCAATTTAATAAGATTATTTTTGAACTACAAGAATTTATGTATGTTCTTATATGTTGAGCATGCCTTTTTTAAGTTTAGTGTTACGAAAACTCGTAATTTAATAAGGATATGAATAGATTCATCAAATATACAACCTACACTTTAATTGAGAATAAAAGTAGGGATTTTTTTATTTTATTTTTTGAATATACGTTTTTAATCATGAAAAAAATACATTTTTAGTAAAAACTGTTTCACAAAAACATCTTTATGGAATATACTTTTGGATTTTAATGATATTATTAAAATTTTAAAACTCATTATTTTCCAATTCACACGCAATCTCTCTTTCTTCTCCAAAAACATGTTGGAATCCACTGCACTTCGCATTTCCGTACCCCTTTACCCCTTCTTCATCTTAAATTAATTAAATTAAAAACAAAACCGACAAAAATAAATTTTGCCCATCTTCTTCACTTCATTTCTTGATAAATTACAGAAGAACACTGCATCAAATCTCGATCTTTCAAGGTAAATTTCATTCCTTTTTCGTTTAATTATCGATTATAATTACTTTGTTTGACCAAAAAAAATGGGTTTATTTAAGTCCCAATTTTTATTTTTTCGTATTGCAATTGGGAATATGTGTTCTTGATTTTGATTCAAGAATGTTAAAATCTGGTTTAATTTGATTCAATTCGTCGTTAGGTTTATCGATTTTTGTATAATTTTTGTGGGTTTTGAAGATTGTTAAGAAAAACTCGATGCTTTATAATTGCAATTGTGTTATCTTGAGTTATGAACATAAACATAAAGAATTAAGTGTGCTGATTGTAAATCTACTAAAGTTTTATAATTTGGGAATTAGTTCGCTTGATTCCCCTAAGTTTTGCAAGATTATAACTTGGGTTAATTGCTTTTTTATTTAACAACATCAAGCTCTATCTCTTAATTGATTCACCATACATTACAATTGTCATTGTCATTGTAATTGTAATTGTAAATTCCTTAATTTTGTTGTTTAGGTTGTAAGTTTTTGATCTAATAGTTTGTTCAAGATAACGTAGAAGTATCAAATTTGGAATCTCAAACTTGTGTAATGTGTTTCAATAGATTATTTTTTATTGTAATCAATTTGAAATTTCACAATCCTGTATACATTTGCAATTTGTAATGAATTACGAAATGTGAATTCAAGATCGATCTGAATAATCTTGAACTTTATTTGGAGATGATATATGATAGGAGTTCTTGGAGGACTATTATTTTGTGTTCTTTATTTTGAGGTATTATAATGCGCTAGCAGTTCAAAGTCATAGACTTGAAGGGTATTTTCGTCCTTTTTTTTGCAGGTTCGTTATATTATCAGCAACTATAACATGTCTCTCATTGAAGGTCTGCCCGATTCAGTTGCAATTAGATGTCTATCTCGGGTCCCATTTTACCAATTTCCAAAACTCGAAACCGTCTGTCGATTATGGCGGGAAGCAGTTCACAGTACCGAGTTTTACAAATCCCGTGAAGAAGTCAACTCACGTGAACGCCTTTTATGCGTATGCGCGTTTGACCCGGAAAACATCTGGCAGCTCCACGACCCGACCCGAGACATTTGGATCACTCTCCCGATACTCCCTTCAAAAGTTAGAAATTTGGCCCATTTCGGGGTGGTATCAACCGCGGGTAAATTGTTTGTCCTAGGTGGCGGTAGTGACGCGGTTGACCCGTTGACCGGCGACCAAGACGGGAGCTTTGCAACAAACGAGGTTTGGGCTTATGACCCGATTGTCCGTCGGTGGGCCCCACGGGCCCGAATGGTGGTCCCTCGGGCCATGTTTGCATGTTGTGTGATAAACGGGAAGATATTAGTAGCGGGCGGTTTCACAACTTGTAGAAAATCGATCCCGAAAGCGGAAATTTACGATCCCGAGAAAGACGTTTGGGTCCCGATTCCCGATTTGCACCACACCCATAATTCCGCATGTTCCGGGTTAGTTATCGGGGGTCAGGTGCACGTGGTCCACAAGGGTTTGACCACGGTCCAGGTGTTGACCGAATCCGGGTGGCGGGTTCACGAGCATTCGTGGGCACATGGTCAGATGACCGTGGTGAACGGGTCGTTATATGTCATGAGTCATGGGCTTATATACAAACAAGAAAAAGAATCAAGAAAAGTGGTGGTTTCGGCTTCTGAATTCAAGAAAAGAATCGGGTTTGCTATGATGGGTTTTAGAGATGATATATATGTAATTGGTGGTGTAATCGGGCCCGAAGGGTGGAATTGGGATATTAAAAAGATGTCGGATGTTGATGTTTTGGCACTCGGGAATGAGAGGCCCGTTTGGCAAAAAGCCGCTTCGATGACCCGTTGTCGGGGAACAATTCTTGGGTGTGCCGAGTTGAGAATTTAGGTGTTTCTTTTTCGGGTTTTACTTGTTTGTTATTGTCTTTGAATAGTGACGTTTTACACTATATTTTGGTTGATCAAAATCTATCTAGATCTATAAAACAATAAATTATATATTATGATGTTTTTGGTAATCCACTAATGATAACTTTTGTGATTTACCTATGTTGAGTTTGATTGCGTCGCTTTGGGTTGTATTCCTTCTCTAACGGGTTGCATTTTTATGAAATTGAAAAGTTTCGGTAAAATGTAAAGCGGTAAAAGTGTATTATTGAGACTAGCAGGGTATCCGCGCAATGCGGCGGCGAGTACCCAGAAACCATATTTCGTGGCGAGCAAGTGTTGTTCGTTTACACGGTAATAATTGTTGCTAGAAATAAATAATTAAACGGAAATGTGGATTTTGGTAAGAGTTGATGATTTACAGCGTCGTATATTTAATGTTATTGGGTAAAATGGTTTTCGAGTAACAGACTTTTGTTATTAAGTGTGGATGGTGTTACCAGAGTGTAATGTATAGCAAGTGGTTAACACATAGTGATAAGTTAGGAGAGGTCTTGGGTTCGAATCTTATTAGCCGCGATTTTTTTTTTAAGGTAGAGAACTAACTAACAAAAGTGGAAAGGTCCTTAAAATCAAGTTTAAGGAGCTCCTTAAACTTGCCTAATGAGGTAGGCCTAAATGCTTTATATAATAGTAAGATAATACAGGTTTTGTAGTCATATTTAAAATCCTAAATATAAGGGTGGCAATTTTGATACAAAAATAAACATGTTAAGGTTAAGTTTAAACAGGTCGTAAATTGGTTGACCAGTCAACCTATGATCTATTTAATGGTTCAACCCGCCAAACCTTTAACCATATTAATAAATGGGTTATATCGGGTTATGTTAGGGTTAGATGATGCAACCCGATTAGCTAAATGGATAGTGTTTGGATTAGGTGACATCAACACTCCAACCCGATTCCCATAATTATCCAAAAATAAAATAGAAATTGTGGAGAAAAAGTCTTCATGTTGGACCAGCCCGGCCCACTACAAAAAGTTTACACGTCGACGTTTTACCTAACTCTTTATCCTTTCATTTTGTTATCTCTACTAGCTATTAAGTCTTAAAGACCAAACCAAACCAATCAACTTGTTCCATGGTTTAAGTCAACGGGTTGTTGTACAGCTATTGTGTTAGACCATTCCATTGTTTTGGGATTCTTTTTCTCATTTTGTATACGTTTGTAACTATTATCGGATATTTTGTTTATAGCAGAAACTTATAAACATCAGACACAAGGTGTGGTGTGTTAGTTACAGGGATGTTATAGAGTTTTTGGGCTTATATCTTGGCTATAACTTGGGAAGGGAAAAGTGGCTCCCTGGTGTTATAGTTAAAGTGGTGTTAAAGAGGTCCCACATTTATTATTTATTGTATTTTGATTGGTTGAAACCCCCACCCCCACCCTCCACCCTCAGCTCCCTCCCTTTTAACGGGTCGTCATGGACACAACGAAAACAATTTAACGAGGGGATAACGATTGAGGGGGTGTGGTTTTTTGTGTTTAACACCGTTATAAGGGGTGTTTGGCGAGGGTATGGCGCTCCACACCCAGCCTCTCAGAGTTGAGCTACATCAAAAGTCAAACCTAAGAGAAAACGTATCTTGAAAGGTCAACAAAAAGATTGTTACCAATTAAAAGACTGTTTATGTCTTCAAATGGATTATGTTAATAGGTGTCGAACGGTTTTTATATTTGGTTTGTTTACTGCATAGAAGTTAACTAGCAGGGTACCCGCGCAATGCGGCGGCGGGTACCCGTAACTATATTTTGAAGTGACTACAGTACCGGTGGTGGTGACAATAGCGATGGTGATGAGTGGTGGTGCGTAGTGATGGTAGGTGCTGACATTAGTGATGGTAGGATTAGATCCGAAATTGGTCTTTTTTGTGAAAGTAAATATGGGCCTTTTAAATAGAGAAATGATGGTTGAGTTCTGGTGACGTTAAAGCTTATATATATTAGTATCTGGAATAAATTAAAATAATCAAGTAGTTGAAGTGGTTAACACACAGTGACTACTTAGGAGAGGTCTTGTGTTTGAATCCTGTAAGCAACACTCTATTTTTTTTAAGTTAAAGAACTTACTAAAAGTGGAAATCTCCTTAAACTTAAAATTAATGAGCTCCTTAAACTTACTAAAAGAGGTAGGCCTGAATGCATTAGTAACTCGGAGTGGCCGAGTTTATAATCGTGATGTGTGCGACCTAAATATTTCTATGTTTGTTTTCAAACTTTGCTCTGCAATCTGGTAAATATTTACTCATTGAAAGATTGAACTCATGACTTTTAGTAAGTCATTCGAGAGCTCTTACCACTAGTTCACCACCACCATATAATTTATTTTCTTGTTTGTAAATATTTATTAGTAACCTCATTTTGAAAATTTTCATTTTTCAACATTTAGGAGTATATTTTATATACGACATTTATCATTAGCACCCATTTATTGTTTTATCTTTCTCTAGAGAAAAACTGAGTAAAAGAATTACTAAATACATAAAAAAAATCAAAATCATTCAGTTTTTATCACATACGTCATGGTCATCTGCAATAACATTATTTATATGGGGTCCTTGAATGATAAGGTATTGAATTGTGAGATGTATCATAGATTATTATGAATCATAAATAGTTAGAAGGTTTAGCATATGTAAATTACATGTTGCAATAGTTATTATACCATCTGATTATGGTATAACTGTAAGGGTGTTTGATATAGTGTTCGATATAATTTCTTAGAAGTTATGAGTTCGACCGTTCCGTAAGTATTTATCATGGTCAATGATATATTTGGATCGTGTATATTACGAGTAAATTTCTCCGCCTCAGAGTTACCTTTTAATACTATAAAATGAGACCATTTGAGTTTATCTTTAAACACATTTTGACTCGTCTTGAATCGGATATTTTTAGTGAAGTGTTAAAAAGTAGAATTGGGTAAAAATGCCAACACTAGAAATTTCTTTTAGTAAATATTAAATTATTCTTAACATGAACAAGTATTAGATTAGACAATCTCGTTTTAGTATTTGAGTGGCCCAATGAATTGATAACGGTCACTATAACGTGTTTTGTTAAGATATAAACTTACAATATGAGAACAAGTTGCTATTATTATAACTGTAAGTTATTTCCAATATTGGTTTATTTTTTGAGGCTAAAATGTTTTAAAATTTCAAAAAATCATCTGCAAATTGTTTAAATTTACATGAACTTTGTTGTAAAATATTCACATGTTTAAACAATTATTATGTTAATTATGTTATCTAACAAAAATTTAATACTAAAACAGCATTTGTATCTAAAAATAGCAGTTACATATAGATCAACAATAATGTAAATAACTATTTCATACGTGCAATTTCCAAGCGAGTTGTGTCTCACCGTCCAAGCCGATCCAATCCGTATTTGAATTCAAATCCGATCCAATCCGCAAAATTAGAAAACGACGACATCTACTAATGTAAGTAACTTGTTTCAAGGATAACAAAGTGCTTGACTAAAATAAAGCTTTTCTCGACATAGATTTGATGCTTAGTTATGTAAATTTAGCCAAAGAGGATGATCTGTACCTGAGATTTTGTGATTTATACACCAAAATTTGCATGATGTGATGTGATTTTAATAAGAGAAATGATATTTGTGACTACAATTTGTGTCTACCCATAGGTCTACTCACTTCTAAACTTGACATGTGCCATCCACTAATTTTCTCTATTCATATCATCTCTTTATTTTGACACTTGTCATGATCAAAATGATAGGCACATGAGTAGACACATTTAGTAGGCACAAATACCATTACTGTTTTAATAATTCCCATTTTTCTTTTCCTTCCAATTTTATATTTTATTATTTCTTCCGAATATCGGGAGTGCAATAACATTAATTTGATTGTTATCTAAGACAAACAAGGTTATAAAAAACGAGTCATGGCGTCGTCAAGGCGTGAGGCGTGACGTCAACGTTACGAAACAGATCATGGCGTGAGGCGCCGCGCCTTACCCTTTCTAGAACTTTGAAGACAAATAACGATTTTATATTAATCCTTAAACAAATCAAATAATTAAGCGTTAAAATGTGTTTTTCTTTAATTATTGTTTTGAGATGTTAATAACAAGTACAATGATTATCTGCGCTTGGCTGCGGTTTCACGTTTATATTGAATGTGTAATTTTTTATTTTTCAAAATGTAACATGGAATGTGTAAATGTATAACCAATGAGTTGCAATACATTTTACGTTGATTGCTTCAGCTACATCTATTTCGTATAATCTATTTATATATGTGTGTATTTTTCTATAAAACAATGCAAAAATCATTATTATAATTTGTAATTGTATTTCAACATCTTATTAGTAATAGTTTATCGAATATAACTATTTAGCAAACAACCCCTAATGTAGGGGTACTTAGAAAATTTATAAACCCGGTGTATGTTGTTGCAAAAATAGAAGACAAAAAAACTATTGATCACAGAATATCAAATTATCAATACTTGATGTATGGAAATTATAATAATTTATTTGGAGGTTAACTTTCTGATTTATTTGTTTATCATAAGAAAAATTAAGTTATAACAAATTTAATATAAAACATGCATCAAACTCCGTTTTATATTATGCGTAGGTGGAGGATGGTGAATGTCAAGTTCTTAAAAGATGAGGGGCTTTTGGAAAAGAATTCAACATTTAATCATGCAATACAGATGTAAATCAGTGAGATAATGTGATCTAAAGTCAAGTGCTTGTAAGAGTTCTCAATGTTAAACGGAACACCGTTTTAATTCTTAAATGAACAGTAAATTCTAATGCTAATTGTATATATAGAAGAATTGATTAGATGTACTATTAGTTAACATCGGGATCTGCAGTGGTTAATGGCATTCGGCTTGATCTTATCCTAAACCTACAAATATGCTACGAGACAAATTGTTTTTATAAAGCTTGATGCTACTTTTATTTTTGTTCGGGTTAATTTTCTCGGGCTTCCGCTTGCAGAGTTGTAGCCCGTTGTTTGTATTCTATATTATTAGCCTATAATCCGTGATAAATCACGGGCGGCTTAAAACTTTTTTTATTATCTTTTACTTTTTTAAGAATGCTTTATTTATTAAATTTAATTTCATAATCTTTTCCACAAGGTCTATAGAATTGCAGGATAGGTTAAGGGTTGTAAAATGTTTAACTACTAATGAAATGCCTATAATACTATGCTCTATATTTGACAAATAAATGATCTACAACTTCTTACCAACATTCCAAGAAACATGTTATAATCAGCTTTCTAAGAGAGTCCATGAAGCAGGCTTAGTATAGATAATGTTTGAGCAACGATTATCAAACACAAAGACTAGGCGACGTCAACCTAGGATCTCCTGTGATGATCACAGTGCAGACCCAACAAGTTCTTGGCGAACCTAGGGTGATCGAGGTTGAGTGCGAAGGTGAAAGTAAGAGTGCGTGAACTCTGTGTTGTTTAGGCTTTTTTGAATCTCTCTCAGTGTGTTTTTGATACTGAGCTAGGCCATGTATTTATATGGCCAGGTCTCAGGTATGTGGAACGTTGGCCCATCATGACTGCAATAAGTAGTCATGAAACGCCATTATGACGATCCCGTGTAACGGTTGCAGTAAAGTGTCATGAAGCGTCATTATGACGGGCGTCAGCCAATAAGACACGCCTACTTCAGACCATCCTGAGATGATGACTTGACAGGGCGACCGGCCCTTGACAGGCGTTCATGACTTTGACAGGGGTTCATGACTTTGACAGGCGGTCATCGGTTGACAGGCGATCGCACAGGCGGACATGCGCGTAGCTACTCCAAGCTGACGTGGGCCAGCGGATCCAATTGTGATGTGGCCTCTTGAACATGAAATCCCATCAGTATTTAGGTTTTGAGGATTAGCTATATATACATGCCTAACCCTTACTAACCTCATCATGCCCCCGAGTTAGGATTTGCCAAAACACATCGATTTGCAAGTCGTAACTATCATCATTCTTCGTAAGTTTCCCGATTTTTATTCTGTTTTTTTTTTTTTTTTTTTTATTTGGTCGAGTGAACCGGCTGCCCAAGGCAGACCGGCGGTGGTGTCGATCGCAGATACCGGCGGTAAATCGGACCGGCAACGTGTCGAACTCCGATCGATAAGTGTTTAGACCGGCAATCAATTGTAGACCGGCTGTAGTTCGGGGCAACCGGCTGTCAATTGTAGATAGGCGATGTCAATTTTAGACCGGCGGTCGAATAAGTCGATGATCATTTAGCCCGGCGGTAGTTTCGCAGCAGTTGACCGGCGGTTTTTAGACGACCGGCGGTTTTAGGGTTTTTAGGCCGACTCGCGCAATCGAGACCGGCTGTCGCAGGGTGAGACCGGCTGTCGACCGGCGGTCGCAGGGGGTGCTCGCGGGTTTATGTAGATCGGCTGTATAGGGGACCGGCGGCTTGGGTTTGGTGGTACAACCGGGAGGCATATTTGACCGGCGGTGCGTTGGTTTCGACCGGCGGTTAGTTCGACCTATGGCTCTAGGGTTTTACGAGCAGTAGGTTTTACGGGTTGGGGAACCGTCGATCTAGGGTTTTACGAAAGGGTGGAACCGGCGGTTCTAGGGTTTTACGAAAGGGTGGAACCGGCGGTTCTAGGGTTTTACCGGGTTGGGTGACCGGCGGTATCGGGATGTACGACCGAGGGTTTTGGTTTAGGGTTAGGGCTTGACCGGCGGTTGAGGATTTATCGTTCGGATTTACCGGAATCGGATCCATGACCCAACTCGACCGGCTGTTTTAGGGAACGACCGGCGGTCGTGACCGGCGCGGATTTAGGTTTCGTGACCGGCGGTTCGAGAGTTGGGGCCGAACGATACAAATCAAGCCGAGACCGAGTCGACGTTTATGTTCGGAGATTAGGGTTTAGCCTAGCTCTTATTTGTTAGGATTTAACCTACTTTGTACGCTTGAAATAATTGACTTATTACTAATTGTAATTGTATTCCTTGCTGCAGGGTTTGACCGGGTTGCTTGATACTTACAGGTACATTTTTGCGTTTTCATTACTGTGCTTTGTTTACATCTCTGTAGCTAGTAATAGTTGATATCCTTGGTTACCTTATTAGGCGTAGTTGTCGTTGTCTTAACATGGGAGAGCCAGTGTCAGATACATGCCTAACCCTTACTAACCTCATCAGATAACAAACTGATTTTGAAGGATTAACTACTCACGTAATCTAAATCATGTAGAATATATGCATAATTGACCTTCAAACATGGTACCTAATATGAATATATTAAAATAACCTACATAAATTCATACATAAGATGCTTTCATAGGCAACTTGAAGCTTCATTTAATCGCATAACCATTGTTCCCTGTTAATTCAATACCGGTAAACAACCAAATCACTTATAATCCGCATAACCATTGTTCCCTATTAATTAAATACCCGTAAAATCAACAACCAAAAAACTTATAATCAAAGTGCAAAAATATTTATAAAAAAAACGGATTATGTTCTAAGTGCTTGGATTAAAATTTATAAACAAAATATTTATAAATTATGCTGCAAAAAAGTGACAGAATGAAAGAGCTATTTGTTATCGTTTAAAGGAAATATCAGTGTAAGACACTGATGATTGATTGCCATCTTTTAGACGAATCAAACGACTTGAAACGAAACCCATAAGTGGGGCCATTAAACTCCTCGAATGGTTTGACTTTGGTGCCAATATAAAAAAACGATTCTATATTGGTTTTCAACAATAAATGTGGTACCATGGGTGGGTTGGACTCCAAAAGTTGACAAATATACAACCTTTCCTTCTTCAAGTTGATGTTGCTGATAGTGGCATGGATAAATTGTCCCTATGATAATAGAATTAAATGGTTCAGTTGACGTTACGTAAACATGATAATAGAATTAAATATAAATTATAGATTAATACCTCTTCATCCATTAGAATCATGTCTATTTTCTGTAACGACCGGAATTTTCGGTTAATGAACTAAATGGAAATATTGAGGAATAAAGGTGGTAAAATATTTAATCGAGTCTCCGTTGTGTTTTATCAAGTGTTTGAATGTTTGGGACTTGGTGTAACCAAGTATGGGTCAAGACTTGGATGGAAACAAGTTTAAAAGGCAAGAAACTGACCCAGACAGCCCTCGCGACGCGAGGAAGGCGCGAGGCAAACGCGAGTGCAAACAGGAAACATCAGAGGCGAAACGCGAGAGGCTCGTGTTGAGCTCGAGTCGAGTTCTTGGCGGGAGCCAGGCGCGAGCGAAACGCGAGGACCGCCTTCCAGCGGCAACCAAATGGGAAACCCGCGTCACCTCGCGGCGCGAGGTGGGCGCGAGCGGGGCGCGAGGAGCGTCTGGACTATATAAACTTGTGTGTGAGATAGGGTTTCATTTCACCTTCAACCCCACACATAGTGCAGCCGATTTGGGAGCATTCTTGGACGTTTTTGGAGCTCAAGAGCTCAGATCTTCACCATCTTGAAGGATTGAAACATCAAGGGTAAGTATTCTTGATTGTCTTGTTTATCTACCTTGATTGTGAGCGTTGTATGGGTAAAAATGGTGTTTTGGGGAACCAACCATGTCATCTTTAGGGAAGATGACTAAACATGAGTGTAGAACACTCATTGTAAGCTTGTAATCGATGTGTTCAAGTTGGATTTGGGTTTATTGATGGAAATCTTGAACTAGGGTTTGAGATTCCACCAAGTTGGATGAACTTGGTGGTTAGGGATGTAGATATGGATTGATTAGTAATTAGTTATGAATAATAACTAGTTATTGTGATGATATTGATGGTAGGTCAAGAAGACCTAAAGATTGGTGACATTTCACAAGTTGGAAAACAAGGATTTGTGTTAATAGACACGATTTGGAGTTAGCTTGGCCAAGGTGAGTACATGAGACTTTTACTGAGTACATAGCAAATGATTTTTGAAACCATGATGTTTTAGGAGTCTTTATTAATAAACGTTTTTAATAAAGATATTATTGATATGATGAGAAAATGCTAGTAATAGACTAATTAAGTATGTATAAATGATTGATGATTTTGAAAGAGTTTATGATATTGAAAAGTATTTAATGAGTTTTCATAAAAAGGATGCATGAATAAAGATAATGATTTAAAAGAGCTTGATAATCGGTTTATTAATAATATGTATTAATAAAGCTTGAGACGATGATTTTGAAGTAATAAGTATCGGTTAGTATATTATACTAATAGAAGTAGTTATCGAATTACTAAGAGAATAAGTAACAAGTGACTATTAATAAACATGTATTCTAGTCAAAGAGGAGTCAAAATGATATGATTTTGATAAATGATAAATATGTTTTAAATTAGTAAAGGACTTGGTAAAGTCAAGATTTAAAATGAATTAGTAAAGAGAGTAATATGATAAATTAGAATATGTGTATTCTAATAAGTGATGAATTTGATGAAAGGAGCTAATGCTCATATGTTGTTGAAAGGAGCTGAGGCTCATAAGTGTTAATGAGATATCCGGAATAAGACCGCCCAGAAATGGGGGAGCATGAGACGTCTACTTGGGGTGGTACCTCCCTGCGCAAAGAGTAGAATGTCACAGTTTACGACACCCGATGTTGGGTGAGCATGACGACCCGGAAACGGGGAGAGCTTATGAATCTCGGTAAGATGGGGGCTCCCAATTACCTTGATAGTTTACCTATGACGTCCCATATCGGGAAAGTTGGCTTCGGAGAGGTCCGTTGCATATGTGATAAAGAAAGAGTAAGCTTGGAGATAGCTTACATATTTGTGTTTATGTGATAAATGAGCTTATGGTAAGCTTACTAGCTAATACGAATAAATGATTAGAAAATGAGATATAAGTTGTTATATGAGCTAATAAAATTGATAAAGATAAGTATTTATAATATTTCAAATATTGTTTTTTAAATATTTTGAGAATGGGTCGAAAAACCCATGTATCTCACGAGACTATCTTGTCTCACGTACTACTTTGTTTTTGTGGCTATGTACTCAGGTTCAGGATCGATGGATTAGAAGGTCTCGTTAGAAGTGGCCTAGTGTTGATCAGTTCGGGAGCTCGTAGGTAGATCCCGTTTATCCTATGGTTATGATATTGTTTTGTAACACCGGTTTTAAACTCTGATAAACTTTTTAATGGTTTTTGTTAAACCATATTTTGGGATATTGGACTTTGTAATATTTTTATTTAAAAATATGTTTCGAAAGATGTTTTAAAAATTGAGGTGTTACATTTTCCATAGGAGCAATGGGTTTTTGAAGTTGCTTATTCCATAGGCGTATAATTCTAACTTTCAGATTCCAATGGCGTTTTAGAAGAGACAGCTCCTTTATCATATTCACTGAATTCGCCATTGTGGAGATTCACATAAGTAGATGGCGTGGAAGTGGATGCAAGTAATAGTGACCCTTTTTCATTATATATAGAGATAGAGAGAGATTTAATTCTGTAATCGAATTCAATAAATACGTGCTCATTATTGGGATGCTTTTAAAATATGAGAAGTTTTAAAATATGAGAAATTTTCCTCTTTGAAGATATATGTAACCGAAATTCTAATGATGGATGCTTTAAAATTCAATTATGGAGATTTTTATGTAGTGGAATTATGTATTATTATTATGTAACCGAAATTTTTATGTATGAAAGGAGGTTGTGCCAAGTGGACTTCATGAGGTGGCATAGAAGTGACAAGTGGATTTGTCTATGTGTCATAGATTAAAAAAAAGTCTCTTTTATTAGATATAGAGATTTGATTTATTTTTAGAAAAAATTATTATTTCCTACTAAATCTTCATATTTAATTCTTTTATCAATGAAATAATTGATATCTACTAATTAACTTTTTTTAATCTTATCATTTGATTAAATAAATATATTAATAAAATGAATATATAAAAATAGAAAGAAAATTTAGAGTATGTTTAATAAAGCTTATTTAAGAAGCATTTTGGCTTATTAGTTTAAGCTTAAAAATTAAGTTCATTATTATTTATTAAGCTGATAGACTCGAAAATCATTTAAATGAAGGATTTCTTTATTTTAATGCAATTTTCAACCTCTCAAAAAACGACAATTAAAAATATCTCTTGAGGCTTGTCTGTTGTGTACGTAAGTAGGAAGTGTATGAAATTATCATATTTCTCTTATTCGCCCAAAATCATTGAACAACTAATTTTAATGTATAACATAATAAATATAACAAAGTAAATGATAGTTTTTTAGATATAAACAATTAAACATACAGCAAACATAATTAATAACTTTTTATCTTGTAAAATATATATTTTTATAAACAGTGTGATATTTGCTGCTTCTTTTTTTGTGTAAGAACATCTTGCAAGATTATGTGAAAATGTTATATAGTTACCTTTTAAAATTGTAAAGGCGATACCCTTTGTCGTTTTCTCCTAAAAATTGTTATATTTCAATACATATACATGGTCATAAAAGTTAATTAAAAGAATATATACTTCCTCCGTTTCAAAATAAGTGATACATTTTTCATTTTTAGGTGTTTCAAAATAAGTGATACCCTTCGAAAACTAACCATATTTAGTAAAAGGTAGTGGGACCACACCCACTAACAATCTCCTTTAATAAAGTGAAAAGACACATGTACCCTTACTTTTACTTTTAAACATTATTAAATGCACTTTAATCAATATATGTGAGACTCATCCTTCACTAACTATCAAATTTAATCTAATTAACTTTTATTATCATATTTAACTCAAAAACTGTGAACTCTAATTTATATCACTTAGTTTGAAACGGGGGAAGTATACAATTTTAAAAGGTGTTTTTATACTGTTATTCTAGGTTTGTTGAGTTTTCCTTGACATATACAAAATCTAATTTTTACCTTGATTATTTTCATATTTTTTCTTAGATTAGTGATATATGTTTATTTAGAAAACAAATTAAACACGTTAATTCTTTATTAAAAGAGTTAATTAAAATATAAAAGATATAATATTAATATTTATTATTTGTGTTTATTTATTTCGTTACTCACTTAATAAAAAAAGTGTATAAATTAAGAGATAATATACCTAGTGAATTAAACCTACCATTTTATGATAATCACTATTGACAACATATCTAAAAATATAAATACATGACACTAAAATCTTCGTACACACGTTTTTCTCTCTTCCTTATCTTTGTTTTTAAAAGCCCCAATCCATGACAACCAAATAAAAATCCATACTTTCTCTCATTCTATTTTTTGATGTTCATCCTGTCGCCACTCGCCATCTTCAAAGAAAAAAGAGATTAAATGGGAAGATTGAATCTCAGGAAATCTAATTTCAACTTTGTTACTAATACTTGGGTTTTAATCCGAATCACTTCCTGTTTTTCTTGAAAAAAAGTATTCTTTTTCTATCTTTTGAACCTCAAACTCTTAATTTTGTGTGATTTATTTTTGGATTTTGGTAGTGATGTTGAGGAACAGACCAAGAGCTGTAACTAAGCAATCACCGATCATGGCGGATCACCAAACTTCATCTCTTTCTTCCCCAAGTACACAAAACCCGACCCGATCCATTTCATCTTTTCTTAGTTCACCAAGGTTCTTCTATGGCTTCTTCTCGCCTAAAAATCCTTCACCAACTTCAATTCTTGACACCAACAAACAGTTCTGTAATTTTGCAGCTAACCCATTTCGATTCAGCAAAAACCCAGAAAAACCCAGAAAGAATTTAAGAAAATTCCAACACCAAAATGAGAATTTTGATTCTGAAGGAATTGCTCTTGCTATTGTTCTTGTTCAAGAAAACCGTAACAATGGCAATATCTGTAAACCAAATAAGTTAAAGATTCAAATCCCATCACTTGAACCATTTCCAAACGGTTCACCCGAATCACCCGGTGATTTTGGGATTAAGACCCGAAATTCTCAGTTTTCGGGTGGTCCGACTCCAACCGGATTCGGATCTCCTAAATTTTGTTCTGGTCCTTTGTCTTTGAGGGAGATGGAGCTCTCAGAAGAGTACACCCGTGTGATCTCTCATGGGCCTAACCCGAAAACGACCCATATTTATGATAATTGTGTTGTGGAGAGCTGTTGTGGTATTCGGGTCGGGTCATTTGGTTCAGAACTGCCATTGGAGAGTGTTGTAAGCTTTTGTCATACTTGCAAGAAGAATCTTGGTGAAGGCAGTGACATTTTCATGTACAGGTTCTAATCCCAAATTTGAATTTTACTTGTAATTAAAAAAAACAAATTTTTATATAAATATATACTTCCTCCGATTCAAAATAAGTGATACATTTTGGATTTCACGGATTTTGAGGCAAAAGTTTATAATAATGGTTAAATTAGATTAATTAGATGATTAGTGGGAAATGAGTCTCACACTTTTTGAATAAAGTGGAGTTAATGATGTTTAAAAGTAAAAAGTAAGGGTAAATGAGTCTTTTCACTTTGTTAAAGTAGATAGTTAATGGGTGTGGGTCCTACTATTTTTACCAAATAAGGTAAATTTTCAAAGTGTGTCACTTATTTTGATAAACCCTAAAAAGGAAAGTGTATCACTTATTTTGAATCGGAGGAAGTATATAATTTATTGTTACTTTTTTATGTAAGATTCATGATTTAGGGGTGTCTGAACTTCAGTGGTAATTAAATATATTGGATTTTTTTAATGTTTTACAGGGGTGAGAAAGCATTTTGCAGTGAAGAATGTAGATGTCAAGAAATGATTTTGGATGGATTGATGTATGAATAATCATGAAATGACTATTTTGCCCTTGCACATCCCACTCTTGCAACCCTACCTTTAATAAATTCCAAATTTCATGAGGGGTTTGACCATGATCAGAGAGATATTTCAATCCAAAGTTAAATAAATTTATATTAGTTTTTGTTTGTTTGTAAAAGGTAGTGTTAGGAGTAGGTAATTATTTTTGTTTTTGTTTTGTTAATTTTACGAGTTTATTTCCTACCAATTCCAATATACTCCTCTGTCTTAGATAGAAGAGAGAAATATATATTGTAGAATAATAAATAAATTAATAAATAAAAGGTGCCATAGTGATGTTTAATGTGGCTTTATTTGAAATGTTATGATTGTCCTTTTGATGCTGATACCAAATTTATTTTTATTATACAACAAAATTAATGATATCTAATCATTTTAAAATATAAATATAAAAAAATAAGATGTAAATAAATATACATCTGTCCAAAAGTAATAAAACTGTTTTCAGGGAGATTTTCAGAGAAAGCACTAATGTGAGTATATGCGTATATATGTGATGTATCTACATGTCTATAAAACATATACAAGTAAATACATGCGAGCATAAATATGTGTACAAAAATTATACGCACATATCATGTGTTGCGAGAGTGTAGTGAGTGTAAAAAACATATAAATATGTGTATGTATGCATTTATAATATGTATCCATCAAAAAATTTAATTTTGTTATGTTATAGAAATTTGGAAAAGAAAAGAAAAACTTAAAATTCCAAAATAAGCTAAAGCCAAATACAAAAAATAAAACATAAACATAAAGTACAACTTAACTAATAACACAAAAATGGTTGCCAAGCACTACAGTTAAAGTACAATGCATTTAGTCTAAATTATCTTTTACATGGAATAAGACAATTTTGCTACAATAATAAAGCTAGATCTTATACACCACACGAAATATGAGTATGTTACACGCATATATGTAACGAGTCAAGCGCGTTGCAGCGAGGTTTTAAAACATTCACTTGCTTAAAAGCGGAAAATAAAATTTATCTAGCTTTCTTTTTTTTTCTTTTTTTTTTTTTGTATTTTTATACGTAGTATTTTTATTAGTGACAAATATGAATTATAAAAATTTAAGGATTAAAATTATAAAGAGTAAAAGTTCATTGAAGATCAGAAATTTTAGTAACCAAAAATTATTACTCCGTATAATATTGATATGAGTTCAAGATTACAAACTATAAAAGTTCAGCAGGAGTTTAAAAAAGAAGAGAAAATAAAAATAAAAAGGTTGGTGGTCCGTGCTTGAGTCAAAATCATTGCTGGAAACCATCAAGTTCTAATTGGGTTTGGAAACCCACTGGCCCAACTTGTATCTTGAGTTCTTGACTGCATTTTCAAGCTTCGGCTTTTATACACACGTCACACCTAAAAACTACTTTGAACTCCATTTTGTTTAGAACCCCGTTTTAAAATTTTCTAATGAACAGTGTCTCACAATGACAATTGTATTATATGTTAATTATGTATAAGAGATATGGGATATGTTTGGCACGAAGATTTTAAAGTTTTTAAGAGTTTAAAGCTTTTAATTTGAATGATAAAGATATTATTAATATAAAATTTTTGTTTGGGTATTAATTTTTTAGGTTAAACCATATAGAAAATTTCTCAAAAGGAAAAACTACCTTAGTGGGATTTTAAAAAAAAACTGGAGATTTTAAAATGAAAAAGTTAGTATAGTACCTTAAAAATTGCATTCTAAATTAATTTAGATCTCACTATGTTATTTTATATTTTTATGTTGTTTTATATTTTAAAGCTCCAACTCCCAACTAATTTATCAAACACATCTATACAAATAAACTTTTTGGTTATCAACTCTAGTTTTTAGTTAGTTTTGTTAAACATAATTATTGTGACACTAAGTTTTTTTCACTGAAACTATTCATAAAAAATACTACTATGTGAGATGGTCAAATTGAAATGTCCATGTCAATGGTCACGTGATAATCACATGCTTAAGTCTTCTTTTTGTTTTTTCCTTTATCTCTTGCTTAATTATTCGTACAAGTGAAGTGCCACTATCAGAAAATTTAAAATTATTGCAGTGTAACATCATATGACTTATACATAGTCGACATTTTTTATAATAAAATTACAACTATATTTTTTATTTTTATTTCTCTTGAAAATACTAAGAAATTATCAATAATTATGCTAGATGCACTATAATGCTTCGCATTGGTACATTAATTTTAAATGTATTAACTTTTTATCTCAACTTATTTCTATTATTATACATTAACATTTTACCCGAATTATTTGTTAATTATACGCATGAGTACAGTTATTGTTAAAACTCTCTTAACTAAGTTTAGACATCAACATTTTTATGAAACTATATATCATGTATTCATCATTTAGTCGTGAATTCGACTTTCATTAACACTTTTGAAGTCTCCATCGTCTTTACTAACTTTCATATATTTTTATGTCTATAAAAGCGATGTTCAATCATCAACCAAAAACCAAATACAATTATTTATAACCGAAAACTGATATAATAACTTAACTAATCAATTTAAAATTTAACCTAACCGATTAAAAACTAAACACATTGTTTAGTCATTTTCTTCTTATATCAACATTTCATTTTGACATGTGACATCAGCTACTTTAAGGTTAAACGCATGGTTAGTTATGGGTCAATTGATTAAGTAGCTTATTGAAATGATTGGTTAGTGGTTTAATTAAGAAATAGTTGATTAGAAACTAAAACTAAGAATTGAATGTATGAGTTGTTAAAAGAGCCGTGAAATTATTGGTATACAATGTTGGGTTGTGGAATCATATTTCATTTGTATGATTTGATGTCCAATAATCCACATTCCAATCATACGTTGGTGAATATTTAAGATTAATTTTACTTAAATGTATAAAACTTGACATTGAAAGACCAACGCACTAAAAGGTTCTCAAAAGATAATAAAAAGCCTATAAACATGGGAAGTCATTTTTCTTATTTTTTTTGTTTTAAATTGAAGATTTTACCTTTTTAAGAAGGGTCCTGATTTGTTCAAGAAAGGATTAAATGCTTACAAGGAAATTTAAACTTGCTGGACAATTTTACCCCTAAATTAATTTAACCCAAATTTTCTCTTTTTACCCAGTAAACCTCCTAACGCCAAAAGTCCGTGTAATTCACTCTTTTTCACAAAACAATTAATTTTCTTATCCATTTGACAGTTTTTTATTATAAAAATTTAATAAATTTGACTCTCTTTTTCCTAAAAGACGGATTAACAATAAATCATAAAAATATAACATTGACCGTATTTTGACATGTTTCATTAAAATAAAATTTTCTTTATACTATATATGCTTGGTCGATGCAAGAGAATGATTAGATAGATTCATGATCACATGAAACATTACTCAATGTTAAGTGAAACCAGTAAAGTTTTTAATGATACCATATCAAATGAAACAACATATGTTTAAAATCATATAAAGAAAGTTTTAGGATCCTTATAGTGTTAGCGACGACATCTGTCGTCGGGATAGGTGTCGTCGGGATATGGTATTTTTCTTGTAGTGTTATTAAACACATTGGATCGCACTACAACCACAAAATATCATTCGAAATATTAGGATATGCATTTAAGTCAATTAAGTTGCTTTCGCAATGGGTTTGGAGGTAGAAAAATAAATTTCCTCACTTTGACTCATTGAATATATTGAGTTGATTGAGCTCATCTCTTTAATAAAAACAAAACATCAAAACTAATATATAAAAGTAATGACTAAGTATAAAGGTAACAACATTGAATAAATATCCAAAAATTAAATCCCCAATGATTTAATTATAAATGATGAAATATGATAACATAAGATTAATGTTTGTAAACACCATCGGTATTTATAAAAATCATAAGTAATGTTTGTAGAATTGGCAACATACTAAAAACTTGATATAGATGATCAACGTAATAAAAATAAAAGGTAGAGATGAAATACACATACCTTCAAAGTTCAAACAAGATAAATAATTGAAGTAATATTGTAGAAAGCAAAGAAATTCGTATCTAGAAGCAGCGGTATGTAGGGTTTCTAGGGTAAATGAGATAAATTGGGTTATATTATATTTAGGGGTAAATTTGTCCTTTAACGTTAATTTCCTTGTAAAAATAACCTTGTTACTTGAGCAAATCACTAGCTAAGAAAGGAATGTGATCAAAGGGTATGTTTGTAAATCCAAGCGACAACTCACCCAACTACAAGCTAGAGTTGTGTGAGACTGAGATCTATCTAAGAACATTTTTTTTTTAAAGAACTAAACTTAAACTCCAAAAGAACTTCTACAAACTTTCTTACAAACAATATTATTCATTGAGATCATACAAACAACCCTTTATAATGTTATTTTGTTTTAGTCTAGTATTATGCTAGACTCAAGTTTATTTTTATAAAAGTTTTGGAGGTCTTCAGGAGGGTGATGGAAATGCCGAAGCTCTTTCCGTTACTTCTTTTTGCTGTTAAAAAAAAAGATCATACAAGTATTCAAATTATTTTAAAAATCACCCTGAATTATATTTATCTGATAATAGATATGCTAGATAAAAAAAAAAACCTAACAAATATTGAAAAGATAGAATGCCTTTTGTTTAACTCTAATCATGTTCACGGCCCCAATTATTTTCTTAGGTGTCAATGTGATGCATTTAAAAAAAGGAAAATGATAATGACTAAGACGTCAAGACACGCATCAAAAACTTGTACAGTAATCAATAACCGCCCCCTGTATTTTAGGAATCAACCCCCTCTACTAAAAGTATAAACAATTTATGCACGTAACCACCTCTTAATGACAGCCCTAAGGGCTGTTATTAACAAAACCCTTAAAAATATATATAGAAAAAGCAGTGTTTTGTGTTAGAAAAATTTATTGATTTCGAGTTACTTGGATCACTGTGAAGTTGTGTTTTCACTATCTAATCAAAGTATTTATTAAGATTACATTTGGTAAACATGTTTTTCCCGTTACACTTAAATAATATTGGTGATAAAAAGGTTAATAAACAAAAAAAAAAAAATCAAAGTGTTTTTTAAGCAACCCCATTTTAGGAAAAGTTTTTGTAGGGATGAGCATCTGGACTGAAAAAACCGAACTGAAAACCAACCTTATCTGACTGAATAAAAACCGAAAACATATAATCAGTTTTTAAAATTCATCATTTCAGTTTCGGTTGTATCAGTTTTGGTTCGGTTCGGTTAGGTCCTCGGATAGATATGAGCATTTTTGCTAAAAAACTGAACCGAAACCGAACCGAACACATGTAAACAATTGATTTCGGTTTTGAATATTCGTCATTTTTTATTTTTGTTCAGTTCGATTTTTGATATACAAATGTGTCAGAATTTAGGTGTGTGAGTGATAATAATTTAATAATCCTGATAATATGTCAATATGATATATTCTCTGAAGATTAAAGTATTTTGACCTTTATATACCTTGGGTATCACAAAATCATCAGTTGGATAATTCAAATAATTACAGTTAGTTTGTAAGGCACGAGAAAAAAAAAATTAATACACATAAAGTTGTTATATTGGACCATTGGTGTCGTTTGGAAGAGATTGATTAAGATGTATATATCTTTTAACTGAAAGATAGTTTAAAAACAATTGGGTGGAAGAGTGACACTTATTGGGGAAAAAGTGTTCTTTTGGTGGGAAATACAGGTAATACCTGAATCTTGAAAATCGTTAGAAACACTCATCGTGTAAACCGCTTCACAAGATCCTTTATTTACAGTCTATTTCCATCATGCTCCAATAAAGTCAACACTTTTATTCACAATTAGTCAACTATTAATCAGTCTCAACAACATCAACTCTCAATGATGAAGGGTTTTAGTAGCAGAATCATCATCATTGTTACCTAAATCCATTTCAAAACATGTTTTGATACTCACTTGTTGGGGAAGTATGAGATTTCATGATTAAGGTCAATAAGTCAACATCTGAAGATGAAACTGAAGGTAAATCAAGTGAAACTGTGCTTTTTGGTTTAATGGGAATTTAGGTATAGGTAATGAACTTGGTGGTGGTGAGTTTGAATAAGCAGGTCCAGCCCAAAGCTCAGAGTTACAAAATTAATCATAATCAGTGTACTTGTTAGTTAGTTATGTAATTAGTCTGTCATGTGCTTGTCACATGTTAGAAGTTGTTACAACTAATTATGTTTAGCTTAGTTGTTACCAGGGGCGGAATTAGTATAGAGCACACGGTGGCACGTGCTACTACTCGAAAAAAATTCGGTACGATAAATTTTCAGGGCTTTTTTATTGTTATAGTATTTTAAATACATTAATATATATCCAAAAAGGCGAAATAAGACATATCTCTCTACTAGCGCAGCTGGCTATAGGGGTGAGCATATTGACCGAAAAAACCGAACCGAACCGAAAACCGACCGAAACCGAACCGAACCGAAACCGATAACATGTTATCGGTTCGGTTTCGGTTTTGAAAATTCATCGTTATCGGTTATCGGTTCGGTTCGGTTCGGTTCGGTTCGGTTTTCGGAAAAGGATGAACATTTGGCCTAAAATAACCGAACCGAAACCGGACCGAACCGAACCGAAACCGATAACATGTTATCGGTTCGGTTTCGGTTTTGAATATTCATCGTTATCGGTTATCGGTTTTATCGGTTCGGTTCGGTTCGGTTTTAGCCCGATAAGCACCCCTAGCTGGCTAGCACTCCTTGCATGTATATAAGAGGTCCCGAGTTTGAATCTTGTTGTTGCAAATTTTTTAAATCAATTTTTTTTTCTTTTCTAAGCCTCTATATTACAAGGGTTTTTCTTTTCTCAGCCTATATATTTCAAGGTTTTTCTTTTTTTACCTTATATATTTTCAAAAAAAATTCTTTAGTCTAAAGTCTAAACATTTCAAATCATTTTTCTTTATTTTCCTTATTCAATACTTTAATTATAAAATATAATGCAATTTTATAAACCAACATTTCTATAGATTAAAAACCTATTCAATATCCCAAATCAATCTTAAAAAACCTTTAACTATTAGTTAATAGTTCACATCCAAAGACAACCCTAACATTTGAACCAAATAAAAAAACATAAACTGTGTATTTTAGATTTTGTAATATGTTTATAAAATTAATAATTCTTTTGTAGTTTAACGAAATATATTCTTGAAGATTTGTTGGTGTATGTAACTAAAAAGGGTGATATGTAATATAACTTTTTTTGTGTTAAATTTGTTTTTGTTTCGGGACGTTGCCACTAAGATCCCACTAGAGGTCGCAGTCCCCTTAATCCCGTTTTTTTATCACCACAAGGGTGCTACCGCTAGTGGAAGTTTCTAATTCCGCCCCTGGTTGTTACGTTTATGTATATAATGGGTTTGTGCACCTCATTTGAGTGTAATGAAAAAGTTAGCTTTCTCTCTGATTCTTCCATTGTTTCTCATTTCAATTGTTGTTCAGATTAACAGTACTCAACATGCTTGATACTTAACGGAATAGAAACGGAGCTAGTTTTTGTGAGGTGCTTAGGGTTTTGATCGTATGGAATCTGAGTTTTAGGTAAGTTAAACGACTGTTTACTAACGGAATCACAACGAACTTTCACAGGAATAGGTAGTATACCTGTTCCAGATTGAAAACTACGGCAATTGATTTCGCGAAAACCGTTCGAGATTGAGCCTCTTGAATCACGATTACTTCCATGAATTCAACTACGATATTGATCCTGATGTTGTGCGAAAACCACAAGTGTCTCCATTTCACTCAAACAATAACGAAATCAAATCGAATCTATAAACAGTTAAATATCTCTAGATATTCGCAATAATCAATCGTAAATGAGCTTAATCGTGTTGATTTCTATGAAACGAAAGAATCTGATGCACATATAGGAGTATGCATCGTCAATCGAACAACTAGATCTATACGAAATGCACAAAACTACACTAATCAGTTACGGAACTCAAATTTAAATTAACAAAATTGCATAGCAATTGAGGAAAAGATTGAATCACCTGGTGAGAGAGACGAAGCGGATTCAGATCTATCGATTTTGAGTGAATTTTTCTAGTAGTAAACTTCGCAACGACTTTCTAGTATATTGATAAGATAATAATTAATCATTTGGCCTTTTCTCCTGCAAGAAATAGGATGAAAAGTTATTCAAACTTAGCATCAATTTTAGAGTTGAAAATAAGAAAAAAATATCGCTTTAGAGGAATGACAATTGTTCGAGCAACGATTGTCAAATACGAATACTTGGTGATGTCAACTTTGGATCTCCTGTGATGACTATAGTGCAGATCCAACAAGTTCTTTACGAACCTAGGGTGATCAAGGTTGAATATGAAAAAGAAAGTGAGAGTATCTGAACTCTGTGTATTAGGCTTTCGAGTCTGTTTCTGTGTGTCCTCGACAATGATTTAGACCATGTATTTATATGGCTAGTCTCAAGTATATGGAACGTTGATCCATTAATGATGATCATGAGCTAGCCTAATCGTCAATCGTCTAATGTAACGTCTTACTATTATGATGGCAATACAGCAATCGTGAAGGCCATTATGACGGGACGACGTCAGCCAATAAGACAGGCGCTTCCAATGACAGACGCTGACAATCTGACAGGCGGTGATAACTTGACAGGCCTGATAACATGACAGGCGCTGATAGTTGTAGTGGGCTTTAAACACATGTAGTAGCGGGCTTTAAACAACAAAAGCCCGTCATTATATTTAGGGTTTGGAAGTTTACCTATATATACATAGGTAATCCTTACTAACCTCATCAATAATGATTACTGTTCTATCGTTAGCTACCTTTGGAGGGATTTACTGGTCAACAACTCAACATGATAATGAGAGAGTAAAGATTAGACTGATAACATCTTTGTGGATATATAATCACAATTAATAATACATACTAAGTTAATTCAATCACATTTTTAGAAAAGTTTGACATGTTTTTCTGTTAATTTAAACTAAAAAGCAATTGATATCTAAATCACCTGACATGAGTTTTTTACTTTTATATGAGACATGAGGTCTGGAATTCGAATCTTATAAACACCTCTTTGTGGTGTCAAATATAGGGGATTTTTCCCTGGAAATACCTATAGGAGTGAAAATTTCTAAAACGAATGAAACCCGACCTGAAACTGATATTAAAATAAATATATTAGTTTCGGGTCAATAATAATTTACATGTGTCAACCCGCTAACCCGTTTAATTATTAAATATATTAAGAAATTTATATTCCATTATAATTTTATTAATTCAAACGTGACTAGTAGTTAGATAAAAAAATTAAAATAGCTACTTAATAATTTGGTATTTTAGTATTTTTTCCGTATCAAAATAAGTGACACACTTTTCATTTTGGGATGTTTCAAAATAAGTGACACACTTTAAAACTTTCCTTATTTGATAAAAATAGTGGAACACATCCTCACTAACTATTTATTTTAATAAAGTGAAATTACCCTTATACTTTTAAAAGTCACATAAATATCACTTTATTCAAAAAAAAGTGGGACTCATCCTCCAGTCTCCACTAACTATGTACTTTAATATATTTTAACTTCTACTTTACTCTTTTACCTCAAAAAGCGTGTAAACCAATTTGTGTCACTTATTTTGATACGGAGTAAGTATTTTGTTATGAATTTGTGGAATAACAACAACTTGTTTGACCTATTTAACCCTTTTAACACGTTTAATCTGCTAACATGTGTAACCAGTTTAATTAAATGAATTATATAGGTCAGGTTCGAATTTAATATTAAACATGTTATAATTAAGATATGTAATCCATTTGTATAAACAGCTTGAACATTTCTAGCTAGTCAACTCAGAAACACAAACCTACGAACCCGAACTGAATTATCATCTCTACAATTTTATCACCTCGTCTATATTATGGGTTTTTTAAACGACATTCAATGATGTAGTAATTTCTATTTAAACATAAAACTATATTAATATATCTTTTAAAGTTGTAGGAGTTAGAGTTCATTAATGTTATTCAATATATATTAGGAAATTATTATTTCATTAAATACACGTTATCATATGCCTGAGCTTTAAAAAATCAAACACACACGCACATATAGATACACGTTTTCTGTACGTATATCCCACGAACACACACCAATCAGTTACCAATCATCAATCATCTCCCAATCCAAATCCAAATCCTTACTGTGATTCCCATCTCCCAATTTCAACAAATTCCCCAATTTTCCATCTTAGGGTTTCATTTTCTCCCCTTTCCAATCGACGAACCATGAAGGTACACCCGGCGCCCAATCGGCGAAACATCACCGTGCGATACGATTTCGGTTCTCAATCAACCACTGCCGGAGTAATTTGCCGTCAAAAGAAACTCCGGAGACTCCCACACATCTTCGCTAAAGTTCTGGAACTACCTTTCTACTCCGATGCCGATGTTTCCATCCTTGAAACATCTGAATCGCTAAAATTCGTCGTCGATACCGACGACGACATCGGTACCGATATCGCTGCGCACACAATCGAGATCTATCCCGGCGTTACTAAAATCGTCGTTGGTGGACCTCGAGCTGTTAATAATCGTGTTAGTCCGGTAACTGAGCTGGAGCTCGACGTGTGGCGGTTCCGCCTTCCGGCGACTACGCTGCCGGAGCTTGCGACGGCGTCGTTTAGTGGCGGAGAGCTTGTGGTTGTTGTACCGAAAGATGCTAATTTGGATGGAAATCAAGGAGATGTTTGGGTTGAAGGTAATGGAACAGGGCAATTTGTTCTTGTACAGTAATTGAAGTATTATTATCAGCTTCTGTTATCATGTTTCTTGAATCAAATGTGATGAAATTGATTATTTCTGTTACTTATGATGAAATCTGCTTCTTCTCTATTTGTTTTTTCAAGTATTTCTGTATTAATCATAGGTTTATTAGGTGCTAATTATCAAAACATACAGTAATTTTGGTTCACAGTCCTTCAAAAACTAAAACTTTCTGGATTTGAGTACATAATTAGCTATTAGTATATGTTACTTGAAATTGTAATAGTCATCTTTAATGGTGTTGAGTGATTAACAGATTATAATAATTAACAGAATTAATACACTATATAAGCCTAAAGGTGCTCATTTTGGTCTTTTTTATGTGTTTCTTGAATGATTATATGGTAATTAGTGAAAAATTTGGTAAATTGGTTAATTTAGTTCAACTTTTATTAGTGATGATTAGATATAGGGCACTATCTCTATCTTTCCTCACCACAATGTTAGATACACACAACCTGTGCCTAACTTTTTGTAACCTTGGAAACAATCTTGCACATGGGCTTTTTGTTACTTTTTGGCTTTAAACTTCAAAATGTTAACTTTTACTTCTTTTAGTACAAACATAGGAGAGAATAAAGATTATTGATTGTGCTTAATTGTTTGTGTTCCTTCCACCATTGAAATGAACCTAATTTTTAACCGAAATTGGTATATAAATGGGTGGTGTGGTTGTGGTTGCTCCTTTTGTCATATTGCAACTAAAGATAGCAAATGATTTCTTGTTGGTAATGGTGATAATGGGAAAAGGCAAGAACTTGTTAGCACATTCATTATCGATTGATCGAGATTAATGCACTCTTGTTGTTAGCACTCATTTTTTTATTTTATAAACATCTGGTGATAACCTAGTGATATGAGCATCGAAATGAACTCCTAGAGATCATGAGTTTGATCATTTCTTTATGTAAATATGTTATGTAAATATTTACCAGATGATTAAAACGATCACTATAATAGTTAAGTCATACGTATGATGAGCAAAACTATGTAATCTTGGGAATCCCTTTTATACGAGAATACATTTTTAGAAAAAAGAAAAAAAGGAAAAAAAAGTTGTGTTTTTGCACCTTGGAATGTGTTAGTTTTTGAGGATTGTGATGGATCAAATGGCTGTCTTCTACGGCTTTGGTTTTATTTGTTGTTTGCATCTTGGTGGTGATAAAATGGGTTCTTCTTTCCTTTATAACACATCACCGGTCATGATTATACGAACATGTGTGTGATGTGACTTGATACGCAATTCTGACCAAAAGGAGTGGTTTTGCGATGAAAACTTTTTTGTCCATTTTGATGAGTATTGTCGTCACTAATCGATTAAAGTTGATTCATTTGATTCGGATTTGAACAAAAATATCGTTGTCCCATTTATCATGTGTAAGAGCAAACGTGTCGTGTGAATGTTAAAGCCGAGTTATAGGGTTTTTGTCATATAAAAAAAACTAAACGATTTATCTTGTAATAAGTAGTGGATTACATATGTTATCTTGTGCTGAGTAGCAAGATGAACTACATATAAATTTTAGGAATTAATAACATTTCTTATATTATTTGAAAAATGTTATTGCGTCCTACAATTTATGTCTAGTTGTCTTCCTACTTATTAAATCAAAACAAGTTTCAAAATCAAAGAATAATATAGGGAAAGAGAATTAATAAATTATATATGTTATCTTATTCTGAATAAAAAGATGAAATAAGCACAAATGACATAAATCAATAACATTTTTATCTTTGTTATTTACTCGTATAATATATTTTAGGGGTAAACATGGTACGGTACCATGTGTATTTTTCTCATACCGTGTACCGTACCAACTATAGTTACCGGTATCATACCAAGTATACTTGGTACCAATTTATTTGGCTACCAACAATGTTGGTTGGTACAAATTAATACTATATACCAAGATTACAAACTAATATGAAACTAAAAAATATTAAAAATAAGATATGTTTTATAATATGATATTTTACCATCATCCATCATTTAAAACATATTAACAAATGTTTCCAAACTCAAAAACAAGATAAATAAAACGATGATTTATTAATATTATATAGAAATTATTTACATAAAATAATCAATTATATATATTGTATGGTGGAGAGATTTTTAAAGATATAAATTAAACCACAATATATGTAAGTATATATTGTAAGAATTAATTTATATATATTATATGTATATGTATATATGTATATATATTGGTTGGTACGGTACTACCATAGTATTTAAAAATGTGTACCATTATCATACCATCAATACTCGATTGGTATGGTACTACCAACCAAACATGTTGGCTACCAACCTATTGACTATCAATTTTAATTGATTCAATTTTAGCATATTGATTGATTTTGTTCGGTACAAATTTGACACCCCTAATATATTTGATGAATATAAAGCGCACTTAAGAAGACAATATAGTGACTATAATGATTACTATTATCCTAAAGGGTGACCCGTAACCGACCCATTACTCTGTAGTAATCATTGGGCCCATCACCCATACTCACACAATTAGATTTCTGGCCCATCAACCCTCGCTATAAATATTCATTTGTCAACCAAAGCGGCGACACAAAGTCGAATTCAAATTTGTTAATTCTTGATTTCGATATTAGGGTTTACATATCAGGGTTTTACATCAATTCATAATCTAATATAAGTGATTTTTTACGTATTAAAATTGTGAACTACGTAAATACGTAATGAATGCAGCGAGACAATGTCTTTTCATGATTCTCATCCAAAGAACCTTCCTTATTTAATTAAGATTATGACTACGATCATATATATGCATATAGAATGTACATGTATACAGTCTGAATCGGGTAGCAAAGGTTCTTTGGATGAGAATTGTGAAAAGAAATTGTAAATCTCTAACTTCGGATCATAACTTTACATCTTTAACGGGTGTACAAACATGTGACTTGAAGTTATAATTTGTAACTTCGATTAATAACTTTGCATATACACCTATATAGGATCAAATATTTAATTGTGAATCGAAGTTTTTAAATTTAAAGCTCGTTGTGTACACGCATTTAGAATGAAACGACAAGTCATTTGGGTTTGATTACTCTTTCGGGTTTAAAAACTTAGGGGGTGTTTGGCTCAACGTAATCCTCCGTAATGTAATTGAAATCGGTTGTATTTGAATTCGGTTGTAATTGAATTGAGTTGTAATTGAATACGCTTACGCGTTTGGTTACCAAAATTTTGAGTTGTAATTCAAATCAATAGTTATGACTTTTTTTAAAAACTTTTTTAAAATTTTTTTCAAAATTTTATTATTTATTATTTTTTTATTTCTTTTATTTTTTAAATTTTTTTATTATTTGTTTACATTTTAAAAAAAATTAAATAGTTTTTATTTTTTCTATTTTTTTTAAAAAATTTTAAAATTTTTTAATTTATTAAAAAAAATTAAATTTTTTTTTAATTTTTCTAAATTTTTTTTTATTTTTTTAAAATTTTTTAAAATTTTTAAATTTTAAAATTTTTTTAAAATTTTAATTTTTTTTTTAATTTTAAAATTTTTTTAAAATTTTTTTAAAATTTTAAAATTTTTTAAATTTTTTTAAAATTTTTAAAAATTTTTTAAATTTTTTTAGAATTTTTTAAAATTTTAAAATTTTTAGAATTTTTTAAAATTTTAAAAAATTTTTAATTTTTTAAAATTTTTAAATTTTTTTTTAAATTTTTTAAATTTTTTTTTATATTTTTAAACGATTTAAAAATCTGAAGGATATAAAATATTCAAAATTTGTTAGTTTACAAAAGGACCGTAATTGAATTCTTAGGGTTTTGGGACGGAATTCAATTACAACGAATATCGTAATTCGAAATTACGTCGTAATCGAATTACGAAAAAAAATGTTCATCCAAACGTCCTCCATAATGTAATTGAATTACAATTACGGAAGATTACGGAGGATTACGTCAAAACAAACGGGGCCTTAGAGTTTATTAGGTCGGGTGAGTTTAGTCTTATAACGATTGTATGTAGATTCATGAATAAGTTTGGAGAAGATAGTAATCCAAAACTCTTTACTTTTGACATACGTAGCTTTCCATGATGTTAGCAAGCTTAGACAGTGTTTCACTTAGGAGGTAGAGTGTTAATTTCTAACCAGACATGAAACATGTTCTGAGACCGATACATAAATTTTTAGGTTATAGATGAAACAAACAAGTTTCATGTCAGTTTTGGGTCGACTCAACTGACCCGTTCATTAAGATTAGGCATACATGCAGTTCTGCCCATTTTAGTCGAAGGGTGTGCTATTTGTTTACATCCATTAGTCTGTAAGGGCTTCAACGCAGACTTTGACGAGGATCAAATGGCTGTTCATGTGCCTTTATCTTTGGAGGCTCAAGCATAGGCACGTTTACTTATGTTTTCTCATATGAATCTTTTGTCTCCAACTATTGGAGATCCCATTTCTTGAGTTTGGATTGATAATAATTTGAACTAGTTTACCCGCCAACTTGATTACTTTCTAAATTATGTTTGCCCGATAATGGAAGCATAGAAGAATTTAGGATTGTCCATATAGGCCCTTTAGCCTGACAGTATAATAGTCGTTTATACCTCATGCATGATAAATAGTACATGTATTAATAAAATTAAATTTTAATATTTGGTTGCTACTTCAATGTGACAAGGCTAACCAAATTGGGTTTGATCACCCCTTACAGGTAGTGTAATGAACCTATAAACAACCCCAAACGAAACCCGCAACCAACCAAATGCATATATCTAAAACAAAAAAAATTAACAATACAGAAAATAGATCAAAAACTCAAATGAGACCCAATAAGTAACAACATCCAAATAACATAAAAGTATAGTAACCATGACATAAAAACTTAACCCAAACATCAAAAATTCTGACAATAAAGATCCATGAAAATGTCTAAAACTTGAACGAAAATGTAACTTAATAATTCAGAAACAGATTTCTTATCTCTTCTTGGACACACCAACTGTCTTTCCCCTACGGCCAGTGGTTTTGGTGTGCTGTCCACGAACTCTGAGACCCCAGTAATGACGAAGACCACGATGGTTCCTTAAAAAACAAATAAATAAAAAAGTAAATATATTTGTCAAATTTTAGACCTTTATGTAAAACCTACGAATGATTATGGAAATAAAACTAACCTGATTTTCTTCAAACGTTCAAGATCATCTCTCAATTTCATGTCAAGAGCATTTGAGGTAACTTGTGAGTATTTACCATCCTTGTAATCTTTCTTTCTGTTCAAAAACCAGTCTGGGATTTTGAATTGACGTGGATTGGCAACGATTGTCATCAGATTATCGATTTCAGCATTCGAAAGTTCTCCAGCTCTGTAAATATATAATCATTACCACTTAAAAAATTAAACATCTAAATACAAGTAAGCAATTAAGCATCATACAGTTAACATGATTTGATTATATACCTAATTACATGATCATTAATGTCTCAATACGACAAACAAATTCTACAGCCAGATCTATAACAAGTGTAAGGGAAACAAGAACTATAAACAGTCAACTAATTACCTCTTGTTCATGTCGACGTCAGCCTTTTTGCAGACGATGTTAGAAAAACGACGACCAATACCTTTAATGGAAGTCATAGCGAACATAATTTTCTGCTTTCCATCAACATTCGTGTTCTGAATACGAAGAATGTGCTGAAAGTCTTCATTTGCGACCAGAGACTGCGTAATCCATCAAATCACAACATCAGAAATGAAAATTAGATAAAAACAATCTATGAACAGCTGAAATTAGTTGAAATGCAGGTGGTGGTATAGATTGAGATTGTGATTATAAAGGATCTATGGCTCACCATGATTGCAGTCGGAGTTGCAGGTATTTGGCGGCTGGTCGTTCAGAAATTGTAAACCCTAGTTTGAATGAAAAGGATGCAAAGATCATTATATACCGTGGTCCGTGTGTTAATGTTAATTTGGGCCGGCTAACTATTACTCATTGGGCCGTCAAATAATTGGGCCTAAGCAAGTTATAAAATACACATGTCTAAAGAGGCCCATTTTGAGCAACTCGAACTCGATTGAATGATTTAACAAGCATAGTTCTTATCGAGTTTTCCGAGCCTATAAATTCAAGATTTCTTGAGCCGAGTCCGACCGCGTTTGAGTCCTTCTCGACCCGAGATTGATCTTGAAAGGTTGTTGAGCTGTTAAACTGGGTAGAATCTAGCCTAACCTAGGGCCTGTTTAATTGAGTATATTATTTCAGACCCAGACTAAAATTTCGGACCTGATCCGAATCGGCCTGTTTGACAATCTCAATTTTCTTCGGACTTGGTCAGTTGTCAGACTAGGTCATTAAGAATTCGTTTATTCAGTCAAAGAATAATAAAGGTTTGGAATTAGTTAGCTTTTGACTCAGTTGGTAATTAACTCAGTTAGTAACTACTAACTTCTTAGTTGTGACGAGTTAGGCTTGACTATTTCACCATGCTACTTAGAGGATAAATGTGTAGTGTAATGTTTAACCTAACATCAACAATCTTTTTAATTACTTATCATTAGGGGAAAAGTAGAAAAAATAGTCTTTTTTTTTAATATTAGTAAGTCTACTAGCTCCTTCAAAGTGGCTAAGCTTTGATCATTACACATGTGACCTAACTGTTATCGTAATTATTTACAAATCTTCATATGATCATCTCATAAATGTTTGACAAATTATACCAAAAGGCGAGTATTTTCCATTTTCCTTGCAATAAATTTTAAATTTTTCACTATTAACACGAAAACCGATTTTAATAAACTGATAATCTTCCACATGCTTTCTGTAGTATCGAGATTTTGAGATACAACTAATCAAAAGACTCAATTACACAACTATTTATCAGCGTCTAATCCCATTAGTAGTTCCCTCCTTTCAGTCGCTAAAATTATACTGCAAATTAAACAAATACATAATCATTAATAAACCCCAAAATCATCATATTAAAAAAAAAAAAAAAAGGTAAATGCATCCAATTTAAATTAAAATAAAAATAAAAAAATGGAATGTGAAATTACCTTTTCGTTGGTCTCTCTCTATCTATTAACATTGAAATGGAGTCAAAAACCTGTGGGGATTCTGGAAACCATCTCGTTATATGCTAAATATTCCTACCAACTATATAAATAAAAATTAATTTACAAAAAAGAAAAATTAAAAAATAAGTTAGATCTACAAAAAGCTGTCGCGTTTGTCCAGAAGCATCTACATATTCTGAAACCGAATAAACCAAATTGCAAATTAATTAATGAACAAGACCATCAACTGCAACCCAAATTTGTATTAGTACCTTCGGTAAGCAAAGTCAAAGTAGGACCAAGGGTTGACTTTCGCATAGTAGTTCGGATTCAGGTTGACCAGCAACACTCTGGTCAACAATGATATGCAGATCACTCTCAACTACAGTAGGGTGTAAATTCAAGTCAAACAAATTTTTCATAACCGATTCAGAAGCCAACGAAGATGAGTTGACTTTGACTTTGACTTTAACCTCATCAATACCATCAACATTCTCAACATCTAATTTCAATTCTGGTGATTGGTGGTTCCCGGAAATAACAGAAATGCAATCGGAGTCAACAGAAGTTTGACCATCAGTATCACATGGAAGTGGTAAATTTAAATCGCAAATTATATTATCATTTTCAAGATGTGTAATATCTTTCATGACAGTTGGTTTTTCTTGTTGTGAATCATTGATAATATCTTTCCCGACACTAATTGCATCTGTAAGTTCTTCTGACTTTTGACTTTTTTCTGATGATATGGTTTCCACAGGTTTTTCATCGAAAGCTGCAAGAAGTCAAAAGTCAAAACCAGATTTCAAAGTCAACATTATGTTGCTTTCATGTGTAATAGTCAAGAATACCTTGAGACGGATTAAGATTCTGAATAAGTGGTTTTCTAAGCATATCGATACCAGGAAACACAAGCAAACTCGTTGACTTTATTTCTTGTTTCTTTGACTTTTCAAGAGATGTGAAACCGAAAACTTTGGTCCACGTTTCCAACAGTTGAGGGATTGCAGGAATTACAAGTTCTTCAACACCAAAACAACTAAGAGCCTGAAATATTTATTAAAATTAAATTATTTAAAAAAAGTAACAATTAAAATTTAAAATAATAATAATAATTAATAGACATACGGATTCAATTGCATCGAGAAGCCGACGACACATTCCTTGGCGTCTATACATATGACGGGTTCCAATAAAAGGCATTTCTGCTAACCGATACCCATGAATCCTGAAACGTGTAATTATTAATTAATTACTTAAATTGTGAGATTAATAAAAATACTTCATCTTTTAATAAAATAAAATAAAAAACATATTAATAAGAAGTTAAAAGATAGTAACCGTATGGATGCTGTTGTGATTAATTCATCACCCTTTTCTAAAACGGCAGTTAAGAAGCCAGAATAATTCAATCGCCTGAAGTTTGACCTGACAAAAAAAGTTTCCAAAAAGTATGATTAAAAATTACAAATAATAATATGAGAAAATTACAAAGATGGTCCTTTACTTTAAAAAATTAAACCGCTAGTCCTTTAGCATGATGTTCGTTAAAATTTTCTGTTAAAAAGTGTGCAAAAGGTTTCCAAAAAAAGTAATTTTTAAAGTAAAGGACTATATGTGAAATTTTGGGTAAACCTGAGGGACCATCCTTGTAATTTACTCAACTTTGTTTTAGTGAAAATGATTTAGGAGGCTGTAAACACTTGATTACATTATATAAAGGGCTACTTCTAAGTTTTACCCGTTCGACTCGTTTTCTTTTAGCTATTTTTTTTACCCATCTGACCAGTTAGCATTAAAACCAATTAAATTAAATCTTACCCACAATTGTATACAACATTATGGATTATATTAATTCCACTTCTTTCATCAATAATTGGCACAAAACATTCATCCATAACAGAAAATGCAACCGCCAATTTTGAATTATTTTCAACTTTTAACTGCCTTTCATGAACAGTTAAATCTTGATTAATGTCAGACCGTTGAAGTAAAGTCCATGAAAAACCATCTTCAAGTTCATGTTTGACCCCAAGATATGTTTGAACTCGCTCAAAGACCTGTTAAATATATGTAAATATAATTATAAAATGTTTATTTTTTAAATTTATAAAAAATAAAAAAGGTATATCCATTGTATGTTTATATAATTATATATAATTAGAAGTGCCTTCTGAAAGTGATTAACAATTAGTTCGAATCAAAGGTATAGAAAAATTACTTAAATACCCTTATTTTACCCTTGTGTTATCGAATACTTACTTAAATAATTAGAATTAGTCAAACATTAAACACCATCAAAACTCAAAAGTGATTTTTGCAACATTAAGCCGGCAAAATTATTAACATACCCTTATTTTACTATCAAATAATCACTTTAAAAATGCACATCCAAACACCCCCCCTATAAATTATTGGGGTAAATTAAAGAAATTGTCCTTATGGTCTTTCATTTTTGCAAGTTTTGTCCCTAAACTTTTTTTTTTCGGGTTTTTTTGTCCCTAAAACCCGAAAAAAAATAGTTTAGGGACAAAACTTGCAAAACATGAAAGACTACAAGGACAAATTCTGTAATTTACCCAAATTATTGTTCATCACATTTAAAAAAATAAGCATTATTAATAAAAAGTAAGGCTCTTAAGTATTAATTTATTTATAAAATAATAATTTATGGTATCTCAACAGCATACAAACCTCTTCGCATTTCTTTCCACAAAAAGGTAATTTATCGAAATCTTTATTTACATCTTCGACTTCTTGTAAGCACGATTGGTGGACTGTTACATTTAAAAAAATGTTTATTAATAACAATAATAATAATAATAATAATAATAATAATAACTATTAATAAATTAAAATAGAGTAAATTAGGTACATTTTTCCTCACACAATCGACATGTGAGCATTTCTGAGGTAATTGCATCATGAGAGTCTTCCACTTGAGGGGTATTAATTGAAATAACCCCACAAAATTTGCAAGAACAGTAAATGCATTTCCAGTCTCCATCAGGAAAATTCTACAATAAATATAAACCACTTCAGTGAAATAATCTTTTTTTTTTTTTTTTGTGCAGTAGAGTTGAAAAAAAAAATGAAAAAATAAATAAATAAATGAAAACAAATTTATAATTATACCCTTCTTGTATAAGTTAGGTTAAGTTTGTGTCAATGGTAGTTTTGTCCTTTTTTGAGGCTCAAGAACACGTTGTAAACCTCCGAAAAGTGTAAAACAAAATGAAAATAGGGATTCAATTCATACGTTAAACAAAGATATATATACTGAAAAGTAGAAATTATCGTACTTTTCTAAATAAAATATTTTTTTATCAAATTTAACTCATTAATTATTCATAAAAATATAAAAAGTTATGATCTTGAGTTCTTGACCCGTTACCCAACCCGCCCGTTTTGTCCTCTCTACTACAGCAAAATTGAAAAAAATAAATAAGGGATCATAATTACTTGTATCTCAAGGCAACTTTGATGAAAGGTGGAAGGACAACCATCACAACAAATCAAATTCCCACCATCTCCACAAATATTACATGTATCATCATTCGGGTCATCATCTTTAACATCAACAATATTATATTTAATAATATTTAATTCTTCTTTTTTCCAAGAATCCAACAAACAATCCCTAAAACATGTTCCCGATTCCAAATATAAATCATCAAAAACCCTATTAATTTTCCCTCCACAATGACTTGCAAAATCTGACATTCTCATAATCTTATTACAACAATTACAAGAAATCCCATCATTAGTAACCATCCCTTCAAATAACTGTTTTTTCCTTCTCGTTTTCCCATATTTCACTTGCGAATTGACCAATATAACCCCCGAATCAATCATCCATGATAAAAGATTCCTTTTTTTAATTACGAAAACACCCTCGTTATCTTTTTTCGACCCGCTTCCTGGCCCACGGGCTAAAAGTCGCGGCTTTCTACTCTTGGTGACCTTTTTTGGCCCATTTTTTTTCTTCTTTTTTTTGGTGACGGTTTTTACGATTTTACCCTTGTTTAAAGCCTTCACCTTTTTGTTTTTCTTTTTCTTATAACCGCGTTCTTTATTAACATGTCTAAAAAGCATACTAAATTCTTCTTCGGGTATCGGTGAATATGCAGAAATTTCATTATTATCAGCATCATTTTCTTCAATTTTCTTTTTTAACATTTTATAAGCTAGGGTTATTGACCAATGAGATCTTCTTCCGTTTGGTTCAATATAAACCGCATCTTTATATGATTTAAAATGGCGTTGTCTAAGATCAATTTTCCAACCAGATTTTAACAGCATTTCAGAGATTTTATCCCTAATTAACTGTTTAATTTCCCCTCTTTCCAAATGCGTACCAATAACAACTTTTTCACTATTTTCTTCATCTTTTTTATTTTCTTGATTTTTTTGGACTTTTTGAATTTTGTGGGGTTTATTAACTGCCTTGTGTTTAACCGTTCTCATTTTAATCACGTGTGTAGCTAATTTTTTTGCTTCCATTTTAGGGCTTCTTGTACGACGTTTAAGTTTCTTGAAAATCATGTTTTTGAGTCTTTTTTTCTGAATTATTCCTCTTTCTTTCCCTTGAATTTGTACTTTTTTTGGTCTTCCCTTTCTTGGTTTTTCAATCAAGATTCCATCTTTTTTAACCAAGGGTGAAACCGTCATTTCACACTGAACCTTTCGAGGTCTTCCACGGCGCTCTACTTTTATAAAGGGCGAAATTGTAATTTCACCTTGCACTTTTCGAGGTCTTCCACATTTTAGTTTTTTCTTCGGTCTTGAGTTTCCATCATTAATTTCATCTTTCACGTTAGGAGGCCTTTCATGTTTTTTTAACATCCTTTTTCTACCTCTATTTTCAGCAATTATCCCACTTAAACCACCACTAACCGCCACATCACCGCCACTAGCGGTGGTCAAAGTAAAACTACTTGACCGCAACACCCTCCCGCTAACGTGGATCCCACCATCATTCTCAACTTTCCCCTTTTTAGCTCTTTCATCTCCATTATATTCCCTCTCCACATTTTTCCTTTTCATCCCCCTTTTTTGTTCCAAGGGCATAACGGTAATTTCACCACCAGAAACATTTTTCTTATTCCTACTACACCTGCCGATTCCCTTCTTTCGTTTATGTTTATTTACAACGTTAACATTTTCAGTATCATTAATTAGTGTTTCCTTATTATCATCACCATTAACAATTGTTGTATCAGCAACAAATGCTTCAGATTCTAAATATTCGGACCCGTTTTTACAGTCTACATTTGGTGGTTTTACTTCTTTATTAAAACCGGGTCGACCCGTTTCACTCAAGTTTAAAGAACCCGACCCGTTTATTTCTTCAATTTCAACCCGTTCGACACTTTCCTCCTCAATTTCGATTTTGGGACAAGAAAAAACCGGATCTTTGATAGGATATAATGCTTCTGATCCCAATAACAACCCTTCATCATCTGTATTTACAACTTCTTTCATACCCATTTCATTTTTTTCATCACACTTATCAACAAATGCCCCAATTTTAGCTTTATTTGCTCTTTTTTTACCAGAATTTGATTTATCAGAGCTCAATGGTAACCTGATTTTGGGTTCCCCCCTTTTCAAAACCCTACTTGATCTCAATTTCATCCTGACAAACAAAAAATGACTAGCAATTTAGCATCAATGAACTTTTCTAACACAAAAGAATATCTCAGTTGTTATAATTCGTGATCATTGAAACTCAGTTTAGTGCTAAAAATCGATAATTATCGAATCCTAGGGTTACATGATCATCGAACAGCACCAATGCACTTCCGAATCAAAAAAATTGAACCACAATTCGATATAATTCAATCAAAAGTTAACACATTCAGTTAACAATTCGTGTAAAATTGACGAATATACCAAACGAATTAAAACGAATTACTGGAAAAACAATATTCGAATGATAAAGTTAATAGCAAAATTCGTGCAAAAAACAGCTCAATTGATCGAATTGTTACCTGATAACCGGATCAATAAGCTCGATTTCAGTCCCGATACATGGTGGAAACACAAAAATGCTAAACTTACATGAAAAGGAAACTGATTTGGTGTGTGATTTAGTTTAGAGAGATAGTAAATTAAGGGTTTTTTAGTGAGAGAAAGAAAGAATAGGGGAATAGGTTTGGTCTGTTTCAGTGTTTTGTAGGTTTTATTTTTAGCACTGATTATACTGTTTTTTTTTTTTTTTTTTTTAGTCAGCAACATTTGCAGGAAATATATGTGGAATTTGTGATTAATTTAAGGGTTAATTGTCTGTTAATTTATGTTAAAAGATCAAATTTTTTAGGGTTTCAATTGGATTTTTAACTGGTTTTAATCTCCATGAAGCAAGAGGGTACTGTAACGGTCTTTACATACAAGATGTTAGTTTTAAGCTAACGTATTTTTTATTTCAATATAAATTTATGTTTATAAAAAATATGCACATTTTAAAATTTGAATCTACAACTTTCATGTTGTAGCATAAGGCTCTAACCAATTAAGCTACTTATATTGTTATATTGACCACCATCATTATCTACCATCATTACAACAACCAGTACCATAATCACTACATGCATCACTTATTTTAAAACTATCTAAATATAACATTTATTTTGATATCAATGTGAGTCATTTGCCAAAATGATGCTCTTTTCACCAGAATTGCACAAATAATGCTGTTTTTTGACCCATTGCAAAAATAATGTTATCCCTCCTTTGGAATCCCGGATCCCCCATAATCCCCTACTTGAAAACCCGGATCCTACATTTTTCTGATTTTTTGTACTGTTTTTGTACCCTTCGTACTTTTTCCGACACCACTTTGTTATTTTGTACTGTTTTTGCTATCCCCCCTTTGTTATTTTATATATACTTTATTTTGGAAGGGGGATTGTACCCAGGACAAGTACAGAAAGTATAAAAACAGTACAAAAAATTAGAAAAATGTAGGATCTGGGGTTTCAAATAGGGGATTATGGGGGATCCAGGATTCCAAAGGGGGGATAGCATTATTTTTGCAATGGGTCAAAAACCAGCATTATTTGTGCAATTATGGTGGAAAGAACATCATTTTGGCAAATGACTCTATCAATGTAGTATTAGTTTTAAACGTATCACTTTATAAAGTTATACACAACCTATAATAATTACTATCTTAAAGTAACTTTTTAAAGTTAATTCATCAAGTATATTGTATTTATTTAGTATTATTTATTTGATCATTTATGAATCTTTAATTAAGTACGTTTATTTATATTTTTAAGTTTTTTTTACAAACCATACATAAGTACTAAAACAACGTAGCAGGTTCAATTTTCGTTAGCTGGTGTTATTAACAGCCCAACCACATGCACACTACACCTGTCAAGTTTATAACCCAATAATTTAGTTCTATAGTACCTTTTTTATCGAAGTAGATTGCCTACTTAGATATTTAGTACTATCCCATAAACCATTTACTCATTTAGGTGTAACAACTTGTGCATAAAGCCATAAACACCGAAAATTAACAATAATCGAGCATCTTAAAAATAATGACGACTCAAGGGTCAACAAATAGTTACACAAAGCCGAACTCGAGTTATAATGGGCATGCCTTTAAGTTTTATTTTCGTTAGTTGGTCATGACGTTTACATAGGCTTGATGTAAAGTGATGTCGTACTTTCATATATAAATTATTAGTAATTATAAACTTATAAGATAATTACGTATTTACAAAATACCGTTAACATAGTTAATCAATATTTTTCTTCAGTTTAAACGTAAGTTAATAACAAAGATAAAAAACATACTTCCTCCGATTCAAAATAAGTGATACACTTGGGGTTTCACGGTTTTTGAGGCAAAAGATTATAATGATGGTTAAATTGGATGGTTAGTGGGTAATTGGTCCCACACCTTTTGAATAAAGTAAGGTTAATGATATTTAAAAGTAAAAAGTAAGGGTAAAAGGGTCATTTCATTTTGTTAAAGTAGATAGTTAGTGGGTGTGGATCCCATTTTTTTTTGCCAAATAAAGAAACTTTTCAAAGTGTATAACTTATTTTTAATCACCCTAAAAAGGAAAGTGTATCATTTATTTTGAATCGGAGGAAGTATAATTATTAATTTATAACTAACATTCGTTGCTTTTTAATCACTTCGATAATAAAAGTTTGATGAAGTTCACTCAAGAAAATCTACAACCACAATTTCAGGCAAGAAAAACTTCAATAGAACTATGCAACAATTTCAGGCGAGAAAAATAAAAGTCGCAACTATTGTATTATGAAAAGGAAGACAAACATGTTTAACGTTGAGATACCATAAATTATTATTATATAAATAAATTAATACTTAAGAGCCTTACTTTTTATTAATAATGCTTATTTTTTTAAATGTGATGAACAATAATTTGGGTAAATTACAGAATTTGTCCTTGTAGTCTTTCATGTTTTGCAAGTTTTGTCCCTAAACTATTTTTTTTCGGGTTTTAGGGACAGAAAAACCCGAAAAAAAAAAAGTTCACCCAAGAAAATCTACAACCACAATTTCGGGCAAGAAAAACTTCAATAGAACTATGCAACAATTTCAGGCGAGAAAAATAAAAGTCGCAACTATTGTATTATGAAAAGGAAGACAAACATGTTTAACGTTATATTTTTATTATGATTTCGATGCAACCTTTGATATTATGATTTCATAGTTCAATGTTTAAAGGTATATCCCAAACCGGTTTTCATCTGATCCAATTTGAACCAATCCAAACCAGTTTTGACCAGATAGACTCCCAATCATCAAAAACAAGTTTATTACCAAAAGAGTTTCACTGAACCCTTAACTAAAAGTACATTATAAAAAGTCAAAATTGGACAAAATAAAAAAAACAGCCAGCATAAGGCAGAAAAACAAACCATCAAAATTAGAAAAATAGTCAGACAAAAATTACACAAAATGTTGTTGCTATAAAAAGCTCTAAAAAACTCGATTCATCTCAACACGATTATAATAACCGATAATGATCATAATTTAAAGATGTGAGAACAGTCAAAACCAAGATATCGATGCTAAGATAATTTTAAAAATTGCAACAAAATCTCTCAAAGCTTACTTCTTCTTCTTGGCAGCCTCTCCAGCCTTGGTCTGCACCACCAAATAAATTATATTATTAAACCAATTATCGCTTAATAACTATTAAAAATACATTTAAATTCGTAAAATAAAATTTATTTTGTTATTTACCTTCTTTACACCTCTGATCTTCTTTGCCCTGTTCTTTCTTTCCTTCAACTGTTTTCTGGATTTCTCAACCTTGGTATCCAAACCATTCTAGAAAAACAAAATATAAAGAATAAAATAAATCAAACACAAAATATTATATAAACAGTTGGTAAAAATAAACTTACCCTAACAAGCCTGTATTTTGGCTCGTATTTCTTTGCATTCTCAACAGAATCATAAATCAACCCAAAACCAGTTGATTTACCTCCACCAAAATGAGTCCTGAATTTGAATACAAATATGGCGTTTGGATCTTTAACTTCGTACATCCTAGCTAATTTCTCCTTTAATTCAGCCTTCAATAATAAATAAACAAAATTAAAATCATTTTTTCTGTTAAAAAACAGGGTCAAATAGTGATATATTGCTAAAACTTAATTGTAGGAAAGTTTCAAACCTTGGATACATTGGGCCTTCCTGGATGAAGCACATCAATCACCTAATTAACAGAATAATGAAAAAAAATGTAATTAACATAATAATAACAATTTAAAAGCTACAACTCGGGAAACGCATAAGCTAAAAAATGAACTCACAAATTGCTTCCTGGAAAGAAGCCTGTTTGTCATGAATTTTCTGGTACGAATTGTCACTGCTTTAGTGTCCGCCATTTCCACTATTAAGTACCAATTAAAAAAATATTAAATCCTCATTACACAGTGATGAATTTAAGAAATAAAAAGCATAATCAATGTATGTGTATGGCATAAAGTTCTGATAATGTTACAAAACTTTGCATTCTAACCACTTCCACTATAAAGTACCAATTACAAAAACATAAATCATTTTAAACATATTTAGCTAAATGTTTTTAGTTTAAGCTCTATCAATCTCCTGGAATCAAAAGATACATTCATCTTAATAAAAACTTAAGCTATATTTGATTGAAAGCTAGCATGTATGCAGTTAGTTAATAGTGACAAAATTAGCAACATTACTCATGACCTAAATTCATTCCCCTAAACGCAAACGCACATCTCTCAGATCAAATTACCTAATTTTACCGCTAAAATTGCGTGCAATTAATACAATTTTGAGCTTAGTGAATGTGTGAGGTCAGAAATGGCGAGTAAACTATCATTACACGGACGGATTTAACGCCGTTTGCGAAATCGGTAGCTGTGAATACTGATTATATCTTATCAAGGTCAAACAACTGATCATTTTACTGAAATCAAGCAAAAATGATAAATATACGAGCCCTAGGGTTACCGAAAATACGTACAGGATATTAGATTACTCCACTGGCCGGCGGCTCTGCCTCTCGATCGTTCTGTTAGTAATCGACTGAGAAGAAACAGTGAAACCCTAATTATCGATATATAAATGGTTATATGTAAGTATAGCCTCGTATCGTAGTTAGTGGGCTGGATAGAGTTATTGTTTGGGCTGGGCTTATATGAAAAGTAGCCCAATATTGTCCGTTTGGTAGAAATGGGTGCTGTTTGGTAAGCTTTTTAATGAATCAGTTAATAAGACAGCCACTTAATCGGAGAGATTCAGAGTGTTTAGTAAGACCTCTTAATCAGCATCTGAATCAGAAATTGAACATGTTCTGCCTTTAATCGGACAGATGTAAGAGTAAGTTAGAATCATTCAGACATCTGCATCATTCAGATCTTAATCATTCAGATACTACCAAACAGCCGGTTAGGGAGTGGTGTTTACACCACATGTTTTAATCTATGTACCATAAGATATGCATTATATATTTGTACAATTGATGTAAATGCTCTACCTCCCTCAAGAAATATTTCAATTATAACTTTACATCGATTCTCTGCTCATAAATGAATTCCCATCAATAAGCATAATCCAAATTACCAAGTCAAAGATACAAATATACCTGAGAAATGATTTCTTTAACTTTGTTTAGAGAATCAGAAACACCATATGCAGATGAAACTCAAATACTTGATCATGCTCTTGTTGGTTTCACCTGAAATGAAACCATTCGATTATGCTACGCAAAAATATTATTTAATTTTAATTTTAATTTAAAATAAAAACATCTCAATTGGGAAGAATAACTTTCCATGAATTAGCATCTGCTTGATTGTCAACGAGCCATCTCGAAAGACCATATTCATCCAATTCTCTTCCCTGTAACACGATATTTCAAAAAAAATATGCAAGCAGGTAATAGACGGACCAAAGGTTTTGCAGACCTCATTACTACCAAATAACACCTGTTTCCACCACAATATCCACCAGAATTAACGAGAGGTATGAAACGCCTTTCTTCGCCACAATTTGATCAGGAATTTGGAGTAGAAACAAGGGTTTTGGCGTTGTTGATGATTGCAGCGAGCATTGATGTGCTACAGGATATCCAATTCTCTTTCTAGCTCAGTTGGTTATGGAGCTTGTCTATTGTGTTAATGATCCCGAGTTCGAGCCTTGTTATGCCTATTAATTTTTAAACCCATTTTCAAGATAAAAAAGGAAATTATTTGGCTGAATATTTAGAATACTATTTAGGGAAATGTACTAAATGCATTATACATAGTAGAGATAGAGATATTTGCGTTACAAAATTTACATAACAAATATATTACTTTGAGTCTTAACTATGGTGTTAGACTATTAGGAGTGACTCGTTAAAGAGCATGTTAAAGAGAAATTGGTGGTGCCATACCTCGCCAAATGACACCATCGATGGGCCAAAAGCTTGGGCTCCAAAGCTATAACCCGTTAAATATATTTTTTTTCTATAAATTATAATTGGTTTGAGAAATTTTTGTGGGTAAAGAATATTATATGAATATTATAAGATGTAAAGTAATTTAAGAGCCCAATATTAAAACCATATTAAAAAACCAAAATTGATATTAAGATAGCTTTTAATTTAGAGCCCATACTGCCATACATAGTTCTCTTAGGGGGCGTTTGACATGACGTAATTCAAGTACGATAGAATTAAATTCATTCATAATTCAATTCCTTCGTAATTGAATTTTGTTTTGCGTTTGGTTATAATTTTTCTAGTTGGAATTCAAAGCCATACTTATGTATATTTTTTTTTAATTTTTTAGTTTCTTTTAGATTTTTATTTTTTAAATTTTATTATTTATTTATTTATTATTATTATTTTAAATTTTTTAAAAATTTTTAATTTTTAAAATTTTTAAAATTTAAAATTTTATAAATATTTTTTAAAATCTTTTATTTTTTTAATTTTTTAATTATTTATTTAATTTTTTAATTATTTAATTTTTTTTAAATATTTTTAAAATTTTTAATATTTAATTTTTTTTAAATATTTTTGAATGATTTTGAAGACTGAAGCATACAAAATATTCAAATTTGTTAGTTCACTAAATGAACGTAATTGAATTCATAAAGTATCGGGACAGATTTCAATTACAACGAATATTATTTCGAAATTACATCGTAATTGAATTATGAAAAAAAAAGTTCATCCAAACGTTCTTCCGTAATGTAATTGAATTACAATTACGAAAAATTAAGGAAGATTACGTCAAAACAAATGGGATCTTAAAGTTACTTAAATGAGCTCCACAACATTCTTTATGAACCCTTTGACTACATACCCATCAAGCATTCCACGTCATAATAGTTTGACAAAAATTGGTAGAATAATTCACTTTTAACGGATAAAGGAAGACCTTAGCACTCAAAGGAAAAAGTCAAAAAACAAAAAACTAAGATCTTAAAATCGACTTATGAAATCTTATTTTCCGTTCGATAATACTATGTAAACAAGGTTTTATTAGTATACTTAATGAAATTATTATCTAATTGTTTAACCTATTTCAAAAGTGGTAAGATTATTAGTACATAATTAGCATTGTCATCTATATGTAGAAGGCGTCTTGAGTAGGGATGGCAACTATCATCCTCCCCGATGATCATCCATCCGATCCGCTCCACCGGTGGTGGATATGAATGAAGTTAAATGAGTGAATATCGGATGTGGAGCGGATATGGATGTTTATTGGATCAGATACGGATGATGATTTTCAATCCTGGATGAATCCATTTAACCCGAAATTAACATTTTTATATTACAATTTCACATGATTAATAATATATGTCCACACATTTTTTATTCAATAAAATTTATAGATAACATAACATTGAATATAACTAAATTTGTAAACATTACAAACCATACTCTGGGCTTGTATATATATTTAGTATGTTTTCGTTTCTATTTATCAATATTTGAGGATTAGTTACAAACTATGTTCTATGCCTCAATGCATTGAATATAGGTTCGTAATTATGTTTTTGTTTGTATATTCTTTTGAAAGAAACTATATACATATTCAACAAAGATTGCAAATTTAATTAACTATGAAACTATCATACTTTCTTTAGAAAATAAATTTCTTTCGACATCCAACGGATGCCCATTTACCCGCTATAATCCGATGGATATGGATATGGATGGATGAAATGATTCTAAATGGATATGGATGTGGATATGGACAATGTAAATTTAAATGGATATGGATGTGGACATCGTATCACCCGACCCACATCCGCTCCATTGTCATCCCTAGTCTTGAGTTGAATATACACAAATTAGTAATTAAAGACTTAAAACAAATTACATAACTAAGTTCACTATCAACCATTATCTCTTCCTTTCCTAGTTAGCTTAGTCACATCAGTGTCACATCATAAATTCTAAATCAATACGACAAATAACACACTCATGCTAACAATTACACATCTTCAATTCTAAACCAATACACCAAATGACACACTCATACTCACTCCATTCATCACTTTGGTAAAATACAAATTTTATGTGGAATGTACAAGCACTCATAACATCTCTTTTTCTCTCTCATCTTCACTCTTGTCAGTAAACTGGAAAAAAGCAAGGAAATTGCAAAGTGATGATGACATGCTAACGGTGTCACTTAATTAAGTAATGTTTGTCGCACCGTTGACAGCCTAAATTAACAAGAGTATCTTGTACGGAAAAGTTTATGGCATGAATATATTGTTGGATTTGAATGGATTGGATGATCTACCACTTTGAGTAAAAGAAGCTTATAATGCATCATGTGTTCTCAAAAGACAAAAGCCCCCACATAAACCATAATGCCACCAGATTATAACATTTGTGCCCCTCCCATGCATACATCCACTAACTTTTAATGTATGGATGGATGTTCAGTACATGTCTTATCAACTTATAATATGCCCTACATTCCATTTCTCTTTTCTCTAACCAAAAGTTACTTCTATTTTTGACTACAAGACATACCAAGCTAGTTAAAGGTTAGTTCAATGACTTGTTCCAATTTTGCCCAAAAAACCTTTTTTTAGTTTATGAATTCTCCATAGCTTATAATAGAGATAATTATCAAAATAGATTAAAATAGACATTTTCCCTAAAATAGACAAAAAATAGATCTCTTTTCTCAAAATAGATTTGTGCGACTTGACTTTTACCAAATAAATCGTGTGGCTTGATGTTTTTTAGTGCGACTCCAGATGCTTTTGTCCAACCAGATCATTTTTTGTACGATCAAATGAAATTAGTCAATTTTTTTGTGATGTCGCACAAATTGCACAATCTATCTTGGGAAGATTTGAAAGTGGAATATTTTTTTGAAATTTTGAATCTTACTAAGTCTATTTTTAAAAATCACCTTATAATATCTATTTTTCAGGCAATAATATTTTAAAAAATATACTAAGATATATTTTTTTCCATGGAGATATTAAAATTCGTCATTTTTTATTCCAGAAGATGCGGAAAAGTAACTTAGTTGATAATATTATTTTGTATTATTTTTTAATTGGTTAAAGCACCGAACCCCAAAATTTGGTAGTAATTAGGTTGAGTGGCTTCAAAACCCTTTACGTTTGTACTAATCTAATTATTTGCTAGAGATTTTGTCTATAAAATGAAAAAAAGCCCATATTGCTTTTGAAAATACTTTGCAAGAATAATGAGCAATATCAATGTTTTTAAATTACATTGTCGAACAATACTTTGGAGATATGAACATTTATCGTCTCCGGATTATAGTAAGCCTTGTAGTAAAAGGTTCTTGCAACAGTTAGAAATGTCTCTTTCAAATCGCGATCAAGATCATCGGTTGAGTTGTTCAACACAATTTGCACCAGCTCTTGCATTTTGGAGTCTATCTTCGTGCAATTCTCCTACCGATATAGAAAAATTAATTATTATATCAAGTTAGTTATTAATGACAAAAGAATCTTGATCACTAAATTCAAAAAGATCATAAAGTAGGGTGTCAATTCTCGACGTGACCTGAAACCCAATAGAAACCGAACACAAACATAACCAGGTTTGGGTTGAGACTAAATGAGTTCGGGTGACCTGAAACCCAATAGAAACCGAACACAAATATAACCAGGTTTGGGTTGAGACTAAATGAGTTCGGGTAAAAAATAGGTCGACATGTCCAACCCATCTACAAATCGGATCTGGTTCAAGTTGGCTTATGTATAAACGAGTCGACCCGTCAACCCATTTAATTTTTAAAAAATAATGTAAATACTATTAAATCCACTATTTTATTCACTGGATTAGGATTATGTTACATATTTTAAAATAAACTTGTGATTTTGTTTTTTGTTAACACTTAATTAATTTACTGAAATACTGTAATAATTAGTCTTGTATTGGTGTTCATTTTTAATTTTTAACCCGTCAACTTGCTTCTGGCCCATGGTTTGAATGTGTCAAGGTTAGGGTTGATTTTTCTGACTACAAATGCTAAACAAGTCGGGTTTAAATTGACTAATTTCAACCTGCCAACATGAATCCGCTAACTCAAATCCAGCCCAATTGCCGCCCTACCGGGCATAAAGTATACGAACTTGTGCATACCTTGAAGTTAGGGAATTGAGATATCTCGTGACAAATGTTATTAGTGACGGTTGAGAGCTGTTGGTATTGAGGATGAGCTAAGAGTTCTTTCGATGCCCATCGGCCAGCGGTCATATTTATCGTCTGTACTATCAATTCCGCTTGTCCTTCCGTCCCGACAGCTCCGTCTTGCCACCTAGTCAACCACATCTCCCACTAATTCCAAAAAAAACACATTAAACACAGTAGTTAGTAATATATAGCGACGAACTGTGAATGGTCACAAAAGAGAAGTGCTCACGGCATGATGGAGTTGTGGATGAATGTGTGTCCTTTGAGCCATGAGGGCGTCCAACGCGAGCTCGTGCATGGTTCCTTGCAGTGCAACCATCACCCCGTCCCATGGTTTTCCGCTTCTGTGAAACCAAGAAAGACAAACAACATGTACACGAAAAGTTAGCAGTCGCTAATCGTGTAAGTTTGTGAGGTTTCATCTTAAAACTAATTGGTTGTAAGAGGAATAGCTCATGACCCTTATAAACACATTACATGTTCATTTATTGTCCAATGTGGGACATTACTCAAAACGCCACCTCACGTGTGGCGTCCTTTTTTTTCGCGCCTAACACGTGGATATTTATGGGTTACATTGGAATTGGTCGATCAAATTAAACTTAGAATCGAGGGAAAAGTTATTAAATAGCAATGTAGTACTTGTCTATTTTGGATAATTATAACTTTTTAAAGTCTATTTTGAAAGTTACAAGTTTTGAGGCAAACCTAACATGCTATAATAGCATTAAAAACGTAAATATTGTTATAATCACATACGGAAAAAGAAAGTTCTCTAATTTCCGGATTGGACAGAAAAGGGTATAATCGCAAAATCAGTTAGGTAAAAACTTGTATTTATCAAAATAGATATTAAAAAAATTATAATTACCAAAATAGATTTTATGACCATTTTCCCTAAAATTTACTTATAAATTTTAAGATTGAGAAGAAATCGCACTTTGAATTTTGTAGGCAAGTCGACTGGTTTCTGAACTCGTTAACAAAAGCTTTTCTGTCCTCTTTCGAGAGTTGCAATGAATAAAAAAACGAAGAGATTGTGTCGACCAATGTGGTGGTTTTAGCCCATGCGATTCGCTCCTTTGACTTTTCTGGCTCGAACACACTGGCTGCAGCCAGGTAGTACGACACCAAAAGGTTTGTAACATCGTTAGTCCCAAACCGTTCCATACCAAAATCCACATACCATCTACAAAAAGTAAATAAATATATTACACACTATATATTCGTTTAATAAATAATCACAATCTTATAATTAATTAAATTAAATACTCTAGATCAATGATAACTTTAGAGGTTTTCCTTTAAAATGTTTTGGTTTTAAAACTTGTTGATGACATTGATCAAGAGATAATTAAAAGGAGTTGGATTTATTCCAAAAAGAAAGAGATATTTTCGAAGTAGGCATATTACCCGCTTTAATATTACTGTCCAACTCGAACTACTAACTTATAAACCGTTCGTTTAAAAAAAATAAAATAATAAAATAAAACTTATGCAAGAAAATTAGAAAAACTTACTGCTGCATAGTGTTCCATTCAAGCTGATGCATGGTAGCACACTTATTGTAGTCTACTTTAGCCATTTCAAGATAAGTGTTGTTGCTCACCTTCCCCATCCTGCATTTTTTTTTATAAAATCGGTAATTTTATGTCAGATGCGATAACAAAAACATCGATCAATATATAAACAAATAAATAATGATAACGATACAAGCAAATCCCTTGTTGGCACCATGTTATAGTACATATATATGTATAATTCCTATAAATAGATAGATTTTTGGACAACAACCAGAAATGCATGTGTGCATGGTAATAGAACCAAAATGGGGCAGATAATTTTAAAAAATAAATCTTGTACTCGATGTGAACAAAATTCAGTAATAGATTCAATCTTAAAATAGATTTAAACTAATATGGCCTACAAACCTATTCATGTTTTATTTTGTTTAGTCTTGTTTTTAACTTTTAAAAAGCACTTCTGTATAATTGACCTTTTTAGAACTTCAATACCAGAAAATTGTCGCTAGTGTAAAGTCACTAAAACTTGAACGGTTGTCACTAATAGTAAAAACCGGTATCGAAAGAGAGCACGTGATTTACAACACATAAAAAATGTGACTAAATGTGTCGATAGTTAAAATGTATACATAGTTGCACAAAAGGAGTGGAGATATATTTTGGATTTTTTGTGACAATTTACTTTTTTCTACATAAAAATTGTCAGCAAGACCCAAATCTTTTACCCATACTTTATAAAAAATGTCACTTTACATTTTTCATTGTCCCTCGAATACAAAGGTGACTAAATGACACTGTCCATGTAGTGGCTATTAACATTTTAAAATTGCATTTTGCGACGAAAAAGTCCATCGCAAACGAAACCTATTTTACGAGTTAAGGTTTTAATAAGTTTATAATTTAATGCGGTACCTGTATAAGGTTTTACCAATCCAAACATCGTCCTCGCCTCCATATTGCTCCAAGTAATATCTCGTCTCGAGTCGCGGTAAGCTTGCATACCATGGCACGTCTAGCGCGTAGCCGACCTGTGTTTTTATAATGAAAATGTGTTACCATAAGTTTCATATAATCTTCATTTGGAAATGGTATTTTTGGCGAAATAGACAAAAAAAATTTGCGGCAAACGCTCGTAAATGACTTCTTAGAGGTCACAGATTCAATCACTCTCTGTATAAATATTGATCACATGACAATGGGAAGGTTCAAAATGGCCATAATTAGATGGCATACATCACATGTATAAGCTTGACCACCCGTGGAGCTCATTATAAACATAAATACCTTTTGAAAATAATATTTGCGACAACAGTTTCCGTCGCAAATAAATTTATATTGTAGTAATTATGTTATATATATCATACCTCGCCAGGCAAGTCCTTAGCGATAATCCATTTATCAAGAAGCTCGTTTTTCGATTGTTTTTCCACTAAATAGTTATACGAGAATTTCTTGGCATCGTTGAGAATTTTCTCGCCAGGAAAGAGCAGTTGTGAAGCCCTATACAAATTGAACATTCCGGTGACAGCTTGTGTTGATTGCCCGACAAAGCACACAAATTTACCATTTTTCTCGAATTGTCGAAACAAATCTGTCACAAAAAAAGCTAATTAATCTCGAATCCAGTCACTAAACACATCGTCAACTTACTAAAACTCGAAAACCGACCTGGACTAATTTCATAACCATGCATTCTCAAAACCCTAAATGCCATCGCGGTATCATCGATATCTTGTACATTTGAGTTTTTCGCCCAACAAATTCCATTTTCCGTCATATACCTGAAATCCCATTCGTTCAATTTCATCACTAAGCGATTTTATTGCCATTTCGACTTACAACATTTTATGGTATGTCACTACAAAAGATATATACTTATTTTTATCGCCAAAGGTATATTTTCAATATATAAAAAACTTGTGACAAAAGATACGTTATATGTGCAAGTTTTCTTTCTGGCGGCTGAATGGTAATTTATTTACATTTATAAGTTAATAAAATAAAATTCATATACTATATAAGCTTGAATAATAAATATATAAAACAAACGCTAATATTTATAATTATAAAAATGGTCGCTTTCATTAACATCTCTACTCTTTATTAGCATAAAAACGAATACATAGTTTGTGCAAGTTTTCATTTTCGCAGCGCGACGTTGCGTGTATATTTTTCTTGTCTTGTTAGAAAATTTTTGTATTTATATGCGTGAAAAAATATATAAAATCATAAACTAACATATTTATAATGTTCACATTTATAAAGTGAAGAATACATGACACACACACCCCGTGTGTGTGTGTGTGTGTATGTATATGTAAGGCTTGTGTGCAAATAAAAATATAGATATCTATAGCAATAATAATAAACAACTCTTTTATGCAAAAGGAAGGCGCGCAGATTTAAATGTATAAATATGTTAAAAAAATTTGTGTACATTTTATTAATTTGCATACCTATAGATATATTCGATGCAATCCTTGATCTCGGGCTCAAAATAACGAGAAATTCCAAGTCGTTGGAGGCGATCAACGACCCAAATATGTTCAAAAAGATCCACAGGGTAGACATTGGGAACTAAAACATGATCAAGAACAAGATTCCAATAAAATTCCATAATCAGCAATATTCCTTTTTTAGAAGAACAAAAGGGTTCCATAAACCACTATATATTAAAACATACCTCCACCATTGAATTTGGTAACAGTATTTGTAAGATATTGAAGACACTTTTCATCTTTTGTTTGCATGAGTGCAAAAGCAGTAGATGATGGAGAAAAGAGAAATGATCCATCTTTGCACTGCAATTTTAGAAGTTTTTCCCACTCTAAATCCGGCATTCCTTCCAAACTATGAAGTAAAGTTGTGGGCACTTTATGCATTATGTCTTTTGGTATCCTGTTAATTGTCACAAAAAGACATCATAATTATGTTTGTGTTCCCTTGTTGTCGTCTAGTAAAACCAATTAACCGTCGTAATTTGTTATCGAAAAACGCTTTATAAGTTTCGTAAAAAGAACGATGTATGTGTATTGCAGGTGGAAAATGGATCACTTGTGTCACGAGTTAAGCGGGTTCGTTTCAAAACAGGTAATTTTTTAAACAAGTCTAGACTTTCCCAAATAATGTAACAAAGATCTTTCTCCGTTTACCAGTTTTTAGTTATATATATTAGTTTCACTAGTTAATTTAGAAGGTTGAATATATTATAAGTACATTTTAGACGACTTTTGACTTGTTTCGCCCATTTAACTTATTTTAGGACGTACGATGAAACATAACCTATGCATACATAAGTGGCAAGGTCCAAACGCTATCTTTATATAGTATATCGTTTAAAGTACTTACTTTTTAAGCTTCAAGTTTCGCATTGCATAGATTTCTTTCAAAGCAGGAGTATCCTCGGGGACTTCGATTTCTAGCTTCCTTGCAATGTCGATGAGTGAAGGTAATGCTACTTCAAAACCAATCGGCATATGTTCAATGTTCTCGTCTTCAAGTTTGATTATGTTTTCTTTGAGAAATTTAACTCCTGTATATATCACGATGATACAAATCATGGATTTCTAAAAAATCACTTTTTAGCGACATCAATCGTTATTAGTGACAGAAAGAGCATCGTTAAGGTTGATTAAAGGGATTGTCTAACTCATGACCTAAATGTGTGAGATAAGCTTAATTTAATGCATTAAAAACTTTCTAAAATATTAGAAAATGTAATTAATAAAGTCTATTTGTGCATTTTTTAAAGGAAATATAAATCTAATAAATGTTTAATAATTGTATTTTCTAAAATTTTAGAATGTTTATAATGCATTAAACGAAGTTTAATTTATGCCTTTAGAGCATCAATTAGCAATATATTCATTAAATCTCTAGTTGCAACCACTAATTCACCACAATTTCTTTACTTAAAAATTTAATAAATATCTAGTATTAAGTGCAATAAAAATTTACCTTTTTGGCATTTATCGGGATGAACGTTCCAAGATGTTAGCGCTATAATACACGCCAACGTATTAATGATTCTATCATGAGCCAAAAATAATAAATGGTCGCCCCAAGATCCATCAGACAGTTGATTATTCACAATCCACTCCAAACTTGAGAGAAATTGAGGGCGACCACTTCCATTAACATCTTGCACGAGTGCAACCCAAGCTGTATCATAAGCCGAAATAGTTATCTCTCCATCATCCATCGAACCTAACATTGCTTTAATTCTATCAACAAATCCTTTGATTTCTTCACTTGGATACGAAATCTTTCAATATCATTATGACAAAAAAAAAAAATAACAAAAGATGTTAGTGGATAGAAAATTTCAAATTAAGTGTAACCTTAAAAATAGAAATAAAATTAATTGAAGTACAAAAAGCACCTTATCAGTGTCCACCTCATCCTCCACGTTTTCAGTCTGCCAGTTAATAAACGGCAAACCATTTTTTTGTAGAACATCAAGATACTCTGCACCAGCCCACACAGGAATACACAAGTTAAAAGAATTTAATTATGATTAATTATAGTATTACTATCATTATAAAACTTCAAACAACTTAATAAAAAAGTTATCAGTTATTTTGTTCTTGACAATAGCTCTTATAGCAAAATATTTTTTGTACAACAATAATTGTCAGTTACTTTGTCAGTACATGTTCTTGGAAAACTAATAAATTTTTATTTATTTTATTGATCAATATTGGAAAACTAATAAATTAATTTTATTTTTGATGAATACCTTGAGTACGAGACTTTGATACGGCTCTGCACTGCAAATTTTTGTTTGTAGGATTAATGACACTTCCTGTAAATTAAAAGCAACAAATAGGGATTAATTAAATTAAACTGGGTTAAATTTTAATTAAACCATGTTAATGTAACACCTTAAGTGCTTGAAATCAAAGCAGAATGGAATAAAGTTACAATTATGGTCGTCATTTTTACTGCTTCAAAACAATGGAATCCAACTCATGCGCACAGAAACACATTGATAAAGCTTCAATCTTTACAGATAAAATTCAAAATAAAAATAAAAAAGTTTAAATTTTTTTGTCCATCTACTCTTGTTTCATTTAATCTTCTGAACTCCATCGTTGAAAAAAGGAGTTCTTTTTTGACGGTTTATACCGAATCGTGTCAAAAAATAGGACAAGTGTAAAACGGCTTTATAAGCATTAGTTTGTACACATATACATGTATGTATATGTGCATGTTTGTATATGTATATATTATATATAGATAGATAGATGATATGTAGAGAGAGAAACCTGTGGAGGGAAGGAGGGGAGGAAGACGGCGAGAAGTGGTGGCTGGAGATGACCGGAGGTGGAAGGTGGTGGCCGGAGAAAAGATTGCCGTCATCATGATGATCATATGAATATATGATTGGATTAAAAGGGTTTCTTGGTTTCTTCAAACCCAAGTTTTTTTTTTTTTTTTTTTGTTGGCAGAAGTTTTTGTCACCTGCACTTAGCAATTTATAAGCTTTCAGAATGATTTTTTTTCCTTAAATAAATAATGGTACTGGTCTGTTTGTACTTTACCTTCTTAAGCAAAATATTTATAAAAATAATTATAAAATTTAACTGTGTTTAGATGATGGGTAGGGTGGGGTTGGAGGAAGAAGACAGAAAGAAGTTCCCAAGAGATACTCAGAATTGAGTGCATGGGATCATTGTTGCTATCTAATATTAATATAAATGTTTATTATACCAGAACTATTCTATTTTCTCATTGTTTAATATCAGTCCCGTAGAACTATAAATAAAAGTAACTTTTTTTCCTTTTAAAATGTCTATTTTCTGAAGTAAATGTTGCATAGATAAATGTAGGGCCGAGTTTAAAGATAGATGAAGTAGATCCGAGACTACAATAGATTTTTAAAGTAGGGATTCCAGGTAGAAAAAGAATTACATATAATATACATAATTTATATAAAAAAATTAGTATAAAGAATGAACTTGATATATAAGAGGATCATGATGTATAATATTACTTTTTGCATTCATATTTATTTTACGATAAGGACTCCAAAATCAATTTTCATCTTGGTTTCCTCGACAAACCTACGGTCTGTAAATGGTGTTTCTATTTTTGATGAATGGATAACTAATTAGTAATTACCTATAAATGTTACTATTTATCTACTATTTATAAATAGTGATTTTTTTATATAATATTTTTTATATATAACAATATGAATATGTTAGTTTATAAATATAATGTGTATTTTTTAAATCTGTCGCAAAACATTTGTTGAATAAGGATCCTGGATAGATATATCCGACTCAAAAAAAGACAAAAACATGAGCTTAAAAAGCCTGCGAGCATCAGATCCAAAACAAAAAGCCCAAAACAGCAGCCCACGTCCATTTGGCAGCAGGCCCGATATTTCTTTCATACTTCTTCTCGTGATGGGCAGTTGAAAGAGTCAAAAATCCACAAATTAAAATTTGAACGCGTTACAAAGCAGTTTTTACAATATCTACAATATGGTTAAATTAACCAGCTAGTAATTATGCAGATAGTGTATTCACTACAAGAAATAACTAACACATGTTTCATTTTGAGGTATTTTAAAATAAGTGATACATTTTGAAATTTTCCTTATTTGGTAAAATAATGTAAGATCCACACTCACTATCTACTTTAATAAAGTAATATGATTCATTTATTCTTATTTTTACTTTTGAACATCATTAAACTCACTTTAATTATAATATATGGGCCACATCACTCACTAACTATCCAATTTAATCTAATTTAACATTCATTATAATTTTTTGACTCCAGAATCGTGAAATCAAAATTGTGTCACTTATTTTGAAACGGAGGAAGTATACGTTATATTCACTACAACAGAATTGCAGACATCGAATACTACAAGAAATTTACTTTTTTGAGACTACATTAGTTGTCACTAAACGTGGTCGCTAATTTAACGCTTTGCAACGATAGTTTTCGCAATTAGTATCGTCGCAAAAGTTCGTCTCTAATTAGATATTAGCTACGACATAACACACATGTCGTTGCAATTGTTATGAACTTATGATCGATGAGGAAGGTAGGGGGTGGGGGGTTTATTTATTTCTTATTTTTTTTAATATATTTTACGTTAACCATCCTTTAGCGACAACATGCCCGTCTCAAGTTGAAAATTTAATTTTCTAATTAGAAAAGAAATAATATATTTGGTAAATATATTTCAAAATTACAATAAACTACTATATTTTCGTTCGGACTGCACATATGAGGAATTTTCATGTACCTTTGTTAGAGTGATTTTCTTGTAGTGGAAGTAGTGATTAGTTTTCATTTGTCCCTATCTATTTTTTTTTTTTTTAATTTACAGTATACTCACAAAAGATTTCAAATTCATAAGCAACAATATTTCTATACCAGCTGTCATTCAGTTGTTAAATAACTGGGCCTGGGATTCTAGATTTCTATATTTACTTTTTATGATTCACTCAAATTGATCAGGGTGCTTGGGATTACGATTTAAAACAGATTATAATCTGTTTATTGCGTTATGAAAACGTACATAAACATCCAACAAGTCGATAACTAGAGTCGACTGTCGAGTGCGTTTGTTAACTACCGGAATATAGAGAAACAAAACCAAATGTTGTTGTGAAATACCTGAAATGGTGTTGACTGACTTAGAAAGAAACTACAACATGGATTTGAAACATCAGATCTTGCATCGGTCCAGATTGAGACTTAAAACGATGGATTGGTAAATTGAAGTAGAAAAGTAATTGTTTTTTTGTTTTACATATTTGTTAGTGGTAGATATGCGCGGAACGCAGGGGTCGCGCCTCGCGTATTGACGCTGTCATGGCACGCTTTTTTTTAACCTTAGTCAACATTAAATCATCTGGTGTGGCCTAGTGTTAAGGGCTCCCGAGTGACTTCTAGAGTTCATGGGTTCGATCCTGTATATGTAAATATATATACTAGATGATAAAAGAAAGTCCAAAAATAACAACGCTTAGGCCGCGTACATCTTGAGCACAAGCTCAACCATCTCAGAGAGCACGTTAAACGACAATACCTTTTAAGAAAATAAACATGAGTCAACATTGGCAACATGATTGTGATTAATTAAATGAATAATCACAAAGTAGTCAATCTCATATATGACATAACCGATTTGACCATTTTCTTAAGATTGGTTAAAAATAACCACTCTTTCGCAACACAAAATATATCACCTTTGTATAAAAACCTTTTTTGGGATTAGTATGTGGCATTAGGCCGCTCGGTACGGGTCAACGCCCAAATGGCGTGGGGGTGTGACAAGGCGGCCACGGCGTGGCGAAGAAGAAGAACACCGTCCCCCAACGGCGTGGGGGGTTGGCGTGGCGGAACCGGCGACTTCACAACGGGGGAGAACGGGCGTTGTTGCGAGAATATAGCCGTTGAACGGCTATATTTTGATCCGTTGGAAATTTAAAAAAAAAAATTAATTAATTAATATAATTTATTTATTTCCTATATAAACACACTCAAAACACTACCAAAACACTACCAAAACACACCACGACTCTACCAAAATACCCCAACTCACAAATAATGAATTATCTTGGTTCATCATCTGACGACGATGACGCGTTTATGCTAACAATAAACTCAGAACTCCTCGATGATATATCCTCCGATGAAAGTGAAGAAGTCTTTGACACTAGAACCGCGAAGCTAAATAGAAATCGAGAAGCTGGACACGACATGCTATATCGAGATTATTTTGAAGATGATCCTGTTTATGACGACAACGATTTCAAACGAAGGTTTCGTCTGTCCATAAATTTATTTATGCGCATATGTAGCGCATTAGAAAACAGGTATCCTTTTTATCAATTGAGATATGATACTAGAGGTAGGCGGGGATTCACTGCTTTGCAAAAATGTACTGCAGCAATTCGAGCTATGGCCTACGGGTCATCCCCTGATTCTCTTGACGAGTACCTACGCATGTCTGAAAGAACTGCTAGGGAAAGTATGTATAGATTTTCACAAGGTGTTTTGGAAATTTTCGGACCTATTTATTTGCGAAAACCAACTGCAACCGATGTTCAAAAATTATATGAGGCACATGAAGAGAGACATGGTTTTCCTGGAATGCTTGGTAGCATTGATTGTATGCACTGGGATTGGAGGAACTGTCCACAAGCGTGGAGAGGTGAGTACACTGGTGGGCATCACGACTTCGACGGGACTTGCCGGACCATCTCTACAACAACGCACATGCCGACGCTGAAGACGATGAAGAGTAATAATTTATTTTAATTATTGTAAGTTTTAATTTAATGTTTAATTTCTAGTATTTTAATGTTTAATTTATAGTATTTTCATTTTAATTTAAAGTATTGTCATTTTAATTTTATTTAATGTAATGTAATTTTAAATTATATAAAATATTATTTATGTGAAAAATAAATGGAAATGAAATGATGAGATGGAAAATAAAATGGTGTGGTGTAGTGTGGTGTGGTGGGTATTTCTACCAAATGATGTGGTGTGGTGGTGGTGTGGTTGCTGAGGTGGCGATGATGTGGCAGAAAAAGGCACCACCACATGTGGTGCCCATACCCAAGAGCTTTAAAGCTAACAATGCCACCACGGTGATCCGCCCTTGGTTATCTTTAGTTACCGTTTAGCGACGGTAGTAGTCGAGTTTTTTGCTATCAAAATCTGAAATTCATGGTAAATTAATGATCGATTTTTGGTGATAAGACTTAGATCAACGAGAGAAAAAAACACATATTTGGAATTTGCAAAATGGCACTTCGTATTACTGAAACGACATTTCATTATGGATATCGCGACATAAATGATTGTCTTATAAAAAAATATAATAAGACAAATTGTTACCTACGTTTTTATGTCTTACGACTGACTATTCTACATATGGGACACATTGCAAGTAGTATATGACAATAACTATTTTGTAATTATCTTTTGATTAAATCGTTAAATTCTAGCATCATGATTCATGTGTATCAATGTTCTGTTTTATTGGTTATAGAAAATTGTATGATGTTTTTGGCCGGAAGTGTTGATTAAGTGTCAAACTTGAGCTTATCATGTGGTTTATGTCTTCTATATAGGGAGGTTATTTGTACTCGTAATATATTGTTAAAATTTGTATAATCTATACTACTTTATAAAGTAAATTGGATTTTTCTAAAAATGGCATGTCTAAATTCAAACCTGCCATTTAAGGAAACTTCTTAATTTTTCAATTTCAAAATAAAATGCAAGGTCCAGGAGTCGAACCCATGACCTTGAGGTTACAACTTTCAAGCTTTACCATCTCAACTACAAGAATTATTGATACTCTTTCATTTAAAGAATAAATAAACACATTTGTGGTTATCCTAAATGCATTTCGTAACAGACCCTTTAAACATAAGTTGACTTCATTGCCTTTGACATGCGTTTGATTTTGTTGACCCATTCAAATTAAAAAATGGTAAATCTTTTTTGTTAAATTTAATACTTTTCTTAACAAAAATTATTTAATCTAACTATTTTTCCTTTTCATTTCAGCCTACTTATTCTATGGATTTGTCTCAAGATTGGATTATTTCTTTTTTTTCTTTGCGTTTATTAGAAAAAAATTAACTAACTTGTCCTTAAATTTATCAAAAATTTATATACTCTCTTTGACTTCCTCAAATTCCTTTACTTGTAAGCTAACTTAATATAAATCAAGTCCAGATACGTAATCAATGCATACGTTTGACTTATTTGATCAACCACGCTAATTTGGCAAACCCAAAAAGCTAAAAATCAACATGAACAATATTTAAATTTAAAGAAAACTTTAGTTCGTAGATGATTTTTTTGTCAAAAGTCATAGATAAAAAAGGGCTAAAGTCAAATTGAGATTTTTTTTTCTTTACTTTGAATTAGTAGTATGCTTTATTTAATCTTTGATATTTTGAAATTACAGGTATTACTTTGAGCATATATTTCGACATGACGTTAATTTATTTTTGCAGTTTGTTAGGGGTTGAAACGACGGTGTTTAGAAATTACATCAAAGCCTTCATCAACAATTGAAAGTGAATAAATATGTAACCATATAAAATCAGGATTGAAATTCTCGCCGCAAAATATAGTCACCAGTGTACCTGCCGCCGCATTGCGCGGGTACCCTACTAGTACTTTCAAAACAGGGTGATGACAGAAACTATATTTTTTTTATTGAACATTTAATTTTACAATTTTATATTTTGCTCATTGTTGTCTTTTTTTTGTAATGACAAGAATATATATAAACTTATTAAAGGTTTTGATGATGCCCAACACGTGTTTTATAGTAAACAATCGCCAATAAATCAAAAAGAATCTATTTAATATAATAAAACAAGCTTTTTAGGTGCCACTTGGCTTCTTCTTAAGCCACACAATGACATGTGTCAAAATAATAGTGGTCATCAAATGGTTTTCCCGCCCAGATGCACGGTGTTGCGGTAGTATGATTGGAGAATTAACCGAGAATTGTATATTTGTATAGATCGTCAAATCTCCGAAATCTTCTCATATTTTAAAAACCCACCTAAATTACCGATAAATCAGGAAACAATGATAAATTCCCTTTAAACATAGAAATATTTATGGACGGGAAATGAGTTTCCTGATTTAACGTATATTTTGATTTTATAATCTCAACAATTAATCTATTCTCTCACATACTTCATCTCCTTCCTCTCTACGCCAATTTCAGGAATAAAATCAGGGTTGCAAAACCCTAATACTACCTCCGTATCAAAATAAGTGATACACTTTCCTAAAAGGGGTGGAACAAAATAAGTGATACATTTCAAAATCTTTCCTTATTTGGCAAAAAAATGGGACCCCTTCTCCACTAACTATCTACTTTAATAAAGTAAAATTACTCTTTTACCCTTACTTTTACTTTTAAACATCATTAATTTCACTACATCCAAAAAAAGTGGGTCCCATTATCCACTAACTATCCACTTTATACTATTTTAAATCACTTTCCAATCTTTTGCCCTCAAAAATCGCAATTTTCCAAATGTATCACTTATTTTGATATGGAGGTAGTATTTGTTGAGGGAAACTATAATTATCTGTCGTTATTATTAGGTCGATTCATGGTTTGTTGTGTGATTGGAGAATTAACAATGTTTTTGGTGGAAGTTCGACCGATTTCTGTTTTTGTTTCGATGTTTGTCTGTGTGGGTGCAGGTGAAGTGTAAAATTGGTGGAGAAAACTAAAGGAAGAAATGAATAAGGTATTTTACATCGCTGGTAGTATAATTAATTCCGATTTCTAACTGTTATCTTGAACTGTTTATCAAAGTTAATTGTTCTTAGAAGTAACCCAATATTTTTGTTATAAACAATTAATTTTTTTTAAAGATATTTGTCATAGTCAATTGTTGCTGTCCAAATAATAATACGAGATCAACGGATGCCAGTATATGGCATTCCTTTTAAGATTCTTTGGCGTGTTGTTTCTTTCCATATAGATGTACAGTTAGAATATAATCTTGTTTTGACTTTGATGTCTGCAATTTTATACAAATTTCACTTTTAGATATCATTTGATTTTTTCACGGGATATAACCTAGACACCTACACGTGCATTGTTATAATTTTTTCACGGGATATAACCTAAACACATTTATAAATATATGACAATGATGATTTTTTCTTCCAGGGGGCGTGTGAATATGAGAAGAAATTATACAATGATCATCTTGAATCTCTTCAAGTGTTGGAAAACAATTATATGACAATGGCAAGTGACGTGGAAAAGCTTCGAGCAGGATTGAAAAATCATGTTGAATGTGTTTCTCAACAACCTAACCTGTTTTGACCCGTTCAAAAGATTACCCAATTCAACCTGTTATCGAACCAATTTTTCACGAATTGTTGTATTTGGCCCGTTAGGTACAGTTCAAAAATGATGTTGGCTGCAATAGATGAACATAACTAAGGCACTTATGATTTCATTTATTTGCCTCTTGACTTCAAGGTAAATATTATTTATTTCACATTTTATCATATTCTTCGTACATGTTAAAAATTTATAACTATTTGTATTCTTTTACAACAAAATAAGTGCAATATGGGTTATACATTTATAAACGTGATCGATGCACTTCAGATAGTGAAATTTCGAAATGTAAATTCGAAAAGGGATAGCGACACAACTTGTTACCCGCTTGTCTTCTTTCTCTATATAAAAAAAATGATCTTCCATATAATTAAGCATACGTTACCATTTGTTTATAAAATAATAATAATAATTAGGGTTTTTCCAACGTATGCCCCTGTGGCATATGATAACATACATTAATGAGTGACAAATTCCTAAATTTGAATTGATTGACATTAATGTACTCTAAAAACTACCATTTTAAAAGTGCATTAAATTTGATTTTCTGTATAAATAGTTATTACCGGCTCATTAAATGCACGTTATTGTATGCCTTAGGGACATACATTAGAAAAACCTTAATAATAATAATAATAATAATAATAATAATAATAATTTGTATTTCAATTGTTAGATATGATTCAATTAAATAAATAGAAATACCAAAAAATGTAGTCAATTAATGGTAAACAATTGGAGAAGTTTCATAGTGAAAAAGTGTCATGTCTTGCATATGCTCGAATACATGGAAATCTGCCCTAATTGCACACTTTTAGGAGTCAAGCTTCATGAAAGAAGATTGAAGATAAATGTTGTCATCCTATTTTGTTTACTACATATGGCCCAATGTTGGCAATCGAGTGTATAACAAATAAAATTCTACACAAGTTTTTTTAGATCATACACTAACTCCTGTGGATCCGGAAGGATTTATGTGCACAGTTAGTCAACCTATGATAATACATCCATGCCTACGAAACACTTAAGGGTCACACTGGTGAGTGCATGTTATTCGAGTAAGATATGTAATGATATTAGGAAGAGGATTGATTCATAATAAGTCATTTATGAATCAAGTTAAGTATTAAGTCAAGTTTGACTTATTACTAAATTAGTTTAACTAACTAATTAATGCAAGTATTTGTACATTTACTAGTTGGGTAAATATACAATGTGTTAATTATAGATTATCCATAATATGATTTAAAGCCATTAAATCATATAGTGTTTGGATAATATTATTGTTTAGATTATATAAAGATTATTATATAATCAATTATTAAAAGTATAAATACAAGTATATATAATTCGTGTATATGGGTACCGAATTATAAGTGTATTAATACTAGGCATTTAATAATTAAGTGTAACAATAATAACTAGATAAACTAAAAGGGTTTAAAGTGTAAAAGGATAAGTTTAATTAAGTATTGATCATAATTAAACTAGAAGGGCCCTAAGTGAAAGTCCTTCTATTATAAATAGAAGGCATGAGGTTCCCTTATTCCTTGCTCCTTAATCACGAAACCCTAGGGATCCCTCTCCCTAGTTTCGGTCGAACACTCCCACAAGAACACAAGCATTGTGTTCTTCGTGTTCTTCGTTCGTTCTTTGTATTCTTCAAGTCTTGAAGATTCGAAGATCATTACAAGGATCAACTAGAAGATCGCTCGTTGTGTTCATCATCAGTGGACTAACTTAAGCAAGATTAAAGGTATGTTTTGAGAAAACCTTTTCTCCCTTCTCCCTCTTGGACGAATTCGACCAAGAACCCTAGGGTTCTTGGTGTTGGTCGACGAACACACACAAGTGTGTGTGTGTGTGTGTTCGGGTTTTTCGTACAAGGTTTCTTTATGTTAATCTAATCTAGATTTCCAAGATCTCAATCCTTTAGGGTTTAAGGATTAGGTTTAATCTCAGTTCCGCATTTAGGGATTAAATCAGCTAGTTGGTTTTAACCGGTCAAGAACAAGTTCATGTTCTTGGTCAGTATGGTTCGAACCAAGTGACTAGGAGGTTGACCCAAGTGGTCAATCAGTGATAATGAAACCCTTCAGTGGTATCAGAGCGTTGGTTTAGAGATCTAAACTAGATTAACAAAGTTTGTTTGTTTAATTTTTATTAAGTTTTTTTTTGTTCCAATTTTTCTTCTTCTTCTTCTTCTTAGAACACGAAAAGGGTAAGAACCCTAGGACCAAGCATGTTAAACTAGTTAAGTTTAATTAGTCAAAAGGATTCTAAAAAAAACCCCTAGAAATTTCGTGTAAGTAAAAAGAACCCTAGGATCAAGAACATTAAACTAGTTTAGTTTAATTGATCAAAAAGCTTCTTTTCCTAACCCTAGTATTTTGAAAATAATAAGAACCCTAGGATCAAGATTGTCAAAAATCTTGATCAAGAGGATTCTTTCCTTAATTGTTTGATCTTCCAAATCTAGGATCAAGTATGTTAAACCAAGATTTGGTTTAATTGATCAAAAGGATTCCTTCATTTCTCTCTAGATTTCGCGATCAAGGAGGAATACTTGGACACCAAGTTTGTTAAACTAGCCTAGTTTAATAGGTGGAAAAGTTTCCTAGACTTTAAGGAATTTTCCGAAAAACCCTAGATGTAATCTAGAACCCTAGAACTTTAAACTAGTTAAGTTTAATAATTCAAAAGAATTAATTAGGTTAATGATCTAAAACCTAGATAATTAAACAAGTTTATGTTTAATAGGTTTAATTATTATCTTAATAGATTTATTAAAGACTAGTTCTTTAAAACCTAGAAATCTAGACAAAGTTATTGTCTACAAGGTTTAAATTAAAAAGTTTAAATAAATCTATTAGGGTTATAATCTATCCTAGAATTTAAATAAAGTTTATTGTTTAAATAGGATTGATTAGAATTAATTGTTGATAAATAATGTTTTTGATCAAGAAAGTCAAAACCCTAGTTTTGATTGATCAAGAACAAGATTAGGGTTAGACTAATTAATGAGAATTAAAAGAAATGTTAATTTCTAGTTCAAGAAATTAACAAGATGTATTTATTTATATTTATGTATTATGTTTCGAATTTTAAATATTTAAAAGATAAAATAAATAAAGTAGGTTATGCGTATTTTAATTAGTTCAAGTTAAAATACATATAAATTAGATGTAATATTTTTATTAGAATGATTACAAGTTTATTTTAAAAATAAATGTATATGTATATATATTAAATACAAGATTAAATGGAACAATTAAAATATATTGTTATTTTGATCTTTAAAGGATAATAGTATAACTAGTAATTGTATAAGTTATTATATAATTAAGACTAGAAAGTACAAAGTTATGATTCCATTATAACTAGAAATTGTACAAGTTGAGATTATATGATAAACTAGAAATATACAAAGTTATATATTAATATTATAAAGTGTATAAAGTTATAAGTTATTATAACTAGATAATTATACAAGTATAATATAAGTATGTTACAAGTCATGTAAGATACTAGATTAATGATCAAAGTTGAATAACAAGAACCTATATTTAACTAGTCCAAGTTAAATGTAAGAAAGGTTTAAACAAACTAAGATTTATTATATATAGTCCTTATATAATAAGATTATTAGTTTCATCAAGTATGAACCGGTGATTGTACAAATCTCAACCACATCTATCTCAAGACTTAACTGTACAAATCATTCTTACAAACACAAACACACACATCTAAAAACTTAAACTTTCAAATCATTCTTTTTAAAATCCAAAACATCATTATCATATCCTCACAAAAACCTCTATCACAAAATCTCCAATCTCTAAAAATCCCAGAAAAATCCTTACCAAATTGATATTCCATATCCAGAACTTTCAAATCCTTAGGAAATCAGTTTTAGGAATTTCTTACACCGACAGATTCAACGAAACAAAAATATTTCCGTTGAATGTTTGAAATCTCAATTTCTTCTCAAGATGATCAGATGTAAACATTGAAAAGCAAAACATTTTAGAGCACATCTGAGCGTAAATGACTTTCATAACGGACCAAAAGAAGAAATTAAAGAAGGAAGACTGGGATAAAGTGCTAAAGCTCAAAAAGGGAGAGATTGTTAGGACTGATTTTGAGCTTAAATGATGTAATTAGCCTTAATTAGACTAGTTTAAGTGTGTTTAAAGGTTATGGTATAAATACCCCTTGTGATGACTTATGATGTAAGCTTTCCCACACTTATTGAATTACAGATTTTGAAAGTCTTCCTTCCCTCCATCTTTCTCTCTCTACTACACACACTAAAACACTAAGAACACACACACTTAAGCTTCAATTCTTCTCAAATCATTATGAATTAGCTTGAATTCAATCACATTAGATCTCTCAATACATGATAAAAAAAAATTGTAGTATCACATAATACACTGCCTAATTTTAATTACTTAAATGTACATGCCGAAAACTCGAAATATTACATACTTTTTTCATGATCGCATGTTCTATCAAAGTATCAAGTATATTTCGTTATCAGGTAACAACTAATTATTAAATAAATTTAATCTTAGTTATTGTTGTTCAAAAGACTTAAACGCATACATTCGATATCCAAACTGTGATACTTCACCAAGAATGTAATAATTATCTAATCAAAGTATCATGTTTTTTAAATTTACGAGGACACCTTTATATAATGTGAAGGTCCAAAGTTTAAATTCACTTAAGACTCAAATAATTCATATGAGGAACAAAGTAATTTTAGTTACTTAAATGCACATGCCAAAAGGTCGATACATTATATTATTTTTTTTCTTTATCGCGTGTTCTAAAGAGCATATTTTACTATCAGTCAACAATTAATAAATAAATATAATTATCGTTAGACAAACAAAAAAATAATAAATGCACTCAAATAATTCTGGAGTATATTTTTTTGTTCAAAAGACAAACAAATACATTCAAAATCCAAAATGTGACACTTGACCAATTATGTTATACATAACTATGGTTGAAAATAAGGCATTAATTTTCGTTATAGTACAGGACATTCTTTTCAACTTAAGACATTTATTTGGTATGAACTAAGGTTGGAAAAGGAAAAAAAAAGGATTAATTTCTACATTAGAATTTTTGATTTATATACTACAGTGTATAAGTATTACTGTAAATTATACAAATATATGAAGCACTAATTGTAATGTATCTATTAAAAGATGTGATACATTTCTCACTCCTAAAAAAAGCCAATAGATGGTGAGTTTTTTGGAAATGAGTTGGTGAATGGCCAAGGAATACGGCCCAACTCATCCAAATGATCGACAGGCCAATTCCATTTTTTTCATACTTCCTATGTTTCAAAATAAGTGATACATTTTGGAGTTCACGAATTTTAGGCACAATATAATAATGGGGGTTAATTAGATCAAATTGGATAGTTTGTGGAAAATGGGCCCCACATATATTGATTAAAATGAATTTAATAATATTTAAAAGTAAAAGTAAGGGTAAATGGGACCCCACTACCTTTTATCAAATATGATAAGTTTTCAAAGTGTTCTCTTATTTAGTTATTTTGAAACACCCCAAAATAGAAAGTGTATCACTTATTTTGAAATGGAGGAAGTATAATATTCTTTACAAATTATTAATTATGTTAATAAAAAATAATTCAGGATGGCCGAGATTTACTCGTTTTATACGCGACTTAATTACTGCAATAATTATTTTAAAATGTTACTTTGACTATCTGCTAAATATTTACATAGTTAAAGGAATGAACTTGTTACATCTAAAAGAACGTTTCAATTTCCTTTATCATCAGGCTATCACCAAGTGATTGACTCTTTTAATTTATTGGTTAATCTTTTTTTAATTTTACTCGGTTGCACCGTTATTACCAAAATATAATTTAAAGGGGATTCTTTAATCATTTTTTATTACATTATACCAAAAGTAACCCAACAAGCAAAACATACTTTCATAAAAACAATCAAACATTTGGGTGTTCTTTGATTTTAAACCATTAGCCAAAATGTACACAACATTCAAATCACTATTCAATTCAAAAACAATTACATAAAACATGGTCACGATAAAATTCACTTGAAAATCATAACAAGTTATCGCTTTAGATCGATCATTAAGGTAATTTAATGCGTATTTTCATCATACCGTAAGCAGTTCGTGAAACCGAATATCAAGGGTATAAGATTTTTTGTTTATTATAACAATTAAAAAAAAAGTACTTCGTAACTGATTTAAAGTTTAGATAAATTATACCTTTTCCTTTTGTTTGAAAATGGTGTCGATCTTTTTCATGTACTCATCTGTCACTTTCTAAAAAAAATACGAGCAAGAATCAAATTTATGATTAAAAAGTCAGGAAAATTGCTAAAAAAGCAATTAAAAATATCAAAGTTGACAATCGTGCACGGTCCAATTACCGAACCAAACAGCTCGGAACCGAACTGAGAACTAAAAAAATGGTTTCGGCCAGACTGAACCGGACCGAGAACCGACTTTTTCCGGTTTTAGCCCGGACTGAACTACACCGAGACCGGTTTTGCATGAAAATTCAAACAGAGAACTGGGCCAGTATAGCTCGGCTATAACCGATTCTCGGGCCAGTTTGCATAGGCCTATAAATTTAATACCCTGCAAATCCGCTGATAAATCCTTCACATTGTCTTCGGAGAGTTTTTTCTCCTGAAAGGAATAATAACAATGTTTAAAGATGGAAAACTAAAAATAGTAGTATAATAATATTAATAGTTTTGCCAAAAGTGATAAATAGAAGTTTAGAGTTTAAAGTTTCAACCTTTTCAAGTTTATCATATGATTTAATGGCATCTCTTCTTATGTTTCTAATTTCTACCTACACAACCGATTAACCTTCCCATCCTCAGCCTGCTTTAAAACAACTTTTGACAACTCCTGTAAATAAAAACATGATTAGAGATGCGATTTCAACCTGTTTACTTATATACGGGTTGATTTTAGTTGTATTTTATCTTAAACGGGTCAAATTAAATAAAAATAGCTAAAAAGGGAACATAGGAAGTTAGGAACATATCAAATGGGTCAAATAGGTTTAAAGACTATCTTTTATATTATTATTATATAATTATATTTAGGAACAAAAAACATTTTAATTAGTTCAAATATAATATTAATACTTTTGGATAATTGAGTTTTTTTGTCCTTATGGTCTGTCATTTTTCATTTATTTCGTCCTTTTCTGGTGATATCAATTTTTTTTTATAAATTAAAATAAATTAATTAATTAATTAAAAATAAAGGTATTTTGGTCAATTTAGATGGAAAATGACGCTATAAAATTAGAAATGAGGACCACAGGGACAAAAACCAAAAACAATTACTGGAGGGACAATTTCTGTAATTTATTCATATTTTTATTTATGTACCTAGATTTTGCACTAAGACCGGTGCCAACGCCCCCTTCCTCCCCACGTCAGTAGTCAATTTTGGCACGTCAGTAGACGACGCCGTTGGCACCGGCTCGTCAGTAGCGTGCGTCGATAGAACACGTCTTTCTGGCTACGTGTTGGGTGTTGCGTCGGTAGCTTTGTGTGTGTGGGAGGGTGTTAAATGTAATATTTTAAGAGTTAGTGATGGGTAGGTTGACACGACCGTGTCAGTAGCGTGTCAGTAATTATGTGATGATGTGGCGTTACTGATGTGTTTACTGACACGTCACGGTTGGGAGTGGCCTAAGAGAGAACTCGAATCAGGAGTGCTAATCTGTGCTATGGTCCTCAAATTAACAGGTGAACCGTAGTAATCCACCTATAAAGAAATTAAAATCATAAAAATGGAATAAACATATAATTATAATAACAATAAATAAAAAAAATAATTATGCTCCAATAAAATCAAGGATATTATTCAACAAGAACACGAAAAGATATTGAAAAGTCATTGATTAATCATAGAGGTGGCAAGATTGTTGGGTCTGGCAATGGGTCAAAACGGGCCAGATTGACCCGCTAGCACTTTTTTTTCCCTTTTTTCTCATAAACAGTTATTAACTTCTTTTAAAATATGCGTTAACTATGATTACAAAATAAATATTATTACAATACTGGTCTATATATATAGATTAAAAAAAATTAGTAGATTATATGCATTAAAAATAAACTCTGGATGACTTTCAACCCTTTCGATCTATGAACCACTGTTTTTTTACACTATATTTTGGATATATAATTTATTCCATTTTTACACTACAAAAGCAATTACAAAAAAGATTATATTAAATTTGACAAAAGGGTAACAAGCTAACCTCAACTTTATCAAGCATTGCTGGATTTGATCGGCCCGTTCTTATAGAATTAAAATTTGATAACACACTGTCAATAGCCTTCTCCATTCTTTCTTTCTAATTATACAAATAATTTAAATGGTCAAAAATAATTTAATTGGTCAAAAATAGTTGACTTAAAAAAAAATTATGTACAATATTACAATAATTAACTAAAAAATGTGAACTACAATACCAGATAAAAAATTTATATCGTACAATACAGTGCCTAATTTTAATTACTTAAATGCACATTCTAAAAAGTTGAAATAGTATACTTTTTTCTATCATCGCATGATCCCCTGTGGATATCACTGTCTAGGCTCGAACCACTAACTTACCAACTTGCCGTTCAAAAAAAAAAAATCTAGTGAGTATATTTTACTATCAATTAAACAATTAATTAATTAATCAATATAATCATCATTATTGTTGTTCAAAAGACACAAACAAATACATTCAACATCTGGAATGTGACACTTGACCAATAATATCATACATATCTAAAGAGTAAATTGCAGAATTTGTCCATGTGTTATATCCGATTCTACGTTTTTGTCCCTATATTTTTTTTTTCAGTTTTTTTATCCCTATAAAATTTTAGATTCTGTGTTTTTGTCCTTCCGTCCAAAATCTTCTGTTAACTAACATAAAATGCCAAAAAAGGTAAGGGTATATTCGTCTTTTTAGTCTTTTTACCTTTTTTTTGTTATTTTCATTTTCTTTACTTCCATCTTCTTCCCTAACAAATCCATACCCAAAATCAGAAAACAACCGTCACTGAAAATCAAAAGCCACAGCCACTTGTTTGAAGATGGTTTTGGTGTCGCTCAATCAAAGTTAATCACAACTCAAATCTCAGATCTGCAAACACTTACAAGTTACAACAATCGAAAGAAGGGGGAAGATGAATAAACCTCAATCAAAACTTTAATTTGAAGAACAAACGGAGGTGAAGGTCGGAGATCGATATGAGATGGTGACCGGAGATGACGCTCGTTTATGCCGAAGAATCAACGGGATTTGACAAAGCTTGGAAACACAAACCCATTTCGATGAACCTCCATTCATTCTGCATAATCGCTGGAGGTTACTTAACGGAGGATTTTGGACGGGAGGACGTAAACACATAATCTAACATTTTACAACGACAAAAAAATCTGGAAAAAAGAAATATAGGGACAAAAACACAGAATCTAGTATACCACACCATATCTAATCTAATTAAAGTATAATGTTCTTTAAAATGCGAGGGAAGTTTATAATTTATACAAGAGTAAATTATAGTTTTTGTCCCTGTGATATTCCCAATTCTGCGTTTTTGTCTCTGTACTTTTTTTTTCGTTTTTTTTTATCCCTGTGGTTTTCCAAATTCTGCGATTTTGTGCTTCCGTCCATTTTTCACCGTTAACTAGCCTCACATGCCAAACATGTGAGGGTATTTTCGTCATTTAATCAAATTACGTCTACTCTATGCTTTCAAAACTGTTCCTGCCTCATCTCTCAAATTCTTCATATGATGGAGAATGGAGATCATCATCTTCTTTCTCTTTTTCACGTACCATCAAAACAATTAAAATTAAACCATGAAATTAGAACCAAATCAAAATTAAACAAATTAAAATCAAATAAAATTTCAATATGAAAGAAAAAAAAACTCAAAATCTGTCTTGATTCTTCCTCCTGATTTCATTCGCTTTTTCAGTGATGAAATCAAGGTAAACTTCAAGGATATGGGGTTTGTCACTCTTATTAATCTGGAGCGTGAACCCACGATTCTTCCTCCGGTTGGAAGTAGCGGTGGCGGCCTCTTTCTCTACTCTACTCTCTTTCTTTGTCTCTCCCACCATCGTATGCCACCAAACCCGCCAGTCGCCACCGTACGCCACCTGAAAGCCCTAATCGTGTTATGGAGTTCGTTTTTGTACCGGAGTTCGCCAATGGGCTGCATAGCTTCTGTTTTCTTCAGTGTTTTGTTTTGATTTTGGGTATGGATGGTTACAAGTAATCGATGGTGGTGTGATGAAGAAATCAAATTAGGGGTGTTAGGGTTTGTGGTGTTAATTTGGAGAATAGGAAGAGAAGAAGATAAAGGAAAGAAAAATAAAAAGAAAAAAGAAAAAGTAAAATGACAAAACTACCCTCACGTTTTCAGCAAGTGAGGACTTTAACGGCTGAATTCAAACGACAGGTGGACGGAAGGACAAAATCACAGAATTTGGAATAGCACATGGACAAAAAAAACGAAAAAAAGATGCAGAAACAAAAATACAATATGTGAAAAACCGTATGGACAAAAACTGTAATTTACTCTTTATACAAAGTGAAGGTGCAAAGTTTAAGTTCAGTTGACTCAAATAATTGTGAGGGTCATACACTCATACTAATTTTAGTTACTTAAATGTACATGCCTAAAAGTCAAAATATTATATACTTTATCATTAGAGTATATTTCATTTATCAGTTAAAAATTAATTATTTAATAAATATAATTGTTGTTACTGCTCAGAAAACTTAAACGAACACATTTAAAATCCAAACTGTGACACTTAACCAATAATGTCATAAATATCTAATCAAAGTATCATGTTTTTCTAAAATTAACGAAGACAACTTATACAATGTGAGGTCCAAATTAAGTTTAAATTTACTTTGACGCAAATAATTCATATGAGTGTTATACTCATTTTAATTACTTAAATGAACAATCTAAAAGGTCGAAATACTAAACACTTTTTTCATTATTAATTTATTACTTCCTCCGATTTAAAATAAGTGATACACTTTCCTTTTTGATGTGATTCAAAATAAGTGATATAATTTGAAAAAATTACCTTATTTGGCAAAATATAGTGGGACCCCCACACACTAACTATCTACTTTAACAAAGTGAAATGATCATTTTAATAAATAACATCTCCAATGGTTAACCTTTCCAAAAGTTTTTTCTTTTACATTATTTCTAATTTACCTTTATCTATCCCAAATGTTTTTTAAATACCCCCTATATATAATTTGACAATTTTTTTAACATCTTACTAAATATAATATTTATTTAAATGTCTCATACAAAATATTATAATAATTGATATTAAATGTTATCTAATTTATTTATTAACTAATAAAAATATAATAAATAATTTATATATAATATATCTAAGATTAAAACCGAATAGTTATTAAACATAGGGGACTAAAAAAGATAAACATTGAAAGTTAAAAGGTTAGTAGAAAAAAAGTCTTTCTAATAAACTTTTAAAAAAGTTTGGCATTGCAATGGTAAGAAGTCATATAAAGACTTATTGTAATAATAAAAGGTTTTTAAGAAATCTACCATTGAGATGCGCTAAGGTTGGAAAAAAAGGCAATAAAGGTTGAAAAACTTAGTCGCTCCAAAAATTAAAGGTTGAAAATAAAGCCATTGGTTAATTGTGAGTTTTTTTGAAAATGAGTTCGTAAATGGGCCAGGGAAAACAGCCCAACTCATCCAAATGATCGACATGCCCAATTCATTTTTTTCATCTTTTATTCTTTACAAATTATAAATTATTTAGCCTTTTTAAGTATTTGAGTCCATTAAAAGGAAACAAGACAGTTTATGGAACAGTCAAGCCTTTGAAATTTGTAAGTAAAACCAACTAACACGAAGTTTTAAGAAATGATATTTTAGGAAAATAATTGTCGAGCTTTGCTCCTTATATACCTGGCCTAATTATTATGGGGTTTTCTAATGAATGTCCAAAGACATATGATAATGTACATTTAATGAGCCGATAATTTTCTAAATATGTAATGATTTACATTAATGCACTTAAAAACTACCATTTTAAAAGAAATATTAAATTCTATCTTTTGTATAAATGGAAATTACTGACTCATTAAATGCACGTTATTGTATGCCCCTAAGACATACGTGAGAAAAAACCCAATTATTATATACACGATCTAATTATTGCAGTAGCTGTTTTTAAACATTTCTTTAGTTATCTAGTAAATATTTATACTTCGTATAAGAAAATGACCAAACTGATGACACTGAAAAACAACATTTTAAGTGCAATTAGCACTAGGCTATCACCAAATTATTAACTCATTACTTTATTGGTCAATCTTTTTTATTTTTACTTGTTTAAAGTTTGAAGCATTATTACTAAAGTATAATTTAAAGGGGTTTCTTTAATCATTTTTCATTACATTTTTACAAAGAGAATTGATATTACTACCATAACTTTTAATTATTATACCACACAGTACAGATTTTACAGCTAACTGTACAAGTATATTAAACATTGAATGTGATATATTATATATACCTTAAAAGTTATGGTAAGAAAATCACCCCCTTTTACAAAAGGCAAGCCAGCAAGCAAACTATACTTTCATAAAAACAATAAAACATTGGGCGTTCTTTGATTTTAACCCATTGCCCAAAATGTACACAGCATTCACATCATTATTTAATTCAAAAAACACAGTAACGATATAATTCACTTGAAAATCGTAACAAGTTATCGTTTTAGATCGATCATTAAGGTAATTTAATGCGTATTTTCATCATACCGTAAGCAGTTCCTGAAACCGAATATCAAAGTGTATAAGATTTTTTGTTTATTATAAAAAATAAAAAAAAAATTGTAAACGATTTAAAGTTTTGATAAATTATACCTTTTCCTTTTGTTTGAAAATGGTGTCGATCTTTTTCATGTACTCATCTGTCACTTTCTACAAAAAAAAAAAAAAAAAAAAAACAAGCAAGAATCAAATTTATGAATTAAAAGAAGTTGGGAAAATTCCTAAAAATGAAATTAAAATTATCAAATTTGACAATCGTGCACGGTCCGACTTTTTCCGGTTTTGGACCGGATTGAACTGAACCAAGAACCAGTTTTGCATGAAAATTCAAACAGATAACCGGGCCAATATAGCTCGGTTTGGCGGTTCAGACCGGTTCTCGGGCCAGTTTGCACAGACCTATAAATTTAGTACCTGCAAATCAGCTGATAAATCCTTTACGTTGTCTTCTGAGAGTTTCTTCTCCTGTAAGGAATAATAAAAATGGTTTAAAGATGAAAAAAAAAAAAAAAAAAAACTGTCAGAAGTGATAAATAGAATAATTTTAGAGTTTAAACCTTTTCAAGTTTATCATATGATTTGATGGCATCTCTTCTTATGTTTCTAATTGCTACCTACACAACCGATTAACATAATACAAATACAAATAATTAAATAAAAAAATAAAGAAAAATGCAAAGTGTCTAAAAACACCTACCTTCCCATCCTCAGCCTGCTTTGAAACAACTTTTGACAACTCCTGTAAATAAAAACATGAATAAGGTGCAATTTCAACCCGTTTACTTATATACGGGTTGATTTTAGTTGTATTTTATCTCAAACGGGTCAAATTAAATAAAAATAGCTAAAAAGGTAACATAGAAAGTTAAGAACATATCAAATGGGTCAAATAGGTTTAAAGACTATCTTTAATGCTTATTCAAATATTTATATTATTATTGTTTATATAATTAAATTTAACGCAATAGTTATACATAAAAAGAAAAGAAATTGCAACATAAACAAAAATACCCATTTCAACTTGAACACATTTATTTTTACTTTTGAACCATTACTCGACCCGTTTGACCCGCCCATATATAAAAGGGAGCACCTTTCTCCTTTCTGATGTGAGTTGTGGAATGGATAAACGTATGACATCACCATCATTGCTTGGAGTCATACCAAGATTTGAGTTCAATATGGCCTTCTCAATAGCCTTTAAGCTGGAAAAAAAATCAGGTAATTCAGTTATTGCCACGTCATCGATTTATCAGACATCGGGTTGCTGAATGACCAAAACCAGATACAAAGCCATCCTATATATTTTAGTCACTCAATTGGACAAAAAAAATGTGCACTGACTAAAAAATGACAAATGTAAAAGTGCATTGTTATTTTAGGAACAAAAAACATTTTAATTAGTTCAAATATAATATTAATACTTTTGGATAATTGAGATTATTAGGTAACATTACTTATTGTCACGAATTATAACAAATGCGAAGTTTAATTTGTTTTACGTTGTGGTTAATCACTAACCAAACCAAAGATTAGTAGCAAATTAAGATAACAAAAATGAGATTAAATGCAAAGTATTTGTCCATGAAGTATTTCAGATTCTGCGTTTTTATCCCTAAACTTTTTTCCCGAGTTTCTTGTCCTTGTGGTCGTCATTTTTCATTTATTTCGTCCTTTTTCCGGCGATACCAATTTTTTTTTATAAATTAAAATTAATTAATTAAAAATAAAGGTATTGTGGTCAATTTATATGGAAAAGGACGAAATAAATGAAAAATGAGGACCACAGGGACTAAAACCAAAAAAAAATACTGGAGGGACAATTTCTATAATTTATTCATATATTTATTTATGTACCTAGATTTGTCATAAGGCTGCACTAAGAGAGAACTCGAATCAGGAGTGCTAATCTGTGCTATGGTCTTCAAATTAACAGGTGAACCGTAGTAATCCACCTATAAAGAAATTAAAATCATAAAAATGGGATAAACAGATAATTATAATAACAAAAAATAAAAGAAATAATTATGCTCCAATAAAATCAAGGATATTATTGAACAAGAACACGAAAAGATATTGAAAAGTCATTGATTAATCATAGAGGTGGCAAGATGGTTGGGTCGGGCAACGGGTCAAAACGGGCCAGATTGACCCGCTAGCACACTTTTTGTCCTTTTTTTCTCATAAACAACTATGAACTTCTTTTAAAATATTTAATGCGTTAACTATGATTACAAAATAAATATTATTACAATACTGGTCTAAATATTTAGTATAAAAAAAATTAGGAGGCTATATGCATTAAAAATAAACTAGCAGGGTACCCGCGCAATGCGGCGGCAGGTACCCTGGTGACTATATTTTGCGGTGAGAATTTCAATCCTGATTTTATATGGTTACGTATTTATTCACTTTCAATTGTTGATGAAAGCTTGGATGTAAATTCTAAACAAAGTCGTTTCAACCCTTAACAAACTGCAAAAATAAATTAACATCATGTCGAAATATATGCTCAAAGTAATACCTGTAATTTCAAAATATCAAAGATTAAATAAAGCATCCTACTACTTCAAAGTCAAAAAAAAAAATCCCAATTTGACTTTAGGCGTTTTTTATCTATGACTTTTGACAAAAAAATCATCGACTAACTAAAGTTTTCTTTAGATTTTAAATATTGTTCATGTTGATTTTTAGCTTTTTAGGTTTGCCAAATTAGCGTGGTTGATCAAATAAGTCAAAGGTATGCATTGATTACGTATCTGGACTTGATTTATATTAAGTTAGCTTACAAGTAAAGGAATTTGAGGAAGCCAAAGAGAGTATATAAATTTTCGATAAATTTAGGGACAAGTTAGTTAATTTTTTTTCTAATAAACGCAAAGAAAAAAAGAAATAATCCAATCTTGAGACAAATTCATAGAATAAGTAGGCTGAAATGAAAAGAAAAAATAGTTAGATTAAATAATTTTTGTTAAGAAAAGTATTAAATTTAACAAAAAAGATTTACCATTTTTTAATTTGAATGGATCAACAAAATCAAACGCATGTCAAAGGCAATGAAGTCAACTTATCATTTTTTAAATAGTTAGATTAAATAATTTTTGTTAAGAAAAGTATTAAATTGAACAAAAAAGATTTACCATTTTTTAATTTGAATGGGTCAACAAAATCAAACGCATGTCAAAGGCAATGAAGTCAACTTATGATTAAAGGGTCTGTTACGAAATGCATTTAGGATAACCACAAATGTGTTTATTTATTTTTAAAATCAAAGACTATCAATAATCCTTGTAGTTGAGATGGTAAAGCTTGAAAGTTGTAACCTCCAGGTCATGGGTTCGATACCTGGACCTTGCATTTTATTTTGATATTGAAAAATTAAGAGGTTTCCTTAAATGGCAGGTTTGAATTCAGACATGCCATTTTTAGAAAAGTCTAATTTGCTTTATAAAGTAGTATAGACTATGGACGACTTTCAACCCTTTCGATCTATTTGAACCATTGTTTATTACACTATATTTTGGATATATAATTTATTTGATTTTTACACTACAAAAGCAATTACAAAAAAGATTATATTAAATTTGACAAAAGGGCAACAAGCTCTAACCTCAACTTTATCAAGCATTGCAGGATTTGATCGGCCCGTTCTTATAGAATTAAAATTTGATAACATACTGTCAATAGCCTTCTCCATTCTTTCTTTCTAATTATATCAACAAACAAAAATAATATTAAAATTAAAAAAATTATATATAGGATAATGGAACCACATACTTAAACACAAAGTTTAAAAGGAACGGTTAAATTTCATTATATGACTTACAACATTCTTTTCAATCAGAGATTTCTCAGCCTCGATTTCTTCGATGGTTGCACACTTAATGGTTGTGTATCTGAAAACAAAATGACCAAAATAACCTTTGAAACAACCAAAATGACCAAAATAACATCCAGTGACTAAAACCATGATAACTGTTTTCAGATTCAATGCAAAATAAGCATTTATTGGTATTTTTATCAAAACACTCAAAATGTGACCGATTTTGACTGATGCTGACCGGTTTTGACCAGTATTCTCGAGTAGAATTTGACCGATTTTGACCAGGTCCAGTTAATTTCACCAATTATGTAATTTCTAGGTCGGTCAGCCGCCAAGACCAATTTTTACAACAATGAGTTGAATGATATAAAACTGTTTGTTTTTCTGAAGTAAATAAACTTCTGAATGTTTGTAATTTAGCTATTTTACTCTTCAAATATTGAATTTTAACTATAGTTAAGGAAAATCAAACTAAATAATTAAACTAAGAACAATGGTAATGTATGCAACCTCACTCACTATACATCCAAACAGAATAAGCAATAAAAAATTAAAAACACCATAAAAACTAACTAACTAATTATAAAAACGTCACAAATTGCCAATAAACTTGCCTATTGTGTAGCAACCCTTTAACAGCAACAGCATTCTTTGTTTTCAGCTTCAAATTACTCACATACGAGCTCCATGACAACAAATTTCCTACAAAAAATAAAAATATCACAATTTCTCAATCAAATAAATAACATAAATATATACGAATCTCAAGCCAACCTTGAAGAGAGATGAATGTTATAGCAGGGTTTATCAGCTTAGGGTTAACTTTGGATTTTTGGTAAATGGAACGGATAGATGATGATGTAGCTGGTGATGATGACGACATCGCCATTTTTATCTGAAATTGAAGCTTGAGATTTTTGTAGCGATTATATAGTTTTTATATGAAATTGAAAGAGGGAAAAAAGGGGAATTTTTGGAGATAAATTTTGTGGATAAGAGGGATAAAATAGCCAGTCAAAATTAACCGCGGCAATTGCAATCTGACCATTTTCTTCATTTTCTTTTTCATTTCGAGTTTTGGGCTTTTTGTATTTTTTTTCTTGGGCTGTTTATTTTGAGAGAATGAGAAAACGGGCCGGTTTGAATCGATGTTTCATTTATAAGTGATGTGGGTATATTTTTAATCACTTAAATTTTTTTATACAATATTTAACTTTTGTTTATATAACAAGGACTTTAACGCATTGCAGCGGGGTTATTTTATAATAAAATTTTACACTAAGATGAAAAAGTAATTTATGTCGACAATATATATAGAGTAAAATAAACTCTAAATTTTTCATTAAGAACGTGAAGTTATAATTGAAAAAATCGTGAAGTTATAATTGAAAAAATGTTCCAAATGTAGTTGGAATCTTATTCATTGTTTGTATTGTTTTGAACATTACAAAAACATTACAAACGTAGAAAAGGTAATTGAAATTTTTTATAGTTATAAAAAATGAAACAATATATTAGTGAAGCTAAAAATATAAATTATACTTCAAAAGATTAGGACTTAAATATATGATTGTTGGTAAAAAAAAAAAAAAAAAAAAAAAAAAAAAAAAAAAAAAACTACATATTCTAATGGTAAAAAGTTATTTAAAAACTTATTCAGATACTAAGAAACTTTTAAATAATCTCCCATTAGAAATGTTTTAAGACCATTATACATTTTTGTTATTAAGTTACTTTACATATAAATATTTTTTATCATATATTGTGTCACTTATATATATATGTTATAAATTGTACATGTTGTATATACATTAATTAAGAGATTTGCTAAATATAACATCTAGGGTTATAACTAAAAATAAAACCGTGTATTAATTATTTGTATAGTAACCATAAAAACCCATCAACGTGGTTATGTTTTAAAAAATTTGTACTTTAAATATTTAAATGTTCTTATTCCATTGCCCTTATGATATTTTTTAACATATCTAATTAATTAATAGTAACTTTGTTTTTGTTAACCCTTATTCGTTCCTATTTAAATCTTGTCCTACGATTAATAGAATCTTAAAGTAAAAAAAGAGTTATAGTGCAAACTATTAAAAAAGGAAAAATAAATAGGGCTTAGAAGGATCGAACATTAGATTTCAAGGGAAGTGGTAGAGTTGCTTACCAACTCTGCCTGAATTGCCATCACATTTCTTCCATACAACTATTATATATAATTATAATCCGCATGTCATCAAACATAACGTAACAGATTTTTGTTTAAACACTGTTATGAATCCTAATGAACAGTGGATTTCTACCAATTGTGTTATAAGGTAATGTTTTAACATTCGAACATTTTTTCCTATTGGTTTTATCCTATTTTCTGACAATCTGACCTACTACTTGTTTAACATGTTGATTTTTAATGACGTGTAAGTTTTCCTATTTATATTTTTCTTAAATTTCTATTGTTATTATTATCAACTAAACTTCTCAATATACCACAATGTTGTCATTAGATAGTAGTTAAATATTATTTAATTATAATTGCTTTAGTTACTAAATTAATAATGGCTAATTAATTCAAAACGACTATATAATTGGTTAAAACCCCCGTAATTTGTTTTGATCGGATTCAAGATTCTTTGATTTGTGGTATTTTGATAATATTCCACTACATTTTATGGTAAAACAGTTAACATACCACCAACACATCATTCTATTGCTTTAGGCTACATCATGTGAATATTTCTCATTGTTACCATCTATAAAGACAACTCTTATGTATTTACTCAATTTTGTCCTCATCATACACCCCTTCACATTTTTTGAATGTTATCAAAATTGAGTATCATGACATGTTTCTACTAAAAACTTTAACAAAAAGCATTTTTGTATCCTCCTTTTAAAAAGAGTTATTGTGGCATAAGTGGTAAGTATTAATATTATTTCCATTTAAGGTGAAATTTTAAGTTCATGACATCTTTATAAGTAAGAAAAAAACCACTTTTTGGCCATCTTTATAAGTAAGAAAAAAAACATTTTTTGGCCATGAAGGTTTACCTGCACTAACTCTAGGCTATCCGTAAAACAGGTGGTCTCCGTGAGATTAGTTAGCTCGCAAAGCGAGTCAGAATTCTGATTACCAAAAAAAAGAAGAGGTAAGATGTTAAGAGTCATACATATATCCGATGTTAGAGAAACTACTTACATATAATACTTTCGGCAAAAGTATAAATGATAGTATATGAGTATATATAAGATGTGTTCTATAAAAATATACAGAAAAAATTCATATAACAATGTACCCAAAAAAACAACCGTTGCATATTTAGTTGATTATATATCACATGAAAATGCAAGGATATGGTAAACATCTAATAAAGGAATACAACACATGATAATTAAGATAACAACTTTAAATTTAAATACACATAAGTACAAAAAAAGACCTCGCCAAATGTAATTAATGTGACGATATAATTTTATAAATTGTGGGATTTCGACTTGCTCCTAATAAAACCCACCATTTTTCTTCATCTAATTTATGTTGCATTCTCTCTCAAACACCAAACAATAATGACGATTAAAACAATTTTATGTATGCTACTGATAATCGAGTTATGTCAGAGGGACATGATGGTTACAGGAGAAGTGTACAAGGTTGGTGATTCCGCTGGTTGGACTGCTATTTCCAACACAGATTACGGGATTTGGGCGTCTTCCAAAACATTTCGCGTGAAAGACGTTCTTCGTGAGTACTTCTTTCTTTTTATTTAAATAATTTTTTTATATATATTTTAAAGTCATTTATTGATTGATTCTTTTGTTTTACGGATTGAAATCAAAGTGATTGTATGAATCGGAGGTTTAAATTCAAAAATGCCGTTTCAAACGTGTTTTCAACTCTGAGTCTTTGTGATTGAATGTTCTACATTTCAAAACGATATACCGATCTCCTCTCACGAAATAAATTACTTCTTATGAATGTATTTACACAAGCATTTATTGATTCGTTGAATAAATGTTCTATTTATATAAAGATAAAAGCGGATGTAAATGTAAGTCGATAAAGATATGAGTAAAAGAGTACTGTGGGAAGACCTTACTACCTTAAAAAACTCATTACAAGGTATTTGGATTATGTTCGGCGATTTCAATTCAGTCAGGCGGAGTGATGAACGCATAAATTCTGTGTTTTGTCAATCTGAGGCCAACGAATTCAATAATTTCATCAATTCGATCGGTTTGAAAGAATTTAGCATGGGCGGTAGGCGTTTCACATATCTTAGTCCTGATTGCTGTAAACTCAGTAAATTGGATCGCTTTCTTGTGTGTAACAATTTCATGGCAGTGCAACCCGCATCATCGGTTACGGCTCTCCCCAGAGAATATTCTGATCATTCCCCCTTAGTCCTCTGCAATAATAGGCTGGATTTTGGGCCTTCACCATTCCGATTCTACAATTCATGGTTGTTGAGGTCGGGTTTTTCTGATCTGGTTAAATCCTCTTGCATCTCATTTAGAGGCTTCGGGTCTCCTGATTTATACTTAATAGCTAAGCTCAAACACATTAAAAAAGAAATCAAAAATTGGAGAAGAGTGGAAACAGTTAAAGAAAACAAAGTGTTAAAAGACTTAAAACGGCGACTATCGGAGCTTGATCTAGCGGTAGAGTCTCGTGCTCTTCTAGATACAGAAATAAAGGAGGTTAAAGAAGGCAAGCTTAAATTAGCAGAATTGGAAAGATATAATAAACTCGACCTAAAACAGAAAGCACACATAAAATGGGCGATAGACGGTGACGAAAATACATCATTCTTCCACGGTGCACTCAAAAACAAAAACAGGAATAATCGTTTACATGGCTTGGCAATAAACGGGAGCTGGATTTCTAAACCCGAGGAGATCAAGGCAGAGGCACTTCGGTTTTTTGCAACAAAATTCTCAGAAAAATGGCCGACTAGGCCTCTTTTTACTAACAGTGCTTTTTCTAAATTATCATGTTTGCAGGCAGATTCAATCGAACGACCTTTTTCGGAAGCAGAGATTAAAAAGGCAATCATGGCTTGTGGTGGGGAGAAAGCTCCCGGTCCGGACGGTTTCACCCTCAAATTCATCAAAGCACATTACGATGACATCATCACAGATATTATGAATTTTGTACGGTTCTTTGAAGACACGGGCACAATTGCTAGGGGTTGCAACTCGTCATTCATTACTCTCATTCCAAAATTGAAGGATCCGGTGAATTTAGGTGATTACCGACCTATATCTCTAATAAATTGTGTGTATAAAATATTGGCAAAAGCACTATCCTTTAGACTCAAATCAGTGATAGATGATGTAGTTGGTAACACACAATCGGCATACGTCAATGGGCGTAATATATTAGAGGGCCCCTTAATTATTAACGAGCTATGCTCTTGGGCAAAGAGCTCAAAAAGTCCCATGTTCATGTTTAAAGTAGATTTTGAGAAAGCATTCGACTCCATAAATTGGGGTTATCTTGATTCCGTCCTTGCACAAATGAATTTTGGTATCAAATGGAGGAGTTGGATTCATGGTTGTTTATCCTCATCATTTGCATCGGTACTCATTAATGGTTCCCCCATTAAGGAATTTCAAATTCAAAAAGGCGTGAGGCAAGGGGATCCTTTATCTCCTTATTTATTTATACTTGCAATGGAGGGCCTCAATGTTGCCATGAAAACGGCATGTGAAAAAAACGTGTTTAGTGGCATAAAGTTAGGTGCAAATGCGCCTTCCATTTCCCACCTTTTCTATGCGGATGATGCTATTTTCGTCGGTGATGGATCCATTCAAAATATGAAAAACCTTGCTTGCATATTAAGATGTTTTCATGCCTCGTCCGGTCTTCAAGTTAATTTTCATAAATCCAAAATATATGGAGTGGGTATCTCATCGGCTCGACTCAATCATTGTGCGAACATTCTTAGTTGCATCACGGGCACGTTTCCGTTCAATTACCTCGGTGTTCCGGTGGGTGCAAACATGAATCTCAAAAAACATTGGGAGCCGATTATTGACCGTTTTAACTCGAAATTATCCGGATGGAAGTCCACAAACTTATCTTTTGGCGGTAGGCTCACGCTCATCAAATCGGTATTAAGTAGTATGCCTCTCTACTACTTTTCTCTATTCAAGGCACCTTCATGTGTTCTTGATAGGCTAGAACAAATTAGAAGAAAATTTTTATGGGGAAGTAGTACAAGTGTGAAAAAAATACATTGGGTGGCATGGTCAACGGTTATTGCCTCAAAGCAAAGGGGTGGGCTTGGTGTTGGTTCACTAAAAGCTCAAAATATTGCCCTTTTGTTAAAATGGTGGTGGAAATTAAGAGACGGATCACAAAGTATTTGGAAGATTGTTATATCGGCTATACACAAACTTAACATAAAACCGGTTCATCGCATGGTGAAAAGTAATTCGGTAGGGGTATGGAATAATATCGCTAGAGTGGACGGTGAATTAAAAAGATTGGGTCACGACTTCCACAAAGTGTTTTCACTCAGTGTCGGAAATGGAACTAACTTTCTATTTTGGAAAGACACTTGGCTAGATTCCACACCGTTGCAGCTCAAGTTCCCTAACCTTTATGCCATTGAAAGACGTAAATCATGTTCCATAAGTGATCGGTTCTCGCAGAATGGGTTCTGTTGGGACTGGATGCACGGCATAAGCAGCCCTATCGCCACTAATGAACTTAACGATTTGTTGCTTCTTCTCAATCATGTTCGTCTGGATATCGGGTTTGACAAACTGCATTGTAGTGTTTCACCGGATGGGTCTTTTGCTGTCCGTTACATCAGAGGTTGGTTGGACGATCAAACTTCAACAACTGGTTTTGTTAACATGCCATGGGATAGCGCTGCCCCAATGAAAGTCAAGTGTTTGGTGTGGAGAATCGGGCTTGGTCGTGTTCCGGTAGCAAGTAGCTTGCAAAACAGAGGTGTTAATGTGGGATCTATCAACTGTGCGGTGTGTACTAATCATATAGAGAATGTGGATCATGCGTTTATTCGATGCCCGCGAATGGTAAATGTGCTCGCTTGGATCTTTAATTGGTGCAATATTGCACTCCCCTCTTTTGCCACTGTTAATGATCTTATTGAGTTCGCTTCGGGGTGGGGACATTCTCAAAATAAACAGTTGATGTTAAATACTATCATACAATGTACCATTTGGTGTGGATGGAAAGCGAGGAACGATGTGATCTTTAATAATGTACACAAATCATACACGGATATCGCGGGCGATATAATCTCTACTTCTTTTTTGTGGGTTAAACATAGAAGCAAAATCTCTTGTAATTGGGTTGACTGGTGCATTTCTCCTTTTTAGCTTGTATTGTAATTTCTTAGCTTCTTGCTAAGTCATTTTTTATTCTATTTGCCGTTTCCAAAAAAAATATGACTCATGCTCTAAAAACATGAGATAAAATATATTTAATGAGCTATAAATTTCTTAAAATTATGTAAATAACTATTAATGTATCAAAAAGTTGATTTCCGGCAAGGTCTAATTGAACCCAGCCTCCAAGGGTACTTGATAAGGGGACATATTTTGACTCGCCCAACGGTTGGGAATCATAGGGAGCCGGGGTTTGAACACACAACCCGTCTGTTATGTATCAAATCTCCCCTATGCCTTACCAACCGGGGTAAATAACTATTAATAAAGTCTATTTTTTATCAATTTTATATTTTTAAGCATTTAAGATCGTATGACATTCTTTCATTTTATTGTGTGATATGAAAAAGTGTTCGAATACAACACGACCAACAACAATGTAATAGAAGTAACACACTCCGATTTCCGGTCATGCAACACCTCAACACCGATGAAAACGTTTAACTCTGGCAACGACTCGTTCACCATCAAGACACCGGGCCATTACTACTTCACTAGCAATTTTTCCGGTCATTGTCAGGCTGGTCAAAAAGTCGATATCAGAGTCCTCAAAACACCTCCAGTTATTACCTCACCAGCAAGCACCACCCAAAGCCCAATCCCCTCCAAAGTAGCACCACCACCCGTGGAGGTAAATGCTCCGGCACCTAGCCCAGCTAGCGGCAATGCGGCGGCGGCTCGTGATCCCATGTGGTTGCTCATGAGCACCATTAGTGTGATCATAAGTGGTTTTGTATTTTTGGCTCGTAATTGTGCTTAGAAATAACAAATGCTAGTATTTTGATATTGCAATAATTAAAATAAAATTAATCTATTAGTTAGTATTATCGGGATTTACTATTTAGTGTTTCATGTACCATGATGTCCGTGTGATCATTTGTGTTTTGTTACTCCGGGTTATGTTTTATTATTGTCAACTGTCAAGGTACTGATTAAATATGAAAAATAAGTATAAGATATTTGTATTAATTAGATAAATGGTATTTTAATACATATAATTTGGGAATTTGAAGTGTGTTATAAAGGTCCTATTCAATATCCAAACCAGTATATCAATATTACATTAAAATTACAAAATAACAATAAGTTAATCTCAGTAATTTGATAACACATCTCTCCACAATAGCAGTATAGTATATTAATATTAGTATTAGTACTAGTAATAGTATTTTACTGATAATTGTTTTTGAATGGTGATTTGGTCAAAAAACTATTACAAAAAGCTAGAAAATTACAATAAAATTGACATATAATTTGTAACAAACCTATCCGATTAAGTTTTATTCTACCTCTATAGTCACACCAATTATAAGATATACAACTAAATCGTCAAACATAATTGATTGTTTCGGTTGTCTTATACTGAAAATCATATCATTTCGAAATTTCCAAACTTCCACCACATTAAGTAGAAAATGTTCTCCATGATTTGTTTAACTTTACAACCTAATCGAAAATCCTTGAATCAAAGTAGCCACTCTTTATAGTATTTCACTAAAATTATATTTTTTTTATAAATAAACACACACATTTAAGTTAATTAATTAAAGAATTAATAACCTTTTAATCAAAACAATAAATTATGTAAATTAATTAAAGCGAGTTATAGCGTAACTCTTCTTTTTTAGACTCTGTAGTGTATGAAAGCCTGTGTGTAGTGTTATTTGTTAATTATTAATGTCAATTGCTTATTTTTTTTTATGTACATATGCTAATAAATTATGGATTGATCATTGAATATAGAATTAGTTTTTTACTTTTTTACACATACATACATATACTATTTTAAAACTTGTTAATTCCATATTTTTTTGATGTACAGATGCTAATAAACTATGGATTGAATATAGAATTAGTTTTTACTTTTTTACACATACATACATATACATAGTCATAAAATATATAATGACTTGACTTTATTGTTGGTTCATAAATTGATATATTCATGACTTTATTGTTGGTTCATAAATTATTATGTACACATATGTACTTAAAGCATTTCTCCAATTAATGCCTTTACAAATGAACTACTTCGTATTTATTAAACAATGTACAAATTATATTTATAGTATATTGTTTTTTCTATATTGAATAATGTACAAATTATATTTCAATTAAATAACGTTTCCATAGCTATAGAAATATTACGTGTTATCGAATAAAATGTCATAAATGTGTAGACAATGATATAAAATTAAAGTAATGTATTCAAGCTAATCCTTTATGTTATTGTCATTTGACACTCTTTAATACGATTTATTTTAAATATTACTATTATTTTGGGTACTATATGTTCATGCTACTGATATTTTTGTAGGAATCAAATTCACCAAGCTAGAAAAATATTTGTACATATATAATCACGAGATCCACACAATTTCAGAGAATGTAATTAATTACGTAACTTACATATAATATAGGAGTTGTGATTCGAAAATATTTGAAAATCATGTAGATTGTAGATAACGTGACAAAATTATTTGTATCCCAGCTAATATAGTTCAAAAACGATTATACTTCATAATTAAATTGTCAAATAATTATTTTATGTTGCTAAAATACTGGTTCATAAATGCACACAAGGCCCAGCCCAAAGCCATGCGGTGGTCCTGGGCTTGCCTGAAGTTATTATAAATAAGTTTAGTTACTATTAAATGGTGTTATGTACTTTTTAAAGTATTTTGTATTACTAATAATATAAATAGTTTTACTTACCAATAAACTAAAATGCACTATAATTACTGAATTAATTCAATAGAGTTATTTAAAGATCTACCCAATAATGACAAGGTAATGGAAAAAAGAGTGAAAGTGCATAAATCGTCTTTGTAATTTGGTCAAATTCTACATTTGATTTGTATGAAATTGAAAGTGTAGCCACTATCGACATGGAAATATTTAGTCCATTTTGGTCCTTCACTCAAATGAAATGGTGTTAGACTGTTAGTGGATGTTCGTTAGATCTCTCGCATGCAACCCACTAGAGCTCTGACGGACCCCAATAATATCATGCGAGTAGAAGGACAAAAATAGATGAACAGTTTTCCCGTAGATATGATGTGTGTATTTTCGACACCACACGAATAAAACGTGCAATTGACCAAACAATAAAGAACAATTTTTACAATTTATTGTAGAAAAACTACTAGAATAATATATGACTCTATGATTACAAAACAAAAAAAGGTAAACAAATTTTATTCCAATCACTAAATTTGTTCAAATTTTATTTAAATTGTTTATACACAAAAACTTAGAAGATGTGGTGATCGAACCAGTAAATTGAATATATTTTTTTTTACGGCACCTAATTTATTCATTTTTTTTCCACAACGAAATTTAAACCTATGAAAATCTTCAATACCAGTAGGTTATAAGATGTTGGTAGTAAATTGAAACTTAAAAACTGTTTTTGGGTCATAAATTGAAGTTTTCACTTACTGAAAAATAATAATGACATAATAATTCCACGCAATTCTCACGTGAGATAAGACAGTGAGATGATGTACTAGTTGCATAAAATAAGGTAAACAAATTAAATACAGCTGATAGTACACCATTATAATATACACCACCAAACACCGTAACATTATAACCTCTTATATAAATACGAGTAAACAACTTCCCACCACCTTCGTTCCACTCTTCACCCCAAACACGCACACAGCCACACACATATACTGTGAGTCTGCAACACTTTCAATTGTTCTCACTTCATTAATGTATCTCAGAGCATAATCGTGAGTTTATTCTTCACGAATTTTTAGTGATTAATTTGTGATAGGATCTCGATTTCCGAGTGGAAATGGCGGTTGAGATTAGTAGAGTTACACTTGAGATATTTTCAAAGCTTGAGAAAAAATGGTTGGCTCACTGTGACACTAGTAAGAAGATACGAGTGTTAAGCATTGACGGCGGTGGAACCACCGGCATTGTCTCCGGTGCCGCTTTGATCCACCTCGAAGAACAGATCCAGGCGAAAACCGGTGATGCAAACGCTCGAATCGTTGATTTTTTCGATATTATCGCCGGAACTGGCATCGGGGCGCTTCTCGCTGTAATGCTTAACGCCGACGACGGTAATGGCCGGCCGATGTTTGCCGCCAGAGACGCGGTTAAGTTTGTAACCAATCGGCGTACGGAACTTTTCAAAGTGAAAACAGTTGGCGTTTTCCGACGGAAACGGATGTATTCCGGAAAGAGTATGGAGAACGTTTTGAAGGCGGTTTTAACCAGAGATGACGGTAAGGTTTTGACGTTGAAGGATACATGTAAGCCGTTACTCATTCCGTGTTTCGATCTGAAAAGTTCCGCTCCGTTTGTGTTCTCTCGAGCCGATGCTTCTGAATCTGCTAGCTATGATTTTGAGCTCTGGAAAGTAATCCGTGCCACATCATCCGATCCGTCGATGTTCAAGCCGTTTCCGTTAATTTCCGTTGACGGAAAAACCGCTTGCTCAGCCGTAGACGGCGGCCTAGTAATGAACAATCCAACCGCCATTGCTGTTACTCACGTATTACACAACAAACGCGATTTTCCGTCACTTACCGGCGTTGAAGACCTTGTTGTAATTTCAATCGGTAACGGTACGTTAAGCAATTCGCCTCACCGGAAACTCAATCGTTACGGCCAATGCAAGACGTCCTCCGTCGTTGATATTGCTCTCGACGGTGTATCGGAAACCGTTGACCAAATGTTAGGTAACGCATTCTGCTATAACCACACGGATTACGTCAGAATTCAGGTACTTTACCAAATTTAATTCTAAAACATAATTTATTTTGATTTTGTGATGATGTTGAAAGTGACGTCGTTTTGTAATTTTGCAGTCGAACTGTTGCATGAAGGGAAACGTGGGACCGACAATGGAGGAAGTGTTGATGGAGAGAGGGGCCGAGTCTTTGCCGTTTGGTGCTAAAAGGTTACTAACGGAGACTAACGGAAAAAGAATCACAAATTTCGTACAGCGACTTGTGACTTCACGAAGAACTAGCTTGCCTCCTAGTCCTTGTAAGGATGCCGCCGTTACTCCACCACTAGTTCACGGCCGTTAGGTGTTCCATTAAGTGTCTGCTAGTTTTAACCCATCTCGGGTTTAACTTTAACCATCTCAGTTAAAGGTGCTCAATAAGGATTATAATCTGTCGTTATGTGTAATTTTTTGAAAATTTATTTTATTTATTTTTTCGTTGATGTTATTACAATAGAGTATTAATTAGCGTCTTATTGCTTTATTTATTTTGGGTTAATAAATGGCATTAAAAGCTTACGCACTTGCCTTGAAAAAGTAAGATTCCAATATCTAATACGAGTACAGTAATACTTAATTATACAGTAGTAATTATAAAAGGTTTTTTTTAATGTATTTCTCTATAGTGCATGCTAATAATAATTTATAAATAACAGAGTTTAATTTAAACCAAATATAATATTTAATGTTTCTTATAAAAAAAGATTTCACTTAATGTAGCTTAATACATGCGCATATATGATTTATGAAAGCCCATTATAATTATAAGACTGCAATAAATGATTCTCTATTATAATATTTATATTATAGAATCAGATCTCGATGTATTCATCTTTAAGATGATTAACGATCCGCTTCTTCAGGTTTACATTTTAAAAATGAGTTTTGATTTGAGACAAACTAACATGTAAAGGTGATGTTTGTATAATTGTTCGTGTTTAAAAAGTTCAAGTCAGCATAATCAATTTTATATGTTTCTTAGATTTATATTTATATCTATATGATTAATTAAATTATATATATCACGAGTAACGTTTATCTTCCATAAGGAAGCTATTAAACGAATTATTGTGTATTTTAAATATACTGTTTTATAAATTCTTCTGCTTATGCTACTTTATAATGATGCCCATGTATTTTTTCCTTAATTCAAATTAATATAACTATTTACTTATTCATATTGTTAATTTAACCTCCCTAATTTTATTTATTTAAAATTAATTATACATCTTCGACAACAATTATTCATATTTATCATTATTTATAAATACCATTTCTTATTCGGTTGATTTTTATTATAATTTAAAAATTATTTACTAAATAATATCTACGAATTAAAAATCTAACTAAATTTATTATGCTTTAAAAGGCTTTACAATTACAATGTTTTACAATCGATAGTTCGATACATATTTTACTTTTTCCTTTTAATTTTTAAATAACTTTTTTTTCTTCAATATAATCATAGTGAAAGTGTGAAACGATAAACGTGGTAATTGATTTTTTTATGTAGTATTAAGGAACAAATCACCATCACCACATGTGATTCAATACATCAACATCACCACAAGCTATGTGTATTAAATCACATGTGATTGCACACCGCCGACCACCACCACCACCTCGTGTGTATTAAATCACATATGATTTGACACCGCCGACCACCACCACTACCAACCTCTGTCGGCCACCGTCTCCACCACCGGCAACCCCTCACCACCGTTGGCTGCTTTCAATCAAATGTGATTGTGGTGGTCGACGGCGGGCGGGCGGCGGCGGTCGGCGGCGGCAGTGGCCGGCGGTGGTGGTTGTGTATTGAACACATGTGATTTGATGATGTAGTGGTTAAATGATTTTTTGATCAAATTACTAAGATTTATCCCTATATTTTAAAGGTAGACTACCTAAAACACAACTCTAATCATATAAGAGTACGTACTATATTTGTTTTATGTGTAAAAGAATAATTGTAGTTTGTTAACTGCAAGTTTAACATCTAATAAATATCGAAATCACCGAGTAATTATTAAAGAGCTCGGAACTCGGTCGGAAGCATGCTTATGAATCTTTAATTAAATATAAAAACAAATAAATGCAATTGGGATTGAACTATTGAAGTAATATTATGGTCCGTTCGACACTACAAATTAACTTATCGAACTAGCCATGAGCTTATTTACGTAGAAATATCGGCATCAATTTGATCATATAATTGATATTTTTTCATTAAATCATTAGTAATAGCCTAGTTGTGATAAATGCACTTGAATAACTTCGTATATATCACATGTTCGATCTTTTCCTGAGTAAATATTTACCCGAGTAAACCATGAATACCTTTTGAATAAATATGTTTTTTCGTTAATAAACAACCCTAAAGGCGACATCGTTTGGCATTAATCAATCATATGTACTTGAATTCTGTTTGTAATGTCAGGTTACAACTAATGTATGTTGGTGTTATATGCTGAAAAAGGCAGACGACATAAAGCGATAAGCATAACAAATATAACCCGTCACATTTAAGGTTTTCACGTGGTATTTGAAGTGAAGTAAACAATATTATCGGTGTGCTATTTGTGAGGGACGGGCCGGTGGGGTGGGCCGGTGGGGGGTTTACTGTTTTAATTAAAATTGATTAATTGTACTTAAAGTAAAGGGGTGTCTTTCAAAGAAAGATTTATAGGTTGGTAAACCTAATTAAATTTGACTATTAGAATAATCAACCCCACTAACTTAAAGGAAATAGGGTTAATCATGTAAACCGTTTTAAAAAGCACTTTACTGAATAAGACATGAATACGTGTATAAGGGCTATGCAATGACAAGTCTGTTTACTCGTCGGATCTTGTTAGTCTACTGATGTAATTGGCACGGCTTCGTCAGTGTACTCGTTGGTTGCTTCTTGTTGGATATGACTGAAGAGTTAATGGACGAGTTATGATGAATAAGGAGGAGAGGAGGAGGAAGAAGGATGAGAGATATATATTATAATTTTCTTTTCTTTTTTAATAGTATTTGAAAGTTTATTTATATTTAAATAATATATTAAGATTTATGTTTAATTTAAAATTAGTAATATGACAAAAATGAAGATTATTTTTTTTGTTATTGATATATACTTTTTAGTTTCTTGTCAGTTGAAAAAGAAGTGATGTAGCAAAATGAATAAGTTAAGGGAAATATACTTATTGGGAGATAGCCTAATAAGGTTATAAGTTTTTAATTTCAGAACACATTGTTAATTTTGACACTCGAGTTTGCTGGTTGAAAACACATGGACTTTATGTTATGGTTAAACATTAATTTAGGTTTTATTTAATTTTACAAGTGGAACAAGAGAAAGGCAAAAAGAATATCAAAATATTATTGCGTATTTGACACGTGAAGCTTATAGTCTAGTAATATAAGGTGTTGAAAGATGTTAACTACTGATATGTGGTCATGAGTTTGAGTCTCGTTGTAGACAAAATAGTGTAAATCTAAAGAGCAATCTAGTGGGTGCGTGTGTTCTAGTATTTAAAAAAAAATAATGAGTAAATATATAAAATTAGATAGAATGACGAAATCAAAGAAAAATGAAGATCACATTAACAAAAAACTCAAAAATTTTTGAATGTCCAATTCCTCAATATTTAATCCATCTTCCTCTACCATTGGGCCTCGAGCACCAATGGGGTATTGTTTGTACTGGTTTTTTGTAGTTCTCGTATATAGGGACAAAACTCGTAGAACGAAAGAATTACACGGACAATTTTTGATATACATGAACAAAGAATAACTACGAATGTAATTAAAATGACTAACAGTGTAATATTATAAGAGAAACATGTAACGTATTTTAGACTAACAAAATTAGTAGGCTAAAGGACCAAACCCTAAACCCTAATTACTCATATTAATCCAAAAAACACCAAATAAAACCACGCGCAGATTAGCATCGTATTCGCAAGAATATTAGCGCGGGAGCGCACATTAGCACCAAAATCTCAAAAAACCGCGGAAAAAAAAACAATCATTTATCATTAAGGCGGGCGTTGAATTTCTAATTCATATATTTTACCTCCATAGAATTGCTCATTCCACACTTTCTGTGCAAAACCGTACATTTCAACTCCCCAAATTATTCCTGAATTCACCGTCTCTCTCATGGCGGAAGATCAGAGACGCCATGAACAACCTGCGAATTCCGGCAGAAGAAGCCTGAAGAGGAAGCTGGAAGATGTATTCAGCTTCGATCGATTCATCGATTCGTCAGAAGACGTTTCGCAACAAGATATAGTATCTGAAATCCGTGCGCAAATTGAAGTGCTGGACTTTAACTTTTCATCGATTGAGGCATATCGAGCCCTAGCTAAACGCTCTATTCACATCCTATCGGAGCTCGCAAAGAACGGTATAATTTCAATTTGTAATATATTGTTCTCCAATTGTATGTTGCGTAATCTGATTTAGCTTCGCTATTGCATCTAGTTATTGTAGTTGCTGTTGAAGTTTATTGCTTAGATTTCAAATTTCGTTACTAGATTGTACTCGTATGCCGGTTAACACATCTCTATATGTAATTTTGTTTATGAAATCCTATTAACTTTTAGTTTCACGTTTATCGGTTAATTGTCATATCTGTGAGTAGCTGCCGGTGATTTGTGTGTCTGTGGCATATGTTAATATACTCATCACATGTACTCTTAAATTTTGGATTAGATAATACTTTTATTATGTGTGAAATATCTATAACTCTATATGCATATATAATTTTTAAATTGGTAGCTATCATCGATTCATCATTTAATTTCATGTTTATTGGTTAATTTATTGGCAAGTTAACTGGAAATGCTTGTATTATTGATGCTAATTTGGATGATCTTAAGTTGATGTGAGCTAATTGTTTTATGTGTTAGCAGAGGATACAGTGAACTTGATTGTGGAATCTGGTGTGGTTCCATCATTGGTGCAGCATCTTCAAGAGCCACAGTGGCCAAGTGAGCTTGTTACTGGCTTGAGACCTCATGAGCACGAGGTGGAAAAACGAAGTGCTTTTACTCTTGGACTTCTTGCGATAAAGGTAGTTATGCTGATAGATGTATTCATGACATGTTTTTGATGTATATATGTGTTTCAATCCGACTATTAATTTGTCTGATTTGAAGTTATAACCTTGCAAATTGAAATTAAAACAGTATTCTAAATCACAATTGCTACAAATTTCTTTTAATTTTCACTGAATAACCAAATTAACATTTTTCATTACAGCCTGATCATCAACAACTAATAGTTGATGCTGGAGCCCTAAGTCCTCTTATTGCTTTGCTTAAGAGAAACATGAATGTTGAAAATTCTCGAGCAGTTAGTGGTGCCATAAGGAAAGCAGCTGATGCAATCACTAATCTTGCTCATGAAAATGGCAGCATTAAATCCCTTGTTAGGTTAGTTATATACATATATTACATTATTTGCAGTTTTTTTAAACATGATTTACTTATTTTAGTACTGTATTCTCACAATCTCGCCACATTTCATGTTTAGAATTGAAGGTGGAATTCCTCCACTTGTTGAATTATTAGAATCCACTGATGCAAAAGTACAGAGAGCTGCAGCAGGGGCTTTGCGTACACTAGCTTTCAAAAACGATGAAAACAAAAATCAGGTTGGTTTCTTTTCAAAGTACCAGATTTTGTTTTCTGGACAAAATATTATGTTTTTATATATAACAAAGTTTTTTTTTTTTTTTTTTTTTTTTTTGGCAGATAGTGGACTGTAATGCTCTATCAACTCTTGTTCTAATGCTCCAGTCAGAAGATGTTGCTGTACACTATGAAGCTGTTAGTTACTGTACCATTTCATTATATACTTGAGTATATCTAACTTTGCTTTTAGCCTGCATTAACTTATGAATGGTGTGTTAGGTTGGTGTTATTGGCAATCTTGTTCATTCATCTCCAAGAATAAAGAAGGAAGTTCTTCTTGCTGGTGCATTGCAGCCTGTAATTGAATTGCTCAGGTACATTAAAAATATATTTTTACCGACTATAATTAGGTGTTATCATATGCTCTAAAGCATTTTGGGTCAACTTATATGCATAAAAAATTGAAATTATATATGTATATTGTATAATAAATGAGGTTTTCAAATACTGCAAATAAACAAAGAGTTCAAACTTTAAAGTTCAAAAAATAAATATAACACTCAAACATTAATATATTAGATTATATCTGCATCCCCATCTTGTTCCCTTTAAACCCTAATTAAAAACTAAAAAGAAAATAAATAATAAAAGACCGAGTTTAACTTGTATATTTTGTCAGCAGTTCATCATGTACAGAGAGCCAAAGAGAAGCTGCTTTACTTCTTGGACAGTTTGCTGCTGCCGATACAGATTGCAAGGTTTGCTCAAATTTCACAAACTGTTATTCATCATATAGCCAAAAAACATGAATAAAAATTTTATTATATGAAATTAACAATTTTTTTGCATATCACTTGCTTAAGCTTCAGTTATCTACCACAGGTTATAAAACTAAAGATCATATTTTTGCAGGTACACATAGTTCAAAGAGGTGCAGTTGGTCCACTAATTGAGATGTTGCAGTCTCCAGAAACTCAACTAAAGGAAATGTCAGCTTTTGCACTAGGGAGATTGGCACAGGTAATTATGTATTTATTTATATAATTACATTATTTCATATGATGTCTGCATTTATGCCATAACTGTTTGCTACTACACCTGTACTTTTACTTGCTTCAGAATAATATACAGATCATAGTTACCAGATACTTCGGAAATCCCGCGAATTGCGAACGGTACTTGGAGTACCGAATCGCGATACTTTTACGATCGGTACCCCATTGGATTCGCTATTGAGATCGCCAAAATGCGTACCCAATTGATCCTGAAACTCGATTCCAATCGAAACCGATTCCTATATGAAAACGTCGATTTGACATACGGTACGAATTTTGGAAACGTAATTAGTATAAAATCTTCGTCAATTTATAAGAGAATCGGTATACAATCTTCAACAAAAGTTCAATGATTTCGTTCTACAGCTTCAATTTCAACGATTCGTTCTACAATCTTCTACCTAGGACACGTAATCTACTAGAATAATTAAACAATTCACTATTCTATATGAAATCAGAGGTACAATGACCAATTTGATTCACGCTTTCTCTTCTACAACTTCAATTTCATTCACGCTTTCTTCCCTTTAGTATTTGCTTTCTTCCCTTTAGTATTTGCTTAATTTTGTGAATGTTTAATGTAAAATACTTAGTTTTTTTATAATTAAAATGGGTACACTGTACCCGACTATACGGTACACCGCACCAGAGTACGTACCCGCGTACCGGAATGAATCTACCCCCAACGTATCAGATTCGTCTAATATGGCGTACCGCGTACCGGGTACTCGTCCCCGTACCGGAGCGTACCGCGTATCTGGTAACTATGATACAGATTATAATTGGTAGAATGAATATTAAAAAGAAAATGTTTTGGCCCAAAAACTGAAACCATCAATATTAATTTTGATTTTGAAAGTATCAGTTTTAAATATAGTTGTTGCTATAATGTTTTTGTAGGACACTCATACACAAGCTGGTATTGCACATAGTGGTGGTATTATTCCATTGTTGAAGCTTCTTAAATCTAGAAATGGAACTCTGCAACACAATGCTGCATTTGCTTTATATGGTCTTGCAGATAATGAGGTAATATTCAATATATAGTAAAATTGAGGTTTAACCCAAAGTCCATGTGTGGTCATTTACTTAAAAAAATTACATTGGTAGTCCTTTTTCTGGAAACCTTTTGCATCTACACTCCTTTAGCCCAATGTCCGCTGAATATTTTAACAGAAAAAGGAGTATCAGTGAAAAATTTAACAAACGTTAGGCTAAAGGACTCTAGGTGCAAAAAAGTTCTCCCAAAAAAGGACTACTAGTGTAATTTGTTAAGTAAAGGACCATAGGTGAAATTTAGTGTAACCTCATGGACCATCTTTATATTATATTATATTTTTAAGCAATAATAATGCAATATATCTCAACTTATCGAACAATGAAAATCTTGTTGTAGGATAATGTTGCTTCACTTATAAAGCTTGGTGGTGTTCAAAAACTGCTGGATGGGGAATTTATTGTTCAGGTAATTACATTTTTTTATAACTGATGCTTTCTTCCCAACAATATATATATATATATATATATATATATATATATATATATATATATATATATATATATATATATATATACTGTATATAATTTTAATTATTTATTTTTTATTTTGTTGCTGTTATATGCAAGTCCTTGCCAGCTGATTTTGTATTTTTTTTCTTCAACTGTGATTGGTTGAATTTATGAGTTGATGACATTTGTGCAGCCAACTCGAGATTGTGTAGCAAAGACATTGAAACGTTTGGAGGAAAAGACTAATGGAAGGGTAATTATTACATTAAATTTTATGCCACTTTATGTGTCTTGTGATTTTCTCTTATTTTTCATCTTCATTTTCCTAAAAAATACAGCATGTTTTTTTACCTCTAGAAAACTACGTTATTAGGTTCTGCTCTAATTTAAAATATTTCATTTTAATTTATATTTGCAGGTATTGCGATATTTGTTGTACATAATGTGTAATTCTGAGAGACCTGTTCAAATACAAGTTGCCTTAGCTCTTGCTCATATCTGCTCGCCTAATGACCAGAAAACAATATTTGTTGATAATAATGGTAACTCGTGTATGATTATTACTAAAAACTGCAAATTTACACATTTTGTTTTCCGTTTTATATATATTTGATGAATAATTTCAGGACTGGAATTACTTTTTGAGCTTTTAAGATCAACCCATTCAACAAAACATCAATTAGATAGTTGTGCAGCTTTGCTTAAAATAGCTGAAAAGGCTACCTCACTTTCTCCAGTTGATGCAGGACCTTCATCTCCAATATCTCAGGTTGGTACCCCCCCCCCCCCCCCCCCCCCAACACCACCACCACAACTCCCTTTTTTTGTTTTAATTACCCCAAGGTTTCCATAGGGGCGACGAATTAGATTTTTCTAAATGTAAAATATTATAAAATTTGAAATTATATATCAAAGTTCACATATATAATACTTCAAAGTTCATATCAACAATGCTTAACTTCAGTTTGTTACAAAATATTAATTTAAGAAAAAAATATGAGTTTTTAGCTACCATGCTTGACTTTTAAAACGATTTTGACCACCTAATCCTGATTTTGACCACCTAGTGCCTAATATGGCCGGTTAGTGTAATTAATTTTTGTAGGGACTATATTTGCAAAATGAACAAACCACAAGGACTAAATCTGCAATATACCGAATATTAATAGTGTTTGCAACTTTGCATGATATTCTGGTTTAATATATTTATTAAGAGGCAATTAAATAACTCTTGTTGCAGGTTTATTTGGGTGAACAGTATGTGAACAACTCTACACTATCTGATGTAACTTTCCTCATTGAAGGTGAATTTCTTTTTTATTTACCAAAAACTTTTTTAGTGGTGTTTTTTTTTTTGAAGATTGTTGTTGACATTATGTATTTTTTGTATCAGGAAAACGGTTCTATGCTCATAGAATTTGTCTGCTTGCTTCATCTGATGCATTTCGGGCCATGTTTGATGGTGGTTACAAGGTTAGTCATAATCGACTTTTATCAAACTACAAATTTATTTAGTTATTATTATTATTATTTTGTTAGGAGAAAGATGCTAAAGATGTTGTGATCCCAAATATTAGTTGGGAGACGTTTGAATTAATGATGAGGTACGTCTTCCTTTTCAGTTTTTTATAAATGGACTTATTTTGGTTATATTTTATTTACGGTAAGTCAAAATAAAAAATATCAAGTTAATCGGCCCTGTAAAAATTGTGTAAATTTTATTTCCGATGCATATAACCTCCTAAATTACTTAATTAGGCAAAATTAGATTTTTTTTTGTAGTAATATTTTTTTTAATCATGCTGAACATTTTACTTATTTATAAAAAGTTCTAAAAATGGGACTGTAGTTGCAAAATGTTTCCCAAAAAAGGACTAGCAATGTTATTTTATAAAGTAAAGGACTTATTTCAACCCATACCCATTTTGACCCATGACCCGACCCACCCATTACAGGTACATCTACACTGGATCAGTAGAGGTGAATATGAGAATAGCCCAAGATCTTCTTAGAGCTGCTGACCAATATCTTCTAGACGGGCTAAAACGTCTTTGTGAATTTACCATTGCACAGGTAAGTTCTACACTTTCTTTTCCATCAAATCCATTTATAACATCTCTCATTAATTTTAAATAATTTGTTTCTGCTATCTTATTTCTTTTAGGATATACAGATCGACAACATAGCTCTTATGTACGAATTATCAGAGTCATTCAATGCTGTGTCACTAAGGAATGCATGCATTCTGTTTGTTTTGAAACATTATCAGAAGTTAGAATCAAAATCATGGTATGGTCTTGTATTAAATGTTTGATTATTTTGAATAATTTAGAGGTGGCAATTTCGACCTGTTTACTTATCAATATATGGGTTTGAAAATGGGCCAAATCGGGAATGTGTCTTAAGGGCATATGATAACAAATCTTATTTTGGATCAACATGATTCTTTAGCGCATTTTTTAACATCTATCATCGTTTAATACTTTGTTATGTGGCTAAATTGGTATGTAACTTTCAGGTTTGGTGATCTGGCTCTACGGATTTTACCAGATATACATAATTACTTTATCACAACACTAACCAAACCAGTGGAAACCAACTTACGGATTTAGAAGATTTTTGGTTCGGAAGTTTTTATTAGCTAGACATACAAGAGACAACATGTACAGAAACTGAATTCTTATATAGAAGTATGCATCATTTTGCAATTTTATCACACATTAATCATCTAATTTCATTAACTAACCTTTGAGTAAATTACACTTGTTCCTGAACTTTTTTTTTTTTTTTTTTTGTGATTTTTGTGTCTGTGATTTTCAATTTTTTTCCCGTGCAATTTGACTTATATATTTGTGTCTTTTATATATTTTTTTGAATTTTTTCTTTTTGACCTTTAATTCAAAATGATTGGGTTAAATAAAGCAAAAAAATAAAAAATTGGTAGTTTTATAACTAGGCCATACATGGCAGTTAATCAACTGAATTAACTAATTAGCCTTGGTTTCCAATCTTTTATTCAAAATGAATGGTTTAAATGGCTTAAAAAATGAGACAGCTACAACAATTATTAGTGAATCCACTATTTAATGTGTATTTCGATAGTGGGATGAATCACATTTACCGATTGTTCTATCGGAATCTGCTTTTGAAAGTCTTCTTTCATCAACTCTGAACAATACTTACCAAATGTAGAAAGTGAAACATACAATCGGAAATCGATTCCAAACAAGAATTTCATCTCCAATCTGTTTATTTCTGCCGTTGTTACTCCTCCCACTTTTGCATAATATGCGTTATTAAAGAATCTGCAATATACAAAACCAATATTTTTGTGATTTAGTAAGGTCCAATAACTAAATTGAACCACTTAGAACTGAACTGAGAATCGAGAAAATGATTTTGGCCTGACTAATGACCGGACCGATGACTTCTTGAACCATACCGAACCTGACCAACAACCTGAACGACAACCGTAGTTTTCCGATTTGTTCAGTTTCTCTTTGGTTTTGGACTGGACCGAACCGAGAACCAGGCCACTATCGCTCAATTCAGTTCGGTTAGGTTTGTTGGTTTCGATTGGTTCTCGTTCCAATTTGCACATGTCTATTTTAGATGTCCCATTTTGACTCGTTACTTATAAATGTATCTCAAATTGTTGAAATGTCAATAATTAGCAAAAAGTAAAATTAATTAAATGTGTTAAAACTTTTCTAAAGTGTATTTAGGTTGCATAAAGTCTCCTAAGTTTCTATGCATTTTCATAACTTGGCCTTAGATTATAATTAATCATGATTAAAAATCGCGACTTACGCATCATCAATGAACTTTGTAGCCAACATAACACCCGTGATTAAAAGCCGATGAACATTAAGTGAAGTCAAAACGATATTTTCTGACCGGATTAATCTCTCGATGTATATGAACGCAACAACAAAACAAGATGGGCTGCACCGCGAGTACTTAAAGATTCGGTTAACATATTGTTGAATGGTAAGTTCGGGTGCTTTTGAACCATGAAAAAACGTTGCAACATCTTTTGTTTGTGTTGTTTGCAACCATGTTTCGTTCATTTCTACATGTTTTTGAAGAAGTGAAGAAAGTAAGGATAGAACTTTTGGGCTTCCGGTTTGACCTTTGAGTAATGTAAAGTTTTGAGTTGGGGATGTCGTTTTCGAGTGTTTCCGTATTCAAATAAGTCTGCATACAAAGATAACGATGTTGTGGGTAATGTTGAGTATTTTGATAAACTACTTATATAAATGGTGTATAAATGCCATAAACAAGAAAAATACAAAATAAATACAATTAAAAATCAAAATATTTCTCAATCATTTTTTAGTCTCAAAAGTCAAAACCTATATATAAAAATTCATATGTTCTATTTATCTAACGTTTTTACAAAACCAGATCTTTTCCAGTTCAACTGGAAGCATTGATCTAACCGACTCATTCCGACCAACTACTATCCTGTTTCCCGGTTCGACCGGATTTCTAAAACATTGCTATTAGTTACCCGGTTGCAATCACCATATAATAACTTTAAATACACTAAAAATATGTAGCATAATACACCCTAAAAACTAAAACAAGAGAGAAAGATGAAAGAACATACATTTGAGGTTCTTGTAGAATCCATGGCTGCCATATATTACCTGCTTTTTTAAATCATCATCATGTATTCAGGTTGAATGTATTATAATGATGCTTATGAGTAGTCCTTTACTTGAAGCAAGCATAACACCCTTTTTATCTTGTTATATATCTGATCATCCTCTCTCTCCAAATTGATTGTCTTTTTGGTGGGCTCATATTGAAAATTTGTTTTCTTTAATGTTAAAATAAAAGAGTATTGTTATTGCTTCTTACTATTTGTTCATATTTATTAGATCAAGATATATATCCAAATCAATGGATAATATTATGAGAGCGCTTACACATGTCATCTTATCAAGTGGGTAGAAAGATGAATATGAACAAATGGTAAGAATAAATATCAGTTCTCAAAATAAAAATATAAAATGATTTGTTTGGTTGCAATAATGAGAATAGAATGTGATTATAATGTTGTTGCTTTTTATATATATAAGTGAAAAAGAAAATAAGAAAATAGAGGAGGTGTGCATAAAGAGGAAGATGATGGCAAAGTGACAAATTTGCCAAATATACGTCATTTTCTCCTTACAAAGCTAGATTTTATATATATTTTTTATTAAACTGGTTCCGACTTGTTTTACGAGCTTATTATTTTCAACCAGTAGTTTTTTTTATTGTTAGAAAATTGAAACTAAGACATCTAGAGACCTTATATTGTTAAACAATAATCAAATATTTTTTCTCTCATATTTTCCTTTCACACCCATATTCATTCCTAAAATCATTTACAAACTAAACACACCTTTATAACCATCTGAGCAATTGTTTTATCAATTCATTGATAATTTTTCAAAAGACATGTAAAATAATTCATGCAATCATTGGACTAGGACCAATAACACCAGAACTGGATTGGCCCAGCCCACAACAATTTACATTCCAGCCCATTTATATTCTCACGTGAGAGGCACACGTCTTAACTAACAGAGATAATCTAACACCAAACGGTGCGAGAGAACAAAAAAAATACCAAAAATATAAAATCATGTTGTAGCTGTACGTTTTGAATCAAAGGCACCAACATACAATTTAACCAAAAAATTTGAATTATTCTTGCAATTTATCCTATAAATAATTATGATACGGTGAATATTCAAAAATTGTTAGAAAATTGCGAGAACAATTATTAACCAATCACTTAAATATATTGGATCGTTACAACTAAACACTTAAAAAGAAACATAAAAGATGTAATACACTGCAATTGCTAACTTGTATTCAGTTTAATAAAACTATATAATAAAGTGTGTAGTAGCAAGTGTATTTCTTTACAGTAATAAAAGAAAAAAACCCAATGAAATTGCAAACCAGGCCCCACATTTACAAATGACTCCAAATATACCACCAAATTATATATTTCTTTTCTTTCTTTCATATATTCAATTAGAAGATGAATTAACCATATTCTACACCCCACCCCCACTTTATATGCAAAAATTTCCCCAAAAATCTTTACAAATCTCTCATCATGAATGCAATTTCAGCTGCCAATAAACCATAATCCTAGGAACAAAATCTAGCCGCCATATGACGGTGGGCTAGCGACGGCTGTGTGAATATTCCCGTTTAAGAAAAACAGCATACAATAACTCGTTCCAAGAATCTGGGACGCCAGGTAAGCACCAATGACTACAATCTTGCCTACGTAAAGGTGCGGGCCCGCCGTTTTGTGGGCCCAAATAATATAAAGATGCATGACCATCTTTTCGTTTTGATGACATATATGTCACGTTTAATAACTCTAGTTTTGGTTGTGAGATTGACCCGTTTTTGCTTTTGTGTTTGGATAACACCGACCCGAATATATTTGGGAAAAACATTGCACCTGATGAAACTGGTGATGAACTTAAATCGGGTAGTGTTTCAAGGTGGCAGCTACCACCGGTTTTCCAATCACCGCCCCTAAAAAAACCAACAAAATTAATTTTTTAATTAAGATTCATGTAAAGATTTTAAGAAACTGAAGGTGGTAATTTTCTAGATTTTGTAAATGAAGGGGTCGATTCGGGTTAATTTTTACAAAACTTTTAAAAAAGTTTATAAAAAAATATCTAGGGTCGATTCGGATAAATTTTTACAAACTTTTGAAAAGTTTGTAAAAATGTATCTAGGGTCGATTCGGGTTAATTTTGCCACCTGTACAAGAGACAAAGACAGAATATGAACCTGAAATGCACTGGAGAAAAGCTTCTGAAAATAACTTGGGTCTTGTTTGTGTTGACTTCATTATTAATCCAATTTAAAACCGTTTCAATTGATTTTCGGTATGCGGTTTCTATACTCATATTCATTTTCACATCTCCTGATTCTTGAAAATAACATCCCCTAAAACAAAACAATAATCATAAAGAATCAGATCAAACACCTAAAAAGAAATAATCTTGAAAAGGATAAAAAAATTGGACATTCAACTTAGAGGTGACAAAATGGTCGGGTCATGCAGATCGGGTAACGGGCCAAAATGCCAATTGGTTCGGGTCAAAACAGGTAAGTTACTGTTCGGGTTACGTATATTTGGCCTGCCAACATTTTTGTGTCAATTCTTAGAAAATATTAAAAATTTAAATTAAATGTATTAAATAGTGCAAAATGCATAAAAAGATACTGAACTTTTCAAAATTATCCATTTGAGGTACTAAAGTTTTCTTCTTTCTGTCAGTTAAACATATAAAAACAAAACACGACCACAATTAGGATTTTTTATCATTTTTATAAATATAAAAAAAAGGTTTTGATAATGACAGTATCTCGAATAAAAAACCATATTATTAGGTCAAAAATCAAATTGTTTAAAATTGAATGATTTAGGGGACAGTAAGAGCATTTAAATTACTAAATAACCATTTGAGTGTTTGACCCAATTTTTATGCCTACTTTTTTAATTCTAACCCATTTGACCCGTTACCAACAATATACAATCCAAACCAACCCGTTTCTATTAAATACATTAAAATTGCCACCTTTAATCAAACTACAAAAAAAAGTTCAAATTTTTTATAAATCATTATTCAAACAAATTCATCAAAAAATTCAACAACACTTACTCGCGTATCGTTTTTTCAGTATTCCACCAATGCCCACTATTCAACACGAGCACATCAGCATCTTTCCATTTACCCGAGCCCCAATCCATTTTATCGAGTCTTAAAGTAAATCTAACGTTTTTCGGTGCGCCAGCTGGCGGCCGGCCCTGAACCACCAAATATGGGGCCCGATAATACTCAATTGTGCAGTTAAAATCAAGAAACTTGAACACCAAGAAACCCATGTGTTTTGTAATCGGTCTCCCGTTGACTTCATAAATTGATGATTTATTTGTAACAGCAGTTGATAACAAACATAATAAGGATTCCCATTGATTTCTTCCAATTGAATCACCAACAAATACTAATCTGCGGTTTCTTAGTCTTTCTAGCATTGTTTTTGCATTAAATCTGCATTTAAAGAAAATTAAAAAAGAAATGCAAATTAGTAAACTTTATTTCATGAATCATCAAATTAACAAAAACCCATTTAGAAAGATTCAAAATATAACTAAAATGAAAATTTCCATGTTAAAATGTCAGAAATCAGTTATTTTTAGTGACCCAACAAAGTTCAAATAAGGGTGTGTTTGGATGTGCGTTTTGAAAGTGATTATATAATGTTGAATAATAAAAACTTTGTAAATATATTTTAAAGTCAAAAACTCAGAATGCTGCAAAAAACCAAATAAAAAAAACATTATTCAATAGATGTAAAATTACATAACTACCCCTATTTACAGAAAATACATTTGATTATCTAATATTGAAAGATATTGGAGTAATCAGTTTCAAAACAAGTAAAGTTGATTTTTGCAATTAGAGTCACAATAATCTGTTTTGAGTGTCATTATTCATATGAAATACAAATATTACCTAATTACCCCTATGTTTAAACAGTACAATCAATTATCGACTATTGAATCCTCATATTGCAAAAATAAGTTTATAAACTCATATCCAAAATCCCCTAAAGCTAATTCTTGCAGTTGGAGTCACAAACACACAATAAACTGTTTTGATACTCATAATTAATATTAATATATAATTTGTTAACTAATACAATTAGTTGTCTAATATTGACTTTTCAAATTGCAACACGTGTCCAAATTGCACCTAAAAATAGCAAAACATGAAACTAAAGTTTATCTTCACTCGATCAAAATTTTAAATTCAAAATACCAAATTTATTTTATACACAAAGATACACAGTAATCCGTGTTTGAAGTCTCATAATTCATGTAAATATATAATTATTCAACTAATTATCAATTATACAAATTGCACTTAAAATAGAAAAAAACATGAAATTGTAGCTTCATCTTCACTCAATCAATCAAAATTTCAAATATAAAAATACCCAATTCATTTTTCACACAGAAACACACAAAAACACATAGTAGGATAAAAAATAGAAATAATAATAAGTAGAAATTATGACCTGGGCAAGTTACAATCTTTAGGCTGCCATCTCCACTTTGTGTAAAATCTATCAATTCTACCATTTTCAGAACACCTAAAACCATCATCTAATAACAAACAATCTTTAGATTTATAAACTGGATAACTCTCATCCCAAACCCAATTACCATCAAATATGTTACATTCTTCACCGTGACCCATTTCAAGAAACCCATTAAGTTCATGACCCGAATAACTTGACCCGCTAAACCCGAACCAAGCACCCAGCCCACGGTGCCCACGCGCCCTGAACCCTTTACTCACGGACCTATAATCCAAGAAAAACAAACAGAAAATGAAACAAAAACTTATGCAGAAACACCCAAGTTCAGTAGGCTTCAATTTCTTGAACTTTTTCAAGAACTCTAAATGGGTCATCTTTATTATTCGGACCCTTTTCGGATTCTTTATCAAATTTTGATTTTGAAAGATGGGTATTTGCCTATTTGGGGATTGGGCAAAAGGGTTTTGTTGAAATTTTGAAATCTTTCAAAAAGGTGAAAACACACGCACTAGTGTGTGTTATCAAAGGGAATTTGCCATGGGAGCAAAGCAAGGGAGAGGTGGGTTTTTTATTTTTCGGAGAAGAGAGAGAAATTAAAGAAAAATAAGAAAATAGGACAAAATTAGGAGATGAGATGAGTGGGACCCAATGGAGAGAGACAAACATTCATGAGTTTCACACACTACTGTGTGTTTTCTTGATTTTTATTTATTTTTTTATAATGTAAGTCTTTGATTTGATGATTAGTGAAGAGCATGTGAATTGTTGGAAGAAATAAAGAATGAAGAAAAAGGGTTTGAAGAAATGATTTATTGACTTTGAATAGAGGGAAAGTGGACATGGGAGACGTGGGGTTTAGTGGGTTGGGGAGATAAAATAGTGGGCAAGAATTTCCGAAAAATAAGTGTGTTTAATCACAAATATCAATATTGGCCCACCATGAAATCAAATTAAAATTTGATGATATCTAGGGATTTTGTCGTAATAAATTGAATTGTAATATTTTTTTTAAGACTGCAATAGTGGGGTATTAATGTGAAAATGTTTATTTTGATTTTTGGTATGTGAATTGTGGTTCTAAAAAAATATAATGGTTTGAATGATGAGGTATTGATGCTATGTTGTGTCAATATAAAAAGGGAAATTGTGAGGTAACGATGATATAGCACAATGGTTTAAGTTATGGCACGATGCTCTAAAATATCAAAGTATAGTAAAGTAATGTCAAACATGGATTAAATATAAATGTGGGAAACATTTAAATATTAATGAAACAACCAAATTCGATCAATTGAAATATAAAATATCTTTAGAGGGATGCAAACATAAAGGGAGCATGATTATTTTTTTTCCATGAAATTTCTCTTTGTTGTGAAATTGGTGAAATATAAAATGTAATAAAAGTAAACGAATGACATAATTATCTTTTCGCATAAAATTATTATGTACGATAAAAAATAGTGGTTGAAATTTGGCTTATAAATAACAAAATAAAATCGATGGTGAAAATGAAAATATTGATCGGTTGTGTCCTATTTCGATTTTTTTGATTAATATTCCAAATAATTAATTTTTGCTTATTTTTAAAATGTTAAAACATGCATTAGAAATTTATACAATAATACTCCATCCGTTACATAAAAAAATTTACATTTCATTTGTACACAATCTTTTAGGAGATAATTAGTGATGGGGTCCATTGTAATACTTTTGATTAAAATATAAGGTTAGATTAGAGACAGAAAGTGTTTTATTGGTGGAAGATTGGTAATAATATTGTTTTATTAGGTGAGCCCCAAAATTTGAGAAATGTAAACTTTTTTGTGGGACAAAGTTTTAAGCAGAAATGTAAACTTTTTTTGTGGGACGGAGGGAGTATATATCTAACCCCTGAATTTTAAGAATCACTCTCTCATAAATTAATATATAATTTTTTATACATTTAAAGGCAGCACATAAGATTGTTGTTCGAGCAACGATTGTCAAACACGAAGATTAGGCGACGTCAACCTTGGATCTCCTGTGATGATCACAGTGCAGACCCAACAAGTTCTTGGCGAACCTAGGGTGATCGAGGTTGAGTGCGAAGGTGAAAGTGAGTGTAAGTTAACTCTGTGTTTTAGGCTTCTTTTCTGTCTCAGTCCGTCCAGGACAATGAGTTAGGCCATGTATTTATATGGCCGTATATGGAACGTTGGCCCATGACTGCAATAAAGCAATCATCAAGCGTCATTATGACAGCATCAATGATCGTGTAACGCCTTACTATTATGACTGCAATAAAGCAGTCATGAAGCGTCATTATGACAGGACGTCAGCACTCCAATGACGGGCTGACAATCCTGACAGGCGATGATAACTTGACAGGCGGTGACAAGCGCTGACAATCTTGACAGGCGATGATAACTTGATCATGATTTGACAGGCGCTGACAATCTTTGACAGGCGGTCATGATTTGACAGGCGCTCATTAGTGGCAGAGTTGTGGGCCATCATTAGTAGCCAGTCTAATTGTGACATGGGCCATCTTCATTAGTGACGTGTGCGATCTTCATGTTTAGGGATTTGGGGATTTACCTATATATACATAGTTAATCCCTATTAACCTCATCATGCCCCCGAGTTACGATTTGCCAAAACATCGGTTTGCGAGTCGTAACTATCAGTACTGTAAGTTCTCTGTCTTTGTCGTCATTATTATTATTATTATTATTATTTCTTTTCTTTTCTTTTTTTTTTTTTTTTGATTGGACCGGTTGGCAGCTCTGGACCGGCGGCCAGCCTTGTACCGGCGACAGAAGAAACCAACGGGGGCAAGCGGCGACCAGCCATTGACCGGCAGGGGCGCCGAGCGGCGCGCAAGGCAGCAGCGGGACCGTCGGGACCGGCGGTCGCAAGGGCGGTTCAAGATTGTTGCGTTAGACATCGACGAGCAAGACAGGCAAGCAGCGGGACCGGCAGTCGCACGGTGACCGGCGGTTCAAGCGAAACAGGCGCGCAAGGCAGGCAGCAGCGGAACCGGCAGTCGCTAGAGGGTACCGGCGGTCATAAGATGCAGGTCGGCTGCGGGACCAGCGGTTGGTAGGGACGGTCGAACAAGCTGTACCGGCGGTGAAACCATCGCTAGAGGAATAAGCTGGACCGGCGGCCAGCCTTGTACCGGCGGCCAGCCTTATACCGGCGGTCGAACAAGCTGGACTGGCGTTTAGGCGGGGCGGGCATCTTTACCGGCGGCAGGCATAGTGACCGGCGGTTAGGGTTGCGACCGGCGGTTTTGGCGGAGCGGACGCGTCAACTTGACCGGCGATTAGGTTTTATCCCCTAAGCACAAGGGCCAGTGACCGGCGGTCGCAAAATAAGGCGGACCGGAACCTGTAACCGGCGGTCGCAAGGGTGACCGGCGGTAGGCTTTACTGCCATAGGCGGCGTTTAGGGATTAGCCTAGGTGGACCGGAAGTTAGAGGCTGACCGGCAAACTATGTTGTATGCTTTTAATTAATTAACCCCGTCTTAACTGTAATTAATGATGTTTGCTGAGTTGCTCGCTACCTTACAGGTACGTACTTGCTTGTGCATTGCTTTGCTTTGAAAAATAATGTTTTATTGGATGATCAAGCCAATAACACATTTTTGTTTTTATCTTTTTATTATGGATGTTGTGTCCATGACACCGTCTTGGGTGTGCATGACAGTGTGTATATTTGGTTGTTCGTATGACACTTTCTTGAGAGCCCATGATGCCTTTGTATGCCAATGACCTGGGTAGATTTGGGTATCTCTGATGTATGCTTCATATTGTGCCTGTGACACTGTGCCAATGGCACTTTTGTTGGTTAACCTTTACTTTGTTTACTCGCGAGGATTGTCGCTTCCCAGTGAGGAGTGCTTATCTTTTATCAAGTAGATTAAAAGACGAGTATGATTGTATGTTATTTGGCCAGACAAGGTTGTCTTTCTTGGCTTCATACATGTTGTATTGAACTATGTTCTTAGTTGTGTACATGCACATGCGTGTTCAAGTTGTAACATTGTACGTAATGAAAGTGCATGTTTGGCTTTAGACTGAGATGTCTATTGTGGCCTTATGCTTTTTGTATTGAATCCTTACTTCAATATTTATTTGTTTATGCAAAAACCATAGAAAAATGATATTGTGAGATAATATTGGGATACAAGATCAGACCAAATGCTATTATCGCCAGTTTCATGCATGACCATGACATTCCATGTGCTTGGAAACATGTATTGAAAACATAAAGAAAAAAAATGACAGTAAAGACTACCGCACCTTGATAGGTCAGTTAATATTGGCTTCCTCATGTATCATGAAGATATGGCCATCAGGTGGTCCGGGATGTTCTGTGTCTTCCCCCTTCTTTTGCCAGGCATAACTCTTCTTAAGTGGAGGTTTATTTGCTTGTTGCTTAGCACCAGGGACAAGGTGTTCTAGTTTGCCTTCTTCCAAAGCCCGCCTGATTTCCCTTTTTAGCTCTCTACAGACATTCGTGTTGTGGCCATGATCTTCATGGAAATCACAGTATTTATTCATGTTTTTCGTACCCGACCTATGCTCCATCTGGGGTGGAGGTGTGAAGGTAGCGCACGCCTGCTCTGTTATCAAGATTTCTTTTGGTGTTTTGCTAAGAGCACGCTCAGACGGATGTTTATCGTATGGGCCAAACCTCCGGTTGCTCCTTTCATCTCGTTGATGGTCACCAATTAGAGCATCATGCCTGCGATCTGACGTGTCGGTCCATGACTTGCCGCCTACCTCTCTTGTCAGGGAGACAGTTTCTTTTGACCTTAGATAGTCATATGCCCTGTCCGTGGCTTCTTTGAAAGTAATTGGAGTTCTCTTGATTAACTTTTCTTGCAGTTGTCCTGGAAGCAAGGAGAGGGTAAAACCTGAAATTTGTTGGCTTTCGGGTAAGGCGACAATTTTCTGGCACTCCTACGTGTAACGCTGAATGAAGTCGCGTAACCCCTCGCCTTCCCTTTGTCGCAACAAATGTGCTTCTATGTGAGTTCCCTGCTGCTTCTTTTGCTGGACAAAGTGAGTCACAAATTTAGCCTTTAGATCTGCAAAGTCTTGAATACTCCTCTCCGGTAAGTCAGCAAACCAATCACGAGCGAAACCCTGCAACGTGCCAGGGAACATGTGACAAGCGACGGGGTCTAGCCATTTCTCTGTCATAATGGCCTGTTCAAAAAGAGCAAGGTGGTCATCAGGATCTCGTGTACCGTCGTAGGTACCAACGATGGCCGGAACTTTTTGTTTGTCAGGGAGTGGAAATCTGGCCACCCAGTCACAGAACTTCGAACTAACCGCCGACAAAGGCATAGTGGCCGCTCGGGGTGGTACGGCTGCGGACACGAGTGCTTGCAACACGTGCAACATGTCATTAGATGTGTCCTGTGGTGGATGTGGTGGTGGGGTGTGAATGGGTAAGTTGTCTTAACTGCTCCAATAATTGTGACAACGGATCTACTGGTTGAACAACCGTTGGCTGCGGTGCTGGGCGCAACACCGCCACCAACTGAGACAACAGGTCCGATGAAGTAGGTGGTGGGGGAGGCGGTGGTGGCTGAGTACTCTGAGCCAACCTTCGGAGTAACTCCACAACTGGATCCTCCCAAACCCCCGGCATAGCGGCCTGTGGGAAGTTGGAAACAGTTTGCCTGACCGGATCCGTGCCATCCTCCTGAGAGCTTGTCCCGTGGGACAAAAGAGGCTGACATGAAGGGATGGGCGTCACTGGCTGTGGTGAGGTAAACGAACTTGATCCAACCAGCCTTGTGGAGAAAAGTGGACTTGTTAAAGAGGGCTACCCTCGTGTCCTGACATCCGACACCGTCCACTCAGAATCGACGTATGGTTCCATGATAGGACTAGGCGAGGTTATCACCGCCTCGGGTATAGTGGTAATCACGGTAGTGGTTATTAATGGCGATGAAGAAGTGATCAGCGATGGCTGTGTATCCGCCATAGGAACGGTTGATTATTGAAAGAAAAAAAATTTGAGAAGTGAAACGCCGTTTAAAAACGTGTCCCACGGATGGCGCCAATGTTCGAGCAACGATTGTCAAACACGAAGATTAGGCGACGTCAACCTTGGATCTCCCGTGATGATCACAGTGCAGACCCAACAAGTTCTTGGCGAACCTAGGGTGATCGAGGTTGAGTGCGAAGGTGAAAGTGAGTGTAAGTTAACTCTGTGTTTTAGGCTTCTTTTCTGTCTCAGTCCGTCCAGGACAATGAGTTAGGCCATGTATTTATATGGCCGTATATGGAACGTTGGCCCATGACTGCAATAAAGCAATCATCAAGCGTCATTATGACAGCATCAATGATCGTGTAACGCCTTACTATTATGACTGCAATAAAGCAGTCATGAAGCGTCATTATGACAGGACGTCAGCACTCCAATGACGGGCTGACAATCCTGACAGGCGATGATAACTTGACAGGCGGTGACAGGCGCTGACAATCTTGACAGACGATGATAACTTGATCATGATTTGACAGGCGCTGACAATCTTTGACAGGCGGTCATGATTTGACAGGCGCTCATTAGTGGCGGAGTTGTGGGCCATCATTAGTAGCCAGTCTAATTGTGACATGGGCCATCTTCATTAGTGAGGTGGGCGATCTTCATGTTTATGGATTTGAGGATTTACCTATATATACATAGTTAATCCCTACTAACCTCATCAATTATGTTATCAAAACTCTATATATAATAATCATGTTATTACGAGGATTGCTATATACATGTATGAGAATGAGAATTTAGTAGTATCCTTAGACTATGAGTAACGATGAGTCCCTCTCATGCGTCCCCCATTTGGTCACCCCAAGGGGATGCGTCCCGCCTCGTTATGTTCGAAACTTGCGACACGTCCTCAATGCTTTTTGATCGTCCAGACGACAGTGAAAAGGAAAGGAAATGAAGGGAAGGAGTTTGGTTGCCGGTTACGTAGGTTTGATCAGAATTTTTCATGTATTTAGTCGTAAGAGATAAAACTAATGTGGTGCTGATGTGTCAGAGGTGACCAAAACTGGTTTAATCACCCATTAAACATTAATGTTTAATACTCTTTTTGGGGAATATATATTGAAATGTCTTTATGCGTTTGGCAAGTGATGAGGTTTAACTACGGAAAACAAATGAAATTAGATGGAAGAATAAAATCAAAATCAATAAAACACCACATGAGTAAATTCTGTAATCTACTCAATATATAAATTATTCTTTTCATCCTTAACCTCAACAAATTTACACAATATAACGCATCTTTTATTCCTTGACGCGTGTAGGTATCTATACAATTTGGTGTGCATCATCCCCGTCATTATTTATGTAGAGCTTTACATGTAAATTGTAATGATGTACCTCTTTCAAAACTTAGAAAATTACATATTTATTGAAATATATATTTTTATTGGATACCTATCAAACATGTTATTAAAATACTATTACACAATATCATCATTCATTATACTCATTTCCTTTAAACACGAAAGAGAAAGGAATAAACCGTGTCACACTTTATCCTATAAACAAATATAAATTACGATTATTATACACATTATTATATTACAAATTATCTACGATTATGTTGTATTCAATAATGGAGTGACATACAAGAATTCCTGGCTTCGAGGAATGAAATTTGTTATTCCCGTTGATTAATAGAAGTCAAAGTCGTAAACTCATATGCAAAATTCTCTATAAACCTTGCAGCGTTGCACCATATCTAAATAAATAAATAAAAATATATTATTATGGTTACAAAAACATTATATGTAATTGAAAATAATTTTATAGTCATGAATAGTTAAAGGTGGCACCATTTGTGATGCATTTCATCCCATTTTAAATAATAATCTTAATAAAAGAAGTTATAAAATAATGTGGTAAAAGCTTTTGAATAACTTTTTAGAAATGACATGTTAAATTCATTTCCTGAATAAATATTTACAAGATTATCAAAGGAATGTTCTAAATAGTAATGACAACAGTTAGATCATACATACCTCGAACATAAATCTAGTAACCGGGAAGAATTTATTATAAACAGAAATATTATTTTAGAAAATAAATAAAAAAGAAAATATAAATACAAAGTTGCTCACTTGCCTTGCTTTTAGAGATTTGAAGACTCTCCCCTTAAAAGGAGCGCTCGCATTTACTCGCTTGCCTTATAAAAAAGAATGGCTTTAAAGAAGAAAATGAAATACGAACAGTTGCATTGGGTGCAAAGATAATCCACACGGATTGAAGGTTAAATAAAACATATTTGAAACATTATCATCCAAAATAATACGGAGTATATTATTATGAAGTAATAGTAATTCTTGTAATCATATTTATTAAATTAATTATTTATATATAAAAAACTTATCCCTTATTTACGTTGCAAAATAATTATTTATTTACTTATTATTGTCTAATAAAATAAAATGTTTTTTTTTTAATATATTTATAGCCTTGCACTAATTTGTACATGTCAACTAATTATAATCATCTACTAAATATCCAAACAGATTTATTTTATATGTAGGAAATTAAAACTTTAGTGCAAAAATCAACTTAAAAGCTATTTACCCCCACAAGTGTACTTGCCGACCTGGCCTATTAATTGCCAAACATTCTGTTATGCTAGCCATGTTATTGTTATGCTGACCACAAAAATGTCAAAATCAGTGTACAAGCCCAAATATTGGATGTGTTTGGGACTGTTTTTCCAAACATGACACTATTTTTTTTCTCTTCAAAGTGTTTGGATAAAAACATACATAAATGTTATTTTTACATATTTTATACTAAAATAAACATCTTCTTTTTCTAATACTTCGTATAAGAGTTGAGTTGATGCTTAAAAAAAAACACTTTTAAACACCTTCAAAATATGTTGTACCAAACGCCTCACATAACTCATGGTATGCAAAAAAATAAAATTTTCTAAACAAGGCGATAAGGGAGAAGTTTGATTGTTGAGACGATTTATGAGACATTTTGGATATGTTTGGTTAATCGGTTAAAATGGGTTGAGTTTTTAATCTAACGGAGATAATTGAGTTTTGCTCGTGAATATATGCGACCTAAATATTATTGAATCTTCTACTGGTCATCCAGTAAATGTTTATTTAGAGAAGGGGTGGAACTCATGACCTTTAAGAGATCATTTCAAATGTCATTACCCTAATCTTATCACCAAATAATTATGGTATTTAACTATTTATATTTACCATCTAACTTTTGAACATATCTGGCTATAAGTTTTACTACATTATATAGTAAACCAAGCAAAATCAATCTAAGCCAAAATCATCGAAACCAAACAGGTATTAGTCGGTTTATCAAGTTTAGCCAAAATTACGTTATTCAACAAATTGGGTTTAGAGTTTTTGTAGGCCTTAACCTTGAAGATACTTTTTTTAGACTATAAAGGGCTAACTAAGCCTTGAAATTACACAGTTGTTCAAACAAAAGCAATATTTAAATAACACATTAAACAACTCAATATTTATTTTTTTATTATGTATCGGTATCCAAATAATCTTACTTAATGCACTTTTATTTTTCCCGAAGTATATAATGTAAAGAGTTTTAATAATGACAGCTCTAAGGGCTGTCAATAGACACGCATCAGAAGCTTGTACATCAATCTATAACTACCCCTGAATTTTATGAACTACTTCCTCCTATTATTTAATGTATAACTTTTATACGTTTAGAGGGCTGTCATTATCAAAATCTTAATGTAAAAGCAAAAATTACAAATCAATGTCAACGAATATCTACATTCACTTTATTATGGATAATAATGGGCTTATTTGGGCCACGTCTAAGTTTATTCAAAAAAGGGGAGAGTATATAATATATGACGGCCCGCCTACAACCATGAACCGTGAAAATTGGTAATTAAGTTAACTAAAAAGTAAAGATTATATATTAGTTATATCCCAAATTTTATGTATGATTATTTAGTTTAAAAATAATATTGGTACTTTTTTAGAATACTTCTGCACCCACATTTCTATAACCTAAAATTCTTTAAATATTTTAACAGAAATACTTATTGTTGTAATTTTACAGGACCATCAATATAATTTTCCAACAGAAAAACTTAATAAATGACAGGTTAAAGTATAGAGTAATGGTATTTAGTCATACCATTTGGTCATACTCATTAGATGAAGATATGTGTCAAAATCAAATGATAATATTAAGAGAGAGAATTAGTAGAGTACACATGTAATCCCATCAAGTGAGTATAATTATGAGTATGACTAAATGATAAAACTAAATAATATAACAGGGGAAAAAGATCACAAAAAAGGAACTATGAAATATGAATGTAATTTTCTAAAATAAAATAGCATAAATAAAATTACTTCATAGACCATCCATATAATTCACTCTTAACTAAAATAAGCAAGACATAATGGTGGTGATGATAACGGTGAAAATTAACAAAATTGGGTGGTAGTTGTTGACACAAGGTCTACGACCGACATCGATAAACTCCAATTTGTTAATGGAGTTCATAGGAAGCATTTCAGTTTTTAGCCACAATTCTTGACTTTTCGACCGTCAAACTTGATATTAACTGCTTAACCCTGATTTTGACCGCTCTTGACCGTCGTCTGACCACCCAAACTGTCGTATTATATCATTATATGTTAACCGCAGCAGAAATTGAGTAATTTAAAATTGTAAATTGGTAGGATTTACAGATAATATACCATATGGAAAACGAAATCATAAACCTTGAACACTGATCAATCACATATCTGAGACCGATTGAAATAAATTAAATATTACTAAATTGATACATCAAATTAAACGCACACAGGTTCAAAACCTAAATCATTTCAATGTTTTTTAGCGATAGAAACTGTACCAGATCTAATACTCATATATGTAGTAGATCGGATGAATTAATCAGGCAGTAGCGGTGGCGTCGGAAGAGGAGGCGGCGGCATCAGCATCGGCAGCTGCAGCTGCGGCGGCGGTTTCAAGTTCTTCCGGCAACTCCTTAGCTGCAGCGACGATATCGCCATCGTCAGATTTGTCCTTAGAAGCTTTAGCTTTACCGAGCAATGGCTTGAAAGCTAGCTCAATGGCGGCCCAAGCAAAAGCTAGGGCTCCAAACACCACTACAACAGATTTCAACGGTGTTGATTCTCCTTTTGCCGCCATATCGAAATTGAATTCTTCGTTTGAGAATTCTGCTCTAGCAACTACAGTCAAAATATAGATCGAAAATAAGAACGATTAGGTTAAGAATTTTGGGGCTAGAATTTATTGGGACCACATAACGCTCAGTTTTTGGTTTCTTGTTCCCCAAGTGATGAAACTGACCAATATAATTCAAAGGATTGCTCGTGTAGATAACTTGTTTCTGGTGTTCAATTGCATCAAGATCATTTTTGAGATATATCTGATTTTTAATATTTGCATCCATAAAAAAGTATGAAAATGAAGATGATATATAGCACACACTGTATACCACAGACTTACCTATCAAGACTATCATGCATGAAACATATGTTCATTTATTTGTAATTTATGTGTATCGTTAAGAAAAGTTTATTTGTAATTCAAAGTGTTTTTATTTAAATCTCTTGAAATATTAGATTGATTCAGATGTTTACAAATCTTTTGTTTTATTTCTAAAAACATAAGTTTACTTTTATTTAATAATAATTACTTCTATACACAATTGTAATTTTGAAATTTAACAATTTAAGATTTTGAAGAGTAAAATAGTTTAATCACACACATATGTCTATTTACTTCAGAAAATAAACACTTACATATGATTAAGCCTCCAGATTTTAGAATAAGTTGTTTTCAAATTTCAGACAAAAACTTTTTAAAAAAACACCTTAGCCTCAAATCAAAAATCATGATAAACAAAAATAATCGAACCCAAATCCCATGCCTAATGCAAGGGAAATAAATCTCATCATACTGTAAACAAAGCTCGTAACATAGTCAACATTTTATATAAAAACGATTAACAAATCAATAAAATAATACCTCAAAAAAGGACTTGTATTTACAACCGACAGATTGTAAATATGTCGATTGAAGGTAAAATAACTAGCAAAATGATCATCATACTCATATCCATAACATTAACAATTAATTCTCCAACAATACAATTTGTTTACATAACGAGATTAATATAACAAACGTGAGAGAATTAACGGCCTCGACCACGACCACGCCCGCGCCCACGGCCCCTTCCACGTCCCACCGGTCTCCCTGAAAGAATTTAATTAATATCAATACATAAATTATATTTTATTTTATTTTTTGTCGAGGAAAACAAAATGTCATTGTAACGCATACACAAGAAAGTTGCAGTTTTGACCCATTTGACTTTGAATGGGTCTATATGAGTTGGGTTTTTATCTCAATTGGTCATAATTTAGCTAAAAGAGTGCCTAAAGTCAACTTTTAATGCATACAACCTCTTAAATCATTTTTTTCCCAATATTTAGACTATTGTTGTATAAACATTGTTTACCATCTTAATTGTTTACATAATTTTAAAAATAGACGAAAAAAGTGTATACCGGTCAATCCAACCCAGCTGGTTTCAACCCCTACCATATATGATAGGGAATTAATTTGTATACCACAATTTTGAAGTATTCTAGCATACTGTACAAACATATAATGCAACAATTGTGGTAGATGAATTAAAAAGTGTGGTGTAAAAATCACCACCTTATGTGATATGTTAAAAAAAACTTGTTGCCAAATTTAGAATTATCACAATTTACCTGCAGTTGGTTTTTTGGGTTTAACTCTCGGTGTTTCTTCAACCAATAAAGTCTCGAGATTTATGCTGTCAGGAAGGATATAATATCGAATGTTGTTTCCCCTAACACTTAGGTGATCTAAAGTAACTGGATTTTTCCCCTTGAGAGTAAGTTTAACTGTCTTCAAATGTGTGTTCATACTAATATCCACACCTAATATAATTTAAAAAAATTGGTCAAAATATAATGATTATAATACACTAGATTTAACCACGTATTTAACAAATACAGTGACGAAGATCCATTAAATTCCTAAAACACTACAAGAAAAAATATATACAGAAGCATTATTAAGTGAAACCCTAGATTGAAATCACAAAAATGCACAATTTAGTTGGTTAGGTTAAAGCAAATAACCTGTGATAGTCCCGTGAACAACAGTTCCATTTTTGAGCTCGATCGAAACTGTTTCGTTGTTCAGCTTCATCAGAAATCTGTTGACTCAAATTCAACCACAGCATGAATAAGAAAAAAATTTAGCCAAATGATCGCATAAAAAAGCTTCAATTCTCACGTAATGTTAAGGAGAAACGTCGATGACGATAGGACTTACCGGACGAGCTTCATTGCCGGAGATAGTGCAGTGGAAGATTGAGGATTTAATAGTTGGCCGGAATTCGTGAAGGGGAAGAGGGGTTTTGCGATTTTAGGGCTTTTGCAGTCGCTCTGTTGTTTTATCACTGAATCTGTGATTTATAGTTATGGGCCAGTTTTCGGGCCCATTATAATCCAATAATAATCGGGCCTAGTTATTTATCTACAATTTTATTGTTAACATATCTTTTTTAATAGTTTTAAAATTATCGTCAATTTAAAAATTCCAATAATAAAAAAAAGTTAGGTGGTTATGACATAATCTTATTGGTTTGACAATATAATAAATATATTTTTCTTAAATTATGTGTCTTTTATCTGTGAACAATAATTAGTTTAGATCAAATGACTAACAAACAGTTCTTGCCCAAATATCGAGCATCCGTGATAATCAAATGCACAATGTTTGGATTCCTACGGATAAGGTTAGAAATCTACTAAGCGATATGTTTAACAAATCAAAAGGCGAGAAAATACCATGTAGGAGAACCGTTTGATGTCTAAAACTCAACAACACTTTTTTTCTTTCATCAATATTGTCACATCAATATTTTTAAACTGATATTCTCCTATTAAAATTATCTCTTTACCTATTTCATAACTCTGAGAACTGAAAAATGTATAAGTTTCTCTCCTCTCGTCATCACTTTCTCTCCCTCATAAATAAATGAAGAAGACCAAGTGACTATAAGTGACTATCAACGGATGAGAGGTACTAATTGTGTTAATTTGGGGAAGAAAGTGACAAAGAAAGTAACGAGCACATTGCGGAAATCTTAGCCCATATCAAAATTTGAGTTTTCGATAATTCATATAAAGTTAATTGATTTTTAGTTTTTTACATAACTATATTTATTGAATTATGTTTACACAAGCAATCAACTATTAAACTTATTTTAATAATGTATATTTGGTCAAGTCAAAGATCCGCATCGTTTTCATCATTTATGATGTTGCAGTTAGGTAACATGTCCCCTTTTAACCTTCCACGTTGCTATTCTGATTAGATACCAATTATCCAAACGATATGTTTCGTCTAGCACAATCGAATACGACTTTAAATTACTTATTAGTCTATGACAAGGATGAGTACAATCTAGAAATAAAACTAAACTAAAAAATGATGAATTTTCAACATTGAAACTAAACAAATTATATATTTTCGGTTTTGGTTCGTTTCAGTTCGGTTCAAATTTTTTTAGCCTACATACTCATCGTATCGACAGAACTGAACCAAAATCGAAAATAATAAATTTTAAAAATTGATTGCATGTTTTCGGTCTAAATGCTCACCTCTACTCTATGAGGTATTTGTTCTTTCTTTTTAAGTCCCGTTTAAGTGTCTTAACAGTTACTTTCTTATATGAATTGGGTTACCCAATACTAAAAGAAAAGGAAAAAAAAAAAAAACTTAGGAAGTTTTAATAAGATCCCAAAAGTGGCATTAAAATTAATTTGTAAGCGCCTCATTTTAAAAGTTTGCTTTAGACCCCGAATAAGCTCGACGCTCCTATTATCAAGCTTAATAACATGTTAAAATAAATTGTATAAGTACATATTACTTTTAATAGTATCTTTCATTTATTCATTTAATATCTCGTATACAAATAAGTGTTTACAACATAATCCCATACAGTAAATGGGATTTTATGAATGCATAAATCATATACAAATTTCAGGCGTTTGATGTAAAGTTGAAGTTGGCACAAGTAGTTTGCCTACCCAATAGAGTCGAACTGAACCCTAGAGTAGAAGTAGCAATATCAAACTGAAGAAGATTATTCTCTATTTGGTATCCTCCAATCACAATTGATGTCCTCGGGTTCGATCCACCGTCAATAAACCCAAGACACAATACGTTATCGTTAACTTGCACCATAGAGTTTGATCCCGTGATCATCCATACAACGCTCTCGTTTTGCAAGACTAGCTCAATGGATGGGACTGAGGGTCCCACACGTGTGCTTAGCACATTAGCTGTACTGAAGCACACGCCAAAAGGTGCTACTGATGTAACCCTAGTTATGTTTCTGACTGCAGCCTCATTAATAAAGGCGGTAGTGAGAGCATTGTAAATTGATGTCTCGAGTACCGTGTAAGGATCGACTGTACTTATCTTGGTCCCACCGTTGCCTTGATTGTCAATTGAGAGCAACGAAGTGTTCAATGGTATAGACTTATTATTAACCTTGATTGAACTCACTCCAATAAAATACTCAGCTGACGGCTCACCTTGTGTAGATGCACCCGCAGTACTAACAGGATTGATAAAAAGTCGTGTGGTCCTTAGCGATTGCGAAACATCGATATTCGGAAGAAAGTTATACGGTCCATCCCCAAAGAAAATAACACCATCTGAATTCGTCGATGACGACAAACAAATAGCAAACTTTCTATCAAAGCTGAAAGCTGCGGCAAACTGGGTTGGAAGACCAATACGTGTCCGACCCAACCCAGCCATTCCAGACACACCACTAGCAAGTCCTTGTAACAAAGAAGTTGGAGCACATGAAAACAAATACCTAGACACATTAACGGGTCGACCAGGATTCGACCCGTCAGTGGACTGGACCTGAACTAGGTCTGTAGCCAGCTCACCACCCGTACTAGTCCTTATAATAGGGTTGTAAGGAAACACCCCACATGTGTTATTATTGCAACCCGGTCTAGCCGGACCGAAACAATCCCCACACCCGCTGGCCCGAGCCAATGAGCATTGGGCTGACCCGCACCGAGCGGGCCGGTAAGTCGAAGAGACATAGTTATTATCACAATCAACCCATAAAAACTGGCCACCAAGATCCACCACAAGGTTTTCTGGCACTAATGGAGTTCTTTGGTTAACACGTGTGACATATTGGTTGGTGGCAGCATCTTTTCTCACCGGAACCACCAGTGCATCTGGCCGGAATGACGGTTGAGCAAAAGAGTGAGATATAAATAAGAATACAGAGAAAATGAGGAATTTAAAAGCCATTTTATTGATAGGAATTAATTGGTGTGACGAATAGGAGGAAATTGTGTCTGAATTTATAGGGAAATTGGTACGGCAGCAAATCTCAGATATGATGGAGATTACGTGAAGACAACCATGAAAAAACAAAAAAGTCAATGAAACTGCTTTTAAAATGTAATTAAAGTCAAGAATACAAAGCAAATTCGACTTGAATTTCTTGTTATTTTTATATTTTATATGATTTTGATTAATTAAAGAGATAGATCATAGATGTATTGTTGATTAAATTTTATATATTTATCAAAAGGAAGTATCAATTATATATATTATCTTGTTTCATTTTTTATATATACAAACGTTATAATTTATAAATTAAATTTATTTTTATCTTTATTTGACTTTTTATTAATAAATTAAAATCTTAAACAGTTATTATAATATTCCTAATTTTTCTAGAGAGTGTTCATGTACTTCCTAATTACGCATCGTGTATTTTCAACTAATTGGTTAATCTAGGTTTTACAAGTCCCTACCATGCTACAACCTGAAATAACATGTAATCTTGATTAATATACATAATTTTTTATATTAAGAAAAATGTTGTAAATCCTACAAGTATTATATTGATGTCACAAAATCGTTACTAATAAACATATTATATAAATATTAATGTCACAAAATTATCTAAACAACTTTAAAATTAACCACAAGGGTGACTTATTGATGTCACAAAATCTATGATACTTTGATTTGGTCTACATGTCAAAAGAGTAAAAAGATAAGCGAAAAAACCCTTGTGACCACTGAGATCCACTTGCACCGACTCTAAGATATTCGTAAAATAGATGGTCGTCTTTACATTAGTCGTCTCATAAAGCGAATTGTATGACATGTTAAAAGAAAACCTTTAGGCTCACCAAATACATATCTAGTGATTGTTTTTACTTATTTGTTTGCTACAATACTAATTTTTAGTTTAAAACATTTGTATGTTTTAACCGTTTTTACTTTAAGTTTGATTATAAACTGTATATCATGACCGATGATCCTAAATAAAGACCTTATCCTTATACGGTCTGAGCATCCCTTAATTAAATGTCCAAATTCAAACATGCTTCCAATTAAAAATATAATATACAAACTCGAACCATTTGATGCATATTGTATTATGATATAAATCACTACTGTTAATGCGTAATTTAGACCTTGACATGACGGTCGAGCGCTCAATAATCCCTGTAGCTCTACATGGGAAAAATCGTTAAAAAAGGGAGTTTTTATTATATATTTAACAAAAGATTATGTGATTCATCTATTGACAAGTCTTCTCCCTTATCGTGCTACCGTGTGTAGTGTCGATCGTTTGAATGTCTCAGATGAAAAGATTTGATCTAGAATAGGTGGTATTTGACTTAATTAAAAACTTGGGCTGAGACAGATAAAACGAATTTTGCTATATCCAATTATATATTTCAATTAGTTTATTTCATAAAAATGCGATTTTCATACCTATTCTTGCAAGTATATATCCTTTTGAATTTCATAAAATTATATTTTCCCCCGTCTCACAAAAAACTTCTCATTTCACTTTAGCAAAAGTTTTAAGGTGATAGTTAGTGACTTAGTTGTAAGGTCATTGGTGATACTTTTGATTAAAATATAAGATTGGTTTGAGAGAGAAAGATAATTAGTGTATAGTTAGTAGTGGAGTCCTTGGTAATAATAATAATATTTTATTATGTGGAGCCCATCAAATGTAAGAAATGAGAAGTTTTTTGTGGAACAAAAATTTAGAGTGAAATGAGAAGTTTTTTGTGGGACGGAGGGAGTTTTTCTAGAACATTAAAACTCTCATATTTATCCAATCCATTGCTTACATTCGATAAGCATTTATATTCTATGACTGCAACACATATCATTTCCTCTATTTTTCTTAAATTATCTTCAAGTTTCACTTAATGAAAAAACTCATGTGGGGTTTAAGTTTTATGAAAAGGTATGAAATAGTGATCAAGTTTAAAAACTTTCCGGGATAAATTTAACTTCTTGAGATTGATTTGATTGGAGCACTATTGTTTCTAAGAATTGTATTGATAAGAAAAGTTTGAAAGTATTAACTTTGAAATGTTTATGAATTATGACTATTCGTAATGAGGAACCCCACCCCTAACTCACTCCGTGACATGCTTTTAAAATATCAAAAATAAATATATTCGGTTAATCAATTTACGTACTTTTAAAATATCAAAATAAATATATTACAACATTTTTTTGGGAATAGTGAATCAAATGCTAGAGAAATATTGAATAAATAAAAATTAAGAAAATAAGATGTTGAATTTACAATCATTAACATGAACAAACACTTAGCTAATATATAAAACTTGGTTTTAAAGAGAATACATAATGATATAGTCGGAAAACTGGAAACTCACAAATGTTATTGTTATTTTTGCGAGTTGCTTTTAAAACATTTCGCAGATATCACAAAAGTGTTTGCATTATGAGATTATTAATTTTATTGGACTAAAACATGTTGAAAATGTATAAGTTATAACATATGTGTGTAAACTACAAAAATTATTTAGTATCTAAACTGTTTTTTGAATTTTCAGTTAACTGTGAATTGTGACGGTAAAAACAGAAAAAAAAGTCGGTTCGGTTAACCAAACTGAAATTAACAAAAATACGGTTCACTTAACCTAAATATAGGTATGGTTTACCGGTTTTATAGGTTTCAGTTTTTTTAAAACTCCTAATCATGCCTAATTAAGAACAAAAAAATCGGTTATCGATTAACTAAATGTCCAAAATAACTCAAACATAAGTACAATTTATATAAATGTGATAAAAAATTAAAAAATACAATTTACCAAAACAGCATAATGAGGAAAATGTGTTATCATTTAACGAAATTAGATAGAGGATATTTTTCTTTTCTTTTTTTCCCTTTGCAAATAAATGAATTTAATAATAAAAAAGTTGCCTGTTACATGTACCAATGTACGTACAGAAAACTCAGAAGAAAACCCATCGACCGTCTGTCCTAAAAACATCCAAATCCCCAAAATCTCCGTGCAATTGTTCCTACCAAAACCCTAATTTTATCAGTTTTCCGTAAGTTTTTCTCCATTAATCTCCTACACTTTTGCTTCATTGAGCGTTGTTTTTGAAGTATTCGTTTCGTAGAGGATTATACAGAATCGTATTTATCCATTTGTATGAAAATTGATCATCACTATTCTGAATCGTGTTCGTAGTTATGATTACTTAGATTAAACAATCAATCTATTCACTACGAAGCAGCATTTTGCTTTGCGAGATGTTAATATCATCATTACGCGTTTAATGTTCGATCTAGATTATTATTGAAGAGAATAATAGAACATTTGTGTTTTGAGCAGTAAATTTACAGCAAAGGAGTAATCCGACAGTCCCTTAAGTAATGGAGATTACTATTATTAAAATGTTCATTGTTTATTGCAACATATAAATCGTTTTAACATTTTTGAGCTAAAATCATCTGTTTTCATGGTTATTTAATCAACTTTGTAGGAGTTAAGCTCATTTGTCCCTTGTTTAGCAACTGCTTTGTTGAATCAAGTGTTTCAAAAATATTATGTGGAAATTAATTGGACATTTGTACTTTTTCTCAAACTTGAAGAAACGAAACTAGCAATTTAAAACAATATAGTATTAGAATAATATAATATGAAGTTTTAGTTCTCATATGCTTGCTTAAACAATAGTGCAGTTACTTTTTGCTGTCATTTGGACCTTTGCTAATGCAGTTTATATAATTTATTATTCATGCAGTTTTCACAATATGGATGAACATGTTCTTCCAAATGATCCTGCTTTGCAATTGTCATTATCTACTTTACAAGGAAATTTGGATTATGTATCCCAATTAGCTGAAAATAGTCTGTACCAGCAGCATAATATGGTCAAAGCTGGGGACTATGGCAGCTATTATGTTCCTCAATGTATTGGATACCAGCAAATGCCTCCATACTATTTTGAGTATCTTGCAGGAAATGGAATATCATATAAGAACACTGGAACAGGATGCAGTTATACACCTGAGGACTCTTTAATCAGCATGGATACCTATCAGGTAGAGTAATTTGGGTACGGGCGGGTTGAGTTGGGTATGGGTCGGGTTGGAATGGCCTGAACCACTTTGTGAAACATATTTTACATGTAGGAATTGTGGATGACAGGTAAGACATTCAATACAGCAACATGAAGAAGTTCACATGAACAATCTTAAAAATTCACAGCAGGAAATATGCTATCAGGTCACTCAAAGATCTAATTGTCTTATCTTTTACTGATTATTAATTTAAAGGTGACAAATTGGGCTGTTCGGGCGGGTTGGGTAATGAGTCAAATGGAATCTGGTCAAAATGGATAATCTATTAATGTACACCAATTTTAAAAAACCTTATTATTCGAATAAAAATATTAATTGTTTTACTAAAGCAATTAAGGTGGTTTTAAAACATTTGATTATTTGAAAACACTTTGGGCGGGGTTTCCTTTTTAGTTAAATTCTAACTTTTGACCCGTTTGACCCACTGGTGATAAAATACAACCAAAATCAACTCACTTTTAGTCAAATAGGTTGAAACACCACATCTTATAATTACATTACCATCCTATTTTCCTATTTCATTATATTTGACAGGAAAAAGGTCCAAATATCCCAACCAAATCATGCAAGAAACGTGTAAGAGACAAGACCTACTCCGATACAGATCGTGTAAGTCAGCTTTCCAATAATTACACTTATCACACATTCACACCTAGAAATAACAAATTGTTTTTTTTGGTCATCGTTTTTCACCATGCTGAAATCTTTTTGCAAGATTGTTTTGTTAATTTTTTTTGTTATAACCCAATTAAGAATTATATATTAATAATATATTGTTGAAATAATAATAATAAAAATAATAGTAGTATTACTAGTAAAAACTATAGTAGTGTCTGCTATCAAATAAATGAAAAAAACAGTAGTAATAATAATAATAATAATAATAATAATAATAATAATAATAATAATAATAATCATGATAATTGTTTATTATTTCAGCGTCGCAGAACAAGGATTGCAGCAGGATTAGATGCATTAGGGGATTTGCTTCCACAGTCTAAAGAGGTAACACCTTGTGTGTGTGTGTGTGTGTACTGTGCTGCAGTTTGCCAAATAAAATTCATGATAATTTTATCTAAGAAAGTTTTATTTGGGGTACAACTACCGTACAAGCTTACATTTTACATTAAATTTTATCTCAGATAATTTTTGAACGGGTATGACTCGTTAGGCTGGGCTGACCCATCTTACACTTTTTTTTTGTCTTAAACTTTACAAATTAATAATGTTTAAAAAACTATGTCGTTACAATGATAAACTCGTTTTTGAAATACCATGGTTTAGGAGGTTTTATGCACTCTGAATACACTTTGGGCGACTTTTGACCCGTTCAACCTGTTTTCAATTAATGGGCCAATTGTCAAATCCAATTTGCAATTAAATTAATCAGTTATTGCAGGGAAATAAAGCAAATATAGTTGATGATTGCCTAGATTATATAAAGTATTTGCAACTTCAACTAAAGGTAAAAGGCTTTTTCTAACAATTGCTATATATATACACTATATATATAGTTTTCCTTTAATTTGATTGGCTGTTGAAATTTGAAGTTTATAATTTTAAATCCTATATTTTCTCAATTGGTGCAGGAATTGAGTCAGAACAGATTGGGAAGTGAACCAACTTCTCATCATTTAATGTATTTTGAGGTAATTTTAACAATCTTTTCATCAAAGAATTGTTTTTTATGATGATGCTTAATCGATAAACCAAAAATATAATAAAATAGAGGTGGCAATTTCAACCCATTTAATTAAGAATGGGTTGATTAGGGTATGTTTTATCTCCAACAGGTAAAGTTAAGAAAATTAGCTTTAAAAGAAACGAATCAGCCGGGTCGAAAGTAGCCCGAAGTGTATTTTTAAGGGCAAAGTGCATTTTTTTAGTTTAGGTTCAAAACATTTTGTTTTTAAAAATATAAACGTGTAATTGTGAAAAAAAATTGACACATATTTTTGTCACCAAAAGAGGTATAAATATTTTTTTGTGGCCAAAATGAGGACTTTCTTTTAAATGGTAACTCAAAACTTTCTAAAAAAAGTAAATGTAAAAAATCCTAATATTTTGGTCACCAAAAAAGTTTTGATACATGTAATTGTGATTATTCTTTTTAAGCAACTCAAACAATTTTTTTTTTGAAAGTTCAGTACTTTTTGTGCAGTTTCCTCTATTTTCATTGCAAGTGATAAAATCTCATGTATCATTTTATATAAAAAGTTATATTGTTATTAATATGTTTTTACCCATCACCCGTGGCCCAAGAGCCGACTGGCCCATTTTATTATCTCCAATAAATTTCAATTAACATCAAAACCACATTCCCATTTCATAGTTGGTGCGTTTGGTTACAGGGATATGGCCATTACCTTGTTCATGAAAACACAAACACGGTTAGTGAATCTCTACAAGACCTTTTGGGTAATTTGTTGAAGTCAAACCCATCAGAAGCAACCAAACTGCTAGAAAGCAGAGATCTTTTCATAATGCCTATTTCCCATAATTGACAAAATGGTTAACAACTAAAACTGTTTTAGGATTTCTTAATTCTATTAAAAATCTATTAAAAATGGTAAAGATATACCTTAATATTTAGGATTTTGGTTGATGGGAAACCTTAATATTGACCTATTTTGATATTAGTCATCAGTCATCACTAACTCGCCATTTTACTCTGAATGTAAAATGATTTCATCATATTCGGGCAATATTTTAGATGGAAATTATGATTAGTTGTCTATATATCAATGAGTTTATTCGTTTTATTTAAATCTATAACTTGTGAAAAAATTATATAGCTTAAAAAGGAGATTGGTTGAGTCACCATTAGGTGTATTTTAATGCATAAAATGTTCTAAATGATTTTACAAAGTAGTTATTGTTGCGACACTAGTTGAGTGTTGCATATCAACCTTATTATGGCCCATACCCTATTTATAAGTGAGCCGATTCAGATTATATATAATCCATAATGGGTTAAATTGGCTAAACTATAGCTTACTATGAAAGGGTCGGGTCGAGTTGTACGATGTGTTTTTTTTAATGTATAAAAACATTCTTAAAAAAAACTTAGAATATTTTCTGAGATACTTAGTAATATGTTTGACACAGTAAATTTTTATATTAGATTTAACACTTTAGGATAGAAGTGTTCCATATTATCCAATTTGGTCCTAACCTGATTTAACCATTTATACAACACTAGTCGATTTTGAGCGATTCAAGTCAAATTGATTATTCTCCAATTTAGAGATAATTCGGTTTTGAGTAGAGATACGCGTGAACCTATAAACAGATCTGCTTTACCTTGACAAATTCGGTCAAACCAGATGCCCAAATATGATCGATTTGGTTGTAGTTTTTAGTCAAACAAACGGAATAAAACATAATGTGGTGGTGGTTTGTAAGGTAATCTAATCTAGTAATAGAATAGAGGACCACAAACAAAAAGAGAGATGGAACAAAATAAAAGTACTAAGAAAGACTATTTTGGTTGCATTCATCATTTCATGACCTTCTTCTGGCCTTGCCCAAATTACCTACAAAGGGTCATTAAGGTATTTATTCCATTTTTAGCATTGCCCCCGACCCCCTCAACTTTTCTTTTTTATATTTATATACTTTATTAATTATTTTTAAGGTGGTTATGTTGACCATTCATTATTAGTGAGTTGATTAAGTTTATGTTTTACGTTAATGATTTATAAGAGCTAATAAAGCTAAAGGGAAAATGGGTCGACCCACCATCTGTTGATCGCCTAGTAGAGGTGAACTCGGTGAAGAAACCGAACCCAACTGAAACTGAAAATTATGAATTTTTAAAACCGAAACCGAACCAATTACATGTTTCCGGTTTTCGTTTGGTTCGGTTTTCGATTCAATACTTTAGTCCAAATGTACATCCCTATCTGAGGACCGAACCGAATACGATAGAACCAAAACCGAAAATGATGAATTTTTAAAACCAAAACTGAACGAATTACATATTTTAATAATATAATTTATGTTCTCAATATTTCACCAAATGAATGTCACATGATATTTTTTTTATTTTTGAAAGGTTGAGATGTTACCGACAACTTTTAAAATTATTATCAGTTTCAAATTTTGAATAAAATTGTGGGTGGTCAATCTTTTATAAGTGATACATTTTAATTTTAGTGGAAAAATTATAACTACATATATTCTATTTATGATGACAAACAACTTTACGAAAACAAGATAAAAAGGTAGATGATGATTAGGAATTTAGGATAGACTAATAATTATAAAGCTAAAAAGAAATTACAACTTGCAAACTTTTTTATTGAAATTGAAATTAAAATATAACAAAGATTTTTCTGGTAATATAATCATTATTTTAAAGAATTTGATTTATAGTTTTTCGCTTTTATAAATTATTCAACATTCAAATTATATAGGTAATAATTAGGTTAGACGACTCTCAGCGGGGGAAGTCGGTCTTCTATTCCCTCAATCAACGAGTGAAGTGCCATTGTTACAATCGGTCAGTTTAGATGTTAGGTGCTCAACTTATCAATTAGAGCAATAAGAGGGAGTGTGGCTGTCTGTGTAAGGTATTTAATATTTTATGTGTGTATTTTTTATAATTGTGGTACTCTAAAAACTAAAGAAAAAATGTATTGTTGATATGTGTATATCAGTTGGATATGTTGCGCTGATTTTAATAAGATATTTAATATTGTGTGTGTAAATTTTATAAAGGTGGAGTTTAAAAAACTGAAGAAAATTAGTATTGATGTCATGTATATGTCAGTTGAATGTCAATTAACGTGTGAGTTGACATGACTTTTTAGAATTTTTGACATTTAGGTTTTGAATATCTATATTTTAAACCCTTTGTTTTAATATATTGATATTTATGTCCAAAAAATATAATGTGCAAATTAGTAATATAACATTTACCAACTTGAATTTTCAACCCAAATTATTTATAGTATATAAATTATTGATAATACGAATTTATGATTGTACGAATATCAATAAACATTAGTTTAAGTATCATATGAAAATTTCTCGCGGTATCACGCGGGGCAAAATATACAAGTTTGTGTACAAAGAGAAAGAATGAAAATAAAAGAAGATACTTTTTTTCTTTTTCTTGAAACATATACTTCTTTATGGATATTGTTGGGCTTCTTCAAGAACTAGAAAGTTAATGATTTGACAAACTCGTTGACAAATATAAACAAATAAACCATGATTTCATCTCTTTTAAACACCATTTCTTGTTTTTTTATTGATTAATTTTATTAAATTATACTCTATTATTTCATCTCTTTTAAACACCATTTCTTGTTTTTTTATTGATTAATTTTATTAAACTAATTTTTGAACTTGATAAGCTAATTTATAAGTTTGAGCTCGATAAATTCGTTTAGGAGTATAAAGTGTAAACACTTATGTATGCATGCATGCATATGTATACCAGTATATGTATATATAATATCAAAAATTGTATATAATGAAAAGTTGGGGTCCGCGCTTCACGTTGGGTTGCAAATACGTGCAAACAGATTAGATTAATTACAAATTTCGTTAAGGTAATTTGAACAATTATTATCTTAGTTAACATTTGGAAGACGTGCAAACAGATTAGTTTAATTGCAAATTTACTTAATTTGTACACTAAGTTATATAAAATAATAAAATAAATAAAATAAAAAACATTACAAAAAACTATTGTTATTATAAAAAAAATTATCATTTAAACACCATTAAAAAATAACGATAGAATCACGTACGTGAAGGTCAAAATAAAATACGTGAAAAAAAAACCCATATACAATAACATTTACCAAATGTTTTTGTTATTCATAAATAATTGATGAATAACTTCTTTTCTTTCTTTTTTTATATTTAAGCTTTTTTTTTTTGCTTGTATCGGCTTTTGCTTTTGACCTTTCACGTGATTATGTCATTTTTTTTAATTATGTTTAAATGATAGCTTTTTTATATATAATAACAGTAGTTTTTTTATGATTTCTTTTATTTAATTTATTTTATTATCCGCAATTATTTTATAATTGTAGTGTATAGAATAAATAAATTTGCAATTAATCTAATCTGTTTGCACGTCTTCCAAATGTCAATTTGGATAATAATTTTCCAAGTTATCCTAAAGAAATTGATAATATATTAGTTTATAAATATGATTAGTTTATTTGCAACCTGCCGTAGTGCCGTGAATTACGGGCCCCAACTCCTCGTATTAACCAAAGAAACTTGAAAAGAGTTGACAAACTTGATTCTATCTATAATACATTCATCATCCCAAATTACTGTTCATAAAAGTTTTACCAACAAAATGTTTACTTCTATTTATTTCGCTATTGGCAAGTTTTCTTCAAAAGTTGTTTAGATGAGATGGTGAATTAGTGTTTTGCAGAGTATTTGTCTTTAACTTATTCTAATGTTGACACGTTTTATGCTTACCTGCCCTTTCAATTTTTTACCAAGACACTTGAACCCTCTTTTGCAGTCCAAGGGTTTTCAACTTTTCATGCGCAGCTTTCGTTGACAATGGAAACAACTGGTAACTTTTTTGCCCCTTTTATTCCTAAATTAACATCTACATTTGCTATCCGTAGATTATAAATGTTATTTAATTTGAGCTTAATTAATTTTCTAGGTTGAAGGTTGGTTAATTTACTTTCAAGACTAACTCTTTTGGGTCATAAAAAAGTTGTTTCAATATACTCTTCAATTTAGTTAAAATTAAGTTTCTTATCATTTAGGTTTTGGTAATGACATGAAGTTTCAATTTTTTACGTCAACATTTTATCTTCACATTCCTGCTAAAAAATGGAAAGAATTATGAATTAAGGTTTTTTTAATATGATTCATTGAAAGAAATAAACCTGGGAAGATGGAAATAAAAATGCATTTGGGGGAAATTTGAAGCTACCGGAAGTTAGTGATAAAAAATCTGAATTTTCTACACAGGGAGTGTTTTCATTAAACTAAATTGTTTAGGAATTGATTTGACCCGTTATCCGACCGAAAATTTTCACCTTCAGTATTGATTATCCCTACAAGTTAGGATAATCACAAACCTTAAGGTCATAGAGACATCTGTATATAGCCCCAAAACCCTATTAGTAATGTATAGCAAACAACTTTGTCAATTTATAATCAATAAAAACACTGCTAGACAAATCAAATGTGAAGCTTTTTTTTACTATCTATTTTTCAGGTTAAAGGTTAACTACTTTCATTTTCAAGACTCAGTTTTATCTGGTTATATAAGGATGTTTTGGTTATACTATTCTAATATTATTAATATATAGCAGATGAACCTAGAACAAAAGATAAAAAAGAAAAAATTCGAGACACCAATTCAAGAAAAGGGAAAATGATCATTGCAAATTAGATTAATGTTCATAAATAATTTCTATTTTGACCCCTCAAATTTATTGCTATTTACAATTTCTACATAATTAAGATTATATTATAGGATTAAAAAAATATAAAATAATGTATTTTCATATATCAGTATATATGCATGCAAGTTAGCTAAAGTATCATATTGGTGTATCATATTGGTTAACACCTTTGAATGATGTTGAAGCCATGGTCCAGCGCTGATTCTTTAATGGTGCACATTTCTTTAACTATTTTCATTTCTTTTTTCTTTTCCTTTTAGTAATATTTCAAAATATATAATCTGGAAAATAAGATGTTTGCAATATGGATCGGTGGTCTACCTAACTATATTAAGGCATAATGTTGAGGGGCAGTACCAGCTCATCTTTCTTTATCCATTTTTTTATTTATTTTTGTTTTACAAGATTATATTTTTTAAGTCAAACTTCTTTTAACCCCTAAATTTTAATAGATTGTATATTTTCTCATAATACTTACTAATTTAAAAGAAATATGAAAAACCGCAGCAACGCGCGGACGTAATACACTCGTTTTATACATTAGATGTGGGTTCCAAATTCAACTATTAACATTTATTTTAAGATTTTTCATATAAATTAGGCTTATTACCTTGATCAAATCGAATATATTAAATGAACTTTTGAGCTAGTCAATCCAAGTATTGATTTTTTTAACTAAGACTAATTTATACTAATAAAGCAATGAATTTTGTTCGACTTCAACTTGATATCGTAAATTATCAAGTTCGAACTTAAGTATTGATTTTTTTAACCACGACTAATGATACTAATCGCTACACGCTTGACTAGTCAACACCCCCTAAACATTTACATAATATACAATTACCATAGAGATTGTTACTGTCCATTCGCAGTGAACGGTACGGAACTCATCAAGAGTGAACGGAACGGAGCAATGATCACATAAAGCTGAGCAGTTGTATATTATGCTGATTATGTTGTACCATTATCAACTAATAGGAAAAACCATCACCCGCTGCATGTTAGCATTAACGTTGGCATCATCAAGCAAAGAAATAGTTGTACCTTAGGTTTATTTAATTGTACAGTCATTATATATATTTTTTTGAACGGCTAGTTAGTAAGTTAATGGTTCGAGCCTAGACAATGACATACACAAGGGGCAGTGACAGTATGCCTTCCCTCAACATCCACAGTCATTATATATACTTCATCCGTTTCAAAATAAGTGATACACTTTCCATTTTTTACTATTTCAAAATAAGTGATACATTTTGAAAACTTATCATATTTGGTAAAAAGTTGTGGGGTCCACACCCACTAACTATCTCCTTTAATAGTGAAATGGCACATTTACCCTTGCTTTTTATTTTTAAACATCATTAAATTTACTTTAATCAATATATGTGGGACCCATCTTCCACTAATGATCTAATTTAATTTAATTAATCTTTATTATCATATTTGGCTTCAAAAACCATGAACTTTAAAGTGTATCACTTATTTTGAAACGGAGGAAGTAGTATTATAGTACATATATTTACTAAAGTCTGAATTTCTTTTTTTTTTTGATCCATATGGATGTACGTAAGTGAATTTTTTGTGTAACTAAATTTTTTAGTTTTTCACTCCTAATTATTTTTTAATTGCACAATCATTAGATATACATATATTTATAATGAAAGTCTGAATTTTTTTATACATATATTTAGCTATATATGTGCCGTATAAATCAATTTTACTATTTTCATTCTACAAAATTAACATTTTAAGATGTTCTTTTTATATTTATTTCTTTAATAAAAGTTGTTCATAATGTAAAGAGTTATTACACCCAATTTTACACCTTAACGATTAGATTCAACGGATGTAAGATCATACACTTAATTTAAATAAATTAAATGTGAACAAAATCAAAATTTTATATCAATTCACAAAATGATTAAATTATAAAACCCACAGCAACGCACGAGAGATATATTATCCTCGTATGATACATTTGTCTTATTTGACATTCCGTTAAATCTTTATAGAAAGCAATGATGAGGAGAAGATTAAATAATTGAGTCAATTAATATAGCACTAAAAAAAATATTCCATTTAAACTTTTGGTTTAGAAGTGACCATAGTGTTAACTGCATCAGATTAATGGGCCACTTCAAGTTCATATTTTGAGTGGGAATTTTTTATGGAAAATTCATTATGATCAATGGGGCTACCTATCATTATAAAAATAATATATAATTTAGAAAATTATCTTTTAAATTCTCTAAAAAGACAAATATTTTAAAAATTATCTTCACATATTATCTTTTATTAAAAATATCAGAAATATCAAAATAATATTGTTTGGATTACAGTTAAGAATCAATTATAGTGGTTTTAGATTCATACGGTTAATTTTTTATATATAAGATAATTGTTATCATTTTCTTTGGGTTTCAACTTAATGTCTTCTTCACATTGACGTGGTTAGCACGACTATTTCAGTATATGCATCGGTTGAAATGCTCCGGTTTGAGGAAGTGACAAACGACAAGACTTATGGGTTCTTTTGTGGATATTTATACTTTTTGTGTGTATGTATTTTTTGTAAAAAAAATATTAAGTAAAAGGCTATTTTTGCATGAATGTGTCAGTTGAGTAATTGGAGTCTCAGCGGACATAAAACTGATTTAACAAAAAATAAAATATCAATTCTATGTCAAAGTTAAAAACGGTCTAAAAAGCTTGTTCGGTCGCATAGTATTCCTATTACAAAATAGACTAAAAGAAATAAAGACAAAAACCACTTTTAGAAATATTGCAAATAGCGTGACAAAGTGATATGTTAAAAAAATACTCTTAACTTTATAACTCATTATTTTTTATATTTTATCCTCGTGTGCACATTATATTTAGTCCCACTATGTAGTGAGCAATACTGGAATATATAAAAATTAGTATTTAGAGAACCTGGTGTGGGTCACGATCACTACGAGCTCGTCGTCCCGTCCCTTTTCATGGTGGTACGTGGTTAATGTATTTGTGGTGGGAGTATGTTTGTTATACTTAATGGTTCAATAGTTCTTTTTATAATGCATGATATTTATAACATTTTTTCTTTAATTTGCTTAACCACATCTCAAGTCAAGTGTTTAATTGTAGATCAAATATATACAAATATATCTAAATTATACTCGATCGAAAGTCTAGTGTTTGCTTAACTTTACTTCAACAAAAGCAACATCTCAAAAAACAACGAGCAATGTAATAAAGTTGGGAGTAGTTCTCCAGAGAAAAACCGTTACTTGTTTTAGATTATTAACCTCGTGAATTGGTAAACTGCATTAACTTCGGATGTTGAAGGAGGTATTTATACCTGAATTGACGCAGTAGTATATACAACACGCCTCCAACTATCATGAACAAAGGGAATGATTTGGCTCTGATATCATATAATTTACAAAGACCGACTAGAGTTTCAAATTATTATCAAATCTAAAATATACATTACAATGAAGAAAAACATACAATATAAATGCATAATTTCATTCTTTTGTCCGAGTTTTTTCAGGAAACAAGTTTCTTTTTTTCAGGTAGATGCATGACTATCTAGTATCTATATTTCACCTTCCTCATACCTTGTCTTTAGTAGAATTAAGTATCATTGTTGTTTAAATATACCTATGATGTTTATATATATATACTAGGTTATAACCCGTGAAGAATCACGGGCTGTCACTCTTTATATTGATCGTTAAGAATATATAATACAAAAATTATACCAGATTTAGTTTGACCTGTATTATATTTTTATCGTATACAACAAAAAGGAAATATATTCATAACGGGACCAAGTGGGTTGCAAAACTGGTAATAACATTTGAATGGCTACTATAGAAATATAAGTAAAAGGAAGTTCAACATCTAATGACAAATTATGAAAAATGTTTAATAAAAAAAATCAAGACAAATTTCTAAATACTTCTTTAAATACTACGTTTGAAGTTTAATTCGTCACACCGCCATCTTTATCTTCTATTAATATCTTCTGTCCTTTTCTGCTTTTGACTCTAGATAAGGCCACATACAATTGACTGTGTGAAAAAACAGGCTCTCTCAAATACAGGCCGACCTTTGACAATGATTGACATTGACTCTTATTAATTGTCATAGCAAAACAAATAGAAAGTGGAAATTGCCTTCTTTTAAATTTAAAGGGGATTTTGGCGTCAGATGGTGTCAAAGATAATCTTGATATAAAAGTACGATATCCAACATTGTTCCCAGAAATAACAACTGCTTCTATAACACGGACACCCAAAGCCACAATCTGAAGTCTAGTACCATTGCATAAACCATTTTTCTGGTCAATATTTCTTAATAACATAACGGGAACACCGACTTTTAAAACTAACTGATGATTTGACAATCCACCTATTTTAATACCATTAAGGACATCTGGTGAGTACAAACTTTCATCAAACTCTTCATTCAAAAACTCTTCAGGACAAATGCTATCTGAACTTAAATATTCCTTGGCTTCTCCGGGGAAAATTGCTAAAAACCGATCATTAATATCCCTAACAACCTCGTTTTTAGGTGTAAGTATTGCTCTTTCTTGAAAATAGCCAGGGGTATTTATGGATATACGAAATTCATGCATTTAATTATTTATTTCGTATTTAAAATGGAATTTTTAAATGGAAAAAAAAGTCTTACGTTTCTGAAAATATTTTATAGCATTAAAAAGATGCCTAAATTTCATATTTACAGAAAATAGTTAATTATTTCGTATTCCAATATCACATTTTGAAATTTGGTTTTTTGCATACTAAGCATAAAAATTAATTTCCACTTTTGGCAGACGTTGATATTTCATTTTCAAGGTTAATTAGGATATATATTCAAACAAAAAAATTATGATACAGGGAAATTAATAAAAAAACAATTGTAAGAAAAGATAGTGTCTAAAAGTGAAATAATAAAATAAAACCACACGTAATTAGTATTAGCATACTGAATAAATATGTCTTAAACAAAAAGATCCGCCAAAATAAAAACTTGTCTTACGAAAATAAAACAAAGGAATAAAAATGGAAAAAAGACAGAAATTGTTTTTGTGATTCAACCAACATTTCACCACGAACCGACCAATTAATCACTTCTCGACTTTTGGAATCAAAAGTTCTCCCTCAAATTCTTTAACTATTGCTGGGTCCAGTTTCTTCTCCTTTGAGCACGAACCGTGTCCATCTTCACCTTCTTCAAAGCAATGGACAAATTTCCTTTTCAAAATGGATGGTGGGGTGAGTTTTTTGTTCGGACTCGTTGCTGTTGATGTATCTACAGCTAACGGTGTTATGTTGTCACCGGTTTCAGAAAAACCATCCTGCATTTCATTTCTCAATTAAGGAATTTAAAACACATAATTCATGTAATATTTCATTAAAAAATGTTAATAAGTATTCTACCTTAATAACGTTTGATCGATCAAAGGATTGAGCTGTTGGACCATCACAGAATGATTCTGATTTTTCAATCTGATTATAGAATGAAATTAGCCTATTTTCTAAAATTATAAAATATAAATAAGATTATAACCAAATTACGTTTTTTTACTAACCTGTTGAACATCTAATTTTTTTTCCAACTCAGATATAGTACCTACATCTTCAGTTAGTTGAGAGATGGAATACAAATTATTTCCTGTGTCAACAATAAATTTCCCGATAGTAACTTTGAAAGCTATTTTTCGATCTTTGATTACATTCAACTCCTCCGGAAACACTTCTAGACCAACACCCATCTGAATAATGTTTAAGTGATCAGTGACTTAATTGAGTAATAAGAAAGGAAAACAATTTATTTGATAAAATTAACATGATATGTATCACCTTAGTACTTCTATCAACAAAGAATTTTGCTGTCTTTCCAACAAAGTTGTATGTATGGCCATCAAACAATGTGATGGTGATAGATCCAGTACTATCCCTTACACGAAGAGGGATCCTATACCTATAAAAAAGAAATCATAAAAATTAATATGTGTGCATTTATAAATCATATTAAAAATACAACTATTGTGTGTACTGTAGATAACTTGTTTACCTTGGGCCAACAGATTTTTTCTTACTTTTACAGTTCTCATTCTTACATTCATATATTTCGGTTGCCTCAACACCATCAGTCACATCGATATTATCAGTTATTAAATTTATTTTCACACAACCCTTACGACAATGGCCACATGCATTGTAGAAAAACTTTGTATCTTTATCAGCTTTGAAAAATCCAATGACAGTAGCAACGATGATTACTTGCTTAACCTGTTAATATGGTAAAAAGTGCTTAACCTCTAGATTTCCTTCCGGGAAGACTTCCCCTTTCAACTCACTCGTGAGTTCCTTTCACAACATATTGTACCGCACTCTCTTTCCAAAAGTTCCATACTACACATTCCACCGTGTCGACGCCTCACCCTTTAATTATATGGATGTCAAACTTATCATATCTTTCTTTCTTCGCTCACTACTCTCTAGCACTCGCTCAATCCACCGAATCCACCAATCGTGACCTCCGGTTCAGAACTTCCGATTTACCCCACGGTCTTACATGCTATGACAACCCTATACAACGTCCTTCCATTTCTTCCGACTAGGTCTGGCTACCTCTTTATGTAGTTACTTCTCACTACGGGCTTCGCCATTCGATAACTCTTCCTTCATACGGGTATTGGAATCATTCCTCCTACCCTTAATCATACGGTCATCAATAGTCTAGTTCACATTCTCATTCATAACTCTTCCCAATTTAGTGGAGCTCGTCCACTTTTCACATTTACTCTTTCGCCATACCAACGTATTCAATAAACAAGATTCAAACGGTCAGCTCAACAGTCAAAAACAACACGATTAGATCAAAACATGGCACTTATCATAGGGGTCGACCCTATCATACTAATGCCATACGGTCTCAAAAGACTCATATTGCACACTGCATAACAACTTCCATAGGTCCCCTAGGTTCAACCCTAAACTTATCATAAAGTCTCAAGGTCAACCTATCGATCTCAAGGAATCTTAAATTCCTATTGCTACAGTCTAAGACTAGGATGGTCATCCAACCTAATTCACTTAAACTATAGCTCTGATACCAAGTTGTAACACCTCAATTTTCAAAACACTTTTTAAATCATATTTTTAAATAAAAATATTACAAGTCCAATATTCTCAAAATACGGTTTAACAAAAACCAATAAAAGTTTATCAGAGTATTAAAACCGGTGTTACAAATACAATATCATAACCATAGGATAAACGGGATCTACCTACGAGCTCCCGAGCTGATCAACACTAGGCCACTTCTAACGCGACCCTCTAATCCAACGATCCTGAACCTGAGTACATAGCCAAAAACAAAGTAGTACGTGAGACAAAATAGTCTCGTGAGATACATGGGTTTTAGACCCGACATTAATATATATAAATAATCACATTTATTATTAATCACATTTATTAGACATATATATATATATATATATCTATATACTTTGGTTACCTCCGTGGTAACCCTATCTCATTCATATACATCAATCACCTCTTCGGTGATTCTATCACATTCATTCATAGCCTATTCGACCCGTCAAGTTGTTCGGAAAGCCTCCAAACCAACGAGACCCCATTTTTGTCCTACTAACCAGAATGCCTCCGATTCAGTAGAACCCCCATTGTCACAGTGTTCAGCCAAAGTGACCTATCTTTATCTTACTAACCAGAATGCCTCCAGTTCAGTAAGATCCAACATCTTGTTGGGTGATCGGAATGCCTCCGACTCATCAGTTTTATTCAAGATACCATGATAACCAGAAAGCCTCCGATCTACCATGTACCTGTCCTATTTCAATCTACCCGTCATAACTATTTCATGTGACTATGTGTCACATCTATCATCAATGCCATAAGGCCATCATACAATCTATCCACATGCTAATCTTAACTAACATTCACATAATCGAATCAACTAGTCTCGTTATTAGTAATCACACATTATAAAAGTACACTCTTTTACGTCATATCAATAATTAGTTATTAATTACTTTTCATTATCATGATCTCTTTCAAAATCATCAATCACTTTAGACATACTTAGATAGTCTACTATTTATCACTTTCTCATCTTTTCAATCGTATCTTTATTAAAAATCATTTATTAATAAAGACTCACAAAACATCATATATATTTTAAAAGAAACATTTGCTATGTATCTAGTTTTAAAAGTCTCATGTACTCACCTTAGCCAAGCTAACTCCAAATCGTGTCTAACAACACAAATCCTTGCTTTCCAACTTGTGACATGTCACCAATCTTTAGGTCTTCTTGACCTATCATCCATATCATCATAAAATCTAGTTATTATCCATAACTAGCTACCAATAAACCCATAACAACATTCTTGGCCACCAAGTTCATCCAACTTGGTGAAACCCCAAAACCCTAGCTCAAGATTTCCATCAATAGACCCAAATCCAACTTGTACACATCATTTACAAGCTTACTATGAGTGTTCTACACCCATGATTAGTCATCTTCCCCAAAGATGACATGAATGATTCCCCAAACCACCATTTCTACCCAAACAAAGTTCATAACTAGCTAGATAACATCAACAATCAAGAAATCTTACCTTTGATGTTTAGATCCTTCAAGATGGTGAAGATCTGAGCTCAAGAACACCAAAATCGCCTCTTTCTCTCTCTAGGATCGGCTGCACCACAATTGGGGGTGAAAATGAGCAAACCCTAGCTCAAACCCGATTTATTGCTGCCCGAACAGACTTCGCGGCGCGAACTAAGTTCGCGTCGCTAACTCTGCATAACGCACGCATACTTAGCGATCGCTAACCCAACGCGAACTACTTCGCGACCCAAAGCCAAACTACCTGGCCCGACTTCCCGATCGTTACCACTAGTTCGCGTCGCGAACTTTTTAAAGCAGCAGGGCTGCACTTTTACAACTTTATCTCGACCCGGTTTCGCCCATAACTTCCTCGTACGATGTCCAAATGACACGAAACCAATTCCTACGTGTTTTAAACGATTTATCCTTATTTATCATATTTTTCCCATAATTTATTTTATTCAAATTTCGGGTCGTTACAATAAGTAATCTGTTTTATTGAATTAATATCTTACTTGGCTTTAAAATCTTTAATTTCATCAACTTCAGCGTCGATAAATAACCTTGATGTTTCATAGTAGGTCCCAACGCTGATAAAATCTATTGACAAATATTTTAATGTAAGTAAAGAAATAAATGAATATAACATGCTTATCATATAATAATGGAAATGAAAAAAGCTTACTATGATAGTTGTTAATTTTTCCAAATTGAACAATCATAGTTATTTTTTTATTGCTCTTGTTATCATCCATGTATTTTAGCATGTTGTACGCAGTTTCTCCCCATAGAGTAAGCTTTAACGGTGTAGAGCTAATGAAAGATCACAAAATAAATTAAGACAAAAATGATAACATTTGGAATAAAAAAATTAGAATAGACTGTTAAGATTTAAGAGATACATACTCTATGTTGTGCAGAGTCATAGTAAGTCTGTGTTTAGTTTCATGTTGGGTTGGATTTGTCCAACGTTTCAACCTCAAATATCTCTCCGATTATGTCTAGTATTAATATAAGAATTGTTAGTACAGTAAACATAAATATTAAAGTAGTTATATTATAATAAAACCGAGTAATTTTAACTTACCAACTGATACATCAACCATCAATTGGTTGGAATTAATTTTCTCAAAATCTTCAAATTGAAAACCATGTTTCGATCCAATAAAGTCAGTACATTCCTTCACTTTTGAGTTTGCCCCTAAACAAATCTTTTGATGTTGTTCGGTTATTTTGAATGACACGGGATTTATACAAGAGATGCACCAGTTATGTAGTAATCTTTGTCCTGTTTGAGAACCGTTTTCAAATAGCCTATATTTTTGTTCAAAACATAGGCCTGGATTTTGGATCCCTAGAACATTGAAAAATATAAAAAAAAATACAGTAAATGACAAATTAGAATTAGAGTTATAATTTACTAATTATAAACATTGAACATTAAATAAATTATTAGGATATGTACCTCCTCATCCATTAAAATCATCTCATCCATTAATAGTCAAAATGATGTAAATGTGCTACAAATGTTATACTTATATTAAAATAATAAAAATAAATAAAATTTATAAAATAGATTCAGAAGATTACACAAAATCTTTAAAATAAACGAAAAAAAACAGTTACTATTACACAGGATATAGTTAATGTAGGAATCAAATTAACTATTTAATGGCAGTTTGACTTTTCATAGTCAAACAGATGTATACTAAGCTGTTTTTTTTTGTAATTAGGGTTTATATTCATCAGATTTAGGAAATTAACTGCTGCAACTTTGTAATATATTTAAGAATGAAAAAAACAACTATAAAGAATCATAATCATGTTTGATGTATTTCACCAAATCACTTAATTGCATCTGTTTGACATGTTATACTGATTTCAAAACAGTTTGACTTTTTCTGGTCAAACAGATGTAAATGTGCTACAGATGTTATACTTATATTAAAATAATAAAAAAAAATTTATAAAATAGATACAGATGATTACACAAAATCTTTGATATCGTTTGTGGTTACTGATGTAAATGCTTAACGAAAAAAAAATGAGGAAAACAACTATATTAAACAAAGAATTCACTAACAAAAAATGCATAGTGTAATTAAAACTGCATAGTATAAGTAAAACTGTGTGAATTACACATGATTACTAAAACATGATTAAGGATAGCATGGTACCAGATTTTTTGCGTTAAGAAGATGAAAACAATGCCGCAGATGAGTATTCCGATAAAAAAAACATTAAGATATAGAGTCTTTATATAGGATGGAGGTTTAAATGTGAGATAATGATAATCCCTATAATTTCGTAGGGGTTTAAATTTTAAATTCGGTAAGGTATTAGTAATTATAATTTTGTATTTATAATTTATTTAATTTAAGTAAGTATAAAAATGGTGGTGATTTTAAACTGTATATGTTAATATAATTTCGTATTTAAAATATATTTAATTTAAGTAAGTATACAAATGGTGCAAATTTTAATCTGCATATACTTTTTTATTGAAATATATTATTTTATAAATATGGAACAAATAAATTTAAAGGAATCAGTATTATAAACCGAATCTTAATTAAGGTAATTACCGAATTTAATTATTTAATAAAAAGCTGTAAAGGTTTATATTTAAATCTGTATATTTTATTAAAAAGAGTCCTAATTTTAAAAATTCCTAAAAAGTCTTACGTTTCTAAAAATATTTTCTGGCATTAATAAGATTCCTAAATTCCCTTTTAACAGAAAATGTTATATGATTTCGTATTCCAATATGATCAAAAAGATTTTGTATTTACAGAAAAAATTTCCTGGCATTAAAAAGATTTCGTATTTACAGAAAATTTGTAGTCATTAACATTTTGAATTTTTCAATTACCAGATTTCAGAAAATGGAGATAATTATGGAGTTTGTTAATTAAATATGGAGTTAATCATGGAAATACGAATTTCATGCATTTAATTATTTCTTTCGTATTTTAAAATGGAGTTTGTTATTTTGGGTATTAGGATCCGAAATTAATGGCAATTAATATTTAATTATCGGTCAATTAAAAAACTGTAAATTCTATTAAAATGTCATGTGTCATTCTGGCTTTTAAGAGGTGCCACGTGACCACCTATAAAAGCTTGTTTTATTATAATATATATATATATATATATATATATATATATATATATATATATATATATATATATATATATATATATATATATAGAGAGAGAGAGAGAGAGAGAGAGAGAGTCCGGATCCGGTGAGGACTCAAAAACCGGTGAGGACTGCGAGGACCCTAAAAAAACCCTAAAAATGATCCAAAACAAACTTTTTTCAGAAAAATTTCCTTTTTAAACTTAAAAATCGCAGACTATAAGATCCAAAAAAAAAAAAAAAATTTAAAATGATCAAAAAAAAAATGGATCATAATAATGATCCACAATAAAATATGGATCATTATTCATTATTATGACCCACAAAAAAAAGTGGATCATAATTTTTTTTTCAAACTTTTTTTTTGTCAAGTATGGTAATAATCATGGGGAGTTATATATTTTTTTTCCAAATTTTTTGAAATTTTTTTGAGGTATCCTCACAAGTCCTCACCGTTTTTAGAGTCCTCACCGGATCCCACTTTATATATATATATATATATATATATATATATATATATATATATATATATATATATATATATATATATATATATATATATATATATATATATATATATATATATATATATATATATATATATATATATATATATATATATATATTTGTGTATATAAGACGTCATGCATAATAAGTAAGATGGTATAATTTGAATAATATATGCTTTGTCGACATACGGTGCCGACTTTGCTAGTTAGAAATGTTTAAAAGCTATCATGTTGGTACGGATTGAACGGAAAAATTCTAAAATATGCCATTGAGAAATGACAAATTATTACCAATTATTATTCGTCATTTGTCATTTTCTTCTGACTCTATTAAGTCTCTTTCCTATTTCGTCACTGTGGAGTGTGGACACTTAGATAATGGAATTAGATGTTTCACTGATGGATTAGATTATGTTTTATCATCGCTATAATTATCTTTAATTATTAGAATAATATAAGGAGAGAGAAAAAAGAAAATAATACATCTCAAATAGTGAATGAATTAGACATATAGTTACTAACCTAGTAGTGAGAGTTATGAGTTCGGTCATTTTTAGGTAAATAACAAGAATATATAACACTTTTCAGAATATCATAACTCAAGAAAATAATTCATTTCCGATGAACATATATTGAATTTTTTTTAGTTAAAAATTGAAGGTTATATCAATCGCATGAGAAAATGAATTCATATGACAATATCGATCAATGTATCACAATTTTTTATTTTTTTTTATTTTTTTATATATATTTTTTTGAAACGGTAAATCTAATCTACTCCTAATTACCCCTATGTCCACAACGGGACTCGAACTTCTGACCTCAAGGTTGAGAGACAAACACCATACCACTAGGTCAAATGCCTTTTAATATCAATGTATCAAAACTAGAAAATGATTTGGAATAGGGGATTAAATTAGGTTATCGTATTTAATCAATGAAGTAAATATGATACCACTGAATTTATGAGAATGAGTTCGCTAATATTCGGGCGACAGTCAAATTAAACCTTAAATATGTAACGACCCGAAATTTTGTAATAAATAAATTATTTAAAAATATGATTTAATAAGGATAAATCGTTTAAAATACGTGAGAATTGGTTTCGTGTCATTCGGACATCGTTTGCTATGTGGAATTCATCGTTAAAGTTGAAATCGGGTCGAAAAGGACAACAAAATGTGCAGCCTTAGCTGCTAGGCAAAGTTCGCGACGCGAACTTGAATTCGCGTTCGCGATACTCAAACAGAAATTCATTTTCGCGGACACGAAGTTTTTAGGCAGGCGCGAATAAAGTTCGCGTGGAGTTCGCGATGTGAAGTCGAACGCGAGAAACACAAGTAGGGGAAATTCGCGGCGCGAAGTCTTGGATCGTGGCGCGAATTATGGCAGACCACAATAAAATCGGGATTTGGTCATTTCTCACCCATTTCAAGCCCTAGAACTCTCTCTCTAAGTTCTTATACATATTTTGAGTGGAAAAGGTCGTTTGGAGCTGATTTTGGGATCCAAATCAAGTGATTTTGCTTCCATTGTCAAAGATTAAGGTAAATGTTCACTCCTTTGTAGTTGTAGATTTAGATCTATGGGTTTGGAAGCTTGGGTAAGAAACCCTAGTTCTTGGATTTTTGATTAATGGTTAAATAAAAGTTGTATACACTTAATAGATGGTATTTTAACAAAGGAAATAAGTGTATGGTTAAGATTTGTAAGAATCTTAAGATTGGTTAAACTAGGGTTTTGAATGTCACCAAAATTGGGGAAAATGATATTAGAGGGTATCTAGCGGTAAAAGGGTTTACTATTAGTAGTATATGTTGTTGAACAAGCTGTGAATGTATTAATAGGGCTGTTAGTGAAGTCTTGGAGATGTGCTAACTTGTTGGAAAAGGAGGATTGTGTTTGAGGAACACATTTGGAGCAAGCTTCTCTAAGGTGAGTACATGAGACTTTTAAAACTGGGTATATAGCAAATGGTTTTTGAAAATACATATGATGTTTTATGAGTCTTTATCAATAAATGATTAATTTAATAAAGATATGACTGAAAAGATGAGAGAAGATAAATAGTAGACTATCTAAGTATGTCTAAAATGATTGATGATTTTGAAAGAAATCATGATAATGAAAAGTGATTAATAACTAATTATTGATATGATGTAAAAGGAGTATATTTTTATAATATGTGGTTACTAATGATGAAACTAGTTGATTTGATTATGTGAATACTAATTAAGATTAGTATGTGAATAGATTGTATGATGGCCTTACGACATTGTTGATTGATGTGACATATAGTCACATGTAGTGGTTATAACGGGTAGATTGAGATAGGACAGGTACGTGATAGATTCGGAGGCATTCTGGGTTATCATGGTATCTTTAAACTGATGGATTGGAGGCATTCCGATCACCCAACAAGATGTTGAATCTTACTGAACCGGAGGCATTCTGGTTAGTAAGATAAAGATAGGTCACTTTGGCTGAACACTGTGACAAAGGGGGTTCTACTGAATCGGAGGCATTCTGGTTAGTAGGACAAAAATGGGGCCTCGTTGGATTGGAGGCATTCCGAACAACTTGACGGGTTGAATAGGCTATGAATGAATGTGATAGGATTACCGAGGAGGTGATCGATGTATATGAATGTGTTAGGGTTACCACGGAGGTAACTAAAGTATATTTATATATATTTTTTAATATGTGCGATTATTTATATATTATTGTCGGGTCTAAAACCCATGTATTTCACAAGACAATTTTGTCTCACATACTACGTTTGTTTTGTGGCTATGTACTCAGGTACATGTTTGAAGTGTTAGAAGGTTGCACTAGAAATGGCCTAGTGATGTTTAGCTCGGGAGCTCGTAGGTAAATCCTGTTTGCCTATGATTTTGATATACTTGATGACACCGTATTTTTGTATACTCTGATAAATGTTTTAAAGTTTTTGTTAAACAATATTTTGGACAACATGAGATATGTTGGCAAAAATGTATTTTATTGTTTTAAACGATGTTATAAAAATACGGGTGTTACAAAATAGTTTATCTTTATTTATCAAGTTTGTTACTCCATGCGTCTCAAATTAATGTACATTTTACTATTTTAGTTTGTCACAAATAAGTATCTATTTTAAATTACAACTAATTACTACCTCCGTATCAAAATAAGTGATACATTTGAAGAATTGCGGTTTTTGAGGCAAAAGATTAAAAAATGGTTTAAATTATATTAAAGTGGATAGTTAGTAGATAATGGGTCCCACTTCTTTGGAATGTAGTGATATTAATGATGTTTAAAAGTAAAAGTAAGGGTAAAAGGGTAATTTCACTTTATTAAAGTAGATAGTTAGTGGAGAATGGGTCCCACTTTTTTACCAAATAAGGTAAGTTTTGGAAGTGTATCACTTATTTTGTTCCACCACTAAATAGAAAGTGTATCACTTATTTTGATACGGGGGTAGTATAACATTTTAAGAAGATAAATATAATATTTTATTGGTCATGAACTATGTAACAATTACACCTTTTTAACACTATATTTTTTTTTATGTAGTTGATACTCACTCTGTTTAAATTTTATTGTTCACATTTCTTTTTTTTTTTTGTCTTAAAATTATTATCAACTTGAAAATTTGACCAATTAAAAAATAGTTAAGTGGTAAATATGAAATTTTATTGATTAGACAGTGTAATAAATGTATTTTTTTTAAATGTGTACTTTCTTTATGTGGGTAATAATTTTGAAACGGAGAGTACTTAATTTTTGGACTTAGGGAAGTAGGGAGTATTAATTGGGCTTGGGCATACGTCTCCCTCTGTATGTCATTTTTTTCCCTTTTATATTGCTAGTTTCTTATTTATATTTTATAAAATTTAATGTCGTTCAAAAAAAAAAATCAATAACACATGTTAATATCCCCTTCGTGTGAGATAACATAACCTATGATGATCCCCATCACAATCAGAATAATGTATTGCATTGGATAATCTTTTTGGTCAACTTTAAAATCATCTAATTACATTTACGGCTCGATGCATCAATGGTAGGCCGGCCGTCCTCTCTTAGACTTGCTTTTGACGACCTTATTCTTCCTAAAGCTCGTATTGAGAATTTCATTTGGAATAACTGGGTGCCGATAAAAATATGTATAAATGCTTGGAAGATTGGTCACCGCCGTATGCCGACTAAGCCAAATCTTGCTAAGAGGGGCGTTATCTCTCTTTCTCATGACTGCCCGCTTTGTAATCATGAGGAAGAAACCGAAGATCATCTCTTTGGTTCCTGCTCGATCACCCGGAACATCATTAACAAAGTTGGTGCTTGGTGGGTGTTGATTGTGAATTCAAGGATTAATCATAGATTAAGCAATAACAACTAAGAATTAGGAAGATTTAGATGGAAAGGAAAACTTGAACTCTTTGCTATGGATAAGAACAAATACAAATTAGGGCAAAGGTTAATGGCAATTAGGTTACTACTTACTATTTATACATAGGCCTACTATCGACTAAATACAAAATGGTCCCTAGACTATTGGTTACAACAAATGTGACCCAACAGTGGGGCATTAGTGCAGAAATTCCAACCACTGTTACGTCCATCCTCTCATGGGGAATCCACGTTGGCTTCTCGGGTTACAAGCTTAAGGCTTTCGTTGGGGTCTTATATGTTTTATTTTGGGTTGTGTGGAAAATTCGTAATAATCATGTTTTTAACCGGCAGGCCTTGATTTGCGAGGATGTGGCGTTTTCCGACATCCAAACTTATACTTTCCTTTGGTTGAAGACTCGTTCTAAGGTGCCTGGTCTGAAGGAAGCTTGGCCAATTTGGGTTTCTAACCCGGGTGATTGTTTTTAGTTGTTTGGCGGTTTCTTTTTCGTTTGGTCTTTGGGTTTGTTTTGGTTGTATCGACTTAGTTGTACTTGTTTTTGCTAGTTTCTGGCTAGTGTTTTAATATATTTTGTTGCGGGTGCTCCGAGGGTGATGTCATTGTCGAAGCTCTTAGGATTTTCCCCTTTGCCGTTAAAAAAATGAAATTTCCCTTCATTTTCTTGAATGCATGCATGCAAAATACATATTGTAGGCAGCTCTCTATCTTTTTAAAGCTATAAGCAAAATTACATTTCTCCACATTATATATATACTAATTTATATGAAACATTATATAATATATACGGAGTATTTTGTATATAGGGAGTTAATTTGTTAATTTAAAATAAAGTTATGAAAGAAAATAGGTTGTATTTATCTACTGTCATAATAAATCCAAACAATCTCAAAACTGCATCGAATGATTCATGTTTTTTTAAATTTGTACGCACTACTGCAAGTCTAAGCGTAGAATAACAAAGCGACTACTTGGAAACATAGGAAGAATAACAAAATGCAGCACGAAGGAGATCAATATATCTTCAAGTTTGTTTTGAGGTGTATTTTCTGAACTTCACAAGAGTTCCTTTTACGGGAGCTTAAGCCCTTAATTAAGGCACATTGTTTACGAGCAAACAGGGAGTCTCGAAACTCCTGGTTAAATGCAGCGATTAGGGTAATTCAAAAGGCTCGACAAAATAAGTGCAACCGCTTAAATCGCGTCAATTCGCTCCTATAGTTCGGCTCAGCATGCATGTTGATTTAGTCATTCATTCATCCTGCACTCAAGCATTTGAAGATTTGAGACATTAAAGTCGTTATAAACTCAATAGTATTATTTTTCTCTGACTAATGTGAGATAAGAAATTTGTCTAACTTGTAAATACTTTATTTTTTCCAACAAAACATGTATGTTTCAAATTAACTAAATGTGCTTGCAATTCACACACGTGGACTTATTTAGTCTTAGGGTTGATTTACGGGCGTAGAAGTGTTTTGGGTTTTTATAGATCATAATATTGTGAAATGTTCAAGGTAGTCCATTAATTTTATTTAGTCCCAAGGGACATTTATTAGCCTTTGGATCAAGAAAAATTAATGATCAAGATCAAGATTCAAAACCACCACCACCACTACAAGCACATGTGCTTCTCCGGCGGCCGGAGACGGTGGCCGGCGGCAGCGGACGGCGGCTAGGGGTGTTCGTTTGGACGGTTTGGTTTTATCCGAACCAAATAGGTGAAACCAAACAAAGTCCGGTTTTCAAAAGTTCAAACCGAACCGTCCAAACTAATTCGAAAACCAAACCGATCCGAACCAAATAACAATTTGGTTGGTTTGGTTTTATGCGTTTGATTTTTCCTTAAAATTTTCAAAATACTACAAAATTATATAACATAAGTAATATTAAGTTCGATATGTAAAATTCCAAAATGATAAACAACTCTGTACATAAAAACAAGTCTAATTCATAGCTTGTAACATTACAATCATATATGCAAAAATCTTGACATTAACTTCATAAAAAACTCCAAAAAGATTGGTAAATCGCCAACTGATACAATATAAAATGGAACAAGTGTTAGTATATAAATCAATTTACTATAAGAAATGTAAAGAAATTGAGTACCATAATTGCTTACAATGGAAACCAACAAGTGTTAGTATATAAATCAATTAATATATATACTATTCGGTTTTTTTGGACAATCCGGTTTTCACAACGGAAACCAGATCCAATCCGAAATCCAAACTATTAATTTGGTTCAAGTCCAAACCGATCCAAAAAACCAAATAACCAATCCAAATAATCCAATCCAAAATGTCCAATTGGACAATCCGGTTATATCCGAATAGTGAACACCCCTAACGGCGGCAGCGGACGGCGGCGGCGGGCGGCGGCGGAGGTGGCCGCCGGCGGTGGTGACCGGTGGTGGTGGTCGTGACTGGAAGCACATGTGCTTCGTGACTTGTTTTGATTTTTTTTCTGTGTAGTGAAGCACACGTGTTTCATAACGTCAAGCACATGTACGTCGTGATTCAAACACAAATGACTTGCTTGTAAGTTACATTTGTTCAGGAACACAAACACATGTGCTTGACTTTATGAAGCACATGTGCTTGGCTTTATGAAGCACATGTGCTTCATAATGATATGTTCGTCACATGTTTTGATTTTTTTCTATGTAGTGAAGCACATGTGTTTCATAACTTCAAGCACAAATGACTTGTTTGTAAGTTCATGTGTTCAGGAACAAAAACACATATGCTTGGCTTTATGAAGCACATGTGCTTGGCTTTACGAAGCACCTGTGTTTGGCTTTATAAAGCACATGTGCTTCATAATGATATGTTCGTCACTTGTTTTTGATTTTTTTTTCTGTGTAGTGAAGCACATGTGTTTCATAACGTCAAGCACATGTGCTTCGTGATTCAAACACAAATGACTTGCTTGTAAGTTACATGTGTTCAGGAATAAAAACATATGTGTTTGGCTTTATGAAGCACATGTGCTTGGCTTTATGAAGCACATGTGCTTCATAATGATATGTTCGTCACTTGTTTTGATTTTTTTTCCGTGTAGTGAAGCACATGTGTTTCATAACGTCAAGCACATGTGCTTCGTATGCTCCCTTGTGTATTTAGAAACTCATGTTTTTAGTGACTTGAAGCACATGTGTTTCGTGACCTGACGCACATGTGCTTCGAAGTAATATGCTGTGTTTTAGTGAAGCACATGTGCTTCGATACATCAATACCACCACCACCCCTATGGCTAGGATTTGTCCCTTGGGACTAGACAAATTCTTTGGACTCCCTAGAATACAACTCTCATAATATTATGTTAGGTTACAAATGAAATTAGGAATTAGTATTAGAGGGTAATTAAGACAACTTTATTAAAGAAGAATACCATGAGAAACCCCATTATAAAAAGTAGACAACCATAAGCTCTCAATATCAAAAGAAAACAAACATTATAAGGTTCCTAATGGACCATTCATCAACTTTGGAGTTGACTATACAATTGTGATATCTTCTTTCCAAAGAGGTATTGTTTCTTTATGGCAATTAATCTCAACAAGGGTATATTTGTGCAAAATGTGGGAAATACTCCATGTGTAGTTAATTGTATAACTTATGAACCTAATGCATTAAAATTTTATATAAGACTCATTCTGTAACCCTAGACAAACTTTAGGGGTTACTGTGTTTCAGAAACATAATTGAACCAAACCGAAACTGATATTACCGAAATTGATAATGATAAATTTTCAAATTAGAACCCGAACTGATTATATGTTAAGGTTTTGGTTCGATTTAATTTTTTCAGCCCAAGTGCTCACCTCTATTCGATGAACCAACCGAATCGAAACCGAAAATCATGAAATTACAAAACCGAATCGATTACATGTTTTCAGTTGTTTTTCGATTCAGTTTTTTCGACCCAAATGCTCACCCCCTAGACAAACTGTATAAAAAAATTAAACAATAGTACATACATTCTCTCTAAACTACTACTAAATCTATGTACAATATATTATACACAACGGGACTCTAACATCTTGGATACCACCCATGAATTTGTGTTTATCATATATATATATATATATATATATATATATATATATATATATATATATATATATATATATATATATATATATATATATATATATATATATATATATAACACCAGTTACAAAATTTATAATCAAGCCAACCGATGACACCCATGACTTGCACAAAAGACATCGGAAACTAATTAGAAACTAACTAAACCAACTCTATATAAGTGTAAAATTTAAAGTATGATCAACCCCATTTAGCCAAAATAAAGGACAACAATGATTAAAAACTTTGAGATCGAATTAATTTTTTCACACTTACAAGTGTAACACAACTAAATTAATTATTTACTTTATAATGTCAAACTTTAAATAATTTGTCATCACGTTAAGTGTGATGATGTGGGCCCATAAATATGAATTGTCAATTCAAAATCGAACTTTTTCTTCACTATAAATACCACATATGTAAGTGTTTGCTCCATCATGCACATTTGCACTCATATTTTTGCTACTTTCTCTCAACACACAAAATCATCATCAAATGATTCATAGCTAAACCACCCACCACCACATTTCAAGTTGCCGCATAAAACTTAAAGTAAAAGAATTTATTCATTTTTCAAAAAAAAAAAAATATATATATATATATATATATATATATATATATTTTTATACTTTTTTAGGGTCTTAAGTTTCAACATTCAATAATGAAGATTACAATGATGATGTGCCAACAAGCTCAACCGTCTTTATTACAAATACCCACCGGCGGCATGGACTTACCGGCGCTCCGGTGCCGACCACAAAAGGACAAGGTACTGGTGGTTATGGGCGCCACCGGTACCGGAAAATCAAAACTTTCGATCGATATCGCTAGAGGATATCCTGCCGAGATTATAAACTCCGATAAAATGCAAGTATATGAAGGTTTAGACATCGTTACAAACAAAATAACAGCCGATGAATGTGACGGAGTCCCCCACCATCTTCTCGGAATAGTTGATCCGGCGGCGGATTTCACCGCCGGAAACTTCGTAACCACCGCATCACTCACCATGAAATCAATTGTTGGAAGAGGTAAGCTTCCGATCGTCGCCGGTGGATCAAATTCCTTCATTGAAGCGTTGATTGATGATAAAAACTATGAATTCCGGTCACGTTACGATGTTTGTTTTTTGTGGGTTGACGTGGCAATGCCGGTGTTACACCGGTTCGTTTCCGACCGTGTTGACCGGATGGTTGACTCCGGGTTAGTGGAAGAAGTTAGAAAAATGTATAACCCTAATTCCGATTACTCAAAAGGAATCCTGCGAGCTATCGGAGTACCGGAATTTGACTCTTATTTTCGTGCTGAATATTCAAACTCCGGCGATAAAAGAACACGTGCCAGATTATTAGAAGAAGCTATTAATGAAACAAAGATCAACACGTGCAAACTTGCGTGCCGGCAGCTTGGAAAGATCCAACGGTTGAAAAACGTTAAAGGGTGGAATATTCACCGGCTGGACGCCACCGCCGTTTTCCAAAAAAGTGGGAGAGAAGCCGAAGAGTCATGGGCGGAGATGGTGGCGCAACCGGGGTCAGTGATTGTAAACCAGTTTTTGTTTAATTTTGGTCATTCCCGGAGTTTTGTTGCCACGGCGGCAGACGGCGGCGGATTTAAAAGAGGGGCGGCGATGGCGGCTGTTAACTAGTACAAACGGAAAAGTGTTATATGATCAAGTTGACGAACATAATATTGACAAATTTTTGTATGAATAAGAATATTGGTAGTTGAGTGATTTTATATTTTTGTCCCGGGCATGTGATACGCATTGTTAACTTGTACCGTACAAGTGATGATGCATTTTTTCATGATCTTCGGGTAAAATCTCCTAATACGCTTGTCATATTTATATTTTCTTTTGAATTAAACATAATAAAATCTCTTTGTTTACAATCAGATTGTATCACTCATTATATGATCCTCAATCGTCAATACTATTAATTGTGTTGGTAAATTAAAATAATTATATAAAAAAGCCCTTCATTTTAGAGTATACAGAGCGGTATGATTATTAGTGTAGTATTAATATAACATTAAGAACATGAGTAGTAATATCTGATGTTTAGATATCTCGTAAGATGTGTGTATTAAGTCCTATTATGACTAAAAATAGTGTAAATTTAACCGTGCATGTTGGCGGTTAAAAAAAACGCAGAGTATTTCCTAATTCCTATGCTTTTGTATGTATAAAATTAGCTTATTGTACCAAAGACCTTGTATCCTAGTGGTAAAGGTGGAAGGTATAAACCCAAGGCTTATAGGTGTTGCACATGACCTATAATGGGTTTAAGTCCTGTCGTGGACAAATAGGTGAAAGGTTCGAGGGAATGCATACTGCTTCTTGTGGATGTCACTGTCTAGGCTCAAAACACTAACTTACTAACGAGCCGTTCAAAAAAAAGGTGGAAAGTATAAGATGTTGCCCATGATCAATAGATCATGGGTTTAAGTCCCTTAATAGACAAATGGTGTAGAATATTTTTTTTTTTTTTTGAACAGCAACAAAAAACTTGCAAGAGATTGAGTTTCGGCATTGCCATCACCCAACCACCCACAAGCACCACTTCATTAAACTAGCGAAAAGCTAATAACATACAAAGAAACAGAGACTAAAAACACAAAATAGGGGAATTACACCATAAGTTCCACCTATAATCTAATTTACATTTTGACCTATTTTTTAACCAAAAGAAAGATAACGCCTGAACTTGACTAATCACAAAAGCATCCTTCACCGGGTCACCACAAACAGAATTGAAAACCTTTCCATTACGTATCTTCCAAATCACCCAAAGATAAGTATAAATTACCCCCATGCAAGCCTTTAAGGCCAAGCCTTTCAAGTTAACGCAATCGCCCCAATTGAACAGATCTTGAAGCCGAGAGATACCAGAAGCCTCAACACCCCACCATCTGCTTATTTCCTTGATACTATGATTTGCCAAAGGACAAGAGATAAATAAGTGTTCCGCCGTTTCCTCAACACTTCCGCAAATAGGGCAGTCAGTTGAAAGCAATGTGATGCCCCTCCTTTCCAGATTTGTCTTCGTAGAAAGTCTACCATGACCCACCCTCCAAGCGTGTAATTCAACTTTAGAAGGCACCCATTTGACCCAAATTGATTTAAGACCCGGAGCTGAAGGCAAATAGGCAGAATCAAAGGCTTTTCTCTCGGCTTCAAGATCTGTTCAATTGGGGCGATTGCGTTAACTTGAAAGGCTTAGCCTTAAAGGCTTTCATGGGGTAATTTATACTTATCTTTGGGTGATTTGGAAGATACGTAATGGAAAGGTTTTCAATTCTGTTTGTGGTGACCCGGTGAAGGATGCTTTTGTGATTAGTCAAGTTCAGGCGTTATCTTTCTTTTGGTTCAAAAATAGGTCGAAATGTAAATTAGATTATAGGTGGAACTTATGGTGTAATTCGCCTATTTTGTGTTTTCAGTCTTTGTTTCTTTGTATGTTCTTAGCTTCTCGCTAGTTTAATGAAGTGGTGCTTGTGGGTGGTTGGGTGATGGCAATGCCGAAGCTCAATCTCTTGCAAGTTTTTTGTTGCTGTTCAAAAAAAAAAATGGTGTAGAATATATGCCATTAAAAAAAAAAAGAATTAGCTTATTGTAATTTGAAAGATGTAATACTAATCATTGGCAATCATTGAATTGGTGGTCAACTTTAATTCTTAAAGATTTTAGAGAGATGTTGGATAATAATATAAAATACTCCGTAGTAATAAAAACAGGAATCTGTTTTTTATGATTTTTTTTTTGAAGGATGTGTTAATTTCTTTTTCAATCGTGATTCTTGGTTAATAATCGACTAAATAATTGGAGTTGTGATCAAGTGGCTAGAGTTAAGAAGTTAAATTTTATTTGTTTGTTACATACTTAAAAATGTTGTGAAAAAAATAACAATGAGATAGAAAGATTCCTATTAATCCGGTGGGATTTTTTTTATCTAGCATAATGATTTATATGTTTTAGCGATATCCACTTAAATTTGTGTGAAAGCCCCGATTGACTTTGGTCATGGATTCGCCACTGCAGCCAACAACACGTTATATTTCCCCGTGTTACATTACATCAACCGTTCGTGTATCTTGATGTTTCACCAAACAATTGTTATTCTTTCCATGTTTCATTTGTTACTTTATTTTATTCGCTACGTCTAATAATAGCACGAATGGTCATATCTATAAATGAATCATGTCAAAAATGCCTTGACAAGAGAAGCCAAACGAGCCATGCTTTTTTGTAAACCGAAGGTACACTTGCGTAATTAATGCATACATATGGTACGGTTGTTGATTGCATCTATTCCATTAACACAAATGCTCGAGTAAGGAGAGCATCTATCCTTTGAGCTATGACCATGACCTCCACTTATCAAAACTTTCAAGAAAGAATCATTAGTCAAATTTCAGTTCTGACATCAGTCTACTAATAAAAAGTTTCATTTCGAGTTTACTCTTTGTTTTTTAAATGAGTTAATTATCAATTACAAGAATGAAGATTTGTTATCATGTTCTAAGAAAACCGAAACCAACCTCACCCTAACCATTGACAAAAAATTTTATCTTTAGGCTCGATCAACTTGTACAAAAGATTTCACATTATCTTGTTTATATAAGATTGATACGTGACTTCATGGATAACGGGTATCGAATGTATGTTACCATCAAGTATACAACGAACCCGATCCCAACAAACAAAAGAGACACAACTTTAGTATTGTAGAGGCTCATGTAAAAATAGACAAAACTTATCTCCTTTATATGGCATGGACTTGAATAATGATAACAAGGCTACAAACTTCTCTTTAGCTCATGCACATCTAATATGAGCCCCACTAAACTCTTGAATCAATGGCATTCTAGGATCCGGTTCGGTTTCAAAATATTGTACACATTTTCACTATCTGAAACCGAATCGAACGGCAGAGGAACCCTATCTAAACGATTCCGGCATATCATTTAATTGTTAACCACTTGCATAAACTCGACATGTTTTCAAGTAAAAATAAGCGCTTAACGTGTGAATATACATACGAACTAAAAGACTCAAGACACAATAAAATTAAACTACGCCTTGGTTCGAGTGGGATACATGTTTCTTTCTGTATATAGAAAGTGTAACCGAATTGTAATAAACCAATTTTTCAATATCAACTTTTTCGGGCTCGGTCTGAGTAGGTCGGCTCAACTTGTCCATATTTTAAAATTCTTTTAGCATCTTAGTGTATGGTTCATGACTAAAGTTTTTTTTTATAAGAGAAACTAATAAATATCACGAAGATAACCAAAACCACCCTCCACAAACTTCTCTAATTTTGCCCCTATACCGTGATTAAATAAGACGAAGATTTGTGAATCACATTCGTTAATATACCAAAAAAAAACAAAAAACTTTAGCCCCTACTCACTCACACATAACCACATAGGGAATCCAACTCCTAGTTATATTTGCATTTTTTTTTTTTTTTGGTTTACTAGCAAAGGTAGCAAAATGGACACATATGTAAGTAACATTAGATTTCCACTCACTATCACAAATACTACCACATTCACCGCTACTACATTATTAAATGAAAAAACACTAATCTTTCTCGTGCGAGCCATCACGTAAAACGGTGCTCCACGAGACGGCCAATCAGGGTTGATTCAATGAATTTTGATGCCCTGAGCAAAGTAGAAAAAAATGCCCCCACTTGTAAACATTGACCAGACATTCTAATTGATTTTAAGCCCCGAGTAGCTCCTAGAGCTACTTTTGGCGTGCTAACAATTATAATGGGAGGACCTAATATATTGATGCCCTATTTTAATTGTTGCTCTGGGCTTGGCCCAGCTCGCCCAGCCTTTAGGCTGGCCTTGAGCTAGTGTGAGCACTGCGGCAGTTTTACCCTCCCACACCCCATACTCTTAGTATAATATGTCATCGTTCTTTTATTCTTTTATATTATGAAGGATACCCAAACGACCCCCACAAACTTCACCCAAAAGGAATATAACCTTTTCTTTTACGAATCGGGTCACGTACTCATGATAAGCGGGCATACCGAAGATTATGTTATCACGTTCAATCATATCACGAATTAACACCCACCTCGAAGGTCATTTTCGGAAGGTGGCATGAGCATGTTATTAAAGTAAAACCAGCTGGATGCAAAATATAGAAATGAGATTCCAAAAACCAACCTTAATTGTGTCACGACAAGAGAAATTTATAAAATAAACGTACTTTTTTCCTCCAGAAAGCAGCACAAATGGTCATTCTAATAGCAAGGATTCCCCTTGCAGTATGTAGATAGAAATGACCGAACAATCTGACTCGAAAAATAGCAACAAAATCACCATCAACTGGCCTGTATTCGGTGTTAAAATATTAACAAACAAACAAAAAAAGACCGAAGATAAGCATAGAATAAATCTTGTGATCGATCAATCGTTATCTCAGGCATCCACTTTCATTCATTGGAGATTAAAGAACAAGTCCAAGATACAAAAAGCTACGCGCTTTGAATCAATTCGATTCTGGTCATTCATAAGTTAAATCTTAGTTATTATACAATTACATGTTATACCATAAAGAACATAAGACAAATTAAAGGTTAAAGTTTCACATAGAGCGATACCATAATGAAAAAATTAAAGAAGAAAATGTATCATGAGATTACCCAACTATCAAATTTAAAACCTTTTTTTTTTTCTTAACAGAAATTGTATTAGAACGTTTAACAAGGAGGAGCTAAAACGAAAAGAAATAAGAAGTAAGGATTACCCAATAAATTTAAAACTATTTTATTATGTATTTAAGGACTGTCTGATTTATTTTGTATTTGATCTAAAAAAGAAGTGACCACTGATTTGGTCCGAGTTAAAGTAGTTACTAAGTACTATTTTCACATCTTAATTAATCGGTTTAAAGTTTTGACCCAACATGACCTGGAGAAAAAATGTTGACTTTTACATGTTATGTTATGAATTTTACTTGGTTTATATGTTATAACTTTTACTTTCGTTTAGCAATTAACATTTTATATAAATAAAATGAATGATAACATCATCATTTTTATTTTTTATCATTCAGCATAGCCGGTCAGAAATATATCCAAACAACATGATTTCAGTAAGAGCTCATACCTAGTCAGACCTCTCACTCAGTTAGAGTTAACTCAACCAATAACTATCAAACAGACCTTTTGTTTCATTTAAAACAAATTTGGCCAAAAAATTGCTAAATGGCTTAAAAATTCAACTTTTTGGCTGTTCAATGATTTTACATGTTTTTCAAAGATCTAGTATATATAAGCGAAACTCGATATATTTTGGGTGGCGTTAATGATATGTTATCACACAAACAAAAAAAATCTTTAGTTAGATGCAAAAATAAGGATTAATTAACTGATTTTGATGCTTAAACTATTAATATGAAATCACAATCTACAATGTTATACCATAGCTTGGAACTAGAGAAAATCTACACAAACTACAAAAGCATAAAAATAAACATTGTAACTTCTATATATATAAAGTTTAGTTCTTTAATCGACTTCCACACGCATAAGTGATATTGCAAGTTCCACCAACAACTACGGAGTACTCATGAACAGGTTTTGCAAGAAAAGGCGGCAAACGAAGAAGCAACTCACAAACACATTGAGTGTCAACTTGAGCTAACCACTTACAACATTGTTGTTCCACGGGTGTACTTTTATGATGATGATGGTGATGATGACGGCGTTTTTTACGACCACGGTCGCGATCAGGATCCTGATCGCGATTAGGATCCTGGTCATGATCAGGATCCTCCTCATCATCATCATCCTCATTGTGCGCGTGTCTATGACCATGTCTGCGTCTATGCCCGTGGTCCCCATCCCGTGTGTCATCATCATCATCATCATCTTCATTTCGGGGTGGTGGTGGTGGAGCAATGGGGGCCTGGGGTGTAGGAGGTGGGACTTGCATGAATGGAAGATACGCACACGCTTGATTTGCAAGGGCCATTTGGAAATTACAAAGTGGGCGAGGTGAAAAAGGGGAAGCGGGGACGGTTTGGGCTTTATCGAGGGGGTAAAAACCGAGAAACAACATGAAGAAAGCTAATTTAAGATTATAGAGTTTAATCATTGTATCTTTACCATAAAGAGTAATTTTTTTTTACTATTTAAGTCAACCGAGATGCATACAATTGTGTACATTTATATATAAGTGCAACCATAAACTTTGTGTGTTCTTTTGGGTAGGTGTTCTTGTGAGTATTGTGAAATTAGAAACGGCGGTTTAAGAGGAAGGTTATATATATAGTTGTCGTTTTATGCGCGTACATTTTCTTTGCATGAGGTTGGGGTAGATATCGTTTGCTTCATGCATGCCCAACTTATTCCTACCAAAAATTCAAAATTACACGAAACACATTAACATTTAATATAGTTTTAGATGTGTTAGTGGGTTAACCATTTAGAGTGTTTGAAATAATCTATTAGAGGATGCGGGTTCAATCACTTTAAACATTACCAGATAATCAGGGAAATATTTAGAGATGGTCATGGAAACGATTATGTCGCGTATATTTAAAGAGAAGTTCGGCTACCCTGAAGGAAGCTGATATAAACAGGCATGCTTTTTTTGTTGAAAGAAAACAATGTGTTGGTGGGTTGGTATTGTTAGTGGAGATATATATGTATTAGCTTGTAATAGCCCGTTATTGTATTTAGTAGATAGCATAGTCAATCGGCTAAGTCCACTCTTGTAATTATCTATTTACGTTGTGTTTAATGAGAAGGTAATCTTCATGGGAAATATGCTTGATCATAGCCTCATAGGTATCACCCAACCTGAAGATGAGCTATTTAGAGGAAAAAAAGTATGGAATCTCAATTGCCATCAATCGAGCATTAAAATTTAAAATAATCTAATAACATTGAAGAATAACAACAAATATAAATCGGAGAATAATATTAATGAAATGTATTTAGTTTAGTCCATGTTATGTAGCGTAGCCCACATCAAATGTAGGGTTAGCCCAAATTAGAATAATCTCTTGTATCCATTTATCGCCATTTGAATAAAACGAAACACCAAGGGGAATTATACCCTTTTTAGACAATTTGTTATGAAACTGCAACTAATATGTAATTAGGGTGTGTTCGGTACAGAGAAATGGAATGTGGGAAATGGAATTGACAAAGAAATCCCTTATTTGGTTGCATTGGGAAAAAGAAAATGAGAAAAAAAACATTTCCTAGTCTCTACTTTTATTTCTCTATTAAATAAGGAGAAAATGAGAGAATGGGAAAGTAGGGAAATAAAACTAAAACACGGAGAACTGAAAATTACTATCGCCTCTTTCAAAACCCTATTTCGTCCATCTGCTTTCTCTCCACCATCATCTTCTCCACAAGCAAGTGACAAGGGCACGGACGAATCCATGTGTAATTAAGAGGGGTCCAAGGACCCCACTTGGTGGGGCCAGCCACATGTAAAATATCTCATAAATTTGTTTTTTTATGGAAAATTGTCATGTGGCCCTACTTAAAATGCTTTAGAATCTCTTGCCTAGTGTATTTTCATAATGAAATGCCCAACCAATTAAATATAATAGTAGTATTTAACTTAGTTTTAGTGCTTTATGACATTTAATTTTAATCTATAGTTTTAATTTTAATTGGTCAATTATAAGTGGACCTCGATTGACTTTGATCTTAGATTCACCACTGTAACAAGGGGTCTCTGACTCTCTCTCCCATTTCAAAACCTTCATTGAGTTATCAGTCATCACAATCGCAACATCATTTAGATATAGACACAAATTTTCAAACACATAAAGCTTCTGCCAACACCACCAAACACTCCCTCTATTTTCCGGCCACAATTGCGGCATATAAAGCTTCTGGTTCTCACAAATTTAAGAAGATACAGGGATACCACATTTAGATGTTGTGATAATTAAGCAAACGGAGAAGGAAAATGAAGCTACAGTGATTACAAATTCGATTTGAGCATAGTTCGTGGCTGTATGCCCGATTTTATTTCAAAATTTTGCTTAATTAATGAATATATGGGAGCTTTGATTTGATGCGTTTATGTTCTTCCATTTGATTTGGAATCAACAAAATTAATTGATGGATTTTTCTAAACCTAATTATTGTATAATTGTTATGATTTTGTAGTTGTTTATTTTTTTATTGATTTTGAATGTATGTATTGTTTTTTAATAATGGTTGTTGTGAAAAAAATATGTTTGCTAATAATAAAGTTGTTAATTTATCCATATTTTTGTATGTTTTGTGTTAATAATGATTGTTGTGGGAAAAAAAATGTCAAAGTTGGTACAATTCTCTACTACTTTTTGTTATACCAAACAAGAGAAATTATTCTATGTTATAATTCTCTGTTTAATTCTCTGCGTTACCAAACAGAAAAGTCAATTCTCATTCTCCAGACTAATTTTCTTTCTCTGCAATTTCATTCTCTGCAATTATTTCTCTGCAATTTCATTATTTGTACCAACCACACCCTTAGGATCCAAATATTCAAGCTTAGAAACAATCAACATTTCGCACTTAGCGACCCGCATGTTGTTCCTCAAGTCTTTTCTTATTACTTAATTTAAGCTTGATAATGACAAGCATTATAAATTACTAATCAACCTTCTCAAGGACAACCTTATGTTAGAGCATGTGGTAAGCGGTAGACGAGAACAAATCGGATTTTTTTGTCAAACCGAGTTAGTTTCAAAACTAGTTTGGTCTTGGTCAACAAAGGTCAAAACTGGTTTGGGTAAAATTGGTTCGGTTTTACCTGATTTCCAGAGTGGGGTATATATCCAGTTGAAACCGATTCAGACCGGATTCAAACCAATTTTTCGTTGAAATCCGGTGTTTAAACTGGTCTATGACTACGTTAACAACAAAAATCGGTTTGAACGCGTAACCTCGATCCGATCACAATTCAACGGTTTGTGACTCAATCCAATCCAATCCAATGAGATTGAAACCAGTCCCAAACCGGTTTTGAAACACACCCAGTTAAGGCGCCAAAGTCCTACAGCAACTACAAGATAAACCATCACTCGCCATTTTCGCGCCATAGCCTTTCCGACATGGATATTTTTTTGGCACTTCATGAGCAATTGGAAGTTGAGGGGGTAATATGCAAAATTTTTATCGCGGGTAGTCTCCTTTTGTGTAATCCAAACTTTGGGGTCTAAATTTCAAGTGTACAAAAAGCTTGAGGGTGTATAAATAAAAAATCGTAATCTCTCACCAACTTCATTTATCTCTTTTGTCAAAAATTTGGTCACACGGTCGCACCGTCGCAGTAATGACGCCTCCATGTCTCACGTGATTTCAATTTTGAAAATTTTGTTATTGGAGTATTGATTAGTGTTAGAGATGTATTTAAAGTATTTTTTAATTTTTATATTGATTGATTATAATTAATAATCAAGATTAATTACATATTTTATATATATAAGTATATTTTGATCATTTATATATATATTTAATTAATTAATAATTAGGGAGATTGAGGAAATAATACATATAAATTGTGATGAGAACATGATTGACAAGTGACAAAAATCACAATTATATTTGATGGTTTATTGAAAGAATAAATAAATTTTATAAGATCCACAATACATATGATGTTTTAATTTTTAAAAGTTTTTGATAATAACAACTATTAGGATTGTCTTTAAGTGCATTAAAGTTGTACAATAAAGATAATTCTTAAGATTAAGGAGTTTGTTATAGTTAGATGTACAATTTTCTGATGCATGTGTTATGACAAACTAAAATTTTATTAAAGTAACTAAATTTTTTACAAACTACTCCACTTGTGCTTTTTAAATGATTAAAACGTTTTCATTAATACATAGCTTTTTATTTATTTTCGTTGCACGTAAATAACTTATCAGTTATTACTATGAAGATAACTAAAATTACGAGTTATTATTAATAGCTTCATAGCCCGCCCGGATGGGCGGGCATGCTTCGAAAAATAAAAAAAGAAAATACCAAATTTTTCTAAGAAATCATATAGTAATCTATTATTAAAATGATGATAAACGTGTTTTGATACATATCCAAATGGTATACAAAACTTACCTAAAACGAAGATTGAATAAGTTTTAAACAGAGAATATGATATTATTATTTACCTTTATAAAAAGATTCATCCATCGATTTAAAAAAAAATTGTATATATAGCCGGATATTGTTGACTGATTATTTTCAAAATCATTATTAATTATACATGTCATACTAAATGAAAATGATTAAACATCAACAGTTTGGTCATCTGCCTAATGCCATGCCCAATTTGAATCTATTTTTACATACCATATATTGGGTATAACGTAGAACAATTTGGTCATTAATCAAATTACAAAATTCTTAAATTTTTATTTGACAAACACTATTAATATATTTCGGGGCAGCCAAAACCGACCAACATACACCAAATAATGAGGTTGATATATAGTTTAAATTTTCAAGATATGCCTTAATCCTGCGCATTTGTTCCAAATAGTCCAAATACAAACTAAGAATTTTAGAATTAGCACCTGGACATTTAAATTGAAGTTCCTCGGGTTTTATGGTATAATGTTCCATCACGAATCTTGTTGGATTTTATATAATAAGCCTGCAGAAATTATAACAAAGATAAATAATCCCTATAATGAAATTATAACCGGGAGTATTGTTGAACCAACCTACTATAGAGCACATAGTCCAATGTTCATTACAACCAAAAGATAAAATCGGGGATAGGCGGTCAAATTGGGTTACGTTTGAAAATTGTCCAATATGTCAATCATTGTAGCTAAAAAGTCATCTTTTAATTTATACGAATTTTTGTAAAGATTACCCTAATTAAGTAATCTGAATTGTTCTCAAGAACCCCAATTCGACTTTATAGTATTTTAAACCATTATCGCAAAATCGGATTGATTATGATACGCTAATTTTTCATGAAAAATTAAAACTCTTGGTCAAGAAGTGTTTCGGGTCAACATGGACCGACCCCATCATCTCCACCCCGTAGGAACAAAAGAAAAACTTCTCCCATCGTAACCGGTGTAGGATTAAAGACTCAGATTACCATCACATGTTCAAACTCGTACCCCAACCGCCTGACCAGCCCATTTGGCCACCTCTAATTGTTTATTTCTTATGGTGTTGTGCATAGGTTGTTGTAGACACTCGAGATTGTGAGCAAGAAACTTTGCTGTTGAGAAAACAGACTGCTGACTATTCAACTAAAGTAAGTGACCCATAATGGTTCGAACAAACAGGATATCATAACTCACGAGTCAAGAAATGTAGAATTGCCTTATGTAGTTGATCGAAATAGACACTAATCAAAAACCCCTTTGATAGCATGATTCCAGATATATGAATGCAACGGATCTAAAAAGACATAGTTAAACTAAGTTGAGGATATAGCTTCAGTGCCACACAATTAATCTCCTAAATCCAAAAAGACATAGTTACGTTCCAGCGGTTGGTTGTAGCTTCAAGCATTGCAGCTACCGAATGTCCCTTAAATAGTGTTAATTGCTGAAATCGTAAGTATATGAAGTATAAATTATGATAAAAGATGTAAGAAACCAACTGACGAATAATGTCAATAGCTTCAATACCGAATGTTAGCTTACAGGTTTTTCATGTCTAATTCCATTGCTTTCTCAAGTGCAGAAGCAATCTCCCCCTAAAAAACCCTTTCCCGTCAACTCTGTTTCCGTCACAATATCCATAACCAAAATGTCCTCTTTTTTCGATTCCGTAACCGGATTGCTGACCTGCATTATAGCTCTGTGGCGAAACTTTTGGATTTCGTCGCATGGAATGCGGTTAATTTTAGGGAAAGTGTAACCCTAGGTGCCGTTTTCATGAAATTCGCACCGGACGTTTCTTTCATCCGGTAATTGAACACGAGAGGTAAGCCGGTGCTAATTGAACCCGTGAAGAAAATATAAATTTTGAAATTGTCAAATGACTAAGCGATGTAACATACCTAATCCATTTCGTCCTTTGATTTTGATGATTAAGGTTTCGTAAATTGGTAGTAAAGAGAGGAGGCAATCTGATTATTTCTTAAGGTTTCGTAAATTGGTAGTAAAGAGAGGAGGCAATCTGATTATTAGGGTTTTGTGCTGAGGAATTCGTTGACCAACGGTGTAATTACACGTGATATATTCGACCAATGAAAGAGCTCCAAACTGCTGAGTTGTCAAACTAAAAACAAATGTAGGCTCATATATAGGAGAAGATAGGCTCATATATAGGAGAAGATTGATAAATTTTTTTAACTATTTTAAGATTTCTTACGAGTTTTACCATCTTACTCCGTATAACATATGCGTGTTCTACCACATCGGTGCAATCCTCGTGATGATGCATCTTTTGTGCTATTTTTAGTAATCATGTAACAAACTATGTCGTTTAGGCAATTCAGTAAGTTTGTTTATTGAATACGATTAAGCTTAAATTTATTATTGCAATAAAAATTAATTTAGTACATAATATAAAATTTATAGTGAAGGAGCATCTATTGCATGTTATCAATTTACTCATAGAAGATTAATGGACGTATATAAGGAAAATTAGTTATTATTCATTGACATTTTTCAAATATTTCTACCAAATGTAACAAAATTTATAAAATTGCGAAGAAAAAATTGTTTTATAATCTTTCAATTACTAAACAGCGCTTAATTAAAGTAGCTTGGTAAATGTTTCAAAACGCAACACGATTCATTATTAACCAAAATTTCTAAATTACTGGTCTATGAAAAATAAATAAGTTTTGATAATGATAATTAAGAGTTATCAATAATAATAGATAAACATGAGTAGTTTTAATATCAATTGGAGAAAGAATTTGAATGTTGCTATAAAGAAGAAATGCAATTTAACTAATGAAGTTAAAATGAGTAAATATTATATAATGTAACTAATTATTATTTTTTAAAACCTATTATCTATTATTGTTGACAATCTTAAAAACTGTAATTATCAAAACTTAAAATAATATTATGATATAAGTTTGTCTTAAATGGTACCAAAATGTTTTTAGCGTAATAATATGGTCTGTACCCTTCATACTTTTAGTTGATAGCTCATATCTTATTTTGGATTTATTTAACATTTAAAAGTAGATTAGTATTTGCAGTTTAGAAAAAAAATTAAGGGTAACATTTGGGCCAAAAAAACTGAACAAAACCGAACAGAAAACCGACCGAAACCGAGCCGAAAATATGTTATCGGTTCGGTTTCAGTTTTAAAAATTCACCATTTCCGGTTTCGGTTCTATCGGTTTCGGTTCGATTTTCCGAAAGGGAAGAGCATTTGGGCTAAAAAAACAGGACCGAAACCGAACTGAACCAAAACAAAAAACATGTAATCGGTTCGGTTTCAGATTTTAAAATTTTATCGTTTCCGATTTCGATTCTATCAGTTTCAGTTCGATTCGATTTCTGCACACTCATCCCTAAAAAAATTGCCTTAAATGTTAAGTAGATCAACTTTATCTAAAAAAAATGTCTTAAATGTTAAGTAGATCAACTTTATTATGCAAGTTGGAAAATAAGTTTAAAATAATGATTAAAGAAAAGTTCAATTCCGTAACACAAATAATTAGAAACGTAAATTTGCTTCCCTTTGAATTTTCGTGAGGTTAATGACAGCATGACAGACAAGTATATTTCTATTTAGGGTAAATTGAATTAAATTACCAAATATTATTAAATGACTCATAATTCTAGCTACTAACTATTAAAATTTTCAGAAAATAGCAATGGATTTTTTAAATTTTTTACAGTTTGAGAAACGCTTTAACCGAAATGACGTTAGTCAATATTTTATAGAAGAGGAAAATGAGATCAACATGGTGGAATTATTTAAGAATTGTAACTCAAATGAATTTAAGATTAATTGAAATAAAGAAATAGAAAAATTAAATAACCGGTTATCTTACTCCTTATTAAAGGGTTTAGGACTACTAAGTATAGAAGTCCTTAAGCTTAAACTTAATCTTATTTCTATTTTGGGTAACATCTTAAACACCAAAAAAATAAAAAACATATTGCTTACATGATTCGAACACAAGACCTTTTGCGAGTACTGACTGTAACACCCGTATTTTTAAAACATTGTTTAAAACATTTAAAATACAATTTCAAACATTATCATGTTGTCCAAAATACAGTTTAACAAAAACTTTAAAACCTTTATCAGAGTTTACAAAAATACGGTGTCACAAAGTATATCAAAACCATAGGCAAACGGGATCTACCTATGAGCTCCCGAGCTAAACATCTCTAGGTCACTTCTAGTGCAACCTTCTATCACTTCAAACCTGTACCTGAGTACACAGCCATAAAACAAACGTAATACGTGAGACAAAATAGTCTCGTGAGATACATGGGTTTTAGACCCAAATAATAATAATAATCGTTTCATAAGTATATATATATATATATATATATATATATATATATATATATATATATATATATATATATATATATATATATATATATATATATATATATATATATATATATATATATATATCACATCAATATAGGCTAGTCACCCTATAGCGACCCTATTGTTCCAATGCTTTCCTAGCAATCAAATCTAGTTATCGGGTTGCCCCCGAACTAACTAGAAGCTCAATATATCTAACTATCGGGTTGCCCCCGAACTAGCTAGAACTCCAATATATCTAGTTATCGGGTTGCCCCCGAACTAACTAGAAGCTCAAGATACCGGCAAGAGGGAATCGCCCAATCTACCGATACCTGCCTTACTCGCCGGAATACGTCCAGTTAGCAAGACTACTAAAGTGGATGAGTCGATGGGAATCCACCCAACTGCCCCTCACTCCACACCTCATGACCGGGAGTCGCCCATGACATCACATCATCTCAATCTTACCATAACTCAACAGTTATGTCAATGTAGCTCTCGGCTATCACATCAATCGTCAAACAAATTAGTTATCTAATAATAACTATATATATGTAACAAGTTCAACATAGAGTGAACGTACCTGTATGGTCCAGTGGACCCGATCTTTAACATCTCACACATACTTCTACATCTATGAACCCTAGGAGGTCCATACTCACTTATTTTGTAAGATACATTTCTCATTTATCTATTTCATATACTTTCATCTCTTCGTTGACCATAATACATAATTATTACTAGTCACATCATAAACGTTTTCATATGTATATTCGTTCTTTTCTTTTATTAGTAATTCCTACCAATAGATGCTCATTACTTATCAAATCATTTCCAATTGCTTTACTTATACATAATTATTAATAAAGACTCAATATACATTCTTTTACTTCATAACTTTATAATTATGGTTCATTATTACAGATTCCATAATCACTTAAGTTTATCCTATTTACTTCCAAAATCATCAACCATACTAGACATATTCTAGTATCACATTATACCTACTTTCTTATCATTTTCAGTCACTATCTTTACCAAACATTTATTAATAAAGACGCATAAAAATATCATATGTATTTTCAAAACTCTTACTATGTACCCAGTTTAAAAGTCTCATGTACTCACCTTAGCAATGCTTTCCAATTCGCGTTTATCAGCACGAATCCTTGCTTCCCGCCTTTTGAATAACTCCAACATATAGGTCTTTGCAACCTATCAACATAATAATCACATTTCTAGTTATCCTTAATAATTAGATAACACATAATTTCTAGCATCATCTTTAACCACCAAGTTCATCCAACTTGGTGAAAATCCCAAAATCTTAGCTCCAAGGTTTCACCAACGAAACCCAAACCCAACCATAACCCAAGGTCAACATCATTAGTCTCCAATATTAGTCTCATAACACTAATTAGTCACCAACACCATTTTCCCCAAATTTTGGTGACATTCAAAACCCTAGGTTTAACCAATCTTAAGATTCTTACAAATCTTAAGCATACCCTTGTTCTCTTTGTTAAAAAAAAAACCATATATTAAGTGTATACAACCTTTATTCAACCATTACTCACAAACCCAAGAACTAGGGTTTCAAATCCAAGCTTACAATCCATAGATCTAAAGCTACAACTACAAAGGAGTGAAGATTTACCTTGATCTTCAACAATGGAAGCAAAATCACTTGATTTGGACCCCAAAATCAGCTCCAAACGATCTCTTCCACTCAAAATATGTATAAGAACTCTAGAGAGATAGTTAGGGTTTCAAGTTTGGCATTTAATGGCCAAAACCCGAATTTAATGTGTTCCAGGCGACCTTGAGCGCTCGACCACCACCTTGTCGCGCGCTCGACACGACCAGAATGGTTCTCGACCCCAGATACTCGCGCCCCTCGACAACCTCTCGCGCCCCTCGACAACCTCTCGCGCCCCTCGACAGAAGTACTCCCGAACGTGACACGGGTTCTGTCCAAATCGGGATTACTCTGCACCTCGCTCGCGTGCTCGACAGACCCCTGCTCGCGCGCTCGAGCAGCTGGTTACCTTATGTTCGATTTTTCTTGCTGATCTGGTCTAACTTTCGACCCGGTTTCGTCCATAACTTTCTCATACGATGTCCAAATGACACGAAACCAATTTCCACGTGTTTTAAATGATTTATCCTTATTTATAATATTTTTCAATAATTTATTCGGTTCATAATTTCGGGTCGTTACACTGACTGTGTGTTAACCAATTGCTCTAAATAATACTTTGTTTTACAACAAATAAACAACCAATACTAAATAGAAAACATATTGTATCGAACTTTCCATGTATAAGAAAAAAAGCATTTAAGATAACAAATTCAGTATGAAACGCACAATCAAAATCAAGACCAAACATTTAAACCAAATCTATACTACTATTAAAGCATTTAAGTCTGTAATATTAGAAGGTCTTAATCTCTCATTCTACTTTGAGAAATATCTTAAACAAGACAAAATAATAAAAACACATCTTAGGTGAATCGAACCCGTGACCACTTGGGACTTAAGCGTGTGTGTTAACCACTTCAACTACTTGATTATTTTAATTTATTTCAAATACTAATAAATATAAAAAGGCCCATATATACTTCCACAAAAAAAGCCAATTTCGGATCTGATCCTACCAGTAATAAAAATGTCCAATTTACTTCAACTTTCATTTTTTTACTTGTCGTAGATAACAGGAAATCAATAAAAAGCATATTATTCTATGCCCCACTACATACTACCATCACTAATATCGGCACCCACCATCACTACGCACCAACACTCATCCCCATCGCTATTACCACCAGGCCCACCACCACCGTTACTGTCGTCACTTCGAAATATAGTTACGGGTACCCGCCGCCGCATTGCGCGGGTACCCTCCTAGTATTATTAATAAGTTTTAGTACCATCATTTCAAATAGAATGTTAACCAAATTGGAAAATTTTAAAACTCGCTATTTCAAAGTAGTGTATTTAGGGATGCAAATTTGACCAGCGGGTTTGGGCACCCGCGGGTACCCGAGTCTTACGGGGCGGGCATTACCCGTATAAGCGGGTAACGGGTCGGGTATGGGTTTAAATTTCATACCCGAGAGCGGGTACGGGTCAGGTACGGGTTTTATAATACCCGCACCGTTTATACCAGACCCGAATATATATATTAATGTGTAATTTTTTTAATACATGTTTAGCCTACTAGTCACTTCTCAAAGTTAGCTCAACTCTTAGGGGGCGTTTGGCTCGACGTAATCCTCCATAATGTAATTAAATTCGGTGGGAATTGAATTCGGTTGGAATTGAATACGGTTACGCGTTTGGCTACAAAAGTTTTGAGTCGGAATTCAAATCAATACTTTTGCTTAAATGACAAAAATGCCCCTCTTGGAATTGAAATATAGTTATGTCAAATGAAGAAAAAAAATACCCTAAACCCTAACCCTAACCCTAAACCCTAAACCCAAACCCTAAACCCTAAACCATAAACCCTAAACCATAAACCCTAAACCTAAACCCTAAACACTAACCCCTAAACCCAAACCCTAAACCCTAAACCCTAACCCCTAAACCCTAACCCCTAAACCCTAAACCCTAACCCCTAACCCCTAACCCCTAAACCCTATCTGCCCTTTTATAAAAAACCCTAAACCCCCAAACACTAACCCCTAAACCCAAACCCTAAACCCCGTATACCCTAAACCCTTTTTGTTTAAGGAATTGGAATATAATTATATCAAATGACAAAAATACCCTTTTTGTTTAACATCAAATGACAAAATACCCCTTTTGTTTTTTAAAAACCATATCATAGATAGAGATGCAAACGAGTACGAGTAGTAGCGGGTACTGCAAAACCCGTACCCGACCCACTATTCCCATACCCGTACCCGCCCCGTACCCGGTCAAATCCTCGTCGGGTTCGGGTAGAAAAATCCCCACCGGGTACGGGGAACCCGACGGGTACCCGTTCAATAAAAAAATTTAAACAAAATAGCTAAAACATTTAATACTCTTAGTTCGTTCACACTTATTTCGTTGAATACGTAATGGACTAACGGGAGACGGGCCATATTTTAACCATTGCGTATTGAATGAAATAAGATTGAACGAACTAAGAGTATTAAATGTTTTAGCTATTTTGTTTAATTTTTTTTATTGAATGGGTACCCGTCGGGTTCCCTGTACCCCGGCGGGGATTTTTCTACCCGAACCTGACGGGGATTTGACCGGGTACGGGGCGGGTACGGGTATGAGAATAGCGGGTCGGGTACGGGTACAGGTACGGGTTATGCAGTACCCGCTATTACCCGTACCCGTTTGCATCTCTAAGTGTATTTGACATTTATTTTTTTAAATAAAACTAGCTGGTACCCGCGCAATGCGGCGGCATGTACCCTATTAACTATGTTTTGTAGTAGTAGTGATAGTGATGACAAGCAGGAGTGTTGGCGCTGGCAATAGATGAGAGTATTAAGAGCAACAACAAATATAAATGACATCAGTTTTGAACCACTTTCCATAATCTAATTACAATTGTATTAATTGAAGGATGAGTTTTTCTAACTCATGTTTTAAAGGCATGATATTAGAAGCATTGAATAAGCTAAAACATTCCTATTATTATGAATAATCAGGACTTGTTCAAGGTAGTCCTTCAGCCTCCACTCTCCAGCAACGACTGAAGTGTACCATCTTCACCTTTACCACCAAAATACCATGACCCGTTTCTCCACCTACGAGTCAAGTATATATAGTAGTAGCACAGATATGGCAAGATCCATATTCCATACTTCCAATCCAAGTAAATTTTTATCATACATACCTCCTTAACATTAACACCATTCGTATGGCAAACTGGGCAACTTTTAAATTTAACTCTTGAGCAGCTTCTTGAATCTGAGCAGAATCTTCACGAGTACTGAAAATTAATTGTAAATCCATCAAGTTCTTTATGGTGATCACAAAGAAGTTTAACTAACTTTGTACCCTTTAATCCACACCTTATCCCAATAACCTTTATGGTTCCATGATTTTGTTCTTTGTTTTTTTCATCCCAATTCGAGAAACTTAGGGTTTACACAATCAACGTTGCAAATACCAGATCTCGGGAGTTCTTTAGTTGCACCAGATAACCGTATTGCCTGCCAAAATATATGTCAACCATGAAAATTGAAACATCAAGTAACTATATTTATAAGTTAAGAAAGTGATTTTGGGAACGAACCCTGTGGCAATATCAAGTAACCGTGAATTTATGTAAGATTATATGTATTATATACATCATACTATATCAGCTTTGAATTATATATAACCTTACTAAATATCGCACAAGTTAGATTGCATTGTCTCTAGTGGTTAAAGATTCTTTTGTAGCGTCCGACTTGTTGGTTGAAATTTCCTCAAATGCATTTTCCTCAACTACCTTGCACATCTGCAAATGACAATAATAAATGACAAATTACAGCCGAAAGAAATAATCGGGATTTCTAAACTACCGTTCCTTCGAGAACTGCAAATTACATAATTCATAAAATTGAAATACTAAACGAATTGAAGCATAAAATTAAAACCTTCAGTTGCTTTAAAAAGCAAACATAAAGAAATGAACATTATGCCTAAAAAACCCTAAATCTGTAATGAGTTGTGAGTTCCAACAAAACCTGCTTTTCCACTGCCCGATTTGCAAAACGGTTGATTATCCAATTCCCCAATCTGTACCAGAAGGACTTCATTACAGCATCTCAATACTTGCAAGAAAAAGAGCTGCAAATAAGTTGTGAATCAGTTCAACCTAAAACAAAATCACCTCTAAATTTTAAAAAAAAATGTTACATAATTTTTAATGGTCAAACAAGGGTTGAAGGTAACATTGAAATTGAAACTACCAGTTCATAATCTTACTTGTTCAAGAATATGTTGGGCAAGATCAATAGTTGATTTCATTACCCTGTATGCATTAAGCTAATTTTCAAGCCTCTTCCCTCCTCTGATAAGCCCTACACACACCTCTATAATTTTGGCAATTGTGTAACCACAAGAAATATACATAGTTGACAACATTTATGTTCCGCACTTCTGCTAGTATACTATCTGCATTAATTTAAATATTTCTAAACAACCTGGACGTAAGTATACTCCAAACACCAAAATGAAAGTAAAATTTTGTTAATGAAAAAAACAAGTGAAAAGATACCACAAAAAAGAGAAAATGATAAACCAAATATTACATGCCCTTGATTTCACAATTTATGTGCTACACGATGTGTTGTAAATAATGGTAACTTGAATTGCGTTTTGATTTCTTAAACACCTAACTCAACTGCATCCTTGGCTTCTTCGATCAAATCTGCTGCAATATTAAATCTGGTAGGAGAAGAAAAACCAATTGATTAATAATAATATAATAATAATAATAATAATCTGACTTTTTAATCCTCTAGTCCATGTATATGTAAGAAGTTTTAAGTGCAGAACCATGCATAAAAGACTTCTCTTCTTCACTTTCTAGTGATGCTATTTTGCCTAACAAGTCCTTGGTCGTACCCTTCCCGTCACCAGCATTCTTTACGAACAAAAGATAAAAAAATTGGGAAACAAATCAAGTGTCGTAAATAACTCGTAAGTTTTAAAATAAGCTAGAGAGGTACCTTTCATGACAGATTGGATCCACTAAACTCGACATAAATATCTGAATCGTTGTTATTCATAACCCAATTTTTACCACGAAGAATGAATGGCATGCTCGCAGAACTACCTTCTGTAATTTCTAATTCAAATTTCTAAATTTGAAGGTTTCTTGGATGTAGTTTCACTAACTTCCGAGCAAAGCAACTTCAGTTGGGGATTTAAGACCTCATCATTGGGATACTTCATACTTGCCGGAAACTACATACAAATACGGCTCCAGATCGAGTGGGGTTAAGTGTACGCTGGTCGGGGACGGGATTGGGCGGAGGGTTTCGGAGTACGGGGGCGTTTGGCTCAACGTAATCCTCCGTAATGTAATTGAAATCGGTTGTATTTGAATTCGATTGTAATTGAATTGGGTTGTAATTGAATACGCTTACGCGTTTGGTTACCAAAATTTTGAGTTGTAATTCAAATCAATACTTATGACTTTTTTAAAAAACTTTTTAAAATTTTTTTTCAATATTTTATTATTTATTATTTTTTTTATTTCTTTTATTTTTTAAATTTTTTTATTATTTGTTTACATTTTAAAAAAATCAAATAGTTTTTATTTTTTTATTTTTTTTCTAATTTTTTTAAAATTTTTAAAATTTTTTAATTTATTAAAAAAAAATTAATTTTTTTTTTTAATTTTTTTAAAATTTTTAATTTTTTTAAAAAACTTTTAAAAATTTTTAAATTTTTTTTTAAAATTTTTAAATTTTTGAAAAAAAAATTTAAAATTTTTTAAAATTTTTTAAAAAATTTAAATTTTTTTAAAATTTTTTAAAAATTTGTTAAAATTTTTTAAAATTTTTAAAAATTTTTAAAATTTTTAAAATTTTTTAAAATTTTTTTATAATTTTTTAAAATTTTTTTATAATTTTTTAAATTTTTTTTAATTTTTTTTAAATTTTTTAATTTTTTTAATATTTTTAAATGATTTTAAAATCTGAAGCATATAAGATATTCAAATTTGTTACTTTACTAAATGATCGTAATTGAATTCTTAGGGTGTTTGGACGGATTTCAATTACAACGAATATCGTAATTCGAAATTACGTCGTAATTGAATTACGAAAAAAATTGGTCATCCAAACGTCTTCCGTAATGTAATTGAATTACAATTACGGAAGATTACGTCAAAACAAACGGGGACTTACAATGAAGAGAATGCAAAGGGGAAAAGAGAATATGCCCAAAAATGGTTCAATCTAAAGAACCCGTTTAATACCAAAGAAACCTTTCAATGCCCAATACAGTTCAATACCCAAGAAACCTTTCAATGCCCAATTCAGTTCAATACCCAAGAAACCTTTCAATGCCAATATAGTTCAATACCCAAGAAATCTTTCAATGCCCAAGAAAGCATCGAGGGAAAAGGTTGACATTCAGTAGCATTTAAGTATTTTCATGTTCATATTAGAATCGTGATGCGTTGTAGCTTAGCTGGTAAAGTCACAGTGTCCACAACTTGCAGGTCTCGTGCTCGATTCTAGGCAATTGCATAGTTTTTTAATAGACAAGGATAGTGAAATAGGATCCATCGCCTTGGAATAGGATCAAAGAGGATAGAGTGAGTGGAATATGTAGGCGGTGGTAAACTCCTCTTTTCGGTAGTAGAAGGGAAGCTCGTCCTCTTATTGTTTGTGTCAATACTAAACTTCGTCAGTCTGGTTGAACAGCCTCCCAATGAGAGCGAGCCACAGTTTTCCGGCTTTTTTCGAGCTTAAAAAAGGCTTTAATTATTGTTTATCCGTTCAGGTTTTCTTCATTTATTGTTCCATTTCATCTATGCGGTGTGATTTCTGGCTTCTGTTATATTTTTTTATTTCTTTCTTTTATTTTTATTCCTTAGAGAGGTATTTTTCAGTTGGAGACTGGGTTTTCTTGCGATTCCAGCCCTATACTATAGGCTTTTCCATAGCTGCTAGACAAAAAGACCCAGCAAGCAGTGTATTCTCCTCGTATCTGGAAACTTAGGTAAGTTTTTTAAAAGAGTTATAGTTATTATAACTATAGAAAAACGTATCTCATTTAGCTCCTTCATGCCTATTAGAATATAACTACTTATTTTGGTTTTGGTGGCTTCAACTATAACCGCAGCTCTCTTTATTGGTCTGAGGAAGACTTATTATAAATTCATTGAATGAACAATTAAAAAAAGAAATCTTTCTGTGAGATTCCAGGTATTCTATAGTTCCTTCCCGCGTCAATTGCCAATTCTTGGTCATTGAGCAGGCGCATAATTTTAAAAATGGTAAGTGTGTTGGCTGAATTTTTAGCCTTTCTAATTTGAGAAGAGGTAAACTCTTTATAATATAGTAGAGATGTGCGTGACGATAGAAACTTTCAAAAGAGAGCGAATGGGCCCATGCCCGCCCTTTGCGGTACGTAGAGACGGAGTTTTGTTTATATGTGGACGCAGGTGCACCGTAGCTAGCCATGTGTTGCTTCCATTACACTACGCAGGTCTCCTATGTGTCTCTCCTTCGTCTTCTTCCTCACCTCAATTTGAATGCATAATTAACTGTTAAACACTTCAATTCACGTTCAAAAACACTCCACAACAATGAATATACTAACCCTAGCCCTAGCCGCCGGTGCCGGAGCATCGACAGGGTCTATAGTCACCGATTCAAACGATATTGAGTTTGGAAACCCTATGTGGTTTGTTTACGCCGGAGTTTCGTGCATTCTTGTACTCTTCGCCGGAATTATGTCCGGTTTAACATTAGGATTGATGTCGCTTGGAGTTGTTGATCTCGAGATACTTCACAGGAGTGGGACGAATAGAGAGAAGAAACAAGCAGGTAGCATTTTAAGCTATTGCGATTTTCAATATTGAATGATCATTTCTTAATTTTGATGCAATTGTTGAAGATATAATACGATTCACCGTTACAATATTTGATGTAGCAAGTCTACCTAACACATCGTTATGCGTGTTAGGTAGAATTTGTGCTAAATATAGGTGTTCGTACAATCATTAGAATTAGCTAAAGGATAAGCTCTCAATTCGACATACAGATGTTTTATCGTTGATTTTGATTAGAACTTACACAATTTGGTTAAAATTCCGTACACAAGCGAGCTTCATGTATGGTTCATAACATCTGATTTTGATGCCAGTTAGAACATGTTGAGCTGTAATGCTGTATCGCATGCAATAATTGATTAGGTAGCTCAATTTTGCAATACATGTGATTATTATGTTACTCGTGTTTTGTAATCTTTATTATAATAATGAACATGCTATTACTCTCTGTGCATTTCTGTGGTTTTTTCACTTTGTTGTCTCAAGCATCTTGTGAGTAATGACTGTTATTTGTTTATTTACTTCTTCTGCAGCTGCTATTCTACCTGTTGTCCAAAAGCAACATCAGCTGCTTGTGACATTGCTTTTGTGTAATGCTGCAGCCATGGAGGTGAGTTCAAAACTAGTATTTATTTTATTTGTTGATAACAAATTATAATTTTAATTGGTTCATATGGTAGCATGTTTACTTATTGCAGGACAAATTGTCAGCATTTATGTATGAAGTTTCATAGTTTCACAAATACCTCAGTATATGGACCCTATGGCCCTTTTTGTTTCAGTTTCATGTGGAGTGAATGCATATCGACCCTATGGCATTCAATTAATTGTACAAAATAATTTTACAATGAGAAATGTTAGACTAAAGAATTATTGCATAACACGATAACTTAATTAGCAAAAATAATTGTTCATTATTCTTTTAAAATACTTACAATTCGACTCCCGAAGCATCAATTGGTAGTAAATACCATAACGTTAATTTCCTACATTTTAAGTTTAGTTATACACAATAGAGTTTTGTGTTTTACATGTCATCCTGCAAGTCTGGTGAAATATGTATCTAATGTTATATACTTATCTATAATATATATTAATATTTATTAATTGTCATTTAAATCCCTACAGGCTCTTCCAATTTACCTGGATAAGATTTTTCATCCAGCTGTTGCAGTCTTGTTGTCTGTGACATTTGTGCTAATATTTGGAGAGGTATTTATTCTGTTATTTTATTTCTAAAATAAGATATTTTTATATAATAAAAATTAAAATATATTATAACAGGTAATTCCACAAGCAATATCAACAAGATACGGACTTGCTGTTGGTGCTAATTTTGTAGGGCTTGTTCGAGTTTTGATGATCATTTGCTTTCCTATTGCTTATCCTGTTGGAAAGGTATTTTCTTGCAAGTTAATTTTAATAGATAATTATGCAAATAATTTAATTTAATCACCTTTTAAATTTTCTGTAATCAATTTGGAAAAAGTTTACCAGCATCTAATATTAGAGTTAATGATTTTTAAGGTCTTAGATGCTTTAATCGGGCATAATGATACATTATTTAGGCGGGCCCAGTTGAAAGCCCTTGTCTCCATTCACAGCCAAGAGGTATGTCTTCTTAATTAGTCTTTTATGACACAAAATTACAAATTATAATTTTGAGTAAATTACATAAATCGTCTCTGGGTGGGTTGTATGAAATTTTGAATTTCATCCCTCGACTTCTTTTATTACACATATAGTCCGTATTTTTGAAACTTGTAACACCAACGGTCCCTAAAGCAAAAAAGGTTGTTAAGTTTTTACCTTTTAGTGACCATTGAGGTTACAAGTCATAATTAGGGATCGTCCGTGTAATATAAATCGTGGGACGAATTCTACAATTTCATACAAATTACATGGATGATTTATGTAATTTACTAAAATATTTGCCTATATCAGCACACAACTAAGAATACAGTTGCAGCTCATCAAAATCTAATGCATTTGTACTCTCCTTTTCTGTTTTTTTTTTTTAATTATTTTTTTTAGGCTGGTAAAGGGGGTGAACTTACACATGATGAGGCTACAATCATAAGTGGAGCACTTGATTTGACAGAAAAGGTATTCTCTACAGTAAATATATAAGTGTATAATTTATGTTACTTATGTATCTTGTAGAAAGCCAAGTCTTTTAGAATAGGCTATCATTTATTCATTTATTATTATCTATTTATTTTGGAAAGGCATGCAATTTTTTTATTAAACAAGATATTAATAAAAAAAACAAATATTTTAAGCAAATATTACCATATTTTTTCTTGTTTTTGGTTGATATCTTTTAAATTTAAAAGGCCCGAGCCACTCGTTTGTCTGATGCCACATTCAAATCTACTTGATTAACCCTAAATCTACTTGATTTGCGAGTCAACTCAGTGAGTTGAGCTCTGAGTGGCTCAAGTTAGTTACATGTGTTTTGTTTGGTTGCATTTGGCTAGTATGTTTTTGTTAAATAGGATGATGTCATCAAGATAACATACGGGAATCTTTGCAGACTGCAAAAGAGGCAATGACACCTATTGAATCAACATTCTCACTGGATGTTAATTCAAAATTGGATTGGTGAGTACCACTACTGATTTTTACTACATTTCCTTTTATTTCTTATTTAATTATTATTGTTTTAAATGTACCTGATATTTTATAGGGAAGCTTTTGGAAAAATCCTTGCTAAAGGCCACAGTCGTGTTCCTGTTTATTCTGGGAACCCAAAAAACATCATTGGACTCCTACTGGTATGCTTGTAAAATCTAGATTGTTATTGACATGATATATTTTCTGTTGTTATATTTGACAAATTATTTATAAAAAGTTGTGAAAGCTGGACCAAAAAGTGATTTTGGGTTAACCCAACCGAGCCCGACCCATTTTAACCCAATACCAGTTTGACACATGTTGCCACCTTTACAATATAGTGTCCCAAGTCCCAACTTTTATTTTAATAATTTTTTTAAAATAGCATTGATTTTTTTTTAATTATAAAATTGAATTTTTATTTTGTATTTTTTAGGTGAAAAGCCTGCTGACTGTTAGGGCAGAAACAGAGACTCCAGTTAGTGATGTATCCATTAGAAAAATTCCAAGGCAAGTTTGTATTTATTTAATCGTGTGTCTTTTGGGCCTAGTTTTAAAAACCCGGTCGAACTGGAATGTAGCCAGTCGGAATGAGCCGGTTAGATTGATGGTTATAGTTTGGTTAGAAGTCAGAACCAGCCGGTTGGACATAAAAACCCCGGTTTAACCGGAAAAAGCCGGTTTTTCTATAAAAAATTAGATAAATAAAATAGACATGGAATTTTTATATAGGTTTTGGAAAATTTTTGATTTTTCTATGGTATTTATTTTGTATTTTTCTAGCTTTGTTGGCATTTGTACAATATCTACATAGTTATTGCATCATAAATACTCAACATTATCATTGGGTTCAACCGGCCGGCTAATCCATCCCGAACGGTTCAACCTTATTTTGGACATTGGCGATTCAATGCAAAAACTGTTTATAAAACATTGCTTTTGTGCCTAGTTTTATGCTTCTTGATCAATAAATGGATAAAATTCCATTTAAACTGAATCTGGTAAAAAAAATGCTGAATGACGAGAAAACTCAACTTTTTTATTTTCGATAATATTTTACTTTATAGAATATAAAAAGTAAACAATGGTATTTTGGTTTATTAAAAACTTTAGACAGACTAGAATAGAAGAGAAGAGAAACATCCTAAATTTCACTAATTTTATCATTTTATGTTCTAGGGTTCCGGCAGATATGCCATTATACGACATCCTTAATGAATTTCAAAAAGGTGGCAGTCATATGGCGGCTGTAGTCAAAGTCAAAAGTAAAGACTATCCACCCGCCACCATTGTTGACCGGAAACGTGTGGAAGTTGTTGACCGAAAATCGACAGTTGTTGGTGAACGAAAAGTAGTTGGGAAAAAGACAAAAGTTTATTCAGAATTTAATGAACCATTGCTGACCAAAGTTGAAGAAGAATCGGATATTGTGGTTAATATTGATAGAACTTCAAAACTGTGTGTGCAAAGTACAGGTGGCACAACAAAAAGTGTGAAATTTGTTAGTGATGATGTTGAAGATGGAGAAATTATTGGTATCATCACACTCGAAGACGTTTTTGAAGAGCTTTTACAAGTAATTTACTTAATCTTTTTTTCTTAATTAATGAGGTGGCAATTCGACCCGATTGTGTCTTATCTCAAATGGGTCAAGTAAAGAAAAAATAGCTAAAAGTTGAAACGGGTCAAACTGTCTTAAACTCTGAAAGTTGGCCAAAGACTATTTTTAATGCTTGTAGACTTTCTAACCAATTTTTTTTCAAACATTGGATAGTTATTAATGTTTATGTAACAATAGTTAGCGCATTAATTATTTATAAAAAAATGTCAAAAAAGTATTTACATGTCAACATGGCCCGTTTCAACCCAAACCCATTCTGACCCACTAAGTCGCTAACAACCTGTTCCCAAATCTTGTCACCTCTTACTAGGAGTTAGGTATGGTTTGATGTGTGAAATAGTCAATTAGTTTGAACTTTGAAGATTGTTAGAGTATGTGAAATAGTCAATCAGTCAAAATCTGGTTTGTTTTTTATTTACGAAATAATTACTTAATGCTAAAAAAAAAATATTTATTAGAAATTAATTAATGTTTATATACCAACACATTAAATAGTTTTGTTCACATGTTGCAGGAGGAAATTGTTGATGAAACTGATGTATACATAGACGTACATAAAAGGTACGGATTTCCGCATCTTAGTTCAGTTCTGCTTTGACTTTTAAGTCAACCCTAATTTGGTTTAAATCACTTTTAAAAAATGTTGCAGAATTCGAGTAGTAGCTGCTGCAGCTGCTGCTACATTTGTAGCCCGAGTACCAACAACTAGAAGGCTAACCGCTCAAAGACCCACAGTAAGTCAAAATATATTAGCGTCAAGTTTATTAATTTAATTTATTAATTATTTTGTTATATATATGTAATAAACTCCACCTATAAGTAGATATATTGCATATTCAATCTTGTCTATGTTATATACAACGTATGCGTATTTCAAAAAGTATAAAATGAGTAAATTCTTGTATGGGGGCTGGCCCGAAATGTATTTTGTCCAAAAATTTTTAAATAATTAGTATTCCATATATGATAACCAAAATAATATAATTTTATTGATATCATTTTTTGAATAAAATGATTTAGGGAATTTTATGCATTCAAAGGGTGATATGGGCCAAATTTAATACTCTTCATTTTAAGCTATAGTTTAAAAAGAATATGTGATTTACTTATTTACGATAAAACATAACCCGAAATAATCTAGGTATTTTTTGTTGAATTTTTCAGGGGGCGAAAGAAGACAAGGAGAAACCACCACGGTTGTAATGGTTGAATCGGAACATGCTCATTTGGAGCCTCTTCAAATGACGAAATAAAGCAAAATATATACTTAAAAAAAAAAAAACTTAAGAGCAATATTTTTCCTTTTTTTTGTTTTTACTATTTAGGTTTTGCAGAGAGACTAGACTATGTGTTCGTTGTGCCACGTGTTCTTAGTTAGTTACACGTTTTTAGGGTTTGGTAGGTAATGCTTTTGCTTTCCTCGTTTATGTTTTTAGAGTGATTGTAAATCAAAAGGTTGGTATTTCTCCATTGATGAACAATAGAGTTTAAATTTACAACTTACAAACAATAAACTTTAGATAAATGGACTTGGTCGTATTGACCAAAAACGATTTTGTTTGGTTTTGCCGGTTTAACAATTTGGGTTGAAAATTGAACAAAAGTAGTAAAAAGGCGAATGACGATAGTTCAAACTTTAAACCATTGTCATACAAAATCAGGCAATACCAATTAATCTTTGAACTACATATTAATATCTATTTATTTATTTAATTGTAATATATTATTAAACTTGTCCACTTTTTTTTATCAAACGGTATTCTCGTATATTAGAGCCTCCTTGGTAACTGTTTTTAACCTTTCCTTGACCATCATGTTTACATAGTGAAAGGATCAAACGTGTGACTTATAGGAGATCATTTCAGACGCGCTTATCTCTAGGTCATATTTATTAAACTAGTCCAATATTATATATAAATTCTCAAATGACCCAAATATGTGTCCACCTCATAAGTCATGACCGATAAAAACTTTTCTATTCAAGCCAAAAATTGAATTTACAAATGCATTAAACTTACTTGACATGAAGTCACACCAAATTATTAATCTTGACACTAAAACCATAAACTTTGTCAAAACTTCGAAACATTCCCCTTATCTTTCAAAACTTCAATATGTTTTCTAATTTGAATCGTATCATATCATTTGTTTTTTTTTATTAAGTCTCTTCTAACGCTTTCTGGATGTCTTCCTGCACGAGAAAATTGCAACGAATCAAACCATGCAAATGTTGGCCACGATAATCTTTTTTTTTATTATTAAATAAAAGTGAATAATTGTGTAATCTCTTTATACACTATCCCTTTTACTAATAATAACTCCTTAAATTGCGAAAACTATATTGTTACCACGATAATCATTTTTTTTAATAAAGCAATTTAGTAGGTTGTGTGCATATAAATACATTTTGGCTGACTTTCAACCCGTTTGACCCATTTAACCACTTTACCATTGAGCTAAATTTATAACTTTTTTTACATTTAACCATTATATATAACACAAATCAATTCATTTTTAAAGCAAATATATACCTCAATAGTCGATGGTTCGGTTCTTGACCCTATTCGTTTGATTACTTTTCCATTTCTACCAATTAAAAACTTTGTAAAATTCCATTTAACTGAAGTCCCCATAAATCCACCTCCATTAGCTTTCAAATACTTATACAATGGTGCTGCATTATTACCGTTGACTTTGACCTAATTCATTAAACAAGATAAACGTATTTAAACAAATGCTATTATGATTCATAACATTAAGATGAAAATTACATAAATGAATTAAAGTTTACTTTTCCAAAAATCGGGTACTCTGCACTGAATCTCTCACAGATAACATGAACTGTTTCTTCAACTGGCCCGGGTGCTTGCTGCATGAACTGATTACACGGAAATGCCAATATCTCAAAACCTGCAAAAAAATTCAAAAATCGGAACATCATTTCATTAACTAGATTATTTCATATAGTGAGCAGTTATTTGCAGAACCCAAATTTTAGGTAGAACCCAGCAGAACTCAATCTAAACCATTGATTTTCGAAATAAACGGATCATGGAAGACACATGAATGGATTTGATGATGTTTTTTATGCATGTATACATATAGTTTTTTGCGCATGTATGTTATTCATGTCTGTATACATAACTGTTATTTGTGCATGTATGTTTTTCATTATTTTTGATGTTTTTCTTATATTATATGTTTGATTTGAGTTAAATGTTATTGGTTCGCATATGTATTTACTAAATTCTGATTGGCTTAGACGAGTTTTGCTGGGTTTTACCTAAAAAATGAGCTCTGCAAATAACTCGGCCCATTTCATATATATACATGATAATTAATTTACTTACAACTACTATTTACATGTTCCTTGAAACGTGATTATGTTGGCAAAATGACAATGTTAATTAGAATTGTAAGAAAATCATAATTAGTTTTCAAAAAGTTTTTCAATAATATCACGGAAAACTTTTCCAACAGATATAATAAATGCATTGTGTGTTACCTTTATCCTTGTATTTCCTGTACAGGTTGTTAAGTTGTGTGTAAGTCGGATTCGCTAAACTACTGTTAACATCATACCAAACAAACGATCGATCAGAAATAGATCCGTTCAAATGCATAATTCAACAAATCAGACCCTAAATTAAGAAAAATGAAACACAAATTACGTAATTCGAAACAATAAAACTACCATTTGAGAGCAACATTGATGATTAACAGAACTTTGCCTTTATAGATGCTAAGAACAACGTCATTTCCTTTGCTATCCTGCATCTCAGAAATAATTATTTTCAAATTCGCATGAACCTGGATTGAAATTTGAAGATCGAGACATTTAATTGAGAAAAAGGGGGAAATTTGGAATTCGGAATACCTTGACTGTGAAATCATAAACTGATGATGAATCATGAAGAGATGCAGTAGCTCCCATATTCGGATTTATTGGATGATTTTTTGAAGAAGAAATTGATGATTGATCATTTTTAGGAGGGAATAATGAAAATCATCCCCAATTCTCCCGCTGGTTGCGAATCATACCTTCATCTGTATATTTTTTCTTCTTATGGAAATAGACGGTTAACAATGTTCTTTCAAATATTTTATAAGTAATTAATTAATACCATAAAAACCAACATAGAAAGAAAAAAAATATTCTCCTGAATTGTCTTGACTAAAATAACATGATAAGTTCTTATGAGATTTTGAGTTTAAAGGGGAAATATTGCATTATTCGGCTTCATTAACCACCTTAGCTAATTGGACGTTTGAGGTTCATTTTTAGAATTGTTTAAAAAATAAGCATCAACCTTACAAAATATCATTTTCCAATTAATATAAGATATTAAATGTGTAAATAATATCCCATGCTAAATAGGATATCGAAATGAGCTTTTCGAACAAACTTTAATGTAGAGTTTATCATCAACAAAATAATAGAATAACAACCGATATGATTTGACCATGTCAAGATAAAATCACAAATAAAGTCATTTAGGAGAGTTAAAACTCTGACAATCAATTGCTCAAGGAGAAGTGGTATACCAAACCTTATGTAGATGGATGTCATCTGAATTCAAAGATCTTGGCTTGAATGCATACATGCCCTCTGATAAGGACTTTTGGGGACTAGTATCGGGACAGTTGTATACGAAGGTACCGTACTCTCTCACCTATAGAGCAGTGACTTATAGGATAGATATGAGACTTATACTTACATTTTTATGAGCATCTTGATATACAAGATTGCATAATTTATATGCTTGCATGGTTATATGCTTATTTCTTGATTGATGCTTTTTCGGTTGATACATTTTTTTTACACATTTACATGTTTTTTCATACTCACCAGACTCTACCGCATACATGTAATGTAAACATACTTGCATGTATATACTTGTGTACATTTTCATAGGCGTGCACATACATCCTCGCATACACTCATATTCTCTCAATCACATTTTACCATATGCCGTTCTTGAAGCAGTCTCTTTACCTTCTGGTAGATGTATGAGTATCTACATCCTACCTTCCCTATACATCTCATTTGAAGGGATTAAATATTGTTGTTGTTAGTTAATGTGGAATTTGGCATCATCTACTCCAAACATGACATGTATAAATCATGTATCTAACTAGTCTAAGATGTTGAAAGGTTGCCCGACGTATATCCCAATCCAAACACGATATGTTTACTGAAAGTGTTGCAACTCGACCCATATACACACAATCCTACGTGTTTATATTCGACTAGTTATTTTCATATATCATATTAATGTCAATTATTAATGTTAAAGAATATCAATTTTTGTACCATAATGATGTACACTACTTATATTTGCCACACACCACCAATTAAGACTTGGTAGTGTTGTGCTTAGGATTCATTAATCTTGTACAAAAGTATCTTTAGGTCATGTTTGGAAAAGCTTATTTAATGGGTTTTTAAGCTTATTAGCTTATTAAGCTCTAAAATCACTCTATTTTTCGAGCTTAATAAGCTAATAAGCTTAAAAGCCCCTTAAATAAACTTTCCCAGACATGACCTTAGTAGTATATGACAAAATTAAGTGGTGTACAAATAAAAGTCTTAGAAAACAATATTTTATTATAAGAAATAATAAAAGTGGGCCCTCAAGGCTAAGCCCATCATGAACAGCCCATAATAATTTAAGGCCCACACGAATCCTGCCGGACTGCACAATTTATCACCAGTCCATCATCATAATACATGACCGATTACGAGTCGGTAGGCCACGTGCTGTATGCACTCTTATCATGAGCACCCCTGCGCACAATAGCATCACTCCCTTCAATAAACCAAATTCATATCTGTTTCTCTTCCACAGAACCCACACAAACCCCCCTTTCTTCTTCCCAATTCGTAATTAGGGTTTCATTTTCTCACATAGTGACAGTTGACAATTAGGGTTTTCGTGTTCTGAGTCACTTCTTTAGTCCAATAATCCTAATTTTATCCTCAAAAATTAGGTTTTTGTCAACGAATTCAAAGTTCAACTCTTGTTTATGTTGCCAATTGATCGCTCAATGTCTGTATTTCGTTATTCGGTCGTTAGGAAACCCTAGCGAGTTCGAAGCCGCTTGCTTTGTAGCGAGCGATTGTGCATCAGTTACAGTGGAAGATTAGTCGATTAACTTCATAGTTTTTTGGTTTCGTAACGTATGGTTTCGATTTGATTGATTGCGGCAGTAGGTTTGTTTTCTCGTGTTTCGTATGGCGCCGAATCGGAGAAAAGGTGCCAGTAAAGCCGCCGCCGCCGCTGCCGCTTGTCGGAAGTGGAAGGTCGGCGATCTTGTTCTTGCTAAGGTGAAAGGCTTTCCTGCTTGGCCTGCTACGGTATGATTTTCGATTTCTTTAATTTTGGGAATATTGTAGAGTTGAGGTCAACTGATTTGCATATTAACTTAGGGTTTTGTTAGACTGATCCATGTGTTAAATTCTATTTTTGATTTGTGGAATTATCTGGAAACTGATGTGTTTGGTTTCTTGTAATTTCATATGTATATATAATTTTATCAGGACAATATCGGGAGCATGAATTTTGTGCTTATTGTAAATCGATATGCTTATTGCAGGTTAGTGAGCCCGAAAAATGGGGATATTCTGCTGATTGGAAGAAAGTTCTAGTCTTTTTCTTTGGAACCCAACAAATGTAAGTATACTTTTGGGAATTTATTATGTAGATTGTGTGACTTCAGATCTAGTTTTGATGCTGATCTCAGCTATGCAATCTCTTACGAACTTATGTTATTATAAGAAATCATCATTTAGATTACAGGATTGGGTAGAGATAATATAATATAATATATGTTTAGTAGCCAAGTCTGTGCTCAGATAATTTTTTGGAATAATTAAGTGAAGTTACATGTTAATGATGCTTGTTTTTTGCATAGTTTCTGAAGTTGCTAGTTGGTTGGACTAATCGGTCTAGGTGGGGCCTAGGTGGATAGGATCTTTCTATATGTAAAATATTATAAATATTGAAATCATATGTCAAAGCTCACATATATTATACTTCAAAATTTCAAATATACATGCTTAACTACAATTTGTAAATAAAAAATTAATTTCAACAACAGTACATACAACACAAATGAATTTTTAGCTATTTTGACCGCCTAACCCCGATTTTGACCATGTTTGAGTGCCGTGACCGCCCTAGACCTCCATTTGACCACCTACTGCATGAAATGTCTGATTATGGGTTAATAGGTGACTTCTGAAATAGAGGATTTTTGCATGATTTGGTCATAAGATTAATAGACTAGATGGAGGCTTTATTACCATACTGTTGAATGAAACCCTAGGTAAATTCTTTTGAATGGGTCGAATTAGGTCATGTTTTATCATCGATGGGTCCAATGGCCCGAAGTGTATTTCTGTTGCATCAAACCAATTTCTTCAGAACTTGAGATTTTTATTGTAAACAATAAAGCTTTTCGTGATCATGTTCGACTAAACTCTAACATTTGTAGAAAGGTCAACCTGGCCCGTTTTCAACCTGCACAAAATCATCTCTTTTTAACCTCTTACCTGACCCGACTGACCCACCCCCTTTTGCCACCTCTAATATTTTATTAACTTCAGTAAGAAGAAAACCTTTTCAACTGTATCTAGAAAGCATATGAATTGCCACTACAAAATGGGCATATTATTCTTTTTATCCGAAAGTCACTCAAGAATTTTTTTTTATTCGAAAAAAATTTAATTAAATTTTCTTGAGTGACTTTTGATGTGATACAACACGTTCACTACAAATGTTAAATGGTCATTTAGGAATATTTTGTTATGAAGCTGTAGGTTTTGATGTGTATACATCATGTTAGATTATACAAATATTAGTAGTAGGTGAATCTTGTACAAACACACATTTAACCAACTAGCATCTAAATGTTTTAGGTATAATCGGCCATATTAGGCGCTAGGCTGTCAATGATTGCCAAAATCAGGGTTAGGTGGTCAAACTCGGGTTAGGCAGTCAAAATTGGTCAAAAAGTCAAGCATTGTAGCTAAAAGTTCATTTTTTTTGTTGAAATGAATATTTTTGTACAAATTGTAGTTAAGCATTGTTGATTTGAACTTTAAAGTATTATATCTGTTAGCTTTGACACATAATTTCAAAATTTATAATATGTTACATATAGAAAAATCCAATCCGACTAGACAGATTAGTAGCGCCTAACGACTTTAGAAACCTTCTAAATGTATTCAAATGCATAAAAGCATCATAAATCACTATATTATATAAGTTAGATTATTTCCATAATAATATAGTTTCTGTTATCATGTTTAGCACGTTATGTATTTTTAAGTTCTAAAAAAAGTTAAAAATTATGTTTACGGGCCAGCCCGACCCAACACAATCCTTTTGACCTATAGTTGAAGTTTAGCTGTTTGACCCGAACCCATTGAAACATTTATGCAGAGCATTTTGCAATCCAGCTGATGTTGAAGCTTTTACTGAAGAGAAAAAAAATTCTCTTATGAGTAAACGCCATGGTAAAGGTGCTGATTTTGTTCGTGCTGTAAGAGAAATAATCGAAAGTTTTGAGGAATTAAAAAAACAAAAAGAAACTGAAAATCTTAATTTAATTGATCAAACCGATTTAGCAACAAATGGTGTCAAATCAGAAGAATGTGTTGCAAATCTTGAGTCAAAAGACGACCCGGCTACACCTACTGTTGACCAGAACATACCGGAAACTTTGACCACCACACAAGAAGTTGAGAAATTGTCCCAGGGGCAAAATGGTAATTTGGCGGTCAAGAAAGCACCTTTACCAACTACATATTCAAGAAAGAGAAATTCAGTTACTCAACCATCATCAGCAAATGGTAGGGTGACATCAGCTCGAAGATCAAGAAGTTCGGTTAGAGCAGAATCTTGTAGAATCCAGACAGAAGATGTTGTAGTGAGTAACGGTAATGCATCGGGCCAAACGGGTCAAAGGCGGGCGAAACGGGTCAGGACTTCAACAGGTTCATCTAACGGGCTGGAAAAGGGTTCGAATGCAATCCCTGAAGAAAACGGGTCAGAAATTGTTACAGTTGATTCTGATATTAAAAGTTTTAATGAGGTTAATGAACATGATTATGACATGCAGTTGAGTCAAACACTCGAATTCCAAACGAAAACAGTTATTGTTAAGAAAAAAAGAAAGCCCAGTAGAAAACGGTCTATAAAAATCGAGCCCGTTCAGAATGCAGATTGTGAAGAAACGGTTGGGAATTATGTAAAGGAAGATGGTGATGAGCATTTGCCTTTAGTGAAACGGGCCCGTGTTCGAATGGGTCAAACCAAACTTGATGCTGAAGATATGATCACAGAAGGGAACTCGTTAACAGGTCGGGTAGAAATTAAAACCGAACCCGACCCATTTTTGTCGTTAAGAAAATGTACAGTTAATAAGCCTCCATTATGGGAAGCTAATAAAAATAAGAATTATGGGTCAGTTGATGGTGAAGCTGCTTTACCACCATCAAAACGGTTACATCGGGCTCTTGAAGCTATGTCTGCTAATGTTGCAGAAGATATACAAATGTCTCCTGGTGGGCCCGTTGCCATGAAAACGGTTATAAATGGGCCTATTTTAGTTGAAAACAAAGAAATCAAAGTTCATGAATCTGAAGTAATAGAATTGAGTTCTAATGGAATTTGTAGCAATTTAGCTCTGGTAGTTGACCAGAATGAGATTACAGTTGAAGAAGTCAACACATGTGGTCAACAATTTAGCCCGACACATGTGCAGCCTGTTGAAGTTGTTGATGATCAAGATTCTGTTACTGTCGAAACAGTAACGGGCCTGCAAAGCCCGAAACTTAATTCAGATTCTGTTGTTGAAACAGTAACGGGCCTGCAAAGCCCGAAACCTGATTCAGATTCTGTTGTTGAAACAGTTACGGGTCAGCAAAGCCCGAAACCTGATTCAGATTCTGTTGTTGAAACAGTTACTGGCCTTCAAAGCCCAAAACCTGATTCAGATGCTATTGCTGAAACAGTTATGGGCCAGCAAAGCCCAAAACCTGATTCAGAGGCTATTGCTGAAACAGTTATGGGCCTGCAAAGCCCAAAACCTGATTCAGAAGCTATTGCTGAAACAGTTACAGGCCTGCAAAGCCCAAAACCTGATTCAGATGCTAATGTTGAATCTGTTACGGGCCTGCAAAGCCCGAAACCTGATTGCAATGAGAGTGAAATTGAAAATTTGGTGGAAAATGAGGTTAATAAAAAAGATATTTCAGATGTTTCTGTTTCGGGTTCTGGAGTGAATTGTGGCCCGATATCGAGTAATTTGGAAAATGATGTTAATTTGTTGCATTCTTCTCCACAAAAAAACTGCAGTATTGTAGGCCCGTTTGAAGATGATGGAAATGATAATTCAATGTAAGTTAATATTTATTTTATATTTTTTAAATTTTTAATTAATAAATTTCTGTTACTGATTATTTGAGTTACATCACATCTAGTCTTCTACTAATTTCATAGTTTGAACCATCTTTGTTCTTAGACCGGAAGACACCGAAGAAACCAAAAAGTCAAACATGGAAATTGACCATTCTCCATCTCCGACCACCATGAAAAAGTCAAACATGGAAGTTGACCTTTCTACATCTCCAACTACCTCAAAAAAGTCAAACATGGAAGTTGACCATTGTCCATCTCCAACCACCGTGAAAAAGTCAAACACGGAAGTCGACCGTTCTCCATCTCCAACCACGGTGGAAAAGTCAAACATGGAAGTCAACAGGTCCCTATCACCAACCATCTTTGTTCTTAGACCGGAAAAAACTGAAGAAACCAAAAAGTCAAACATGGAAGTTGACCATTCTCCGACCACCATGAAAAAGTCAAACACGGAAGTCGACCGTTCTCCACCTCCAACCACTGTGGAAAAGTCAAACACGGAAGTCAACAGGTCTCCATCACCAACCATCTTTGTTCTTGGACAGGAAGAAACTGAAGAAACCAAAAAGTCAAACATGGAAGTTGACCATTCTCCGACCACCTTGAAAAAGTCAAACATAGAAGTTGAGCGTTCTCCATCTCCAACCACGTCGAAAAAGTCAAACGCGGAAGTCAACAAGTCTCCATCACCAACCACCATAAAAAAGTCAAACAATGTCAACCCGGGCCACGAACTTCCTCACTCCACCAAAGACAATTCGGGCCACCAAAAAAGTGAGTCAGGTACCCGGAAACCCTCTCCTCAGGCTGATGCGTATGAATCAACTGCCTCACGGGCCAGCCCACATAACACATCAATTTCCAACAATATTATTATTTCAGATAATAGTAATTTACTTGAAAACAATGACCGTTTTACCCCTGAAAAACCAAAACAAATTGATAACAACAGCAACAACAGATGGAACACATTATCTGAAGCAAATGCTGTTCTTGCTACATTTGAAGCTAGTCTTGGTTCATTAACAAGAACAAAAAAAAGTATTGATCGGGCTACACATATTGCTATTGATTGTGCTAAATACGGCATTGCTGTTAAGGTAATAATAATAATTAATAATAACTTAATTATATGAAGCTGTTGAGTAGGGCTGAAAACGCATAAAACTCAGATTTTATATAAAAATTACAGTTAATTACAAGAACCGTCCCTGTCGTTTGCTAAAAATTGCAGTTTTGGTCCCTCTTTGTTACTTTTTGCTATTATTGTCCTTGATCTTGATGTTTTCTTTCAATGGTGATCCCTTATCCATGTGAAATATGTCCAAATTCCCTATAAACGGTAAAAGGGTACTTTTGACATTTTAGGTGGATGAGGGACCAATATTGGAAGAAATAGCAACATCTATTATAAAGGAGTTGAAACCCATTTCTTTTTAAACCAACTTTTTTGGAAAGAAAACCCATATATAAAGGTGGTTGAAGGGTATAAATGTCAATATCACATTTAAATATTTAAAATAGAAATTTTAAAATCAATATTTTGAATGTAGGTAGTGGAAACTATTGCTCGCAGTTTGGAATCTGAATCAAGCTTACATAAACGAGTGGACTTATTCTTCCTTGTACATTCTATTGCACAGTTTTCTCGAGGGCTAAAAAGTAATTTTACATTCATTGGTTTGCCAGCTGGACAACTATATTTCATTAGTAAAAAAATTTAACTAAAATATTTTTATACATTAAATAACAAAGTCATTTTCATTTTTTATTTTTAGGTGATGCTGGTGGTTTATATCCTTCAGTAATTCAAGCAGTGTTACCACGGTTATTGTTGGCTGCTGCTCCACCTGGCAGTAGTGCTCTTGAAAATCGTAGGCAGTGTTTAAAGGCAAGTTCTATTTATTTATTTTATTTTATTCATATTTAATGTAAAGTAAATTACAGAAATTGTCCCTGTGGCCTTTCAAATTCTACGATTTTGTCCCTATAGTTTTAATTTCGTCTTTTTTGTTCCAGTACTTTTCAATTTCCCATATTGTTATCCTTCGGTCTAAATTGGTCTGTTAACTAACTCCACATGCTAAGCACGTGAGGGTATTTTGGTCATTTTACATTTTCTTTTATTTTTTATTTTTTAAATTGTATTTCTTCTTCTTCCTTAACTTCTCACCACCACCAACAGCCAAATCCACAGGGACAAAATCGTAGAATCTGGAAGACCACAAGGACAAATTTTTGTAATTTAATCTTTAATGTAGTATAGTGGTAAAATCTTGAAATTAGCAAGAAAGGAAACGTGTCAAAAGGGCTGAAACTTGGAAGTCTTTTACACATGTTTCTATAATCATATTGAATATGCTTCATTTGTGAAAAAGAGAAGAAAAAAGAAACAAGAAAAGTGTCTGCGGGTCAACTTAACTTGCTCCATTTTTGAATTTTGACCAATTACCCGACCCGCCAATGAGCCCGTTTTCTCACCTCCAGTATTTCACTCTGTTATTATAACATTTTGAGGTTATTTTTTATTGATATATTTATGTGTTATTATTGTTGAATAAAGGTACTGAAATTGTGGCAAGAAAGAAAGATTCTTCCGGAACCAATGATTCGTCATCATATTCGTGAACTTGATTCCTTAAATAACATGTCTTCTAGAATCAGTAACTCTTCTTCCTCTAGACGCTCCTTTAGAAATGAACGGGCTTTTGATGACCCAGTTAGGGAAGTTGAGGGTATGCTAGTTGATGAGTATGGAAGGTATTATTAAATTTATCTAATTTTATTTTGGTAAATAGACTATTTATATATTAATCAAGGGGTAATTTCGTAATTCGTAAAATAACAATATACTTCAGGTGGCGGGTTTTTTTTTGGTGCTAATTATAACCTTTTAAGGCCTGTTTTGGTAACTACATGTTTTTTGGTGGCCTTATTTTTTTATTTTGGTAATTATAGTGTTATAAACGTGAAATTATAATAATAATAATAACCACCGCGTGTGGTATATGCTATTTTTTAATGATATTTTACTAAATATTTAAATAATGATATGATTGTTTTATTTTATGTGGTCAGTAATTCAAGCATACAACTATCTGGTTTCTGCATGCCAACAATGCTGAAAGAAGAAGAAAAAGAAGGAAGTGATTCTGATGAAGAGGGTTTTGAAGCAGTAACACCTGAAAGAAGCCCCGAAGATGCAGAGGATCGTGAGGGTGTACCTTCACCTACACATGCACCTGCACCAGCAGCTGAGAAACACACACATGTTCTAGAAGATGTTGATGGTGAGCTTGAAATGGAAGATGTTGCTCCTAACCATTTGCCATCTTTTGCACCACCTTTGCCTTATGATCTGCCGCCATCATCACCGCCATTGCCGGAATCTCCACCACCACCATCAGTGACACTGCCACCACCACCAGTTTTGCTTTCTTCGCCTCTTCCGGTGACCCTGCCGCCACCACCACCCTCAGCCACTATTCCACCGCCACCACCTCCGGTCATTCTTCCACCACCACCGCCTCCGGCTGGCCTTCCTCCACCGCCTCCATTGCCGGACACCATGGGTAACTTTCCTGATGCGATTTATGTTGCTAATCAGGTAAGTTCTGTTTTTGTTTATTTATTTATTCAAAAAGTTTAAATATTTAAGCAACTTATATTGACACATGCAATGCAGAGTGTAATTGATGATCCACAACAGTCCACATCAGCAGCACATTACCATCCTTCTGAAGGACAACAACTTCCGGAATGTTCTAATTCAGGTTCTTTCAACAGTTTACCGGGCCCACTGCCACCTGTACAAGCTGCCACCTGTAACAACCATTTAAGGCCACCTCACCCTGCCCCATCATCTCAGTTTTCATATTTCCAATCAGATCAATCGTTTCAACAGCCTTCCTATTCGGGCAGATTTCATTTTGTTAATGGTACTGATTCGGGCAATTTTCATAGTGATCATGATAGAATGCATGGCCCGCCACCACCTCCACATGATGACAGCTGGCGCTACCCACCACCTCCCTACTCTGGTAAAGATCTTGATTCCTTTGGTTTGTAAGTGGCAAATTTGGCCCGTTTGGTAAAATAGAATAAAACAAATTTATAAAACAAATGAGCCAAATGGGCTTTTGGGTTGAAAGTCGATTAAATTTAAAACTTTGGACAAAAAGTGTTTCGTCCAATTTTTAATAGTTTTTTTTAATTGTTTGGTATTTGTAACAGGTCCATCTCATCCAGATGGTGGGCCCAGAGGAATGTATGGGCCCAATATGTATGTGGGCCCACCTTGTGAACCACCAATGCCGGGGAACAGCTGGCATTATCCTGTGCCACCTCATAGACCTTACCCAGGTTTACTTTTTGCCTAGAATTTTTATATTTTTATATTTTTAAGCTGTGAATTGGTCATGTGCGGGTCAAAATGGGTCGGGTCGGGTCGGGTTGGGTTGACTTGACCCACTTTGAATATTTATATTTTTGTGGTGCAGGACCTAACTATTGGGGACCACGGTGACATACATGAAGAACGTTACTAGTCACTGAAATCTTGTTTTAACAACATATAAGACACCACATGAATGAATGCATTGGTCTTGTTGTACTGTACAATCAATCTTCTAGCAAGAACTCGTTGCATCAAACAAAGAAAACTACCATTTAAAAAAGGTTAAGATGCACATATTTCTGACATTCTTCTAGTGCTTACGTTACTTGACATCATGTCATTATTCCTTTTATTAAGGTGTTTTGTTATTTTAAGGTTGTATGTCGTGCATGTGTAACCAACAAAGTATTTGGATGTTTGTTTTAGTCGTTAGTTGTCAATTATTGGAATGGGAATCATTAAATTCTGATATGTTGGCTTGTACATTTTGGGGATTAAAATTGAAATATAATTGTTGCTCTTCCAAAATTATATAGGTTTTGCTTGTACCAAATTGTGTGGGATCAAGGGTAAATATTATTATTAATATGAATAATGTTTATAATAAAATGCAAGTAAAATTAATATGTTACTTGTAATATGATGTGTATTTATACAAAACTGACGTGTATCTTGATCACATGCTTTTCGTGTATACATACCTAAACTAGATTGTTTTGGTTAAAAAATTTTATAACTCAACACATAAACTCATTAGTGTATCAAATGTATTGAAGCCCATCTAAAACTCATCACTTATCTTGAATCTTAATTATGTTTTTGTTAAAATGGTGTTTAAAGCTTCATGTTTCTTGAAATATTGTTTATATTGAACGCATGTCCATGTGTGTGTATATAGTTTTTTTTATTGCGCGAGTGTTAATATGGTGGGAAATTGACAAGACTTTCGTATAAAATAATCGTTTTGAGTTTTTTTTAACAACAATTTGTAGTTATGAGTGGTTCCACACCTATTTATAAATATGATTTTCATCGAAAATCTATTATTTTGTCAATGAATTTTCAATTGTATTGTCTAGTCTGGTTTCTTACGGTAATTTTGAAATTTAGGCTAGAATTACTAGCGAAGGTTTTGAGTCAGTTTATTGTTGTAAAACTAAATGTTACCCTTATTTCTTAAATACATTGACTCTTTGAGGTAAGAAAATATAATCGAAAATATATTATTTTGTCAATGAATTTTCAATCGTATTGTCTAGTTTGTTTTCCTATGGTGTTTTTGAAATTTAGGCTAGAATTACTAGCGAAGGTTTTGAGTCAGTTTACTGTTGTAAAACTAAATGTTACCCTTATTTCTTAAATACATTGACTCTTTGAGGTAAGAAAACATAAGTAGACCAAATCATCCTAGTAATTTTAAAATTAAATTAGTATAATACCGAAAACATATAGCAATAAAAACAATTAAAAAACTAATGAAAAAATTAAATATTGTGACCGAACTAATACAGTAATACCTACAAAAAACAATTTTAGGCACTCATAATTTAGGACCAAACACCCTTTATAACCTCGCTTTTCAACAAGTGAAAAGCGGGTGGACCAAAACCGATAATAACTAACTTTCCAAATTGAAGCTATGATTTGTAATTGTCAGCAAAAGAAAAAAAAACATTGTGATTTACTAAACATATACAAAAATAAAGTGTTTTAATTTTTAAGTGTGTCAATAATCAGCTGAACAATTCTATATTTTGTACAAATATATATGTGATATCTTGACTCGTTCTAGACTCGTATATTCTTCAACTCGATGTTTCTTCCATAAGTATCATTGTGGGACCCGCTTTATAAGTTAGAACTTCCTTTCGACGTTTCTGAAATAAATCCAAAACTATTTTTAGATCTAAAAACGTTAAATTGCACAAAAAAGTATCCAACTTTCGGAATATTTACATTTGAGGTACTCACTTTTTATTAGCACTTACAGGTATTAAAAAGTTTTTTCCGACCAAAATGAAGATTTTTTACTATATTTTGAAAAGTTCTCGGATACCTCAAATGGAAATTTTCAGAAAGTTTGGTACCCAATTTTAAAAGCTAAAAATACTTTTGATACATTTAATTACAAGAAGAGTAGATTACAAGGATGGTCTTCTAGATTTACCCTAAATTTAACTATCATCATTTACTTTAAAAATTAAATTACATTGATAATCTTCTTTTTGGAAAATTTTGCACCAACACTTAATAGTTTTTATTGATATATGTTTTCCGGTATTATACAAATTTAATTTAAATATACTAGGATGATTTTGACTACTTATGGTTTTTAAATGTATTTAAGAAATAAGGATAACATTTAGTTTTACAACAGTTAACAGACTCAAACTTTCGATAGTGATTTGATTTCGATAAAAACGCCAGTTAACTAAAGTAAAAGAAATAAAAAACTATGGTTCGAAAATCCGGTTGCTATAAATGAAGAACAACCTCTGTAATTTTTTAGCAGGAAAATTTTAAAGCTAAAAGACTATAGGTGAAAAAGGTTTCCAAAAAAAGAACTACCAGTATAATTTTCAAAGTAAATGAGCATACGTGAAATTTGGTGTAAACTACCATCTTTGTAATTTACTCATACTAAAAAAATAGAAACTTGTTTATAAAATGTTGGAAACCTTTAATTGCTAAAAAAATTGAGTACCTTAAATTTAAATATTTAGAAAGTTTGAGTACCTTTTTGTCCATGAAGAAAAAATAAAAAAGGAAAACCGGGGCGAATTTCAAACTGATGAAATACCATTTTTGCCCTCAGAAGCGCCTTCTTCTTGTGTTTGTGTTTGTGTTGTTGCAACTAGGGGGCTGTTTTCTTCTTCATCTACAACGGTTGGTCTCTCGTATTCAGTTTTGCCTTTGAAAACGGGATGCACGTATGCATCTTGAAGATATACTTTCAAGTTGAGATTTGGGTCATTTGCTTTTTCTAGTCTATCTTTTTTCATTGCGTCCTGTAATCAAACTAGAATGATTGATAAAAGGGTAGTATTGTCTTTTCATATTTATGAACAAAAGGTAAGGCTCCAAGAGTATTCAAGACAGGCTTGAAAAACCCAAATTTTAAGTGATACATTTTTTTATTTACGGGTGTTTCATAATAAGTTATACACTTTAAAAGTTACCTTATTTGGCAAAAATGTGGGACACAACCTCCACTAACTATTCACTTTAATAAAGTGAAATTGCCCTTATACCCTTAGTTTTATTTTTAAAACTCATTAATATCACTTTATTCAAGAAAAGTGGGACCCAACATCCCCCCTAACTATCTACTTTAATATATTTTAACCTCTACTTTAATCTTTTTCCTCAAAAACCAAATGTATCACTTATTGTGATACGGAGGGTGTAAAGAATAGACAATTTTCCAATACGCCACACTGTCAAAATTGGAATACTAGCTGGAATTATGTTACCTTTTAGTTTTAGGTACCTAAATTGTCAAATTTGGTATTTTTATCATCTTTTTTGGCAATTTCGCTATGCAAATTGCGGTGGTTTATATATACGTATACTTATATATACCCCTACATATTACACTATGGGATGAGCATTTGGGCTGAAAAAACGAAACCGAACGGAAAAACCAACCGAAACCGAACAGAATTAAAATCGAAAACATGTAATCGGTTCGGTTTTTCGTTTTAGTAATTTCATGATTTTCGGTTTTGGCCCTGTCCGGTCCGGTCCTCCGTAGGGGTGAGCGCGGTCCAGAAACCGAACCGAACATGATAGGACCGAAACCAATAATGATGAATTTTCAAAACCGAACATATTTTCAGTTTCGGTGCGGTTTTTTCAGCCCAAATGCTAAACCCCTAACAAGATCCAAAAGGCTCGAGCTCTCAGCCCGTTATATGTTTCGGGCACATTTTTAATGGTTAAAGTGGATAAAGACCCGACCCGACCCGAAGTGTTATGGGTTATATCTATCTAACCTCTAATGGAAATCGTCTGAACTGCGGTTCAAAGCGGGCTTTGGTATATTTGAAGAACCAAAAGGTCAAAATAGGAAGAGGAATGAGTAAAAGTGTTGCATTTGTTGCCCTTTTTGTGCTCATCAATCCCATGAACAGAACATGTGAAATCACTAATCCAATTATTATTCGTCGATGAACATCCGGCCAAAATGTTGCACCACTCTCGTACTTCTGATCGTACACATTAATAACCTAACCATTCATTATAAAATAACAATAATTTATTATTATATTAAATAACAAACCTATCTTTTTTAGCTCAATTGGTATATATACTCAACTGAGTAAATTACACAAACTATCCTTATCGTTTGTACCAAATTTCACCAATAGTTCTTTAGATTCAAAAATTACACTCACAGTCATTATTTCTTAAACCTTTTGCACCTGTGGCCGTTTAGGCTAAACGGTATTAAATTTTATGTTAATTCGAGGGTATGAAAAGTGACCACAGGTGCAAAAGGTTTTACAGCGAAAAATGATGAAAATACTCTCAAATTAACAGAAAATTTAACACCATTTAGGACTTTAGCCTAAAGGACCACATGTGCAAAAGGTATTAATAGTTTTTAGTTTCAAAAATTACACTGATAGTCATTATTTCTGAAGGGTATTAAATTTTATGTTAATTCGAGGGTATGAAAAATGACGACGGGTGCAAAAGGTTTTACAGCGAAAAATGAAAAAATGATGAAAATACTCTCAAATTAAGAACTTTAAACTACCACCATAATTTTTTAAACTAAAGGACTATTGGTGAAATTTGTTAATTTGAAGAGATAAAAGTTGAGGTGACAATTTCAACACGTTTCCGTATGAATGGGTATGGGCCAATTCAAGGTACGGGTTAAAAGGGTAAAATCAAATTTAAGGTCAAGAGGACGCTTCAAATGGGTCAACATTCTTGTCAGCTTTTTTTTACCATTTACTGCCACAATATCAGTAAAAAGTGAATACTAAAATATTTGAAACCTATTTAGTATAGAAGCAGTCGTAAAGTAATTACCTGATGACGAAAAACCACATAGGCAAATGCGAAAAAGATGATTATGAATGGGAGTATTACAGGAGTGACAGTAGAGTACACCAATCCAAGCAGAAAGTACAACTGTATCCGAGGCTCTGTTATTGCAAAAGTCAAACAACCAGGATCCATAGCCTCTTCTCTGTCTTTTTCCGTTTTCACCAAAAGCGAGTTTTTTAAATGATAAATAATTAACGGAATCAGTCTTAGAATTTCTGCAGCGACTCCTGACCAACCGTCAACCATCACATACGTTATAAAAAACGTTGCTTTCATTGGGATTGATACACCAACAGTTCTCGGCATCCTGCAATCATTAAGGGTAAAATCGTCATTTCACTATATTAAGATGTATCACTTATTTTGAAACTGCCAAAAATATACAAATTATGAACCAAAAATTACTAAGGTGTTGTTTGGTAAGCCTCTTAATGATTCAGTTAAGAGGTCAGCCTCTTGATCGGACAGATTCAGAGTGTTTGGCAATACCTCTTAATCAGCCTCTGAATCAATAATTCAACATGTTCTGCCTCTTAATCATACAGATGTCAGGGGAAGTCTGAATCATTCAGACTTCTGCATAGATGCTATCAAACAGCACATAAGTTACCTTTTCTTTTAGAAAAATATTGATTTAACAATTTATATTTAAAGTGGGCAAATAAGCAAATGCGATTGAGACTTTTTTTTAATAAATTCTCTTAATATATTGATCATTAATTACATATTACACATTCCATAAATAATAAAGTTTTAAAAATTAATATAAATTAGTTTTCCAACAATGATTAAAAAAAACATTTTAAATATTTTGAAATTGCATATAACATGAACTGAAAACCATGAAAACGTGTAACTCAAACCAATGAATATTTACAAAACAAATTTTAACCGCATATAACTGAACTGAAGCAATAATAATCCGCTGAGTAAATTATAAATATTGTTCTTGAGGTTTGCGTCAAATTTCACGTATGGTCCTTTACTGTAAAAAATAACACTCATAGTCCTTTTTTTGGAAACGTTTTGCACTTACAGTCCTTATTAAACTGTTAAAGAATTACACCAGCAGTACTTTAAAGTTACACTTTAAAATTACACAGGTATCCATTTTCTGTTAAAGTATTTAACAAACGTTAGGCTAGAGGACTGTAGTGTGTAGATACAAAAGGTTTTCAAAAAAATGACTACAAACGTAATTTTTTTAAGTAAATGATCATACATGAAATTTTGATAAATAGGTAATTATTTTACAAACGTAATTATTTTTTACACGCTAGAGATAAAAACATAACGTAAATTGACTCATTTATAAGTAAATAGGTTGAAAATCCAGATTACCACATCTGATTGAAATGACAAAAAAAAATATAAAATAAATAAATAAATAGATAAATAAAAATCATACTCAGTTGGGGACTCATTTAAGAATTCTTTAAGTTGCTGAAGAGCAGTTCCTGTAATTATGCTTCCAAGAAACACATTCACAAATAAAAATAAATGATATTTTCCAGCCGAACGGTCTTCTAATTTTGAAAATGCAGTATGGCCCTCTATTTTTGACATAATCATTATAATAAATGGAACAAGAATTAGGAACACTTTCAATATAATCCCAGGAAGATAACCCTGAATTACAGCTTTGACTGAGCCCCTGTAAAAAAAAAAATTTATTTTGACAAAAATAAATAAGGAAAAATATTTCTAAATAACAGAAGGAAAAAATGGTTACTCTAACGGGTCGGGTCAAATGGGTAGACTCTAAATATTATTTTTTTTAGTCACAAATGGAACGGGTCGAAAGTGATCTGAAGTGTATTTAAAGGGTTACAACATCAAGATTTTCGGATATCCAATATCCGAAAAATTATCCGCACTATAAAATATATCCGAATATTTGAAAAGTACCCGAAAAATACACGAAATATCCGAAAGATTGATAAGAACCAACCATTCCAGTAACAAGCAGTAATTTAGGTTTATGTTTATGTTTTTAATTTAGGTTTTAATTACAAAAAAAGTGGGAAGAGCACTATCTTCCTGCAATTCAGAAAATAGGGGGGGACCACTGTGTTGGCTGTAAGTGGTGGCCTTTTCACCCATTACCCTAGTAGTATTTAAACTCTGTGTAATTTAGGAAAACTTCATCTTTTATGAATGAAATGAATTGAGAATTTATCTCTTGGAGATCCCTTCATCTCGAATAGAAGGAATTGTTACTGTTTCATTGATCAATTCTGTGATAAGAACCAAGTTCTTATCAAAGATATTTGAATATTTGTTTTTTTCGGATACCAGATATCCGAAATGCGGATATCCAATTTTCGGATAGTAAAAATGACATTCCGAGATCCAGGTATCCGGATATCCGGTTTTAAACACTCACGGGTATGGGTCGGGTAAAACACCCAACCCATTTTCAACTTCTAGACATAATTAAGAGTAAATTACACGAATGGTCCTTTAAGTTTATAGCATATTTCACCAATGGTCTTTTAGTTTCAAATGTTACACCGATGGTGCTTTATTCTGAAAGGTTTTTCACTGATGGTCCTTTACACTAACTGACGTTAATTTATTCTGTTAACTCACCCCATATACAATGAACGTGAGGGTAAAAATGTCATTTTTAATTTCTTTTTATTCTTAAACTAATTTTTTTATCTTAAATAAAAGTTTTTAGTTTAAGAATAAAAACAAATGAAATGAAAAATGACTTTTTTACCCTCATGTGCATTGCACATAACGCCAGTTAGTGTAAAGGACCATCGGTGAAAAACCTTTCAGAATTAAGGACCATCAGTGTAATTTTTTAAACTAAAGGACCATTGATGAAATTTGATATAAACTAAAGGACCATAATTAATTACTGGCTTAAAGCTGGAAATATGACTCACATTTCAATAAGAGGCCTCAAAAATGGAAAAACCTTTTGAATTCCCTCAATATTGGCCAAAGTTTGAACGAAGGCAATCGGGATCATATAACAAAAAATTAGCAAAAATAGAGCAACCGCCATTAGTAATTTTCTCACATTTAATTCCACATAACGTATAGCAAGATTAGCCCAATAAACATCACGTGGTTCAGGCGCCCAATCGGTTAGCCATCTTGTTGGATTGTGTGATTGCACAGTTTGAGCACAAACAGCTGCACCCCAACGTGATTTAAATGATACAAATGCTACAGGCATAATGGCAGTTGGATCATTTAACACTCTTTCTCGTTCCGCTGTTTCCTATTCGTATAAAAAAAATATAAAAAAAAATAAAAAAATATACAAGTTTATTTAGAGAAAAAAAACATAAAGTAAATGGAAAGAAATTGCCACCTCTAATTTTAGTGCATGTAAATAAATAAATATATCATCCTTGAATATTCATACTTACTTCTTTGCTTATATTCTCGATTCGTTCATTATAAAGATCAATCGCATCAACTTTTGGACCCCAAAGACCACAAAAACCTGCCTACATAAACAACTAGAAATAAAAAACAAACAAATTTGAAACAGTTGAGTAAATTACAACGATAGTCCCTAAGATTTAACCCAAATTTCAGGTATGGTCCTTTACTGTTAAAAGTTACATTGGTAGTCATTTTTCTGGAAACCTTTTGCATCTAACAAAAAAGGACTAACTGCTAATGTAATTTTTTACAGAAAAATTTAACGAATTGGCTAAAGGACTGTAGGTGCAAAAGGTTTCCACAAAAAGGACTACAATATAGACCATAGGTTAAATCTGGTGTAAACCACGAGGATTATCTTTGTTATTTACTCAAAAAATTATATAACTAATATTTTATTTAAAATATGTATATCCAAATACCTTTGTTAATGGTCTTTTATTAGGATGTCTCTCGAACTTGTTGGTGTAGTAAGTAAGCCAATTTTGCATATTCTTTTTCGTTGACACCATACTTGCAAGAGTATTCGCATTGTACACTACCTACAACCCGAAATTTCAAATATATATAAATTACTATATGTAATTTTTTAATAGTCGAGAAAATGATTAAGGCGGTGTTTCGCGTTTTGTAACTGATTATATGGTTATTGCTTTCTCGTTATCTTGATAATTTAAGGGTCAAATAATGAGTTTTTGATAAATAAAAAAATTTACAGACTTCTACTACCATTTCAAAATAATGACATAAAAAATTTGGTTATTTTACTTACTAATTCCTTAAAAAATCATAACTTTTAGTTTTTTAGAATTTTAAACGCTAGAAGCACGTCTAACCACTATTTTCTACAATCCATTTTATAAGAACTGATTTTGAAATTTTGAATATACAATATAACATTAAACATTTTCAAAACACCCCCTAAAAGCTTCACCAAATAGGCAGTATTATATAATAAAAGTAGTCTAAACCTGGTGTGTAAGATAATCAGGGTGATTATAAGAAAAGAAATGTTCAACATGCTCACTAACTGATTCATCAACAAGTGGAGGAACATTTCTCACAAGAACCTGCATCAGCCATTCAAATTTCTAAGGAACCCATAAAACACACACACACACATATATATAGAATATACACACACACACATATATATACATATATAGACTTGAGATCACACACAATCATGCAAATTCTGTGCAATCCTGAAATCAAAAACTTCAATAATCCGTTTTAGACGTTTGAAAAACTATTCTTTTTTAAAAGAAAATTTACAATAATTAGTTTATTATTGCTTGATCACTGTGAAGATAAAAAAAAATTATAGTGAAGGTAACTAATCTGGAAATGAAAGAAACTTACATATTGTGAAGGTTTCAGAGCTGAAACTTCACAAAAGAATTCGTGACTTTAATGTCAAATATACAAACAGCTTCCAAAAAGAGGACTATTAGTGTAATTTTTAAAGTAAAGGTCCATACGTGAAATTTGGATTAAACCTTAGGGACAATCCTTGTAATTTACTCCATTTATATATATATATGAAATATGTATATGTCAAATAAACACTCACGGTAAATTGATCCGCACTACGTCTTCGAGTAGCAATAAAAAGCAGCCTCATTTTTGCTACAATCATATATTCCCTGTACAGAATGTAACATGTCCATAACGTGAAGATGTAAGCCATTGCAATATGGGCATATAACCTAATAAAAAGGATGAAAAAACTTTAAATAAATATATGAATTATGATTATTATTATAATGATTAAAAATTTAGAATCATCGATAAAATTTATTTAAAGGGAAATAATTTTAAAACCTTCGTGATCCAGGAGCAATATTGGATATTGATAGCTTGTCAATATCACTGAATTGTAAATCTATCATATTCTCTCTTAATGCCTCAAAATTCTCCCCAGTATAATTAATAGGCACCAATACACAAAATGAGAGGATAGTAATGGGGATAAATATCTTTAAGCTGCAAAAAGATTATAACATTAATAGAAAATATTATCAGAGTAAATTACAAGGATTGTCCCTGACTTTTAACCCAAATTTCATGTATGGTCCCTTACTTCAATAAATTATATTGGCAGTTCTTTTTTGAAATCTTTTACATCTAGTCCTTTACCCTAACGTCCGTATTTTAATAGAAAAAGGGCTACTGGTGTAACTTTAAAGGACTAATAGTGTAATCTTAGAGGATTACCGGGGTAATTTTTTAACAAAAAAAATTAACAAATGTTAAGCTAAAGGACTATAGGTGGAAAAGGTTTCCAAAAAAGGACTACCAATGTAATTTTTTACAGTAAAGGACCATACGTGAAATTTGGTGTAAACCTCAGGGACCATCTTTGTAATTTACTCTATTTATCAACATCCTAAATTTGTTAATTATGTGTTGGTAAATTGTAATGCTTTGTTTTTTATGAAGATACATATACCCAACTAATTTTTCAGCCTATATTAATTTTGTTAAATAATTAACAAGTTTTCAAACTTAAAAAATATATATATACAAAAGTATGATCAGATTTTTGGTATGGTAATTCAGTTGCTAAAATCTTAACTTTAATTACTCACCCAAGAAGGTAGATCCGAATATATACAGCAGAATCAAACCCTGCATGATGAATAATCTCAGCTTCTGACATTTTTAAGGCAGCAGGCATCCAATCCAAGAATTTAAAATACAATTTAACATCTAAATTGACAAATCTCTTTACATAAGTTCCATCACTAGTTGGACTGGTTCTCATGCCTTTTATATACCATTTTGGGAAATAAACTCTATCGTTATATGGTTGAAGCCGTAAGATTGCAAATGCTAATAGAAATAGTGCTGCTGATAGACAATTTATAGCTGCAGATACAACTATATCTTCAAGAGAAGCCATTTTGTTTCTTGGAGATCAAACACCACCTGCAATTTCACTCGAAAAACAAATAATAAGCATCAAATCAATTCGGTTTTATAGTCATTTCTGTTAACCAATAATTAGTATTACATAATTATTAGATACTTAGATGAAATATATAGCTATATCTTCATTAGTGTAATTCAGTTATTAGTAAAAAAAAATTCAGAAAAGGAAACTATTTTGAACTTCAGAAATTCCGTATTCCATGACAGTTTATAATACAAGGTACATAGAAACCCTAGGGTGACATTTATATACAATAAATTCTGACTAATAATGTACTCCGTGTATATTATCTAATAATAATCCCTAGAATATGATTTCAAAAGTTTAATTGTCTTTTCTCTATCGTATCTTACCGCAAATTTTAAATTTCTAGCAGAAACTCGAATTAAATTAGAGATTACGTTATATATATCTTATTTCCTCAACGCAACACATACTAATCACGATTAAGGACAACGAAAGCAGATAATAATCGAATTAACTACACAATCCTTAAAAATCAGGAATCACATTCATTAAACTCAAACAATTCGTGATTATATTGCAATATCGAGCAGGATTTTTGACAGTTTCACAAATTCGTGATTACGAAGGATGAAATATTGAGATTTTACCTTTTTTTTTATTCTGAGCAGAATGATTGATCTCAGCTGTAATTAAGACGCATGCAGGAAACAAATTATATTCGCATTGTGATGATTGTTGTGAGAATATTCAAATTATAGGGTTTGAATTTGGGGAAAATGTAAGGGTTTGGCGGGAGGTGAAAACGTTAGCACGGAAAGCTTGATAGCCATGCGGTCGATTGTAAGTTTATAAATGTTATGCATGTGTGTAAGGGAACTTGCAGTTTTTTTATATTTCATGTTTCCGATTTGGACTATTTTTTTGGGCTAATAATAGTTTAATTTTATCTTGTTTTTGTTTTAACTTTATTTATTTCTTGATTTTTTTTATTTTAAAAAACCAATAAGTTAATAAGTTAACATATTGAGTTAGAGCTTTTATCAGATCCTTCGTCACAAATTCGAGGGAAAAAATCTAACATATAATCCAACCCGATTCGAATTGGTTAGTTTCAGGTCGCTCAAGTTTCGAATTTATCGGGTTGACCTATCGAGTTGATCAAATTGCATGAAGTTAGGATTTTTGCATAAGAAAAAAGGTTAATTACTTGCAAAACAAATTTCTTCGTGCGCATATACCGTATCTAGTCTCCTAAAAACCAAATTTCAAGAAATTATTCTCATATTATATGATTACAGGTTTATAGTAATTGTTATGCTTATATATTGAAGTTTTATAGATATTTATTCAACACTTTTAGTTGTCAAATAATTCTTATTGATGATTTGAACTTATTAACCTGTTAATTTATTAATATATGGGTAAAAATTTAAATTTTAAAAGGGAATTAAATTTTAATTGGTAATCTAAAACTCAAAAAAATAAGTAATCTTAACTCAATACACAACCTAATGTTATTATAAAATTTATTGGACCAGGTTAAAAAACTCATATTAACATAAAAGCCCTCAAAATATTTAACTCAATTAGTATAATCCAAATCAGCCCTTGACATCCGTACTTCAATTTATTAGATTTTTTGACTTTTGACTACATCACTTCAATTTAGATAAGATTAAACAATAATATATCAGTAATACTAAAATGATAAATAACCACTAGTTTAGTGGTATATATATCACTATCATATATATAACAAAAAGACACACCACGCCACATGGAACAAGAAAGTAAACACAAGAGTCAACATGATAAAATTAAGTCAAATGGTACAATGGAATAAGCATCGGATGCATCACAATCCCTGGTCTCAACCTCATAGTAACACAACCCACGGTCTTTCCTAAAACCTGAAATTATAACCAAAAAAAAGAAATAAAAGAGCACCAAAGTTTCAAAATTCCGACCAATATTCTGCTCTACAATACAACCAGATAATTTACAGGGAAATGATCCCATGGATCGTAACAATTTTCATCAATTGGTACAACCATTAAAGCCATCATCTCGGAATCCATTTCTGACCGTCGGATCATCATAAAAATCATCATTGACACCAACACCAGAACTATTCCCGGTTCCATCACTACCGTCCATTTCATACTCTTCATCCTCACCGTTCACCCCTTCATCTGACGATAATGGTGCTAGCCAGCACGTGCCATGCAGGTGCCCGTTTACACAAACAAAATACTCCAACGCGCCGTCGTGTGAGCCGAGCCGCTTAGCTGCGTTCCTAGGAACCAATCCAGCTGTCATCATGCTCCAAACACGTGCCCCACAATATGGACACCTTTCCCTCTCTTCTAACGCCACTTGTCTCGCTATCAGACAAGCACGTGTCCTCGATTCACGAAATCCCCGAAATACCCCTCGAAATACACCCAAATCATCTTCACGGTCACCGAGCCGGTGCTCACAGGGATCGCTGACGAACAATAAATCGCTACGACACCGTTTCATCAAAAAGCTCCGTCCGGATGTTTTAGAGAACCGGGACTCCGTCACAAAGTGGCCCGGTTTAGACCGGCTCAACGCAAAATTCCGAGTAGACTCACAACCGCCGCAAAAGAACAACAATTTACCTAACGCCGGCCAACCGCCGCCCATCCGGCTACTGTGAACGCCGTTAGATAACGATTCCGTTATCCTCGGCGCCCGGAATAAACAAAGCTCCCGCCATAACAACCGTTTAGCCATGGCGCGAAGTCGCCGGCAAACAGAGGCGGTCCGGCAAAGCACTTTAACATCCCAATTCATCGATTCCATAACTAACAGAAGCACTCTCTCGTTGAAAAAATCCGATTCGGTAGAACCGGATTCACCGCTGACCGACGGATTCAACCTCACTCTCTGGTTCGCGCTCATATTTTGTTTCCCAATTTCCGGCCAAAACAGGGGTTTCACACGCTATATATAAGTGCATCATATCCAGAATACACTACAAACGTGCCATGTGATTAGTGGATGATCACTTTTTTATAAGGATTTTGTTCCTGAAATCACGATCGTGAACGGTTGTGATTTGTCGGAAAAGGACACGTGGAGGTTAAAAAATGGTGCTTAAAAGAGAAGAAAGTAGGTAATCAGGTGACAATGCCACGCGTCCAGTAGTATGTTAAAAGTTGGTTGCTCGAAATATCTTTGAAGGGGTAACGTGGCGGTCTAGGAGGATGTGATAGACACGTGTGGAAAAATATCTGGGGATGTAGGACACGTGCTGGGCTATGATGGGGGACACGTAGAGTAGGTGACCTGTATGGGACAGAAAAGGTAAAAGAAATGGAATATTTTTTTAACGGATTGTTTGGTTTTTTGGAAGTTTCCTCCTACACCAATATCTTTGGCTATCAACAATCACCTTGTTTCACTTTGTTTCTAGTTCGAGTTTTATTGGTCATGCATGTGATCTAGTTATAATCATGGTTGTTTCTAAACAACATCCATTAAATATTTACTTATAAATCGATCAAGTTTGTAATTTTTATAAGATAATTTTAGATATCTCACTATTAAATTATTACAGGATGATTATACAATCACTTTGTTTTCAGATAGTTATAAATATAAATTGATGGTATATGACAAAAAACGTTGGTGTACAAATGATCATTTTTGTTATATTTTCTTAATATAAAAAGTGATATAATGGTGTGATTACAATCTTGTTACAATTGTATAGATTATATTCTATATTGATAATGGATCGTGGTTACTATACAACACTACAATAGGCTTCATTCCCAAAAGTCATACTAGGCCTAATTGAAGGCCCGTGTAAAGTCTTGCACATTACTGCTCAAAAACTTGATACCAGAGAATTCAGAGAGCTGATTTTCGATATCCAAAACCCAAATTAGTACATGAAAATTCGAACATCAAAATATCCAAAATTCTATAAAAATATATATAATTATTTTTAAAAAAAATCCATAAAATCCAACAATTGATCAAATTCTTTGAAGATTGAAGTATAAATCACTTAAAACTCATCAAAATGTGCTTTCTAAAAACAGAACAAAATTATTATAATTATTGAATGTTTACTTGTTTGTATAATAGTTACAAATAGGAAATAAAAAATTCCGATATTTCGGATATCTGCAACTTATGAAAATTACTGTGTCCGAATAATTCCAAATCAAATTCCATAAATTAAGGTCGTAAAATTGTACTAACATCTTAAGATTAACAACCTAAGCAAGACAAAGATATTAGGTTGTAGACGTGCATTTATGACTAGAAATTAGATATAGATTAGAAATTATTTTGGTTTTAATATAATAAATAATTATGCATGTATCTTTTTACTTCATTTTACAACTAAAAACCACGATTACAACTCTTGTCCAACACTTATATACACGCGTGAGTTACCATATCTCACACCTCTAACTAAAAGCTATAGCTCTAGCCCATGCCAATTTTACCAAAATACCCTAAACCGAAGACTGAACAATCATTTCAGCAGCCACACCCATTGCATTCACCCCCGAAATCCCGAGCAAAGCTAAAGCCAATTCTTCCTCATCCCACTTTCTTAACCCCTTACTCAAACACTTCAAAACCGCCACATCAACCTCACGGGCCCACGTTGGTGCACACGAAACCATCAAACTCACAAAACCCGACACATAAGCCCGCCACGTTGCTTTATTACAACCGAGCGAAATCTTCCCGTCAAGTGCACTCGCCATAAACCCTAAATGGGCCCTGAGAATAACCGGGCGTTTCTTACAATCCGAAGAAACGGGCCCCACACCCCACGCAAATGCACCCGAAAGAACCGCGAAATATGCTAACGCGTAGCCCATTAGCATTCCTATCATCCCGCCCGAATCACCTTTATTTGAATCGGATTTATGGCCCGAAATGAACCATGAAGGTAATGTTTCTTTGATTAATGATTGTACTAAATTTAACCGGCCCGTTATCCAAACTAGTGAAGCCCCGAGTGAGGCGGCGAGCTTAATACGGGACATAGCTGTAGACAATGAAACCTCACCGTATCTCATCACGATCCCGTTTTTTGGTTTTTTCAATTTTTCAATGTTTATATCGGTTGATACGATATCTTTAACTGTATGCATTAACAAAGAGACGATTTCTTCTGTCATGAACATAACGTCTCTAATGCTACGGTGGACTCGCAAGTAGAGGATTCCCGGTGCAGCCGGAGACATCCCACCTGAAATTAGAATTAAGGGTGTTCGGTATTTGAATGCAACTTGTAATGGATTCATATAATTGACGCCTTAAAATATTTTTATAATTATCCTTTTCAGCCTTTAAAGAAAAGATAACTGTAGAAATCTTTATTTGGCTACCTAAAAAATAAGCATTTTGAATAGTTGTAACTTTACAATTGTAGTTTGTTAAATTTCCTTCAGCAAATTAACCAAATTAGTAGAAATCAATTTAAAGATTAAGAGAACAAATATGAATTTGGTTCGGTTTTCATATTAGGTTAAAAAAATTCAAAAATCAAACAACCGAATTCAAAAATGAGTTTTCGAGGAGTTGATTTTTCTAATTGCTGATTTTAAAACAAACCCAACTCAAATACATATAAGGTCATGGTAAAAAGGAAGATTAACATAAAAAGGGTAAATAGACTTTTACAATTTAATGCAACAGGTTTTTTTTTTCCAAACATATTTTTTTGTGCATTAAAGTGTAAGAAATCCCATTTTTTGTTAAGACTTAAGAACCCTTTCTACTTGATCTCAATTATCTGGCTTATTAGCTTATTAGAACCGATTTAATGCAACAGGATTTAGGTCGTGTTTGTTTTTAGCTTATTTACCTGGCTTATTGGAGTTTTCATAAGCCCAAAAGCCCGTTTATTTTCCGTATTATGAGGTTATGAATTTGAACTTACGAACCTAAATAAACCCATAAGCTGATAAGTCGGGTAACTAAGCTAAAACAAACACCTCCTTTAACCGAATTCGGTTCAGTTTTCGAATTAGGCTAAAAAAAATCAGAATCAAACAGCCCAAAACCAAATCCCGATTGGATGAACACCCATACCTGAAATGTGGGACCCGAACCCGTGACCAAGAAGACCGCCAACACCACCACCACCAGAAAACGAGGGCGGTAAACCAATGGCGGATGAGAAACAAACCCTAAGAAGTTGGACGACTGCATCATTATTCTGGCGGAAGACAGTTCGGGATGCTGAAAAAATGAGATAATCGTTCCAACGTTTTGCTTTTTGAACCCAAAGGGCGGAAATTATGGCCATACATGGCCACGGGCAGCTTGCCCCGAGCGTGTTTAGGGCAGGGGCAGCTAGGTTTAGAACTGGTTCGGAAACTCGGTCAACTTTGTAGGTTATGGTTAGGCTTACTAAGGCCGCTAGAGGTAATGGGAGCGTTGGAGTCGTTCCACCTACAAGGATGAGAGATGTTGCAATCTTTATAAATTATATTATTGTAACAAATTAAGAATCTTGATGCACTAAATGTGGCAAAATATAATGTTGAGTAAATTACAGAAACTGTCCATGTGGTCTTTCATTTTTCAAGTTTTGTCCCTAAACACTTTTTTTTTCCTGTTTATTTTTGTCCGTGTGGCCTTGATTTCACTTTTTCCGTCCAAACGACCAAAATACCCTAACACAATTTATTAGGTGGCAAACGAAAACAATGAAAATTCAGGACCAAATGGACAAAAAGGCTGAAAAAAGGTTCAAGGACAAAACTTGAAAAAATGAAAGACCACATGTACAATTTCTATAATTTACTATAAAGTTGGAGATATCGAGCCAAGAAAGCCTAGGCCAACTTTCAAGCCAAGCTCGAGCTCGGATTGTTCCCTGCTATGGGCTGTGAAGGGCAAAAAGGTAATTTTAAACAAAATGATACCTGCAGAAAGACTTGGAACAGCAACTCTGGTTGCAGACAATATTTTATTCATGTTATTTTCCACCATGGCTAAACTTGTGGCAGGACTGGGCCAATCAGTCCCGTTCATAGATGCAGGCTTCCAAAGACCACGTGTTGTTTCTGCTGACAAATAACTTACAATAGTTGCCATAGATGCAGGAAGGAAGTCAGCAAGATCTTTGAGTCCTGTAATAAATATTATTCACAACATTTATTGCACAAGGTACAAACGGAAGATGACAGTTTTTTTTAAATTACTAACCTGTAGTGAGTTCACGTGGAGACAATCTCCCATGAGCACAAGCAGTTAAAGCAGCATCAAGCACAAACGGTACAGCTTCTAGAATCTCCCAAGCAGGAAGTTTTAACCTAACCGCACAATCTTCAGGTATCGAACCTGAAGAATTATTACTACTTCCAGAACCAGAACAACTAACTGTCTGACCGTTTCTATTCATTTTCCTAAACATCATACTCAATAACGCATCAAAAACCTGGTACACAGAAGTACCAGGTTTCAAATCCGACAATGTGGAAGCAATACACGCTTGATTTTGTCGGTACCAAAACGTGAGTTTCGGGAAGGAGTCGAGAAATATCGGCTCTAATGATGACAAATTACTAAGATACCCTTGGCGGTTTTTTCGGTTATTTTGGTTTGATGTTAGTTGGGAGTTGCGGGCCATTAATAGGAATTCGGGATTTAGTTGTGAACCGACTGGTGTTACATCACCAACTACGTGTTCTAATGGTGGTAGATGAAATTTCCATAGTTTTAATAAAAGTGTGAATGCGTTTGAGAATACTGAAAGTGGACATAAACGTTCGTTGTTTGGTAAAGTCCAGGAAACGGTTGGTGAACATGATCCAAAAACTTCACAAATTGGCATTAAGACACCAGCAAGATGTGGGGCCTGGAGAATAATATATGTAAATTAGTATATCAGTTTCTGAAACACTTTTTGTCCAAATTTTAGATTTTTATAGATAATTAGTGTGTCAGACATGATTACAACAATTATATTTTTCAATAATAACCTTATTTTATGAATTAAACTAAAGTTTACTTACCAAACCATGCAAAGAAAAAATCTGAACACAATCGATAGATGATATTCCCACAAGAAGAACATTTAAAAGGGGGGCATAAGCTAACAAATGGCTATCTCTTCCAGAATAATCCACAGGAAGTGGAGGTGATAACAGTTTAATAATGAAAAATCCAGTATGTTCCTGTGTAAACGTGACCCACAAAATGTTAAGAAAATTAAATTAAAAAAAAAACATAAAAAAGAGAAATGATCACCTGTATGTTCCACCCACGAGTTAATGATGCGCCACATAAAACAGTTGCAGCAGAAATCTTCTCCTCATCTGAACCGTTGGCTGCAATTCCATATATTTTCTCAATCTCTGCTAAGCTTTCATTAAACACAAGAGCTTAATATCAGTTGCTAAACTACAGCTTAAAGTATGATATTTATTATTTATAGAATGATAATTAATAAAGTTATATACAGTAATCATAGAGTTAATATCATAAAATTAAGATTTCCAAAAACAAAGGGACGAGAATACCTTAAAGCAGGAGTTGAAACCAAAGTATGCATCATTGCAGGAGTCAAAGGTGACCCTTTCATCAACGATGACCAGCCTGGTATTTGGCCCGAAATGTTGCGAGGTATTTGGTTACTGTGACCCTTAACATAACCGGGCCATAAATATGCTGATGTGTCTAAAAGATTTCTTGCGATACAAGCTTCAACTATTAGATGTCTCATGTTTCCAGCTGCAAACAAGAAAAAGTATCAGGTTTAATATAGTTTGTTTGATCATTAATATTCAGATAACTATTTTGCAAATATTTGAGAAAAATACATGAAAAAAGTATGAACATAGTTTTTTTTTACTAAAAAGGTTATATAAATTACAAAACCATAAATTTCTGTTTATGGGTAAAAAGAAAAAGTCAACATGGTCAAAAGTTACCGACATGTCAGTTGACATTGTTTTGACTGGTCAGTTACCTTAAATCAATAATGTTTTGAGTTTTTATGGGTTTTTTCTGACATAAAAAGAATTCGGTTACCTTTTTAATACAGATCCAATCATGACCCAAGAATGAAACGATGAATGCATACAAATATAATAAGACATGGAGACAATCACAAGAAACAAGAAGTACAAATACCAATATCACACATTCATCTCAATTATAATCTGAACACTTATAATAGCATTTATTTTAATGCAAGATAAATACCTCAAAAATATATAAATAAATAAAAATAAATTAATTACGTACCACAAGTGGCTGGCATGTCATCCAAGCTCACACCATCAAGATAACCACTTCCAACCGAAATACCAGAAAAAAACATAATAGCTTTTGCAGCTGCTTGATTTGCAATAGAAATAACTGATATTGGTGGGGTTAGTAAGCCTTCATAATCACCTAGTTGTTGTAAACTAGAAACTAAGCTTTTGCGACAGTTTCCATGAATTTGTGTTTCATTTTCTTGATGAATATGCTTATTATGATCATTATCCTCAACAAGGGTATTTTCGTCTTCGTCAATAATATTTACAACTGCAAGAGTTGTTGTACATAACAGAACACATAAACCTGTATCAAGTCGAGGTACTGGTCCCTCAATAGCTCCACCTTCCTAAAAAACACAAAAAAAAAACATGTTTGAGACATATACTTTGATGTAAGATGAGCTGGCAATCAAAAACTATATATTTACTAACATATGTTATGTGAGTGCAAAATATATTTTTAGCGACATCGTTGACTCGACATTTGGGATATCTAGCAATTAGCATACACACATATATGTGAGTAATTTACATATATCGTCCATGTGGTTTTTATGAAATTTTGGAATTTGTCCCTCGACTACTTTATTACACGGGTAGTCCCTAATTTTGAAACTTGTAACAACAGCCCCTAAAGCTATAAAGGCAATTTAGTTTATAGGGACCATTAATTTTGCATGTTCCAAAATTAGGAACTTGTGATGCTACAAATTTCAAATTTAGGGACCACTGATGTTACAAGTTTCGATACAAGGGACCATCCGTGTAATAAAAAACGTCGAGAGACGAAATCCATAGTTTCATGTTCATACAAACCTAACGGACGATCATGTAATTTACTCTACATGCATACACACATAACGTGATAGTGTGTATCTATGAGAAATAGTTACTCTAATTTAATATCATACATAATATTATATGAACAAATAATTTGAACAATATTAATTTATTATCCATTTTTTACCCTTTGAACAAGCCGTAAAGCTGCAATCCATAATCCAAGAAAAGTGTCCTGCCAAGAAGCCTGAGTAATTGCCTGATGAGCTCTCAGCAGATCTAAAAACACAAATCCATTATTTTATATCACCTTAAAGATAAATTTATTCTTGTATAAAACTCTTAAAAGGGCCAAATGTAATATAATAGCAATATAATTTGAGTTCTGGTTCGTTTTGGTAATTATAACATTTTATAATTTTGAAGGTCTGTTTTTGTAATTATAAGTTTTGAGCCAGTCTACTTTGGTAATTAAAGTTATTTTTCCTTCCACATCAGGTAATAATAGAAGTTTGTTTTGGTCTATTTGGTTATTATTTTTAACGTTTTATAGGACTGTAATTACCAAAGTAGACCCCTTAGAAACTAATAAGTACCAAAATGGACCTTACAAAGTTATAATTACCAAAATGGACCAACACATAAACTACATTGCTATTCTATGACATTTATCCAAACTTAAATTAACTTAAGGGTAAATTACAAGGATGATCCCCTCAAGTTTACCCCAAGTTTCACATATGCTCCTTCACTTTCAAAAATTACATTGGTAGTCCTTATTTAAAACATTTTGCACCTACAGTCCTTTAGCCCAACATACGTTAAATATTTTTAACAGAAAAAGGACTATCAGTGTAATTTTTTAACATAAATATATAACACGTGTTAGGCTAAAGGATTGTAGGTGTAAACTGTTTCCAAAAAAAGGACTATTAGTGTAATTTTCTAAAGTAAATGACCATATGTGAAATTTAGGGTAAGTCTCAGGGACCATCCTTGTAATAACTAATAACTTAATTTATACCAGTAAGTGTTTCAGCAGCACTCGTAGTAGCTACTACATATCCATCCATAGTATCTTCAAGAAATAAATCAATTGGAAGCCAAATAGCTGAACGACTAGAATTATAATTTTGGTTTACAGATGAAATGAGTGATCCACTAGCCATTACTGCATGAAACTGTTGTAAAGACGTTTTATTTTCTCTCGATTGCAGTGAACGGTTATTAGATGTTGTTAACTGTAAAAGAGATTCAGGAGTAATATCTTTTGAATTTCTTAAAGCTGTTGAGTTTCCTAAAAGTAGTCTCAAATGATGCATGAAAGATGCCCAATGTGCAGGCCTAAAAGGACAGATTAAAAAACCATGATCAGAAACTTAAAAAAAAATAGTAAATTACAAGGATGGTCCCTCAGGAACCGAACCAGAACCATAACCATTATCTCAGTCCGGTTATCGGTTCTTATTTTTATTCAATTTTGGTTTCAGTTTTTTTCGGTTCCGGAACACATCCCAAGTTAGAGATTAAACATAACCTAAATTAACCCGTCATAAATGGGTCAAACCCTTTAAAAGGACAAATATAGTACAAATTTTGGCTCTTGTTACTTACATATTCCGATGTACCAAATGCAGAATTCTAGAAGTTACTTTATTCCGAAAAAGTTCTCCAATAATTTCAACGGCTGTGATCGTATTCATTTTATACAATCCTTGATGACTATCGATTTTCTTTTCTCCAAAATTGTTATGATCATCGATCTCCATATCTAATGATTTAATTGGCCAAATAGATTTCTTTTCAGGTACAAGTTCAAGCAAATTTTCATCATCGAGTGAAGCATCAAGTAACTCCCAAACTACTGAAAATAAAAATTCAACCAAAATAAGACCAGGTTCATTGGATTGAAGACCAAAAATCTGGTTGAGGTGAAGACATTCATTAATAGATTCCATAATCCTGCAATTACATAAAATAATATTGCTTTTACTATGTTAAAGTATAAGTTAATTGAATAATGGGGATATAAGAGTTGTGCAATTTTTTAATAACTATGTTAAGTGGGTGTTTGGGATTGCAAGTTGGAACTGATTATCTACTTGTTGCGTTCTGAAAACGCAATTAATCTAAAACGATTGTTTGGCAAAAAGAATCAAAAATTCAATTATTTGCGTCTTTTATGCCCCAAAATGCAGTTTTGGAAAAGAATGTGGGGAGGTGCTTATTGCGTTTTGAAAATTGATTATTTGCATTTTACCTATTAACTAAACAAATAATAAGATTTGTCAAACACTAAAAATTGATTATCTGACTTTCAAAAGGTATAATAAAATCCAAACACTATTTTTCATAATCACGTTTTGTAACCGCTGATTATCTGATTATTCATTTTCAAAACGCATAATCTATTTCCAATAACAATACCAAACACCCCCTAAATTGATATAAGAATCTTACTTTTGATAGTTTGGACCATTAACTTCAGAAGCTAATGGAAAAATGTGTCTTTTAACGAGCTCTAAATAGAGCCTGTAGGCAGCAGGATGGCTTCTTCGACTTGGGATTACACTATGAATCACCAAAAACAATTGAGATCAAACAATACACAAGAATGTTTTAGTACAATTATGTAGCAAAAACATACATCACGATAAGCGTCAGCAATTATCAACTTCGTGTGCAGTTTAAATAATAAGCTTCTAGTGTTTGCATAGCCTACTTTTGCCTTACTTTTTAGGGGTCAAATCAAGTTCATACTGGCTAAAACAAAATTGATATCAGAAGATAAAGTCATATTTACTTAATTATGCTTATTTTCTTCATACCTCCTAAAATAGTAAGAATCTGGCAAATATTTACCCTCATCAAACAGATTATTACAACTTCAAGCTACAAAAGCACAACCAAACACTATCTCATAAACCATGTTTCATAATAGCTGATTATTCAATACCAATAATTACTTCAAAACAAAGTATTACCATTTTAAAGGACTTTTCCCCCCTTTTCTCCATTGTCAGGTGACACTACTGTGTAATTGTGGTAAACAGAAATTCAAAACATGTTCATAGTGATAGTCGTACTAACTACTAAAACACAAAATTCAAATGCCCACGCTAGTATTTGGTAACAGATTAAAGAGTTTATGCAGTATCAAAACATCAACACAGTTTATGAGATCGTATTTATATTTGCTTATCAGCTTACTAAATAAGCAGAAATCCTTCAGATAAGCTGGTCCGAAACAACAAGCAGCCAAAATATCATTCTAGGTCTAAATTGTTGCATTATTAGACGATATCATAGTCTATGATCTATGAATATAAAAATCAATTGAATCGTACAAGCTAAAACTGCTTGTTACATTGTTAGCAGCTAATATATCAGATGAACTGTTTTAGGTCAAAATTATTGCATTACTAAGACGATATTATAGTCTATGATCTATGAATATATAATCAATTGAAACGATCATTCGATTAACATGAACAGTACCTGTTTGATAGAAGAGCGAGAACAAGCATTGGCGGAACGATTCTAATCGAAAGAGCTTTTTCGAGAAACTTCCAAGCAATTGGAACATTATTCGACCAACAGATGTGAGAAACGAGTAACTCAGCTACCTTAGTTGACGGCATAGACACTCCGGCCGATAATAACGTTGAAGATAGCTCAACCGCCCACATCAACGGATCAACACCTTTATTTTGAGCAGATTTTGTCATTTCCATCACTCCTTCCCACATGTTCATGCTTGTGCTCGCTGGTACGGTCACCGCCATGGTTTAATCGGTATGACGTATAAACCCTAGGGTTTGTTGTCGGAAAATTTGAAGGACTTTTCTGGATGATTGTACACAGTTAATTGAATAAAAGGAAGTCGTAGGAGTGTGTGAGCTACCGGCTGGTGGGGCCAATAGAAAAATCTCGGTGACCACCGTCACGGTGGCGGAGACGACCGCTGTTTACGTGTACCAATTCGTGTACTCTATGCTAAAGTCGAAAGTAGGTCAATAAAAAAAGCTAAACTACGAGAATTTATATATTTTTACTGAGCACAAACCTGATTATGTATTAAACCAGTTTTGAGGAGTGGGTATGTATTTGGTTAGAATCGATTCGCATAGATTCAAATCGATTTTTCTTTGAAATATAGGGTCTAAACCGGTTTAACAACTATATTGAAAAAATAAACCCGATTTTAAACCGGTTCATCCCCTAAACCTCGATTTGATCATGGTCTGAGGGTTCGTGAACCGATCCAATCTGGCGAGGTTGAAATCGATTTTGCAATCAATTTGGTTCAAGAAGATAAGACCTACCTTATGATAATTCATACTTCCTCCGATTCAAAATAAGTGATACACTTTTCTTTTTTGGGTGTATCAAAATAAGTGATACACTTTGAAAAATTTCCTTATTTGGCAAAAAATAGTGGGACCCACACCACTAACTATCTACTTTAAAAAGTGAAATGACTTCTTTATCCTTACTTTTTACTTTAAACATCATTAACTACACTTTATTCAAAAGATGTGGGATCCATTTCTCATTAACCATCCAATTAATCTAATTTAATCATAATTATAAACTTTTGCCTCACAAATCGTGAAACCCAAAGTGTATCACTTATTTTGAATCGGAGGAAGTATGTGAAATTGAAAAAAAAAAATTACATCTAAATTTATAATTATATATGTCATTCAAATTTCATTAACTGCAACACAAAATAAGACCTACCTTATATTTCCTTATCGTGTTTTTTCTTACGTTACACCTAATGACGCCATCATGAGCTATTTCATAACAACAAAGTCATGCCTCTCACCGTCATAATGTGTTTTTCAAAGCCTTAAATGTGTGCATAATGTGACATCCTTCTAGTTTATATATATAACATCTTTTGTTTGATATTTATATACGTTGGAAGAGACCCAAAATGTACCTTAAAAGGAGGTTATGAACATGAGCATATAAAATCCGTGCCAACAGGCACGTCAAGAGTGCGTCGGGGCATTGGCACGCCGGCGTCAGCAGAAGGCGTCGTGGGGAGGACGAGATAAGGGCAGCTGTCGGCAGGTAAGGGGGAGAAGAACTCAGGATAGTGAAAATGAGGAGGAAGAGGAAGGGAGGGGGAAGGTGTATAGGATTGTACCATATGCATCAAACTTTGTATCATTTGTATTTATATTTTTTAATATTTTTTTCATTGTTTTTTCTTTATTTTGTAAAAATATTATTTTTATTTAATGTAATGTTTTTTTTATTAATTTAATATTTTTTATTATTTTAATTAAAAATAATGATGAAAAAGGATGTAATTGTTATTGCCACGATGGGAGCAATGGTTGCTAGTGGCTCTACTGAATCCTATGTAAATTGGACCGAGGACCGATACGGATCGCAGAACCGGACCGGACCGGACCGAACCGAGCTACATCGGTTCGGTTCTCGGTTCTAATTTTTATTAAAAATCGGTTATCGGTCCCAATCGGTTCGGTTCCAACCGGTTCGGTTCGGTCCAAAACCGAGAAAACCCGAAAAAAATCAAAGAAATTAGCTCGGTTCTCGGTTCGGTTCGGTTCCGGCCGGTTCTCGGTCTGGTTCGGTTCCGAGCATCTTCGGTTCGGTCCTCGGTCCGGAAAAATCCATTTTTTCGGTTCTCGGTCCTAGTCGGTTCGGTCCGGTTCTTAGACCGTGCACATGCCTACTAGTACTGATTTTATTTTTAGTTAATAATATCTGACGTGGACCTCTATGTGGATATTAAACTCAACTCCACGAGTTCTTGTACTTCCTTCCCGATCCACTCCGAGAATCTGATCTCTCTCTCTCACACACACACAAACAAACAAATAAACACACACTTACTTTCCCCCTTTGAATCAATCGTTAAGATTAAAAGAAGAGAATGAAAAAAAAAACCTAATTTCATCACCAATTTGTTGTATTTCGGCTCCAATTTGAAATTCACTTCATTCTCTGCACGCCTTATGCTTGTTCTTCAATGCCTGGAGGTTAAAAACTGTTAATTTCCTTGATCAATTTGCTATATCATCAACATCGTGATGGTTCCTTGGGGGGGAGTTACTTGTTGTTTGAGCGCTGCAGCTCTTTATCTTCTTGGACGAAGTAGCGGAAAGTAATTTGATTAATTTTCTATGATTTGTTATTGAAGTTAGTGGTTGTTTTTAAACTGCTAATTGTTTAATTTGTTATTGTTTGTGTTTGATTAATGTTTTAGGGATGCAGAGGTTCTTAAATCGGTAACTCGAGTTAATCAGCTGAAAGATTTGGGTTAGTTATTTAATTCACCTTCTAATGTTTTATAAATAAAAAGAGAAACAAATAATTAGATTAAAATTAGGGATAGGTTTCACAATTTTACACTCATCTCATTAATTGGTTTGATGATGTGATTACATTGCCCTTTTCAATCAATGATATGCATCCATAATTTGTTACAAAAAAAGTGTATGCTTGTAAAAATAATGTCTTCTTTTACATTTCAGCTCAATTATTAGAAGCTGCAAATAAAGTGTTGCCTTTTGTGGTGACAATATCTGGTAGAGTCAGTTCAGATACTCCAATCAACTGTGAGTATAGTGGTTTGAGAGGAGTTATTGTGGAGGAAACGGTATTGAGCCTTTTGAATTGCACACACTTACAATCTTTTTATTATTTCTTTTTATTATGTATTTTCTTTTCTTTTCTTTTCTTTTTCATGTACTATATGTTTATTTTCATTATAAAATTCAAGGTTGTAAAAATCAGTTGGTGGTATCTAGTCGGTCGACCACCTTCAAGTGATTAATCAGTCTTGGCGTGATTAATCGGTTTCTAGGCGCGTACCCTAAATTTTGAAGGAGTTTATTTAAAAAACCAAATATTAGCAAAGTTGGCTGATTTTGACACCGATGTTGACCTATATTCTCGAGTAGAATTTGACCGATGTTGACCAGGTCAATTAATTTCACCGATTATGTAATTTCTAGGTTGGTCGGCATCCCATAACCGCCTAGGTGGTGATTAATTGACCGCCAAGACTGATATTTACAACACCGATTAAATTGATGGCATGAATTCATATTTATTTATTTTATTATCATTTTTCAGGCAGAACAACACTTTCTGAAACATAATGATGCTGGTTCATGGATTCAAGACTCTGCTTTAATGTTATCAATGTGTAAAGAAGTTCCCTGGTTTTTGGTGAGCAATTTCTATCTGTTAAATAATTGTTCATAACTTCATATTTTCTTGTGTAATTTGAAGTATATTGAGATGGACTTATGTCTGATAATACTTGATATAGGTGGCAAAAATGGGTGGTTAGGTTGGTTGGGTAGGTGGTCCAAATGGATAAAGAATGGGTCGAGTTTACATGCCAACACTCTTTTTATCCACTTTTTCTAAATTTCATAAGTAGTTAATATACTAAATATGAATTGAAAAGATGCTATTGAAAATATGATATGGTTTTATTTTGAAAAAACCAGTTTAGGGGGATGTAAACTAGGATTTTTATTTTTATTTTTTTAAACTCTTTAATTCTTCATTTCTTATTTATTTATTTATTTTTTTTTTTTAAAATTAGGATGATGGGAGTGCTCGTGTATATGTTGTTGGAGCCCGTGGTGCAGCTGGCTTGGTATTAACCATTGGAAGTGAAGTATTTGAGGAATCGGGTCGATCACTTGTTCGTGGAACATTAGATTATTTGCAAGGTTTAAAGGTATAAATTTATTTTATTTTAAACACGTTACATTTTATTATCTATACTAATTAATGTAAATTAATTCATGTTACTAATTATGGTTTATGCTATGTAATAATGTTGTTGGTTTGAAGATGCTTGGAGTTAAGAGAATTGAACGAGTTCTTCCTACAGGCACCCCATTAACTGTTGTTGGTGAGGTATAATGAATATCTTTTTTATGAGATTTTAAGTTACTTTTTTCCTTTTTTTTAATTTCTAAAATTTACTTGGAATTTTCTCGGAAATGCAGGCTATTAAAGATGATATTGGAACCGTTCGGATCCAGCGGCCCCTTAAAGGCCCGTTTTATGTCTCTCACAAAACTATTGATCAACTCATTGCAAATCTTGGCAAATGGGCCAGGTTAACTACTATTTGTCAGATTGTATTAGATTTCTTTCATAATTCATGTGTTAATTACTCCCTCCATCGCAAAATTATTGTCCACAGACAAAAAACACACAGTTTAAGAAAAGTGCATTTATTACACTGTCTAACCAATAAAATTATATATTTAACACTTAACTATTTTTTGATTGGTGGAATTTTCAATTTGACATAATTTTGGGACAACCTGATAGACCATTGATCTATCAGGAATCATTCCCATTAATAAGAACAAATTGTTAGAACAAATCCTTCAATTCGAGAAGAAGGGTATCTCCAAAGAAAACTTTTCTCAATTCATAATTTCATAGATAAAAACCTACTCCAAAAGTGAGAGGTATAAATACTACAACTGGATAGGAGGAGAGGCATCTGCACGCAGGCAAGGATTGAGGCCTCCCCAATAGCTGACAAAAAGTACAAAGATAGTGCTCCCACCATTTGTAAAAGTGGGAATTTAAGAAATAATAAAAACATAAATATTAATTGTTTTGTAATGCTAATTTCCTCCATGTGCTGTTGTTGTCTTCTTTTGTTGGTATACAATCCACGGTTGGGGCTTATCACAACCCAAAAAGGAAAGGTGGACAATAAAATTGGGACGGAGGGAGTATTTGTTTTGCTCCTCAAACTTTCACTGATTTGGCATTTTAACCCTTGTGATTTTTTTTGGCAATGGTCCTAAACTTTGGTTGACATGTTAATACTCATAAAATACCAAATTAAGGATTAAACTACCAAGCAAGTGAAAGTTCAAGGATTAAACAATATTTAACCCTTAGAAAAATTACACCTAGACGTTGAATGACCAGTTTGACTGGTAACAACTAACTAAACAAAAGTTTATGATAAAACAAAACCATTGCCAAAAAAAGTTGAAGGGTGAAAATGCAAAATTATTGAAAATTTAAGTATTAAAACATAATTAACCCTTTAAAACATGCTGCTCTTTTCAGGTGGTACAAATATGCTTCAGTGGGTTTTGCTGCATTTGGAATTTATCTAATAACTAAGCATGCTTTTCAATACATAATGGAAAGAAAACGTCAATGGGAAATAAAGAAAAGGTATTATATATCAACTGGTTTTTAAACTTTAATGGTTTATTAAAAAAAATTGAAGTGTTTTTGGTTTTAATTTTTTTTGCAGAGTTCTTGATGCTGCAGCCAAAAAAACAACAGATACCGATGGTCAGTTACTTTTCTTTTTTTAAATTTATTTATGAATTAAATGTCTTCAGAACTACATTTGTATATTCTAACGAAAAATTTCAGGTTTAATTGACAAAGCAGAAAATGGGGTCAATGGGACCCGCAAAGATGGTCAAATGCCTGATATATGTGTCATATGTCTTGAGCAGGAGTATAATTCTGTTTTTGTTCCGTAAGTTACCTGGAAACCATCCCTTTTTACTCTTACATTTACCATTTTTATATGAAAATTGATAAAATTTGGCTTATATTTTATTCATAAAGGGGCAAACACGCAAATTCAAAACTAAGCATGCTTTTCAACCTCCTAATTTCGGGCTTTTTTACTTATGAATGGGTCGATCCGGGTTATGTTTTCTCTCTAATGGGTCAAAAGGGTAAAATAGTAATCCTTTTTTTGCAAACCTTTTTCACCTACACTCCTTTAGCCTAACGCCCGTTAAGTTTTCGTGCTAAAAAATTACACTGATAGTCCTTTTAAATTACACACATAGCCATTTTTCCGTTAAAATGTGTAACAAAAGTTAGGCTAAAGGACTGTATGTCTGTATATGCAAAATGTTTCCAAAAAAAATGACTACCAATGTAATTTTCAAAAAAATGACTACCAGTGTAATTTCCAAAAAAATGACCATAGGTAAAATTTAGGGTAAACCTCAAGCAAAAAAAAAAATTAAAAAATTAGTTACTCTTTTCTTCATGTAAATTAAAAATAATCAAAGAGTATTATAAAAGTTGAAAACTTTCGTCATTCAACTTGCTTTTAGCTAGATTTGCCGATTTGGTCATAACTGAGACTCGTTACTATGCCTTTGTTAACCTCTTTTTTCTTGTTTTTTTGGGAAAACAGTTTCTACAGTAAATTCTCTTTTTTCTTGTTTAAGATACCCGTATTAATATTTAAAATATTAATTTTTTTTTTAAAATCGACTATGGTTTTCAGGTGTGGTCATATGTGCTGTTGTGTAACATGCTCTTCACACTTGACAAGCTGTCCACTATGTCGAAGTCGAATCGGGCAAGTGGTGAAGACTTTTCGTCATTGACTAATTCCGATTTCAAAGTCAAACCAAAACTTTTGTTGACCATGAATGCGATAAGCACGCGGTGTTCATGTCTTTTTCAACAATATTACTAGTGAACTCGATTATTCTTCATTCGCTCGATTACTAGAACCTTTATTTAGTGTTAGTTGTATATGACAGTTTACATTTTGATCCTTTTCAGATTCTTTACTTTACCCAAGGTGTAAATATATGAATTTCATAAAGTGACCTTAGTATTCCATTAGTTCTTAATCTTCATTTCATAAAGTAATTAAGGGATATAAACTAGTATTATTGCCTTATTATTTATGTGCTATTGTAATTAAGGGATATAAAATTATAAAGTAGTATTATTACCTTATTAATTATGTCGTATCTGTCTATCCGGTGATGGAAAATAATTTCCCATATGGACAAGAGAATGTTTTGAAACGGTCACAACAACTATTAGGATATATACATTACTGACAAAACTTAGCCAATATTTTTTAAAAGACCCATTAAAAATATATGATACTGATTTGCTGGTTTACATGCATGATCTCAAAGGAGCATCATACAGATTATGTTTAATTTTTAAATTGGGGACCTTTGTGTAGCTGAGAAGCTACATCTCTTATGATAGATCATCAAACACCCTTTTTTTGAGAAGCTACATCTCTTATATATAAATAGTGTCATTTGTAGTTATTAAAAAATATATAAAGCGTAAAAAACGTTAAATAATATATTAAATATTATATAAACTGTAACGACCCGAAATTTGTAAATAAATAAAATATGTAAAAATATGATAATTATGAATAAATCATATAAAACACGTGGAAATTGGTTTCGTGTCGTTTGGACACCGTATGAGAAAGTTATGGGCGAAACCGGGTCGAGACAAAGGTCGAAAACTGCAGCCTAGCTGACCTGGGGAGTTCGCGGTCGCGAACTTGGAACAGAGAGTTTGGGGTTTTTGGTGATCGAGTTCACGGCTGGCTCACGATCGGGAAGAAGTTCGCGACCAGGGAAGTTCGCGGCGCGAACCCCAGTTCGCGGCGCGAACTCGTCCGACCAGGCATTAAAGACGGGATTTTGCTCATTTATTGCATATCAAAACCCTAGTTTCTCTCTTTGGCGATTTTCGAGCATAGCATCTGGTTTGGGTTGATTTCTTCACAAATCCTTGGTAGATTTCACTCCTAGTGGAAGATTAAAGGTATATCTTCACTCTTTCATCTTTGTAGCTCAAGATCTATGGATCTTGACGCTAGGGTTTGAAACCCTAGTACTTGGGTTAGTGATTTATGGTGAAATAAATGATGTATACACTTAATAGATGGTATATTAACAAGGGAATCAAGTGTATGATTAAGATTTGTAAGAATCTTAAGGGTTGGTTAAACCTAGGGTTTGGTAAATCACCATAATTAGGGGAAAGTTGTTAGTAAGTGTTATCTAGAGATGGATGAACACATTAGTAGTAGTAGTAATTGATGTTGATCATATTGTGATAATTGTATTAGGCTTTTGGTGAAGTCTTGGAAAGTTGATTGGGTTGTGAAGCAAGAGATTGGGTGTCAAGAACACGGTTTGAGCATCATATTGCTAAGGTGAGTACGTGTGGACTTTACTGAGTACATAGCCTTGAATTATTTTATTACTTGTGTTATAGTCTATTTGCTTATTTGTGTAGACTTATGGTATGTTGAGTTAGTGTTAGATATTATTGATAATATTGGACTAACTTGTTTGATGATGATGTGATAGCCGAGAGCTAGATAGGCATAACTAATGAGTTATGATATGATAGTGATGATGTGATGGCACAGGGAACCCCCGGTCATGAGGTGTGGTGTGAGGGGCAGTTGGGTGGATTCCCATCGACTCAACCACGGTAGTAGTCTTGCTAACTGGAGGTAGTCCGGCGAGTAAGGCAGGTATCGGTAGATTGGGCGAATCCCTCTTGCCGGTATCTTGAAGCTTATTAATGGCGATGGATTTCGGTTAATAAGCTAATGTGGTTCGAGTTAGTTCGGGGGCAACCCGATAACTAGATATGATTGCTAGAAAGCAAGGTTGATAGAGTCACAATAGGGTGACTAGATAGATGGATGAGTTACTTGTTCTATGTTTACATGTTATATTAAACTTACCATTATTGTTGGGTCTAAACCCATGTAGCTCACGAGACTTTATTGTCTCACGTATTCCTTGTTTGTTTTGCTATGTACTCAGGTTCGGGATCGAAGGTATAGGTGCGCATGGATAGAGATGCGGGGCCTAGAGTAGAAGAACACTATAACGGATTTAGACTTAGCTTTGGTTTTGATCTATTTTGTAACACCAACTTTACACTCTGATTTTCATACCAAAGGTTTTTGTAAATCCGTATTTTGGGATAGTTCTCCTCTATATTAAACGATTATTTTGGCCAAATTTTTTATTATAAAATTTGAGGTGTTACATAAACTAATAAAATACTGTTCCCATTATTACTCTGAATATAAAGTGTGTCATGAATCAAGTGACTTAGTGTGGGTGTGCGTTTGATATGTTTGGTGTAGTGATTCTATTCACAATAACAACATCACAACAATACATATTTATAGGTGTTTTTTTGGAAACGGTAAATATATATAGAAAAATCCGAGCTTACCAAGAAACTAAGATGAAAAGGAGTTTACATACTTATAGGTATTCATTATAGAGTTTTGTTATGATCCCACATCCTTCAAGCTAGTTTTTGGGAGTGAATTTTACACTTGGGTTTATAGTCTGATGCGAGACTAGTATGTGATGAGTTTGTATCAAGTTTTTCTAATATATGGACATACATTAAAGTGTATTTAATGAATGGTTCCTAAATGTATATTTAATAACATTAATGAAAATTTTAAGAGATACATTAAGTTTGAATTTTAGTTTAAATGCAAATTTTATTTTTATTAATTGTATGCTAACAATGTGCTTATATGTTAAAAAAACCATTTGTTATAAGTTTGTTAATGTTATATGTAACTTTAGGTCTTATATTAGAAGAAGACCTGACAATGCCAATTTTTATATATCATTAACGAAAGTTACCTAGACAACTATTAAATTCGATTTTTTCCAAAAACTACAAGCATGACCTAAAATTGGGTAGGTTAGATGAGGATTTTTGGAGAGTCACTATCCACTTTAGGGGTACCCATCATAAGGAAAATGGGTCTCTCATGTTCACCCTTGGCTTTTTCATAAAAGGAAATGGTCACATAACTCATGGTGTTTCATGGGCCCCTCAAATATTTGGTCACTTTGTCTTTATTTCTTTCCTATGCCTTTTTACTTTTATAAAAAATAAATAATATTCTGTGTATAATAGTCTTCCCTGTTAGTTGGATTTGAACTCATGATATACATGATTCAACCATTGACATGATTACTTTTGAATTTTTCGCTGAACATCTAGTAAATATTAATTCAGGCGGAGATTGAACTCGTAACATCTAGGAAATCATTCAGAAGCTCTTACCACTAGATCATTACCAACTGTTTTCGTATGCCTTTTTACAATACAAAAAGAAAGTTCTATAGAAACTTTTTCGATGATTTATGTAAAATGTTGTCTATATATGTATGAGTTCGTATCCTGATGTCATCTCTAAAAAACTTCTTTAAAGATCATTGCAATGGATCTTCTATATTTGAAGTTTTCATTTTTTTTTCTTGTAAGAAAATCGAACTTCTTCTAAATATATAGAAGCACTACATAATACAAAAGTTAAATTTAATAGTCTAACAAAATTATTTATTAAACATATCATATTTTCAGTAGTTTATGTAATTTTTTTAAATAACTATCATGTAAAGGCCAATATAGCAACTTCATAAGGCGGGTCGCTACGTTTTTAGCAACAATGTAGTGTAAATATGGAGTAAAAAAGAAGGAAAAAACGGATTAGCGACTAAAATGCCTGGTCGCTAAATGTTTATTGTTGAACTTGGTGCCAAAATAAGAAAAAGAACGACGATTTTAGTGACATATTAAGAAAGACCAGGGGTGAATATGACAATTATGTGATATTTTCTAAATAGAATGAACTGTTTTCTTCACAAGGTTTCGAGTTCGAGTTTTGTTGAAGACTTCTTTTCGAAATGATGTGTTATGACTTTATTCCCTTAAGGCCTGGCGCGGTTTCAAATAAGAGATATTGTCTGCTTATATATCATTGTCGGACTCAAACCACTAACTATATATTAACTAGATTAAAAAAATGATTATTAAAAAGCTGAAAGTAAATTTTATAGAAATTAAATTATGAATAATCAGTCATGTTTGGAGACTAAAAGGTGTTTGAAATTGATTATAGAATAGACTTAATTTAAACAATAAAAGCGTGGTACTTTACTTCTGGGCATGTCTACAATGTCGAGGAACGTGAATAAAACAATCTTGGCACTAGGTTAATAAAAGTTATATTTCTATAGAGGGAGCCGATATGCACAAGGAATACTTTTAATAATTCAAGGAAATTATAATGCTAAGACAATAATACCCTTTTTATTTTCTTATAAAATTTTTGTTATTCTCTTACGTCTACCCACAAAACTTTATCAAAATAGGATCATAACCCACACCAAAATTTCAGTGAAAAGTTAGTTAATTTCTGAAATTTAGATGAAATATGAGAGGGAGGGGACCCAAAATCAAGGAACATCTTCTTCGTCATCTTCCAAGCTAAAAATCCAATTCCAGCCATTACATTATTTACTTATAACTAGCAGGGTACCCGCGCAATGCGGCGGCGGGTACCCAGAAACCATATTTCGTGGCGAGCAAGTTCTGTTCGTTTACACGGTAATAATTGTTGCTAAAAATAAATAATTAAACGGAAATATGGATTTTGGTAAGAGTTGATGATTTACAGCGTCGTATATTTAATGTTATTGGGTAAAATGGTTTTCGAGTAACAGACTTTTGTTATTAAGTGTGGATGGTGTTACCAAAGTGTAATGTATAGTAAGTGGTTAACACATAGTGATAAGTTAGGAGAGGTCTTGGGTTCGAATCTTATTAGCTGCGATTTTTTTTTTTAAGTTAGACAACTAACTAACAAAAGTGGAAAGGTCCTTAAAATCAAGTTTAAGGAGCTCCTTAAATTTGCCTAATGGGGTAGACCTAAATACTTTATATAATAGTAAGATAATTTATTAATTTCGATTGGTGCGGACAATTCTTTTGTTCACATTAACTTATCAAATTAGTAACCCAGATTATAAATGCTTCAAAAGTCAAAACCTAAATCAAAATCAATAATTTGAGCCAAAAGTATGAATCAAATCTGTAACAGAGGCGTTTCTCAACGTCAACGATATCTAATTCCACGGCTAAAAATGAAAAATTGAATCAAAAATGGTAGCTTTCACACACCGAATTACTATGATTCTTCATCGTCTATCACCGGAGATACCACTTCTTCTTCGTTTCAGAAAATGTTACCTTCGTTTGATTTAAATCTGTCAGATTCGGCACCAATGGATGAGCTCACTCTTGCTTCTCATGTAGACGATAATCACTGCTGCATAAAGCTTCGTCTCTAACGATTATACAAGTGGGTCTTCGATGAAGAAGAAAGAGGAGAGGAGAAAATCCAGAAGAGAGAGACAGAGAGGGAGGAGTATAAAGTGAATTTAGGTTTTATTATGTTAAGGATATAATTTTATTTTGACTTTAAATTTCCTTGTGCAAAAAAGAAAACAAATTCTTGTACAAATCATCACCCTTCCATAAATGAAATAAATAATTGATAATGTCAACAAAATATATTAATTTTGATACAAACTTGTACATTAATAGTAATAAATGAAGTGGAAATACAAATATTAAATGCTTAATACATATCTATATCTACATACTAATCTACTATAATTTTTTTATGACGAGATTTAAACCTATGATTTATAAGTTATGTATAACATAACTAGGCTACAAGTCTTAGGTCCAATCAATTAAGTTATAGAAATCATAGTAAGATTAGTTTTTCTAACCTATGTTTTAGAGACATATACTAACAAGCAATCAGTACATATAAATTTTTTATTTAACCGAAAATCATATTTAACACATCTTCTATAATGATAGAATTAAAGTCATTAATATTCAAGTAATCCAAACTGTTTGAATATCTTATAAATGTCAACTTGGACAATAATTGTTCAAGTTATCATAACAATATTAATAACATTTTAGGTTATAAATATGATGTGTATATTATAATCCATCGTAGGGGTGAGCATTTGGACCGAAAAAACCGAATCGAACCGAAACCGATAACATGTTATTGGTTCGGTTTCGGTTTTGAAAATTCATCATTTTCGGTTTTGAAAATTCATCGTTTTTTGTTTTGGTTCTATCGGTTTCGGTTCGGTTTTCGGAAAAAGATGAACATTTGGCCTAAAAAAACCGAACCAGACTGAAATCGAACCATAACCAATAACATGTTATCGGTTCAGTTTCGGTTTTGAAAATTCATCGTTTTCGGTTTCGGTTCTATTGGTTTCGGTTCGGTTCGATTTTTCAACCGAGCTCACCCCTAATCCGTCGCGAATCGCACACCTCACTCCTTATTCACAAACATAAAATAAGAGAACTAATTTTCTTACAAAGTAATTTTTATTTCTACAGATCAATTTCATAACAATCACGCTCCTCCCTTTTTTAGTACATTTTATATTTCACGCTAAAGTTAAGTGAATAATAAATTACATTACATAAAATAAAAATTGTTGTGAGTTTGTCAATATCAACACGTCAGTAGAAATTTTCCAATCAAAAGTGTACAACTCAGCACTAGAGGACACATGTACGGACATTGACAATATACACCCTTTCAAATGCCTCCTTCCCCAAGACTATTAGTTTTTAATTTCTTTTTGTCTTTCACTCACTATATAAGCACATGCATAAATATATGTAGTAATCATCTATTTTTCTCTGTGATCGATCTCACTCTAAAATCTCCGATATCTCAGCCGACGAGAAATTCCGATAACTGACCGGAACGGTAAACAAGCTCCGTTCGTGAATATTTTATTTATAGGAGAATACAATGGCGCCGGCAGCTGGCGTTTCTTCAGCTTCCGATCTAGCTCCGGCGGTACATCCGGCAGCGATGATGTCAGATGCGTTCGCTAAGGATGCGATCATCACCTGGTTCCGAGGCGAGTTCGCGGCGGCAAATGCGATCATTGACGCATTATGTGGCCATCTGTCTCAATTAGAAGGCGGAAGGTGCGAGTACGAGTCGGTGTTTGCTGCCATACACCGGCGCCGGCTGAATTGGATCCCTATTCTTCAGATGCAGAAGTATTTCTCCATCGCTGACGTCACTAACGAGCTCCAGAAAGTTGCAGAGGAGAAGACAAATCTCCGAGGATTTGATAAATTTGAAGAAGTCGATGACGTTGCTTCGCCGGCGAAAGAGAAGCACCGTGCAATTTCTGAATCTGCCGATAACAATAGAAATGGTGACACTGAAGCTGTTGATGATGATTTCAATGATTTCACCGGAACTAATTCGCCAACAAGTGAAATTACCGATACAGGTATCAACGATTATAATCATTAGTTCATTACGTTTCCGTGTTATTTGGGTTATTGCAGATTCATTTCTGTCAAATTGCATCATTCTGCTAATTTTTTCAGATCTCTCTCTCATTTTCCGTACATGAATATTAATGTTTACATGTATAATACACGGACATTGCGTCCAAAAACTAAACTCTTTCCTGTATATGTGCTTCAACATCTAACGGATTTAATATTTTTTTTAACATCAAATTCATGTTTCAATATTATTTTTTCAATCGGGATCTGAAAATTTGCATCTCCATCGCTTTTACCGATCTAATGAATTACTCTAACCTGAAATTTCTAATTTGTGGCATTTAATTCATTTATCGAGAATCAGTAAAAGCGAAAACTAAGCTCTCTTGACATTTTCCCGATTATTTAATAAAAAGTGGCTTTCGATATTGGTAGAGCTGCCCGCCTGCTTATCAGGACCTGGCACTCTGTTATTCTCGAGATGTGTGTGGGTTCATTTACTTCTAAATTTTTAGAATTTATGTATCAACGAAAGTCAAAGTTAACCTCCTCAAACGTTTTTATCGAGTTATTAATTACAGAAAACAGACTCGAAATGTATAGAAGTTATGTTACCAAAAGACATTTGGGGTAGCTGTTTGCACTACATCTTTGTGGTCTATGATTTGAATCTTATTATAAAATATGAACAGTATATAGGAGTATATTAGTATTAACGGTTTAAAAAAATGTGTATAGAAGTTGAGCTTGATCTTAGAACTTAAACTTAATTTTTATTAAACATTCGAGCATGTGTTACATTTAAGTGTTAAACCTTACTTTATTGAGTATGTTTAATCTAGTAAGTCTCTTGGACCACGCTAAGTCCCTAACCGTGATTTTTGTTGATATTCTAGTTTTTAACATTCTAATTGACATTAGTTTTGCAATTCAAAAAGGGATAGCGGCGCAACTTGTTGCTCATTTGCCTTCTTTCTCTATGTAAAAAATGATTTTTATCTAATTGAATAATTGACACATATTTGCATATAATATATTTTTATTAAATATTATTTAACCTCGCATATTATAAAATATGCACACAAATATCTACTTTTATTCAAATGACCTACATACAACTTGCATCCTCTTTCATGCCAAACTGAAAACACGAGCCAACAATGACAAAAGCAATACTATTAATTTATGGTTTTTAGAAATTATAACAATAACATATAAGAGTTCAGGAGTTCGAGTCCCGTCGTGGACTTAGGTGGTAATTAGAAATATAAGAGTTCAGGAGTTCGAGTCCCGTCGTGGACTTAGGTGGTAATTAGAAGTAGATTTGTCGTTTCAAAAAAAACTTCTATTTTTAATTTATTTTAAGAGGAACTACTTATTAGTTATTACCAACTAACCAAAACCCATTAACCATCATTTTAACAATAAAACCATCTTTAGCTATATTTATCAATTTCTATATAGTAAGTACTCCCTCCGTCCCTAAATAAAATTCTTATTTCACTTGGGCACAAGTTTTAAGGAGAAAGTTAGTGGTGAGGTCATTGGTAATAAAATTGATTAAAATATAAATTTAGTTTGCAGAGAGAAAGATAGTTAGTGGATAGTAGGTAGTGGGGTCCTTGGTAATTATATTATTTTATTAAGTGGACCCCATCAACTTGTGAAATGAGAACTTTATTTAGGGACACAAATTTAAGGGGAAATGAGAACTTTATTTAGGGACGGAGGGAGTATATACTCCCTCCGTCCCTAAATAAAGTTCTCATTTCTCATGAGCATAATATTTTAGGAGATAGATAGTGGTGGGGTCATTGGTAATAGATTTGATTAAAATATAAGGTTTTTTGAAGAGAGAAAATGTTTTTAAGAGATAGTTAGTGGTGAGGTATATTATAATAATATTATTTTATTTAGTGGGTCCCTTCAATATGAGAAATGAGAACTTTATTTTGGAATAAATGTTTTGAGTGAAATGATAACTTTATTAAGGGACGAATATAGTATAATAAAAGTGGTGATTTGGTGGCACATGGTTGTGTCTGAGCTGCAGGACGAGATCCGTAATAACGGATGTCTTGTTTGTTGGACGGAGCTGTTAACCCTTATGATTCCTAGGGCCGTTTCTTTCAACTATTTTGTGATCTCCGCTACATTAAATTGACAAAGTCAACTCTCTCACTGTTGATATTTTGAAGTTTAAACATTTTTCTGTTTTAATTTTAATCAACACATATCTAATGTTTATTTATGGTAGAATTATAATACTACACTACTTTTTTAATAGCTTAAAGTAATTAGTTAACTGAGTGATACCATTATAAATTCCCCCACGATATTAATTGTTGTTTAGATTTGCTTTAATTAACATTAAATATTTAAATATTCTATGTTCACACATTTTTCGAATGTGTTAGAAATCGGTTTTTTCATTGAACCAGTCAATAAATAGTATACCTTAAATACAGTCGGAGCAGATGAGCCGGCCGGTTATACTGGATGACAATATTGCTGAATTGTTGAGTATTTTGATATACTAATTACATGTGAAAAAAATCAAAAAAATAAAAATCATACAAAATAAATTCTATAAAGAATTCCAATTTTTTTTCCGAAAGACATATAAAACATCCCTATGTCTATGTCAAACTGGTTTTTAATCATATATAATCCAATTTTCAACTAATTTTATCATTTTTGAGTTCTAAAACATATGTAAAACATCCCTATGTCTATATCATTTATCCATTTTTAAGACAAACTGGTTTTTTCCGGTCTAACCACCAGGTTGAACCGGGTTTTATGTCAAACCAGTCAGTTTCGACTGAGCTATAACCACTGATCTAACCGGCATTTCCGACCGATTTCATTTACGTTTCTAGGGTTGTAAATGGTTTTTAAAACACTGCATTTTGTATAGTTCTATAATTTACCGGATTTTACCTTTTTACCACTATGATTCTTTGAAGGATAATAATTTGATTTCATACTATGTATAAACTGCAGGATCTGAAGAAGTGCAGCCATTGGTAGAAAACATTAAAATATGTTCAAATCAAGAAGATTCAGAAGCATGGCGAGCTCAAATCAAGATGACAAAAGGGTTTGAAGCCAAGGAGTCTCTTAAGGGGCATATGGTAAGTTCTTAATTAGTAAAATATTTTCTTAATTAGTGTAATTTTTTAAAGTAAAGAACCATTGGTGAAATTTCGGGTAAAACTAAGGGACCATCCTTGTAATTTACTCTGACAATATAGGATACACAAATTTTTCTCGCTTATTAAAATGATTGAAAGTTTAAGTTAAAAAATATAGGAAAAGTGTCAAAACTGAACTAAATTTGGGACTCTAAATTTCTCAAAACTTGAACTTTCACTACTAAATTTTGTCAAAAATTAAACTTCCGTTCATAAAATTGTTGCATATTGAACATTTACTCCTATATTTGTTGAAAAATGAACTTTCATTCCTTTTAATGAGCTAGAATAAAACGACTTTTGAAGTTGTATGCATTAACAACATACTTTGGACGAGTTTTGACCAAATAGACACATTCCATTTTTAGATATTTTCTATTTTGACCCGTTTAAGTAAACCATAACCCAAATTAACCCAACTATAAGTAAATGGGCTGAAATTGCCACACTGCATATTTCTTATGCTATGAACATAACATTTTTGGAATTCAACTGATTTTGATAGGTGAATGTTGCAAGAGGTTTGAAGTTGTATGAGAGTATACTCACGGATACTGAGTTAACTCGGTTAAATGACTATGTGAATAAACTCCGAGTTGCTGGCAAAATTGGAGAACTCTCAGGTGGATCCCATGATTCGTGATGCTTTTATTGTTACAAAATAGTTCTTTCCTATTCCAACTCAAGTTTTTAAGATAGTAAGGGATTCAACAGAGTTAGTTACATTTCTAGTCCCTGAGATATTTACTATTTAACAGCCTGAGCCCGAAGGTCTAAAGCATTACAGGGTAAGTCCCTACTTTTGAAACTATGCACGTTTTGAGTCCTTAGTCAAAGTCAATCTCAAATCTCATTTCTTGATTTTGATTAATGTGAAGTTTTTGCTCTTAAGGAAATTCAAGGGGAGAGAGATGAGAGTATATTGGCTATTTGACTTTTGGGCTGATTTTGACCAAGGACACAAAACACGCGTAGTGTCATAGGGACTCAAGGTGCTAGATTGTGCATACCTCAGGGACTGAAAGTGTAATTAGCTTTACTTTCCATCACAGGCTTCCAGAGTTTAGGCCATCCTATAAGTAGATCTTAACTAGTAACAATAACCAGAATGAATTCATTAGTTTTGACCCCTTTAATGATGTTTTACCTATCATTTAGGGCGCTAGGTCATCACCAAATGAATTACAAAACAACTCATTATTGACAGAATATAAATTTCTTTACTTTCTAATGATAATGATTTAATGTCATTAGGTGAAACTTTTATCATGTATAACCAGCAGTCAAAAGCAATCAAGAGAGAGCTTATTCAGTTTGGAACTCCCATATTTGGCAAGATAAAAGATGAAGCTACCAGTAAATCCCAAGATAGTAAGTACATACAATCTCAACTCATTTACTCGGCCAATTTCCCCTTTTTTGTAATTATAATAAACATATTAATTATTAATAAATGGACATAAGTGTTTGCAGCACACCCATATTGCCATCTCTAATGAAGTAGTAATTAGTTTTTGTCTTGTATTATAAAAATGTTTACAGACTTTATTGAGCCAATTCCAGCTCCTCTTGAAGGTGTCATTGACCACCTAATTAAGTACCATCTAATTTCTGAAAGCAGACGACCAAACAGTTGCATCATAAACTTTTTTGACGAGGTACAATAAAATAATCTTTCCATTATACATACACATGTTGTATCTATTTCCATAAACCAAAAGAGCATTTTAATTGTTTTCATGTAGGGTGAATTTTCACAGCCGTTTTTAAAGCCACCTCATTTGGACCAACCGATCTCCACCCTTGTTCTCTCCGAGTCAACAATGGCGTTTGGGCGTACTCTCGTTTGTGATAAAGATGGAAACTATAAAGGATCACTCATGCTTTCTCTTAAAGAAGGGTGAATAAGCATATTACTGTTATTGTGGTTATAAATATATGCTAACATAACTATTAATAATCATATTAATGTTGCACACACGATTAAAACACGATCTATAAACACACATACATAACAAAACCTTTTGTAAATCCACAGGTCACTCTTAGTAATGCGGGGAAACAGTGCCGATATGGCCCGCCACGTCATGTGCCAATCTCCAAACAAAAGAATCAGCATCACATTTTTCAAAGTCCGTTTAAACCCAAACCCATCACCAAACGGTACCATAACCGTATGGCAACCCAATCTCCCAACACCATATCTACCACCAACCCAAAACCAAATCCATAACGGGCCTAACACCTACAACCCAATGAACCTTGTTTCCAAATGGGGTATCCTAACCGCACCACAGTTACTATTTTTACCCCCGGTTAGACCCATGGTTTTCGCCCCAAGACGGTTACCCCGTGGTGGCACGGGAACCGGGGTTTTCTTACCGTGGGGTGTCTGTAACACCTCAAATTTTAATGCCAAATAGTGGCCAAAATAAAACATTTTTCATAAATAGAAGAACTATTCCAAAATATGGATTTACAAAAAAACTTTAGTATGAAAATCAGAGTATAAAGTTTGGTGTTACAAAATAGATCAAAACCAAAGCTAAGCATAAATCCAATCTAAAGTTCTTCTATTCTAGGCCCCGCATCTCTATCCATGCGTACCTAAACCTTCGATCCCGAACCTGAGTACATAGCAAAACAAACAAGGAGTACGTGAGACAAAAAACGTCTCGTGAGCTACATGGGTTTAGACCCGATAATAAAATGAATGTCACAATTCATATAACCAATCAATATACATATATATATATCCAACTATCCAGTCTAGTCACATTAGTGTGACCCTATCAAACTTGCTTACCTAGCAATCACAACTAACGTGGATGAGTCGATGGGAATTCACCCCAACTGCCCCTCACTCCACACCTCATGACCGGGAGTATCCCGTGACATCGCATAACTAACGTGGATGAGTCGATGGGAATTCACATGGGAATTCACCCAACTGCCCCTCACTCCACACCTCATGACCGGGAGTATCCCGTGACATCGCATAACTAACGTGGATGAGTCGATGGGAATTCACATGGGAATTCACCCAACTGCCCCTCACTCCACACCTCATGACCGGGAGTATCCCGTGACATCGCATAACTAACGTGGATGAGTCGATGGGAATTCACATGGGAATTCACCCAACTGCCCCTCACTCCACACCTCATGACCGGGAGTATCCCGTGACATCGCATAACTAACGTGGAAGAGTCGATGGGAATACGCCCAACTGCCCCTCAATCCACAACTCATGATCGGGAGTAGCCCGTATCATCACATCATCTCAATCTCATCATAACCCTATGGTTATGCAAATCTAGCTCTTTGCTAGCACTTTCATCATCATCAAGTTAGTTCAATACTATCATAGGTATAACTAACTATCAACTACTAGTCTACACAATTAAGCAAATAGACCATAACACAAGTAATGAAAATATTTAACAGGGCTATGTACTCAGTAAATTCCACACGTACTCACCTTAGCAACAAAGATGCTCCAACTGTGTTCTTGACACCAAAGCTCTTGCTTCACAATTTCACCGACTTTCCAAGATGTCACCGAAAGCCTAAACAATGATCATACAATGATCAACATCACAATCTACTATCAATGTGTTCATCTATCTCTAGATAACACACATCAATCCATTTCCCCCAAATATGTTGATTACCAAACCCTAGGTTTAACCAACCCTTAAGATTCTTACAAATCATAATCATACACTTGTTTTCCTTGTTAATATACCATCTATTAAGTGTATACACCATTTATATCACCATAATCCATAACCCAAGAACTAGGGTTTCAACCCCAAGCTTCTAATCCCATAGATCTAAAGCTACAACTACAAAGGATTGAAGATATACCTTAAATCTTCAACTAGGATTGAAGAATCACAAGATTTGATGAAGAAATCGACTCCAAATGATGCTTGACACCCAAAATCGTTCACAAGTTCGAAGAGAGAAAAACTAGGGTTTCACTTGGCAATAAATGAGCCAAAACCCGACTTTAATGCTGCCAGGCACAAGTTCACGACGCGACCATAGTTCGCGTCGCGAACTCTCCTTCTACACGCATACTTAGCGATCGTTATCTAGTCGCGAACTACTTAGCGACACATGGCCAAACTCCCTGGAGCAAGTTCCCGATCGGGAACTTATAGTTCGCGCCGCGAACTCCTGATGGCAGCAAGGCTGCACTTTTTCCAACTTGTCTCGACCCGGTTTCGCCCGTAACTTTCTCGTACGGTGTCCAAACAACACGAAACCAATTCCCACATAATTTATATGATTTATCCATAATTATCATATTTTTATACAATTTATTTATTTACAAATTCGGGTCGTTACAACTATCTACCCCTTAAGAAGATTCCGTCCTCGGAATCTCATCATAGTTCACGAAATCCGGGTATCTTTTCCGAATCTCGTCCTTGACTTCCCAAGTCAAATTCGGCCCAAGTGAATGCTTCCACTTGACCAACACCAACTCGATCTCTTTATTCCGAAGCTTCTTTGTCTTCGTTTCTAATATAGCCTCGGGCTCCTCAATCAACCGGTTCGGGCCGTCAACCCGCAACTCTTGCAATGGAATAATATTTTCAACTTCCCCGAAAAACTTCTTCAAATAACTCACGTGAAAGGTGTCATGCACACCTTGAAGCTCGGGTGGAAGTTCCAATTTAAAAGCTTGAAGCCCGACCCGTTTCAATATTTTAAACGGTCCCACATACCTTGGACTTAGCTTTCCTTTCTTACCAAACCGCATCACACCTTTCCAAGGTGACACTTTCAACATGACCATATCACCGACATCCAAGTCGTATGGCCTTTTCTTCAAACCCGAATAACTTCGTTGTCTATCTTGGGCGACTTTCATGTTGTTTTGAATAATACCAATCTTTTCATTTGTCACTCTCACGATCTCGGGACCCGTGAGTTTCGTCTCTCCCGCTTCCAACCAACAAGATGGAGTTCTACATTTTCTACCATACAACGCCTCGTAAGGCGGCATCTTGATAGTCGAGTGATAGCTATTATTATACGAGAACTCGACTAACGGTAAATGTTCATCCCATTTACCACCGAAATCCAACACACGCGATCTCAACATATCTTCGACCGTTTGAATCGTTCTTTCACTTTGACCGTCGGTTTGCGGGTGATAAGCCGTGCTCAACCGCAACTTTGTACCCAACTCTTCTTGTAATGACCGCCAAAATCTCGAGGTAAACCTCGCGTCTCTATCGGACACAATCGATAACGGAACCCCGTGGAGTCGAACCACTTCATCAACATACAACTTAGCCAACTTCTCAAGTGGCAATGTTTCCCGAATTGCTAAAAATAACGCACTTTTGGTCAACCGGTCAACTATGACCCAAATGGCATCGTGACCTCTACTCGTCTTCGGTAAACCTACTATGAAATCCATAGTTATATCTTCCCACTTCCCGGCCGGTACAATTAATGATTGAGCTACCCCATACGGTACCTGATGCTCGGCTTTCACTTGTGCACACGTGGCACACTTAGAGATATACTTGGCCACTCTCGCCTTCATTCCGGGCCACCAATAAACCCGTTTCATATCTTGATACGTCTTTGTACTTCCCGGGTGAATCGAATACTTCGATTTGTGCACATCATACAACAACTCTTTTCGGATACCACCGAACTTAGGAACCCAAATACGGCCGCCTACGGTCTTCAACCCTTGTGCATTTTCGAGAAAATGTTGGTTCTTACCTAACCGTTCTTGTCTTAACTCGTCTTTTCCCATAACTTCTCGTTGGGCATTCTTGATTCTTTCGATAATACTCGAGACAACTTCTATACGTGATAACATTCCTCGGTTCGGATTTTCATAAACCTTTCGGCTCAAGGCATCGGCCACCACGTTCGCCTTCCCCGCATGATACACAATCTCACAATCATAATCGGCAATCAACTCGATCCACCTTCTTTGTCGCATATTAAGGTCTTTTTGTGTAAACACATATTGCAAACTCTTATGATCCGTGTACAATGTACACCGAGTGCCATACAAATAATGCCTCCACAACTTCAAGGCAAAAATAATCGCCGCCAATTCCAAGTCGTGTGTTGTGTACCTTAACTCCGCATTCTTCAATTGTCGCGAGGCATACGCGATCACCTTTCCTCTTTGCATCAACACACAACCGAGCCCTTGATTCGAAGCATCACTATAAACCACAAAATCTTCCATACCATCCGGTAACGTAAGGATCGGCGCGTTACATAACTTTTCTTTTAACAACTTAAACGCCTCTTCTTGCTTCTTTTCCCACACAAACTTCTCACTTTTTCTCGTTAACTTCGTGAGTGGAATCGCGATTCTCGAGAAATCTTGTATAAATCTTCGGTAATAACCGGCTAATCCAAGAAAACTTCTAACCTCGGTAGGAGTCCTCGGAGGCTCCCAATTTGACACCGCTTCAATCTTGGACGGATCAACCTTAATACCATCACACGTCACCACGTGACCTAAGAATTGCACTTCCCGCAACCAAAACTCACACTTTGAAAATTTAGCATACAACTTCTCCCGTTTTAACACATCTAACACAAGTCTCAAATGACCTTCGTGTTCTTCTTCGGTTTTTGAATAAATCAAAATGTCGTCAATAAACACGATCAAAAACTTATCAAGAAACGGTTTACAAACCCGATTCATCAAATCCATAAAAATAGCCGGTGCGTTGGTAAGACCAAACGGCATTACTAGAAATTCATAATGACCATAACGTGTACGAAAAGCCGTCTTCTCGGTATCGCCTTCTTTCACCCGAACTTGGTGATAACCCGACCTCAAATCGATCTTTGAGAAATAACTAGCACCTTGCAATTGGTCGAATAAGTCGTCAATTCTCGGCAACGGGTAACGGTTCTTAATAGTTACCTTATTCAACTCTCGGTAGTCAATACACATTCTCATCGAACCGTCTTCCTTTTTAACAAATAACACCGGTGCACCCCACGGTGACGAACTCGGACGAATAAAACCCTTATCTAACAATTCTTGCAATTGGGTCATCAATTCCCGCATCTCGGTGGGAGCTAAACGATATGGAGCACGAGCAATTGGCGTCGCCCCCGGCACTAAATCAATTTTAAACTCGACTTGTCTCTCCGGTGGTAAACCGGGCAAGTCATCGGGAAATACCTCGGGGAATTCCCGAATAATTTTTACACTATCCATTGTCTTCTTTTCTTTTCGGCCATCTAATACATATGCAATAAACGATGTACAACCTTTCGATATACTTTTTCTCGCCTTAATGGCGGTAATCACATTAGGCATGTGATGTCGTTTCTCCCCATACACATACACTTTCTCGTTCTCGGGTGTCCTAATCGACACAATTTTCTTTCCACACAAAATCTTGGCTTGGTGCATACCCAACCAATCCATACCGATAACCACATCGAACGCCCTAATTCCCATGGGCAACAAATCCACCTTAAACTTTCTACCGTCTATCTCTAGTTCACAATTTCTATAAATACATTCAACCATAGACGTTTTCCCGTCGGCTACTTCTATTTCATAAACCTCATCTAACATTTCGGACGGCACATTCAATTTACAACCGAACTCATAAGACACAAACGAATAATTAGAACCCGAATCAAACAAAATATGAGTTGGCAAGGAGTTGATGAATAGAGTACCTGACACCACATCGTGTGCCTCCTTCGCCTCCTCTCGGGTGAGTTGAAAGGATCGTCCCTTCACCTTGGCCGGTTCCACCTTCTTTTGAGCCGTGGACACCATCGACTCGATTCCCTTCTTTGGGCACACATTGCTATAGTGCCCCTTCTCGTGACACGAGAAGCATTCAACATCGGCCAACGACTTGGCCCTACAATCTCGGGCTATGTGCCCCGCCCTTCCACAATTAAAACAAGATTTCGACTCTCCTCGGCACCCGCCGGTATGAGTCTTCCCGCACTTCTTGCACGAGCCAACACTACCTTGCTTAGAGAAGCTCGAGGTGAACTTCCCTTTCTTGAACGAACTAGAGCCGCTCTCGGCTTTCCTTTTCTCGCCCACATGGGCCCTCTCGGCAACACGTGCCACATTCACCTCTTCCACACCCCGGGCGGCACTAATGGCCTCATCTAGAGAAGCCGCCCTCTTCACCTCCAATTGGTAGTCCCACGGTAACCCACTAGCATACCGGACCACCCTCAACCTCTCATCCGAGTAGGTTTTAGCAACAAACGGGAGCAATCCCGTGAATTCCCTCGAATATTCCTCCACCGACATATCACCCTTTTTGAGGGTCACGAACTTTTCGTGCATCTTTTCCAAATCCCTTTCGGGACAAAATTTCTTTTTCAATCTCGCGGTGAACTCGTCCCACGACATCTTCTCAATCACCTCTCTCCCTAGGGTCTCATATACGATGTCCCACCAAACCATCGCATCTTCTTTTAGCAATTGTGACGCATACGTCACCATATCGGCATCCTTACATTTACTACTACCGATCACCCTCTCGGTTTCCCGGATCCATCTCATGGTTACTTTCGGGTCCGAACTACCCGAATACGCATTTGGCTTACAAGCCATGAATGATTTAAACGAACACCCTTCTTTCACAACGGGCTTAGCCCTTGCATCACTTTGGCCACCCGTGGAGGACTTCCCTTCCCCGGTGCCACTACCTCCGGTTTTCTCATCCGACTTAGCCTCGGATTCCCGGTCTCCACCCGACCTTTCACGGTCTCCAATAATTCGGTGCACTTCCTCGGCCACCGTTCCCTTGATTTGGTCGATAATAGTTTGGAGATCCGCCATGGTCACCGGAGTTCTATTAGCTCCGACCTCCGATTCGTCAACCCGATGCATTGATGGTTGACTTTCTTGCTCATCCACCCTCTCAACAGGAGGTACTTCCTCCTCCCGGTTCTCCGGGGCTTTCCCACTTCTACGAGTGTTCACCATTTCTTTCAATCAAGACTATACGAAAGACATTAAACATTTAGTACCTTGTGTACAACCCATTAGTCTTATAAGACTCAATATCCAAATCATATCAAATTCATCGGTCCCCCTAGGTTCAACCCTAAACTTAATATAAAGTCTCAAGGTCAACCTATGATCTCAAGGAATCTTACATTCCTAATGCTACAGTCTAAGACTAGGATGGTCATCCAACCTAATTCACTTAAACTATAGCTCTGATACCAAGTTGTAACACCTCAAATTTTAATGCCAAATAGTGGCCAAAATAAAACATTTTTCATAAATAGAAGAACTATTCCAAAATATGGATTTACAAAAAAACTTTAGTATGAAAATCAGAGTATAAAGTTTGGTGTTACAAAATAGATCAAAACCAAAGCTAAGCATAAATCCAATCTAAAGTTCTTCTATTCTAGGCCCCGCATCTCTATCCATGCGTACCTAAACCTTCGATCCCGAACCTGAGTACATAGCAAAACAAACAAGGAGTACGTGAGACAAAAAACGTCTCGTGAGCTACATGGGTTTAGACCCGATAATAAAATGAATGTCACAATTCATATAACCAATCAATATACATATATATATATCCAACTATCCAGTCTAGTCACATTAGTGTGACCCTATCAAACTTGCTTACCTAGCAATCACAACTAACGTGGATGAGTCGATGGGAATTCACCCCAACTGCCCCTCACTCCACACCTCATGACCGGGAGTATCCCGTGACATCGCATAACTAACGTGGATGAGTCGATGGGAATTCACATGGGAATTCACCCAACTGCCCCTCACTCCACACCTCATGACCGGGAGTATCCCGTGACATCGCATAACTAACGTGGATGAGTCGATGGGAATTCACATGGGAATTCACCCAACTGCCCCTCACTCCACACCTCATGACCGGGAGTATCCCGTGACATCGCATAACTAACGTGGATGAGTCGATGGGAATTCACATGGGAATTCACCCAACTGCCCCTCACTCCACACCTCATGACCGGGAGTATCCCGTGACATCGCATAACTAACGTGGAAGAGTCGATGGGAATACGCCCAACTGCCCCTCAATCCACAACTCATGATCGGGAGTAGCCCGTATCATCACATCATCTCAATCTCATCATAACCCTATGGTTATGCAAATCTAGCTCTTTGCTAGCACTTTCATCATCATCAAGTTAGTTCAATACTATCATAGGTATAACTAACTATCAACTACTAGTCTACACAATTAAGCAAATAGACCATAACACAAGTAATGAAAATATTTAACAGGGCTATGTACTCAGTAAATTCCACACGTACTCACCTTAGCAACAAAGATGCTCCAACTGTGTTCTTGACACCAAAGCTCTTGCTTCACAATTTCACCGACTTTCCAAGATGTCACCGAAAGCCTAAACAATGATCATACAATGATCAACATCACAATCTACTATCAATGTGTTCATCTATCTCTAGATAACACACATCAATCCATTTCCCCCAAATATGTTGATTACCAAACCCTAGGTTTAACCAACCCTTAAGATTCTTACAAATCATAATCATACACTTGTTTTCCTTGTTAATATACCATCTATTAAGTGTATACACCATTTATATCACCATAATCCATAACCCAAGAACTAGGGTTTCAACCCCAAGCTTCTAATCCCATAGATCTAAAGCTACAACTACAAAGGATTGAAGATATACCTTAAATCTTCAACTAGGATTGAAGAATCACAAGATTTGATGAAGAAATCGACTCCAAATGATGCTTGACACCCAAAATCGTTCACAAGTTCGAAGAGAGAAAAACTAGGGTTTCACTTGGCAATAAATGAGCCAAAACCCGACTTTAATGCTGCCAGGCACAAGTTCACGACGCGACCATAGTTCGCGTCGCGAACTCTCCTTCTACACGCATACTTAGCGATCGTTATCTAGTCGCGAACTACTTAGCGACACATGGCCAAACTCCCTGGAGCAAGTTCCCGATCGGGAACTTATAGTTCGCGCCGCGAACTCCTGATGGCAGCAAGGCTGCACTTTTTCCAACTTGTCTCGACCCGGTTTCGCCCGTAACTTTCTCGTACGGTGTCCAAACAACACGAAACCAATTCCCACATAATTTATATGATTTATCCATAATTATCATATTTTTATACAATTTATTTATTTACAAATTCGGGTCGTTACAGTGTCGGCTCAAGAAAAGCGGCTAAACATTTACCTCCTCGTGCTCAAAGAGAACGGCTTCTCACACTACCGCAATTGGGTGAACCGAAATTGGACCGTGTTTAGCCTAATCAGGTTAGATTTACTTGGTTTACAACAAGGTGGTTGGTGTTCGTGTTTGCTAAATGAGTTTTTAGTATCTTTAATTAGTTGTTACATGTTAAATCGGTTTTATGTAGGAGATTAGGGTTAAACGTCCGTGGTTAGACTTTATTTTCGATATCACCCGAGTGTTTTAGTAGTGAAAGTGTAAGTTTAAAATTTTGTGAATTATTATTAAATGTTAATGTTAATTTCTAAAATCAAGGTTTAAGGGTTTGATTAGTTTACAAGTATGTAGACTTGTGTTGTTATCAAGGTTTAAGGGTTTTATTTCCCTTTTTATTGTTATGGTGGTAGCACTAACTTTAGTACTATTTGTCAGTTAGTGGGGGCATTAGTCCTTTTGTGTATTTAAACCTTTTCCTTTGGAAGGTTTTATCCATCTATGAAATTATGAATTGAGAAAAGTTTTCTTTGGAGATACCTTCTTCTCGAATTGAAGGATTTGTTCTTATTAATGGGAATGATTCAAGATAGATCAATGGTCTATCAGTCTTTTACATAAATGACACTAATTGTTAGCCCTAGATTACAAGTGACAAATTGTGGTTGAGCATTTAGTCAACAACATGGAAGTTTTAGTGCAAGCAACAAAAGGCCTCTAACAAAAGCCTTTAGCGGAAATATGTAAAATATTTCCAATTACAAAAAGAAAAGCAAGATCAAGGCTGTATATATAATAATGACAAATTTGTTAGTAACCAACAACACACAATGCAATATACATTATACAACTTCAGTGAAACAGAAACTACTTACTGCTACCGGCTTTCACAGGTTCATCATCATCTTCTATATCCCAGCTCAAATCCTCATCATCTTCACCAACATTCAACCGCTTAATAACATCAATATTCTTCACAGTTTCACCATGAGAAACATTATTTTCATCATCATTCTCCCCAATATCATCCCACTCAAGATCTTCCTCATTTTGCAATGAAGCCTTAGGATTCTCATCAGTTTTTGGCACATTTTCATCAGTTTTTGGCACCAACTCATTTTCATCATCAACAAAATAAGAATTTACAGTTTCAGATTCATGATTAGAATTCTGTTTCCTTTCAATTTCAGTTTTAGGTTCTTCTTGTTCATCGTTATCATTATCATCATCAACATCCCAACTTAATTCTTCTTCTTCATCAACTGTAAGTGATCTCTTTACCAAATTCACTCTCATATCCTCTTGTTGTTTAAGCTTATAAACTCTATAAAAATACCTACACCAAAAGCTTCCATCATCAACAACCTCATTATCAACAAGTTTCTTATAAATTGCTTCAACAGATTCATTTTCTGCAATGAGTTTCTCAATCTCACTTTCCCTATCAGCAACCAAAAACCCTAACTTCCACTTATTATAATCATTTAAATCCTCAGGATCTTCAGTATAAGTTCGAATATCAGTTTGAATCGCATTTAATTGAGAATCGAAACGACTGTACACTCTCGAACGATCACTGTTACTAGAATTCTGTACGGATTCTGAAGTATCAGAATCATCAATATCAGAAGATTCTAGAAGTGCGTTCTTACCTTGTGAGATGATATCCGCCGTAGATTTCAAAACTCCGTCGATCGCAGTCGCTCCAACCTCCATCGATGATGGCAGCTCCTTCACTGCACGACTTGCGACTTCACGGAACAAATCGGATTCTTTCTTCAAACCGGATCCGAATTCCTTCAGATCGCGACGGTAGGTTTCAAGTACTGATTCCGATTTAGTAGTTAAAGTCTTCACCAGATCTCCGAAGCTCCACAAACTACCACTGCCACCTCCGTCGGTGGCGGCAACCTCTCCGGCAGAAGTAGAATTCAAATCCAAATCCGTGTACTCGTTTTCAGCTCTTTCAGTTGCTTGATCAGCATCGGACTTATCCAAATTGTCCGGCGAAGGATCATCTGATAATATAGATTTGAAGAAATCCATATGCAATTCAGCTGATTGAACGAATTGCGATTGAAGTTCTGGGAAGAATGCGTGTGATTTCACTTTAGTAGATCACTTAACGAAATGATAAAAGAATTTAGATTTATAATCAAGGGGTTGGAGGAGACAATGACAAGATAACTATACTGACTGCTGAGACACGTGCAATTTCTTCTTATTTCAGTTGGGCCTTCATGATCCAAAGGTAATTATTTAATCTATATTTGGGCCATATTCAATTGGATTTCAGTATTTAAGCGGTGTTTGGACTTTGGAGTACATATTTTAAAGTGTTGAAATTTAAAAAAAAAAAGACTTCAAAATAAACATAATTTGATTAGTTTAAAACCATAAGTAGACATATGCTCTATAATAGAACCTGTGAAAAATTATGATTTTACATATGATATCGATATTGGCCATAAAACTGTAAGATATCTATCCATCACTACATCAGATAAAAATGTAACTAAAAAAATTGCAACAAATCACTTTCTATCCATCACTACAAACTCTCTTTACTCCTTTCTCCAAATACAATTTCACAATAACCATAAAATATGAACAAAAAAAACCCCCCTCAAATTCATCGTTTTCTTCGAGTTGTCGATTTTCTTCGTTCAGCTTCTTTTTCAGCAACCAAAACACAAAATTCAGCACCAAGAATCTCATTCACCTCAACGCCCTTTGAGGTACTCAAATCAACAATTTCAAGAATCACATCAATAGTAATACTAAACCCTAATGTAGACAAAACCCTAATAGCATTTGCAATCTTGCATATATTTTGTCTAGTTTCTAATGGAGTGTAACTTTGTTCTTGTTCTTCGAGGAAAGTTATTAAAGTTTGTGTTTTGTCATTTTGTGGGCCCGGTTTTGTGGGGCTCTTCTATTATCATGTTATCTTTTGTTTCAACATGTTCACCAACCCATATGAAACCGTTACATCCGAGAATTAGGTCAATGTTGTATTGTTCGAGATGGTGGAAATGTTGTTTTCGTCTTTTTACTAGGTATGGAGATATTGTCAGCATTTGACCCCTTTCTAGCTGTATAATGGGAAATAGCAGCTATTAATCATTATGCTGAATATGTAGATATATTTTCATTTGTTCAATTGGTTCATTAAAAAATGGTCCGTGTCCCGTTTGGGTTATTAAAAACCTTTTAAATCCGTTATTTTTTAAAGGGAAAATGCATAAAATAGAAATATAATTATGGTGATTTGTTTTGGTAATTATAACTTTTTATGGTCCATTTTGGTACTTACAAGCCTGCCAGCCTAAATAATTACAAAGATGATTGAAAAAGTCAAACCTTTCCATATTTTTGACTCCTTGCTTGCAGTTGTAGACTTCCATCACGCATGAAGTCACGAACTTCAGCCTAAATTAATAAAATGGATCACATGATTATTGCACTATAAATATTGTTAGTAAACTAATATAATTACAAATTATATTTGAGACACTAATTAACTATAAGAAAATTACTCAAAAAGTGTCTCTGGTCAACCCATCCACCCCTTTCCAAAAACTTGCCCGTTTTGAAGCGTTACCCGACCCACTCATTTTTGCCCCTTTTCTTCTCAACTTCAATTTGCAATTATAGAATTCCCAGCAAAAAGTATTCAAGAAATACTAAACCAATTTTAACAAACACAAGAGGTTATAAACTTACACAAATGACATCATTTTCTTCAAAAATGGTACGCATATTGAGCTCATCAACTGCAGTTCTTCGCCTCTAGCAATTCAAACAATAAACTTAATATTTTAAGACAAAAATCCAAATGTCTGCATATGAATCATGTATTAACACAAAAAATACGGCATAGTGGGAAATATGCCTGAATTCCATCGGGCAAATTCATTGAAGAAAGCATTAATACTGCATCTTGGCTAAAATTAATCTCCAACCTCCACCTTTTCGGAGCCACCTAAATTAAAAATAAAATAAATAAATAAATAAATAAATAAATAAAAACCCCTTTTAAATAATAGGTATTAGGGATTATTTTTTTTCTAAAATACTCCAACGTACTTTTACATTTTAATCTGTTTGGTTATTGTACAAAGTTTTGTCCCAAATGGGTCATTAAAATTATTTAAAGCAATTATATTAATAAAATAGTTCTCGTTATATATTAATCGAACATTTAAATATATAAAATTTAAAATATTATAAAAGGTGTCACTTTTATACAGCTTTTAGAGTCATCAAATATTTTAGGACTAACTGCTAAATAATTTATAATTTATTCCGGATAAATAAAATCGGGATAAAAATCAACAAATGTAAAAAAACCAGTTGCGACTTGCCTCGATAACACGGCCTACTATGATATCACCAACTTCAGGTTTATACCTACAAACCAATTTGAAACTTAGCATTTAGGTTTAGTTCTAGCATAATCACTTTAACAGTGTTGCAAAAATTAATCGGACCTGATGAATATCGGTAAAGTCGGTCAATTTCAGTTCGAGAATATCGGTCAAAATCGGTCAGCATTGCTAATATATTTTTATAAAAAAATAATAAATTCCTTTATGATTTAGGGTACCCGCCAAGAAACCAATTAATCACCGCCAAGACCGATTAATCGCTTGAAGGTGGTCGACTGACTAGATACCACAAACCGATTTTTACAACCTTGCATTTTAGAGTGATTTAATTTTTATACAACAAAAATTTAGATAAATATATATTGGTGATTACCTGGCTCTTAAAGTGCGAACATATACCAATTTATTTACACGCTCAATTACTCCACATACAGTTGCAACAACTTCACCATCAAGTTCAGTTGTTCCATGACCCCTAATAAATTACAACAATATTAGAATTAGACAACAATTAACAATTATATACAACTATATATACGAACATATATATTACAAAAAGCTCGAAAAGCTCAACTGTATACAATTTATAAGCTCGTGCTCTTGCTCATTAAATATTTCAAGCTAGTTCGAGCTCATTAAAAGCTAGACTCATTTGCAGCCCTACTTATGAACGAAAATGAGCATTGTTTCTCATTACAAATTTGATTATTTTCACTAATAGCATCCTACATCGTTACTCAAAATTTCAAAAATCAAACTACACTACACATACACCACGCAAATAACAAATAAACATACGAATTTGTGAGATTAAATATTGATTTAGGGTTTAGGTTTACTTGAGAACACCGTCTTCTTGGTTGACTGGAATCGTATCGGCAACGGTAACGGAAGCATTGGAATTCGTACCGGAAGATAGAGATTCCAATAATTCGATCGCTTTTTGTTGCCTTAATTTTTGTGTTTGATTCAATGGTAGTTCCATGCCTCTCATGTTTGAATTTGTGATTGAGTTCTGTAGGGAGATAACAGAAGTATAAACCCTAAAACCCTTCGGTTTTCCGTTGAAGAAAACCCTACATTTGTCTGTAATTTATATCCAAAGTTTTAATAAGGGTCCTCCTATTCAAATTTCAAACACCCCAACCTACCAAAAAAAATACCCCATCAAACTTCACATGTTTTTTCCTTGGATATTGTGTTCAAAGATTAATAAATTACATTTAAATCACAATTTTTTTTAAATTATTTTTTTGAACGGTAAGAAAAAAGTGCAACGGCAAAAACTGTTTTTAAAGTAAAAATTAACAGATACATAATTTATTAAAGATTGAAATTAGAGACTAACAATTTACATATAAATAAATTGAAGATTAACAAAAGAACCCATAAATTGACGACATGGTTTGAATTTTACTTTTATTTTAAACATTTTTATTTTAAACTTATTAACCTCATTTATGCTCATAGTTTTATCTTAGGCAAAATGCATAGAAGGGTAACCTACTTTCCATCAAAGTTTATTTAAGGGTATGTACTTTTATTTTGCTCACTAAAGGGTAACCTACTTTTCATCAAAATTTATTTAAGGGTATGTAATTTTATTTTGATTACTAAAAGTTAACCTACTTTCACAAAGATACATAAAAAAGGGAAAATGACTTGCTCAATAGGATTCTTTTACTTGTTCCAACCAAAATGAACCAGACCATTCCAAACAAAATGAATTCCAAACAAAATGAATTGTTACAAAAAAGTAGTTCAGCTTCTACTCAAACAATAAATAAACTGAATGGTTACTACTTGAGTCTAGTATCTGGGTTAGATAAACTGAAACAGAAAGCGATCGAAAGTAGGTTACCCTTCTATTACCCTTTAGTGTTCAAAACAAAAGTACATACCCTTAAATAAACTTTGATGGAAAGTAGGTTACACTTCTATGCATTTTGCCCTTTTATCTTTTTAACTTATTTTAAATAATTGTGACTTTTACTCTCTTTTTTTTTCTTTTTATTTATAATTAAATATTATTTTTTATAATTAAATATTATTTTTTATAATTGTAGTGATTACTCAAAAACGTTAATTTTTTTTCGGAGAAATATCGTCATCATTTTTTACGAATAAGGTATGATACTTTTTTTTGAATGGCATATAAGGTATGATACTTATAAAGTGATTTAATTTTTCTTAAGTTTTTACGTATAATTTATTAACATATATTATTTGAATTTAAGGTGTTCGTGTCTCTTGAAAAGGTGATGGAATTTGTTAATAAACTTGTCATATTTATTGTATTTATTGTTTTTCTTATTATAAAATTTAAAATAAATTTACAAATTAGAAATTACAAAATAAATTATAAAATGAAAATTATAAAATACAAAATAATCAACCCATAATAAATAAAAGTAATGATAATTAAGTAATTATTAGATTAAGATGTTAATAAATAAAAGTAATAATTAGACTAGGGTGTTTGTATAGATTAAAGGGGTGTCTTAATAGACAACCCCTTTAATAATGGATTTTGTTAATGACAGCCTTAGGGCTGTCATTAAGAGGTGGTTACGTGTATAAGTTGTTTGTACTTTTAGTAGTAAGGGTTGATTCTTAAATTACAGGGGACAGTTATTGATTATTATACAAGTTTTTTATACGTGTCTTGACGTCTTAGTGACAGCCCTTAGGGCTGTCATTATCATTTTCCTTAATATTAACGCTTTTCATAAATTTTCATTTTTCTCGTAATAACAAATTCCCCCAACATAAACTAATAAAAATATATAATAAAAACATGTAATTTCCCGCTTAAAAAACAACAAAAATAAATAGTAAGATGATATAACATTTCTTTTATCAAAACTAGTAGTATATACCCTGCACAATGTTGTGAAGATTTTTTTATACGACATTCAAAATATTATTTATATTAGTAGATGTTTCAGTTGTATAATATGCGTGACTTATTAACCCAAAAATGTATACATTTTATCTTTCACATTGTAAAATTACATAAAAAGCCTATGCAAATACAAACATAGATCACATAGGGAATGAATATACATATACATTTTCCTACCCTATTGTAAACAGGCCTTTCCCCATTAAATAAACTGTGGAGTTTTAATTTGTTCTTCACAACAAACCCTAATCACTTTTTTGTAGCCACCCAAGCTGCAGAAAACATAAAACATTACACAAGTTATTTAAGAGATAAAAATTAAAAATTATGATTAGCCATGCCATTTATATGGTTGTGTTCATCTAGGCAAAACCGGAACATATATGATATAACTAAAAGATTATAAAGCTGATAACCGGGCTGATCACCAGTCCGATTACAGTTTAGATACAGTTGAGTCACAAACCGGACCATAAACCATATACAAAGTTAGGGTTTTAAAATTTAAAAAAATTGTGAACATAAAACGGCATTGTTTCAAGTTAAAAAAATGGAAAATTCGGAACACAAACTAAACCGAACATATAACCGATTTTTAAAGCCTCTAGAACTAAAAAACCAGACCAAATACAATGGGGCCCATTTCAGCTCAGTCCAATTTTTTTCGATTTTTTCGGTCCAAACCCTTTTTCCACACCCCTAATTGATTTTTTTTTTTAAAAAGATTATGATTATGCAAGAAATAGTACCTTCCATGCATACATAGCGAAAAAAGCAACAGTATCTGCAGACCAAACGAGTGCAAAAGATTTCAAGAAAAACGGGATTGTAACATTCAGCAACGGGACAAGGAGAAACAAATAGTTGAGAGCTTCTTTCTCGTTTTTAGAGCAGTCACGTGCACGAAGGGAAGGAATAGCTGTATACAATCAAACCTTTATTATCATCAATCATGATCCAAATGAAATAAATAATTAAAAAAAAATAAAATAACTAAAGACTGGTTAACTGGGCAGGTCGGGCAGGTTGTGTAATGGGGTCAAAACATGTTCCAGGTCAATATGGGTAGGTTTTAACATCCAAAACGGTTTAAATCAAAATTTTAAGGGAGAATTAAAATAATAACCATTGTTTACTTGAGTCTGACTGATATTGTCCACATTTAAGAAAATTCATACAATATATCCCCACATTTCACAGAAGTATTTTTGTGGAAATTTGATATTCTGCTATCTTGTATAAAATTTCTCAATGTGGTCTATTTCAGGTAGGAATATAACCAAAAGGGGCCATTTTTACAAAATTTCATTTTTTGATAACTTTATAAATTTCATATATTTGACCTGTTGGAGATAAAATATAACCAAAAGCGGCCATTTTTAGGTAAATGGATTGAAATAGACACCAAAAACAAATCATTTGCTGCAGATAAATGATGAGTGCAGAGAGTGATACTTACTAAACATCCAAATTGACCACATTCCCATTAATCTCCAAATATCAGGTTCATTTGAAGGAAATATTAGGTTAAAAGACAGAGCTCCACCCAACAACATTGACACGTAAGCTTGAACCTCAAAAACCGTGTATAAAGTTGTTCCAGGTACAGCTGGATTCTTTGAAGCTGTGGAAGCCCTAGGTGCAAATGTTGCAGCTGTTTTTTGAACAACCTGTTGAATAACTAACGGGTCAAAACTGGTTCGGGTCAAAAAATGTTAATCTCAAATGATTCAATCATTCATGATCATGTTATCAATTCATGTAACATTGTTCGTATAAAATCTTAAACGATTGTAGATTACGTACCTTTTTTAGGTCTTTCTCGATTGCTGCACTGCTCGAAGTTCCTCCGATTGAGCTCTTGTTCGTCACTCCAATTGATTCCTGTAATTCTTCTTTCCCGCCATCATCCGCTGTTTTCGTATCTAATTCGTTTGAAGATGCATCGATATTGAAGCTTTTGCAACGAAATCGATGATTTAATTTAAAATTTGAAGGATTAATTGAGAAGAAATTCGAAATTGGCGGTTTGTAGATGGAGGTTTGCAGTAAAGTATTCATGTTCTTCAAGCGAGAACAGAGTGAGGCGGATAAGAATGGGGAGGACGAGATTGTATAGTTCGAAAGCTCTAACGACAAAACGACGACGGTTTGGTGTCCTAATTTGCTAATTGGTAAAATACTTTTCTATAAAGAGCCCCTATCTATATCTATACTACTTTATAATGCAGATTGTACTTTTCTAAAAAAGGAAGGTCTGAATTCAAACCTTCCTTAATTAGCAATGTTCTCTTTGCCTGCGTGAAAATTATTTGAAAAACGGCTTGTTACGAGGTTCGAACCCGGGTGGGCATGATCCTAGGTAAACGTCTTACCACTAGCCAAAGTAACAGGTTTGGTTACAATTTCGTATTACTTCCTAATTAACTCGCCATAGTGCTGAAAAAATGGAGTGGAAGAAAAACGTTTTTTTTTCCTGGTAATTTACCTTCACCTTTGTACATTTAATTCAAAGCAACACATTAGACGCCCTGCATTCATGGAATTTGAATGTTTTTTTAATTCAAAGATGTGTTTCCTCCCTAAATTTAGTTCTTTAAATTGATGAACAAAAGGAGTGGAATTAAAACGTTCCATTTTATTCGGGTAATTTGCGAAAAACGTTAATTAATTCAAAAACAAAGTAATACGTTTTTTTTCAACCTAAATTCCTTTCTAAGAGTGGAAGAAAAACGTTCCCTAAATTTACTTGGTTTCAAAGTAAAACGTTAAACGTTCCCTAAATTTACTTCGTTTCAAAGTAACACGTTTTTTTTTTCGAAATGAGTGGAAGAAACCGTTAATTAATTCAAAATTTCACATTCTCAAAACAAAATTCCTATGCAATTTAAAGTAACCGCTTGTGATTGCATATTTGTGGATATGCAATTAAAAACACGATTATAGAAGTATTGTAAAAGAACCAAAGATTAGTGAAATATAATGACAAGTACTTTAGAAGTATTTATATACTCGGAAAAAAATGATGGAATGATTTTACAAATGCAATTATTTGTTTTATATATATATAATAGAAAAGATAATAAGAGAAGTAATTGGAATATTGGAATATTGAAATCCTAACTTTGAATGGTTGACTCGTTTTTAGAGTAGAACCATTTAATGGTTTGACTTACAATAGTTGTACTTTAAACGTTTTTATGGTGGATTAAAGACTTTCTTGAATTGACTGTTTCCAATATGAAGAGATGTAATTCCATCAGATTTATACGTTTTTAGTCCACAATTAAATAAGTGTTAATATGACATTTAATATTAATTAATATAAACGCTTTTAAAGTGTTAATTTATCATTTAATGGTTTGACTGACAGTTACCTTCGCTGCTCATTAAATGACAGTTTTATTTTGGTCATAAAAACCCGAATCAAAATTTAAAATCATTCCACTTTAAAATGGTTGCCTCGTTTTTTTATCAAATGTTTAAGAAATGTAGACAAAAATAATGAGCAATATTGTTGCAATTCTTGCAAACGATAGCTGAACCTATTGTTGCAATTTGTCATTTAATGGTTTGACTGACAGTTATTTTCGTTGCTCCTTAAATGACAGTTATTTAATGTTTGACTTACAATACTTGTAACTTAAACGTTTTTTTTTTTTGTATTAAAAGTTTTAAAAACGTTTCTTAAATTGATTTGTCATTAAATGTGTTAATTACGTTTTATTACAGTTAATATACATATATACGTTTTTTATGTATATAAATTGACGACTCAATCATTTAACATTTGTATTCACGATACGAAACACATACCACCAACCATCACTCGTCGCCGTTTTCATCATAATCCTGCAAACCATTGTAAACACCGATATTACTTATCACCAACTGCTCTGTTTTTTTTTCATTTCTTAAACTTTTGATATAAATTTTATTCCTCTTGTGTATGACTTTCATAAATTATAATCTTTTTTGTAAGGTATTCTTAACATGTCAACAATCAGATTGCACTTATAAGAAACATTCATGATTTCAAGGACAAAATTCACCTCGATGTCAGGGTTCTACGAATTTGGCCCCACACGAACTTCAACAATACAAATGAGATAATATCACTTGAGATGCTGTTAATTGACGCGGAGGTATTACACTTAATCATATTCGATAAATGATCATTAGGTATAGATATTATTTTACTAGATTAACTATTAATTAACATCATATGTATTATCCATTTTTTGTAGGGAGGCAGATAGCGAAGGGATGTTTGGGGCTAGAGATAGCGAGGGAAAACTTTCTTTTCTCAAGTATTTTATTTTTAAGCATAGTACATGTTATTAAATATATACAATTATTATTGTTATATAAAACATTTGTCATATTCATCAATTGTAGCGTGACGGCCGACAACCACATTCTCATCCATCTATTTATTTGTACAGTTTGTTTAAGAAAAATACTTGTAACCAAATAATATTTAAGCGCCACAAAATATAGTTCGCAGCCCGCCGCATCGCGCGGGTTTTAACCTAGTAGTTTGAAAAGGTTGCTAAGAGTTACCTCAATTACCTAAATAACATTTATAGGGAAATTTACAGGACATTATGAAAGAAAAGAAATGATTTGAAGAGATATAAAAAATGATAGGGTGATTCTTAAATTTGGAATAAATGAAATAAAATTTCTTCAATAATAGATTTAAGTTTCAATTCTTCTCAAAATAGACCGTGCGACTACCCCCGCGAGCGTGCGACTGTGCAACTTCACTAGAACGCCGCCACGTGTCTGAGTTAGTGCTGCTCAACCTTGTTACTACTGCTCGTTAGTACTGCTCAACCTTGTTACCACTTCTCTAATCCTTGTTACAACTGCTCGTTAATACTGCTTAACCTAGTTGCTAATGCTCGTTAGTACTGCTCACCACTTAGTGCTGTTCCGTTAGTGCTGCTCCCAGTTAGTACTGCTCCAAGTCTCCCAGTCGCACTGGGTATTTTGTGAAGATTGAAGTATATCAGTCTTAAATGGAAGTCTCTCACTTTTTTTTTGTCTAAATTAGTAATTAATTCAAAATGATATGTATCTTTAATAAGTCGTTATAAAGTACGGGCATATCCTCCTCATTAAATCTTAAAACAAATGTCAAATTTCATCAAGATTATGCGTACGGTCAATTTTTAGTTTATGAGGTATACTTTAAAAAAATATATAAAAACTATAAGTATTTTATTTAAATCTCTATATACCCTAGTTGTTGGTGTAACAAATGTAATATTGAAAAGATATTTCCGTGGTATGGGAGGGGTCAACAACCTCCGACTAAGAAATATGGGACGATGAGACACTAAATCCTCGACTCCAAATTTGAAGACCTCTATCTGATTTCCACACACGCATACATATTCATTTATGAAATAAGTGCAGAAAGTACGGACATACATAAACTATATGAACTCCAACATCATAATACTTATGATGAACACATTAAACCAAATGTCATACGGTTCTTATAATGTAGTAACAACATAGATAAGAGGGGTTGCAACATACCAGAAGTGGAAGTGGAAGTGAAGAATCTTTAGATTTCTAGATTTTTAACAAAGTGTTGATAACGTATTGTAAACAAATCAGCCAAATAACAATGGATCATTCCAACAACCATTCTTATTGGTAATTTGTGTAAATAAAAAAGCGCATATCAACCTCTATATACAATGTACAATACAAGCATAATCAAGTCCGCGCTCCGCAGCGGTATTTTAAAATTCTAATTTTTCATCCCTGTGAAAGTTTTCTAAGATCAACTAGGATATTGATTAAAAATATGTTACTATGTATATAATTAATTAATTTAGACGAAATAAGTATTTGTTTTCTAAAAATCTTACAACTTAAAAACTAATATCTTCGTATAGAAATCAACACAACCTTACTCCAACATGAGGGTATAAGATTCCTTGTAATATTTATATGTTTTTATGTGATCCATTTCACAATTGAAAAAATTTCTATCTACAGAGTTTAATAAAAATTACAGAGTTTAATAAAAATTAAATGTTAATTTTAAGTATTATCAGCTATTATAATTTATAAATGCTCTATCATTATAGATACAGATAATTAAAAGAACATAAATTTAATTGATTTCAAATTAATTAGATAATATGTTAACTTGTTTATATATATTAAGTGAAAGCATAAAAATTATATATCAATTAAATGTAAAAATATCTCCATTAATCTGCCTTAAAAAAGATATACCATATTTATCTCTTGAAACTGAAATTAAAAAAAATGCAAATAATACAATACCTAAAATAAAAAAGAGAAGGAGTGGCTCGAACACCAAACGACTTAGGAAGAAAGCAAAGCACTAACCACTGCGCCAGTCCACGCATTTGTTATGAGTTTCATAGCATTACGTATATATCTATTGAAACAGCGTATTTTAGCAAACCTTAAAAACACTGTTCACAGCGTACCTTAAGGTATGCCTAATGTATTATATAGTAATTTGTAACCTAAAATAATTCATAAATTACACTTGTGAAAGTTACAGATTTATACAATCAATGTATATATTATACTCCATCCGTCCCACAAAAAACTTCCAATTTCACTCTAAATTTTTGTCCCACAAAAAACTTCTCATTTCCCATATTTGATGGGCTCTACACAATAAAAAAACTATTATCACTAAAAACCCCACCACTAATATCCACTAACTATCTTTCTCTCTCCAACCCAACCTTATATTTTAATCAAAAGTATTATCAATGACCCCACCACTAACTATCACCTAAAAACTTGTGCAAAAACCAAATGAAAAGTTTTTTGTGGGACGGAGGGAGTAGTTTACAATCCCTAGTATATATTGGACAACTCCTGATTTTTTTCGAATAATTTTAAAATAGTGTTAATTAAAATTTATTTTTTGTTAGTGTAGGTCATACCCTTGATAAAAAATATCTAACATGTAACACCCTTTAATTTTTTTTTCTTAGGTCCGCCATTATTTACAATAGATGAATTTCGGTTTTTAAATTCAGCAAAAATTCTAGTGTAACCAAAACTAAATTAAAAGGCGGGTGATGTATTTTTAATATTTTTATAGTCGCGTATAGAGTATAGACCCTCTTGACACATTTGGCATACGATTTTATATAGAACATTTCACTTCTTCGTGATGTAAATACGTTTTTTTTGGCGTTGATGTTCATGGACTTCGCGAATTTACGTAAATCTTCAATTCAAGATCCAGTCGTTTTTGATTTCGAGTTCTTACAGAAATCAAATCAAATATGTGACAAAAATAGCTCCTGCTGTATTCAATTTTGTCGCATTTCACGAAAATTAATACCGAAATGCTGATTAAACGATCAACTTATGGTATGAACGATCTGATTTTGACCTAACGAGCCAACAATGGGGGTATTAGCTGGTGGATATTTGTTGTCTTTGCTACTATTAACAGGTATCGTTTTAGTTTCTTCGTTATTTTTCATTATTTGACGTTCATCGAACAATCGAGTAGGAACTAGGCAAAAACATATGCATATTGTGCATGGTTTTCAATTTATTTTAATTAATATTTGTAGTTGTGGTATTGTTTGTGATTATGTGAAGTTATTGCTGATTAACATGATTAATGGATAGTGAGTCCGTTTAATTGAGACTATGAAATAAGTTAATCAGTACAATCGAGTAGGAAAGCAAAAAGGTATGCATATTGTGGTATTGTTTGTGATTATGTGGAGTTATTGTCGATTGTAATGACTGATTTGAGGTGATGAAGCAAATTATCAGTACAAATGATTGTGAATTAGCTCAGGGTTTACAGTGGAAGGTATACATTACTTGTGATTGTAGAAAATTCAATAGTTTTATTTGATCACTTTATATTTTTCTTCTGCAGCTGCTTTACTGAATTGCAGTTTGATTTCTCTTGGGAATTTGGTAGCTTCTCTACTTATTCTGTTTGTTCATCTGGAAAGAGGTATTTTGTATATTTTTATTTCAAGGATATAGGCATTTGAATTGTTACTTCTAGATAATCATATACACTACAGCTGCTTAAAACATATATTTGAATTTTGTATGGATTAAAGTTTTAGTATCTACAGCATTATTTAAGCATTTTAATGATCTTATAAATGATAAACTTAAGCATTTTGATATTGTAGGATTTCACTCAGAGGGAAGAAGACTAATATGGATTATCATTGGTTTCTCACTTGTTGTTATCTTTTCACAAGTGACTTTTCTTTTTGCATGGACCATTTGGTGTGGAAGATGCACTTCAGAAGTACCTTTTTGGGCAAAATTGATAGGATTAATGATGTGAGAGATTAAAAGTTTTAAATTTTAATCACATGCTATTATTTGAACGTTTGTATCAATTACTCTTTAAAAAAATTTCAATACTGTCAGCATCAATTGCTCGTTTTGTAATTAATTTGTTATGCATGCTAATTAAGTATGTTTTTGCAGAGTTGAAACATGGAGATTTCCAGCAGTAATTTATATTCTGATTTTGCAAGTGTTAGCAGCATTTACTGCATATACTGAACTCCATGAAATCAGATTAAGTTTGTTTATATGGGCATCTTCATTTTTGGGGAGGTTTTCAGAAGCCCTGGAGAGAATAGGTTGGTACATTTGAATAAATTCTAGTAATGGATGCTTAATTAATACTTACAAAATGCCAAATTAAAAATTCCCTACTAAACCATTAATTTTGTTTCCATAATGGTTGTATCCTAAACTTAGGTCGACTTGTTAATAAGGCCATTGTGTCCTGTTCATATTTACAAAATGCTAAATTAAGGATTGAACCACCAAATAGGTGAAAGTTTAAGGATCAAACCATATTTAACCCTAAAAAGAATTACACCTCAACACAAAATGACCATTTTGATGAATAACAAGTCAACAAAAGGGTTAAAACACCAAGTCAACCAAAGTTAAGGATAAAACCATTGCCAAAAATAGTTCAAGGCTTAAAACACCTAATCAGTAAAATGTTAAGGATTGCAACATAATTAACCCAATAACAGTTTTCTTATTTAATAAATGTGGTATTTGCATACATCAATGTAGGAACTTGGATATATTAAGATCATAGCTGATGTTGGTACCCAAGCCAAAAACTAACTGTTTTTTTCTTTTTAATGAAGTTTCACATGTGAAAGTTGCTTTCTTCTTGATATTGCCAGCTGTCCAATTGGTTGCTGGTATCAGCAACACTTCTTGGGTTTCTTTACCATTTTTTGTTTCTAGCTGTGTTGGTCTTGTTGATTGGTCATTAACAAGCAACTTTCATGGTCTCTTCAGGTAACGTTTATAGTAATTCATGATTATTCTAGTGCAATAAATGATAATTATTATTAAAGTAAATTACAGTTTTCGTCCCTGTGGTTTTCCAGTTTTTCATCCCTCCCAACCTTTTATTACATTTTCGTCCCTTGGTCTGTTAGATTAAACAGACTGGCTGTTAACTCTTTCTAAATGAACATTTTACCCTTTTCAATTTCACAATTTTAGTCCCTGAAGCTTGTTATATATATAAAAAGGTAAAATGGTTAGTTTTAGTCTCTGTTTTCCTCCAAATTAGTCCCTGGGCCGTTAAGCTATTAATTATTTATAAATGACCATTTTACCCATTTCAATTTCACTGTTTTTAGTCCCTAAAGTTGATTTAAAAAGGGTAAAATGATCATTTAGAAAGATTTAACAACTGGTTAATTAAATCTAACTGCCCAGGGATGAAGTTGGGAAAAAACAGAGACCACGGCGACTAAAAGTTATGATAAAAAATTTTGAGCGACGAAAACTGCAAAACTGAGAAACTGCAGGGACTAAAACTGTAATTTACTCTTATTTTTGTATAAAGTATCATTAATGATTTTTGTTGCATTTGTTTATATTTCCATGTAGGTGGTGGAGAGCTCTTTGGCTGTATGCAGGCTTCAATATTTTCTTTCTCTATTTTTATCAACTTCCCACAAAATTGCCAACATTCTTTAATGTGATTGGTGATTTCATAGGCCTGTACAGAATTTCTTCAGAATCTAGTTGGGCACAAATTTGTTCTGGTTTTTCACTCATCATATTTTTCTTCGGGGTACACCTTTTCCCCAGTACTTAACTTATTTCTTCTTGAGTAAGTTACAGTTTTGTCCCTGTGGTTTGTCAGTTATTCAGGTTTCGTCCTTAAAACTTTTTTGTTTTCCTTCTAATTTCGTCCCATCTGACTTTGTTTAGGCGTTGTCCCCAAGACACCTAAAATGACAAAAATAATCTTTCACTTATTACAAAGAAAACGAATAAGAAAAAAGAAAAAGGGAAAAATAATAATTAAAAAATAATGGAAAAAATAATTAAAATAGGATAAATAACAGAAATTACCCTGTGGTCTTTCGGATTTGGAAGTTTTGTCCCTAAATATTTTTTTCCGGGTTTATGTCCCCTTGGTCATGATTTTTCATTTATTTCGTCATTTTGGACAAACATGCCCTTATTATTATTTCATCTGGAATTCCTTGTTTCTTTTGAGATTCAGAAGTGATATAGCTTTCAATTCCAAATCAATTTCAAAATTCAGTATTTTGGTCAATTTAGGTGGAAAAAGACGAAGTAAATGAAAAATCAGGACCATAGGGAAAAACCCAAAAATAATGTTTAGGGACAAAACTTCTGAATCCGAATGACCGCAGGGCCAATTTCTGTAATTTACCCATAAAAATATAAGCATAAGGGTATTTTGTTACGTTTAGGTGGCTCGGGAACTTAATTAGTGAACCAAAAGTTTAAGGACAAATCTTGAAAAACTGACCAACCACATGGACAGTTTCTGTAATTTACCTTCTTTTGGGTATATTTATACTTAGTTGCACATGTAGACGAATGGAAGTTATTATATCAACTTTGGTAAGTTAATAAATTTTTGTGGTATTTATGCAGTTATCTTTTGTCAAACTTGACTTAGAAGAAATGAATTTGATAATGTCCATGAGAGAAGGCAACTTGACTGAACATCTTTTACCATCAACAAATTCTTTTTTCATTCGCGAAACAAGGTAACTGTAAAAACCCCATATATATATTTATTTTATTTTTTATACTTGATATTATTATACTTGACTAGAGTTAGTTGATATAGCCATATAGCTTAATTGGCAATTGCTTGATTTAGCATCAAAACGTTTGCATTATTACATTTAAATACACTACATTAACTGCAATTCCTTTAACTTGATTTTTAAGAGATATAATGATTTAATGCTATTTTAATTTGTAGATCTGGTGAAAGGGACACCAATGTTTTGTTAAGAGCTCCAGTTTTTCGGATATTCAGCATCAACTTCTTTACCTATGGTGCCCCGGTATATTATATATACTTATCTACACATACTTTTTTTTCTTTTTGTTAAAAAATTGATCAAATTTGACAATAGTTTGTACAATGACTAAACATGGATAAATGTAATATTACACTGCTATTTCAAGCAAAAAAAACCCATTAATTATTACAGTCCCTCAAATCCTACAAAATCTCTTCACAAAAAGAATTCTTTCTTGTTAAGTCAAGCATATATAAATTATATTTCTCTTATTTGTTAAATTTTCAGTGATGAAATTGACAGGTGTCCTTATTTGCTCTTTCTTTATGGAGCTTTTATTTTGCAAGCGTTTGTGCATTTGGATTACTTGGATATGTTGGCTACATTATATTTGCTTTCCCATCTGTGTATCGTTTGCACCGATTAAACGGGTCATTACTTGTTTTCATTCTTTTGTGGGCTGTCAGTACATATATTTTCAATATAGCTTTTTCTAACCTCAATGGAAAACTTGGAAACGTAATTTGTTTTCCTTATTACACTTTATTTAATGTCTTTTTCTTTTATTTTCTAGACAGATCGGGGGAAAAACAGAAAAAATATTATGCAACTAAACACATCCTCATTCCAGTATTTTTATTATTATTTTATCATAATTATATTTTAAATTGCATAAGCAGGAAACAGTTGTTTGGGAAATGGTGGGATTTTGGCATTATCCTTTTCCTTGTTTCTTTATTCTTGCTCAATTTTGTCTTGGAGTTTTGGTTGCACTTGTAAATCTTGTCAACAATTCTGTTTTCCTCTACATTTCTGATGAGGACCACCATACTTCCAATGGAGACCCTATTCCTGAAGGTGAGTAGATATTGACTTCTTCTAGTTTGACCAGTTTACTTATGATTTGGGTTATGTTTATTTTTTAAATTTCTAATGGGTAACTTATAAAAAATAAAGCTATAAAGGAAACTTGTAAAATGAGTTGAATGTGTCAAACGTATTGAAATGCATACAACCTCCTAAATCGCTTTATTAGGAAAATTTAAATTATTATTATACACTATAGTTTTTGTAATCCGTAATCACATTTCACGCATTAATTATTTATACAAAGCATTTTAAATTGACAAGTTTATTTTTAGATTATTATTGTACAATATAGTCTTGTTATTAAATTTAACGCATTAGTTATTTATACAAAGCATTTTAAATTGGGTGGAACATGTCAAAATGTTGAAAGTTGCTCAAGTGTATTTATAAGCATACAACCTCCTAAATCACTTTATTGAAAAAATTAATTTATTATAGTACAACATAGTTTTTGTAAGCACATTTAACACATTAATTATCAATACAAAAAAAAAAAAAATTAATGGACAAAAAAACCCAACCCACTTGAACCGCCCATTTTGCCACCTGTACGGCTGTCTAAATCATTTTAACTGCAGTTAAAGAAGAAACAAAAGTGCTGATTGTAGCCACAATCGCTTGGGTATTACGCAAATGTAATCGAGCTATTATGCTAGTACAAATATTTCTCATTGCAATGAAGCCTGGTTTCATCCATGCTGTATATAGTACGTTTTTTTAACAACATTTACTTATTAATATTATATAATAATAATTACTAAAAAAATTTGTTATACGTGTTAATATGTATCTATTTGTTCTTCAGTGATATTCTTTTGTCTATATTTATTGAGCCACCAAATCAGCACAAGAGTACAAGGAGCATTACTTCTTCTGTGTGAGATTCATTTTGCAATATTATACACTCTTCAGATAAACCTGGTTTCTGGAGCCTTGAAGAAAAGTGAAACTATAAGTTCAGAAATTTTGTCTCAGTTAGGTATTGTCTATTTTTATTTTAACTAATTCATTATGAAATTTTATTGCAAATTTATTTGACATTTTCTGTAAATATATATATTTGATCCAAATTCATGCAGGTCTCCTTGAATGTGATAACAGCTCATGGGATTTTGTGGAAATAGCTTTACTTGCATGTTTTTGTGCCATACAAAAACACGGTCACAAACTTCTGTTTTCATTTTCATCAGTTGTGCAACATACACCGTACCCGCCAGTTGGATTTAGCATCTTAAAAGCTGGTTTGAATAAATCAGTTTTATTGTCTGTTTATGCAAATGGAAATACCACAGACAACAATGATAATCCATCTCAAGGTATAATATATTATAAGAATTTTTAATTCAATATATCGATATATTATGAATATTTTTTAATATTATGTATCTTTTTTCAGAGAGAAAAGTGGCATCATATCTCAGTGCAATAGGACAAAAATTTCTATCACTATACCGTTCATTCGGTACCTACATTGCATTCACAACAATAATTATAACAGTCTACATGACAAGTCCCAATTACCTATCATTCGGTTACCTTTTTCTTCTTCTCTTTTGGATAAGTGGAAGACAATTTGTTGAAAAAACAAGAAAACGGTTATGGTTCCCTTTAAAAGTATATTCAGTCCTTATGTTAGTTCTCATCTACATTTTAAGCATATTTCCAAGTTTCCAAGAATGGGTATCAACAAAAGTCGATCTTCACACATATTTAGGTTACAATTCAGAAGCAACGGTTTTCCAAAACGTTTCAGAATCATTAGCAATAACAATTGCAATGCAACTTTATAGCTACGAAAGGAGACAAAATCGGTACCCGAATTTAGAAGATGCAAATCGGTTACAGTTCGGGGTTTTCGGGATTATTAGACGGTTATTAATATGGCATAGTCAGAAAATGTTATTTTTTGCTATGTTTTATGCTTCAATATCTCCAATAAGCTTTTTCGGTCTTATTTATCTTCTCGGTTCCGTTTTCTGCTCGATTTTACCGAAAGCTTCGCGGGTCCCGTCGATATCATTTTTGGTTTATACGGGCGTTCTTGCAACTTTGGAATATTTATTCCAATTATGTGGGGGACAATTTGAGATGTTTCCAGGACAAAAATATTATAAAGTTTCTAAATTTTTAGGGTTGAAAGTGTATAATGCAGGTGCATGGGGTTTAGAAGAAGGATTAAGGGCTAAAGTTTTTGTGATTTCTGCTTGTACTTTACAGTATAATGTTTTTCATTGGTTGGAAATGATGCCTAGCTGGCTTTCGGGTGTTGGTCAATGGGAAGAGCCTTGCCCTTTGTTTTTTAATAAAGAAGATGTTTTGCCAATTGCTATAACTCCAGATAGAGATAATGTTTCTTCACCTGTTAAGAAATTAGGGCCGGTCAACAACCAAGAATTGGATGGTCAACCAGGTACGAAATCAAAACACTACGATAATTTAAATTCAATTGATCTAGATTTTAAATGTTTTAAAATAGTAATATACTTTAGGTGGTGGTATGTTCTGTTTTGGTAATTATAGATTTTTATGTTAGCAGGTCTATTTTGGTTATTATAGGGTTACAAAATGTAAAACATAATAACCACATAGGGCCAAAGAAAAAAGTTAGTTACTAGATAGGAACTAAGCAAACTTAAATTACCAAAGTAGGTTGGCTTAAAAACTTGTAATTATCAAAACAGACCTTAAAATATTATAATTACCAAAACAGACCACCGCCTAAACTTAAGTTTGTAAAAATTTGGTTGGCGGTATCTGATCAGTCGGCCGACCACCTTCAAGCGATTAATCCATCTCAGCGGTGATTAATCAGTTTCTACGCGGATCCACCCTAAATTATAAAGGAATTTATTTAAAAATAAATAAATATTAATCAGCAATGTTGACCAATTTTGACCAACTTGACCAGGTCCGATTAATTTCGCTGATTATGTAATTTCTAGGTCGGTCGTCACTGATAACCATCTAGGGGGCGACTAATCAGCCGCCAAAACCGATATTTACAACACTGCATAAACTATATCGCTAGTTTATAAAATTGCCTTTTTTATGAACTTATGGGTGTGTAGTTTTTATTATATCCTATCCTAATATACTTATAAAAACTTGAAATATTTGTACACATTATAACCGTGACAAAACATTATAACTACATGTATTTGCATTAACCATCAAAAATATTATTTATTATTTATGGTAGTGGAATTAGCCAAGAGTAGCAACAGAAGATACATGCTTGGATATTTCTGGGGAAAAGTCAACGAAAACCATAAATGGAAGAAAAAACAAGTCAATACCTTACGCAAAGAACGATTCGAAATGCAAAAAACTTCATTAAAAATTTATCTAAAGTTTTGGATGGAAAACATGTTTATTCTTTTCGGGCTGGAGATTAACATGATCGCATTACTTCTTGCAAGTTTTGCTCTTCTTAATGCAATATCGTTATTATATATTGCATCACTTGCAATTTGTGTTCTTCTAAACCGACAGTTAGTACAAAGATCATGGCCGTTATTTGTGGTGTTATTTGCCAGTGTTCTTCTATTTGAATATTTTGCAATTTGGAAGACTGAAAAACCGTTTAGTGTTGATACTGCTTTGCATTGTCATGATTGTTGGCGGATTTCAGAGTATCATTTTAATTTTTGCAGAAGTTGTTGGCTAGGTATTCTTCTCTTGATACCTTTATTTTGGCTACATATTTGATTTTTATACCACATATTTTCATCTATATACCACAATAACTGCTTTATGTGGTTACAGTTAGACTTGTACATTAGGGTATATGCATAAAAAATTGTGATACATGAATTAATTCTCATATTTTAATGAATAATATAACTGGACCGGACCAAAAATCAACCCAAAAATATCAATAAACCCAACCAAAATCAGAATTTTGATTATAATTTTTAATACGTCTCTGCGGTCCTTTTTTAACATAAGGGCATGTTTGAGAAAATTTATTTAAGGGTGAGTTTATTAACTTAATAAACGATAATAAATTTAAATTTTAAAGCTTATTTAAGCTTATTAAGCTAATAAAAACTCCTTAAATAAGCTTTCCGAAACATATCACAAATATTTTTCATATTTTAAACAGTGTCGTTTTGCGTTTATATTTCAAATGGAAAAAGCTTGACTCAAAGTGCTTGATAAAAGCTCGACTCATTTTCCTCCCTAGGTTATGCTATTTTGTATTTTTCCGGTCTCTATTTGGTTCTGGTTTTGACCAGATAAATTGTCAATCTTCATTTTTGTTGACTTTTTGTCTTTGGTGTAGGACTAACCGTCGATGATTCAAGAGTACTAATCAGTTACTTCCTAGTATTCATGTTCGCATGTTTCAAGCTTCGAGCCGATCGATTCGGTAGTTTCTCAGGATCATACACATACCGCCAAATGATTTCACAACGCAAAAACGCGTTCGTTTGGCGAGATTTGTCTCTAGAAACCAAAACAATCTGGACTCTACTCGATTACTTAAGATTATACTGTTACTGTCATCTGTTGGATCTCGTTCTCGCCTTAATTCTAATAACCGGAACTCTCGAATACGATATTCTACACTTAGGATATCTCGCATTCGCCCTATGTCTCTTCAGATTAAGACTTACGATATTGAAGAAAAAAAATAAAATATTCAAATGGTTACGGATTTACAACTTTGTGGTTATCGTTCTCTCGCTTGCTTATCAATCGCCGTTCGTCGGAACTTTCAATCAAGGAAAATGTGAAACGATTGATTACGTTTATGAAGTAGTCGGATTTAGAAAATACGATTACGGATTTCGGATTACGTCACGATCTGCATTGGTGGAGATTATTATATTCATTTTAATCTCGGTACAATCGAATATGTTTTCTTCACCTGAATTGAATTACGTATTTCAATATCTGGAAGCTGAGCAAATCGGCGCGATTGTTCGTGAACAGGAGAAGAAAGCCGCGTGGAAAACCGAACAGTTGCAGCATATTCGTGAAGATGAAGAGAAGAAACGACAGCGTAATATGCAAGTTGAGAAAATGAAATCTGAAATGCTTAATTTACAAATTCAGCTTCATCACACGTGCTCTGCACATGCTCATAATCATCATCATTCTCATGCACACTTGTGTGATGACTCACCACTTGGTGAAGGTTTAAGAAGAAGAAGAGCTATTTCGTTAAATGACGATTCTGTCTTTCACAGAGAAGACGATTGTTGTAATAGTTTTAACAAACAACAATCGGAGATTATCGATTATCCGGTGAGTTTACCGCCGCTTGAGTCGCCGGAAATTTCACATCTGCTTGGAATTTCTGATTACGAAGAAGATAAAGAGAAAAATTTAATGAGAGATAATACGTTAATTTCAGCCGTACAGTTAATCGGTGACGGTGTTTCACAAGTACAAACAATCGGAAATCTAGCAGTTTCAAATATCGCAAATTACTTAAATATCCCTCAAGAAGATTTAATTTCGGAATCAGATTCCAACGAAACTACTTTAACCACCACTAAACCTAGCGAGCCAGAAAGTCAACAGGAAAGTCAAATCAACATGGTTTCACGTCGTTCGTCTTCTTTACATTCTGATAAAAGTAGAAACGCTGATTCAGCAAGCTGTGGAATAATTTTCCAACACATCTGGAACCAGATGCAGTCAAATAACGACGTCGTTTGCTACTGTTGCTTTCTTCTCGTATTTATATGGAATTTTAGCTTGTTATCTATGGTGTATCTTGCAGCTCTGTTTCTATACGCTTTATGTGTCAACACCGGCCCGAATTACATCTTTTGGGTCGTAATGCTGATTTATACTGAATTCTATATTTTAATTCAGTATGTTTATCAGATTATAATCCAACATTGCGGTATTACAATCCAATCAGTTTCATTACCAGAATGGGGATTTCCTACTAACAGAATAACTTCATCATTTGTTGTCAGTTTATTACCGTTATTTTTAGTTTATTTATTCACCCTAATTCAGAGCTCTATAACCGCTAAAGACAGCGAATGGATCTTCGCAACTGAAATCAGCACAATTACAGACAAAATCATGAATTCTAAAGAGCTTATTATGAGTTCAAGCTGGAAAGAAAATACTCAAAAAATCCTTCGAATTGCATCAATTATCACTAAACTGATTATCGGAAACTGTGTTACATACTGGAAATCATTAACTCAAGAAGCAGAATCACCACCTTATTTTATCCAAATATCATTAGATGTTCATTCATGGCCCGATTACGGGATCCAGCCCGCGAGAATTGAATCTGGAGTTAATCAACTTCTTAAACTTGTTCATGATTCAAGATGTAAACAACCGGACCCCACAATTTGCACGTGCAGTAATGTTCAAGTTCGTAGTATTGAAAATAGTAAAGATAGTTCAAATGTTGCGTTAGCGCTTTTTGAAGTGACGTATGCATCGCCAAAGGAGTGTTGTACGGAAAGGTACAAGTCTTTAACACCTGCTGCTGACGTGGCGAAAGAGATACGAGAAAGGCAAGATGGAGGTTTTTCTAAACAAATTGAATTTCCGTATACGATTACATCGGTAATTGGTGGAGGTAAAAGAGAGATTGATTTATACGCGTATATATTTGGTGCTGATCTGGCGGTTTTCTTTTTGGTTGCTATTTTCTATCAATCGGTTATAAAGAATAAAAATGAATTTTTGGATGTTTATCAGTTGGAAGATCAGTTTCCAAAGGAGTTCGTGTTCATCTTGATGGCAAGTTTTCGACTTTTTGTCCCATTTCGTTACTAAACATAATCAGTGCCATTTTAACCCGTTTATGTATATACGGGTTAATTTAATGTTGATTTTATTTATAATGCCTCAAAATGGATAAAATCCACAAGTTAGTTAAAAAGTTTTATAGAACGTTCTTGGTGGAAAAAATGATTTAATACATGTATTATTAACAGCAGGCGGGAAAATGGCACTGATATGCATGGATATTCGGACTGACCCATTTTAACCCGCACATAATATTACCCGTTTTGACCCGTTACATAACCCACACATATCACTCTACTAACTATCTTTTTTTTCTTTTTAATTTTGGAAGCTAAATCTGATTATAAAATTATATTACCATTTATGCAGGCTATATTCTTTATGATTGTACTTGATCGAGTAATATACCTATGTTCATTTGCAACGGGAAAAGTGATATTTTACATTTTTTAACCTTGTAATTTTCACATACTCTGCAACCGAATATGCATGGAGTATGGAGCCTTCACAACCTAATGCAGCTGGTTTGGCATTACGTGCAATTTATGTCACAAAATCCATTTCATTGGCCCTACAAGCAATGCAAATAAGATCAGGGGTCCCACATAAAAGCACTTTATATAGGCAGTTTTTGACTAGCAGTATTACTAGGGTTAATTATTTGGGCTACAGATTGTATCGGGCCCTACCCTTTCTTTATGAGTTGAGATGTGTTCTTGATTGGTCTTGTACTACTACTTCTTTGACCATGTATGACTGGCTCAAGGTTAGTCCCCACCACCACCACACACACACAACTGTATCTATACATTTCTATATTTTTTTTGGAGAAACTAAATGTAAATCACCGACCTATAAATTACATAATCAGTGAAATTAATCAGACCTGGTCAACATCGGTCAAAATCAGTGAATATCGGTCAAGTCGGTCAAATTCTAGTGGAGAATGCCGGCCAGTACCTGTTAAAATCGGTCAACATTGCTTTTTTTTTTTTTTAAAAATCCTCTATAATTTAGGGTACCTGCCTAGAAACTGATTAATGGCTTGAAGGTGGTCGACTTACTAGATACCATCGACTGACTATTACAACTTTGTGTACAAATTTGGGAAAAAAATACATTTTTCATCAAAAGAAATACGTCCAAAATGATTTTTCATATTCATTTTTCTTGTGATACGCAACTTACGTGAAAATGAGTGTTGTTTGTTGTGTATATAAACAAACTGATATATGTGTAATTTTGCGGTTTTAATAGGTGGAAGACATAAATGCAAGTTTGTACCTTGTGAAATCTGATGCAATTTTAAACAGGGCTGGTCATAGACAAGGAGAAAAGCAGAGAAAAGTTACTAAATTTTGCAATGGATTATGCTTATTCTTTATATTAATCTGTGTTATTTGGGCTCCTATGCTTGTAAGATATTTCCTTTTTTAATCTCTATACCTTAAATTGTACGGAGTATATCATAATGGAATTTATTTTTTTTAAAGTAACTAACTTTGGTTTGATTTTTGTTTTCAAACCAAAGTTGGTTACCTGATTTTCGGGGGGTTTTCGGGTTTTGGACCGGTCCGAGTACCAATTATGTATGAAAATTAAAACCGAGAACCAGACCAATATAACTCGGTTTGGTTATGCGGTTCCAGCCGGTTCTCGATCCAGTTTGCACATGCCTAATTTTGCATAATTATAAAAGCATATTACTTTAGACGATTTGCTAACCATAGCCCTTAGGTCTATGTTTAAAACCAATTTTTGTATAGGGTGGTTTAATGATTAAATAACCTTTTTTGGTTGTTAATTAATCAATTTAACTATAAACACCTTAGGTGGTTGGTGATTTTTTTAGTGGAAGTTGGTCTCTTAATCATGGTAAGCAAAATCCGACTTCAAAATCCTGGTATCATACAAAACTTTTATGAATTCTTTATAACCTCGTTTAATTGACTGATTTAAATAAATTACAAGATTTAGGTTGACCGTTGACCTATGCTTTTTTAAAAATAATTTGCTAATTGGTCCTTTATTTTTTACATTGCAGATGTATAGTAGTGGTAACCCAACAAACATAGCGAACCCTATAAATGACGCAAGTGTTCAATTACACATAAAAACAGAAGGTGGCCGATTATTATTATACGAAACAACACTGTGTGCAATTACACCATGGAATGTGTTAAATTCTTCAGATAATCTTGATCCTTATAATTATCTTGAATCTTATAATGTTGATGATATACAACTGATTTGCTGTCAAGCTGATGCAATTAGTTGGTGGCGTGTTCCTAATATTATTCAAAGAAAATATATCAAATCTCTTGATATTTCTATGGATATGAAGTTTTCATGGGTATTAGCACGAGATAGACCTAAGAATAAAGAAGTTGTGAAATATGAACAAGTGATCCAACGGTCAGATCTTCCTGAGCCGTTAGAACTTGAGAAAGTACTTAATGGTTCGAGTAATAGTTTCAGGATTAACAATACTTATCCGAGGTATTTTCGGGTTACTGGTTCTGGTGATGTTAGACTTTTTGACCAAAAGGTGTGTGCTCTCTCTCTCTCTCTCTCACACACACACACACACACACACATATTTTGGTCACACACTTTGTAGTAGATGTGGCAATTTCAATCCGTTTACTTGGTATATATTATTCTAATGGGTGAAATAGCTAAAATTTAGTAAATAATTATATAAAATGGAAATTGGTTTGAAAGTCACCAAAGTTTATTTTAAATGTGTACAATATCTATCTTTTTACCATATGCAATTTTTTTTCTACTGTGCGAAATAGTCAAAAAGCTGGAAAAAAATCTGGAATGTAAATGGGTTGAAGTTTTGAATGGGTCAAAAGTCGGCCAAATTGTATTAAAAAAGCATAAGACATCCTAAATCGATTTTATTATAATTATTATTGTAATAATATACTTCTTATAATTATATTTAACATGTTATTTATATAAATCAAAAAATAAAAGACAAAAAATTATTTCTAGGTCAGTCATTTCGACCTCTACAGCTTACGTTTGATATTTGAATAAATTAACAACATAACCTAAAACTTTTATGAATGCTGCCATATGCATGTGCTATATGTGTATGTGTGTGTGTTTTTTTTGTATATAGATTTATTAATTTTTAAAAATACCAAATATAATTATTTTACAGTTAGGTGGAGTAGACGCTGAGCTTGTCCTAAATCGTGGGAATGCAGAATGGTGGTCATTTTACGATATCAGATGGTTGGATTCCAATATATGTGGAGATTTAATGGGCCCTATGGCAATCATTGTGTCAGAAGAAACACCACGTAAGATCATCTTAAACTTGAATCACTATTATAAGTTAAGGAGTATAACATTTATAATATTTACAAAACTAGTCCTTGTGGTTTGTGCCAAATTATGGATTTCATCCCTAACTTTTTGAAATTACAAAAATCATCCCTAATTATGAAATTACAAAATATGGATTTCATCTCTTTTGTTAAATTACATGTTTGGTCCCTAAATAGTTTTAATTATAATTTTTATTATTGTTTGTTATTATTATATTTTATTAATAGAATTTCAGTAGAAAAACTAAATTAATGGAAGCCATCTCCTTTTTTTGTGTTGCTGCTTAAAGGAAAAATTTAACTAAATTAAAGGGAAAACTAAAGTAAAAACAATTAGCCCAATTTAACGACTGTTGAATGTAGGGACTGTGTGTGTGTGTGAAAAAAATTAGAATTATGGAAGATTTTTGTAATTTTGAAAAGTTAGGGACGAAATTGGTAATTTACCACAAAGACCATTTGCTCTTTTTATAAAAAAAATATTAATAATTTTTTATTTTTTATTTTAAGAGGGACTTCTTGGTGAAACACTTAGCAAATCAAGTATATGGGGTCTCTATATCACCTTTGTGTTAGCAGTTGGTCGATTCATAAGGCTTCAGTGCTCTGATTTGCGAATGAGAATCCCGTTTGAAAACCTTCCTTCATGTGACAGGTAATATTTTTGTAACTAACTCTAATATTTTTGCATTTATATGCTCTTAAAACCATGGTTTGGTGTATATATATACATTATATTTATATATATAGGTTAATCGCCATTTGTGAGGATATATATGCTGCTCGAGCAGAAGGCGAGCTTGTAGTGGAGGAAGTTTTATACTGGACATTAGTGAAGATATACAGGTCACCACACATGCTTCTAGAGTACACCAACCCCGACTAACCGTTTTAACCAATCATACGTAAGATTTTTTGTTAATTTTTAATATAATTTCATTGATTAATCTTATGGGTGTAATCGAATTGAGCCAAATCGTATGCTACTCGAGAACAACTCGAATAATATTCAAAAATCAACTCGGTTTAAGTCGAGCAGAGCTCGAGTATTAAAAGAGCTTGGCTCGTAGGAACTTGTGCCAGTTTAAATTTTTACCCTTTTGTGTAAATGTATTTTTACATAATTATTGTACTATCTAATCGAGTGTTGATTGAAGCCGGACTCGTAAGTATGAAGTCCATTAATACTTAAATTTGATAAGCATTATTATTAATATTTTATTATTGATATTATGTGACAACCCTAATTAATCTTACAACATGTGTGTGTTGAAATTTTTTCTTTTGTTTTGTTATAATAAAAAATCAGGCTTGATTGAGCTCTAGTCAACTCGACTCTATTACAATATTAATCTTGCAACATGTGTGTATGTGTGTGTTGATTTGTTTTATTTTATTTTATTATAATAACTTATTAATCCTTTCTTAAAAGGCTTTGCAATTTGAAGAACAATGAAGCCTACTGTTAGGGGTCATTAATATTTACAAGGTACAAATTGGACTAACATTTGAAGGACTACAAGGCCTCCTCACAACCGCCGAGTCTAACTTTTGAGTCTTTGACTCAGAAAACACGTGTGATGCTTAATTTATAGTCCTGTAAACTAGTATTTCGATCACTATGTCCTAATCTCGGTGATCAAGTAGGAACACAAATACAAACAAATCGGTCTTTTATCAAGTAATTTGAGATTGAGATCAAGTGAGTCAAAATTTATCAAGTTTATGAGCCTAAAACGTATAGAAAGGCGAGCTTGGTCTAATTTTTATCGAGCTTTTTGATTCTTTTGTACTCCCTCCGTCCCTAAATAAAGTTCCCATTTGTGTTGGGCACAATATTTTAGGAGATAGTTAGTGGTGAGGTATTTGATATTACTTTTGATTAAAATATAAGGTTTGATTGGAGAGAGAAAATGTTTTAAGAGATAGTTATAGTGGTGAAAGTATTGGTAATAATATTATTATATTAAGTGGGCCCCTTATGTTTGAGAAATGGGAACTTTATTTAGGGACAAAATTTGAAGGAGAAATAGGAACTTTATTTAGGGACGGAGGGAGTATGTGCTTATTGTCGAGTTTTGATGTATATTTATTGGTTGAGCTCGATTTGAGCTTCTTTTGTCGAATATTTATGATTTAATTAAGCTTGTTTTCCAACATCGAATACAATAGAATCATTATGATTAGTTTGAATTTCACCTCCAAGAAAACGCATTTAGGTAGTATCGGTGATGATAAGACTTAAAGAGCACATAAGTTGGTTTCATTTCTTTAGGTAAATATATTTATCAGATTATCGACGGAATATTTTTTTTAAAGAAGCCATTCTCTTTTTAACAAATTTAAATGGGAATTTATTGATTTTTTCCGAAATTACAGATAGTACAAAGGGTGATTTTCAAATTTGGACCAAATGACTTAAAATTTCCTCAAAAGTAGACTTAAATTTCAATTCTTCTCAAAATAGACCGTGTGACTACCCCCGCGAGCGTGCGACCGTGCAACTCCATTAGAACGCCGCCACGTGTCCGAGTTAGTGCTGCTCAACCTTGTTACTACTGCTCTAATCCTTGTTACTACTGATCGTTAATACTGCTCAACCTAGTTACCACTCCTCGTTAGTACTGCTCACCACTTAGTGCTGCTCCGTTAATGCTGATCCCAGTTAATACTGCTCAAGTCTCCCAGTCGCACGGGGTATTTTGGGAAGTTTGAAGTCTATCAGTCTAAAATGGAAGTCTCTCACTTTTTTTGGTCTAAAATGGTAATTAATTCTAGTACAAAAACATGTATTACAAATTTATAATGATATATAATATACGTCAAAATAAAAAATAAACATTTAAATTGAAAATAACGTAAATGGAATTGGCAAAGATGCAAGAGCAATTTTGAATTTAGTTTAATCTTTATTTTTATATACTTCCACCGATTCAAAATAAGTGATACACTTGAGGTTTCACGGTTTTTGAGGCAAAAGATTATAATGATAATTAAATTAGATTAATTAGATGGTTAATGGGGAATGGGTCCCACACCTTTTGAATAAAATAAGGTTAATGATGTTTAAAAGTAAAAAGTAAGGGTAAAGTGGTCATTTCACTTTATTAAAGTAGATAGTTAGTGGTTGTGGGTCCCATTTTTTTACCAAATAAGGAAACTTTTTAAAGTGTATCACTTATTTTGAATCACCCCAAAAAGGAAAGTGTATCATTTATTTTGAATCGGAGGAAGTATAATAAAAGAAAGCATTTTTGAATTTTTGTCAAGTCACTCATTCCACATCATAAAACACGTCATAATTCCATGCCACGTAGGATGCCACCTAATCTCCATATACTTTCCAAAACTAATTTTGGTATTAAATTCGTTTTTATAATGCATTCCAAAACTATTGATCCTAAATTCTGCATAAAACTATTTGAACTATTGGAATTTTAAATTTGGAATTTTAACATAATTTCCGGATTAATTGGTACATATATTTTCCAAAACTACTATTATGAAGAAACTGGTTTAAATAATTTCCATAACCAATTGACGGATCTTATCTCTATGTAACATCCTGAGACTCGGTCTAGTATTTTATTACTTTCGGTAAGTAATATTTTATTATTTATTATTTTATATAATTTTATTTGAATTAATTTATTTTTTAACCATGAGGTTAAAAAATTAGTAAAACTGAGATAGATAGATATTAAAATAATTTTTATATATGTGAGTTCACTTTTGAATCAAAACTCTAAAAATATCTTTGTTGTTAAAATCAGAATTGGTTAGGTATTTTAAATAAATTAATTACGAACTAAGTATTCAGTATAATATTGTATTAAATGAAATTTAACCTTTGGAAGGTGGACACGTGTGAGAGTGAGATTGAGTTAAGAAATTACTCATCTTTTTTCCCTATTGTTACCTGCTACTCGACGCACACTTTACAAACACACAAATTTGATTTTCTTTTGGAGGATTACTCAAACTCTTGCATATCATTCTTGTGATTTTGAAACACAAGTAAATTCAAGGTAATAAATCTTCTTCTAAAGCTAAGGTTTCTTGTTTTTGAGAAAAAGATGAACTAGGGTTTTTGTGTTAATGGGTTTTAATGATTATTCTCTAGAAAATGAAATTATTAGTTTAGTTGGTGTTTATTTGATGTTATGTTTGATTATAGCTGCGTAGAACCAAAAGAAAAAAAGAAACAAATTGAAATGTGATGTTGATTTTGTTCTTTGATTGCTGCTGTGTAGGAAGAAGAAAAACAAAAAAAAAATGGGCATATGGGTTTGGGTTTTGTCTGTATGCGTGAAACCAAATGAATGGAAAACTTCAAATGTTACTTTGTTGTTTGCTGCTAGCTATTGTGTACAACAACACACAAATAAGAAAAAGAAATATGGTTTTGATGTCAACAAAATAACATATGGATTTCTTATTTTAAAATGAAATAATGGTTGGCTTTTGGTTCATGCGTATATAAAAAAAAATGGAATTTGGTCTTTTTGGTAGAGATTTGACTTTAGTCAAATATGTGGAATTTGACTTTGGTCTTAAAAGAGTTAGATTTGTTTAAAAAAAAATCAAAGGGGTATAATTGATTGTTAATGGTATAATTGAAAGTGCATTAGATAAGAAATTGTTATTTTGACCCGTTTAATTAAATTATGTCAAGAGTTAGTTTACATACAAGTTAATGACTTAGTTTGACCTAAGAAAGTCTTATAATGTTCAAGTACAAACTTGGTAATATTTTCTATGCAAGTCGCGTTTTGTTTAAACTTGAGTTATGGTAATATTTTCTTATATGCAAGTCACTTATGTATTAAAATGATCATATTTGTGAATTGGTGAATTTTGGAATTTAATTTGGTTTATATTGTATATTACAGGAAAAGGAAAGGAGACTCGGTAAAATAAGATCACTGAGTTTGAAGTGAAGGATTGCTAAGGTGAGTGGTTTTAACCATCCTACTTGTGTTGTAATATCAATTTTGGAAAAATGCATTTAGGTTGGAAAAATTGCATTTAGGTTGAAAGATTGCAGCTATGACTCATAATTTGGTTGCCTAATTAAGGGTGCTATTTAGATGGTTGTGCACATAGGAGACTTAGAGGTCAGCTATGGTGAATTCAGCTGGGCTACGGTTACGATAGTTGGACCTTTAACTTATTTGTTATTTTAAAGGAGGTTCTACCGTACGTTTAGTAAACGAGCTATCGGTTATCATTGTTAGGCCGACAATGATTTAGGTTGCCGGTCCTCTGTTTTGCCAGTTCGTTCTTGTGGAAGTCGAACTGGAACTTTCTAGTTCGTTCTTGTGGAAGTCGAATTAGAACTTGTTCGTTCTTGTGGAAGTCGAACAAGTGTAAATGCAATGTGTTGTTCCTTGGTTTATATTATCATACAATATGGTTGTTAATTCTATTCACTTAGCTTTGTGCTAATCCCCACCTCGTTGAATATTTTCAGGTTGTTAATGAAAGCTTTTGGTGGTGTTTGGCTTGTTGGGAATGGATTGATCAAACTCTGATATTTTTGGTTGTCGAGCCGTATAGAAGTTAACATCGTACTTTTAATTATTATAATTTTTTTAACCATTATGTAAATATAAAATATGTATATCGTTTTATATTTATAAAATAACGCTTCCGTATTGTTTTTTTTTTTTTTAAAAAATGGCTCAAATTTTACGGTGTTACACTCTATCTCTGTTCTCTATATGTTAGTGGTTTTGATAAACTCAGAGTGACATTATGTACATACATTGAGATACATATTTTTTTTATGAGCATATTTGTCTTCATTAAACACTTTGTTAGCAAAAAAAATTAAGTTCTTTATAACACGATAAAATGTCAAATGTGATTTCTTATATTCAAAGTGTTTATTTATGGCATTGCCACTGCCATTTGCACTTCCTGCTGCATGTTTGTTTTAACAAAAGTTCAATAGTGATGATATAATAAACTAACTTTTGAATGCACCTTATTCACAAATATTTGCTTCATGCTTGGTTGCTGCGAGCCTGATATATAACCTATACAGATTTTAAAACCTTACGATAATTTTTAAGTTTTAAATAAATGGATGAATTCCATTTAAAAGATTTTTTTTAACTTTAGTCAGATCTAATCGGGTCAATCAGAAACCAAAAGTACGTAATCGAACCCGCTACCCAACCTGATGCTAACCTCTGGTTTGTTGGGTTGGGTTAAAATAATCAGTACATAATTTAATAATCTTTTGAGGGTTATGTTTTCTTACATCTCAAAAAGCTTTAAAAGTTATTAGGTTGATTCACAAATTATTGATTAAAGGTTAAGACTTTTTATGCAAAATAACTTGACTTGAATATTGATATGTTCTTAGGCTAAATAGATGTTGTTTCTAAATTGTAGATGGATGTATATGTTGATACTGAAGCAGAATACCACCACAAAAATTATAGGGTTAGTCTCTATTCCTTTTGGACATAATTACATATAAGCGGGTCATTTGACTCTTAAGTCAACTATTTGTGTTGTGTTGACTCTTAATTCAACTATTTGTGTGATCAACTTGGTAAGAATTATTACTAAAAAAAATAACATTAAAAATATTACATTACTCCAAATAAAACATAAGAGAATCAGGTACGTTGACTTTTTAGGTCAAATCTTACACTTTATTAATTAGATATTTATATGGATTCTTTAACAATTTTGACTTTAAGATTTTGCTTCTTGACTTCTTGTAATATTTGTTAATAAGTTTCATGCTTTATGAATTTTTTCCTAAAATTTTGAACATTTAATTATATTTTTCAAGTTACCACAAACGTGAAACTGAATATGTCTTTCTTTTTTTCTGACAATTTTCTTCTTGGTAGTATATGTTAGGGTAAATTACATAGGTTATCATGCAGTTTGTATGAAATTATAAATTCCGCCCCTAAACTTTTTTTTTATTATATGCCTAAAAAGGTTGAGAGACAAAATTGGTAATGTAAACCATAGGTTTAATTATAGCGATTTTGTTTTTAAGGTTTTTATATTAATAAAAGATTTAATAAGAATTTTAACAAATATTTTTACAAGACCCGTGATTTATCACGGGTTATAAGCTAGTTAATAAGTTAAATGGAAACTATTGATTCTTTCAGAAGTTACAGAAATATTTTTGATCGCTCTCTGTTCTAAGTTAATGAGCAAACCCCTATATATAGCGAAGCGTTCAGTCATGCTACCAAACTCTCCAGTTAGCAGCGAACGAATCAATGGCGGAATTCATCAACATGACTTCCACCGCCGACGATTCAGTTTCACCGCCGGCCGATGTTCATCTGTCGCCGGAATCTTCGCGTGACAACGATCACGACGGAAACGAAGAACATTCTGGTGATCAGAGAAACAAGAACGTTGCATTGCAAAATCCGGTGACGTTGCCGGAAATTGATCTCCTAGGGCTCGAAACCGATTCTGCGTTGAACAACGGTGCTACTGACATAACCGCCGGAGATAAACCGATACTGCAAAACCAGATTTCGCCTGATCAGAGAAAACGAGAACTTAAAAAGAATCGGAGCGAAGTAATTTACAATTTCCCGCCAGATATATCGAGTTTGAACATAAACGGACGGCCAAGATTTGAGCTGGTGACAGAGAGGGGGAATGGACGGTTACAGATCTATATGGTGCCGAATCGGAGTCCACAACTGGTGAGGAGTCCAGTAAAAAACGGTCGACTGACGATGTGGCTTCTGAATGATGATCAGCACGGCGGAGAAAAAGTATTGCCACCGTATGTAAGGCGGTCAATTTGATCGGAAAGTTAACTGAAACTAACGAGTGGTGGAATTATTCGCAAAATGATTGTTTCTGATTCAAATTTTGGTACGTATTAATCTCACTAAATGAGTGTTGGAATCTTCGAAACTTTTATATGATTTTAAAGATGATATAATATATACTTTTTTTTTTCTTTTATTATAAGTGCATCTTCTATAGTAACTAGCCACTTTTTATAGCGTATTGGGTAGGGTTCATTAAGTTGCTAAAATTGGACCGAACTGAACCGTTTAGGGATGAATTGTAGAACCATGGACCGTACCACATGGTTCTAGATGGTTCTAGTTCGGCTCCAAGAGATTCGATTCGGTTCCGGTTCTACCTACTTTTTGGGCTAATTATTGTCGGTGTTTTCATACATGTATGCTAAAATAAAATACTAATATTCGTAAACACTAACATCCATATAAATTGCTGATAAAACATCATTAGGGTTGGTTTAATTAATTTTTTGGTGCGCATAGTCTTAAAATGGGGCCCTAAAATAAAAGAAAAATCTAAAGAAAAATAATTCCGTCAAATTAAAATTTTCGCCTCAATTTCCCAAGTTAGACACCCTAGAAAACCAAATCAACATAATAAGTGCACATTGTTCAACAAATACTAACTACAAGATAAAACGTTACAAAAACCAAACCAACATAACCAACTGCTACATTATTCAACAAATTACTTACCGACTAAAATAAAACACGAATCTCTAATTATTAATGGCAGCTTGTATTTGTTCTAGTGTTCTTCCTTTAGTTTCAGGTACCATCTTTATTACAAACACAATCGCACCTGCATTTATCGCTGCGTAAATGATGAAGGTACCTGTTATCACACACAAAAACAAATCAATCCCAAATTCAAAATCTGTCACAAATGATGCAGTAAGTTGTCACAAAAATATAAGAGTAAATTACAATAATGGTCCCTGAGGTTGTTAGGAATATTTCTATAATATTCATTGAGATTTGATGTGTCAAAACTTGGAAACTACAAGGACCTAAATTGAAGATATAGAAGTTCAAATTTAAATAAAGATTTAGGAGATAATCATAAATGTAAAAGATATAGTATATCTTTATTAGTTTAAAAGATTTAGTTATTATCTTTTCCTTGTAAATCTTAGGTTTTCTAGTATATAAAGAAACCTAATGACATAGAATTAGATGTTCTTGAATCTCACGTTTTAACGTGTATGTGTGTGTACTCTAAGCCTCAAGGTCGTTTGATCCTGTTTAACAAAAAACCGTTCTACATATTTATATGTAGAATTGGGGATTTTAGTAATCATTGTATATAAAGATGATGATGAAACCTTGTTTAGCTATACAAATATGTTTATCTAATTCCGCAATTTTATGATTTGTATATGCTTATTCCAGATCAAGAACTAACTATTCTTGAGCCTAAAGATCGACATTTATGAAGAGTTGTTCTAAACTCAGCAATTGGTATCAGAGCGGGTGGCTCCAGATCTGGAATAAAACAAGGATCTATCAATGATGAAGAATCAAGCATAAAAAATATGGAATTTGAAATTGATTCATATACGAGCTGTGTTGAATTAAGAAAACAAAGTATTTGCAAGTCGAAGTTTCGTCAAAATATGGAGAGATTTAAATAGGTATATAATTCAAAGCAGTAAACTATTACTGTTGTGGGAGGTAACAATCTTTTTAGTTATCTTAATTTTTTTATTATTCAATTCATGGGGTTGGATTAACAAATTAATATGAAGAATCTGAAAAAGGTGAAAGTGGTAGGTGACAAGAAATTATCACGCCTCCAATAAAAAAAAATAAAAAAAATGGTATTTCTCAAGAAATAAAAGGATTTGTTTGAATCTCTATTACACTCTCGAAAGTTCTTCGAATCTCTTTATTATGCACTTTTGATAAGTATAATTGTCAATTCTCTACACCCTCGAAACTCTTACGAAAGCTGCAAAAGTGAAGCTACTTTTACTTGTTTCCATCTGCGTCTGAGCTTCAAATTTCAGAGTTTAGCGAAATTAAAGGATCGTCATGAATTGATAGAATCTGGACTCCGATAAAAGGGTTTTTAATGGCGATCGAGAAGAACAGTTTCAAAATTGTTCCAAAAACACCATATTAGAATCTGATTTTTGTCATTAATACTGCTGATTAAAGTTTCTTGATCAATGTTTATACTACTGATCCGGGTACATAGTTTTACTACTGATCAGTATGTTAAAATCTTAGGATCAGTAACAACTATAGATACTACTGATCAGTAACACATGTGGTTAATACTGATCAGTAACAATTCCGATTACTACTGATCTTGTTTCAATTTTACTACTGATCGATTAAATACACTACTGATCAGTAGTATATCAGGTTACTACTGGTCCTATTCGAAAATGCTACTGATCAGTAGTAAATGAAGAATCAACACTACTGATCAGTAATATACATATTACTACTGCTGTGTTTGCTGATCAGTATTAAACAGTACCTGTTCCGAATTTGTTACTAATCAGTACTAAACGAAGAAAAATTTGATACTGATTTCTTCCTTATAACCGATACATCATATTTTGGAAAGCATGACACACACCATGTTCATTCCATACTACGGTTTATTGATCGTATCTGGTTTAATCACTTGTTAATTTTTATTCTTGATAAAAAGAGAATGAAAATAATTTGTGATATTAATGTGAAACGAATCACATTATTCACATACACAGGTTGAAGGCTTGATGAAGATAAAGGAAAGTTTTACAGTTGTTACATATTTAATCTTTATCAGTTGATTACAGAAGATAATTGATTATATTTTATTTGAAGAAGAAGTTGAAAGTCTTACTACATAAGATGTTATGTATTGTTGTAACTGCAATTTAACAGAATCTTAACGAAAAGATCTGTTGAATGCTAAGATAAGAAAGTCCCTCATACAAGATATGATGTTGCTGATTACTATATTTAGACGGAATGTGATGCTTAGTTTGAGTTTCTACTTCAACTTCAAATAGAAAATAGTTGGTTTTTAATGTAATTGATATAGCCTTGAAGAACAAAGGAATGATATCACACTTTTAGGGGAAGAAAAAGTGTTGATCATTCAAGGGGAAGTTCAAGTTTCTCGGATTTATTTGATTATGTCAAAAAGGGGAAGAGACTTGAAGATTCCAAGCCAATTCTATAAGTTTTGTCAAATCAAATAGGGGAAGATTGTTAGGAATATTTCTATAATATTCATTGAGATTTGATGTGTCAAAACTTGGAAACTACAAGGACCTAAATTGAAGATATAGAAGTTCAAATTTAAATAAAGATTTAGGAGATAATCATAAATGTAAAAGATATAGTATATCTTTATTAGTTTAAAAGATTTAGTTATTATCTTTTCCTTGTAAATCTTAGGTTTTCTAGTATATAAAGAAACCTAATGACATAGAATTAGATGTTCTTGAAACCCACGTTTTAACGTGTATGTGTGTGTACTCTAAGCCTCAAGGTCGTTTGATCCTGTTTAACGAAAAACCGTTCTACATATTTATATGTAGAATTGAGGCTTTTAGTAATCATTGTATATAAAGATGATGATGAAACCTTGTTTAGCTATACAAATATGTTTATCTAATTCCGCAATTTTATGATTTGTATATGCTTATTCCAGATCAAGAATTAACTATTCTTGAGCCTAAAGATCGACATTTATGAAGAGTTGTTCTAAACTCAGCAGAGGTTTACACCAAAATTCACATATAACCATTTACTTAAAAAAATTATGCTGGTGGTCTTTTTTTGGTTGTCATTACTAGTCAATTCACATACATTTTAAACATGCGTAAATGACTTTTATCGCGTAAACTTACCATATGAACTCCAATTCAAGAGAAAATTAAACGTGTACGAAATCGCCCATGCACCAAACCAGTTTACCAAAGTCGCGAGGCTTCCCGCCACTCCTTTTATATTAATCGGGAATATCTAAATACAAAATACGCGCACGTACGGTTATTTCTAATTACACGAAATTTAGATATAAAAAAAATGTCTATTTTTTTTGTTACCTCGGACATTATAACCCATGGAATTGCTCCCATTCCAGCTGAAAACGAGCCTATATACAACTGTACTTGTTCAAAGAAAATGTTTAATTAGTAAATGTGAAGATTTTAGGCTCGTTAAATTATAATTATAAATATGATGATATGAAATTGTCATGTTTTTCGTATGATTTAATTACCAGTATGCCAGTTACGGCTAGCGCGGGTGCTGCCGATAGTCCAATTTCATACGTCTGATACAATAAGATAATTATGTACGTTAGGGAATATATAGAACATGTAAATCAGTAATTAGAAAGTTAAATATAAGGGGGTGTTTGGGATTGTGATTTAGAGCAGATTATCTACTTATTGCGTTTTTGAAAAAACACAAATAGTCTAAAAATGTGAACTTTTAACGTAGGTGATGTTAGCTACATTGATTTTTTTTAACATAAAGGAATGAGATGTTACCTTTAAGTAGAAAGAAAGTGCCGTCATTAAACATCCTAAAACCAATCCCGTTGCCGAAACCTTGATAAAAAAAAAAAGTTACGCGTTTAAAAAAGGCTTCATCATGTATGGTTATATGTGACACAAAAAGATGGCGGGATGAAGAGCGCAACAAAAAAATGTGTCGCTATTGTGTTGGATGTATTTTTGTTACCAATAAAAGTGGCTTTCTACCGGCTTTATCTACAAAAAGCGCATTTAAAGCGGTAATCACGATTTGTAACAATGCGTAGATTATTGTTCCACGATCTGCGGGAAATCCTGAAAATAAAGAACGAAGTAATTAAGTTATCATTTGAGAAATGTCATAAAATAATAATATACTTTAAGACGATGGTTTGTTTTGATAATTAGAATTTATTTGTGTTTCGTAACGCTATTTGATAATTAAATGGGAGCATCACCTGCGGACTCGAAGATACTACTCGTGTAGAAACAAATACCATTGATTCCTCCAAATTGTTGGCAAACCATTAACCCGACTCCTATCTTCACACCACAAGCAAAAAATGTTACGCGTGACAATTTGATGTTTTTTTAACGATATAATTTGGTAATTAGATGAACTTACAATGACAGATCGCGAGTATCGTCTTTGAAATAGATCCAATAGTTTGGTTTTCGGGAGGCTTTCTAGGGTATTTATGTAATCCTGTAAACAATTATGTAATGCCAAGTATCAGGACGCTACGGGTTCAAATCATCGATAGATAAAAAGGAGTGATTTTTATTCACACCATAACTTTTTTAGCATTCACCATGAATCATTGGTTAGTATAGTTGTACAGTTAGTTGTAAAATTTGCACTGTGTGACATATGAGTTAAAAGTTATGGCGTATAAATGAATTATGGTAGAAAAACTTTAGATAGGGAATGAGGGGTTCAAAGTGTCGGTAAAAGTTGATATTGTGTGACACGCGAACCTGGATTTCGGCTGCCTCTTCCGATATATCGGCATCTTTACCACGAAGTTTCCGAAGTGCAAGTTGAAACTCTTTATGTTTACCCGTTTTCGCCTGCAAGTTTGTTAAACATTGTATATGTTAAAAGTAGCAATTTTACGGTTATGTTCTATATTCAACGTGTAAAATAAAAAAAAAATATATATATTTAAAAGTTAAACAGATCATATTAAATCGAACAAAAAGTGTATCGGGCTAAACTAACCCGACCCTACTCGTTTTGATCCATACTAAAAAACTATTTATTCTGATTAATTATCTACCTGTTTGACCCTTCCATTTTGCCACCTCTATTTTGCATATTTTTTACATAATCTAACTACAAAAACAAGTAATCTTACTAGCCATCTCGGAGATTCTGGTATGAAAAATAATCCCGTTACCAAAACAACGCACGGAGCCAATCCTGCACCCATACAACTTCGATTTATCATTATCATTTCAAATTCTTACAAGTTACACCACCCTGAGTTGTTTTATTTAAATAGAATTAAAAACGTTATACCAATACTATTGTTTTTCCTTCTGTTAAATATAATTTACAAAATTCAAGAAAAATGACAAAAAAAAACCGACCCGATAAAATATTGTACATGTTTTACACCCGAATTCATTTTGATTTTGTTTTGCCACATCTACTAGTGTGTTTCAAGTTTCAACCATAAGGTTTACCTATCAATGCCAAGATCCTCCATGACATCACGGTTCCAATCATAAACGCAAGCGACACTGCTGCAACAATCATAAGCTGTATACATAGAAATTTCACACAAATTACCCTTAATAAATTATTTACCAAATTACCCATTCTACCCCTAACTACACATAAAAAGAAAAGCAAACAACATTGTATAACGTTCTTTTTAACAGAAAAAGGGTTGTAGTGTAAATTTCCCCCCCTAAGAGATAGTTGCTACCCCTAATAGAAAAAGGACTACCAAACAGAAAAGTTTATCGGACATAAATTTTTAACGAACGTTAGACTTAAGAACTGTAGGTGCAAAACATTCTGAAAAAAGACTATTGGTATAATTTTTTAAAAGTAAAGGAGCATACATGAAATTTGGGGTAACCTCAGGGACCATACTTGTAATATACTCTTAATTATACATATTTCAAAAATGCATTAACTGCATATTTCTTAAACTGTGTATTTTTGTCTGGTGGATAATTAATTCGATAATAACCTGATTTGCTGCTGTCAAGGAGCCTCGTAGATTTTTTGGTGCAATTTCGGCGATAAAGACAGGTACAACATATGAAAACACTCCCATCCCATATCCAGTTGCTAGTCTTCCAATATCCAGTGCTGTTGGTCCCTAAATCATAAAATTACAAAAAAAGTCCATCTTAATAAATATAATTCGTTATTAAACACAAATTAGTAATAATTAGAAATTTACATACCTCCGCAAAGTATATTGCTAGCCAACCAATCGAACAGAAAACACTTGATATCCTCAACGCCTGTTTACAATTTCCGTTATGGATTTTGGGTTGCACAAATGCATGGTTGATAATAAATTGTTGAAAAGTTATGGTTCTTTTTAAATTTAAATTATTTAACATATTTATGCGTTAAAACCCCACTTTGAATAAGGGATGTGTTCCGTTCCAGAACCCGGCCGGAAACCGAAATAATACAGAAAACAAGAAACGAGAAGCGGACCGTGTAGAAGGTTTTAGAATCAACCACACAGAATAGGTGTGGGATACCTTTGTATTTATATTAAAAGATTACAATGTTTATCTCCTTTAATTAAGGAGAGAAGATAAATACAAAATATACAAAGATATGAACTAGCTATTTAAATATAGATGAGATTGACATATATTTAAATAGTCGATATTATCTAATATCCCCCCTCAAGCGAACCGGTGGTGGACGAACACGGAGCATAGCACGAAAGTGTTCAAATTGAGTGCGCGGAAGGCTTTTTGTAAAGATGTCTGCCACTTGAAGCTTGGTTGGAACAAATTTTGTGTGAAGCTTGCCCGATGCTATCAGTTCTCGTACAAAGTGGGAGTCAAGATCAATGTGTTTGGCACGTTTATGAGATACCGGATTTTGAGTCATAAATAGGGCACTTTTGTTGTCACAAAGTAACGTTGGGCGAACGGAAGGCAGTGCATGTAATTCACGTAGAAGATGCGTGACCCAAACAATTTCAGCTGCTGTATTCGCCATTGCTCGATATTCTGACTCACAACTGGAACGTGAGACAGTGGGTTGCTTTTTAGCACTCCAAGAAACCAGATTACCACCCAAAAAAATAGAGTAGCCATATGTGGATCGACGTGTTTCCAAACATCTGGCCCAATCTGCATCAGAATAACCCAAAATAGTTTGGGTTTGTGGTTGACGGAATGTGAGGCCCAAAGTTATAGTACCTTTGACATAACGGAGTATGCGTTTGACTGATTGAAAGTGATCAGTCGTAGGAGCATGAAGATGTTGACTTGCTTGATTAACAGCATACGAAATATCCGGTCTCGTGATAGTGAGATACTGTAAAGCACCAACTAAAGATCGATATAAAGTAGCATCATGAAATGCCGTACCAGTACTTGAAAAAATTTCGTGAGTTGCTAAAGGAGTGGAAACCGGTTTAGAGTCCAAAAGATCATCATCTGCGTAGCTTACTTCAAGACCAAGAAAGTAGCTTAGGTCACCAAGGTCTTTAATAGCAAACTCGCGATTGAGTCTTTCAGTAAACGAGGTGATAACCTGTTCTTGATTGCCGGTCAAGATTAAATCATCTACATACACAAGCAAGTACATGATACATGAATCTTTAGTAAAGATAAAAAGCGAGGTGTCGGCACGACTGCACGTAAAACCATTGTCTAGTAAAAAGGTACTTAGACGGTGAAACCAGGCTCGTGGGGCTTGCTTTAAGCCATATAGAGCCTTAGAAAGTTTGCAGACATGATCGGGAAAATGTTCATCAATAAACCCCGGTGGCTGCTCCATGAATACCGTTTCATTTAAGTAACCGTGTAAAAAGGCATTTTTAACGTCCAATTGATGAAGACGCCATTTATTAGTTACGGCAAGTGATAAAACGATGCGGATGGTGGATGCTTTAACAACCGGACTGAAAGTGTGAGAGTAATCAAGGCCGGGTATTTGAGTGAACCCTTGAGCAACGAGCCGAGTTTTATATCGTTCAATCGAGCCAACCGATTTATATTTTGTACGATAAACCCATTTTGAACCGACAACATTTGAATTTGGTGGTCGAGGTACCAATATCCAAGTGTTGTTTTCACGTAATGCCTCCATTTCATCATGCATTGCGGTCAACCATTGCGGGTGTTTTGCAGCTGACTTATAGCCTTTGGGCTGAGTAACTGAATGAAGAGCCTCATGTAATTTAGTAAACGAGAGAGTAGTAAAATCAGCCCGATGTAGAGGCTTAAATATCCCATCTTTTGATCTAGTAACCATGGGATGTATCGGGGCAGCTGGTTCAGGGGCTGCTGCATTTGGTTGAACATTAGGGGGTCGGGGGCCGCTGCATCGGGTGGTGCATGATGCGGTTCAGGGGCTGCTGCATGTGGTTGAACGGTTGGTGGTTCGGGTTGTACATTTGGAGCAGTAGCTTCCTTGACCATAGGATCCGGTATTTGCACAGTGGTATGTGGCATAGGAGTGCCACTGGTTGTTTTGCAGATGCCACACGGTGGTTGTCCGTTGTTGGTAGCAGGTGGCGAGGATGGTGGTTCGGTGGTTGAGAGAACAGGAACCGAGCCATCATCCAAGAAAGTTGATAAAACCAACTGTGAAAAATCTGCATTAATAGATGGGTTAGTAAACGGAAAAACAACCTCATTGAATCGGGCATGTCGTGTGATGTACATGCGAGCAGAAACCGGATCGTAACATTTGTATCCTTTATATTGTGCGTTATACCCAAGAAATATGCAAGGAATACTTCGAGGAGCAAGCTTGTGTGCCGAATAGTCACGTAAATATGGGTAAACTTGACATCCAAACACCCTAAAATTGTCATAGGCAGGCAAGCGATGATACATTAGTTGAAACGGAGAGGAATTCTCGAGCAATTTTGAAGGCAAGCGATTGATGATAAAAATTGCCGAACTAAACGCATCCACCCAAAAGGATGCAGGAACATATGCATGAAACAACATAGCAAGTCCCGTTTCAACTAGATGTCTGTGTTTACGCTCAGCACGCCCATTTTGTTGAGGCGTGTAGGGACACGAGACTTGATGAAAAGTACCATTTTCTGCAAAAAATTTACGAACACTGTTGTTGAGAAACTCAGTACCACCATCACTTTGAAATACTTTAACCTTTCTCGAAAATTGAGTTTGCACAAGTTTGAGAAAATTGGTTAGAACATCATAAAATCCAGATTTAGTTTTTAACGGGTAAAACCATGTAAAACGCGAGTGATCATCAATGAAAATAACATAGTACAAATAACCGTTCGATGCAATAGGTGCAGGTCCCCATAGGTCACAATGTATTAAATCTAATGGTTTTAAGGATCGTTTAGGATTTAAATCAAACGGTAAGCGTTGACGTTTTGATAATTGACACGGTTCACAAATAGTAGGTTTAGGCTAAATAGAAGTAACATTTAAAATACCAAGTTTGCGTAATATAGAAATAACATCAAAAGAAATGTGTCCTAAACGATTGTGCCATAATTCAAAAGAAGCCTTCTTAGGGGTGTTTGAGACCGCAACTAGAGCATGATGATCATCTCGAAGCACATATAATCCATCCTCACATTTGCCTTGTGCTATCACCTGTTGTGTTGCCCTGTCCTGAATATTAAAAAAAGGTTGAGAGAAAAGGACATCAACCGGATGATCCGTGGTGAGTTTACTAATAGATAATAGATTCTTTGATAAATGTGGAATAACAAGAATATCATTCAATGAGAGTTTTTGTGCTATCAAAGACTTGCCAATGTGAGAGATATGGAGTTTAGAACCATTACCAAACGCGACATTCATATTACCATTGTAGGGTGTGGAGTCCGAGATGGTGGCAGTGGAGTTCGTCATATGTGCAGTAGCACCAGAATCAACATACCAGTCTGGATGATTTTGATTAACATGACACTTGGCGTGAAACGCCTGGGCAAGATAAGCATCGTTGTTTGGAGCTGGCTGTCCGGGAGGATGCTGTGACGCATAGGTTGGGAGTTGTGGACATGCAGAGGCATAATGTCCATTGGTTCTGCACAGTTGGCAGTGTGGTGGGCGACGACCACCGCGACCCCGACCGCCATTATTTCCACCCCGATTATTTCAGCCACGCGAATAGTTGCTGGAAGACCGATTGTTACTGCCACGGTTGTTGTTTGAAGAAGATTCTTGTGCATGAAACGCAACAGGGGAAGCAGGGGTGCCATGTATCAATTGAAGGAAAAGTTCATGACTTTCCGCTTGGGATAGAAGATCCCTAAAAGATGGTGAGGGTTTAGACGTGCGAATGGCAACCGAGAAGGTTTCAAAAGATGCGCCAAGACCACGTAAAAACCAGTGAATTTTGTCGATTTCATCGACTGGTTGACCGATGGCAGCGAGTTTATCGCAAACCCCTTTAAAACTACGTCCAAATTCCGATACTGATGTTGTTCCTTTAGAGATCTGGCGAAGGGAATCTCGTAGGGAATGTATACGTTCAACCGACGAGTTACTGTAGGCAGCCTCGATGGATAACCATATTTGATGAGCGGAAGATAACCCTAGGACCTCGGCAGCAGCCTCCTCCGTAAGAGAGGAGTTGAGAAGAATAATGGCTTGCTGATCAAGGGAGGTCCAGGAAAGAAATTCCGGGTTCGGTATTGGTTTATCTTCAACAGTGATGGTTGCACAGGGTGCCGGAGATGAGCCATCAATGTGGGGAAGTAATTTTTGATAGGTAAATAATGGAAGCATTTGATTCTTCCATAGAAGATAATTGGTGGAAGAAAGTTTAATGGGTATCATATGTAAAATAGTATTCATGGGGAATGTGGCAGCAGAAGACGAAGATGCCATGAGGAGGTCCCTGGAAAAGAAAAATAACGAAGAAGAGAGAGAAATCTTCGAAATTTCAGTGAGGGGAGGAAGAAAATATTAGGCTGATACCATGTAGAAGGTTTTAGAATCAACCACACAGAATAGGTGTGGGATACCTTTGTATTTATATTAAAAGATTACAATGTTTATCTCCTTTAATTAAGGAGAGAAGATAAATACAAAATATACAAAGATATGAACTAGCTATTTAAATATAGATGAGATTGACATATATTTAAATAGTCGATATTATCTAATAGACCGAAATAATGGTTCTTGTTTTGGTCCGGTTCCGGTTCAGGTTCAGTCCAGTTATTTATGATTCAGAAAAACTATATCATCAACATAAACTACATGTTGAGTTAGAGTCAAAATTGTCAAATTCGGGTTCTAGAACCGAAAAGCGGTAACCAACCAAACTGAGAACCGAAAAAAACAAAAAAGGGGAACCGAGAACCGGCCCAAAAACAAAGTCCAGCCGGTTTCCGTTCGGGTTCGTTTTTTGGGTTAAAACGCTCATTCCCGCTTTGAACAATTGTCGACTTGTTTCACCCGTTTTCTTTAATCTGATTATTTTGATCTTATGATTCTTATATATTTGACCCATTTGCCCGTTTTTCACTTGTTTCCTTGTAAGCTAATTATTTTAATTTTACTTATTTGACCCATTAAAGATAGAACATTACTAAATAGGCCGAAACTGTCACCTCTAGTACATACTACTTAGTACTTACCCCTTTTCGACCAATGAAATCAGCAATGGGCCCACTCGTAATCGCCCCAATCATCGCACCAAACGTCAATATTGAGCCGAATAACGAATACTACAAAAAATAGATACACAAATATATATATATATAAACTCTATAACATTATGATCATAACGTTCGTTTAATTTGAGCTGAAATTAACATTAAACTAACCTCGGCTAGTGACAAATTTAGATCTTCTGTAATAGCCGATTGAGTAGGCGACGAATAACCCGCCTGAAAAATTAATAAAAAACATCGATAAAAACAGTAATAAATGCTTAAAAAATAACGATTAAATTTACGGTTTTAGCAAATATATTTCAAACTTATAACTTACGCATGATCCAAAGGCGAAAGAACCACAAACAGCAACAAATGTGCTGAGATAAACCATGAAGTTGTTCTCTTTATTTTCATGTTTTTCGTCGATATTTTGAGCTACAAGTGGAGCTTGTATATCGTCTTGAGCCATGATATCGGTTTTTTGGGTAAAACGGTTTATGGATAAAAAGATCTGAAAATGGAAGGTATTTATATATGAAAGTGAAGCAACGACGCAGTTTGTTTGTTTTTTATTTTTCTGTGACGAATATTATTGACAATTTGTTGTTATATTTTTTAAGTGTAGATCGTTGGATGTGTTATGGATTAGCACGTGGGTTACTATTTTATGGCTTCTTATATGCAAAGATGGCAGTTATCTGGACTTATTACTTGGTTTGAGATTTAGCGACGAATATTTGTGTTTTTAGTGACAGCGTTTCTCATATCGAGACCAATTTTGCCTTATGGAGTATGCAAGAGTGGAAATTGGGTCAAAGTGGTGGAATGGTTCGAAATTCATCCAAAATTCATCTCTTGAATAATGAATAAATAGACAACAATTATTAAATTTAACAAAATTATACTTATTGATTAACAATAACAATGATATTCAAAATTCCTTCAAATGAGGGGTATGAGATGATAGGATGTAAACGATCGTACGGTTACCCGGAGGTAGAGAGACTGCTTACTAGTAACCTCGGATAAACTAAAATTATGAAATGCTTTGTTATATTTAAAAACATGGCAAATTAAAGATCTTGGAAAGTATTCGTTTGTAGTTGCAACTTGCAATTACTTAATTCCAGTTGTGTTTTGTTGTCTTTATGGTTGATATCAAATATTTTACCATTAAAATTATGAAATGTTTAATACAGAATCTGCAGGGGTTTTTGTCATTTTCATTAAATTAGTGCTCTTTCTAGATCTCACTTTTGCAGGTAAGAGTGTTTTGTATTTTGCTCGTAATATACACGATCTAATCATTGTCATGGTCGTTTCTGAATCTTCTTCTTGCGTTCTGGTAAATGTTTACACAGACAATGGATGGAATTTGTAATCTATAGGAAATCGTTTCAAACGCATTTACCATTAGGTTATCTTGTAGGTGTTTGGAGTATGTTTATTAAACATAAAAAATTTAAATAAATGTGAAAAAGTTAATTAATATTGCATAAAATGTTATGTATATTAAAAAAAAGTTCATTAGTATTATCAATTTGTTATAATTATCTAGAAAAAATCATTAATATTGGTTTAGAATATGATGGACGTGTATAGATACCTATAGTACACTTACATAATCCTCCCTTGGCAGGTAGCTTGATTGTATTTCTAAAGTGTTTGATTACATGAAATTTGTTTTCTTTTAAGTTAAAAATAGATAAAATGGGTCGATCTAAACATTAGGTACCCGTCCCTTAAAGCCCACTCCCATAAACATGAGTTTTCATCCACACATAATTTTTTTATCTAATGTTAAAGGTTTCTGAATAATTTTCTATAGGTCACTGGTTCGATTCCTCTATATGTAAACATTTACTAAATGATTAGGGGAAGTTTTAAAAACAGTCACAGTAGCAATCAGATGACATACATCATGAACAAAGTTATGCCATCTGAAGGAGACCAATATAATTTTCAAGAAAAGAAAATGCTAGAAACATCAACATAAAAGTGGTCTAACAAGTAGATTACACTAATGTTTTGATTAATTCCTCAAGCCTCCGACTAAGGACCGTTGGCTCTAATTCGTTCTTTTATCAAACTTATTCAATAAAGGACAAAGGGTCGTTTCAAAATTGTACAATCCATGGAGTGCAAAAATGAAGTATAAGACTATAGAAGGGCATTTTGGTCAATTTATTTTTCCTTCAAAACGAATAGATTGAAAACCGCTACCTTAAAGTCCAAAAGCGCAATTTAAAGGATAATAGTGGTTGAATTTTGGTATTCTACTTATTTAAATGACCAAAGGTACAAGAATATTATTATGTCATAGTCACGAAACCCATGTTTGACCCTATATTGATGTTACACATAAACTACAGATTCAAATTATGAGACCTATAGTTTTTACACAAAAATACGTTTCTAATATAAGCATTATTATATTTCTTTCCACCAATTTTTTTTGTCGAGAATGTATTTTAAAAAGTAGTCTTTTTACTTCCAAAAAGGGATACAAACGTCTAAATTTCATCTCCCACATACCTCATATTTGGATACCTCATATTGGGTACAAGAATATTATTATGCACATGTTAAACAAATAAAATATGTGTTCATTTATTTTATTTTTTCTACTTTTACAACCTAGTAATGAAGCAAAGTGGAAACTCATTCGCCAAATGGACGTTGCTCCATCGACGAAATCATATTTCATGAAATTTTATAAAATAATTTACATATATAAGATCCAAACTCAAAACCTATAATAACAAGTAACGAACTCAAATCGAGCAAAACAACTACTAAAATCACCAAATTGTACCTCTCGCCGGACGCTATCTGCCGCCCGAAAGACGGGCTTTTTCATGATCATCTTCTTCTTCCTCCTCCTCCTCCCTGGCGGCAAGCCGCCCGTCCTCAAAAGTGGTGGCAAATCTCCCTTCCATTGCATATGTATAAGCTTGATACCCTCTAGGAGTAGACAAATGGCCCGACCCGCTACTACTAACCGATTTCTCAATATCCTCAATTCCCGCAATAAGCGGTATCGGTCTTTCGGGAATCGAAGGAACGGGCAAATCGGCATCCAACATTTTCAAAACTTGGTCCATCGTGGGCCGAGCGTATAATTGCGGGTGAGACGAAAGTACAGCCGCTAATACGTATTTCTCCATAATCTCCGGCGAATCACAATCCGCCATGTCAGCATCGATCACTTCTAAAGGTGTACCTTCTCGTACCATTGACCAAGCCCAATCGGCTAACAAAACCGGTTGACCATCGCCAACCGCCAACAACGCTTTTTTTCCACTTAAAAGCTCTAACAACACAACCCCGAAGCTATAAACATCGCTTCTTTCGGTTAATTGACCGTATAACGCGTATTCCGGTGCCACATACCCCATTGTACCCGCAACCCTAGTGCTCAAATGAGTAGCACCCTCGGGTGCGAATTTAGCCAACCCGAAATCCGCCACTTTAGCTTCGAAATTTTCATCTAAAAGTATGTTACTCGCTTTAATATCTCTATGAATAATAGCCGGTTGAGCTCCATGGTGTAAATACGCTAATCCTCGAGCCGTACCTAACGCGATTTTTCTACGAATTGGCCAATTTAGGTGTTCTCGGGTTGAAAAACCCCCAAAAAGATGATCGTGTAAGCTACCGTTTTTAACCAAATCGGTAACGATTATCCGTTGGTAACCTTCAAATGGTGTGGTGGCGATGCAATATCCTCTTAAAGTTACTAAATTTACATGGCGGACACTTGCGATTACTTCAACTTCGTGTGTGAAACTTGCATCACCAGCTGCTGAACAGTTTTTGAATCGTTTCAATGCGACTTCAGAATCATCTGGTAACACGCCTTTGTATACATTTCCGTAACCTCCTCTACCGATTATGTTTTCTCTCGAGAAATTTCTGGTAGCTTCTTTGATATCTTCAATTGTGTATTTGATTAGTGTTGTGTTTCCGGTAATTGCATCTAAAGCAGATACTGAATTGGTTTCATTTCCTGTGATTTTTCTCCTACGTTTCGAATTTGTGCGTTTTTTGTTGCGGTAATACCAGATTGCAATCGCAATTCCGATTAGGATGATTGTAGCGATTACGGTGATGATTGCGATTATGATTGTTTTGTGTTTGTTCTTCGATTTTGGTGTAACGAAATCAAGTGAGAATAAACAGACTGCCGTACCTCTATCAGTAGGGCCGAATCGGTTGACGAACGCGGCGGCGTACATGAACGGATATGCACGGCAGTCCGTTAGGTTTCCGACGGTTGCTCCGTTTAGATACCGTGCTTGAAGATTTGAAAGCTCGACGGTGCATAACGAACATGAGGAGCCGGAGAGTGACTGATTACAAGCTGAAATTACAGTGTTTAGTGACGATCTGGATATGTTGCTTTCGAATTGTTGACGGTTTGTTATGTTCATGCAACCAGAGACGGAAATCCAGTTCGTTTGGAATCCGCAGTCTCGCCGGAGGTCAAAATTAGGGAAAAAGTCTTCGGCGAGGGCTTGGTATGCCGACCAACACGATTCGGCGGAGTTTAACGGCGGCACGAAGGAGTTTGTACGACGGAGGTAATCAGATTCCACTAGCCGGAGACCTTGTTGCGCGTACCGGCAGGCGGTCGGAACGTCGAGGGACGGGCGATTGGAACCGACGAGACGACGGATCAAGTCAAAGTTTAGCGGACATGAAACGTTGCCGTTTTGGAGCAGATGCCGGTGGTGGTAGCTGGTGGAGAACGGAATTGCAGCTAGAAAGAGGAGGATGAGGAGGAGGTGGTGGTGGTGGTTGCCCATGGTGGTAGTGGGAAGTACAAGTAGTGGAGCGGGATGTACAAGTAGTTATGAAGATTCCGGTGACGGAGGGTGTTTTTGACTTTTCATAAATATGGTCTAAAGTAGTAAACTGTAAGCAGAGGCATATAACAGGTAGCAAGACACATGGCTTCCTAGTTATGGCCCACGTTTGGGGTAGATTAATGTTTTCTTTGATTATTTTCGTATTATTTAAGAAAATAAAAAACACGATAATATATTTTTTTTAATGTGCAAATATTCACATGAGGGTATTTAAGTACTAATATTTTTAATATATTATGTATATATGTGCTGGATTTTCTAATAAAGTAAAAGATAAACCATTCATTTAGATATATAATTTCATGTTAATATCAATATTTAATATTGATTGATTAAATATATAACAATATGACATGTTCTATAATAAAAAACAAAATAAATACAATTGAGACAAATATGAAAAGTTAACAACAATAAATTATACTTCCTCCGATTCAAAATAAGTGACACACTTTGTGTTTCACGATTTTTAAGGGAAGAGATTATAATAATGATTAAATTAGATTAATTAGATGGTTAGTGGGGAATGAGTCTCATACCTTTTAAATAAAGTGGTTAATGATATTTAAAAGTAAAAAGTAAGGGTAAAGAGTCATTTCACTTTGTGTAAAGTATATATAGTTAGTGGGTGTGGGTCCCACTATTATTTGCCAAATAAGGTAATTTTTTAAAGTGTGTCACTTGTTTTGAATTATCCCAAAAAAGTGTGTCACTTATTTTGAATCGGAGGAGGTACTACTATTTTGGTAAAATAATAATAATAATAATAGTAATTAAATTTTAATTATTTTCTTGATTGACCTTCATATATTTGTTTTCAATCAATAATACAAATGTGATTCTCTTGCAAATTATGAATGTTTTAAAACTTAAATTTTGAATCGAACTGTATGATAACTTAAAAATGATCGCAACAATTAGACCGCTTGAATCAGTCAATTTAACCGGATTATTATACTATTCATTATTTTAGTTATGAAATTTTTGTAGGTAACTGAAATCTAGAAAATTACTAATTATAAAAATGATCAATGTTGAAAATGATAAAGAAAGAAGCATAATGACGATTCACGAATATAGCATTATAGTAAAACATGTAATGTCACACAAGAGTGTCAAATAGAATTGGGTTAACATTTATAGAATAAAAAAATTCGGCCCAATCCGCTTTCTTGGGCCGGGTTCAGTCAAAAACTCATTCGGTTCAATTCGGCCCACATCTTGCGTGTTAACCCGGTACATTCAACCGGCGTCACACCAATTTGCGGTCCGACTCGGTGGTTAAAACATTGTAAAAAAATTTTAATTGCATTTCTCGTTATTTTAATCTGGTTAATACACCTTCATGTGAAACAATTAATTATCTTTTCAAAATGAGTGTTTGAATTTAATGCATGCAAAAACAAAAACAAATTGTAGCATCTGTGATGCTTCTTGATACCCAAACGTAAAATATTAAGCCGTACAATATGTATTATTTTCATATTTTTCTCTTCGTTCATTTATTTCATTAATCTTACAAAGTGTTACTTTATTTTGCAGATCTTGTTGGTCTAAATATAATTTGGTTCGTGTTAGAAGAAAACTTTTATAAAAATTCAGTAAATTTGACTAGCGTCTAATTCATTTAATGTGTCTACTTCGTTTGTTTATCCGTGCAAGTGTAATTTGCTAATTAGTTCCTCATATTATGTAATCAATTTTCATGTTGACCAATCATAGGAATATGCTTATATTTCATTAGTAATATTATGAAATAATCGTATAGCAATCCTCTAAACAGAATATAGTATATTATTTCTTCCTATTCTCGTTAATTTTTACTTTTGATTATATCGTGTGTGAAATTGCGTGTAATTTCTTATAATACAAAAACAATATTAGACATGAGTATTGAATGGTAAATTTTGTAAATATAAACCATTGACTAAGTAGATGAATACTTACACAAAATGACAGATAATTATATCGATGTTTAAAGTTATTCGTGAGTTAAAGACTTGGGTTCTATTCTTGATGTAGAAAAATTGAAATAACTTAGTAGCTGTTAAAAAATTATATCATTTTAATTTCAATTGTAAATATATAAATTTAAATATGAGATTTCTCATCATTTCAATTTCGTTTTATATCTTACCATAGTATGGTATACTCAATGACGGTACTAGGGTTAGGCACCTGCCCTCCCCCAATCAAACTTGCACTTGGCCCCCAAACTTTTTCACTTGCTGCAGAAAAAAACTTTTGTAATTGTCGATCTTTCCGTATTATATAGACGTGAATTTAATTCTTGTCCAAACGGTTTGTTCCTATTTCCTTATGAAATTATAGATGACATCTTGTGTTCGAATCTCCAAGGCAGTAATATAACTTCTTTGCTTTTCTTTTTTTGTTTATTCCCCTATCACCTTTTCTCACAATGAAACTAGTAATCTAATATTCTTTTTTGTTGTCTTTCCCTTCTATAGCTTAAAAGTGATGTAATCTCAAATATAATTTTCCTCTCAACTTCGTTATTATTTAAATTATTATTTTTCTATTATTCTCTCGTTAAAAATTCATATAAATTTTGAATCAAACTTTGTATTTGAACGCAACACTTTTTCCTGTCATTTTATATGAAAATTCCACCACTGTAGATAAACTAATTGAATTTTATATAAGAACTTGAACTAAAAGTTAAAATTGGCGAACTTTTTAACTTAAATTTATTTTCCCGTTTAAAGTTTGACGTGGAAAGTAAGAACTTTAATGAGGATGCGATTTACGTTCATAAACTTTGCCCCCCTTGAATATTTTTCTGGTACCACTCCTGGGTATACTTTCCTACTCTTTTACATAGGATTCTAAATAAAACAAATAAAACTCATGTATAGAAAGACGATTTTAATATTTCATATGCCAGAAAAGTAAAAAATATGATCATTTCATCTTTCTTTTTTTTTACTTTATCCGTTTTTTACAACAATAATGCACCGTGGGTCCTTGACATAGATTGAACAATATATTACGGGTATCATTAAGTTTGATTATTTAATCATCTTTATTTATATTATGTCATAATATAATTATTTTATTTGTTAAACAGTCTAAAAATGCCGTTAAATGGTGAAGAGTGAGCATTGTTAAACAATATTACTACCTCCGTATCAAAATAAGTGATACATTTGGGAAATTGTGGTTTTTGAGGCAAAAGATTGGAAAGTGATTTATAATAGTATAAAGTGGATAGTTAGTGGATAATGGGACCCACTTTTTTTGGATGTAGTGCAATTAATGATGTTTAAAATTAAAATAAGGGTAAAAGAGTAATTTTACTTTATTAAAGTAGATAGTTAGCGGAGAAGGGGTCCCACTTTTTTGCCAAATAAGGAAAGATTTTGAAGTGTATCACTTATTTTGTTCCACCCCTTTTAGGAAAGTGTATCACTTATTTTGATACGGAGGTAGTATTATAGTTAAAGTATGTTTATTCAGAAAATAATAATAATAAGATAAATATGTTTATTTATAAATTATAAAATAATATCACTACTATAACTAACTTCCCCATTTCCAAAAGAAATTATTATTTTTATCTAAAAACATTAACTAAAAAAAAGGAGTTATTGGATGTGTTTTCTCATTATTTTATTAGAATATTGTAGATAACTGAGTAAAAGTTGAAAATAATATTTGGTAGAAAATCAACCCAACAATAAGAAGCGCACACACACACTTGCGATTACTTTCTCAAATTAAAAATCAATCCGATTACGCTCTCGGATGATCATAGTTTATTCGCTACAGTCGTCAGCTACGGCGGTGGTGACGTTGACGGACGGTGACGGACGTTTTATTTTTATCACCGGTGAGTCAGTGGTGGTAGGTAGAGATTCTGGTGAAGGATGAAAAGAGGAAAGGGGAAGAATACCGGATTATTTCCTAATTCGTTGAAGATTATTTCTTCGTGTATTAAAACTGTGTCTACTAATGCTAGCACCGTCGTACGGTCTGCCGGTGCTACCGTCGCAGCTTCGATTGCAGCCTCCGGTGATGATCAGAGAGATCAGGTGTTTGAATTTTTAGAAAACTGAGCTTATTTGTTCGTTTTCTGATCGACTTCAACTGTTTTTTAGACGTTATTTAAATGTTTGTTATGTAATTTTGAACTCGTAAGCTATGTAATCACTTCATGATTGCACAAAATCGTAATAATTAAACATGACGCTAAGAGATGTTGAGATCAGGTGTTAATATTTTTTAAAAACTGAGCTTATTTGTTCGTTTTCTGATTGATTTCAACTATTTCATGTCACCATAAAAACTCTTCACTCACTATACTCAACAAAACTTCAAAGCAAATATATCAAAACATAAGTTGTGGTGTGTGAAGTAGTTTTTGTGGTGCAAAAACCACTCCCCATTTTTTTGGATGTTAATTACTGTCTGTTAAGTAATTTTGAACTCGTAAGCTCTCGAATAACTTAATGATTGCACAAAATAGTAATAATAAACATGATGCTAAGAGTTGTTGAGATCAGTTGTTTATATTGTTTTCAACCTTTTGAAAATTGAGCTTATTTGTTTGTTTTCTGATTGATTTCAACTGAGTTTTTAGATGTTAATTAAATGTCTGTCAAGTAATTTTGATTGTATGATTAAAATAAATATGCTGGATGAGATTAAACCAAACAACTTTTAGCATCATTATGTTTGTTAATTACGATTTTGTGGAATCATGAAGTGATTCGGGAGCTTGCAAAATGTTGAGTTTTTCAATATCTAATTTCTGATCTCAAATATTCCTTTTTTTCCTACTTTCGCATTCATGAACGACATAATAATATTATTATTTTTAACTGCAAATAGGTAATATGGGCCGGTTTTGACAAATTAGAAATCGGTCCTGCTTCCTTCAGACATGTATTATTGCTTGGTTATCAGAATGGGTTTCAAGTGATAGATGTTGAAGATGCTTCTGATTTTACCGAGCTTGTTTCAAAGCGTGATGGGCCCACCACATTTTTACAGTTATTGCATATTCCTGCAAAATCTGTAGGCAATGAGAAGTTCTTACCGTTACATCCATTACTAGTGGTTGTTGCAGGCGTTGAACCCACCCGGTCAACCCTGGGTCAAAGTCAAAGTCAAACCTATACTGCTCTGGACTCTCCTACTGCTGTGCGGTTTTATTCATTTCAGTCCAACTGTTATGTGAAGGTTCTCAGGTTTAGGTCAACTGTTTTCATGGTCAGATGTAGTCCTTTGATAGTAGCTGTTGGTCTTGAAAAGGAGGTAAGATGTTAAGTCATTTAAAATTCTTTTAATATTAGTACCAAGTTTTACGACTCGTATATACATAGCAAATTACCATTTTGACCTTTTTACAGATGTGGCACCTTGAAACCAGACTTAAAAGATTACGTTAAATCAGTTTTATTTTTTAAATTTTGACTGTTTGTCTGGCTGTTAAAAAGTTAATTACCTAAAAAGGAACTTGAATACTTGATCAAAGTTGGTTACCTTTCTATGTGCCCTATGTATTATTATACTTCATACACCACTTCTGTAAATTGTATATTCAAATAAATAAGGCCAAAATACATTTTAGTACCTAGAACTTGGCTGACAAGGTCTTCTACTACCCTGAATTATTAAAGGTGCAGCATGGTACCCTGAACTTCACAAAACGGTTGATTTAGTATCCTAACTCATTAATTTGATTGCGTTTTCTTACTTGACCCACTTTCACGAGAGCTTCTGACGGACTAAAAAATATATGTTAATCTCAATATATTGATATTAGAAGCAAATCACGTGAGAAAACAAGACCAAATTAGTGAGTCAGGGTACTAAATCGATCATTTTGTCAAGTTCAGGGTATCATGTTCCACCTTTAGTAGTTCAAGGTAGTAGAGGACCTAGTCAGCCAAGTTCAGGTACTAAAATACATTTTGGCCTATAAATAATTTAATATAATGGAAACTAAAAAACTGTACTCTAACTGTCTAAAATGTCTTCCTTTTATTTTCTTGAGAGGATTATTGTTGCTAATTTTATTATATATCTATAATTTGTGATAGATACACTGCATAGATGCTGTCACACTTGAGAACAAGTTCACAGTCCCCACATATCCAGTTCCTCAATCTGGAGGACAAGGAATAATTGGAGTTAACTTTGGGTACGGGCCATTAGCCGTGGGCCCAAGATGGTTAGCTTATGCTTCAAACAAACTACTTGTATCGAATACGGGCCATTTAAGCCCGAAGAATCTTACTCCTGGAATTAGCCCGTCCACCTCACCTAGCAATGGTTCTTTGGTGGCCCGTTATGCAATGGAGTCGAGTAAACAGTTGGCTTCTGGAATTATAACTCTTGGTGATAAGGGGTATAAAAGTTTTTCCAGGTATTATCCAGATATGCTTCAAGATCGTTCGAGTTCTCCTACAAGTAAAGTTAGGAGTGTTTCTTCAGAAGTTAATAATGCTGGAATGGTTAGTTATTTTTGATTTGTTTTAGCTATTACTAGTAACTATAGTTAGCTTTGTGAAAACTGAGGATTATGGGTGAGCATTTGGGCAGAAAAAACCGAACCGAACCAAAAACCGACCGAAATCAAACCGAAAGCGAAAACATGTAATCGGTTCGGTTTTCGGTTTGGTAATTTCATGATTTCGGTTTCGGTCCGATTTGGTCCAATCCTCAGATAAGGGTGAGCATTTGGGCTGAAAAAACCGAACCGAACAGAAACCGAACTGAGCCAAAACCGAAAACATGTAATCGGTTCGATTTTTAAAATTCATCATTATCGGCCTAGTTCCGTATATAATATCATGAAACATGCTTGTTTGTATTCTCTAATTTTATATTCGGTACAGGTAATTGTAAAGGATATCATTACAGAAGCTGTTATATCACAATTTAGAGCTCATTCAAGTCCACTATCTGCACTTTGTTTTGATCCAAGTGGGACCCTTTTGGTAACAGCCTCAATACATGGCAATAATGTAAATATCTTCCGTATTATGCCTTGTACCCGAAATAATTCTAGCAATCAAATTCATGATTATAATTCGTCTCATATGCTTCTTTACAAGTTGCATCGTGGTATAACATCAGCTGTAAGTATACATAATTTCTTTTTTTTTTTAATTATATATTTTGTGTGGATAAATAAATTTAAAAAAAAAAGTGTTTTGGCCTTTTGGGTCAACCCAACTCAACTGTACATGTACTAAACGACTACCCTTTTGACCCGTTACTCATTTTATTTTATTAACAGGTTATCCAAGACATAAGCTTTAGTTCCTGCTGTCAATGGATATCCATCATTTCATCAAAAGGTACATGTCATGTATTTGTGCTGTCACCCTTTGGTGGTGAAACGGGCTATCGGGCCCAACGGGCCCAAAACCAAACAATCAACCCGGCCCAATCTCTACCATGGTGGTCCACACCATCATTCATAATAGATGATCAACCATTACCACCACCACCCCCACTTACCCTATCAGTAGTAGGCAGAATAAGAAACAATAATAATTCCGGATTTCTTAATTCTGTTACTAATGCAACTTCTTTTGTTGGAAAGACGAATATACCCTCGGGTGCAGTTGCTTCTGTTTTTCACAATTCAACGAGTTACCGAAATAACAATCTTTCCAAAAAAATTAATTCTTTGGAATATATGTTAGTTTATACTCCTTCTGGGTATGTTATCCAATATGAACTTATACCATCGATTGGAATTCAATCGGGCTCATATCAAACGGGCCAAGATGATGAATTAGGAGTGATATTTGAATCCCGACAATGTTGGGAAGTTTGCAGACGGTTGGATTCTCCAGAAAGGGAGGAATGCAGTGTGTTTGGTCAAAGTTTGGTCAAACGTGATTTGGTAAAGGGAAACGATAGAGCCCATTTGTTTTTGTCAAATGCTGAAGTGCAGTTAAACTCTGGGAGATTACCCGTATGGCAAAATACTAAGGTATGTGTCTTAGCATAGGTTCAGTTAGAAGGGAGTAATGGGTTAAGGTAGTTATTATTACAATAATAATAGTATGAGGGTTAATTATGTTTTGATCCTCTAAGTTTCATTGAGTTTGTTTTAACCCTCAACTTTTTTTGGCAATGGTTTTATCCTAAACTTTGGTTGTCTTAGTGCTAAACCCTTAAACATTTGTTGACTTGGTATTTTAACCCTTTTGTAGTTTTGTTTACTTGTTAATGGTCAAACCGGTCATTTTGTATTGAGGTGAAACCTTTCTTAGAGTTTTAAATGGTTTAATCGCTGAAGTCGGCATAAAATTTTAAATAGAAGTTTAGGGACTAAAGCGTTCCTAAAATAAAGTTCAGGGGCTAAAAGCGGTAATAACTTGTGATTAACCACAGTGGCTTTTCCAACAAGTTATCTAAAGTCAAGGGACTAAATCATGCAAATTTGTGGTATTTTGAGGATTAAAATGTAATTAACTAAGGTAGTAGTAGGTTGTATACATTAAATATACACTTTGGGGTAGTTTCAACCCAATTTGCCTGTCTAACCCATTCATTTTTAGTTTTTGTAATTATTTTGATCCATTTGGGGAAAACATAACCTAGATCAACCCATTGATAAGTAAATGGGTCGAAATTGCCACCTGTAAGTGAAACAATCTTAAGTTTCATTCTCTATTTGGTATTGATTCATAACTGTTTTACTCCAGGTACATTTTTATGCAATGAAATCTGTGAATATAGAAGGATTAGCAGGTGGAGAAACGCATATTGAAAACATTCCATTTTATGAAGTCGACATAAGACGAAAAGATTTGATCCCTGTTTTTGACCATTTCAATAGCATCAAATCAGGCTGGGATGACAGGTAATCATCTATTAAAAAAAATTAAAAATTGGATATTTGTTTGGTTTGTTATGATTTGACTTTTTTTCTTTTCTTTTCTTTTCACAGAGCATATTCTCTCATAAAAAATCAGGGAGTATCATCTTTGGAGTCTGGTCAATATAGAGAAAGGGGCAGCAATGATGAATCTGTCATCTATCTTTCAAAACCAGCATCAATTAGCTCCACTGAGAGCTCAGATGGAGGTAAAACCAAAAATAAGCTGTATGATAAATGACAGTGTTGTAAAACTCATTCTACTTGGATGAGTAAGTCAAGTTGGCCCAAACCAGTCAAAAAACTCTGCAAACCAAAATTCAGTTAAAATTCGGTCAAATTCTCCAAAAATGATTGCTTTCCCACCACCTCACTCTCCATAATACATTCTAAGTTATTAGTCTTACTATTATTATTTATATACAATATTAGTGTGATTCATTTTTACTTTTAGGTTTAAAATATGTTCTTTTTTTAAGAACTAGGGAAATTATATAGTTGATACTTTTTTTCTATACAAATTTATATATAAAAATCACAATCCGAGTACTCGCCCAGTACTCACCGAGTAACTGATTACATGCTCTAGGGTCGTCGAACGAACGAGTACTGAGTAGCGAGTTTTACAACATTGGTTGACTTACATGTTGACTTTGCCATCAAGCCTCAGATAAACCTAGTTTGCATGTAACAATACTTTTGGTGCTTGACACTGAACATGAACATGTTCTAATGTTTTGAGTTTCTAGTTTAAAAAATGATACGAGTTTTCTAGTCTTTAGAAAGGAATATAGTTGAAAACTATAGAGGTTAGTTTTCAGAAATTTAGTTATACAATTGAAAAATAGGTTTTCTCCTTTGATCCTTTCTAAGAATTTTTCCCCCTTAAAAGTATAATTTGAACACATATTCCATTTTTCGAGTTTTCCGTGAAAACTTTCCTAGAAAAAGTCGCATTTTTCTACAACTAAACAACCCCTAATATTTCAATTAATTTTTAAACTTGTTTTTCAGGATCATCCAGAAGGACTGAGAATTTGCTTGACATTGATCCCATAAACTATGAAAAGTCAAACATGCCTATCACCCGTACTCTAAGCGAACTATATCTCGAAACGGGCCAAAACCCGAGCACAACATTATTTTTACCCTCCGAGCTTTACAAAACCATCACTTCTCAAATGGGCCACGACAATGCTAATAAAATATCCACCACCTTATTAACCAACGACCATTTTGATATCAAGGAACGGGCTAGCCCGTTTGTAGGCCCGAATCAACCAGTGGATTTTGTAGGTTGTTTTCAGGAGGGTTATTGTAAGGTGGTTGAACCCGACAGTGAAAGCAAGCTAAATGATTATAGTGAAAATGATGACAGTTTATGTGGAAATTTGGAGAATGATGGAGAGGATGAATTGCTTGGTAGTATGTTTGACCTTTCTGAAGAAGGTAAATACAAACTTTGACTTTTACTTTCATAATGGGTAATTGTTTTTGGTACGGATCAGGTTTTTGTTGACCCGAAACACTTTTTGTAAAAAAATTTAAACCTTTTTTTAATTAAATAATTGGCACGTCGATATAGGATTACAAAAAGAAAACTACGATAATCTTGTTTTCTGAATAAAGATGATTTAGGAGGTTTTATTTATTAAAAATACCTCTGGTGAGTTTTGACCCATTTGACCCATATTATACTTAACTGTTTACAACCTTCTAAATTGTTGTATTAGTTTTGGTAATGATTTTTGTATTATCATTTAACATAATAATTATTATGTAATACAAAAAAAGGAAAAAGAAGTGTTGGCAGGTTGACCTGACCCGAACAACCTAATTCGACGTGCTCTGAGTTTTGACCCATTACCTAACCCATCCACAGTCCACACCACCCATTATTTCATCTTTACTTCTGAAATTTTAAAAATATATAGTTCTATTTGTTTTATGATAAGGAAGTATTTATTCTGTTTGACCACAAAAGTCAACCCAACTCAAACTGAGCAACAATATTATGCAACAGGTTAATTAGAAGGCAGTCACGTGACAAGTCAGAATCTTTTTATCATTGTATGTGATCATCTCTCTATCTTTTTTTCATGTATATTTGTGAATAAACAACAGATTTTACGGTTATTGTGGGTCCCGGTATTGGTTCAAAGGGGAATGAGTCTTATTTGGTTCACTCCATGCATTGATCTTTGAAATTTTCTAGCTAGTTTGCTTGTTTAAATGTCACCAGTGTGAAGGTTCTTTACAAAAATGTATATAATAAATCTGTATATATTATTTTCTTTTTCTTTTTTTTTTTTCTCCAAAAGGAAAAGCAAAATTAATGTAAATCAAGTGCTTGCTAAGAATATTCTTGTTATTGCAAGTATTTTGTGTTTTTGGGTAGGCTAACTTATGTTGTTTTTTTTCAGTAACCGGTTCACGTTACACGTTGTTCTCCGTGTTTCTCGGTTCATGTAATTCTAAATAATTAAAATTAAGAGATTGATTATATGGTAAAGATGTTGTATATGAATGAAATTATATTCATTTGTTTATAATTTTGTATTTAATGTTTTACGAGTAAAAGTTTGATTGGAGTTCGCTAGCATTTTTAAGAGCTTTTTATAAAGAGTAAATATGTTATTTCAAAATACTTAAAAGTTGGGATGAAGAATTTTAATTAAATGCATTAAATTGTAGTATATGCAGTAGGATAGGTAGATAGTGGGCTTGTGTGGTAATATTTTGTAACCGCACAAGAATGGGTCAAGTGGCTCGTGTGTTTGGACTGATTGGTTTTTTTTCTTTATTTTATTGAATATGAAAATGATAATAACAGCCCTTATAAGACGTTAAGACATGTATATAAAATTTGTACAATATTTAATAACCGCCCCTGCATTTTAGAAATCAACCTCTATTAATAAAAGTACAAACGATTTATGCATGTAACTATCTCTTAATGACAGCCCTAAGGGGATTGTTTGTATTATTTTGGCTTAAAAATAAGGTGGAATCATATACGTTACTGGTAAGTGGTAAGTACACAACTTATAGGAGTATGTGCAAGAACTAAAAATAGGGGATTGTTTAGAACATATAAAGTTTTATTTTTATTTTGGCCAGTGATGATCGAACTTGTTGGATCGGTTCGGCCGAAGTATTTGTAGTAAATTAGTTATATAAATAGTACATAAATTTCAAAAAATATAAGAAATCTAAAAGAACATAAAACAAATGTCATAACAAATGCAAAAAAAAAATCTAAAACTATTTACTAATTAAATTCCACTCCTTTAGGTTCTGGATCTGTAAAAAAAATGATTTCAAATAATTAGCATTTAACTAGAAATTTGATATTTAAAACTTTAAAATATATAAAATAAAACAAAGCTACAAATGGAATAAAATGATAAAACATCTATACTTAAATAATAAAAATTGGGATTAAAAGAAAAATAATTAAAATCCCGGTTTGTAGCCGATTCAATTACTTTCATAAAAGGACTTTTAACTTGGTTGATTTTGCGTTTCCGATTCAACCCGTTTTAAATACATTGGTTTTGGCTATACATAACCAGCCACATAATTTTACTAAAAAATTAGAATTATTTTAAGAATAAATGATATTGCTTTTTACTATTTGTTTCCACTTATCTTCTGATTTATTAGATGAAAACATGTGTCAAAATTAAAATATAATATTATAAGAGAAATTGGTGGATTACACATGTCATACTATTAAGTTGATAGCAAGATGAGTAGATATAAATGATATAAATAAATATTAATTCTTTTATTTTAAAGATGAGAAAGCGAAAAAAATAGTGATGAAAACACGTGAATTCATGTGTTAGTTGACTAAATTAATAGTCATAAAGTTAATGGGTCATAAGGATTAATGTGCTATTAAACCATTAATTAAGTTAGTTCGAGTAAAGGTAATCATTAATATCTTTCTAAGTTTACATGCTCCTCTTTAATCAATGCACGCATTTAAGAGTTGTTTTACATGATTTTTTTTGAAAAAACCTTTGGTAAATTACATTAACACAGTATAACAATTTTTAGTTTAATTTATATTAAATTATAATACGGATCATCATCATAGAAAATATTGTATCATAATGAAATTTTTTTTTGAACGGCAAGCAAAAATGAAATATTAAATTATTATATCAATATTTCATTTTATTTCAGTTAGACACGAGAAACAATACCTTTCAGGTTAGTCAGAAACCGTATGTGTATATAGCTTCAACAAAAATGACGTGGCAAAAAAAACACACACTTGCATCTGACCTGCGTCCCGAACCTCCCACGTAGGCTCGGACAACCGTTGGTACCCACCGAACCTACCCAAAACAAAACAAAAAAAAAAAGAATTAATTAATTAATTCCCATTTATCGAGTAGACCACACATACACATACCAAACAGCTTTCTGGTTTCATTTGCAGAAGGTTTAACTTTCATTTCTTCATCACCGTCATCTTCTTCTCTCTCTACTTTCTCTCTCTAGAAATCAGCATCAACGCTTTCAACTTTCACATTCTCAAACACAAACACACTTCAACAATTATCTCACATTTTTACATTCTTTTATAAATTCAATCTTTTTTTTAAGTGTACATTCTATAATTTTCTCACTTTTTTCTTCATTTTGGCTTCTTAAATTTGTGTTTTTCTGAAAACTTTTTTAATGATAATGATGAAGAAAATGTTGGTGGTGTTTATAATTAATTTGTTTATTTTTATTAATCAAATTCAATTTTCTTTATCAATTTTGGATCCTGCTGATTTTTTAGCGTTACAATCAATTAAAAAATCACTTGATGATATGCCTGGTTCTGATTATTTTGCTTCATGGGATTTCACCTCCGATCCCTGTAACTTCGCCGGAGTTTTTTGCTCTGGCGATCGAGTTATTGCATTAAACCTCGGAGACCCACGTGCCGGAGCCCCTGGTCTCTCCGGCCGCCTTGATCCCGCCATCGGAAAGTTAACCAATCTCGCCGAGTTTACCATTGTTCCCGGTCGTGTGATGGGTAAACTTCCGGCGACTTTGTCGGAGCTGAAGAATCTCCGGTTTTTGGGTATTAGCAGAAATTTTATCTCCGGCGAAATTCCGGCGACGTTGGGACAGCTTACTGAGCTACGAACACTTGATCTGAGCTACAATCAGCTCACCGGAAATGTTCCTTCCGGTGTCGGAAGTTTACCGGCGTTAACTAACGTCGTTATCTGTCACAACCATTTATCAGGTTCAATGCCTTCTTTCATTTCCCAAACTTTAACCCGGTTAGACCTTAAACACAACAATCTCTCCGGTTCAATATCACCCGGTTCACTCCCTTCTTCTTTACAATACCTTTCTCTCTCATGGAACCAGTTTTCCGGTCCGGTCGAATATTTACTACCTCAACTAAACCGGTTAAACTACCTAGATTTAAGCCTGAACCGGTTCACCGGTCCGATCCCCAGTTGCGTGTTCACTTTCCCAATCACAAACCTCCAACTCCAACGGAACTTATTTTCCGGTCCAATTCAACCGTTTAATGAAGTTTCAATCCAAACCGTTGATCTTAGCCACAACATGTTGTACGGACAAGTATCTCCACTTTTTTCAACAGTACATAATCTTTACCTCAACAACAACCGGTTCACCGGTTCAGTTCCTACAACATTGATGGACCGGTTGATGGCCGGAAACGTGCAGTTGTTGTATCTACAGCATAACTTTTTAACCGGAGTTCCGATCAATCCAACGGCGGAGATACCACTTAGTAGTTCGTTGTGTTTACAGTATAACTGTATGGTGCCACCTGTCCAGACGCCTTGCCCGATTGAAGCGGGTACACAGAAGACCCGACCCACAACACAATGCATGCAATGGAAAGGGTAAAATAGGAAATAGTAAATTACTATTATATTCTTTTATTTATTAATCTCTTATGAAATAAATATATTTTTTTATGTTCAAATTTTTATACCTAACATAATTTTAGTATGTGTTAAAAATGACTGTGTATCACTGTATGTGTGGTTTATGAAATATGGGTTCGGTTTTTTAAGTTATTTAAAATTTGTATTTTAAAAAATGCAGTTTTGAGGGAGAAAAATGTTTTTCACATGGCTTATATTCACGTAATTATTTACTTGTAACTTACGCATTTTGGGTGTTACAAAATACATGTTAAGTAATTACTTGTATCATAATGACTAGATTAAGTTTCTATTGGTAATAGTTGACTGTTTTGTAACATTCTGTTCATATTATTTTCCAATGTTGTTGGTTAAATTGTTCGTTTTCATTCTCTAATGCTTTTTATTGGTTTTTTTCGGTTATTAAAACTGTTAAACTGTGGGCACTGGGCACCTCTGAAGATGTGATGGGTAGGCTTGAGAGTTGAGATTATAATAAAAATTTAAATTGGGACGATAGAAAACAAATATTTATAATATACCCAATTTATACTTAAAAAATTACGTTATGGTGTGTGCAGTTTAGATATTAGAAGTGGACTTGATATAAAAGTTAGTCTAAAGCACTGTGGGTGTAAAAAGTTTCCTAAAAAATAATCATCAGTTTAATTTTTTTAAGTTAAAAAATATAAATGAAATTTAGTGTAAAACTATCTAATTTAATCAGCTATAGAATTATGTCAAAACGCGGATATTGAAGTTATGAAAATGGGTTGCTCTGATAATTATATCTTGGAAAAAATTTACCAGCTGAAAATTCTGATACAACTGTTACAAAAATCTAAATATCAATCGTTTCACATTTACAAAAATCTTAATGATAAATTATGAGAAAGAAGGTTGTGAATTTGACCGACCTTAATTTAATTTTAGAAAACATGTAACAAATTATCTAGATATAGAAAAATGTATACGACATCGAATTTTCTGTTCTGATATGAACATGCTTTTCTGACTCCATATAAAAAACACAATGTATATGTAGTTGGAATTATGTGTTTGATGACATATGTCTTGGACGAAACCATGATATTTGCAAACATGCACTATCTTTTTGTGTCCGGTATCGTACTAGGTATACCATTTAAACATCATTTTGCTGAAAAAAGTGGCTAGTAAATATTAGACCAGGGCCGTCCCTGTGCATGGGCGACAAGGGCGGTACAGGGCTCAAGGGCTGCCCACCCCAAAACTTTTCTAATTAGTATAAATTTTTAGGGGTCGGTTCATTTTTTGGCTTGGTTTATCCAAATATACATAATATATGAGTGATAACTAATACACGTCATATGTTAACTCAGTGGCTAACTCATGTATCTTAAAACATGAAGTATAACATTTAGTTTAAATCCCTTCCACATACATATATATTTTTTAAATCTTTTTTTTCTTTCGCGTTTTAACGTTTCTTTTACTTAGTTTCCTATTAAAATCTTTTTTTCTTTCGATTTATTTTCCCGTAGGTTTATTGGTTTAAAAATATTATGCTCATCATTTATTTGATCACACATATATTTTAACAAGTGATATATTAGTCCACATCATCTATATATGAACACTTTAAAATTTACTTGAACGTTATAACAAAAATAAATACGAATATGAGTTCAGAACATAAAGTATGTATATGAAATGTACCACTATAAAATATCATAATCTATTTTTTATATTACTAAATTTTAGAATTTTTATTCTCGAATTAACTAACACGTGAATTTTGATTTTGACTAATTTAGTTTACGTTTAGACTTTCTTCAAACTAAAACTGATTTGATTTGGTTTACGATTTGACTTTAAATAAAACTTCACTCAAAGAACCTGACTTGCACTCCAAAATTTTGCCCACCTTTAAAATTTTGCCTGATACCACCCCTGCCAGGGCCCACAGAATTTAGGTTTCTAGTCTATCAGTAATAGGTTTGTTACCTAATACTTAGTTGAGTAAAGCATGTGGGGTTCACACGGTGGAGTTAGGTGGCATAAGGCAGGTTCAGTCTGTCTTGTTTGTTTTGTTGTTTTTATACTTGTTTTAGTACGTTTGTTTGTTTGTGTTACATCATTTAAAGACTATATTTCAGTGACCTATTTTTATTATTATTTTAATTAGGGTATATAAGGATAATGTCCTAATGGATAGAGTTTGGTCTCTAAAAATAATGAAATTATCTTGATATCCCGAGTTCAATCTGCACCGACTCCGGACTACCAGCATAGTAGGTGGTTGCTTTAAGATTAGTCCGCTCGCAAAGCGGGTCGGAATTCAAGTTAAAAAAAAAGGTTGTTTGCATTTGCTTACTTTGTTATGCTATTTGTTGCCTGATTTAAGAAAAGAAATCGCAAGTATCCACTATCTTATTGATATCTCATATCTCGAAAAAGTCTCATGCAACTTTAAATAAAAAATCCGACACGATTAGTTGATTATGGCACATGGCGTAGCCCAAAAATAATTCGAGTAATCCTTGATACATATGTAATCCTTTAAACTTTTCATATTCAAAAGATTTGTACAGCGCTAAATATATTCATTCACCACTAACTGACGTTTTTAGGGGTGTTCGTTTGGACGGTTTGGTTTTATCCAAACTAAATAGGTGAAACCAAATAAAGTCCGGTTTTTAAAAGTTCAAACCGAACCGTCCAAACTAATTCGAAAACCAAACTGATCCGAACCAAATAACAATTTGGTTGGTTTGGTTTTATCCGTTTGATTTTTCTAATTTTTTTTTCAAAATACTACATAAGTATATAACATAAATAATATTAAGTTCGATATGTACAATTCTAAAATAATAAACTAATTTGTACATAAAAATAAGTCTAATTCATAGCTTGTGACATTTATAATCATATATGCAAAAAGCTTGACATCAACTTCATCAAAAACTCCAAAAAGATCGGTATATATATTACTATTTGGTTTTTTGGACAATCCGGTTTTCACAACGGAAACCAAATCCAATCCGAAAACCAAAATATTAATTTGGTTCAAGTCCAAACCGATCCAAAAAACCAAATAACCGATCCAAATTATCCGATCCAAAATGTCCAATTGGACAATCCGGTTAAATCCGATAGTGAACACCCCTAGACGTTTTACACCAACATATATACAACATATACGAACGATATATAAATTATCTTTGTAGTGTACACATAGGCGTATAAAAGAGAGAATTTAATAACTATAGAAAAGTTGAGAACAAAAGAATGCTTTTTGGCCCTCAAATTAAAAAATGAAGGGCGGAGATTGAATCACATATGATCTAAAATGTGTTCACATGTGATAATTTGTTATCAAGTTCTGAATACTAAAATGAATACCCACTACATATACATAAAAGCTATAACATAAACCATGCATTGCATAACATCAATTAGGGCACATAATTATACATTCATAAAAATTCAATTATACCTATGAGAGAATAAAATTAATTATCATATAAACATATATACAGTCTTTTCTGTCGAAAATGGAATAATAAATCACAAGGTTTAATAACGAACACAACAACAACAAGAACAAAAAGTCATTTCCTTAATTAACATGTTCCATCTTTTTCCTTATTATTTTTTCTTACCCAAGGAAGGAGAAAAAGAAAACAACTTACAGATTTTAGTCATAATGTCGTCTGCGGGCCCCACTTGTGTTGACCGGAATGGGGGTTTGACCATTACCTGGGAATTCCCACTTTGCAATATCTCCATCAAATGAAGAGCTAACGAGCATTGGATAATACGGGTGCCAACTGCAGTCTCGTACGGTTGACTTATGGTGCACAAGTCTTGCAACTTGGGCCCCACTCACCTGAAAAATGCTTAATCAAATTAGAGGTGGTAATGGGTAAAAAGTTTTTTGTGGGCGGGTTGATATCACCCAGCCCGAACACGACCCATATAGCTAACCGGGCTGGTATCATCAAACCTGAACATGACCCGCGTAACCCGTTTATGATCAGGTTGTTGACGGGTTGGCCCGTTTATAATCGGGTTGTGGACGGGTTGGCCCATTTATCAACACCCCATCCCAAACACGGCCCGTTTATTAAACGGGTTAGACAGGTCGACCCGTTTACGAGCCGAACCTGTTTAGCTCCAACCTTAACCCGTTTATATTCGTGTCGTATCAAAAATTGTCACCCCTAGTCAGAACGAGCATTTTTTGTACAAGCTTAGGTTCACCCGGAACACTTATGAACAATTAGTGAGTCGAATATGAGTATAAATATTATATTATTTCAATAAAGATTGATCACATAAAAAGGTAATATATTACTTCTATAAAGAACATAAATTTTTTTTACGAACGTTCATACTAATTCTATTTTGGCCTTTTGGGTAACCCTAAAACTGCACTATAACTGTTTTTCTAGATTATCTAAAAATAGACAATTCTCGATAACACCAACTAAACTGAAAAGATAGAAACTTTTCTATTTTGGATTAGAACTATTGAAAGTTGGTTTACTCCAAAAATAAAATAGAACAAACTTATTTTTCTTTTGGTCTTATATATAAATATAAACTTTGTGAAAGTTGTAGCCTTTTAAAAGAGAGAAAAGACTATATTACCCAAAGTAGGAATTTGAGGTAAGTCGTTAATTTTATTTTTTTGGCAATTAACCACTTCAAAATAACATAAATATCTGAGTGAAACGATTTAGTTAACAAAAGGTAATACATTATAATGAAACAAAATTGGAGTTTAGAGAGAGTGATACGTACTATATCATAAACATAAACACAAGAATCATGAGATCCAGTATAAATGTACTTCTGCCCAGTGCTGTAACATCAAAACAAATTAACTTAAATTAATTATAAAAAATAACAAATTTACTACTTTATTTTCGGGAAAAGAAGGATTATCAAGTTTGACTACTTTTTCAGGACGAATTGACTATTTATTTAAAGTCATTCAAGGTCAAAGAAAATTTGGCAAAAAGTTGAAGAGTCTAGATATCAGACCATCGGAAAACCTTTATATGAGTCGACACTTGACACTTAAAGAAGTGATTGTATAAAGGATCTTTTATGATAAATTACTGTGTCAAATATGATTACAAACTTATATTATCTCAATAATATTAATATCCTGTTCTTTTGAATAAAATAATATATATATTCTACTTGTTTGACCAGTTAGAGGTCAAACATAACCGGAAGCGATCTATTCATATGTAAATTGGTCAAAAATTCCATGTCAACTACAAAGTTCTAACACACACACACACACTCACATATATATATATATACATATACATATAAGGAAGGTATAGTTACCTATATTCTGGTGAAAAATAGCAGCGTATAAGTGTACGCAATACTGAATGACCTTTATATGTAGCAACAGACTGATCACATGGATGTTTCACATCACGTGCCCTCAGTGGATAATCCATCCATCTATAATCCCATTCATAGTTCCTGAATCCAGGAGTCCTGCAAAAATTATACTACCTCCGTATCAAAATAAGTGATACATTTGAGAAATTGCGGTTTTTGAGGCAAAAGATTGGAAAGTGATTTAAAATATTATAAAGTGGATAGTTAGTGGATAATGGGACCCACTTCTTTTGGATGTAGTGAAATTAATGATGTTTAAAAGTAAAAGTAAGGGTAAAAGAGTAATTTTACTTTATTAAAGTAGATAGTTAGTGGAGAAGGGGTCCCACTTTTTTGCCAAATAAGGAAAGATTTTGAAGTGTATCACTTATTTTGTTCCACCCCTTTTAGGAAAGTGTATCACTTGTATTGATACGGAGGTAGTATATAAAATATATATTTATAATGTAATTATTTTAATGAATTTAATAAGACTGTAATTATATATAAAAATTATATATAAAATATATATTTATAATGTCATTACCGAGTAGCATTTGATGACATTTTTCTAATATCCCAAAGTTTTATTGTCTGATCTTTTCCATTTGAAATAAAATAACGACCGTCATTACGACTATCAAGAAATGTAATTCCTTCTAGATGACCCATCAGGACTCCAGCTGGCTTTCCTTTCGATCTCAAGCAACGCCTGTCCCAAACCTGAAGAAAAAAATTCAATATCATAAATACTAATTATATTTCCGTCCAATAAAGAAGGCAAATCTTAGTTTAAGGAAATCGAATTAACAAAAGGGATTAATTATGTTTTAATCCTCAAACTTTCACTTTGGTTACTTGTTAAACAAGCCATTGGCAGGTTAAGCCGTTAAGGGTTAAACACTAAATCAGTTTAAGGGTTAAAAACAATGTCAGTGAAAGTTAGAGGATTCAAATTTCAAACATAATTAATTGCAGTTACCCATGAAGATGATATACCAATTGATTAAAAGAAAACAATTTTTGAGTTTGATTATAAGGATTTATTTATTTATTTACCTTGCAAAGATTATCATCACTCCCAGAATATATCAAATGGCTAGCTTCATCAGCAAAACACACACTGTTTACATCTGACTGCATTAAGGTAACAAATATAAGTCAAATAACTACACAGTCCTTATAAAAATAGTGAAGATTTATAACAAGTTTTGAGTACAGATGGCAATTTTGGCCCGTTTACTAATGGGTCAAACGGGTAATTATAAAACAAATAGCTAAACAGAAACTGGTCGAAAGTGGCCCAAAGTGTATTTTAAATGCATAAAACCTCCTAAATCAGACTCAATAAGCTAGATTATATTACTACTAAAATAACATTATTTTTGAAGAAAAGTAAACTTGACCCAAAAGGTCTTGGATCAATCCAACCCGACCCGGCCCAAAAAGTACCGTATGTGCTTGAATTCGAAGAGAAAGCCGGTTTGATTCAATATCATAAACATAAATCGAATCATCACTACTTCCAGCTACAAGTTCTTTCCCATCATTAGAGAATTTCACAGAAAATATTCCAAATGAATATCCCCCTTCATCATCACCAGAAAATTCCAGTCCTTCATGTATTTCCTGCAATTTTTTAATTCTCAAACTAATTAAAAATTTATTAAATATTAAACATCATTTTGCAATTGAAACTGAAATCAATCGAAGAAATAAATGTAGTTCGTACAGTGACATTTGCATGAGATTCTGTTCCTGCAGATCCGATATTAACAATATTGACAATAGGAGACATAGTAGCATAAACCTGCAAGTAACAATATGATAAATATATATCTCTTATTATGGCTTAAATAATAATAGAAAATTAATTAAAAAGAAAAAAGAAAACTCACTAGAAAACGTTTATCTGGCGAAAGAGAAGTATCAGTAACTGTCCATCTCAAGCTTTTAGCAACAATATTTTTCTGAAGTTTCCATCCCATTTCAGCATTGTATATTTTAATGTGGCTTCCCTGTTACAAAAGATAATTTATACATAGATATAGCATTAATCTTCATTTTAATTTCGTTTCAGATTATCATAGCTTTAATAATACAAAAAAACAATAATAATAATAATAATAATAATAATAATAATAAATAAATAAGTACCTGAAAAGCAGCAACAAAAAGTGCACCATCGTTTGAAAACTGTGAGACATAAGCCCGAGTAGTCAACTGGTCAACTATAGAAGGACCTTTAACGGGCAAATATTTATTCAAAAGATGACATTTATCAGCTGAAGAAAACCTCCCTTTACCAGAAAAATTCCCTTCTCTACCAGCCAACATTTTCACGGGCGAAACGGTAATTTCATCTTTTTTTGGAAAAACACGTTTTAATTTATCATGTGGTTTTGACCTCAATTTTGTTGATTGAGCAATTTCATGATCTAAATTATTTTGTGATGAAGTTCGAGGAGTGTCGTTTTCATCGCCATTTGGAGATGATTCACTATCTGAAAAATCGGGATCGATCTCCAATCTACTTAAAGCATATCCCATATCACCTATTGCAGTGTTCCAAGCCCTAAAATACATTTTAATATAAATTATTTTTAAATGATTTCATATCATCCACAGTTTTCAGCTTGAAAACCCTGCAAACAAATATATATCATATCATAACATAAGTCAATTCATAGTTTTTAACATCAACAGTCAGACTCTCTATGGTTTAATACATGTTTCACTATGAAATATAAGCAAACTGATACACTGGAGAACATATTTTCGATCATTAATTCCACACATAAGCTAAATCAACATTTAATTATGCTATTAGGAGCCTAAAATAAGTCAACTTTTAGTCTTTAACATTAAATGTCAAACTCTATGTGTTATGTTTTAATAGGAGTTTGATAGACACATGTTTCACTATGAAATATAAACAAATCGATAAATTGATGAGCTAATTTTCGATCATCAATTCAACGCATAAGCTAATTCGATAACTGATTATGCTAATTACAGCTTAAAATCCCAATAATGCATAATGTAAGTCAACTTTTAGTCTTTAACATCAAAAGTCAAACTCTATGTGGTTTAACATGAGATTGATAGAGTCATGTATCACTATGAAATATATGCAAATCGATAAACTGGTGAGCTAATCTTCGATCATCAGTTCCAGACATAAGCTATTTCGATAACTAATTATGCTAAATACAAGCATAAAATCTCAATAATGCATAACGTAAGTCAACTTTTAGTCTTCAATATCAAAAGTCAAACTCTCTCTGGTACAATAGAAGATTATATAATTGATGCATGCTATACTAAATGATACACTGGCGAACTAATTTTGGATCATTTATTCCACAAATAAGCTAATTAAATAATTAATTATGCTAAGTAGATGCTTAAACAATATCGTAACAGATTAACAAATTACGGTTGTTGACTAGTTAATCAGAGCTGAACGAAGCTTTAACAACCACGAAATCAACAAATTCTCATAGATAAGTTAACAAATCATAAGCCCTAAATGTATTCAACGGCATGAATTGATCAAAAAACGAAACGAATAGACCGATTTAACAATCGGAGCCCCAAAGTTACGAGATAAACTAGATTACACAATCATGAAGAAGAATCAAAAGTGTGATTGAATCAATTTTGAAGCCTAATTAGTTGAACTAAGTATCGAGAATTTGAGGTATTGAATTACCTGTAGCTCTTACTGAAGATGAATATGGTCTTCGTGATGGTTATCTGAAATTTCAATCATCTACCTTCAGCGGATTTTATTGAATAATTCTTATGTCCTCAATTTTCCTGCATTTATTAACTTAATTAATGGTACACGTTGAAAATTGGCCACTTAAATAAATTAATAAAAGAGTTTTTCTAACATGTGCCCCAAGTTACATGTTAGGATACATTAATTCATTCAAAACTTTCTAATAAAGTGTTATTGAATATTAATGAAGTACATAGGTTATATTTTGAAGAGATGTATTAAATGATTTTGTGATTTAAATAGAAAATTTTGAGGGAATTAATATACCCTAACATGTGCCTTAACTCTTAATAAAATAGTAAATTACATAAATTGAATGTTATCTTGGTGAGTATCATATGTACTATCTACTCATTTTTTCCCTCGTAATAGTATTATCATTTGATTTTTAACATTTATCTTGATTTAATTAATAGAATGATAAGCACGCACAAACTTTATGAAGTAATGACATTTCTCATTGTCCTTAAAAAGTATTTTCATTTTTTCTTGTTTTATCTTAAATTTTTTTCCTTTTCTTTTCATTCGTCGTTATTTTTCAATTTTTTTCATTTTCCACATAAAATTATCAAATTATCCTTTTTTTTTAAGAAACGACAAATGATAACAATGGAAGCCTACTCGCAATATTCCAGTGAGCACCCCAGGTTCGAGCTCATTTACATGGTAAACTCAGCCCCCATAAGGATTTCCAGGAAAAAATCCTCCATATTTGATACCACAAGATGTGTTTACAGGATTCGAATTGCAGACCTCACGCCTCATAAGGGAGTAAAATACATGCATCAATCCAGCTGAGCTAAACATCATTTGCGTATCCTTATTTTTAATGGGTTTATTTAGGTGCATTAACCCACTCAAAGTTTCCTAATAAAATATTTAATATCATCAATTAAACTCATAAGTTACATTTTGAAGAGATGCATTAAATGTATTTTTAAATTATAATAGAAATTTAAAGGTATTTAATGCACCCTAACATATGTCTAAGGCTGGTAGGTATGGGACGGAGGAAGCATGGCGTGGGGGGTGAGGTGGCAGGCGACGGCGTGGTGGTGACAATGGAATACCGCCCTCCAACGGCGTGGGGGTTGGCGTGGTGAAGCATGGCAACGGGCAACGGGCTTCCACGGGCGTTGGGTGTTGCTTTTTTGAACGAATAGAGTCGTTGAACGGCTAAAATAGTCGTTGGCTATTTAAAAAAAATTAATTAATTAATTTAATTTAATTATTTCATATATAAACACAATCAAACATTATCAAAACACTACCAAAACACACCACAATTCTACCAAAATACCCCAATTCACAAATAATGGATTATCTTGGTTCATCATCTGAAGAGGATGACGCGTTTATGCTAACAATATACGAAGAACTCCTCGATGAATTTGACGACGATGATGAAAGTCAAGTCTTTGACACTAGAACCGCGAAGCAAAATAGAAATCGAGCAGCTGGACACCAAAGTGAAGTCTTTGCAAAATAGAAAACGTTCAAAAGTTATATGAGGCACACGAAGATAGACATGGTTTTCCTGGAATGCTTGGTAGCCTTGATTGTATGCACTGGATTGGAGGAATTGTCCACAATCGTGGAGAGGTGAGTACACTGGAGGACATCATGGAGTACCGTCGTTGATATTAGAAGCTGTTGCTTCCTAAGATTAATGGTTTTGGCATGCTTACTTTGGGGTTGCAGGTTCTAATAATGATATTAACGTGCTTGATCAATCACCAATATTCAACGACTTGTTATCAGGAAAGGCACCCGATGCTCTTTATACGGTGAATGGCAATCAATATAGATTCGGTTACTACCTTACTGATGGTAGGGGTGTTCAAAACCGGGTATCCGGAAATTTGGGTATCCGAAAACCGGGTATCCGAAAATTCGAATAGTAGTTTTTGCTAACCGATAATCGTATCTGATTTTTCGGATACCCGGTTTTCGGAAACCCGAATTTCCGGATACCCGAAATTCGGATACCCAAATACCCGAAAATAATCAGCATATTCAACATTACATATTTACCTAAATTAAATAAGTTAAGAGTCTAAGACATATATAGAATTTCAATAAATAAAACCTAAATTAAGAAAAAAAAATATCCTAATTTGAATCCTTTTAAGCCGACGAACTGAAAATACAATACAGTATATAGTTCGGTACTTCGATTTACAGACCTGTGAAGTGAGAAGATGACGAACGACGACGATGGCGGCCGACGACCGGAGCGGAGGAGCAAGCGATTGACTTTCGAGCGGAGCAGCAAGGGTGGCGACAGGCACTGCTACGGAGGTTTAGGGTTTTTGAGTTTTTGAGTTTATAGTTTAAACGACGATTGAATCATCTCTTTGAAGTTTGAAACATTGACTTTCGGTAAGTTTGTTGATTGCTGAGGACTAAAGGGCAAAGGCCAAAGGCCCAAAACGGCAAAACCTAAGGGATTATATTTTAAAAAAATATTAAAAATAAATAAATAAATATATATAAAAACCGGATACCGGGTATCCGACTATCCGAAAATTTCTAAATTTTAGTATCCGTAACCGTATCCGGATTTTCGGGTATCCGGTTGTTCGGGTATCCGGATATTCGGGTATCCGGATTTTGGATAACGGATATTTTTTCGGATACCCGTTTTTTCGGTTATTTTTGAACACCCCTAACCGATGGTATATATCCTCGTCATACGACATTTTTGAAAGCCTATCGACATCCAGTAGAGCCAAAAGATGTCTTGTTAACCAAAAAACAAGAATCCGCACACAAGGATGTGGAACGGGCTTTTGGAGTTTTAAAGGCGAAGTGGCACATTGTCAAAAACACGACCCGTCCATATGACCTTGAAAGATTAAGATATATTTTGTATGCATGTGTTGTAATGCATAATATGGTTGTCGAAGATAAAGGACTGATGATTTCTCCATATGTAGCGCACGGTCCCCGGCATGCGTTGTATATACCGGGAACGCCAGAGTATTTACATAGGGTTGTCGACATTCAAGACCAAACAACACACGAACAACTTCGACGGGACTTGGCGGAGCATCTCTACAACAACGCAAATGCCGACGATGAAGAGTAATAATTTTAATTTAATTATTATAATTTTTAATTTTAATTTTAATTTAAAATATTGTAATTTTAAATTTTATTTAAAGTAATGTAATTTTATATTATATAAAATATTAGTTGTGTGTAAAATAAATGGAAATGAAATGATGAGATGAAAATTAAAATGGTGTGGTGTGGTGTGGTGTATTTCCTAGAGATGATGTGGTGTGGTGGTGGTGTGGTTGCGGAGGTGGCAATGATGTGTCAAGAAAAAAAGGGTGTGGGTGTGGTACCCATACCCAATAGCCTAAGGGCACATGTTAGAAAAACTCATTTTTAATTTATCTCAATTTTTTAATTTTGACATCTTCTCCACTGCTTCCGCCGACCCTCCCTCTCTTCTTTGTCTTTTCTCCCCCCTCCCCCTATATCTCTCTTTTTCCTTGTTAGTGAAACTGAAGAGATATAGAAACACGTACAGTTGAGAGAGAGGTTCATAAGAATCTTGCAACACCAACTTTCGGTTGGTGATTCCCCCAAACCAAAGGCATCTGACCGATGGCACTGCCTTTCGATTTGATGCCTTCGGTTTTAAAATTTAGTTTGGAGAAGAGAAGAGGCTATGCTTAGGTTGGCGAAGTGGGGCCCAAAGAGATATATTGTGTGTGTGTATTTTGTAATAATAAGTCCTAAAAAACTGAAGGGGGGATGTATTGTTGGTATAAGTATATTAGTTTAATGTCGCTTGGGGGTAAGCTGACGTGCTGCTAATTTGTCAAAAATTAAAGGTGTTAGGTTGTGTAATGGTTGGGAGTGGTTTAATATGTGTTTTTATTTATACTTAGCACTTTTGTGTAGCTTCTTGGTGTTAAAAAATGGTATAGTATTTAAATTTTGCAAGACTTTTTAACATTTTGTAGGTTTTAACTAGTTTGCAACTAACGGTATGATAGATAATATATTTGGATCGGACCTATGAAGCAAATTTGTAATCTAAGAATAATAACGAACGATATGACATCCAAAAGTATGTATTTTTATGTTTTAATCCTTAAATAAGTTTTTCTCAAACATGCCCCAAATAATCGTCTACAATCTAACACTAAGATACTTCTATGATTTATCATTGTTTTCCCTTTTTATTTTCAAAACAACCATTCAAATGAATCTTATTATGTCAAAAGAGTTGTTCTATAATTTATTCCTCGTGGTATGTTTCATTGTTTTGCATGAATGAACAAACAATTAAATAAACACACATGGTTCATAAAAAGTATATCTATAAATCATGTATAAAGATCACATGTGAATTTGATATATGTGTATAACATTAAAGTTAACGATTTAAACAGACAGTAGAGATATGCGACCACGATCGAACCCGGCAACTGTGTCCTCTCATTACGTGGCCTTTGCTGGACGCGTCCCCCATGACCTTTTCGTGTGAGTTTGGTCGCTCTGGCGGCCGATGGCGGTCGCTGGACGTATTCAATGGTTACTTGTACATTATGCATGACATGTGGTACATGTATTAATATAATCAATTTTAAAATGTAGTCATGGTTTTGTTCATCATTAACGAGGTTTAGTAAGAGTTTTTTATGTGTAACGCTGATTTAATATTGATGACCAAACCTCATTACAAATAGTCTTAATATCGAAGATAAGCTTATGCTGACTTTGGATCAGATGAGTTCTGGGTTAACAAATCGATGAAACTGGTCCATTCGAAATTCATTAATGATCACGATGGATGTTTAATCATGTTGAGTATTTTTATTCTTTATTATTATATGTGATAAAAAATCATCTGTATTTGTTTATAGGTAAGTAGATACATTTTGTCATATTTTAAGTCTTACATGTCAAATAAAATAGATAATTTTTTAATCCAAAACAGGAACAAATAAAGCAAGTAAGCGAAACTTCTCATAAACATACGGCCTCGATAATTGGTTACATAAAAAATGGTTTATTTAAATAATATTGTTTAATAATGGTAATAATCATAGCTGAGAATTTAGTTTAAGTAAAGTGATTCAATTTATATACCAAAAGTGCATCTAGTGTAGTGGTATCATAGTACCCTCCCACGGTACTGACCGGGGTTCGATTCTCCGGATGCGCATTTATTATATTCGTTTTGTCTTTTCTAATGCAGAAATACTATTTTTTTTCTTGTTTCTATTTTTACAATTTATTTTTTACTATTCATTTTTTATTTTGATTGGGTTGATTAAGTTTATACTTTATACTATTCAAGTTTATTCAATTGAAAATTTGGCAGGACTCACTCAAAATTAACAATGTTAAGTTTTCCATAATTTCTTTCATTCACTTATCTTTATTTTACATTTTAAAGAGCATCTCATGTATAATTGACTTCTCATGGTGAATGAGTTTAACTTGATAATGTACATAACCTAACTATTATTATAACTGTTTTCAAACATTAATTTCCATAAACATCTAGTAAATATATACATTTCTTATAAATATTTACCGCTCCTAGCACTAAATTAATGTACTTCCTCTTTTTCAAAATAAGTTATACACTTTTCATATTTGGTTGATTCAAAATAAGTGATACACTTTAAAATTTTACCTTATTTTATAAAAAGTAGTGGGTTCCACACCCACTAACTACCTACTTTATAAAGTGAAATGACTCTTATACTCTTACTTTTTACTTTTAAGCATCATTAACCTTATTTTATTCAAAAATTGTGGGACACATTCCCCACTAACCATCTAATTAATCTAATTTAACCTCTCATTATAATCTTTTGCCTCAAAAACCGTGAAACCCTAAGTATATCACTTATTTTGAATCGGAGGAAGTATTTGTTAAACGATTTTTGATGACTTTTTAAATATGAATGATAGATATATGTAAGAAAGTATGCTAAATATGTAAAACTAGTTAACTTCTGCACTAAAATTGTACTTTTTCAATACATCTATATATATTTATTATTTTTTTTAATTTATATAAAAGTTACGGAGTAATTTATAAGTAAAAACTTCTAGAATGTGTATTACAAGTCATTAGTGCATGATAATGCCTCCAACTTCCTACACACACAAAGACCATGTATCTATGTTTTTTGACTTTTAATATACAAGCTCAAACGTGAATGGATTTTAAAAAAGAGTTTAAAAGGAATCAAAGTTACGACGTTTTGAATGGGATTTAATTTGAAAATAGATAACAAATAAAACAAAGACTAAGAAATCAGATATTAGTCAAAAGATGAATCATATATATAAAACAAAATTCATGTTTGAACAAATCTTGCTAGATTTACTAATTGATAAAAAAGTTGCGTTTAAGGAGGTTCATTATTTTTATGAAGTCCCGAAGAATAAATCTCAACAATTGATTAATAAGATCTAATACTCAAGATTAATCACACTTTTATACATAGAGGGGTATTTTGATCATTTTAAAAAAATAAAATATTTTTTTATTTTTTATTTTAGAATTTTTATTTTTTTATTATTTTTATTTTTTTATTAATTTTTTAATCATTTTTTTTTAAAAAAAATTATTTTTTCATTAATAACACATAATGTGATTGTATACAGAATCACATGTGATTGCATACTGAATCACATGTGATTGTGTACTGAATCACATGTGATTGAACTAAAATATCAAATGTGATTAAATATACAATCACATGTGATTTTACATTAAAATCACATGTGATTAACTACAACACGTAATTATCAAATAAATATTATTTTTTAATTAAAAAAATAAAAAATAAAAAAAAATTAAAAAGTAAAAAATAAAAAAAATAAAATATTTTTTAAGTGTCAATTGACCAAAATACTCCTTCATGTATAAAATATGTGATTAATTTTGACCATTAGATCTTATTGATCAATGGTTGAAATTTGTTAATCGGGACTTCGTAAAAATGATGGACCTCCTTGAACGTTTCTCATTGATAAAAACATTGTTAGGAATATTTCTATAATATTCATTATTGATTTGATGTGTCAAAACTTATAAAGTACAAGGACCTAAATTGAAGATATGGAAGTTCAAATTCAAATAAAGATTTAGGAGATAATCATAAATGTAAAAGATATAGTATATCTTTATTAGTTTAAAAGATTTAGTTATTATCTTTTCCTTATAAGTCTTAGGTTTTCTAGTATATAAAGAAACCTAATGACATAGAATTAGATGTTCTTGAAACCCACGTTTTAACGTGTATGTGTGTGTACTCTAAGCCTCAAGGTCGTATGATCCTGTTAACCAAAACCGTTCTACATATTTATATGTAGAATTGGGGCTTTTAGTAATCATTGTATATAAAGATGATGATGAAACCTTGTTTAGCTATACAAATATGTTTATCTAATTCCGCAATTTTATGATTTGTATATGCTTATTCCAGATTAAGAACTAACTATTCTTGAGCCTAAAGATCAACGATTATGAAGAGTTATTCTAAACTCAGCAATTGGTATCAGAGCACGGTGGCTCAGATCTGGAATGAAACAAGATCTATCAATGATGAATCAATGTATCAAAGGTTAGTCATGCCTAATAAATCATGCATAATTAGTCAATTTGCGCTTTTCATGAATATCGAATACGTACTTTTATCATCAAAGTCAGAATTTGCATGCCAATACATACTACTGATCCTTCACGAGTTCTACATCAAAGTTTGATATTGGAAATAGCAAAAACGATGCGGTTATAGCAACAAAAAAAAACAAATTTTGAAAGAAAGTTCTTTGGTATTTCTCGATAATATGATTTTTTATTCGTTGAAGGTTAAGATTTAGAATCAACGCATAATGTTTAAATTACTACTGATCAATATTGAATCTCATATCATATCAGTAGTAAACGAAGATTCCAAATTTGGTGATACTGCTATTCAATATTCAATTTACTACTGATCCAAACATCAGTAGTAATGATTGTATGTTTACTACTGATCATCATCAGTAATAAAAACTGAAAATTACTACTGATCAGTAGTAAATGAGGAAAGTAGACAAAATTCAAGTTTACTACTGGTTCGCTATTTACTACTGCTCCACCAAAAATACTACTGATCAGTAGTAAATGAAGAAAACACTACTGATCAGTAATAGACCGAAATTTTTACTACGGATCAGTAATATACACGTTACTACTGTTGCGTTTGCTGATCATTATTAAACAGTACATGTTCCGAACTTGTTAGTGATCAGTACTAAATCGAAGAATTTTTTTTGTTATTAATCAGTACTGACCGAAGAAAATTTTGAAGAAAATTTGATACTGATTTCTTCCTTTGACCGATACATCATACTTTGGAAAGCATGACACACACCATGTTCATTCCATATTACGGTTTATTGATCGTATCTGGTATATTAATGTGAAACGAATCACATTATTCACACACACAGGTTGAAGGCTTGATGAAGATAAAGGAAAGTTTTATAGTTGTTACATATTTGATCTTTATCAGTTGATTACAGAAGATAATTGATTATATTTTATTTGAAGAAGAAGTTGAAAGTCTTACTACATAAGATGTTATGTATTGTTGTAACTGCAATTTAACAATCTTAACGAAAAGATCTGTTGAAGGCTAAGATAAGAAAGTCCCTCATACAAGATATGATGTTGCTGATTACTATATTTAGACGGGATGTGATGCATAGTTTGAGTTTCTACTTCAGCTTCAAATAGAAAATAGTTGGTTTTTAATGTGATTGATATAGTCTTAAAGAACACAAGAATGATAGCACACTTTTAGGGGAAGAAAAGGTGTTGATCATTCAAGGGGAAGTTCAAGTTTCTCAGATTTATTTGATTATGTCAAAAAGGGGAAGAGACTTGAAGATTCCTAGCTAATTCTACAAGTTATAAGTTTTGTCAAATCAAATAGGGGAAGATTGTTAGGAATATTTCTATAATATTCATTATTGATTTGATGTGTTAAAACTTATAAAGTACAATGACCTAAATTGAAGATATGGAAGTTCAAATTCAAATAAAGATTTAGGAGATAATCATAAATGTAAAAGATATAGTATATCTTTATTAGTTTAAAAGATTTAGTTATTATCTTTTCCTTGTAAGTCTTAGGTTTTCTAGTATATAAAGAAACCTAATGACATAGAATTAGATGTTCTTGAAACTCACGTTTTAACGTGTATGTGTGTGTACTCTAAGCCTCAAGGTCGTGTGATCCTGTTAACCAAAACCGTTCTACATATTTATATGTAGAATTGGGGCTTTTAGTAATCATTGTATATAAAGATGATGATGAAACCTTGTTTAGCTATACAAATATGTTTATCTAATTCCGCAATTTTATGATTTGTATATGCTTATTCCAGATTAAGAACTAACTATTCTTGAGCCTAAAGGTCAACGATTATGAAGAGTTATTCTAAACTCAGCAAACATGAAACTTAATAATATTGAATAAATCTATAATTTTAAAAACAATTTTGAAGTAATTATTAAAAATGGTTATTGTACTATTGTAGGTTAAGCTTGAGAAGGAAAAAAAGTAAATAGTCATAGAGTTCCAACGTTTTATAACTATATTTCCGTTTATAATAGGTTCTTTCTGGAAGGCATGACTTTTTCGTGATGCGTGTACACGACATAACCATTATCGTAATTGTTTTTGAATCTTCTGTGATCATTTGACAAATATTTTGTAACATCTTGAGACCCGGCCTAGAATTTTTAATTAATTTCGGTAAGTAATTTAATTGTTTATTGTTTTATATAATTTATTTGATTTAATTATATTTAATTGTATTTTAACCACGAGGTTAAAATTAGTAAAACTGAGATATTTAAATATTAAAATGATTTTTACATATTTGGGTTCACTTCTGAACCGGGGTTTCAAAAATATCTTCGTTGTTAAATTTGGAGTTAGTTAGGTCTAACTTAATTATCTGTGAACCTAATATTATGTACTGTGTTTAATGATTTGGACTGTAAGGGGGAGAGGGTACGTGGGTTTGTAGTTGGGCATGTGTCAAATTGTTTTTTTTCCTCCTCTCCTCTTTACCAGACACGACACACACACACACACACACTCACTCACTTTTCTTGAGTTTTCTCCTAAATTGAAGATCAATTCTTGAAGATCTTGCCTACTCTTTGTGATTTTCGGAATTTGAAGCTAGATTATGTAAGTTGTCTTCTTTCCTAAGCTAGGGTTCATGTTCTTGAGCTTTGTTTAAATTAGGGTTCTTGAGTTAGTGGGTTTTGATGGAGTTCTTGATGAATATTGCTTGTAATTCGAAATTGATGCATGATTTGGTGTCTAATTGAGTTCTTGCAAGTTATATGTGTTGAATTGTTAGTTGTAGCTCATTTGGTGAAGCTTTCATGAAGCTCCATCCATGGTGTTCTAGGGAAGAAGATGGTTTTTTCCCTAATTTGATGAATCGTGTATTTTGGTGTTCTTGAAGTTTGGTTAGGTTAAATATGCATGTTAGAAGTGTTAATCATTGTATAGGTTTGATTGTAACATGAATTGGTTGTTTTTGATAGATTAAAAGTAGTGTTTGGGTGAAATTTGTAAAAATCCCGTAAGCACAAAAATATGGCAGATTTTGAACATTTTGCAAAAATAATATAAAATCAACCGTAACTCCGTTTTGGGCGTGCGACCAGTCGTTTCGAAGGTCTGTGAGTCTACTTTAATAATATAATATTTTCCTGGACTGATATGGTTATAAAAATGAGCAGATTTCTGAGTTAGTAACAGGTGGTCAAATGCATTTTTTTAGGTCAAACTTGTATTGAATATTATGGGTGATTCAAAGTATAACTAATTAACATGAAGTTTGTTATTACATGGTAATTGTATACTTGTTGAATGATAATTAAGTGTTTATAAACATTGGAAGTTAACAAAATGATTTTGACCCGTATGGGCCTTATATGATGAAATTGACTAAATGCATATTTTTAGCAATTGACTTATACTTTGAATGTTTAGTTGGAAGTAAAATGGCATTAGAATGTTTATGAAAGTATTAATTGATGAATTGATCATTATATGGTAGTGTTTGGATGATTATTTAGGTAAAAGGCATGACCTAGTCAAATTGGTAATATGTAACTTTAACTTGGAAATTGTTAGGCATTATTGTGGTTCAATAAGTTGATCATATAAAAGTTTTTATAAAGAATATTAACATGTCTTAAATGGTAGTTTGTGGTTTTGACCCGTTTTCTAGAATAGCTAGTTAAATTCATGAATTGTTGACTTTAGTCAAACCTGGAAGTTGACTTTAGTCTTGGATGACTTGTAAACTTGAACCTATCAAATTCATGTCATAAATGTGTTACTTGACTAATTGGAAGTATGATTGTGTTAGTTTCGGGTCTTGACCCGTTTGGTTGTGAAATTGTGCAATTTGACCTAAATAAGGTCAAAGTTGGTTAAACTTACAAGTGGATGCAAGTAACATGTTAGTTATGTGATTTTGATGTTAAGTAGTAGCATAGCTCATTGAATGGTGTTGTTTATATTCCCGACTCACTATTTTCATTTTGACCCGTTCGGGCCGAATATGTGTTACTTGGATTGAAATGCATAATGAGCTAACTAGATGGAATTCTAGACTTTGGTAATTGTTATATGTGGAAATGCAAGTAATTAGTTGTAACTGTGGTATAAAGATGAAATCTTGAATTTATATTACTTGTTGCAAAATTGGTGATTTTGGGTGACTAATTCGGTGTTCGTTTTGTACAGGAAAAGAGAAGGAGCCTCAGTAATATAAGTTTACTGAGCTCGGTACTAAAAGGAAGCTAAGGTGAGTGGATTTAACCTTCTTTCTTGTGTAATGTACAAAAAGGTTGAAATGGTGGAGTTCATAAGAGAAATTGCAGGATTTCTGTCTGTTTGGGGAAGATAGCGGCGCTGTCTTGTTATCGTTTGTGGGAAATTGAAACAGAAGTCCGAAATAGCGTTTGGAAATTAGATAGCGGACGCTAACGTTTGGAGGATAGCGGCGCTATCTTCAGATAGCGACGCTATCTTCTGGTAATTAGCGACGCTATCTTGGATAGCGACGCTATCTCGGCTGATTTTTGGGAAAATTCATTTTTCTTGGTTTTTTTATTAATTTTCCAGTGGTACCATTAATTGTGGGATTGTTAATGGTAGTATGTGCACATGTTTTCTAGAGTTTAGCTATGAGTGGGTTTTGGCTAGGCTTCGTTACTATTGGATGGGGTGCTCGGACTCCTACGGATGTGTTCCGTCAGGGGGGACTACCGTGCCAATAGTAAAGTAGCCATCGGTAAACTGTTGTTCGGCCAACAACAGTTGTAGGTTCTGCGCAAGTCCGCCGATACTCTCATAACGTCTAATTGCTTGTGGAAGTTTGGACGGGTTTCCAGATTGATTTCTCTTGTTTCTAATTTGTTGTGGTTATACAAATTGATAGTTATTTCTATTCACTTAGCTTTGTGCTAATCCCTCCTTTGTTGACTCTTTTCAGGTTGTGGATTGGGCTATGACTAGAGTCGGGTTTTGGAAGTCTGACCGTACTCTGATTTTGTAAACCGGGTCGAGCCTGTTTTACTAACACCTATAAATGTTTTATAATATTTGATTAATATGTAAATGGCCTTTATGATGTGTAATAATTAGGATTTAGAGTTTTCTTAAATCGCTTCCGTATGTATATATATAAAAAATAAAAATAAAAATAAAAATAAAAATAAAAATAAAAATAAAAATAAAAATTGGATCTAAGATTGTGGTGTTACATATTTACCTGCGAAATATATCAAACTCGTAATATTTAGGAGAATATTTCGGACGTCCTTAAACAATATTCTTAGAATGACAATGTATTTTTACAAAATGATATAGTTTGGTAATTCTACATTTTATATCATAATTTGTGATTGAAGTTATAATATTTGGCTAGTTTGATACTCCCTCTCTCCCACAAAAAACTTCTCATTTGGCTTTTGCATAAGTTTTTAGGTGATAGTTAGTGGTGGAGTCATTGATAATACTTTTGAGTAAAATATAAGGTTGGATTGGAGAGAGAAATATTATTAGTGGATATTAGTGGTGGAGTCTTTAGTAATAGTAATAGTTTTTATTGTGTGGAGCCCATCAAATATAAGAAATGAGAAGTTTTTTGTGAGACAAAAATTTAGAATGAACTGAGAAGTTTTTTTGTGAGACGGAGGGAGTAATTAGTAATTTGAGTTTTGTCTCCTTTAATAAAAGGAAAATGATAATGACAGCACTAAGGGCTGTCACTAAGACGTCAAGACACGCATAAAAAACTTGTACAATAATCAATAACCGCCCCCTGCATTTTAGGTATTATCCCCCACTACAAAAAGTACAAACAATTTATGCACGTAACCATCTCTTATTGACAGCCCTAAAAGCTATTATTAACAAAACCCTTAATAAAATACTACATATGGTGAAAATAAAATAGTTGCTTCTGCATCCGATAAAAAGTTGGGTGTGTGTGGAAACTTTATTAGCACCGGGTGGAAATTGACCTAATCACCACAACATGCCAAATAATCCACTACCTTCCAAAAACCCCATCCATTATTACTTGCCTTTATTATAATAACTTGTCTCTTATTTAAATTGTTAAGAATGATAAATTGATAATCATTTTTTTTTGGTTATAAAAACAATATAAAGTTCTAAAAAGGTTTTGTTTACGGTAATATTATTCATATTGGTTGATATCATACACAAAATTAATTAATAATAAAAGCGTAAAATTAATAACATTTAAAAAAATTAGATAATAATGAATAGGAAATTTATTTCTGCACCAAAATTTTTACTTTTTTATATCACACAATATAAGTTCTACAACTAACTATATAATTATCAACCAATAATTGTGATATATAAAAAAAATTGTGATGTGAAAATCATCCCTCGAATGATTAGCAACACTTACAAATTACAACTCACATGTCCTTTTAGAACAAAAATAGAAATCAAAGTTTTATGTTAAATGGTCGGTGATTTTTAAGTTGTTGGTTTTTTTTTTCTTCTTGTTATAACACAAATGATTTAGACATATTTTTATTTTTTAATTATGAGCATAAGATAATAGTTATCATATTTCTATAATTTTATTGTATTATCATTATTATTGGTTTACTAAACTTCATATAAGAGTATAAGACAGTGTCTCTATACAAAATTATTGATTTTCTAACAGTGCTTATCTTACTTATAATACATATAAAATCTATTAAAATGAAATACTAGTATTAAGTTGGGACATATTAAACATAAGAGAAATGATGTTAAACGGTATTGACTCATATTATTTATGTCTATTTTTGTGTTTAAAGTGTGAAAATTAAAAGATAATATGAGTAAAAAAATTAGTTGATTACATACTTCCTCCGATTCAAAATAAGTGATACATTTTCCTTTTTTTGGATGATTCAAAACAAGTGATATACTTTGAAAAATTACATTATTTGGCAAAAAATAATGGGACGCTCACCCACTAACTTCTACTTTAATAAAGTGAAATGACTCATTTACCCTTATTTTTTACTTTTAAACATCATTAACTACACTTTATTCAAAATATGTGGGACTCATTCCCCATTAACCATCCAATTAATATAATTTAACTATCATTATAATCTTTTGCCTAAAAACCGTGAAATCCAAAGTGTGTCTGTTGAAATATCTAATCTAATTGTGAAACTAATCTTTTTGTTAAGAAGTGTTAAGTACAGGTTTAGGAGTTAACGGTGTTGGACTGAAAGTGCAACATAATTCAGACTTTGGGTAAGAAAAGGTAAAAGTTATGTTACTTTTATATTTTGTGATTATTTGTGTTTTCTTGATTGTGCAGGGGTTGAAGTGTAAGTTTGAGAGAGATTCGGTGCAGATATTTTATGTAAATATAAATTCTCTTTTCTGTTTTATTTTAGTCATAGTTGTATGTGTAAAATAGAAAAACTCTCTCTTTGTAAGTTTCTCTGATCGTCTTCTTTGATTAGGGTTTTCTGTAATAGTTTGTAAGTGTGTGAATGATTGTCATCTGTTGATGATAAATCATTGAGAGTTTTATTGTATTGAGGTTTGTTTTGTTTTTGGTCAATGACCGGTTGAGTCGAGTTTTAATGGAAAGTAAGTTTTGGTAATCTTGTTCTAGTTGAGATCTGTTGATCTATGAATTTCTACATGGTATCAGAGCTTAGATAGCTAAGCTCGATCGTTGATTCGTTGTTTATTCGCCAGAAGAAAGTTAGGGTTTCTGAAATTAGGGTTTTATGTTAAAACCTATTGATCTTATATCAGATCTCTCAGATCTGGTGATTGTCTGTGATTCATTGTTCGATTTGAGTCAAATCGATTACGTTTCGATCGTTTTGCTTCAGATCTGGAGTTTATCAAGTATTATCATATAAATCTCGGCGCTAACTGTACATCTCTTATTATCAGTGCGAGTCTACAATCGATCCTGGTTCTCTTGATAATATTCGAGCTCTTCTCTCAAGATCTCGTAACTATTCTTCTTGGCTGTTCCAGAAGATAGGATTCCGTATTTTCGCAATTTTAAATCTCTGTAAGTCTTCTTTTCTTACAGCAAGGCAGCTGGAGTACTCTGTAAGTGATCCTTCCTTAATCTTCTTAATCTTATTCAATACTAACGTGTTTCCTGTAGAAGAGAAAGTCCTGAGTTCATTACATGTCCAGACTCCTTATGAGAGTTCTGGAATCTTGTTCCTGGCTCAGCTACTTTGTAGGTTTACTTGTTGTTGTTTGATCTGATATTTTCTAGTTTTGTATTTGTTATTTGCTGGTTTTTCTTTTTTGTGGTGTGTTATCTGGCTGCTAGTTGTGTGTTATATGCTAAATATTTTTGGTGGAGACATGGCTGATCAAAATGAAATTACTCTTATTAATCAACTTGACTTTGGTAATCCGTTATACTTACATGCTAGTGATACTTCTAGTACATCTGTAACTTCCTTAAAACTAAAAGGTACTGAAAATTATAGTGTGTGGAGTAGGACTATGTTATTAGCTCTGGAAACTAAAAACAAATTAGGATTTATTGATGGTAGTTGTGAAAAAAGTCTAACAAATGATGTTCTAAGTAAACAGTGGGATAGATGTAATTCTGTTGTATTGTCCTGGATTTTGGGTGTTATATCTGAAGAGTTATGTGCTGGTCAAATTTTTAATACTAGTGCTAGGGCTGTTTGGAATGAGTTAAAAGAAACATATGACAAAATAGATGGGTTTATGGTCTTCAATTTGCATCATAGCATTAATTCTATAAAACAAGGTGGAATATGTCTGTCTGATTATTATCATAAATTGAATTCATTATGGAAACAATTTGATTCTGTAGTTCAAATTCCTGTATGTGCCTGTGATAATGCTAATGTTCTTCAAACTCATAATAAACTGCTAAAATTAATGCAGTTTTTGATGGGGTTAGCTGATATCTATATGCCAATTAGAAGTATTATTTTTACAAGAGATCCCTTACCTGATGTTAAAACTGCCTATAATATGATTTCTAGGGAAGAGTCACATAGGAAAGGGTCTAGTTCTGAAAACACTAAAGGTCAAAACTCAGTGTTTGTTTCTCAGTTTAATAACTCTAAAAGTTTTTCCAATAATAACAATAGTAGTAACAACTATAATATATAAAACATTTAGTAGAAAGCCCAACCCAAACTTTAAATGCACTAATTGTAATATGCTTGGTCACACTGTGGATAGATGTTTTGACTTAGTTGGATATCCTCCTGATTTTAAAAAGAAAACAGGAACACAAAAGTATAGTAATAATAATGGGTTATCTAATGAAAAATCAAAGTATAATAATAATAATGTGATTTCTAATGAAAAACAATGGAGTTCAAGTGGAACTACTCTGTCTAGTCCTTTTTTCAAATGAACAGATAAGCAAGATTATGTCTCTAATTGGAGAGTCATCTACTACTACTGGTATGCAGTCAAATATGGCATGTTTGTTCACAAATTTTGTTAATAAAAGTAAAAATTTTAATGATAACTTTCACAAATATTTTAATTCAAACTCTGTTTTTAAAAATAAAAATACTATTTCGGGTTGGATAGTTGATTCTGGAGCTAACCAGCATATGAATGGTTCCTCTGAGTCATTGGTTGATGTGGTTGATGTATCTGAGTTAAAAATATTTGTTATTTATTTGATGTGCTTGTGATACCTGCATATTGTGTTAGTCTATTATCTGTTCAAAAGGTATCTCAGGATTGTAAACTATTTGTTGGTTTTGATGAAAATAATTGCTATATTCAGGACTTGAACTCAAAGACAAATGTTGTGACTGGTAAAGAATGTGGAGGCCTGTATATTGTAAACGTAAGTAATAATCTGCTTAATTGTAATTATGTGAGTATGTGTTATCTGTCTAAAGTTGTTTGGCATAATCGGTTAGGGCATCCAGCTGACTAAGTAGTGAGTGTTTTAAAGTCAAAGTTAAAACTTGATGGACCTGTTGAATTGTCTCCTTGTGAGGTCTGCCATAGAGCCAAACAAACTAGGGAACCGTTTCCCTTAAGTGATCATAAGTCGACCAGTTTAGGGGAGTTAGTGCACTTGGATGTGTGGGGCCCATATAGGGTCACAAGTAGAGATGGATATAAATATTTTCTAAATGTGGTTGATGATTTTTCTAGAGCAGTATGGGTTTTTTTTATTGAAAAATAAAGAAGAAGTTTTTGAAAATGTTGAGAATCTGACTAAGTTTTTTAAAAAACAATTTAATAAGACTATAAAAGTTTTTAGGTCAGATAATGGAACTGAATTTGTTAATAATAAAATGAATCTTTTTTGTAAAGAAAATGGTATTATTCATCAAACTTCTTGTACCTATACTCCTCAACAAAAATGGTATAGTTGAAAGGAAACATAGACATCTCTTAAATACTGCTAGATCTCTTATGTTTCAAGGGGGAATCCCTCTTTATTTGTGGATTGAGTGTGTTTTAACTTCTGTGTACTTGATTAACAGGTTATCTTCTTCTGTCCTTAGTGGTAGATCTCCTTATGAATTAGTATTTGGCTATGAGCCTTCTCTTAGTCACCTTAGAAGCTTTGGTTGTCTTTGTTTTTCAAAAGTTTTAAATAATTTTGACAAGTTTACTTCAAAGTCAGAAAAGTGTGTTTTTTTAGGTTACTCAAATGAGAAAAAAAGGTTACAAGTTGTTTTCTCTTGATAATAAAACAATATTTTTTTCCAGAGATGTACAGTTTTATGAAAATATTTTTCCGTTAAAAATGACTCTTGAAGTAGTGGAAAAAACAAATGATGTAAAACATTTGAATGTTTTTGATTTTAAAACAAATGATAACCTTAATGTGCCCAATGATGATGGGGGGCTACTCGAGATGTTGGCAGTGGTTTAGATGGTCCTAGTAGACGTGTTTCTAATAGTGATAATCGGACCACGGTAAATGGTAATAATGGTAATGATGGTCCTAGCAGGAATGTTTCCTCTAGTGATAATCTTGGTGGGTTAGATGGTCCTAGTGGAATGTTTCTGCTAGAGATAGTCTTGGTGAGTTAGATGGTCCTAGAAGGAATATGTCTACTAGTGATAATCCAACCACAACACCTTCGAATGAGAGATCAAATGAGCAGAATGCTCCTGCTCCTCAGGGTCAAAATGTTTTTCAAAATGAAGAAGCTCTACCAAATGAAGAATTAAGGAGATCTACCAGACCTGTTGTAATTCCTAAACACTTTAAGGATTTTGTGCTAAATAATAAACCTAAATATGATATTAGGAGAGGTGTTAATTACTCAAATTTATCTATTGAGAATTTGTGTTTTGTAAGTGGGTTAAGTAAAGTTAGTGAACCAAATTCTTTTAAGGAGGCTGTTGTTAGTAGAGAGTGAGTAGAAGCCATGAACACAGAAATGGAAGCTTTGTATCGTAATAAAACCTGGGAAATTACTACTCTCCCAGTTGGTAGAAAACCTATAGGTTGTAAATGGGTGTATAAAATTAAGTACAAAGCTAATGGTGAGGTGGAGAGGTATAAAGCTAGACTTGTAGCTAAAGGCTATAGTCAGAGAGAAGGAGTTGACTTTGAGGAAACTTTTTCACCAGTTGTGAAAATGGTGTCTGTTAGATGTGTTATTAGCTTAGCTGTTAAAAACAGTTGGCCGTTATATCAGTTAGATGTTAATAATGCTTTTTTATATGGTGATCTGGATGAAGATGTTTACATGTGTTTACCTGAAGGGTACTTTTCTAACAGTGATACTAAAGTATGTAAGCTTGTTAAGTCATTGTATGGGCTTAAACAAGCTCCAAGGAAATGGAATGAAAAACTTACTAATACCTTAGTAAGTAATGGGTTTGTCCAAAGTCTCAATGACTATTCTTTGTTTGTAAAGAATAGTAGTGGGAGTGTTATAATTCTGTTGATTTATGTTGATGACATTGTGATAACAGGTAACAATGTTGTCGAAATTGAGAAGTTTAAAAGCATATCTGAACTCTAATTTTATGATTAAAGATTTAGGTAAGCTTAAGTATTTTTTGGGTATTGAAGTGTTACATTCTGATACTGGTATTTGTTTGTCTCAAAGAAAGTATGCATTAGATCTTCTTGCTGAGTTTGGCATGACAGGTTGCAAACCTGTAGCCACTCCGATGGAAACTAATGTGGTTATAACTGACAAAGAAAATGCTAGTAAAGATGATAAGTTGTTAAGTGATTTAAGTGGTTATCAAAAATTAATAGGAAAATTGATATACTTAACTTTAACGAGACCTGATATATCTTATGTTGTTCACTGCTTGAGCCAGTTTATGCATAGTCCTTTAGAGTCTCATGTTAAATTGGCTTTAAGAGTGTTAAGGTATATAAAGGGGTCTCCTGGAAAAGGTATTCTTTTTTCAAAAGGTGAGTCGTTTGAGTTGAAGGCTTTTGTTGATTCTGACTGGGGAAAATGTTTGGCAACTAGAAAATCTGTTACTGGATATGCTGTTTATTTAGGTAATAATCTTGTTTCTTGGAAAAGCAAAAAACAAGATGCTGTTTCTAGATCTACAGCAGAGGCTGAATACAAAGCTATAGCTGCAGTGGTTTGTGAGGTAATTTGGTTAAGGAAGTTGATGGTGGAACTTGATGTAAGTTGTGATAAACCAACCAGAGTTTTATGTGATAATAAGTCTGCCATTTTAATATCCGCTAATCCTATTTATCATGATAGAACTAAACACTTTGAAATTGATTTACATTTTGTGAGAATTAAGGCTGGTGCAGGTGTTGTTGATATTCGAAAGATTGATACAAGCTTGAATACAGCTGACATTTTTACAAAAGGATTACCGGTAAAAAGTCATGAATTGTTTTGTACGAATTTAAAGTTGTATGACATGTTTCACAAATGAGATTATGGGAGGGTGTTGAAATATCTAATCTAATTGTGAAACTAATCTTTTTGTTAAGAAGTGTTAATTACAGGTTTAGGAGTTAACGGTGTTGGACTGGAAGTGCAACATAATTCAGACTTTGGGTAAGAAAAGGTAAAAGTTATGTTACTTTTATATTTTGTGGTTGTTCGTGTTTTCTTGATTGTGCAGGGGTTGAAGTGTAAGTTTGAGAGAGAGTCGGTGCAGATATTTTATGTAAATATAAATTCTCTTTTCTGTTTTATTTTAGTCATAGTTGTATGTGTAAAATAGAAAAACTCTCTCTCTGTAAGTTTCTCTGATCGTCTTCTTCGATTAGGGTTTTCTGTAATAGTTTGTAAGTGTGTGAATGATTGTCATCTGTTGATGATAAATCATTGAGAGTTTTATTGTAGTGAGGTTTGTTTTGTTTTTGGTCAGAGACCGGTTGAGTCGAGTTTTAATGGAAAGTAAGTTTTGGTAATCTTGTTCTAGTTGAGATCTGTTGATCTATGAATTTCTACAGTATCATTTATTTTGAATCGGAGGAAATATGTTATTTTATGGTGAGTAACACTATGAAATAAACACATATAGTAAACATATATACGATTTACCTACACAAAATAATTTCGTAAGATTTGACTGATATAAGACACAAGATTGTGACCGCGAACAATGTATTAGAATGGTGGTGGTGAATTTGGACACATTAGTTGTCTCATTTGCAGGTGGTTGTGCATGTGCCACACGCTTCCCCTCTACACCTCACCCTTTCCTTGATATTATCTTATTCTACTGCTTTTATAAAAAAAATAGCATAAAATTATATTCCTTTTGTTTTTTATTAACCTTTTTTAAGTATTTTATTACTTATACAATAAATACATAAAATGGTACATTTAACTATCTTAAATGTGGTCTGGTAGTAAAACGTTGCTATATTCTCGAAAGAGGCAGAGATCGAAACCTCTCCTAGTAAATATTTTGGAAGAATGAGAGAATAAACCAGAAACAACCATAAAAATATCTGTCAAGTCGCATACACTAAGCAATATATAATTAACACAATAAAACAATCATCAAAGTATTTTTTTTTAAGTGTATATCTATTATAAAGGCTATATCTACGTGACCAAGTTTATATTTGTGATGTACATGACATAATCGTTGTCATGATCATTTTTAAAACTTTCTCTAGTCATCTTATATTAGAGGATCAAACTTGTGATCTTTAATATTTAGTAACATTTTTATATCTAGATCATCACTAGATATATAGGTGAGTAAAACAATCATCATATATTTTCTTTTGTATAATGTATAAACCCACTTCCTAATTTGTTTATTCTAAAAAACATCTACTACAAAACGTACTACAGCGATTCTTTTATTACGATTTTTATACAAGCTTAAACAACTACACAAGTCTGTATATGCATAAAAATTGTTGTATGAATTCCAATATTATCCCAGTTATATATTACACTTAACAATATAACAAATGAAACAAGAACACTACAATTGTTGTGTAGGTTTCTATCTTATAGGGGAGTTCCAATATTATCAGTGTAACTGTGCTATACATAATACTAGTAATAAAAATCAAATTTGTAGGTGTCTATAAATGAATATTGGAAAAAACTTCCACGCTACACATAGAAGTAAAATATTTGTCATATTAACTAAATTTTATTAGTTTATGAAATTTATCCAAGATTTAAGTCTTTGTTTCAACAAGGGTCTCCACGTACGTCAATTAACAAGTGTGAGAAGCGCCAAAGTAATCAGATATACCAACGGAATTACCATTAAAAATTGGTTGGTAAAATGTAAAAATGGGAAAATTATAATTTTATTGGTAATTCTGATGAAAATACATTAAGTAACCAACGGATTTACTGTTGGCAGTAAAATCACGTTGATGTTTGCATCTTTTTTAGCAGTGTTAACAAATTTGAAGATTTACGAGGAATTCGTCATGGTATACGATTGATTTGTTATATCATGTGCGTGTATACATAAGCATATATATACATACGTATATGTGCTGTGCATGCATGCTTGCACGTGGTGCTTTGTGAAATCAGAACTTCAATTCAAAATAAACTCTTTCATGTCTATATATAGAAAAGTCGGGATCAAGTGATAATTTTTCAAACTTATAATTGATCCTTCTATATATAAAATGTGATTTATACGTTATTATAGTTAACAGTAATAGTGTTTTATAGCTAAAGTATGTTGTACAAATCATCCTTCAACATATATAGTATTAGATTGATGCTATAATATTGATAGTTCAATTTTTAGAAAATAAAGTGTACATAATTTGCTTGTTTTCCTTTTAATTTTGGATGTTAAGAAAAAAGGGAAGTGTGTAGATGAAAGTCTTGTCGCCACGTGACGTAGCGTCGGACGCACGCGGGATAACTAGGGGTGTAAATGAGCCGAGCCGAACTCGAACTCGACTAGGTACGAGCTCGGCTCGTTTCGAGCCTTATATGTAAAGCTCGGGCTCGGCTCGTTTAGGTTTTCGCAGGTTCGGGCTCGGCTCGATTAGGCTCATTTAAGCTCTCATATACACAAAATATATAAACTTTTTTATTTAATTATAATATTTAATATATTATGTAAGTAATTCATTTTTATATTATGTTATATACATATATATGTGTATAGTATACATACACATATAAGTATAAAAATATATAGTATATAATTGTTTTTTTGGAAAAATTAATATATATGTGCTCGTTTAGGCTCGCGAGCCTGATCAATCTTAGTGGATCAAGCTCGGGCTCAGGCTCGTTTAATAAACGAGCTCTTAGTTAAGCTCGAACTCGGCTCATACTCATTTAAGCTCAGCTCGTTTCGAGCTTTTAACGAGCCGATCCCGAGTAGCTCACTAACGGCTCGGCTCGTTTTCACCCCTTAGGGATAACCATTTGTTGTTACAAGCTTTTCTCAACCAAATCAAGACTCCTTCTCAAGTTTTCAGCTTGTGTCTTTCTTCCACGGTTTTAAAACCTGGGTTGTACGACAGAGTCTTAGGAAATGAAAAATATATCTGACTGAATCAATCAGGTTAAAAGAAATACTGTTTTAAACTGGACGAGTTAATTGTGAACCGGGTTTGGTCGGAATAATTAAATCATGTCGTGAACCTTGTTTTTGTTTCTTTTAATCTCAAATTTTCTATTAAAATGAATATTTTCCTCACTTTCATAGATTTGTAGCATTATTTTATTATATACTTCCTCCGTGATACACTTTCTATATTTAGATATATCAAAATAAGTGATACACTCTGAAAAACTTATCTTATTTAGTAAAAAGTAGTAGGACTCACACCCACTAACCATCTACTTTAATGAAGTGAAATGACATCTTTACCCTTACTTTTACTTTTAAACATCATTAACCTCACTTTATTCAAAATTTGTGGAACTCATTCCTCACTAACCATCCAATTAATCTAATTTAATTATCATTATCATATTTTGCCTCAAAAATCATGAAACCAATAATGTATCACTTATTTTAAATCGGAGGAAGTATATTTTAAAATTTGAAACACCAAATTTCTAGTTGAATATTAAATGTATGATATTATTTAGAACTCAAAATTGTTGAATTTTGCCGTTCAAATTTTTTTTTATTGAATTTTGTTGGAAAAGTTCTTGGAATTTTTTGGATTTGTTATTATATTTGTTTTATATCATTTTAAAGTTTTTTTTTACATTTATGTATTCATCGTAAATAATCAATAATATTATAATCCGTTTCAATTATTTTTAAGGTATAAGCGATTCAATTCAAAGCACACGTTATTAAAAATTGAGTAAATTACATGAATGGTCCTTTAGGTTTATAGTAAATTTCACCAATGGTCCTTTAGTTTCAAAAATTACACCAATGGTCCTTATTTTTGAAAGGTTTTTCACCGATGGTCCTTTACGAAAAAGTCCGTCTATTTTTTAAGTTAACTAACATCACATGTGATGTACATGAGGGTATTTTGGTCAATTTGTCTTTCCCCTTCTCAATTAAATTACACGAATGGTCCTTTAAATTTATAGCAAATTTCACCAATTGTCCTTTAGGAAAGACAAATTGACCAAAATACCCCCATGTGCATCACATGCGATGTTAGTTAACTTGAAAAATAGACGGACTTTTTCGTAAAGGACCATCGGTGAAAAACCTTTCAAAAATAAGGACCACCGGTGTAATTTTTGAAACTAAAGAACCATTGGTGAAATTTGCTATAAACCTAAAGGACCATTCATGTAATTTACTCTTAAAAATTGCTTTGTGTATTTCTTAATATAAAAATGTTAATTTGCAAAAAAAAAAGTTACAATAATTAAATACTAATTAAATATTCTCTCTATTTCATCATAAAGTTTTCATTTATATTTAATTTTTATTGCAAAAAAATTCTTATTTTTCAAATTTAATAGAGTATACTCAATAAAATAATATTTTTATATCAATGATATCAACCACTAACTATCTTTCTTTCTATAAACTTATCTTTTATTTTAACTAAAATTATTATCAATGAATCATCACTAATTATCTTCTAAAACTTAGTAAAAATAAGAAATAGGACTTTTTTTATAGAATGGATGAAGTACTGACCAAGCAATATTGGGTTGAAACATTCTAACAAAAATTAAAATTAAATAGTTTACAATGAGGGGAGGGGATATAAATGTAAAACAGAATAAACAAGTGAATTACAATGAAGGTCCTTTTGGTTATAGAAATTCAAAGTTTGTCCACTAGTTTTAGTTTTACATTTTTTGTTGTCAAAGAACCCCTGCGCAAACCGAGTTAACCGAGTTTTAAAACATTGAGTATTCGTGTTAGTGTGTTACCACTTACCACCCTATCAGTAAAGGTGTATAAAGTAGGGGTTTCTATTTCAAATCTTTTATCCCATTGTTTTCGTTCCTATGAAGATACCTAACTCCTAAGTGTAAGTCCATAACAAATTAACAATTGACATTTTAGATTTTATCAAATTAATGTCATGTTAGATATTCAAACTGATACACGCATGCTAACAATACCCTTTCACTTGATATTTTATAAATAAAATACACACACAGTATATATGTAACACCTCAATTTTCAAAACACTTTTTAAAACATATTTTTAAGTAAAAACATTACAATTCCGATATTCCCCAAAATACGGTTAAACAAAAATCATCAAAGTTTATCAGAGTATTAAAGCCAGTGTTACAAAAACAATATCATAGCCATAGGATAAACGAGAACTACCTACGAGCTCCAGAGCTAAACAACACTAGGCCACTTCTAACGCGGCCCTCTAATCCATCGATCCTGAACCTGAGTACATAGCAAAACACAAACATAGTACGTGAGACAAAATTGCATCGTGAGATACATGGGTTTTAGACCCGATAAACAAATAGTCAAATAATATCATTTAATCTTAAAATAATATTACTAAGTTTGTTTTGGGTCACTTTATCACTTTCATCATTGGCCAATGTCAAGATAATCGGAATGCCTCCAATCTATCAAGACCATCATTTCCACGGTAATCGGAATGCCTCCAATCTACCGGGACTCATAGGTATTGGGTAATCGGAATGCCTCCAATCTACCACTAACCTTAAGGTACCGTAATAACCGGAATGCCTCCAATCTACTACGGCCCTAGGGATATCATCATCGTCATCATTTCTTATCTTTTATCGTTATGAGCTTATAACTCCATCTTTTCTTATTCAATCAATCATGTAACCATCATACAAGCAATTCATCATATATCACATAAATGACTAAATTACTTAAAGACTCGATAAAAATCATTTAATCATAAAAACATTTACTAGCTATGTACCCAGTTTGAAAGTTCACATGTACTCACCTTAGCCAAGCTTAACCAGTTGTTGCGTTCTTTAATCACCAATATCACTTCTCGAGATTTGAATGCCTCAAATCTTCCAACCGACAATCTATTATCAAAACCAATACAATGGTTTGCATTAATCATCTATACTAACTACATAATCCATGGCTAGTTAACTACTAGCACCAATTTCCCCAAAATTACCAAACCCTAGGTTCATAAATCACCACATTTTCGTGTATCCATGACATGACCACGTTTTCCTTGTTAAAATACCATAGATCTAAGTTATCTCACTTCCATTTAACCATTCATGAACAAATCCATAACTAGGGTTTATGATTCAAGCTTCCATACTCAAATCTAAGACTTATATCACAAGAGAGAAGAAGATTTACCTTAGATCTTCAACTAGGAGCAAGAATCACTAAGATTTGATGAAGATTGAGCTCCAAACAGCCCCTTGAACTCCAAAATCGCACACACCAAAGAGAGGAGAAAACTAGGATTTCAAAATGACATAAATGAAGTTTTCCCGAATTAAATGCTGGTGTCGGGCAGAGTTCGCGTCGCTAACTCTGATGAATACGCATACTTCGCGATCGGTAAGTTATCGGGAACTACTTCACGCCATACTGCCGAACTCACTGCCCCGACTTCACGATCGCGAACCAACGTTCGCGTCGTGAACTTCACACGCAGCACAGGCTGCAGTTTTTGGTCTTTGGCTCGACCCGGTTTCGCCCACAACTTCCTCGTACGATGTCCAAATGACACGAAACCAATTCCTACGTGATTTAAACGATTTATCCTTATTTATCATATTTTTCCCGTAATTTATTTTATTCAAATTTCGGGTCGTTACAATATACCAATATACACTATAATTACCTTTAAATTCGTCTATTTACTCTTTGGTTTGGGGAATGAAACAAACAATGCGAGCCAACTGAATGGCCATGCAAAAAGTTCACCAAAACCGACATGACTTGGTTGGCAACCGAAGGTGCTGTTGGCACTTGTCTCATAATTTACCTTTCTCGTATTGACCTAAATGTAGGGCGATGATGACGTTTAACCTTAGATGACGTTTACCCTAATATGACGTTTACCGTAAGACATATTTAGTATGGTTATTGTGAACATGCATATCAAATGTCACCGTTAGACAAGGTAAGGGATTTACGGTGTCGGGCGATTTTTACCTAAGATGCATGTTGATGGTGACGTCCACACATGACGTTTACCTAAGATGACGTTTAACCTGAGACATATTTAGTATGATTATAAATGAACACGTAGATTAAATACCACTGCTTGTCAAAATAAGGGAGTGACAGTGCTGACCAGTTTTAGTATGTCGGTGGTGACGTCTATGGCTGACATTTAACCTAAGACGACGTTTAAGATGACGTTTAACCTAAAATATATTTAATATGATTATAAACGAACATGTAGATTAAATGTCATCGTTGGTTAATGCACAGGAGTGACGATGCCAACTGATTTTCTCTTTACTAACTTACGTCGTTCCCCGATTCTTGTATATGTTTCAGGAAACATTCGTGTAGTCAACTGTACTGATACTATGTGCCGTTAAAAGTAAAATTACGGGAATGTCATATTTTACATTCTAAAATTATTAATATCTGCATAACTGTTCACATGTTTACCATTTTGGAGTGTTGGTGATTTGTATTACCTATATGATTTAAGTGTGACGGGATAAACTTGTTAACCAAATGTAATCTCAATAAAATATTGAACAGGTAATGGTGGTGCGAAGTGCACACTTATTTGAATTGATTATAATTAAACTACATAGATTCAACGAAGGTCTGGGGTCATCGTCTCTGGTAACGGGGTCCAAAGGGCAGTGCCCCTTGAGGGGGTATGGGGCAGAGCCCCTGACTGGGGTCGAGTTGCAAGTCAGTTGGGAACTTTTTTATTCTGGTTAATGTTCGTTTGATATTTAAACCCGGTTTATGGCCCAAAGGATCTGATCGGATCCAACTTGCTTTTTGGCGGTTTTAAGCAGTTTAAACAACCATATGCATTTTATTTCGGCTTTCACATATTGTAGATCTCATCCAAATTTGGTCATCTTTCTAACTGATATGAAATTCACTAAATCAAAATTCTATGTTCTTGATAATTACTCTGATTTTATCTGATTGAAGATTTGATTAGTACCAACGAAATACTTTAATCTAAACATGATTATACATGATTTTATAGTTTCCCGAGCAAACGATATCAATACAAATTTCTAACATGAAGCAAATAAAATATATATTGCTAACTACACGAATCATTATCGGTATGTTTCAACCTTGAGATTTTTGAGAAAAAAATAGTAATACTTAAGATTTGTAACAATTTAAGATTGGAATCAAACATAAAAGTTAGATGATATATATTAACAAGAACAATTCTTGATCTTGTTATAGATGGAGAATATGATATACACTAACATTTTTATAATAGAATGAATCTGTTGAGTCATAACCTCTTTACATAATTTTCTAATAAAATATTGTCAAGAATCGAATAGTCATAATTTTTTTTCCATTTTTCAGAAAACACAAAATCAGAAATTCATGACTTTAAAAACCGAATTGGTTAAATTTAGAACCGGAAAAGAGTTAAATTTAACCATTAATGTTAGGTGTTGTGCGTACATGGGCCCCATTTTAAACAGTATTTCGGCCGCCTTGTTTGTCGTCTTTCTCTCTCATCTCCGTCCACCACCGTCGTTCTTTTCTGTTTGACTCCACGTCTCTCTACTTTCTCTCTCACACACTACACACACTTTCCTCCATTTCTCTCTCACATACTACACACAGTCACACACTCTAACACCTTCTAAAACCAGCAAAAAAACCCACATATCACCACTTTCTCTCACACTCTCTCCTTCCTTTCTCTCTCTCTCTCTCCCCACACCCCTAAAACAAGCAAAAAAAAAAAAGAAAAAAACCCATCTTTCATCACTCTCTCTCTACAACTTTCTCTCTCTAAACGCCCTTCAAAACCCACCATTTCTTCTGGGTTTTTTCTTACACCAGACAAGTGTCTCATCTTATTTCAGAGAAACCCAGAAAATAAAGCTCAGTTTTGCTTGGTCAAACATTCATAATTTTCAAGATCTTTAGTTGAAAGTTTTAAGCTTTTTAAATACATCTTGTTCTTATTCTCAAGAAAATTAAGGGTTGAATCTTGAAAGGTTGATTCATGGCTGGCAGTAATGAAATCAACGTAAATGAAGCCAAGGTATTTTTTTTTCTCACTTTCTGATCTGTCTTCTCTGATATTTTTTGTCATGTTCCTCCCAATATAGTTAAATATTTTAGATATTTTCATGGGTTTTGATCGAATAATTTGGTAATATTTACTCGATTCTAGGTTTCTTTTCCTTTAATTTGAAGATAAAATCTTATGTTTTTAAAATCAAGATTTACAAGTTTTTTATTTTATTTTCTATCATCAAAATATCATTTTCCTTTATTATTTATGGGTTTTCATTGATTAATTTACTTGTTTTCGTCTGGGTTTTCTTTTTCTTTGATTTGGGTGTAAAAATTAGTGGGCTTTTTTCTCGTGATTTACCAAAAAAAATAAATGTTATTTAACAGTATTTTAATTATCGATGATCAAATCCCCCCTTTTATATTTGTTAAATTTTCGGTATTTTCTTCATTTTTATTGTTTTTTGATCGATTAATTTGATAAATTTACTTGATTTTTTCTGAGGTTCCTTTTTCTTTAATTTGGGGGAAAAAATATTTTGTGCTTTTTTATCTCCTCATGACGTTGGTTCTTGATTTTTGTTTTTACTCATCAAATTCTGTGTTTTAATGATTACCCATTTGTATTTCTATCAATCTGTAGTGGACAGATGTTAATCTTCTTCTGAAACATTTTCCAAATTTTTCATTTTAAAGGAAGTATAATTCTAATTTTTGATTTTATTTTTTTTGTTGTTGTTTACAGAGAGTAGTTCCCCTTCACACATGGATCCTAATTTCCAACTTCAAATTAGCTTACAACATGCTCCGGCGACCGGACGGCACCTTCAACCGCGAATTAGCCGAGTTTCTCGACCGGAAAGTTTCCGCCAACACTATTCCGGTGGACGGCGTTTACTCTTTCGACGTCGTCATCGACCGGAACACCGGTCTCCTCAACCGGATTTACAGATGCTCACCGCCGGAAGCGCCGCCGGTCACCGGAATATTAGACCTAGAAAACCCTTTAAGCACAACCGAAATCGTACCGGTGATAATCTTTTTTCACGGCGGAAGTTTCACTCATTCTTCCGCTAATAGTGCCATCTACGACACCTTCTGCCGCCGTCTCACCGGACTTATCAAAGGTGTGGTGGTGTCGGTGAACTACCGCCGGTCGCCGGAGCACCGGTACCCTTGTGCTTATGAAGATGGGTGGGCAGCCCTAAGATGGGTTCATTCAAGACCATGGCTTGTTAGTGGTGTAGACCAAAGTGTTCATGTTTATTTGGCCGGAGATAGCTCCGGCGGGAATATCGCCCATCATGTGGCGGTTCGGGCGGCGGATTCCGGCGTTCCGGTGCTCGGAAACATATTATTACACCCGTTATTCGGTGGTGAAGAAAGAAAAGAATCTGAAAAAAAATTAGACGGAAAATATTTCGTTCGGGTTCAAGATCGTGATTGGTATTGGCGCGCGTTTTTACCCGAAGGTGAAGATCGTGATCATCCCGCGTGTAACATTTTCGGGCCACGCAGGATCGATCTTTCGGGGGTTAGATTTCCAAAAAGTTTGGTGGTTGTTGCGGGTTTGGATGTTGTTCAAGATTGGCAATTAGCGTATGTTGACGGGTTGGAAAATGCGGATCAAGAAGTGAAGTTATTGTTCTTGAAAAAGGCGACAATCGGGTTTTATTTCTTGCCAAATAACGAGCATTTCTATACGTTAATGAACGAGATCAAAAGCTTTGTGAGCTCTTAATCGAATCGAACCTTTTGTTGATAGGCGAAAACCTCGAAAAAAACAAGAAAAAAAAACGACTTTTAAGTTTTAACATCACAACTACTAAAGAAGCCATACATAACACAAGCTTTTGACATTATTACTTACGACTATTACTATTTTATTTGCTTTCTTTGTTTTTCTTATTGTGTAGTTAGTTATATTATATATGAGTTTTGTGTACTTAGTTATAAATGCAAGAGAAGGGTGGTCCTGTGGTAAGGGTAAGATCGTAATTTCACATGTGTTTTTCGGGTTTAGAGAAGTATTATTGGCAAGAATCCTTGGTGAATTTGATCAAATCAAGAATGATGATCATTTTGACTGAAACTAACTTCAGAAGAACATTGCTTGAATTGGTGTCTATTTCGGCAAGGGTAACATGGTAATTTCACCTGCGTGGATGTTTGAAGGAAAGAAAGCATCCATGGATGATGTTTGAATGTTGTTAAAAATCTTGTAATATTTACTATGACTGTTATTGTTCTTATATATTATATACTTTATGGTAATTGATCTTAGTATAAGTATATAAAGGTTTGTTTGGTTTTCAACTATCAAGTCTAAAGCCTCTTTTTTGTGTCACTTTTATGTTATGACATTTGATATTTCGTAGCTTTCTTGATTTTAGTGTGTATTCCTTTTTTTGGGTAATGGTGGTGATGAGATACTATTCTTTATTTTTGTATGTATTCCTTTTTTAAAAAGCATTGAAGAAATTGTGTTTCTAGAATACTTGGAAAGCATTAACATGATGGATGGAATCTTTGTAGAGTTGGTTGATTTCACTTAAACTTTTGGGAATATATTTGTATGGGAATTGAAAATGAGGTTACCGAGCAATGCGTTCCCTAGCTTCTTGAGCGACCAAAGACAAGCATTACTTGTATATTATGCATGGTTAGTAGTACATATTAATAAAATCATTTTTAAAGTTTGGTTATAGGTTTAGTCGGATTTTGGTCGGGAGGAAAAAGAAAAGCTAATATGACCATGATATGATATTCGTGACGAGACATAAATTTGATCATAATTACTACCCGTCTTAGGAGTCCATCTTAATCATCTTTGGAAACCTAACTATCACGTATAAAAACTGAGTGTTGTGATGCAAAACACGTAACTTGTTACACTTTCTTGAGCAAGTCTCAAATGATTAAGTACAATTGTACGGGATATAATTTATTTTCTCGAGCATTAACATGAAAACGTATAATACTTTAATTGTTTGACTTGAGGAAACCCGAAGTGTAAGTTTTACATCAAAGTATATACCCTAGTCATTTGAACCTTTTAACTTATAAAAATGTAACAAAGAAAAAGTTGTATACAAAAACGATTGTTGTTTGTGTAAAGTGTGGTGTGTGTGTGGACCATTACAAATGGGAATAAAAGCATTGAGAAAAAAGACATGAGAATTTGGGAAAAGAAATGATTGGGCAAATGAGGACAAAAGTCCAAATCATGCACATCTTTTTCTTTCTTTCTTATAAGTTTGATTTTGCTTTAGTCTTGTGACGTTGCTTCTTTTATTCATGGGGTTTGTTTTGGAATTTGGGATAATTGCAACTAACAATGGAGCAAGATTTGGCTTTGTGTCAATTCCAATGAAAAATCAACACTCTTACCACTTGTGGTTGGGAGCTTTGGATGCAACCTAGGCTAGGGACCCCTTTTAGAAACCACAATCAAACCCATCCCAACCTTCCTCTTTTTTAATTGGTTTTATTTTTTGATAACAATATTGAACATTTTTTGGTTGGCTAATGATAAGAATTCTCGAACAACTTTTAAGATATCACAAATTTGATTATCCCTTAGTTAAATATTTATCAGATGAGCAGAGTATGATTCAAAATTGGTTACGTACAACAACGGTTAGATTACATACATCATGAGAATAAATTCAAACACTGAGAAGGTATCCTTATAACGGGAACACTCTTTGGAAAAAAATAAATTAATGACAGTATTAAAAAGAAAAATAAAATTCTAATATGGTTTCTATAAATTTTTATCTAATGTCATATCAAAAGTTTATGGAGGTGTGAATAAGGAGTATTCTTTTGCTTACATGAAATTGATGTCATATGTCACTACAAAGATTGTTAGACACGTTACTAGAAGGTTATATCATATCCTCTTTTAAATTGATATTTATAACAATGTTAGAAATTAAAATGCAGTTTAATACTTTAATATAAATAAAAATGTTTATGTATTCGAATAAGTTAAGTCGTAGTAAGCATAGTTTTTACTATGTTTGTCTTCATGCTTGACTTTAATCTTGACTTGCGTTTATAACATATGTAATTTACTTATGAGGACAAAATTGACAACGACGACTTTTATGGGTTCTTTACAAGATTTGATGAAAAAAACATATCTAATACGTGCAAATTTGAGTAAGTTGATTAGTAAAAGTCGTCTATAAGATGCGTGTTTTCTTGGTTAACTCTTATTTTTAACTTTTCTTGTAACATATGTCAAGCGTTGTGATGCTAGAATTCGTCTACAGCGAAATCGTGTTGTATTTGTTTTAACTTTTGCGAAAATGGTAAAGTTTGTTAAAAACAGGTTTCGATAATCATACATGTAGACAATTTTGTATTCTTTCAACCTTTTTTAAAGTTTTCTATTTTTGACGACAAAACCTAGGATGTAAAACCTCAGTATAGATTAAAACAACTGAATAACCTGACTGAATCGGGATTGGATCAAACCAAAACCGAGATTTGCTTTCGGTCGTTTTTCAGTCTGTTTCAAAGTTGAAATCGACAAATACAGAAGAGATGTGTGGATATAATACAAATCTACTGTAGGAGCTAATACCAATTTTCATTAATAAATACAATTACAATAAGGGAAATTGACGAAAAACAAATACAAGATTGAAACAAGAATATCAAAACCAAAGATGAACAAACAAAGTTTGGTTGAGTCTCGTGAAATTCACGATCCCCTTAAAATAGATTCGTTGTCTATTTCCCAGGGTAAAACAACCGAGTAGTTTTACACTACCGAATATAATCCAAGTCCGAACACTTATCGAAAATTCTTGTGTTTAAGGAACACTAAAAATGGAGAGAGCAAATTGTGATGCTTGTAAGTGGGTGTAGACAAGTTGATGAATGTGTGTCTTACAAATGAACCACACCATCTCTATTTATACTAGAATATGGTCATGGGTATAATGACCTACATTAATGTCATTATGGTCATTATTTCAATCCAATACAAAGAAAATAAAACCACAAATTCAAATACTTCCTCCGATTCAAAAATAAGTGATACATTTAGGGTTTTACGGTTTTTAAGGCAAAAGATTATAATGATGGTTAAATTAGATTAATTGGATGGTTAGTGGGGAATGGGCCCCACACCTATTGAATAAAGTAAGGCTAATGATGTTTAAAAGTAAAAAATAAGGGTAAAGAGGTCATTTCACTTTGTTAAAGTGGATAGTTAGTGGGTGTGGGTCCCATTTTATTTGCCAAATAAGGAAACTTTTCAAAGTGTATCACTTATTTTGAATCACCCCAAAAAGGAAAGTGTATCACTTATTTTGAATCGGAGGAAGTATATATTTTAATGACAAACATTAAAATATAAATATTATTATCAATAATATTATTTGAATACACTCCACTAAACCAAGTGGCAAAACCGAGTGGCAAAACCGAACCAACATGAAACCCGGGAGACGAGCGTGAATAGGTTCAAGTTCCCACTAGTTCATTTGTTTTATTTCTTTGTTCCATACACCTCACTTTGAGAGTCGATATCTCATTCACCACACTCCATTTTAGACATACCAATCATTAATTATATATACTTAAATATATAATTATATGTGTCCAAAAATTTTCCAACATCTACTTCATTTCACTTAGGTTTTTTAAACCCCTTCCTAATGTTTATATATATGATGACAAAGTTGAAACGTTTATTTTTACAGTTTCGGTTTTAGTTAGAGACGTCTAATAGGTCTGCATTTGAATAAGTCAAGTAGTAAGCATAGTTCGTACGATGCAATCTCTTAACGTTTCCTTTACTTGTAGCATATGTAAATTGTTGTGATGCTAAAATCTGTACATGCACACCAAAACAATCTAGCCTTTATTAGGAAAAGAATTACATATATTGTTAAAAACAAATTAATGGTTTCAGTTAAGCACTTGTCTACAACATTAATAACGATATCTAATTCCGCCAAATGTTAGGTATACGGAGGTGAGATGTAGACAATCATACATATATGATATATCCGGGAGTAAAGAGATTAATAATCTAATGTAAAATGTTTTATATCTAGTTAAGATATGATTATGCTAATGATGGCGTTTAAAGTCGTTAAGAGATAATGTTTACTTACTAAATGAATGTGTTTGGTTGATTTGTTTTAAAGGAACATTGAATTTTCTTATATGGAAAAAAGAATTATAACTGGATGATGTTGGTCATTTATATTAAATGAGAATAAAATCTCATTATATATTTTCGTATAAATCTCTCAAAGAGAACCATGATTAGTAAAACCGAAAAAACAAAAAATAAAATAAAATAATACATAGTTATTAAATTTTCATTTCAAATCCATTTTTATTGTACGTAATTAATGAATAAAAATAGCTATCTATGTTATTGTTTTTCTTATTGATTATGACCCATATATAGCAAACATACATAGATATTATGTACATATTTTAATTTGTTGTGTATAATATTAATGAGGTATTTGTGTTTTGAAGGTTGATAGGCATTTCCTGTGTCGTATTGTGGGATAATCACTTTATAAAATAGCTGTATTTTTGTTTTATATGTTGATTATGACGTCGGAGAAGATATAGTCCTTTTTTATATTTTTGATAAAAAATCAAGTATCATACAACCAATTACAAATTGACAACACCATTAATCATTAGTTTCGCCATATTTAATAACCTTGATGTGTGACATATGAAAACTATGTTCTAAAGTATACATACATGTTTCCATGTAATCAATTACAAAATAATTTATACTCCGTAGTAATTTAAAAAGATATAAAAGGTGTAATGCACTAAAATTTCTAAAATGGACATAAACTACCATCATTTCCTATTTTATTTTATATTTTTATTCTTTAGTGACTTAGAGCATCCTAATGGTTAAGTCATTACAATGACTTATTAGAATTACCATGTAGACTTTTCAGTCAACATTTATAAAAGCTATCAAAAAAACTTTTGCTCAAATGCATGTAAATGTAGAAAAAGCTTTTTATGTGTCTTAAGAATGACTTATGAAAGAAAAAGTTTTTGAAGCAAAAGCTTTTTGCTAGAAGATCATTTATCTTGTAATGACCTAGACAAAAGGTAAAAAGTTTTGTAAAAAACTCTCATTGGAGATGCCATTAGGTTGGCAATTTTTGACCGACCCAAAATTTAACTTGACACTGACACGAAAAATAAATATATTAGGGTTAAAGTTAACAAGTTTCAGTTTTAATCCACTTAGTGACCTGTTTATTAAGCGGGGTATGTTCAGATTGATAATAATTTGAATGGTCAACAGGTCAATCTAATTAGTTTATTGAAACATATTTAAAAATAGATATATTTATCTTTTAATAGTTTATAGATTTTTTTTAACAGCTTTATTAGTTTATAGATCATTTGAAAAATAGATATATAATTTAGTATGTTTTGCATACACATTTAAAATGTCAATATGTTTGACTCGTTTGACCAATTAAACCACTAACTTTTTTTATTAAACGGGCTATATGAGTCATTTCATGTTAAAAGTAAACATATTAGTACTGAGATTATCTGACCCATTTATAAACATTTCAATTTCGGATTAAATGTTTCTGACCCATATATAAAACCTGATACGTAAACCCGAACCCGAACCCAAACCTCACTTAACTACCACTCTTATCATTTCACATGCTCTTTAACTTTCAAGTTTTTTTAACGACAAGTTATTAAGTTAGTGGTTTGAGCTTAGATAGTGACATCTACAAGTGGCAGTATGTCTTTCCTCGAACCCTCCACATATGGGGAATAAACCCCACCACCTTTTAATCTCCAAGTTTTGCCTCCAATAAGTCTTGAACCCAAGATCTCTTGAGGGAAAATCTCAAGGCTATCCTTGGTGGCCAATTGATTAGACCAATTGGTTAATCAAGTTAACAGTGATTTCCCATTAGTTGGACAAGGTCAAATATAGAGATTCCAAGGCTGCTCAAATTTAGATGCCATTCAAAACGATCTTCTAATTATACTAATAATTAAACACTTTTAATCAATATAATTAGCGTGTTGGTAGGGTCAAACAATTAACTAAGTCTTGCTTACATCATATTCCGTATACTAAAAAGTACATCTTCATTGTTTCTTTACTTCATAAACCAATGCATACTTATATCAAATCCCATTTCTTAATCTCAAATTAACAAAGAGATTAGTGTTACTTATCACCATTCTTGACTCGGTTGGAGCCAACGAGCTTGCGGTTAGCCACTAACTGTTAGAGCATGGACCGACTGGTTAAACCCGATGTCAAGGAATTGAACATGGTGTTCACTAGAAACCAAAAGTGTTCTACAACTTTTGAGTTAACCAATTTGATGCACACCATGCCCGTTGCGGTTTTTCTCGATACAACAAACCCGTTTCTACTATCTTTCACCCACCCGTTTTCGGTTATCCTCCCTTTAGGTAGTGCATCTTTTACTCTTTCATCTCAACCGTCGGATCAGCCGCCACTCTCTGCCCCTGCCGCCAATGTTCTAGTCCGGTCATCGGTGTTAATCACCGGAAAAACCGATCAAGAAAGTCTCCGGTCCGTGTTTTCCAAATCGGGGCCGCGTATTTTTAAAGACGCCACAATCCCGGTCTCGTTTGTGGGCCCCCATGTTGTTGATTTCCTCCTCTCAAACCGCCATTCCAAAACCATCGATATCTCATTTATTTTAACAAAATCCGTTCCATTTTGCGACAAGTCAAACCTTAATTTGTTGCTAAAATCTGCACTTATGTACGGGAACTCGTATTTTGTTACATTTCTTATAGAAAACGGCGCGGACCTAAAAAACCGTGATGTGAACGGCAAATCTGTGATGTCGTGGGCTATCGGGACAGGAAATGTGGATATGGTTCGAGTAATAGTCGAGTCAAGTTTTACGGTTGACCATTCAGTTGACCGGTTTTTACACGATGCGGCTTCTATAAACACGGTTGATATAATGGAACTATTGTGTATGAGTTATTTAGATCTAGATGTAAACTTGGTTGATTCTCGAGGTCAAACCGCGCTACATATAGCCGCAAACCATGGTCAAATTGAAGTCGTTCAATTTCTAGTTACATTAGGGAGTGACCCGAATGTTGTGGATGGCAATGGGTGGACCCCACTTCATTACGCGTCTAGCGAAGGGCACGCAAGTGTTGTCGAGTTTTTGTTAAACTCGTGTAGTTATGTGAAGTATGCATTGACTAAAGAGGGAAAAACCGCGATTTCTCTTGCGTATGAAAACGAACATACGGATTTATACGATATGTTGTATTTGGGAGACGTTTTGTGTAAAACCGCAACAGTTGGTGATGTTAACGGGCTGAAAAAATGCTTAGCGGAAGGTGGGAATGTGAACGGGAAAGACCAAAACGGGTGGACCGCTTTACATAGAGCAGCTTTTAAGGGTCGGGTTGAAATCGTTAAAGTTTTGTTAGATAATGGGGCCCGAGTTGATCTAATGGATGACACCGGGTGCACGGCTCTGCATCGAGCTGTCGATGCGGGCCATGCTGAGGTGGCAATGTTGTTAGTTGCTCGAGGAGCTAGAGCTAGCACGAAATCACTAATTGATCATATGGTTTGTGATTTAAAGTGTGTTAAGAATCGTTGTTCCATTGTTGATCCTCTTTGCTAATTTAAGATTGTGGATTTTAGGATTCGTATATTGTATGTTAGCTGTAGCAAATAATTTGGTTTTATTCAAAAAAGAAAAAGAAAAGAAAGAAATGACAATGACAACTTTATGGCCAAGATGTTCGAAAATGCATAAAAAATTGTGGGTTATTTAATAACCATCTAATGTATTAATGGAAATTCCTTTCATTATTGAAAATATAAATTATATTGATTATCATCGGAGCAATGTTTTTCTAACAAAAACAGAAGCCCAAACTGCATATTAACGTTGGAGAATTCTTGTTAAGCTTTAAAATGCATATTAATGTTGTGTAATTCTAAACAAAATATTTTTATAGTTGCAGGATTTCGACCCAATGTAGATATTACATCGGTTAGATTTTTTAAAAAATTAAGGAATTAAGATAAAACCTAAATGAGATAAATTTTCGCTTAGCAAAAGGAAAACAATGTGAGTTAAGTATACAATTAACTTGCATATGCATCTAGATTCTTGTCGGAGTTCAGATTCAATTTAGCAAAATAAAAACGATCTTTAATCATGATTATCTACACTTACAAATCAAAAACTTTGGAATCATTCCTTTACGTATGGATGATAAATTCACGTATTATCTAATTAAAAGGATATTTTATATTTTTCCTAGGCTTGGTACGAAGAAATTAAAATAAATCACACTTTTTAAAACATAATCAATCTAGATGTTTGATGACATCTCATATGTTTACGTACAACATATACATTTTAAATATTACATGACCGTATAAGCAACGTGGATGTAAAAGTCATAATATACAAATTTATGAAAACATTTTTTGTTTGCTAAATTCTTCTAATAATGTTTATATCATAACGACCAACAAATTGAAAATTTGAAGCTTCAACTGTCTAGTAAAAATCAGGGTTCTAAAAAACGCGCCATGGCGGCGCCTGAGGCGCGACTCCGCCGTTACGAAACAGTCCATGGCGGCAGTATAAGGCGTGGCGAAAAAAAAACACGATAAGGCGGTGTAAGGCGCGGCGCGCCTTATAACGAGTTTTTTTAAAAAATTCTTGTAAAATTTTGAATTTTTTATGAAAAAATGAATTTTTTTGAAAAAAATGATGGCATATAATTATAAATTTAGATTTAACATTTTTATTATAAACTTCACATATGAAAATCATGTAAATTAATAGGGATATAATTGTTTTTGAATTTGATATACATATATATAAAAAATATATTAAAAAATTTGCCGCCTTAAGTCCCGCCTTGAAAAACGTCATGGCTCGCCACGACTCGCCATGCTCAAGGCTTGATGGTGCCGCCACGCCGCGCCTTGCGTCTTTTAGAACCTTGGTAAAAATATCAAAATTTTAGTTTGACGAATATAAAAGAATATAATTTTATTACACGATATTTTTAGGTAGATGATAATGATTTCTAGTAATTTTTGTTATTCATTTGATAATTACAAGTGTTTGAAATTAGAAAAAAGGTATCAGTGGATTACATGTTAATTATTTTATGTATGATAATTGAAGTGGAAAATTTTAATAAGAAAAAAAAATACAAATTTTCATATTTTTAATTAAGACAATTATTCTATTTTTTGTTTGTTTTCACTTTTTTAGTTAATCACTTTCCAGATTGTAACTTGAGGGATTAAGCAGGAAAGTACTCCATCCAGATACAACCTTTGTTTGGTCTTTGCTGGCCCCACTAACTCCCATGCTTAATCCCCAAATTTTGATGCATTCAATTTCAATTCAAAATCACCACAAAAATTCAAAAGTCTCGCTTTCAATCGTCAACTTTTTGTACGAGCAATTGAAGTTCTGTAGTGATTCAGATTAAAAAATTCGAAATCTCCGGCGAAGTCCGCCGCCGTTCACCGTCATAACACGGAGGTCGATTATGCTCGAATTGTTCAATTGATCTGCAATTAGCCAATTACTGATTGAGTTTGAGATTCGTTGTTATTTCAAGTGAATTTGGGAGCTTAGGGTTGGATGAATTCAACATTCAAAAGTCTCGATTTCAATAGTCAAATTCTTACGTCTATAATCTGTACTACTGTTAATTATCAACTATTTGTCGATTATGCTCGAATCGTTCAGTTGATCTGCAATTACTGATTGAGAATTCGAGTTTCGTTGTTAATTGAAGTGAATTTGAGATCAATTTGGGGGTTTAGGGTTTGAATGGGTTCAAAACCTTGGTTACAACCTGCTCCATCGTATCATCCGTTGGAGACATATTGGGATACAGAAGATGATGCTCCTGGCCCTAGGTGTGCTCACACTCTAACAGCCGTCGCACCAACGAAAGCTCACGGCCCTCGGTTGATTTTATTCGGTGGCGCAACCGCCATCGAAGGTGGCGCGTCATCTCCAGTTCCCGGCATACGTAATTCTCAAATCTGACTTACTTTCTACACAATTTGTTGCTAATATAGCTGCAATTTACTAATTTAGTGATTTGCTTATTTAATTTCGCTATTTTAGGGTTAGCTGGTGTGACAAATTCTGTTCATTCATACGATGTTCTCACCAGGAAATGGACTAGGTAATTAACTAATTATATTTATAATTCATAAGCTGTTAATGTATCAAGCTTCCTTAATTTGATTAGAAATCAAATGCTACTTGTGAAAAAAAAATTAATTTTTTTTGCAGAATTCGACCAGCTGGTGAACCACCTTCACCTAGGGCTGCTCATGCTGCTGCTGCTGTTGGAACTATGGTTGTATTTCAGGTAATTTTGAACAAATTACTAGTTTTTTTTTTAAAATAAATTGGTTAGTGAATTAGTTCTTATATTGGTTTGTGATAAATTGATGTTGGATTATTAGGGTGGCATAGGCCCTGCTGGACATTCAACCGATGATCTTTACGTGCTTGATATGAGTAATGATAAATATAAATGGCATCGGTAATTTTTTTTTTGGTTAAAGTTTGACTTATGAATTATGATATATCACTTTAATTATTACTATTTTTTCCAAGTGTTTGACTTTTTATTTTGTTTCTGGAGCACAGACTTGTTGTTCAAGGACAGGGCCCGGGCCCACGATATGGTCATGTAATGGATTTGGTTGCTCAACGATACCTTGTTACTGTTAGTGGCAATGATGGTGAGTGTTTTTTTTTTTTAATTTTATTGCTCAACATATTATTAGTTTAATTATTTCGACTTTAGTGTTATTTAGGGTTAATTAGTAATATATGCTATGTTGGTATTTCATTAATTAAAATAAGCCATAATAGGGTTTGTTTGATTAATTAGGTAATGTTACTTTTTCCGTATCGAAAGAACTATACGAAGAACTATGCTTCTTCTGTATTCGTGTGTAATTCCTTTTTTATTAATAAAATATCATACCGTAAATACTTCTACCATTAATTCATCAGTGAAAAATATACTTTCAGTGTGTTGATATTTCGAATTTTTAACCAGATTATATATATTTTTCTTTATTGCTAGCATTAATTAATTGATACATATTTGTTTTTCTAGGTAAAAGAGTATTATCAGATGCTTGGGCTTTGGATACTGCCCAAAAACCATATGCATGGCAAAAACTGGATCCAGAAGGTGATAAACCTTCTGCCAGAATGTAAGTACAATCTTTTAATTTTAATATTAAGTTCATAATTAGGAATTTTGAGTTTGGAAAGCAGATTCTAGTTTAGTTATTTTACCTTTGCTAGACTTCTAATTTTATAATATATAGCAACATTTTTAAAATCGATCAGCCTTATCTGGTTTGTTGACCACCTTCAAGCTATTAGTTGGTCTCGGTGGTGATTAATCGGTTTCTAGGCGGGTGCCCTAAATTATAAAGGTTTTTTTTTTAAACAAAAATTAGCGATGCTGACAGATTTTGACCGAATTTACTGACATTCACCGATTTTGACCGATGTTGACTATTTTGACCAGGTCCGATTAATTTCATCGATTATGTAATTTTCTATGATATTTCAATTCCAGGTATGCAACAGCTAGTGCCCGTTCGGATGGTATGTTTTTGCTTTGTGGTGGAAGAGATACCTCTGGCACGGTAAATAATATAATTATTCTTTAGGTTTTAAGCTACTTTTTGTTTATTTTAAGAAAGTCCTTAATATTTAATTATTTATTACTATACAAGTACCCAACATAAATAAATTGGAAATGTACAAAACACGAAAGTAAAGTAGTAAACAAATTTTCGGTTTACTTCAAGAGACTGTAAGATCTCCTAATGACGTTTAATAAACCCTAATTATATCGTAATTCTAGCATAATGAAATTGTATTATTCCTAACCTTACTTGTGTATATAGAATTATAGACTAAAGATTTGGGTAATGTTAGTGGTTAAAATAAAGAAAATAAAATATTTTATTAGTTATTGGTTTTTTTAAAATATAATTTTAGTGATATTTTTGGTTATGCAGCCTTTAGCAGATGCTTATGGACTGCTGATGCATAGAAATGGGCAGTGGGAATGGACTCTTGCACCTGGTGTTGCCCCTTCATCAAGGTACCAACATGCATCGGTAAGTATTCATTTTTTTCTCAAAACACACACTGTAGTTGTGTGTGTGTGCATAATTCTTTTTAATTATTATTTTATTTAGTTTTAAATTGTCAAAACAAGAATTTCTGCTAAACGTATTGAAAGTCACCAAGAATTTATTTTTGATTCACAGTGCATACAAACTCCTAAATTGTTTTATTTTAAGATGTGAATTATTATTATACGCATCACCTATTTGTAAAAAAATAAATAATGGAAAAATAAGGTGTTTGTATGAAGGATAAATAGACCAAAATGCCCTCATGTGCCAAGTAGGCGACTTAACGGGATAATTTAGACGGAGTTGAATGGAAGGACAAAAATAGAGAAAATTAAAAAGTACTAGGACAAAAAAATGAAAAAAAAAAAGTATAGGGACAAAATCGTAGAATTCGAAGGACCATAGGGACAATTTTTGTAATTTACTCTAAAAAGTAAAATTGACACTTATGAATTCATCTGCTGGTCAAACAGGTTTTTGTTGGAGCCCGTTTGCATGTAACAGGAGGTGTGGTCAGAGGAGGTCGGGCAGTAGACGGTGAAGCTGCTGTTGCAGGTTAATTAATTAAAATTTTATTAAAATTTAACTTTTTTTAGTATTATTGTTTATCAAAAAAGGATTAAAATATATATATTTTTAAAATGTGAAATTACAGTTTTGGACACTGCTGCTGGAGTTTGGTTAGATAGACATGGTTTAGTAACTGCTCCTCGCAGTAACAAAACAGAGGATCCTTCTTTGGAACTTATGCGCCGGTGTAGACATGCTGCTGCTTCTGTTGGTGTTCGCTTGTATACTTATGGTGGTCTTAGGGGAGGTAATGGTATTTTAGTAATTTTACATCACTCATATATATATATTTTACTCATTTTTATATGCGTTATGGTAAATTGCATGAAAAGGTACCCAACTTTCTGAAAATTTAAATTTGAGCCACTCAAGTTTTTTATTTTCAGAATTAAATTTCCGACCAAAGTGCGTATAGTTTACCATTTTTGGAATGTTTTGGGTCCCCATATTGGCTATAAAAAACTTTAATATCTTTGAAAGATAATAAGACGTCCTTTTTTTATAGAAAAAACTTTAGTACCTCAATTGCGAGAAAAAAAAATTAAGTACCTTAAATTGAAATATCCAGAAAATTAGATACTTTTTGATGTTGTGAAACTGATTATTTAATGTTGTTATAATCATGCTTTAAATAATCAGTTTCATACCAACTGCAGTAGAATTTGATTTTGATATTAGTGTTAGTTAAGTTTTTGTAATCAAATTGGTATTCTGGTTAAGATTAGATTATGTGTTAGATAGTTTCTCATATTTGCTTTGATAGTCTGAATATTGACAACTTTCTTATTTTTTTTAAAAAGTTGAATGGTTACATTTTGAGTAAATTACAAGGACAGTCCCTGAGGTTTATACCAAGTTTCACCTATGGTCCTTTACTTTAAATAATTACACCGATAGTCCTTTTTTTGGAACCTTTTGCACCTTCAGTCATTTGGCCTAACGTTCGTTAAATTTTTCTGTTAAAATATTTAACAGAGGTTAGGCTAAAGGACTGTCATTGTAATAAGTTTCGAAAAAAGGACTACCAATGTAATTTTGTAAAGAAAAGGACCATACATGATGAAATGTATTGTAAACCTCAGGGACCATTTTTGTAATTTACTCGTTATATATATTTAAAATAAATGTGACTTATTTATCTCTTATTTAATTTTTAACCTTATTTGAGAGACTCATGTTCCTATTTTACGAAGCTTATCTTCTTTTCACGAAAAGTATTCTTTTTTGTCGTTTTTTTTATTTCTTTAAATAATCAGAAATTGACAAACATCTGAAGCAACTTTAAACAACAAAAGCACAGTCAAACACTACTTTATTCACCTGATTATTTAATGTTGCATAATTACTTTAAAAAGCATTTCAAGATTTTAATTTATATCACAAAAGGCATGCAATTTTGCATCTTCTGTGCTTGAAATATTTTGTATCGATTTTATTTCACTCATTCAGATTGAAAGACTAATAATATTATTCGTTTTGTGTGGTTTTGCAGAGGTATTGTTAGGTGATTTTCTTATTGCAGAAAATTCACCTTTTCAGTCTGATGTTAATACTCCTGTATTAACATCTGAACGGGCCTCCAATATGTCTAGTCCTAGGGCTAATGATTTGAGCCCGTTTGATCCCATTTCTTCAGATGACAGGCACCAGAGTCCTTCATCTGGAGGCTTAAGGTCAGAATATATGTTTTTTATTATTCTTTTGTACAAGTACTTGCTCTATTTGCATCTAAATCTATAGGTGCCAATTTTCAACCTGTTAACCTACAAATGGGTCAACCCGTTAACCTATAAATGGGTCGATTTGGGATCAAGCGGTTTGAAAGTCGCTGAACATTTGATATTGAATACATGCTCCTAATTCTTATTATCCAAAAATGTAGACTATGTATAATATCAAGATTAGTTATTAAGAAAATTAAAAAGGTCAAATGTCATAAAATGGCAATATATTTTATAAAGTGGATGATTTTTACACCACATATTTTCATCTATATACCACAATAACTTCTTTATGTGTTTGTACAGTCTGCAGTAACACTTGTACATTGTGGTAAATGTATAAAAAAATGTGGTACATAAATTACTTCCCATTTTATAAGGTGCTCTGTTTTGCTAATTATGCCTTTTTATGGCCCGTTTTGGTGATCACAAGGTTTATCCGGACATTTTGGTAACTAAAGTTTCTCCCAATATAAAAATATATATTAACAAAACATGAAAAATAGATGAAAAGGTAATTATAAGAATTATTTATTAACAAAATATAAAAAAAAGGTGTTTGCAGGTCAACCAATTCTGACCCGTTACGGAACCCATATTTCACTTGTTCTTTTTTCCCTCAATTATGGGACTCATTTAAAGAAAATACAATTTAATGTTTGGCAGCATGGACAAGGAATCCATGGACAGATTAGTTGAAGCTTCAGCTGCAGAAGCAGAAGCTGCAAATGCTGTTTGGCAAGCAGCACAAGCTGCAAATCCTGAAGACAATTCTGTAACTGATGAAAACTCACAAGCAGTTGCAGCAGATAGTAATTCTGAGGGTAGTGATGGAGAAGCAGATGTGAAACTTCACCCTAGAGCTGTATGTTTCTTTTCTCTTTTTTTTTTTTAATTTATTTTCAAAATATATTGTTTTTTTCTAATAAATATTTTGTAGTGTAGTAAAAGTTGATGTTTGATATAATATAATATAATGCAGGTCGTGGTTGCTAAAGAGACAGTAGGTAACCTTGGTGGATTAGTAAGACAGTTATCTTTGGACCAATTTGAAAATGAAAGTAGACGAATGATTCCTATACAAACTGACATGCCATATTCTGCTAAAAAATTCACAAGACAAAAGTCACCACAAGGCTTGCATAAAAAGGTAAACTTCATTAATTACAGTTATTTATTATTTATTTTTTTAGGTGGTTATTTTTTTTATTATAGTGGTGAAAATAAGAAAATAATAGTTTTAGAATTTTATGTATTTTCAGGTGATATCTAATTTATTGAGGCCTCGAAACTGGAAACCACCTGCAAACAGGAGGTTTTTTCTTGATTCTTATGAAGTGGGAGAGCTTTGTTATGCTGCTGAACAAATATTTTTGCATGAACCAACTGTTCTTCAGTTAAAAGCTCCCATTAAAGTTTTTGGTGATTTACATGGTCAATTTGGTGATTTAATGCGTTTGTTTGATGAATATGGATACCCTTCTACCGCTGGAGATATAACGTATGTTTTTTAATTATTTGTTGCATTATTTTTCAATTACTTTTCATTTTTATTTTTAAATAAAATCATTGTGTTCGTAAAAGAATGTGTCGAAATTGCCACATTTAGTTCTTTCCTTTCCCTACTTCACAAGATTAAGGCCTTGTTCTACTAGTTAATTTAAAGTCAACAAGGTCAATGCTTAATTATAAATCCATATAGCACCACTTGAGGGTTAATGCTCTAGTAATTAACGACCTTTTTAATCTTTGCTGGATTACAGGTATATTGACTATTTATTTCTTGGAGATTATGTTGACCGAGGTCAACATAGTTTGGAGACAATCACTCTACTCCTTGCTTTAAAGGTATAGTTTTATCTCAAATTCTGACATCATGCTGATCTGATGTGATATTAAAGCTTCACTTTATTTTTCTTTTTAAAAAAATTATAATTATAATTTTTGGTTTTTTTCAGATTCAGTATCCCGAGAATGTTCACTTGATACGTGGGAATCATGAAGCTGCTGATATAAATGCGTTATTTGGTTTCCGTCTTGAATGCATTGAAAGAATGGTACGCATGGATACATAATTATTTATTATTTTTCAAATTTATTATTTATAAAAAATGGTAATTTCGACACATTACCTATAAATAGGGTCAATTTGGGTTGTGTTTCAATTCAATGGATAAAAATTAAACCTCTTAAATCATGTTAATTATATTTGCAACACTAGTTATTATATAAAAATTATTATTTTTTAATTATGTTTTTTTTCCAGGGAGAAAATGATGGAATTTGGGCATGGACAAGGTTCAATCAGTTATTTAACCACCTTCCACTTGCAGCAATGATTGAGAAAAAGATTATTTGTATGCATGGAGGAATAGGGAGATCAATACATTTAGTTGAACAAATTGAGAAAATTGAAAGACCAATAACCATGGATGCTGGATCCCTTGTTTTAATGGATTTACTATGGTAATTTATTAAAATAAAATTATTTTTATATTTTTTTGGTCGATGTTTTTGTTACATATTTTTAATTAAATTTTTTTTTGGCAGGTCTGACCCCACAGAAAATGACAGTGTGGAAGGTTTGAGACCAAATGCTAGGGGACCTGGTTTAGTCACTTTTGGGGTATGCATGCAGTTTATATATATATATATATACATATACATATATATATATATACACACACACTACTGATTTTATAATTGTGGTTGCAGCCTGACAGGGTGTCAGACTTTTGTAAAAAGAACAAACTGCAGCTGATAATAAGAGCCCATGAATGTGTAATGGATGGGTTTGAAAGATTTGCTCAAGGACAACTGATTACCCTTTTTTCTGCAACCAACTATTGTGGTAACATTTTATGGCCCATTTGAAAAATATTTTCTACAAAAAATGATGTTATAAAAAAAGATAAATTTATAAAAAAAAATGTTAAATTTATGTACAAAAATGTTAGATTTATATATAAATGATAAATACTACATAAATGTTATTGAGTTAAAAAGTTTTTAATTTATGTCATAAGTTTTGTTTTATTTTGGTTATTAACAATTAATTTTACAAAAAAAATGTTGATATCAAATAGGATTAATTTTTATAAATAACATGTTAGATTTATGTGCAAAAAAGTTAGATTTATATATAATGATCAATGTTGTGTAATAATAACTGATTAAAAAAGTTTCTTTGACTATCTTTTGAGTTTTATGACCCAATAATTTACATAAACTTTTTTGTAAATCTTGTTATAAAAAATTTGGTGAATTGTGTTTTTAGGGACTGCGAATAATGCTGGTGCAATATTAGTGATTGGTAGAGGATTAATGATTGTTCCAAAATTAATCCATCCAATTCCACCTCCACTTTTATCACCAGAAACTTCTCCAGAACGTATTCAAGATGACACCTGGATGCAGGTAACAACCTTTTAATATTAAATTTATTAAAATTTATTTTAATTTTGAATTTATGGTTTTAATATTGAATTGTTTATAGGAGCTTAATATTCAAAGACCACCTACTCCAACAAGGGGCCGTCCACAAGATCACGATAGGAACTCACTCGCATACATCTGAAATAATCAGCAATTTTTTGGGAAAATTTACAAATGAAGAAGAAATTGTTTTTATTTTTATAGATTTAAGAATTATTATTAAAAAGTGTTTGTAGTGTGCACATAGCTTTATTTATAAGGGGGTTTGTTTGTTATTTGGTTTAGTGCAGAATGACATTGATGTATGTAATTTTATTAAGTGATGGTGCTAACAATAAGGGAAGCTACTCTATCTTTCTTTCACAACATTTTGCAATTTATTACCAGACTCATCTTAGTTTTTTGGTGTATTTTTGTGTATCATGGTTGAATATACATACGGTTGCAAATGAGTCGAGTTTTTATCCAGCTTTTATCGAGTTCGTCACTAAACCCAAACGATGAGTTCAAAAAGTTTAACTTTGTTGGTTGGGCTTAAGTTCTTATTGGGCTTTTTTAACCTTTATATATGTACACTAAATTATTGACCGGCTATAATGCGGTCCCTTTTTAGCAGTAGCAAAATATATAAATAAAAGAAAAATGAAAGATACCTAAACCCAATTTTTCCCACTATGTACACCTATAAAGTTATAAATTTCAATAATATATACATACAATATATTTAAAAATGAAAATTTATTAATATTCTTCAAGTATTGATAACCATTTTAACTTTTGTGTGATGTCGAGTCAACCTGTTTACTTAAATATGTCAAAACCACTAACCTAAACCCACAAAATTCCATGTCTAGTTCGGGTTGGGTTGTGTCATGCCTGATTTTGCCAGATATATATTTAAGGATTGTATGAAGTAAAAGAAAGATAAGAATAATACAGCCAATAAAGGATGTAAGAGAAACATAAATTTCAACAGAACAAATGTTAGTAAAGTAATTAGGTGTAAATGTGGATAAGATTAACAACAATTTCTACACTAATTAACCATCTCATTACATAAACAAACCTCATATGATTTAACTCCAAATTTGACAGTTCACTAGTTGTCTACCCCTGTAAAAAATAAACATATTATCAAAAACTATACAAATAAGTTGTTGTCTAGTGAACCAGCTATAATGTAAATTAAATGCACCTGATGTTCTTGATGCAGCCAAATTAACTGTGGAATGTGCAGATTCACCCCTCGATGTTTGTCGTTTACTTTCGTTTAATGACGGTTTTAGTCCTCTGAGTTTACCAGATGCTCGGATTGAGTGAATAAGTGGGATTTCTTCATCTTCATCTTCATCCATTGGATCATTTTCATCATCATTTATTGAATCCTCATCATCACTTGAATTCTTTTCATCAAATAATTTTTTTCCTTCCGTTATTGGTTTTTTACGAGGTCGCCCCCGGCGTCTAACTGATGTGCCTTCTCTCTCATCTAAAATTGTTACAAATACTTATTGGTTAATTAAAAAATAATAAATATATAAACCTGGAAATCACTGGAAAATGTAGGATGAAATATGTCACCCAAAATACTTGACTAAATTTATGTTATTAATTATAACTAATGTGTATTTCTTAATAACAATTTTATAGGTTTCAACTAGAATTATTTTTTAACAGTAAAAATCTTTTTTTTTTTTTAATAAACTGGTTTAAAAGGCTTCATACACTAAAAATACATTAAAAAGTCGTAATTTGCTTTTCAATATTATAACAAAATTTCAGAAAATTGACACTTATATATATAATGAATCATCAATCAAAAGCACTAAAGAAATTAGACACAAACGAACCTTCATTTTTCAAAGATTTCTCGCGTAGGTTTTCTACAAATGTCAAATACGGACGCCATCCACTTGGATCTTCATCTGTGTTTACATTCATTGTTCGATCTTGAAGATTTTTTAAGCTGCACACAAAATATATTAATATATTTTCTAGTCAAATGCACAATAATTCCTGCACTAATTAACTAAAATCAAATTAGAAAAAAATAAAATAAATAAAGAGTAAGAGACTTACATTTCAAGATTATCAGCCTTAAGAAGTTTCGATGCAAAATTTATAACAGCACATGTCAAAAAAGACAACTTCCTTGGAGCATCCATGAAAGCATAATCAATTCCATCTTTCACAAATTTTAAAATAACTGTATTATATTTAGTTCGTGCAGCAATTCCAGCAAAGAAACCAGAAAGCCGATTAGACAAATCTTTACATTCCTTAAGTCTTTTGGCAGTTAATGATTCATCAGTGGAAGTTGAAACTGCTACCAAGTAACGTACATGAGCCTATAAAAAATTAAAGAAATAATTATTTAGGATTAATTATAAAAACCTAGAAACAAAAATATAGAATATGCTTGAAATAATCAATGTTAAATACTAATGTCTAGGAACTAGTAGAAGGAACGGATCAGATCAGGTTGACCCGAAACACTTTTTTCCAGAACTTTTTTTTTAGTTTTGTTAACAATTAGAGTGAATATGGTTACCAGAACAATTCTATTTCATATTAAAATTGAACTTTTTGAATTAGAAGGTTTTATGCATTAGTAATACATTTTGGGAAACTTTTAACCCATTTCCCTTTTTAACTAATTTTACCCATTTGACCCGTTAGAGATAGAACATAACCCAAATCAATACATTCACACGTATTTAAAAAAGTATTTGAACCAGAAAAAAAAGTTAATAAAAAGTTGAAAATATAAATATTATAAAAGAAACATCATAAAGAATGCTAAAATACTAAAAAAAAAATTTTTTTTACCTGTTTTAAAGCCTCGAGAAATATATCAGAGACATTATCGTCCTTTTTCCTAATGCAAACAATTAGATATTTAACTACCTCAGCCACACTTGCCCCATGCATCACATAATGAGAAATTATATCTGGAGCAAGATATTCCTGCATTTTTCATCAAAATTAAATAAAATAATTAAAAGCTTAAAAACATAAATATGTAGTGAAAAAGATAATATAATACATAGTGAGGCTAATATATAAATGTATGGATTTTTCTCTGTTAATTAAAGGTGGCAATTTTAGACCCATTTATTTATGAATGGATTTGTCGGTTTTGATTATGTATTATCTCTAACATGTAATCACATTCGACCTCTAATGGTTATTTTCAGGAAATTAAATATTGTTTATAAATAATACTACATATTTGGCCACCTCAAGTCCTCAACATTAAAAATATATGAGAAAAATACACAAATGGTCATTTACTTCAAAAATTACACCGACAGTCCTTATTTCTGAAACCTTTTGCACCGGCGATCCTTTATACATTAAATATTTCTGTTAACTCCCCCCATGTGCAATGCACATGAGGGTACATTACCATGTGGTTTGATTATTAATAAAACAGGAAAAATGACCAAAGTACCCTCGTGTGCAATTCACGTGACTGTTAACTGGAAAATTTGACAGAAAATGGACGGAGGGACTGTCCGAGAACAGCATGTAGAAGGTCAAGGACCATCCGTGTAATAATAAGAAAAGAGGGACCATTTTTGTAATTTACTCATTAAAAAAATGATAACCTTAGGAACAGCTCCATTTGCAACTAATTTAGCAGCAGCAATCATAACAGCATCTCGATTTGTTTCTTCTATATATTCTTTGTTACCATCTTCATCTTCAGTTTCATCTGCAAATTGTTTTTAAGAATCAGTTTGTAGACCACAAATGGAAACATAATTACTAAAATATTACAACCTGTTTAACTGAATATGGATCATTTCTTGTTATATTTTAATTCTAACTGTTCAAATGTAAAAAACAGTTAAAAATTGGATAGTGTTTCAATGATACAGTGTTTGTTATCATATTTTAATACAACAATTCATAAAATTCAAATAATGATGTTTATTAATATTAAGCTAAAAAATGGGTGGACCAAGGAAGTTGGATAACAACAAAACAAAAAAAAGCCCTTTTTATATGGGCCGGGTCGACCCGGAACTCCTTTTTTTCCGAATTTACTGAATTTTCTGTAATATCTAGCGACTCAAAATATGATTTAAGAAAAGAATTATTTCAATCATAATATAACTTTTTGAATAAAAAAAGTATTAAGAGATTTTATGCGTTAAAAAATATCCAAGAATTATAATTTTCTTACCTGAAATATCAAGCTGTTGTTCACAAAGCTTCCAGAACTTTCTAAGAGTAGAAACATCAGGAGTGTATGCTAATCTTTCCAGCTTTGTTGAAGCAAAATTTGACTTTCTAAACAAGACCCATAGTTCTGCAAGTATTACACACACCTTGCAAAAATAAAAACAAAAACTATTATTTTAGTACACCAAAATTGCTACAAAACGGTTCAAAAAGGCAGTCTCGTAAAAATAGGTCTTGGCATAATCGGACATGGTCAACATCGGTCAAAATCGGTGAATATCTGTCAATGTCGGTCAACATTGACTAAATACCGCTGACCGATTTTTACAACCTTGCAAAAAGGTAGTAAATTACAGTCAAAATTCAAAGATTTCTCACCCGAGTTGCAAACGGGTTTCCAGAATTGCCCTTTCTTTGTGCTTCCGGAAGAATTTGTAGAAAATAATTGAATTCATTAAATAATGCGTCGCGTTTGGATATAAGAGAAGATACCGATGATTCAGAGATAGTTTTGTTGTTTGTAATTGAGTATAAACACCATTGAATGTGTAAATGCATGTTGAGAAGAAGAAAACCAACTACCTACAGTTAGAAAATAAAGTATAAAAAAACATGGAAATATTTAGGAATGTTAAAAAATAAGAAAACAAAAAAACTGACCTCATCATCTATGTTTCGGAAATTTTTTATAATCATGATGATGTCATCATACAAACTTTCAATTGGTACAGCTCTTTTCAGTTGCAACTCGTATAATCTTTTCATATTTACAAGAAGTAAGTACTCATCATCTCCATCCTACAAGAAGAATTCATGTCATGTCAATTTATACTTCCTCCGATTCAAAATAAGTGATACACTTTGGTTTTCACGGTTTTTGAGGCAAAAGATTATAATGAGGGTTAAATTAGATTAATTGGATAGTTAGTGGTGAATGGGTCCCACAATTTTTGAATAAAGTAAGGTTAATGATGTTTAAAAGTAAAAAAATAAGGGTATAAGGGTCATTTCACTTTAAAAAGTAGGTAGTTAGTGGGTGTGGAGCCCACTACTTTTTACCAAATAAGGTAAGATTTTAAAATGTATCACTTATTTTGAATCACCCAAATATGGAAAGTGTATCACTTATTTTGAATCGGAGGAAGTATAAAATATTTGAGGTAAAAAAATGTGACCATTTTAGCCTTGAGATAATATTATAAGAATAAACATGGATTATTTATTAAAGGGTTAAATATCATAAAATAGCAATATACTTTAGGCAGTGATCTGTTTTGGTAATTACAAGATTTTAGTTAGCCTATATAGATAATTAAAGTTTTTTGTCAGTTTAATCATCACTTTAACTTAAAGGTCTCTATTGAATTGTTAATACAATCTTTAAAATAAAATAAAATTAATAAAAAATAAAAAATAAAAAGACAGTTAATATTATCATACCACTACTTCTTTAATTGCAGCTTTGACTTTAACTATAAGTTCATCTTCAAGCTCCTTCAATTTATTTTGTGCAAAATCTTGCAGATCTCCTTCACTTGCAGTTGTACAATAACTGATGGCAGTTACACAGGATCTAAGAGCATCTTTATCTCCATGTTTAAAGAACGTTTCTTTCATCAGCTGAAAAACTGTTTTAAATTTCTGAAAGAAAAAAAGAAAGAAAATTTATATGATAAGACTTCACAAAAATACATTTTTTATAGTTAAATTACAGAAATTGTCCCTGAAGTCTTTCGAATTCGGGGATTTCATCCCTAAACTTTTTTTCGGGTTTTTTTTGTCCTTGTGGTCCTAATTTTTCATTTATTCCATTCCTTTCCACCTAAATTGCCCAAAATACCCTTATTTTTAATTTATCTTTTTTTTTTCGTTTTCGGTGTCTTCCGGCGACCTCTTCCCCGCCTGGCAAACTTGAAGGAGAAGATGACCGGAAAAAGAAAAATAAATTAAAAATAAGGGTATTTTGGTCAATTTAGGTGATAAATGAAAACGAAAGACCACAGGGACATTTTCCGTAATTTACCCCCTTTTTTAGTTGGAAATCTAAATATATATATATACACACACACACACACATGTCTACCTGATCTTGACGATTCATGGAGTAGAGTTTAAGATCCATGTGAAGAATAATTTCAAGAAGTGATGGAACTTTTGTTTTGTCAGCCATATATTTTCGCATAAGTTGTGGGTAGTTTTTTATCATTGTAAAAGTTATATCTTTCCTGCTGCTTTCAATCATTTCCTATCATTAAAACAATAAAATCACATTACAGGTCAGCAAAAACAGAAATAACTAACCGTAAATAACTGAAAAAAGGCAAAACTAATTTTCAGTTGGTTTTCAGATAAAAAACCGAACCCTATTTAACTGAACCAGAGAACCACCCCACTATGTATATAACGTCTAAGTTTTAATACATGTTTAATAACTTTAGCAGTAATTAATTATTTATTTTAGCATTAATTAATAATTTAATAATAAGGAAAATATATAGCTTTCGGCTAACAACCAAATTAACCGAATCGTTAAACAATTTTAACTGAAAAAACATTTAATTACCCTTTGAGATTTAGAGAAATTCTGCTTTCGATGATCTGTAGCAGGAACAATTCTTTCACCAACAGCTTTTTTAACAGATGCACAAAATAATCGAGTTAAATTTGTAGCATCATCATCTGTAAGCTCAATTGAGGGATTTTCATCCAATAGCATAGAGGTTATACGTTTCCAGTCCTGCAAAAGTACATAAATCATCCCTGTAGATTGTATGATACTATGAATTTTGTCCCTTGAATTTTTAAAAAATTACATAAATCAATTATTGTATAATAAATTGTTTTGAAATGTTAACCTGCTAAATTGCTTTACTTAGAAAATCTCAATTTGTTAAGAATATTTATTTTTATAACCTTACTTGTACATTTATTTTTAATATTTAAAAAAAAAAAAACTAGATTTTTCAATTAACATTTATTTTTAATACTGTTAAATGTTTTCTTGGGGTGAACATTTTGCAGCCTGTCTGATAAAAGTGAAAAATTTGTGTATTGATGTTACAAGTTTCAAATTAGGGACTATTCTTGTAATAAAATAAAAGTTAAGGAACGAAATTATTGATTTCATACAAGAGAATAAAAATAAAAAGAACGAGAGAAAAAAATTAAAATATCAGAATATAAAACTTACTTTCATGGCATCCATGAACTCCCAAATGTCATCAATGACATAATGACTTAATACTTGATCAGCTGAGAATTCTCTAAGTATTTGCAGCATTCTAAGAAGATGAATTTGTGACTGATCACCTTCTTCACCTGCAATGAATAATCTCATTAATGTGAAGCTAAATCAACATATTCTATATAAAGAAACCCCCCTAAAACCCATTTTTGATAGATTTACCACCTTAAAACATAAAAAATTCATCAAATCTTTTTTTTAACAAACCGATTTTTGTCTTTTTATGTTTTAGCATTACAAATCAATGATTTTTTTTATCTTTTGTCTTTCTTTTTAACAAAAAATATCAATTTTAATTTGTCATTAAATCTTTTTCAATAATTATTAAAAAAAAAACATTTATTTATTTTATTTTATTTAATAATTGTTTTCAGAATTTTTTATAATAATCAGATTTATTTCTTACACTTACATATTAAAAAATTTAATATATAAAATGACAAACAATAGAAAAGGACAATTAAAAATTTAATAGAAATATATGGAGTAGAGTTTTTTTAATACCAACAAAATATTTAAAAAGAAAATAAACCTGAAGAGCGAGGCTGTGAGGTATTAAACTTCTGAGCAATGACATGATCATACACAAGTGCCCCAATGGCCCGCCTGATTTCGGGCGGATCATCAATTAATAAATCATATAATGAGCCCAAATCATCATCAGGAACCAACTGATGTCTGCAATAAACCATACAAAATTAGGACTAAATTATTCACACTTTAACTCATTTTTTTAAAAAAAATATTCAAAAAAGGTCCACCAAAATACCTCAAAAGTTGTTTCACAAGACTAATAGCACATACTGCAACAGAGATCTCAATATCATCAGCAAGATCCAACATTCTTTTATAAAATCTTTCAGTAAATAATCCAAGAGATGGTACATTATCATCCACATCATATAGATTTTGTAATGCAAGAACTGAAGCTTTTCTTACACCAGCACTCTTTAAAAAAAAAAAAATTTAATTAATTAAACCCTCAACGAATTAGTATAACTAGATAAAAACAAGAGCAAATTACATACGGTTTGTATGAAATTATGGATTTCGTCCCTTCACTTATTCTATTACATATATAATCCCTAGTTTTGTAACTTCTAACGCTAACGGTCCCTAAAGCAGAAAAGGGTGTTAAATTATTAGGGACTATTGATGTTAAAAAATTTCAAAAATTGGGACCGTCCATGTTACAAGTTTCAAAATTAGGGACCGTTGATGTTACAAGTTTCTAATTTAGGGACTATTCATTCAATAGAAAAAGTCGAGGGACAAATTCCATAATTGCATACAAACCACAGGGACCATTAATGTAACTAACTGAACATATACAACTTACTTTATCGTTTAATGTCCATCCAAGATACTTTAAATATAAATCTTGCAAGAACAATGATGGATATGAAACAATCCATGCTCCAAGTGATTGTATGCATGACATACGGATTTCAGGATCCATATCTCGATAACGATGCACAAATAACCTTTAAAAAGTCAAAGAAAAAAGTGAAATAAACCATTATTAAATAAGCATAAGTCAAAATACGAGTATTTCTTTGTTTTGGAAGGAGACATATGATATTATGGGATTTGTATTTATATATACGTAATTTTGAATTTTTGTAAAGGCATAAATGAAATTATGAGATTTATGAGGATATATATGTCATTTTAACTTTTGCAAGCTTTTTTATATAAAATTTCCCTAGAAATAAAAGATAATAATACCCTGTAAATATTTTTCGCATCATTTCCTCTATCATTGTGATCTTTTCATGTGTTTCTGACAATCTTTTTTCAAGTGATTCAACACGTGGGCCCTCAGAATTTTTCTTTTTTTCAGCAGTTAACTGTCTTTGAGTAGTTTGCCTTTGAGCACCAAGTATTTTGGCAGCCCCTATGAATGATGTCACCAGCTGGAGGCCCACTAAGGATGCCACCTGGCGATAAACTCTGGGAGGAGTACTGCAAAAATGTGTATATAGTGATTATGACCGTTTTACCCCTACTTAGATAATATATATGAATAAAGATAAAATGTGGAAAAACCATTAATCTGGGAGTACCAACCATGATAAAGCAATAACATAATCCATGCATTTGTCAAACAAGATTTGATCAAACAAAGGTCCATTTTGGCATTCTGACACCAAATTATCCCAAAAGGACACTAAATTCTCTTTAAAACTTCTGAATTCTTTCTTTTTTGAACTTTGATAGTCTTCGATTTTGCCCTAAATTACATCATGTTAAGCGAAAAACATATTGTGTAATGTTTAAACCATAATATTGAGTAAAACAACACGGTTTTTTCATGCAAAATATGTAAAAAGACAAAAAATCAAGTTAAACAACAATAAAGGATACTTGTGCGGCAAGATTCACAAGAGCAACTACAACATCATCAACATTGGTTTCATCCAATAATTCTCCTTGAATGTGATATTTAGCTCCACATGCCTATACAAATGCAAGTTAATTAAATAAAAAGTCTCATTTTTCCTAACTACTAGATAGGCATGTGCAGACTAGAATATGAAAGATAAAAGATAAGAAAGGCGTAATTACCTCAAACAGCATTGTTAAGAGTTCAACCATTGCAGGTTTTGGGTCCTTCTCATACTGTTCGACCCACGATTTAACCACTTGAGGAATAAGTTTCCCATTTCTTTTAACCACCTCTAAAAAAGAGCAAAATTAAAAAAATTAAAAAAAAATTATAGGTGAAAAGAATACCGTTGAAATAACAATTGAATATGACCTGGCCAAAAATAGCATCAAATTAAAAATTAGCTTAAATAATTTTGTTTGTTTGCAAAATTGCATCTAGTGTTGCAGTTCTGATGCTAGTTTTTTTTATAGGCAAATATGCAGTTCTGAATTTCTGATGCTGGTGAATTACACATTTACATGATTATCATCATTTTTCTTCTTTGATACCATGTTTACTGATTATCATCAACCTAGTTAACCAGTTTACCTCTTATGCTCTTCTCTATTGTAAACTGAATGATGAATTGAGAATTACAGGAGATGAACAGTTATTCTATTAACCCTAGTTTCATAATCGTTACAATTAAACCAACATACCGATTAAATTCTGATCAGAACCTGTCTCTGTAGTACTAGCAACATGATCTGCTTCCGTTGTACGATTGCGGTTAGGTTTCCGACGATGTTCGTCAAATTCTTCACCAGACTCCTCGCCAGACTCGCCAATGTCTTTAAGTATCATTACGTGACCGTCGAAGGTCTTCTTCTGAACCCTAGCCCTTTTCTATCAATCATAAACACAAACATATACATAATTATACTTACTGACATAATTCAAAACCCTAATTCTCAAATCACAGTAAAACAAAACAAACTTCCGAGCAGAATTCGAGAACTAACCGAACGGCGAATGAGTGGTTCAGGAACACCAGGTTCGTCTTCCATGGCGTCGTGATCTAGAATCTCTGTGCGTACTGCGTGTGTGAAAATTAGGGAATTCCCGCCAGGAAATGAAGCATAAATTTGGGGAATTTATGAGAGTGTTTATATACTCCCTCCGTCCCACAAAAAAGTTCTCATTTCTACCATAAATTTTATCCCACAAAAAAGTTCCCATTTCTATTAAATAATATTATTATTATGGGCTCCACCACCAACTATCTCTTAAAAATACTTTCTCTCTCCAATTAACCTTATATTTTAATCAAAAATAGTACCAAAAACCCCACTATCAACTATCTCCTAAATACTTGTGCCTAAAGGAAATGGGAATTTTTTTGTGGGACGGAGGGAGTAATATACAGTGTGAGTACACCCTGACCCTAGTAGAGCAAGTCCAAATATCCAATCATGGTTGTACTAATAAGGTTTATACATAGTTAACACGGTTAATGCAAATAATGTAATACATTTTAATATATGGTAAAATGAATTAAAGTATTCATGTATGAATGGTTATTAATTTTGTTTTGTAATTTTTATGAATTCAAGTAAGGGGAAAAAAGACGTCGCAAATCAAAATTACAATATTTTTTTAAGAAAGGAAATTTCACGCAACTAAATAGCATATAATATCTCTAGCAAAAATTTGGATCTATAATCTTTTAGTTGGTGGATAATTCATATACCATTAGATTATAAACTTTTGTCAATTAAGATCATTTATGTGCACTAAAAAATGTTAAGGATTTAACTTGTTGGGTTAGTGGATTAGATTAATGTATAAGTTAATAATAATACTTATACGTGTACATAATTTATGTACACGTATAATCTGTAATAATTGTTAAAAGGAAAAAAATAATACTTTTTTCTTTCTTGAAATGGCAGAACTTATATTAAGCAACAAAACAATCTAGCTAGTAGCTAGACAATACAACCACAAAATATCAACATAGTAACATAGGATTACAACACCAAGAGCATCAATAAATAATAACAATATGCTCTCAATTGATGATTTTTGTAAAAAAATAATAACAATAAAATATATGTTTAATATAAGGTTCTAAAAGGCGCGTCATGACGGCGACAAGGCGTGAGGCGCGACGTCCATATTACGTAACAAATCATGACGGTTGGGCAAGACATTTTTTATGAACTTTATATATGAATTATTATATAAATAAATAGATCTATAAAAAAAATTTAATTTGAATTGTATATATATAAACTATATAAATAAATTTCGCATAAAGTCACGTCTTGAAAAACAACATGGACCCGCCGTGGTTCGTCATGACTTGAAGTTTTATGATGCAGTTTTTTAAAACCTTGGTTTAATACTTCCTCTGATTCAAAATAAGTGATACACTTTGGGTTTCACGGTTTTTGAGGCAAAAGATTATAATGATGGCTAAATTAGATTAATTGGATGGTTAGTGAGAAATGAGTCCCACACTTTTTGAATAAAGTGGGGTTAATGATGTTTAAAAGTAAAAAATAAGGGTAAAGGGGTTATTTCAGTTTGTTAAAGTAGATAGTTAGGTGCTGTTTGTTTTTGAAGAAGAAAAATGTATGCAGTCTGCACACCACATCTGCAGAGAAGATGTGGACTAAATGTCTGCAGTCTATAAGAAAAAGACTGTTTGTTTTTCAATGTTTGCAGGCTGAATATTATCTTAGTGGAGGTATTGGTGGTGGTGGGTGGGGCAGGTGGTGGTGGTGACGGTAGGTGGTGGGTGGTGGTGGTGGCGGCGGTAGGTGGTGGCGGGTGGTGGAGGTAGGTGGTGGTGGTGGCGGGTGGTGGTGGTGGGTGGTGGTGGTGGGTGGTGGAGGTGGTGGCGGTAGGTGGTGGTGGTTGTGGAGGTAGGTGGTGGTGGGTGGTTGTGACAACCCTCAAAACCGGGTACTTGACCTGACAACTATTATAACTCAATTTGGTTATAAAGATTTTTCATCGTTAAAATAAAATCATTTATGTTACATTTGTGTCTAGCAAACATTCACATTATGTGTTATTTATACACATCATCATTTTTGCACATATCAAATTATTTGTGTCTCATACAGTTACAAATGTACGTTTAGCGAGTTGGTGACTCAATGTAAATTCAAACCGAACTCGAAATATAATCTCTATCATTTATAATGATACACTTGCTCGACCAAACGTAAACCTGAAACCGGAACTAAAAACATGAACCTTATATTTCATATTTTAATTTAATGACATTTTAATTAGACCAAAGTAACTTGTACAAACACTTTGGTACGAATCATCCTACACAATTAATTGTATAAATATTTGTTTGTAGCTACGCTATATAACGTGGGTATATTGAAAGTAACTAGATATAAAATCGTAATGATATGTGTTTGTCAATAAATGATCACAATAAAATTAAAAATAAAAAAAAAAAAGTAAAATCCGGTTAAAATCTTTACTAGGCAAAACTACCAATATCCACATATACTAAATTAGGGGTGTTAAAAAATATCCGAAAAACCGGGTATCCGAAAAATTATCCGATATCCGAAAATCCGGGTATCCGAAAATCCGGATATCCGAAAATCCGGGTATCCGAATTTCGGATACCAAATCCGGGTAGTGTTTTTCAATATTATCGGGTACCCGATATCCGAAAAATTACCCGAAAATCAAGAATATACGAAAAATATACGAAAAATATACGAAAAATACCCAAAATATTTGAGAAAATACCCGACATATAAAAAAATAACCGAAATATTTGAAAAGTACCCGAAATATTTGAAAAATACCCGAATTATCCAAAAAAATACCCGAAATATCCTAAAAATATTTTAATATTTTGTTTTTTTCGGATACCCGGATTTCGGATACCCGGAATTTCGGATACCCGAAATCCGGGTATCCAAATTTTCGGATACCGGATACGGGTAGTAAAAATCACTATCCGAAAATCCGGGTACCCGGTTTTGAACACCTACATAATGTCTAAACTTTTTAATAAAATTTAAAAACACCTTTTGAACCTATCCAAAACACGTACGCATCATTTCTTAACAAACCACCCGAAATACTTGAACAAAATCATGGTGTATGTGTACTTGAGCCAATTAAAGCTTGCCACATAACCCTCTAACAAAATAAAACCCTACTCCATCTTAAACCTCCTCCACGATTATATCAAAAACAACCATCACCCTCACCTTGTTTCTTCTTCAATTGATACGACCAAAACCATCTCCGGCCAGAATCAGTATCTACTCCGGCGAAGCAGAAAATCCGACGAGAAACTCAGGAACTCCGGCGAGCCCGACAAATCTCCGATCGATCCCTCTCTCTCTCTATCTCCTTAACTTTGAAGGTATAACAATCTCTATCTCTCTCATTTCGATTCTGTGTTTTTGTGTCGAGTCCAACACATAAGTGTTAGCCTAAATAAATCTCTAGCCCAAATATAACTTTCAGCCCAGAGACAAAACAATTGATGAAGCCCAAATCAAACTTTAAAAGAAACAGTTTTGTCAAAACGATTTTTCTTATATTGTTGATGTAATTCAGAATTATTTATTTGACTAATATTTAATTAGTTGATAATTATTCATTAAATAAATTAATTATTTTTAATAAACTATTTATTTAATTCGAATGGTTAAGTTAATTCAACTTAAATGAAAAGTTTTATTTAATATCTAATTATATAATTCCTTTTATTGAATAACTAATTTTGTTTTTTGTTATTATTTAAACTTAGTTTAATTTAAATAATTAACTATTGTATCAAAATTCATATATCTCTAATCAACATGTAACTAATTTCAAAACTTGTTAAATCCAATCATTTGAAATTAAATTCGAGACCAACCCAATCGAGTCACCAACGTATCGTTCGAGTCTAATTTCCCTTAGGGAATCATTTGTGCATCATTTAGTTTAGGTGTGTCGTTGAGACCGCCACTCATACATTATTTCTTATGCGTTTAGGACACTAGGATCATTGTGGTTGGAGACCGCACATTATTGTTTGTGATTTTGGCTAGCATTGCATCAAGTGAGTTCACAGCCCCACTTTTTACCGCATTTTATTTACTGTTTTACAACTTTGGGGTGAAAAACATAAACAAATGTTTTTACAAATGTTCGCATTATTTATTACAACGTATTTTATAAATCTTATTGTGATTGTGATTTCATAACCCCTCTTTTACTACATTTTAACTATTTTACTATTGGGGTGAAAAACACATCAACTATTTTATAAATAATTTTCATATTTTAAATCAATTTTTATTTGTGATGAAACTATTTTTGGAAACTAGACAACGAATCCTTATGCTTGGACTAAGTTTAGAGGTACATGGAAGTGCGTATATGTTACCTACATAATCATTTACTAGTTGTGACTAGGCCCTGGATATGCAAATAATACTATTCGCTGAGACTCACCCTCCCACGATTTTGATCATTTTTATTGGTGTTTATCGAACCACGAGGAGTGCATATCTAGCACGATAGAGTTGTTGTTTTAGTTATGGACTTAGGGCCAGCCTTTTAACTCAAAAGGGTATAGCTAACCTTTTGGGGGATCACCGTCTACTATTGTTTCTACCACTACTATTGCCTTTGAGCATACTATTTTAACATTTATATCATCACTCAATTTTTGCTAACAATGACATACGAAAACTATTTTGTTTCTACAACTGCTTTTGAGCAGACTATTTTAATATTTATATCATCACACTATTTTTGCCAACGGTGGCATACGAAAACCATTGTTTCTAAACCTGCTTTTGAGCATACTATATTTAAACGTTTTATACCATCAAACTATTTTGCCATGAATGGCATTCAAAAACTATGGAACTATTTGAACTCATTAAAACCTGTGAATTTACTCAACAATTTTGTTGATACTTTTACTTATGTTTTTCAGGTATCTAAGCTAAACATTGAGTCACATGCAGTGGAGTCAAGCTTTCGTTTTATAAAGATGTCACCTCCAAATTTTAGTTAAAAACTATGTTTTGGTTCAACTACTTTGCTTACACTAAATTTTGGTGGCATTACGTTTTATCAAACATTTATTGTTTACAATGATCATATGCTATGTTTACTCATGATAGTTGTATGCACGTTCTTCCGCAAACAATTTTTGGCGGGGTGTGACAGTGATGGTGGTGACGGCGGCGATAGGTGGTGGCGGGTGGTGGTGGTGGTGGGTGATGGCGGTAGGTGGTGGGGGCGATATGCGTGGTAGTGGTAGGGTGGTGAATAAACTCTTTTTTTAGGTTTAAGTAAGATGTCTTCCAAACTTGGAAGACTATAGTACAAGTCTTCCCACAGCAGACCCTAAAAAGACTTTTTCTCATCTTCTGACTTCTAAAAAACAAACACTCTTTTTTCAAAATGTCTTCCCGCTTGCAGACATAAGACCCCAAAAAGACTTTTTGCCAAAAAAACAAACACCACCTTAGTGAGTTTGTGTCCCGCTTTTTTTGCCAAATAAGATAACTATTTAAAATATATCACTTATTTTGAATTATCATAAAAGGGAAAGTGTATCACTTATTTTGAATCGGATGAAGTATATTATTTAATTTAAATTTGGCATTTATAACTTTTGCTTTTGAACTAAAAAAAGATCAAGATTCGAGGTCTAATAAAAATAGTCAAATAGAGGATGAATTAACAAACAAAAACATTTTGAAAATAAATGGTGGCCGGCAATTCGAGAGAGAAATAAGGTAGTTGGAAATTCAAACCAACTTCATATCCATCTTGATTATCATAAACTCAAACAATCGCTTTCAAAATCCCTCTAATTTGAGTAATATCTACTCAAATTCGCTGAAATCTATTACAAAAACCTGAAACAAAAGTGTAAATGAGATGACGGAAATGGTGGTAGTAGCAAGAGGAGCTAGCTGCGGCGGCGTATGCGGCGGCGGTTGTGGTGGCGACGGCGGTACTAATGGAACAACAAAAACTCAACTTTCCTCTTTAATTGAGCTGATTTTAGCAGTATTTAAGAAATCAATGGCGGCTTGTCGAATTGATGATCAAATAGAAGAATCAAAATCAGTTAATAATAAGTTTCATCAAATGGAAATCGGTTGGCCAACTGATGTTCAACATTTGAGTCATGTTACGTTCGATCGATTTCATGGATTTTTAGGGCTTCCGGTTGAATTTGAAGTTGAAATCCCCAGTAGAGTACCAAGTGCAAGGTAATTTTTTTTTACTAATTAATTATTTTTTATATCAAATTGCTAATGCTATTAATTTTAAAATTTTACTTTTTAATTGATAAAATTATGTGTATGCTATATACTATGTTAATTGGTGTAGGCTGGAGCCCTAGTTCTATATTTGTGATTAATTTTTGTAAATGGTTGGGAATCTAGGGTTTTAGAGTTAATTGATAACAGAAAAAGGTGCAAAATTGGTCAATCAGTAGATGACAAAGTGGGACCCTCATGTTTAAATAAATAGTGAAAATGGATATCCAAAGTCCAAAAATTTGGGGCATTTTGCATCTTGATTCAGTTTGTCTGAATTTGAGTAAGGGGGTGTTTGGAAATATTTTGCAAAAGCAATTATTTAATTTGTAGTGAAATAGAACAACTAGATTTTGACTTTTTAAGTCAAACTAGTTATACTTGATCTTCAAATTTCATTTGAATATATAATTTGTGTTTTTGACATATGTTTTGTTGTTTTGTAGTGTTAGTGTTTTTGGTGTGTCAGCAGAATCAATGCAATGTTCTTATGATTCAAGAGGAAATAGTGTCCCAACAATTCTATTACTCATGCAAAAACGGTTATATGATCAAGGAGGTCTAAAGGTATATACTATATACTTATACTATATATAATATAATGTATGAAAAAAAATTCATTCGTAAAATCTCGCACAATAATTACAAGGGTCGGTTTTGGTAATCATTACTTTTTAAAGTCTGTTTTACTAATTACAAATTTGAGTAGCCTACTTTGGTGATTAAACCTTTTCTTTTCGCACTTATTGGGTAATTAAATTTGTTTGGACCGGATCGAAAACCGGAAAGTTTTTTCGATATTTTTCGGGTATTTTTCTAGTTTTGAACCGAACTGGAAACCGATTTTGCATGAAAATTAGAACCGAGAACTGGTTCGGTTTCGGCGGTTTCAGATGATTCTCGGACCAATTTGCACAGTCCTATCATTTTACTTGTTCCCCTTTTATAATTTTTTTTATATGACCAGTTTGAGATAAAAACACAACCCAAATCAACCCATTCATAATTAAATGGGTCGAGATTGACACCCCTAAATCCCTAATCACCTATCAATTTATTGTAGAATCTTACACAATGAATATTGATTGTGAAAGCTCAAAAGTGAAAAGTCCACTTTTAGGTCCATCTAATTGGGCCCGTGTGTGTGTATGGGTCCATAGGATAAGGACATACCCTGATATTTATTATATATTCATTAAAAAAGAAAAAAAAATCTGCATTTCTTTTTTTGTTGTCATTAAAGGGTATTTTAGACATTTAACTAGTAATCAATCGCTTTTGTAAAAAAAACTTATAGTATTATTTCATGGAAAATTACAGAATAGTATATTATGTACAGCAGTACAGGTGGCGAGAAGGTAACGGGTCAAAATGGTTAATTTTCTAGGTGATCCGCAACGGGCCAATTTAACCCACAACCATTTTTTGGTCTTTTTTTAATATTATATAAATCAATATTGTGTTTACAATAGTTATCTAAATTATTGTATTAAGTGATTTAGAAGGTTTTATGCGTTAAATAATAAATATGCACTTTAGGCGACTTTCGACCCGTTAACCCATTCGACTCGCTCCCCTTTTAATTGACCCGTTTGAGATATAATAGCCCAAATCAACCCATCAAGCAAACGGGTCGAAATTCCCTCATCTAATCTAAACACAATATTTCAATTTCATTATTTATCTACCATTATCAAGATTCAATTCTCAATATTCGAAAGTCGAAACCAACTTTTTTCTTTACAAAATGGAAATCAGAAAAGAAAATATAAATTAATTAAAAAAAAAACAAATCAAGGAAGAGGGTATTTTGGTCACTTTAGGTAGCTCGGGGACGAAATTTGCAGAAATTATAAAACACGGGAACAAAAACTGCAGAAAAAAGTTAGGAGGGATGAAACTTAAGAATCTGAAAGAAGCCATAGGGACGATTTATGTAATTTACTCATTTTTTTAATTTTTTTTAATAGGCTGAAGGAATATTCCGGATAAACCCCGAGAACAGTCATGAAGAACACGTACGGGCCCAACTTAACAGAGGAATAGTACCCGAAAACATTGAGGTTCATTGTCTTGCGGGCCTAATCAAAGCATGGTTTCGGGAACTACCGAGTGGTGTTCTTGACGGGCTTTCTCCAGATGAGGTTCTAGAATGTGATACAGAAGACAAACGGGCCGGGCTCATTAAACAGTTAAAGCCCACTGAAACCGCATTGTTGAATTGGGCTATTGATCTTATGTCAGATGTTGCAGAACAAGAAGAGTTGAATAAAATGAATGCTAGAAATATCGCCATGGTCTTTGCCCCGAATATGACTCAGGTAAATATATATATCTTTTTTATATAAATGTGCGGGCCGAAATATTTTTAAGAGTAAATTACACATATGGTCCCTGTGGTTTGCTAAAAGTTTTGGATTTGATCCCTAAGTCTCAGAAGGTACACACATGGTCCCTAAATACGATACCTTGTCACGCTTTTGGTCCCTAATACTAACTGGCGTTAAAAGCCTCCTTTAAATCAGGTATATTGCAAATATACCCCTATGGATATTGCAAATTACCTGATTTAAAGGAGGCATTTAACAGCAGTTGGTATTAGGGACCAAAAGTGTGACAAGGTTTCGTATTTAGGGACCACTCGTGTAGTTTTTGAGACTTAGGGATTATATCCAAAACTTTTAGCATACCACAAGACCATCCGTGTAATTTACTCTATTTTTAATGTTGAATAAAGCAATTTAGGAGGTTTTTAGACAACTTCTAAATTTATCGACCTGTTTAATTTTTAGATAATTTTTCAAATCTGACCCATTTGACCCGGTATCAAAAAAATATAACCCATATTGACCCATTTCCACATACGCGAAAAAGGTGGTAACTTTTTTACTTTTTAAGTCCAAAAGACTATTATTTAGCATCAATATGACTTTTTTCTATTTACTTTTTAATTTTGCATTATATTTCTTGTTCAGATGTCAGATCCGTTGACAGCATTAATGCACGCGGTACAAGTAATGAACTTGCTCAAAACCCTAATCACAAAAACATTAAGAGAACGCGAAGATAACAAAAACGTGGGCCCACTAACCGATGATGAATTCAGCCATAACGAACTAAAAAGACAGGTGTCATCTGAAGACGAAGAAGAACAAGAAAACGAACATAACTGTAATGAATCTGAATCATCAAGTGAAATGGAAGAAAATTTCTTGAAACAAATAGAAAATAACAAAAAAGCTAAAGATCGTTTCAAGAACGAATTGGATGATTTGGTAACGATAAATTCACACGATAATATCGATAATAGAGATTGTAGGTCAATATGAACGATTATGGCAATTGACTGATTATTTAGATGTTTAATGTTTATTTCACAAATTAGTAATGTTATTAAAACTTGCTTGTTGTATGTGAAGTGGTTAATCATATTTTCTTAACTTTGTAACTTGTAAGATAACCATGTCTGTTATATTTGAAGTTATCTAACTCATGTTAATTTTGTGATGAACTAGCATTAAGTAATTGTACCACGTGCTGCAGGAGTTGTACTTCACACAAACACAATAGTCGGTTAGAAACAAAATAAGATAATATCTATTACATAACATATCATACGATTAAGTTTTCAAGCAACAAAGTCGTGACACACTGACATGTGAACTAAAATTACCAAAATAGTCTGTTAGTAAAATAGCTACTTTTAGAATCTTTCTTTTTTAGCAGTTGCATAACACACATATTTCATTTAATCTGACAATAAAACAGAAAAAAGGTATTTTGAACCATCGTCAAACATGAATAATATCTTATGGATTATAATATTTAATTTTGTTTATGTCATACTTCTCCCATTATATTCTAACAAACTTAAAATGAGAGAAAAATGCCGAAAAAGATTAATCCTTTGAAATTTATAAGTGTATTTATGTTTATAATAGACTTCTCTGGGGTGAACGGATTTTGTTCGTGATGTACGTGATCTGACCATTGTCATAACCAGTTATGAACATTCTCTAATGTTTAATCAGGGAAAAGACTGAACTCATAACTTCTAGTATATCATTTCAAGTGTTCTTACTACTATGCAATCAAGTCAACCACAGATGGTAAGATGACAACTTTGAATAAAAATGTCAAATTCACATTTGCATTCAGTCTTCAATATGGAAACAATGCAAATAATACGTGACAACAATAAAATATGTTAATAAAAAAAGTAAAAGCTCAAATACCTATAGTTCTTTGAGTCAATATCAAATACTTTTATGGATCCCATATTTAGTTACTTACAAAAACTAAAATCAAGAACCTAAACAAGTTTCCCAAAACTGTCTATCATCCAAATGTGAAGAATCAAGATATAAATCATGACATTTCTTTTCTTGGCTCATCATCTTGCTATCACCCCAATTCTTATCATCATCAATGTCTTCTTCTTCTCCATCATCATCATAACCATGATCATGCCCATCATGATCATCTTCACCATGATACCCATGAGCTTGATGATGGTTATGATCATGGGTTTCGACATTAACATGGAATGAATGATCATAACTACAAGATTCTGCATCATCATGATCATCCATGGCTTCTTGTTCTTGTTCTTGTTCTTCTTGATGATGATGATCTCTAATGGCATCATCGGAATCAGCAGATGACTCGAACAAAAAGAATCGAGTCACGTCAATCGTAGCATTATTCATCTTGTAATTCCATTCCATATTTACAAGGGATTTGGATATATATATATATATATAGAGAGAGAGAGAGGGAAGTTACTTGGATTTTTAATGATGTAAGCAAGAATTTTAGGAAAGTGATCAACTTTAATAAGTATGTGTTTTTTACACACACGTGTAGAAAAAGAGTAAGTTTTGGTAGTGGGTGGTGGCGAAAGACGGCTGCTATGTTTGAAACAAGAGGAGTAAAATGGGATTTTTATACTTTTTTTAGTGGACTTTGGGATGCAAATTAGCAATTAAAAGTTAAGACATATGGATCATGATATCTCTATTCCAGTAGAAATATAACTATCTACATATTATCTCTTCCATATCTCATCTTTAACATCTTTAACAGGATTGAATATCATTGTTATTGTTGGATCATGATATATAGGTATTTATGTGTGTGTAAGTATCTGTATGTAAGTATACGTTGTGTGTGACTAGTTTTGTAGTGCTCTAGTAGAATTTATGGGACGTGATAGGTTTAATCAAGCCATAGAACATGTTTTTAAATATTAATACGCAAAGGAGGATCGTATTTTAATGTTAATACTACTAAAGTTGACGTTTAATTCGCATAAAAAGACCTTAAGAGCCTTAAAAAACAACACATTAAGATACAAAAGTGACCTAACCTAATTTTGGATTTATTATTACTATTATTATTATAGATGTCCTTTATAGTTTAATAAATTAATCTAATACTTCATCAAATATTTATAACTATTATGACTACAATTTACTGAACTCAAAACTAATCAACAATAATAACTAACAGATAAAAACAGAACTTATGTTAAAAGCTCATATAAATAATTATAGTTGTATCAAAAACAAGTAAACTTATCGCATGTAATACTATTCAGTTTGACTCATTTAATTTGTAAATTTAAGGTGCTGTAGTTATTTTAGCTGTATAGTTTTAAGGAAAATTAATAAAAATACCACTGATTTAATAGTTATATAACAATTTTGATGTCTTTATTTATTTATTGGTAATTATTAAGTTGTTAACAAACTTTGATCATGAGGAGATCAAAACAAATCAATAAAGAAGATTTGTTCTAGAAGAAGGAGCTAGTAAGCTACAATCTTATACTCCTTCCGTCCCTAAATAAAGTTCCCATTTATCTTGGGCACAAGATTTAAGGAGAAAGTTAGTGGTGGGGTCATTGGTGATAAATTTAATTAAAATATAAAGTTGGTTTGAAGAGAGAAAGATAGTTAGTGGATTGTTAGTAGTGGGGTACTTAATAATTATATTATTTTATTAGGTAGACTCCATCAACTTGTGAAATGAGAACTTTATTTAGGGACAAAAATATAAGGGCAAATGGGAACTTTATTTAGGGACGGAGGGAGTAGTAATTAGTAGCACGTGGATAACATGTGGTTGCAACTTGCATTATGTAAATAAGTGTATAAATTCGTTTTTTAAAACAGTCTCTCAAATCTTCGTATAAAGGTAAGATTTTCCACAAGTCATATTCGGCTATAGCAAGTGACATTGTCTCTACTAGCTTTATGTGGCTAAAACATAGAAACAAACTATCTTGTGATTGGCTCAATTGGAGTGTTTCGCCGTTCTCGGCTTTGGTGTAATTGTCTTTTTTCTTTGTACTTGTACTTGTACCTTCTTTTCTCTTAACTTCTTGCTAAGGGTTCTTTTATAATATATTTGCCGTTTCAAAAAACAAAAAAATTCCTTTATATTTTTCATTTGAAAACATTAAATATCGTAGTACGATTATTCTAATGTAGGACTCCGTTCAAATAATTCTTTATGATTTACAATGCCTTTTTATTTATTAGATTTGTTTTTCACACTTTGAATTCTAATATGCACTCTTAAATTTAAGTACAATGGACTATTATACACTTACTCCAGATAAATGTACCTAGCAACTTATAGTCAAAACTCGTTTACCAAAAACCACCTCCTCAAAGAAATCATTCTTTTAAATTTACTACTATATAAAAATTCTATTATTTCCTATTAAAATTTTCTATTTTATCTTCTCACGTATAAAAATGATGTGAAATCCACTAATTCACTTTTTCTAATCTCATCATTTGACATATGGTAACAATAAAAGAGGTGTTTGAACGTAAATCATATACATTGTAGTTGTCTATAAATCATTTGATCAATTTGATTAATTATGGCAATTCAGACTCATTTGACTTTAAGAGGTCAAACTTAACCCATCTAGAAAGTATCATTTATCATTTAATTCATTTAGTCTTTATCATTAAATTTGAACACTTTTCTAATCTCATCATTTACGTTAATTTCTTAGCAATTAACACACATAAAATAAAAAATGATATAAATTAAAAATAACGGTATTTTAATCAATATAAGTGGAAAAATAACGAAATAAATAAAAATCGGGACCATGACCATGGGGCAAAAAAAACCTGAAAAAAGAAGTTTAGGGACAAAAATATACCCTAAAGACAATTTCTATAATTTACCTTTATTTTTGGGGCTGTTAAATAATAATGAGCATTCTACTTGTGGAATGCAAATACATGTAGGCAAGAATAAGATGTTACCATAAATTAAAGACTAAATTGCTTTCAATCCAACAAACTCACGTAATTTCTCACATAATACAAATGTGATTGTAGTTTGTGGACCTAATCGTGCAAATATAGCAAATCCCCTGTGTAATATTCATGAAATTAAACCCTAATAGAGAAGATAAATAGTAGGCATGGCATAATGGGCAGGCGGGTTGGGTATCGGGCCAAAAAGTTTGGTGCGGGTTGAATCTGATACAGAACACTTTTTTGTCTAAATTTATTTTTAAATAGTGTGTGAATTATAGATATATTATATTATGTTTATTATAATAAATTTTTGGTTTTTATATAAAAAATTATATTTGTCACTGCTTAATCATTATACAAATTTATGTCCAATTGGGGAATGTCCAATTGGGTCATTATATTTGTCTCGTTTAGTTCATTCATCAACCTCAAACTGATGAGGTGATGGTAACTGAATGACCCAAACGAGACGCAAAGTGACTTTTTGTTCAAAAATAAAAGCACCATAAAAAAATTATAAAAATATAATATGTAAAATCATATTTGACCTAAAAAAATGACCCGTTTGACCCGAAATCCAACCCGTCCATTTTGCAAAACGGGTAATATGGGCCTCACCCTTTGTAGAGTCCTCGAGGTCCCTCTGTGATCAAAACCTAAAATCAAAACATATGAAGATATTGTGTGTGTTAATATGACTAAAGTAATTATATTATTGCAATAATTTATCCACACAAAAAAAAAGGAAAAAAAAAACCCCAACAAATTACCTTATATGCACAATGAAACCCGTTTTTATAAGTTCCATCTTTCATAGATTCTCGTTGTAACATAAGTCGGGTTTTAACCATATCTATAGGTGCAGTTATTAGGGTACTCACCGAGCCCGCAATTGTACTCGAGCTTCAAATAATGTAAGTTACAGTTAGAAACATGTGATTAAAATAAATGCCAGACTAAAAAAAGCAAAATGTGAAACTTAGGGGTGGATTGTGAAAATATTACCATGAGTCGAGGGATAGGATTGTAAATGATGGGCGGGTGGGTGGTAACAAGCCAAAATGGGTCAGGTCGGGTCGGTTAGTTATAAAACATATGGAATAATTATAAAAAGGTCAACTAATTATTCAACTTTTTTTCATTAAGGCCACCTATATATGTATCTGATTTTGTTTATACCAAATGTGGCCAAAAATATGTTGAAGGACGAAATAATAAATAAAGTCGACTTTATTACACAGACGGGCAAAAATTTTAATTTGTCACATTTAAAAAAAATACAAAAACGAATTTATTTCGTCCTTCTTAATGGGGAAAACACACACACACACACACACATATACATATGTATATATTTTAACATAGTGAAGTATTTTAATCGTAAGTAGGGATACATACATGAGATGAAGATAAAATCCTTCTTCAAGAGGTGTCCATTTTATTAAAACCTACATAATAATTACATAAACCAAAAATGAAAAAATGATTTATATATCATCAATTATATACAAAAGGATGAGCTGCAAAGACTTTTTTTCATTTTTTATAAACAATTTATGCATTAATTATGATTGAGAAAAACTATGTTATTACAATAAAAATCAAAATCTTTGAATAAAACGATTTAGGTGATCGTATGGATTAAAAATAGACTTTTAGCAACTTTCAACCCGTTTGACCCCGCTACCCTTTTAGGTAAAATTTACTTGACCAATTTGACCCGTTTGAGACAAAATCCAACCCAAATCAACCAATTCATGAGTATATGGGTGTTCAAAATAGTGACATCATCAATTTTAGAAGTTAACCCGTTTGAACTCATCATATGTAGCCAGCTGTGATGCGGTTAAAGCCCCTGCTCGGGTCATAGCGGGCCCAACCCCCTTCCAAAGTGCTGTTACACCCTCTTTTGCAGCAATTTTCTGTAGTTCACCAATTGCTCCTTTACTCACGTGATTGTTCATTTGCAAACGAACCTATTTAATAACCAATATTTTCTTAATAAATAGAAAGAATATGCTAAATATTACAGTTTTTTGTCATCATAAAATGCATTCGACTGTTTGACATTATGACCCGTTACCAACCTGCCCAGTTTGCCACCTTAATTGTATAACAATGTCTAAAAAGTTCAAAAAATAAATAAAAAAATATTTTTATGTTTTTTACCTTTAAAACTTCCATAGGGTTAGTCAGCAAAGTGGCAAAAGCACCAGAACCAGCTCCAGATGCAATCTTGATGAAGATATTAGTGGACTCAAAGGCCCGTTCACACAAATTTTTAGATGGTTCATACAAACCTAAACGAAGACCTCCATAAACAACTGACCTGGTCAATGCTGGGGTCAAACCAAGATATAAGGATTGGAGTCCTTCTTTTTTAACAACTTGAACAAAAGTTTGTCCCTATAAACAATTAAACACGAGTAATTAGTTAATTTTGAAGTGTTAAATTAGATATTTATGATAAATATTTGAGTTTTTTGTACCATTCCGGTCAATGGACCTCTTTGTCCAACAAGTTGCATTTGTAGTCTAACTTTGAGTACATCTGCATACCAAAATATTTTATTTTTTTGTTTTATAAGATACAAGTAGATGGCGAAACCTTGAACAATTTATGGGTCAAACACTACTTAAATCATATTAAAACTCTATTTTGCATCCAAATATTAAATAAATAAATAAATTCCGCATATAGATATAGATACAGATAAAAAAAGTATAAAACTATACATGTAGCATGAAAATACTGAAAATTTGAAAGAAGAAACCTAATGGATGTGTAACGCCAGTAGCTGCAGCAACAGCAACACCACTTGTTCCAAAGTGAGATGCAACTTTTGATGGTGAATCCCACCAACTTTGATTGTTCTTCACTCCCATTTCCCCTAAATTTTCATATCCACAAATCAAATCCCTAAACTTTTCATCCAGATGACCATTTTTGGAATATTAATGTCCTTTTCTATGTATTAAACAACTGAATATCACTTAAATAACATCAAACATTCGCACATATTCATCATAGACGCAGAATTTAGCTAAATTCGAACACATCATGAAACCTAGATCCAATTATTGTGCTCTAAACAACAAATTGATCGCAAAATTGACAATGTTAAACGAAAACTGCAATTGATGAGAAATTTAGCAAAATTGACAGTGTTCAACAAAATATGTAATTAAACGAAAGAATATATAGCGATTTAGCCTTGAAATTTACAGGACTACGATAGAGAACCTGAATTATGTGAGGGTTTCTGGAATGAATTCCTTCAGGCATTTGTTAATTAACTTTTCTTCTGTTCGATGTTTGTCCCCCTGCTTTGACCCTGTGGCCTGCAACTATTGGGAGTATTACAATAATGGTCCTCTGATTTATTAACAACTACTTTATACTCATTTGAAATTACAAAATATATATATCTTGCTAATTAAATAAGTGAATGAGACAATGAGTTAATGAAATTTCTAATTTTTGTACTTTTTATTTGGTGACAAACTAAACAAGTGAATATAAACCACTGAATAGTGGTCATTTGTGAGCAATGTACTTATTTCTGTGTTTGGTCCAAAAACTGGACCATGCTGGTTGGAATAGAGCCAGACTGAGAATCGAGAAAAAGATTTTGAGCGGACTGAAGTTCAAACCGTTGACGTCTATGAATGGATATTGGGGTTTTTCCAACTCTTTTCGGTCTTTTTTGATTTTAGACTAAGCCGATAACCGGGTTTGCATGAAAGTCTAAACTGAAAACTGGACCGATATAACTCGGTTCACTCCAATCCTATTTCACTACGATCCGGTTTTCTAGTTCTGGCTAATTTACGGTCTATTTGCATATGCTTAAATTTAAGGTAGTGATTTATACACCACAACTTTTAATACATATACCACAACTGTTGCATTAAGGAGTTGTACAGTTAGCTTTAAAACTTATATCTTGTGGTGTAGACATTAAAAGTTGTGGTGCAGAAATGAACTCCCTTAAATATATGTCCAGTGAACCATTCTAATAACAAATTAATATATAGTCATTAAATTGATAAATTAATAGAAAAATACTCCCTCCATCCCACAAAAAACTTCTTATTTCATCCTAAATTTTTGTCCCACATAATAAAATATTATTATTATTAAGGACCTCACCACTAACTATCCACTAACTATCTTTCTCTCTCCAAACCAATCTTATATTTTAATCAAAATTATTACTAATGATCCCACCATTAACTATCACCTTAAATCTTATGTCCAAATAAAATGATAAGTTTTTTGTGGGACGAAGGGAGTAATGTTTTAAGACTTTAAATCCTAAACTTAGTCAATATGAGAAGTGATTGATACTTTTGCTTTGATTTCCGACATATCAAAGCCAAAATAATTTAATTTTTACACATCAAATAAAAATTTAATTTTTATATTTATAGAAACATATTCAAACTCAACTTCATAACCTTTTCTATTTTACAGTATTGTTACTATTGTATATGAACAAAAAGAAACTTTATGGGTTTATATTGGTCTATTTTAGAACTCGGGGGACTAAATTAGCAACTTCAAGCTATATACAATTATACATGTTTTTTCGTACAATCACACATTCACACCTTCGTTCATCGTCCCTCTTACGAACGCTAGGGTTTTTTTCTGCTTACAGTTTATAATCTGCTATTAAGTTATCGTTTACGTAAGTTCTCGAATTACATTGTAAATTGTTTAATTATCAATTTGTAGGTTTAATAGTTAATTTCAACAGGATTTATTAAGCTCGTTTTCGTATAAAATTTGAAAACCGATTTTGTTATGCAACTTCTACAAATACGATTAGTTTCTGCACATTTATACAGATATAAGCTAATTCAGTGAAGAATGCTAACTGATAATATATTTTTCTGTGGGTTTTTAACAGATCGTACCTAACAACTTGAAGAAACCATGCCTCGGTGAGTGTTTTTTTGTGCTGTTGAATTTCTTTTAAATTGGGACTTAATATGTTTTTAAATATGTATATTTGGGTTGAATTTGCAGGTATTATTGTGATTACTGTGACACTTACTTGACACATGATTCTGTAAGTCTTCAAAATCCTTATATGATATATCATACATTTCAATTTTTATTTTGTTATAATCTGGTTTCGTTTAATGAATTAACTAGGTGCTTTTAGCATCTTATGTCATATAATGCCTATAGTTTACCATTAAAAAATGGGACTTACTAATGTCATTAGGTTTTAGTATATAGGCTAAATAATTGTTATTATTATAAAATAGTTGATTGTTGAATCAGTTTCTTACATTTTTGTTCTCTTTTTCTCCAGCCATCTGTAAGGAAACAACATAATGCCGGTTACAAACACAAGGTAAAATCTCATATAATGATATTTTTAAGGTTTTTTTTTGACATTTTTGAATCCATTACAGGGGAATGTTAGGGTTTATTATCAACAATATGAAGCACAACAAAATCAATATTTAATTGACCAAAGAGTGAAAGAGCATTTAGGGCAAGCTGCTGCATTTCAACAAGTTGGTGGTGTTTATAACCAATTGAGACCTCGTTTTCCTGCTTTACCAAACACTATGATGCATATGCCCCCAATGAATCCAGCATTACTGCCCCCGGGAATGAGACCACCAATTTCTTTACCCAGACCTATTTCTGGTAAATATATATATATTTTTTTGAGTATCATATAATTAAATGATGTGTTTTAATTTCATTTGAGTACCAAAAAACTTGAGAAAGAAAGAACACGTCTGTGTCTTTAGATTAAAAAAATGTAGGGGCAAGATTAAATGTAATCACATGTGATTAAAAGAGTTTCTGTTTGTTCTCATGTTTCTTTGTAGTTCTCAAAATATAATTAAAAATTTTTATTTTGATAACCCGTGGTAAGTTTTGCTAAACTGATTATTGTGATTTATAGTAGTGTATGTATGTATCAACTTATGTTGACCTTAAATAGTTTTTATATAATTTTTTTAATTATTATTTTCATAAATAATAGTGTGTCAAATATGATTACAAAACTTACTTCTTACCAATCATAATCTAGTTTTTTGAATAAAATAATTTAAGAGGTTGACTTTCAACCCATTTGACCTATTTGTAACTACCTATTTTTCCTCGTTTGTAAATAAACGGGCCAAACTACTAAAATCTTCATTTTGTTAATTTTACCAGGATACCCTGGGATGCCTCAAATGCTAACACCACCAGGTGCACCATCTATGCCGGGTCAAGTCAACCCATCAATACCGGGTCAGGTCAACAATGGTGGGCCAAGGCCCATGATGGTCCCAGGGACCACATCAGGGCCCCCACCTATGTTCACACCAACCATGTATCAACCCAACCCGAACCCACCAACATCGGGAGGTTTTGAGACTTCAAATAGTAATGTGCAATCTCAAGATGTTGACCATTAACTAGTTTTTTATTTTGTTATATTTTTATAAAATGGTGTGAGAAACAAATATAAAAACTTTTGGCGATTAAAATTTTGCTCTTTTTGAGTTCTGGAACTGGTTTTTGTATCTTGTGTTTAGCCTTTGGCAATTTAGTAGCAAAATTAGATCAATGTGTTGAATGATTTAGCAATGGTTTGAAAAACTGAAATTCGAACTGATTTCAAATTTTAATTGAGACAAATTAAGATTTATTTCGAATCGAATTTGAGAATCTGTTTTCAATTCGATTATCATATTGTTGATTTTTAAATATACCTGGCTCGAAATTCGAATTTAATACTGTGTTTTTAATCAAATACATTATAAATTTAAATATTTTTTAAGCCTTGGAAAACATTAAAAAAACCAGAAATCTTTACTTGTCTAATTAGAAAGTTCGGAATTAAAAAAATCAGAAAACCATGGTCTCTCGTTAATTTCTCTAAAATTATTTTCTTGGTTCTCAGTTCGAATACTTATATAAATTTCATATTTAGTATTCAAAAGGGGTATTTAGATAATCTTCTATTAATATTCGATATTAATAAGAACCAAAATGGCTTTCCGGATTTATAGCAAAAACCGAATACATGTTTCAAAATTGCCACTTTGATAAGAATCTCTAAACTATGTGCACAAATGTACAAGAAATTGGCTCATTTTCCTAACCGCCATGAAGACTTTGGCTTCCATTTTTCTTTCGATTTCTAGCATAACGTTTCATTATAACATGACCGTTAAAGAGTTGATGCCTGAAAATTTTAATACCAGAACTTCAATATGATTAAAACCAAAAATAGAAAAACTAATTAATATGAATAGTTAGTGTCTTGATTATTGAATATGACTAAAAAGGTTAAAAAAATTTAATGATAACATTAAAAAAATTTGTAAATCCCAGTCTTTTTCATACATTTTGTAATATTTTATAACTTACCTCGTGTATTCTAGTTTCTGAATAATGATCCCATTTAATAAGAGTTCTGAACTGTAAACTGCTGCACCTACAAGCACACATATATTATTTTTTAGGCCAAAATGCACTTTAGTACCCTGAATTTGGCTGACTGGAATTTTTACTACCCTGAACTATTAAAGGTGCACCATGGTACCCTGAACTTGACAAAATGGTCGATTTAGTACCCTGGCTCATTAATTTGATCGCGTTTTCTTACTTGATTTAATTTCGTTGGAGCTTTAAACGGACTAAAAATATATATATTCATCTCAACATATTGATATTAGAAGCAAATCGCATGAGAAAACAAGACCAAATTAGTAAGCCGGGGTACTAAATTGACCATTTTGTCAAGTTCAGGGTACCATGGTGTACCTTTAATAGTTCAGGGTAGTAGAAATTCCAGTCAGCCAAGTTCAAGGTACTAAAATGCATTTCAAATGGTAACGACTTTTATAGAAATATTTAATGAAATACATATAAATACCTTTGTCTAGAAATGGGACACATGTTACATAATCTTGTTCACAAGACAATATTAAGATATTATCTGAGATCTTATACTCTGTGGTAGCTTGTTTAATGTCTTCAATGACCTGAAGAAAATTTTATTATAACATTAATAATAGAGTAAATTAAAAGGAGGGGTCCTTATGTTTACATCAAATTTCACATATGGTCTTGTACTTTAAAAAATTTACATTGGTAGTCCTTTTTTAGAAACTTTTTGCACCTACATTCCTTTAGCCTAATGTTCATTTAATTTAGTTAATTTTTCTGTTAAAAAATTACAATGGGACGAAATTTCCACTCTACTATAATGAGTATAACAATCATCACCGCCATAAATAATAAATAATATTTGTATAATAGTCTACAATAACCATAGTGAAATGTAATGCACATAAAGAAAAATAAATAATATATAATAAAAAAAAGAGAGAACAAGATATCACCTGGCCATGAACTGCTTTGACTAAGTTTCCAATAATTTCTTTATCTGGTTTAACATTTGGGGTAATGAGAACTCTTTGGTCCTGGAACCAAACACCAAACAGATCTTAAGGGAAAATAGAGGGTCAAAATTGTAACTTTTGTCCAGTTTTATTATTAATAACTAAAAGTCAAATATGATTGCAAAAGTTATATTCTTTCAATATTAATCTTTTTTATAAGGGTTTTTTTAACGTATGCCCCAGGCATATGATAATGTGCATTTAATGAGCCGATAATTATCATTTAAACATAAATTCGAATAAAACATAACCAAATTGACCTGCTTTCTTAAAGAAAACTTAATTTACATGTTTAATCCGTTAGATATAAAACATAACCAAATTGACCCAATACAACTTTTGTCCATTTTTTTAAAAACTAATGAGTTAATATGATTACAAATATTATATTAATTTAATATAAATATATAATAAGAGTAAATTACAAAGATGGTACTGAGGTTTACACCAAATTTCACATATGGCCCCTTATTTTAAAATTTTACACTAGTAGACCCTTTTTTGGAAACCATTTGCGCTTACAGTCCTTTAGCTCAACATTCGTTAAATTTTATTTTTTTTAAACATTACATCAGTAGTCCTTTAAAAATACATTGTCAGTCCTTTTCCTGTTTAAATATTTAACGAACGTTAGGCTAAAGGACTGTTGATGTAAAAGGTTTCCAAAAAAAGGTCTACCAATGTAATCTTTTTAAAGTAAATGATTATATGTAAAATTTGGTTTGAACCTTGGGGACCATCCTTATAATTTACCCATGATAATTTAGGATGTTTTATAGTACATTAAATTGCATTTTGGTAGGCTTTTAACCCATTAGAGCCAAATTTTTACCCATTAAGCCCGTCAAATATAAAACTCTAAACCCAAAACAACTGTCCAAACACCCCCATAATTACCTTAAAAAGTGGATGTGTTCTTGCACGAGATAATGAAACAGGCATGCTAAAATCGAGCTCTTTTTCCCTTTTAAAATCTCTAAGAATATAACTTTTTTCATCAATAATAGTGTTTGCTTGCTCACAGCTTTCAAGCCATAAGGGTGTAATAACCGGTTTACCAAACGCCATTGTTTCTAACATCTTTTTTGTTCTTGCAAATCTATCAGATACAAAATGTGTTGCATCTGAGCAATCTTTTGCCATTAATATTCCCAATTTTGTCATTATCTGCAAGGGCAAAATAGTAAAAAATTTATAATCCATTAGAAATATTTGTTAAAAAAATGAAAGGATAGGCTGACTTAAAAAATGTAAAATACTAAACATACCTTAAAAATTATAATTACCAAACAAACCACGAGCTAAATTATATTACCTTTTTTAATTAAATTTGCTTACAAAAATTAAAAAATTACAATATTAATTTAATTTCCTGCACAAAGCAATTTTGAATTTTTGACACCTCTTATGCAATAATAATAATAAATGAGCCAATTAAAAGCAAATTGTATAACCTTTTTCTGCTGATTAATGACTTCATCATCAAGATTTTGGCTGAACAATACCCTAATTTCCACCTTATTTCTACGTCTTCTTAAATCTTTTGATATAGAATCAGGAAAATATTCTTTGAATCCCAATCTCACATGTTCATTACTTAACGAAGGACTTAAAGATTTTTTCTTGATTAATTTATTTTCACCCAATAACAACTCTTTCATCTTTTTTGTGTTAGTAACATCTGCTAAACAAGGTTGACCAAATTTCTTTACAAATGTTGACTTTGACTTTGACTTGTATTTGGTAGCAGAACGAGCTTTTCTCTTTACATTTGACATGAAAAATACTTCCGTTTCACCGGGCCCCACTATGGCAGAATTTATCGTACTTTTTGATTTTACATTTTGTCTCAATTTTCTGCATGTTCTTTTCTTTTTGGGCCAATTCCATGTATCAAACTTATAACCAAAATTTGTATATAAATCACCCGTTTTTCTTTTGTGAATATTATTTTTAAAATCACAATTTGTAGTTTCTTCGGGCATCTTTGAATGTTCTACTGATGACCCGTTTCTTGTTCGACAAGCTACAGGCGAAAAGGTGTTAACTTTCTTGTTTAATTCTTTCTTTTTCTTCTTTCGACTAAAAACTTTCAGTTTTTTTTCAGTTGACTTTTGGTTAAGAAATATTCCATCATTTTGTAAATCACATTTATTATTAGCATCAAAAGTAGGAACTGGTGCATACAGTAAAGATTCAATAGCTTCAGCTGCCATTTGAGTATCAAAAACACCATCAAACATATCTTGTACATTCTTCTCATTTTCACCGTTTCCAGAGGTTGGTAATTCTTGAAGTCCGTCTTCACTTTTTTCATCCCAATCGAAAGTTGAAATACCAATTTTGGACATAAGATTATTTTTCACTGCAAGATTTTGTGACCCTTTTGCACATGAAGAAAATGGTGATCTTTTCCCAACAGTTTTTGGAATTTTGGGTTCTGGAGATGAATTAACAATACTAACTGACAAAAAATGATCCACAAATTTTAATGCATTAGCTTGTGATGACTCACCAGGTTCTGGAGATCCAATAACTGCTTCATGTTCACTCTCGAAATTATCGCGAGGAGATTTTATAATACTAATTTCATTATTTGATATTAAGTTTGATTTTGCAACTAATGATTCTTGAAAATGGGTGTTGGGATTATTATTATTATCAGATTTTTTGTCTGTTAGATTGCTTCCTGCAGAAGATCGAATCTCAAATGATTGTGAGCTAACACATCTCCATAAACTTCCTGATAATGAATACAGTTGCATATGAGTAAAAAAAAAGAAATTAAGTATAAAGTGTAAATTACAGAATTTGTCTAGGGGCATTTCAGATACTGCGTTTTTGTCCCTAAATTTTTCCCTAGGTTTTTATGCCCATGTGGTCCTCATTTTACATTTATTTCGTCCTTTTCCGCCTAAATTGACCCAAATGCCCTTAATTTATTTATCGCATTTTTTAATTAATTTTTCTTTTTTTTTAATACGCCGGAGAAGATGATCGGAAAAGAAAAATAATTTTGAAAATGAGATAAAATAAAAGAAGGGTATTGTGGTCAATTTAGGTGGAAAATGAGGACCACAAGGACAAAAAACCTGGAAAAAAAGTTTAGGGAAGCTGAAAACTGAAACTGAAAGACATCGTTTTTCATGATCTTTTATAATCAATAAACACAAAAAGATTCATAAATAACAATCTTAAAACCGAATCCCTATTCTTTAAAATTAAACAACTTACCTCTGATTTTTCCCTCTTTTTGCTCGGATAATATTTCATCATCACTATCCAACGCAATTTCATCATCTTCACTATCATCTACCATTAGGGCTCTTAAATCGCCAACAAAATTTGAAATATCCAACTGCTCAGTATCTGCATCCAAATTCACAAATTGGCTTTCCATCTCTTCGGTATAATCAAAATCTTCAGCAATAAAATGACCATTTTCATCATTTACATCAAGCTTATTTCCTGTTAAATCGATAATAAAAATAATATATTCACATACATTAGTCCTCATAAAATGGCATATCGCTATAAACCTTAATATATACAAATTTCTGAATGATATATAGTTCTATTGCTATGAAACTATAATTTTTAAATTAATTTAAGCCATAACATGTAACATTTCTATATATTTGATTGCTGTAAAACTGAAAATTTCATATTGATTAGCTTAAATATTCAATAACTTCACACACGATATTCCAACTAGATAAATAATAGTCACTCCTATCGGGATAACATGATTTCAATTTGATTTTATGCAGAAAATTGGTACTAAATGTGTTATAATTTCATCAACATTATTCTATTTTGATCAAAAACTATAAAATCTATTATGACATCTTCAAATCTCGAATAATCGTTCATTTTATTGAGCAGCGTGTGAAGCAAAAATCAACATATCTTAAACACACATACAGACAGGTATATTCGTATGTGTGAATGTTTGATATTGAAATTTAAAACATGTAAAAGTGATAGAAAGTTTACCAGCTTGATGATCGTTAACAACGGCAGCCATAAATTAAACCCTAAGCTCAAACCAAAACCCTAAAGCATTTCGTTTAGCTCGTGTCAAACGCCTTCAACAGAAAACAAGGGACAAGACCTAAAAATGATTTCTACAGACGATGGAAGAATTGAAGTACGAAGCTTAATAGAGAAGATAATGATCACTAACGAGTACAAATTTGAAAAATTAATCGTATACCGGAGGAGAAAACTATGGAATTTGATGTCAATTAGGAGAAATTATATCTAAATGTCGGGAAATTGATGGTGAATTTGGGGTATGAGAGATTGTAGTACGATCAATTTGAGTGTGAATTTGGTGGAAATGTGAATTAAAAACAAAAAAGAGGTCGAATTGTGAGTGAATTTTTGGAGGGAAAAAAGGGATGAATTTGTAGGGACAAAAAGGGGCATTCCGAGAATCGAACTCGGGACCTCTCGCACCCAAAGCGAGAATCATACCACTAGACCAAATGCCTAGATATATGTCTATTCCGATAATCGAATATATAATGCACGAAATAATAAAAAAAAGGAAAAAAATTAAATAATCAAAAGTAAATTATTTTGGTGTATTGTTAATTAAGATTAAATGTCACACCCCGCCAAAATTGGTTTTGCGGAAGAACGAGGTGTGACTAATTAGCAACATAACACATCAATAATAGTAAACTTCGCATAAATTGAAAAGTGGATTGCCAATGTCGTTACAAAATAAAAAATAAAGTGTTTAACATGAACCAAAATAAATGTTTGTAATTGAAAGACTTGTGTCCTAAAGACTTATTCTTGAAAACCAATGCATGACAATCCTTGACAAAATAGAATCTTGAAATGACTTAGTTTCCGTTACCTGAGAAAACATATAGAAAAAGTGTCAACACAATGGTTGGTGAGTTCACAGGTTTTGTGAATCCATAAAAGTATCATCACAATCGTAGTGTACAAATCATGTACAAAAATAGTTTTAGGTGCAATGCATAATCCCTCGCAAGCTAGCTAAGCAAACAAGGACGGTATAATCAAAGAGCCTATAATCAACCCGAAATCCCATATTGTTAGAATATAAAGCTCAAAATCAGTTGGGCTAGCGCATAACTAGCCATGAGCGGGGGATCAATCCCGATAGTACTATCTCTATATTCCTTGGCTACCACAAATAGTTAATGATTACTGTTAAACGTGGACATGTATAGTGGTCCTTCCCGTTGGTACGTGTACACAACAATGATTATACACAGATTAGTTATTGCAAAATAGTTGAGTAGTATATGTTTTCTCCCCCAATAAAGTAGTTATAAAAACAGTAAAAGTGGGGCCGTGAAACTCACCTTAGCGAAGTTTCCAAATTCGTAAATCCACAAAGTTTGGAATTCCAACCAAAGATTCCTAGCATCCTAAACGCATATGTATAGTTAATAAGTGACGGTCTTAAATGACACGCCTAGTCTATATGATGCATAAATATTTCTCTCAACTTGAATTTAGATATGAGCGATACGTTGATGACTCAATTGGGTTGGTCTCGTATTTATATACGTTTTGTTAATTTAACAATATTGAAAATCGTTATACATTGGTTCGAAAGTGATCCAAATCATGATTTAATAAGTAATTATTTAAATACGATTATTTAAATATTTAAAATCAGTTAATGTCAAATTTAATCATTAAAAGTAATTAATTAATTAATTAATTAATTTTGTTAACTAAATAAATAGTTATTATGTAATTGATTTATAACCATTTAAATTAAATGTTACTTATTATTAATTTACTTATTTTTAGTCATGCACATGGGCACGAGTGGACCACCACACAAAACAACTTCGATGAACTAAACACACACAATACACAACATAAACCCACACATATATGAAATTAACTGGGTTCGGAGGTTTAAAACGGACAGATCGAGACACCCATACGGTCAACAGTGAACTCCCATAATAACAATACAATACACACACATACAATATGCACACACCACCTGTGCGTGTGTGTACTGCCGGAGACATGCGGGTCGACGGAAAAGAAAACCCAGAAACAAAACCCACACATGCATGATTCGACAAAACAAATGAGTTTAGAATTATATACCTACAGCGAGAAAACCGGGAGAGAGAGAGAGAGCGACGAGATTGTTGCTTGACGTCGGAGATACTTGAGCTCGCCGGAAAATGAAGAGGACGACGACGGAGGGGCTGCTGGGTTTTTCTTCATGGAGAGAGACATGCGGTTCTTATATCACCGCAAAGAAAATTACGGTGGCGGTGGTTTCCTGTTTGCATTCGAAGAATGACAAGCCTGATGTGGGGTTTGGTTCTTGCCGGAAAATCCTATGCAAGGGACGATGGGGTGGCTTCTGGTTTTCCGTTGAGCGTGATAGACGAGAGGGTGAGATGTGGTATTTCTAGATTTAACCGCCGAAAGAGAGTGGCGAGATGGAGGTTGGGGTTTTGTTTCTCACCAAGTTGATATAAAGTAGATGGTAAATATGAAGTAGATTAATTAACCAATTGTTCATATTTCATTATAACAGTATAAAAAGTTCGGATAGTTTGTTTGAGAAATGACGTCAGATTAGATATTTGGGTAGCCCGAGTCATATGGGGGTTTGTGGTGTCACTTTTTGGTTGGCAGGTAAGCTTCAAATTTTGAATTTAATATTATATTATATTTATAAAGTGTGCAAATGAAAAGGAAGTCGGGTACTACATGGAGGATAACAATGAAATTTCCAACTTTAGTTGATAACAAATATTTACGTTTACTGATATTTTAACCTTGTAAAAATATTTTAACTGAGGTTTTACTTGATTTTTGACCGGTGGTCATTTGCTGATAGAAACATATCACTTTAGAAATATATTTAGTCACTTTCGATATGCTCGTATTGTATTAAGTAGTTAAATATTAATACATGTGTATTTAATTGTGTAAGAGGATTCATACTATGTTTTTCGTAGTGGTTACTTTTGATGAACTAGGATGTTATTTTATTTATATTTTTGGTTCCAGTTTAAGTTCGGTCACCAACTCGTTAAATAGTAGTTACCACTGCACAAACACAGATAAACCATTACTACAATAGTAAGTGTGTAGATTTTTGGTAGACTTAGATGTGAAATATGTACTTTATTTATGATATATAAATTGTTTAATAACTTAGATTGCATTAGATGTTGGCACAAGTACCCGATTTTAAGGGTTGTCACATTAAAACACCTTTAGGTTTTTTTAATGAAATAGTAAATACATTCTTGTATATTTAAAATTAAAAACAATGGAAGAAATAAAATGGGATGATAGTCAAAGCACTTGGTATGAAATTCTCAAGTACCTAATAGTAGTATTAAAGATGGGAGAAACAAATATTTCATATAAAACGGTTTGATTTTCGAGTCTATTTATCCTCTGAAATTTTGTCTCAGTATTTCGGATCTAAGTTCATCCGGGTCAAAAACGCAACATAATCAAAACTACAAGTACCAAAATAGCGAAAGGTTTTGAAAAGGGACCAAACTACAACGTTTAGCAAACTATATAGACAATATTTGTACTTTACTTTAAAACAAATATAGAATTTGCAAACTATACCAACATGGTGAGTATATATGAAGTTAAAAACTTATATTGGAAAACAAATGGACACGTTTTTGGGTTGGCAAGTCAAGAATAACTAAGCTTCTCACGTGGTGGTGTTTAAAAACTTAATATAAACGACATTCGTGTTTGAGAGTAAATATGTAACCCAACCTTAAGAGTGGGGTTGAAAGATGCAATAAATAAAGTTAAGGGACTAATTCCACAACTTTTAATACCACAAAGGCACCAACCCAATGTTGTCATTTTCTATTTGGAATAATATCGAAAAGCTTGTGCTTTTCAAATCGTCAAAGATATACGACATGGCAGACTTACCATGTAACACGGAATAAATATAAATATTATTTATATATTGCTTATAAATTTTCAAGTAGATTTAAGAAAAAATATTTTTTCTTTTAATATAGTAATACCTCTAATAAAAAATTAAATAACCAATAATACCCTTCAGTTTTTTTTTCATAGTTTCACCTTTGAAATACAATACTACATCCTTTTTAATATCATATGAATAAGCTTTTAATATTGAAGAATATGTGGTAGTAAAAAGATGCTTTTATCGATGTTTAAATTCTTACACATTTTACATGATATTTAACTAATAATTCAATAATTAATTATGCTTATTAAATAAAAGGTTCGGATGCTACTGGCAAAGTTCTGGTAGCCAATGATAATGGTACAAAGTTTTAATGTTAAATATTGTCAAAATTATTTTAACCAATGATAAGGTATGAATACATCATTCCTGATTTATTGCTTGTTTATTTACACTAATCATGCATTACCTTTTCCAAAAAGCACATTTACCTTTTTGTCCTCTTTGCCAATCAAATTATCAAATCATGAATTGAATTTGACCCTATTTTGAGAATCAATTTAGCATATAAACAAGATTTAAGTATAAAAAAAAGTAGATCTTAATCTATCATGTGTTATAAATCTGGTAATTATCTGGTAGTAAGAGCTCCCATATGACTTTCGAAAGTCATGAGTCTAATCTCTTCCTGTATAAACATTTACAAATAACCAAGGTAAGGTTCGGAATCGACCATGATAACGGTTAGGTCGCGTACAACTCGAGTATAAGTTTGACCATGCCGAGTGAGCCCGTTATAAATAGGTTTACTCTTTCAAAGAAAGGCAATAAACATCTACCATGTGTTATCGATTATTTAAAAAAAATCATTGCTAATAAAAACCGAAGCTTGAGATATGTTAAAAATAGTTATATCTTGAAATCTCTTAGATTCATATGAAAAATTCAATTTAAATATATTACTCCGTAACATACTTTCTAAATTACATAGAATATGATGGAAAAGAAGACAATATAGGGGTCGAAATTAACTTTTACTCTTTAATTTCTTTAAAGACGATAAAGTTTAGACGACTAGGAGTAGAAAACAAGAATTTAAGCCTAGTTTTTTGGTATTCATGAATTAATTAATGAATTGAAAGAAAAAAGATCCATTAAATATGTAAATCCAAGGCACCAGGGTCATCGATCCCATGTGGTGTGGGTAATACAGTAACTCATATGCATATAGTTGTATATATATTTAGTAGATAGATACATATATTATAGATCAAGACATCAAGCCTTTGTAACCCCTCTCTCTCTCTCTCTCTCTCTCTCTCTCTCTCTCTCTCACACACACACACACACACACACCATCTATTCTCTCATAATCTATATATCTAAAGGTGTATGTTGTTTGAGGTAATCGAGATCAAAGATGTTGAGATCAATCAAATCCACTTGGTTAGTAATCTTTTCTACTTTTTCAAAAAAATTCATCCACACACACATAATTAAAAAATATGTTTAGTACTTAATTTATTTTATTTTTGTTTTGGGTTATTATGAAGCATCTCCATTTCAAAAGGTGTGATTGCTTCAAGTTTCCAGTTAAGACGCTTCTCTTCTCATCACAATCCGAGGTTTGTATCTTTTTTTTTTTTTTTGAATGACAAAAAGGGAACGAGGGATGAATCTCATGAGTCTACGATAAATAACATTATAAAAGTTATAAAATTCCTATAATTATAATTATATGAAGTATACTTATATTGTAAAAATAAAAAGTATGTCGTGTACAAATTAAAGGTTAAAGATGTGATGTACAAATCATGTGTGCGCCACTTGTGGATGACAGATCCGAACATGTGTGTGCGCCACTTGTGATGAGAGTTTTCACATATAAGTTTCTAAAAATCAAATGATTTAGTCAGTATGTGACATTTAGATATTCTATAAGATTAGAGGTTCAAGTAATTTTGTCGATCATAATGATGTATATTTAAAGATATGTATTTTAGTCATTTATAACATAAGTTGCTATAAATTTATAATTAACGGGATGTATTAAACACATAAATATTATTTTATTATGTACAAGTTATAAAAATGATTGCGTAGACGTACCTCATCTTCCAGAATTATTATATTAACATTTTTAACCACTTATTTCAAAATATATTATATTATTTGTGTGATAATACAACTTTTACAATTAGAACTAGCACATTAATTTATATATGTATGTACATGTATTTCAAAAAATATGAATACAAAGATGTTGCAATCAATCCAACCCAATCACTACAATAATACATTGTACAAATCCTACACTATCCACAATTTTTAAATAAAGGAAGGTTAATGATGTTTAAAAGTAAAAATAAGGGTAAATGAGTCATTTCACTTTATTAAAGTATATAGTTAGTGGGTGTGTGATCACTACTTTTTACCAAATAAGGTAAAATTTCAAAGTGTGTCACTTATTTTGATACACCCAAATATAGAAAAGTGTATCACTTATTTAGAATTGGAGTAAGTATAACAATTTGTCTTGATAACCACAGGAAACTCGAAGATAAAGTAGCATTAATAACCGGAGCAGCAAACGGTATCGGAAAAGAAACCGCCACAAAATTTATCAACCATGGTGCAAAGGTGGTGATAGCCGACATCCACCACAAGCTCGGTCACAACACCGCCACCCAACTTGGTCCCAATGCCTCATTCATCTCTTGCGATGTCATAAACGAGTCTGATATCTCAAATGCAGTCGATTTCACAATTTCAAAGTATGGAAAACTCGACATAATGTATAACAACGCGGGAATTGCGTGTCAAACTCCAAGGACCATAGTTGACCTTGACCTCGAGAGGTTTGACCAAGTCATGTCGGTCAACGTCCGGGGCGTTGTAGCCGGAATCAAGCATGCATCACGGGTAATGATTCCCCGTGAGACAGGGTCCATACTGTGTACCGCTAGTGTCACGGGAATATTAGGAGGGTTAGCTCAACATACATATTCGATATCAAAGTTTGCGGTTTTAGGGATTGTGAAATCACTAGCATCCGAATTATCACAACATGGTGTTAGGATTAATTGTATATCACCTTTTGCGATCCCGACATCATTTGTGATGGAAGAAATGAGACAATATTTTCCAAATCTTGAGGATGAAGAAATTGTGAAAATGGTGCGAAATTCGGGGGAATTTAAAGGGGGATATTGCGAGCCCGGTGATGTGGCGAATGCTGCGGTTTATCTTGCTTCTGACGATGCTAAGTATGTTAACGGGCATAATCTAGTGGTAGATGGCGGTTTTACATCTACTAAAAGCTTTAAGTTTAGTGTAACGGATAAAGAAAATTAAGTGTAACGTGAATTTGCAATCTGATGGAGTGTTTAAACCGTCTCGATAATATATTTCCGTATCTGGATAACCCGGGAAATTCCACCCGAACCATAATTTTAATCTATTTATGTGAAAATGTCAATTTCCAAGTTATACAACAACAATACCTAATACATTCAAAGGAAAAATACGAGAGAAATAAGATGTCTACAAGAGGTAGAGTGAATTTCCAAGCTATGTTTATCAAATAACGTGACACACAAGTATCTTGCAAGTTTGATAATATATTACATATTTGACGATCAATAAAAATATATACAAAAAGGTCAATGGTGATATTAAACCAACGTTGTAGATTCAAAACTATATTAATAGAAAGCCCAACTATCACATAAATGGTTAAATTTTTCTCTCTTGCAAAGCTTTGGATTCAAAACTAGCATAATTTGTTGTCATCCATCGTAATGCCTAGTGAATAATAATGTCATTTCGATAAACGTTACATGACAATGTTCATATCTCGGTACAAATAAAATAAATGTATCATCGGTTTATGTTTTAAAAATGGAATCACAATAGAAATAATCCGAGTTCACTCTACTATTAAAAACACAACAGTAATTTATAAGTCTTACACAATAGCATATAGTAACTTATAATCCAATGCCAATGAAAGTGATTTTATTTTGAAATTTGGGTAAAAATGTGATCAGCTATGCTTTGTGCTTCCATCGCAACTGTATTTAGGCCTCTCCTTGCAAGTCCAACACAATAAAGCCCATTTTCTCCTTTCCATTGATTTGGATACTTTTGCTTTGGATATCCATCTTTGTTTAAAAGACAATCACCACCCTACATATATCAACACAAAATTAAATAATACACAAATTATTCATATATTTTAATGACAATAATTTTTTGGTAGTACTCCTTCATTCCACGACCCTGAAATAGTGAAATGAATAATCGGTTACCCAGAGTACTTAGCCAGTACAGATTGAGATTTTTATACATAAATTTATATAAAAAAAATATATCATATATATAATTTCCCTAGTCCTTAAAATATACTTCCTCCGATTCAAAATAAGTGATACACTTTGGATTTCACGGATTTTGAGGCAAAAGTTTATAATGATGGTTAAATTAGATTAATTGGATGGTTAGTGGGAAATGGGTCTCACACTTTGTGAATAAAGTGGAGTTAATGATGTTTAAAAGTAAAAGTAATGGTAAAGGAGTCTTTTCACTTTATTAAAGTAAATAGTTAGTGGGTGTGGGTCCCACTATTTTTTGCCAAATAAGGTAATTTTTCAAAGTGTATCACTTATTTTGATACACCCCAAAAAGGAAAGTGTATCACTTATTTTGAATCGGAGGAAGTAATATATTTTAAAACCTATAAGTAATACTAGTATTTAAATATTGTATATAAATAATAATAATAGTAAGACTAATAACTTAAATGTATTTTGGAGAATAGGGTTGTGGGAAAGTAAGCATTTTGGAGAATTTGACCGAATTTTAACTGAATTTCCGAGTTTTTAACGAGCTGAGTGAGTTTTGACTTTTGACCGAGTTTTTGTTACCGATTTACGCCAACTCGACTACGTACCGAGTCATGCTACTCAGCTGATCGACTATGGAGTTTTACAACAATTTGTAAACTACAGATGAAAAACATGATGCATGTATGTGAGCCCGAGAATTGATTTTGGTACCACAATTTTTAATGAGTATACCACACAATACAGATTTTACAGCTAACTGTACAAGTATATTAAGCATTGGATGTGGTACATATATTAAAAGTTATGGTAAGAAAATCACCCCCTATACAAATATATAATCAACAGATTATGGAAGAGAAAACGCTACCTGAAGCCACAAATGGGTCGATCTTTTAAAGCCGGTAGCAAATAGTATTACATCAAACTGATAACATTTTCCGTGTTGGAAAACAACTTCATTTCCTTTGCCTTTTATGCTTTTCATCGCTGGCAAGACCTATTTACATCGCATTTTTAATGTATAAATCATATAAATGTTACCAAAGAGCTTATAGCCCATCGACATCTAGTGTTTAGGACTTAGGTATCACACAAGATTGTGTGTTCAAATCCTGTTATGGATAAAAATGGTGATGATTTATGGTGTGTGAAATTGTGTATTAGTCGTTAATTAAGATCATATAAAAGTCGCTATAAGGACCGTAAAATCACTAACCTGGATCTCGCTAGACGTGATCTTTTTAACCGTACCGACATCAATGACGGGATACTTACCATCTCTTATTTTTATCAAAATTGGACCTTCTTTTGGCCGTTGGATCTCGTAATTGGTTAGATCTCCATAAGTTACCTTGCTAAGTAACACTAAGAGTGCATCCACCAAGTTTAGTGGTAACAATTTTAATAAAACCAACGCAAAATTTATCGACCACCTTGATAATATATGAACCTACAAATAAAATATTGTCTTGTAAACTATTCGACTTGTATATAAAGGATTCATGTTTTAAAACAAAAAAAAGTGCTAACTTTTACTAATATATTCATTACTAAAATTAGTTAGATGTAGGGGTGTTAAAAAGGTTGACTTGATATTGGGCTCGACAAAACTCCTTGTATTATAGGTATGTGCATGATATTAAAATCGGATCGAACCGACTAGAACCGAGAACCGAAATAATAATTTCGGCCGGACCGAATATCGAACCAATGATGCTCGGAACCGAACTGAAAAGCCAGGTAATTTCTTCGACTTTTTTCAGGTTTTTCTCGGTTTTGGAATTTTTCGGGTTTTTTCTCGGTTTTGGACAGAACTGAACAACTTTGAACCGAGAACCGATTTTTATAGAAATAGAACCGAGAACCGGACCAATGTAGCTCAGTCTGGTCCAATTCTGTAGTTTCGGTCGGTTCTCGGTTTAATTTGCACAGTACTACCCTTATAGCTACTGTCTATATAAAGTTATAGTTACCGGACTTCGGACGACGATGGAAGTTTGTGCACCGTAATTAGATAAATCAAGTGCAATTTCCATACCGGAATTACCCGCTCCGACCACCAAAACCGTCTTGTTCTCATACCCCTTGCCGGATTTATACTCCGTTGAATGAATAACTTCACCTTTAAACTCACTCAACCCATCAACTTCCGGTATAAATGCATCACTATTTTCTCCGGTAGCCACCACCAAAAACCGCCCTACATAACACCGAACACCACCACCAACTAACTTTACCTCCACTTTCCATATCTTCCTTATATTATCATATTTTGCCAGCTTTACAAAGTTCCCAAACTTTGGATTAATCTTGAAATGAGAAGCGTAATCGTTTAAGTATTTCAAGAAATCGGTTTTAGAAACATACGTCGGAAAGTTCGCCGGAAAAGGCATGTGTGCAAGTTGACAAAATTGTTTGGCTAAATGGAGGTGAAGTCTATCATATGATTTTTTGTTGAATAATGAAGCAATACAATCATCTCTTTCTAGAATTATGTATGGGATTCCGAGTTGGTGGAGGCTAGCGGCGGTGGAGAGGCCGGAGAGCCCTGCACCGACAACGATCACCTCCGTTTCTTCAACTACGGTAGGCATTTTCCGGCAGCCACTAGGATGTAAATCCGGTATTATATGGCACCACGGAAATGTATCTTGGTCTCGTAGCAAAGGGTATGCATAATAATATATAGAACAAGGTATCCGCGTTAGTGGATAACATATAATTATACTCCCTTATTCTCATTTTTATTGTCCACCTTACTATTTTAGTTTGTCTTAAAATAATTGTTAGTTTAAATTACAACCAATCATATGAATTATAAGTGGGTAAATATGAGATTTGATTGGTGGATAGTGCAATAATTGCACTTTCTTAAAACTGTGTGCCTTTTGTCTAGTGAACAATTAATTTGGGACGGAGGGAGTATTTTACAGTGTCAATAATGAAGGTGGTGGTGGTAGGAATACTGACAGTGGTGCATAGTGATGGTAGATGGCGGTGATAATGGGTGGTGTTGTAAGTGGTTATCAATAGAATAATATGAGTTTATATATTAATAAATATAATAATCTGCATAAATAATTGCAGTCATATCTTTATTTAAATGGTAGCTAATATACTCCAATTTGTCCACACTGGGACTTGAACCCATGCCCATGACATATAGGTCATGGACAACACCTTATATCAATACCACTTGGCTATAAGTTTTGAGTAATTGCAGTTATATAATCAACATTACTCTAGTAGGTCAGGTAATTAGAGTCGTTTGCTAATAACATTAAGTTGCATATTTGAGTTTTTAGGTAGCCAATTTTTTCAAAATGCAAATATTTCTGAAATAGTAAGTGTTTATGAAAATTATGAACTGCTAAACACCTATATCATTATTATACTAATTAACTTTAGTAATATAACTTTTTAATGTAACAAATGGTTTGAGTTTCTACTTTGTTTTTTATTTTTTTTCTTAATCAGTAAATCATAACCTATCATAAATATCATATTTATCTACGGTGAGATTTGATTCTTCAGCCACGAAGAAAAATGTGAGCAAATATCATATCGTTAGTTTAAAGGCTCTTGGTTAATGTCTTTTTCAATTACTCCTACATTTTAATATTTTTCTCGTTATGTATTTCGTTATGTCATATGTGCATTTAGAAGGACGTTGACTAATTAATCCGGAGTACTTTATATTAAAAATAAAATTTAGAATAACATTTAATGTGCACCGTTGTATCCTCATGTCATGTGCCTCGTAACTTGTATACGCCATTTCATATTTTCTTTATCGTTTCGAAAGTGATATTAGCCAAAAAGTATGTCTAAGAATAAGACTGTAATATATAAAGGGATATATTTTTACTAACACAGAATATATTCAATAGTTAAATCGAACATATAAAAATTGTAAGCAATAATTATTATGTGAGGGGTAGTTTTTGTTATGTAGAAATCAACTCTCACATATAAAAATTAAAGATGGATGTAATAAGAGATAATGAATACATTCTGCATGTTATTATTCAAGGCATTATACTTGTTTTTAAAGTATCTGTATTAGAGATATATAACATTAATAATGTCAACATAAATATTTTTTTACAATTTAATTAACACAACAAATATAAATAAGTAGAAAATAAACAAGAAATTGTAAGTTGTAACAAACGATGAGCAAATAACTTAATTCATTCGCTTCACATATTATCACTTCGAGAAAAGTTAAAAAAAAAGTTAGAAGTAATAGAGAATGTAGAGATTTGAGGTTGCGAGAATTTTATCAGAACTTGTCGGAAAAGATGTCCGGAAACAAAAAGTAAAAAAATAATAATCAGAAAAATTAAAATAAGTTTATTTTAGTTATTTTAGGTAGAAAAAAATGAAATTTAAGAATTATAGGGCAAATTTTTTGAAAAAAAAAAAAATATAGAAAGATAAAATCACTGAAATTAGAAAACCAGAAAAAACATTTTCTGTAATTTATTCCAAACATTTCTTTTGGTGGCCAGCCCACCGATCAAAGTTGAGAGGGCCCAAGTACCGTTACCTCAGCCCCTCTAGCTTCGTCGTACTCAAACGAATTAAATGATATACTTGTATTTATTATGGTCAGTACCCACTATTTTTAATGAGTTTGCTAAATTTAGTATTTAGGTAATGTTTATAAAAATGTGAATACTTATACCTGTACCTGATATACTATATTTAACTACTCGTATATCATTGAGAACTATTTTTAGCGAACCTATATTTAATATTAAAAACACTATAATTTTTAGTCATAGCATTAAGAACTATTTTTAGCAAAACCTGTAGTTGGTTTACAACTTTAAATTGTTAAAAATTATTATAAAAGGGATTTTGTTGCAGATAACTACTCTGATATTAACATCATGCAGGGATATTCATCCCAATTATGAAAGTGTCGGTATAATTGATATGACCCTATTAGAATCGTGTCAACTGCTGCTTCGGTTGGTGTCAACATCATGTCAGTTACGATGTTGTTAGTGGCTTTCCTTGATTGTCTCATTCAGTTTGAAGACGGATAAAAAGACAATAACTTATGGTGTTTTTGTGAGTATTTGTATTTTTTGTGTTTATATGTGTATTTTATATATAATAGTATTGTTGGCGGTGCTGTTGATATGACGCTGATTTGATGAAAATTAAATTTTCAGTAAATTTCATGGTTGTGTGCGGTCTAGACTTGATGGTGCATTGCAGAATCGATAGATAAGCTAGCGGGGTCGTTTATATCCAGCACAAACTAGCTATTCGTACATTTTTATATTTACTTGTTTTTTTTTAATTAGGATTTTATTAACACGTAGGCTAATGACATGTGATTAGATACGTCAAGTTAACTCAAATTTTGTAAGGGGATAAATAAAAAGTCTTTTTCTATATTAATGATAACTTTCACTTAATTGAATGTACCTACCTATGTGCCTTTAAAGGCACATGTGATATGTTAGAAAAATAAGAGGTGAGTTTTTACTCTGCGTGATCACGTGGGAATTTTCATGGCATTGGTTGTTTAGATGGAGTCAAAATTCTGTTGGTGTCCATAGTACTCAAGAAAAGGAAAAAACTTTTAAAAATGTTGGTAGGGGAATGCTTTGGTTCATATGGATTTTAAGGAACAACTAAATTTTTAATAACATTTATATTTCATTATTAAAGATTCAAGAGGAGCTGCAAGTTGCGAGTTATACTTAGATGAAATATAAGGCTACATATAGTATTCTTGTCTTGGTCATTTGAGGTGTTTTTGTCCGACTTTATGGGTTTATTTAGTTTTTCAAGTTGATTTCTTAGATTGTATTGTATAATTGCTAGTTACTCACTAGCTTATTAAAATACATAGTTTCTCTCTTTGGGTGGAGGCGGGAGGGGTGTGCATCGGGCGGTTTGGGGCGGTTTTAGGCTCAAACCGAACACGATCCGCTAATTTCGGTTTTAGGATTTTCAAACCCAATGGTTTCGGTTTCTAACGGTTTCGGTTTTAGCGGTTTTTAACCTTTAACGGTTCGGTTTCGGTTTTAAAACCGAATCCACCTCGTTTAAAACATAGATATATAATTTCATGTACTAATCTTCATTTTTCCAAAATTATATACAAATTTCAGTAACATTATCTAATTTACATCATTAACTTCAATGTCTAATAATATATTTCAACAATGCATACCATTTTTCAGTCCAAAATTCAAATTATAAATGTATTTTGTAGCATATAATAACGATATAAACATTAATGAATCATATTAGATGGACTTTCAAATATATAAATAGGTCGACTTCTATTTAATAAATATAAAATTAAAAAATATATATAATATATTAAATATTAGCGGGGCGGTTTCTTAATGGAGCGGTTTTTTGTTAAAACCGAAACCAAACCGAATCCATCGGTTTTTTTAAAATCTAAAACCAAACCGTCGGTTTTGAAATGGTTTCGGTTTTATCGGTTTGGTTTTATCGGTTTTAACGGTTTGGTTTCGGTTTTTCGGTTTTTATGCTCACCCCTAAGGCGGGTGATGACATTGATGAATGTCCTCGTTTTTCCTCCTTTACGCAGTTAAAAAATGTGGGAATTTTCGTATAATATCTAAAAAATTGTTTATTAGTTATTAATTTAATACCAAAAAGATTATTTTATATTTAAAAAATAATATATAGGTTCCAAAATATTTTCGATAACATAACCGTTACTGTGACTTTAATAAATGGTATTTCTATTATAATAGCTCTTTGGATGACCAATCTTTGCTAGTGTACACCTCATAACTGTTATCGTGATTGTTTCTAAATTTCCCCTTGATCATATGATAAATGTTTAGCCAATCTTTATTTATAATAAAAGAAAGCGTGTCACGTCAACTAATTCACGTCACCTTTGCCACGTCATTAATCATCCACCAATGAAATCATTCCACATCATTCTTTTGAGATCAACCTAATCCATGTAGAAAACGTTTTCTTAAGATATTCCTAATTTAAATAAGTAATATTTATATCAATAATATTCTGAATTTTAAGACTTTAAACTTTGAATAAGAATTTGATATAATTTTCCGAATTTATAAACTTGATTTTTTTTTTCTTTTTCTATTTTAAAATTATTATTTTACATACTTCGTACAAGTTTTAATTAACCCAATACAAAGAAATTGTTAGGTCCCCAAGATTGAAAAAGTAGATATTTAAGAATCTTTTATTACATTAGGAACAATTTATTTTAATTTAGTTTTTTTTAACATGCTTTCGATTTTTGGTTTCAATTATGAATTTGGGTTATTTTGAAACATATTTTAGGTGTTTAATTTGAATTAAGTCTATTTTAGGTTTTTGTCTTCAAAGTTCACTACTATAGGTGGCTTAGGACTTCAATCCCACCCATGTGCCATCATCTTTCCATTCATTATGATTTTCCAAAGAAATTATAGTTCTTATGCAGTAAATAAGAACAAATATTATGAAATTAAGAACATTGTTTTTGTTAATTAAAAGATTAGAAAGCATTTAGCAAATATAAGATTACGGAATAATAAATTTCTAAACAAATAAAACATTAACTAAATGATTAAAAAAAGTGTTTAATAAAAATATTGCTAATTCTATAACAAATAATATAATATAAGATGGAATCCTAAATACAACATTTGATATTTAGACGTTAACACTCTCATTTGAATTTTTTTAGGTTCCAACAGTCAAATCTTATTAAAATACTCAAAATTAAAGAACAATCATAATTAATGTCATAGAATAACATGTAGAATAATGCATTTTTAGTAATAGAAAATCATAATCCAAGGGTCATCTAATGCATCGTCATAAAAGTGGTGAAATTGAATGATGGCAAAACCGGAATTTAGAATTGGCAAAACTGGAAATTATGAATTAAACAATCTTTTTTTTTAAACAACAAATTTAATCTACTCCTGAATACCACCTATGTCCACGACGGGACTCGAATTCCTGACCTCAATATTGAGAGATAAACACCATACCGCTAGGCGAAATGCCCTTTGGTAAATTAAATAACTTCTAAATTTGGAATTTAGTAAGCAACTGCAAGTTTTTATAATTGTACACTCAACATTTTCAATCCCAATAAATGTAAACGAAGACTCTTTATGTTCATTATCATCAGGTACAAATTTTATTTTGTTTATTATCACACTACATTTATAATATTCAAATTTTTTCCTTGAATAACATCATGTACTGATCTTGCTGGTTTACTTATTAAGAATACTTTAATAATATGGGACGAAGCACCTATGATGCACAAACACTATTTTGAGGCATTAGACAGATCATTAATAGATATTATTGGATCTACCATGCCTGATGCAAAAACCCTCCCTTTTGGTGGTAAGGTTATTATGTTTGGAGGTGATTTCAAGCATAATACTTCCGGTTATTCCTTCAGGAAGTAGACAACACATTGTACATGCATCACTAAATTCGTCTTACATATGGAATGATTGTATAGTACTAAAATTAACGACAAACATGCGACTTATACAGGGTTCTGCGGAGTCTAATCTTGAAGAGATTAAGGAGTTTGGTGATTGGATCCTCAAATTAGGAGATGGCGTTTTAGGGGGTCCTAATGATGGTGAGCCACTATCGACATTCCTGATGATTTGCTTATAACCGGTGTCATTAATCCTATTGCGTGTCTCGTGGAATTTGTTTATCCAAATTTTATTCAAAACTTATCTGATCTAGATTATTTACAAGAAAGGGCGATTCTTGCACCTACGCATGATGTTGTGGGAGTAATTAATGACCATTTACTGTCAAAGATTCCTGGTCAGGACACCGTTTACTATAGTTCAGATAATATATGTGAAACTGAATGCCTAGATAGTAATTACACAGATTTTTACTATTCACCGGAAATACTTAACACTCTAAAACTTTCAGGGATACCTAACCACATGTTAACTCTTAAAGTCGGTGCACCGGTTATGCTTCTACGAAACATTGATCAGACATCCGGATTGTGTAATGGAACAAGACTAAGAGTTCTTTGTCTTGGTGAACATGTGATTAAAGCACAAATAATAACATGAACTAATATAGGATATGAAACCTTAATACCACGTTTGAAACTTAGCCCTTCGGACAAAAGACTTCCAATGAAGATAAATAGACGTCAGTTTCCACTTTCAGTTTGTTTTGCTATGACTATCAATAAAAGTCAAGGACAATCACTTTCAAATGTAGGTATCTTCTTACCTCAGCCTGTCTTTACTCATGGTCAACTTTACGCTGTTGTGCGTAGAGTTAAAAGCCGTAAAGGGTTAAAAAATGTTGATATACGACAAAGATGGGAAAGTGACTAACAACACATTGAACGTTGTTTACCATGAAGTTTTACAAAAGATTTGAAAATGTTTGTAAACAACATGTACTATATTATTAGTTTTGTCTACACTTTATATGATAAAATGAGATATGCAATAATCGTCAAAATACTGAGTTTTTTTTAACCTCCTCTTACACATAATGTTGTTCTCAAACAAATATCATTAAATTATTACAAGTCGTCCGTGATGTATCACGGGTTATAAACTAGTAAAAGATTAAACGCGCAACCCATAGTAAGTCATATTACCATAGTTATTATCATATGGTTAACTTTTTAAATATTTTACGCTTGTCACCAATAACGGTGTATTGAATTTGGAAATTAACACGTGATTGTTAACTGGATTAATACGTACAGTGCGTTTATTAAACATACGACTTTGTATATATTACACCTTAATTTATTTCTAACCGAGTTTTTAAATTTATATTCTACACAAATATTTCATAAATCGATATGCTTTACAAATGCAATTTTTTTTAAGATGCATATTTGATCGAGCTATATAGCTATACTTAAGAATTGGTAATTTTAATTTGAGATTAGGTTGGAAATGTGATTAGCTATGTTTTGGGAATCCATCCCAGCTCCAAATAGGCCTCTTCTGGCAAGACCAGCACAATAAAACCCATTTTCTCCTTTCCAATTGTTTGTATGCATTTGTTTTGCAAATCCATCTTTGTTTAAATAGCGATCACTATCCTGCATTTTTAAAATAAAATAAAAAATTATGAATCATACATCCATACTAGTAGATTCATCCTAGTTACATTATTGTAATGGCTAATATCATCTAATAGTTACGTACTTTACAAAGTTGCCCCTTTAATTTAAAAAGAATTGTGTTCATTTATGTCGGGCTTTTCAAGATGGTTGAATTATGTTCGTGATGTACACGACATAATCATTACTGAATCTTTCCTTAGCATCTGGTAAATGTTTACCCGAAAAAAGGATTGGACCTGAACTCTAGAAGATCATTTTAGGCGTACTTACCGATAAACCATCACCATATGGATACTTTAGAAAATGGTTCGTTTTTGGTTAAATCTTTATCGACATTATATAGTAATAAGTTTTTAAAATAGCCCGTTCATTTTGGTATATAAGATTCCACCACGGAAGGGATCAAAACGTGACATATAAGAGATCATTTTGATAGCCTTTATCACTAGTTCTATCTCTAGATTGTTATATGTTCTCCCATTAGAAAATGTAAAAAAAATTTACCTCAACCCACAAGTGGGTTGATCGTTTAAAGCCAGTAGCAAACACAATTACATCAAACTGATGACATTTTCCATTCTTAAAAACAACTTCATTTCCTCCACTCTTTACACTCTTCAATGCGGGCAAAACCTATTTACATTGGAAGTCAATATGGGTGAGTGCGATCTAGAAACCGAACTGAACTGTAATAAAACCGATAATAATGAATTTTCAAAACCAAAAAATGAACCGATTACATGTTTTCGGTTCAAGTTTTTAAGCCCAAATGCTCACCCTATCCTAGGACTGGACAGAAACCAATAGGACCAAAACCGAGAACCATGAAATTGCAAAACCAAAAACTGAACCGATTACATGTTTTATGTTTTGGTTTCGATTCAGTCAATTTTCGTTTCGGTTGGGTTTTTTAGGCCCAAATGCTCACCCCTAACCTATAATCCTTTATTTTTAACTTTTAATGTGTGAAATATTTCAAACAGTGAAATTTAAAGAGGGCTAAAAAACTGTATGTGCAAAAATTATAAAAAAAAAACTATCAATATAATTTTTTCATGTAAATAATCGTACATAAAATTTAGTGTAAACCTCCATGACCATCCTTGTAATATATGATAAATACTTTTATTTAAAAAAAACACGATTATAACATATGTGAAGATTAAGAAAAGAGTAAATCACACGAATGGTTCCTATAGTTTGTCAAAAGTCTTAAATTTGGTCTCTAAGTCTCAGAAGTTACACGGATAGTCCTTAAATATGAAACTTTGTCTCGTGTTTGTCCTTAGTAGTAACTTCCGTTAAATATTGGCTGTTAATTTTTATAAAAGACAATTTTACCCTTTTAATATACTTTTAATTTACATAAATTAAAGAAAGAAAAAACAAATTGTAATGTCAGATCTTTGATAAAAACCAAACCTTCACATCCCTGCAAATTCTCTTAAAACTTGCCGATTCTACCAGTTCGATTAAATGCCATTTTGATTCTTCGCTCAATTTTCAACACCCTTTTCGAATCAACACTTTATATTCACAGTTGGATTCTTTGCTCAATTTTCTTGTTACTTTTACCATTTTTTATTTAGGGTTTGTGGTTCGATTGTTCACATCCTCTATATTTTTTGCTCAATTTACTTGTTGTATGTTTTGAAGCATGTGGATGCAAAGACATTAATACACATTTAGTGTACCTATAATCTTCGCCCGTTTCAATTTCAATTTCAATTTCAAAATTCTCCGGCCAGTGGTTGCTTAATTTGGGGGTTGATTTGCCGGCCAGTAATTGCTTGATTTCAGTTTCAAAAAGAGATTGATCATTTAGAGAGAGATTGATGTAGGATGTTGGTACTGTGTGAGTGTGTGCGCATAGAGACGATAAAGATGAAGGAGATGTGAGGATGAGGGTAAAAATGTCACTTAAAAATTTAATGGTAAATATTAACGGAGGTTAGTACCATAGATAAAAAGCGTGACAAAGCTTTATACTTAGGGACTATCCATGTAATTTCTGAGATTTAGAGACTAAATTTAAAACTTTTGATAAACTACAGGTGTAATTAGCTCTTAATACTGTGTTCCAGAGTTGTAATTTGAAGAGAAGAAAAGAGAAACGGAGAGAAATAAAATTTTTATCGTGTTCCAGTGTACATTTTTTAAAAGAAGGGTAGAGAAGAGAAAAGAAATTTTAGGTATTTTTTCTTTCCTAATCTTCTTCCCAAAAGTGGGAAGATTTGGAAAGAAAAAAAGTTTTAATTAATTAAAAATATTTGTAATTACCAAATTACCCTTGATATTACCTAACTTGTTTTTATTTTAAGGATAAAATTGTAAATGTGTTTATTTTTTTCCTTTCTCTTCAACTCGGGAACACAAAAAATTACTCCGTATAATTTTCTTTTCTTTTCTATCCGATTCAGGAACACAAAATAGAAAAATATTTTCTTCTTAATATCTTTTTTTTCTCTTCACTTCTCTTACTTTATTCTATTTTCTTTCGTTTAAAATTTCTGGAACACATTAAGAAAATCAAACCTGTATCTCGCCAGACTTAATCTTTTTACAAGTACCCAAGTCGATGTTGGGGAACTTTCCATATTTTGCTTTGAGAAAGAAGGTGCCTTCTTTGGGCCTTTCGATTCCGTATTTGGATAGATCTCCGTACACTAACTTGCTAGCCCAAATCATGAATGTGTCGGCCCAATGGACTGGTATAATCGTTGCTAACTTCACTCCAACATTTAGCATCCATCTTGAAAGTATATGAATCTACATTACCCATATATAAAACAGACATTGGTATAAATAATAAATACACGCAAAATACGAAATTAGATAAGTAGGTATGTGCATGGACAAAAAACCAAACTAGTTGGAGTCGAATCGGACTGAGAACCGAGAAAAAGAGTTTTGATCAGATCGAAGAACGAACCTATGATGTCTTGTACGGGACTGAAAACCGAGTTTTTTTTTTGGTTTTTTCGGGTTTTCCTGAGTTTCTCGACGGTCTTTTTTGGTTTCGAACCAAACCAATAATCGATTTTGCATTAAAATCCAAACCGAGAATTGTAGTTATGGAAAAATAATGATTGAAAAAAATATAAAAAAACATGTTTGATCACTGTTTTAAAACCCGAGTTGGACAGACCAATTAATGAAAAACATGTCGGGTTGAATTAACCAGCGTAACAGCTTCGAATTGGATAAGCTAATTTCTAATACTTCCTCCGATTCAAAATAAGCGATACATTTGAGTTTTACGATTTTTAAACAAAAAATTATAATGATGGTTAAATTAGATTAATTGGATGGTTAGTGGGGTATGGGTCCCACACTTTTTTAATAAAGTGGGGTTAACATATTTTTAAAAGTAAAAAATAAGGGTAAATGTGTCATTTCACTTTGTTAAAGTAAATAATCAGTGGGTAAGGGTCCCACTTTTTTTACCAAATAAGGTAATTTTTTAAAATATATCACTTATATTGAATTACTAAAAAAGAAAAGTATATCACTTATTTTGAATTAGAGGAAGTACATGTTTAAAAACATTATTCATAATCCTAAATCATAGCCGAACACATCGTTATATAATAATTAAGAATCTAGACGTCTAGTACGCTTTAATCAAATGTCTAGACACTTCTTTATGAAAAGACGCTTTTATCGGCTTTCAATCATTAATTTCCATTATTGTAATACTATTAAAAAAAACTTAACGGCAAAAGAAGGCAACAAATCGAACTCGGAGATCCTACTAAATAAATATATAAAAATAACTAACAAAAAACTAGCAAAGTAAAAAGAGAGAAACGAAAACAAACAAAGACCCAAAACACCAAACACCTCAAGAATTACACCAAACAACATCTAGCACTAAATGAATAAAAATCTATGGCATCTCTACTGGATCAGATAACCACAGCCCCCATTCCAAGCTCCCCCACTTCACTTTTGTTCTATTTTTTATTCAAAAAAAAGCTTTGGGCTTGTGCTTGAAAAAAGATCTCCTGTGAGCAATTTTTTCATAGAAATATGAAAGAACAATTTTTATCAACTAAACCTTCATTGTGAAAGTTACTAAACATTTATTTTGATGATAATTAAATCTTCTCTATGAAAGTTACCATAATTGAATTTTCTCATCAAAATTTTTGTGATTTTAATTCCGAACCCAATCTTCGCATCATCCTTTGTTTCTAAAAAGATAAAGATTGCAAGTATACACGTGCATGGTCTAAAAACTGGATTGGACTCGAAAATCGAGAAAATGATCTCGTCTGGATCAAATACTGATTTGATGACGTCTTGGATTGGACTGAGAACCGGATTTTTTCGACTATTTTCGGTCTTTTTTGGATTTGGACATAACCAAGAATCAACTTTGTGTGAAAATCCAAACCGACTTGTATAACTCGGTTTAGTTTGGTTTCAGTTCAGTCTGATCCGATTTACCGGTTTCAGTTCCAATTTGCAACTCTAACTTTTATTCTTTAAGACATTTGGATTATAGTTTATCAAATCTATTGTTTAAAGAAAACCTAGATGTTAAATAAAAATAAATATATATATATATATATATATTTACCGGGCTTCGAACAACAATCGATGTTATTGCACCATAATTAGACAAATCAAGTGCAATTTCCATGCCGGAATTACCCGATCCGACCACCAAAACCTTCTTATTCTCATACCCCTTGCCGGATTTATACTCCGTCGAATGCATGACGTCACCTTTAAACTCACTCAACCCCTCAATCTCCGGTACAAAAGCATCACTTGTTTCTCCGGTAGCCACCACCAAAAACCGCCCTTCATAACACCGAACACCACCGTCATCCACCATCGCTTCCACCTTCCAAATCTTCTTATCTTGATCATATTTTGCAAACTTTACAAAGTTTCCGAATTTCGGATTAATCTTGAAACTAAATCGGCTCGGGGAACATACGTCGGAAAACTTGCCGGAAAAGGGAGGTGTGGAAGTTGGCAGAATTGTTTGGGTAAGTGAAGGTGAAGTCTGTCGTATGATTTTTTGTTGAATAATGAAGCAATACAATCTTCTCTTTCTAGAATTATGTATGGGATTGAGAGTTGGTGGAGACATGCGGCGGTGGCAAGGCCGGAGGGGCCGGCTCCGACGATGATGACGGTGGTTTGTTCAACTCCGGTAGCCATTTATAATTTTTGTTAAAAGTAATATGATATATCTAATGGTAAATTGAGTTATTCTTATGAAGGATTAAGGTTGTACGGTCATTTTGTGTTGAAAATGACGTACATACCATACTGCAGCGATTAATTTAGTGTATCACACAAATTACTTTACATACCATACTATACAATATTTAAAGCATATTGTACAAGTAGTGTAAAACAGTTATGATGTTTAAAGTACTTTATATAATCCCAAAATCACTTCCTACTAATTTGTAAATGGATATGGCGGTAGTGATGGTGAGTTTATAGTGGTGATAGTTGCGGTGGGTGGTAGTTGCCCATGGTGTGTCGTAGTCGTAATAATTCCAAAATTTTATAGTTCTAAGAAATTAATAAGCAAATAGTTAGATAATTAACATATAATTCGCTGCTCAGTTGGTTAGGCTCTTGTGCTAACGACATAGATGATACACGTTCAAGTTTTACATGGTGCATTTTATTAACGAGGTATGGAGAAGTTAATATAAACAATCATATTTTTACATTCTACCTGTTAGCAGAAATAATGCTTTTTAAAGAATCCGGCAAAAGTTAGTGGCGGAAGGAAATAAATTGAATAGTTTATTATACATATTAAAAATTATTAAAAATTTCTGTAATATACAAATTATGCAACACACATGTTTCCACTTAATTTAATATTGGGAAGTAAAATAATTTCAAAATCAATAAGCTATCATCTCCAACCATAGCTCTATAATTTTGAGAAATTAATACCAAATAAATGTAAGTGCAATCTTAAATTATTAACTCTAAATTTGAAGAAAGTTTTATTTCAAATACTCAACTAATCTGGCTTCTTTTACGTTTCACTTTTATTTCGTATATTTTCTTATAAAAATCAAATAAATACAAAGCTAATCTATTTAGTGGTGTTTAAGATTGCGTTTTAGAATAGATGATCAAGTTATTACGTTTTTAAAACACAGTTTATCTAAAGTGTTGTGGAAAAGACTCAAAAAAATCAGTTATTTGCGTTTTAATGCCTCAAAACGTTGTTTTGGGAAAACTAGCGAGGAAATGTTTGTTGCGTTTTAAAAATGCAATTAAAATAAAATAGTCATTTTACCTATTAAGTAAATAAATAATTAGATTTGAACAAAAATAGATTATCTTACTATTGTGATTTAAAATAACATAATTAAATTTAAATATTTTTTTTATAATCATATTTTGTAATCATTGTGTATTTGATTATCTATTTTTAAAACCAATAATTTAAGTTAAATATACAATTCTAAACATTCCTTAGATACTTATTCGATCCAAAAATGGATTTGCTTCTTATTTGAGTTGGTAGAGTTTGCTTTTGTAACCTCTTTAGCTAGTAGACAGGGGCCCCTTTAGTTCCATGTTCATTTGCCTACCTGCCATTTGCTTTGTGGTTCGTTATGCTACGATTTACGTTCGTGATGCTACTTCTTTTACGTTTACTTCTTTATGAAATACAAAGAATTAAATGTAAAAGTACATTGAAATCTATTAGCTTTTTCCTTTTAAAATCTCCCACTTTCTTTTCTACCCGAAATTTATAATCTAGTGAAAACAAATATAAACTACAATGAAATATAAACTAAATAGACAATTCTATCTTTACACATAATTTTGTTTCAGCACAAAAAATATCATATTAAAGGATAGAACTAGGGGTGTCAATCGGGTAGTCGGGTCGGGTTTCGGCTCTTATCGGGTCGGGTCCGTCGGGTTTTGAGTGAAAAAAATCCTAACCCGAAACCCGACCCTACAAGGAATCGGGTTGGTCGGGTTCGGGTTTGTCGGGTTTCGGGTTTGTCGGGTTGACCCGATCGGATTCGTCGGGTTACATAATTCTACCTACAAAACAGTGACAGGTTTTTGGGTTTGCTTGACTACTTCGGTACAAATGAAAAACCCTATATATAATCATGAGTTTTGAAAATTTTTGTATATTTTCATTTATATCTCTATAGTTTTAATACGTCTAAAACCTAATTAAAGTTCATTATTTATTTTAGAAAACAACAGTTTATTCATTGTGTCAAAACCATGAATCAAATTCTTATGTTAAAATAGTAGATTTAACATGCAGTTTACAAAGAAACTAATTACATGATTATAGAAACCTATGATAGACAATTAAAGCTGATTATGACCATATCACACTATAAGCATTATATATTTAATGGTAAAAGAATATTTTAAGTTTATGGAAAAAGAACCTTTAAACTTTAACCGGGTCTAATCGGATCAACCCGAAAACCAACAAAGAGAAGTAATCCTAACCCGATACCCGACCCGATGCTAACGTCGGGTTTGTCGGGTCGGGTTAACATAACCCGATATCAAAATAAGACCCGAATGCACCCGACCCGACTATCATAATCGAGTTCGGGTTCGGGTTTAAGTCCGGTCGGATTGACCCTTTTGACACCCCTAGATAGAACTATACATTTTATTTAAATCTTCTTATAAGAATAATTTTCTTACTTAGTACAAATCACCACCTAAAGTTATGTACGGATAATATATCCTCATTCCATTTTCTTTAGAAGGACTTCACAAATTAGAAGTTATAAAATAAATATATTTAATAAAATACAAAATAATTAACCCCGTAATAAATAAAATAATACATAAAAATAATACTCCATCCGTCCCACAAATTTATTTTCATTTCACTCTAAATTTTTGTCCCACAAAAAACTTCTCATTTCTCATATTTGATGGGCTCCACACAATAAAAAACTATTATTATTAAAGGCTCCACCACTAATATCCACTAACTATATTTCTCTCTCCAATCCAACCTTATATTTTAATCAAAAGTATTATCAATGACCCACCACTAACTATCACCTAAAAACTTGTGCAAAAGCCAAATGAGAAGTTTTTTGTGGGATGGGGGGAGTAATAATTAAGTAATCATTGAGATCTTTGAATATAATAAATAGTAATTATTAGATTAAGGTGTTTGAATAGATTAAATGAGTGTCCAGATAGGCAATCCCCATTTTCTTTCCTCGTTTTTCTGTAAAGTTTGAAAATACAAATAAAATAAGGGAAATGATAACAAGTGCCCTAAGGGCAATGGTTACGAAAATTTTGTGACTTAAATTGATTGTAAACTACCTAATAAAAAACCACTCTCATGTATTTTATTAACCAACTTTAATTAATTATGTTTTCTTTGTTGTACATTAACCACTTTAATCATTTTTAAACATTACTGTAGGGACAATGATTAGCAAATCCCATAAAATAATTTCGTCTTTCTCTTTCTTATCTTCTATTCCATTCTATTCTATTATATTCTCTTTCTCATTCTCTCTCTTATTTTCATCCAAGCATTGTTAATTAGCGTAAGTTTTAATTTTCTCTCTGTCAATAGATCATAGATGGATGATTGTAACTTGACTCTTTTTCTTTTGGCTATCGTTACTATATATTTATGTAAAACAAGAATAAAAAATCAAAATTCAGACAAAAAACCAAAAAAATGAAAAGGATAAAAAAAATCAGAATAACATCATTTTAATTGTTATATGTATAAACACAAAGTACACACTTTATTATCTTCAATTTTCCCAAATTAAAAAACAACAATCATAAACTTTATGTGAGAGTATTTAACTTATAACTCAGTTTTAAACTAAATGATATTTAATCAAATTCAGTGATTTAAATATCAGATTAAGTCGAAAATGTGATGGGCTATCTTTTGGGCATCATCCGCAGCTCCATATAAACCTCTTCTTGCAAGCCCAACACAATAGAGCCCATTTTCTCCTTTCCAATGGTTTGGATACACTGATTTTGGTAATCCATCTTTGTTTAAAAGGCAACCACCATTCTGCATATTTTAACAAAAAACATTACTATTACTAATCATATTATAATAATATTTTTATAATTATAATTGAGAAATGATATTTATTTCTACCATTTGTTCCTACCCATATTCCTGGCTACTCACTTAATAAGATGACATGTGTAGTACATTAATTCTCTCTCCTAACATTATCATTTTGACACGTGTTTTGATCCAATGAGTATGAAGATTAGTAGAAACAAATGGTAGGAAAAAAACGTTACCTCAAGCCACAAATGCGTTGATCGTTTAAAGCCGGTAGCAAACAAAAGTACATCAAACTGATAACTTTTCCCGTTTCTAAGAACAACTTCATTTCCTCCACCTTTTATACTCTCTAACGCCGGCAAAACCTGCTTATATTATACAAAGATAAATAATCACGTTTTTATTAACAATTAACAAACACATGTAACATGTTGTAATTATGTTAAGTTCGAACCTGTATCTGGCCAGATTTGATCTTTTTCAACGTACCCACATCGATAATTGGGTACTTCCCGTCTCTAGCTTTGATAAGGAATGGAGTTTCTTTGGGCCTTTCGATCCCATATTTTGTTAGATCTCCATATACTGCCTTGCTAGCCAACAACACGAATGTGTCCACCAAATGGAACGGCATAATCTTTGCTAACATTAATCCGATCTTTGCCATCCATCTTGAAATTATATGCATCTATATTACCAATATGTATACAACATTTATGTTCTTGTAATACATATAAACTGTGTGGAAAATGCACGTTTTATGTAGTTTTATTTAGCAAATACGAATTAAATGGGATTTTCTGACTGTGTGATTTGCATTTTCAAACTCAAAGGGTGAATAATTGGTGTAGTCTAGCAGTATAAGGTGTTGGAATATATTCTTTATTGGCTTGTATTTATGGTTCAAGTCCTACTGTAGACAAACTAGTGTAAATTTAGAAGTAGTTTAGAGATTATGCGTGGTTAAAAAAAGGTTGGCTAATCCTTGTTGCATAATTCTCTATAAAAAGATAGTTTCAAAGTTGTACCTTTTAACATAAATAATACTCCATCCGTCCCACAAAAAAATTCTCATTTCATCTTTAATTTTTTCCCTCAAAAAGGTTCTCATTTCTCAAATATAAGGGTTCACTTAATAAAATACTATTATTTATCACGTACCACATCACTAACTCTTCTTAAAAACATTCTCTTTCCAAATAACCTTATATTTAATCAAAAATATTACAAAGGACTTCACCACTAACTATCACCTAAATATTTGTGCCTAAAAGAAATGGAAACTTTTTTGTGCGATGGAGGGAGCATAGCTCAATTATACATATGGTTTTGTAATATCACATGCATTAATTACAAGTAGGGCCATGTGTAATTAGACAAAAATGGGCCCCCTAAATATAAGTTTTTATATAAAAAAAATTGGACTTTCTAATCTTTTTCTATTAAATTATTAAGCTGCCTTAATCTTTAAGATTACATATATAAGATATATATAAAAAATTAAGCCCCTAAAAAATTTGGGCCTTGTGCGATTACACCTGCTCAAAGACACCCTTGATTACAAGTAGGCATCTTATGGTACAAATACATTAACGACTAGTTAATCTATAACCATCGCACAAGAGTCATAGGTTAGTGAGACATATGAATTATGATATAACTAGGTACGTAGAACTAGTTAGTAGCATATTTATGGGGATAAAAAAGGCGGCGGTCAAGAGGGCTAGCTACGCCTTAGGATCTGAGGTCCAATAACTCTATTATGAAAACATTTGTTTGATTATTTACACCGATAAAATAACTAGTAATTCACGTCTATAGCTACAGTAACTATGGTTTATTTCGAAAGTAAAATTTAAAATATTAATTGTCACTGTAAATTACTTCCTCCGTCCCACAAAAAATTTCGCATTTGATCTTAAATTTTTGTCCCACAAAAAACTTCTCATTTCATACATTTGATGGGCTCCACATAATAAAATACTATTATTACTAAGGACATAGCCACTAACTATCCACTAAATATCTTTCTCTCTCCAAACCAATCATATATTTTAATCAAAATTATTACTAATAACCTCACCACTAACTATCACCTTAAAACTTGTGCCCAAGTCAAATGAGAAGTTTTTTGTGGGACGGAGGGAGTATTATTTTAAACTAAAGAAAACACGTATATATATATATATATATATATATATATATATATATATATATATATATATATATATAATATAGAGTGTTTGCTTATTTTATTCACATCAAACATTCACATTAAAGTGCATCTGGAACCAAATTATGTTTATGGAATAAATCGTAGTTGCAATATGTTAGGACGAGTTTTAAATCTTTTTATACTCTCTTCGTAACAAAATAATTTATTAGAGAAAGGACATATGATTTTAGAAAATTGCAATAATTGTATTAATAATTATCCATCAATAAAATATAATATTTACCTGCTTAGAAGATATAATTGGTTTTAGTTTGAAAGTATTAACTTATTTTTTTGAGATAAATTAAAATAATGAAATGGATATTTAGTTTGGGTCAAATGTAAATTATTATATCATACGGAGTATATTTTAAAGAAAATACGATGTAAATGAAAAGCTTAGTTACCGGACTTCGAACAACAATGGATGTTTTTGCACCATAGTTACACAAATCAAGCGCAATTTCCATGCCGGAATTACCCGCTCCGACCACCAAAACCTTCTTGTTTTCATACCCCTTGCCGGATTTATACTCCGTTGAATGAATAACTTCACCTTTAAACTCACTCAACCCATCAACATCCGGTATAAACGCATCACTCGTTTCTCCGGTAGCCACCACCAAAAACCGCCCTTCATAACACATAACGTCACCGTTAACCACCGCATTCCGATCACCGATCCTCGTTGTCTCCACCTTCCATATCTTCTTATCTTCATCATATTTTGCAAACTTTACAAAGTTTCCGAACTTCGGATTAATCTTGAAATGTGACGCGTAGTCATCTAGGTAATTCAAGAAATCGGATCTCGGAACATACGTCGGAAAGTTCGCCGGAAAAGGTAGGTGAGGAAGTTGACAAAGGTTTTTCGGTAAGTGAAGGTGAAGCCTATTGTATGATTTTTTGTTGAATAATGAAGCAATACAATCTTCTCTTTCTAAGATAATGTACGGAATCGAGAGTTGGTGGAGGCATGCGGCGGTGGCAAGGCCGGAGGGGCCAGCTCCGACGATGATCACGGTGGATTGTTCAACACCGGTTGTCATTTGTGGGCAAGCGACGAGTAGGTGAATTTGTATACGGGATTTATATTTAAGTAAGAATATAACTTGGCATGGTTGCAAAGTCTATATATAGGGTTTTGGATTATTTGTAATAAGGTTAACATATTTTTATATAAGTTTTAATTCGGTCGTTGTAATTTACAAGTTGTTGCTAAAACTTTTGAATTTTTAAAGTGGTTATTTTTAGATGTATATAATAAAGAAAAGCCATTATACTCGAGAACAGGGTACGTTTTTTTATAATAAAACAAAATTAAAATATTTTAATTTAACACTTCCTACTTTCATTCAACTAACATTAACATTAAAGTGGTTATAATTAAAAATGATAAAGAAAAATAATGATATATATAAAAAAAATTAATTAAAAATTTAAATTAAATATTAGTTGAATGAAAGTAGGAGGTGTTAAATTAAACTATTAAAGAATTAAACAAAAATAAAAAAAAGAGACATTAACATATGAATGAAAATGATGTTGATTAAATAAATTATAAGATTTGTATTAGTTGTGTACACACTTTCATCAATACTGTTAAAATTAATAAATAAACTACCAAATATGAGTGTATTGCATTAAATAAAAAAAAAATTCATTTAATAACTTTTATAAAGACAACATAAGAAATATCATTACCTAGCAAAGTTCATTTATTTTAAAGGAAAATTTCAAATCTATTCTTCAAAACTTCTATAATATCATACCCACCCAACAACAAATTATCATTAATTAATATAATAATAATAATAATAATAATAATATAAAAGTTAAGTTTGGTCATAAATTATAGTAAATTTATACTCGTATATGAGAATTAATTAGTAAAATTGAAAAGCTTATCTATAATACTATTAGGGGCGTTTGGTTCGCTGGAATCCTTGAGAATTTGAAGGAATTAGAATCCAATTCCCATGGATTCCTATTTTGGTTGGACGGAATTAGGATTTTTGGTTGGAAAACATTCCATCAAACAAGGGAATGTGAATTCCATCCAAAGATGGAAGGATTTTGAAGGAATGTGTATAAGACCATTTTGAAAATATTGTATAAGTAAATACTACGGAGTATAATAATAATAATAATTAATAATTGATTTATAATAGTACAAAAGTTCGTCTATAATATTAAATATAATATTAAAGTGCCGTTTTTTATAAATATACTTTCATCTATATCTATGTATTTTATTAAATTTCTAATTTATTCATAAATTACAGTAATAGATTTATTTATAAAATATAAGAAAAATCTATGTTATTATAAAAGTTTATTTTAGTAATAAATTCATGTGTGAGATTTAAGAGAAATTGAGAAGATAAATAATTAAGACATGAAATCAAAATTTACATTGGAAATAAGATAAATTTTCTCATTAGTGATTTAATTACATGCTTAGTTTTTTAAATGTGTGATTAATAATGATTTTAATGATTCTTGCACGAAAAGGCGTAATATATATTTTATTGCGTGTTGAAAACAAATATTGCATAATCAAAATGTTACGGAGTAATTTAGTAAATATAAAATTATTTACACTTTGAACATTGACCGAAAAACAAAAATGTGAAGTATGCGTGTATGTATATAACATTCCCCTTTTATATTGAAGGGCACCGGGTACGTATGTATTTTTTTATGTGTATGGCCAAAAAATTGACCGGGCCAATTGGAACCGAACCGCATCGTGAAACAAGTTTTTCGATATTTATCGGTTTTGTACAGGGTCGTTCCTGGGCATGAGCGACAAGGACGGCCGCCCAGGGCCCCAAAAAATTTAGGGTTCACTTTCAAAAAAATCAGCTCATGTATACATATGTTTAAATTATTGAATCAAGGTAATTCCAACGAAATATTGAAAATAGACGGAATATAGGGTCCAATCCGGACATTTAGCTTCGGGATTGAGGCGGAAATGTTTTAGTTATCTAGGAAAAAAATTACTTAGGGGGGTCATTTTTTCGATTTTGCCTAGGGTCCAAAGATTTATTGGACCGGCCTTGGTTTTGTATCGGACCGAACCGAACTGAAAACCCATTTCGCATTAATATTTGAATTGAGAATTTGACATGTATAACTGCTTGATTCGGTTCTAACTGTTCTCATTACAATTTTCCCTAACCTATATGTATTTTTTACCTTACATGCTTTTCGGCGCCACACATTTTTCTCGAACTTTTATCTTTACTTTAAATGAGATAAAAGCAATACATTATATAGTGAGATTGAGCTGTTTAATTATATGGCTAGTTGTTTCAAAAAAGTGTATACATTACAAATTCTATTAAAAAGTAGACTTAAATTGGCAAGAATTTGACCCAACACTTTTAGCGTATTTGTATTGATGTCTGATGTTGTACATATGACATAAAGTTATGAGTTCAAATTTCACCATAAATAAAATTGTAGTATATTTATGAGACGCTAAAAACATAAGTAAGAATTTGAATGAACAATAAACTTCAAGTTGCCATTACGGAGTATATTAAATCTACCTTGAGTTCCACGCAATGACAATGATGTTAATTCAATTTGAGAATTGAAATGGGTCAAGTGCCAATTTGATGATGAGTCGTTGACACCAAATTATGTTCACAGTTGACTACTTTAGCTTATTAATAAATGATAAAACACGGTTTTAATATAAACAGAATTATTTTGTTGCATATTGGTTTATAGGGTTATAAATTATGTCACTTATTTTTTTTCTTTTAAAGGCGCTAGGTCAATTATCTATACTACATATAATGCATGAATGCCTTTTCTAAAATTAGAAGGTCTTAATTTTCCTTTCTTTTTATGGAAGGTCTTAAAATTCGTTTGTCAAAATAAAATGTATGGGATGGGATTTGAACCCAAGACCTGTGGGAAATCAAGCAACAATGTTAACCAGTTTTGCTACCAACTCACTTGGCTTTCAAACTTACCAAGGTCTTAATAAACACCTAACCAACTGAGCAAATCATGACACAAACTTTAATTTCATTCAAGCCGTAACGTCAAACTTTAATTGCATTCAAGTTAATCGTTATTATAGCATTATACACTGATTGGGAATACATTTAATTCTTAACGTTACTTAATAATATTTGTAACGTCAACCTTTAATTCTATTAAAGTCAAATCTATACTACATATAATGCATGAATGCCTTTTCTAAAATTAGAAGGTCTTAATTTTCCTTTCTTTTTTTGGAAGGTCTTAAAATTCGTTTGTCAAAATAAAATGTATGGGATGGGATTTGAACCCAAGACCTGTGGGAAATCAAGCAACAATGTTAACCAGTTTTGCTACCAACTCACTTGGCTTTCAAACTTACCAAGGTCTTAATAAACACCTAACCAACTGAGCAAATCATGACACAAACTTTAATTCCATTCAAGCCGTAACGTCAAACTTTAATTGCATTCAAGTTAATCGTTATTATAGCATTATACACTGATTGGGAATACATTTAATTCTTAACGTTACTTAATAATATTTGTAACGTCAACCTTTAATTCTATTAAAGTCAAATGTTACCAGCTTAACCGAGGAGCACCAATTGTTTTTGAAACTCATATCTCATGTTTTATGCTTGGTATAACTATATCAAATATCTTAATACTTAAATTCCAAGGAAATGTAGATGCATAGATGATTTTATTTACTGTCCTGATTTTTTGCACCAGAGGGAGCCAAGACAATTGTGGATAGTTACCCGAGACAATAACTATGATGTAGACTTGCGTTTGACTATTTGAATGTCACAATCTTGAGTCATCGATCATTGTTGGCAAAAGAGAACGATGTTCATTGGTTTGGTTATACGTTTTTCATTTTGTGTTATATGCAATTTCACAATTTATAAAGTGTCTTTTTCAATTATACATAAGGTTTATTATTTAGGGAACCTGTAATTTGTAATTAGTGATTTTTATGTAAACATTTATGTTTACAATAATTCAAATTATCATTCATTTGTCACGTTATTGTTAGAAGAAACGTGTAACCAAACAATATTAGTTCACCACAAAATGTGGGTTACAAAATGTGGGTTTGTTTGTGAATTCTGATCAGAACACGAAGGATGAATACTTGTTTGAGTAAAAGGAAGGCGAAATTGAATATCATGTACAATTTATCATTTTATCATAGGTTTCTTGGCCACTTGAACTTATTGCAAATGGTGAAGCTCTAAATAAGTACAACCAACTATTTTTTCTTGGTTTTCATGATGTACGATTTTGAATTAATTTCTGTGTTTTTTTTCTGGTAGGTGATGACTTTCTTATTGAGAGTCAAACATGCTAAGTTTGTATTTAATAAAGCGCAAAGATGGGTGTGGAATGAATTTTTTTTTAGTGGAGTTCATATTAGCTGTCAACTAAAGCATGTGTAATTCATATAATGTCACTTGACTGTTACATTTTAATCTAATTTTTGTGATGATATTTACTTCAAAATAATGATTTATAATATCAATTTATGTAATTAATTCTTCAACTTTTCCCTAGATTATTAGACTGTAAGTAAAGGAGCGTCGCATGCATGCGTCCCTCTAGCAATGTCAGTATGCGACACGTCCCCAAACCTTTACGCCAAAACCGTGCGACGCGTCCCAAAGGGTTTTTGGTCGAGTGGACGACCACATATTGTCGCACTGAAAATGAAGGGAAAGAAAGGGAAATGAAGGGAAGGGGTTTGGTTGCCGGCTACGTGGGTTTTATCGGGATTTTTCATGTGTTTGGTCGCAAGATAAAAAGCTGACGTAGTGCTGATGTGTCCGGAGTGACCAAACTGGGTTTGGTCACCCATTACACATAGTCTTAGTAGCAAGGTACAACCCTGTCGCTTATGATCTTGCATATTATTCACTGATACACTTCATGGGTTTGACTACAACATATAAATAGTCCTTTGTAGATGCTCTGATTTTGGAGTTTAAGGTGAGTTCCTTTTACAAATAGCTACCCATAGTCGCAAAATGGGGGGGGGGGGTCATATGGATTGGTTACGGGTCGAACGGGTTCGGAAAATTCCATCTATTGTTTAATATAGCTAATAGCCAAGGACAAGGTTCTAAAAGGTGCGCCATGGTGTCGCCAAGGCGTGAGACGCGGCGTCGACATTACGAAACAGACCATGGCGGCTAGGCTAAGCGTGATAAAACGCGATAAGTCGCGCCTTATGACGAGTTTTTTGTAAGATGACTGTGAAAATTGATTTTTTTTAAATGATAATTATAAATTTGGATGTAACACTTTTTATGAACTTTATATAGAATTGTTATATAAATGAATAGATCTATAAAAAATATTAACTTGATATACGTATATATACAAATTATATAAAAAATTTGTCGCGTTAAGTCACACCTTGAAAAACGCCATGACCCGCCATAGCTTAAGGCTTGATGGTGCCGCCACATCTTATGCTTTTTAAAACCTTGCTAATAGCTAATGTTATATATTCTTGTTCTTTCAGGCTGCAAAATCAAAATTAAGAGTTTTGATTTAGAAATATCTTCTTTACAAAGTGATATCAAGGAGTTGGGCGAACAATTAGAAAAATCATATGCAACAAATCAATCATGTGAAAAAGAAGTAAGGATTCTAGAACAAGAACAAGTCCATTTGGAACATAATTTGCCGATTTAAATTTGATAGGTTTTAAGAACCCAAGAAATAAATGCTAAAAGAGCAACTGAATTGGCAGACCTTGCTCACTGCCCAAAAGAAGAAACGAGACTGAATGAGCAATTGACTAACTCTCCGAGATCGCAAGGATAAAGAGACTTAGCAAAACCCGCCGCAAAAAAATTGTTTCAGATACCCGCCGCCACATTGCGCGGGTACCCTACTGTGACACTTAATCTTACTACTTTAAAAAGCATTCTAGACATTTCTAAAAGAGGAAGTCTGAATTTTCAACACTTCCATTTTTAGCAATGTTCAAACACCCTTCAAAATCAAAATAAATGTGCCTTACCCGAGATTCGAACCCAAGACCTCATGGAAAACAACCAAGGTGATAACCACTGGGCCATGTGGTTTTTTGTTATGCTTTTGTTAACTCACGCGTAAATACCATTAAAATCCGTTTCCATACATAGCCCAAAATATAATTACCACTTTTATGAATTAAAAGACTTACCATTTTAAACTCGGCTGTTATTGTTCTAGCACTAAACGAATACCATTAAAAACGAATTACCATTTTTATGGCAAGATTTGAATTCTAAGTTTTTTATGTAACCAAAATCCAGAAAACCGTTTACATACCTTCCCAATTAAACGTAACCAATTACACATACCAATTTTTTATGTACGTTTTTTTATACATTAAATGTTTATTGAATTCTACGTTTTTTATAACCTATATATATACTCCATCAACTGACGACGGAAATGTTTATTGAATTCTACGCATGCTTATGTACTGTATTCATTTTTTTTATCCTTTTAATAATCGTTGCATTAATCTAAAATCATTAAAAAGCATGCGTTTGAAATCTAAATTCATTGCAAAGCATGCGTTTTTTACACTCTACGCGTTTTTTAAATCATACGTTTCGGGAATATTAGTTAATATGATGTGCTTTTTTTAGTCAATATATATTGAATGTAACGTTTTTTTGTAAGCTATATATATATATATATATATATATATATATATATATATATATATATATATATATATATATTCCATCACCTTACGATGGAGTAGTTGTGCAACCTACAAACGAGGTGAAAACTTACAATCATATTAACCTTTTTCATGTCTTTAATCACCCAATATGGTGCTTCAGTGCTTCAACCACTGCCACGACCTACACAAGAATTAGAGGTAATTCGTCTATTTAACTAAATTCAGAGTTTCAATTTATTATTGTAAAATCATAAATTCTGTGTTAACTAAAATTTTTTTATACCTCTTTCGAAGGAATTTGATGGATATGAACCTGTTGAAAACTTTGAAGACCTCTGGAATCCACATTTGTGGTACAAATGCAAATTTGTTTGCGTTGAATATGTTTGGCTTGACCACAAACATAACAAACTATATTTGTTCCTGCTTGACAGATTTGTAAGTTACTACTAATTAAGATACTATATTTTTAATTAGTCAATAAATAGTATCTTAATTAGTAGTATAGATTATTGTACTTTTTTTTAAAAACATTGTCTTTTCTTGATCACCTTTAATGTTTCAATTGATTGTAAAGTCAATTTAATTGCAACTTATGGTAACCGATGAAAATTTAAAGACTAAATACGTTTTATTTCCTCTATTATGGTAATTATGAAACAAATTTAACATGTGAGTTGGAATTTTTCTGAATCTTATTTTTTTTATATTCAATATGGAACATTACAATTAAAACATTGTTCAAATATGGTTATTTCCATTTAGTTTAATGACCATCTTTCATGACCATTAAGTAACTTTCTTAATAATTACCGATTCCAGCCGTTTTGATAGCAAGGTTTATAAGTAACTTTCTCAATCTCTCCATCCGTTTCTACTAGGGCCATAAAAGCGGCCATTTCTACAATTAATCACTCATTAAATTCATAAATGGGTAAGGTTAGATTCATCCCGTTATATTTTTAAACTATTCATTTTTGGGATTGAAACGTAACCCATTAAAGTCCCCACCTACTATGATGAATCTGATCTCATTATAATTTCAATTTCCTCTCATACATCGAACAATTTAGCCACTTTTATAGTTGATGTGATAATTTGAAACTTATATGACACAATTTACATATGGCAGTAGGGAAATAACATTACTCTTTGTAATATGTATGTATTTTTACCATTCATATTTATAATGCAATATTTTTCTTTTTTCTTTTAGGGGCGTGTTCATATGAAGGGACTAATAACAAAGCATCATCTGTGTACTTTTACACAAATTCAGATTTTGACGGTGATGAACTGAAGTAAATATTTTGACAAGTCGGATGCAACAATAAATGTGTGGCGGGAGACTATAACAGTAATGCTCTTTCTGATGTTTTTAAATACTAACAGGAAATTTTGATTCAATTGGTTTTATTAAATGATTGTTATATGCAGCGATTTGAATCAGATACGGGAGTAGACTTGATGTCCAGGTTAAACTGAAAAGCCGTGCATTTGTTCTTGTGAATTGGTATCTTTGCCAAAAATGTGGGAATTAGTTCAATTTGATGTTGGCTTTCTAAAGGTGAACCTACTCTTTGCCAAAAATGTAATTTTAACACAATCGTATTTTCTATTGATAGCAAATATTGTATTTTTTTATCTTTTAACGTAGATTCTTTTTAACGGCACATAATCTACTCCATTTTGTCTTTATCGGGACTTGAACTCATGACCTTTAAGTCATGAGCAACACCAAATAATTCATTGGATTAAATTGGTTAATTGAGGAGTATTTGTGTATCGTCATTTAATTTTGTGATTTTCTTATCATGTATGTGAAAGTTTTGTATTTCTTAAAAGTTTCTCCAAATTTGGTTTCTTTGTAAATCAAAATAAGTCAAGAAATGAACTTTATGTGTACCAGGCATGGCACAGGATGCCAGAAATCATCAATTTCCTAGCAAAACATTGTTACTTGCCCATTATTGCGCAACCAACTAATTTCTCATTTTCTTCATCCGTGGCTATCCCATTGCCGCCGGTAAGATCTTTCAGTTTCTCAAATTTGCTAATTGTTATTACATTTTCAAGTTGTTTATGTCTATTTAGTTCAAATCTTGTTTTGATTTTACATTAATTATAGTTATTGTAAAAATATTTTATTATTAGTTTATGGACTTATTTTATTATACCTTTTGACGTTTGTAAAATTGTAGTTTCTTATTTTTAGTTTTTGACACTCAAATATGATATGTCATCAAAGCTATTTCAGATATGGTGTTTTAGTATATAACTCGGGTAAAGTTCAACATTGATTGTTTTTAATTTGGTTAAATTTGTAACTGTTGTATATTATGTTGCATTTCAGTCAAAATGAATTCCAGTCACTTGTTTCTCGAAAAGGTTCACATCGATTGAGATAAAGACGTGTTGATCTATTGGGCATTGGCCTTAAAAGTCATCAATTTTACTCCCAAATGGCGTTACGATCTTGGTCGCAAGTGGAATTTTGAACATGTAACATCAGTCTGTATTAGTTTTTTGACCGCTTAGTAAAGAGTTTTAAATAAATAGTCAATGTTACTATGCAAAGTCAATGTTACTATGTAACATCAGTCTGGTTAATTTATCGTGTACCCGAAACAGTACAAGAGTATTTATTTATTCCAGCTTGTTGTGAAGAAGATTTTGCGAAGAATGCCCGCACTTCAAGGAATCGAGTATTTATCAGTGATTTAGATGCCCAAGAATTCTAAAAAATGGGGAAAAATCGGTTTTCCAGTTTATAGCATCAGTCCATGAGACCTCCCAATCACATGATTATACCGAAAAGATTGCAATTGCTTTTCGGAGATACGGGTTTTTTAGCTTTTGTACAAGTAGTAGTTGGTGTCGAAGTTGAGAAGATGAGTTGGATCATGGATAAATTGGTACAGATTTTCGGGTTTGGGGGTATCAAATTAGTGTATACTTATATATACAGTTGTTGACAAGAAATATACATTAGTAATGTTTTGAAGAAATCATTCACACGTAATTAATTTATGCAACTGTGTGTTATCTTTGCTTTAGGTTATGGTTTATTTATGCTAATGGATTTTGGTTGTTTTGATGTTTGATCTTTTTTGTGTTTATTTTAATTGATGCCGGATGTGTTTGTTTATGTTGTACGAGGTTATCAAACATTCAAACGGGTGTTAGGCAACGAGTGAAAATTTGAGTTGGCCAAAAGGTTCTAGGTACCAGTCGGCATATATGAGTATGACATCATTTTGGGGACTTTTGATTCATTCAGTTTGCTCGAATTATTTTTACTGATTTCGTTTTAGCTAATATTTATATTTAACATGGTATCATAAAATACAAATCACTATATTGCCACGTATATTTTGAATAAGTGAATAAGATGATTTAATAATTTATGTTGTTAGGAATTACTTTACCCTTAATATGATGATTTAACGTTAAAATGGATTGCTAAATAGTAAATGGAATCTAAAACTATATGTTTATCTTTTAGTTATACGATGCTTTTGGGAGTAAGCCTACTAGGATAGATATTGATTACTTGACTAAAAAAAATGTTAATGATATCGATACAATTTAATAATAAAATTTAATTAACTTAATTGCAGTTATTTTTTTACCCTTATTATAACATCTCATACTTAAAATAAACAGTATAGTTCACATCTTATGTCACCTACTTAAACAGTTTTTTTTCTCTCATTGGTTAGACGAGATGTATAACATTTGATTGCCGCAAAATATAGCTAAATGGTACCCGCGACCTGAAATCGACATGTTTCCTTCAAGTTGAAAACAAAACAATTTCCGGTCCAACTAATCTTTGATATGACAGTCAACAAAGTTCAAGGATATACAATTCAACCATAAAACCACTTTAACAAACGAACTCCCATTGTGGCCAGTCTAATTATATTGTAGGAAAAAGAGTTAACTTTGTGTATTATTATATTTACTTTTTCGTTAACAGCGAATAGTTGTCTTGAATATTAAAAGAATTAATAACCATGTTTTTTTGTTTACTCTGAATTGAATGTCAAACTCTGAATAACTAATTGTTTTGATACCTCCATAAAGCCTTACCTACCACCAACTTCGCTACGGTCCACCACCATCATCTTCTTCATCCCGTTACTAACCCATAGCGGGGTACCTTATTATTGTTAGAAAAATATGTAACTGAAAAATTTATGTTCGCCGCGAAATATAGTTGTATAGGGTACCCGCCGCCGCATTACGCGGGTACCCTGCTATGTGATTAAATGTTTAATAAATACTAAGATCACGAGAAAAGAAAGAACAAAATTATATGAAAATTATATGAACAAATTAATAACATGTAACCGAACAACATTTCAACGTCAATGCTAATACTTTCTTTTTACCTCTATTTTATACACACCTATGATGCTTATGTACTGTATTCGTTATAAAAATATGTAACGAATGAACTTTTAATCGCCAGGAATATATAGTTCGCAGCCCGCCGCATCGCACGGGTTTTAACCTAGTAACCATTAACCGGTGATAGTTTAGTGATAAAAAATTCCAAATGTTTTTAAGAGGTCGTGGTTTCGTCTCTTCTCTGGTAAACATTTATCAAATGATTAGGGGAATGTTTAGAAACGCTCACGAGAATGATTAGGTCGCGTACATTATTAGCAAAAGTTCGGTGACCTTAAAACGCTTTAAAAAAGAAGCATTCGGTGACTTATCTAGGACAAACATAATCTTAAGAGTTCTGATCAAATATCAAAGTGCTATACAAAAACTACAAGTATGAAACCAATATACTTTTCCTAGAATGTGATTAACATAAATCAACAGTAACACACTAGTTATTTATACTTCTTATTCAAATTAAGTGATAAATTGTTAGTTTTGTGAATTTTAAGGCAAAAGATTATAATGAAAGTTAAACTAAATTAATTTTGGTGATTAGTGTTTTAGTAGAGATGAATCTTACTTCTTTGGAATTAAAAAAAAAACTGAATTTACTGGAAATTATGAGTTAACTTCGCCCCAAATGATTAAGTTTTCAATGAAAACATGTGTATTTGTAAGGTCATTGGGTGTGGCTCCGTGATGGGGCATGATGACACCTTGTGGTCGGGATGGTGCCAAACTGTCCTTCGCGTGATGGTTCGTGGTGGCGGGGTTTGTGGGTTAAACCAGAAACATTTATGAGCTGGAAAGTTTTTTTCTCTCTTTTAATTAAACTAGCAGGTTACCCGCGCAATGCGGCGGTGGGTACCCTATGATTAAATTTTAAGGCGATCAAGTAGTGGGTGGTGACGACGGTAGTGATAATGGTTGCTGGTTGTGGTCGTGCGGATAGTGAGTGATGTTAATTTTAATTTTGTAAAGATTAATAAAGATATCTCATAAGTTTCTTTAAATCCGAAATTGGTGTTTTTAAAAATATGGGTCGTTTTAGCTATGTACAATTCTTAACTTAGTATTCAGAGGTTTTTATTATATTGTTTATAAGTTGTGCTTACAAAAGAGAAACTACTAGCCATTATAAAGGGCAAACAAGATCGTAAAGAAAGGAAACAAATAAATCAATTTACTATGGACAGCCTGTGGGATCCTCCATAATGTTGATCAATATTTGACCCCAATAATTACTCCATGATTTGTGTTTTCTATTTTTGTTAGGATATTCTAACACTCCCCCTCAAGTTGTGTAGTGGGATCTCCAATACCCAACTTGGATAAAACATATTCGAATGCTTTTGTTCCAACTGCTTTTGTGAGAATATCTGCCAGTTGGTCTTCAGATCTAACGAACGGAAGTTCAACTGTGCCATCTTCAATTTTTTCTTTTATAAAGTGTCGGTCTATTTCAACGTGCTTTGTTCTATCATGTTGCACCGGGTTTTCTGAGATTTTAATCGCAGCTTTATTATCGCTCATTAACTGAGTTGGACGGTTAAGGGGAGACCCGATTTCTTTCATTATCTTCTTTAACCAAAGGATCTCGGTGATACCTTTAACGATACCCCTAAATTCTGATTCGGCACTTGATAGTGAGACTACCTTCTGCTTCTTACTCCTCCAAGTCACCAAGTTGCCTCCAAGAAAGGTGAAATAACCCGAAGTTGATCGTTTGTCGTTAGGATTTCCTCCCCAATCAGCATCTGTGAACACTTCAACATTTAAGTGTCCATTTTTCTTGAACACTATACCTTTCCCTGGTGTGCCTTTAAGGTACCGAATAATCCTCATTACCGCTTCCATGTGGTTTTTTTGAGGGTTGTGCATGAATTGACTTACAACTCCCACCGCATAAGCAATGTCGGGTCGAGTGTGAGCCAGGTAAATCAATTTTCCCACTAACCTTTGGTACCGTTCTTTGTTTGCAGGTGTGGCTCCTTTGACTATTTTCAGTTTGTGATTCACAACCATAGGAGTATCATTGGGTTTGCAATCCACCATACCAACTTCAGCTAGCAAGTCCAATATATACTTTCGTTGAGAGATGAAGATCCCTTCTCTTGACCTAAGCACTTCAATTCCTAGGAAATATTTCAGACCTCCAAGGTCTTTCATTTCAAATTCAGTGAATAGATTTTTCCGAAGTGAGCTAATCTCTTCTTTATCACTCCCTGTTATGATCATGTCATCAACGTATATTATAAGACATGTAACCAATTCTCCTCTCCTTTTGTAGAACAATGTATGATCAGCATTACTCTGTTTGTAACCATACCGTTTCATTGCCATTGTAAACTTCCCGAACCATGCACGCGGAGATTGTTTGAGCCCATACAAAGATCTTTTAAGTTTACATACCTCATTTTCTTGAAAATCATCTGAGAATCTAGGAGGGGCTTGCATGTACACCTCTTCTTTCAAGTCTCCATGTAAGAAAGCGTTTTTTACATCAAATTGATGAAGGGGCCAGTCTCTATTTGCTGCTATTGAAAAAGTACCCTGATAGTGTCAATTTTTGCAACCGGGGAAAAAGTTTCAGAGTAGTCGATACCATAGGTTTGTGTATAACCTTTAGCGACTAATCTTGCTTTGTGTCGCTCTATGGTTCCATCAGAATTATACTTGATATTGAACACCCATTTACAACCAACTGGTTTCTTTCCTTGTGGTAACGTACATTTTTCCCACGTGCCATTTTTCTTTAGAGCCTCCATTTCTGTATTCATCGCTTCTCTCCATTCAGCCATTTTCTCAGCTTCTTGAGCTGTGTTTGGAATTTTTTCAGAAAGAAGAGTAGCCGAAAAAACCTTTGCAATATTCGCCACTCCCGTCCTGTCATTTCGTATCGGGTATTTAGAGGTACGAGGACTATGTTCTGGTGAATAACGTTTAGGAGGGACTCCTCTATTTCTTCTCAAAGGAAGAACATAAGTGTCGGGTTGTTCCTCTTGTTCCATGGATTGACTTCCTGAACTATCATGATTAGAGGTATTTTGTGAGATGTTATTATGTTGTAATCTATTTACCTCATAATTTGCCTCTAGTTCGTTAACATCTTCGGAAGACTCATTTGTGGTGTGAGCGGAAGCTGTCTCTATGGTGTTGCCCTCTTGTTGGACACCGTACTCAGAAGACTCGTTGGTTGTGGAAGCTGACTTTTCACCCTCTTCTATATTGGAAGAAGCAAGTTCGGTGGCGCCATCTACCGACTCTGTTAGAACATCCTCAGAGCAACTTTGATATAGCAACCAATCTAGTGATTCACTTACTTTCTCCCCCTGAGCACTAGATTGATGGTGGAAAAAATAGTCAGACTCTATGAAATCACAGTCCATGGTGACATGAACTCGACGAGTAACAGGGTTGTAGCAACGATAGCCCCTTTGATGGACACCGAACCCGATGAAGACACATTTTTCGGCACACGGACTAAGTTTGTTTTGATTAATTTTGGGGATATGAATAAATACTGAGCAACCGAAGACACGATGTGGTAAGGTCATAATGGCTGGAACTTTTACTTGGGTGGCTAAGACATGTAATGGTGTTTGATTTCCTAGAATTTGAGTTGGGAGACGATTAGTAAGATATGTTGATGTAGCGAGGGCTTCTGGCCAGTAGGAATGAGGGACACGAGATTCAATCATAATGGCACGGGTTTTTTCAAGTAGTGTACGGTTTTTTCGTTCTGCGGTACCATTTTGTTGAGGGGTGTTAGGACAAGTAGTTTGATGGATAAGACCGTTTTCTTGGAAAAATGTTTGCATTGTTTTGTTCACAAATTCTGTTCCGTTGTCAGAACGAAGGATTTGTATATTTTTTCCAAATTGAGTCTGAACCATTTTATAGAACATAAAAAAAATTCCAGGGACTTCTGATTTATGTTTCATGAAGTATATCCAGTTCATTCGTGAAAAATCATCCACAAATAAAACAAAGTATCTAAACCTGCTATTGGTACTATTTGGGGCCGGGCCCCAGACATCGGAATGGATTAACGAAAAAATGGAATCAACTCTGGTATTATTTTGATTAAAGGAGACCCTATGATTTTTTGCTTGAATGCAGGTTTCACATTTCTCCTGAATAGAGTTATTTAAAAAAAGACTAGGAAACAAAGTTTTAAGATAGCTAAAGGAAGGATGTCCCAAACGTCTATGCCATAACCAAAGTTGTCTTTCGGTTGTTCCATGAGCAAGCATGGCATGTCCCTTGTGAACTACTTCATCAACATAGTAGAGACCGCCTCGTTCAGTACCACGCCCAACGATCTCCTTTGTACGAATGTCCTGTAAAACACAAAATGTTGGATACATAAGTACCACACAGTTGAGTTGTTTTGTTACTTGGCTAATGGATAACAATTTTGAGGATAAGGATGGAATGTATAAACAATTGTTTATCTTCATTTTTTCAGAAAAAATGATAGATCCACCCCCTTTTACTTCAACAATTTCGCCACTAGCAGTCTCAATATGGGACTTAGATTGAGGAGACATATAACAAAAATCTTTAGAATCATAGGACATGGTATCTGTTGCCCCACAATCAAAAATCCAGTTTTTCGAGATCTTTGAGTGAGAGGTGGTCTGAACATGGCAGGCTTTGGTCTTTTCATTGGGTTTATTAGGGCCTGCTTGGTTTAGAATATCAAAAAAAGATACATTTGGGGGAAAAAATTTAAAGTTAATAGGAGACGGGTTTGAGTTGTAACTCTCATCAAACCCTTTACCTATGAGGTTTTCATCAGAGCTCATCGCCACTCCCCCAAATCCTGTGCTACTTTCTTGTTTCTCTTTTTCAATCGGGCCTACACCTGCCGCCGAAGCACCTTTGCCATCAGACCTGAACCGTTGGTCGCTCTTTTTCTTATGACCGTCTCCCCACCACTCTGGGTAGCCAACAAGTTCAAAACATTGCTCTTTGGTGTGTTTCTTCATTTGACAATGGGTGCAATATAATTTGGATTTATCTTCTCTTTCTTTGGGTCGGAACTTTACTCTTTGTGTCGAATCTTTGGCAACCAAACCCATCCCAATTTCTGTCGAGTCACTATCAGAGGGACTAGATTTCAGTATATTAAGTCTAGAAACTTCCCTTCGTATTGTGGCATATGCTGTTTCTACAGTTGGAAGAGGATCCTTTTTCAGAATATCTCTTTTAATTGGTTCCAACTTGTCATCAACCGCAATAAGTAACTGATAGAGTCTTTGTTCTTGAGTCTTTTTATTGTAGATCTGAATGTCTTCTGGGTCCTTCATTGGATTTGGATCCCGCCTATCAATAGACATCCAGATGCTTTGTAGTTTATTCCACAAGTCTTCTAGCATATCTGATCCCTGTTTAAGTGAATTTGCCTTTTTGTGAAGATCAAATACCTGCAACGAGTCTGTTCCAGAACCGTATGTGATGGCTAAACCGTCCCACAGGGCTTTGGTGGTTGGATATTGTGAGACATTGTTCACCAAATTGGATTCAAGGTTCTGGATAATCCATGTAAAAACACATTGATCATCTTGTTCCCATCTTGTATATTTCGTGTCTGTTTTTGAGGGGGGCGGGGGTTCCCAAGTAATGTGAGAACTTCTACCCCTACCTCCAATAGCTTTCTTCATCAGGGTTGCCCATAGGGCATAGTTGTCACCACCGAGTTTAATCCCAATGGATAAATTCTCGGAGTTAGTCGTTGTTTGTTGTCCCCCGAGACCATTTCTCAGAAGTGCAGCGATCTGCAATGTCAATTCATCGGGGATTTGATTGACAACATTTTCATTGTCGGGCATTTTTGTTGAAAACTGGATGGAATTTTTAGGATCGAACCTGCTCTGATACCATCTTAACTTAGTATTCAGAGGTTTTTATTATATTGTTTATAAGTTGTGCTTACAAAAGAGAAACTACTAGCCATTATAAAGGGCAAACAAGATCGTAAAGAAAGGAAACAAATAAATCAATTTACTATGGACAGCCTGTGGGATCCTCCATAATGTTGATCAATATTTGACCCCAATAATTACTCCATGATTTGTGTTTTCTATTTTTGTTAGGATATTCTAACAACAATATCTCATAAGTTTCCTTAAATCCGAAATTGACGTTTTTAAAATATGCGCCGTTTTAGTTATGTTGAAGTTAAAGGTTATATATGTTAGTTGTTCGGATAAAACAAAGTATCAAGTAGATCAATTGGTTAACACATAGTCCGTACTCGCAAAAGGTCTTGGCTTCGAATCCCCTAAGCAATATTTTTTTTATTTTGTGGTGTTTAAGATGTTACCCAAATTAGAAATAAGTTTAAATTTAAGTTTAAGGCCTTTTATACTTAGTAGTCCTAAATGTATTATTAAGGATTAAGATAATGAAACAGTGATGTGTGGTGCACAACAAAGTATTTTTGATTATGAGTTGTTTTGAGTGAAAATCTGATTTGATGTTTATTTGTCACTTTGTAATGACTGTGGTAGGCTGTGTGATAGATCAAAAGCTTCGTATCTCATTCAATTAAAAGAACGACCGTTTTGAGTTCATACGATCGATAATGCCTTTTCTATGCTTTAATGATAACAGACTCAACAAAATACAATTAATATCATCAAAAGAAATACGAAATGAAGCATAAAAAACTATACTTTATATACTAGAGTTGTATTCTAGGGAGTCCAAAGGATTTGTCTATTCCCAAGGGACAAATCCTAACCACTAGATCAAAATGATCAAGATCAAATCCCCCACCTACAGCCACCGCCGGACGCCGCCTCCGGCCACCTCCGACCGCCGTCCTCCGCCCGCCGCCCGCCGCCGGTGGCCGGAGGCGGCCGGCGGTGGTGGTGGCGGCTGACAGTGAAGGTGCTGGTGCTAATGGGGGTGGTGGTGGTATTGATGTATCGAAGTACATGTGTTTCACTAAAACACAACATATTACTTCGAAGCACATGTGCTTCAGGTCACGAAACACATGTGCTTCAAGTCACTAAAAACATGAGTTTCCAAACACACAAGGGAGCATACGAAGCACATGTGCTTCACTACACGGAAAAAAAAATCAAAACAAGTAACGAACATATCATTATTAAGCACATGTGCTTCATAAAGCCAAGCACATGTGCTTCATAAAGCCAAACACATGTGTTTTTGTTCCTGAACACATGTAACTTACAAGCAAGTCATTTGTGTTCCAATCACGAAGCACATGTGCTTGACGTTATGAAACACATGTGCTTCACTACACAGAAAAAAAATCAAAACAAGTGACGAACATATCATTATGAAGCACATGTGCTTCATAAAGCCAAGCACATGTGCTTCATAAATCCAAACACATGTGTTTTTGTTCCTGAAGACATGTAACTTACAAGCAAGTCATTTGTATTTGAATCACGAAGCACATGTGCTTGAAGTTATGAAACACATGTGCTTTACTACATAGAAAAAAAATCAAAACAAGTGACGAACATATCATTATGAAGCACATGTGCTTCATAAAGCCAAGCGCATGTGTTTCGTAAAGCCAAACACATGTGTTTTTGTTCTTAAACAAATGTAACTTACAAGCAAGTCATTTGTGTTTGAATCACGAAGCACATATGCTTGACGTTATGAAACACATGTGCTTCACTACACAGAAAAAAACAAAACAAGTCACGAAGCACATGTGCTTCTAGTCACGACCACCACCGCCGGTCACCACCGCCGGCGGCCACCTCCGGCCGCCCGCCGACCGCCGCCCATCGCCGCCGACCGCCGTCTCCGGCCGGCGGAGAAGCACATGTGCTTGTAGTGGTGGTGGTGGTTTTGAATCTTGATCTTGACCATTAATTTTTATTGATCCAAGAGCTAATAAATGTCCTTTGAGAGTTGGGACTAGATAAAATTAATAGACTACCTTGAACATTTCACTTATTTACTATCTCAATCAAAAGTTCTAAACAATTAATTAAAAAACATAACTCGTTTAGTTAAGTTCAGTTTTTATTGGTCAAACGGCCGGCAATATCTTCGTAACATAGATTTTGACTTCAAAAAGAAAATCCATTATTAGAAAGTCAAACCATGTAAGTTGAAGTCTTTAAGTAAATCCTCTAACTTTAACACCGAATATATAATTAGTCAACTTATTGTGACATATGAATTTTGATTAATAATTTACAGTTATAAACTGTATTGCTAATTTGCCAGGTTTATTAAAAATTGAATAAGAAAGGTTGAACATCAAATCGAGAACCTCTCATGTTTCACAAGTACACTATTTTATTGCCACCAATTAAATCTAATTAAAAGTTGAGAGATGATAATGAAACTTACTAAATCTTCTAATATTCCTACTAATTTGATCAATATAATTGTTCAAATCTTCACATTTGTTTAAACACTAATTGATGTCACGTATTATATTATACAAGTTTTATAATCACTGGCGGATGCACATAGAAGTAAGGGGGTGCATGGCCCCCATTTTGTGGGGTCCCCCATATACAAAAAATCTAATTTTTTATTTATTTTAATAGAAAATTCTTTTATTGACCACAGTTGTTAATTGGTCAACTATTAGTGGACCCCGATTAGTTTTGATCCTAGATTCGCCACTGTTAATTATAATAATTATATAAAATCTACCAGAATAGTTAAATCTACCAAAATAATAATTGTAGCAGATGACTAGGAAGAAGTTAGAAGCCACGTCTAATAATTGTAGCAGGTAACAAACGAATCAACAATCTAACGTTATAATAAGATATACGTAGTATTAATTAATCCAATTATTGAAAAACATTTTTATTTATATTTTCTTTTATTTCAATTTTAATTAAGGTGGTGTTTGTTTTTTAGTAAAAAATCTTTTTGGGGTCTTAAACTGCAGGCGGGAAGATATTTTAGAAAAAGAGCGTTTGTTTTTTAAAAGTCAAAATATGAGGAAAAGTCTATTTGAGGTCTATAGTGAGAAGACTTGGACCATAGGCTTCCAAGTTTGAAAGACATTTGACTTAAACCTAAAAAAAGAGTTTATTCACCACCACTACCACTACCACCCATACCGCCGCCACCACCCACCACCACTACCTATCTCCACCACCACCTGCCGCCACCACCTACCACCGCCAGCACCACCACCACCTACCGCCGCAACACCACCACCTTTTTTTTTTCTTGAACAACGACAAGAAACTTGCGACAGATTGAGCTCCACCACCACTACCACCCATACCGCCGTCACCACCCACCACCACTACCTATCTCAACCACCACCTACCGCCACCACCTACCACCGCCAGCAACACCACCACCTACCACCACCACCCGCCACCACAACCACCACCTACCTCCACAACCACCAACTACCGCCGCTACCCGCCACCACCTACCGCCACCACCCATCGCCACCACCACAACCCACCGCCACTACCACCCGCCCCACCCACCACTACAAATACCGCCCTAAAAAATATTCAGCCTGCAGACATTAAAAAATAAACAGTCCTTTTCTTATAGACTGTAGACGTTTGGTCCACATCTTCTCTGCAGATGTGATCCACAGACTACAGACCTTCTTCCTCTTAAAAAACTCTTAAAAAACAAAGAGCACCTAAGACTATTATACTTGAATAAGAAATCGTCGTTGCTTAACGTGTAATTGTGGGGTGCCGGCTGCCAAAGTAATCGAATTAAGCGTCATCATCACGCTTTCCCAACTAAAGGCCTTTTCACTATTGATAATTTATTAAAGGATAATTGGTCTAACGGTATGGTTTTGTTCCATATCATTAAAGTAGAGGGTTCAAGTTTCCTTATGAACATAAGTGATAATTAGTAGTAGATTAAGATTTTGTCATTCAAAAAAAACTATCGATAATTAAATTAAATTTATGTAAATTAAAGAATAACCAAGTATATGAGTTCAATTTTTATTGTAATGTTTTTTTGTGAGGCTGTAAGTTTTAGTAGAATATATATAGTAAATTACACTAATGATCTTTTAGATTTATATCATATTATATATTTGATCATTTAGTTTCTTAAATTACACTGATAGTCATTATTTCTGAAACTATTGACACGTTTAGTATTTTACCTAAACAGACGTTAACTTTTACCGTCTAACAAATGAGTTTTATGGTTTTCAAATTGGTGAAGGAAAAGTAAAAATAATAAATTAGCCTCTTCGTGCATCACATGTGAGACCATACTTGATATGTGCGACTTTTTAGTCCATAATATCATGCGTACTGCATTTGTTTCCCTAATGTATGACTTTTTAACATGCATAACTGATCATTTATGTCTCGACGCTTATAGATTCTCATTCTTCCCTTGAATTCTAGCAAAAATAAGATGTTTTTTATTGTAATGTGTTCATTGGTTCGAATTCCTATTTATCCGAAATTAGATAAGTATTATTATATTCAATCTATATATTAATTTTAAAAACTTTCAAACTTTTGAGTCTATCTAAAAATTATATACGTTTTAAAAACTTTCAAACTTTTGAGTCTATCTAAAAATTATATACGGATATATGAAATGCTATATTATTATTTTTTTCCTTTTATAAACGAAAGTGAAATGATATTTGTGCTACAATTTGTGCATGCTCATAGACCTACTCACTTCTAAACTTGATATTATTTCAATACTCTAACCGAAATTTTATCTCTCTATGTCGTTGTTTCTAAGGTAAAAAGTCATAAAGGATTGAAGTTATTGATATACGATAAAGACGGGAAAGTTAGTAAGAAGACATCAAACGTTGTCTACCATGAAGTACAACAAAAAATTTGATCAAAATTAAATATAGATTCCATCTATTAGAATTAAACTTAAGTTATCTAATTTTACATATCAATAAATGTTCACGTTATGTCTTTTATATTAGATCTGGAAAAATCAGACACAACACGACAACTCGACATGAACCCGGCACAAAATTAGTGGGTTTGGGTTAGAGGTTTCGACACGTTCAAGTAAACGGGTTGACTCGACACGACACTGAAAATAAACGGGTTGGGTTAGTCTCAATATACTCAACTCAAAGGTAACCCGAATAACCCGTTTAACTATGTATATATTTTAATGAATCTTATATTTTTAAGTATATTATATGGAAATATTATTACTTAGTAGTTGTAGTAGAAAAGATTGAGCTCTTATTTCATTTGGGCTTAAAATCTAATTAGGTTTGAGATTATTGGTAATGTTTGCCTTAATTTGTAGGATCTTTTTACTCTAATTTTATACGAAAACAACAAATCAAGTGCTTAAACACAACAATTTGAATTAGCTTAGAGGATATGATCATATGAAGGATGAAGTTTTTTTATGTTTATCGATTTTTATTACGTTTTTATCGGATTATTATTATGTTTAATCGCTTTATCTGAATTTTCACCACTTAAACGACGTAATTGGGTCGCGTCGGGTTGACACGAAATTAACCATGTCGGGTTTGGGTCAACATTTTGAACCCGTTTATTAAACGTGTCGGGTTTGGGTTTAGGGGTCTCAACACGTTTAAGGTTTCGACACGACACGAACTCGACACGACACAACCATTTGCCACGTCTATTTTATATTATGCATATATTTTAAGTTTTTAAATATTTTGTACCCTTATCTTATGATTGTTTATCATGTAAATTTATAACGAATGACTTTAATCTTCTCCTATATATGAGCCCTAATTTAACTTGAGTTTGACAACTAGGCAATTCCGAGCTCTCTCATTGGCCGGTTTTGCCACGTGTAATTCTCTGATTGGCCCACGCATTTCATGAACAAATCCGTTTGGTGTTCAAATCATATAAATTCCATTCAAATACAATAACTAATACAGCTGTATTATTTCGGATATATTATTCTATCATATAAAAAAGGTATATTATCCGGACCAATCCAGTTGTGCTGAGCTTTACCCATTATAACAGAATCACACTTCAGTAGACATTTCATGATTTTCTTTTTTGTTTTAATTTATTTTATTTAACTATCCATTAATCTTGTGCATAATTTTCATACCAATTGACCATCTCTAGATAATTTTAATTTGAGTTTCTGAATATCCGGTTTATTTATACATACAATCTCCACATTCAATTGATTTTATCAATTCCATAATTATCTACCTTATTTTTTCATAAAAGAAAGTCAAAATTTTAAATTAAAATTTCCCTAAAATCCGGATTGACAAATTTAAAAATTTTGAATCTTTGATATTAATGTTTAACAATGTTCCTTAATAAAGATTACCTTAATTATAAATATTCGACCAAAATATTTAACAAATTTTGGATCTTTGATTCCGTTTAGCTTATTTACTAATAGGTTATCTTAATAATTGATCTTTTAACTCAAAACTCTTATATATAACTCAAATTCTCAAATTGTTGTTTAAGTTTTCTGTATGATATATAACACAAAAAATAACATTAACAAACTAAATAAAATTAACTTGAATAAATGAAGTAAGTAATTTTCATTTAAATTTCTTCATTATTTTTGTATTTAATAAGCATGTTAATAATATTCTAATTACTTTTAAATTGTATGCATCATAAGTGGAGGGTTCGAGGGAAGGCATACGACCCCTTGTGGATGTCATTATCTAGGCTCGAACCACTGACTTGCTAACTAGCCGTTAAAAAAAAGGGTAATAGTATTCAAAAAATTTATAATTATATATTTTTTTAATAGTTATTATATTATTTGTAATAATTTGTATTAACCAATTAAAATTTGTATTGTAGGTTATAAACTGTGAAAATTCACGAACGGTGAAAATTTTGCTAAACGTAATTTTTTTTATAGAATCTCCTACTATATATGTAGCCTATTGGACGAAAATGATGACGTGTAACTACCCAAAAGTCCACCTACTCATATACCTTATAATTATGGTAATTCATGTATTTTCATCACTTTGTTTTTCGGCCATAACTTTGTCGATGTCTCAAAAGTTAAGAGCAAGAAATGATTGAAAGTTATTTGTTGCGATAAAGATGACAATTACACTAACTCAACAACAAATTTCGTTTACAAATAAGTTTTATTTCGTCTCTAAATTTCATATACCATTTATTCATGTATCAAAAATTGTTTATCATCATTTCAATTATGAATTGTTATTTTATTTAAATAGTATCACTATTTTGTTATTTTCATATATCTCTTTCGAAACATGCCCGCCCGTTCGGGCGGGCTTTGAAGCTAGTAATAATATATACTCCCCCTGTCTCATAAATAAATTCTCATCTTTCATTAAAATTTTGCCACACAAAAAAAAGTTATCATTTCTTAAATTTGAGTGATCCACTTAATAAAATAATATTATTACTAATTATTCCACCACTAAAACAGTTTCTCTCTCCAATCCTATCTAATTTTATATTTTACCAAGAAACTCACCATTAAATATCTCCTAAAAGCTTGTGCCCAAGAAAATTGAGAACTTTTTTGTGGGACGGACGGAATAATATACATGTAACTAAAAAAAATTTATATTAATTAAAGAAAATTTTATAAGCCGCCCGTGATTCATCACGAGTTATAGGTTAGTATCTTTCCTATATATGAGTCTATGAACCCTAATTTGATTGACGTTTGACAACTGGGCACTTTTGAGCTCCCTCATTGGTGGACAATGCCACTTGGAATTCAACCATTGAACGGTTACCATGCCTCAAAAATTCGTTATAATTTTTAGTATTTATTCCATCAGTTATGACTTGCCCGATATTATGGGGCAAAGATTCCTTTTTTCACGTCCTTTCAAACCAGCCAATCCCGATCCTAAAATAAATTTAATACCCCAAAAATAGATTTAATCGGTTTACATATGAAAAAGTAAATTAGTCAACCAAAATTTCGAAATTTTCTATCCATTTGAATGTATTCCATAAATCCTGCCCTTATCATTATTTATACCATATTTGAAGATTCGATAATAATTGACACTATTTATAGCTCTATTTTACATATGAACAACATACTTACTTTAAGCAAAACCCGCACCCAATTCCGAGCATCAAAGACCAACATCAGGTAACACGTCTGCTTCTTTTCTTGATTTTTCTGTCGCTTAATACCAATTTTACTCCAGTTTTGATCTGCATTCAACATCGACTAATCAGTTTTAAATCATCATCATCAAAACAAAATTTAGAAAAAAGATTCCAAAAGCATTAAATTTAGGAAACACGATATTTTTTAGTTAAACAAATCTTTAGAAACACAGTATTGAAGAAAAAAAGACGTAAGTGTTTGACCCAATAGAAATATTCCAATATCATTATATTTAGAAATAGATATCTCAATAATTCAAACTTACCAAATCTTTAGGAATTTCAGCTCCTAAATCACAACCACTTTGTTATTAAAGATATATATATTCCATAGATAGATTTGAAATCAATCAATTCATGAGTTTTGAAAATTCGTAAAAGATATGTATTACCATTTTTGCTCCCAACTCATTCTGTTATGATATATGCCGAATAGACAGCCTATAAAACTCATTTACACTGACGCCTAATATCACCATAAAACACTTTCTGGTTCATCACATTACGAGGTCCGAGCTTCAATCTGCATATTCAATTCGAAAATCGGTTAGTTATCATATTTTTACATGAATGCACAGTATAACTTAATGAATGAAAAACCGTTTTATACCCTACTTTTCTACTGAATATTTTCAAAACAGCAGCTATACTGTTTTGGAATCAAAACTGTTTTGGTGATTTTTAGTGATTTTTAAGATTTTTTTTAACTTTTTAATATTTAAATGTTTTTACTGTTTTAGAAGATTGTTTTTTACCACATCGAAAATAATAAGCACTATCAGGTTTTACATATGCTACATATGTCATTATCGTTTGATTCACTTTTGAAGTCAATTGACTGCAAATAAACATATTACAATTGTTTATTCTAGCATGATTGACTAAAATTTAAAATTAAAATATTGCATTGGCAAGTTCAGCAGTAGGCATTGGTATTGTGAATTGTGATAAAGTAATATAAAAACATTTCTTATGTTTTTGTTAAGTTATCTCTAATAACTTTGACTTTCAAAAGTTAAAATCAACCATTTAGTCCATTTAACCCGAACTACCAACAATTATCTTGATTAATAAAAAATTGATTTTTAACTATATGATTTCCTACTATTTATATATAGCCCAATCATGCGATAAACAGATGAAACGGATGTCTAATTCATTGGTTAGTACTCAGTCCTTAAAAACTATAATTTTTAGGTGTAATGTCTAGGTGAAGTACAATATAGTCTAAATTTTGATATTTAGCTTCAAATAATTTCCATTCAGTCATGGCTACATGTGTGTGACATATATATATATAGGGTCCGGATCCGGTGAGGACTCTTTTCCCGGTAAGGACTGCGAGGACTCCAAAAAAAAAACATTAAAAATGATCCAAAACAAATTTTTTTCAAATTTTTTTTTTTAAATATCTAAATCGTAGCCTATAAGATCCAAAAAAAAAAGTTTTTCAAAAATGATCCAAAAAAAAAAAAATATGGATCATAATAATGATCCACAAAAAATATATACATAGAAGTGGTCATGTAGTAATAATCATGGGGAGTTATATATATTTTTTCGGAATTTTTTGAAATTTTTTTGAGGTGTCCTCGCGAGTCCTCACCGTTTTTTGAGTCCTCACAGGTTCCCACTTCTATATATACATAGAAGTGGGATCGAGTGAGGACTCTTTTTCCGGTGAGCACTGCGAGGATAAATCTAAGCCTTTAATCCATAAATATTAATGGCTATGATTGAATGTGAAAAAGATAAACAATGGTTGAAGTTTGGGGGGGTTTTGTGTAAAGTTTACCAAAATAATAGGGGGAAAACAATAGAAAGTTTTGTATAAAGATTAATATGATAATAAACATAACTTAATTGTTTAATATAAGTTTTGTGCTCTTTTAACACTTTACACAATTTCAAATGAGAAAACAATAGAATAATCAATAATAATGGTTATAAAATGAAAGAGAAACATGCGATGCTAACAAGTACCAAAGCAGATCAAGAAGTCATCTTGAGCTTAATTACTGGAATATTTCAGTAATTATCTCTTTCAGTTTTCATTTAATTAATGACAAAAGCTGTTCAAGAAGTCATCCTGAGCTAACAAAATATCCCAGTAGGAACACTAATTCACTACACTTGTTTTGAAAACTATCTTATTATGAATAAACAGAACATTTGCTACTTGATAATGAGCTATAAAACACAAAATCTACTGTAAATCAACCACTCAAACACTATAAAATTTGAGGAAATCACCTACTCATCACATATATGTGATTAATTTGTACCAATTCCAAAATAAAAACCCAAACTTCATAAAACTTCGATTGAAATTCCATAAAACACTGAAATTAAACATAACCTTAATTAAAAAGACCAAACAACAAAATTAACACATTATACACGCTATACGTAAATCTAAACAACATTATCCAACAATAAAATGATGCAATTTATTGTCTAGGGTTTAAAATTAAGTTACAAGAACATTTAGGTTAAAAATTAGGCGTTTGGAAATGAGGAGCACCTGTTAAAGCTGCAGTCAATGGAGTTTAGGAAACGGCGATTCCGGCTTCACAGCGGTAAGAATCTGCGGTGGTTCATCGGATTCCGGTGATGGTTAATGACGTCAGCTGTGATACGTACGCCGGAGATAGAGGCGGAAGCGAGAAGTTTGAGCGAGCTTAAACAGAAATCATTAATACGCAGCAAGTTGAGATTTGTGAGGGATCATGAATCATGATTGTACTTGCTAATAATGAAAACCTCCATCGGTTTATATGAGGGGTTTATTTGATGAATGAAAATTTGTAATCTCTTAAATCTTCTTATTTCATCATATCTATAAAATTATTTTTAAATGAAATCCACTAATTACCTTTCTTAATCTTATTTTTTATTTGGTCATTTGTATCGACCGACAGACAACAAAGATAGCGGTTTTCTGGCTGCGAAAAGAAACTTTAGCATGCGGCAGCCTTGTGTTGGCCGATTATGGTTAAGGTTCCTAGAGGGTTAGACCGTTAGACTCAACACCGTTATGAATCGACACATATCTAAATGAAAATAAGCATAAAAATAAGAAAGAACAAAAAGAAAACAACGTCCCCTACGCTTTCTGAGTATGTCGTCCATATTATGTCTAATTTTGTTATTTCTAATCATTACAACGTCCATATTATGTCGTACACTTGAGCCAACAAATGTCGTTTACAAAGAAGTCTTATTTCTTCTATAAATTTTCTGTAACATTTATTCATGTATCAAAATTTGTACAAACTTATCATTACAACTATGGATTCTTATGTCATTATAAAAGTATTAATATTTGTTGTTATTTTTCTTTAACATATCTCTTGAAGCATGTCTGCCCAATCGGACGGGCTATGAAGCTAGTATATATATATAGAGTTATATGAATAGTTTAGAAGTTATGAGTTTCCGTTGTTAAAAAAAGAAAACTATTTGTAAATCATACATATTTGACATTAAATCATCTTTTCTTAGATTGTCACATATGTTTTTCAAACGGCTTTATAAAAGAGAGAAGTCAACTAAAAGTGTATAAAACAAAACCTAAAAATCAATTAGAGATCAAAGTGAAAAGGATGGATGATTGAAACAAACTTGGCATCTGGTGGTTTTTTTTATTCAATTAGAGTGATTAACACGGTTGAAGATTTCGGTATGTTTGAGTGTCTGACTATGTTTCTGTCTTTATTTGGAATACTTAAATTTTTTTTAAACATGACCATTTATGAGTTAATATCAATATAATTGAATAAAATACAATACAATAAAAATAAATTATATTTGTAAATTAAAGAGTTAATTGCAAGAATAGTCCTTGCATTTAGGCGAAATTCCACGTTTTGTCACCGTACTTCAATAATTACAGGTGTAGTACCCAACGTTTGCATTTAGACCAAGATGCTCGTCAACTAACGAAGTCAGTCTAACACCGTTAGGGGGAGGGACCAAAACATGCAAGAAATGCAAATGTTGGGTGCTACATCCGCACTTATTGAATTACGGTGATCAAACGTGTAATTTAACCAAAACACAAGAACTATTCTTGTAATTAACTCTAAATTAAATGAAATATAAAATGTAAAACAAAAGGTAGAAACAGAGTTGGTTGAGTGTCATATAACTCTCCTAAAAAAGAATGCAAACTCACAAATTATATACTTAGTATAACAAATACACATAGAACTAAATGAATTCTAAGTTTGTGAAATTATATTTTCAACATAAATTTTGCAACATAGTCTATAAGACGATCAAACTAACGAATATCTTGTTTTGGTAAATATAGTTTTTAAGGTAGTGATTTTTACACCACAACTTTTAATGCATCTATCACAATTTATGCTTGATATACTTGTACAGTTAGCTGTAAAACTTGTACAGTGTGGTATACGAAGTAAAAATTGTGGTGCAGAAATGAATTCCCTAGTTTTTAACTTAATTTGTGAGCCTTATTTTAGTCAACAATCCACTTTTTGAATAGGCTAGAGTTTCATGGGTGAACTTTGGTTGTGAAAGGGGGTGTTTTTTGTAATATATATATGACTTTATAGTTTTAACGAAATTCTACTTTCAAAAAACTAAAACCCATCATATTTGGAAAGTTTAGGCGTTTGCAAGTTTGCAACTGTTATACTTCGACTTTTAACTCTCTTTTTTTTTTTTCGGAAACGGCAAATGAAATAACGGAAGCCTACTCGCAATTTTTCAACGAGCACCCCGAGTTCGAGCTCCGCATAAGCGGACAAACCCAGCCCCCAAAGGGATTTCCAAGGAAAATTCCTCATATGTGCTCGTGTGAGGTATGAGTTAAATTACGCTAATGCAACGCTTCCAAAGGGATTCGAACTCACGACCTGCAGCCCACATGGGTATAAACCCAGTGCCTCAGACCAGCTAGGCTGGCCATCATTGGCGACTTTTAACTTTTAAAGAGATAAATTGAAATAGATGATGAAATCAATGTAGGCAAGTTTACCTCAAATCTAGAAATGGTTTGTGCTTTGGTAATGCCTACTAAATGGATATACATATACTTGTATATCTTGTTTGTACAACACCTACGTGTTAAATACTCTATCCATCACCAAAAAAAAAATAAAATCATTTCTCCCTAAATTTTTATCTATCATACAAAAAAATTCTTATTCCTCAAATTGATAGAGTTCATTTAATAAAATAATATTATTAGCAAAGATCTATCACTAACTATCTTCTAAAAATACTTTTTCTCTCATAATCTACCTTATATTTTAATCAGAATTATTATCAAGGATCTCCACTACTAACTACTAGTATCTTTTAAAAACTTGTGTCTAAAATAAATGAATTTTTTTTTAAGACGGAAGGAGTACTTGATTGACACGTGGTCATGTGTCTAAGTCATGCTTTAAACAAAATAATATAGATTTAAAAGTAGTTTAAAGGGTATGTGTTCTACTGTTAACTTTTTTTTTTATTAAACTCAATATGAAGTCGTATCTATATGAATGAGGCACTAATTAATATCGCCCTACCAGCTCTACATATGGTCGTTTTCATTTTTCATTATTATTTGTAGACATTGTATAACAGGCTAACATCGTCCTATGACGCCTACCTGCTATAGCCTATATGTATGGTCGTTTTCATTTTTTTAAAAATGGGTTTCAACTCGATTGCGAGTTAACTGATTTCAGGGTAGCCATCAGTAGTCTGGAGTCGGCGCATGTGAACCTTCATGACCACAATGAGTATAATTTTTTTGCTACTAAAAATTGAACATTTGACTTCTTGAGAATTTTATCATTACGGAGACGAAATCCAGTCACTAGACAACTGTACTACTTTATGCAAAAATAAGTTACATACTGTTACAATTAAGAATTAATACACCTATTTTTCTGTTTACTTTCGTATATATAGTTCGGGACCAGTTTATCTCTTTGTCCCACTTTGTTAATATGTAAAACATGTACATGTACATTTTAATTTAATGTTTGAGTTATCAAGTCATTTGTGTTTTTGTTTCATAGATTACATATTAGTTTTGTTTTTATTATTTCATTGTAAAAGAAAATATTATTATTATTATTATAATGTCATGTAACTCTATATGAGGACTAACTATTAAGCATTTGGTGTAAGCGCATCACCAACGCCATTTCCATGTGAAACTCTGTTTGTTGCCGCCAATTTGAGCATTACCATTCTAAAGGCCTCTGACTGCATTTCGACCGCCAATTACATGTCGTCACGTTAACATGAAAATGAGTATTTTGGTGTGAATAGTGGGTCCAATATGGTGTAGTGACTTGAATGAATATGTATTTTGGTCTGTAAATGTGAAAAAAAATGTTTATGTGGCTCTAACATAACACCATGACTTGAGCCACGATACATGATTCTCTAATTACACAAAGTATTATCGAAACGTGAAAGCATTGTTATTGACCCGAGACATCTAAATAAAGTTAACAAAATTATGGGTCGTGTAAGTTGAGTAACACATATGGTTGGATAGACCCAACAACACTTATTTTGATTATTTTTAAAAAAATATTGTAATCTTTAACTTGTTTCTTGTAATGTTAACAAAATCGAGTTCATTTCTTGGAAAGATGGACGTGTCATAGATTTTAGATTGACCATAATGATCTATTTGTTTCCCTTGATGGTAACAAAAATGAGTCTTTTTGGCTTGTTGACTTTAATAAGATAAAGGATGAGACAGAGAACTCATATAGTCATATACACATGTCCAAAGTGTAAGCCTTTAACTTCAAACTTTTCAATAACCAACTTACAAGAAAGTTGATTTGGTTTTTAATTATTATGTTGGTCTTCTACCAACATGTAGTCACATAATAAGATTTTTATGGGGAAGTCTCTATATCCAGTATAGTGCTTGAGACTTCCGTAATGGTAAGATTTTTTCTTCTATTTCCAGTATTATTTCTGATTACTTATTTTTCCTGCTCACCCTAGTGGTGATGGCATAAGGTTAGTTGGTTTGATATTATAATTTGTTGAAATAAAAGAGAGAAAAACATTGGAAATTCAAAAAAATTGGAAAAGACCAAAATGCCCTGACATGTTTGGCATGTGAGGTTAATTAACAGAGCAATTTGGAAAGAAGGACAATGATACGAAAAATAAAAAAGTACAGGGACAAAAAAACAAAAAAGTTATAAGGACAAAATCGTAAAATTAGAAAAACCACATGAACGAATTATGGAATTTACTCAAATAATATAATAAAAAAATAATAAAATAAAATAATTTTAAGATAAGAAAAATTGGATTAATTTTTTATGTTGTTAAATGACCAAAATACTCTTTCATATAATGATACCTAAACTACGTGACTATGATTTAGAGAAAAAAAAAACAGATTTTCACGGTATTATAACTTGTTTTAAATATTAGTTAGGGACAAATATATAAATTTTATTAATGTTAGACATTATTTTTAAATATTTACATTTTAAGATTTCATTTGGGACAATTATTTCAATTTGTTGAAAAATAAAACAACTCATTAAATATATAATATCTAAAATTCAAAAATACGTAAGGTGCGGAGTGATAATACCATCAAGTCTCAAGTTATGACAAGCCATAAATTTTTTTAAAACTTGTCTTAATTGAGAAAATTTTAATATAATTTATACATGTAAATGAAAGTCACAAAATATTATAAAATATATTGTTCTGTGAATTTTATAAATATATGTTACATAGAAATTGATAATTATATATCCCATGATTATTTCAAATAAAAAGAATCAAAATTCATAACTTGTCTGAAAATCAAAATATTATATATAATTATATCTCTTACACACTTTATCATGTTTTATCTTATATCACGTCTTACACTGCCGCCATAAATTTAAATTTTCTTGTAAATAAACATTTTGATTTATTGAAAACTAAAGATAACACATGAAATATACATAATAACGAGTGTAATGCGTTACGCGCGTTGCTGCTTATTTATTAGATCTAAATTAACGCGCTTGTTATTAGATCTAAATTTTTTACGTTTAGATTAAGATTTGGTTAATTATATTTAAAAATATATATTCTAATTTATGAAGAAAAAAAAGGTGTACTATCCATTATGTTTATTGTAGTTACAACAATAATAATACTATTACGCGTGGTTTTCTTGCAATTTTAAAGATATAATGTATTCAATAACAATTAAGGGTTGTAAAGTTTTTAATTGATTTTCAAAATTGTAGAGTTTGAGAGATATTTGGTTTTTTTAACGACCATTTCTAATCTACTCATAATTTCCACTTATGTCCATAACGTCACGACGGGCTTTGAACCCTCGACCTCAAGAATGGGGGGCAAACATCATATCGTTGTGTCAAATGCCCTTTGGTAATTGTGACTTTTAAATTTATGTTCCAAACATATACTTCCTCCGATTCAAAATAAGTGCTACATTTTCCTTATATGGGCGATTCAAAATAAGTACTACACTTTCCTTATTTGGTAATTTTTTATATATAAAATTACCATTTTATCGTTACTTAACTTTATTAAACATCATTAGGATTACCTAATTTACTTTCTCTTTCTTCAATAAAGCCTAAAATTATATTGTGGGACCTTTCTTCACTAATTATCTCCTTTAATCTATCATAATCACCATTACAATATTTTACAACAAAAAGCGTGAAAGTAAAAGCGTAGCACTTATTTTGAATCGGAGGAAGTATAAGATCTTATTAAATATGATAGGTTAATGTTAGTTAAAATTTAATGAACTAAAGTAAAAAAGTAAGATAAAACTAATTCTAGTGAAAAGTAAAAAGTTAATAATATTTTAATTATTTGAATATAAATGATAAAAATTTATGTATATTTGAATTTTTTCCAGATATTCTATAAATTTAATTTATTTTCTAAAACTAATACGTTTCTTGCACTTAAGATATAAATACATAATAATAATGAAGAATTCTATAGAAGTGAAGAAAGAAAAGAAAAACTCTTTAAAAGTAGACATAATTTGTAAAAGAGGCAAAGCCTTAAGGTGTGAGCTTTGGTCTTTGGGTTGGGGAAAAAAAGAAAGAAAAAAAGGTAAATTCTTTACATAAAAAAATATGGCTGCCGGATTTGACCTTTAAGTCAAGCCACAAAAGCATTTTAAAAGAGTACAAAGCAATTCAGATGAAGCATGACTCGATACTGTGACGTGAGGACAACAAATTCTCCTTATTTAGATGGTAAAACCACTTGGGCAAAAAGCAGTTTTGATAACCAGCTCATAAATCTAATATATATTATGAAACTTTTTTTTCCCCGTTATGAACAGTATTTCATGAACCATAAATGTATATATAGAGTAATATCCACACTATTAATTATTGGACTATTATAGTTATTACATAAGTAGAGCTTTTAATGTAACAAACTTGAGTTTCCATTTCAAATAAACATTTGCTTATTGAAAAGTTAAGATAACTCATTTAATATATAAAATCATAATCAAACTAATTATTTCATATTAGTAAATGTATATATGCTATTTAGGTAATTCAATTAAATATAAAGATAACTCAATGAATGTGGAAAAAAATCACATACAAACTTCATCACATGAGGAAATCTTAAAATTATAGAAATATATAGAATTTTTGCATTAACCTTACATTATATATAGAGATGTGATTTGGAACTAAAACGCTCAAATACACATTATCTAGAGATTGAAAAAATGAGTGTTCTTCTTAGACATAAACTTTGTTACATTTTCACTGTTTTGGCATACTTCACATGCTTATGCATAACCCCTTCTAAGAGTTGTTTACTCGGGTACCATTGGAACGTTTATATATATGATGGAATCCCAAATTCAACAATTAAGTTTCATTTGAAATCAAAAGATGATGATATTTATAATAGCATCAGTCATGATCTTGGGTACGAATTCGGTTTTTGTGACGGTTTCTGGGGTGTAACAGATTTTGGAGGAGATTTCTTTTATGGATCAAAATTTGTACACTTTAGTGTCTTTAACGGAGATTTAAGATGGTCTTTTATTAATTCAGGTTCAGATGGAGGAAATGACATAAGTGTTTATTGGTTACTAAAAGAAGATGGTTATTATTTGTCAAAAGAATTTAAATCGAATGTTAGTGATCCTGCTTGGGTGTTCAAGGGAAGTTGGTAATAATAAGTATGTTCACTTTGTTTAATTTATAATAATGTTCATATGAAGTTATATTAATGCTATGTATTCTCATATGTAAGCCATCGAACATAAATTTAGACAATGTATGTTGGTTTATTTTAATGCCCATTAATATTTGTTCATCAGATAATTTTGTTTAAATAACTTTGAAACGAAGGTTTGTTTGTTTTGCACAATTATTTCTGACTTCCATTTCAAATGTGAGACAATGGAATTGTTGTCGTCGAATCTTTATGCATATGATGATTTAAGCTTACTAAAATAGATAATGTAACCTTTTTTGTAACGACATGTAATTTGTTGGACTCGGTCCAAACGCTCAAACAACTCACTTCATTTGGTAAGATAGAACAAGGTGATAAACTAGTTAAATAATCTTACTGAAAAACTACTCAACGAACGTTACGAACGTCAAGTTTTCTACCATTAAATATATAGTTCATAAAAATATAAGATCACATTATATGATTTATTGATAACTTAAAACCTAGTATATACAATTACATAATCCTAACTCATACCCTGAGTCAAATAGTCAATGGGATATCTTGTACGTATTAACCAACATTGAATTCGCGAATTTTGTATCTTAGAACGGCAATTTGGTTTGACGAATTCAAAATTGGATCGTATACTGGAAGTTGAAACATTAAATTGGAACGTGAAAATCAGTATTTGGATCGAAAATGGAAGTTGGAACCTTCCGATGAATCACCAAAATTATTAATTGGATCGAGTGAAGAACAATGAAATCGAATGAAAAACAGCAATCGGAACATCGAGTTGGTAATTGAATTAGAAATTGGAACGACGAGTTTTAAATAGAAAATAGAAATTCATAATCTATTGAAAATGTTAACGTTTTGATTTAACGAAAATTTGAAAGGCATATCATACCGGAAATGTGGCCTACAGTCTACAATCTACAGATAACAAAAAACATATAATATTAGCATTATTTCTAGTTTTTCGTATCGTTTCTTTTTCTCATCATTGTAATGTAAAAATGGAATGCATCTATTAATTTGTTACCATATTTAGGAAAAAAAGAACTGGCCAGCACTACAGCTTATTGTAATATTTTAAGTGTTTACCTTTTCAATTTTCATTTGAAATAAATATTGTAATTTGTTTAAAAGTAAAGATACCTCATTAAATATATAATATCACATCTAAGCTAGTCATTTTATATTAAGTAAATACATTAAGGCTATTAATGTTTGAGTTAAATATTTGGCCATTTTCAAAATTGACTTGATACAATAAGATAAAGTCACTAATGTTGATATAGTTATTAAGTAATTATATCTTTAAAAGTAATAAATTTAAATTTTCTTTCAAATAAACATTTTGATTTATTAAAACTAAAGATAACTTAATCAGTATCTTAGGTTTTTTTTTTTGAACAGTAAAAAGAAGGCAACGGATCGAGCTTCGGCATTGCCATCACCCCCCGAAGACCTTCACTATATTAAAAAACTCGAGAATCTAGCAATTTGCTAGACCAAAAAAACGAACAAAGAATTACATAGGGTTCTTTAACCAATCCACACAAGAAATTCTAATTTTATGATTTCTATGGGTGAGCCACGAAAAATAAAATAATCTAATACTATAAAAAATATCAGACTTTTTAAATCTACCGCTATCAAATAATAACGAATTACGAAACTTCCAAATAGACCAACAAACAGTAGAACCGATCACCGTCATTTTCAACTTCCGATCATTAACGTTATTGAGCGCCGAGCACTTTGACAACCAATGACTGCCGAAATCGCAATTCCAAAACTCCAAATCACACCAACAGTATACCAAGGCCCAAATTTGTTTAGCCAAGTCACACGTAAACATAATATGAGAGACCGACTCCAATGTATTATTACACATTGGACACATAATACAATCAATCTCCATACCCCGACGAGAAAGATTTTGTCTCGTGGTAATTCGGTCTAGAAGCATCCTCCACATAAAAACATTGATTTTAATAGGAATAGACTTGCACCAAGAAAAAATAAGATCTTGACCTGGGAACATACGATCGTTGATGATGGATCTCGCGGAGCCGACTGAAAATAGACCGGTATCCTCAAAATTCCAGCACATGGCGTCATTTCCTTCTATTAACGTAGTGGAGTTTATAAAAGACAAGAGGTTAGAAAGTTGATCCTCCTCGGCCCCCCCTCTTATTGGTCTTCGCCAATTAAAACTCCACTTATCTGTCTCCCACCTATCTTTAACCCGACAGAAAGAATTAAGCTCTAACCGAAATAACCTGTTAAAGGAGTCACAAAATGGTGTGTCGCCTTTCCAAGTGTCCAACCAAAATTTAATAGAATCACCATTTCTAACTTTATATGTAAAATCAGCTTTGGTAATAATATTATTATCATGCAAATAATTGATAGAACCAATGATGTTACACCAAATACCTTTACGAAAACGAGGAGGAGAAGAACTAATAAGACCCCCGTCTTCACCATGAATAGCTTGTATGACACGACACCACAAGGCATTCTTTTCATTATAAAACCGCCACTTCCATTTAAGAAGAAGCGCCAAATTAAGAGCATCAAGGCTAGCAATGCCTAGGCCACCCTTCTCTTTAGAGGCCAAACAAGAGCTCCATTTAACCCAACTTATTTTTCTTTCATTCACATTACCGCCCCAAAAAAATTTAGCTCTTAATTGCTCCATTTTATTCAAGACAGTAACCGGAGCACGAAAAAAGGAAAGCCAGAAAATTCCCAGACTACCTAACATCGATTTAATAAGTGTTAGACGACCACCAATTGATAACGTATTCGCTTTCCATGAAGACAATTTGTTGCACATTCTGTCATAGATAACGTCCCAAAAACGAACCGAACGACCTCCACCACCAAGACGAATACCTAAATAATCAAACGGAAGTGTGCCTTGGCTACACCCATTCGTGGCACACAATTGTTGAAACTGATAGGGAGGTACCCCGATGCCAAACACATGCAATTTGGCCATATTTAACTTCAAACCCGACTGAGCATAGAAGTTGTTAAGAATTTCTGTGATAATGTCTATATTATTTTGATCCCAATCTGAAACAAACATAACATCATCAGCGTAAAAAAGGTGAGAAATAGAAAAATTAGTATCACCAATATTAGCTCCAGTAAAACGACCATCATTGACCGCATCCTCAATCATGAGATGCAATCCTTCCATAGCTAAAATAAAAAGAAACGGAGAAAGAGGATCTCCTTGACGTAGGCCACAGAACGAATCAAACTCCTCCGTAGGACTACCATTAATAAGAACCGAGAGTCTAGCCGAAGACATGCATTCTTGACTCCACCCTCTCCATCTAGACCCAAACCCCATGTTTAGCAAAATAAAATCAATATATTCCCAACTTAAAGAGTCAAATGCTTTTTCAAAATCCACTTTAAAGAGAATGAGTTTCTTCTTTTTGAGCTTGTACCATTCCATAATCTCGGCAATCATCATCGGACCATCAAGGATTTGTCTACCTTTAATGAAAGCGGTTTGAACTTTACTCACTAATTTATCGATGACTTTAGCAAGTCTCAAAGCAAGGAGTTTAGCTATAACCTTTTATTGCAAACCTATAAGAGAAATAGGACGAAAATCTTTCACGAGGGTAGGATTAGGAATTTTCGGGATAAGAGTAATAAATGAAGCATTACACCCGATAGGAAGGATGCCTTTCGCTAAAAACTCCGTGACAGAATGAAAGAGGTCTTCTTTAAATAATTCCCAATATTTTTTTAGGAATTTGAAAGAAATTCCATCCGGACCCGGAGCTTTGTCACTACCACAACTCCACACCGCTTCTTTAATCGCTTCCATAGTGCACATACTTTCAAGACCGAGATTATCCTCCGGGGATAACTGAGAGAACCAATCACGGCTCAAAGATGGGGCGATGATATTAAAAGAATTAAATTTTTCTTTGTAAAATGATAAAAACGAGTTTTTAACCTCTTTGGGGTCAATAATCCACAACCCGTCAACCATCACTCCTTGAGTCATTTTACCTCTTCTGCGATGGTTTAATAAACCGTGGAAGAAAGAAGAGTTTTCATCACCATCAACATCCCATTTTGGCTTTAATTTTTGGATTAAATCAATATTTACTCGTCTATCTAAATCCTTTAATTCTAAAAGCCAAGCAAGCCTCTGATTAATCTCGTCTTCAGATGCAGTATTATCATCAATTTTCTTTTCGATTGCATCTACTAAATACCGAAGCTGAAAAGAACGACCATGGGTTGATTCACGGTGATTTGCCGCCCACTTCTTGCATCGATCTTTTATAAATTTAAGCTTGTTTTTGAGATGCTTAATTCTCGAACCGCCACTAATAGGGAATTCTGCACACGCCTTCTCTATTACAGAAGAAAAATATCAAACTCGAGCCAAGAGTTTGACATACGAAATGGAGTTGGCCCAAAATCAAAGCTATCTGAATGCAGCAAGATAGGAATGTGATCAGAAAGATTACGTTCCAGCGCAACAACTCGTAACTTCGGATCAAGTAAACAAAGACTTTCCGAGAGAAGGAACCTGTCAAGTTTACTCATTTTGGAAGCGTTCTTATTCATCCAAGTAAATTTTCTCCCACCTATAGGGAGATCAATAAACCCCGCTTGGTCAATGAAATTATTAAATAAAGATGCACCAGTGGCATTGAAAACCGAACCACATCTTTCAGATTCAAATCAAACTTCATTGAAATCACCAAAAACAATGACATTACCAACATGACCTTGAACATATGCAAGAATCTCATCCCATAAGCATCGTCTTGCGTCCACGTTTTGAGGAGCATAAACATTAATCATAATGGTGATACTACTGCTTCCCGCCCATGTACCTTCCACTATAACAAAATTAATACCGCAATGAATCTTTGACTTAACAAAAACTGTCGGGTCCCATATAGAAAGGATACCACCCGAATGACCTTGAGCTGAACTAGCTGTAAAGTCAAAATGATAATTACCCCATAAAGATTTGATTTTGAATAGATCAACTCTAGACATCAATGATTCTTGCACCCCTAAAAACTCCACCCCGTTTTGATAACATAACTTTTTGACCCACTTCCTCTTATCCGCGTCCCCTATTCCCCGAATATTAATTGAAAGAACTTTCATCGGGAACATTAAAAACACGATTACCAGGTTTTTCAAAAAGACCAAACCCCTTCTTTTCTTTCCTGCCAAAAAAGAACCACATGACATGCTCGAGGAATCTTCTGATTCATTAACTACTTTGTGACGCATGCAACCTTCCAAACCAGGCGGGCAGCTCACCGGACTCAAATTGGCATTATGATTAAAAGCGATCAAAGGCTCAAGCGGGGTAGTAACAACTTCATCCACCTGCGTGGTTTGAGCAGGAGGCTCAGAAAGCGGAGGCTGAGTTCCTTGAGGTTCAGGGGGCGTACACGAAGGTTGATCGTTCTCCAAGACATTAGGGATGGCATCATTAGGGATAATGTGATCATCCAAATCAGCCTCCCAATTTTCCACGTTGGTGCCTTTAATCTCATTGAGATCATTAATCTCATTGATGAGGTTATCAATAAGATCATCTTCAACTTCATTGTCAACACTGAATTCTGATTCGGAATCACTTTTGTGCCTAAGAATCTTAACCTTCCACAGTTCCGTTTCTCGTACTCTAACCACATATGAAGTATCATGAGCCACCACCTTAATCTGTTAAAAAATACTCGAAGTGTGGTTTGTACTAATGCACAATTTACCCCTACTAGGGTTATCATCAAACTCGTCAAAGAACGGGAATTTCCCCCATAATCCACCAATTTTTTTGTAGACATCAGAGTCCCATGCACACAAAGGAAGGCCATCTATTTCAATCCAACTAATTCTTTCATCAATCACGAAGTTGGACGTAACCTGTTTAACTTGAGAGAAAATATGTCGTAGGTCTTGAGATTTAAATCGAATACAAGCCTTTGATGACTTGAATTCAAGCCAAACCCAAAACCCTCCAATGTGGTGAATTTCAACCTCATGGAACCCTTCATCATCCAGTATTTCATACAACGAAGGCATAGATTCAATAGACTTAACTTTAGCCATGACCATCAACTCCGAATCATCAATATTTATGAGGTCATAATCTTTTAACACGATACTTTTTGAGGTGGGAGCTTTGTCAAAAGGAACTGTATTAGAAAAGTTGGAGTTATGACCAATGTTCCCCCTAGGACACTAGCATATGACATATTAGGGTTTATATTTTGCATGGGAGGAGGTTTATTAACCTCCTGCTTCGAAACTTTATGAGAGCGACCAAAGCGAGCAACTGAAACATATACATGATATGATTCAATCCATTGGTCAGATAGATACCTGGCAAACTTTTCTTCATTCGCAATACCAAGGAATCTGATAAAGCCGAACCGTTTTTCGAATTTTGATTTTTTCTTGGCAATGAACGCATCAACCACGCGTCTGAACCGCGTACACCACTTCCAAAGATCTTTCTCATTCATCTGCTGAGGGAAATTGGTGATGAAAAATGACTTTGCAATCTTCTCCACCGATTTTTGAAAGGGGTTAACAATAGGTTTGTCAGACGATTTTGTGGAATTGCTAACCCGCCACACCCATCCGTCAGCATCTGTATGTTGTTTAAATCTGCCCATCCTTGCTAGGGGATAGAAAACGAAACCCCAACCCACCCCCCGATCCCTGAATTGCGTCGGAGAATCAACAGAAAAAGAATCGCCGGGCAGCGGCAGCTAGGGTTTTTTTTCTTTATAATATCGATTCCTATCTTAGGTGCCGTTAAAATCTCGTCGTGGACAATAGGAGTAGATTAGATGCCGCTCAAAAAAAAAAAACTTAATCAGTATACATAATAATATCCACACTATTAATTATTCAGCTAATATAGTTAGAGTAAATTACATTAATGGTCCTTTAGGTTTATAGCAAATTTCACCAATGGTCCTTTAGTTTAAAAAATTACACCGATGGTCCTTATTTTTGAAAGGTTTTTCACCGATGGTCCTTTACTTAAAAGTCCGTCTATTTTTTAAGTTAACTAACATCACATGTGATGCACATGGGGGTATTTTGGTCAATTTGTCATCCCCTTTTCAATTAAATTACATGGATGGTCCTTTAAGTTTATAACAAATTTCACTAATGGTCCTTTAGGAAAGACAAATTGACCAAAATACCCCCATGTGCATCACATGTGATGTTAGTTAACTTGAAATAGACGGACTTTTTCGTAAAGGACCATCGGTGAAAAATCTTTCAAAAATAAGAACCATCAGTGTAATTTTTGAAACTAAAGGACCATCAGTAAAATTTGCAATAAACCTAAAGTACCATTCACGTAATTTGCTCATATAGTTATTACATAAGTATAGCTTTTGATGTAACAAACTTGAGTTTCCATTTCAAATAAACATTTGCTTAATGAAAAGTTCAGATAACTGATCATTTAATATATAAAATCATAGCCAAACTAATTATTACATAATAGTAAAGTATATATATGCTATTTAGGTAATTCAATTAAATATGAAGATAACTCAGTGAATATAAAAAAGATCACATACACACTTTATCACATGAGGAAATCTTATAGCTTTAGAAAAATATAGATTTTTTTGCATTAACCTTACACTATATATAGATATGATTTGGAGCTAACACACTCACATAGTCACATACACATTAGCTAGAGATTTAAAAAAATGAGTGTTTTTCTTAAACATAAACTTTGTTACATTTTTATTGTTTCGGCATACTTCACATGCTTATCAATAACCCCTTCCGAGAGTTGTTTTATCGTGCATCATTGGAACGTTTATCTATATGACGGAATCCCAGATTCAGAAATTGCTTTTCATCTGAAATCAGGAGATGATGATATTTATAATAGCATCACTCATGATCTTGGGTACCGATTTGGTTTTTGTGACGCTTATTGGGGTACAACACAATTTGGAGGGGATTTTTTTTATAAATCAAAATTTGTACACTTTAGTGTCTATAATGAAGAGATAAGAGACTTTTTCCTTGATGGATCAGAATCGGATCATAGCATAAATATTTATTGGCTACTAAAAGAAGATGGTTATTATTTGTCAAAAGAATTTAAATCGAATGTTAGTGATCCCGCATGGGTGTTCAAGGGAAGTTGGTAATAATAAGTGTATTTACTTTGTTTATCTTATAATAATATCCGAATAAAATTATAATAATGCGATGTATTCTCAAATGCGGTTACATAAATTATTAAGGTATGACATATGACATACGTAGAATTTCAATGATTTTTTTTATAATTCTGAAATGCAAAATTTCAATTACATAATATGATGTCACATGTTTATTTGCTTAATCTGTAATGCAATATTCGTACTTTTCAAAAATAATCTAACCTAATTATATGCAACCCCAAACGTCTCCTAATTTGATTGACTCGGTCCAAACACTTAAACGACTCATTACATTTGGTAACACCATAACACGACAAGCTTATAAACTACAACATGTTTGTGCAAACTGGAATGAAACCTGGCGAATCAAACCCGAATGAACCGAGCTATACCGATCCAATTTTTTGTTTGAATTTTCATGTAAAATCGGTTCTCGATCCGGTCCAAAACATAATATTTTTTTTGGAAAAGTCAGAAAAGCACTAGTTCTCAGTCTGATCCCATACGTTATCCTTTTTTCCTCGGTCCTGCCGAAATCATGTTCTCAATTATTGGTTCGATTCCAAGTGATTCGATTATTAGAATGTGAACCTACTTCAAACAGGAGATTGTTGGGCCTTCATAAGTTTAGTGTTTGTTTTTATTTGGGTTGGGCTTCATGGGCTATTTCAACTCATCCATACAATCATACCCATCGTGTTTACAATGTCTGACTCTTTGTCTCTTTGAGATCTTTTGGTTATATTTGTTTGTTTGGGCTCTTCGCTTCACATTTAGGGCATGTTTGAGAAAAGTTGCTTATAAATTTAAGGTTGTGTTTTATGTAATATATCTTTAAAATATAGTCTTAAGGGATAAATTTTAGTCATTAGATCAAAAGATCCCTTAACCACCACTATCATCAAATCCAATGTGATTTAATATACAACCACCATCACCAGTCACCACCACCGCCGGCCACTGCCACCGCTCCCGACCACCGCCGCCGCCCGCCTCCTCAATCACATGTGATTGGATACGCAATCACATGTGATTGAAAGTAGCCGAAGATGGCGAGGTGTTGCCGGTGGTGGAGACGGTGGCCGGTAGAGGTTAGTGGTGGTGGTCGGCAGTGTCGAATCACATGTGATTTAATACACAAAGGGTGGTAGTGGTGCTGATGTATTGAATCACATGTGATGTGGTGGTGGTGAATTGAGGGTTAATTGATTTAAAATCTGAGATTTGTTCCTTGTGACTACACAAAAATCAAAGACTATGTTGAACGTTTCTTTATAAATTTATTAGGTTATTTATATTAGTTTAATTAAGCTTTTTTTTTTAACAGCTTTCAGTAAAATAAAAAAAGTAGCGAGGAGCAATAAAATTCCCAAAACATACATACGTGATACGTGTCACTCTACAAAGTAAAACCCTATTGATAACCAAATAAAAAACAATCACAATCAATCACATTTGGAGCATTAACTTGTTTTGGAAGATCCAGTGTCGTTATAAGCAACCACAACTTAAACATATGGATGTCATGAAATGAGATTTCAATTCACTTACTTTTTGCTTATTTGTTTTGACATCTAATTTCTAAACTAACCCAAAATGTCACAATCTGGTCCCTTTGGGTCATGTTAATGAATTATGGTTTGAACTCGGTGGACCATATTTTTTAGACCATTTGGTGTCTTTCGGTTGATATAGCATTGGACTTGGGTCATGAGTTATGGCCTTTGTGGTTCACATATAGCCATGATATTGCTCATTATAGGCTTATGAGTTATGACAATAACCTTTCAACTGTCCATTAAAAACAATTGGAAATTTTGAAAAATTACAGAGAATTAGAATTTTACAACAAATTGTTATCATTTTCCTTAAATTTGTAGGAAAAACATCCTTGCATCAAGTTACACGGAAGAATTATGCCGTTAAGTGCAATTTTTCAAAAGATATTTACATTTTGAGTCCTTTAACTTTGTCATTTACACATAATACCCTCTTATTTGTATTCAACTAGGGGTGTTAACGATTCGAGTCGAGTCGAATATCAGGAAATTTGGGCTCGGCTCGTTTAGTAATTACTCGGCTCGAGCTCGACTCGAGCTCGAATAAGCTTTTAAAATTGGGCTCGAGCTCGAGCTCGAATATTTATATAGTGTTCGAGATCGAGCTCGATACTCGTTTATAATTCCATATTTTTTGAAAATAACTAATTTACAAACTCGAAAAGCTCGTTAATTACTCGACTCGTCAATACCCCTATTAATATATGTATATTCTTGTACTTACTGTATCGACACTTGTATAAAACACTTGTTCGGCTCGTTAGGATCGACTCGTGAAGATCGTCTGGCTCGTTCGGCTCGAGATTAAACGAGCTATCGAACGAGCCGGGTCGAGTATTAAATTATTAGGCTCGGCTCGTGAAATTAATCGAGTCTTGTTTTATGTCCGAGCTCGACTCGAGATCGAATTAGTATAGGCTCGAGCTCGATATAAACGAGCTCGAACTCGAGTAGCTCGTTAAAAGTTCGACTCGTTAACACCCCTATATTCAACATCATGTAAAACCCCCTAAGTCTATTCCCTGAAAAATAAAATAATAAACATATGTGTGAATGTTTCCTTGAAAAACATCCTTGCATCAACTAATCTTTGTCGTACATTTGCCTTTGCCCTTTGATAGTCGCCAAGTGGTAACCAATCCTGTTTTTGTCTTCTCATGTAATTCAAATCTACAACAATGTTTGTATGCTACTTTATTATGGTAAGTCTTTTTATTTTATTTTTTCATTTATATCGAAACCCTTTTTACCCAAGATTATAAACTAAATGTAAATATTAACTAAAATGTACCACTAAATGTATTTTTTTTCCGGCGAGGTATTCCGGCGTGATTTGAAGGTAATTCTTGTGCTATAAACACTTAATTATTTCCAGCGTTGATTGATTGTAGGTATCGAACGTCAGAATTTTCCGGCGAGATATTGTACATTTTTGTTACGCCGGTGAAGTTATGGAGTACTCGTTACCGGAGGAGGTAATTGGAGCATGTTTGATTGTTTTCTCGTATATAACATCTGATAATGACCGGAGTGTTGACTCATTAGCGTCTAAGTCATGATACGAGATCGAACGGTGGTGCCGGAGGAAGGTTTTCATCGGAAATTGTTACGCTGTAAGCCCTAAAATCATGATTAGCAGGTTTCCGGAGCTGAAATCGGTTGAATTGGAAGGAAAACCACATTTTGGAGATTTTAATTTGGTGCCTGAAGGTTGGGGAGGGTTTGCTTGTGTTTGGATTGATGAAATTTCTTGGTACTGGATAACATTGGCGATAACGGGCTCAACTATAGCTAGTAAAATCAAACTCGACCTGTCAAACCGACCTATTTAGAACCCAAAATTAGCGAGTTGGGTCATAATTTTTAACCCGTGGGTCGTAAACGGGTCAACCCGTTTACAACCCGTCATAAAACAAGTCGGTTTGGGTTCAAATTTACAACCCATTTATGACCCGTCAACCCGTTTAAATATTATACTATATATATCTTAAATGTATAATATAATACAATATTTTAATAGTTAAATGTCTTAGGCTTTCATTTTGTATTTTGAACAACTTTTAATAGTTGTTAACTTTTGTTTGTATTTTGAATAACTTTTATTAGTTGTCAACTTTTGTTTGTATTTTGCAACTAATCAACTCATTTTGATATTTTAGTCTTTAATTATGTGTGTTTTTTCTATTTTTTTATGAATTGATCTTTTATTGGGTCAACCCGTTTAATAAATAGTTTGGGTTGAAGATCTCAACCCGTTTAGATAAAAAGGCTGGGTTGGTTGGGATTTTCAACCCGCGAACCCTAACAGGTCAGCCCATTTATGACTACGGATGCAAATTTAACCCGCGGGTTCGGGTACCCGCGGATATCCGAGTCTTACGGGGCGGGTATTACCCGTCTAAACGGGTAACGGGTCGGGGATGGGTTTAAATGTCATACCCGAGAGCGGAGACGGGTCGGGTACGGGTTTTACAATACACGCACCTTTTATACCCGACCCGAATATATATTAATGTGAATTTTTTTTAAATATAGGTTTAGTCCACTAGTCACTACCCAAACTTAGTCCAACTCTTAATCTCTCATTAGCCCAATCTAACAGTGGTTAAAATCTGGCCCGTCTCCAGTTAATCCATTACGTATTGAACGAAATAAGCCTAAACGAACTAAGGGTATTAAATGTTTTAGCTATTTTGTTTATTTTTTTTATTGAACGCGTACCCCTCGGGTTCCCCGTACCCGGCGGGGATTTTTCTACCCGAACCCGACGGGGATTTGACCGGGTACGAGTATGGAAATAGCGGGTTGGGTACGGGTACGGGTTTTGCATTACCCGCTATTACCCGTACCCGTTTGCATCTCTATTTATGACTCAACCCGCATTATTGCCATCCCTAGGCTCAACGTCCTTGCATCATCTTGCAAAAACCTACAAGAATTACGGGTTTTTCCATCCGACCCGTACACTGCAAATGCAAACATCACCTTAACCGAAAACGGGCTCATTTCAGTTTCTGCGGGCTGCCCGAAACTCCAATCGGTCCTATATTTATGCATCATCGAACCCGAACCCCCGATTACAAAACCCTAGAACCACTCGATACCGCAAACAACTTCAATGGCTTTCGTTATCCGGTCTTTTGACCGATCGTGTATTCGAGTATATAGGTGAGTACGGGTCGGTTTTGCACAAACCGAAGCTTTCAGTTGATGATAACTGAAAACATTCGGTTATATGGTTAGTTCGTGTGATTTGTATGCAAATGATGTCTAGCTCAGCTGGATTGCATGCATGAGTTTTACTCCCATATGAGGCGTGAGGTCTGGAGTTCGAATCCTGTAAACACCTTTTGTGGTGCCAAATATGAGGGATTTTTCCCTTGAAATCCCTATGGGGGCTGGGTTTGGGTTTGCCCTGTAAATGAGCTCGAACCTGGGTGCTCGCTGAAAAATTGCGAGTAGACTTACATTGATATCATTTTCCGTTTCTAAAAAAGTTCGTGTGATTTATATGAAATTATCAATCTCATCCCTCAACTATTTTTATTAAGCAGACTGTCCCTAATTTTTAAACATTTAAACACCAACGTCCCTAGAGGCAAAAAGACCTTAATTTTTTAGGGATCATGGATGTTATCATGTTACAAGTTTTAAAATCAGGACTACATGTGTAATAAGAAAAATCGAGGGACGAATCCATAACTTCGTACAAACTACAAGGATAATATATGTAATTTATATACTCTTTAGTTTTATGGTTTTGTCCATAATTTTTAGCTTGAACCTATAAAGAACATCTTAAGTATTGTTTTAGCTGTGAGAATTTGACAAAATTAGTCAAAATGCTGCCATTTCCTAATTTCTAAATAATTATTTAATGCTAAAATGTTTTAAATATAAATAAAATTGGCTGGTTCGGTTAATATGGTTCAGTTTTTCAGGCAAAACCAAACCAAACCTGCTTTTTTCAGTTAATTCGGTTATTTTGCATCTGTTATTTCAGTTATTTCTGTTAACGATTCGGTTATTTCTGAATCCTAGGTACACATGCAAAGCGGTTAAAGATGCTTTCGGTTGCATTTGCTGGCAATAATGATTTAGGGTTACATCATATTTAATCGGGTTGTGAAAGTTTGTTAAAACTCGAGATTCGGGATTGCCCGTTTGGTGATGAAGCTTTATTAGCTAATGTTTCTAAATTGGAGACAATGCGGTCCCTTTGGATGTCTTCGTGTTCAATTACTTTTGGCGCGTGTAGATTATTAGGTCAAAAACTGAAAAATCTTAACGTTGAGGTTATTGATGAAAACCGGAGTTTGGATTTACGGGCCGATAGTTGTGTTGTTGACAAGGTTTATATTTATCGTACCGTTGCGGGCCCGAGAACTGATAAGCCCGATTATATTTGGACAATGAATCAAGATTCTTTGATTGGTTAAATCATTATGCCGAAATATGGGAGGTAAAGATAAACAAAGCACTCGTGTGATTCGTTGTTAATATGGGTGGCTAGTTTTTGCTACGGGTCGAAATTGGTTTGACCCGAAACGCCTTTTCTAAAAAAATTCAACCGTTTTTATTAATAATCAGGTGCGGCTTTTGGCCCATTTGACTTGTTTCGTTCTAACTTTATATTTTTGGAAATTGCTATGATTATTTCCAAATTAAATTATCTTTTGTTGATTGCAGTGATTATGATTATCTGATGTGCCCTCTAGAGAACAAAAAGACACGTCATCATGTTTTTGAGGCATGTTTTTCATCGGCGACACATTTCTTGTCGTGCTTTTTATTTGTTTTTTTAAAATCTAAATAGATCGCATGTTTGTAATTTAACATATAGTTGACGTGTATCATGAAATTCATTTCTACACCACAACTTTTGATTCATACATCATATAATACAAATTTTACAATTTACTATACAATCATATTAAATAATGATTATGATGCTTACAATAAAAATTATGATGTAAAAATCATTCATGTAGTGTAAACTCGAACCTTGTTTAAGATTCAAACTTCCACAGATCGTATGCATTTTTAGGCTTAAATTGTTAGAAAATAAGCAAACTCGTACGAATACAATAAACAAGCACTTGTACTACAACTCTTTTTTGTTGTTAACAAGAGTACAACTACATGATGCATGTTCAATCAAGGTACAAGTAAATAACGCAATAACATAGTACATGATAGTTTAAAAACAAGGAAATGGACCCTTTATTTTTTCCTTGGATTCAATTTGAAGGTGGTTTCAGAATTGGTTACTTTACACACAGACAAACACACAGTGTGACTCAGAGAAATGATCAGAAGAGGGAGGGACCATGATAATACCATAGATTCCACGGAATTCTATTATGTCCACAAGTTCTTTTTTTTCTTTCTTTCTTTCTAGGGACCATTTTGAATCATTTCAAATCGTGTTGAATTATGGTCAAGTTTCTTTGTTTTTACCTTGAGAAAATAAGGTATAGTTCTAAGTTAAATCCGTATTAAAGTTATTTTTGTCTTTTTAGTATAATTTTAACATTAGTTAGATACATTTCATTAATATTCTAGCTGATTCTTAATATTCCGTATTTGAGGTAAAAAGAGCTGTTTAGATGACTTTCTTGAAACTGTTTATAACAAATTGGGGGAAAAGTAATTAGAAATCAGATAATCAATTGAATAGAATTAGTTTAACAAGATAATATTAGCTAAAAAATATTAGTTTCAATTAGATAAAGATCGTTTTTTACATAGAAAAAGAAGACAAAACAAGCTGTGCCGCTATCCCTTTTTGAATTACAATTTTACATACCTTATTTTGACGAAATTAGTATAAATGCAATTCCAATCACCTTAAGTTAGTTACTGCTGTTATTTTGGTTTAAAGGGAAAAAGGTTTTACCCAAATTTAAAGCTGCCCCCCTTTTCCTGACCCAAGATTCCCACACCCAGAAAAATGTACAACCTTAATTGAATAACGTACAAGTCTCTGTAGCAGAAAAGACATACTCACTGATAGTAGCTAGGCTTAAAAAAATAAAACATAAAAATCACTAGATTAAAAGCTATTTTTGTTGCTTGATGATGTACAGTACTTTATGAATATCATCACCATCATCATTCATATTCCCCCTCATCATTCCATCTAAGAGAGTAAGAGCATCCCAATGGTTAAGCTATCAACAGTTTATTGCTTTTGTCACATCAATAATTCACTAACCAATAAGCTATTCCTAAATAACATATCCAGTGGTTAACCTTTCCAAAAGCTTTTTCTTTTACAACATTTCTAATTTACCTTTATCTATCTCAAATATTTTATAAATACCCCCTATATATAATTTGACAATTTTTTAACATCTTACTAAATATAAATTTTTTTAAAATGTCTAATACAAAAATATTATAATAATTGACATTAAATATTATATAATTTATTTATTAACTAATAAAAACATAATAAAGAATTTATATAAAATATATGTAAGGTTTAAAATGAAAAGTTATTAAACATAGGGGACTAAAAAATACAAACATTGAAAGTAGATTAAAAGCTTAGTAGAAAAATAGTCTTTCCAATAAGCTTTTGAAAAAACTTGTTACTCCAATGGTAAAAAGTCATTGAAAGACTTATTGTAATAGTAATAAGCTTTTGAAAAAGCTATCATTGGAGATGCTCTTACTTGAATTTACTCACCACACACAATTATGATTTCCATTGTACATTTGTACATATAAATATAAATATATATATCCTCATGTACTACCACTGTTGTTGCTATAAATCATACTCTTAATGGTATTGTTGTTGGTTCATACTTGTGTTTATTAATGCTGTCTTGATTTGTTTGCTCACATGACAGTGGTTATTTTAATTTGATGACGATATCGAATTTGATTCCTGAATTTTTGGTTGTTTGAATCATTAAAATATTTATGTTTGTATGTATTTATTACTCGTACTTGTTATTAGGCATGCTTAATAAACTACATCCAATTTTTTTAAAATGTTTCATTGATCATCAATTTCAAGAATTCTGTTTATTAGTTCGAAAGAAAGAAAATCATCTATTAATAACTTTTTATAGGTTATTACTTTGATCTCTATCTGAGTAAATATTTATTAGATGACATGTGAAAAGTTCAGAAACGATTACTGCAACGGTTAGGTCGCATATATTATGAATGTGAAAAGTTCAGAAACGATTACTGCAACGGTTAGATCGCATAAATAATGAGCAAAAATATCCTTTAAATATTTTGAAAGTAAGAAAGTTTTCACATTGTTTATGTTAAAATCATTCTAAGTTATTTTATCTTTATTGACATTGTTGGATCCAACTATATGAACATTCTAGTTTAAAAATGACATCTTTCTTTATGAAATTCCACACGTTTTCTTTACGTGTTTAGAAGACTATATAGACTAAATTAAAAAGTCAACGCAAAGACTTGAGGTCAACTTTCGAAGTAAACTATGTTTAAATCGAATTTATTAAAGAAAACCAACCCACAAAACCAGTATAAGATCGATTTCATAGGCTAAATTAAGTGTGAGATTAGGAGGCGGGAATGAAGATCATATCCATAGATTTTGATGCAATGGGGTTTTTAATGGCCTTTGTTATTGCTCTCGCTATTCTCATCATCTCTAATCAACCATCTCCTCGAAGAATCATGGTGGTTACTCGTGTTCCATTTTGACAAGATCCTACGGGCTCGGTTTTGGTTAAATGGTTTCACATCGATCTAGAGTTATGAAATGTTGTTTGTGATTGTGATTTACCAATTTAAGTTTCGTTGTTTTTGCAATTGCCGGTTAGATATGTATGCATGTCGAAAGATGGTAAGAATTCGATCTCATTTGTATCTAATAATTTTTGGATGATTATGTAGTATTGTATCATGTTTACTTGGAGGTATGTACTACTTTTTTCCTAATAATTGGTAATTAACTTCTCAAAATATTTATAAATGATGAGTTTGGCAAATATGTGTTATGGAAATACTTTGTATAAGTCGCATATATCTGGGAAAACCCATTCATTTATGTTATACATCTATGAACTATTTTAAGTTTAAAATGTTAATTTCGTATTGTTGTAATTATGAGAGAAGGTTCTTGTAAATTGTAATAGTGTAGTAAGTGAGGTTTCCATAATTAGGTAAAAAATTTACTATGCTTAATGTAACATGATGTTATCTCAATTATTATTTTAGGTAATAATTTACTATCTTTTTCTACCACAAAAAAGTAGATTGCATAGATATTATAGTCCATAATGACTCGAAGATGAGTTCACACACAAAACACAAACAATGGAAGTGAATTGCCCACGTTTAGACCACTTCGGTTCGTTTTTATTAGTAGTGACACTCATTTATTATCACATCAGCTAATTAATACTGTAACTGAGACTCAACTGACACATTGAAAACTGAAGGTTTGTTGGCTTGCGACATGGATGACACAACTTCTTTACTTCATCCGTTGGTTAGAGTGATTTAGCTTAGGGGGGCATATAGAGCCTACAAGAATAAAAACAACTTTTTGTGTGTATGTTTTATAACGTGTGGAACCCAACTAAAAAAAGTAAAAGTTTATCGGTGACAAAAGTATATTAGTTTGGTATTAATTTTTTGGAAACAACAAATGAAATAACGGAAGCCTACTCGCAATTTTTCAGCGAGCACCCCGAGTTCGAGCTCCGCATAAGCGGGCAAACCCAGCCCCAAAGGGATTTCCAAGGAAAATTCCCCATATGTGCCCGTGTGAGGTATGAGTTAAATTACGCTAATGCAACGCTCCCAAAGGGATTTGAACTCACGACCTGCAGCCCAAATGAGTATAAACCCAGTGCCAAAGGGATTTGAGAATGGTATAAAATACATATTATCTTACCATTTCAGGATAATGATCATAAAGGCTAAAATGAGTCTTTTTTTGGGAACTAATTATGTTACTAATACAGTAATACTATGTTAGCTTGTCTCGTATGTATACACATGTTAAATGCGAAAACCAATTAAACTCAAATAATTTACTTTTTATACCACTTATCACTTGATATGATTAAACCTTGGAGGATTAATTTCCGAAAAACGCCACCACTTTTTGGTCTTTTTTCATTATCTCCCCCACTTACATTTTATTCTCAAAACCTTAGATACATTGCATAAGCCTTCACATTTTTAGGCCGTATTTTCATCCACTTGTCAGTATCTTTATATTCCATCAATACACAACCAAATAATAAATCTACACACTTCATAACTTTTGGTAAACATTACAAATGATCAGAAAAAGGCTAAAAAAAAAAGTCATGATAACGATTAGATCATGTAAATCATGAATAAAATTTAGCAACTTCGAATAAGTATAAAAAAAACACATCCGTTTAATGATTTGATCCTTAAATGGCTTTGCACGTCTTAATACAACTATACAAAGAAACATATATACACCAACCGTATAACTAATCATACGGTACAGACATAATGTTCGTAAGTAAACAAGTCCCAACAAAAAAATTAATGACTACACACGGTAGGGTTTTAGAGTTCAGGGTTCATTTAGAAATAAATATAAAATTGAGGGGTATGAAAATTAATACATTAAAGTATAGGGTTTGAACTTTTAAGTTTGTTTACCCTACATATTTAACCTCACCTATCTATCACTTTATCTATCACACACGACATACTAAAATCTTCTCTCTCTCTATCTCTCTCATCTGCAACTCAAAATTCTTCGATCTGAGCTCGTTAATGGCGTAATTTCAGCTCAGATCTGAACCTATTACACCTAATACACACATCAACGAACTTACATCGGAGTTGACCGGCTATCTGGCGACTTTTCCGATCAATTTCGAAGCTTTTTGCGGTCAGATGGCATACTCGTTTCCTGAGGAGGTGTTAGAGCACGTGTTTTCGTTTCTAACAACAGAAAAGGACATAAACACGGTTTCCTTGGTGTGTAAATCATGGTATGAGATGGAACGGTGGTGCCGGAAAAGGATTTTCGTCGGAAATTGTTACGCTGTAAACCCTAGAATTGTAATTAGAAGGTTTCCGGAGGTGAAATCGATTGAATTGAAAGGGAAACCGCATTTTGCGGATTTTAATTTGGTGCCTGAAGGTTGGGGAGGGTATGTTTATCCATGGATCGTTGAATTTGCTAGGGTTTACCCTTGGTTAGAGGAGATTAAGCTTAAACGGATGGTGGTTAGTGATGAGTGTTTGGAGTTGATTGCGACGTCGTTTAAGAATTTTAAGGTTTTGATTTTGTCGTCGTGTGAGGGTTTCAGTACTGATGGACTTGCTGCTATTGCTGCTAATTGCAGGTGAAAATTTTCATCCTTTTAACTTATTGTTTAAAAATGTATGTATTTTTTGTTAGTTTCAGCTGCTTGTTTGAATATTATAGAGTTTTAAGTAAATAAGACTCTAGATTCTTGACTTGTATAGAATTCTCCGGAACCTTAGATGAAATGAGCAGTAAAAAATGATACTTTTTTGTTTATTTCGCTGTTTTGTAAGATTTGGGGCATACATTGCACAAGTATCTTTTACTTATTACGTATGTTTTAAGGGACTACTAATTAAATTTTGGTTATACTCTTGGATTCATATATACTTCATTCATATATACTTCAATTAATATTCTTTATCCAACCTTTTCTCATTACAGAAATCTAAAAGTACTCGATTTACGCGACTGTGAAGTTGAAGATCTAAGTGGTCATTGGTTAAGCCATTTTCCGGATTCTATCACTTCACTAGAATCTCTCAACATGTCTTGTTTAAATTCAGAAGTTAGTTTCTCAGCCCTAGAACGTTTAGTTGCCAGGTCACCAAATCTCAAAACCCTAAAACTTAACCGAACCGTACCCCTTGAAAAACTCTCCACACTTTTACAACTGGCCCCACAGATTGTTGAATTCGGTACGGGTTCTTATTCTGCTGAAATTAGGTCAGATGTTTATTCAAGTTTATCAGAAGCTTTTTCAAAGTGCAAGAATTTGAAAGGTTTATCGGGATTTTGGGATGTGATTCCTGCTTATTTACCAGCTTTTTATTTCGTGTGTTCTCGGCTTACGTCTTTGAATTTGAGTTATGCAACTACACAAAGTCCTGAGTTGACTAAGATTGTTAGTCAATGTCATAATTTGCAGCGGTTATTGGTAAGTTTTTCAATCCTCTATGGGATTCATATTTTAAGCATTCAATTTGTTTGTTGTTATTAGATACAAGTGGAAAAATGGGTGGGTTGGGATGGTTGGTAACGGCTCAAGCTGGGTTGACCCAAACACTTTATGCCAAATTTTATTACTTTTACATAATTAGTGAGGTGAAATATGGTTACAAAAATCATATTATTTCAATAATTATTGCTCATGAGAAAAGAAATATACTTTATATATTTAACAGTTCATAAATCGTCTAAGTTTTAATAATAATCACCTACAAAAAACAAATAATACTATATGTATGTATATTTTCCAGTTAATATTTCATAGATTGGGCAGGTTGGGCCTTTCGGGTAAAAAAGTTTAATATCGGTTGGGCAGGATTGACCCGAGATGATCCAAGCCCAATTTTTTTAAAAACGTTTTTTAAATAATTAGTGATTTTAATATGGTTACAAAATCATTTTAATTCAATAACAATCTAATTTATTAATAAAACAACTTGGGAGGTTTCATACATTAAAAATACACTTTAGAGTTTAGACCTGTTTTCTTTGAAGCTATATATTTTTAAATCTTACTTATATGACTTGTTAAAAATAAAATAAACCAAAAATGAGCCAGTCACTAGTAAATGAGCATAAACCGCCACCTATATAATTATATGCATATTTAATATTTTATTTAACAAATTAACAATTTCTTTTTCTTGCAGGTATTAGATTATATCGAGGACACCGGGCTCAACGCCCTTGCATCAATATGTAAAAACCTACAAGAACTAAGAGTCTTCCCATCCGACCCGTTTGTAGCTGACCCGAACGTACTCTTAACCGAAAATGGGCTCGTTTCAGTCTCTGAGGGATGCCCGAAACTCCAATCAGTCCTATATTTCTGCAGACAAATGTCAAATTCAGCCCTAATCACCATCTCAAAAAACCGCCCGAACCTAACATGTTTTCGGTTATGCATTCTCGAGCCTCGGGCCCCCGATTACACCACATTCGAGCCCTTAGATGTCGGGTTCGGGTCAATAGTACAAAACTGCAAAAACCTCGTACGGTTATCGATGTCGGGTTTACTAACTGATCGGGTTTTTGAATTCATCGGGACCCACGGGAAAAAACTCGATATGTTATCGGTTGCGTTTGCGGGCGATAGTGATTTAGGGTTACATTATATTTTATCGGGTTGTGATAATTTGAGAAAATTGGAGATTCGGGATTGCCCGTTTGGTGATAAAGCTTTGTTGGCTAATGCTTCCAAGTTGGAGACAATGCGATCCCTTTGGATGTCTTCGTGTTTAGTTAGTTTTGGCGCGTGTAAATTATTAGGTCAAAAAATGAAGAATCTTAATGTTGAAGTCATTGATGAACGGGAAAATGTCGGTTTGATTCCCGAAAATGCCCCCGTTGAGAAGGTGTATATTTACCGTACGGTTGCGGGTCGACGGTTTGACATGCCGGATTTTGTAAGGACTATGGGTAAAGATGATGACGTGTACAATCTTTCTTGAGGTACGTTTTTCATATAAATTTATATAATTGATTAAAATTTAGGGCAAATTTGGTAATTCAATTACAAGTTTTTAGTCGGTTTATATTGGTATTTAAAGTTTTCTTTTTCGTCCTTTATATTAAAAGAAGTTTTCTTGGTCATTACACTTTGCTATCAGAATAGGCTGGTTAAAAACTTGTAATTATTGAAAACAGAGCACCTTAAAAACTTATACTTAAAAACAGAGCACCACTTACAGTATGTTGTTATTTTATTATTTTTGCCCTAAAATTTTGAAAGAGGTCATACGAACTATATATTTGACTGTTTGACCATTGATTTGTCTTTCGGGTACTTAGGTTTGAATGAAGCATTGAAGCTCATGTAGTCAACCGATGATGTGGCATTTGGTCAAAGTACAACCTTGAGGTGCCTTTCAGTGTATGAGTATTTAGAATGTAATTTGTACTGTTGGATTATTTCTAAATAAAGATTCTTTTAATGCTGTAACAACATATTGTTCGGGATCAAATATATTGTACGACATTGGTGCAGCATTTTCTCGATTTTTTAAATGACTTCATTATCGATATCCTTGTGGTACTTATTGGGTATCTTGAGCTCAGTGATTGTAGGGTTAGAGTTTGATTAGCTTGTGATTTTAATGATGAATGAAAGTAGGAAAAAAATGTGTGAAAATGAGTAAAAACAAAAAATATAAGTAACCGGATTGACAATTGAGAAAATGATTTTGGCTGGATCGAGAGAAAATGATTTTGATTAGATCAAACTAATCACGTCTTGGATTGCATTGAGATCTGGATTTGTCCATTTTTTTCACTATTGGACTGGATAAAAAATGGTTTAATTTTGAGAATACATAACTTATATGATTGAGAGATAACTTATAATGCTCATTAAAGTCAATTCTCTGAAATTGCTAACTTAAACTGATTGAGAGTTTTAATTTTGCATTAAAACTTAAATTGGTAATAGGACTGATTATGTTCGGTTCTCAATCCAGTTTATACATATCTAAATGAAAAAATGGATAAGGTAATCAACAATAAGCCAAAAGCTTTTTATTTTGTATTGGATGATGATATCCACTACTTTTATGCAACTATCATCATCTTTTTAATGATGCAAATTGCTTTTATATTACATTCTTCATGAATCATGATATCTATGTTCAGTTTTAATTATGATATTCTATGGGTTCTTTTTCAGATTTTTACCGTCAAGTAGATGCTCATTAAAGTCAATTCTCTGAAATTGCTAACTTTTTTTTTTTTGAACTTTAAAGGACAATCGAGTAGTTTTCTTTTTATCATTGGACTGTTTGGATCTAAAACAATTGTTCCTTTCAGTTTCATAATTAAGGTTTGACTTAGAATATACTTTTTAGAGTAAATTATAAAGGTAGTTATGAGTTTAAACCCAAATTTCACTTATGGTTCTTCACTTAAAAAAATTATATTGGTAGTTTTTTTTTTATAAATATTTTGTGCATCTACAATCCTGTGACCTAACGTCCGTTAAAGTTTTCTGTTAAAAAATATATTGGTAGTCCTTTCAAACTACATTGATAGTAACTTTTTTGTTAAAATATTTAGTGAATGTTAGGCTAAGTGATTATAGTTAGCAAAAAGTTATCAAAAAGAACTAATTATATACTCCCTCCGCCCCTAAATAAAGTTCTCATTTCTCTTGTGCACAACTTTTTGGGAGATAGTTAGTGGTGATGTATTTGATATTACTTTTGATTAAAATATAAGGTTTGATTGGAGAGAGAGTATTTTAAGAGATAGTTAGTGGTGAAAGTATTGATAATAATATTATTATATTAAGTGGGACTCTTAAATTTGAGAATTTGGAACTTTATTTAGGGACAAAACTTAGAGGAGAAATGAGAATTTTATTTAGGGATGGAGGGAGTAACTTTTTTTTAAGTAAAAAGTCATATATGGAGTAAACTTCAAGATGATTCTTGTGACTTAGGTGTTATTTGATAAGCCTCTTAATGATTCAGATAAGAGGACAACCTCTTAATCAGATAAATTCAGAGTGTTTGGTAAGACCTCTTAACCAGCCTCTGAATCAGAAATTGTACATGTTCTGCCTCTTAATCAGACAGATGTAAGGGTAAGTCTGAATCATTCAGATCTTAATTATTCAGATGCTACCAAACAGCACCTTATTCTTTCAAAATGGACATAACTTAATGAATTGCTATGGTATATAATATATACTCCCTTCGTCCCTGTCCCTAAATAAAGTTTTCATTTCTCTTATAAATAGGTTTTAAGGCGAAGTTAGTAGTGGATTCATTATTTTTAATTTTGATTAAAATATAATATTGGTTTGGAAAGAGAAAGATAATTAGTGGATAGTTAGTAGTGGGGTCCTTGATAATTATATTATTTTATTAAGTGGACACCATCAACTTGAAAAATGAGAATTTTTTTAGGGATAAAAGTTTAGGGAGAAATTAGAACTTTATTTAGGGACAGAGGGATTATTAAATGTCATTTATTATACTTTATACAATTTACATTGAAAAGGTTATAAACTAAAGTTAATGACGCCAAATAGTAATGTGTATTATCACTGCATTATTGATCCATAGTAAATACAAGTGTTATCAACACATCTATATATATATATAAGAAATGAGTTCTAAATTTGAAGTTGTAATAAATATCATGCATTTAATATTAATAATAATATTATATAAATTCATTTGTAAAAATAAATCATTAAATTGTAAGACCAAGAGTTTTGAAATAAATTTAAATAATTATGATAACAAAATGTTCAATTAAATAAAAGACTTTTCAAGTTTTATGAATCTTACACATTAGGATCTATAAATACTCATTATCATATTGCAAAAATTTTAACAATCTAAAGGTGCATTCAAAAGAAATACCTAACAAGTGGAGTCAACAACAAAGATCTGTAGGGCTTTTGGTACTTTATCGTCGCGATTAATTGGTAATCCAACATAATCTTTATTATTTGTATTTTTTGACGAAAAAAAGGTCATGGAGATGAACTCTTTATGATTTTGTTTTAGAGATAGTATGTTAGTTGTTTTTGTTTAAAATTTCACAACCTCTTTTGTATATATGTATAAAAATTTTATTCGTTGTTTATGTAAATTTTGTATAAAAGATCTAATAGTTATCATTATAATATATGATATTGTGTATGATATTATCAAAATTATTTAAGATAGATATCTTATCATGTTAATGGCCACAAATTGTTGTTCATTTGATTTGTTATTTTACTTTTAATCCAATTAATAGGTTTCGATCGTCATTTTTCACAACTTGCAATTGTCTAATTAGTAAGAAAGTATTAATTAAATATATTGATGGTTGTTGAATTTATGCTTATTTCTTTTGTATATGTATAAAATATATAAAATGAGTTTCATGTTGATGTTGCATTAATTATAATACTAAATAAATCATATTAATAAAGATTGTGTCTTTTATAATATATTTGCCGTTTCCAAAAAAAAAAAAAAAAAAAAAGAAGCCCAATACTTATAAAATCAAGAGTTTTAACATAAATTATAGTAATGAATTCATTTTAATAACAATTTGACAAACTCATTAAATTGAAAGACCAAGAGTTTTGTAATAAATATAAATATAAAATTATAAAAAGTTCAATAAAATAAGAGACTTTTCAAGTTTTATGAATCTTACACATTAAGATCTATAAATACTTGCAAAATTTTAACACTCTAAAGGTGCATCCAAATAAATATCTAACAAGTGGAGTAAACAACAAAGACCTTTAGCGATTATGTTCTTTCTCCTCGCTATTAATTTCTTTCATTGATTTGTATCAAGTATATAACTTACCGATATCTTAACATCTATATCTATATTCTATATCAATATCTATATACATAGATCATAAAAAAATTGAGTTTCATAGTTTATGTTGTATTGAATTCTATGCTAAAAAATTAAGTTTTTGTTATAAATGATGCTCATGAATAAATGTAATAGAGTATACAAAGAGTTTAACATAAATAATAGTAGTAAATTCAATTAAATAATAGTCTTTTCATTTAACTAGAAATTACATATTAATTAAATAAGACAAAGAATTTAACAGAAAAATAATCGTAGTAAATTAAATTAAATAATAGTCTTTTTCATATAACTTGAAGTTACATATTATAAATTACAAATACCACACTATCTTGATGCAAATGATATTGAGTTTTCAAATGATATTATCTTTTACCCTTACAGAACATCCATTTATAAAAATTGAGTTCCAACTTTTAAGTTGCATTAACACCATGCATTTAATATTAATAATAATATTATATAAATCCATTTATAAAAAATAATAAATTAATCAACTTTAAGATCAAATTTTTTACCGTAAATATAATATTTAATCAACAAAACAAAATAATGTCCATGCATTTATAAATCACAAAAATAGTTGAATATCTAGATAATGGTTAAATATTAATTACATAGCAACGAACTTTATAGGTTTATTAAAATCAATCAATATAAAAAAAGCACGATGACATATATTTATTAAAAAAAACCCAGACCGAATGAATAAATGGTTTTGGATGGATTGAGGACCGAACACATGATGCTCATAACCGAACCGTACCGAGAACCAGTTGGAACCGAACAGAACCGAGTCAATTTCTTCGACTATTTTCAGTTTTTACTCAGTTTTGGACCGAATCGGACCACTCGGAACCGAACCAGTTGGAACCGAAAACTGAATTTTCATTAAAATTAGAACCGGTCGAGAACCGAACCGATGGAGCTCGGTTCGGTCCATTCCGGTTATGGGATCCCGGTCGGTTCTCGGTCCAATTTTCACAGGCCTACTCACGCATACGAAATTTATTTCAAGCTAAAGAAATAATTGCAATTAACATACACTATCCATATGACTCAATAAAGAACAACAAACCCTAAACATCAATACACATTAATAACAACTTTGCTCATTTAGTAGAATACACGTAATCAAAGTTAAACATGTAACCGATCACACTTTTCGTATTTTCCAGGTGATACCAGTAAATTGTACACGATATGCACTCAAAATACCTCATTATTGTGAACGAAGCCCGTGCATCGCACGGGCCATGCTGCCTCGTTAGGAGAGAAAAAAAAAGGATGAAGATAACATTAGCTAGCACGGTCCAATAACTGAACTAAAGGCTTGAACCAGATTGAGAGACCATTCTGGTTTTTAATTTTAATTTTCATGCAAAATTGATTTTCAATTTTAATTTTCATACAAAATTAGTTATCGGTTAAGTTCAAACCAAAACCCAAAAAAGTCTAAAATAATAAGGAAACTCTAGTTCAGCGGTCTGGCCGAAACTATTTTCTCGATTCGATTCCAAACGATTCGGTTTAGTCTGAATGCGTGCAATTGCCAATTATCCCCTTGTTTAAATTATACCAAAAACAAACTTAATATTTGGATTAAAAGTAACACTAATAACACAAAATCTTCTGAGTGTTATATAACACATTACTCAAAATTACAACAATAAAAAAAACGGATACCCATTTAATCTTTTGAGCCTTGAAGCGTTTGCAAAAGTTGTTCAATCCTGTACTTCATTATCGGTTGACCCGATCTCGTCCTTTTTAACATTTTTTCCTTTTGATTTTTACGACGATTTTCTGATTTTTCTTTTATTTCTTTTTTTGCTTTAAATATTGCGTCTTTTTCCATTCTTATTTTATCTTCTTCTTCTTCTCGTTTCTTGTTATAAATGGCGTCTAGACTGTATGCGGTTTTCTTTCCCTTTTTACCCTTCCATACGGGCCTTTCGCCAGCTTCCCTATTTTCATTTTTATCCTGTAAATTATATAATCGAAAATTATTTTTAAAAGAAGCATTTAAAGTTGAAACTTAAATCAATAGATATGTGTGGATGTTGGGAAACGGGTTATTTTGACCCGATATGTGTGCATAATTTTTCGTTTAATTTACTTTTATATATATACATCAGTCAAAATTAATCCATTTTTATGAATAAAATGACGGGCAGACGGGCAAAAGTCATAAAATAGCCATATACTTTAGAAAGGTGGTTGGATTTTGGTATTTTAAGGTCCATTTTGGTAATTACGATTTTCTGAGCCAACCTACTTTGTGTAAAAAACGGATTCAAATTGCCACCTGTAATATTAGTGAATAAAAAAGCAATCAAATTAATTCAAATTATAAGATTAAGAACCTGACCTGTATGAGTTTTGTAGCTTGGGAAGAACTTTCCCCTTGGTTTGGCTGCTTAATTGATTTCTTGTACTTGTTAACGCATTTCGCGTTTTTGTAGAACTCCCTTTGCTTCTCTGTTATCATTAAAATTTTAATAAATAAAGAATAAATAAATTATTGGGGGCGGCGTCCCGACATGAAATAAACGGGTTAGAATTGAGTCTGAATGGTTTCAGGATGTAAACGGGTCAACCCGCCTACATATTTAATAAAGGGGCTGTGTTAGGTTAATGTAGTGAATAAATTGGAGCTTATTCTAAAAAGCACTTCATTTCATAAATATTTAATCCCAAAAACCAGATAAATTAGTTTGCAAGGATCATAAATAAGCTAAAGTGAACCTTAATTACAGCCTAAAATCGATTTCTTCACATATTAAATCAACTCCACAAAATTCATCATAATTATCACAATTGTAAAAATTAAACTAACAATTAACAACTACAATACATTAAATTAAACACCGCGAAAATTGACAATAATTACACGTTTTCAGAACAAATCAATTGTTTCTATAAAATTAGGGAAGAAGATTAACATACTGATTAATGCCGGATTATAGCCGTCATTCTTCGATTTCGCATTAGCAAAAGCTTGTAACGAAAGTCCTTTGCCTCCCATTCTCGTTGTGTTCTTCTTCATTTTGTTGTTATGAGCTGGTGCTAAAAAGCTGTTTGATTTCTGATTGTTTTCGCTATTGTTAGGGTATCGTTTCATCTTTGCAATTGACAGTGTGCTGAAGAATTTGATGGAAATTAAGAAATTTGAAGAATTATTCGGTGGAAGATGTGGTTTCTGATTTCCGAAAACCCTAGAATTCGCGTAGTTATCAGTTGGTTGACTAATAAAAAGTCAAATATTGTCAACAAATATTAGGAGTTGTATTGTGAATATTACTTAATGGGCTGGGCTAATAGTTAGCTGAAGCCCAATAAGGAGTTACAAGATTTCAACCCTAAAAATATTGAGTTTTGATTATATAAAACTACACCAATGGTCCTTGTGAATTATTTGAAATTTTGATTATGGTTCTTTACCACAAAAAAATTATAATAGTAGTCCATATTTCTGAACGAATTTACATTGGCAGTCCTTATAGCTAACGGTTGTTAAGTTTTTCTGCTAAGTCTCTCATGTGTCCATTTTAATGCTTTCTGGCTTTATTAGGCGATAAACAAGTCGGTATTATGTTAAGCAAGCAATTATATTCTGTCTAATATCCAAACATGTTACATGATCATATAAATAATAAATGGCATCTGTCCATTTTGGGGCACATTTTAATGTGCTTGCATTTAACATATTTCTAAACACATGCTTGTTTTTTCCATCTATTTTAAGATTATTATTATTATTATTATTATTATTATTATTATTATTATTATTTTTTGCATTATATGAATGTCTACATATGAGTGTATCTATACACATATCTTAACTATATATGTAATTGCATTTGATACTTTCTCAAGTTATTAAATTTTAATTTTCAGGCAACACGTTACGCTTGATAATTTAGAAAATATATGCATTTACTAAAAATTTATATCTCGGGACTTGAACATGCGACCTTCGTATTATTTACAAGGGGCTTTAACCGACTGAATTACTAGAGCTGGTGTTGATTATTTGATTTCAATTATTTATGTATATTATTATCTTTATTAATTTATAAATCTATTTGGGCGCCACCCACCACAACCATCAATTCCATCACTACTCAACATTGATTTTAAATTAAATAAGACACGTTTGTCATAATACTAGATTTATATAGGGGTGAGCATGGGGCGGGTTGGGGCGGTTTTTAACTAAAACCAAACCCCGAACCGCCAACTTCGTTTTTTAGGAATTAGAAACTGTTCGGTTTCGGTTTTTTCGGTTTCGGTTTTTCGGTTTTTCTCAATAAAGCGGTTCGGTTTCGGTTTTTTTCGATTTTTTGTTTTCCTTCAAATTTACAAATTTTGTTAACTTAAAAGTTTTGATTCAAACTTTAGTCTTTTTACAGCTATAAGACTTGAAAAATATTGGAATAAAACATGTGAAAAATTATAAATGATATACTTAATACTTTCTACTCCCTCTGTCCCTAAATAAAGTTCCCATTTATCTTGGACACAAGTTTTAAGGAGAAAGTTAGTGGTGGGGTCATTGGTATTAAATTTGATTAAAATATAAATTTAGTTTGGAGAGAGAAAGATAGTTAGTGGATACTTAGTAGTGGGGTCCTTCGTAATTATATTATTTTATTAAGTAGACCCCATCAACTTGTGAAATGGAAACTTTATTAAGCGACAAAAATTCAAGAAGAAATGAGAACTTTATTTAGGGACGGAGGGAGTATTAAATAGTTAATGATCAAATTTTTTATAAATATAAAAATATTTTAACAAAATTTGTTATATATATATATGGCGGGGCGGGGCGGTTTTCTCGGTTCGGTTTTCCGTATGCACCCAAAAACCGCCCCAGACATTCGGTTTTTCAAAAAATAAAAACCGTTCACATTGGTTTTTCAAATAGTTCGGTTTTTCGGTGCGGTTTTTTTCCGTTTTTTCGGTTTCGGTTCGGTTTTTCGGTTTTTATGCTCACCCCTAGATTTATAGTCCATCGACCGTTCTTTTCTTAATTGTGTTAATATAACATTTATCGTTATAAGTCCGCTGAAGCCAAATTTAAGTGGATTAAGGGCTTGTTTGTTTTTTTACTCATTAAGTTCTGTATGGATAAAGCGTCTGTCTGGATAAATTAGTGTTGTTATTTGTTTATTGTGCTGAATGAATAGTCTGAATAATAAAATTTTACTATTTTTTTTCATACCTAATTATTTTTAATAAACTGTTCATATATATTTTTGAATTAGAATTTTAAATAATAAAAATACAAACATATGAATTACTTATTTAAAAAAATAAATAAAGTTGAAATTTGAAACAAATTTTTATTTAAAAAAATATAATGAAACATTTTTTTCAACTGCATATATATAAAAGCTATAATTATGTTAATATAAATTTGATAAATATAAAAAAAGAAAATAAAAGTTGTGACTTAATGGGGAGGACATCACCTCCATGACTTTTCCGATTAAGTCATGCTTTATGGATAAAGTCATAAACAAACGGACTAACCATGACTTTCCACATTAAGTAAATTATCTATTATGTTCATTAAGTCATAAACAAACACCACCTAAGTACCGTTCAAGGGGAAAAAAACTTTTATTTACTCTTGATAACCATAAAAAGCACAGAATAACATAAATACATAAAACATCCATATATAATATCCATCCAACTATTCTAGATTTAAACTCACGTTTCCAAGGAGGGTAGTTTCGTATTCAAAAAAGAATCTCGTCACTAACAAACACGGGAAACATGAAAGCTTCTTGCTTTGTTCTTAAATCCATTTTCATTAATCATTATTTTCAATTCTTAGCAGTGACAAGGGGTATAATAGTCTTTTCACCATCTAATTCCAAACAAATTTCAGTCACACCATGTTTCTTGTCACCGCGGTCTTCATTTCCACCCACCGGTTTTTCTTGCATTTCCATTATTACCCCTAGCTCCACCACGGCTTTCTCTTGAATTTCCATTATTACCCCTAAGGCCACCTTGGCTTTTTCTTGCATTTCCAATATTGCCCCTAAGTCCACCACTGCTGGTGCTGGCTCATCATGTGGTTGAGCCATTTGTTTCACTAGCTTATTTTTGTCTTTGTAGATCATGTACAATATCATTTGTGCTATTCCAAAGAAAAACCCTAACACATTTGGAGTCTACACAACAAAATAATGATAATAAATGTTATATAATATAATTTTAGTATGATCGGAAACCCCAAAAATAATATCTTCAAAATATAGAATTATCGATTAAAATATAAACTTACGGCAACGTAATAATCTTTGATCAAAAGGCCGTAAAAGAACCACATAACGGCACAAAGCGTAAGGAAGAACGATAACGAGAAAGGCATGTACTCTACGCTCTTCGTTCTGATAACCAATCTCTATACATACAATTAAAAATTGTGGTTAGATAAAATTAATATTTAATTTAATTTTATGTATATTTGAATAATACATAGCAATTTCATATCAAATGACAATTATACCATATAGGAAGGGTAAAATGCAAAGTGTGGTAAAATGAAAGGAAGAACATAATGTCATCCGCATTAAAATTGTTATGTATAAATAAAAATTTCTCTCTAAAAATCATAATTCATTAAATTACCATGATGCTAAGGGGAGCAGCAAAAACACAAACCGAAAATACGGCACAAATCCAACCAACAAGAGCTACCCTTTTGGGACCATTGACCGCTAAAAGTGTTGTAACAACTATTAACCCAAATGATAGTGAGTTGAACATTGCAAGTAGTTTTACTGTTGATATCTACAAAAAGATATATATATATATATATATATATATATATATATATATATATATATATATATATATATATATATATATATATATATATATATATATATATATATATATATATATATATATATATATATATATATATAAATTAAAATAACTTATATTATTTTAATTAAGATATATCACTAAATCAGTTTACGATTATATACTAAACTGGAGTTTAAGTAAATTGAAATTATTTTAGTTGCTTTTTTTGTAAAGCTTTTAATTATTTTAATCGAATTTCGGTAATGATGTTAAATACTTCGTAATAAGTTAGGTAAAAATAAAAAAAATGTACCAAAGACTCTTTTGTGGCGTAGATGAGAAAGGTAATAATGTAAGCCGTTTCAATGGCAAAACCGATCGAGTTTATAGTGATAATCATCATGCCGTTTTCGGTCTTGAGATAGCCATAGTACAAGAGTAACATATGCTACCGAATATGGTACTGATTGAAATCCTTCGGTTGATTTTTTCTTATAGATTCGGTAGAAAGTTGGCCTGAAAATTATAAAAATAATATTATTTTATAAAAGATGTCGTATATTTGAACATGCCTAAAGTTTGTTAAAAGGCGACAACAAGAGATCTTACAATGGTGCTAAGAACACACAGAATGAGATGATGTTGCCTGTTAAATAAGAAAGAAAGCGAAAAAGAAATTAAAGATTTTTTTGAAGCTATTAAAAGAATTTGTGAAAAAGTTCAAAAGATAATCAAAATGAATATACCAAGAATTCCAAAAATAGAAGCCAGGAGATGAGTAGAGAAATGCATTGTTGATGGTGGGTTGATGAAGCTCTCTTGATGTCGAATGAATTGTAAGAAAAGAGCTTATGAAAAAACTTAACAAAACCAACATATTTATAGTTCTCCGAAAAGGCCAAAAATGCAATTTAGTGTACTCTCTCATGTGTAGTACTTATTATTGCTTCTAAAACTCTTTTTTGGTTTAAGTAATTAATAATTGCTAATCACATTATCTGTGACCCTTTATAAAAATTGTTATGATTAGAGATATGATTTTCTAATGATTACTATTGTAATTGAAGGTACTTAGACTAGTGTCGATTGGCGTCGGTTTCACTTCGGTTTTGGAGATAGTATTGGCACACCTCCTTAAGTTGTTTTGTCAGTTGCAAGGTTTCTGTTTGGGGAAATGTAAAGGGACAAGAGGTAAGATAATTTTTGTGGTTATTGATATTTTATGTGTTAGTTGGGTATTAGTTAGAATATCAGCTAATGTAATGTTAATTTGCAAAATTTAAAGTTTCATTTGGTGTCACGATTGAGAGCGATCTTATGATATCTTTTAATGTAAGTATTTTTTTTTTAATTTCTTTTTTAATACATATAAGCTTTTTTGTCATAAAGTACATGTAGTATGTGGGTTTACACTTTACACACCATCAATAGGTTTGCATATTTCCTATAGTGGCTAATAGCTTAAAGTAAACAAATATAGATTAAAGTTTTAATCTTGAAAATATTACATTTATTTTCAAGTAACAAAAAGAAACATTTTTTGATTATATATATTAGGATTACGACTCGTGTCAGTTTTAGCACTAGGACTCTAGAAGTAATAATACGGTGTATAAGTTAAAAAAAGAACTAAAAATGATAATTTTTGTTATATTAGGATTAAACAAAATTAATTAGATCTCTACATTTTTAGCAGTTATAGTCCTATAAGTTGATTACTTCAATCATAAGGCTTAATTGTATTTGTCGTCTTCCAATTAAAACCATGTTATACATTATGGGTCTTTGTAGAAGGTAATTAAAAACAAAAATTAAGATATTTTTATTAGTAGGATTTTTCGACGTATGCCGGTATATATTATGGTGTATTTCATAAAATAATTATAAGTCGGAGAAGTGCTACTTGTCGACCGACCTTAGGAGGGAGACTACCGTCGACCGACCTTAGGAGAGGCTGCGCTCCGGACCGTTACACTAAGCTCTTCACCTGCTCGTTTTGTAAAAAGGCTCAAGTTTTTTGGCTTCCTATAAACCCCTCCTAGGTTGTGGTTATTCAGAGCCAGCAATTGGCTGTCGGATTTCGTCCCGGGCTTTGCTGAGGTATCTAATAACCTTGCTTCTGCTCGCCGCTGGCGCACCTCTCCTTTCAAGCCCTTCTAGGGTAGGGATAGGGACCATGGATCAAGATTTCCTTCTTTGCTTCTTTTGTTTGAAATAGGACCGGGCCGGGTATAATCCGGTTGGAAAGAAAGAAACCGTCGGAGTGGGGGATTGTCCATATATACTAAATATATATTGAATAATATTAATGAATTCTAATTTATACAAATTTAAAATATGCATTAAATATGATTTTATATTTAAATGTAAATAATTAATTCACTAAATACACTCTAATATATGCCCCTACGAATACATTAAAAAACTTTAGGTCTTTAATTTAAAGATGTGGATATGTAACACATGATTTGTTGTGTTGAATGTTAATTTTTATGTTAGTTACAACTTTAACAAAACAACACATTATCCATGGAAAAATATCCAATGCCGTTTATTAGGGTTTATCACAATGTGGATGTAAAATTCATTCTCTCATGAAAAGCTTATTTGGTAATGATTATTCATTTAATCAAAATCTGAAAAATCATTAGAGTTTAATTAAAGCTATTCAAGACACGTTTTATTTACGTTTCATGAGATAATACGCATGACACTTGAATATTTGATCGAATCCTCACAAGAGGAACGTGAAATATAACATTTTCCTGATGTTATAGACAGGTCATCACACTCATCAATGTAAAAAGCGACACGTTTCTAACGTTTTTAGTCACATGAAAATTGTACTAGGTTTTATGTTAAAATCTATCTTTTTTGTATATAACCATCTCAATTTTTCTAATATTATTGATTTTCTTATAATATATGTATAAACAAAAATTGGCAAATTACACCAACATATACACAACCATTAACATTTTATTATTGTACCTATGGTACTTCTAAACTTACATTAGAAAACACCAAACAAATATATATTCCATAATGATTTTATAACATGAGAACCATAGAAATGTTTTCTCATTTCTATTTATAGGTACCTTGTCATCAACACGTAATTTATGCTCAATCATTCTCATTCGTTTATACCAAACACCTAAACTTGTACGCGTTCAAATCCTCGAGCCACACGATTAGAGAAACAGAAGATGGCTTGTTGGGATATAAAACAAGTTACTACTGATTTGCATACTTATTACTGATATGCAGTTAATGTTGATTAACTACTTAATGCTGCTAAGGAATTGATACTGATTACAGAAGATACTACAGATCTTGGTCATTACTACCGATGTTCATATTTACTACTGACGATGGCATATACTACTGATGTCTATATATGGTGCTGATCGTGTCCGAGATCTTCGTAGAGATAGTTTAGAATATCATATCTTTTGAAATTCGAATTGTAATCGTATCCTAGAATAACTAGGGTAAATAGTTAGGCTTCAAGAACTATTATAAATAGTTCCTTATGAATTGTAAACATACGTGTGTATTGTATTCGATCAATCAATATACATTGAAGCTTTTTGTGATAACTGAGTTCTTAATAATTCTCATATTATTTACAGTTTATTGTTCTTGATTGAATCAACATAGTGTTAATCCGCTGTAACTTCTATTGTTGAGTAGATCATTGTGTTTATTAACTATTCTGGTTAATCGATCTTGACAAGTGGTATCAGAGCTTTGTACTCTAGATCTACGAATCAAGAACTCACAAAAGTTTTCAATACTTTCACAAACCAAGTTTTCATCATGTCTAAAAATAATGAAAGCACACAAGCAAACAAAATTCCCATCCTCACTCCAAATAACTTTAGGATGTGGAAAAACAGAATTAAGCAATACATGCTTATTACTGATTACACCATGTGGGAAGTTGTACTTGAAGGCAATAAAACCATTCCAGTTGCCACAACTAGCACAACTACTGAATCCGATAAAATCAAGTGTGATAAAGAAAGGAAGGATAGAAGAATTGAACTAAAAGCTTTAAGCACCTTATTGCTTGCAATTCCTAATGACTATCAACACTTATTTGTTGAGTTTGATGATGCAAAACTGCTATGGCAAGCCTTGGAGAAAAGGTTTGTGGGTACTAAGAGCGCAAAAAGAAACATGAAATCTGTGCTGAAGCAAGAGTTTGAAAACTTCAAAGGACAAAAAGATGAATCTTTGTCACAAGTTTTTGATAGATTCAATAAACTTATTGGTGAACTCAACCAAGTTGGAGTTCAACCAGACAAAGATGATGTCAATAGAAAGTTTCTCAGATCTCTAAGTGAAGAATGGTCTATGTACACTGTGGTATATAGACAAGGTGATACTTTAGAAGAGAAGGAGCTTGATGAACTCTACAATGACTTAAGGGTGTTCGAATCTGAGGTAAGTCAGAAAACTCCTAGTGTAAATTCAAACAATGCTGCTTTTGTGTCCACTGCAGGTACAAATCAAGATGCTACAAGAGGAAAGGCAAAGGAATCAGAAGATCTTACTAGAGAATCCTTCTTCACTAGTCATGTGCATACTGCACTAATTAGTGAAGATTTGGAGCAAATCAATCCTGATGATCTTGAAGAGATGGATATCAAATGGCTATGCTCATTTTCAGAACAAAGAAGTTTCTAAAAAGGACAGGTAGATCAAGCTTGAGCTTCAACAAAGGTGACAAGGCAGGTTTTGACAAAACTAAAGTCAAATGCTACAACTGTAGTAATCTTGGTCACTTTGCAAGAGACTGTCCTAACAAAGATAAAAGGACAAACTCATCTGCACTTGTATCCCAAGAAGGACTAGGATATGATTGGAGCTTTCAAGCTGAAGAACATGCTCAAAACCAAGCTCTTATGGCCTTCTCTGAATCCAAATCTGAGGTAAATCCTAACCCATGCTCTCCTGAATGCATTAAATTATTTAAATCCCTGGAAAAGGAAACAAAAGAAATCAATGAAGACTTAATTAAAAACAGAAAAAGAAGAATAGAATTTAATGGTGTTATAGCTGATTTAGAAAATCAAATTAAAATTTATCAAATAACAGATCAAAAACTTAAAGATGAGCTATTGCAAGCTGTATATGATAAAGAATATGCTGAATCAAAAGCAAAAGAAGCTATAACCAAATTAGAAGAATGTCAATTAGAATTAGAACATAATAAACTAATAATTAAGAAATTTGAAAGAAGTTCTAAAATAATTGATGAATTAACAAGCAATCAATCAACTGAAAAAGTTGTTCATGGTGTTGGTTATCATGCTGTCCCACCCCCAACAAATCTTATACCTCCACTTAAGTCTAGTTCAGAAAGAATCTTAGATGAATTAAAATTAGAAAGTCAAACTGAAACAAGTAATGATTCATTTGATGAAGAAAATACTATTAAATCTGATGATACAAGTTTTCACACTACACAAAGTCAAGAATCTCCAAAATACAATTCTGAAAATATTCCAACTATTTTAAAAAGGGGAAATCAAAGAAACTTGAATCAGTTAAAAGAACAAAGAAAACCAGAATCCTTAAAATCAACCAAACCTAAATGTCTAATTTGCAATAAAGTAAACCATATAGCAAAGGATTGTCACTTCAATCCAATAAATTGCAAAGAATTCAAGGAATTTAAGGAAAACAAATTAAAAATAAAAGAACAAAAATTAAAAGAATTAAATTTAAAACAACAGTCCAAACCTCCACAAGATGAAATTCCTAAGTTTGGCAGGTCAGCCAAAAGATTTGTTCAAAATATCAGATATGGAAATCCTAAAACAAATCAAAATTTTGAAAAGAAAAGAAGACTTGGTAAGTACAACAAATACCCAGCACACACGACCACAAAGAGAAACCAACAAAGATATCCTACTGATCAGTATCCAAGATACAATGCAGTAAGATATAACTACACAAATACTACTGATAAGTACAAAAAATACTTTCACAGAGTTACTACTGATCCATCAGTAGTAACCAAATCAAAGCAAAGTAAATGGGCACCAAAACAGAAATCAGTAGTAACACCAAATAGCAGTATCAATCAAACCACTCATGGTACTTTCTTCATTAAAAAGGATGAACCCAAGACAAAACAAGCTTGGGTTCCCAAAAAGAATTAATTTAATCTTCTTTTGTGCAGAACATCCAGGTGAATACATGGCATATTGATAGTGGATGCTCTAGGCACATGACTTGGAATCTACAAATTCTCAGAAACTTTGAACAATATGATGGTGGTTATGTTGCATTTGGTGAAAATCCTAAAGGTGGTCGTATCACTGGTAAAGGTATTGTATCAAATGGTAAGATTACATTTGATAATGTATTTTATGTTGCTGAACTTCAATACAATCTGGTTAGTGTCTCACAAGTATGTGATAAAAAGAACAAAATTCTTTTTACAGATACAGAGTGCATCATTCTTTCTCCTGACTTTGTTTTAGATGAAAAATATGTTGTTTTAAGAACACCAATAAGAAATAATGTGTATTGCCTGGATATAGGGGAGAAATCATTTCTCCAAATGAAATTAACTGCTTTATATCCAAGGCAAACACAAATGAATCAGAATTATGGCATAGAAGGATGTGTCACACAAACTTTAAAAACATGAATAATTTGGTCAAAAAGAATTTAGTAATTGGTCTTCCACAAAAACAATTCATGTGTGATCATCATTGTGTTGCATGCCTAAAAGGTAAGCAGCACAAGACATCTCATAAGTCCAAATTAATCAACTCTATTTCTAACCCATTGCAGCTACTTCACATGGATTTATTTGGTCCAACAAATATAATGAGTATTGGAAAGAAGCAATACTGTCTAGTTATTACTGATGATTTTTCTAGATTTACTTGGGTATTTTTTCTCAGGACCAAAGATGAAACAAGTGAAATCATCAAGAACCTAATAATCAAACTGGAAAATACTAGAGATCTTAAAGTGAAAGCCATTAGATGTGACAATGGCACAGAATTTAAAAATGAAAATCTAATCTCTTTTTGTGATCTTAAAGGTATTGACAGGCAGTATAGCTCTCCTAGAACTCCTCAACAAAATGGTGTAGCTGAAAGAAGAAATAGAACAATCATTGAAGCAGCAAGGTCTATGCTTGCAGATGTAAAGTTACCAATAACTTTTTGGGCTGAAGCTGTTAATACTGCTTGTTATGTACAAAACATAGTATTAATAGTCAAACCACATCTTAAGACACCATATGAACTTCTCAACAAAAGAAAACATTCAATAAGCTTTTTAAAATCATTTGGTTGTCCATGTACTATCTTAATTACAAGAGAACAAATTGGTAAGTTTGACTGCAAAGCAGATGATGGAATCTTTGTAGGATACTCTACTCAAAGCAAAGCATACAGAGTATTCAACAAAAGATTAAGGATTATCGAAGAAAGTGCTGATGTATCCTTTAATGAAAATCTTGTTAATGAAAAAGGAAATGGTCCAGAATGGTTATCTAATATTGATTCACTAACAAAATCTCTTGATTTCAGTTTTAACTTTAATGCAGGTGACTCAACTAATCAACCAACTAAAGAAGGATCATCATCACTTAATGGAAGTCAAAATTCTCTGCAATATATCATTATTAATCCTGATCCTACAGTAAATACTAAGGACAGTAACAACTCTGATAATACAGAGAATACTAGTGTCAGTAACAACTCAGAAAATCAAAATCTTGAAGAAACAAGAAATGATACTGACACCAGTAACAACTCAGAAACCCTAAATGATGATGCTGCAAGAAATGATACTGATACCAGTAATAACTCTCAAACACTTGATCTCAACAATGATGTTATTGACAACAGTATCAATGAAGAAAATCAAGAAGACCAAGAAGATTCAGAAACTCAAGAAGAAAACTGGACTGATGCTCAAGTTCCTGAATCCAATGAATTAAATCTTGACAGTCAAATAGTTGTTGACAAAGCTTCCAATTCTAGAGCTCAAAAGAATCATCCTTTAGACCTTGTTCTAAGTGATGTCAACTCAAATATGCAGACAAGAAGTAAATTTAATTCAAGTTTAAACAACAACTCTTGCAATATAAGTCTAATATCTAATGAGTGTTTGTTTGCATGTTTTCTATCACAGGATGAACCTAAAAAGATCCAACAAGCAATGAAAGACTCAAATTGGATTGAAGCAATGCAAGAAGAACTTCTTCAGTTCAAATTACAAGATGTTTGGACACTAGTACCTCTTCCAAAAGAAAAAGAGCCATTGGAACCAGATGGATCTTCAAAAATAAGAAGGATGAAAGAGGAATAGTGATAAAAAATAAAGCCAGACTTGTAGCACAAGGATACACTCAAGAAGAAGGAATAGACTATGATGAAGTATATGCTCCTGTAGCAAGGATTGAAGCAATCAGAATATTTTTGGCATATGCATCATTCAAAAGATTCAAAGTCTATCAAATGGATGTAAAGAGTGCATTCTTATATGGAAAAATAGAAGAAGAAGTCTATGTTTGTCAACCTCCAGGATTTGAAGATCCTGAACATGATGACTATGTGTTCAAATTAGATAAAGCTCTTTATGGCCTACATCAGGCACCAAGAGCTTGGTATGACACATTATCATCATATCTGTTAAAGAACAATTTTCAAAGAGGTGCCATTGACAAAACCCTATTCACCAAGAAGGTCAAAGATGACATACTACTTGTTCAAATATACGTAGATGATATCATCTTTGGATCAACAAATGATCAACTGTGCAAAGAATTTGAAGAACTTATGCAGATCAAATTCAAGATGAGCTCAATGGGTCCAATGAACTTCTTTCTTGGACTCCAAGTCAATCAAAAACCAGATGGCATCTTAATCAATCAATCTAAATATGTTAAAGACATATTAGAGAAATTTGCAATGAAAGACTGCAAAAGTGCAAGCACTCCTATGGAAACACATAAACACCTACATCCTGACATTGAGGGGGAGGATGTAGATGAACACTTATATAGATCAATGATAGGTTCTTTAATGTATTTAACTGCATCTAGACCTGATATTATGTATAGTGTTTGTGTATGTGCCAGGTATCAAGCAAAACCAAAGGAACTGCATTTGCAAGCAGCCAAAAGAATCTTTAGATACTTGAAAGGAAAACCATCACTAGGTCTTTGGTATCCACATGACTCACCTTTTGAACTTACAGCATACACAGATAGTGATTATGGTGGTGAATGCTTGGATAGAAAGTCAACTATTGGTGGATGTCAATTCTTTGGATCAAGACTTGTGTCATGGCAATGCAAGAAGCAAACAAATGTTTCAACATCTTCTGCAGAAGCAGAGTATGTAGCTGCATCTGCATGTTGTGCCCAAGTCCTATGGATTCAAAATCAACTCATAGACTTTGGTATGTCTATTCTCAAAACTCCTATTTTTATAGATAATCAAAGTGCAATCAGTATTGTGAACAACCCAGTAAAACACTCAAAAACTAAACATATTGAAATCAGATTTCATTTCATAAGAGATTGTAATGAAAAGAAATTAATTAAAGTGGTTAAAATTCATACTGATAATCAACTAGCAGATCTTTTTACAAAAGCATTTGATGTAGGAAGGTTTAACTATTTAGTTAACAGTATTGGAATGATCTTTATAAATTAAAATCTCATATGTAAAGTTTCTGTATAATATTAATTAAGTTATTAAAAATATTGACTACTGGTTCTTCATTTATTACTGATTATAGTTGTTAGTTACTACTGATCAGTCTTTAAAACATTCAAGCCTCAATTACTACTGACGTTTGTTATTACTGATACTTAGTTACTACTGATCGGTGGTTTACTCTTAAAAACAATAAAATTACTTAACTAACCCCATGAAAATAGCCGTTATGCTATGATTCGAAGGGCATTTGTGACTTTTTGCAGGTTAATTTCGAAAACTATAAATAACAGAAGTCGGTTAATCTTACATTATCCAAACCTCGATCTGCTAAAACCCACTATAAACCCTAAAGGTCGGCAATCTTGTTTAAAACCATAAAAGGCAGTAATAAATCTCAATTCAATTCAAAAACTCTCAGACAAACCGAATTTCAACACAATCCAATCAAAAATGGCGATGAGGAAACCTCTAGTTGCTCAAACAGATCTTATTTACTCAGAATTTCACAACATGGTTGTCTTTCTAAAAAACCCAGATGGAACAAGAAAGTTTAAGCAAATAGTTATGTTTCTCAAGAAATCCACAATCAAATTTGCCTTAACAATAAATCCCACACTCTGTGAACAACATATTGTTCAATTCTGGGAAAAAGCTGAAAGAATAGAAGAAGAGGATATCATCAAAATCAAATCAGACATAGATGGACACTCCATTGTAATCACTGAACAAACCATTAGGCAACATCTACAACTCAATGATGAAACAGGTATATCTCTCCTCTCTAAAGAGGATTTGATTGAAAACATTTTAAAAATGGGGTATGAAGGAAGAACAGATATTCAAACTTTTCAAAAAGGTCTTCTTTCACCCCAATGGAAATTTCTGGTACATATTATTCAACATTGTATGTCACCTAAAAAGAGTACTTGGAATGTCATCTGTTGTTGTATGTTTGTGCACAGACCAAGTATTTAATTTTTCAAAAATGATTTTTGAAGGAATGCTTGGAAACTTGTCTTTATCAAAAATTTTAATGTATCCAAGGTTCCTTGCACATATTTTTGATTGTGAAATCCCAAATTTAAATAAAACCAAAAATATTTTTCCTATTCCAGAACTTAATAAAAAGGTTTTCTCAAATATGAACAAAAAGTTCAAATTTTCTGGAAAGGATACACCTTTGTTTCCAAATATTATCCATGATCAACCCCAAACTGGAGAAGGTTCAAGTCACCCCATTGAACCCCAACCCACTCCATCACTAAATATTGCAGCCCAAATACAATCCCCAATAACCACTCAAACATCCTCACCTCAAGATGTCCTGAATGTGTCCCAGGAACATGTAATAGAACCTCAGAGTGCTACTCTTCACTCTTTGGTAAACCTACCCAAAAGCCAAATTATTACGTCCAAATACAAAAGGAAAAGAATCTCCAAAAAGGACACCAGGGGACCAACTGAGTCAGACCCCAGACTCCAAGAGTTGACTTCCAAGGAGGAGAGAAGTCATGAGGAAAGGGCTCTCACTACTGATGTACCAAAGGTTGGTGCACAGGCTAGTGAGAACATCATTAGGACCCAGACCTCGGCAACTTTGAGTGATGAATCATTTGAGGAAGCACTCAAAGGACCCCGGTGCCAAGAAACCACAAGGGGAGATACTACTGCTTCTTCTAGGAAGAAGAGAGTATCTAAAACTCCCAATGAATCACCAAGCAGTGATGAGGGAAGAATGGAACATATTGATTTGACGGAAAGGATGGAAAACCTTCAAACCAATGTACCAACTCAACCCGATGATGTTCCTAGAAGGACTGAGGGTAGTATGCAACAATCTGAATTGATGGATAGGATGGAAAACCTTGAAACCACTGTACAAAACTGCCATACACTCATCAACAATCAAGGTAGAACCATGAGCTATATGAAGCATTACATCAATGTTCTGAACAGAAGGATGCAAAGAATGGATCAAAGGCTTCATAGACAAACTTCAATAATCAGAAAATTGAAGAAGAAGGTTGATATTAGTGATCCACAACAGGTTGAGATCACTAAGGGGGAGAAAGATACAATTCAAGGAATGATTGATACATCAATTGCAGCAGCAGCAGCCTCCCTCTTAAATCTCAAAGAAGCTCATGGTGAAACAGGTCAAAGTGATGATGACTTTGACAGAGGAGTCAAAAGTATGGAATATGTATTTGTGTCTGCACAACAATCACCAACAGCAGAACACGTACCTTCTCAAGTTGCTACTGAAGTCATGGGTACTACTGATCCCATGGATACTACTGAAGTTCATCAAACAACTGAAGTGATTATTACTGATCCAACTGAAGAAGAAACACAAGAAGCAACATCAGTAATAACTCCTTCACCAGTAGCAGACCCCTCTACTCTACAAATGGTACTTTACAGACCCTTTAACATTCTAAATCTAATACCAGTAGTAACTACATTGGTTACTACTGAGTTTGTAACAGAAACAATTGAAGTACCAGTTACTACTGATTCACCAGTAGTAACCGCAACACCAGCAACAACAACATCATTAATTACTTAAGACTTTGATGCCAATGTAAATTGGGATGAGGTGGATGAATGTGAACTACCTCCTCACCCAAAGATCTTAGAAAAGAAGAAAGTAAAAACCTTTGCACCAAAAATACAAATAAATGAGGTATCAGATATGAAGTAAAAATTTGATGATGACTATCCACACAGAGCTCTTGGTCACCATATGGTGAATAAGATGAATCTAGTCAGGCCTTTGAAACAATCACATTGGAAAGTCAAGAGAATGAGGTACCACATAAAATGTGCCAAAACTCTTGAACTTGAAAACAAGAAAAAGGCTCAACAAGAACAATCTGCAGCTGAAGCAATTCAAGAAATTCAAGAAATAGAAGATTTTCTTCTAGAAGGTCAACAAGAAGAACTTGACAAAATAAGAAAATATGAAGAAGAAAGACTGGAACTTCTAGAAGAACAAATCAATGAATGCAAAAGATGCAAGATTGACATGCCTCAACCTTTTGATGAAGAGAAAAGTATGATGGTTGAATATCTTAAGTCAAGAGGTCACAGTGCAAAATCCTTTGGAAGAATGAAAATTATTACACTAGTTGAAAGGTATTGCATTGAGAAAAAGAAACAACTGAATGAAGGTGTACAAGTCATTGAACCTTCAAATATAATCAAAATTGATCCCAATATTGTATTAAACAGAAAGACTGAAGTTGGTGAATCTTCAGAGCAAGGCTCAAAGAAAAGAAAAATTACAGAAGATGATGATACAACTACAAAGAAACTAAAACGAACTCCCAAAATCATAGATGAACCACAACCAATCCAACAAGACAATCCTATTATTAACTGGAGAGAAAATCAAGGAATTCATGAAATCATAAGAAAAGACAAAAGTGTTCAGAAGTTCAAAGCATGGAAACCAATGTTATTCTCTTTTAACAGAAGTGATGTTATAACTATGTTGGAGATTGGTAAACCCAGAATGAAGAATAAAAGCTGGAAAAACTCTGGAGCTGGATACTTAACTGTGATGTTTGATGCTGCATTTCATCCAGAGAAATATAAAGCAAAGATTAAAAGTGAAGATAATTTATTTGCTTGGAATGTTCTTCCCACAGTCAACATGTATTTCTTTGAGAGAACTAACAGAAGATGTGAGCTATATTTAATGGAAAGAGACTATGATCACTCACCAAAGACTTTGTATCAAATCATATGCTGTGCTTTTGTAAGACCAAATGATCAAAATATGTATACAGAAAAATACAGACAATTATTTCAAAAGAATAAAGCATATGTGGATGAACAAAGAAGATTAAGAGATCAAAGAAAGAAGGAAGGAGATGAAAGAAGAGCTAAGGAAGAAGAAGAAAAGAAAAGAAAAGAAACTTGATTAATTCAAACTGAATTAAGAAGTTTAGGGGGAGATTGTTGGGATATAAAACAAGTTACTACTGATTTGCATACTTGTTACTCATATGCAGTTAATGTTGATTAACTAGTTAATGCTGCTAAGGAGTTGATACTGATTACAGAAGATACTACTGATCTTGGTCATTACTACTGATATTCATATTTACTACTGACGATGACATATACTACTGATGTCTATATATGGTGCTGATCGTGTCCGAGATCTTCGTAGAGATAGTTTAGAATATCATATATTTTGAAATTCGAATTGTAATCGTATCCTAGAATAACTAGGGTAAATAGTTAGGCTTCAAGGACTATTATAAATAGTTCCTTATGAATTGTAAACATACGTGTGTATTGTATTCGATCAATCAATATACATTGAAGCTTTTTGTGATAACTGAGTTCTTAATAATTCTCATATTATTTACAGTTTATTGTTCTTGATTGAATCAACATAGTGTTAATCCGCTGTAACTTCTATTGTTGAGTAGATCATTGTGTTTATTAACTATTCTGGTTAATCGATCTTGACATGGCTCGACTAGATGGAGTTCCAAATGATGAAATCGGACGGGTGAGATTGATTTGATGGGTGAACGACTCGATCATATGGCTGGGAGTGTGGGACCCACATCATAGACAATGGTTATGTTTTTATTATTGAAAAAGCTACCCTAACGCAAACGCAAGCACCATATCACTTTTGCTTTTTTTGGCTTTCTTCATTCATCTTCTTAGGGTTACATTCGTCATTTACTAATTAATTCTTCTTCATGTAGAAGCTCCCTGTTGTTCTATCAAGCTCCTTATTGTTGCCGGAGGTCCCCTCATAACAACCTATTTATCTCCGAATATATGTATATGATTGTCTATATCTTATCTCATTATTACCCCTCATTTGAAAGAATTTTGTATTGTTGTTGTTGCATTTGATTGAATATAGAACATGATATATATTTTATGAAAAAATAATAATTAATGTTTGTAAGTTTCTAATTGAATAAATGAACAAATATAGTATATTGATATCATATCATCTTCATTAATTATCTGCGGTTGTGATGTTAATATTTCAACCCTAAAATTGTTTTGCCTTTTGTTTTCTTATCTTTAAATGACGATTCATATTAGTTAATAAGTCGAGTCAAGATATAATGTAACTGAGATGGTTGTTACGGGGTAATTATATAATAGACAACTTTTTTTATACGAATATATAATTAAAAAATTTGTTTGAAAATAATATAAACTTTTTATTTATTTTATGAAAAACAGATAATCGAAGTTAGAGTACATTACATATTTCGTCCATCTTTAAATTTTTGCAGATAACAAAATCACTTGATTTTTTTTTGGAACAAAATTACTTGATAATTGACGACTCTTAAAGTTTATAAATCACTAGCGACTCAAAATAGTAAATCAAATATATGTAAAATATGGTATCATATAATGATATAAGTTGATGATATATACATTATTTCAAACTATTTACCAAACCACTATTAACATAAATTTTATTGATTTTTTAGCTTCACAAACAGAGAGAAAAGTGACAAGTATGCTCGTTTATCAATTAACTTGATCGATATCATAGGTTTTCGATCAGCTTCAACCTATATCGGGACACGGCATGTGAACATTTAAGGACTAACACACGTGGTACATCGGTTCGTAAATGGTTTACTATCATAAATGCTAACTATTACAAACACTTTCATAAATAGTTTACTAACATAAATGCTAGCTATTACAAACCATATACGAATAAGTAAAAGTTTTGTTATTTTATGTAGTTTGGAACCATGAAAGAAACCGAGGGATATCATCTACATTGGTGTAGATAAAGTGTTGTTCACAAAAAAAAATCTACATTAAAATTAATTTTAAATTTTTTAATACATTATTCGAGAAATTGTGAGTAGTTACACGACTTACCCCTACACACTAGGTCTCGAGTCTATCCATAATTCCATAGAAATGGTGACATAATGAGATTATGATTTAAAACATACAGGCCAATAAATATAGAGTATTGTAAATTTGTAATAGGTAAGTATTAGGTTGCTAATTTAGCCAGAAGTAGGATGGGTAGTTAACATAGATTGTGTTATAGTTTTGAAACGTTTGGCGATCGAGTTTATAAAGTAGGGGATTAGGGATTAACTTTAGTTGATAGAAATTTGAGTTTGTATTGTTCTTTGAATATTGATGATCTCATAAGCTAGTTTTTATCATTAAACGTTTCAAATCCAAATCTATATTATACAATGTTACGAATTCAAATACCGTCCTTTTGTACCTTCAACAAAATGATTGGTCAAATGTGGTATTTTTATATTAGGCAATGTTAGGGTTTTGATGTGATATATATTGTCGTGTGTGTTTTTTAAATGGTTCTTAGATAGTTGTCATATCGCATTTTACATTCTTTTGAGATAGGTTTGATTAAAAACAATAACATAAAATATCTGGGTTTTTTTTGTCAGATGGCCAGAGAAAAATTCCCAAACGATCATGACAACGATTAAGTCATGTATATCATGACCAAAGAATGGTCACATTGAGGAAACCCGTTATAAACATGGATACTTTATGAAAAAAGAATAAAAAATCTTTTAATAGGTATATTAGCTATACAAATTAAAGTAGGAATAACCAATTTTTATATAGAAGTACCAAAATTATTGACTCACTGACTCTCATATGATATGTTTAACCCATTCTAGATGTTTTTATTTCAAAGCTATTTATATATTTGGCAAACTAGTTAAACTTTGCTGCTCAAACTTCACATTTAAATCGGTTAAATTGATCACGCGAAATCAACTAATTTTTCTCCCTCTAATTTATACTCCAAATCCAGCTTATACCTGTGCAAACCGAACCGAGAATGTTCTAGAATCGCCGAACCAAACCAAGCTATACTGTTTGTTTCTAATTTTCATGCAAAATCGATTCGGTCAGGTCCAACACCGAAAAAACCCGAAAAAGTAAAAAAAATCGGAAAATCGTGGTTCTCGATCTGATCAAAGATGTCATCGGTCTGGTCGAAGCCATTTGTCAGTTTAGTTCGGTTCAAATCTGAAAATGAGAAATCAAATGGTCAAGTTTTGGCATGGTTTTCCCATCACATTTTGGCATGGTTTGTTAAGGTCGACTTTTTTTTTTGAACGGCAAGTTAGTAAATTAGTGGTTCGACATATGCAATGACATCCAAGCGGGCAGTATGCATTCCTCGAACATATCTCCTTTTTTGGGGAATAAACCCACCACCATTTTTCTCCTAAAGAATGCTCCCAACAAGTTTTGAACCCAAGACCTCTTGGAGGCAAACTCTTCAAGGTAATCATTGGTGGCCAATTGATCTAAACCAATTGGATTAGGTCGACTTAATTAAGTTCCTAAACTTGTAGCTAGGGGTGTAAACGAGTCGAGTCGAGCCGAGTTCTGCCAAGCTCGAGCTCGACTCGACAATTAAAACTCGAGCTCGAAACTCGACTCGATACTCGACGAGCTTCCATTTTTAAGCTCGAACTCGACTCGGTGAAAGCTCGAAACTCGACTCGATACTCGGCTCGGCTCGAAAAATTCATATTTATTTAAAAGTGCACTTTTTTTGTTGTAAATATGTATATGGAAAAGGGTAAAATGTAATTATGTATATGGAAAATGGTAAAATGGTAATTAAATAAAAGCTCGATAAGGCTCGCGAGCCTAACGAGCTGTGTATTTTGGAACTCGAACTCGGCTCGAAACCCTACTCGAGTAGCTCGAGCTCGAGCTCGACTCGGTTCACAACGAGTCGATTTCGAGTATTTTTCGAGTCGGTCTCGAGTAACTCACGAGCTGTCTCGACTTGATTACACCCCTACTTGTAGCGACTTAAAAAGTTAAAATAAATAGGCCCAATATTGAGAATATGACTACAATAAATAGGGCCAATAAAAATATTCCATATCAACCCAACATGTTACACGATATAACAAAACATTACCCAACAACCCATCCAACCTGCTCATTTTCCCAAAATTACATGAAATTAACGAATGAATTTCTATATATAAATTCTACTAGAAAACTCTTCATCTTTATTTTGATTTACAAGCTAAAACTCGCAACAAACATACTCAAAAACTTGTAGCACAAGAAACAACACTAATCTAATCACTTCTTACTAAGGGCAGGATAACAAGATAGACTATACAGATAAACTACGGTAATTAGAATCCTCAGTAATTCTCACTAGTAACTTTTTTTTTACCATGGTTTCCATTTACCATAGTATAACTCTACACTACACACTATCATCTATCAAATATCCAACCTTCAAACATCTACACAACGGTTTCTCGATCCATTTTGGCAAAACGTCCCCGGATTCTTGTCCTGCTTTCAGCCCGTACCTTTCGTGACTCATACCTAATATGCTTATCGTACCTGTTATAACACATTAACTTAATATCATAAAACTTAATATTTATGACATAAAAACATTTTAATCCGTTTTTTTAATTATATAAGTAAAAAACAATCTAACCTTTTCTAATATTAGTAGGTTTTTAATGTAGTTAAATATAGTTTTGAGAACTTTCAACCCGATTGACTAGTGACAGATGAAATGTAATCCAAATTAGCCCGTTTATAACCATATTGACCCGAAAACACAATTCTTTTAATCAATATTTTTGATTATATAAATAAATAGTTTTCTGAAAGGCTCAAAACTTACCTTTATTTGACTTGAACCATGAATATTATCAAAAAGTACCTTCTAGATTTCTTCTTCTCTTTGTAACGTGAGATTGCGGTTTCTCTCTCCTGACTGTTGATTTCGCGTGCACCGATATTAGGAAAAACGGGTGCGTTTTCAGCAGCAAGATTATGTGATTGGCCTTCAACATTAGCATTTACTTGACTTTGATTATGAATATTATTGAATTTTTGATCGGGAACTATGCAGTTTGTGTCGGTGTTTTGTGGTATTATTTGGTCCGAATGAAATTCTTGATCGCCCGTATCACAACTACCGGGACACCACTGAAATGTATTTGGCTGTAAATACAAAAACAGAATCATTATTAGGATATGAAACCCATTTGGCAAAATGGGGCCCCGTTGGGCGGGTGACGGGTCAAAATGGGTCGTGATCAATACGGGCAATTTATAGTATGGGTTGGGTCTGGAATTTATCAGGATAGGACAATCCATGAAATGAGTTAATATAAGAAAACGATTTAAAATGTTTTTTTTTTTTTTTTTGTTGCATTTTTAATACATTTTCAGTAGGGCTGTCAAAACTTGGCACGACACGACTAAACGAAACGAAATTAGGACGAAATCGATATTTGAATTCGTGTTCATGTCGTGTAAAACAAACACGAATTCATATCGTGTCGTGTTCGTGTTCAGAGATTAACACGAAATTGACACGATAGTTATGATTTTATCGTGTTTGTCGTGTTTTTAACATGTAGTAAGTAAGAAATTTGATATATTTGTTATTTATCTCGTGTTGTCGTGTTTGTCGTGTATATCGTTTTTTAACCGTGTCGTGTTCGTGTTAGCAAAATAAAACACGACTTCATGTCGTGTTGTTTTCGTGTTGAACGAATTCGTGTCGTGTCGTGTTACCCAAAAACACGATTTGACAGCCCTATTTTTCAGAAACTTTTGACCCATGTCCGTTTTAACGTAAGAAACATTGAGAGATTGAATTTAAACCAAAAAGGGTCAAAAATTGAACTTTTAGTCTTAAATTTGTCAAAAATTGAACTTTGAGTCCTAAGTTTGTCAAAAATTGAACTTTGAATCCTAAGTTTATCAAAAACTGAACTTTCACTACTAAATTTGTCAAAAATTGAACTTTCATCCTTTAAACTTGACAAATATTGTACTTTCACTCCTAAATTTGTCATAAATTGAACTTTCACTACTAAATTTGTATGATGAGCAAGAAAATTTTGGTACATCCCATATTATCAAATTTGGGATCTTTGGTTACATTTCTTGCCAAATTTACCATAATAAAATATTTATGAAAAATTAAAAATAAAGACAAGATTATACCTCATATGGAGAATATACATTCGGCTCCAACTTATGTTCAAACCCTAGACTCCTACCTTCAAGTCGGGTATTTTCTGCGATTACCATGGAAGATTGAAACCCGTTCATTGGTTTTATAATTTCTTGACTATTTTCTGCATTCGGTTCAGATTTTGCCAATTCGCGAAGTTGGCGAATAAGTTCGTCTTTATATGTTCCAAAAGAAGCATTTCGATTCTGATTTAATAAAAATCGGCCTAAATGAAGTTAATCAAACAATAAAGCACAACAAATTTAATCTTAATATACATAGCTAATATAAACAATATTAGGAGTTTAGCAAAAAGTTGAAAAACTTATTTTAAATTTATTATTCATAAAATACACAAATCTCAAATTTAATAAATAAAACATAAGAATACAGAATTTGTTAAAAATATATTTAAATAATTAAATAAAAAAGTTACCTTGGGCAAAGGAGGAACACCCATAGCTTGATAATTATGTTCATCACCACTAGAAACAATCAAATCATCTAAACTCACAAACGACGGCGTATCCCAAACAAGATAATCCGGAAACCCATCACCCGACCCGTAAGATTCGGATCCTCCTTCACCACCACCATATAAAAAAAGCCCCTTTTTACTCAAATCCTCAAACCCTAAAATCGATAATAATTCAGTAACAGACGGACATCCGGTAAAGCCTTCAAGTGGCCGCCGGTCATGTGTCGCCGGCGAGCTTTTGTTATGAGCTTCCCAATCGCAATTCTGGCAGTGAACGGCGGCGTCGGTGGAACAGAAAATAGACGCCGGCGACGAATCACAGCCGTCGCAAAGTAGTGATCGAGTGTGTTTAGTAAAAAGCTGGTTAGTTGAATGAACTTCACGATCACATGATAAACAGAGCTTAGCTGTATCAGCTCTACAGTACAATATCGCCGGCGATTGATCGCAGAAGTCACAACGGCGGCGGTTAGTGTTCTCCGGCGGAGGTGAATCCGGCATGGTCTTTCAAATTTCTACAAATTTGGCGAAATTGGTGACGAAAAATTTTAAATTGGGTGAATCGGAGAAACGTTGTGAGTGAACTTTGGTTTAATCTGATGAAAATTGGGGGAATTGAAGAAACTTCGTTTAATTTGATGATAATTAGGGAAAAGGGGGAAATTGGGCGAATTGAAGAAATTTATATGTATGGATTTTGTTTAATTTGATGGAAATTTCTGAAATTGGGGAATTGAGGAAATGAGTGTGAATGAAATTTGGTATAATTTAATGGAAATTGGTGAAATTAAAGTGAAATTAGGTGAATTTAAGAAATGGGTGTGAATGAAAATTGGTTTAATTAGATGAGAATTGAAGTGGCTGGTAGGAATTATGCTTGTTCTCCAAGCAATGAATTTGATGTATACTAGATAAGGGTATAATAAAATGATCTGACTTTTAAAGAATAATTTTTATTTATATATAATAATTTCATCTTAAATGATAATTTTTTTTTATTTATCATATTTTATATTTTACTCATTCTGCTAAAGATATCATTGTCTTTTGACTTAAAATTTGCTGCGTATTTATAAATATTGCTTATAAAAATCATCTTGAGCTATTGTTTAGCAGCATTTAATGTTTATATACTACTATTTTATAAGTTTATAAGTTTAAGTTATATTGTTATGTGTTAGACATTTGTAAAAATAAGGAAGTAGTGTTAATTTTTAGTAAGTGTGAATTTTATTATTATTATTATTATTATTATTATTATTATTATTATTATTATTATTATTATTATTTTAAAGATTATTAGTTGAAAAAAGAGAGAAGATTCAAGATATTTGGTGTGGTCAATGGTGGGCGAATGAAGGACGTGGAGACATCTTGGACTTACAAAGTCTTTCATTCGATATTTTCTTTACATGTTTCCTAACATCATGAAAAGGACACCTTCATGAATATAAACATTTATATTATGTCAATACTTTATTTATAATATGAAAAACATTTTCTGTAATGTTTTACTTATACCTTTTCCACAGCACTATCCCTAAAAGTTCCATATTTAACTATTAACAACCATTATAAGAAATTGGTTACACTATATTGCTTTATAAGTCCTCTAAATCTATAAGTTAAAGTTGGTATACATGTAATGTTGTATTTAAATATTTAATCCTTCTTAAGAAAAATATATTAGTGAGAAGGTGGTAGAACATGATCACCGACAAAAGGTCACTAAATAATAAATAAAAATATCTAAAAGACAGCCAAAAAGTTCCACTTTCTAGCCTCTTTTCACGACCATTTTAGTGTCGAAGTTAGGTGGGATACTTCTATGCTTTATTTACCATTTAAACTTTGACAATTACTTTTAGAATTGTCTTTTTTACACGCAAATCAAATTCCCAATATCATAAAATGAATAGAAGATGCTCGATATTTTAGTGTTGAAGTTACGTGGGACACTTCTATGTCTTTTTTACAGGCAAATCAAATTCCTAATTTTCATAAAATGAATAGAAGATGCTTGATATTTTGGTTAATTTATTTATTATAATAGATTATTGTGGAACTTTTAGGAACAATATAATAAGGGAGATGATTCGTACAGAGCAACTTTTATCCATACAGACAAATTCATCCTAAATGACAATCATGCCCTTTATTTACTTTTAACACACTTACATTTGACCCCTCCCATTAAGGGCATGATCGATTGTCATTTAGGATGAATTTACTCTGTATGGATAAAAGTTTTTCTGTACGAATCAGCTCCCATATAATAATAAGAAAAGTAGGTGAACTGTTAATTTAATTATTTCTAATATACTTTGGACCCAGCCGACTTTAAACTAGAACTCGCACGAACATCTTGACTTAGAATATTCCCTATAATCAAGTAATAATTTGCCTTTGAAATGAATTCACCTGATAAATACAAGTACTATTTTTACGTATATATAAATGTATAAATTTTATTGTTTTTTTTAGCTATTATGGTTCAAAATTTTGATTTTGATGTTACGTTCTATATCTTGACAACATGAAAAAAAATCATACGTTTCCACCTCGTTATAGCTACATATAAAATTACATTCTACTAGTTTCAAAATCCATTCTTCTCCCATTAAATTACTTTTTTTTAGGATAATTATGATTTGCACACAAGAAAAATATTTCTCTTGACAAATTCCAGGCAGTATTTATTTATTTATCTAATTTAACTATCACATTTTAACTATTAGTTAATTACAACTAAAATTTATTAAAATTAATCGTTTAAAAAAGTCTTAAAATTTGGAAAAAATATAAACAGCAAATTCACACTCAACTACTCTACAGGTACATACAGTCAATCCAACATTAACAAAAGTCTATAAATCGTACATTTTATGAAAATAATGATAGTTTAAAATATTCATGCTAACAAAAAAAACTTGTTTCCATCTAGCACAATATATGTATCTATATCTATCTCTATCTATGAGGATTTTGTTAAATTTGTCTCTCCAGTGAGTCATCTGTTGATCCTGTTCTTCGGGTATTGTAAGACTTACAATGACCGCATTTATGACCAAGAATGTGAAACGATGTTTTGCTAGTGTTGTTACAATCGTTGCATAAGATAGGAATCTGTAATATATTTATATCCACAAATTAATTAATCGGTTTATAATTATTTTATATCTAAAATAAAGATGGCAAAATGGGTGGATCGGGATGTTAGATAAAAAAAAAAAAACTAGTTGGCACGAAACACTTTTTGCCCAGATATTAAAAAAGAGGAAATTACAAGGACGGTTACTGAGGTTTATCCCAAATTTCACATATGGCCCTTTACTTTAAAAACATACATTGGTAGTCCTTATATGGAAACCTTTTGTATCTAGAGTCCTTTAGCCTAACGTCTGCTAAGTATTTTAACACAAAAATGACTACCTTTGTGATTATAAAGGACTGTTAGTGTAATTTTTTAACAACGAATGTTAGGCTATATAGGACTACAGGTGCAAAAGGTTTCCCAAAAAGGACTAACAATGTAATTTTTTAAAATAAAAAACTATAAGTGAAATTTGGTGTAAACCTCAAGAACCATCCTTGTAATTTACTCTTAAAAAATATACTTCTATAATAAATTAATCTATCGGATATGTATTATTTAAAAATAATATAATTCTTTTAATAATATAATTTGAGAGATTTTATGCATTAAAAATAAATAAATACATTTGGCGACATTTAATATGTTTATCTGTAAAAAAAAAGTGTGTACCTCAAATGAATTTTTCTGAAAAGTTCAGTATCTTTTTATGCAATTTGCCAAAAATATGATCGTAAAGATTACGGAGTATATATTTCAATATTTTTCATATTAATAAAAAATTAGTTGGGAGTTTTATGCATTAAAAATCACTTTGAGTGAATTTCAACCAATTTAAATTGTTTTATTTAATTATTAAGCTATTATCTTAACCATATAATGAACGATAAACAGAAAATTAATAAAAATCTTACCTCATATTGATATTCTTCAGGCATGATAGTAGCTTCAATCTATCAAATTACAATTACAAATTTAACATAAACAATAATTTTTCCAAACATATTTCAAATGTTTTCAAATCAAATTTCCAGAATAAATAATTATATACCTCATTTTCTAATCTTCGCCAAGTGCTACTCATATCCATTACCGATTTTGAGCAAATGGGACAACGATATCTACAAAATAAAGATAGTATTATCCACAAATTTAATATTTAACAGAAATTCTGAAAATAAAATTACATTATAATACATGAATTTAATAAAAAAATTAAATAAAAATAATTGAACTAACTGATTTCGGCTGGTCATTTCTTTGTAGCATTCCAAATGAATTGTGTGCCCACAATTCATGATCGTTGCACTCTTTAATGAGTCAAAAAGAAACTACATACAAACATAATATATTATTTTGTAACTCGACCCGTTTTGAGTTTTGACCCATCCGACCCGTTTAATTTTGCCAGCTGTAATAATGTAGATAGTATACCTCGTAGCATATAGGGCAAAAGTTTTTCAAAGAGTTTTCCACACATGCATGATTATCACGCACTTTTACATCAAAGCAAGATCCTGTGTTTGTGCAAATAAAATATCCAATATTTAATTTAAATATATAAATTATAAATAAAAGTATAAATTATAAATAAAAGTGTATTAAGTTTAACACAACAAAATCAATACTCCTAATAAATTGAATAATATGTTCTAAAATTACAAACTAGACCAGATTTCACAGTATATATGATTACCAAACATGTGATTCTAAAAATGTATTAAAAAAACAATTGCAAAACAAATTTTGATTTTTTTAATATCTTGTTAGTTGAGTTGGCCCAACTCGGTCAACCAAAACTAGGGCAAATTCTCCAAAATACTTAATTTCCCACCACCCCACTCTCCAAAATACGTTTTAAGTTATTAGTCTTGTTAAGTTGTTATTATTATTATTGTTATTATCTATATACAATATTAGTGATAGTGTGATATATTTTACTTATAGGTTTTAAAATATGTTACTATTTTTAAGAATTTGAGAAATTATATGTATAACATGTATTTTTATACAAATTAAAACATGATTAAAAGACAAGAAAAAAATCGTAAAAGCAATGATGACGTACCACATTTTTGGCAATGGAAGAAGTTAGCAACACCACCTACTCTGTAGTGATTAATTATCTAATTATTAGTCAATTTCAAAGAATAATTATATATAATTTTGTGTATTATACTGTTTTGTTACTACAAACCTGCATATTCCGCAGTCGTTGCAATGAAACTGTTCCTTCGAAATCTGAATTATAAAAACGTGAAACAAGGTTAATAAACAAATTATGGGTGTTTGGAATTGTGAATTTGGAACTGATTATCTGCTAATTGCGTTTTGAAAACGGAATTAATCTAAAATGAGTGTTTGGCAAAAAGAATTAAAAAAAACCAATTATTTGCGTTTATGAAGCCCAAAACGCAGTTTTGAAAAAGCATGTGGGGAGGTGCTTATTGCGTTTTGAAAACGCAATTATCTGATTTTACATGTTAACTAAACAAATAATCAGACTTGTCAAACACCAAAAAAAACTGATTATCTGATTATTGTGATTTCAAACTGAATAATCAAATCCAACACTATTTTTCATAATCACATTTTGTAACCAGTGATTAGATTATCTGATTATCAATTTTCAAAATGCATAATCTAACTTCAATAAGTAATCCCAAACACCCCCTAATAAGTGAAAAAGAATACATAATTGGTGGCCTTAATAGAAAATAAAGAATAATTGGGATTGCATAATTTTAAAGTGATTAGAAAAAAGAAAAGAAAAAGTGTTTTAAAAAAAATAAGCATCAACTATTCTCATTTCATTTTCATCCAAACACTTGAAAAGTGTGGATTTAAGCTAATAAGCACTTAAAAACGCAATCTAAAACACCCGACAAACTAATTATTATTGCTACAAAATCAAAATAAAAAGAATGTAATGAATGTTTACATCATCATCGTAAAACTTGCAAACTCCACAAAAGTATTCCCCCATTTTCACTCCACAGTTTGCACATATTTGAGCAACCTATTAATTTATATCAACAATGAAATTTGTTTATAAGCTCAAAAAATTCTATATTCATGATATAAGAAATGAATTTATTTTAATTTTGACAAACCTGTTGTTCAGTACTGCAAATTGCACAAATAACCTGAATAAAAAACAAAATCATAAATCCTTTACCTCTATCATTAATTCACATAAAATTAAAATAAAATAAAAAAACAAAATATAAACATTACTTGCTTAATATCATGACGAACAATTTCATGGCGTTCCTTAGGGTTTGCAAAAGCGCTCTATACACAACACAAATAGCAAAAACATCAATTAGCAATCGATTTGCAATTAAATAGCAATCGAATGAAAAATCATTCAAAATTTCAAAATTCAATCTGTAACAACAAACCGTAGCTTCGTTATGACAGTGACGACAGAAATATATTTGATTGCAACACGGAGCCCTAATTTTACATCGTCTCCGGTAATGAATACACCTAAGATTATCAATTTGATAGAAAATATTAAAATTAATTTGGAGATTATTGAATAGATGTGAATTCAGGGAGTCATGAGATGAGGAATTACCCGTGAAGCAATTTTCCGATGTCTGACGGATTGTTTTCGAGTGATGAAGTACCGCCGGCCGCTGGTGGTGAGGTTTCCGGCGATTGCATTTTGATTGATGGGGTTTGTTGCGAACAGGGTTCGTATTAATGGGTATGTTTGGAGTTTTAAAGCAATTCATACAATTTTGTGTCAGGGAATTAGGGATCAAAATATTTAGCTTACAATAAAAATTAAAAAATACTGATAAAAAACTTCACATTTCACTTTAGCATAAGTTTTAAGGTGATAATTAGTGATACGATCATTGGTAATAATTTTGATTAAAATATAAGATTGATTTGGAGAGAAAAGATAGTTAGTGGATAGTTAGTGGTGAGTTCTTAGTAATAATGATATTTTATTATGTGGAGCCCATCAAATGTAAGAAATGAAAAGTTTTTATGGGACAAAAATTTAGGGTGAAATGAGAATTTTTTTTTTTGTGGGGCGGATGAAGTAACACATACATCATTAAAAATGGTGTTTTTTATTTAAACATAAAAAGTTTGTACAATTATCGAAAATGTTGTAAAACTTGTGTATCCCAACTTATTTTGATTGACTTGGATAATTAACGTTTCATTATAATATGTATTTTTTGGTGCATTTTTGACATGTTTTTAAATAAAGCTAAATCTTAATAATTAATCAAAAATCGTATATATGTATACATATTCATATTTTCAAGAATAATATACATATATATATCTGGATATGTATAAATATAACCAGTAATAACACATAAAACATGCTTATATGTGTATAAGGATTTAATTATCTAGGTTTTGTCATTTATACCTTTGTATAAAAATGTGTATTAGAATAAAACTTTAAAAGTTTTAAAAAGTGTAGAAAATACGTCGTAAAAATTATATATTTCTATCCAATCCTACATATTGACTCGAAAAAACAAGTTCATAATAAAATATATTTTAGAGGCGTAATTGATCCGAGTTGTTCGCAATCAAAAAGCGCTTGTATATATACATGCATATTCGCTCCTTTTCAAGAACTATAGGTATATCTCGACATGCATAAATATAACCAGTCATAACGCATAAAACATGTATGCAGATATAACCTTATAAGTTGTAAAGATATAACTATTTAGGTACTGTCATTTATACTAATGCATCTTTCTACAAAAGTGTGTATTATAATAAAACCTTATAAGTTGTAAAGATCATCGAAAATGCATTGTAAGAATTGTGTATTTTGACTCATTTTGCCAAATTGACTTGAATAACTATTATTTCAGGCATTTTCGAAGTATTCTAGTAAAATTGTTTTAATATTTCAAAACCACTCACAACGTATAAAAATGCTTATATATGTATTCGAATATAATTAATTAGATTTTATCATTTATACGTATTAATTTATCTTTATACAAAAATTGTGTATTATATTCACTTAAAATTTGAGATATTAGACTGTATTTTAAAAATTGAAGGACATTCAACTATGAAAAACTTTCTAAAACTTGATCGCAATTAAGGTAAAGATAACCTAGTAACTTAACTAAAAAAGGAAACGTGTGAAATGCAACATTTTTATTTCTAGAATAAACTACAAACCCAAATCAACTTATTGTCACCTCTACTTAAAGACAATAACATTTCGTTTCTCCAAATCGAATTCAATTTTATCTAAAACACAATGAAAATGTGAACTCCTCAGACAAATATTTGCATTACAGAAGGCATAAATGACCCGGCCCGAAAGGATTTTGATATACAAGAAAAAAAAAGAAAAACCCAATACAACAAAGAGCAAACTTTACGTGGTACAAACAACCACTCAATTCCCGACACTTTTTTTTAATCCCGACACTTCACAAGTGTCGATTATCACCTCAAATCTATAAGATTGTGCATCCGCATGAATTTATTTTTCCCGTATCATCTTGTTTTTTGGCTGCATTGCATAAAATTGGATTATAGGGAGTATTAGATTAACTATAATTAAGATATTTTTTTTTTGCCTAAAAACAATGTATTTTTAGATTTTTCTATGTTTAGTCATTGTATAAATTTTTGTCAAATTGGGTTATTGAAATATGGTTTTCTGGCCAGTTTGGCAACCTGAATAGGAGACACAGTCATCTTTTAATTACCTAAATGGGACATAAAATGACATGTCACTTGCCACCTCAGCAGGTTACCGTCATGTCATCGACATATCAAATCGTCGAAGGAAACAAAGGCGACATAAAGAGAGGCCATCTTTTATTGACATAATTTTGAACATGATATTCGTACAATGTAAGGATGAGTGAGGTCCAGAACCGAACCGAACCAAACCGAAATCGATAAAACCGAAACCGATAATGATGAATTTTCAAAACCGAAAACCAAACCGATTACATGTTTTTGGTTTCGCTTTGGTTTCGATCGGTTTTCTATTTGGTTCGGTTTTTTCAGCCCAAATGCTCACACCCTTATCCGAGGGGCGAGGACCGAAACCGAAACTCATGAAATTACAAAACCGAAAGCCGAACCTATTACATGTTTTCGGTTTCAGTTAGGTTCGGTTTTGGTTGTATTGAGGTATTTGGTGAATGCTTGTATCCTTTGTATGCATATACAACCCATTTGACCAATTTGGCCCGTTAGAAAGAGTTGTGAAAAACTGACCCGATTTCTTTTTGGTGAGAACGGGCTGAACAACAACATGCATTGTGATTACTCCTCCTGCAAAGGCACCATCTCGCACCCCAGATTCTGATAGTGTTTTATTATTCTCCAAAACTTTTCCCAAATGTATAAGTTTCAGATCCAACAGTGATTTCGGTATTACCGATTTACCTATTAAAAAAACACATAATATAGTTTAATATAATTGATTAGTAGTTTTAGTCTTTTAGACAATTAGAAAACATTAAAGTACATATTTCAACCAAAAATGTGTCAATTGACTAAAATGCCCTTAAGGTTAAAAAAAAAAACTTTTAACATATAATATGCTGACACCTCATTAAAGAAAATTTGGCCTTTTTCAAAGAACCCAAGGCCATTTTCTGTCATTTGACACATTTTTGGTTGAAAGAATAAAGTTATCCCAAAAAATAAAAATAAATAAAGAAATAAAAATAGAAAATTATTGCAAACCTTGAGGCCACTCAGAAACAAGCTTTTGCTTAAGAGCAGCTATAGTAGTTGATGAAACATAACTGTTATGACATATATCTGTTCCATCATATACTCTGAATTTAAGTTCAACGTATTCATTTCCATCAGCCATTATATTTATATAATATTTCTCTCCCAATTTACCTGCATAAAAACCACAATTTCAATAATAGTTGTATGACTATAGGACTACATAAATAAAATAATAAAATATTAATAATAAAGGTGATTATAGTAAGAGCACATGTTGTAGTCTGTGTTTAAAGAAGATGAACAAACTATTTTTCTGACATAGAGCATATGCATAGCATGTTATCAAGTCGGATGTCGTTTTCGGTTTTTTCTCTCTCCTAATCCTATGATTGTTAAGATGAGGTGGATTGATAGATTGTATGTATGTATGTATGTATAATTGTATATATATATATATATATATATATATATATATATATATATATATATATATATATATATATATATATATATATATATACATTATTTTTCGAAGCACAATTTGATTATTTTATTACGATTATGGTGTGTTTGGATGTGTGTTCTGTAGGTGATTATGTGAGATACTAAATGATCATAAATCACGGTGCAAGAGTTACCTATTTTAATTTGTTTCTCCTACTTGAAGTTATAAGAACCAATTAATCATTTCTGATACATTATCCCTAAAAAAACAAAAAAAACAAGGGTATATAAGTAATATACTCCCATTTCATAATCAGTTTTATAAACTGATTTTAAGCTTACAAACATAAAATCACTTACAAAATGCTCATCTGCACACCCTTTGACATAGCTTCTCTTCTTGGAAAGACAATTGTTTGTACCATTAATCTAACAAACACTCTGATCCTAATTCATAAATCAATTCAAAATAATCACATAATTTTTATTTCCTTCTTGTGTTTTTTATCAAATAACTGACTTAATATTATTATTGCAATCAATCATATCACGAGCTACAAACAAATTCAACATAAATCATCTCAGAGGAATCCAAACCTGGAAATGACCGTAAATACTAAGAGCATGCGCGCATAATACATCTGAATCACGGATTCCAGAAGAAACTAAGCAATTCATATGATCCAATAGCCAACGAAAACACTAGTTCGTTCCTGCAACACATAATAACAAACAATCAAAATCAACAACACAAATTATAATTCCAAATTACTACAAATATCTCGAAACAGATCGCCATAAACGAAATGTAATTGAATCAGTTGAATCGGATCATAATCGTGTACATGATGATGACACGCACGAAGGAAAAAAGGAGTGAAGTTATCGTTCTCGTAAGCACAATTAATATGGTGATTACTGAAATTAGAAAACGAATTGATGGATTTACCTGATACAGATGCCATTGATGAACGAGAAGTATGATCAGAAGCTTTGATTGATTGACGATTGATTAAAAATTTGAAGCAATTGTGAAGAGTATGCCCTTTTCCGTTTCGATTTGGGATATTTTTCGTTAAAGCACTTTTTTTGGTATCACTTTTTAACCGAAATTTTCTCTAATGTGTATATATTTAAATTGAATTAAATACCAGACAAAAAAATACGGTATTATTTTTTAGAGTAATGATATTCTTCCTATAATTTATTTATATTATCTTCTTACTCATTAGATCATGACATATATAAAAAATAAGAGATAATATTAGAAAAAAGAATTAATACATTACACATGTTATTTTATCAAGTGGGTAAAAAGATGAGTATGAACAAATGGTAAAAATAAATATCATTTCTCTATTTTTAAATATCGTCTCATGATTCCATTAGTTCCAGTTCATTCAAATAACGAGTCAATCTTATTGATCTTCGATTAAGGTAACAACTTACAGCCACATTAGAAATGTATTTAACCACTAATCCGGGCCAAATGTCCGTAGTATAATTTACATTTACACTCTTCGCTTTTAATAAATGGCAAGATGTGGCAAGCGACAACTTGAGAAATTTTATTGGCGACTAACTGGCCAACAAACCGTTTTTAATGATTCGGTAAGGAAGTTTGAAAATGTGATTGATGCGAATTGATTCGTGAAAAGATCTATATTCGTTATTCTAGGATTCCTTATACTACCCTTTTTTGATACTACACTGGAAAGAATCAAACTACACAATCTTTGAGTATCGTCTTTCCATCAACTTGGGTAGCTTCTTTTCGAATAGAGCATAAAAACCGTTCAACACGAAAATGTAACTTCTTGGGTCATGGGACAAACCGACAAAGTGTTTTTATTACCTTGTTTTATACTAACCGGTTATTGGCCTAATTATGCATGTGCAAATTGTACCAAGAACCGGCAAACTGCACCAGACCGAGTCGAGCAGTGTGGTCCGGTTCCCGATTTATATTTTCATGCAAAACCGGTTCTCGGTCCGGTCCAAAACCGGAAAAAGTCAGATAAAACCGGGTTCTCAATCCTGTTATTATTTTTTTTTTTTTGGTTCTCAATCTAATCCAATCCTAACAGATTCGGCCCGGTTTTTGGAGGCCCTACCCCTAATATGACCCTAACATGTGGGATCGCCCATCCTTTAATCTTTCTACAAATCTTTGACTCACATTGGTCCTTTGTATTCTCAAACAACACTGGCTCTTTGATGATTGGCCTAATTTATGATTACAATTTGAATCTATTACTTATTATCGAGTCTATTAATATTATTATGCTTTATATATAAAGGACCAATAAATTAAAATAATAAAATTAACTTAAAAAAGAAATGTGTCCAATGGATAAAACGATTGAAAGTCGTACATAGTGTATTTTTAACGTATAGAAACCTCCTCAATTACAAAAACCAAAAACTTAAATTATTACTGAAAACCCGTCCCTTTTGACTTATTACTCAACCTCTCTACATGCTCTACTTTAGTTACTAAAGACCAATCAAATCATGCTTACACACGTTTAACAAACACATAATTATGATAGACAATTGATGTCTTTGGAAAATCGTTGTTAGGCCGACAACAAGCACAACGATTCCTTTTGCATAACAAAAACGAAAGGGTATATTCTATATGCATAATGGAAAACAAGCAAGCTTGATGAACACGCTACCTAACAATCGAGCACGTCGATATTCCCTAGCAATCTTCTTTAGATGAACTTTTCTAAAAGGAAATCGAAAAGAAACACGCCGATATTTATTGGAAAAAGAGTAAAATGATAACGAAAGCTTGAGGCATTGAATTCGTTTCTTTATGTAAAAGTGGAGAATATATCTTCTATTATCGCAACTTTTTGTAAACCGCAAGTAGGAATGTCAGAGGTTCGATATATTCTACGCAATCAAATTTCTTACCTAATAACTATAATAACCATAAACGGTACTAGCTCTTAGGTTTAAAAACGGTACTAGCTCTTGCATTCTCTCTTGCACTTTTGCCTGATGCCTCATTGAAAAGCAGTCTCTTTAATTTCGGATAGAAATATGATTGTATATATTTTAACTCCATCATACATCTCATTTGAAGGAATTGAGTATCGTTGTTGTATAATATTTAAAACAGATTTTGTAGTTGCATAATAACCAAAAACGGTCACAGATTATTATAAATTTATAGTAAAAATTTTTATTTAGGGAAATGCTATACACATTGCGAAGCACGCACACATGCTTCTCGTATATGCACAAACATCCATCCGAATTTCACTTGTATTTCTGAAATGCGTGATTGGGAATAGTTACTATTATTCTTACCAAATGTTTAGTTCTTATTTGATCCTCAATACACACAAAGAGTCTTGTGGTATTCTATAAGCATGTAAATGAATGAATGTTCAATGAATCATTCGTGAAATGTTTAGCAGGCAGCTTATTAATTTGTTAAATAAATAAACATGAACAAGATTTTATATTTGTTTAATTAAGTGAAAAAACACGAAAATAGGTTTCATTTGTTCATTTACGTCATAAACGTTCGTTAAGCCATATCCATTTGTAATTGTTTATTCGTTTATCTTTGATAACTATGTATATTAAGTATTTCAAATAAAATAGTTATATTTATTCAATAGGACAAACAATAATATAAAAAATGATTATATCTAAAAATTATTTTGTATTGTTTCATGTATGATCGTTTACCTTTTCATTGAATTGTTCATGAACATTTTTTTTAATAAACAAACATGTAGTTATGTATACAAAAATTCGTTCGTTTAAGTGTTTATGAACAATTTATTTTTTATTAATAAATGAACATGAATAAAGCATATTTGTAAACACTTAAACAATTTATTTTTTATTAATAAATGAACATGAATAAAGCATATTTGTGTTCATTTACAGGTCATATTTACTCATGCAAAAAGTAATTAACACATAACATTTATTTTTTATTAATAAATGAACACGAATAAAGCCTATTTGTGTTCATTTAGTGGTCATATTTACTCATGCAAAAAGTCATTAACACATGCACACTTTGGTTACTGCAAATATTATAAGGGTTGATTGCACTCGACAATACGTAAACAATTACATTCATTAGAAGGATACCCATGCCTTTTTATCAAACACATATGAACATATGAAATTAAAACAGATAAATTTATAACCTAAAAGCTACTAATAATATTATCCTACATTCAAACTGATTAACTTAACATCGATACAACCTAACGAAACACTAAAACAAACGGTTACATAACCTAATCATGATCGTCTACTCGATCTGAACTTATTTCTTCACTTTGTGTGTAAACACATTTCAAGACAATGATTGGTACGGCCTAACCATCGGGATGAGGTTACCACTGAGGTGGAGTGACATCACCTCATTGGTGGACCCCACATAATTACCACTTATGAATACAGCTGGAGTAGGGGGCGAGCTGCATCCTTGGTTCACGAGAGCCTTCTCGATCTCCCAACCATTTGGATCATGGTCTAGCTCGTGAACCACGGGCTCAACCCCAAGTTCTTGGAACAGAATGGTGACGGCGTAGCATAAGCAACAAGTACTTTTGCTAAAAACGACAACTCCGTTCTCGGATGTCAATGTTTGTATTTTTTCCATAATGTCACTCGGGATTGGGGAAGAAGATGTGAGATTTGGTTGAGGTTTGAGGTTGTCGTTCTACTTCTATTTATATATAAAATAGGCAACATTGGACTCGTTTTCTTGAAACACGAACATTCGAAGGGTTGATCGAGATGCTTTACTTAGATGCTTGATAACTACTAAAGGTACTTTGAAAGATGGATACTTTCTTCCTTTCCACACATTTTGGAACACGTTGAAAACATATTCTCTTAGTATTTTTGCTTAACTGCCATCTAAAACACTCTATAACCATATGAATACACAAATGAAATGCTTCATTTTTAGATATGTGATTTGAACCCAAATAAGAAGGGTAGAAATGTCTTTCCGATTTTGTACTTGGCATCTTTTAAGTTATAGTTAATGGCTGACTGATAGTTGCTGATCAGGTCAGTTCTGATTGAGTGAGAGGTCTGACTGAGTTAGCAACTTTATTTCTAACTGGGTAAGAGGATAAGTAAGAGACTAAGGTGTTGTTTGTTTGCAGCTTAATGGAACCATTCAGCGCTCAATGATTCAGCATTCAGCATTCAGTGCGTTTGTTTAACGCCTCTGAATAAAGACTATGCTGAATGGAACATCAAAAAAGTGCTGAATCATTCTACCTTAGAGAATATGCTGAATCATTAAGCAGTCAGAATACTTATAGAAAAGTTTCTCACATTCAAAACAAGTTTTATATATAACCTCTTAATTATTCAGACCGTTGAATCATTCAGCGCTTAATCATTTTGTTCCTATCAAACAGCCCCTAAGACTAGATAAGAGGTAAAAATTGAATCTATCAAACTCGTTAACTCTGACCGGGTCAGATGTTACCTCATACTGGACTCAGTAAAAAGCAAATCAAACAACCCCTTAGTGGCTTCTAGTGTTAGAACAAATAGAAGTTAAAGGTGAGACTATTAGGATTAGAGTAGAGTGCAAAATATGTAAAATATTTATTTTCTTTTGCAACTCAAACAAGTGGGACCTCATGCATTAAGCTAACTCTTGGCATGCCTAGTTAAATGTTTGCTCGATGTGTGCAAGCAAAGACCATGGGTTTGATTCTTGCAAATTCTATTGGACCTCACTAGAGAAAGATTCTTTCTATCATCTTAACTATATATTCTTGGGTCAGAAAGATTTGGAATGAGATTGTTTTCGATGAGCTGTGATTCTTGATAACACCTTTGAATCTTGTACGTTTCCAGAGTTTGTTAATATACTATACTTTGCTTTTGTTAACGACTCACAGTTAGACGAATTCTTAAAAATTCATTATGAAATATAAAAATTTACCATGAATCTTAGGAAATAATTTACTAGTTATGGGCCAAGATAAATGAGATTAGAAGCATTAAATGAGCTCAGAATTTCCTTTTATAATGAATAAATACATTTATTGCATATTAATGATGTCTATTTTTTTATGTGTATTAAATGATTTTTTAACTAAAAACGGTAAGTTTGAGTTCATTATACCCCCTTAGGGCATGAGTTAGCCAAACCCTTACAAAAATTATATCATTATAACTTACAATTAAATCTTTGAACAAATTGTATGCATTAAAATCGTGTTAAGAGCAGTATGCGATGGATTTCTAGTTAGGAACAGGTGTCCCGAAGTTTCAGAATTACCGTTTTGCCCCTCACATGAAAGCTTTATATTTGTGTCTATTGCATGATATCTAACAGAACATCTCTCACTTGAAGGGTTGAGTTGTAAAAGGTAGTACTTACAAATGGGTTGATTTGGAATCTCAAACGGGTCATATAAAAAAAGATAAGGGACCGAGTCTGATACGATTCAAATAATTATGTAGGATAATCAGTATTATTATTATTAGATAATAATTAGTTTAAATCTATTTATTTAGTAGATAGGTTTTATTATAGATAAGGATTAGGGATTAGAGTTTTATTAGGATATTATATTTGATCTAGATATCTATAAATAGGGTTTTAGGCTTTGTATTTTTACTATGCTTCATATCATGAAGTGGTTTTTTAATGAATGCCTTCTGAATCAGTTTATTCAACGATTTAGATGATAATTGCAAATAATATTGTTTTGGTGATCATTTTTACTGCATATATTATCTATTAAAAAAATTAAACTTTTGGACAGAATTGTGGTTTCTGCCTTTCCAGAACAGATTTTGACCCATTACTTAACCCACCCATCTTGAAACTAATGGAAAATAATTAAATTAACCACACAAAGCATGACCCACGTTGACCCAACTCTGCTTTGACCCGTTACACCCATTTTGCCACCTCTAAATACAGGTGTTAAAATGGAATATAACCCAAGTCAATGGTCAAAGGGGTGTAACTATGTGAGAAATGATCAACATAATGCTGGGATCTATCTCAGTGGAATAAGGAAAAAAATTAGGGTAGACTTATGGGTAAAAAGTCAACTATCAAGATGTTCATAACACTAAAGTGGTCAACTAGCAACACATTATTTAATAAGTTAATATTTTTTAGTCATAAGTATAGAAACATCACCTCATTTTCAGTTTCTCTGGCGGTTAAGACAGTTGTCACCACGAACAAGAAGGATAATTTCTCTGTCAAAACATGTTTATGGTTAATTAATTAATACTTGCTCTTAATCATCATTATCAGCCTGAATAAAAATAATGAAAAAAAACAATAATAAAAAAAAAATAGTCTTTATATACAATCAAGAGAGCAAGCAAAAACAGCAGCTCATATTACACTTACAATCATGGTATTCTAACCGAATTAGTTTTTATTATTTTTATTTTTTATAATATTAACTAAAGCCAAATAGCTCTTGCATCAATAAGCTTTTGTTTCAAGGATCCATCAACATGAAGAGAAATAACATCACGGGCCGACCCAACATATTTACCACCTATAAATACAGCTGGAATAGAGCCCAAACATTGTAGGGCCCATGCCATGTCAGCATCATGATCAACTTCATGAATTGCAGGACTTGCACCAAGTTCATAAAATAATGATTTTATACTATGACACATGCAACAAGAGCTTTTAGTGAAGATAACCGCCAACTTTTTTGATGCTAAATCGGTTACTCTATCCATTTCTTTTTTCAAAATATGAATTTTAAGGTGAGATTTGGTTTGGTAGAGTTTGAGGTTTTATGGTATCTTATATAGGGGATGGTACGGGTCATTGATTGCATTATTTAATTGTTAAATGAAGGAAAAAACGGATATAAAATATAATAAATTAAATTCTTTTTGGATATTTATTTGGATAAAAATAATTCTCCTCATGATTTGCATGAAAACCAACTTTTGTGCTATAAACAAGTTGATGCATGCTTTTAAACGGGTCAAAAGTTGGTCAAAATGTAATATTAGTGTATAAATCGATTTATATAAATATATTGGATGGATTATTATTGTGATATTATAGTTTCCGTAGTCAAACTTAATGTAGTAATTAATTATTAATTTATTTAGAAAAAAATTGGACAAAAAGTGGTTCGGGTCAATCTAACCTGATCCAACATTCCAACCCATTTCCACCTATACTAAAAACTACTTGTTGTGACCCGTTTATCTAATTATCCAAATATTTAATTTCTTGATCGTTGCATCAAATAATAATAATTATTTTATGTTGTGTATGATGAAAGGTGGGAAAGTGGGGGATATATTTTTTAACTAGTTATACAAATATTTAATTTCTTGAGGCAAACTTTATGAAATAATCTATTATATACTACTGGAGGTATGACAGTTGACAAGTCAATCTAAATAATTTTTTACTCCAATAATATAGGTTATAAAAAAAGTAAAAAATATTATAAAAATAAATATTATTTTTCTCAGTAGGTAGTTTACTACCTTTTCAGCCAATAATGGTTCCATTCGATCTTCGTGTTTTGAGTTCTGATTGGATGAAATCTTGTTGCTGATGTGTAAAAGAAAAGAATTTATTATATTCCATTTCACTTTCTGCATTTTCCTGTAAAATACTAACTAATAAAAAAAATTAAGCTGGGGTCCAAGGCCCCCAATTAATTTGGTTGTATATATGTTAAGTTCTAAAAGACCAAATGTGATCCTAAGCCCAATGATAACAAGGCCCCACCCCACCCAAGCCTACTTGTTTTAACCTAAATGGTTTATGACCCGTTACCTGAACCGTCCATATTTCCATTTGGGGTCATTCAGTTACTGCCACATCATCACTTTATTAGGTCATTATATTGCTGAATTACCCAAACGGGACACGAAGTCATTTTTTAATGACCCAATTAGACAATCACATAAATATGTACAGTGACTAAAAATAGACAAATGTAAAAATACATTCTTATTCTAGGTAAAAAAACCAAACTTAATAATAATAATAATAATAATAATAATAATAATAATAATAATAATAATAATAATAGCAATAGCAATATATTATTATTATTATTATTATTATTATTATTATTATTATTATTATTATTATTATTATTATTATTATTATTGTTATAGCAATATATATGTTGGAAAAATATTTGATAAAAGGTAAGTTACATGTTGGCATGTATTATTGGTGTAAGCATAATATGATGTACATTTTTATTCCTGAAAACGTCTTTTCCTCAAGCATAAATGCAGCATCACACCAAGTGTGTGTATAAATGATCCTGGGCCATTTTCCTGTTCGTCTAAAAAAAGAACCAATCAATTTGTAGTAACTGTATTTTAATATTTTATAAAGCCATATAGACACAAAGACATGCAGATATATACAGAGATGTGGCCTTACACATACCAGTGATGATATAATATATATATATAACATATTCCTCGTTACATATTTTTCAAAAATAAAAATAAAAAATAAATAAAATTTTAATTTCAACCCATTAACTTATGAATAAGTTGATTTGGGTTGGGGGTTAATTTTATCTCAAACGGGTTTTAAGTTGCAAAAAGTCTGTTTTTAACGCATACAACCTCCGAAATCCGTTTCATTTCAAACTTCACTTTATTATAGTAATAATATTGTTTTTGTAAGCATCATTAATGCATTAACTTTCTATAAAAAAAATAAAAATGAAGAAAGGAAGTATCAACCTTATATGGCTTGTTTTGACCCGTGCTAAAACTGACATGTTCCAACCCAAGCCCATTTTGACCCGTTAGCCAACCTGCATAAGAAGATATCAGTATGCTTCATATAGCATTATAGCATGTAGTAACTAAATGACATTAACAGTTAACTTCTAAAGTACTATGTGCCTTTAAAAATATATATTTATAAAAATGCACCCAAATAAATTCAAGAATTTAAATAATTATAGAGCCAATTTAATAAATGGTCTAAAGGACCATTTTATTGCACGGAAGGCGTTTAAAAGGATTGTCGATGAATTAAAATGGTACATAAAGTACTGAGTGTGAAACTTAAAGAAATGACCAAAGTTGCAATATATAGTTAGTAAAAGGACCATTTATGAAATTAACTCATAATTATATGATAAGTTTTCCAATAGGACACAATTAGCAAAAAAAGATTTTAAATGACTCTTCGTTTTGTTTTGAGCCAATTATGCAAAATTCTTCCTCCAGATCATTCATTATTCTTTCCTTATTAAGGCTGCAATAAGATATGTCAGTATCTAATACTCTATTCCACACAAGATTCTTTTTTATTAATGTACAATAAATATTATTATATTAATAGTAAAATTTTCAATTATAAATAAATATTATTGATATGATTCGGTTAACTTATGTCATCGGTTATATTCAAAGTTATAACAAAACATTTGATATGCTAAAAACAGGCATAATTCACTACCCGAACCATTTGATGTGAAATAAAATTGTGCATATCGTGTGTTAGCCAAATGAATAAAGTACATAATGACATAATATTTCATTATTTTTAATATTTCTCAAGCACAAATACTTGGTGGTTGGGCGCTTTTCATCTTGTTCCTATTACGTAGAATCTTGCATATAGAAAAGTAGAGTGTATACCAAATTTGGAAAACATCTTTTGACACCTCAGCAGATGCTTATTCATGGTTCATAAACATAATTACCAAATTACCCCTCACTGAATAAGTGTAGCAAAAGGCTATATCAAGGGTAAAAATGTCATTCTGCATGTAAGATGCTACCGTGCATATCAATATACGGAGAGAAACCACTTGTTAATCAGTTTGTGAAGCTTGATAAATGATCTTTTTAGTGAATAAGAATATTTCTTTATCAGTGTCAATACGTATTATCTATATCTATATCTATATATATAGCATTGCCAGGAGCTCAGTTTACTCACAACAAAATTCAAACTTTCTACCAATTTCATAATCTTTTTTACATAATTTCAAAAGATGGCAACTGTTAGAGCTTTGGTGAATGAAAGATCAGTGGTTATATTTAGCAAAAATGCTTGTTGCATGAGTCACACGATTAAGACACTAATAAGCAGTTTTGGAGCAAATCCAACTGTTTATGAGCTGGATGAACACCCAAAAGGACAACAAATAGAGAAAGAATTAAAGGGATTAGGGTGCAAACCAAGTGTGCCAGCTGTCTTCATAGGACAAGATCTGATCGGGGGCGCAAACGAGATCATGACCCTTCATTTGCAGGGCCAGTTGGTGCCATTGCTACTCAGGGCTAATGCTATATGGCTTTAGTGAAACCTGTTCAAGAATATTAAAGTTTTTACTTTATTAAATATAGAATATGAGTTGTATCTATACAACTATACGAGCAGTTTGATGCTTTTGTAGTTGTTAGAGTGGGAAAGACGAGTTTTTTGGCCATCTTTTCTTTTCTTTTCTTTTTTTTTTTTTTTTTTTTGAGTTTATGATAATGTATGCATGTGCTAATTAACTTACACATGTATTTTCCTTTTTTTGAGAATGAAAAAAGAGATATGATGTTTTAAAAGTTGTTACTGTTAGAGATGGTCAAATGGGCGGGTCGAGTATAATGTTGTGTTCAATACAAATTATTTTTATCTTGTTTTGATTTCGTATTTAAAGTTTCATTGGTGGAAACTTTATTTACTTTGATATGCATTTATTAGGATATTGTATGCATTAAGAAGAACTTTGGGCAACTTCCATCCCATTTGACCCGTTCCACTTTTAACTAACTTTTTGATTTGACCCTTGTACGTTTTTTTTATTTAAAAAAAGCCCAAAACGACTCATTCATAAGTAAAAAAAACACCCCAAATAAACACATTCCATTAATTTTTTGTTCAATCACTACTGGTTCAAAGCAACAAGAACTCTGTTATGGTTGCAGTAATAACATGTCAAGAATGCCACATCAGCAGACCACAGAGCAAGTAGGACTGTTAATGTGTTTCATGATTACTTAAACCAAAATTCTAATTATATGCAATTCACTTATCTACGGTTTCTAAACTGTGCAAACTTAGACATATTTTTAGAGATTACCTTAAAATCTTGCGTTTAGCTCAGTCTGAGTTCCAATCGGCTTGAGTCTTCTGTCTTATTTTCACTAAGTATAAAAACAAGAAAAACTAATAATTATTTTGTTCATCAGATTCACAAACTCAAATAGGTTTAACCGGGTTTTCCCTATCAGTAACTACACCTAATTTCCATATACAATAATATATGAAATGATATCTTTTCGAGTCAGTTTAACTATCAGAAGTAATTAACCTAACTGATTAATATTTCTAATTATGTTATCTCATATTAATTACTCAGTCCACTTCATGTCTTTCATTTCACAAGTTGAAACAATATCTTACTAAAACTAAATCCATTCAGAAAAAAGTACCACTTGATGATAATTTCCAAAAAAGTAACAGAAATAACAGACGTATATAGAATCACATACTTTGCATCTCAATATGATTAATGCATAAAGCAAATATACGACTACTTTGGGGATCAAAGTGATTTGATTAACGCATGATCAAAAAATCTATTAATATTATGATAAGAAATGCTAATATATCCACGAGTTACACTGGTTTATAGCTGATCTTGATCCTAGATTTTGAGAATAAATAAGATCTTCAAGTGAAAAGGAGAATAAATTCTCAAATAGTTTTTGAAGCATTAAAAACTAACAGTAATCTCATGAAGGAATTTTTCTTATCTAACCGACATCTAGAAAAATCATTAAAATGAAAATAAAATATATAGTTTTGTCCTTTTGTGGAATCAAAAAGGATATGTGATGCCAGGACTCGACTATGTATTCCTATATTATCCACACATGTATACACTTCACTTTGTTAATTATTAGACAAAAATATTAAGGTGGAAATTTCGACCGTTTCAGGTTTTTTAAAACAAGTAAAATGAAATAAAACCTTCTAAATCCTTTTTAATCACAAAAGTCAGATGATTATTGAGGTAATCTAGCTTTTGTAAGCTATTTATAAAAAAATTGAACTTTTTGGACAGAAAGTGTTTCGGGTAAACCCAACCCGCCCAAATCACAAACTTCATAACAGGAAAGTTTCATAGGTATTTTGGAGTATATGAAAGAATACATAAAAGATAAGAAAACTGAAGAATATATGCTTACAAATGGTATCTAACTTGGCGACCCGGCCCTTAGTTTTGTCTGCAGCCAGATGTACAAATTGATTCCAAATTTCAGAATTTTGTTTTGACTTTTTGGGATGCATATATGTGGCGATATCTAAAACCAGAAAATAACAAATGTAAATACACTTATGTACGGTTTTATACATTATCTTTGGAATATAAGATGGAAAAACATGTTATTCCACCTCAACATATGCTAAGAGATAATATGAATAGACAGGTATTCATCTTTATATACATAATTACCATACTACCCTCAGCAAAGAACTTCTTAAAGGCTCTATCACGGGTAAAAATGTCATTATAAACTAAAGATGCTGCCATGCGTATCAATATACAGATAATCAAGTTGTTAAACCTGATACATGGTGATCTTTTTCAGTGTCAATACACATGACCTATATCTATATATAGCATTAACAACAGCTCAGTTTACTCACAACAAAAACCAAACTTTCAACAACATATAGTTTTCTACCAAATATATCCTTTTCTCTGCTTATTTTTTTGTATTAATTTCGTAAAAAGATGGCAATGGTTAGAGATTTGGTTCATGAAAGATCGGTGGTTATATTCAGCAGAAATTCTTGTTGCATGAGTCACACGATTAAGACATTAATAAGGAGTTTTGGAGCAAATCCAACTGTTTATGAGCTAGATGAACACCCAAAAGGGCAACAAATAGAGAAGGAATTAAAGGGATTAGGGTGTAAACCAAGTGTGCCAGCTGTCTTTATAGGACAAGATCTGATTGGGGGTGCAAACGAGATCATGACCCTTCATTTGCAGGGTCAGTTGGTGCCATTGCTACTAAGGGCTAATGCTATATGGCTTTAGTGAATATATATACATATATATATGTATATATTTGTTCACAAATTATCAATATTAACTTTTTACAGTATGTAGTTAGATTTATGTTAATACAACTATAGGAGCAGTTTTGATGCTTCTGAAGTTGTTAGAGCAGGAAAGACAAGATTTGTTTTTGGTCTTCTTTTCTGCTGTTATTTACTCCATAATAATGTATGCATTTGCCAACTTTCACATGGAATTTTCTACTGTTGTGAAGCAACAAGAGATACCATGTTCTAAAGAAGTTGTTAATCATGTTTTAAAATATAAAATTAATGTGTAAAAGTTTATTAATTGTTGTAGTGACTATGTAAATCAATCACAGATACTTAGAATTAATTGACAAGACGGGTGGGTCGAGTAGGTTGGGCAAAGAGAGAACTTACTGTTGTACATAATCGTTCTTCACGTCTGAATTATTGTAAAAGAAGTATCAACAGGTTTTAAGTACACACTTTTCATTTTCAGTTCCAGCTGCATGTGAAAGTAAGAGGAATCAGAGATTAAAAAAATAATAACAGCAGAAATAATCATAAAAAAATAGCTTAATAATAAAAACGTTTTAGGTACACACTAAAATCAAACAATTCATAAAGAATCACAAACACGTGGTGATGCAAAGGTTTGAAAATACAAATTGGAATTGGAGTTCTATGTCCAGTTTTCACATGGTGTTACAAAATAGCTAAAGAACAGCAGAAATTATCATCAATAAACCAAAATCACAATAATTCGTGACCAAAATGCTAATCAATTGAACATATAGAAACCTACATTGAGTTCCATACTTCCATTTGATCCTTTATCTATAGAATAATATCCACCGCTTAAATTCAATTAAGTAGAAATGAAAATGCAAACACTGTACAGATAGCAATTAAGTAGGAACACAGATAGAATACCTGAAGAAATCAGAATAACGATGGAGTTATGAAACTTTGCTACCGAAATTGGTACGTCGATTATGAAGATCAATTAGATTTAAACGCTATATAAACAGCAATTCAGCAAACACACACACACAAGCGATTAACACATCGTAATACACACACATTGCGAGCTACGAAGCTTCGTTTTACAGAAATTAGGGCGTCGATTATGAAGATGAATTCGATTTAAACACATAAAACAATAATTCAACAAGAACACACGCGCACAGCACAAGCGATTAACGCACACTGTTACTCACACATTGAAACGAGAGAATAACTATAGGGATCAGAACAGCGAGCGAGTTACGAAGCTTTGTAACAGAAATTGACATGTCGGATGTGAAGATGAATTCGATTTAAACACTATCCAAACAGTAAGTAATTCGACAAAATACACAAACAAATAATACACACACACAGGGATGAGAGAATACCTACATAACATATAGCGAGATACGAAGATTTGATTATGAAGATAAATTCGATTTAAAACGCTATCAAACAGTAATTCGACAAACAATCATACACAGACAACAAGCGATTACACACACTAATTTTTAAACACACACATTGAGATGAGAGAATACCTACATAACAAATACCGAGCTACGAAGCTTCGTTGCAGAAATTGGCGCGCCGGTTATGAAGATGTATCCGATTAAAAACGCTATAAAACAGTAATTCGACAAACAATCATACACAAAACAAGCGATTACACACACTAGTTTTAAATTGGGATGAGAGAATACCTACATAACAAATAGCCAAAAAAATATGAAAAGATTATTGTTGGGATTAGAAGGGGTCACAACAATCCCTTTTACAAAGGGTCACCTGGTGTGCACAACTCTTGTGTCAACACCTTCACGTATCATCAACTACAATACCCAACGAGAACTAAAGAAGGCCCCTAGCTCTGCACCCTTCAATAACTTTAATGCGCCACTTGGGTCACAAGTTCACGTTACTGAGCTCGGCAGTTTGGTTTGGAAAAATGGGGTTTAAATACATCTCATCGGTTTTGTACTTGACCGATGTGGGACGGTTGAAGTTCTTGATTACTCAACATTATTGCACGTTTTCCAAGACCAAACGTGTGATCTTTTTATTAATCCGATTGGGTGATTATATTGTTATATACATTGAATATATGTATGTTAATGGTTAACAGATTTGTATTATTACGATAGTGATATACTCCCTCCGTCCCTAAATAAAGTTCTCATTTCACCTTAAATTTTTGTCCCTAAATAAAGTTCTCATTTCACAAGTTGATGGGGTCCACTTAATAAAATAATATAATTACCATGGACCCCACTACTAACTATCCACTAACATTCTTTCTCTCTCCAAATCAACTTTATATTTTAATCAAATTTATTACCAATAACCCCACCACTAACTTTCTCCTTAAATATTGTGCCCAACAGAAATGAGAACTTTATTTAGGGACGGAGGGAGTATAATTTTTGTTAAATAAGATGATGTAGGAAGTTTATGCCTATAATGTTACCTATTTAACTCTTTTTTTTTGTTGCTATTGAAGTTGTTATAATCGTTTTGAAACAAAGGGAGTATGTTGATCTAAGTTAATAATGGGTTATCCCGACCAAGACCGAGTGCTAGAATATGAAATCAGTCTAATTCGGGATTTCGGGTTTCTAACCTAATCCGGAAGGGTAAAAACTGTGCCCTGTTATGTGATGTTGTTATATTGCGTTATGTTATTCGGTTTAAGAAAAAAGTTATTTGTAAATTAAATTGGTGTTTATATTCCATTAGAACTATAGCATGCAGTTATTGGATTTGAATGTGTATTATTGTTTCATAGCATGAATATGAATTTTTGGTTTACTTCTAATAGAATCCAATTGACATGATATACTACTACATCTTCATTTCTAGCAAGTTCGTGTTCGAAAGTTAGACGAATAAAAAGTTAATTATCAAGTTAAGAAGCGTTCAAGTTCAGCCAAGATTATGAGCGAGCATCATCTTTAACTTTGAACGATTCAAACGAGCTATGACGCTTTACAACGACCCATGTACGTTACAACCAACTCGACATGTCTTCTTACAAATTGGAACGAGAACCGACCGGAACCAGCGAATCGAATTGAACCAGACCGAACCTAGCTATACCGGTCTGGTTCTGGAATTCGATTTTCACACAAAAACACTGCTCGGTTTGTTCAAGTCCAAACTGGAAAAAAAAAAGTTGGAAAAGGTTGAAAGAATCATAAAATTCATTGGAATCAAAGTTGGAAAAGGTTGATTGACTTGAGCATGACCAAAAAGTCTAGTTTAAATTACACACATGCGAGGTAAAAGGCAGTATTTTAAAACTTGGTTGAGCTATAAGTCAGAAACGGGAAGGTAGCCGGTCGGAATGAGCCGGTTAAATCGGTGTTTATAAATTGATAGGTTAAGTAGATGGTCGACCCGATAACTTATCATATTCAACCATATTTAGTTAGTAGGTTAAATAGTAATTTAAAATGTTGACAAAAAATTTAAAAAAAAAAATTATTGTCAGGATTAGAAGGGGTCAGCCTTAACCTAAGAGTATATCTCATGGGTTTTGTATATGGCCTATGTGGGACAGAAACTCATAATTCATGTTTTCCAAGAGCCAGTTTTTTAACAACTGAAACGTGTACTTTTTTTTTTTTATTAAATCTGATTGGGTGATTATATTATTATACATTATATATATAACATTTAACGTAGAATGAATAGTGACTATTCCATTGAATTTATCCCACCTCCTCCTTACCTGCTTTGTTCCACTTCCTCCTTGCCTGCTTTATTTATCCACAAGACGTGTCACCTCCTCATTGTTTTTCCCTTTTTTTTACTACTTTGAACTTTCCATATATAAAACATTAATTTTCATAAAATCACGATTACTGCACTTAGTTTTAATATTTAATAACGGGAAGTGATTTGACACCACACAAATTGCTTCACCTACCATAATGTATAACATTTAAAACATGTTGTATAAGTTCTACAAAAGTACTGGTTGTGGTGCATAGAATAATTTATGTGGTTTTAAAATCATCTCCCTTTAATAACTAGACTTTTTCTTGATTAATTTTTTAACTTTTTTTTCAACTTTGCTAAAATTATATTTTATTTCACTAACTTTAACTTCTATTAAATGACAGTTTAATACTACATACTAACGAACGTTAAAAACAACTTTGGGTACAATCAGTAGAAAAAATCAAGTCATATAGCTAAACCTTATACAAACAAAACACATCAAAATATAACCAAAGAAATTTTATTTGAGCCAAATTTACTTTTTTTATTTTCAATATATGCTTTAATATTACTTTATTACTTATCAATTTTTTAAAATTTTAATTTTTAAGGGCACCTAATTGGTGCTTGTACTCATGACCTTTAGGTTCATGAGCAACACTATATACACTAATACCACTAAGCTACAAGCTTTGGATTTATGAATAAGTGTAAGTAATACATATGTATACCGTGCGACACTATTTGACGCAACTACAAACATTTTTCAAGAACCATTTGATACAACATAATAACACAAGCATCACATTGGTCACTGCATGAAAACCACCGCGGCATCGCGCGGGGGGTATTTTACTAGTTAAATATATGTATGTTAGTGGTTAACAAATGTGTATTATTACGATAGTTACATAATATTTTTTGCTATTGAAGTTGTTATAATCGTTTTGAAACAAAGGGAGTATGTCGATCAAGTGAAAACTGTGCCGAAATTAGTGAGATTATTGGCGAGCATCAATTTTAATTTTGAACCATTCAAACAGGATATAACAGTTTACAACAACTCGTATACGTTACATGCATCTTGAAATGTATTGTCTATTGAAGTTTATATTAATTCATAGGTTGATGTAGGACTCTGCAAACTGGATCGAGAACCAGTCGGAACCGTCAAATCGAACTGTGTCGAATTGAGCCACACCAAAACTAGCTATAGCCTATAGCGGTCCGGTTCTTGGTTTTAGTTTTCATGCAAAATTTATGCTCGGTTTGGTCCAAACCGAAAAAAACCCAGAAAAGGTTAGAAAAGTATGAAAAAGTCGGAAACCCGCGGTTCTCGATCCAAGTCTAGTCCATCACACATAAACCGGAAAAAGGTTGAAAAAAGACAGGAAAAAAAAATCGGAAAACCACGATTCTTAGTCCGGTTCGGTCTGGCCCAATACGTCATTGATTCAATACTTGGTCAAACCGAAACTATTTTCTCAGTTTTCAGTTTAATTATTTCTAAACGGTTTGATTCAGTTATTGCAATTGAACAATACACAAGCATACATTAAAATAACAAACAAAAATATATAAATCTTCCAACAAATGAAATCGAAGGTTGTCAATATCAAAAATTGGAAGAAAAAAATGAACCATGCATATAACATGTGGTGTGTATCATATAAAGTGATAAAGTGGTTTTGTGATGTATACATATTTAATAATTCGTATTAATTATGTGAACATCGGTGAGCGACTTTTTGAATTATGAAACACGAAACACGTGGATGGTCAAAGTATTTTCTGATATTCGACGACTTTATCCTTACCTACCTCTTGCATAGTCGATCCTTCATGCATGTTTCGTGGACTCATGTTAACAAACTTTATTATTATAGTGGCATGTAGCCTAGAGTTGTATTTTTTATTGGGTTATACATTTTTCATAAATCTATTGGCTCACTTATATTTATTTGTTTATTTTTATTAGACATGTGTACTCATTTTCATGTACACTTATTTACTCTTACTCACTTTAGCTGGATGTTTATCTATAAACAGTCTCTCTATATTCGAATAGGGGTATGATTATTCACACTTTTAGTTCATTTATTTTATGAAATGGTAGATACTTAAAAGATTATCAAGGCAATGTTTGAGGTTGTATCTGCTTATTGCGTCTTCAAAATGTATTCAAAACGTAATAAAATAGTTTTTAGTATTTGGATAAAAAGAACAAATAAATGATTATCAACATTTAACGATGAGAAGATTTGGTGGAGGATAAAGTAAAAAGTGAACCAACACTGGGATCTGATCATAGCCGCCCCTTAAGACGTCATTTGAAAAATATCTATAATAGTTATTCGGAATGCAAACTCAAACTCCTCCTTCAAAACCCAAAACAATAATAATTAATCCGTTGCTTTACACTGCCTATTTTTACCATTTCTAAAACAGAAAAATACATAAAATGTAAAATTAAAAAAAATTTAAAAAAAAAATCATGAATAATAATGTAATATTGAATATTGTCTTCAAGGTAAAATACAATTTTTATAGATAAGGCTTCAATAAAAAGAATCAGAAGAACCACCAACAAGTTGACCAACTTCACCATTCTTAGGTATGAAGTCATATCTATCGGTTGAACCAACAAATGAACAAAGGTTTATAAAGTCAGAGCTCATTATTATATTCTAATATTTTTATTTTATTAATTAAGTAATATAGTTTTTGGTATTTGTAAAACATACTATTTTTCATAAAAATCCATAAATTAAATAATCAATTTGTAATTCTCATATGTAGTCATTCGTTTGATGTGATCTAGTTTTTTTTTTTTTTGAACGACAAGTTAGTAAGTTAGTGGTTCGAGCCTAAACAGTGACATCCACAAGGGGCAGTATGCCTTCCCTCAAACCTTTCACTTTTTTGTCCACGACGGGACTTGAACCCATGACAGGTCATGGACAATACCTTAAATTCACCTTGGATACCACTAGATTACAAGTGACTTGAACCCACGATGTGATCTAGTAATTGTACTTACTTTTTGTCGGTGGTGTTATGTTTTAAGCTTTTCAGTTTTTTTTAATGACAGTTATTTTAGTATAAGGTTTGTATAAAAGTAAACAAAGTAAAAGTTAAGGGGTGTGAGTGTAATTAATTGCAGTGAAATTTGGAGTCAGCCAAAAAAGACAACACCTCCGTTTCAAACAAGCATCCACGCGCTATTGAGTTTATGGCTTACGGAACGGAAGCCAGCTAAGTTGCACGGAAACGGAAACGTAAAGGATATGGGAAACGGCAAAACTTAAAAATTCAAGATACGGATACGGCAGAGATACAGATTACAGCATATAAAATATAAAAAAATATATATATTTTAAAGAGATTCCAAATAGATATAATTGATGTAAAGTGTATAAACTCTAAAAATACTAAATTTTTCAAATGTAATTAATTGTCAATGATCAAATCATTTTTTAAATCCAGTTCATCTAGTGACAAATCAACAACCTCCAAAACCCTCATCTTCCATTAAATCAAAAGCATCTCCACCTACATCCCACATCTTTACATCTTCCATTGAATCAAAAGTCCATGACAATGTTTAAAAAACACAGATACGTTTCTTGAAACACCGAAGAAACTTCACAGATACGTTTCCGTCACCTGAGAAATGTTTCGGGCAGGTATCCTAGGAGTATCGGTTTACCAAAGGTTTCCGATACGGGAGCGGCAGTCTAGATGGAATTTCCGTGCAACCTAGGAAGCCAGTTTGGATGAGTACAAAGAGATGACAAAACTTCACATATCTTTCAATATCCGTTAAAGTCAGGGGTAAGTACAGTTTAGAAATCGAATTGAACTGAAATTGATTGAGCTGAAATAGAAAATAATGTATTTTGAAAATAATGTATTTTAAAACTGAAACCGAACCGATTACATGCTTTCAGTTTTAATTATGTTCGATTTAATTCCGGTTCAGTTTTTTAGCCCTAATGCTTATTCCTATCTGAGGACCGAACCGAAACAGATATAACCGAAACCGAAAATGATAAATTTTCAAAACCAAACGATTACATATTTTCGGTTCCGGCTCAGTTCGGTTCGGTTTCGATTATTTCGGTTACATATTTAGCCCTAATGCCTAGATGCTCACCCCTAGTTAAAGTAAATTAATTTCAAGATATAAGCTATGAGATTTTGTTTTGATTATTACTAAATATTTTTATTTATCTTTTTATTTATTTGATCAATACAAGTGTCCAAATAAAAAAATGAGATTATGAAAATTAGTGAATTTCACATATCAAACATTTTATGTGTAAGATGATAAAGCATAAAAAATTAGTAAGAAACAATACAATTTTATAAACTCTATAAATATAAATATAACTACTTATGACCACATAACACCTAATTAAGCTTGCGTATATCATTAAATAAAAGGAATTAATTTATACACAACAATATTTAACCATAAACAACAAATCAAGAGATTATAAACTTGTGTTTTATGCTCCTTACTGCTTGTACGTATTGTGTATGATTAAATATTATTGTGAACGTTAGATGATTTGTGCATAACAATATTTAACAATACACAAGAAATCAATGCTTTTTATACTTACACATTTTGTTGCTTATTGTTTTTGTATATGTTGTGTATGGTTAACATTATTTTATACAAATAGTTCCCAATATTAAAACCCAAACATACAATAATGGTTAATTCAATACAACTAGTAAGATTTTTCTTCAAAATAGCAAAGATCCCCTCTACACATCTTGTAAAAATATAATTAAGATATTTTCTAATGTAAAAAATTATTTAGGTGCTTTTTGGTAAGACTTTTAATGATTCAGTTAAGAGAATAATCTCTTAATCAGGTAGATTCAGAGCGTTTGGTAAAACCTCTTAATCAGTCTGTGAATCAAAAATTGAACAAATTCGGCTTCTTAATCAGACGGATCTGAGGGGAAGTCTGAATTATTCAGACATCTGCATCATTAAGATATTAATCATTCAGATATTATCAAACAACACTTACCACAATACAAAATTACAAAAACGTGTATTAGACGCGCTCTTTGCATGTGGTCTTCATGGCTAATTCAGTACTCAAAAGAAAACAACTTTTCCAAAAGGGTATAAACTGTAAATATAAAAACACGGTGAAATAATATCTTGTAATTAAAAAATAAAAACACTGTTTTAAAATAAAAAAAAATAAAGAATTAGATAGAGAGAAAGAGAGAGAAACGCGGCTGGTGAAAACCCAAAACCAGATTCTCCCTTCCTGTATTCTGTCGTTTACTCCTGCTCATTGATTTAGTCTAAATCCAAGATCATAAAATTTCAGCAGTAAACCCAGCTTCAATTCCTTTGATTTTCAACAAATTGTTCAAAAGATCGAGTAATCAGCTGAAAAAATTTAGTTTTTGTTTATTTTCTTTGGTAAAGATCAAACTAGAGTTCCGATCTTGATGTTTTTGTGAAATTCGTTTGTGGGTTTTTCTGGGTTTTCGGTTATCTGAATCGGGTTGTTGAGATTTTTGTGTTTTGTTGTTGTTTGGTGAAGTAAAGATTTGTCTTTTTCAGTTATAAAGAAAAATTAATTTTTTTTGGTTTATTTTGGATGATTTCTGTTGGGAATAGAGATGAGAGGAAGTTGAGTTTGGTGTATGGGTTTAAAGGTGAAAAGATGGAATTAGAGAATGAAATTGAAGAAGGTGAAGCTTTATTTCAGAATAATAACAATAATTATGATCATAATTATTATGATGATGACGATGATTCAAGAATCGATCCTGATGTATCTCTATCTTATATTGTAAGTAATTTAATAACTGTTTTTATTCTTGAATCTTGATTGTGTTTTAATTTGATTGTCAGTTATGTTATTAAACTCTGGTTAAGTAATTAGCAAATTAATAATTTTTTTTGTGTTAAATAGAGTAATTTGATTTTTGTTAGCTACAATTGGACTATTTCTTGCCTAATTGCCATTTTAAGGAAAATCATTGCAACTTTTGCTAGTATATGATAATTTAGGTGATTTTACAATTTATGTTAGTTAATCAGTTTCTCACCTGAGTATCCGATTTTCTTTACTTTTTTTTAATTAATAGAAAATCACAATCTGATGTGGGCTAAAAACGATATAAACACAAATTGAACCTGTTAATTCACACAAATAACCGGAACAATTCTTCTGATTATCTTTGATTCAACGAATACCAATAATCATGATGATTTCCCCCTCATATACAGATTTTGTGAATTGAGAGAAAAAAATGCAATTTCATATAATCAAAAAATTGAATGTTCCAGCATCACAATAGAACCCTAAAATAGACCCATAATTTCGAATGGGCCTAAAAAGACAAACAGGCAGAAAACTAGCCCATAAACAAAGTCCAACAAACTGAAAAAAAAAACATAAAAATGAAAATAACTTTTTATATTTTTTGAAGGATGAGAAAATTCAAGATGTTTTGGGAGATTGTCAAAAGGAGTTTGAAGGTGGAGTTTCGGCTGAAAATTTGGGTAAGTTAAATAATTATAAATAATAAATTTTAATAAACTGAAACTAAAAAAATATAAAAGTAGTAATGCATTTTTTTTTTGGTTATTTACAGGTGCAAAATATGGTGGATACGGGTCGTTTTTGCCCGCTTATCAAAGGTCTCCTGTTTGTTCTCATCCAAAAACACCTCAAAAAGTTGCTACTTACAGTGCACCTGTATCTCCAAATATTGCACATATAGAGGTTATTTTCTTCTTTTTTTTGGAATTTTGAATTTTATATTTGTAAATTATTATTGTTATTATTAACGGGTCGATTTGGGTTGTGTTTTTATCTCACATGGGTCAAATAAAAAAGTTAGTCAATTTTGGGTTGTCTAATTAAAGTGTATGAATTTATTTATATTTCCTACACAGGTTGGGCATCAAAACCCTATTTCCCAATCAAGTGCATCACTACCACCAATAAACGGGCCAAAGTCAAAGTCAAACAATAAGTCAAAGCAAGAAGCCCATTCATCTTCTGGTGAAAAATCCAAATCTGCTACCGATTCTGACCCGAAATCTCTAAAGGTTCGACTAAAAGTTGGTTCTGACAATTTATCGGTTAAAAAAAAGGCTGAAATATTAAGCGGGCTCGGGCTTGATGTTTCTCCATCATCTTCATTGGAAGCTAGCCCGGTTGATAGTAACGGGTTTTTTCATACGGGTCAAAACGGGCCTGATGAATCTCCTACTAGTATTCTTGAGGTTTGTAATTTGTATCGAATTTTTCTTTTTTTTTTTCTATTTTTTTATTTTTTCTGCATTTTTAATTAAATATTTGCAACAGATGATGACATCATTTCCAATTTCGGGAAATCTTCTCTTATCTCCTTTACCATATGATGTGTTACACTTAACCGAAAAGAAGTTAGAAAATGGTAGTTGTGGGCCCGCACACAAGGGTAGTCAAGAAAGTACCGTAACAGCACTTCACGGGTCCGATTTGGTCAAAGTTGACCAAAATGTTCTCCAAGAAAAGTCAAAGTCAAAGTCAAATGAGAAGAATTCCGCTTCTATGGAGTCAACAAATGGAGATGATATTCATAACACCATTGATGTTAAACCAAAGAAAGAAACGAGCGTTGACTGTTTGACCGTTGGAAACAAGAACGAATATTTTTCATCTAAAAACAAAAATAAAACTAAAGGGTCAAAAGGGTATTATGGGAAAGTGAGAGAAACTTATAAAGATTTCTTCGGGGAGCTCGATTTAGAACATGAAGATCATGATTTTGAGAAACCTTCCGAGGTTAATAACGTAAAAAGCACACCTGAATTTAATTTGTTAAAAGAGAGATTAAATGTGAAAAAAAGTCAACAATTGTCTTCTTCTACAATGGGAAATGGGGTATTATCTGATGTGGTTGTCCCCATGGTAGTACCGGTGGTCAACGAAGATTGGGTTTGTTGTGATAAATGTGAAAAATGGAGGCTTTTGCCACCTGGTGTTAATCCTGGCAGTCTTCCCGAAAAGTGGTTATGTAGCATGCTCGATTGGCTGTAAGTTCTTTTTAGGGTTTTTTTTTGTATAATTTAAGGCCACTAATATTTTTTATATCTGTTAGTTTTGATATAATAGTTATCATTATGTATTAATCTAACATTTTTATATATAAATTCAACATAATTTTATGATATATGTCATTTTTGAAAAAATATATTTTTTTATAAAAAACATCTTTTAATAATTCAATTGTGACGCAAAACAATCTTTTTAATGACCCAATTGGACAAAAGTTTGTACAACGACTAAACAATGACAAATGTAAAAATACGTTATCTTTAGGCAAAAAAAACCCTGTCTTTTTGTGCATGGGCCTTGAAATTTATGATTATGTATTCAAATTTCTGTCAAAAATAAAAATTTAGAACTATTTACGGGTCAAAAAGACGTATTTTTTTGGTACGGGTCAGGTTGGGTTGACCCAAGATACTTTTTGCCCACATATTTATTTTTCATATAAATAATTTGTGTGATGAATGTAATTGAAAACCATATTATTTCAATAATAATCTAATTGTTTAATAAAAATGATTTATAAAGTTGTTTCCTTTTAACCATTTTTACATCTTTTTTTAGGCCTGGAATGAACAGTTGTAGTATCAGTGAAGAAGAAACAACAAAAGCTATAACAGGTTCTCAACCCGTTCATCCTAGTGGGCCCCACATAACTGCCACCTCACTCGATGGGACCCACCAACAACATTTGGGCTCTTCACAATTTCCATCTTCAAATATCAAGAAAAAACACGGGTTAAAAGATTTACCAAATAATGAAGTCAAACAAGAAAGACCATCAATGTCTTCTAATTCTTCAAAAAAGAATCTTCACAAATCAAATAATTCGCCTTTTTTTAATGAAGTGGAATTTCAAGATTCGGGTCATTCTCGTGATGTGATTGTGGAAAAAGAGAAATTAAAGCAAAAAGAAAATAATAATAAATTGTGTGAGAATATCGCGGATGGAGGTATTAAATTACATATTTAATAATAATAATATATTTCTACGTTAGTATCTCTTTTTTTTAGTTATTTAAATAAATATTGTATTAAATATAATTACAAGCAAAATCTAATTTTTTTAATACAACGATTTTTAGGAGGTTGTGAGCATTTGAATTTTAGGTGGTAAAATGGGAGGTTATTTTACAAATAAATATACTATGAGACTAATAATAAGTTTAAATTGAGGTTTTCCCGTTTGATCCTTTTGATAAAATATAAACTCAAATCGACCCGTTTCAGGCAAACGGGTTGAAATTTAATTCATTTTATTTGATATCATACTTCCTCAGGTGTTAAAACTCATCACCCGAAGATCAACAACAAAAGAGAGTGTATTCAAGATTTTTCTTATGATCGAAAAAAAATCAAAATTGATGATAAAAATGGAGGAAAAATCGATAAAAAAGACGTGTCGAAGAAAAGAAAAAGTGTGAATGAAATTGATGGTAATACCAATAAATACACGAAAGAAAAGAAACCAAGGGTAATAAAGTCATTTGACAAAGATATCCCTGCAACTAAACATAAAGTTATTGAAGATGTGAAATTACTTGATTCTTCAAGCTCTTCAAAGGTTTCGGGTTCTCATAAAACTAAAAATATTAATCAAGAAACAAAAGGGTCACCCGTTGAATCGGTTTCTTCTTCTCCTATGAGAATCTTGAATGTCAAACCCGTTGACCAACCTTTGACCAAAAACACAAGTACCCGTATTAATGAAGAAAAGTCAAAGAGACATAAATCTCAAGGTAAATTTGTTAAAGGAAGTATTTCTAAGGAATTACCGTTACACAAAAAAGTCAAAATTGATGCAATTTCAAGTCAAGATTCCAAGAAACCTGTAAAGAAAGATGCTTCTATAAAAGGAAAGTCAACGTCTTTACCACCAAAGGGTCAAAGTGAGATTGAAAATAAAGAGAATGGAGGAAGTAGTATGCAATTGAAGGGATTGAAACCGAATAAAAAAAGTCAAAGTCAAAGTGGAAGTCAACCTAAGAATGTAACAGATTCTTCAGACAACAAACAAAAGGGCAAGATTCAAGATTCAACGGGTGTTGTTCTTGTTAGAGATTTATCAAATCAGGCTACAACTAATGCTTTAAGAGAAGCTACAAATCTTAAACATATGGCTGACCGTGTAAAGGTTATATATTTTTTTAAACGTATTTTTTTTTTATTTTTTGTCATGTTTTTTGATTTTTTCACCTTGGTTGCTAGAAGTGGCAAATTGGGCGGGTTGGGTAACGGGTCAAAACAGGCGAGTCAGTTGGGTCAAGTGTTGATTCATTACTTTTTTTTTTAATTCATCTTTTGGATTTTATATGCAACTAATGTGTTAATATGATTGCAAAAACTATATTATTACAATAATATTTTAAAATGTATTTAATAAAGTGATTTTGGAGGTTTATGCATATGAATACACTTCGAACAGCTTTCGTAACCCAAGTCAACCCATTTATATGTAAACGGGTCAAAATTGCCACTTCTAAGTAGTTACTTTCATGTAAATGTTGCTAAATGGGCGGGTTAATTTAAAGGTCAAAACGGGTCTTAATCACCACCTCTGCTTTTTATGCTTATTTTTTTATATTATCCCTTTAATATTTATCAAAATTCGGTTAATTTTTTTTACAGAACGGTGGATCAAGTTTAGAAAGTCGAGCACTTTATTTACAAGCAGCCCTAAAATTTCTTCATGTAGCATCTTTATTTGAATCTTGTCATAGCCAAACTGGAAGATATGGTGATATGATTCAATCATTATCTATATATAGTAGCACTGCAAAACTTTGCGAGTAAGTAAAATATATACATACATACATACGTATAAGTTTATAACACGTATTTTATTTATATATTTTTTATTTTTTTTAATAAATATTAGATATTGTGCTCATGAATATGAGAGAACAAAAGAGATGTCGACTGCATCTTTGGCCTACAAATGCATGGAGGTCGCGTACATGAAAGTTATATTTTCTTCACATTCCACCAATTGCAAAGATGTCAACGAGTTGCAAACATCTCTTCCAACGGGTCCCACCGGTCAGTTTTTTTTTTTTTTTTAATTTTAATTTATATTTTTCTTTAGTCTTTCTTGAATTTGATCTCTTAAATATCTTGCATTTAGGCGTGTTGTAAAATAATTACGAAAAATATATTAAAAGTACTCATATAGTCATATATGTGCCTAATAAGAATGACATGGCGCTTATCTGCTGAGGTGGCAAGTGACATTTCATATTTTTTACTACAAACATGACACAACCATATTTTAATGACCCAATTGGATGTAAATTTGTAAATATAAGGAAAACAAATCCTAAATTAAATTATTTAATTTATATTTTATTTTTTTTTTATAATTTTGATAGGTGGATCTCCTTCGTCTTCTGCATCGGCTTCTGATATTGATAACTTAACAAAGGGTGTTAATACTTCTCAAGTTGCTGGAAACCATGTTATTCCTGCTAAAAATAAACCGAATTTTACGCGAATTCTCAATTTTGTAAGTCCATTTGGCCCGTTGGAGACTCGAATTGGCCCGTTTACACTTCTCTTTTTCTTACTACAAAAATATTTACAGGCACAAGATGTAAATTCAGCAATGGAAGCTTCTAGAAGATCAAGAACTGCTTTTGCAGCCTCAAATTCAAAAGACGAAACCGTTAAATCGGCTATTAAAAAAGCTCTTGATTTTAATTTTCATGATGTTGAAGGATTTCTACATCTAGTTCGGATTGCAATGGAAGTAATCAATAGATGACCCGAACAATAAAATTAAAAAAGAAAAAAAAAGAAAAAAAAAATCAACCGCGAGATATTGTTTTATGTGGATTTATCAAAAGATCTCTCAAACTGAACAAATTCTAGTTCAAAAAGTTGGAAAAAGGATGATTTATGGTGTTACCGACTTCAGGTATGACTGTTTTTGTTGCAAATTGTAAACATAGGGACTATTCGTGTAAATTTCAAAACTTTAGGGACAAAAACTGTAAATTCAATAAACCACAAGGGCCATTAATGTAATTTACTACTTTTTTTCTTTTTTGTTTAAAATGTAAGCGTTTGAACACGCATTGGGCGACTTTTGATCTGTTTAACCCGTTTGATTTTTAGCTACTTTTCTACATTTGACCCGTTACCAATAAAATACAATCTGAATTGACCCGTTTTTATGTAAATTAGTTGTAAATGCCACCTGCCCAACTCTAATAATAATGGTTTATTTTTTATTATTTGATTATGATATTTGATATTATTTTATAAATTTTTTTATTGATCTTTGTTTTTTTGGTTTTGGCTGCAGGTGATATATTCTGTATAATATGAAGTTGTTGAGTTTAGATCGCATATTGTAAATACGTGACATTGCTGTGATGAAGGTTAAAAAGGTAATTTTGTAGCATAAATCTATTATTATAAAGTTTCCAAACTTAGCCAAATAATCATTATTTGTTTCGTGTTCCTTTTTGTCTCCTAAAATTTAAGTTTTTTTTTTGGCTTAAAATATGGTCAATATGTTGCCGATGACTCAAATCAGACACAAAACCTTGAAATTATGTAATTTCTAGTTTTTGAAAATTTTGAATAGTTATGTTATCATTTTTTAATTTTTGTTATTTTTTTTTCTTTCCAGATGAACAACGGGAGATGATCTGCTTCAGTAGAAAGAACCGATATCATAGATTAATATGGTTTTTGTATATTAATAATAGGCCAAGTGCCATAGATTAGCAATATATGTTCGTTAATGATAAGTTTTTAAAAACGGTTTATGCTAATCTTGATTCATGAGTTGTTGGAAGGTATTCATTGCTTGCATATTTAATGATCTTGATCCTCCAATTCCCATAAAATCAACTGTCATTGTATCATCACCGCCGCCACCACCACTATTGCCGCCTGATATGTGTGTTTTATCTCCATGATCCATGTTCATCAAAATAGGTATGGGGCTGAGTCTGGGCCCATGCCCATACCCAGACCCAAACTCATCTTGTGGGTTTGGGTTACTGTACAATAGGCCAAAACTTGGCCCATTAGGATTTGGCTGGTCTAGACCAGCCATGGTAGTAACATAGCTCTTTTGTATCATTGGAGAGTTTATGACATTACTTGTTGTGGCACCTATTTGGGCCGCTTTCTGAAGCAAGGCTGTTGCAGACAAATGAGTCGTGGGCCCGTTCATGAAGCCGGATGGCCCGTTTGACGGGCTGAGCTCGAGGCCCGAAGTGTTTGAGAATAAACCCTCGGACATGTTGATGGGCTCGAATATTGGGATCGGGCTTTTGAGGTTGTAGTTGTTGAATTCGGGGAGGCCCGTTGACATGGATGACTCGTAGTGGTCGGGCATTTGTTGTGATTGTAACAATCCTTGGTTGGCCTTGTTGTTTTCTTCGGCTAATGCATCACAAAATGCTCTATGTGTGATAAAACTATCTCTTCTGCAAGGGCAAACATGTAAATTCATTACTAATTCATCCTTCGTTATTTTTATTTATGAAAAGCATAGGGCACCATAACACTTTTTTGTGACTGATTTATCTCCCAGAGAAGATAAAACTACCCTAAAAATCGCATTTTGGCGGCTACAAAACGCGATTCTGAAAAATAATCTATGGATTTGAATTTGATTATGCTGTTTGAAATAACAATAATCAGAAAATCAGTTTTTAGGGTTTGGCAAACTAAATTATTTGTTTTACTTGATATGTAAAATGCAAATAATCAGTTTTCAAAACAAAATAAGCACCTCCCCACATGTTTTTCTAAAATTCCATTTTGGATGCCTCAAAACACAAATAATTGATTAGTTCAGACTTTCTATTAGACACTCATTTTAGATTATTTGCGTTTCAAAACGCAATAAACAGATAATATACTCTAAATCGCAATACAAGACACCCCTTAGATATATATCTAACCTTGAAAAAATGGTGCCACAATCGCACTTATATTCTCTCGTGCCACAAGTTTTCTGATGAGCTTTCCAATCCGATTGAACCGCATATTTCTTGGAACACCGATCACATTTCCACTTTTTTTCACCATGTTTCCGACTATAATGTTTCTTGATTCCGGTGAGATCACCGAGTGCTCGAGCCGGATTATGATGAACACAAGATGGCTCGGGACAAATGTAGACTCGTTTTCGAGCATGATCTGCACTTGTTCTTTGCTTAAGTTTCCATGGAAGATTATGACCTCTTCTATGTAATTGTAGATTTTGGTCTCTTTGAAACCCTTTGCTACATATCTCACACACAAATCTGTTGGTAGCCATTAATGTCGTTGGTGATAATGCAATAACTTCCGCGGTTGGATCTGCAAATATTTGTAGATTTTTGTTATTTGTTGTAATAAATTTTCGAGTTAATTGCAAGAATGAACCCTATCATTTAGCTAAATTCTACGTTTGATCATCACCGTGATTCAATAAGTGCAGACGCGATACCTATGATTTGTACCTTTGTGCAGTTGTGGTCCCTCTGTCCTAACATTGTTAACTCAACTCCGTTAGTTGAGGGTATTTTGGTCATTTCACATTGCACACACTAAATCGATTACAGATCAAAACACACATGCTCGTCTTCTTCATCATATAGTTGTACAATTCATCATATAGTTGTAAATTAATTATAAAATATTAAATGACCAAAATGTCCCTCAATTAATGGATGGAAGCTAACAGCGTTAGGGCGGAGGGACCACGACTACAAAAAAATGCAAACCATGGGTACCATGCACGCCTGCACTTATTGAACCACGGTGACCAAACGTGTAATTTGGTCAAACCACAGGGACCATTCTTACAATTAACTTAAAATTTTAAAAGAAAATAGTTTGAGAACAAGAACCTGGGGTTCCAGGTAGGTTTCGTTTTTTCTTAGCAGGAAGAGTGAGTGATGACGTGGAGCCATTGGAGATTGAACTTCCTCCATGGAAGCTGGTTTTAAGTTCTGGAAGTTGGTGTTGGTTTTGGGTTTCTAATTCACCATTGTTTCCTGAAGAGAAACTTCCATAGTCTCCGGTGAGATAATTAGACATAAACCTAAATGATGAATAAGAAGGTGAGTGTGGGCGTATGTGGTAACATTTGGCTTATATAATTCTTGCATTCAGAATTATGTCTATTAAATTATGTTGGTAGTCATATTTTTCTTTTTAAAAATTGATATTATTATCATATTTTCATTAATTAATATAAATAAAAGATTATTTTTGAGAATAACAACAAATTGCGCCGAAATCCCTTTTAAACTGCGAAACTAATTCTTTTAAAAACAAAATTTATACAACTAACCAACATTCATTTTATAATTAAGGGATGTATATTAGCATCTAGATAAATAATATTCTAATAATAATGTAGAAGTCTGATGCAGATGCTTTTTATAAATATGTATCTATACAATAAATTGTGTTCTGTTTAGACATCTAAATGATTGTCTCTTAATGATGAAAATAACTATTTTAACAATTTAAACTATAACAAAATACATATAATATACATAACAAATTATTTGTTTGTTCAAGCGATGTACGCGAAACCACACTGTGACAGTGTGACATGACAAAATACGACTCCCAATACTTTGTGAATAAACTTTTTAGCTTCAATCATAAATCCAAAATCGTATCCACCTCTTAGTGCAACATTTTTTGTACTTATTTTACGTTTGTCCGTAATTAAAAAATACAAGAAATTACTTCTTATTAGCTTTTAATTTATAGGGTTATATATGGGTGGGAGTAGCAAATTCACGTTCAGTACGGTTAAACCGGTCAGCTCATCTAGTCAGATCGTTTTGATTGTATTTAGGGTATTGATTAGTTAGATATAAAAACTAATTTTTAAAACTTTGTTTAAAACTTGGGATCCAGATAGAATACATTTTTCCAACAGGATACCTATTTTTGTATGTCCACACATTTCTCATAAATTGTAACTGTAAAGTACGAACGTGACAAGAATAAGAATATCCACTAAACGAATTTTTAAACAAGTCAATCTAATTAAAATGAACTTAACTAAATTTCTTTATTAAACTTAAGGGATCAAGATAAACACAAATTGATCGCATATTGCTTCAAATGAATATCATGAAATTTCTTATAATTATCGTTGATTTAACGGATACCCATAATCTGAGTAAATTTTCAATTAAGTATAGATTCTATGAATTGAGAGGAAATAATAAACTTTCATAAAATCAAAACTTAATGTTGCAGTAGAGTGAAACTATAAAATAGACTTTTAATATTCAAATAGGCTAAAACTAGCCCACGAGCAAAGTCCAAATACTTTAAAATGCAAATAACTCATAAAATATAACATTTTTGAGGCCGCAAGTTCCGTAAACCGATATTTTACCAGAAGGCTCTCCTTGTTGCAAACTTCGATTTGACTGATTGTATGCACGAAACAGTGCCACGTAACCCAATTTAGTGAAACACATTTATTCATGCGATCTTTGATCTCTATAAACAAAAGAGTAGGATCTCCTATGCTAAGATCTGCATCACAAACTCGAAAAATTCCCCTTGCAAACTATTTTAGCATGATTTTCATCGATAAAAATCGATGTATCTAATGAATGAAAGACCAGCCAACGAGGTAACGACACATACAAGCAGTTTTCCTCCAAATTATTTTTATATTTTCAAATATTTTTTTCTTGAAAAAAGTTTAGGTGGAAACAAAATAGGGAGGCTAAGCGAGGGAGACATATGCTAATCGACATAAACAAAAGAACCCTATGCAATAAAATCAACCAATAAAACGGCAAAAGTTATTATGTACGGAGTATTATAATTAAAAAGGTGCAATAAAAATAGATTTATTTTGTAGAAATATTTTTATGATTCTATTTCTCTACCTAAAAACTTTATAAATGACTGTTTGTCTTTTTCTTTTTTAATAAAATAATATCTGTGCCGCCAATAATTTTTTTTTTCATTAGTGGAAAAAGCTTTCTTAAAACCAGATGGGATTTTAAGTTTTTAACTGAAAAATTAAACTTGAATCGTAACTAGAACTGGTTGGACTTAGTTTTCGTTGATTTTTGTTTCTTTTTTTTTCTTTTTTTTTTTGTCTTTTTCAATTCTCAGTTTTTTTTGTTTAGATTTTTCGATTCGGAAACTCGAATTTAACAATTTGTTGTCTAACTCAAGACGTAGATGATGCAATTTTCAGTTCTAAAAATTCTAAACCCCAAATAACTAGATATAACTGCCACTGAACCAGAATCGAAACCGGAACTTTTATTACCGTCCGGTTCTCCGTTCTTGTATTTTTCAATTCAATTCGAGTTTCAAATCCGGAACCAAACACATGTCCATAAACTCATAAATACCATTCATATAAGGGTTTTTCTAACATGTGCCCCATAGGCACGTGTTAGGGTGCATTGTATGGAGTTAAAATTTCTAAAAATATAGCAATGAACATATAATAAAGCCAAATTTTATAGTTTTAGATGATGTATTAAATGCTTTTGGTGGATTTCTTGGAAAGTTTATGATCATCAATGCACCCTAACATGTATATGTGAGGCACATATTAGAAAAACCCTTCGTATAAATATAAACGAATAAAAATAATGCATAGTGCAATTTTTGTTGGTTTTATTAATGTCCATTAATAATCGTCTTGAAGAGAAAAGTTCGTTAAACTAGAAACATTATATTTCAACGGGCCTAAACTCTAACCATAAATGGGCCTTTCGGCCTGATAAATTATGAGCCAGTAGTATCTCTTCACATTAGGCCCGTTAAGTAACGTAAAACGACAGCTCTTAAATTGGTTATTGGGACAAAGATGTAGTAAAAGACTAAAAGGTGTAAAGTAGGAAAATTGATGATGCCTTTATTTTTATACTAGCCTATAATGGGTGACTTATAAAATAAAACGACAGCTCTTAAATTGGTTATTGGGACAAAGATGTAGTAAAAGACTAAAAGGTGTAAAGTAGGAAAATTGATGATGCCTTTATTTTTATACTAGCCTATAATGGGTGACTTATAAAATTTTCCTAATATTTTTACTTTTAAGAATATTTTATTCATCGAAAATGTAGAAACATTGAAAACCCTAAATTTATGTTGAACGTGATATATGTATATATGGAGCTAAGACATGAACATATTATGATGACATGAAAATTATGATATTATAACGGATGTACTTAGTGACTTTTATAAAAGGATATATTTGAAGACTTTCATGCTACATAGTTATATGGCTCACCAAACCAATTCTCATATTTCTTTTGCACATATCGGACATACCTGCATTTACACAATAAAAACATATAATAGGACATTAGATAATGTAAGGATGAGATCATAAGATATCATATGCACAGAATGGACATAAGTACTCAGGACTTTGTTCATCACCATCAATTTCTTCCCCAAATGAAAAGCATGTGCAAATAATCATGAATGTGAGATGCAAAATTAATTTCACCGTCATTATAATCTGTAAAGAACATATAAAGTAGTCAAATTTGTAAGACAATTTATCAAGAAAGTAAATTCTAAATTTAAACATGTGTGCAAAAGATGAGATGTAAATCCATATTTGTAGGACAATTTATCAGTAAAGTAAAATTTAAATCCAAATTCTAAATTCACCTGTATAGAACTCCTTAAACCCATTGATTAGTAAATTGGCTACACATATCCTAATTAACCTGCACGCGTTGACAATTTTCTTTTAACTTCATGGATGTGCACTTATGTTGGTATACATATGAATCAACTCAATTTATGCACACAAAAAACCATTAGGGCACGTTTGGTAGTCAGAAATTGAGAGAAATAAAATTGAGTAGAGAAATAAAATATTGAGAAATGAAATGGGCTGAGAAATGAATTTTGTCAAAAAACCATGTGACGAAAGATTGAGATGTAAAAACCAATTTTGTTAAATTTTATAATAACTTGTACGGTGTGCATAAAAGATTATTATGACTTATGTGGCTTTAAATATGTCATGTGACTTTTAGAATTGCCATGTGGCTTTAGGAGTTGTCATGTGGCTTTAAACTTTTTGTTTATTATAGATAAAGATACTTCCTCCGATTCACAATAATTGCTACACCTTCCTTACATGGGTGACTCAAAATAAGTGCTACATTTTAAAAAATTACCTTATTTGTGAGCATTTGGACCGAAAAACCGAACCGAAAACCGACCGAAACCGAACCGATCCGAAACCGATATCGGTTCGGTTTCGGTTTTGAAAATTCATCATTATCGGTTATCGGTTCGGTTCGGTTTTCGGAAAATGATGAACATTTGGCCTAAAATAACCGAACCAAAACCGAACCGAAACCGATAACATGTTATCGGTTCGGTTTCGGTTTTAAAAATTCATCGTAATCGGTTATTGGTTCTATCGGTTCAGTTCGGTTCGGTTCGGTTTTGGCCCGATAATCACCCCTACCACTAACTATCTACTTTAACAAAGTGAAATGACCCATCTACCCTTACTTTTTACTTTTAAACATCATTAACCTCACTTTATTCAAAAGGTGCGGGACTCATTATCTACTAACCATTCAATTAATCTAATTTAACAATCATTATAATCTTTTGCCTCAAAACCCGTTAAACCCAAAGTGTAACACTTATTTTGAATCGGAGGAAGTATATACATTTGAATTGAATTGGCAGTACAATTACATCGTGTTGGCCTAGCCGTAAGAATGTCTGAAATAGTCATAAATAAGTTACAGGTTTGATCATTCTCTAGGCAAACATTTACTAGATGATCCGATAAAGGTTCAGAAACACCCAAAACAACAGTTAGATCGTTTACATCACGAACAAAGCATCTTTCTACTTGTCAGTTAATCGTTTATATTTGGTAGCCCTTTTGACTTTTAACTTACTTCAATCCTCTGGCTTCCTATACACTTTAACTTTATAAATTAGTCAACTTTTTATTCCATTCTTTGCATTGATTACATAAAGGCTAAAGCCATCTTGATGTTCCTCCCTTTTCTGTTATGAATCTTAAGTTAACATTTGTGTACCCGGTGAATGGGCCACGTTAATAAAGGCTTTGGGAATGTATGCTTATAGTTCGGAAATAGCGATTATTCCATATCTAGGTTATATTTTTTAATCGCCAATAAGGGTTGACTCTAGCCACAATATATCCCTCTTTGCCCCAAATACGTGTTTCAACATATATAGTTATTAATTGTTGATTTGTGCGGCATTTTATTTCATACAGTTAACGAGTCAAACTGGTTGAACATGTAAATGGGTTGAAAGTCATCCAAAGTCTATCTTTAACACATACAACTTTCTATCTAGTTATATTAAGGGATTTTAGAATATTATTAATTGTAATATTGTTGTTTTTGTAATCACATTTAAGACACTTTTTTTGAAGAAAACAAAACTAGAAAGGGCAAATCAGTGTTTCTGGATCATGCCCCGATCTAGGTTGTTTAAAGGCATACTTAAATTTTTTGTAATCACATGGTGCTGTGACGCTCTTAAATCTATCGTTTGTGGGTCTTAGAACTTACATTATTCTCAATGCAAAATAAGAATGGGAATCAACACATCAAGAACTTTTTAGTTAAAAATGTTAGGGATACTTAGCCCACTAGACAAAGTTGAAGTAGAGAATATCTCAAATTTTCAATACAAGTGGGAACTCTTTAAGTTCGCTATAAAGCCAGATTTTATGAAGTGCTTGCCTGCAACCTTGGTTGAAAATTAGTAGTAACTTGTGCTTTATCGAGTACTAAATATCGATTATAGATATAATAATTCAATTAATACAAATGAATTGTAGAAAGACACTTCTAACTTTATGTGCAATACACATGAGGCATGACTTGCGAATCAATTTAACAGTCGTCCAAATTAGGGACTAATATCTAATTGTATGACAAGGTTTCAAATAATGGATGATTTTTGTAATTTTAAAAAAGTTAGGAACAAAATCCACAATTTGATATAATCACATGAAAGATTCTTGTAATTAGCTCTAAATATTATGTAGTCAAAACATTACGTAGGAAAATTCATTTTTCCTAACCATTCACCTGACTATTATTAAAAAAGAAAATGAATACTTTTTGTACTTAGTGAAAGTAAAATAAATAAATAAATAAATAAAGTGTAATAAACTTATTTTAACCGCTTTGTTTATTAGCCGGTCCTTCTAGATTTAATCTTACCCATAACAGGAATATTGTAATTATAATATATATGCGGCAGCGATACTCTTTAAATAGAGTTAATTACATAAATGGTCCTTTAAGATGATACCACACTGCAAGTGTGGTTCTAATCTTTTAATTTCGACAATCTTAGTCCTTTAAGATTACCGATTTTGCACGTTTGGTCCTTTAGGCCAAACCCTGTTAAATTTTTCTGTTAAGTGACCTCATGTGCGATGCATATAAGGGTATTTTTGTCTTTTCATACTCCTTCCCCACCTTCATCTTCTTCCCCAAAATCAAAACCCTAGAAACCAAAATCAAATCTCGTTTCAACTGTAATCTCCCCTCTTCAAGATCAAAACCCTCAATTTCATTCTATTTTACCCCATTTGATTTTAAAAAACTCATCCAAAATCACAGTATCGGGCAGTGGAATTCATCCGTTAAACGATTCAGTTATGAATTATTTATCATCTCTTGCTAATTACGGTACCACCTTTATCATCGCAGATGACTTGCCGATCAAGGAACAATTATCGTTTCTAGAATCCTACTTAGATTGCTTGAATTCCGACGACATTTCGCCACCGGCGGTTTCTGTCAAGCTGGCATGGATCATTCTCGTTCTTCTCTGCAAACTTGACGGAAAAGCAAAATTTCACAACTACGTCGCATTATCGTACCTCTTTCTCGTTAACAATCTCCATTTCATAATCGAGTCCGTACAACAAATCTGAAATTTATTCTAGGAGAAGAATGGATAATGAATCACAAGAAGTTGAATCAATATGTATGGAGCTACGAATCGATGTCGTGGAATAAGGTGATTTCATGTTTGCCGGAGAATATACTTTTATCGCCAGAGAAGGTGAGGGAATGCTTTATGAGGTTGTACTCTACGTTTGAGGAGGTGTACAGCAAGCAAGCATCATGTATTGTGGTGGATGAAATGATGAGAGATAAGATGAAGGCGTCGATTTATATCATCGACCTAATTGAATGTATTATGTATTTGATACTTGATAGTTTGTTTTCATTGAGTTATATGACAGTTGATGTTGCAAGATTTGATTTTGAAGAGGGGAGATTACGGTTGAAACGAGATTTGATTTTGGTTTCTAGGGTTTTGACTTTGGGGAAGAAGATGAAGGTGGGGAAGAAGGAGTGTGAAAAGACAAAAATAGCCTTATGTGCATCGCACATGAGGTCACTTAACAGAAAAATTTAACACCGTTTGGCCTAAAGGACCAAACGTGCAAAATCGGTAATCTTAAAGGACTGAGATTGTCGAAATTAAAAGATTAGGACCACATTTGCAGCGTGGTATTATCTTAAATGACCATTTGTGTAATTAACTCCTTTAAATATATATATTTGCCATGTCAATAGTGATAATGGTAGATGTGATATATAGTGATGTTTAGTGGCGGCGGTAATAATTATTGTACGTGGTGGGGCATAAGTAATGATGGTGGTGGGTGATGATAAGTAAAATGATATGAGTTTATGAAATAATAAAGATAACATGGTAAATAAGTAATTGCATTCAAGTATCAACATCTTTTTTTTTTTTGAACGGCTAGTTAATCAACATCTCTAATAGTAGTTTAGTTGGTTATAGTTCATTGATAATAATATAAAGGCCGTAGGTTCGAGTCATGAGTCTGTCAATTATTTTTCTAAATGTTTTAGCAAGTGTTTTTATTGAAAATTAAAGTTAACTAATTTGATAAAGTGTCAAATGAATTATATATAATAAAAATAAGTTTTTTTTATAACATGTCTTACATATATATATATAAAAGTGGGATCCTGTGAGTACTCAAAAAACAGTGAGGACTCGCGAGGACACCTCATAAAAATTTCAAAAAATTCCGAAAAAAATATATATAACTGTAGTACCTAATGAAACTATAATCAAGCTAATCCATGAAGATTCAAGTGAGAAATAAAAGATTTGAGTGAGTGTGTGTTCTTGGTGTAAGTGTGTGAAGTTGAGAGAGAATGAGATGAATGAAACTTTCCCTAAAAATGTATTCAGTAATTGTGTGGAAAGCTTGACTTGAAAGTCAAATATACAACCTTATATACTCCTACCACTTAACAAAGGACAAGTTAACTAACGGACTTTAAAGATCAAAACTATTACAAAACTAGTCCTAACAATAACTCACCATGATAATTACTACATTTGACCAAAAAAAAATTCGGAAAAAAATTATGATCCACTTTTTTTTGCGGATCATAATAATGATCCATATGTTTTTTGTGGATCATTATTATGATCCATATTTTTTTTGGATCATTTTTGAAAAACTTTTTTTTTTGGATCTTATAGGCTGCGATTTAGATATTTAAAAAAGAAATTTTTTTGAAAAAAGTTTGTTTTTGATCATTTTTAGTGTTTTTTTTGGAGTCCTCACAGTCCTCACCGGGAAAAGAGTCCTCACCAGATCCGGACCCTATATATATATATAGTGTAGAATTAAAATCAGAACCAATTAAGGCTTCAGAACCAGCAGAACTCAATCTAAACCATTGATTTTTGAAATGAAATGATCATGGAAGAGACATTAATGTATTTGATGAGGGACTCCCAAATATTGGTTTGCATGGATGTCATTCATGCATGTATACATATATGTATAGATAACACTTATGTATACATACCTGAAAACATATACATATAAGTTGGAACTTCCACCCGAGCTTCAAGGTGTGCATGACACCTTCCATGTAAGTTATTTGAAGAAGTTTATCGGGGAGGTTGAGAATATTATTCCATTGCAAGAGTTGCGGGTTGATACCCCGAACCGGTTGATTGAAGAGCCCGAGGCTATTCTAGAGACAAAGACAAAGAATCTTAGGAATAAAGAGATCGAGTTAGTATTGGTCAAGTGGAAGCATTCCCTTGTACCAAATTTGACTTGGGAAGTCAAAGACGAGATTCGGAAGAGGTACCCGGATTTCGTGAACTATGATGAGATTCCGAGAACGGAATCTTCTTAAGGGGTAGATAGTTGTAACGACCCGAAAATTATAAATAAATAAAATATGTAAAATGTAACACCTCATATTTTTAACACAAAACATTTGCCCAAAATAAAACATTTTTCATAAATAGAAGAACTATTCCAAAATATGGATTTACAAAAACCTTTGGTATGAAAATCAGAGTATAAAGTTGGTGTTACAAAATAGACCAAAACCAAAGCTAAGCATAAATCCAATCTAATGTTCTTCTATTCTAGGCCCCGCATATCTCTATCCATGCGTACCTATAACTCCGATCCAGAACCTGAGTACATAGCAAAAACAACAAGGAGTACGTGAGACACAAAAATGTCTCGTGAGCTACATGGGTTTAGACCCCGATAAAACAAGCAAATTTCACATTATATATAAACATATATAAATCTATGTATATATCTCATCATCATACGTCTAGTCACCCTATTGTGACTCTATCATTCATGCTTCCCTAGCAAGTAAATCTAGTTATTTGGAACACCTCCAAACAACCCGTCATCTCACATACTTATTAATCGGGGATCCCCCGCCTTAATAAGCCTTATGGTAACGGTAAGAGGGAATCGCCCAATCTACCGTTACCTGACTTCTAGCCGGATCTCGTCCGGTAGCAAGCCTCCTAACATATGATGGTCCATGGGTCGATGCCCAATCCGCCCCATCCCAAGTGACCGGGGATCCCCCGAATCACCGCCACACTATCACACGTCATAACCTCTCGAGTTATTCCATCTAAGCCCTTGGCTATCTCATAATTCACCAACAAGTTAGTCATAATATTCATAATAATATATAACTAATTCTACATACTAATAGTCTACACAATTAATCACATAGACCAAATCACAAGTAAGAAAACATATTTCAATGGCTATGTACTCAGTAAAGTCCACACGTACTCACCTTAGCAATATGATGCCCAAACCGTGTTCTTGACACCCAATCTCTTGCTTCACAACCCAATCAACTTTCCAAGACTTCACCAAAAGCCTAATACAATTATCACAATATGATCAACATCAATTACTACTACTAATGTGTTCATCTACCTCTAGATAACACCCATCAATCCATTTCCCCTAAATATGGTGATTTACCAAACCCTAGGTTAACCAACCCTTAAGATTCTTACAAATCTTAACCATACACTTGATTCCCTTGTTAATATACCATCTATTAAGTGTATACAACCTTTATATCACCATAACCATAACCCCAAGAACTAGGGTTTCAACCCAACCATCAAAATACATAGATCTAGAGCTACAACTACAAAGGATTGAAGATATACCTTTAATCTTCAACTAGGAGTGAAGATTCACAAGATTTGATGAAGAATTTAGCTCCAAATGATGATTTATACTCAAAATCGTTCACACACTCGAGTTGGGAGAAAACTAGGGTTTTTTTCCTTGCATTAAATGACCAAAACCCGACTTTAATGCTGCACAGACGAAAGATCGCGCCGCTATTATGGAGATCGCGTCGCGATCTCCACCCCGCCATAGATCGCGTCGCCACATCGCGTCGCTATCTACCCACGCGATCTACTTCGCGTTTTCCTCAAAATGCTATTTCGGGTCGCTGTCTGAAAGCCACAAGATCGCGTCGCTATCTTCAAGATAGCGGCGCTATCTTAACCTTATGCAGCAGGGCTGCAACTTTTGCTTCCCATTTCGACCCGGTTTCGCCCATAACTTTCTCATACGGTCTCCAAACGACACGAAACCAATTCCTACGTTCTTTAAATGATTTATCCTTATTTATCATATTTTTATAAAATTTATTTATTTACAAATTTCGGGTCGTTACAACTATCTACCCCTTAAAAGGATTCCGTCCTCGGAATCACTCAAAAATTCCAATCCACATTCTACCGAGTATCCATTCTCATTCTCCCGCGGTTATTACCGTTAAACTTTTCTCATCCCGTATTAGTCAACAATATGTACGTAAACACTCAATTAATCCCGTTAGATCCAAACGGTCAAAAAAATCAATCTTAAGCCTTTAGTGCCCAAATGAGCCAAACTTGCACAATTTTTTACCACAAGACTTTCAATTCTTTAACCGATCATCTTATACTCATAGAAATGACATGACCCACGCATTATAATCAACTAATTGACCAACACCAATGTCAAAGTCTAGCTTCGACCAAGTTACCATATTCCAACCTCGTCTAACCCTTGACTTAAGAACAAAGTCAACTATACTTTAACAATTTCCTTTACCATCGACCTCTAACTATGATTTATCAACCATTTGATACCCAATTCCCAAATTCAACTTGAAAAAGCCCAACGGGTCAAAGTCGCATAATTCGACTATAATTCTTTTAATTATTCCGTTAATCCTTTCACATACATACGACCGATACGTTATGCTCTCATCATTCACTAATCATTCGAAACGAGAGTCAAAGCTCATCCTTGACCGAGTCAACAAAATCACACATTGACTAATCTTGACCTTTGCATAAAGTCAACCATACTTTCCCAAATCAACAAATCCCCTACTCGCGGAATATCATTCTCGACTTATCACTTCCGGTTATAATCATTATTGGTTCCTTAACAATCGCTCATATTTCCAAAATTCTAATCTTTTCAAATTTCTCCGAGTTCTCGCATTCCCTTAAGGTCACATCAACCCTTACCGTTTCTTAACCTTCATTCGGTCACATATACTATTTCTTAGTACCATTTCAATCATCCTCGCCTCACATACCATAATTTCACACAAGTTAACCATATCCTGGTTCCCAATAACAATTGCTTTCTAACAGTATTCTTTTCTCATTTTCTAGAAGTCGTAGGCATCCCACACCTATACATAACCTAATGCAACCCGCATTTCCAACCAAATTTTATTTTTTACCATATCATAATAGCAATACTCATTAACCCCTTGGTTCTATCTTCGTCATATAAACGCATAAGCATACACACCTACATATATATATATACTTATATATGTATATCTATCAGGCCAACTCAATCTAAACGTATCCATTGCGCACATATACAATCATATGTATATGTCACCAATACCATTCAAGCATCATCATCATGCGCATATACAACCATATGTATATGCCACGCCAATGTCATCTGACATCCATCCTTTCGGATCGCGTAGCCTTGCTACTATCTTACCCATTCGATCATCCAATCGCTCATCGTGCGTTCTAGCACCTCTCCCATAAAAATCGCATTATCTTCTTCTTCCCTATTCATATGTCTCCCATCGAACATAGTAATTAGCACATTTCATATAATATTATCTTTCCATTATCATATGCCTTCCAAGGCCATCACATAATGCGCATGCATTGTACCCCGCGGGTATACCAATAAAATCTCCGATTGTCGTTTACTGTTTCACTTACACATCAATCACCCTTAACCGGTCCATTTCCTTATTACCGATTTCCAATCCTTTTGTTACCACCGGGGTAACCACCAATCTATTCCTTTAACCAAAATTCACCGGCCAACCCGGTCACCTTTGAGTCAACCAATCGACTCCGGTCTATATTTGTAACCCATGACTTGGCACCCATTAGCCCAACATTCCATGTTCCCGTCTTTCTACATCGCGATACCTTGAAAAATTTATTTCCCAGTCGTAGCCTCACACACACAATGTCATATTATATCACATCATTATTATGACATCTTGCCCATACTCGTCATCTTACCCTTAATATCAAATCGATCATCCCTTGCCACGAAACTTGTTATGGCTACATGCCAATTTTTTTTTTACTCCACTCTTTCTAACAATTAAAATATGCCATTCCTGACACTTACTCTTTTCCACATATGTTACATTTATTTGTTCCAAGGCATCACTATACCTTTAATCATTCTTTTCTTTCCCATTTACATATATTAACATTACATTACTTCTCTAGATTCCCGCCAAATACTCAAGTTTCAATTCCAAGATTTCTATTTCCAAATTTCCATCCTTACTACAATTCTTACCAAAGCTTAGTACTTCATTGTACTACTACCCATTTATTGGAAACATTTACCGTTCTTGCGGTTCATCTTTTGATACCATATAATAACATCAACCCCTATATCTATCTGCGACACACCGAACCATATTCCTTTCTAAAAAAAAATAATTTCCATACACATAAATATCCGGGAGGATCATTCCCCAAAATAAATATCCACGACATACAACTTACCTCCAATTCCTATAACCACCAATCCGTACGAACATTAAGCTATAGTCACACAATATCTCGGCTTGGGGCATACTCAACCAATCTATACCGATAATCACATTAGAATCCTTCTTTCTCATGGACATAAATCAATTTTTAAACTTTTTCCCATTAATTTCTAAATCACAACTTCTATAGACAAATTCGACCGTTGAGATTTTCCCATTGGCTACCACTATTTCCTATTTTTCGTCTAACAACATCGGTCGGCACATTTAACTTTCTACCAAACTCGTGAGACACAACGAATAAGTAGAACCCGAATCAAATAATATAGAAGATGGCATGAAGTTAATGAATAAAGTACCTGATACTACATCGTGCACCTCTCTTGCTTCCTCTCGAGTCGCCTGAAAGGAACGTCCCTTCACTCGAGCCGGTTCCTCTTTCTTTTGAGCCACGGGCACCTTTGGCTCGATCCTCTTTTTCGGGCACGCATTGCTATAGTGTCCCATTTCATGGCACGAGTAACACTCCACCTCGGAGAGTGTCTTGGATCTACAATCCCGTGCTATATGTCCCGTCTTTCCACAAATATAGCACACCTTCGAAGCTCCTCGGCACTCGCCGGCATGGTTCTTCCCGCATCTCTTGCACGGGGCAACGCTTCCTTGCTTGAAGGAATTTGATGTGAACTTCCCCTTTTTAGAAGTTCCCGAGCCACTCTCGGCTTTCCTTTTCTCGTTCACATGGGCCCACACGGCATTCCTTGTCGCATCTACCTCTTCCACACCCCGGGCGGCACCAATGGCCTCATCGAGTGTGACCGCTCTCCTTACCTCCAATTGGTAATCCCAAGGTAGCCCACAAGCATACCGGACTACCCTCGATCCTTCCTCAAAATAAGTTCTTGCAACAAACGGGAGCAATCCCGTGAATTCCCTTGAGTACTCCTCAACCGACCTATCACCCTTCTTTAGGTTTACAAACCTCTCATGCATCTTCTCCAAATCCCTGTCGGGGCAAAACTTTCTCTTCAACCTCGTGGTAAAGTCGTCCCATGACATCTTCTCAATCACCTCCCTCCCGAGGGTCTCATACACGATATCCCACCACACCATGGCATCTTCTTTCAATAGTTGCGACGCATACGTCACCATATCGGCATCCTTACACTTACTACTACCGATAACCCTCTCGGTCTCTCGGATCCACCTCATAGTTACTTTCGGGTCCGAACTACCCGAATACACATTTGGCTTACAAGCCATGAAGGTCTTAAAGGAACAACCATAATTTTCATCGGGCCTTGCCCTAGCATCACCGCTACCACCTGTTGAGGACTGATCCCCTCGGGTACCATTACCCTCGGTCCTCACATCCGGCCTAGCATCGGATTCACGATCACTTCCCGACTTTTCGCGGTTCCTCAAAATACGGTGCACTTCTTCGGCCACCGTCCCTTTGATTTGTTCAATAATAGTTTGGAGATCCGCCATGGTTACCGGAGTCTTATTAGCTCCGACCTCCGATTCATCATGCATCGACGGTTGATTTCCTTGTTCAACCACCACCTCAACACGGGGTATCTCATCCCCTTGATCTTGTGGAGCCTTTCCACTTCTAAGAGTTTTCACCATTTCCTTTCGTTCAAAACTATACGATAGACATCAAATAATTTAGTACCTCATGTACAACCCATTAGTCGCATAGGACTCAATACCCAAAATCATATCAAATTTCATCGGTCCCCTAGGTTCAACCCTAAACTTAATATAAAGTCTCAAGGTCAACCTATGATCTCAAGGAATCTTATATTCCTAATGCTACAGTCTAAGACTAGGATGGTCATCCAACCTAATTCACTTAAACTATAGCTCTGATACCAAGTTGTAACACCTCATATTTTTAACACAAAACATTTGCCCAAAATAAAACATTTTTCATAAATAGAAGAACTATTCCAAAATATGGATTTACAAAAATCTTTGGTATGAAAATCAGAGTATAAAGTTGGTGTTACAAAATAGACCAAAACCAAAGCTAAGCATAAATCCAATCTAATGTTCTTCTATTCTAGGCCCCGCATATCTCTATCCATGCGTACCTATAACTCCGATCCAGAACCTGAGTACATAGCAAAAACAACAAGGAGTACGTGAGACACAAAAATGTCTCGTGACCTACATGGGTTTAGACCCCGATAAAACAAGCAAATTTCACATTATATATAAACATATATAAATCTATGTATATATCTCATCATCATACGTCTAGTCACCCTATTGTGACTCTATCATTCATGCTTCCCTAGCAAGTAAATCTAGTTATTTGGAACACCTCCAAACAACCCGTCATCTCACATACTTATTAATCGGGGATCCCCCGCCTTAATAAGCCTTATGGTAACGGTAAGAGGGAATCGCCCAATCTACCGTTACCTGACTTCTAGCCGGATCTCGTCCGGTAGCAAGCCTCCTAACATATGATGGTCCATGGGTCGATGCCCAATCCGCCCCATCCCAAGTGACCGGGGATCCCCCGAATCACCGCCACACTATCACACGTCATAACCTCTCGAGTTATTCCATCTAAGCCCTTGGCTATCTCATAATTCACCAACAAGTTAGTCATAATATTCATAATAATATATAACTAATTCTACATACTAATAGTCTACACAATTAATCACATAGACCAAATCACAAGTAAGAAAACATATTTCAATGGCTATGTACTCAGTAAAGTCCACACGTACTCACCTTAGCAATATGATGCCCAAACCGTGTTCTTGACACCCAATCTCTTGCTTCACAACCCAATCAACTTTCCAAGACTTCACCAAAAGCCTAATACAATTATCACAATATGATCAACATCAATTACTACTACTAATGTGTTCATCTACCTCTAGATAACACCCATCAATCCATTTCCCCTAAATATGGTGATTTACCAAACCCTAGGTTAACCAACCCTTAAGATTCTTACAAATCTTAACCATACACTTGATTCCCTTGTTAATATACCATCTATTAAGTGTATACAACCTTTATATCACCATAACCATAACCCCAAGAACTAGGGTTTCAACCCAACCATCAAAATACATAGATCTAGAGCTACAACTACAAAGGATTGAAGATATACCTTTAATCTTCAACTAGGAGTGAAGATTCACAAGATTTGATGAAGAATTTAGCTCCAAATGATGATTTATACTCAAAATCGTTCACACACTCGAGTTGGGAGAAAACTAGGGTTTTTTTCCTTGCATTAAATGACCAAAACCCGACTTTAATGCTGCACAGACGAAAGATCGCGCCGCTATTATGGAGATCGCGTCGCGATCTCCACCCCGCCATAGATCGCGTCGCCACATCGCGTCGCTATCTACCCACGCGATCTACTTCGCGTTTTCCTCAAAATGCTATTTCGGGTCGCTGTCTGAAAGCCACAAGATCGCGTCGCTATCTTCAAGATAGCGGCGCTATCTTAACCTTATGCAGCAGGGCTGCAACTTTTGCTTCCCATTTCGACCCGGTTTCGCCCATAACTTTCTCATACGGTCTCCAAACGACACGAAACCAATTCCTACGTTCTTTAAACGATTTATCCTTATTTATCATATTTTTATAAAATTTATTTATTTACAAATTTCGGGTCGTTACATAAAAATATGATAATTATGGATAAATCATATAAAATACGTAGAAATTGGTTTCGTGTCATTTGGATACCGTATGAGAAAGTTATGGGCGAAACCGGGTCGAGACAAAGGTCGAAAACTGCAGCCCTGCTGCATAGGGGAGTTCGCGGCGCGAACTGTAGTTCGCGATCGCGAACATCGAACAGAAACTTTGGGTTTTTGGTGATCGAAGTTCACGGCTAGCTCACGATCGGGAACTGTTCGCGACAAGGGAAGTTCGCGGCGCGAACTGGTGGATCGCGGCGCGAACTCTTCCGACCAGACATTTAATACGGGATTTCAGCCATAAATGCCATATCAAAACCCTAGTTTTCTCTCTTGGCGATTTTCGAGTATAGCAGCTGATTTTGGGTGATTTCTTCACAAATCCTTGGTAGATTTCACTCCTAGTGGAAGATTAAAGGTACATCTTCACTCTCTCATATTTGTAGCTCAAGATCTTTGGATCTTGAAGCTAGGGTTTGAAACCCTAGTTCTTGGGTTGGTGATTAATGGTGAAATAAAGGTTGTATATACTTAATACATGATATTTTAACAAAGGAACCAAGTGTATGGTTAAGATTGTAAGAATCTTAAGGGTTGGTTAAACCTAGGGTTTGGTAAATCACCATAATTGGGGGAAATGTGTTAGTAAGTGTTATTTAGAGATAGATGGACACATTATTAGTAGAATGTGATGTTGAACAACTTGTGATTGTTATATTAGGCTTTTGGTGAAGTCTTGGAAGGTTGATTGATTGTGAAGCAAGAGATTGGGTGTCAAGAACACAGTTGGAGCATCATATTGCTAAGGTGAGTACGTGTGTACTTTACTGAGTACATAGCCTTTGAATTAGTTTCTTACTTGTGTTTCGGTCTATTTGCTTATGTGTGTAGACTTATAGTATGTTGAGTTAGTGGTAGATATTATTGATAATATTGGAATAACTTGTTTGATGATGATGTGATAGCCGAGGGCTAGATAGGCATGACCATTGAGTTATGATATGATTGAGATGATGTGATGATGCAGGGGAACCCCGGTCATGAGGTGTGGTGTGAGGGGCAGTTGGGTGGATTTCCATCGACTCAACCACGGTAGTAGTCTTGCTAACTGGACGTATTCCAGCGAGTAAGGCAGGTATCGGTAGATTGGGCGAATCCCTCTTGCCGGTATCTTGAAGCTTATTAATGGCGATGGATTTCGGTTAATAAGCTAATGTGGAACTTATTAATGGTGATGGATTTCGGTTAATAAGTTAAGTCGCTCTAATTAGTGCGGTGGATTCCGGTAGCTAGATATGATTGTTAAGGATCAAGATCGATAGGTCACAATAGGGTGACTAGACTGGGTAGACGTGTTCCTTTATATAATTATGTTTATATAATTTGTTGTTTGTTATCATTGGGTCTAAAACCCATGTATCTCACGAGACTTTCTTGTCTCACGTACTCCTTGTTATTTGCTATGTACTCAGGTTCGAGATCGAAGGTTTAGGTACGCATGGATAGAGATGCGGGGCCTAGAATAGAAGAGCACTAGATTGGATTTAAACTTAGCTTTGGTTTTGATATATTTTGTAACACCGAAACTTATACTCTGATTTCATGCCAAAGGTTTTTGTAAATCCATATTTTGGGAATAGTTCTTCTATTTATTGAAAATGATATATTTTGGCCAAATGTTTTATTGTTAAAATTTGAGGTGTTACATGATAAATTCTACTTTTAGATGGCATAGTAAATAGTTTTTGTGATTTTTTTGGAAAAGTTAAATCTTAATAAAGGTTATAAAAAACGCGCCATGACGTCGCCAAGGCGTGAGGCGCGGCGCCGACGTTACGAAACAGACCATGGCGGCTAGGCTAGGCGTGGCGTGAGATAAGGCGTGATAAGGCGCGCCTTATGACGAGTTTTTTGTAAGGCCGCAGAGAAAATTGAATTTTTTTAAAAAAAATTATAATATATTTAATTATAAACTTAGATGTAACATTTTTTGTAAGTTTTATATATGAATTGTTATATAAATCAATATATCTATAATTTTTATTTAATTTGATATATGTATATACATAAATTATATAAAAAATTTGCCGCCTTAAGTTACGCCTTGAAAAACGTCATGGCCCGCCATGGCTCGCCTTGACTGAGGTTTGATGGTGCCGTCACGCCACACCTTACGCTTTCTAGAACCTTGAACTTAATACATCTGGGTATGTTTGTGTGTATTAGATTCAGTATAAAATTCTTATTTTAACAGTAACTAATATATAAAAGTTAATTAAATAAAAAATTAACTAGATAAATTAATCTGTGTTGTCACGACGGCTAGGCTTCATGCCGTTTAAAAAAAAAAAGAGTAAAAGTAGTTTGCTATTTTAAACGACTACTGGCTCAATAATGGAAAGGTCTATATAAGATCTTGCGTGTCATTGTCTAAAAAATAAATAGATTAGATGTCGTTAAAAAGAAATAAAAAAGTAATGGATCAATAATACAAAAGATTTTGCTTGACCTAAATATGCAAATAATTTAACATAGAGGTTAAATACGTATTTTTTAACAAATCATGAGAACCATTTATGTAATTTTATCTTAAATTAATTAATCAAATTACAAAATAGTTTCTTAATTAAAATAAGTCGACTTCATTGCCTTGCCTGCCATAAACCGACAAAGATGACTACACTACCAAGCTAGATAAAAGCCTATTAGGCTTTCCATTTATAGTCTTTAGTTCCTCAATATATGGAGTATGGACCATGAGTTTTAGGTGATTTATAATGATTTTTCTTAGAGTAAATTATAAGGATAGTACTTGTGGTTTGTCAAAGATTTTGGATTTAATTTCTATGTCTTAGAAACTACACTGATGGTCCCTGTGGTTTAAAACTGGTCCTGCTTTTGGTCCAAAATCCTAACGGGCGTTAAGATTGGCTGTTAAAGTTTTCCTAATGACTAAAACACCCTTTTTTCTAAACTCCACATATAAAAACCCCTCCACTTCATTTTCATCTCTTTTCTTCTAAATCAAATTCATCTCCATTGACCCCAATCGTGACTTCTAGTTATGTGTCAATGAATCAAATAGGCAATGCATAGATGCTTTTATATAGAAATCAATTAAAAAACAAGCAATTAAGAAAAATACTCATAACCCATTCTAATATAATATTCCATCATCCAATTTCTAGAAACCATTTAGAAGTTATATACGAAGTATGATTATATTAGCTATTAACAATAACATTTGGACAATTAAAAATTCAGAAGGGTTAAATGATTTTCCAGTCTTCGTTCACAGCCACGTTTGGTCAGACACATTTGTTCTTTACAGGCTTTCTCAATCTAATACTTCATGAAACTTGAGTCGAACAAATTCAGATTTCCTCCATTGATCATGTATTTTCACAAGAACAGAAGCGGTTAACCCGACGGTGATGGTATTCCCTCCCAAATTTCTTGATTTTTTCGAGTACTCGGTTGTAACGATTGATTAATCGAATGTCCATTTCGATAATTCGTTGAACCAAGTGTTTAATTTTCGGACCAATTGTGAGATTTTCCCGATCTTTGTAGCTGTAAATCAATTTTCGATTTAGCTTTATGTAAATGATACGGGGCATGGTTTCCAGATCTGGGTTGCACGATGAAGACTTCATGAACCTTGGTTTAATTGGTGGTGATTCTTTAAAGTGAAGGGTATTTTGGTCACTTAAAAATATTTAACAATCAAATTTAACGTCCGTTAGAATTTTGGACTAAAAGCATGACGAGTTTTAAACCACAGAGACCATCCGTGTAATTTCTGAAACTAAAAGACTAAATCCAAAACTTTTGACAAATCACAGAGTATAATTTACCCTTTTTCTTATACTATCTCGTTCACATCATAAACATGTATCTTTTTAAGTAAAGATATATCATTTGCTAGTTCTTAATGCATTTCATTTCTTTTATGTTGTTCTCTTAAAGATGATGGTTATGCTGAAACTCTAAGTTTATATCCCTCCTGTTGTTCAAAAGAAATAAAATATATAAAGATAATTATAAAAGAAACAAAAGGATTTGTTGTAAACATAAAGTTTTGATTTCTACAAATTAATTCTCTTTATTATACTTCTCCCATCTAAATAGTTTCAGAGAAATGATAATTGTGCTTATTAGTGTATAATTATGTGATTACTCATTTGATCAGACAAATATCAGATTTAATGAATGATATGAAAAAAAAGAATTAATAAATTATATATGTTATATATCTTGTGATGAGTAGCAACAAAAAGTATACACAACTAGAAAGTAATAACTTAGGTTAATTTTTGGTAATTAAACTTCTAACAAATTTCTTATTAATCAAAGAGTTTGTAGCCTATTAGTATGTGATTTGTCCATTAACTAAAATATTGTAGATTCAAGTGTCGTTGAAAACATAGTATGATATTTAGATGTATGAAATTTTTTTCTTAAAAAACATATATGTAAAGGTTGAAACCCTGAAGAACAAACCCTAAAGAATTCGAAAACATTTAATTACAAGATGGTATATTACCACTTGACCGGATTCAGATTCAATAAAGGCGATTTAAATAGTGTTAATAATAAATTAATTAACATAAATTAAATTAAAAAATTAGAAAAAAATTCCAAGGAATTCACTAGAAGCGGAGAAATTTTCTATCAGGGATAAGGGTGACACAAGTGTTAAACCTAAGATTAGGTAATCCTGGCAACCTAAGTTTTGTAAACCAATAATTTATGAAGCTTTAATAAGTTCTTTTTAGGTTTTGTTTGATAGCTTTCATGTCACGAGGTGACACGTGCTTCTCCTCAATATCAAAGGCATAAGTTCTTAATCCAATAATTATTGGCACCATTAGCCAAATTGCACATTAATTACTGACCTAATTAGCGGGGACCATTAGTAACTTGGATGTTATTAATGCAAGTCATTTTCTTTCTTTTTATGGGGTTTATAAGCTAGTCCTTTTAATTTGAATCAAACATAATAAAGTAACCTAACGTGTACTATTCTTTGATACTTTTACTAATGAGTTTCTGTTAATTTTATTAGATTCGTTATTCTTTAGTCCAGTTGACAATTATAACTTATTTAATTTCTTTAATATCGACCGTCGATTTGAAAATTGTCGCGAGCACTTGTTATTAATGATAATAGACTGGTTCTAGTGGTGGGTCGTCACTTAATCACGCCAACACATATATTTTTTATTTAACGATAAAGACTGGAAGCTGTATAGGTTAGAATTGTAAAAAGACATAATCCACTATAGATCATTGTATATTAGTATATAGTAATATAGATACAATGTTTTGTAAATAATTAACATGAGAGATTAATTGATATAAAAGAGCAACGTGTCTATGTTTTAGAGGATATCAAGGACTAATTTACTTAACCAAAATGGTTCACAATATAGGATCTAACCAAGGTAGAGAAGTGTTAAACTTCACATATGATACTAGCACAAGTGCTTCTCAAGAAGATCTATCGGTGATCAAGGAACAAGATCGATTGCTACCAATTGCTAATGTCGGCCGAATCATGAAGCAAATTCTCCCCCAAAATGCAAAAATCTCCAAAGAATCTAAAGAAACCATGCAAGAATGTGTTTCTGAGTTCATTAGTTTTGTAACCGGTGAAGCTTCGGATCATTGTCGCAAAGAAAAACGAAAGACGGTTAATGGAGATGATGTTTGTTGGGCTATGTTGAATCTAGGGTTTGATGATTATGCAGAACCATTAAAGAAGTATTTGCATAAGATTAGGGAGCTTGATGGTGAAAAATCTAACCTAAATAAAGGGGCTAGCAGCAGTAGTAATGAAGAGAAAGATCATATTCGTCGTCCTAATCAAGAAACTTCATCGAGTTCTAGATCTGCAGGTAATCAAGTTCCTAGAAAAGCTAATGTTTCATCCTCCTCACATCTTTTTAAATTCGATGTTATCGATAAAAGAAATAGATTTTAGGGTTCATGTGTTAATTAGGGGTTCTTACATGCGTCAAGCTATATGACGCGAATTTATAGTTCTTGTGACCCCGAATAAAAAGAAATTAAAAGTTGAAGAGGATCGAGTTACACGGATTAGGAATCGTTAATTTGTGTGTACTTCGATCTAATAGGAATAGAAAATGATTTCGAAAAGAATAACAAAATTTGATCTTATGGTGTGCCCTTTGTCGATTATATATGAGGTTTATGTACCATACTACTAATGTATTTTTGATACTGTTCGAGTTTAGATCTATCAACAATATGAATGACAATTACGCATTTTAACTTTTGTAATCGATGTATTTCAACATAATTATGATGTTTTAGCTATATGTTTCTATGGTCATTAATTTTCTTAAATAAAATATTGCTTCAAAATTTGAAATAACGTGTGCTTAATCATGTTTGAACTCCAGAATGGATAAGTGTGAACTTAATGAATAACATAGATTTGTAGTTTGATTGGCTTGCCCTCAATTCGTGCTTCTTGTACCCAACTTCATAATCATAGTGAAATTATCATTTAATATTTAGATACTTATATTGATCAAATAAATAGGAAAATAATGATAAACATCTTGTAGCAAGTAATACAATCTCTCTAATTACCAATCGATCATATACTTATAAGAACATCAAATAACAATAACGAATGTCAAGGGATACCTATTCTTAATTAATAGGGTAATTAACTCCCGTAATTAATGCCAATGCGTTTTATCATAAATATGTCGATCGATCACTCCTAATTAACAATCTTGGAAGAAAAAGAAGTTCTTGCTGCCAAACCATACTAAAAAACTTGTGATATTCATATACTAATTGCTCGTGTCATAATTCATTTGTATATGAAAGTGTAAGGCATTTAAAATTCTGATATCTACGTTATTCTGAACAAAGTCTCTAACAACTTAACTAAACACAATCGAGCTACGATAATATTACTCTTTAGTAAGGTAAGTACATGGTCCAATAATTGAACCACTTGGAATTGAACTGAATCGAGACCGAGAAAGTTTCTTCGAGGTTTTTCAAAAAAAAAAAAAATTGGTTTTTTGACCGAACCGAACTGAGGATCGATTTGCATGAAAATTAAAACCGATACCGGTTCAGTTTTGGCGGTTATGACTGGTTCTCGGTCTAGTTTTCAATGCCTATCCTATAGGAACCAGTCTTGAAAACGTTAATGGGTTAAAAGTTGAGAAACCGTATTATCTTGAAAAGTCTTGGTCATTTAGATAACCAATCAACTACTAATAATTTAAATGTTTGTACGTACAAATGTGTGAGACTTGAATATAGAAGCATTATTTTTGTGTAGTTTACTATTATTTATAGCTAGGTACATAATGGTGTTTTGGGTTTAGGGTTCTTGTGAAACCCTAGACGGCAATTGGACTAGCTTTATTCATCTTTGTCATCAAAAACCCCATCCGCAAACACTTAACTCCACACAAAAAAATCATTAAAAACGCAATATATAAACATGCAATCCGATAAATGTTTTACTAAATTTCGATTTTTATCAAGAAGTGATCAGACAAATATGATGTATTTGATAAGAAAATATTTTGAAAATCCTACTTACGGATAAATCCTGGATTTTCTATGGTCTACAAAGAAACATCTTTTTATTTGCTATTTTCATGATAGCAAGTTTATGTTATCAAACTTTAAAGTAGAAATTTATGCACAATAAAGGTTATTGTGTAACTTATAACTAATGCACGTCTGTAAACTACAACTGAGAATCTATCGGAACTATCGAACTTAACCAAATCAAATCAAATCGAGATATATTAGTCTGGTTCTTAGTTTTAATTTTCATACAAAATCGGTTCTCAGTCCTGATTCGGTCCAAAACCGAAAAAAGTCAAAAAAGATAAAAAAACTCAGGTTCTCAGTCCAATCCGAGACGTCAATAATTTGATCCTCAGCTTCGATTGAAATCATTTTATCAATTTCAGTTCATTCCAATGAATACAATTGAATAATCTCCCATGAACAAGGAAGTGGCTCGTAATTCAAGGTCATTCAAAGTCTTCTATGCTGTCTACAAGGAAGATATTTTCTTCTGCTAATTTCAAGATTAATTATAAATAAAACGTGATGATTTTCACACGGCAATTTTACTTCACCACAGCAAATTGATGTATTATGACATTAATGCCCTCGCAACAATTTCTCACCTCACCACCGCCTCACTTTGCATATCATTTCCATCTTCCAAAATTGCAATTACAGCACAAAAGCAACATCCTTGTATATAATTCAGCCATTAAAGGCCGTAATGAAAGCTTCTGTTTCCTTAATTTTACCAACAACTAATACTTCACACACTTACTATCTGTATGTGCCTGTGAAAATTTATAGATCCTGAAATTTTTGTAGGACCTAATACCAATTTTCATTAATAAAATACAATTACAATAAGGGAAATTGACTAAATAACGTTTACAAAAGATTGAAACAAATAAATAGAACAAACAAGTACAAGGTTTTGGTTGAGTCTCGTGAAATTCACGATCCCCTTAAAATAGATTCGTTGTCTATTTTTCAGGGTAAAACAACCGAGTAGTTTTACACTACCGAATATAATCCAAGCCAGAACAATACCGAAATTGAGAGCATTTTTCTAGAGAGAAAGCTGTGATGTAGAAGAAAGATGGGTGAAGGTGTGTCTACAAATGAGATCCAAGGTCTCTATTTATGTTGTAGAATGTCAAGTAATGTTCAACCAAAACATTAAATACATTCAATTCTATTAAACAAGAAAGCAAAACAACACACTGCATTTACTGCAGAAATTACGTAACTGACTGCTCAAGTCAGTCCAGGAACTCAGTCCGGGAGGTCAGTATACGCAGGTCGGTATTGGAAGTCAGTATACGCAGGTCATTATCAGACAGCAGCTGCGCAGATCAGTACTGCAGTTCAGCGCTGGACTGCAGGAACTCAGTATCGGAAAGTCAGTATGAGACTGCCTGCTGTGCAGGTCAGTACTGCCGCGCAGTACATGTCGAAAAACTCAGTACCGAGGTGGTCGGTATTGACCAGTCAATATCAGAATGATCAGTACTGAGGCGGTCAGTACGAGCATACTGCAGTGTCGACAAGATGCAAAAAATTGACCCGCACGAGCCCGAGATTTCGGAGCTGCATTCGTGTCCGCAGGTGGCCCGGGCGCACATGAGTTCAAGCCATTTCGGGCCACTCGGTCCAAATTATTTATGTTTTTTATGCCGAAAACGCAGTTTTGAAAAAGCATGTGGTGAAGTGTTATTATATTTTGAAGACGTGATTAATCTAGAATTAATCATTTAACATATTAATTAAATAAATAATCAAAATTTTCAAACACTAAAAATTATTTATAATTTAATTTTAATGGATATTAAAAAAAAATGTTTCAAATAATGTAAAGGCTTAAGGTTCTCAACTTTATTATGTGCTATTGGGCTCATACAATTTGCCAATTTGGGGCAGCAAACACTTTCAATTTTCATCACAACCCAAGCACGTTATTACTTACTATTGCTCTGTTTTTCCATCTTTCTACGGAGGATTTATTACCGTTTTTCTTCGATTTGGGCTTTGTGGTGGTTTTTTTTCCCCTTTAGGCTATGGGCCCCTCGGTAGGTTTATTTATTACTCCCTCCGTCCCACCAAAAACTTTACATTTCTCCTTAAAATTTTGTCCCATAAAAAAATTTACATTTCTCAAATTTGGGAGGCCCACCTAATAAAATAATAATATTACCAATCATTCAACCAATAAAACAATTTCTCTCTCCAATCTATCCTTATATTTTAATCAAAAGTATTACAAATGGCCCCACCACTAACTATCTCCTAAAATATTATGCTCATGAGAAGTGTAAAGTTTTTTGTGGGACGGAGGGAGTATTATTTTTAGCTCTCCTTTTGCTCGGAGAATTAATTTCTACACCACAAATTTTAATTTATATACTACAGAGTACAAGTATTATGATAAACTGTACAAACATATTAAGTACTCCCTCCGTCCCTAAATAAAGTTCCCATTTTGCCTTAAAATTTTGTCCCTAAATAAAGTTCTCATTTCTCAAACATAAGGGGCCCACTTAATATAATAATATTATTACCAATATTTTCACCACTAACTATCTCTTAAAACACTTTCTCTCTCCAATCAAACCTTATATTTTAATCAAAAGTAATATCAAATACCCCACCACTAACTATCTCCTAAAATGTTGTGCCCAACACAAATGAGAACTTTATTAAGGGACGGAGGGAGTAATAATTATGGTGTATCCATTAAAGGATCTGGTACATTTATCACCACCCTTTTGCTTCTCATGCTGTTCCTCACAAACTCCCTTTTGAGGTTGGACTTATTCGTCGTATTTCGTTTGGTGGTTTCTAATATACCTTTGCATTCTAAACAAATAAAATAATCTATATCTCAAAATAACCCAAATTAAAGAATAACTCGATAACCTCAACGATACCAACAAATAGTGAAATAGACACCAATTGGTTTGATCAAAAGGCTTACCATCGGAAAGCTACATCTTTGGGTTAAAAACTTAAAAAAGACACCAAGTAACTAATACACAACAGTTCTTTTATTAATTATAATTACATTCAAACATCTACAATTGATTGCATAAGTCTCAATCATGTCAAAATAGAAACATAAGGCTAAAAATTTGTACTAAAAACACAAGAACACAAAAGACTAAGAAAACCACATCTGAACGGTTGATTTTTGTACGTCGTTTGTTTATTCAAACGTGTCTCGTCGTACATTTACGAGTGTTTGAGATAATTTATATTAACATACAACGCTTGCTCATCGTCAACCTTAAAGTTCATAAGTCATACCAACTTTCAACATCCTTTTTTGAGGAATTTCAAACACACTATAACTTTGTCTTAAGTTTTTCTTCATGAAATTATAAGCATAATCGATCAAGAACCTTTTTCCAAACGAAGACCCACTTCTTGAAACGATCTCGTTTTCACCCACCAAATGCACCATTCCCGTTTTCCACGCTTTGTCTAGTTTAACTACATCTTGCTCCGATATCCGCCCTCGTTCATCGCCAACTCCATTGTCGTATTCGATAAAATCCTTCAATCGTTCGACCAAAATCTTTTCAAACGACTCCTTTTCGTTGCGAACATCGGTGTACCCGTACCTCACAACACACCTAAACACATACAACTCATTCGGTTTCACTCTTCTAAACAAAAACCTTTCTTCTTGCGGGACCTTACTTATTGGTAACGATTTAATCGAAACAAAAATAATAACCGAATGTAAAGCGGGCACATTATCAACATAATGTTTAAAAATCGGGGGAATTCCGTGGGCGAGCTCGGAGTAAAAGATTGCAAGCCCGCCCATATGACTTATGTTAGTGTTCATCACGATATCTTTTATGGCTTCTCGTGAGACTTTATGATCGAGCTCGTAATTGTATTTGGCTCGATAAACGTAGTTCCAAGTGCACATTATGAACATTAGCACAATTGCAAATGAAAATGGCAAGTATCCGCCTTCGCTGAATTTGTAAAGAACCGAACTTAAGTAGATGTATTCAGTCGAGCTAATCACGACAACATACAAGATCACGAGAAGTATGTTGGTTTTCCATATGACAAGCATGATCACCACCATAAACGACGACGTTAGCGTCTCGGCAAATATAACCGCGATGCCTACATCAATTACGACACTTTTGAAAATTAAAAACGCCAATAATGTATAACATTTCTTGTAAAAAACGTGAGAAATTCTTACCATAAGCATGGCCGATGTTTTCGGTAGTCCTAAACGAAACAGTAACAAGAACACAACCGATCATAAGAAGATAGTTCATTTCGGGTATGAAAACTTGTCCTTCGTACTTAGCGGACGTATGCACGACTGAAACACGAGGAAAACACCCGAGTGAAAGAGATTGTTTGATAATCGAGAAAGTACCCGAAATCATAGCTTGACTTGCTATAATCGCCGCCATAACCGCCACCACAAAAACCGGCCAGTACAACGCGTCTGGAGCCGACTTATAGAACGTGTCAGCCACTAGATGCTTATGTTTTCTTAACCATGATGCCTGACCGCTGTAGGCTGTGATCAAAGCGGGATAAACGACACAACCCATGCTTATTTGTATCGATTTTACCGTAAAGTGTCCAAGATCGGCAAACATCGCCTCGGTTCCTAGTACATTAATCCAACCAAATTTTTAAAAATCGTAAAACACAGGTTCCTGCGCATGGGTGACAAGGACCAGCCTCAGCCCACAAATTTAGGGGCCCACTTAAAAAAAATCAGCTCATATATACATATGTGTAAACTTATTTGAATCAAGGTAAGTACAGCGAAATATTGAAAATAGACGAATTACAGGTCAAATCCGGACATTTAACTTGGTGATTGAGCCATAGTTATTTGGAAGAAAAAAATAATTCAGAGGATCAATTTTTAAGATTTTACCCGGAGCTTAAAAATTGATTGGACCGGTCCTGAACTAACAAATAGAAGACAAATAATCTCATTTCTACATATTTTTTGTAATGAAATTGGAAATAAATTTGATCGATCAGAAAGGCACCTGTAATGGCAAGAACAATCCCACCAAGTGAAATCCATGCGTCTTTCCCGTTTCGTGTGAAGTAATCGATGATGTATTTTGGGTTTATGGCTTTAGCGACGGAAGGGTCGAACTTGATGAAATTGAAGACACCGATTCCAGCAATTAGGGAGAACCATACGCAAATGATCGGGGCAAAACTGTAGCCAACTCTATCAGTTCCATAGCTTTGGACCATGAATAAAGTTACCAAGATTATTACTGATACAATTACGATCCTCCCTGCAATAATCAGTTTACAAGTTGTTAAAATACATATGTTTTGTTTAGCGACGACAAGTTGAGCCTACTGACGGGCTTGTGGCTAGTCACTAATACAAATATTACTAGTAACATTCATCATTTTACAATCATATTTAATAATCAAGTAAAATTAAACGACCTTATAATTGTCTAGAACGAGCCTTGAATCATCGACTACATGGATTAAGTACAATACAATATAGCATTAGGTGAAAGGCCTTATGGGTGACCTTATAATTGTTTTATTTTTTTTGTTTCCTCTGTTTCAACACTCACTAATTAGTTGTCTCTATGTGACGCACCAGAGTCGTCGTTTTAATATTAAAGCAAAAGAAAACACTTATTTTTTGTTTTATTTCATTTGTTTTCTATGTTCCAATCCAATTCTTTGAAACCAATTTTGGTAACCGTATTAATTGTCTTTTATGTGACACATTCTTTATATATACCCGGGAAATACACTCATATATGTCATATTTAGCAATAGCCAATATTGAAAACGTACTTTGTAAGTTATGCTTGTTTAATCTTGTGTTTAAGACCAAATTAATTTCTACACTACAATTTTTAGTTCATACACTATATGGTACAAGGTTCACAGTTAAATGTACAATCATACTAAACAATGATTGTAGTGAATACAGTAAAAATTGTGATGTAAAAATTAATTTTTTTAAAAAATAGACTGATGAGTTGAGACAAAGTAATTGTCTTGGTTTATTTTTAAGACAAAGTTTGAGAGCTAGACACATAAGAACTCACATAGCCAGACCGAACATCAAAAGTTACCTTCTGTCATGGTATCGGTTGCTTCCTTGAGTCCTGATACCGCGGATAGTACAAAAAAAAATATGTATATGTTAAAATCAGGAAATAATAACAACAACAATAATAAATAATAATAATTTGGATAAAGTAATCACTGTCCCTTGTGGATGTTACTGTCTAGGCTCGAACCACTAACTTACTAACTGATCGTTAAAAAAAAAAAAAAAATCACCGGAGATGGAAGGAGTGAGGATGCCGTCACCAATGACCATGGAAGTCCCAAGCATGGCAGCAAATAAAAGAGAGAATTTGGCAAAGTTGCTATTCTCGAGGTTTTTCTTGACCTTTGATGGTATCGTGTTACGTTTTTCTGGCAATTCAAGCTCGAAATTTGAAACTTCACGATCCTCTGGTTGCTCACTTGGGATTAAACCTACCTTTGCATATCGACATAACTTCGAGTACAACGCAAAAGTACCCCCTATTAACAAAATTCTATGCTATAAGTTTCAACTATAGCTTATAATCCGTGATAAATCACGGGTGACTTATATATATTGTAAACATGAAATTATAAAAATATTACTATATCAATTATGTTCATAGAGATCAATAATTCAGAAATTGAAGAATAATATTGTTTATGTTTATTTTTATATATTATATCTTCTCCTAGATTAGTGTAGTCAACCATTAACAGGATATAGTATTATAGTATATGGTTACCACCTAACTTAGATGAGCCGCACCTCAGTACCATGTAGATCTAACCTTAGTTTATTGCATCTTTGAATATTAATGTATTTACTTAAATCAGTATTGTTCAATTTGTATTAAGGGTAGTGATTTTAACACCACATAAATTATTTCACTCACCACACTGTACAACAGTTAAAGCATATTGTATAAGTACTATAAAACAGTTAATTATATTTATGTATCAAGTATATTAAGGGACAAAAATACGTACCATCACCATTATCATTGGCTCGTAAGACGATCATTACATACTTAATCACAGGAATTAAAGTGATAGTATAAAAGATGATCGACAAAACACCCAAAATATCATCGTCGTGTTTGATCCCGTTAGTAAAAGTACTCGCATACACGTACAGAGGTGATGTCCCGATATCACCATAAACCACCCCGATACTTTGAAACGCGAGTCGGAGTATCACTCCCCAATCCTTCAAGCAATTTCATTTACAAACGATTTAGTGACTATCCAAAGAGTCACAAAAAGTTAAAAGAAGAATTTATAAAGATAATTACCAAAATAGACGAAAAATATACTCCCTCCATCTCACAAATTTTTTTCATTTCTGCTTAAAATTTTATCCCATAATTTTTTTTTTCATTTTTATCAAATTTGAAGGGTCCACTTAATAAAATAATATTATTACCAATGATTCCACCACTAACTATCTCTTAAAACACTTTCTCTCTCCAATCTAATTTTATATTTTTATCAAAAGTATTACCAAGGACCCCACCACTAACAATCTCTTAAAAGCTTGTGCCTAAGCGAAATGAGAACTTTTTTGTGGGACGGATGGAGTTTTTTTTCCCAAAACAGATGTGTGCGACTTGAATTTCCCAAATAGACCGTGTGCAATTTGATTTTTTTGTGCGACTCTGCTAGTCGGGAAAAAAATTATGCGCGACTCAGATGTTTTTTTATACGATCAGGCAGGTATGACCAAAAGACACTTTTCAAATTTTGTGTGGAGTCGCATGGATTGCACGGTTTATTTTAAAAATATTTAAAATTAAAGTTTTTTTTTTAAAATTTAAATTTTAGTAGCAGGTGTATTTTTAGAAATGACCCTAATTAGATGCTAACCTTAGTGTCATGGTGACCGTGATGACCATGAATTTTAGCTGACTCGATATCCAGGGAATCGTGACGTTTTAATCCGGGGAGTTCACTTTCCGGCAGCAGGAGCTCCGGCGTTTGTGCAGAATAAATTTGTTGTTCATTGTTTTCTTGATCTGCTTCAACGATGTTACCAACATTTGAGTTTCGTTTGCTGCTGTTGGGGCTGGACACGTTGGAATTTCTTTTGCTGCCGCCGGGGGTAGACATGGTGGCCGGCCGGCGGTTAGGCGCTTCCGGCGAGATGCGAAGATAAAGCCTGAGAAAACTTGGAAGATGTGCAGTTGTTATATAGACTATAGATATGCATGTACTTGTTGGTATTGAACGATTAATAAATTAGAAAAAATGTCAAATGTCAGATTAAATTAATAAATTAGAAAAGATTTAATACGTTATCGATCGAGTTTGGTAATTAAAAGATTTATAAAAATTTTGTGGCTTTTAACTACAAATCTTAAAACTTTCCGTGTGTTTTTCTCGTACATAGCAAATAGACTTCTTATCTTTAATTAAAGATTTACAGAAGTTTATTGGTTTTGGTAAATGTTTTTCAGGTTTATTTTCGTCTTATAAAATGTGTAGATTTTATATTTGTAATATTGCATCAATATAATTATTTTCGTTTTCAGTTGGTTTTAATATTTTACTGGTATAAATGTGTAGATTTATGATAATAGCTTTATAAAGAAAATAAATATTTTCAATATGTCAACTATATTTTATAGACTTCAAATAAACTGATTATTTAATTGTGGTATTAATAGATAACAGTATCCTAGAACTGTAAATTTCGATTTGTTATATGAAGGGTATCATAAATCTTATTACGAAGTATTATACTTAAGAGATTTAAGACTTTTGCCTAATCTTTATAACATAGTATAAAAACTCCTTTTTACCAAATTAAATGACAATTTTTCAAAAAAATCAACTAAATAAAATGTTTTTAAAACATCAAGATAATATATTTTATTAGTACACAGTGCAATGATCACATTTTTTAAAACATGTTTAACAAAAAAAAGAGTGAACATTTAATTTAAGACGAACAAAGTAATATAATCATAATAATAGTTAAAGTAAACTAAATATTATACAAGCTTTTCAAAAAGACTTGAAACAAATCAAGAAAAAACATTATTCAAGAAAATTAATTAATATTAACATTTCTCATAAGAAATATTATTATAGGTAATATGTTATTTGTGTTTCTTTTCTAAACTGTGAGGTCAATTGTTTTTATAAGCATTTGTTTAAGAAAAATCATAACAGTATTTATTATCTTTAAACTAAAGTAATGGCCGTATAAAAGAACTTAGATGGTGTTTGGAATAAGGGTTTGGCAAATCGATTTTGAGTTTGAAAACTATAAACAATGTTTGGTTTGTGACTTTGTGGTTTTGAATTTTAAAATTGGAATTGTATACAAAATTCATGGATTTTGGTAAACCGCCAAATTTGAGGTTACTGAAATCCAAAAGACCTTCTCTGTTTTTTCAACCTCATATTTCACTTTCACTTCTTATTTTATTAGTTTTCTTTTATTTTAAACTACAATAATAACTAAACTTCATCTTAACTTATAAAATGAACATTTTTTTCCCCTAAGAATCATATACCTTCTGTCTCCCCTATAAATTTCGCATGTATATTCATTTCAAATACCAGTTACAAACCAAACGCTCCCTTAATTATACAGCATGCTTATGCCTTTTTTCCTTTTTTTTGAATGACCGGTTATTAAGTTAGTGATTCGAGTCTAGACAGTAACATCTACAAGGAAGTATGTCTTTGATGCAAACTAGATGATTAAGAACAGATAAACGATAGTAAACTGTGATTGAATTCAGAAAAAAATCAACAATGATAGTGTATTTACTTTCAAGAGGTGAATAGCTCTCCCAAGAAATGCAATTTCTTTACACAAAACAAAATGAATAACAACTATCCTCCACATCTCCTTTTATAACAGTTCTAACCACCTATTGACTTCTCTAACCGACCGTTTGACTTTACTAGCAACTTATTGTATTTTGACTTCTCTCCAACCCTCCATTTATTTATGGGGAATAAACCCCACCAACTATTCACTTGAGGAAAAACTTTCAGTAAGACTCGAATTTGGTACCTTATAAAGGAAAACCCCCCAAGGGTTCGCTTAGTGGCCAGTTGATTTACACCTACTGGTTATATAGCATGCTTATGTCTATGGATTTGTTCGTTAATATAATTGACTAATTGTACACGATTATAATTCTAAATTGTTAATTCTACAAATTGAAGCTTTAACTGATTATGTATGGATTATTGAACTTTTTATCAAACATTTTTTTAACAACTAAGAAACACAACCACTAAACCTATATCAATTTTGTTAACAATAGAATTTGAAATTACAATCTAGCGGAACCTTAATTACCTTAATAGTTTTTTTTTTTTTTTTTTGAACAACATATAATCTGCACTTACTTTGCCCATAGTGGGACTTGAACCTATGACCTATTGGTCATGAGTAACACCTTATATTAAACTCCAATACCACTGGGCTATAAGCCTTAGATTTAATTTATAAGTTTTTGTTAACTTTTTGTCAACATTTATGTGCCGATTTTCAACTCCACTGATTTCAACTTTGCTTACCTTTCAAATTAATTGAATATGATACTAACTGGAATACTGGATTATTATTCCACATGTCATACTGAGTACCTTCAAATATTTTTGTTAGTTAAATGTTATAATAAAACTTAAAAAGTTGATTTTTCTGTAATTTTATCGTAATAAAAATATTTGTTTAAATTAGTTTTCAAAAGAACATGTACATGTGAAAAATGTATGTAACACGGGTTGATAAACCTTAATATGTGGACAATTAAATGTCATACAGACAATTAAATGTAGAGAGAGAGAAATAAATAGATACAGTATATTTCAAATTGAGATATGATAGTGATGTTTACTAATTTTTTCTATTTATGTTTTCTACTTATTTGGATCATTACATGTTCAATTCGTGCTAAAAAATTAGTCCCTATTTTAGGTCGATTAGTTTAAATTATTAAAGAGTAATGGTATTCCTATCATTTAGCCATACTCATAGTCCAACATATTAAATAAAGAAATATGTCAAAATCAAGAGATTTTATTATGAGAGTGAATTAAAGGATTACACATGTCATCCTATCAAGTAGGTAGGATTATAAGTAGAACTAAGAGGGTATATGTGATTGCTTATTAAAAATAGATTATGCATTTACAAAACGCGATTATGAAAAATAGTATTTAGATTTGATTATTTTGTTGGAAATCGCAATAATCAGATAATCAGCTTTTTTAGTGTTTGGCAAACTTGATTATTTGTTTAGTTAATAGGTAAAATGCAAATATGTCGTTTTCAAAACGCAATAAGCACCTCCCAACCTACTTTTGCAGACCACAAAACGCAAATAATTGATTATTTCAGAGTTTTTACCAAACACTCATTTTAGATTATTTGCGTTTTTGAAACGCAATAACCAGATAATATACCCCAAAACGTAATCCCAAACACCCTTTAAATGGTTGGACTAAATACCATTTCTCATTATTAAATGAGTTTTTCTAATTTATATCCTTAGCGCATGAAATTAGAAGTATTAAATGAGTTTAAAATTTCCTTTCATAATACTCCTTTTGTCCTAAAAAAAAATCTTATTTCTCCCTAATTTTTTAATCTATAAAAAAAATTTCATTTCTCAAATTTGATGGGTTCATTTAATAAAATAATATTATTACCAAGGACCTATCACCAACTATCTCATAAAAGCACTATTCTTTTCAAACTAACCTTATATTTTAATTAAAATTATTATCAAAGACCCCAACAATCATCTCTTAAAACTTATGCCCAAGAAAAATAAGAACTTTTAATGATGTCTATCTTTTTGCATTTATTAAATGTTTTTTAATCAAAAATATTAAATTCGAATTTAATCAATACTTCTATTCACAAGTCCTTAAGGCATTAGTTAGAGAAACTCTTAATAAATTACCAAGTTTAAAGTTTAGGGTTTTCTTAATGACAGCCCTTAAGAGGTGATTACGTGCATAGATCGTTTGTACTTTCAGTAGTGGAGTTGATTCCTAAAATGCATGGGCGGTTATTTATTAGTGTACAAGTTTTTGATGCGTGTCTTTACGTATTAGTAAGGGCTGTCATTATCATTTTCCTAAAGTTCAATTATTTAATACGCATTATTTCTATTAATCCATTATTGTCGTGCTATGAAGGTAGTCAACTCCTTTCTCCGTTGACATTCGTAATAATAATTGTTTATTATTTCTATTATTTATATATTATTTGTGTGTTACACAATATAAAAAGAATAGAATTGTTATCTAGACCTATAACTTAGAACATTCAAATTAACTCATCCAACAAATTAACGATAACTGTTAAAACTAATGAAATAAATAATGAAAAAGAAAGTAAAAAATGTCATAAATCATCATATTATTAGGTAAGTTGATATGTATGTATAAAACTATAAATTACTAAGAAACGAATTATACAAATTTGAGTCATTTGCCATTTGCTATTATTGCTCAGTTGTTCTATCCAACTCATCCCTCCAACATATGTTATTTTCTTAAATTTTACACCTATATCCTATTTATCTAATACTTCCTCCGATTCAAAATAAGTGGTACACTTTGGGTTTCACAGTTTTTGAGGCAAAAGATTAAAATGATGATTAAATTAGATTAATTGGATGATTAATGGGGAATGAGTCCCACACTTTTTATATAAAGTAAGGATAATAATGTTTAGAAGTAAAAATTAAGGGTAAAGTAGTATCACTTATTTTGAATGGGAGGAAGTATAATATTTTAGAAATCCCCTTTAACACATTACAATTTTACGTCTTCGGACTAAAATGACATTTACATTACTATACGAAACTTAATTTTCAGATGAAATTGCAAGGGTGGTGACCTATTGATTAAATTTGGTCTCCTAAAGAGTGAAGTTCGCAGGAGGTTTCGGGTCCAATACCTGCTATGAGCAAAAAAATACCTCCTTGTGGCCATAGAGGTTCACCCACGTCGACTCCGGGCTACACACAAAGCGGGTGATCACCCTGAAATTAGTCGGTTCGCAAAGTTAGTCGGAACCTAGGTCACAAAAAATTAAATCAGTTTTAATTTGATCATTATTTTCATATTTGTTATTAACGAGTATAGATAGGTACGCGCTTTGCTGTGTGGATTTAGAAAATTCCAATTTTTCGTATGTTTAATGTTAGTACTTAAAAAGAATATGGATCAAGAAAGAATTTAACTTATTTGAAGAAGTTAAAGAAGCAATTAAGAGCATTGATTTAATTAAAACATATAAAGGCATTTAAGGGTATTATTGTCATCTTTCCACTCTTTCACAAGATATGTACGTGGTTTCTAATTTCCCCCAATTCCTCATCTTCTCCCCATCTCTCCAGACGTGAACCTCCATACGAACCAGAAGAGAACCTCAGCTCCTTAATCGAAATCACATGATCAAGTAGATTCAGGTAAGTGACATCTCTTATTTTTTGATTTCTATTTCGTTTATTACTGAATCTGCATCTTAATTTTGTTTATCATCTCCTAATTTCGATTTCTCCCATACGAGCAGAACCCCATACTAACCAAAACCCCAACTCTTTAATCCAAATCACATGATCAAGTAGATTCAGGTAAGTAACATCTTCTAATTTTCAATCTCTATTTCGTTTATTAATCTATTTCACGTGATTTCAAACACGATTTCTCCTGATTTCTCATGTTCAATCAGCTCCAGTTCACATGATTTTCCTCTTCAATCTGCTCCATATCGAACAACTTCAATACAAACAATTCCATGTGGTACTGCTCCTCAATCAGCTCAAGGTAGGTCACAAATCTTCTAATTTGATGCAACTAATTTGGAATTAATGTAATTTGATGGAATTAATAGATATGCAATTTTTTTGGAATTAATTCAATTTTTTTTAAATACAAACTGATGGAATTCGCTTACACAAACATTTTAACATCGATTGGAACACAGATATACATAAATTTTAAACATGTATTTGATGTACTGGCATTTGCATTTGCATTTTCATACTCGCATTTGCATTTGCGTTTCCATCTGAAATTTTAAATAACTGACTAGAATTTGCATTTCCATTTTCATCTGAAATATTAAAGAGATAACTAGAATTTGCATTTGCATTTTCATTTTCATTAAACCTAGTTATTTCCCGAAATTCATCTGCATTTGCATTTTCATACTAGCATTTGCATTTTCATTGTGTGTAGTTATTTTCTGAAGTTTCATCATGCTTTATAGTTTTTATTTATTTTGTTTTTTTATAGATTTGATCATGTTCCAGTTTCTCTTCAATTTGGTTTTGAAAAATGCAAATGGTGGAATCACTACTCTTAAGATTTTTAGGTGTTCTAAGCATGGTAAAAATGTAAACAATAGTAAATTTGTGGACACTTTGAAAGTTGTAAATGACGTGAATTTTTCTAAGGAAATTAATGTTGGAGATAGTGACAGCTATGATCCGCATAATATTTGAACCTATCCGAAAGGAAAAAGAGCAGATGATAATGCATGATGTTCTCGAGTGGCACATTAATTTTCTTTTATAATCGTTTTATATTCTTACTAAATGTAGTTAAACACACTTTTGCATTTGACTTTTCATTGTATCTAGTTATTACCTAAAATTTTAAATACTGCTTATGGTTCATATACTAGCAATCACATTTGCATTTTTATACTTGCAGTTGCGTTTTTATTTTACGTAGTTATTCCCTGAAATTTTACATACTTGTTCTATATCAAATACTGTCAGTTGCATTTTTATTTTCATACTTGCATTTGCATTTGCACTTTATTTAGTTATCCCTGAACTTTAAAATATTTGTTCTGTTTCAGATACTAGTATTTGCATTTATATTTTTATACTCACAGTTGCATTTTCATACTTATAGTTGCATTTTCATTTTATGTAGTTTTTTTAACGTCACCTAATCTACTCAAATTTGTCCATAGGGGGACTTGAACCCATGACTAATAGATTATGGGTAACACCTTACACCTTACTCCAATACCACTAGGCTACAAGTCTTTAGCATTTTACATATTGGTTGGGTTTCAAATAATGTTAGTTGCGTTTGCATTTTCATAATTGCATTTGCATTTTCAGTTTATGTAGTTCTCCCTGCACTTTTAAATACTAATTCTATTTCAAATATTGTTTTGAATATTGGCATTCACACTTTCATACTTGCAACTTACATTTGTATTTTCTTTACATATAGCTTGTTTGTAATTTTTAATTTTGTTTACCTTTTCATGTATCATGAACATTTGATGAAATTTTATGTACCTATACTTGTTTTTATTGAATATTAATATCAATTCAAACAAAAACTAAAATAATAAAAATCAAGATTATTTTTACGACTATCTATTAACCCCTATCAGCTAAAACCAACCAACCACCATAAGTTTGAAAACACAATAAACCTTGAAAATACATTTAACCACCTAAAAACAACGAACCACTTAAATCTAGCAATCCATATGATTAAAAAAAAACCAACCATCTAGTGTATATTTATACATGAAAACCTGTTTAGTTAGGACAAAACCATCCTTTACCGATTCCCACTTAGTCTATCATAATTCTCACTTCTGCACCTTGTGTGTTAAACTCTTGGGTTCTCTCCAATGTTGTTTCAAAATCTTTGTAGTTTCATCATTTGCATTTTCACCTCTTGTCCTCCCTCTGCATTTTCAACCCTTTCGGCATTTGCATTTGCATTTTAATCATTCAATTTCTTTTTTTTCTTTAACATTTCGTTTATTTTCATAAAGTCGCCATCATCATCATCAACTTCCGTTTCTTCACAATATGTAATGCAAACATTACATATAATACTTTTTGCAATAAGAGAATGAATCGTCACACATACATAAACACTTTCATTTTAAAGACAATTATTATTTGTTTTCAAACAAATTCTTAGACTCTCATAAATGAAAATGCTTACATCATAAGTCCTATGCATTTTCACACTGTTTTTTTGTACATTTTTCCTTACTTTGTTATAGTTCAAACTCATTACACGCGAATCAAACTTCTTTTTAACTTCATATTTCACACACACATAACATGAAAATGCATAGAGATAATTTTATACCTTTTTGTTCCTTTTCCGGTATTGTTTCCTTATCCTTTTCCGACATTCTTTTTCTTCTTGTAGGATTTTTTGCATAACTCGGTTCCTCCCAACAATCACTATCAAATTCTGTTTTTCCAGTTTATGTAATGCTAATATTACCATCGTTTTGAACCCTGGATTGCATCAATTTCCATCTTGTAAAATCTCGTGTTTTTTATCTTCTTTGCATCTAGAGTATATGTTAATGAAAGAATTCAACATTTTTCTCATTTACAGCCCTAGTTTTACCTGCAATTAAGGAAGCATGTTAGTATTTTGTGTCAATAAACTTGAAATATATACTCAAATTAAAATACAAATGCATTTTAGCATTTTGCAGTTGTCATAAAGGTATTATCATATGAAAATGCAAACAAACAATATGCATTTTCTTATTTAATAGGGATGCAACTAATCGATTCTCATATAAAAACACAAATGCAAATGCATTTTTATGAGAGAATCACCTCATAATCAATAACAACAGCTGGAATAGATTCCTAACTACAATCTAACGAACCTACAATTGCTGCAATTAAATTCATTCAATTACAATTTACAAAGCAGATTCAAAATACCATTGGATCAAGAATATATATATATAACAAACACAAAAACATAAGTGAAAATTAAAATCAGTCATGCATTTATTATAAGAAATAGATTAGACAATGTAAAATAGAATAAAAAAATGAGAACTAGTAAAATCACCATTAAATCATAAACTCCTTGACTGAAACCCCTCGATTGTCCGATTGAAAGCACTCGAATGCCCGATTGAGTCGCGTTTAAAGAAGAACCCTAGCCAATTACAGAATTTGGCGTTTTGTGAGAGATATTCAGAAGAACCCTAGCAGTTTTTGAGTGAGATCGTTCGACTCGACCGAGATAATTGCAGGCCTTCGATTGTCCAGTTGAAACATCCGATTGAAACCCTAAATCGCTTCTTTTGTGCGAGAAGGAGTAAATTGCGTCGCCTTCGTTGAGTGAGAGAAGAATGTGTGAGAAATTGAATCGTGAAACTGAATTGTGAGGTTGAGATGGGTATTTTTACAATAATAGCCTTTTAGCCTAATTTTCCATCCGGATTCCCCCACCTAAACTAAATCGTGCCTTTTTTAAATCTCATCATCTTATCCCTTAAATTCTAGATCCAATGTATGTGAACTATTCCCTATGTTCTTTATTTAATAATGCTTTTCTATGGATCCTCACCCACTTAAAAAATGAAATAAAATTAATGCAAATTAAATGTCCACATGAGATATTAAATCAAAAATTAAAACCATAGGAATTATGTAGATGTATATTTATTTATTTTTCTAACTATATATAGCATAAAGTTGTTACGGTAATTTGTTTGGGGACGAGAAAGGTAATAATATATTTTTAGTTTTAAAAAACTTTTATTCAATATCATGCCTACTCAGTACTCACCATATATATACAGTAATAATATAAGTACTGATCATTATATACGGTCACATTATATAAATGTTACAAAAAATTATAAACAGTTTTGTCAACAAAGTGATATGATTAATTTATTTAATAATATAAAAATGTTAGTTATTAAAAAATAATTAACTTGCCAACGAAATACTTTGTTGTCACGCACGCAACTCCGAGAATATTCTGAGTATCGCTCACGTGTAATATGTAATATATTTTAAGCGTAATGATATTGCTTCATACCATTTGTTCATACTTATCTTCTTAATCATAAGATCAAGATATGTGTCAAATCAAAGGATATAATTAGTTGATTACGAATGTTATCCTATCAAATGAGTATGAATTAGAGTATGAACATGTTATCCTATCAGAGCATATTGGTTCTAGATCTACTATTTGTTAAGAACAACAAAAAGTTTTAATCTTTAAAACACACACATTGTTAATCATGTCGGATAACAATGAAAGCACTCAGGCCAATAAAATCCCTATACTCACTCCCAATAACTTTGGGATGTGGAAGAATCGTATTAAGCAATACATGCTTATTACTGATTATTCCATGTGGGAAGTTGTCCTTGAAGGAAACAAAACTAGTCCTGGTCAAGCAAGCAGCTCTGCAACTGAGGCAGACAAACTTAAGTGTGAGAAGGAAAAGAAGGACAAGGGAATCGAACTCAAAGCTCTAAGCACTCTCCTACTGGCCATTCCTAACGATTATCAACATCTCTTTGTTGAGTATGATGATGCAAAGGTGCTATGGGAAGCACTGGAAAAGAGATTTGTTGGGACTAAGAGCACCAAGAGGAACATGAAGTATGTTCTCAAACAAGACTTTGAAAATTTCAAAGGAAAGCCCAATGAAACCCTCACTCAAGTGTTTGACAGATTCAACAAATTAATTGGTGAACTTAACCAGGTTGGGGTTAAGATGGATCAAGAAGATGTCAACATGAAGTTCCTAAGGTCTCTTAGTGAAGAATGGGTCATGTACACAGTGGTATATAGACAGAGAGATGCACTAGAAGAAAAAGAGTTGGATGAACTCTACAATGATCTCAGAGTATTTGAAACTGAGGTAAACCAAAAGAACCCTTCTATTTCTTCTAATAATGCTGCATTTGTCTCTAGTACAGGTCAAGGTCAGGAAACCTTCACAGGAAAGACTGCAGATTCTGAGGATGCTGCAAGAGAATCCTTCTTCACTAGTCATGTGCATACTGCATTGATTAGTGATGACTTTGAACAATTGAATACAGATGATCTTGAGGAGATGGATCTTAAATGGCAGATGGCTATGCTGAGTCTAAGGACAAAAAGATTCTTAAAGAGAACTGGTAGGACAAGCCTCAAATTCAACAAAGGAGACAAAGCAGGATTTGACAAGACTAAAGTCAAATGTTACAACTGTAACAACCTTGGTCACTTTGCAAAAGAATGTCCTCAGCCAGACAAAAGATCAAAATCAACTGCTCTTGTTTCACAACAAGGACAAGGCTATGACTGGAGCTTCCAAGCAGAAGAGCATGCTCAAAATCAAGCTCTCATGGCCTTTACTGACAACAAAACTGAGGTAAAATCTAAACCTTGTACTCCTGAATGTGCTAAAATTATTAAAAACTTAGAAAAAGAAAACACTAAATTGAATGAAGATTTAGCAAAAGCAGTCAGAAGAAATCATGAGTTTGATAGTGTGATTGCTGATCAAGAACATCAAATAAAGGTGTACAAGATGATTGATCAAAGGATAAAGGAAGAACTGCTTCAGGCTGTGGATGAGAAAGAGTTTTATGAAACAAAAAATAAAGAACTAACAAGTAAATTAGAAGAATGTCAGCTTGAAATTGAACAAAATAAATTAACAATTAAAAAGTTTGAAAGAAGCACTAAAATTCTTGATGAATTAACTAATAATCAAACTACAGAAAAGGTTGTTCATGGGGTGGGATATCATGCTGTACCACCTCCACATAAATTCATTCCTCCACTTAAAAATAGTTCAGAAAGAATCATTAATGAATTAAAAACTGAAAATCAAACTGAATCACATAATGAAACATCTGAATCAAATGATTCTTCTGATGATGATCAATCAATTGAATTTACAATCTCTCAAACTGAATCACCAAAATCAATTGATACAAGTTTTCACACAGCTCAAAGTCCAAATGAATCTCCTAAATATGATGCAGAAAATATACCCAAAATTCTAAAAAGGGGAAACCAAAGAAATAGGAACCAACTCTTAGAACAAAGAAAAATCATAAAGGCTCAAGATAATAAATTAAAATGTGTTATTTGCAACAAAGTGAACCATTTAGCAAAGGATTGTCACTTCAATCCAATAAACTGCAAAGAGTTAAAAGAATTTAAAATTTTTAAAGAAAATGCAAAAACTCAAAAGTTAAAAGATACTACTGATCCTTCAGTAGTAAATAAAATTAAAACTCCAATTGATGAAACTCCAAGATTTGGAAGACGTGCACCAAGATTTGTGCAAAACAGAAGAGTTGGAAGCCCAAAGAACAGCAATTACTTCAAGAACAATGGAAAATCCAATCAAAATAAACAATATTTTAAATTTTCCAACACCAGTAAAAACTTTAACAATTTTACTACTGGTGTTCACCCTAAGTATAATGCTGTTTGGTACCAATACAAGAATACTACTGGTAAAAACCCTAATTACAAAAATACTACTGCTCCCAAACCAACTTTCAAAAATACTACTGGTGTCAACCCTAAAAACACTACTGGTCATTCTAAACATAGTAAGTACCCAAATACTACTGGTCCATCAGTAGTAAAGCATTCAAAAGCTAAACATCATGGGTATAAACCAAGATCAGTAGAAAACTCAAACACCAGTAACAAACTTAAAAGGGCAGTAGTAAAACAAAACACCAGTAATAAACAAGCATGGGTACAAAAAATGTTTAAAGTTAAATCCCCAAAAGCTTATTTCTCAAAGGATGAACCCAAGACATATAAAGCTTGGGTTCCCAAACTTAACTAATCCTTTACTCACTTGTGCAGAGCATTCAGATCCCAGAAGAAGGAAGAACATGGCATATTGATAGTGGATGCTCAAGGCACATGACTGGAAATCTGCAAATTCTTAAAGATTTCAAGTCATTTGATGGAGGATATGTGGCATTTGGTGAGAATCCACAGGGAGGTAAGATTACAGGTAAAGGTACTGTTACAAATGGCAAAATTACCTTTGATGATGTATTTTATGTAGCTGAACTAAAATACAATCTAGTCAGTGTGTCTCAAGTGTGTGATAAAAAGAACAAAATTCTTTTCACAGACATTGAGTGCATCATTCTTTCTCCTGATTTTATTTTAGATGAACAATATGTCGTTTTAAGAACTCCAAGGAGAAACAATGTGTATTGCCTGGATATAGGGGGAGAACTCATTTCTTCAAATGAGATCAACTGCTTTATATCCAAGGCAAACACCACTGAATCAGAACTATGGCATAGAAGGTTGTGTCACACAAATTTCAAAAACATGAACAATTTAGTAAAAAGAAATCTGGTCATTGGACTACCTCAAAAACAATTTATGTGTGATCATCATTGTGTTGCATGCCTAAAAGTTAAACAACACAAAACTTCTCATAAGTCCAAAACTGTGAACTCTATTTCTGTTCCTTTACAGCTCTTACATATGGACCTTTTTGGACCTACAAATGTAATGAGTATTGGAAAGAAACAATATTGTCTTGTTATTACTGATGACTTTTCCAGATATACATGGGTTTTCTTTCTCAGGACAAAGGATGAAATAAGTGAACTCATAAAGAACTTAATTGTCAAACTGGAGAACACATCTGATCAAAAAGTTAAAGCCATAAGATGTGATAATGGCACAGAATTTAAAAATGCTAACTTAATTAACTTTTGTGATTTTAAAGGTATTGACAGGCAATACAGCTCACCTAGAACTCCACAACAAAATGGTGTAGCTGAAAGAAGAAATAGAACCATCATAGAAGCAGCAAGATCAATGCTTGCAGACTCAAAATTACCAATTACTTTTTGGGCAGAAGCTGTTAATACTGCTTGTTATGTTCAAAACAAAGTATTAATAGTGAAGCCACATTTTAAAACACCATATGAACTTTTTAATAAAATAAAACCTTCCATAAGCTTTCTAAAATCATTTGGTTGTCCTTGTACTATTTTGATTACAAGAGAACAAATTGGTAAATTTGACTGCAAAGCTGATGATGGAATCTTTGTGGGATACTCTACTCAAAGCAAATCATACAGAGTATTCAACAAAAGACTAAGGATAATTGAAGAAAGCATCAATGTATCCTTTAATGAAAATGTACCTAATGAACAAGGAAATGGTCCAGATTGGCTATTTGACATAGACAGTCTAACCAAATCCTTTAATTCTAACATGAATTTCAATGCAGGTAATTCAAATTGTCACAATCAAAAGGAAGGAACATCATCAGTTAATACTGGTCAAGAGGAAATGAGATACATTGTAGTTAATACTGCTCCAGTAGTTAATACTGATGTCAGTAATAACTCAAGTTCTGGAACCAGTAGTAACTCTGAGAATGAGGACAGTAGTAATTCAAATACTACTGATACCAGTAATAGTACTCAAAATACTACTGGTCCCAATATTAACCTCGATTCTCAAGATACTACTGATGCCAGTAACAACAATAATACTACTGATCTCAATGAAGACAATAGCAGTAGTAACTCTGACCAAGATGATGATGAACCAAACTTCAATGACAATGAAGGATCACCAGAAGAACAATTGCCTGAGTCAAATGAGTCCAATCTTGAAAATCAACTAGTAGTTGATAAAACTACAACCACAAGGACTCAGAAAAACCATCCATTAGACCTTGTTCTAAGTGATGTTAACTCACCACTTCAAACAAGAAGCAAATTAAATAAAAGCCTAACTGCAAACATGTGTAATATAAGTCTTATTGCTAATGAGTGTATGTTTGAATGCTTTTTGTCTCAGGATGAACCAAAGAAGATCCAACAAGCAATGAAGGACTCAAACTGGATTGAGGCAATGCAAGAAGAACTCCTTCAATTCAAGTTACAAGCTGTTTGGACACTTGTACCTCTACCCAAAGGAAAAAGAGCCATTGGAACAAGATGGATCTTCAGAAACAAGAAAGATGAAAGAGGTATAGTGATCAAAAACAAAGCCAGACTAGTAGCACAAGGATACACTCAAGAAGAAGGAATAGACTATGATGAAGTATATGCTCTTGTTGCTAGAATTGAAGCTATAAGAATATTTCTAGCATATGCTTCATTCAAAAAGTTCAAAGTCTATCAAATGGATGTGAAGAGTGCATTCCTATATGGGAAGATTGAAGAAGAGGTCTATGTATGCCAACCTTCAGGTTTTGAAGATCCAAAACATGGTGATTATGTGTTTAAACTGGATAAAGCTCTGTATGGCCTACATCAGGCACCAAGAGCATGGTATGACACATTATCATCATACATATTGAAGAACAACTTTAAAAGAGGAGCCATTGACAAAACTTTGTTTACAAAGAAAGTCAAAAATGATATACTACTGGTACAAATTTATGTAGATGATATTATCTTTGGCTCAACCAATGATTTATTATGCAAAGAATTTGAAGAACTGATGCAAATTAAATTCAAGATGAGCTCTATGGGTCCAATGAACTTCTTCCTTGGACTCCAAGTCAATCAAAGAACAGATGGTATTTTGATAAATCAATCAAAATATGTCAAAGAAATCTTGGAAAAGTTCGACTTGAAAGACAGTAAAAGTGCTAGTACACCAATGGAAACACACAAACACCTACATCCTGATGTTGAGGGGGAGGATGTAGATGAACACTTATATAGATCAATGATAGGCTCTCTGATGTACTTAACTGCATCAAGACCTGACATTATGTATAGTGTTTGTGTGTGTGCAAGATATCAAGCAAGACCCAAAGAACTACACTTGCAGGCTGTTAAAAGAATATTTAGATACTTGAAAGGCAAACCATCACTAGGTCTATGGTATCCACATAATTCACCCTTTGAACTCATAGCCTACACAGATAGTGACTATGGAGGTGAATGTCAAGACAGAAAGTCCACTACTGGTGGATGTCAATTCTTTGGATCAAGACTGGTGTCATGGCAATGTAAGAAGCAAACAAATGTATCAACATCAACTGCTGAAGCAGAATATGTAGCTGCATCTGCTTGCTGTGCTCAAGTACTATGGATTCAAAATCAGCTTCTAGACTTTGGTATCTCTATCCTTAAAACTCCTATTTTTATTGATAATCAAAGTGCTATTAGTATTGTGAATAATCCAGTAAAACACTCAAAAACTAAACACATTGAAATAAGATTTCACTTTATAAGAGACTGTAATGAAAAGAAATTAATCAAAGTAGTTAAAATCCATACTGATAATCAATTAGCAGATCTTTTTACAAAAGCATTTGATGTAGGAAGATTCAACTTCTTGGTTAGCAGTATTGGAATGATTTTGATAACTTAAAATCTCACTTAAAATCACGTGTACAGTTATTGTTGTAAAATATTATTTATTTACTTAAGTGTTTTACTACTGGTATATCTGTACTACTGGTGTGTAGGTATGTGCACAAAATACTACTGGTAGTTAAATACTACTGGTGTGTATTAGGTATACATGAATACTACTGGTGTTCAGTACTACTGGTATTCACATATACTACTGGTCTTGTGTGTTAGTGATTACTACTGATGTCCATAGTTACTACTGATGTCAAAATCCTTAGGCACTACTGATGTTGGTAGATACTACTGACGTTTTACTACTGATTTCTTATTTACTACTGGTCTTTCAGAAACACAATTACCAAACTAACCCCCATGAAAATAACCGTTATGTTATGATTCGAAGGGTATTTTAGTAGTTTTGCAGGTTAAATCGAAAGATATAAAAGGCGGTAGTCGATTAGTTTAGCATTATCTTCACTTCGATTTGCTAAATCCTCTCGATAAACCCTAGCTTACGATCAAAAACCCTTCGTCAATAACAAAATTCACTCCTGTTCTTCACAAAATTCAACAAAAATGGCAACTCTAAAATCTTTGAATGTTCAAACCGATCTTAAATATTCAGAATTTCACAACATGTGTGCCTTCCTAAAGAATCCCGACGGCACAAAAGATTTTCGACCGATCGTCAAGTTCTTGAGAAATTCCTATATACAGTTTGCCTTAACTGTAAAACCAACATCATATCAACAGCACTTGGTGGATTTCTGGACCAATGCTGAGCAAACGGAAGGAACAACCGCATCAATGATCAAATCACAAGTAGATGGCAAGCATATCACAGTAACAGAACAATCAATCAGACACCATCTACAACTTCACGATGATTCAGGTATGTCAACTCTTCCTAAGGAATACATTGCTGAAATTTTACAAAAAATGGGTTATGAGGGAAGACTCAATATAGTAACATTTCAAAAGGGTCTTCTCTCCCCACAATGGAAATTCTTAGTACATACTATTCAGCATTGTATTTCTCCAAAAAGAAGTACTTGGAATGAGTTTAATAAGGCAATAGCCTCTGCTGTTGTCTGTTTATCCACAGACCAAGTATTTAATTTTTCTCAAATGATTTTTGAAGGTATGTTGGGAAATCTAAGTTCTACTAAATTTTTAATGTATCCCAGATTTCTACAACATATCATAAATTGTGAATTACAAAACTTGTCAACTCCTAGAAACATTTTCATACTACCAGAGTTGAACAAGAAAGTTTTCTCAAATATGAGAAAACAATTTAAATTTCCGGGCAAGGAAACCCCTTTGTTTCCCAACATGATCCATGATCAAACACATATTGGAGAGGGTTCAACCATTGCTACAACCCAAGTTGAACCTCAACCCACTCCATCACCCCCAAATACAGCCCAAACACCACCCCAACTAGCCACTCAATCACAAGCCCAAACAGAAGTCCTGAATGTGTCCCAGGAACTTGATTTAAATCTGCAGAGTGCTACTCTTCACTCTGTGGAAGACCTGCCAGACAAAACCCAAAATATTTCCACTATTTACAAAAGAAAGAAATCTTTAAAGGACACCAGGGGACACATTGAGTCAAACCCCAGGCTCCAAGAGTTGTCCTCCAAGGAGGAGAGAGGACATGAGGCGAGGGCTTTCACTACTGATGCCCCAAAGGTGGGTGCACAGGACAGTGAAAACATAATTAGGACCCAGACCTCGGCAACTTTGAGTGATGACTCATTTGAGGAGTTACTCAAAGGACCCCGGTGCTAAGAAACCACAAGGGGGGGCATCTCTGCTTCTTCTAGGAAGAAGAGGATGTCTAAAAGACCCATTTCATCACCAAGAAGTGATGAGGGCAGATCTATTGATTTGACGGATAGGATGGAAAACCTTCAAACCAATGTACCTGTTAGTGAGCCCGATGATCTTGCTAGATGGAGTGAGGGCAGTATTAAAATCCAACAATTGACGGAAAAAGTGGATTCTCTTGAATCCACAGTACAAAATTGTCTTGAATATCTCACAAACCAAGGAAAAATGATGGCTGCAATGAAAAGGCATGTCAATACCATCAACAAAAGAATGAGATTATATGAGCACAGGCTTCATCAACAAACCAAAATCATCAGAAAATTGAAGAAAAAGATTGATGATAGTGAGGCTCCACCAGTTGAGCTCACTAAGGGGGAGAAGGACAACATACAAACTATGATTGATGAATCAATTGCAGCAGCAACATCTTCTCTCCTAAATTTAAAAGAAACAGAAGTTGATGAAGGCCCACAAATGATGGTTACTGAAGATGAGCCTGTTACTACTGCTACAATGGAAGAACAAGTTGAAAAAGAAATACCAGTAGTAACTCCTACTACTGATGTAATAGCAGTAGTAAGTCAAGAAGAGGAAGTAAAAACAGCAAACACTACTGATGCCCTATCAGTAGTAACTCCTGAAGTTACACCAGTAGTAACTACTCTGGTTACTACTGAAGAGGAAGAATTACAATTTCCAGAGCTGATTGAAAGAGAAAGACATGTCATTATCTCCAAACCACCAACACCAGATCAACCACTTATCATACCTGACATTGATGATAATGTGAATTGGTTTGAGGTAGATGAATGTACACTTCCTCCACACCCTAAAATCTTACCAGAAGGTCAACTACATCTATTTTATCCAAAACTTCTGATGATGGGTATACCAGATATGAAATACATTCCACCTCCACCATCTGCTCATATTGGAAAAGGAAAAGAAATATATGATGATGATTATCCAAACAGAGCTTTAGGACATCACATGGTAAACAAGATTAATCATGTCAGAGCAGAAAAGCAATCCAGATGGAGAATTAAACACAGAAAATTTTTGGAGAAAGTGGAAATGTATCAAGCTTTAGTAGAAAAGAAAAAAAAAGTTCAAAGTGCAACTCCTGTTCAAATACCTGCTCAAATCAAAGATGTTCAGATAGAAGCCCAAGAAGCAGAATTCAAAAGGCTCAGAAAAGTAGAAGAAGAACATCTAAATTGTCTTGAAGATCTGGTAGCAGAATGTAAAAGAACAAAAGGTGATCTACCAGATGATATCTTTGAACAAAAGACACTTATGATAGACTTTCTCAAAACAAAAGGGCACAGTGCAAAATCTTTTGGAAGAATGAAGATGATGACTATAATAGAAAAATACTGCACTGCTAAGAAGAAAGACTTGGCTGAACAAGAAGCTGAAGAAATAAAGAAAGCCAAAACTTTAATGAAAGCCAAAACTTTAATTCCAATCAGTCCAAATTTGATCAAAGCTGGTAGTGTTTCAACTATTGGTGATACTTCAACTCCCCAATCAAAGAAAAGAAAATCTGTTGATCAAGAACAAAGCTCTAAGAAGAAATCAAAACAAATTATACCTGTTCTTGAAATGCCTATTGCTCCATTACAGAACAATCCAATTATTAACTGGAGAGTGATACAGAACAATGTTATAGAGGTCATAAGGGAAGACAAAGTTGTACAGAGATTCACTGGATGGTTACCATTAATCAGATCATGTTCTAGAAGTGATGTAATCAAGCTTCTGATTATTGGAAAACCTAGAATGACAAAGAAATCATGGAAAGAGTCTGGTGCTGGATACTTAACAAAAATGATAGATGCTGCATTTTATCCAGATAATTATCCAGAACAATTTACAGATCCAGGTAATGTGTATGCTTGGAATGTCATTCCTACAGCTAATATGTACTTCTTTGAGAAATCAGGCAAAGTGTGTTAATTGTACTTATATGAAAAAGAATATCCACATTCTGAGAAGACTATGTATCAGATATTCATAAACACTTTGATGAAACCTTATGATGCTGTTATGTTCCAAAACAAATTGAATTACTTTACAAAGAGGAACAGCAGATATATTATTGAACAAAGGCTTCAACAGAATCAAAGAACTCTTGAGAAAAGAAGAAGAGAACAAGAGGAACAAAAGAAACTTGATTGATTAAAAGATAATCAATAAGTTTAGGGGGAGATTGTTGGAGCAAAACACAGATCAACTTGATACTGATGCTGCAGTTAGTACTGACAATAATTAGTACTGATGGGGCAGAACATATTACTACTGATGAAGTTGATACTGGTGATACTATAACTTAGTTACTACTGATCATGCAAAGACTGAAGATACTACTGATCTTAGTAGTTACTACTGACGATGGTTTCTGGACTTACTACTGATCACCAGGTTTACTACTGATGTTACATATTTACTACTGGTGATGAGTTTTACTACTGATACGCGTTTATGGAACATATCAAGTCCGAGATCTTCGTAGAGATAGTTATAGAATGTAAATCAATGTATATTTTTATTATTCGATGTAAATCAAAGTCCTAGAATAACTAGGGTAAATAGTTTAGCTTCAAGGACTATTATAAATAGTTCCTTACGAATTGTAAACGTACGTGTGTATTGTCAACTCAATAATATACATTGAAGCTTTTTGTGAAACTGTGTTCTTAATACTTTCGCATATTATTTACAGTTCATTGTTCTTAATTACATTGATATAGTGTTGATCCGCTGCAACTTCTATATTCAATTAGATCTAAAGTGTTAATTAACTTTTCTATAGTTAATCGATCCTGACAGAATAAATGATATGAATAATTATCATTTCTCATGTTTTAATATAAGGTGTTAGATTTTAATATCAAAAAACAATTAGACACGTGCCAACAGGTACGTCAGGGGCACTTCAGGGGGCTTTGACACGACAGTGTTGGTAGATGGTGTCATGGGGGAGACGGGGGGAGGTGGGGTGTCGGTAGGAGAGTGTGTGTGTGGGGGTGGGGTGGGGGGGGGTTGTTGGGGTAATATTTTAATACTTTTTTAAGTGGAGATGAGTTAGTGATGTGTTGCTGTTGGTACGACATCGTCAGTAACTCGTCGGTAGAGGAAAAACTACTGATTTGTTTAGTGACACGTCGCTGTTGTGAGTGGCGTTATGCACACTAGAATTATTGTATAAGCTTGTATAATTTTATTTACATGTTATATAATATGGTACGTAAATTAATTTATATGGTGTAAAATTAAAATATCAATAATTTTGTATCAAGCAGTAAATTGTCTTAGTAATTAAAAGTACATTATTCTATGTAATTTGTCCTTTCTTTATTGTAATATTAGTGAGGTGGAGAGGTAGATAAAAGGTTATTTGTATTATTAGCGGTTAGTTCATATGTAACATGTTCACATTACTAAATTAATTAAGAAAAGTTAAAAATCGACAATGGAAATCGAAAGTGATTTTAACTCGTTCTTAAAATGATTTCTGCAAATTCCAGATTCTATTCGGCAGATATGTTGTTAGATTAAACGTAAATCATACTCCCTCCGTCCCACAAAAAACTTCCCATTTCACCCTAAATATTTGTCCCACAAAAAACTTCCCATTTCAATAAAATATTATTATTACTAAGGACCCCACCACTAACTATCCACTAACTATCTTTCTCTCTCCAAATCAATCTTATATTATAATCAAAATTATTGTCAATGACCCCACCACTAACTATCACCTTAAAACTTGTGCCCATCTCAAATGGGAAGTTTTTTGTGGGACGGAGGGAGTATTTTAAAATGTCGTATTTTTTGTTTAATTCCAGTGGATTATGTAATTTTGTTTCGATAACACCAATTTGTCATAAGAGGAAAGTTGTATAGCGATACCTTATTTTTTATATCGTCTTTAAGAGTATCCAGTATAGGAGCTAATACCAATTTTCATTAATAAAATACAATTACAATAAGGGAAATTGACGAATACGTTTACAAAAGATTGAAACAAATAAATTGAACAAACAAGAACAATGTTTTGGTTGAGTCTCGTGAAATTCACGATACCCTTAAAATAGATTCGTTGTCTATTTCTCATGGTAAAATAACTGAGTAGTTTTACACTACCGGATATAATCCAAGCCCGATCACTAACCGAGATTGAGAGTGTTATCTAGGAGAGAAGACTGTTATTAAGAAGAAAGATGAGTGAATGTGTGTCTAAAAATGAGACACAGTGTCTCTATTTATAGTGTAGAATGGTTACTAATGTTTAATAAAAACATTAAAGGCATTCAATACTATTCAACAAGAAATCAAAACAATAATCTGCAATTACTGTTGAATTTTCGTAACTGCCAGCGTCTGGTCAGTCCAGCAGATCAGTACGAGAACTCAGTATTGGAACTCAGCGCAACAACAACTCAGTATTGGAAGTCAGCGCGGCAGGTCAGTATTAGAAGTTAGCGTATCAGCTCAATACTGCAGTCTGCGTAGCAGGTCAGTATGAGATTGCAGGAGCCCAAAATATAACAAAAAGGGGCCCAAAATATAACAAAAACGAAACAAACCAAGTCATCCGAGACATCTAAAATATATTTATTGATTTTTAAAAATACAATGACAAACAATCATGTCATTTCTAGTGGTTTGACCCAGACAAAATTTAAGAGGTATATTTAATTGCCTAATTTTTTCTTAGGGTATTGTATATAATAAATGAATATATTTAAAAATATTAACACTATTTTAGTATTATTCAAAATTTTGAAATTTGCACGGGTTATCTCGTGCTACACAGTAGGTCCTTGTGATCGCTTTTCGTTGTAATAAATTAAAGGGGAGATATTATAACCAATGTTTTTTTAAAAAATGATTTTTACGTTGAACCATCTAACATTCTAAATACGATTGAAGTTGGATGTACCGGATTAACCGGCCGGTTGAATTGGAAAAAAATATTATTAAATATTTATGATGCAATAATTATATAAATAATATTCGACCTGTTACCTTTCTATTTTCCGATCCGAACAGTCAGTTCTAACTAAGTTTTTAAGACATTGATTGTAACTTAGTTTACGAAAACATGCATTGGGCAATTTGTCAATTGTAGATACTAGTGATTAGAAAAACTATTATTCTTTAATACTCCCTCCGTCCTAGAAAATTTTTATATTTCACCTTAAATTTTTGTCCCATAAAAAATTTCCTATTTCTTACATTTGATGGGCTCCACATAATAAAAATACTATTATTACTAAGGACCTCACCACTAACTATCTACTAACTATCAATTTCTCTCCAAACTAATCTTATATTTTAATCAAAATTATTACCAATGACCCAACCACTAACTATCAGTCTATCACCTTAAGACTTGTGTCAACGTAAAATGAGAAGTTTTTTATGGGATAGAGGGAGTATTAATTAATAAAAAGAAAAAAGGGAATATATTAATAAAAAATAAACTAATATCTCTATAAACCTAAAGACTCGGTTCATGAAGGAGTCTCCTAAACACATGGATCACATACCTTGCAAAATTATTGCATCATCATCCATGTGTTACTTCTGTACGTATAGATGTATGCATGTATATATATACACAAAAAATGGTTTCTATAATTTTCTTTTCGATATTTTTGTAGTCTACCCGAAATCCAAAAATGTCTACCCCTGGTCATAGCAAAAGAAACTCCGACATTGCCAATATCGAAGAAGAAGAACAAGAAGAAGACAATAATCATACTAATTCACAACAAATATCGGATCCCATACTTTTGGATTACCCGCACCCTGGCTTGAAACGTTACGATTCCTTAGACATCGAGTCTGCTAAAATTCACGGTCACCCCGATCATCATGACACTGAGGTTAATATATATTTAAAATATAAACATTAAATGTATGTCATACGTTAGAAAAACTGACTTATAAATTAGGTCTGTTATTATAGTGCAACCTACTAGTTCCTCAAAACTAATTAGCTTTATTTTCTCTAAAAGGACAATTATAGTTTGTAATTTAGTTCTAAAAGTTAAATAAAAATGTTTTTTTCAACTATGTTATACACACAACTTTGTATATATGTACGTTTGACTCATATTGCATTTAACACGTTTCATTATTTAACTAACTTTATCCGTTAAATACACCACAAATAGAGATGATTTTAGGCAAATGTCAACTTTGGATTCCCCTGCTAATCCTTAAATGGAATGAAATTCTATGAAAGGGTTGGAGAATGACACTCAAACTAGCTTTCCAAAGCATCGGGGTAGTTTACGGAGACATCGGGACATCTCCCTTATACGTATACGCAAGCACTTTTAGCGACAGGATCAAACACAAAGACGACATTTTGTGTGTTTTGTCTATCATTTTCTACACCATCACATTAATTCCCGTAATTAAGTACGGTGTGATCGTCTTACGTGCCAACGATAATGGCGACGGTAAACTTTCTTTGACATATTCTTGTCCATTAAATCGAATATTGAAATTTGTACAAAAAATTGTTTGATTATGTTACCAAATATCTAACGTACAAGTCCCAGTTGGCTTTGTGTAATAGGGGGTACTTTTGCATTGTACTCAAAATTGTGTCGATAATCCCGAGCGAGCAAGTAGAAGATCGGGAGGTCTCAAATTTTAAACTCGAATTGCCCAACAAAAGTAACAAAATGGCGTCAAGTATCAAGCAAAAGCTCGAGAATAGCAAATTCGCCAAATTTTCTCTTCTATTTGTTGCCATGCTCGGGACTTCTATGGTTATCGGAGACGGAATCCTCACTCCTTCCATTTCCGGTGACTATTCTACCCTTTTTTTTTTCACTTCACGACTAAAAATAAGGTGTTGTTTGTTTTTGAAGAGGAAAAACGTCTGCAATCTGCGGACCACTTCTGCAGAGAAGATGTGGACTAAATGTCTGCAATCTATAAGAAAAATATTGTTTGTTTTTTAATGTCTGCATACTGAATATTTTTTTAGTGACGGTATTGGTGGTGGTGGGTGAGGCGGGTGCTGGTGGTGGTGGCGACGGTAGGAGGTGGCGGGTGGTGGTGGTAGGTGGTGATGGTGGCGGTAGGTGGGCGGGTGGTGGAGGTAGGTGGTGGGTGGTGGAGGTGGTGGCGATATGTGGTGGCGGTAGGTAGTGGTTGTGGAGGTAGGTGGTGGCGGGTGGTGGTGGCAGTGGCGAATCCAGGACTAAACTTAACCGGGGCTTTCACAAAAATTTAACCGGGGACCATATATAATTTTTACACTAATTTTCTTTTATCAAATTTTTTCCACATGGAAGTGTCTCACCTAGTGGGGGCCTTGCACCCCCCCTTAATAGCCTTGGATCCGCCAGTGGGTGGTGGTGGTGGTGTGTGGCGGCGGCGGTATGGGTGGTATTGGTGGTGGTGGTGAATAAACTTTTCTTTTAGATTTGAAAGACTATGATCAAGTCTTCTCATAGTAGACCTCAAAAAAACTTTTTCTCATCATCTGACTTCCAAAAAACAAACACTTTTTTTTTTTCAAAATGTCTTCCACATGTAGACAAAGACCCCAAAAAGACTTTTTACCATAAAACAAACACCGACTAACTGTCATTCAGTGACACATATAAAATATTTAGTAAAAAAATGTTAAAAAAAGAAAAAGAAAAATCAAACAGAGTGTCAAAGTGTTTTAACCATGGATAAAAAAAAATCTTAGTAAATGTGGTGTTGGTAAATTTCTATATATAGTGATTTAAAAAAAAGAAAATACATAGGATAAATATTTGCCTTTTGTGACATGAATTTATCATAAAATTGTCATTAGAACCGCTATAAGAAAATTTTCATTTGACTTTCTAAAGTGTCACTAAGAGACAAAAAGTGTCGCAAAAGTAAAAAAAAAAAAGTCACGAATTGTCAAGTGTTTTACCTGCAAAAGAATGCGAGTAAAGAAGCATTCGGTAAAGATCCATATAAAGTGTGCGGGAATAGACATTTCCTACATTTTTGTGATACAATTGTTCATAATAAAGTGTCACAAAAACCTAAATATAGAATCTTTAATATCCTCCGATTCAAAATAAGAGCTAAACTTTGGATTAATTGAAAAGATTATAATGATGGTTAAATTAGATTAATTAAATGATTAGTAGATAATGGGTCCCACAACTTTTGAATAAAGTGGGCTTAATGACATTTAAAAGTAAAAAGTAAGGGTAAATGTGTCATTTCACTTTGTTAAATTAGATAGTTAGTGAGTATAGGTTCTACTATTTTTACTAAATAAGGTGATTATTCAAAGTGTAACACTTATTTTGAATCACTCATATAAAAAAATGTATCACGTGCTTATTTTGAATTAGAGGAAGTACTAACATTTACTAAAAAGTGTAGCATAGATATAATGACCCTTTTGATAATGTGACTATGACATTTCTTGTAGTGAACCCCAAATTCTAATATTCTACTTACACTTTTTTTTAAAACCACAACTAAAAGCTTAGATATAGTGACATTTTCATTTAGTCACTAATACCACGTCATTTTATATATGACACTTTCCTTATACATTTGCCCCCATCATTTGTGTTTGGTTCTCGCTCATTGTTGGAATAGGTGTCTACAATTTCTTCAAGTTCGACCCGTCCGTCGCTAAAGCCATAAACCCTAAATACATCATCGATTACTTCAAACGAAACAAAAAAGATGCATGGATCTCACTTGGTGGCGTCGTTCTCGCCATTACAGGTATTTAGAGATAAATTACCAAAATAGAATAAAAATAGATTTCCCCCAAAATAGACTAGTGCGATCATGCGGCTTGATGTTTGTTTTATTTTTTTGTGATTGTACGACTCGAGTGTTTTTGTGCGACTATACCATTTATTGTACGACTTGACTCTTTTTTTTTTTTGTGCGACTAGACAATTTGTTCTGTGACGTGAGGAAATTTGTAGGTAAATTTTTGTGTGGAGTCGCACAAGGTCACATGTTCTATTTTTCGAAGAGTTGAAAGTAAATTACTAGTAATTTTTTTGGGAATATTGAATCTTACTAAGTCTATATTTGGAAATCATCCTTATACTTATATGTGTCACTAAACACAACTTTTTTCCTAGTGAATTTACAATAATTTGGTTTGATGTAACAGGAACCGAGGCTATGTTTGCTGATCTCGGACATTTTTCGGTCAAATCGATACAAATAAGCATGGGTTGTGTGGTTTATCCGGCTCTGATCACCGCATATAGCGGTCAAGAAAGCACAATGATGAGGTGGCGGACACATTCTATAACTCCATTCCGACCGCCTTGTATTGGCCGGTGTTCATAATTAGCTCGACGGAATACGTCTACTTAAGTTCGGTTCTCTACAAATTCAGCCAAGGTGGATACTTACCGTTTTTATTCGCGATTGCATTAATGTTTATAATGTGTATATGGAACTATGTTTATCGACAAAAATACAATTACGAAATCGTTCACAAAGTGTCTGAAAGAAGTCATAAAAGACATGATTATGGACACTAACATTAGTCGTGTGAGAGGACTCGCAATCTTTTACTCCGAGCTCGCCCACGGGATTCCCCCGATTTTTAAACATTATGTTGATAACGTGCCCGCTTTACATTCGGTTATTATTTTTGTTTCAATGAAATCGTCACCGATAAGTAAGGTCCCGCAAGAAGAAAGGTTTTTGTTTAGAAGAGTGAAACCGAATGATTTGTATGTGTTTAGGTGTGTTGTGAGGTACGGGTACACCGATGTACATGACCAAAATGAGTCATTCGAGAAGAATTTATTAGAACGATTAAAGTGTTTCGTGGAATCCGATTACGGGGTTTTAGAAGAACAAAAAGGCGGTGTAATGGATGAGGATTTAGCGACACTTGACAAAGCGTCACGAGGTGGAGTGGTCCATTTGGTGGGTGAACACGAGATCGTTTCAAGGAGAGGGTCTTCGATTTGGAAGAGGATTTTGATCGATTATGCCTATGGTTTCATAAAGAAGAATTTGAGGCAAAGTTATAGTTATGTGTTTGAAATTCCTCAAAAAAGGATGTTGAAGGTCGGAATGATTTATGAGCTTTAAGAACAATGAACATATTAGGATAAATAGAGTTTGTAGATAATCATCTGTTCGAGTTTAAGGGCTCGTATTTATGTATTTTACCATATTTAAACTTACAAGATTGATTATATAAGTGAATATTTAAAATGTCAGTGTTTATAAAGTCATTTTTCATTTTACTTTGATTTTCTGTTTAAATAAAAAATTTATGTTCATTAAAAATTGCTTAATGTAAACCATTATGGGCCACTTTATGGGCTTATTTTAACAGCAATAGGCCCAACTTAAGGTCACTAGATGGTGCATTGGTGATTCACATCTCAGATGTGGTGTATTCTCTCACGACGCAAAAATGTGGCGGAGTAGCGTTTTTCCGGTAACCTATGTTAAAATTTCGACTTATTTCTGTGATAAAACAGTCTCTAATCATCGATTAGCTGGAAAAATTAGAGAATCGGTATTAATTTGTTTCAATTTAGTAGTAATTAGTTCATAAGGATGTCTGGATTTGTTTTTTTGTTGAATTTTGGTTTGCGAATGATTGTTTACTCGTTGATTGCAGGAAAATGACAATTCTGATCACTATCAGGTAATGTAATAGAGATGCAACCGATTGATTTTTAGGTTTACAGTAAGCTTGATTATGTTGATGATATTTACTGAGATGTTGAATTTGAAGTGAAAACTTGAATTTGTTGTTTGATTGAAGAGGATGCTGATTTGAATGAAGTATTGCCAGAACATCATGTCTCATTGGGCATTTGTAGCTGAAAAAAGTTTAATATCTCGATCTATGTAAGATAATTTGATTTTAGATTCATTGTTTTAATTGAATCATGTTGAATTATATGAAAAATCATGTTCTTCAGGTTTCAGATTAGTAATCATGACAACACTTAAACATGTGTATGAATATAACACATCAATTAAGGTTAGTTCATCATGTAATGTAACTAAAATGTTAAATCCAGTTTCAAGCTTCATATGAAAATTTTTCTTCGATTTTTCCTGTTTTTCCTCAGTTTTGGAGCGAACCGAACTGCTCGGAACCGAGGGCTGATTTTGCATAAAAATTAGAACCGAGAACCGAACCGATATAGCTCGGTTCGATCCTGTTCGGTCCGGTCTAGTTCTGTGGTTCCGGTCGGTTCTCAGTCCAGTTTGCACAACCCTAAAACCAATGACGTGGCTCTAGTTAGGATGACATGGCGAGTTATAGCAATAGCTAAGAATTGAAAATTTTATTAAACAATGAAACATAAGAGTAAATTACAATTTTTGTCCCTGTAGTTTTCCCGATTCTGCGTTTTTGTCCCTGTACTTTTTTTTCATTTTTTTTGTCCTTGTGCTATGCCAAATTCCGTTTTTTTGTCCTTTCGTCCACCTACCGTCTCTTTTTTGCCGTTAAAGCCCTCACGTGTTGAAAACGTGAGGGCATTTTGGTCTTTTTCCATTTTCTATTTTATTTTTACTTTTTTATTTCTCCCTCATCTTCAACATCTTGTCTGTTCTTCAACATAGTCACCATGAACACAATCAAAGAAGAGGAAACAACACAAACATGAAATCAAACAACACAAACATGAAATCAAACAACACAAACAACGACGACATGTACAAAAGTGGTCAAAACCCTTAGAAATAAAAAAACACAGTCAAATTCAAATTTGATTTGATTTCTACATTGATAAACACAATCAGAAAGAAAACCTACTACCTCCGCCGGTGGTGGGTCGCCGGAGACCCGAAAGAAAACCAAACCCTCGGAAACCCCTGTGTTTCATTCAATTCCATTCTTTCTCTCTTTCACCTTTTCCGTTCCCCCTTTTCTCACGCCAAAATTTTTGTGAGCCGGATTTGATTTCGTCGTCTCCGTCACTTTCGCCGATGGTTTCTGAACGGAATCAAGTTTCTGATCCGGTGACGGCGCCTTTTGCCGATGATTATCCCCACCGGTGATGGTGACAACACATCAGGGAAGATCAAATCTGTACAAAAGAAGAGGGGGGAGAGAGAGATCGAGATGCAGTGGTGGCAGACGGTGGTTATGGCATGTGTGGAGGAGGCCAGATGTTGGTGGCGGTGGTTGTTGATGAAGAAGTGAAATTAGGGGTGTTAGGGTTCTTGCAAGGAAGAAGAAGAAGTGAGGTATAATTCTACAAGCATAATGTACAAGTAGGGGTGTTAGGGTTCTTGCAAGGAAGAGGGGTACAATTTTACAAGCATAATGTACAAGCAGTTAGAGGAAAATGACTAAAATACCCTCACATGTTTGGCATGTGAGATTACTTAACGGCTAAATTTGGACGGAAGGACAAAAAAACGGAATTTTGCATACCTCAGGGACAAAAAAACAGAAAAAAAAAGCATAGGGACAAAAACGCAGAATCAGACAAACCACATGGACAAAAACTGGAATTTACTCGAAACATAATGCACATGATATGGTTTTCTTGGAATTTAATATAAACAAGATGCAAGCGGCATTAAACAAGTATAAAGACAATGTACAAGTCCGAAATTGCATCATACAGAAGACAATGTACAAGTCTTAGATGCAGCATATCGGGTAGCGTGGGAGCGAGTCAATCTAAAGCATCTCGATTCTTTTTCGTGTTACGTGTACTCCAATTAGCGAATACTGCTTCTATAAGAAACGTTTGTTTTGCTCCCTCTACTATTTCTAATTCTACTTTCCCCCCTCGTATTTTTGTCATTGTTTACTTCAACCCCTAAACTATCATATGGATTTAAAAAGAGATGGCTTCAGGTTGGATGCACCTTGCTACCATTGGTCTATTGTGCAAGTATTGTTCATTTCCTTTCATGATTCCTTTACAAATTAAATAACATACTTTTATATTTAATAACAACGTTAGATTACATTATTATAAAATATTTATCTTATTCGGGTTTTAATCAAACTCTCACTAGTACTAGCATTTTCATTGAAGGTCATCCTGAAAGTAGTCTCTCTATTTTCAAGTAGATGTATGGTTGTTTATATCTTACCTCCATCTTATCTTCCATTGAAAAGATTGAGTATGATTGTCTATTTAATAAATACACTTTTACTGAAATTTGTGAATAGGAAAATAATTTTGAGACAGAAGGAATAATAAAAAGGATTAAAAAAAACATCGGTTATAAAATATTATCAGAGTTTGAGCTAAAGTGATTAAAGTAGAAATACAGAGTACCGAAAATGTAATATTAAAATATGTAAGGGGTTAAAGGGTAATATTTCCCAAGTACAAAATTATGGATGTGGATAAAGTCTTCGGAATAGCCTCAACAAAATTCCGATCAGCAACTATGGCAACCGTCTCATCTTTCTCATCTCCGGCATGGCCAGACACTAACCCTAACGCTAATAATCACTCAGATGATAACTCCTCTATACTACCGGACGTATCAGCAGACGGAGATCTCTCATCACTGCTCTCGCCGATCAACAGAAACCCTACTCAACAACATCAGAATCATTACAATCACGAAGAAGGAGATGATAATGTTACCGACTGGCTTAACCAATTCCTTCCAGATAATGAAGCTATTGATGATGTAAACGAATCTCCTGAAAGTCCGGTTCCGGTGCCAGATTCGGTTCCTGCTCCGGCGCCGGTTTATGATGACGCTGCCCTAATTTCAACCCCTAACGTTAAGGTACCTGAATTTAACGAGCATGCTTCACCTCCGTTACCTCTTTCGCTACTTCATGTATCCTTTAATCAGGACCACGGTTGTTTTGCTTGTGGTATTAATCATGGATTTAGAATCTACAACTGTGATCCTTTCCGCGAGATTTTCCGGCGAGATTTTGAAAACGGAGGTGGCATTGCGATTGTCGAGATGCTATTTCGTTGTAATATACTTGCGTTAGTAGGCGGTGGTTCTGAACCACAGTATCCTCCAAATAAGGTCATGATTTGGGACGATCATAAGAGCAGATGCATCGGTGAGCTGTCGTTTCGATCTGAAGTTCGTGGAGTGAAGCTTAGACGAGATCGAATTATTGTTGTTTTGGAACAGAAGATATTTGTGTATAATTTTGCTGATTTGAAGCTGTTGCATCAGATTGAAACTTTTACGAATCCGAAAGGGCTTTGTGAGGTTTCACAAGGATCGAGTAATTTTGTGCTTGTTTGTCCAGGTTTGCAGAAAGGGCAAATTAGGGTTGAACATTATGCTTCTAAGAAAACCATGTTTATTTTAGCTCATGATTCAAGGATTGCTTGCTTTACTTTGGCACAAGATGGACATATGATTGCTACAGCTAGTACTAAGGGAACTTTGATTCGGATTTTTGATACACATGATGGGACACTGTTGCAGGAGGTAAGCTCTGATTTAATTATGTTTATTGTGGATTATCAATCAAAACTGGTGTTTGGTAAAAACTATGTCAATATAATGTTTAATTTTGTTATGCGATTTCTGACATTTGACTGTAGGATTTATATTGCATAGTTCTAAACTGAAATTTGTATTGGTGTGGTTAGTAGTATTGTGATGAACTCTGTTATTGGAGCTAAGACAGGATTTAGATGGAATATATATCAGATTGCTTATAGTTTTTACCTGATATATAATATGATAATATTAGCACTTGTTGAAATGGTTCTTGAATCCAAATAGCAAAATTAAGGAAATTTTATATTTTGTAATGTACTAAAAACAGTTGATAATTAATGTAGGTAAGAAGGGGTGCAGATAGAGCAGAGATATATAGCTTAGCATTTTCATCTACAATTCAGTGGCTGGCAGTTTCAAGTGATAAGGGTACAGTTCATGTTTTTAGTCTTAAAGGAAATCAAGGTGTTGATAAAACTAATGAATCATTGGACCATAATACCCCTACTTCTTCATCAAGCTCATCTCTCTCTTTCATTAAAGGTATGTTTTGGTAGCTAGTTCATAAGTTGGTTTCTTGTTTTACCTTAACATATCCATTATTAAATTTATTATTCAGTAACTTATTGATACGGAAAAGTTTATAAATAATACAAAAAAAGAAACTATTTATTGCAGGAGTATTACCCAAATACTTCAGCTCAGAGTGGTCAGTTGCTCAGTTCCGTTTGGTTGAAGGTTCTCAATACATTGTTGCATTTGGTCACCAAAAAAATACAGTTGTCATTCTTGGAATGGATGGAAGGTTAGTAACTGAAACTATTTTCTAACGGGCCAATTATGTGAAATCCAAAAATTAACTATAAACCGAACAGGCCAAACGGGTCAAAATTGGGGAAAAGTTTGTATATGATGCATGCTACCTCTCTAATCGATTTATTCATTAAACATAGAGTAAATTACAGAAATCGTCCTTGTGGTTGGAAAGAAATTAATTAAAAGTAACTACAAATTATTTTTAATTCATAAGAATAAAGAAATGGTATTTTGGTCATTTTAGGTGGCTTAGGACTAAATTTGCAGAAAATAGAGACTAGGGACAAAAATTTCAAAACAAAAAGTTGGGAGGGACGTAATTTAAGAATTTGAAAAACCACAGAGACTATTTATGTAATTTACTCTAGAAAGTGTATAGTTATTGGAATAATATAGTTTTTGAAAGAGTAATGCTATATAACCCCTTACAATAAACAAATCCTCTTAATGCCACATGTCAATTATCTATACACTTGGAAAAAGGGCCCACTACTTCACACACTTTAGATGACTGCCTTGTGCCGTTAGAAAGATTTGTAGGATTATATATTTTTTTTCTCTGTTTGAAATCATATAGTATAATGCATTAATTATGAAAAAACAAAAATTTAGGGAAAACTTTTGTGGGTCAACCCGACCCGACCCAGACTAAAGAACATGTGGCCTGGACTCCCTAAAAACTTCTTATCGTGTTTAACATGTTAACATGATTTATTGGATTTGATATTATTTTTTATTATTTTTTGGTGCAGTTTTTATAGATGCAAATTTGATCCTACAACTGGTGGCGAGATGACGCAATTGGAATATCACAATTTCGTGAAGCCCGAAGACTCTTTCTAATCTAAATGATTGCATGTATCATGTATGTATATATTCTTAATGCTGATCATATGTTTTCCTTCCAACTTATTCAAATGGATATTGTGGTAAATAATTTTGTAAATATATACTTAAAAACTATAAGCTTCCTAACTTGTAAAATGTGTCATTTAAATTAGAGTAGATTATGGAAATTGTCTTCGTGGTATTTAATTTTTGAAGTTTTGTACCTAAACAAATTTTTTTTTTTATGTCCTTGTGGTCATAATTTTTCTTTGATTTCGTCCTTTTCCACTTAAATGATTAAAAATCCAAAAAAAAATAAGGATAAGGTTATTTTAGTCATTTTAGCTGCAAAAGGATGAAATCAACAAAAAATCAGGATCATGAGGGAAAAAAAGGGATAAATTTAGAGCCAAATTTGAAAAAAAGAAAAAAGAAATACCACATGGATAATTTCTATAATTTACTATGTTCTTATTATATTATAGTGAAGTTTAGGTATATCTTTCCCGGTGTAGTTATAGTCACTTAAACTTACGTTTAATATATGCTTTCGAGTCGTTGAAATTTTTGATAAATATTTTTGAACTTTTGGATCTTTCTCGAGTCTGCGTCCAGAATACTCGACAAGCTACTAAATTAAATTTGATAAGCTTGTCTAACTTTATTGTATAAAAGTGCAAAATGATAAGCTTTTGAAATTTAGATAACACATCAAAATATATGTAGTTTAATCGTGTATTAGTTGTATTTGCTAAGCAAAAGAGATTTTTAGATTTGATGGTATTGAGGACCACTGCTTTTAAAAAGTTAATCAATTCTACTCGTATTTATCCATTTATGCCTTTTGGTCGACATGTTTTTCAGGTTTTTTCTACTTAATACGTATACGCTTAAGTATTATATGTTGCTCGAAAAGCTCGATTTGAGCATTTTTAAGCTCAACTCGTTAAAAATTTGATTCATTTGCAGCTCTAAATACCCTTTATTAGTGATAAAATGATGAAATGGTATAATAACTTTAGAGTCTTTTTGCACATGGAAATATAAGTTACTGCATTGTTGATACCTCGGACATCTTCCTTTGATGGAGCAAATCCCTTTCGATATGAAATTATTGTCGTATTATATCTTTAATTTAAAAGCAGTTACATGAGTCGATTCCCATTGCAAGTATAAAAGATGGTCCCGTTTTTTAAAGCTTTTTTGACCAATTAGAGTTTTTCTTATCATAGAGGTCGTGTTGATGGTACCGACATCTCGAGAGCTCAGTTAGTTAATATCTAAATTGTATTTAAATCGTTTTGTTTTTGTTTGCTAAATTTGATTTCAATTTCATTCACGCTCGTTAAAACCCTAAACGGAAGAAATCTCGTGAGAATGTGAGATAATGTTAGCGAGTTAAATGAGTCGGGAACTAAAATAAGCCGATTTTCCAAATTGAGAATACCAAGATGTACTATTAATAATTCGATAGTAGAGGATATAATTAACTAAATCCATATTCTAAAATTCATGTTAACTAAACAAAAAGTAAAAGAAGGTCCAAACTATAACAACTACCTAAAAAACTGATCAGTATGACTGTATCCCACAAAAGATAAAGCATCTACACTATCCCAATATATCCAGTGGGTTCTTATTGGGCTCCTTCATGGCCCACAACCATACTTATAGTTTCCTATAAATAGCCATCAATATTATTCAATGTAGTTCCACTCTCTTCACTCTTCATCTCAACAAAGTTCAAACAATGAAGCCTCAACATCGATCCAACGCTAACCCGTCTGCGATTCACAAGTGCAAAAGAATGGTCCGAGAAAAACTTCAACAAGCTCTGCTGGCCACTGTGACCGATGTTAACAACAGTAGAAATGAAACTGCAGATTCAGATACCAGAGTAATTTCTTACACAAAAGAAGTTAAAAGATTGAATCGAAAAATACATGTAGAGGATCCAATTAGGACAATCATGTTCTTGGCATCATGGAGTCATACGTAGTTATGGTTATGATTTTATATATGTTGATAGGCGTATAACGTCGTGTATTGTATGACTTGTTGATCGACCTATTATTGTTCTTTGATTTGAAATTTATGATAGTAGGTGTACATGTAAGTGACTATGATCATAGATCATGGGAATTATTAATGAAATAACAAATTATTAGGCCCTATGTTTTGTCACTTCTAATAACAGACAACAACAATACTTAATCTTTTAAAAAAATAGTATATACGAAGTATATGGTAAGATACACAGTCATACCTCTATCCGAAGGTAGATAAACTGCTTTCAGATATATAATTAATTGAGGTCTTATTGTATCATTTGCATTTGACTTGATTTGAGCTCAATTGGTCGATCTTTCTAAAGTTTTAGTATGTTTGAAAATTTTGAGTTTAAGTTTAACATAACACTATCTAGTCAACCGTAGTGTGCACTATGCATTTATTTCAAAACAAAGTATTATGTATATAATGGACTTCCTCGGTGCAAAGCTTTTCTCGTGAAGTATGCGACCTAATTTTTTTCTTGGTTGTTTATGAACCTTCCCATGACCTTGTGATAAATGTTTAACTAAGAAATCAATCGAACTCGTGACATCTATTAGATCATTATAGGCGTTTTTATCGCTAGGTTATTACCAGATGATTGTAGTATACAACTATACATTGTGCGTGTGATATACTATTGTATTACATGACAAGCTTTTGAATGATTGTGTCGCTGAAGTAAAATATTTAAATAAGTAGAAAGTCTGTTTTTCTTTTCTTTATTTACATTTGATCAGTAAAAGTGATGTTACTTTTGTAGTTTTATGGTTTGGTGGTATTGGACCACTGCTTTAAAAATTAAAAAGGGTAAGCCAATTCAACTCATGGAAGTCAATCCGTTCTTTTTATAAATTATCCATATTATTGGATTTAAATGGGTTAAAATATTTCTTTTTGGAAACGGTAAATGATATCAACGGAAGCCTACTCACAATTTTCCAGCGAGCACCCCAAGTTCGAGCTCATTTACAGGGCAAACCTAGCCCCTATAGGGATTTCTATGGGAGTAAAACTCATGCATCAATCCAGTTGAGCTAGACATCATTATATTGAAGATAATGATTAACAAAATCTTAACGGTACAATTTGTATTGGTTAATTGTTAACATAATTAACGCTGTGGTAGACTGCAAACTCAGGATAGAATGATGAAATGGCAGAATCAAAATATTCTGAGTTGCTCTTTCTGCGACAAATGTAGTGATTCACATAACCATTTGTTTTTCGGTTGTGAATTTTCAGAAGTTATCTGTTGCAAGCTGAAAAAGAAGATTTATGCCTCCAATTTCCCTAATGATTGGGATAATATTGTGGTTAGTATGGAGAACTCTTTGTGTAATAATAACATCATAAGTGTTACTAGAAGAATTGGTATGGCTGTAGTGGTGTAATATGTCTGGAAAGAGAGAAATGATAGATTATTCTCAAACAAAAAGGAGCCTGCAGATTCTGTGCTAAATCAAATTATAGAAAATATTAAAATGCAGTTGTCTAGCTTGAAAATAGAAAATATTATATGGTTGTATGTTTAGTTGATGGTTGTTTGGGTTTGGCTGTTTTTTGGCTTGTATGTTGTGTCTTTGGTATTGGTTTTATATATATATATATATATATATATATATATATATTGTGGGTCCTTGGGTGGGGTGATGGCAATGCCGAAGCTCTTCCCCGGGGTTTCCCCGTTTTTTTCAAAAAAATAATAATAATAAATAATTATCCACGTTAATGTTTAAAGTATTTCTTTATATTGAAGATAATTTTAGGGTTGTTGTAACAAAATCTTAACGCGTTCGATACAATTTGTATTGGTTAATTGTTAACATAATTATCCACGTTAATGTTTGAAGAATTGAAGAGTAGAACACTTTTTTTGAACGAAAATGGAAAATACTTCAATCGCTATGAAAGACACCTTAATGCTTTTGCACATGCATAGAAAAGTTGTAAATTCGTTGATACCCGACATCCCCCTTTGATACATTAAATCCCTTTTCGATATGAATATGTAGTCGTGTTATATACTTTAATATTAAAAGGAGACTACATGAGTAGATCCCCATTGCAAGAATAAAAGTTAGATTCTTTTCAACACGTCTTTGAAACTTATTATAGAAGTTGATTAATGATTAACGATTAACGGATTAATGATATGAATATGTCTGTCTTTTGAATCGTACACATGCCTAAACTGATTAATGATTAACGAAAAAGGTTCAACTCTCCATTTAACAACCACATGAAGACCAATATGGGTGTATGAAACTGAGTCGAATCGATACAGTGTCAAGCTCGAGCACGACTTGATTATAAAACTCGAAGCTCAAAACTCAACTTGAGATCGATCGACGCTTTTGTTTTCGAGCTTGACTCGATCCAACACGCTTATCATTATATTGTACTTCATCCTATTCAAAATAAGTGATACACTTTCCTTTTTGGGTGATTCAAAATAAGTGATACACTTTAAAAAATTACCTTATTTGGTAAAAAAATAGTAGCACCCACACCCACTAACTATCTACTTTAATAAAGTGAAATGACACCTTTATCCTTATTTTTTACTTTTAAACATCATTAACCTCACTTTATTCAAAAGGTGTGGGACCCATTCCCCACTAATCATCTAATTAATCTAATTTAATCATCATTATAATTTTTTGCCTTAAAAACCATGAAAGGTAAAATGTATCGCTTATTTTGAATCGGAGAAATATTAATTAACTCAATATTTTTAATCTAGAGATTCAAATAACTTTTAAATTAACTCAACTCTTACATACGAGCTTATGACACAATCTATTTATCCCCCAAAAAAATAATTAAAAAAGACTTTAAAAGCAGCCAACAAAAAAGAAAAAAAGTGGTATCCCCACTTTAGAATGGCCAAATAAAACAACTACCTAAGGCTGAGGGGTACGGGCCAACGCCCTCCATGGCGTGGGATGAGGTGGCTTAGCCACGGCGTGGCCTCAGGACGAACACCGCCCCCCCCCCCCCCCCAACGGCGTGGGGGGTTGGCGTGGAGGAACGATCGGCTGGACAACGGCGGAAGACGGGCGTGGAGGAAGGATTATAGCCGTTGAACGGCTAAAAATATAGCCGTTGGGAATTTTTTTATAAAAAAAATTATTTATTTATTTAATTTATTTATTTCCTATATAAACACACTACTAAAACACTACCAAAACACTACTAAAACACTACCAAAACACACCACAACTCTACCAAAATACCCCAACTCACAAATAATGGATTATCTTGGTTCATCATCTGACGACGATGACGCGTTTATGCTAACAATATACTCAGAGCTCCTCGATGATATATCCTCCGATGAAAATGAAGAAGTCTTTGACACTAGAACCGCGAAGCTAAATAGAAATCGAGAAGCTGGACACGACATGCTATACCGAGATTATTTTGCGGATGATCCTGTTTATGACGACGACAATTTCCAACGAAGGTTTCCTCTGTCCAGACATTTATTTATGCGCATATGTACCGCATTAGAAAACATGTATCCTTTTTTTCAATTGAGATACGATGCTAGAGGTAGGCGGGGATTCACTGCTTTGCAAAAATGCACTGCAGCAATTCGATCTATGGCTTACGGGTCATCCCCTGATTCTCTTGACGAGTACCTACGCATGTCTGAAAGAACTGCTAGGGAAAGTATGTATAGATTTTCAGAAGGGGTTTTGGAAATATTCGGACCTATTTATTTGCGAAAACCAACAGTAACCGATGTTCAAAAATTATATGAGGCACACGAAGAGAGACATGGTTTTCCTGGAATGCTTGGTAGCATTGATTGTATGCACTGGGATTGGAGGAACTGTCCACAAGCGTGGAGAGGTGAGTACACCGGTGGACATCATGGAGTACCGTAGTTGATATTAGAAGCTGTTGCTTCCCAAGATTTATGGTTTTGGCATGTTTACTTTGGGGTTGTGGGTTCTAATAATGATATTAACGTGCTTGATCAGTCACCAATATTCAACGACTTGTTATCAGGAAAGGCACCCGATGAAAGATTAAGATATATTTTGGCCCGTTCATATGACCTTGAAAGATTAAGATATATTTTGTATGCATGTGTTATAATGCATAACATGGTTGTCGAAGATACTGGTCGGATGATTTCTCCATATGTGTCGGACGGTCCGCGACATGCTTTGTATGTACCAGGAAGTGCAGAGTATTTGCACAGGGTTGTCGACATTCGAGACGAAACAACACACGCACGACTTCGACAGGACTTGGCGGATCATCTCTACAACAACGCACATGCCGACGATGAAGACGCCGACGATGAAGACGATGAAGAGTAATAATTTATTTTAATTATTGTAATTTTTAATTTCTAGTATTTTAATGTTTAATTTCTAGTATTTTAATGTTTAATTTCTAGTATTTTCATTTTAATTTAAAGTATTGTCATTTTAATTATATTTAATGTAATGTAATTTTAAATTATATAAATATTATTTGTGTGAAAAATAAATGGAAATGAAATGATGAGTTGGAAAATAAAATGGTGTGGTGTGGTGTGGTGGGTATTTCCACCAAATGATGTGATGTGGGGGTGTGAGGTGGCGATGATGTGGCGGAAAAGGGCACCACCACCTGTGGTGGTCATACCCAGCCTAAATATCTGTTCTGTATTCCACCAAACACAAAGCATCGAATTCGAATCTATCCTAATATTTATAGTGGGCCCTTATTGGGCCTGGGCCACCACCCACATAGTTTTCTATAAATACCGATCAATACTATTCTATCTTACTTCACTCTCTTCATCTAATCAAACATTCAAAAATCACAACTATTTTGGGACAATGAAGCCTCAACATCTTTCAAGTGATACTCCTGCGATTCACGAATGCAAAAGAATGGTCGGGAAAAGACTTCGAGAAGCTTTTCAAGCTTCCATGGATGTCGTTGAGGATAACAGAAATGAAAATACATATTTAGATACGAAAGTTTCTTATATAGAAAAAAGAGTAAATTACATGGAAGGTCCCTGTGCTTTACCACTTATTGCAGCCACAGTCCCTGAATTTCATTTATTACACCAGAAGTCCCTGGTGTATACAATTTGTTACACCCATGGTCCCTACTACCCTTAACTTTTTCTAAATGACGGAAATACCCTTTTGATCTTTTGTAATAAACCGAAGATAAGGGACCATGAGTGTAATAAGTGATAAACCACAGGGACCATCCATGAAATTTACTATATTAATTGATTTCTTTTTCTTTTCTCTCTTTAATTGATATTCTCCCGTCACATTCAAACTCACTACCCACATCTATCTCTTTGAATTCAAACCTCAATCAATAACCATTATCGTAACGTCATCAAACCCCTAAGTAGTCGATCCATCACCAACCCATGCCTCTGGTTGTCTTCTCCAGTTGTTCCGCCACCGATGACGTTCTATCGACATGAGTATGCAAAACACCAACTCCTATGACAACGTCCATCAATTGTCTGAATCACCGCGTGTGCAAACCAACAAACTCCTCTAGCAAAGTGCATCAATTGTGTGAATTAATTCAGGTCGATAAAATGTCATAGGTGGCTGAACAACTGGAGAAGGCAACCGGAGGCAGGGGTTGGTGATGAATCCAATCTTGAGGGGGTTTGGTGGCGCGAGGATAATGGTTATTGATTGATGTTTGAATTCAAAGAGATAGATGTGGGTAGTGAGTTTGAATGTGACAGAAGAATATCAATTAAAGAGAGAAAAGAAAAAGAAATCAATTAATAGAGTAAATTTCATGGATGGTCCCTGTGGTTTATCAATTATTACACTCACGGTCCCTTATCTTCGGTTTATTACAAAAGATCAAAAGGGTATTTCCGTCATTTAGAAAAAGTTAAGGGTAGCAGGGACCATGGGTGTAACAAATTGTATACATCAGGGACGTCCAGTGTAATAAACGAAGTTCAGGGACTGTGACTGTAATAAGTGGCAAACCACAGAGACCTTCCGTGTAATTTACTCTAGAAAAAATGTATAAAAGACCGAATCAAAGAGGGAATACAGAGGATCCGATTAGAACGATCATGTTCTTGGGATCATGGAGCCATACATAGTTATTTTGTTGTTACGGTATATTGAACGACGATCAATTTATATATCATGTATTATATTAATTGTTGATCAAATGGTCATGATTATTTTATTTTAAAAATCATGAAATTATGCTACATGTAAGTGATTATGGTCATAGCCTAATAGGTCACATGTAATTATAAATGGAATAACAAATTATTAATAACTGCCCATTTTTAAATGTTCATACAAAGTTCGTCCAATCTAAAACAAAAATCCTGAAAAAAGGTCGAAAGGAACGCAAAAAACTGGTTCTTGGTCCGGGTTCGGCCCAAATGTCCGATCCAAAACGTCATCAGTTCAGTAGTCGGTCCAGTTAAAATCTCTTTCTCAGTTCTCAATCTAGTTTTATTCCAACCGATCCGCTCCGGTTTGTGAACAATGAACACCTACTCCACAATTTACACACTACATAATTTGTTTATTTATTTATTTATTTTTTCCTTTTTTTAGGAATATGATAATGACAGCCCTAATAAAATAAAATTAATATAAAAACCGCCCCTTAATTTTAGAAACACTACTCTATCAATGAATGTACAATCCCTTTATTATAATAAAATTATTAAATATGGTGAACACACACAAAATCTCTCTATTATGGGACCAAAAAACATTTCTCAAAGTTTATACGATTTACCTAACAGCTAGTAAAAACCTCTCGATTTGAGCTATTTCGCCCTTAATCAGTAAGCTTCTTTCACTCGTGTTCGTTTTCAATTTCAATTTTAAGCTCAAATTGTTTATACGAATTAGTATTTGATACTTTAAAATCAGTTGATTCAATTTGCGAATTGATAGACGCAATGAATTCATCACCATATATGCTTTTACAATTAGTAATAAAGGGAGTGTGTTGATGTAATTTTTGAAAACTATTATTGCCAAATTTCATAATTTATGATGTGATAATCAGCTTCGAGAACGTAATTGAAGTTAACTAACTGTTTATATGCCCTAAACAATCATTCTGATTCACAAATTCATAATCATCATACTATTTGTAAAACTGATTATTATGACTTTAACAATTTAGCATTAATCCATTTTGATAGTTAGGTAATTTAGCATTCATACATTTTGCTTACATTGAAGTTTTTTTCAAGTTAAAAACTGAAAATACAGTTTTTTTTTTATACATTTTGCTTTTGAATATATGAAAAAAACAAGAAAACCACATCATTGCAATTTAAATGTCTCATGAAAAAACATAATTACAATTCTCCCAAAAAATATATATATTCATATGTTTTTGAAACGCAAATTATTATAAGAATCATGCAAATTAAAATTCAATCATACTGCAAGTGAAATGTCACCGATTTCCAGTTGTGCAGCAATTTCTTCCAATTGCTTCTTCACACTCATATCGATCAATTTCGATCCAGAACTACCATACCTGATTGTAAATCCGGCAACCAATGACTCATCAATCACCGTCTTCACCCTAACATTCTTAGCTCCGGTGAGTTTCTGCACTTGTTTGGCGATTTGAGCCAAATGCTGTTCTTCCAATTTCACCACCGATGATACGACGGCGAGTTCAGTGTCGGTTAATCTGTTGTAAACAAGCTCGAATTCTTTGACGATCTCCTTGATCAGATCTATCCGTTTTCTCTCGATTAAGACGTTGAGGAAGTTGCAGACGTGAAGTTGAAGTTTACCTGATGATGTGATGTCATCGATCAATGCTTGTTTGTCTTCTAGGGATACGATAGGGCTAGTGAAGTAATCTAAGTAAGTTTTTTCGGAAAACAGTTTATCGACCAAATCGAGATCCGTAACGGTTGCTTCTAGCGTTCCGTTTGCTACGGCCACCTCCGCCAGTGCTGCTGCGTAGCTTCCAGCGGCTGAATCGGCCATTCTGGCACCGGAGGCGCCGCCGCCGCCGCCACGACGTGACTTTCCGGCGAGTTTGATTGATAGCTTCGGGAGTCGTAAACCGCCTGAAAACGAGAATTTTACTGACTTGACGGAACTTACACGAACTGGCACTGGAGTGCGGGATTGGAATGTGACCGGAGCTTGTTGAAGAGCGGCGGCGGTTGTAGTTGCTGACATTTTTACCGGCTGTTAGAGAGGAGAGGGTATTTGGAGGGAGGTTTTCAGATTAAACGGAAACAACTGCAATTGGCGATGAGGAGGGATTTTGGGTGGAAATAGACGGCTGAGATGTGGAATGGAGAGTGATCGACGGTGGGAATGGGATTACAAAATCTGTGACAAAGACGACGATGGGGTCTTATCTGTAGAAGATAACGAGGGGACACGTGGCAGCCTTACATTAGTTTAAAGATATATTTGGCATTTGCGCGAAATGAACAAGATTTGAACGGCTGGTTTTCATTTTCTTGTCATTGAAATTTGATTATTAACTCGTTGCCTTTTGAAATAGGTTCAACCGTAGATCATATAAGTAAATTCACATATTATATTACGGTATATAATTGTTAGAGATAAAGTATGGTATCATATTAAATACTTCATCCGATTCAAAATAAATCAATTTCCTTTTGGATATAATTCAAAATAAATGATATACTTTGAAAAATTACGTTATTTGGCAAAAAATAGTGAGACCGTCAACCACTAACTATCTATTTTAACAAAGTGAAATGACTTATTTACCATTACTATTTACTTTTAAACATCATTAACCTCACTTTATTCAAAAGGTGAGAGACTCATTCACCACTAACCACCTATTTAGTCTAATTTAACCAACATTATAATATTTTACCTCAAAAACCATGAAACTCAAAGTGTATCACTTATTTTGAATCGGAGGAAGTACGTGTTAAAAATATTTTTACCTCTTTAACATGTCTTTAATATCTACCTTTCCGCTTTAACGTTCCTATAACACCTATTGGAATTTACAAAATATATCTAAAATAAATCACAATTTACAAAAGAAAAAAAAACCACTTTCATCTTTGGCGGACACTATTGTGTTGGCGAAACATCTTTGGCGGAAGCTTGCGGTATTGCAAAATAGAATTTAATGGTGTCAAAGCCTCTTTGGCGGATGTTTGACACTCTCTACACCGAGTGCTCTTATAGCCATTTAAAAAATACCAACCATTTTAAAGTGTTCATATTTATAATAAAAATGTAACTTTAGATTGTTTGGTCACAATTTTCACATCGGATTTTTTCCCTTCCGACAACATACTTGACAAACCTGACAAAACTCACATAACAGTTCGGACGCGTCTCCCCGTTCGGTTTGGTCGTGTATGTGGCCGATAGCGGTCGCTTGTACGTATCCAATGATGATCGTACATTGTGCATAATAATTGATATATTTTTTAATAAAATTAAGGGTTTTGTTAATCCCTTTAAGGTTGTCTTTAAGGATTGTCATTATCATATTCCTAAAATCAATTTTAAATTTTGGTTTTATATTTGAGTAGTGTTCCTAAAATTTAGGGGCGGTTTTGTTAATGACATCCTTTAGAGTAGTGTTCCTAAAATTCAAGGGCGGTTTTTATACTTCCTCCGATTCAAAATAAGTGATACACTTTTCTTTTTGGGGTGATTCAAAATAAGTGATACACTTTGAAAAATTACCTTATTTGGCAAAAAAGTGGGACCCTCACCCACTAACTATCTACTTTAACAAAGTGAAATGATCCCTTTACCCTTACTTTTTACTTTAAACATCATTAACCCTACTTTATTCAAAAAGTGTGGGACCCATTCCCCACTAACCATCCAATTAATCTAATTTAAACATCATTATAATCTTTTGTCTCAAAAACCGTGAAACACAAAGTGTATCACTTATTTTGAATCGGAGGAAGTATTAGTTTTGATTTGTTATTGACATACTGTAATTATCATTTTCCTAAAATCAATTTTAAATTTTGGTAAAAGAAAAAAAAAGTTGTATCCGATCTTCCGATTCGCCTGAAATACATAAAATCCGCTTTAAGAAGATCGAAGAATTAAAAATCAGCACGCCTTCCTCCCATCATAATCGCACACCGAAGAATTAAACCATTTAGGGTTTATGTTCTAATTAAACCATCTGCTTCAATCCGGTACGCCTCTCGATTGATTTGAGTGCTATTCACAAATCACTAATAATCAGAATGTCCCAATCACTCAAATAGATTCTATACGATTGCTAAAACTTAATTTGTTAAGTTATCTAATCAATTTTTTTCTTCATTTTAGTGTTTCTTAAAATGGATGTGGTTAACAACTTAGATACTGTGGATGAATCAACTTCCAATCAAGTTAAATAGAATCAGCACCTGATCTGAAAGATGCTGATGTAATTAACAGAAAATTAACCGAATTTATTCATCAAAACTCCTCGTTATCAGGCAATCTATAAGTATATTTTGTTTCACTTTCTCTAAATATTTTACAAATTATATAATTTTTTTAGGAAGAGCTGTATGTGTGACATCTGGAGGTACAACTGTTCCTTTAGAGCAACGTTGTGTTCGTTACATTGATAACTTCAGTTCTGGACATCGAGGAGCAACATCTACTGAGTAAGTGAGTATACTGTCATATAACTTATTTAAAGTTTTAGAATTTTTTTGTAAATTCAATGTCAAAATAGGAAATTTTTGGTATTGGTTGAAACGGGAATTGGATTGACCCGAACCAATTTTTTTCCTTCCGAGAACATTTAAATTTTGTTAGAAGAATATAATATTCCGATGATTATATACTTTTGTTGAATAAAACCGTTTAGTTGTTTGTATGCATTATAAATACACTTTTAGTGGATTTCAACCCGTTTGACTCGTTATAGATAGAATATAACCCAAATAGTTTCATTCAAAAGTAAATGGGTCGAAATTGCCACCTGTGCAGGTACTTTTTAGAATCGGGATATTCGGTCATTTTTCTGTATAGAAGGTGAATATGGTTGACATTCGGTCGTTTGTATTACTTTGGAATTTATTTATTATTAATTAATCGTAATATTAATTACTAGTATATCATAATTTTGTGCAGGGGAACCTGCCAGCCATATTGTAGATCACTTCCAGATGATCCACTACTTGAATGTTTTAAGCTTAGGAGTGATTCAAGCATACAAGGTTAAACTTAATTTTTTGCTATTATAAATAAATGAATAGAAATTTATATTTATTTATCTAACATACTATAAAATATGAATCTTTATTTTTACAGTACAAGAGTCACACGCTGAAGCAGTTAAGAGTGCGATTAACCGGAATCATGCAGTAGGAATCATCATCTCTCATATTTATAAAAAAAATAGAACTTTTTTCTTGATTTTAGTGAAGATTTTGTCTCATTTTAGGCTGTTTCAGGAGGCTACTTGCTAAAGCTTCCCTTCACAACTATTTTTGAATATCTTCAGGTTAGTTCGGTTATATGTTACAAGTTAAACCCGTTATTTAACAGATTTAATGGACTTCTAAAAATTTTTGTACCTTACATATATACAAGTTAGGCATGTGCAAACTGGACTTAGAATCGGCTGTAATCAGATTGGACCTAACATTCTCCAAGATTTATGCTTAAGATAATATAACTACTTATTTTATAAATAATGAACAGATTTTAAGGTCGATTGCAACATCAATGAAGATCATTGGACCAAATGCTATGTTTTATCTTGCAGCTGCTGTTTCTGACTTCTATGTTCCATGGGAGACCATGGTAATCTTAATCTATTACATATTTTAATTAAAAAAAAATTGGAAAATTATTTTTAGGTTAAGAAATATATGAGTAAATTACAAGGATGTTCTCTGAAATTTATACGAAATTCACGTATGGTCATTTACTTTGAAAATTACACTGGTAATTATTTTTTGGAAACATTTTGTGCCAAATTTCAAGTAGGTCATTTACTATCGGTGTAATTTTTTAATAGAATAACTTAACGAACATTAGGCCAAAGGACTGTATGCGCAAAAGGTTTCCAAAAATATGACTACCAATATAATTTTGTAAAGTGAAGCATAAAATTTTATTATTTATTTATATTATAGGCAGTGCATAAAATCCAGTCAGCATCTGGCCCGTTAGATATGCGGCTCGTTCAAGTCCCGAAAATGCTTTCGGTTTTGAGGAAAGAGTGGGCCCCAACTGCATTCTGTGTATCATTTAAGGTACTTAACTAATAACAAGTCAATATGGGTCGGGTCGAGTCGGGGTGACCCGACACTTTTCTTGTACAAAATTTGAAATATTTTTTTTAATAAATAGTTAGGGTTGCAATTATGATTATCGAATAATGTTATTTTAGTAATAATCTAAACATTTAAATAATTTTATTTTTGAGGTTTTCTGCATTCAGAATACACTCTGTACAAAGTTTGGCCCGTTCGACCTGTTTGAGTTATTTCCTTTTGATTTATATTGTTTAGTTTGCCCGCTTGACCCACAACCCGGAATTTAAAAAATATCGCACCTTTTTTTTTTTGCGAAATATTTCAAATTAGTTTTTATATAAATATGTTTATCTGTTTATTCCTCTATAAATTTATTAAAATATTTGAAAAAAACATCTAAATTTTATGGGTCGGTTTCAGTTAGAGACAGATATAGAGATCCTTCTAGAAAAAGCCGATACAGCTCTTAAAAGACACAATATGCATGCAGTGGTAGCAAACGAGCTTTCAACACGTAAACAAGTAGTGACACTTGTCACTAGTGATGCAAAAGTGTCGGTAAAACGTGAGAACGACCAAACAGATGTCGAAACTCCTCTCATCAAACTACTCACAGAAAAACATTCAAATTACATTAAAGATATCAATGCATAGATATAACACAAATACAAAGGAAATAGAGTTTTTTCTTCATGTTTTTTGTTATCTTCTTAGTGTAAAATGAGCAAATTATGTTAATGTTTCACCAAATTAACTTTATCCCATTTGTTATGTTTTCTCTTATCGTTCTATATTAATTAGTATTATGGCTCAGCCACCCCGGGAACTCGTCATAATGGTAATTTTTTTAATGGAAAATGATAATACAGACCTTAGGGTTGTCAATAATAAGATAAAAATAATGTAAAAACCGTCCCCTGAATTTTAAGAACACTACTCCATCAATGAATGTACAAACTTTTTATGCACGTTAAAGATAATCTTAAAGGTTGTCATTAACAAAACATTTTTTTAATAAACAGACTTTCAAAGAGAAGAGTAAGATTAAACGGGCAAGTACAACTAGAGGTGACATTTTCATCTGATTTATCGCATGTTAAGCTAATAAGCTCAAAAACCACTTAAATAAGCTTTTCCAAACATGTACTAAGGGGGTGTTAGGGAGAGCTTATTTAAGGGGCTTATTAGCTTATTTAAGCTTAATAAGCTCATATTAAGTGTTTGGATAGGCTTATAAGCTTGTGCTTATGAGCTTATTTAAGCCGCCTTAGATAATTCATTTTGGTGGGGCTTTTTAAGGCTTATCTAAGAATACCAAAGGCTTTACATTTTTAACCCTCACATCATTGTTCTTTTCTTCACAACCTCTTTACTTATTAAACCCTTTTTGCTAATTTTACAATATCCTTATATAAGTTAAAATAAACACTTTATTTAATAAAAGCATATTAGTTTAAATAAGCTTATAAACTAATAAGCTAATAAACATAAGCTATTTTAAATAAGCTTTCCCAAACAACCCCTAAGATAAAAACATAATACTCCATCCGTCCGACAAAAAAATTCTCATTTCTCCTTAATATTTTGTCCCACAAAAAAAGTTCCATTTCTCTTTATTATTTTGTCCCACAAAAAAGTTCTCATTTCTCAAATTTGAAGGGTTCATTTAATAAAATAATATTATTACCAATAGCCCCACCACAACTATTTCCTAAAAGCACATTGTCTCTCCAATCTAACCTATATTTTAATCAAAAATATTAATAATGACTCCAACCACTAACTATCTCCAAAATATTTATGTCTAAGAGAAATGTGATTTTTTTTATGAAATAGAAAGAATACTATATTTTATTCTTGCTCTCCATACCAAAAATGAGTTTTAGGACGAATAAAATCCGAAAACACACACGTTTATCTCATTTTAAACTATATTTATATCAACGAAACATAATGATTTAAACTAGCTACTAATGTTTTAAGGGCGAGCTAACCAAAGAGAATTTAGTACACGAAGACGTTGAAAGTATTCTCCCAATGCAAGCAACCCTCTCGCTGCTTGTCGCGTTGTCAAAATCCGGGGTATTTGTTGCAGTGTTCGATTTCGAAGGTGATCTGCCTGCAAGTTTCAAATTTACATTATCATAATAACAATAATAATTTTTTTTATTATAATTATAATATTAACACTATATAAAAAAAATTTAATAATGGAAAAGAATATGTTTGTTGCCAAATGAGTTGAAACTTGAAAGCTATCAAGAACTAATGGAGATTTTTCATTCATAATTATTTTGTGTCCCCAATATTTTATTTGTTTTAGTTGATCATGTGCAACAAAATCAAAATAGAGGGTTAAGTTTAATTGAGTTATTGAGTTAGCTGTTGATTGAGTTATAATTTTCAACTGAGTTAATTAGTTGTTGACTGAGTTATAATTTTCAACTGAGTTAATTAGTTGTTTTTTTCATTGGGATCGGATCACTAAAATCATTTGCACATATGCACACCGAGTTTGACAAAATAGACTAAATTGAGGAAATCAAACATCCTGACTCGGACTGAGTCCGAACCTGAACTGTGTCAGAAGCAAATCAAACGTGCCTTTAATCTGTTTTGAGCCATATTTACCTGGTTCAAGAAGTTTTGAAGTGCTTCAAGCCCTTCTATCAATGAACTCGTATGTTCATCATAGTTCTCACATTCCATTATATTATTCCCGACACTTTCAGCCACAGTTTGTTCAAGTTTATCAATTCCTTGAGTCAATGCATCTTCGGCTTGTCGACAAGTGTGTCTCAACCTCGATAAATCCACGATTTGCGTCTCCGTTAAAGGCCCAAACGATGGCACTAGAATCTACCCAAAAAAAAAAGTGTTACTAAAACATAAAATTTGTCATATTTTCTAGATGTTATTCGTGGTAACGAATCTAGAACTTACATATAGTATTTGTGACGGTCGGAATCCACCTAACCATTGGAACAGTCTCTCAACAGGCGATATCCATGACCCGTATAACAAATCAAAAGCGTCGGTTTTTGCGGCGCCGGCTTTTAGCCGGAAAAGATCCTCATAGTGGGTTATGACACCGTGGACAAATCCACGTAGCTCGATTTCGCTAACGTTATTTTGTAGGATAGTGACAAGTGCAGATTCCTTTTTGTGTTGTTCAATAACCCACAAATTATATTTCTTTTCAAATGCAACAATCCCTACACATTAATAGTCCGCTAAAGGTATTGTATTAATGTATTGTTGACTATAATTATTAGCGTGACAATTTAAGTGGGGTTCGGGTTATTATATAAATGTGTCAAGTATTTAAACCCTAACATGTTATTTTCTTGTTGATTTCAGGTCAGGTTTTCTGTTGAGTCAGAATTGCGACAACTAATTATTTGTAAGAAACAAGTACGGAATTATGTACCTGAGTTGATGTTAGTCGGTAATAGACCATGAATTGTATTCGATAAATCCATGTATACAGCCTGTAATCGTGACAAAAACGCGTGACACTAGAGAAATTAATGACGGAATAAGATTTTAGTGACAACATTTAGTGTCATAAATTTTAACCTGTTCTCGAGTTCTCTCGATTTCGTGTTCGAGTTTTTCCAACTTTAAATGTCCCGATTCCAATTCTCGAACATAGGCCTGTAGCGTATAAGATTGAGCTCAACTCAAATAAACAGTTAAAAACCTAAATGATACCTTTTTCTTGAGACGACTTTTGCGTGCAGATTCACGGTTTTGTGCTAACCGTCTTTCCAACTGAATACATGAATATATTAAAAAAAATAAAATGGTCATGTGCGGGTTAAATTGCAGATAAATTGGTCAATCTGCCAACCCGTTTAACTAATAAAATCGAATGTATACATATATTTTAAGTTCAACCTAATAATGCCTTTACAACCCGTTATACATTCCTACCAACTTATTTGACGAGTTTAAATAAACAGGTATCCGGGTCATATTCCAGTCAACCTACTGACCCAAACCCGACACAAATTGATACTCATAGCGTATGCCTGTTTGTTTACTTATTTACATAACCATATGAAATAATTACCTTATTTGAAATGGTATTCTCGAAATCTTGTGAAGTTTGTAATGATTCTTGAGAATTGTACTCGACCTTTAAAAAGGACCCGTAAATAATAGTTAGAAGAGCGTATTTATACAATACATGAACCGAACGATGAAACTTTTTTCTTACATTTTTTGTTAGTCGTGTGACGAGTTGAGAGGTTAGGGGCTCGTGGCTCGTGTTCGGGCTAATATAACCTTCGTATGCATCATCCGGCATGTTGACTCGCATCATTTTTGATGATGAAAATTGGGTTGATGTTGGTATCGGTACCATTTTTACATGAAGGTTATGAAGCTACAAAGAACAAGGATATTGAGTGTGAATAATAGAGTTCACGTGTTGAAAATGGAGTTTTGTTGGGTTTTTATAAACAAGGAAAGAGAATAAGACTTTAAAAAGGGACCTCGATTATATCCAAGATGTACGTGATCTAATTATTACCTATGTTATTTCTAAACATTATTCTATCAGATAAATGATCGAATATGTGACTTTTAAGAAATTATTTTAGAACACTTACTACTAAGACATCACCAAGTGGTTTAATTGATTTTAACACTTTTTAAAATATACTAACAGTTTTAGTTTGAGTTGCTTTTAAAGTATACTTTTGATAGATTTCATTTCTTATTATTTTTACTTCTCCATTCATAATCACAATTATTGGTTATGAATTTTTACCAAAAATGTAAAGCAATATTATGGCTTTAAAATATTCACAAGCAACTACACGTATACAAACTCTCTTGTAAGATTTAATGAAGTTGAAATAAAGCAAATGATAACGATGTAAATAAAGTTTAGCTTTTGAAATAATCAAATAAAATTAATGACATTAGCCTTTTTGAAAAGTTTAATGGGATTTTATTTTTCATTTACTTGGTGCTTAAGATTCCAACAATGTTTTCCTAACTTTTTTTATTTTCTTAACCTCAAAATTATCGAAATTCTGCTCTAGTTTTTTTTCCTAATCATAACTGGTAGAGCAATGAATAATGATTAATTAATATACTACTATAATAAATCAAAGCCTATATGGCCACATGACATTTTCTTAGATGGCATTTGACACATGGCAACACCAAATAAACTCCATATAAAATTTCCGCCCAAGGTTAAAAAATCAAATTTAATTATGGGTTGATAAGTTCTAGCTTTTTATTCGGCCATAAAACTCCCTGATCCCCATATTATAGCTTAAATATTCTCAACCAAAATTATAGGAACACAATAAGACAACATCAAATTAAATGCAATTTAAAAAAATCGTAATTAATAACCGGATTTTTCCACCATATACAAATGGGACACATAATATATTGTTTATTATGTTTATTATTTTTTTTATGATATATTGTCATGTCTATTACAATATTACGTATAAGCATCTGGAATTTTCATATACTGCAGCAAACTTTTATATGGCTTTTTATGCATAATGTATAAGCACCTGCAATTTTTATTTTAATATATCTATTACATATAAGTTTATCCTTATAATTTTCATTATAAGCACAGATTTATCATTGTACTAATTATGTAAGGATTTAAAAATTTATCACATGAACATTATCCACAAATTCTTACTCACATTCACTAATTCTCTTTTCTAATAATCCATATTTTGACATATGTATTGATCAAGTAAAGTGAGTATGCACATAATAAGTAGGCTTAAATAGTAGGCACCAATACAATTTTTCTTTCATGACATCTAAGCATTGTAATATTATATTCAAAAGTTAATTAGATGTTAATGATTGTACTTTATACTACCCTTTGAAGACTCACTTTAAAAATATGTCGTTACCATCTAAGGTGTTGTTTGGTAAGTTTCTTAATGATTTAGTTAAGATGGCAACTTCTTAATCGGACAGATTCAGAGCGTTTGGTAATACCTCTTAATCAGCTTCTGAATCAAAATTTGAACATGTTATGCCTCTTAATTGGACAGATGTAAGGGGAAGTCTGAATTATTCTGACTTCTGCATCATTCAGATTTTAATCATTCAGATGCTACCAAACAGCACCATAATTATAATTTAATTACATTACGAAGGGACGTTCGGATGGACTTTTATTTTCTTAATTCAATTACGACGTAATTTCGAAATATATACGATATTCGTTGTAATTGAAATCCGTCCCGACAACCTATGAATTCAATTACAGTCCCTTAGTGAACTAACAAATTTGAATATTTTGTATACTTCAGATTCTAAATCGTTCAATAATATTAAAACAATTAATAAAATAATAATATTCAAATTTAAATGTTTTACAAAAATTAAATTTTAAAAAAAAATCAAAAAAGATAAAAAAAAACTAAATAAAAAAATTAAGGTTTTGAAAAAATTTTACATTAAAAATAATAATAAAATTTTAAAAAAGAATCTAAAAAAGTTAAAAAAAATGCATAAGTATGGATATGAATTACAGCTAAAACATTTGTAACTAAACACATAACAGAATTAAATTACGAAATAATTGAATTCTGAATGAATTTAATACCTTCGTAATTAAATTTAATTACAGAAGATTACGGCATGACAAACGCCCCCTAAATTCGTTTTTCAATTCGTGAATCAATAAACTTCATATTGTAATTTTTAAACTTCATACATTACGTTAATCTCGAATCCTGATGTTGACAATGTACTCTTAGGGGGCCATTTGTGTAATCCTCCGTAATTGGAATTCTGTTCCATTACGGAGGGATGTTTGGATGAATTTTGCTTTTGTAATTCAATTCCTACGTAATTCCGAAATACGTTATTCGTTGGGATTGAAATCCTCCTCGAAAGCCTTTGAATTCAATTACGCTCTTTAGTGAACTAACAAATTTGAATATTTTGTATTGTTTCATACTTTAAAATCGTTCAAAAATATTAAAGAAAATTAAATAAAATTTAAAATTTTTTAAAAAATTAAAACATTTTAATAAATTCTAAAATTTTAAAAATATTTAAAAATTTAAATAACTAAAAAATTAAAAAAACTAAAAAATTTAAAAAAATAATAAAAATTTAAAATTTAAAAAGATTTAAAAAATTTTAAAATTTTAAAAACATAAAAAAAAATGCATAAGTATGAATTTGAATTCCAACTAAAAAATTTGTAACGAAACGCGCAACGCAATTACGAAAGAATTGAATTCTAAATGAATTCAATTCTTTCGTAATTGAATTCTGTTACGGAAGATTAATATATGCTAAACGATCCCTTAATACTTCATGATTCATCTCAAGTTTATGATAACAGAACATATTATCAGAACAATATGTATAATCAGAACATAACGTATGTTTTTCGATGTATGTGTCTATTGTTCAATCTGTTCACGGGTCGACCATCATCAATTTGTTTGAATTAAAGCCATAGGCGATCGTCGATGAGATTGTGTCAATTAGGGCATATTTTGAATTTACATTACCATATAAAATATAAGTTTTCTTTATTAATTATATAGATGCAATTGTTTACATATAAAATTAGGGCTAGAACAACATTATGTTCATTGATGGTTTTATAAATTTTTATACGTTGTTAAACATTGACATCTTAATATCAAGTTCGCATTACAACATGGATCTTCCCGTCGAAAAAATGTTAGAAAAGATAGAAAATTTTATTTGGATAAAATTGTTAGATGTAACCAACCTCATAACCTAGGTGAGAGGAGGAAAATTAGAAAATTATGTTTGGATAATAAGAAATCCAAACATTTACTGTCATGTCAAATTTACAAAATTTATATACTCTAAATGTTATTATCATGCGTCAAAATGATATTTGCTTCATTTTAATCTATATATAGAAGCAGTTGTTATATCCAGAAATAATGTTCGATATCGTACTTTAATAACAAGTATGTCTTTGACATCTTTTGAACACAATATCCAGTTTAAAAAAAGACAAATGTCACTAGATCTTTAGTTGTTTTGTTATGGTCATTAATAAGAGTGAAGATCAATCATTGTAAACGTGAGTCTTTATTTGTGAGAGCATGCGTTTCACGCTGACACTTATATGTACCGTAATGTAGAGTAAAGAACATAAAATGCTTGAAAATATTAATAGAAGATAAGGAATTTAGGGATGGAATCGGGTCCGGAACCGACCCGCATGGACCCGAGACCCGATTTAGGAGGATTATTAGACCCGAGAACCGAACCGTTTTACAGAATACGGTTCCGGTTCGGTTCCGGGTTCGGTTCGGGTAAATTGGTTATAGACCCGATTACAAATAACAATTGTTTAATTAATATGAACCAAACACTATTAATAGTATTATTTCACAACAAATTTCAAGTACATAGTTAATTAATTTCGGTTACGGGTCTTAGACCCGATTTGTTCCATACCCGATGTACCCGGACCCGATTTATCCGGACCCAAAATACCCGATATCCGATTTCTTAAAAATATTGGACCCGATACCCGAACCGATTTTTATTAATTCGGTTCCAAACGGTTCCGGTTCCGGTGGCCTAACAAATAAAACAACAAATGTTGTATTTAATAAAGTATTTAAAATTTTATCTTAATATTCATATTTTCTTAACATGAATGTTTCGTAATCTTTAAACATTTACTTAGTGATGTTTAATTTGATTTTTTTGTATTTTATTCTTTAATCTATATTTATCATTTTATTATTACGTTTTTTTTGGAAACGGCTATCATCACATTAAAACAAAACGACTAGCTAAAAGCTAGTAGAAACAAAGTTAAGTATTACAAGGTAAAATTAACCACTCCAACCAACTAACTTTATACTTTTTTCGACGATTACATATCCACAAAAACGACACTTCTTTAATGGAGTCGACTAGCATATTCCGCCTAATCTCGCCCGAGTTGAACGTGACGTCGTTTCTGAACCGCCACATTATCCAAATCACCGTAAGTGACACCGCCTCCACAATCTTTTTTACTTTCGTTGAAAGCGAGCTAAACTCCAAATTAAATAAAAATTCATTCAACGAGTCCACATTAACATTAACCACTTGTAACCACCGACCAATTTCCCGCCACACATTCTTGGTGACTTCACAATCCCAAAAAATATGATCCGTGTTATCAACTTCATCCCCGCACATTACACACTTTACATCATCGAACATAATACCTCTAGACATTAAATTAACTTTAGTGGGAATTCTATTTAGATTTACCTTCCAAAACAGTATATTTACTTTACGTGGCACTAAATTGCTCCATTGAGTTTGCTCAATTGATGACGGAAGAATTAAGTTATCAATCCACCTCCTAGCACTCTTAACTTCATACTCATTATCATGACCTATATCCCACACCCACGAATCAGTATCACTTGACAACATAACATCGTCTAAAAGTCTATTTAATTCCGCAACTTGACGTTCTTCTCTCCCTCCACGGATTTCTCTCACCCAACTCCACCTAACCGACTTATTCCAAAATCGATCAGAAATCGAACAGTTAACATCAGTATCTATCCGACTAATTCTAGGATATACCGTAGCTAGAGAATTCGGCCCAACCCACTTGTCTTTCCAAAAACGAGTCCGCCTCCCATCACCAACTTTTCGTTTTAAATGGGAAAGCACATCAATACCATTATCTTTTAACCGACGTAACAACCTGATAATTTGTGCCCACGGTGTCGAACCCAACCTATTAGAATTCATAAGGTCTAATGCTCCTTGATCACCATATATCATCTTGATAACTTTCGACCACAAGCTATTCTCGTGGGACACAAACCGCCAAACCCACTTAAAAACGAGAGCGATATTGAAAGCATAAAGACTCCCGATATCCAAACCACCATTTTCAGTAGAAGCTAAAACCGTTTCCCAATTGACCCAATGAATCTTTCTTTTCAACTCGGTACCTCCCCAAAAAAACGATGCTCTTAACTTTTCTAGTATATTTGCTACAACTTTAGGCATCACAAATAACGACATATAGTAAATCCCCATCCCTCCTAACACCGATTTTAAAAGTAAGGACCTCCCCCCAACCGAAAGCATATTTACTTTCCAACCCGACAATTTTCTTTTGAACTTATCCACCAACGGGTCCCAATTTTTTCTTCTCAACATACACGCCCCCACCGGGAGGCGTAAATAAATAAACGGAATATGTCCATGACATACACCAATCGAACTTGCCATATTTCGCACCTCCTCATTCGACACACCAACACCATATAAATTAGATTTGTGTAAGTTTATCTTCAAACCCGGCGCCATATGAAAATAATGTAAAATAATAAGCAACTTTTGCAAATTATTCATAGACCATTCGCCCAAAAAAATCACATCATCCGCATACAATAAATGCGAAATATATAACGAATCCTTACTTACCTCCATCCCTTTAAACAAATTTCTCGAAGTCGCTTCTTCCATTGCCACATGCAAACCTTCCATGGCAATTATAAAAAGAAAAGGTGATAAGGGATCACCTTGACGAAGACCTCTTTCAATCTTGAATTCTTTCGAAGCATTACCATTAAGAATAACCGACGCCTTAGACGAATGCAAGATAGCACCAATCCATTTCCTCCACTTTTCCGGAAAATTCATAAATTCCATAATCCGATCTAAGAACTCCCAGCTTATAGAGTCATAAGCTTTTTCGAAATCAATTTTAAACACCATAGCACTCTTCTTTTTCTTTTTATACCACGAAATTAACTCGTTCACCATCATCGGGCCGTCCAGAATTTGGCGGCCCTTAATAAACGCCGATTGCTCACTACTTACCACATCATCAACCACCACCGCAAGCCGTAACGCCAGCACTTTAGCAATAATTTTGTACTGAACTCCAATTAGACTGATCGGTCTATAATCATTCACCGTCATCGGGTTTATTACTTTGGGAATCAAAGTAATGAAAGACGAATTGCACCCGCTCGGAATAAAACCTGTATCAAAAAACTCCACCACAAAATTAAGAATATCAGTTTTTATTAGTTCCCAAAACTTCTTAATGAATGCGAAGGTGAACCCGTCTGGTCCCGGGGACTTGTCATTTCCACAGCTCCAAACCGCCCTCTTTAATTCACTCATTGTAATCGGTTGTGTAAGCAAAGTCGCATAGTCCTCGGACACCGATTTAAACTTCTCACTCCTTGTTGCTACTCTAATCACTGAAACACATTTAAACTTGTTAGCATAATAATCAAAAAAAATTTGTTTTACCTCTGCCGGCGATGTAATCCACTCGCCATTATGCTTCACTCCGCGAATCATAGAGTGCTTCCTTTTGCTGTTTATGATGCCATGAAAATATTTTGAATTTTCATCGCCTTCAATGGACCATTTAACTTTAGCCTTTTGCGATAAATCCTTCCATTCTTTAGCTTCGAGTTTATACAACTCAATTTTAGCCGTATGTCTCTCCGTCAACTCTTCATCAGAAACTATATTCGCTTCCATCTTTTTTTCTATCAATTCTACCTTATTCACCAAATTTTTTCTTAACTCAATAATACCCGTCTTTTTCCTTTTCCACCATTCTTTACAATTTTCTTTAACCAACTTTAATTTATCTTTAAAAGTAATGAACCGACTTCTGTGTGATGACTCCCTTTGCGTACCCCAAGAACTCTTCACCACTTCTTCGAACGAGTCATCGTCTAACCACGAATTAAAGAAACGAAAAACCCTAGGGCCATAGTCTACGGCTTGTTGAGAAAGCACAATTGGTCTATGGTCCGAAACTATATCCGTCATCACATTAGCAACTAGGTCCGCACAAACCTCAAGCACCCCTTCATTCACAAAAAACCGATCCAATTTACTCATTTTCCTACCATCCGAACTTAATCTCGTGTAAGCCGACCCCCCCATTGGCACTTCCTTAAGACTAGCCGAATCCACGAACCCATTAAAATCAACAATCTCTCTCTCATTTCTCTCACACCCCCACCTTTCACCCTCTTCCCTAACCGCATTAAAATCTCCAAACAAAACGTAATTCCCCTCGTTTACATGCATGTAATCAACTATCGTTTCCCACAATCTTCTTTTATCCACTAAACTTTGTGGAGCATATACATTACCAATAATACACTGCATATTATTATTCTTTCACTTCCCATGCACGAACACCACATTTTGAAAACACATGATCCGGAAGCTCGTAAATAAAGCCGGATCCCAAATTGAAAGGATACCGCCCGAAGTACCAACCGCACTACTTAAAGCAAAATCAAAAGACATATTTCCCCATAACTGTCTAATCTTAAAAACATCCACCTTTGAAATTCGCGTCTCTTGAATCCCTAAAAACGAAATTTTGTAATTATTCGAAATTATACCAATACGTTTACGTTTAACCATATCTCCTATCCCACACGCATTTAGAGACATCAAATTCATGGACAACCCTTTCCTTCTCCCATTCTACTTATCATAATCTCCAAAGATTTTTTGCAACCCTCCACGTCATGACCCAATGCAAGCCCGATCTCAATATACCTATTCAGGTCATTAATCAAAGAACCTGTGTTTGGACTTTTCTTCAAGTACCCAGTAGATGCACAAGAGTTAGATGATCCCGCGCCTTTCGTATCATTCCCATGAGCCTGCTTTGGCGCCTGTTTTTCGAACCCTGGCGGAATTGATATAGAGTCTTTGTTTTGTCCCTCCATACCAACCCCCCTGGCCCGGAATCTGCCCCATTCTCCTTGTTGTTGTGAATCCCTGGAATCTCACAGCCTCCGTCCGTAGCAACATTGCCACACCCGTCCCCATTGCTTGGGTTATTTGAAGGTGCAACACCCCCATTCCCATCACTGCCCATTCTAACATTTTCTTCTCCCTTACCAATATCATTACTAACCGATTTCTCATGGGGCTCAAACCCATCTTCTCTTTCTTCTTCCTCATTACTCGAAACCCCATCTTGAGAAACAGAAACATCATCTTCCTCATCTTTACTCTCCAAATCACTACTCTTTATACTTGGTTGCCACAAAGCAAATTCATATACCCACACTTTATATTTAATATTATCCAGAATCACCTCTATTTCTTCATCAATCCTTGGACCAATCTTAGCTTTTATGCACACCTTACCTAGGGATGCAAATTTAACCCGCGGGTTTGGGTACCCGCGGGTACCCGAGTCTTACGGGGCGGGTATTACCCGTCTAAACGGGTAATGGGTCGGGGATGGGTTTAAATTTCATACCCGAGAGCGGGTACGGGTTGGGTACGGGTTTTATAATACCCGCACCGTTTATACCCGACCCGAATATATATATTAATGTGTTAATTTTTTAGTACATGTTTAGCCCACGAGTCACTACTCAAACTTAACCCAACACTTAATCTCTCATTAGCCCAATTTAATAATGGTTAAAATTTGGATCGTCTCCCGTTAATCCATTACGTATTGAACGGAATAAGCCTGAACGAACTAAGAGTTTTAAATGTTTTACCTATTTTGTTTAATTTTTTATTGAACGGGTACCCGTCGGGTTACCCGTACCCGGCGGGTATTTTTCTACCCGAACCCGACGGGTATTTGACCGGGTACGGGTATAAGAATAGCGGGTCGGGTACGGGTACGGGTTTTACAGTACCCGCTATTACCCGTACCCGTTTGCATCTCTAACCTTACCGGTGCTGCCTTCTTCATCATCACCATCAACGAACATAACCTCACCCCAATCTTTTATAATCTTTTTAATCGCATTAATGGTACCCGCCACCAAAGGAAGTCCATCCACCCGCACCCAAACCGCCTTGTCATCGACCACGAATTTATCGTCTAAATTACTCAATTGAGTGAAATAAAATATCATATCTGCATGTTGTTTAAACTTCTCACACGCCATTTTGTTATCAAACTCTAGCCATATCCATGACCCCCCAAGATAATGAAAATCAACGTCACAAAAGCCTTCTTTCATACAAACGATCTTAATATTTTCAATCAAAGAAATTTCCCTAACCTTACCTATAAGAACAGTACCTGCATCCTTGATAGGCATAGTGTCTTTCTTTTCCAGTGTAATCACCTTCTTTTGTTTGTAATCATCTCTTTCGTTACTATTTTTTTGTTTTAAGTTCCCCACAGTCTGCACTTTCTGTGCCTCTGATTTAAATAAATCGGAGAACTTCACATTTTTATGAACTTCACTGGAACCGATTACTTGATCGCGAACATTAGGACGTGATATGATCTCCTGTTGCGGTTTCCGTTCAAACCTAGCCACCGAGGCAAACAAGTGGTATGAACCATACCAAGTCTCGTTCAACCTATCCAGTAGATTAGCAACATTGTCCACCCTAATGAACCTAACGAACCCGAACCGCCGTCCAATTTTTGACAACTTCCGGGGTATGAACGCATCCACCACCGTTCCGAATATTTCCATCGCCTTAAAGAAATCATTCTCTTCCCATTGTCTGGGCAGATTTGTAACATAAAACGTCTTGGCGATTTTCTTCAGATCGAAGCCTTCATTACGAACCGAAAAACTGTGATTACCACTAATACTATTCTGACGCCTTTGCGAGTTACGCATAGACATTGCGATATCCCTACCCTACCCCCCCTCCCCACCTTGGAGAGAGCCGGCGAACGAACGGCAGCCGCAAAAGAACCCTAGGATCGCATATACGTTCCTATAATTCCGGAGCAAGGGGAGCGTGTTACCATTTTATTATTACGTAATCTTAAATTTTATAATGTTTATATAATTTGTAATTTCCTATTCTATAATTTGCATTTTGGAAGCACTATATATTTTATTATGGTATACGTAATAATAGTGCAATTAATGATAATTTTTTTACTCTATAAAAGTTAAGTTCAGTATAGTTACTGACAACCCGTGATTTTTCACGGGTCATAAACTAGTTAGTTAATCTTCCCCTATATATGCACGTAGACCCGATTTTAATTCGACACATCATCCCTTTGCACGATTCTGATTGGTCGTTTAATCCAGGTGTAATTCACCCATTCGTCTACTGATTTCAGCAGAAATCCTCACAAATCAGCATGTTTTGCACACGACAGTTAGGGGAATTCCGGAATTCCAGCACGAAAGATCTCCATCCTTTGACAAAAAAGCCTGTAAATTCAAACATAGAATCGATTTATGGGAAGTCCGGATTTCATGCACTAAATAATATCCAACCTTTTGAAAAAGAGCCTGTAAAGTCAAACAGATTTTCGGAATAAATTATGCACATTCTAAACATAACCACACTTGATTTCGTCCAAATCCGTATCAAAGCCAATATTCGATAATTTTTATAACAGATTTGCTTGTCACAATAATCAAAATTAAAAATCGAAAATGTTAGAGATCATTACCTAATCTACTCCATCCTTTTCGGGAGCACAATAACCATCTGTTTCCAATATAAACCAGAATACAACACCACATAATTCAAACAAGTTTTCATCCCTGCATCACGAATCAAAAACCAAAGCCGAAGGTTAATGTTTATGTTTTCGAATTTTTGTTTTTTTTTTAATATGATACTATTCATGATGTTTTCTTCAATCTTTTTGCTAAAACCCCATAAACAAAACTGCAATCTATTAGGTTAAAACAGTTAAGTTATTCCTTAACTGTTAGCATTCTCCAACAAACCTCATATGATTTAATTTTTACGTTTTTAACACACTTTTTATGATTTTGCAGTAGAGTTTTCGGCTGAAAGACAATCATTATCTTCAACTTCAAGGTATGTTTTTGCAGCTATTTTACAGCCCATGTATATAAACCATCAGTATTAATACATAATTATGTGGTTTATTGACGACATTCTAAGAGAAAAATAGTGTTTAATCATCAAGATAAAACGAATAAAAGGATTTGTCTTAAGGCATATTTGATAAACAAAATTAGCCCGTTTTGACTTTTAAAGTCAAACAGTTGTAATTTGAAACAAAATAAACAATTATGAAGATTAAAACTGTCAACTTTTAAAAAGATTTTAACTCTGTTTATTTACATCAATCTAAAAAGATTTTAAATCACAGTTTTAATCTTCATAATATTCTTTTTAATTAAATACAACTTTGATGTAACAGATTGTATTTTGAAGCTCTATTTTCATTTAAAACTCGATTTTAAAGTCAAACTAATGTAGTTATATATTAACATCATACAATGCTATTAATTAAAACTTTCGATTAAAGTCAAACTAATGTAGTTATATATTTTATAACTGTTTCTTTACATCAAATAGTACACTTTTAGCACTCAGTATTAAAATACAGAGTGCTGTGAAAACTTTATTTTAAATTTTGAACCAATTTAGTCGAACTAAATTGTTAAACAACTATTTGGGTAAAAATCAGCTTTTTTTATGTAGTCAAACAACTATTAACAATTAAAGTCAAACTGTTTGCACTTTAAAAAGCAAAACTGTCCAAACTTTATTTTAATTTTTTTTAAATGACAGATTATAGTTTAAAAAGTATGTCTATTAAAAGTCAAACTTTTTGACTTTAAACAGTCAAACAGTTTTTTTAAGAAAATAATACTTTATTTACTGTGTTTTTAAAATAATTGGCAGAATAAGGTTTAAAAAAAATGTTATTCTGACTCCATGACTGTCCAAACTTTATTTTAATTTTTTTTAAATGTCAAATTATAGTTTAAAAAGTATGTCTATTAAAAGTCAAACTTTTTGACTTTAAACAGTCAAACAGTTTTTTAAAGAAAATAATACTTTATTTACTTTGTTTTTAAAATAATTGGTAGAATAAGGTTTAAAAAAAATGTTATTCTGACTCCTGACTGTCCAAACTTTATTTTAATTTTTTTCAAAATGACAGATTATAGTTTAAAAAGTATGTCTATTAAAAGTCAAACTTTTTGACTTGAAACAGTCAAACAGTTTTTTAAAGAAAATAATACTTTATTTACTGTGTTTTTAAAATAATTGGCAGAATAAGGTTTAAAAAAAATGTTATTCTGACTCCATGACTGTCCAAACTTTATTTTAATTTTTTTTAAATGTCAAATTATAGTTTAAAAATTATGTCTATTAAAAGTCAAACTTTTTAACTTTAAACAGTCAAACAGTTTTTTAAAGAAAATAATACTTTATTTACTTTGTTTTTAAAATAATTGGCAGAATAAGGTTTAAAAAAATGTTATTCTGACTCCTGACTGTCCAAACTTTATTTTAATTTTTTTTTAAATGACAGATTATAGTTTAAAAAGTAAGTCTATTAAAAGTCAAACTTTTTGACTTTAAACAGTCAAACAGTTTTTTAAAGAAAATAATACTTTATTTACTGTGTTTTTAAAATAATTGGCAGAATAAGGTTTAAAAAAAATGTTATTCTGACTCCTTGACTTTCTATGTCAAACAATTTAAAAAATTATTACTTCCTCCGTTATTCTGACTCCTTTACTGTTTTTTAAAGTAATTGTCAGAATATTTACAACAAAACTTATTCTGAATGCTGACTTTATAAGTCAAACAGTTTACATATTTTGACTATTCTAAATAAGTAAAAATCTTTTATTTAAAAATTTATGGTAATCAATTATTTAAACCACAATGTTATTAACTGTGCAGAATGAATCCGAACAACGACAAGGGAAAAGGGAAGATGAATTATCCGAAAACACCAAATTCGTCCGGTAGCAAATTGAGGCCTTTAGCAAGTTCAGGAATATCTCTAGGTTCCCGAAGATTTCGTGCCGCTGAAAACACGAACCAGACTCCAGTTAATATCGGAACAGACCAAGGTATTTTTAATATCACATGCCTTTTACTTTATTGAGTATATACAATTACTAACGTAGTACATGTTTATTTCAGAAAACACGAAACAGAAAACCATTACACCAATTGGTCAAATAGATGCAGGGTTACGAAACATAACTGTTCGTGGGAGATGTATTTCAATCTGGCATTCCCACCGTAAAAACGAACCGCATAACCCTTATTCTCTAGACTTGGTGCTGCATGATGATCGGGTATTATAAATCAATACATAATAAAACACATTTTTTATTAGGTCAAAATACCATAAAAAAATCAGTTTCATTAAATTCTAATTTTGCAGAATGATCGAATTCAGATATGGATTAAGAAAGAATTCATGTATAAGTTCGAGCCTCTATTCGAGGAAGGCCAATGCTATGAGATCTCGAACTTCTCAATTTATCAGAATACTGGATATTACCCTTTATTACCACATAAGTTCAAATTGGCATTTGGTTTCAACACAACTGTTACTCGCATTGAATAGATTGATGAAAATTTATACAGTTTATTGCTCGAACCTTATACTGAGATTAAGTCCGTCGATCGTACTTATGCTGAAAAAGACGATGTTGGTACGTCATATTTATATTTCAATATAGATTTAATTTATACATACTGCTTTAAAAAAATTAATTTTTAATCCAACAATTTTAGGCTGATATTATGCCCAAAATATATTTTATTTATAATTAAATTATGTAATGTCGTTCTCTGTTTCAGACGTTATTGGCTCTGTTGTTGGAATTATGAAGATTGTGAATGTACCCACCCAAAGTGGTATGAAATATCGACGTACTGTCGTGGTCGATGATAATATGTACGTACTACTTACATACATATTTATATAAGTAAAAATTATTATAAGATATTTTTATGTGATTACAATTTTATAAAAACACGGGAGAACAGCTTGATTTTACATTTTGGGAAGAGTGGGCAACGATGTGGAACGATTATGCCACCGAACCAGAGAAGTTTGGACATTTTGTCGTGATACTACAGCTTGGCAAAGTTAAGTATCTTAACTATCAAGGTAAGATTTAAAACATGCATTTTAACCTAATAATTTTGCTTCTATTTTTTTAAATAAAAATTGTCGCACTTTAGTCAATTACTATTGAGATAAATTTATTGTTTTCAACCTTAACTACTATAATGTATCATTCATCTTTTTTAAATTTTTTGGACGTTACACACACAATGCAGGTGCACCTGCAGTCCATAACGCTTTGTTCGGAACAAAGATAATTATTGATCAGAGTCATCCAGCTATTGTTGCATTTAAATCAGAGTTAGTAAAAAAGCTTTTAGTTATCAAAAAATAAATTCATGAAAAAACATAATTGTATAACCAGTTGTGCTCGATATAATTTTTTATTTCAGGGCTGAGAAACAGGATGATTATGATCCAAATCAGTTCAAAATTGAGTTCTTTACCCCTGATTCTAAAGTAATTACCGTAACCGATTTCTTTAGGGGTACTGTTAAAAGCATGGTGGCGCATATTCGTCAAATTCAACTGGTATGTAACACGATCCATTAAGTATTACTACAAGGTCATTATCTATTTTTTTTAACCAATACATTTACTTTTTATATTAATTTAAAATATACAGGATTCCCACTGCATTGTTTTTGCAACCATTCATGTTTTACACGATCAAATTGGATGGTCTTATTTGGCGTGCAAGAAGTGCACCAAAAAAGTTAAAGTAAGATCAGCAAATAATCGCCATACTACTTATGAATGCGACGACTGTGGGGCAGTACAAACCGTTTCAAGGTAACATTTCCCTAAATGACGAATTTTAAAATCCCATTTTATAATGCCACGTTTTTCCCTTTTTTTGACTATTTATAATTTTTTTAATTAACAGGTTTAAGGTGGTTGTAACTATCATCGATGAGACTGGTACGGCACAAGTTGTGTTTTTCAACAGTTCTATTTTCAAGTTGACAGACCTTACTGTGTGGGACATAATTGAGAAACACGGAAAGGATCCGTCCCAGTACTACCCCGATGAGTTGAATATGATCCTCGGTAAAAAATTACTGTTAAAGTTGTTTTACTCTAAAGAGAACCATGACAAAAATACCCACACCTACCTGTGTGATGGTATGTCTGAGGATCCTCAACTAATCAACCATTTCAAAAAAACATTTATTGAAGACCGTGTAGTGGCTGATATTGTGGATGAGGTAACCTTATGCAATTTATTAATTTACGCAAATATGTAGTTAGAATCTAATAAGCATATTAAATAATATTTGATTATATTTTTTCAGCCCGAGGATGAGCCGTTGGAGGATTTCAACACCCCTTCAAACTTGATAAACAAGGTTAGCATGGCTGATGACAGTGTAAAACGTGTGCTAAACATGCAGACACCAACTTCATGTGATGGGGCTTCTGGCAGCGGAACTTCGAGTAATAAGAAACGCCGTGTCTTTATTAATCTAGATGATCTTGACACGGATTCTGAAGATGAAAAGGATAGCAAAACCTCAAATGGTTTGGTTGACGTGAAGATCGAACCGGAAGATTGAGAGGCATCACATAACCCATTGCTATTTTTTAAATAATCTTTTAATATTGGTTATTTTATGATAAAATTATTAGTATTTTTTACACACATTTGGTGGTGGTTTTTTTCGTAAGACTTTACTTTTTATCATACTTATTTGCATTGGGTTTGACTTTTGGTGATTTATTTCCTTAGGTAAACAAATTTTTTTTTACACAATTAAAATAAGTAGTAAGGTATTTTCGATTAAATTATGTGTTATTAGTATAATATAAAAAGTAATAAGGTAGTAAATATAAAAAAAATAGTTAATTAGTTTTGTGAATTTCGATGGATGAAGATCCCTGTTAAAATATTATAATATAACTTTGTGATAACACTGTTTGTCAAATAATATTTTAAGAATTTTCTAATTTGATTAATGATAATAAACTGTTCTATGTAGTATATCATCTAATGTTTGAGGTTCCGAAACATTTTAATAAACAGAGATTAGATTAAAATGGAGAATTTTGATTAGGATGCTAAAACATTCCCATTTCCGTTTAAACTGCCATTTCGAACTAAATGTTGTATACTTTAACAATCAACTGTTAGATCTAATCAATATAATGTATAATCAAATTGAGCAAGTATTCAGCATACCATTCTCATTTTTTAGTTTTTTAGATCTTAAATTCAGGTTTTTCAGCATCAACATTTATTGCAAAAAACTCATAAAAATAAATAATGGGATCTGTATATTTCCGGAATCATGATTTCATTGGGTTTGATTTTCTACAACTATTATAAATGGAATCTCAATTTGTCCACAATTAATTTATAACCCTAAATACGGAATATGTATTTGTTCACAATTAATTCACAACCTAAATAAATTCAAAAAATTATTTTATTTTTTTAAAAGATTTATTCCGAAAATAGCATTGTAAATAAATAACTTACTTCCCTAAAATTATGGAAACAAAGTACTTACCTTGATCAAATATACATTATATAAACCGGGTAGTCCCTATGTGAGGTTCAACGAATATTAGAAGGCCAATAGCTTCTTTCAATCTTCATTGTTCAACGAAAGTGCAGCCCATATACCTTCTTTCAATCTGCAAAATTTCAAAGGTATGTAATTAATTTTGTTGTAAAACCTCTTGGACTATTGCTTTAAAACTGACTTTCGTGTTATGAAATTGACTTATAATTGCAGCTGAAATATTATTTTTAAGTCGATTTATACATCATATTCGGCAGAAATTTTCAGCTGATAACGGCTTAAATGAAACTACATCTTTTTCACGTTTTTTCCCATAACAGATTTTTTAATCATAATATTACAATTTCGCTATGAAACTGCATTCATAACCCAAATTACAATTTTCTAATTATGTATTTTACGGTTATGTGTAAAAAACATAGTTTGATACTACTATCAGTCACTTATTTAAACATTCATAAAGTTGATTATATAGCTGACTACCAAGAATCATAATTATTTTCAAGCATTTGACTATTTAATATACGACTGATAGTAGTATCAAATTGAGGATTATGATGCATACCATTCTCATTTGACGGGTTTTTATGTCTTAAATCCATGTAGTGTCCTCGACGAAAACGAACAGGCCAACATTTTTAGGGTTTCAGGTTAAGAAATCGGCAGCCAATTTGATACTAACCTGTATTCCATATATGAAGATAAGTAACCTAATCATCAATTAACAACTTAATATTTGTAATTTACCTTGTCGCATGAACAATTGAATAAAAATTCCGTCTCTAAATTACAGATCTCATCGTGGATACTGAAATCAGAATAAATCTCTGCAACAACCCGGGAGAAGACGGTAAATCGTTGAATCAGCAGACTATTGGGCGTGTCTTCGATTGAATTAGCAAATAAATCGTGATACCGTGGAAGTAGGACGTACACACTTCGGTTAGTTTTCTACCATCAGTCCCCTTTTTGGTAACCTATTTGATCGGTCAATGTTAACACGCCTCTTCGACACATTGTTTGAAACCAAATGATATGTTGACTTCGATTGGGCTGGCAGGCTAAAGGGCCATTGAAGCCCACAGACATTAATTAGCATTTTTTACACCGAATTGGGCTGAAAAATAACGTATGGGCCCTGAATTTCTAATAATTCGTTTACTGTTTCAAAACAATAATGTATTTTTTGTAATATACAAATTTTAGTAATAATATGACTGATTTTTGTAATTATGAGGATAAAAATTAGTATTTTTTTTAACCATTTTGATGATAAATTTGACTAAGCTAAAATTTATTGCTGTTATGTTGTTTTAAAATTTTCTTGTCTAAATATAGTATAACATCAGATTATACCTATACTAATTTGTATTCGATTTTATTATACAGAAGATATTATATACACACGTTGATTATATCGATAATTGGATATCTAATACCACAACTAATCAAGATATGGTAGATAATAAAGAAAAAAAGGAGGGAAAAGAAAAATCACGGTACAAAAGAATGAGAATCAGCCAGAAAACAGTAAACGCATCGTATTTGAATCTCAATTAAATGGTTATATCTCTTCGTCCAACACACCATTTGAAGATATCACTAATAGACCGCCTGAAAACACTTTTCAAAATGGTAAGTATTATATTTAATTAATCCTTAATATATTAAATTATATTATTGTGAAGCCGATAATGAATGTAAGAATTTAACAAAATTTAACTTCTTTTATACTAAAAGCTTTTCCAAAGGAGATTCAAAATGTGGTTAGGAAACCTGGAAGACCTATCGGAAGAAAACCGCTTATGCCAAGTAATGAAAGTATGTAATTTTTTTCTCTACAATAAATTAGTTTTTGAGTATTGGACGTTTTTTACAACATCTGACAAATATACATATTCACATTTTAATGTAATTTTTTATATATATAATAGATTTGGTAGAAAATATATCTAAACTTCGTCGTGGAAGGCCGTCAAAATCAGGAATACAAGCCAACAACAAAGAATCAAGAGGTGCAAGCAATTATTTCCATACTTCTTACATTAATTCTCAAAATATGAAAACGTTTTTATAAAAATCTGCAACTAATTCTATTTCACATTTATGTTGCATAGGTCACTCATTTATATCACCAATGCCTATGATAGCTCCATGTACGAGTCAATTATCATGTAAGAAGATCTTAAAAAACATACTATTAATAAATAGTATGTTATTTTGTGCATACACATTTTATTGTCTTTCATATTATGCTTATTTATTAATTACTTACTGTATATTGACGTAGGTCCACCGTTAAGTATGTTTTATTAAAATACCCCTCCTATAAATGGAATATTCACAACAACACCTTCGACCAAAACACAATTTTCTCCGATTGCAACTTCTACACTTACAGCACAACCATCCTCATACCCCGTTACATCAAATAGTGAAATCAAAACAAACGGTAGTTTGAGTTTTTTGGTAAATGTTTTCATACTTTTATGTGGATATTTAATAAACCTCCTATTTTACTCAGTAAGTGCAGTGTTCACCAAAAAGACTTCAAGGTTCAACAGCAATACACCCATAAATTTTAATTTATGTGAAAAAGGTTTGACTATTTCTATTATCAAATGACACGTACAGCTTTTGCATTTGGAATATATGTTTATGATCAATGTACTTATTGTTATTCTTTGTCCATTTTGATGTATAATAGGAGATTCTTCAAATGCAAAGTTAAAAAAGATTAACAAACAAGGAAAAATGGCGCGTCCGAGAATCTCACGTGGTTTAAACTTCACCACCCCTCAACATGAAAATCAACCTGAGCTACCACCACATGCATTTGTTGGAATTTCAGACGGTACAAAAATTTTAAATTCAAAAACTCCATTATTCTTTATATTTATATATTAATTTTATATAAGGAGTTATATTTTTAATTTTATATAAGGAGTTATATTTTTAATTTTGTATAATACCTTGATCATGGAGATCCTGAGTACGAATGCGCGTCTTGTGGTGCTATGTTTTGGAAATATGAGAAAGACCGAGGACGTACCAATATAAACCCCAACTCACATTCAATATGCTGTATGAGGGGTAAGGTTAAGCTTCCTGTTGACATGATTGAACCACCAAAATTGTTGAAAGATCTTATTACCAAACAACATCCAAAGAGCGATTCATTTTTGAGCAATATACGTCGATATAACATGATGTTCGCTTTCACTTCTATGGGTGCTAATCAAGACGAGTCCGTTAACAATGGACGTGGCCCTTACTGCTTCAGGATAAATGGGGAAAATCCACATCGATTGGGAGATTTGATGCCCGAACCGGGGAACCGTCCTAAATTCTGTCAACTTTATATATATGACACTGAAAATGAGATCCGGAACCGGATACAAGCTGTTAGGTAAAAAACCTCAATTACTTACGATGTCGTTGCATTTTCTAATATAATGTTTACATTTTCGATCACTTACTCATAAAATTTCTTACAGCAACCGCAGATGCACATCGACATCTAATAATGAGATAGATGTTGAGCTTACCACCCAGATACGAGACATGCTTGATTCAATCAATCCATTGGTAGAGAAGTTTCGGATGGCTGCCCGATCGATAAGGTCTTCAAATGACAGTAATATTAAGCTCAGACTTATTGGCAGCAGGTCACGAGACGGTAGGAACTACAATCTACCAACTTCATCCGAAGTTGCAGCTTTGATTGTTGGAGATTTTGAAGATACAGCAAATCCTAGGGATATTGTCGTGCACAGGCAAAACGGAAAACTTAAAAAAATCAGCGAGTTGCACGTACTATACCAAGCATTGCATTACCCTTTGTTTTTCCCCTATGCAGAGGATGGGTACCGTACTGATGTCTACCACCAAGGCGTTACTGACTTTAATGAAAAAAATAAAGGCATGCGAGTGTCAATGAGGGAGTGGTTCGCTTACCGATTGCAAGACAGGAGAAATCAGTTCTCCATGATACTCAGTGGTAGGCGATTGTTACAACAATTTTGTACCGACGCATTGACAATGGTTGAGGCTGAGAGGATGAGATACATTAAAACGCAACAAAAAGATTTAAGAACTGAGACGTATGCGAAATTGTCCATATTGGCGCAAAATCAGGATAATGGTAATGTATTACGTGGTAAGAGGTACGTGCTACCGTCGTCATTTACCGGGAGTCCAAGGTATATGATGCAGAACTATTTAGACGCCATGACGATATGTAAGTTTTACAGTTATCCTGATTTATTCATAACCTTCACGTGTAACCCTAATTGGCCTGATATTGCCCGTGAAATGGCCAAGAAAGGTTTGAAATCTGAAGATCGTCCGGATATTATATCTAGAGTGTTCAAAATCAAGCTAGACTGCCTCCTAAAAGATTTCAAGGAAAATCATACTTTTGGCCACGTAAAAGGAGGTAAAAATCCAACAAATAAACGTTTACTTTATATTTAAACCTCTAAACATATATATACATGATTTAATTAATTTATTTTTTTTCTAAATCGCAGTTGTTTACACCATTGAGTTCCAAAAGAGGGGTCTTCCACATTGCCACATATTATTGTGGCTTGAGGCACGAGACAAGATAACTGCTGCATCAAAAATAGATGAATTTATATCAGCAGAGATACCGGACAAGGAACAGGATCCGGAATTATACCAGATAGTGACCGATCAGATGATTCATGGCCCGTGCGGTGCTGAAAATCCAAGATGCCCTTGCACTGTCAATTTCAAATGTACGAAAAAATTCCCAAAACAGTTTAACGAGACAACTGTCATCGATGATAATGGATACGCAATCTATAAGAGGAGAAACAACGGAAATACTGTACGAAAAAGTGGAGTAGATTTTCATAATGGTTATGTCGTGCCCTACAATCCAGGTCTGCTGAGGAAGTACCAGTCTCATATAAACGTAGAATGGTGCAACCAAGTTGGTTCGATAAAATATCTTTTTAAGTATGCGAACAAAGGACCAGACAGGGTTACTGTTGCTGTGGAGGGCGAAGAGATTGACGAAATTAAAGATTATTATGATTGTAGGTATCTTTCAGTGTGTGAGGCAACCTGGCGTATATTTCAGTTTGATATTCATAAAAGGACGCCTTCAGTAGAACGGTTGCCTTTCCATTTAGAGAATGAACAACCTGTAATCTTTGATGCAAGGGAGAGTATTGATTACGCGTTAGATAAGTCATCTGTAAATGAAACCAAGTTTATAGCATGGATGGAACTATACGAGAGAGATCTAGACGCCCGTAAACTCCTGTATGTTGAGATCCCCCAGTTTTACGTTTGGAATCAGCAGCAACGCATTTGGAACAAAAGACAAAGAGGAAATACACTTGGCCGTATACATCATGTCCCGCCGTCATGGGGTGAACTTTATTATTTACGTGTACTACTAAACAAGGTGGAAGGTCCGAGAAGCTGGGATGATCTCAAGGCATGGCGCGATGTTATTTATCCGTCATATAGGGATGCGTGTTTTGCCCGTGGGCTCCTACAGGACGACAAGGAATACATTGATGGGTTGTTGGAAGCAAGTTTTTGGGGAATGGGTGATTATCTGCGTTCTTTTTTTGTCATGCTCCTCATGACGGATAGTATGTCTCGTCCCGAGTTTGTCTGGGAAAAAACTTGGCATGTTTTGGCAGAGGATGTGTTAAACGTTGAACGAAGGAAGCGTAACGATCCAGGTAGTATTGTAAAAACAGCTCATTCAGTTTAATCGCTACTTTTTTGTTTCATAATTTATTTATTCTGAACATGATCTTATCTTATAACGTTTGCAGATTTACAGCTTTCTGACACACAAAGGATGAATATATGTCTTACCTATATTGAACACATGCTCCTTTGTAATAACAAGAGTCTGAAGTCTTTTTCAAACATGCCATATCCAGATGAAATGTACACGATGGATAATTACAACCGGTTAATATATGACGAGGAATCGTACAACAGAGATGAACTCCGCGATCAGCATCAAAATCTTTATGTCAGCCTTACATCAGAGCAGAAATGTATCTACAGAAAAGTCATGGACGCCGTTAATAATGAAAAGGGTGGAATGTTCTTCATTTATGGTTACGGTGGTACTGGGAAGACTTACCTATACAAAACTATGTCTGCTGCATTACGTTCCCTAGGGTCAATAGTGTTGAATGTTGCATCAAGTGGTATTGCGGCCCTTTTGTTGGACGGTGGTAGGACGGCTCATTCCAGGTTTGCACGTACTTATTATACTCGAACACAACATTATAATATTTAATTTTTGACTTCTGATAAAAATTACTAATTTTGTGATCTTTACAGGTTTGCAATCCCTATAAACGTGGTGGAAGATTCGTTGTGTCACATATCAGCTGACGGTGACCTTGCTGAGTTGATACGAAAAGCAAAGCTAATTATCTGGGACGAGGCACCAATGATTAACAGATATTGTTTCGAGGCGTTTGATAGAACCCTGAGAGACATATGCAGGCAGGACCCTTCGACACCGTCAAAAGCTGTATTTAGTGGAAAAGTTATTTTGTTTGGTGGTGATTTTCGGCAGATTCTTCTTGTTATTCCAAACGACTGTAGGCAAGACGTGGTTCATGCGACTATCAATGCGTCATATCTCTGGGACCACTGCACTGTATTGAATATAAGTGTAAACATGAGGCTGGGTTCTGGAGCATCTGAAGTTGAAAGAAAAGAAATAAAGGAATTTGCAGATTGGATACTCGATATTGGCAACGGCACTATAGGTGTGTATTTAATTTATTTATAATTTTTTATAAACCCTTATACTACGTTTTTTCTATATATAAATTTTTTTCACTAATTATCTAAACACAGGTGGTGAAAATGATGGTGAATCGTCAGTAGAGTTCCCGAACAACATGCTTATTCCAGCAACTGATGATAACGTTGGGGCTATTATTCGAGAAACATACCCTCATTTGCTGGATAATCTATGGCAACGCAGGTTTTTTCAAGATAGAGCCATTCTTGCTCCCACTAGGGGTGTGCATGGGGCGGTTTGGGGCGGTTTTAGGCTCAAACCGAACACGATCCGCTAATTTCGGTTTTAGGATTTTCAAACCCAATGGTTTCGGTTTTTAACGGTTTCAGTTTTAGCGGTTTTATAGCCTTTAACGGTTCGGTTTCGGTTTTAAAATCGAATCCACCTCGTTTAAAACATAGATATATAATTTCATGAACTAATCTTCATTTTCTCAAAATTATATACAAATTTCAGTAACAATATCTAATTTATATCATTAACTTCAATGTCTAATAATGTATTTCAACAATGAATACCATTTTCAGCCCAAAATTCAAATTATAAACGTATTTTGTAGCATATAATAACGATATAAACATTAATGAATCATGGTAGATGGACTTTCAAATATTTAAATATGTAGACTTCTATTTAGTAAATATAAAATTAAAAAATATATATAATATATTAAATATTAGCGGGGCGGTTTCTTAATGGAGCGGTTTTTGGTTAAAACCGAAACCAAACCGAATCCAACGGTTTTTTCAAAATCTAAAACCAAACCGTCGGTTTTGAAATAGTTTCGGTTTTATCGGTTTGGTTTTGTCGGTTTTAACGGTTTGGTTTCGGTTTTTCGGTTTTTATGCTCACCTCTAGCTCCCACGCACGAAATGGTTGACCTCATAAACGAACGTATGCTGTCATTAATTCCGGGAGAAGAAAAGACGTACGAGTCATCGGACTCGGTTTCCGCTGCAGATGAAGATGATACGATGTTTAACCTTGATCTTTACACCACTGACTTCTTGAACAGCATAAAAATGTCAGGTGTCCCCCAGCATATATTGAAGTTAAAGATTGGTGTTCCGGTAATGTGTATGCGGAATATTGATTAGAAAGCCGGATTGTGCAACGGAACGAGGCTTCAGATATTACGAATGGGGGTAAATATAATCGAGGGTAAAATCATATCTGGCGGCAAGGTGGGTACAATTTGCGCTATCCCTCGAATGGTTATTAGCCCTTCCGACAACAAGATGCCTTTCAAATTGAATCGGAGGCAGTTTCCTGTTCAGGTATGCTTTGCTATGACCATTAATAAAAGTCAAGGCCAAACGTTGTCTCAGGTTGGTTTGTTTCTGCAAAAACCGGTATTCTCACATGGCCAGCTTTATGTGACTGTATCACGAGTTAAGAACAAGAACGGATTGAAGGTCATTTGTTGTGACACAGATGGGAATTACACTAATTCAACAGCAAATGTCGTTTACAAAGAAGTCTTATTTCGTTTGTAAATTTTCTGTAACACTTCTTTCAAATATCTTATTAATATTTGTTTCTTTTTTCTCACATAATAAATTTTGAAGCATACCCGCCCAACCGGGCGGGTTATGAAGCTAGTATACTAATATTGAAGTATAAATACTCTTGGTAATTTTGAGTTTATCTTATAAAACACCATATTTTCATAAACTAAGTTAGCTTCTCCTTTTCGCTAAGAATAGGATTTATAGAGTACAATAGCTATGAACTCTTTGAAGACATCTCTATAACAACTGTTATATTACAATTTCAGTATTACAATTTCAGAACTCCAAAAGTCTTTATTGCTTCCTTAATCCTTAATAAAATCTAGACATTTTACATAACTTATTAATTCCTAACCATATAATATTTTTTTCAAACTCACCACATTCCCCACACACATGCTACATGCATACATTTTCGTATACATATTCTACTCACATGTATTTATTTATGTATGTTTTATTAGACATGGACACTTATCTCATATACATTCATATACTCTCTCTCCGTCTCTCTCTCGCGCACACACACACACTTTTGACGACTATCTTTCTGGAAGAACTCTATCTGTCAACAGATATGAATATGACTTTCTACATCTTACATCCATCAAATCCCTCATTTAAAAGGATTTAGATATTATTATTGTAACATAATTATTGTATACTTTCCAAAAATATATATGAAGTATTGTCTTGTCCCAAAGGCATTTTCTTTAGTAAAGCAACACCATTTATGATGCAAAAGCAATGACACTTGCCATAAAGATATAGTCAAATGAAAGGGGACTAACTCATTTTTTAACATTGATAATAAGCATGTAAGAAAACTAAAGGGTTATAAAAGTTCACGTAGTATATTTTAATTCGGGTCTAAATTTCATGGACATTAAATACCTATTAAACAAATTATTATAATAAATCGCAATAAATGGAGAAAAAATCCATCGTTTCTAAAAATTGTAAACTTCCCTTAAATTAATTCGTGCATTATTTTACCTATTAAATAAATAATTATAATAAATCATAATAAATGGAGAAAAAATTCATTGTTTTTTACAATTGTAAACTTTCCTTATAATGATATGCAGGAACTTTCCTTAGGTAGTATCTTTGCTAAATTTATGCTCTCTTAACGTTTCCATTAATGTTGCAATTATAACAATGGTTAACTTTCTTATTATACAACAATAATTTGGGAGCAAATATTATGCATATCAAGAATTATGAAATCTGCATCCGTTTTAAGCTGCTAATTTTCGTTTTATGCTGCAAATTCGTTTGTAGCCTAATTGGTTCCATAAACACAAATTGTGCTAGACCCTACAGTTGAAAATTTTGTACCCCTAATTGATAAAGTTGCATTTGTTAAAATGATTATACTTATTCTGCTCTTTTAACAATAATTGTTTTAACTACATTTGGTGATCCAGTAAACATACAGTTGAACATTTTTATTTTTGATTGTATTACATAACCAGCAATGCATATTAAAATTTTTAGTTTTTTTTTTGTCATATTTCGTCTTATTATGATTGTTTAATTTTTATCAGTCTTATTCCGGGTACAACAATCATAATTTTTCAAATAGGAAAAATTTTAAAACAAATTAATATGGAATATTAAACCAAAACTTAACAGGATCAGATTTTAATTAAGGCTTAATTTGGATCAGACTTCAGTTAGGGTTATTGAGTTTGTTGACTTTGCTGACTGTATCGGTCAAAAATCATAATTTTTCAGTTTTTAAACATTTTGACCAGTAATACATACTTTTAAAGTCACTTTTTTTGCGTGGATATATTTTTTTCAAAATTTTATTTAATATTTTTTATTTATGTATAGAACAATAACAATACAATTTTTCAAAAAACATTTCGTCAACATGTTATGTTGTTTTATTTTTTTGGATTTGTTGACTTTTATCTCAATGTTGACTTTTAAAGTCAATATGTTATGCTAAATCAATGAATAAGCTGCATAATGCGGGTCTTACTGTAATTTGTTGAATAAAACATCAACATTTGAAGGGTTTTAGGATAAAATTTTGCAGCTTATTCACTTATTTTTTAATGGAACTTTTAATTGGGTCGAAATTACATGTCAAATGCCAGTTGAATTGATTAGGATTTGTGTTTTTTTGTTTAGGGGGTTTGGTTTCTGTTATGTTCTTTAGGGGTGTTACAGTTTCAGAAATAAAGGAATTATAAAAAATTATAAAAAATCAGTACAAAAACAGCAACTTTTGAAGGGATTCTGAATAATTCATTATGAAAATCTATCCTATTGTATGGAACTTTTAAGGATTTTGATAAAGGGCTGTCAATAAGAACGATTAATAAGAAGATTATTTTCATACTTACCCCCTCTTAACTTCATTACTCAACTTATGTTCCTTCTTTTTAGCAACATTTAAAATCCTCCTCCAATCAGAATCAAGACTGCTCATTCTTACCCGTTCTTATTGACAGCCCTTAGGCTGTCATTATCAAAACCCAACTTTTAAATAGGTCAAAATTACATTGAATAAAATGCCAGTTGAATTTATTAGGGTTGCTATTTTTTTGTTTAGTGGTGTTGTAAGGATTGGTAAATTTAGACTGAGTTGTAAGGAGGGTGGTTCTTATTACATAGACAAAAGTAAATGAGTGCTAAGACTATTTTAAATCAAAATAATTTTAGCTAAATATAAACTTACAAATGCTAAGGAAAGAATAGCCCATGAAAAATACGAAAGCATTACAAATGCTAATATACGTAGTAATTTGTAAGAATCAATGAAAACACTTTCGATTTAAAATCGACTTATTTTCTTATTTTACATATACTACTTATGCAATTAACCATTAATGGACAATAAAAATTATATACAAGTAAAATTAGTCACAGCCCGTGATTTTTCACGGGTTATAACCTAGTAGTTGCATAAAAGCAACACAAACTAGTTCCTTGCCCCATATACATCACCAACGATTATTTACTTATTAATTTATTTAATAAATCAGAAAATATTATGCCTTGCATTTTCTAAAATTATAGAATATATACAATAAAAAAAACACTTTACAGATGGATACAATCCGGTACATAATTTGCCCATGATACCAAAAATGCCCTTACTTTGAAGAACCGAATTTCTTTTTATTTGCATCAATAAACATGGCTCGAGTCCAATGTTCAACATCTTCAGTTTGTGAAGGTGGTGGTGGTAAAGTAGGGTGTTCAACAAGATCCCAACCGTCAGTTATAATTTCATTTTTACCATTATCCGTAATAATGTCATTAGCGTAAAGATAACCAGCCCCCGAATTTGAAAGATTTTTGTCCCTCGTGTTGTTTCTCTGTGTATATATATAGATATAAATATAAATGTATGTGTGTATATATATAGATATAAATATAAATATTGTGTAAAAGTTGTACCATTGAAGATGAAGAATGTGTGCTTTCAAGTAACGTGCTTGATGAAATGGCGGAATTCACGTTCCATACGGAATAGTTTAATTGTTGAACTTGCTTTGATGATCTGCAAATTGAAAAATAATGACAGGAATATATTAACAAATAGAGTAAATTACAGAAATTGTCCATGCGGTCTATTGAATTTTACGATTTTGTCCTCGTACCTTTTTTTGTTTTTTTGTCTATCTACTTTTTTATTTCCTCTAGTTTTGTCCTTCCGTCCATGTGAGGTTGGTTAACGGCTTAATTTGGACAGAAGGACGAAAATAAGGGAAATCAAAAAGCACGGGGACAAAAAAACAAAGAAAAAAATAGGGACAAAATCGTAGAATTCGAAAGAGCATAGGGACAAAATATGTTATTAACTCTAACAAATATTAAGTCAACCAATAAAGTGTCGATTTTGTCTATGTTTTAACTATAGTGGATCAAATGTAAATAGGTAACGGGTCAAAAGTCATCCAAACTATCTTAAAGCTGACAATTTCGACCCATTTACTTACAGACTGGTCAATTCAGGTTATATTTAGTCTCTAGCGGGTCAAACGAATAAACAAAATTAGCTAAAAGGAAAACATATCAATGGGTCAGTCAAATGGGTCAAAAAGGGTCAAGCGGGTTTATAATTGGCAAGTTTCGACCCATTACACATACCTCGAACACGCCATTTTCAACGAAACCGCAGTTCTAACTTCTTTAGAAGACGAAAGCATTTGCAACAATTTTGCAAACGCTTCAAAAGTGGATGATTCATTAGGAACTTCAAGGCACAATGAATTGTAACAATAAGTAGTTACATTTGCGACACTTTTTTTCAAAAGTGAAATTCCTTTTTGTAAATCCATGTGTGTCTCAATAGAATGAGGTGATGCTGACATGTCATTTAAACTGTTAAAGCTTCCGGAAGAATCTAAACGGGCTTTTTTCTCAGATTCCATTGATGCGACACCAAAATTACTTGAACTTTTTTCTGACCATGAAGTTTCTACACCCGTTGTGCAGAAATTTTGACGGGGTATAAAAAGCGGGTATTCGTTGCTGCAATTTATAAAAAATGTATTTAATAAACAGATAATTAATTTTAATATTTTAATAAATAATAATACATGGTTGATAATTACCTTCTTGAGGATGGGCGTGCATCCCAGTATGAATCACGTTGCCATATTCGGGAACATGAACCCTATATACAAATTACCTTAAATATTATAACGTGTAAGTTATATATAAATCTTTTATAATAATATATATTAGAAAAAATACTATGTGATAAGAAATTACCGCAAAACCGGAGTTATGAAGAGCAGGAGCACCAACATTGTGAACAATAAGATTAAGAAGTTGTACCATATATCTGTTACATTCATTAAAAGTAACTAAAATTAAAATCAATTATATATATATATATATATATATATATATGTGTGTGTGTGTGTGTGTGTGTGTGTAGGGATGTAAATGAGCCGAGCCGAGCCCGAGCTCGACTAGGTTCGAGCTCGGATCGTTTAAGTTTTAAGGAGCTCGAGTTCGAGCTCGGCTCGTTTCGAGCCTTATATGTAAAGCTCGTGCTCGGCTCGTTTATGTTTTCGCAGGTTCGGGCTCGGCTCGATTAGGCTCATTTAAGCTTCCATATACACAAATTATGTAAATTTTTTTATTTAATTGTAATATTTAATATATTATATAAGCAATTCATTTTTATATTATATTATATACATATAAATGTATAGTATACATACACACATAAGTAAAAAAAAATAATATATAATTATAATTTTGTATTAATTAATATATATTTGCTTGTTTAGGCTCGCGAGCCTAATCAATCTTAGTGCATCAAGCTCGGGCTCGAGCTCGTTTAATAAACGAGCTCTTAGTTAAGCTCAGACTCGGCTCATACTCGTTTAAGCTCGGTTCATTTCGAGCTTTTAACGAGCCGATCCCGAGTAGCTCACGAACGGCTCGGCTCGTTTTCACCCCTATGTGTGTGTGTGTGTGTGTGTACCCCAAAGAAGCAGCAAGCTCATCAGATGGAACTGAGTGTGGATCAAGTCCTCTTGGTAACCGTGCATTACAAATTTGATCATATTGACCATTTGATCCATCTTTTCTATCACCATCTATGTTTACCTATTAATCACAATTTCTAAACCTTAATTAAAAATTTTATTTTCCGTTTTGAATCTGATTATATCTAATTATTGGAATTTCAAGTGAAAATAATTAGTTTACAGATGTAATCAAACCTTGCGTTGTGGAAACAATTTGCATATTTGTTTGATAATAACAGATTGTTTATGAAGTCGTTCTGAAGTAATTGCCATCTGCAACTCATAAAAGTCTCCATAAAAAAAATTAAATAAAAAAATAAAAAATAAAAAGACATCAATTATGGTAAATTCTTACATGCCCGAGGCTCTGAGTGCAAATAAGATTAGGATAATATTTCTCGAGTTGCTCTTTGCGGTTTCTTTCCAACTGAAAATGAAAAAATACATAGACATTTTAATAAAAAAATGTAGGATAAAATTATAATATTATATACGTTATATTAAAAAAAAGAGAGAAAAAAAGAAGACATTTGTTTGCATACCACATTCATGGCTGATTCAATAAATTCATATCGGACTTTTAACTCAGAATTTGTCTTCTCAACTTTGGCTTTATCTATAAAGCACAAATTTTTAGTATAATTTAGATAAAAAAAATTATATAGATAATAAAATATATTATTTTGAAAATATTAACTGCAACCTTTTGACAGTTGTTCTTTACGAAAATGAAGCTTTTCTCTCAATGTTGCAAGTTTTTCATGTTGAAGAACTCTCCAACTGAGTTGATCATCTGCTTTACTCTAATATAAAATTTTTAAAAATTATAAAATATAGTGGTTTTTATCAAAATAATGTTATCTAAAATAACAATAATCAAAGTTTTGTTTACTAACAATTATATAAAGAATCAAACTCTAAATAATTAATGAAAATTAAAGTTAATTAATCAAACCTTAGCAACAAGTACTTGACTTAATTTCAAGTATAAAGAATCTCGGCGACTTTTTAAAGATGTTAAATTAGAGCCATATGAATTTAACCTGCATAAAGGAAATATTAGCCACATTAACCAACTGTACATACACAGATATGTATGTATATATTATCTTAAAATCATCAATTCATCATGGAAAATTAATCCTTTTCCAAATTCATAATTCATAATAGAATACAATTTGCTGCGCCTTCTATATAAACTAAATTGTCAAATTAAACAGAACAAAATACATTAAAAATGTAAGATTTACCTGTAATTCACACAAGTTGTACAGATAGAAGCAAGATTCGAATTCTCGCAAATAGCACAAGTAGAGGTTTTCCTAGACATCGTCCCCAGATTGCAAAACCCTAAATATTAACATCAAGCTCAATATCAAGCTAACAAATTACAATAATTCAGAACAATCATAACTTGACAATATAAACAAACATCGATGATTTTCGAACGAAAAACTAATGTTACAGTACCTAATAATTTCGAACACGATCACCGTCTCTATTAAAATTTCGGCAGAAGTGGTCATTCAGGGTTTTGGTATCGGAAATTAGTTGCTGCAGACATGCGATTAATATGCACAGAAGATAAGAGTGAACTAATTTTGATTTATATTTAGGTTTTCTGTTTCAATTTGGGGGTTTTATTTTTCTGGAATTTCGAAGGGTTTCAATTTTAGTGGTTGATGAATATCTGACTTGGTATGTTGATGATTGGGGGTTACTTTACGTAAAAGATTTACACGAATTGTTGACATAAATTTTAATCTAAATTATTTGACATAATAATCCTCAAAGTTTCAAAATAAGTAATACACTTTCCATTTTATGATGTTTTAAAATAACTGATACACTTTAAAAACTTACTACTTCCTCCAATTCAAAATAAGTAATCCACTTTGAGTTTCACGGTTTTTGAGACAAAAGATTATAATGATGCTTAAATTATAGGGTAAATGTCAGAAATTATCCATATGGTCTTGCATTTTCTGTCTTTTTGTCCCTAAACTTTTTTTTTCGGGATTTTTGTCACCGTGCTCTTTAAAATTCTGTTTTTATATCCTTCCGTCCAAATTTAGGCGTTAACTAACCTCACATGCCAAGCATGTGAGGGTATTTCTGACTTTTTCTCAAATCACTTGTACATTATACTTTAAAATCTGATAGAGCAGGTTTCGAATTGAAGACGATGATGATTGAAAAAACCCACAAGAACGAACGCGCAGATGGTGGTGACGGCTCTAACCGGAGAAGAAGATCAGGGAGATGCGGCGGTGTCGAGCAGCGGAAGGTATGCGATGGTGGTGTTTGTAAGATTTAAAATCAGATTGAAATCCTCTAAGTTCTTTGATTTTTATTTTTGAAGATTCCATGGTGTTGCAGGTGTTGGGAAGAATAATGATTTTTGAATTAGGGTTTGAATGACTGAAAGAATGGGGAAGAATACATGAATGAGAAGATTATAGAAAAAGGACGAAACTACCCTCACTTTTTTTGGCATATTCTGCTAGTTAACACCAAATTTGGATGGAAGGATATAAACACAGAATTTTAAAGAGCACGGGGACAAAAATCCCGAAAAAAAAAAGTTTAGGGACAAAAAGACAGAAAATGCAAGACCACGAGGACAATTTATGACATTTACCCTAAATTATATTAATTGGATGGTTAGTGGGGAATGAGTCCCACAACTTTTGAATAAAGTGGAGTTAATGATGTTTAAAAGTAAAAAATAAGGGTAAATGGGTCATTTCACTTCTTAAAGTAGATAGTTAGTGGGTGTGGGTCTCATTATTTTTTGCCAAATAAGGTAATTTTTCAAAGTGTATCACTTATTTTGAATCACCCCAAAAAGGAAAGTGTATCACTTATTTTGAATCGGAGGAAGTATATTTATTAAAAGGTAGTGGGGCACACACCCACTAACTATCTCTTTTAATACAATAAAAAGAAACATTAAAGCCTTTTACTTTTAAACATCATTAAATTCACTTGAATCAATATATGTGGGACCCATCATTTACTAACTATCCAATTTAATCTAATTAACCTTCATTATCATATTCAGAAACCATGTACTCCAAAATGTATCACTTATTTTGAAACGGAGGAAGTATTGTCATTTATATACCCTAAAAAAATTACGCGGATTGAAATAATAATCCTCAAAAAAAAAATTAAAACTTTTTGCACATTTAGTCTTTTAATTTTACGTTTGTCCAATATTTTAAAAATATATATATAGTTATCAGTATATTTTTAAAGGGTAATTCTTAACAGAAAATATTGACGAATATTAGGCTAGAGAGTATATATGTGCAAAACGTTTCCAAGTAATTTTTAACAAGTGTGCTGACTGAAAACTAAATATTACTAATTTGAGATCAAACGGCGTGTTTCTTATTAAAAATTACTCCGTAATTTTTTTTCTGGTAGGGGTTGTTTGATTGGAACCAAATTGTGTGAGAGTTGCCACCAATGGAAGCATTTTTAAGTAAACATGAAAGATAACACAACTATTCGCTACTTTTTATCATATTATGACACGAATCGGCATCCCAAAATTGTTGGGTTTGAAGTTGTGCATCAAGTATGCTAGATATTCTATATTTAGCATCTTGAGGTCCCAACAGAATGTAGTTTCTTGTATGGTATTCATGTGGTTCTTATATATATAGAATCATGTTCTTGTATAAAGTTGGTCCATTGAATTCCCGTGTTTACGAATAAATATACACAAACGAACCTTATTGAACGGAAATGAACGAACGAGACATATTTTCATATTTGTTCATTAACCAAACGAACATAAAATGTTGTTCATATTTGTTCATCTAAGAAAGAAACAAACATAAACGAACTTCCCGCCCAATAGTTAGCCGAAAGTTCGGTTCATTTACAATTATAATTGACAAATTTGTACAAATAATTGTAGTTCGTTGTCTTTTCTTTTTATTTTTTTCCTTTTTTTTTCCATTATATGAAAGATGTTATTTGCATGTCGAAAATATTATTTATAATGAAGCACACAGAATTACAATTTGCAAAAACCAAAATCAGTTTATGAAATTACAAATAGATGAAATCGAACAAGCATACAAGAATGTCGACATTACAAACAAGTGTCACTAAAAATCTAATGATGGGCGCCTTCGTGTTTGCCTTTCAGCATCTTCACTATCATCACGGTGCAATGAGCGTGATGTGTAACATAGTCGCTTACACTTCCCAAAACCGCCCTGCAAATTTAGGGTACTATGTTGCAGTTTTAGTAGTTCATAATAGTTAGAAAATCTTCTTAAAAAAATTCAGGATATTAAAATGCATTTCACCTATTTATAACACATGTTTATTTAATAATTATATATGTGACAATTTCGACTAATATTACCTTTTAATTGCTCCATGACCATGGCTACCAACAGCCAATATGGTGGCATGATGCCTTTCAACAGCGTCACATAAAACATTTCTAGCATCACCTTCCACAGTCTCTATGGTTGCATCATTCGCCTGTATATATAAATCATGTTATTTTAATTTATCATTCATATTCGATAATCAAATCGAGCTTGTTTATTGTAATTGTTTATTGTTTTCTGCGTTTTGGTACAACAGATAACCAGTTCTAAGAGTGTTTATCCTTATCTGATTATTTGTGATTAATATTGTTAATTAATAAAATTACTTATATTTAAATAGAGATAAGCAGTTTTAATAAGAAATCTCAAACACCCCCATCAAATTCCACAATCCGAAATTACAAACCGATTTAGAAATACAGAGCTCCTTCGCCTTTTCCACAACACGATTAGCAATGTTCTTCAAATCCGTATCCACATGCGATAATATATCCACACCTACAATTTCATCAAAATTTAGCAACAAATTTAATAAAACAAATAACCAATGATTTAAAAAACCAGTTGAACTGGCCATTCGGACCAATCGAACCGGAAAAACGGGAATGTAGCCGGGGTTAGATCGGTAGTTGTAACTCGGTAAAAAGAACCAGCCGGATTGACATAAAAAATTGATAAACTGAAAAAAGTAATTTTTCTAAAAAGGTTTAAAAAATAGAAATAGATTTTTATATTGGTTTTGGAAATTAAAATTATTAAATTTAGTTAAAAAAATAGGTTTTGTGTTTATTTTTTTGAATTCTTTATAGTATCTATTTTGTATTCATATAGTTTTTTGGTATTTGTACAGTATTTATACAATTATTACATCATGTATACTAATTATTTTGTCATGCGGCCGGCTCATCACTCCGACCAATTTGATCGTCTTTTAAGGGATTGACCGGTTTAATGCAAAAACTGTTTTCAAAACATTGCAAATAACAAAATCATTAGCTAAACAACAAGTTTAATTACCGGTAACACCAAGTCCCATAGTAGAAGATGGGGTAGGTTTGGCATGAACGATGAATAATTCGAAATTAGGGTTTGGTGCAGAAGGTGTTATGAAGTGATCGATTATCCATTCGAGTGCATAAAAACTTTGCTCACTGTCATCAACTCCGATGATAATCACCGGTTTCGTTGTTGCCGCCATTGTTGTGTGTGTGTGTAAGTTGAAGCAGTTGCATTACATTTTGGTAATTTCAGTTTAAATAGAAGAAATGTGGGACAAAGGGAACTGATTCGGCCCTTAGTTTCAATACATGCAAAAGTACAAACTAGTTTGCATATTTTAAAAAAAGAGAGATAATATTTAAGAAAATGTAACGTACTTTCAAATAATAATGTTAATTTTAGATGCTAACTTTTTTTTCCTCATGATTAAGTGTTGTAATCTTATACCGGTTAGTTACCTACCTTTCTCAAACAGAAATTTATTTGCCGGCCATAAATTTAAGAATGTTAGTGAATTTAAAGTAGGTCTGTGCAAATTGGATCGAGAACTGACTGGAATCGCAGAACCTGACTGGATCGAACCGAACTATATCGGTTCGGTCATCGGTTTTAATTTTTATGAAAAATTGGTTCTCGGTTCCAACCAGTTTGGTTCCGAGCGATTCAGTTCGGTCCAAAACCGAGAAAAAACCGAAAAATGTCGAAGACATTACCTCGGTTCGGTTCCGAGCATCATCGGTTCGGTCCTCAGTCCGGCCAAGCCCAAAATCATTTTTCGGTTCTCTGTTCGAGTCAGTCCGGGTCGGTTCAATTCGTTTTTAGACCTTGCACATGCCTAATTTAAAGATCGAATAGCTAAAGATACCGATGATAGGGTAAAGTTGACTAAAAGATGCCAAAAGTTGCACATTATTGAGGAATGAGGATCGGGAGATATAAAGAAGATAGAATAGAAGAGGGATGATGGTTAATTTGGTTCTTTATTATCTTCTTCAAAAAGACACTAGTCTTTTTAAGTTTTGTCCCACTCACCCAACTTGGCTATTAAGTTCAGCTTTTGGGCTTATTTATGTAGCCCATCTTCTTAGCCCATCTCACCTTTTTAAACCAAACCCCTAGGTCATAATCAAAGACATGATATGAAGAAACGTAATTGGGGATCACAATTATAGCTAATCCAACCTATTCGATCAACCAACAAAATAAATAAAATAAACTTCAAATCTAATCCACCAACCAATTTACAATCCAAGTCCTACACGAATTACCGCCCCTAGAAACTGTAGAACAAAGGTATATCGTATATGTGGTCAATATTAGATGTGAACATTTCAATTATTAACTTATGAACCGATTGAATTGGGTTATTTGTTTTTTTAATCTTTAAAGAGATACATAAATAAATTTTAACATATTTAGTCTAAAAAGAGGAAAATGTGTAAGAGGAAGGCATATTGGAAAGTTAAACACAGTTATTTATTATTTATTTATAACGAAACACTGAAGTTAGAATTGCAAGAAGGAAAATCACTTTATAAAGCTACACATAGATGAAGTTGAACAAACGTACTTATAACACAAACATGCCGAATTTACTTTCAAAGCAAATGACGATCGGAATCACGTAATTAAACACTAATTATGGGCACCATTGTTGTTGCCTTTGTGCTTCTTGACTACCATCACCGTGCAGTGAGCATGATGGGTAACATAATCACTTACGCTTCCTAAAACCGCCCTACAAAAAACATTTACGTGCCATGTTTAGATCAAGTTACCATTCGGATAATAATATATCAAACAACATATGAACACGTTTTTAAAGCAATTGTTACAGATGTATGAATGATTCAGTCTTCTCCTTAACAGGGAAAAGAGGTTCAATTTTCGATTCAGAAGCTGATTAAGAGAGTTTACCAAACACTCTGTATCTCCCCAATTAAAAGGTTGTCTCTTAATAAAATCATTAATAAGGCTTACCAAACATCTATGATATACATTACCTTTTAATTGTTCCATAACCATGGCTACCAACAACCAACATGGTAGCATGGTACCTCTCAACAGCATCACATAAAACATTTCTAGCATCACCTTCTACAATCTCTATTGTTGCATCATTCACCTGCATATATAGACCAGGATACATCAAAACTTCAAATGCACTATATAATAATAAAAATAAAAGCGATATATATAGTACATAGAATACCAATGTACTTTTGCTTTTGTCACACATTGGTCGGTGTAATCGAACAAGAAAATACAACGTTAGTAATTATTTTCCCGAGTATAATTACTACACTGGACAAATGATAAATTGATAAGTACATTTTATGTAATTTACCAAAATGAAATTTTGAATAAAATTTTTATACGCTTATCGCGCTTTAATATAACATAGAATTAAGCAGTAAATCTAACACAAATTTCATCATTATCATAAAACAGAATTACAAACCGATTTCGAAATGCAAAGCTCCTTTGCCTTTTCGACAACACGAGAAGCAATATTCTTCAAATCGTCATCGACATTTGACATAGCCACACCTGTAATTAAACACATCATATTCAACGACAATATATATAACAAAAACGAATAATTAAGCATATCATAAATGAAAAGATTAGTTTAATTAACTAATTACCAGGAATGGAGAAACTCATTAAAGAAGAAGGAGTAGGTTTGGAGTTAACTATGATTAGGTTAAATGGAGGGTTTGGTGCAGATGGGATTATGAAGTGATCAAGTGTCCATTCTAGTGCGTAAAAACTCTGCTCACTCTCGTCGATTCCGACCACCATCACCGGTTTAACTGTTGCCATCATTATTATTATAACAGTAGTTGTTTTGTTTGTGTGTTTGCATCACATAAATGAGAGTTTAAATAGAAGAAATAAGGTATACAATTAGCTTTTCAATACATGCAAAAAGTGTAAAGTGGTATATTTTTGCTTTAGTTTTTAGTTTGTATGAGTGCATTGGATAGGATTTTCTATATAGTCACATTTTTATATTATTATAATGTATGATATTGTGTTTTTACATTTTGCTTAAAGACGAATGACTTTTTGTGATTTATATTCAATTAAAGTATATCATAACGGAAGATAACCACGTGATTTAATTGAATTATAACATCGTTGTCAACAAGTTGTTGCCTTTTTCTTTTCTCCTTTTCTCTTTATGTATTATCGCGTGGTAGGCATTCTGTTTGATATTTTGATGATTTAATCCCCTTATTTGTTCATTATTAGATTTATAAATGCTCATTATTTGTTTAGCCGCTAATTATTAAAAGTGAACAACTAAATGATCTCCTTTGAAGACACTGAGTATTTGAGTTTGTTGTAGAACAACTAAATAAATGGAAATCATGTTTTGTGGCATATTTGATTTGTTAATAATTTATGGGTTTTGATAATGACAGCCCTAAAGGCTGTCATAAGACATGCATAAAAAATTTGTACATCCATCTATAACCGACTCCTGAATTTAAGGAATTATTTTTTCGTACAACTTTTAATACATTTAGAGACAGCCCTTAGGGCTGTCATTATCAAAACCCATACCTTATTAATCAATATATAATAAAAGGAAAATTATAATGACAGCCCTAAGGGCTGTCAATAAGAGGCTAGAACATGCATCAAAATGTATACAATAATCAATAACCGCCCCCTGCATTTTAAGAATCATCCTCCACTAACAAAAGTACAAATAATGTATGCATTCAACTACCCCTTAATGACAACCCTAAAAGCTGTCATTAACAAAACCCATAATAAAAACAAAACATTATCATGAAATTAAATGTACATATATTGAAAATCGTTAAATATGAACAAGAGTGCGTAAGGGTAGAGTTTAAACCACTACGAAATTTAGAATCTCTTTATAGGGCATTATTGAGATATTTTTTTTGGCACCAAATCTAGTTGTTTTTGCCATAATTATTTGTTTTCGTTATCATGCTTCTAGTAAATTATATCGTTAATAATGTTTTTTCAGAAATATTTTGCATGTAAAGTCCTTTAATTTAATGCTAATTAAAAAAATTTATCAAAAAATTACACATGTAGTCATTTAAAACAAAATAAAAATGAAGTCTAATCGAAAACGTCTTGTTGTCGACTTGAAAAACACATGCTTACATAGTAATTTATTTAACGTAAATTTAAAGTTTTTGTTTAAAAAGTAAAGATAGTACGTGACAAAAATAAGGAGAGATGATAAAGAAAGTTGATTAAAAGATGATTGTTGGGGGGCAAAAGTTGAATTGTAATTGAGGATTGGGGATATAAAGAAGAAGATAGAATAAGAAGGGGTGATGGTTTTGGTTCTTTTTTATCACTACTCTTTTGTGTTATCAATGTCATCCTCACCCAACTTGCTCCAATTTCCATCTTTTCGGTTCAAATGTTGGGCTTCTTCTTCTTATTATTTTTTAATTTTAACCCATCTTCTACTAGGCCCAAGACTTAGGCCCTAACCCAAGCCATGAAGAAATCTAGGATACAAGTCATATAACATGTAAGTTTGAGTGTTTGACAATAGTGAATAAACTAGTAAAATATATCCACGCGTAACTGCAAAAATTTTCATAGGAAACTCAAAAGATAATTTAAATCAATAAATATTTCAGTTGTATATCTATATGTATGTTATACAACTATAATTAATAAACACAAAATATATATATATATATATATATATATATATATATATATATATCTTAAAAACAAATTATTACTACTTAACAATAATGGCTTGAAAGAAAAAAAATTATACAGTATGACTTAAGGACTTAGGTGATGTTTGGTAGCATCTGAATAATTAATATATGAATGATGTAGAGGTCTAAATGATTCAAACTTCTCCTGACATCTGTCTGATTAAGAGGCAAAACATGTTGCATTATTGATTCAGAGGCTTGTTAAGAGGTCTCACCAAACACTCTGAATCTGTCAGATTAATAGGTTGACCTCTTAACTGAATCATTAAGAGGCTTACCAAACAGTACCTTAGTTAGTAATTCTGTGTAACCAAAAGTAAATGAGATGTTTGTTTATTATGGAAGTATTAAAAGATAAATTTTTATATAATTAAAGGGTGGGTTACTAATTTTATGTAATTTGAAATTATTGAGGTTTAGTTTTAGATTTATAGAGTATAAATAAAAATGTTGGGGTGAAATTCCACATAAAAAGGATGAAGTTATCACGGGACCCACTATTCAATCAATATGAGATTAAGTTACACGTGTTCAAATTATAAATGATTTCACCATGGGTGATTCACCAGTCATTGAATGTATCTATAACAATGAAAAGGAGAAAGAAATAATAAAAGTCAGAAAAGCTTCAGAAGAAAAAATAAAAAAGTAAAAAATTCAGTAGGTTGGTTATCACTATTCTATCAAGTTTGAAAATATAATAGATATAATGGGTAAGAAAGATTTAAAGAGTATCACAATAGGTTATAAAATGAAAAAATTAATTTTTATTAGTGTTTTAAATGAAATAATTTGATTGGCAGGAGGAAGGCACAGCTTGTGCACACACACAGTTATTTTATTGTATTTGTTATCCACTTATGTGTCTAAGTGACTTGATTGTTACATTAACTTTATTCTATTTTTGCACTTGTTATTATATTTATATTTTGAAGAGCTGTTAACCATGCAACTTGTGTTTATAGAATAGAGGTGTTTGGTAATTGGTGCTCTCGTACCCAATAGGGTGGGATGAGCAACCCGAAAAGAGTACCAGAACTGAATCGGTCATAACTATCTAACTGGTATCGTACCGAATCCGTACCAAACTTGGTATTAAATACCCAGTTTTGGTCCTAAAAAACTAGGTATCCTCGGTTCAGTACCGATTTGGTAATAGACATGTACTATGATGAGCAAATCCAAGCAATATCGGAACCAAACTGATACCGATTTATAGTACTCAGTACTATACTCGGTACTAATTTTTAGGCTTTGAAAAAATTGGTACCACCAGTTCGGTACTAATACGGTACCTTAGATCATCCTTACAAGTTACAATAGGGAATAGGTCTAAAGGGAACTATTGGACGATAATCATTCCTACAATAGGGATTAGGGAATAGGTCCAAAGGGCATTGAAGAGGAGTGAGTAAATATGTGATTGTTTTCTAAAATATCATATTTTAACAGGGGAGCGTTCATGCGAGAACCATTATTATTGCGAGAACTGCGAGAACTATTTCTAGTCAATCATTTCAATTAATTAATTTCTTAATTCTAAAGGGCATTGTAGTCTTTTTTACTTCTTTATTATTTATGGCAATAAAATCAATTAAATAAATACAAAAAATACGTTCCATCTACAATTATACGTCTGTTCACTAATGAACATATTATTATACGTCTGTTTACTAATGAACATATTTACCAATTATTTGATTAATATATCACTAATGAACAAAATTACACACAATTAGGCAAATTGGAAACGCTAGATGGAAACATATCTAACGGTTTTAATTAGTTCTCGCAGTTCTCGCAATAATATTGGTTCTCGCATGAACGCTCACCTATTTTAACAAATTGAATAATTTTTTTATAGTTAATCATCTTTTTTCGAAACTAACTTGTGTGAGTTTTAATAGTTCACCCTTTTCCCTTGATTTCCCCCTTTTCATTTGTCGATCATGTTTCAATGCAGACTTGTCTTCATTATCTTTTTTAAAGTTATTCTTGTTTATAACTTTTTTTGGAAACGACAAATGAAATAACGGAAGCCTACTCGCAATATCGAAATTAGTAAAAGGCTGTCTTTTGATTTTTTTCTGTATATTTAATAAAATAAAGGGGGTGATTTTCATACCACAACTTTTAAGATATGTATCACATCTAATGTTTAATATACTTGTACAGTTAGATGTAAAATCTGTACCGAATAATATAATCATGTAACATACGTGTTTTATTTTGAGAGTTGGAAATTTTTTAAGATTGATAATAACTGGTAAATGATAAGGTAATAAGTTTTGTTAGATGGAAGTATTGTTAAAAATCTGTGTTTTGGGTAATTGATTAAATGGGATAAGTTAAAATGGGAGAAAAGCTGAAAATTGCAGCATTCTGGGTAGATAGTGGCGCTATCCATGGATAGCGGCGCTATCTTGGGCAAATTTGGAACAGCAGCACAAAATAGCTAAGGGTAAAACGCGAAAATTTAGAGATAGCGGAGCTATCTCAGGAAATAGTGGCGCTATTTATCGCGGGGTCGAGATAGCGGCGCTATCTTGGGCAGATAGCGGCGCTATCTTGTGCTGTCAGGCATAAAAACGGGATTTTTCCCCATTTCAGCTCATTTTCCTTCTTCTTACGGTTTGGTACGATCTTCAGGCGATTTTGTTGAATCAAGGACGAATTTTGGTGCAAATCTAAGGGGTTTTCATCATAAGTTCAAGCTATAAAGGTATTATGCTTAGTTTTTGTTCATGCATGTATTAAATTGGGTAAAAATTTGGGTGGAATGTTGAACCTTAGGTTAGGGTTTGGATCACAAATCTGAAATTGATGTTGTATGTTAACATATCAAGTATCTAGCTATGAGATTCGTAGTTATAATGTGATTATGCACAGTTTTAGATAGATTGATGGTCTAGGGTTTGGTGCATCATCAATTTGGGGGAAATTGGTGATTAGGGTTTATTCTAGTTGTGATTATGGATTAGAATATTGAATGAGATGTGTATAATTATGATAGGTAATCAATTGGAAGATTGTGGTGATTACATTGATCGGTGACATTGGAATTGTGGTTAAAGGAGTTCGTGGCTTGTGTTGGAAATTGCTTGATCCCAGGTGAGTTCATCTATGTACAACTGTATACTAGTAGTTATATATTAAAATGCTACGTGTTTAATTGTTATTTGGTTTATTATTATCACATATGCGATGCCTAGAACATTGAATTGGTAATTCTAGTGATTTGACTGTAATATGATTAAATGAAGTTTGACTCATTAATAAACTTTTGCTATGTGTATTGACTTGTAAGAATATAGTGATTATTTGTAGTATGCCTTGTATATAATCTTTTGATAGATGTCTTGATTGATGGAATATCCTTGAAGTGTCTCACTTGATATCGATTCATGTCGTATAAATTCCTTGTGTTACGTCTCGGTTGGATTGCTCTAGTATGAGATGCATTTTTATTGATTCGGGTTGTGATAATCCTATTGTTCCGGTCTCGTGGAGTCATCGTTGTTATTGTTTCGTTTGATATCGAATATGAGTTACCCGTACGAATTCCTTGAGAGATAATTTCGTTTCGTGAGGACCCACGGCGGCTTGAGTATTACTTTGTGTAATATGTTGAGCGGTGGACGCGAGAGTACCTGGCGGAGGAGTGGTATGGACCGTGGTGGTGAAGCTGGATCGTGGACTCGGTTAGGAGTGCCTTGATCACCTTCATCGGCCTCATTCCCTAATGGCCTAAGGGGGAATGACGCACTTTGATTCGTTTGGATGGTATTGAGATCTCATTGGTTCATGATGCGGTATTGTCTATCGGTTCCGGTGGTTAAGTGATGATTCTCGTGGAGTGTTGATTCGGTGATTGGTTCTCAATTGCGTTTATTATCTTGCAAACTCTTGTTGATTCTTGCGATATAGTTGTATTCTCAATGTCAGTCATTCAGTGATTCTTGTTGATCCCGGATAAGTGTTGATACTCGGCTATGACGGATTCTCGGTAAATCTCATGTTAAGTTGTAAAGCTTTTCGGTCGTTACAATATGGTATCAGAGCATTAGTTTGAGTGAACTAGGTATCATTGCGGTGCTTAGACTCAAACTTAGGTGTTGATGGTGTAAGTGTATGGATTATGGGTTTAGGATGGATACAAACCATAGGTTTAAGTCTAGAAAATGGGTAAAGGGTTAACAATAGGAAATGGTATGATTAATGATATAATTGTGTGGACCTAAATTTCGGTAAATCATGGATCAAAGATGTGGTAAATGTGATCATGGGGTTTCTGAATGAGGGGAAATTTCATGCTTATCTTGAGGCATGAAACAACTTTGTTAAATGAAAGAGGAACAAGTGTTTGTTGTGAAGAGAGATTGATGAGTAGAATTGTTAATACGGTTCGTTCTATGTTTGAATAACTTAGAAAAGGAGAGAAAAAGTAAGTCGAAGGCTAATGTGGTGATTGAATCTTTAAGTAAGAAATTTGGGGCAATATCCTTTAAAACCTTTCGTAGCAGTGAAGCTATCAAATTTGCGGGTGTGCCTGATCCTGTAGAGGCGTTGTTGAGTATTGAAAACACAGACAAGGTATTCTATGTATCACATGTCTACGGGGAAGATCAAAATGTTATGTGACCGCTAGGCTTTCAGGAGAGGCGTTGATCTGATGAATAGTTTGTATAAAATATTAAGTGAGGAAGAAGAGGATCATATGATTTGGTAATCGTTTATAGTTCGTTTTCTTGATTAATATAGTTCTAGTGAGATGAGAACAAGGATTGGGAAAGAATTCTTGGAAATTAGATTAGGAACAATGTTGTTAGGCGAATATGAAACAGTGTTTAATCCAGGGGCACAATTTGCCACAAAATTCATTTCAAAATGGAGTAGAGAAAGTGTAAGTGCTCGTGGAAGGTTTAGATATGAAAATTAAGATTGTGCTAGCAAATATGATATTCCTTTGTCGCGAAAGTTGTTGAATATGTTCGGAAGGGTGACTATGATTTGAACCCAAGTAGAGTGTTGATTCCTGAACCAAAACGTTATAAAATGAAACAATTCAATTTTCCCCCGCAGTTCAGTGTCAGTTCTTTTCGAAACAGGTATAAGTAAGGTCTATGTGAAATAATATATTATGTGTATAACTTTGATAATTTTGTAGTCGGGTGCAACCTGTAAACATCGACATTGTAGTAGAAATTATAATGGACGATGTGAGAATTATCAAGAACCTTGAAGTGTTAGGGTTGTGGTGAAAACGGACATAAAAGGTTTAGCTGTCCGTACAAGGATGCAATTATTAGTCTTACGGAAAGTTGGGATACCGAAAGTGTCAATACTCTACTCTTTCTAACAAGTGGCCGAAAATGAAACTTTGGTTCATCAGTCTTTTGTGACGGGTACTCTAAGCGAAAGGAGGAGGTTCCTAAGGCAAGAGGTTGTGTGTTCAAATACCTCTGAGGAAGCTTACGAGGATGCTAACGTCAAAATTGGTACATTTCTTGTTAATACTCTAATCGTTTGTAGATTGTTTGATTATGAAGAATCTGATTTATTGTGCGTTACTAGATTCGTTTGATCTTTAATATGGTTTCCTTATCCGATAATGAATCTGTTATATATATGTTGATGTTGTGAAAAGTGAAACTTTAATGGTCACAAAGGATACGAGGATTTAAGTATTGGAAATTAATGACCACAAATTCTATATTGATCTAGGGTTCATAGAATTTGTCAAGTTTAAACTTTATTATTGGAACGGATTAGGTAATGAAGTATATAGACGACCTTATGTGTTTTAGAAAAGATGGACCGAAATTTGGTTGAAAGGGAATAACCCGAGTAAGTGTAGGGTGAAAATAGAATGGTGAATTAATGAATAAATTGGTTCTTGTAAGTGGTAATTCTTTTCCTATAAATGCGTTAGTGATGTAGAATGGGTATTGTATGCGGAGATGATATTGATATCCTCGACGAGTTAGATAGGCTATGAGCAAAACTTGAAACCCGAGAATAATAAAACTAAAAGAATACTGAAGTATGGAACTTGGATGAGCTAGGAACTATGGTAAGGTTAATTATAACATGAGTTTGGACTTTGATCATGTTAGTATATGTTGACTAAACTGGAACATAATTAGTATGAACTGAATATAATGTGGTTATTGAGGTGGTTATGATGCAATTAGTTTAACATAAATCTCAGTATCATGCATTTGGATTCAGTTGCGGAATAATTAGTTAAAAATAGAACTTGAATCAATATAAAGTATTGGCTATGTATATAGAACAAGTAATTGGTTATGGTACGAAGTTTTGACCATGTATATGAGATCCAACTTTGACTTTGGGAATAGTATGAATTGAGAATTTGTTAAATGACATAAAATTTGATCTGGTCTGAGGAATAGTTTGGGAACAAAGTTGTTGATAGTGGGGAAGTGTGTAGTAATCGGTTATGGATATTTAAAATTGGTAATGTACTAGAAATAGCACAAGATTCAAGGTTAATGAATATGTTTATAAGTAAGAATTATGAAGGAACTGTATTTTGTATCTAAGCCTTGTAATGTAATTATCAATTTAGGCATGACGAATGGTTAACTACTAATCGAGTTGACTTAATAGATTGCGGTTTACTGTAATAATAATGGATAGTTTATCAATGTTCAAAAGATTGAAATGAGTTTAATGCAGGGTAAGAGTCTGAAGCAAAGGATCATGTGATGAAATTTAGTTAAAGGAATGCCGACTAATCTCATGTAATGAATGAAAAGTATGGATACCGGTGGCGTAATTGGAATTAGTCCTAGGGAATTGTCATGGGAGATCGATTTATACCTAGAAAAGAATGGAAGGGAAGTTTGAATACATTCGATGAAATGGCTCCTTTGACTGATATTGACTGAAGTCAAAGTCAATATGATTAAGAATATGAAGAAATGGAAAAAGGTATGTAATTAATGAATACCATATTTGTTAAGTTAATTGTTAAATTTTTAATGATAATATTAGGAATTTGGCCTGTTTTAAGGAAGGGACGGTTAAACATGAATCTGTCATTATATGCGTATTGGTATGGCTAGAATGTAACTTGTTACATACTAAATTTTGAAATAGTATGGTTTTGACCCGTTTGAGTAATAATTTGGTTAAATGTGAATTGGTCAAAGAAGGTAGTATTGGTTTTGCATATAAAATAAGTGTCTGATTTTGACCATTGTATGAATTAAAGAATTGCAATTCATATGAATTTTTGGCTTGTTTGAGTGATCGAGTAATATGGAAGCTATTTGTTGATTGAAGGTATTTCATATGCTTATTGTTAATAATGTAGATATATTTGGCAAAACGGTTCTTTTGACATAAGTCAAAGTTGTTAAGAAATTGGAATATGTAGCCAGTATTAGTCAAATGGAAAAACTAAAGAATGAAATGTTCATAGATGGAATGGTGATTGAGGAAAGAAAGGATGATAAAATCAAGGATGCTATTTCGTTCAAGTCAACCTAATTTCGGGACGAAATTCTTAAAAGGAGGAGGTAATTGTAACATACGTGTTTTATTTTGAGAGTTGGAAATTTTTTAAGATTGATAATAACTGGTAAATGATAAGGTAATAAGTTTTGTTAGATGGAAGTATTGTTAAAAATCTGTGTTTTGGGTAATTGATTAAATGGGATAAGTTAAAATGGGAGAAAAGCTGAAAATTGCAGCATTCTGGGTAGATAGCGGCGCTATCCATGGATAGCGGCGCTATCTTGGGCAAATTTGGAACAGCAGCACAAAATAGCTAAGGGTAAAACGCGAAAATTTAGAGATAGCGGAGCTATCTCAGGAAATAGTGGCGCTATTTATCGCGGGGTCGAGATAGCGGCGCTATCTTGGGCAGATAGCGGCGCTATCTTGTGCTGTCAGGCATAAAAACGGGATTTTTCCCCATTTCAGCTCATTTTCCTTCTTCTTACGGTTTGGTACGATCTTCAGGCGATTTTGTTGAATCAAGGACGAATTTTGGTGCAAATCTAAGGGGTTTTCATCATAAGTTCAAGCTATAAAGGTATTATGCTTAGTTTTTGTTCATGCATGTATTAAATTGGGTAAAAATTTGGGTGGAATGTTGAACCTTAGGTTAGGGTTTGGATCACAAATCTGAAATTGATGTTGTATGTTAACATATCAAGTATCTAGCTATGAGATTCGTAGTTATAATGTGATTATGCACAGTTTTAGATAGATTGATGGTCTAGGGTTTGGTGCATCATCAATTTGGGGGAAATTGGTGATTAGGGTTTATTCTAGTTGTGATTATGGATTAGAATATTGAATGAGATGTGTATAATTATGATAGGTAATCAATTGGAAGATTGTGGTGATTACATTGATCGGTGACATTGGAATTGTGGTTAAAGGAGTTCGTGGCTTGTGTTGGAAATTGCTTGATCCCAGGTGAGTTCATCTATGTACAACTGTATACTAGTAGTTATATATTAAAATGCTACGTGTTTAATTGTTATTTGGTTTATTATTATCACATATGCGATGCCTAGAACATTGAATTGGTAATTCTAGTGATTTGACTGTAATATGATTAAATGAAGTTTGACTCATTAATAAACTTTTGCTATGTGTATTGACTTGTAAGAATATAGTGATTATTTGTAGTATGCCTTGTATATAATCTTTTGATAGATGTCTTGATTGATGGAATATCCTTGAAGTGTCTCACTTGATATCGATTCATGTCGTATAAATTCCTTGTGTTACGTCTCGGTTGGATTGCTCTAGTATGAGATGCATTTTTATTGATTCGGGTTGTGATAATCCTATTGTTCCGGTCTCGTGGAGTCATCGTTGTTATTGTTTCGTTTGATATCGAATATGAGTTACCCGTACGAATTCCTTGAGAGATAATTTCGTTTCGTGAGGACCCACGGCGGCTTGAGTATTACTTTGTGTAATATGTTGAGCGGTGGACGCGAGAGTACCTGGCGGAGGAGTGGTATGGACCGTGGTGGTGAAGCTGGATCGTGGACTCGGTTAGGAGTGCCTTGATCACCTTCATCGGCCTCATTCCCTAATGGCCTAAGGGGGAATGACGCACTTTGATTCGTTTGGATGGTATTGAGATCTCATTGGTTCATGATGCGGTATTGTCTATCGGTTCCGGTGGTTAAGTGATGATTCTCGTGGAGTGTTGATTCGGTGATTGGTTCTCAATTGCGTTTATTATCTTGCAAACTCTTGTTGATTCTTGCGATATAGTTGTATTCTCAATGTCAGTCATTCAGTGATTCTTGTTGATCCCGGATAAGTGTTGATACTCGGCTATGACGGATTCTCGGTAAATCTCATGTTAAGTTGTAAAGCTTTTCGGTCGTTACAAATCATTAAAAGTTATTGTAGCAATATCAATTCTCATAAAATAAAGGATATTTAAAAACCATCAAACCGCGCACAATAAGTTTGTTGATTTCTATTTGTAACATGATGTTGGACCTTTTAAGTTGGCCTCTCACAACCATTAACCTGTAACTTTTATATTCCCACTGTCCACCAAGACTTTTTTTTTTAATGGCTGTCCACCAAGACTTACATGGGAGCAAGCAACAATTCTAATTTTTAAAAGAACAAATCACTAACTTTTGACTTTAATCTTACAAAATAGTAGTTACTATTGCTTTTTTTACATAATTTTTTTATTGCAACAGCGATAATATTAGCAATAATAATGATGACAATAATGATAATTTATCACATATATATGGAGCTAAACATGACAATTTCATAAAGACATGTTCATTCCCCATCATTTGATTAGTCCTTTTTTATGACGTGTAATACTGACTCAATTGGCGTTTTAGTCATTTTGGTGATTTCAAAATTTAAATTTGAATAGAATTTCTAAAATATATATGGCCGGAAATTCTGTTAGAATCTAACTCTATTTTAAACAACCTTTAAAATACAAAAATTTTAATAAATTTTAATTTAAATCGAATTCAAATTCAAACGATTTGATTTCTTAAAATATAGTAAAGATTTTAATAATTTCTTTAAAATAGAATAATATTAAAGTTTCTAATAAATATTACAAGATAACGGCTAATATTTCCAGAATTTAAAAGGAAATGTGAGATTTCCTCCTTTATGGTATTTCCGAATTAAAAGGCATTCAAAATTCATGAAAGTTAAGAGCAAGAAATGATTGAAAGTTATTTGTTACAATCAAGATAACAATTACATTAATTCAACAACAAATGTCGTATACAAAGAAGTTTTATTTTGTCTCTAAATTTTGGGTGTCATTTGTGATATGTATAAAAACACGTTTATCATCTTTTCAATAATAGATTACTATATAATTTTTTAAGTTTTTTTTTACTTTCCTTTTAATTATTCGAAGAATGCCCGCCCGGATGGGCGGGCTATGAAGCTAGTATAATAATATAATAATAATAGAATAAAATTTAGTTGAAAACTCAAAAGAACTATAAAAGAAAAAAAATAGGTAGAGAAAATCAATGTCGTGATCTAAAATACCAATCTTGATCTGACAAGACCTATTAAATTAACGATTTTACAAGCCTAACTTAACTTGTTATCAATTTAAACTTTTATCCAATTCGACATGATTAGTTTCATTTACATCATATGTAAGAGGTTTTCTTTTCGTAAAATATATAGTGTAATGACAACTTTAAGACTCTAAATATAGAAGAGAAAATGATAATGACATAACGGATAAGCATAACATCATGTACACATTATATTTTGGTAAAATCCTGGTATAAATGCACATGAATCACTAAATCTTGGTATAAATTCACATGAATCACTCAACGCGTACATTTTATTTCAAAAAGGCATTGCGTGCTTTTAAAGCAAAAATTTATTATTATTATTATTATTATTATTATTATTATTATTATTATTATTATTATTATTATTATTATTATTATTATTATTATTATTCAATTTAAGACTATATACAACTAAAAATATTTATAAAATTAAAACGTACGCGTAGAAATTTATCTAATGTGTATTGTTATGGTTTATAAAAACTTGCAAAATTGCTAACATTAAGTGAAATTTTTGACCATTTCTCATATTTATCTTCGGGAACGGCTACACGTCATCTTTAGACAGTTCAACAATCCACACAATTCTTTTGTACATAAAGACAGCATCGAACCAACAGAACAAATTCGCAAATCGTGTTCACTTTCTCGATCAACAAGATTCAGACAGTGTGATCTTTTTTCAGTCCTAATCGATCGACGTTAAAAAAACATTAAATTGTTTTTGTTAATATTATTAATTAACGGAGAATCGAAGATGAAGTTTTGTAAGAAATATGAGGAATACATGCAAACACAGGATCAAAAGAAATATAAACTACCTGGTGTAGGTTTTAAAAATCTCAAGAAGATATTGAAACGATGTCGTACTGATATGAATCACTCACAGAATTCCTTGCTCCATAAAGACTCTTGTGATAATACTTGCCTTCATCCTTGCCCTGGTAGGTATTATTAATCTTACATGAGCTTAATTATGTTAATTTATCTCATTAGTTTGTTAATTTACATATATGTTTATAGTTGTTAATTCAGTGTCTATTTGGTGGAATTTTAATTTCATATATAATGTGTTTGATATGTTGTCTAATATGCTTCTATAACACACTTTTGTTAAAAGTTTAATTTTGGTAAAAAAAAAAATTATAAGGTCAAAAAAAGTTATTATTTATTTTTTGGATTGAAATATATAGAAGTTTTCTCCAATTTGGTAAAGCTTACTTATGTGCTTATTAAAATTTGAAAAAGTTATTATTGACAGCTAATGAGTTTATCAAGTTAAGCTTTAGCCCATAAGCTTAAGAAGCTCTTAAAAGATAAGCTTATCGGTTTTCTTCAAATGTTGATTAGTCCTAAGTTGTAAAGCTTATTTATGTCGTGTTTGGGTCATTAAGTTATTGCCATACTTATTACTTTATCAGATTGCTGAATGACTCAAATGAGATACAAAATTGTGTTATGTAGTTTGCGATGGAAGTTTCTTTCCTTCACTTATGAAGGAGATGTCAATGGTAGTTGGATGTTTCAACGAGCGTGCACAAAAGGTTCTTGATGTTCATCTAGCAACCGGGTTCCGCAAGTACTTTGTGTGGTGTAAAGATACGTTCAAGGGGAACCATGGTGCTTTAATACAAGAAGGCAAAGATCTCGTTGGTTATGCAATTATCAACGCCATTGCTATGCGAAAAATTCTCAAGAAATACGATAAGGTTTGTTTGTTCCATAACAAGTAAAGAGTTACGTGTTCTTTTCTCCGTTTTAGATCTGAACACCTTTACTAAAATAGGTGATTTTTACACCACATATTTTAATATATATATCACAATAGTTGTATTATGTGTTGTACAGTCTGTAGTAACACTTTTATGGCATGATGTATGCATAAAAAATGTGGTACATAAATTAGTTCTCTTTTACTAAAGTTGGTAATTTCAACACGTTTAATTATGAAACGGGCTGATTTGGACCAAATTTAACCGTTACCCAACCTATTCTCCCCATGACTTCTAACATTTACTTGATAATCTAGATACATGACTCTAAGCAAGGTCAAGCATTTAGGTCACAAGTCCAAAGCATGCACATGGAAATCCTTCAGTCCCCATGGCTTTGTGAGCTTATTGCATTTCACATTAACTTAAAGGAAACAAAAGCGAATATTAGCGACGGTTCTGAGTTTGTCGAGGCCTGCTCTCTCGTATTTAGTGACGGAAAACCTTCACTATCCTGTGAGCTTTCTGATACTGTCAAGCTTGAGATAGACTTAACTTGCTCCATATGCTTGGTTAGTACTTCAACCATTTTTATTTTTATTTTTTGTATATTAATAAAAATTGACAAATGTCATAAAATAGCAATATAACGACAACCTGTTTTGATATTTATAACTTTTTAAGGTTCGTACTGATGGTATGTTTTGATACAATTTTTTTAATTTATATGTTTTTTTGTTTATGTTTGATCAGGATACCGTATTCGACCCTGTATATTTGACTTGTGGACACATATTCTGCTTCATGTGCGCTTGCAAATCCGGATCAGTAACAATTGTGGATGGACTGAAGGCAACGGACCCTACTGCAAAATGTCCTCTTTGTCGAGAAGTATATATAAACTTCTTCCGTTTTTTTATTAAAAAATATATATAAACTTTTTGTTGAATTATTTTGGTTGTGTTTACAGGCAGGAGTTTACCGTGGATCTCTCCATTTGGATGAGCTTAACATTTTATTAAGTCGAAGGTACATATTTCTTTCCGTGACAAACATACATTTTGGAAATTTCACTCGTGTTAAAACTAACTTATAGGTCACTTAAATATGCATCTTGTTTCATTTATAGCATTTTCTACTTGATGAAAATGCCCTTAAGTGGGGAAAAAAAGAAGTATATTTGATGAGGTGTCAATATGTAATCTGTTAAAAATTTTGTGTGTTTCAATAAAGTGTAGGCGTTTTGTCATTTGACATGTTGTTGGTTGAAATTGGTATAAATGAAACAAGATCTCCCTCCGTCCCTAATAAAATTATTATTTTTCTCTAAATTTTTGCCCCTAAATAAAGTTCTCATTTATCAAGTTGATGAAGTCCACTTAATAGAATAATATAATTACCAAGGACCCTAATATCAACTATCTTTTTCTCTCAAAACCAACTTTATATTTTAATCAAAATTATTACGAATGACTCCACCACTAACTTCTTCTTAAAACTTGTGACAAAGATAAATGAGAACTTTATTTAAATATTTGGATAGCCTAGATTAAAAAGTTAAATACTTGAGTGGCATGCACAAACAACATCCCAAGAACTTAATTCCATAGCCCAACTCACCCATTTTTTCATCTCTACTGAATATGACGAATTTTTTTATAAACTTGTGCAGTTGTCCTGAATATTGGGAGGAGAGACTTCAAACCGAGAGGGCCGAAAGGATCCGACAAACGAAAGAGCATTGGGAATCACAATCTCGTGCATTCTTGGGGATCTAGACACACTTTCCTCTTTCTACCATCATAATGTTCAAAAAAGTTTGTACACATATATATAGGTTTTATATATATTATAATGAAGTTAGAAGTTTAAACAAGTTTTCAGCTTGCTTTTTGGTGATATGTCATTTACATATGTTAATAAACCAAATGATCGGTTTATATATTCCTGAACCAACGCCCCAAAAAATGAGGGCTTTTCAATCAAATTTGATGTCAAAACAATTGCTGCGAGAAAGTTGTCTTTATAAGTTTGTTGTCTAATGTGAGACATTACTCAAAAGTCTTAACCCTAAATGTGATCATTTGTGACTGATTTTCACGAAAGTTGACCGTGTTATTATTGGATTATAGGTTTCCGAGTTGACTCATGTTACCTAAAGAGGTAAGCTGACAATATTATTATTTTATGAATGAATACAAAATAAAGAAAACAAAACCGTCCTAAATAAACCATGTTCAAATCAAATATGCGAGTAACGTTGTAGTTGTACACATATGTTCATAAACCCGATGACCGGTTTGCATATTCTTGAACCAATGCACCAAAAAGTGAGGGCCTCTCAATTAAACGTGAAGGTTTGTCGAATTCTTTTGCATACCCTGTTAAAACAAATTAAGAATAAGATTAAAAACAGTATTATTGTAATAACATTGTTTTTATAATCGCTCGCAATTAATACGCTTTTATCATAAAAATGATATAATTTTTTTTTTACCTTCATCAATGACTAAAACCCGATCACAGTCCATAACTGTGGGAATCCTGTGAGCAATACTAACAATAGTACTATTTGCAAAATCTTCTCGTATGATTTTCTGAATTACAGCATCCGTTTGCGAATCAACAGAAGCCGTTGCTTCATCCATAAACAATATCTTGCTACGTTTGAGCAACACTCTTCCTAAACAAAGAAGTTGTCTTTGTCCCACACTCCAATTATCACCATTATCAACAACTATACACAAAACATTTTCCAAAAAAAAAACATATAAGTAAAAAGACCACCAAACCAAATTTACTCTGTTTATCCGTTTTAAGTACCTGCGGAATCAAGTTTCCCAGGTTTTGCAGCTACGACGTCGTTAAGTTGGCATCGTTCCAAACTCTACAAAAGCACGTTTAGTGAGTGAATTTAAAGTAAGCAGAGACGCCAATTTTGACCGGTCAAAATTGGTTTAAAGGAGAATAGAAGTCGCTTACCCTCCAAATCTCGTCATCGGAATGTTGACCGATCGGGTCTATGTTGCTTCTGACGGTGCCTTCAAAAAGGATCGGTTCTTGTGGAATGATACCAAATCGGGATCTGAGATCGTGAAGCCCTAATGTCGAGATATCAATTCCGTCAATAATAATACTTCCGGCCGACGGCTCAACTAGCCTAAACAGAACCTGAATCAAAGTCGACTTCCCGCCACCTGTCCGACCAACAACTCCGATCTTCTGCCCACCTTCAATTTTTAGCGTAATCCCTTTAAGAACGAGAGGTGTGTTTGGACGATACCTAACCTGCTCATGTACAATTACTCGACTAAATCCAAATATTCAGCGATTTGAAATTGAAGGTTACCTGCAAGTTTTTGAGCTCCAAACTGCCATGATCGGGCCAATTTGGAGGAGGCGGGTTGTCTTTCTTGACCCATTCTGCTTCTGATGGTATGTTGGTAAACTGTTTTATTCTCTCAACTGAAACCATTCGGTTTTCAACAAAACAACTCGAAAATAGAGCCCAAAACAGCAGACCGTTGAGTGATAATCCATACGAAAGTGACATTCCAACGTACTCTGTGATCACCAATTAGTTTATTGACTTTTAGTGACACTTATGTATGACACTTATGTAGGCTTTTGTGACACTTATATAGTACCTGGTTTAATAACGTTGCTAGGTAAGAGGATCATGAAAATGGTGGAAACGCAAAGAAACAAGCTTCCAAGAAACTCCATACGGAACCCTAACCACCCATTCGATGCGTTATTGTGGAAATCCATACGTAGGTTTCCATCCACACGATCAACATTTTCTTGAATAAATCTGTCTTGTTTTCTGAAACATCGGACGGTCATAACCCCAGAAATGGTCTCTGAGAAGTGGTGAATGACGGGTGCTTTTGTAATCGAGTCAAGTCTCGTTATTTCACGAGATGTTGCAAGGTAATACCCCTAAAAAATTTCAGCTGGTTAAATCGATTGTTATAACTCGGTTAGAATCAGCCAGATGGACATATATTGAACCGGCCGATCGAACCGGATTACGTAAATAAAATAGTAATATGAAAAAAAATTACATACATTTTGCAACCTAAAAATGATAAATTTAGTTGGAAAATAGCTTTTGGATTTTCTTGAATTTTTATGATATTTAATTTGTATTTTCTATTTTTGGTAATTATACACCATTTACATAATTATTACACTAAATTATTCAAAATTATTACCAGTCTAACCAACCGTATTCAAGGCATTGGTTCAACAGATAAATCAGTTTTTAAAATATTGGTTGCATACCCGATACCAGATATTGAGCCAAGCAAGTGGAATGAGTAAGAAAGCTGTGGGCCAAGCGTATTGACACGTCACAATGATCACACCAATCACTGACATGTATAAAACAAGGCTCAAGTTGATCATGAAGGGTAGAAGAGTATCAACGTTGCTTTGATCACTTGATGCCTAAAATTATGGAAAAATTAACATTAGATAATACGTGGCAAAACAAGTGGATCTAACGAGTTAAGCTAAAAACAAGTTATAATTTGTACGTTTAGAACCGAGTTAGACCAAGTTGACCAGAAACATTTTGGTCAAAATTAAATATTACTTTGATAATAATTCAACTTTTGGTTATGAGATTTTGCTCCATGTGACTCACTAGTCACCACAATGAATGACAATCATAAAAGCAAGGTTCTAAAAAACGCGCCATGGCGGCGCCAAGGCGTGAGGCGCGGCGTCGACGTTACGAAACAGACCATGGCGGCTAGGCTAGGCGTGGCGTGAGATAAGGCGATAAGGCGCGCCTTATGACGAGTTTTTTGTAAGGCGGCTGAAAAAATTAATTTTTAAAAAAAAAAATGATAACATATTTAATTATAAATTTAGATGTAACATTTTTTGTAAGCTTTATATATGAATTATTATATAAATCAACATGTCTATAATTTTTATTTAATTTGATATACGTATATATATAAATTATATAAAAAATTTGCCGCCTTAAGTCACGCCTTGGAAAACGCCATGGCCCGCCATGTCTCGCATTGGCTGAGGCTTGATGGTGCCGCCACGCCACGCCTTACGCTTTCTAGAACCTTGCATAAAAGTATCATTAAAAATAAAGAAAATGCTACTAAAAATAAAGAAAAGTATCATTAAATATTATGGGTAAAGTTTATAGTTATTTACCTCTTAAAAAAAAGTGTTTTAGCTATGCATAAAACTGTGGGTAAAGGTCGGGTAATTAGAACCTGATGCCATCCGATAAGGGAGAACCCTTTCGGCAAATAATTTTACCAAAAAGCCTAATTCGAATCATTATGTTCGATAAAAGGAAAAAGACACAAAAAAGTGTAGGTAATATAATTTTAACCTTAAAGTAACACAGTTTTTCCTTAAAGTGAGTAAAACTCTTAAATACATTTACTCACGCAGCTTATAAAGTTCGAGTAAAAGTTAAGAGTTTTTCCTACATTTACGAAAAATGTCACTAAAACAGGAGTCACCAAAAGTCGCTTTTTTAATGGCAAATTATTCAGACACCTATAGACCCTACTACCATACCATTGTTTCAGACAAGACTTGAACCTACAACCTCTCGATTGATGGACCAGTCACATACCAAAGTCCTTTGGTAAATGTTGTTTTTTTTTTACTTTTTTTTTTTTTTTTAAATTTATCCATCTTGTTATTCATGAAAAGGAAACTTTACCCGACTAAGAATTCGTCCCGAAGGTGTAGTATCAAAAAACGACATTGGAGCATGAAGGATGCTACGAAGAATCTGCGAAAAGAAGTTTTGTGAAGTTTTGAGCCCGATATACGTAGTGAAAAAAGTTCTCCCGATAACCAACAAAAACGCAACGCCCGCAATCCCCGCATACCCTCCAATGAACAAAGTCGGGTTAAAAGAATCAGCCCGATCTTCCGATGTTTCATAAGCCAACCAATAATCACTTCCCATTTGTGCGGCTTGCCACAAAACCGAAAACAACAAAACCAAAACCACACCGGTCCAACCCATAGCCTCGGTGGCATACACTTTGTAGACGTTTAAGCTCACGGTTCCCATTTCTCGTTCTTCGTCTTCTATTAATTTTGATGTTCCTTTGTTGGATTTGGATCGGGAATCTTCAAGGGGTTGTTTTTCTTTTTCGTTGTTGGTTTCGGTGGATTTAATGCTTGGGGATTTTGTTAGGGCTTCGGGTTCGGTGGGTTCCATTTGTACTAGCTGCATTGAGGTTTCGTGTGCGGATACTAAATCTTTGAAATCTAGTCCGGCTTCGATCAATTCGTCGTACTTTCCGGATTGAACGATCATTCCATCGCGCATCACCTACGAGAAGTTAAGTGCAATCACAAAAGTTAAATTATGTTGGAAATAAATTGTTTTTCTTAATAGAATGATTTAAAAGATCGATTTTATGCATTTTAAGTGTCATTTTGGGTTTTACTACAACTTTTGTGAAAATCGATTACAATCCTCATTTAGTGTTAAGTTCTTGTGGTGATTATTTCGAATGTCGACACATTTTGACATTTTGTGACACTTTTAGTAGAATACGTGGACATCTCTTATTTACAGTTGGACATTTAGTGACACTTTTAGTGTGAAGACAATTTCCTTGCAATGACCTTAGTGTTAAGGTTTTGTGGGTTTGACACTTCTCGTCAAATACAGGGGCATCTTTAATGACCTTTTTTTACTCATTTGACCTTTTACATATAAAATAAATTCAAACCAACTATATTTATAAGTAAATTAGTCAAATTTGACCTATATTCATGAATTCAACAACAATCACAAAGCCTATTAATTCTTGGTATCCAAAAACATAATGATGTTACTTACCAAAATGAGGTCAACGTTATGGAGGAAGTCAACTTGGTGAGTAACGAGTAAGACCGTCTTGTCTCTCAGAATTCCCCGAACACATTCCTGCATTAATCAAATTCATGAGAATTCATATAGGAATATTGATGCGATCGATTTGGGTTCACTACAGGAAAAATGACATTTAGTATAAAAGTATTTGTGACACACATAAAGTGTCACTATATCAAGGTAATATGACACTTACTCAGAAGAACAATAAAAATTTCTATTTATTAACCACACTTTTTAAGAAAAATTTGGGTTACAAAAACTTTAAAAAATCTGTTCTTTACACGGTTTACTTACCACACCTTTACCAACATTTTTTATATGTGTAAGTAAAACTTTTGAAAGCCTTTAAGTGGCCGGTTTCAACTTTTAGTGACCTGTAAACGTGTCATAAATTAACATTTTTATGCTACAATTGCTCTATAATAAGTTAATCACCTTGAATATTTCTGAACCGGTGTGAGCATCAACAGCACTAAAAACATCATCAAGAAGATAAATATCAGCATCTTGATAAACAGCACGTGCGAGTTGAATCCGTTGCTTTTGACCACCACTAAGATTAATCCCACGTTCCCCGATTTCGGTTTGATCTCCGTATTCCATCATTTCCAAATCTTTCTCCAAACAACAACTTCTTATCACATTATTGTACTTTTGTCGATCCATTGGCGAACCGAGCAAAATATTATCTTGAATCGTACAATTCTGAATCCACGCCGTTTGTGCCACGTAAGCCGTGCTCCCGAACACTTTCACGGTCCCGGAAATCTTGTTCATTTCGCCGATAACGGAAGCGAGTAGCGACGATTTCCCCGATCCGACGGTCCCGACAATTGCGGCAAGTTCGCCTTTTTTGATCTTGAAGTTTAGGTTTTTAATCATATCGGCTTCCGAAGGGTCGTCTTGCCAGCTAAACGAACCGTTTTGGACCTCGACAGCCGTTGTCGTTTCGTGATTATCATTTTCGTTCCTCTCGATTGAACTCTCGTCTAGATCCTTACTCTTCATATACTCGTCTAATCGCCCTATCGAAATCATAGCTTGAGAGAGCGAGATCATCGATTGAGGGAAACTCCAAAGCGGTTCTTGCAAAATCTTGAACAACGATGTTGCGGTGAAAACCGTGCCCGCATCGAAGCTCGCCCCGAATAAAATCCCGGTCCCGAACGTAACCGTCGAGATAAACAACGGCGTGCTCCACAAAACGATCATGTTCGCGCCCATCGAATACATAAATTTACAAAGCCAACCGTATTCCGCATCGCGAAACGACTGAATCCGCGTGTTAAAATGCTCTTCCCATGCTTGAAACTTAATCACCCTCATGAAATTTAACGTCTCGTTTGTCGCTTTCATCCTCGAATCACGGCTTCTCATAATGTTATATTGGTAACGATTGTTTCGTTTAGTACCCAAAAACACGAACAAAAGAATCGCTAAAACCGCAACTAATGTGATCAAAGCCGATGGCCCGAGGTTTATGTAAAGAATGACTAACGATATTGCAACTTGAAGCGGCATTATCCAAATAGCGTGTATTTGAAGCATGATATCGGAAAGTTGTTGAGCATCGACCGCCATGTAGTTCACAATCTTCCCGACACCGTGAGATTGTCGAGCAGAACACGAGATTCGTAACCCTTTTTTGTATAAAGATGTAATTAACGTCGATCGGATTAACATCCCGAGTTTGTAAGAGTTGAAATTGAATTGGTGTGACGACAAAACTTCAACGAATTTCGCTACTAAAAGTATTGCTACCAAATAATATCCTTCGTACGGCGAACTTCCTTTTCCCGACGTGAAATCGACAAACCTTTGAATTAGCAACGGGCCAACATACGCGACACTTAGCTTTACTATCGCTAAAAAGCCCGTGAACATGATATCTTTCCAAAAGCAACGAAGTAGCGTCAATCGAACCGGATGTTTAGATTTCTCTTCGGGTTTAGGCCAATTTTGCTCGAAAATTACGGACATTCTATCGGCTCGGTGATCTGGCGAAAGTGTCGGGATATCATCGAGTACTAAATGGGTTTTGTAACCCTTTTTTAGCAACGGATTTAACCATAACCAAAATGTCTTCGATAAGAATGAAGCTGATGCATATCCACTTAAATTCGATGATTTGTTGATCGATTCATCAGCTTCTGATTGTGTAACTGTAATCCCAGTTGATCCAATTACTGACACAAACAACAAATATGCTGAAAATGGTAGCGAGGCCGTTGCAATTGTGTCGCCGTATTTGGATAATGGAGTGTCGGAAACAAGACGGATGATGGCAGAAACTGCAATTAGTGCAATAGCGACGAAATTTACCATCCAAAATACGCGAAGAGATATTGGATGAGTAACAGATTGAAATCTCTTCTCATGGATGATCAAAACAGAGATTATAACAAACGAAATCGCTTGAATTAACCAACAAATTCCATTGATAAACTTCCATGGCGTCTCTGTGTTTTGTGTAAACCCTAAAACGGATGAAACGACGGCTAAAACAGCTAAAACGACGGAAAAAAGAAGCGATAATTTAAACCAGATATTGACTTTGACTGAAACTAGGTTTTTAGCGACTAAAGGTTCGTTAATGGCGGAATTGATTCTGCGATTGTTGCGTGAGGTGAATTTGGAATAAAGCTTTTGGATTGCGAAAACGAAGAGGATGAACAGAAAGATGGAATCAATGGAAGCTAAAACTAGTTTTTGTGGGCATGGTGAGAGTAAGATGAATTTCAGCCATTGAAAGATGGATGACGTCATTGAAGTGCTTTCAGCCGTTGCTGAGCTTGAAGAGCACGAGAGAGATGTGAGTAACGAATTCATTTTTCGTCGCTAAAACATGTAGAATTGTGTGTCACGCTTCAAATTCTGGAATTCATCTGCAACCAGAACGAAAGGAAAAAAAAGAAATTGAAAGTTGAGCAGAATAATAATGATACGCGGTTTTTAAAATATATAAATAGACCGCATATTGTTCAACCATGTTGCGAATAAAAACAATATTATATTATAAATATATACAATAACCAGACACGAATAAATATGAAAATACAGTATTATTATTATTATTTTATTATAAAAAAACCCTATAGCTTTTTCCCACTAAAAGGAGATCTCACATTTAGTTTTTCCGGCTAAAAACGTTGAACATGAGGCACACGTTTTGAAGCTGATTTTCGCTTAACATGCTTGACTTGTGTAACAATTTTTATTTCCTTTATTTTTTATATAAATCACTGAACTTGTTTAGCAATGATATTTGGAACAAAAGAAGTCAAATCGGGAATAACATCTCACTTTAGCATTGTAATTTAGTTCGGTTCGTATTTATAGATTTAGGTTAAATCAAGTTGTTTATATAAACGAGAAAGAAATCTCAACTTTAACATGTTTATTTTCAACTAGAACTCGATACACACAACATTTTAATTAAAAAGAATAATGCATGTTAGCGGTTTGAATGGATCAAACATGTCAAACATGAACTTTTTAAATGTGTATGCAAAACCTACTAAAGTATATACAAATATGTCTATAAACTACTAAAATATAAATATATCTGTTTTTAAACATGTTTCAATAATTAATCGAGTTGGCGTGACGACCCATTTAACTTATCATCAATCCGAACATAACATGTTTAATAAATGAGTCAATTGAGTCGATCCAGACTAATCTGAAACTTATTTGCTTCAACCCTTATTTATTTTTGTCTATCCCAAATCAATTTTCGGGTCGAATCATAAATTGAGACTCCTAATCTCAATATTTATCTTGTTCAAGCAACACAAAAAGAAGTAAAAGCAGTTTTTGGAGCTATATCATAACAGAGTATCATGTGACTAAATTATAGAAGCAGATGAACAAGATACAAGAAAACAAAAATAATAATGAATAATTTCAACAGAGTATCACTCATTCAAGCGTTAACGTGTTTAACCCGTTTAATTAAACGGGTTATATCGTATTTGATATATCTGACCCGTTTATATAAATATATCGATCTCAAGTTGAATGTTTATGACCTACTAACCTGCAAACCCAAACCTAATTCTGACATAAATTAACATCCCTAATTAAAGTGATCTTATCTTTCTCTCCTAACTTTCACTCATAATCACACATAATTACAACTATATATAATATAGATATATTGAAGTATCAAGATGCAAGTTGTGTCTCACCTTTTGTTCATGATGGATGAACTCAAATCTTCATTAATATGTTGCATATAAGTCGATTCAAAGCACATCTAGCGACTGAAAATATGAAGACCAAAACAACACGCATTCTTATAACAAGCGGGCGACTTGTTGACATCATGGTGTGTGGGTCCAACCATATTAAAATATGTGGTTATCCAATCAACAAGTTACATTCCTACCTATTTTTCGGGTTTTGGTCTATATGAATGTTTGGTTTTTGCAAGTTAAAAGAAAATGATACTACATACATTGGTAAACTATGGATCACATGTTTACATTTAAAAGTATATTTCATTAATCTTGTTTATATTATTATTTTAGTTTCTCTCAAATTTATTGTTCACGTCCAGAAAATAATTTATCTAGTTTCCAATTCTATTATTAATACATTTAAAAAATGGCGAGTTATATATCATATCTTTTAATTCATGTACCACAATTATTGTTTTATATGCTTGTACTGTTTATATAAATATTTGTAAAATGTGGTGGATGCATCAAAAAATGTAATGCGAAAATTAATTCTCATTTAAAAATGACAAGAAATAAACATTTGATGTACATTTTTCTCTTTTTTAATAGATATTCATGTTTATGACAATCCTATTATAGTCGGATTTTACTCGTGATGTACGGGAACTAATCGTTATCATGACCATTTCTGAATATATTAATGTCTATCTGATAAATGTTTACTTAGAAAAGATATCAAATATATAACCTTTAAAAAATTATTTCATACACTTTTACCTTACGTTACCATCAAATGTTTGTTCAATGTACCGTTTTAATGGTATGTTTTTTATACAGGGTGAAAAATGTTTGTTCAATGTACCGTTTTAATTGTATGTTTTTATACAGGGTGAAAATTATTATTATTTTTTTTTTTTGGAACCGGCAAATAGATTAAAAAACACTAGCAAGGAGCTAGAGAAAGAGAACAAGAACAAACGAAAAAAAAAGAGCAACAAGAACAAGCCAAAGTTAAAAACAAAGAAGAGGGTGCAAAACCCACTCAATCCACCCCAAATTGGAATAATGAGCCCTATACTTCCTCCACTAATAGACCATAGTCTTTAGAGTGTCCAAGATCGCCTCTGTACTTTGCCTTTCACCTCTAAAAATCCGACCATTTCTCGCTTTCCAGATACACCAAAAAGACCCATAGATGATTGCCAAAAGGATCTCTCTTTTCTTCGGACAATGACCCCAACTTCTAACAAAATCAAGCACATCGGTGATCGTCGCGAAATGAGACGTGACGATGTCAATCCCGCACCACTTAAAAACCAAAACCAGGAAGTTATAAGCCAATGGGCATCAACCAGCAGGTGATCCACCGTCTCCTCATCCCCGTGGCAAAAGGAACACGAAGAAGGGCCAATGGGAATGTTGCGTTTAACAAGCTCCGCCGCAACCGGGATCCGGCCCTGCAAAGCTTTCCAATTGAAGAAAAGCACATTTTTAGGGACAAAATTAATCCAACTAAGAGGAACGTGACAAACAGGATGGAAGGCGCGATCAATTCTGTTTCGAACTTTAGCAACGCTATAGACACCGTCCACCACAAAATCAGAATTCCAACTATCACCATTATCATTAGAGTATAAGATATCAGTCACCTCTATATTAAGTTTCCCAAACGCCTTCTTAGATCTGGCTATGGACGCCCAAGCACCACTAACCGAGGAGTTCGCCAAGTGATAGAGCGGTTTGTTATCAAGATGATGGATGCCACGAATAACCCGAGCCCAAAGAGAAAGGGGGTCGGTTTTAAGCTTCCACCACCATTTGGAAAGCAAAGCCAGATTAAGACTCCTAAGGGAACCCAAGCCCGCTCCCCCAACCTCTTTCGGGGATTTAAGAGAATCCCAAGAAAGCCAATGGATCGGACTGTAACACCTCAAATTTTAACACAAAACATTTGCCCAAAAATAAAACATTTTTCATAAATAGAAGAACTATTCCAAAATATGGATTTACAAAAACCTTTGGTATGAAAATCAGAGTATAAAGTTGGTGTTACAAAATAGATCAAAACCAAAGCTAAGCATAAATCCAATCTAAGGTTCTTCTATTCTAGGCCCCGCATCTCTATCCATGCGTACCTAAACCTTCGATCCCGAACCTGAGTACATAGTAAAACAAAACAAGGAGTACGTGAGACAAAAACGTCTCGTGAGCTACATGGGTTTAGACCCGATAATAAAATGAAATGTCACGTTTCATAAAACCAATCAATATACATATATATATATATATATATATATATATATATATATATATATATATATATATATATATATATATATATATATATATATATATATATATATATATATAACCCAACTACCCATTCTAGTCACCTTAGTGTGACCCTACACTCTTGCCCACCGGAATACGTCCAATGAGTAAGACTACTATTGTGGTTGAGTCGATGGGAATCCACCCAACTGCCCCTCACACCACCCTATCGTGATTGAGTCGATGGGAATCCACCCAACTGCCCCTCACACCACGCCTATCGTGATTGAGTCGATGGGAATCCACCCAACTGCCCCTCACACCACGCCTATTGTGGATGAGTCGATGGGAATTCACCCAACTGCCCCTCATTCCACCCTCTCATGACCGGGGGTTCCCCGCATCATCACATTATCTCAGCATATCATAACTCAATAGTTATGTCAATCTAGCTCTCGGCTATCACGTCTATCATCAAACAAGTTAGTTCAATACTATCATCGGTATAACTAACTATCAACTACTAGTCTACCCAATTAAGCAAATAGACCATAACACAAGTAATGAAAGTATTTCATAGGGCTATGTACTCAGTAAATTCCACACGTACTCACCTTAGCAATATGATGCTCAAACTGTACTCTTGACACCCAATCTCTTGCTTCACAACCCAATCAACTTTCCAAGACTTCACCAAAAGCCTAATACAATTATCACAACAAGATTATCAACACAAACTACTACCAATGTGTTCATCTACCTCTAGATAACACCCATCAATTCATTTCCCCCAAATATGGTGATTTACCAAACCCTAGGTTTAACCAACCCTTAAGATTCTTACAAATCATAATCATACACTTGTTTCCTTTGTTAATATACCATCTATTAAGTGTATACAACATTTATTTAACCATTAATCACCAACCCAAGAACTAGGGTTTCAAACCCTAGCTTCTAAATCCATAGATCTAAAGCTACAACTACAAGGGATTGAAGATATACCTTTAATCTTCAACTAGGAGTGAAGAATCACAAGATTTGACCAAGAAATCTGCTCCAAATGATGATTTACACCCAAAATCGTCCACAAACTCGAGAGAAAGAAACTAGGGTTTTGATATGGCTTCAAATGAGCCAAAACCCGATTTAATGCTGCTCGATCAAAGTTCACGGCGTGAACATAGTTCGCGTCGCGAACTCTTCCCCTACACGCATACTTAGCGATCGTTAACTTGTCGTGACTACATCACGATCGATTGTCCAATTCCCTGCTAGCAGTTCCCGATCGGGAACACGACTTCGCGTCGCGAACTACCCAGTGCAGCAGGGCTGCACTTTTCGGTTGTTGCCTCGACCCGGTTTCGCCCATAACTTTCTCGTACGGTGTCCAAACGACACGAAACCAAATCCTACGTTCTTTAAACGATTTATCCTTATTTATCGTATTTTTATACAATTTATTTATTTACAAATTTCGGGTCGTTACACGGACGTTTACTAGGCGTGTCATTCCAGATAAATTGTCTTTGAATTTTCTCCAAATCATCGATGACACCGATGGGGGCAACAAACATAGAGAGGAAGTATGAAGGCAGGTTGCCTAGAACCGCTTTAGCAAGCGTCATACGGCCACCAAAACTCAGCGCATTCGCCTTCCAAGTAGACAACTTGTCACGAAATTTATCAACAACCGGCTTCCACAGGGTGAAAATTATTAAAGAGTGAATAAATCAGTAAATCATTAATTATTCATCATAGATATTTATTAGAGTGGGAAAAGGTGAAATTTTGAGTGAAGCATCGTGTAATTTTTAGAGTGGGCCAAACAGTTTAGGTTGACAGAATGACAGGCCATTAATATATTGTTTTTAGTTCCTAGATATTTATTATTAAATGCAATAAGATTGCTGGATAAGATCCATAATTGTGCAAATTCTTCCGTATGTTAAAACACGAAACTTATAATTTATACCAACAAAATATTTTATTAATATGTAATAATAAATAATGAAATGATGGAGAATTTTGATTTTTCATCTAGTCTATTTCGTGGAACATCAAGTTTCTTGAAAGATATTATGTCCCACCTTATATAGTGCCCTAAAAGTAAATGTGGAGTCATGGCATTTCAGAAATTGATCGATTATGTCCCTCAGCACTATAAAATCAACTATTGCTATCATGAGGACTTTTTTAGCCAAAATATGTATTCACATAGAAGCTTAGAAATAGATTACAATAATTAAATATGCGATTTTGATTTCAACGTATACAATTATTTTACTTTTTTTGGCAAATTAAATTTAAATAAAAAAACAGCGTAAGATTAGAAACATATCTTATCTACAACCCCTGTACAAATAAATAAACATCACAACTAACATACTTCCTCCGGCAAAAATTAGTAGGTCTCACACCCACTAACTATCTACTTTAACAAAGTGAAATAACTCATTTACCCTTACTTTTTACTTTTAAACATCATTAACCCCACTTTATTCAAAAAGTGTGGGACACATTATCCACTAACCATTCAATTAATCTAATTTAACTATCATTATAATTTTTTGCCTTAAAAACTATGAAACCTAAAGTGTAGCACTTATTTTGAATCGTAGGAAGTATATATATTTACTTCAAACGTTTTTATGTTAACACGACACTTAAAATAAACGAAGGGCGATCGAATAAATTTTAGAATCTTTTAGGTAGAGTTTTTAAAAAGGTACCCAAAAGTCAATTCTTTTCTTCCAGTAAATTTTCTCATCAAACTAAAAGTGTTAGTCCTAATTATACTCAAATTATATTGCTTTTTTATATTTCTTTAATCCTGTTTAGTCCCCCCTCCTTTCTATATTGCATTAGGTTTACATTAGTTCAAGTAGGCTTTTACATATATTCATAGCCCGCCCGAATGGGCAGGCAGGCTTCGAAAAATAAAAAGGAAAAAAACAACAAAAAAAGACTTAAGAAATAAATATAGTGATCTATTATAAAAATGATGGTAAACGTGATTTCATACATAACACAAATAGTACACAAAATTTAGAGACGGAATAAAACTTCTTTGTATACGATTTTTGTTATTGAGTTAGTGTAATTGTCATCTTGGTCACAACAAATAACTTTTAATCATTTCTTATTCTTGACTCTAGAGACATCGACATATAATTGACTGTGTGAGAAAACTGGTTTTTGAAGAAACGGACCAACTTGCGACAACGTCTAACCTTGACTTTTATTTGATATCAAAATTGATTGTACATATAATTCAATTTTTAAGTATGATTAGGGTTAGTGTTACAAAAATAGAATTGACCAAAAGGTCAAACTTGTATTTAAAATGTATGAAAAAATTATACAAAGAAAACAAAAAAAAAACAAAAAAAACTAAATTGACTTATGTTCATTGTTAAGGGTAATGTTATTAAAAAGAGTTATATATTTTCATAGTCAACAATTTCACTGCACAATTAAATATTTTTATTTTTAGGGCTATAAAAATTAAATATGTAATTATACAAAAAACATAATATAAAACTAAAAAAATAATTTAAAAAATTGAATTTGGTACAGATTTACTGAATAAAAAATAAAACAGAACATGGTCATGAAATATAAAGACTGATTTTAGTTAGGAATTTAGTCTGTACTTATTAATGTTTTTATAATAAAGAAAATTAAATTTAGTACTCCCTCCGTCCCTAAATAAAGTTCCCATTTCACCTTGAATTTTTGTCCCTAAATAAAATTTCCATTTCACAAGTTGATAGGGTCCACTTAATAAAATAATATAATTATCATGGACCCCACTACTAACTATCCACTTACTATCTTTCTCTCTCCAAACCAACTTTATATTTTAATTAAATTTAATACCAACAACCCCACCACTAACTTTCTCCTTAAATATTGTGCCCAAGAGAAATGAGAACTTTATTTAGGGACGAAGGGAGTATTAAATTTAGTACTGAATATACTAATAAAAATTGAATTTAGTCTTGAATTTAGTCTTGGGTTTTTCTAACGTATGTCTTAGAGGCATACGATAATGTGCATTAATGATCCAGTAATTACCATATAAACAGAAAATAGAATTTAATATATCTTCTAAAATGATAGTTTTAAGTGTGCATTAATGTTAATCAATACATATTTAGGAAATAATCACTTCATTAATGTAAGCTATCATATGCCCTGGGGCATACGTTAGAAAAAACCTTCAGTCTTTAATCACTAACTTAAAGACACGGAACATGATCATTAAAATATACCTTAAATAAAAAGACTATTCAAAATATATACTTCCTCCGTATCAAAATAAGTGACACACTTTTCATTTTGGGTGTTTTAAAATAAGTGACACACTTTAAAAACTTTCCTTAATTGGTAAAAATAGTGGGACCCATACCCACTAACTATCCACTTTAATAAAGTGAAATTACCCTTATATCCTTACTTTTACTTTTAAAACTCATTAATATCACTTTATTCAAGAAAAGTGGGACACATCCCTCACTAACTATATACTTTAATCTATTTTAACCTCTAGTTTAATCTTTTACTTTAAAAAACGTGTAAGCCAATTTGTGTCACTTATTTTGATACGAAGGAAGTACATGTTTTTAAGCTTTTTGATTATGTTAATGTACTTAAACATATAATTAAGGTTCATAATATGGGTCGCATAGTTGAACCTGAATTGTGTTCAAGAAAGTTTTTCTAAAGCATCTTTAAGTTAATTTTAAATAAACTGATAAATATGTGGTTGATCTTGAATGAATACTAAAATTTAAGGCTGCTGGATAATCAAGTAAACACGTCAAGATAAACATCTACCATAGTTTTGACCTAAAAGTAATAATCGTTGTTTTTAACCATGAGTGCTTGATTTTGGTATAGGTGGACTTTATGTTTGACTATATTCTATTTTGCGGTATATGAAGTCTTCGTTTTTTCATATTCAATTGTTTGAGACAATTGATTACTTGATTTTTTGTAACAAAATTGTGTTTTTATAAATGTGTTCTCAATTTGGAACGGTGGTCTCAATTTAAACACCTACCATCCAATAAGAATTGATCAAATATAACATAAAAATTAGTGGTTTATACCCGTTTACAGAGTATAATGAAGCCCAATAAAAAATATGAAAGTTGCTTTACGGTGCTGAATTTTTGTGATTTTCTCCTAAACCGTAACTGTGTTTATAGATAATTTTTAAAGCTTGTTAACATTCAAAAACCCAGAATTTAAGTATGGAAGATATTCAAAAAATCAACAAACTATTCATGTTTTATGGTATTTTGATTTAGAGATAAATGCTAATATTTCTATTTACATAAATAAGGTATAAGAATTTAAAATATCAATCGGGAATTTCCTTAAATTTCTCATCTACCTCTATATTCTCTACTATCTATAATAGATGAATATCTTTCTACTTTTAGCAGGTCTTAAAACAGGCTTGCCATTTCTGGAAGGTCTTAAACCCACATCTTAACTGAAAAAAAAAAGTTGTTAACAGGTTTCGAATTTGGGCTCTCTAGAAACACATTTATGAACCTTACCACTACACCACATTAAATGTTTGGTACACAAACGAAACACTAAACCACCATGCTTTCAATGTGCAGACGGAAATCATTATAGCCATTAAAAATTAGACGTCTTCCTACTTTTATTTTTAGAAAAATTAATCAATAATGGTAATTTACTTCAACATGCGTTTTTTTGTATTAAATTTTAACATTGAATTCGTGCGGTTTAGATCACTCCATCCTATTTTTTTGTACGATTATAAATCACAAATCTCTCATGGATTTTTTAAGTTACAAACATTGAAATCATTGAAAGCATGCATTTTTTTTCAATTACGATGTGCGTTTTTTATACATTAGAGATATATTGAATTTTACGTTTTTTTCTAACCTATATATATATACTCCATCAACTTACGATGGAGTTGTTGTGCAACCTACAAACGAGGTGAAAACTTACAATCATATTGAAATTTTTTAAATGTCTTTAATCACCCAATATGGTGCTTCAGTGCTTCAGCCACTGCCACGACCAGTTGAAGAAGTAGAGGTAACCTCTATTTGACTAAATTCAGAGTTTCAAATTCTTACTTTAAAATCATAAATTTTATGTTAACTAATATTTTTCTATATCTCTTTCGAAGTAATTTGATGGATATGAACCGATTGAAAACTTTGAAGACCTCTGGAATCCACAGTACTGGTACAAATGCAAATTTGTTCGCGTTGAATATGTTTGGCTTGACCACAAACATAACAAACTATATGTGTTCTTGCTTGACAGATTTGTAAGTTAATACTAATTAAAATACGATCTCTTTATTTTTTTACTAATAATCATATATTTTCAGTGGCACAAATTCGCAGCGATTATCCCCCCCCCCATCTTAGTTTCTACATACCAACGCCGAAAACTAGAAGACGGTGTCTTTTCTTTAAAGTATATAAACCTTACCACTACATATATAAACCTTACCACTACACCACATCCAATATTTGGTAACATAACCGAAACACCTTATCCATATGCTTTCAAGTGGGGCGGAGGATTAATTCAAAAATTTTGGCGACAGACAATATTTGGGGCGGATATTCTCCTCATTTACGTAGCATACATCACTAAGCATTATAAAATTTGTATAAAGTATTTGTTTTTTGTATTTGTATGCAAAATCTATTAACAATGTTAAGATGTGTAACTTTACGTTGTTGCATTTAAAACATAAAAAGATGGTGTATATATAACCAGTCATAAATCATAATGTACGTAATGTTTTTAAATTTTGTTTGTTAACTTCAATTCATTATCATTTTATCAACATTGAGTCATTTCAAGTACTTTTATAACGCCAAATGGTGAAATAGATAACTAATTAGTATAGTATGGTCCGATCTGCTGGTTTCAGTCAGTTCTCATCCAATTTGTACATGTCTAAACTATGTTATTATTTTAATCATGATAATATATAACGGTAAACTAATATAGTATTTCAAAAACTCTTTTGGTTATACTATCTAAATTGCTAACCATCATAAATGGTCATTACCTCTTTATAATGGTAACCTTTCGTTTCCGGGATTACAAGTTCTTATTTACGCATTCACACGGAGTCATTATTATAACACCTATTACCCACAATGGTGAGTTGTAAAGTCTCCTTGATATAATTAAATGTCTTCAGAAATTTATTCTTGTTTATTTACGCATTCAAGAGTAAGATAATAACCGTCCAACTTGATGACAATAAAATGTTATTGAATTTTGACAAAATGAGAATTAAATATATTTCAGTTACTTTTTAATGGTGAGTTGTATAGGAGTATCTCTTCATATTAATTGTCAAATTAATATGACGTCCTAAATTAATGCTTTTATTCCATCCCTAATTTATACAAAATTTTAAGAAAAACGGCCAGTCAATGCTATTAGTCCAAAATTAATGGAGTATCTTTGCAAATTAAATATACTTTAATACCCCAATTAAATATACGTTTTAATTGTTTTAATTTACTATCTGACCATTAAAACGCTGGGCCGTTCGGATTTTGAAGCCATTGAATTGTTTTTGTTGATGTGCTGAGTATAAAATATATATACGTTTTATATATACGTTTTTATATGAAAGCGGACAAATTAATTATATGGATTAATTTTAATTCAAATCACAATCATATATACGTTTTTATTGAATTCATTTTATAACTGACTATTAAATGTTGGCATTAATATTCATTTAATGTGTTAATTTGGAATAGTTATTACATCCATTCTATATAAAATAGACGACTCAATCATTTAATTTTTGCATTCACCATACGAAACAGATACCATACCAGCTACCATCACCCGTCATCGTTTTCATCAAAACTCTACAAACAATTATAAACAACGGTATTAGTTATCACCCACTGCTTCTTTTTTTTTTCTTTTCAATTCTTAAACTTTTGATAAAAATTTTATTGCAATTGTGTATGACTTTCGTAAATTATAATCTTTTTATGTAAGGTATTCTTAACATGTCAACAATCGGATTGCACTTTGTAAGAAACATTCAGGATTTCAAGGACAAAATTCATCTCATGGTCAGGGTTCTACGAATGTGGCCCCACACGAACTTCAACATTAAAAATGAGATAATATCACTTGATATTCTGTTAATTGACGATGAGGTATTACATTTAATAATATTCGATAATTGATCAATACATATAGATATTATTTTTACTAATTTAACTATTAATTAACATCATTGCAATCTCCATTTTTGTAGGGAGGCAAGATTCAAGCTTCTATTTACGTTAAACTGATGAGTAGATTTCAAAAAATATTGAAGGAAGATGGTGTTTACTATATCAGAGGAGGTAAGTTGTAGGGATTCTATGTTAAATTAACACATACCACTACTGATTGATTAAACTTTTTCCAGATGTAATCGGAGAAAATTGCGTCGTTGAAAGTCTTAATTCAGCAAATGAAGACAGGAGCAAGCACAAGCTGCCAATCGAAATAAAAAACATAGAGTTCGTTGCAATTATTATCTATATAAATAAAAACCTATTCCGTGTCAAAAAATAATACAATTTGATTAATTTCAGGGGTGCAAAAATCTATATAACCCTGTGGGGGAAAATGCTCATAGTTTGCATGATTACCTAGAATCCATACAACCAACGATCGAGTCGTAATAATACTTCAATTTGCCAAGATAGACAATTGGAAGAGTACTTTTGAATCAATTATAATATGATTAAGTATTTCCAAAACTGATATTTCTTCCCTGTATCTTATACTTAATTAGGTTTATCGTGTTACCCCTACTTTATACACAGTTTTCATACTTATGTACTATATTCGTTATGAAAATATGTAATCAATGGACTTTTAATCACCATGAATATATAGTTCGCAGCCCGCTAATTATTATTCGAGAGCGGGGGAACTTCACTTCGAGGGAAGCTGTCTTCCCCGGGAAAACTCTAGAAAGGAAAGAATTGTGCGGGTTTTAACCTAGTAGCATTAAATCCTTCAGGATGTTTTGAATTTAAAAAATCAACAAACAATACCTTTTTTATGGGAATTTCGAATAAGAGATAAACATGATTAATATTCCTGTTTACATAAATAAGTTATTATTGAATTTAAATATTAATCGCAAATTTCCTTAAATTTTTCAATGTTAATACCTAATATACTTTTTTGAGTGAAAATATAATTTATCCTAGATTCTTTAAAAATTGCAGGGTTTTTATCAATCCTTCAAACGATTCTATTGGTATGAAGAATGAATTTTTGACATTTTTCATGCAGAGTTATTTAGAAGCTGATATAAATTTTATTGGACTTTTTGACATGTCATGCGGCATTTTTTAACTTTCTTGTAATTTTTGAAGGATTGATTTTACTGGTAAATGGTAGAATTAAAGGGAGTAGGTGTAATATATGATTTGTAGTTACCATGTTTAATGTCCGGATTTAAATGCTACCTAAAAATAATGTCATTCATAATTATATTTGGCATGTTTTTAGGGGAATTCGGAATTAAAAGCCTCTAAAGATTCCATTCTAAATCGCAGATTTGTAAAGGTAGATGTCAAGTGTCATTTATTGTGAATTACATGTTATCATTGGTAGCCAATGAAAATGGTTTAAATGGACTTGTTGGCAAATACAAATCAAAATTATGCCTCATATATAGAGGTAGATAGACTTATTTTTTAAAAATGAACCCCTAAATTTTGTGGGGCCTGAATGACTTTCCTAGTATGTAATACGTGAATCAGTGTAAGTAAATTAACTGGCTACCATTGAAAACTTTGAGGGGTTTTCCTTCACAAGGTCTCGGGTTCGAGCATTGCTGAAGACTTTTCCTCATGTGAATAGGTGGTGGGGTTTTACCCATAGGTGGAGGGTTTGAGGGAAGACATACTGCCTTTGTGGATGTCACTGTTTGGCTCGAACCACTAACTTACTAACTTTCCGTTAAAAAACAATGGTAAGTTATTTTACTTATTATACAATACTCATTCAAATTATACTGTTTATAAAGATGTTTCATTTTGCCCCCTAAGATATTTAATAATTACATTTTGATAGTGAAAGTTTATACAAAGGTTGTTGACATGATAGGAATATCAATTAAAAAAAGTTGTACTCCGTATAAGAAAAGAGATGCGGAATATTTCATGATTTTTATTTAATTTGACATTTCCATGCTTAAACTCCATTTAGTGTAGGAATTTTATCCGGCCATAATTTACATTTTCATGAATTTATTCAAAAAAAAAATTACAGTTTAAAAAACCCGTAACATAAGAATAGTTAAAATGATTTATGTACAATTAAAGAAACATAACTACTTAAATGTGGTTAATGAAATTCAAGAATGATTTTTTATTAGTTAATTTACAATGACTTTAAGCCAACAAAAATTTCTTAACTATTATCCTTAGTCAAGTTTAGCATTTTCCATAAAAAAAAATATATTATACGTAATAATATAGGATTTAGAGACCGCTACAAATCTGCAACACGTGGAGACTATATTCCTCGTTTAAAACAATGTGGAACATCTCGGGGTTAGTTTTAGTTGTATGCTTAATGATACATGTTATTAAAAAATAGCAAAATCTGCTACTTTCATGTAGTCGAAAAAATAAAAGTACAGAATTCGACAACAATATGTAGAACACCAACTCCACATTGTCACGTAGCTAGACATTATAAAGTTTAAATTTTATTTATTGTTGTTTCTTGGTTTTGGTTATATTTTAGATTGATTTGATTTATTTGGAGCGAGAAATTTCGACTTCATTATGAATACAACGTGCTACGATCTCACATAGGCTAAAATGGGAATGTATGGTGGCTTATAAGTGTGTGTATATATCCTCTTCTCCTTCAAGCTAATTTTTTGAGTGAGTTTACAACTATCTTATGATATAAGAATATTGGAACTATGTTGGCCCCTAAACATTTAAAACTATGTAGGTCTGAAATCATATGTTTGTTTTGACTTTCGGGTATTGGTTTGTTTGGGTGATTACTTTTTGTCACTTAAAAGGTCTGTAGTATAATCTTTTGATTGATTAGTCATCATAATAAGGCCGGTTTAATCAATTTCGAGTCTCTTGTGTAGAATCTTAAAAAATATTCCTAAACTTTCAAATAAGTAAAATGTTTCCATCAAATTAAATATGTCGCCACAATTCCCAAGCTATATGTCTGATTTTTTTTTCTTTTAGGTTTTTTAATCCGTCTATTTTTAACATTACATTTAGATTACACTGAAAACAAGTGTGTCTCCTTTCAATATATGCTAATTTTTTTGGAAACGAAACTCTAAATTTTGTGTTTAAAAATGTGCTTAAAACAAAAATCATAATATTTACGCATATTTCTTAAATAATTTACTAAAAACTCATATATATTAATAATTTTCATTGTGTAACTCCTATTTAAGTCACTAAATGACATTAATTTGTCTGAGATTATTAGTATAATAATGATCCTTTGGCATATTTTAAATTTATTTTAAATCTTTTGGCAATGTTCTGTTTTTAATTGATATTACTAATTATACTCATTATTAAAAAAGATAGCTCCTATAGTAACTCAAAGGATAAAAATATGAAACACGCGAATTGTGATTTGAACGAGCAAAATGACAATAACGGAATGATCGCCAATTTTGACTTTCATATTGGTTCTGCCTTTCTGTTAATACTTATTGGGTATAAATATATAATAAGGCTATTGTTGTTTGGTAGTGGTAGTAGGTGGATTTTTTTTTTTGTTGAACGGCTAGGTGGATATAAATAGTTAATAATTGTTTGAGTGAATCGTAAAGAAAGTAAACAATATTTACGTAAAACGACATATAATTATACGTAGCGTTTTCACTATATAACTGATTTAAGTTAATGAGTAATCTCAACCATATGTTTTAAGAGCATATAATAAGAATTGGTTAGTACCCATTTTGACCTTGTTTTAGTTTCTCTTTTATCCACAAATTGTTTGCGATTTAAAGAACAAAAATGGTCCAATGAATAAGTTTTTAGATCTTGAAAATTTATATATGAAAATTTATGTTCATTAAACACTCATACGTTAAGTATTTATAGTTTTACTAAATCCTAATATAAACAATACTCTATTTTTATAGTTTTACTAAATTTAAAATTATTTAAGTATTTATTTTATGAAAAAATATTAGTACAACATTATAATAGACAGATTAAATTATAAAGACGCATTCCAATTTTTTGAAAGAATGAGAAAAATTCCCACATAATCCAAACCCTAAAAATTATAGAATCACATTCCATAATAATAGTTCATTTAAGAGTGGGAAGTGGACTCCACTCAAGCACAACTTACCAATAATTGTTCACTTATATTTTCTATAAATACGGCAAAAAAATAAATCATTTGCTTACTAGAAAGGGTTACAAACATGTGGTCAAAAACTTGCTTCCAATTTACCTATGTGAATATATTTTGTTAGTTTGCTAAATTTGATAGTGACATTAGATCTTTTGATAATTTGAAATTGATAACGTATCACCCTCATACATTTCTAACATTAAAAAAATAATAATAATCTATCTTTAACATTGAGATTTCACTTGGCCCATTATTATCATCAATGCAAGTAGTCAAGTACAACCATCCTAAATCCATGAACATTTATTCACAAGGGAGCATGACTAGAAGGCCCAATCAGATTATGTTATCAACGGCCCAATATTTTAAATGGGCTAAAATAATTTGGGCCCATTCTTATAAATGGGCTTTACCCTGCGTACACGATAGGAATTATTCAAGGGTTTAAGAGCGATTAATCACCCTCAACAGCGTTTCTAGGGTTTTCTTTACTCACTCTCTTTCCTCTTTCGAATACAAACATGAGGTAATCTTCTGTTCTTCCTACTTTTTATCTTGCAGATTTCAATTTAATTTCTCCTCGATCTTCGTTTATCCCTTTTTGTACTTCACTGTTTGTTAACAATTTACTTAATTTCTAAACGATCGTTCGATTCTCGAAGTATTACGTTTTAGGGTTTGAAAAATTGGTCCTCGAATGATTAATTTGAGATTTTGAGCTGTCAATTGGACTGATAATACGTGTATTGTGGTTAACTTGTTGGTTGTTGGTAGTATTTTTGCTTCTTTTCTTTTTTTTTAATTAATGTTTTGGGGTTTTGCAAGTCAGATGCTTGATTTTGAGCAGTAATACGTGTATTAGGTTAGCAGGTGTAATACAAATTTAATGAATCCAGTCATGGATCGGACCTGCTAACTTTTTTATCAGTTAATTTGATCTATTTTGATGATATTATTTTGTTGTTTTCCTGTAATTACAATTAGGGTTTTAAAAATTTATTTTTTTTCTTATCATTTGTATCTCCTTAGAAAAACTAAGAGATCAGAATCAAGCTTGTGATTTCATGAATGGTTTTTTAAACCTAAAACTATTTTTAATTAATTTTTGTAGTCGTCATCCAGAAGTGAAGTGGGCCCAAAGGGAGGACAAAGTTTTTATTACAGTTGTATTAGCTGATACAAAAGATGCTAAAGTAAATCTTGCTCCAGAAGGTGTCTTTACATTTTCTGCTACTGCTGGTCAGCATGAATATGATTTGAAACTTGAGCTTTTTGACAAAGTTAATGTTGAGGTAATTGATTATCTTTAAAACCTTTTTAAATAGTTAATTAATTCTTTTTGTAAATTAATTGTTTTATTTTGTAGGAGAGCAAAATTAATATTGGTGAAAGAAGTGTATTTTGTATTTTGGAGAAAGCAGAGCCCAAATGGTGGGCCAAACTTTTAGGAGGAGATGCAAAGACCCCACATTATGTTAAAGTTGATTGGGACAAATGGGTCGATGAAGATGATGATGCGGGTATGATTCACTCCAGTATAAAATGGGTGGGCCAAATGGGTCAAATTGTCTTAATAGGTCAACCTGCATTTAGGTCAAAAGAGCAATTTGGGTACAGGCCAAAACTAACCGGGTCGGAAGTATTTGAATTTTTATGATTTTTTTGTGCGTCAAATATGAATGCTAAATTGTAATATAGGAAAGTTCAGATTTTTATAAATATTCACAAATCATATAATATATATTTTTGCAATTCAGGTCCTGCTGCTGACCTGGATATGGGAGGAATGGATTTCTCTGTAAGTAAATCATGCCTTCAAATACTATTACCTCTTTATTTTTTATATTTAATTTTTTTATTTGATTACTTTTTACAGAAATTTGGTGACATGGGAGGTATGGGAGGTATGGGTATGCCAGGAATGGGAGGAATGGGAATGCCGGGTATGGGAATGGAAGGAATGCCAGATATGAGTCAATTCATGGGTGGTGGTGGTGCTGATGATGATGAAGACAGTGATGATGAAGGTAATTAATTAATATAAATTTGTCAAAATAATATTATATATTTATATGTTTGTTAGGTGAAGAAGCTGAAACAAAAACAGGTGCAACAAGCAAAGCAGCAGAAGGAGGAGCTGCAACAAGCACATAAACCGCTTTGAGAAAATGTTGATGCCGGATCTTGATGTTTGAATGTTGACTAAAAACACATGTTTTCTACTTTACTATCTATCCCCTTTTAATTAATATTGGATTATTTGAGTGTTGTAATCTTTTTATGACATTTCATACTCATTCTATATTAATTGTTTCGTCTTTGGTTATGGTTTTAATTTTGATTACTGGTTTAGGATGTCTTAGCAGTATATGATAGTATTAAAACATAGATTAATGGAGTTAAGAGTATACTTTGAAACTGATTGATAAATATAGTAAATTATATAAGTTGTCATTGTATTCTTTCGAATTCTATGATTTTAGTGGTAAAAATCATGAAATAAAAAGTTGTAGAAATTTACTCCAAATATATGAAGATATACACATACTACGATTTCTGGGTAATGAAATTGAACTTCTAATCTAATACATTTTATTCTCATTTGTATTCTGAAATAATCGAGACCCATTGTCATAACAAATAATAGAATATCTCAAGAAAACTAGAAATAAAAAAGGATGGAAAAATGATTAATCAGAACCAAATTAATAACTAACATACTATAGAGATAGATGATAATCATGGAGCTTAATCTTCACTAATCATACTACGAGAAACAGTCCACAAAAGATCAGAATCAGATCGAACGGTCACAATTTCTTCTTTAACAATGTTTGATGTACTCACAAGACCTCCAAATTTCATTTCCGTGTTATCTGTAATCACACAAATTATTACAATTACCAATTTGCCCATTGTCATTGTTACAACTGCATTTGGATTTACAAGATTTGGAGGGTATTTCAGATATTCAAGTAAATATTGATAGCCCAGCCCGTTTTGACCCGCACAAAAAGTAACTATTTTTTGGCCCATTTACTTACCAAGATTCCATTTTAGCCCGGTAGTTGTGGAACTTCCGGAAGGTGCACCAATGGGAATAAGCCCGCAATGCGGGCCCTCAACTAACGGGTCAATATGAATCTCATGAATTCGGTTACTTGGAAGCAGTTGAATAAGACAATCATCAGATAATAAAACAATTCGGGTAGTTGAAAAATGATATAATGTGTTGACATTTCCCATTTCATGGTCAAACCTTCCTCCAAGTGCTCCAGCAACAAGTATGCATAACTGTCAAGCCCGAAATATTATTATGAGATTTGGAGTAAATTACATAAATCGTCCCTGCGGTTTTTCAATCTTTCAGGTTTCGTCCCCTAACTTCTTTTTTTTTGCAATTTACATCACCATGGTCCTGATTTTTTGCAGGGTTTTCCAATCTTTCTGGTTTCGTCCCTAAGCCACCCAAAATGACCAAAATACTCTCATACTTGTTTTTGATAAATTACAGAAATTATACCCATGACTTCCAAATTTTATTATTTTGTCCCTGTACTTTGTTTTTTCGTTTTTTTCCCTAACTTCTTTTTTCGTGATTTTTATCCCTATGGTCTTCAAATATCATTTTTTTTGGTCCATTTTTAAATTAAGTGACCAAAATACCCTTATTTTTAATTTATCTCTGTTTTTAATTTATCTCAATTTTTAATATTTTTATTTTTTCAGGTAAACATCCGGCAAAATCGTAGAATTTGGAAGACCATGGGGACAATTTCTGTAATTCACTCTTTAAAAAAAAAATTGTTTTCATTTTTCAATTCTAGACGAATAATTATCGTGTCCACGAGGTACTAAATTTTAATTATTTTTTTAATGAAAAATAAATAAGGGAAAATACTTCAAAGAAAAAGAATAAGGGATTTTTGGTAATTTTAGTTGGCTCGGGGCCGAAACCTACAATAAATTACGACCGCGGGGATGTAAATTGTGAAAAAAAATTGGGTGGATGAAACCTTAAAATCTAGAAAACTACAGGGACGCTTTTTGTAATTTACTCCAAGATTTATAACAGATCTGAAAATTGCAGGAATTTAATCTGAGTAATGATTTACACCCGGCTTGTATCTACAACACATTATAATCCTGATTAGATAATTTATAATTATAATTGCACAAAATTCAAGCTCAAAAAGAAACAAAACCTTTCTTGAATAACTGCCACGTCATCATGTTCATCACAACAAAGCTCGGGCATATTATCAAATAACCGATTAGCTCCACCATCAGCACATACACGAATTTTTGCTGTTCTACAACAACAATAATCACAATAATCAATAATAAAAAAAACCTATGTCATTTATTCAAATGTTTTCATATTCAGAGCATTTGTTTTTTGTTTTTTAGTAAAAAATATCTTAAACTAGCTTAAGCATGGGCTCCCTCTAAATATTCAGTTTTCAAAAACACTTAATTATAATTTATAATAATTTGCACCTAACATTTAAAATCATTATAATTGATTAATTAATTGTCACAATTATGAAAACACGATGTAACAGTCAGGAACAAGTATAGACTTACCGTGTTCCCAAATTAAAGGTGAAAATCGAGGTAAACGTTGATTAAGAACAATAAGTGCGTACGTCGTCTTCGCCGTCGCCGGAGTAGGACCGCTTCCGGCGTCGGTAATCGCCGGCGGAAGTAAGAAAGTTGAACGATGAATCATCGTTAACTTTACTGCCATTTGTTGGAAGAAGAACGCAATCTCACTGAATCACAGAAGGATTTGATTTTGACTTGATCTGTTCTGAATTGAATGTGTTAGTAGATGAAATTGACGATTTATTTTCGGGTTTTAATTGAGTCGGTTTTTGGGGACTTGAAATATTCAATTGTTTATTTATTGGATAGGTTTAATAAAAATAAATGATTTTGTAAAATGATGAAGTTGTCACTTATGAGTGATGGATGTTATAATTATATTATTATACAATTATAATTTGAGGATGGAAAAGTGACTCTTTATATTATAGTTAAAATGTTATTAAAGGGATCTCACTAAAAGAGTTAAAATAACTCTCCTCATACCGTATGCTCTAACTGATTATTATTAGCATATCTAAGAAGATGTATAATGATTTAATTGTTATAGAGACTAAAAGTATAATTCTCTACATCACACATTTCTTATATCTCACTTTTGACTGGATTGAGTAACGTTATTATATAAAAACTCAAGTTTTATCGGTTCTTAATTTTTTTTTTTTTTTCAGAAGGTTAATTATGCTTATATAACAAACTTAGAAGACTACAAATATTATTTTTCATTAAAATTTTTCAATAGAAGGTTGATTATCAAGTTCTACTCATTTCAAAGAGGATAATATGATTTTCGTATATTACCTCCATATATGAGAGACATGATTACATAAATGGCAAACACAAAGGATTCTAAGCTAACATGCTGCCTACATTTATATACAAATTGTACCTTTATCATATAAATTTCTCAATGACAAAGATTTTGTTATCTGTCAATCTTTTAACACTTAAATTTGACATGCCACTACCTACTCATGTTCACGGTTCAAGGATCAAACCAACAACGTCATTGACCAGACCGAGAATCGGGTTTCTTCTTTCGATTTTTTTCCGGTTTTGGACCGGACCAAGAACCAGTTTTACATGAAAATCAAAACTAAGAACCGAACCAGTATTGCTCGGTTCAGTCTGTTTCCAGTTTGATTCATCAATTTCAGAAACACAAAGCATGTCCACTCAAATCAACCTAGTTAAAAGACTGTTTATAAACCACTTCAAACCAATTAATGTTAACAATATCATTTAAAAAAGATAATAAGTGATCTTAGTGATTCACTTTAAACAAAACATCATCATTAACTAGTTAAACATACAACTTATTATGCACTAACATTATAAAAAAATTATTAAGATATACACGTGCATATACAACAGATAACAAATTTCCAAACACTAGTCAACTATCAAGTATTTTAGTTAATAATCTATACTTGCATACAAACTTATCAATGTCGAAATAATCAGCTTCGAAAAACAACCATAATAATCTATCTAAGTATATATATAATATATATACATGGGCTCGAAACAAAATAAAATTTTAAAAAATAAAATAAAATAACTCTTCGACAGCGACCCGCAATGGAATTTCCATTGATAACAGGTCTATTGTATATTGCGGATTTTATGATCGATAAAACTAATAAAAGCATCGACAAATTTTTTTAATCCATAATTTAATTTTAAAAAAAACTATACAGTCAATTAATACATGGTTTACATGAAGTAACTGAGGAGTTTTTTCTTGCGGGACCCACCTTCACCGTATAAATCATTCCATTGGATAAGTTCGTTCATATTTGCAGATTCTGATGACACACTTGCACATACCTAAAATACAAATTTTTGTAATCATGTTTTAGTAATTGTTACTAAATTTAATTTTAATTTTAATTTTAAAAACGGGGGTCAAACGAAATGAAAATTGCCCAACGTTTATGTTAAATGTATAAAAAGCTCCTAAATCATTTTATTCAAAATTAATAATAGTTTTGAAATTAGTACCAATTTCGAAATAAAAAATTGACACACCAAACATTTATTAAAAATAAAAAATATTTAGATAAAAAATGTTCTGGATCAACCCAACCCGCCAGTCCTAACATTTTACTATAAATGTACTATTTAAAAATCCGATATAAAAATTGTATAAATAGAAATTTACTAGAAAAATATACCTGTTCATGTGCAAATTTAAAATCATCCAAATTTAGAGGACGAACATCCGTACTGCTATGCAAAGCAGGTGGTGGTCTATTTTCTGCAATTGCCAAAGCTTTTTCCTGCACCATATAAATAAAAATAAAATTCAATATATAATAATAATAGTAATAGTAATAGTAATAGTAATATATAAACACAAAATCAATTAAACATTGTTTAGAATTAAACCTTCTTTTCCTTCTCTAAAATTTCTCTAATTGGACAGTGAGCAGCCGTTACACAAAGATTCTGGAAATTTAAACAGATAACCCAAATCACCAAAACAAAAAAAGAGAAATATTTGAAAAAAATAATTTTAAAATAAGAAATTAAAAAAAGACCTTTAAATCACTTCCTGAGTAGCCATCAGTCATATTAGCAACTGCCTCAAGATCAATATCAGGTGATAATTCTTCTTTTGCTAATATAACTTTTAATATTTTCTCCCTGTTTGGGGCATCTGGTAAATTCACCATTAACCTGCAAACCAAACACCAATAAATAGTCAGGTAGGTGAAGAACAATTTTTTTTAAGAATATCGGGAATTCTTTGTGACATAATGAAAAATTAAATATATAAAATTAAAACTAAATTGATAAAAAAACAGAAATTGTCGCTATGGTCTTTCGTATTCTATCATTTTGTCCCTATATTTTTACATTTTTATGGAGTAAATTACAGAAAATGTAAAATGACCAAAATACCCTCGCATGCTTGGCATGTGAGGTTACTTAACAGAGTAATTTAGACGGACGGGCAAAAACTAAGGAAATTCAAAAGTACATGGACAGAAAAACGAAAAAAAAAAAGTATAGGTATAAAATTGTAGAATTTGAAAGATCGCAGGGACAATTTCTGTAAATTACACTATTTTTTTAATTATTTTTTTGTAAGATTTAATTAATACCTTCGAGGAAGTCTTCTAATAACAGCTTCATCAAGATCAAAAGGTCTATTTGTTGCACCAAGAACAAGAACACGTTCTTTATCTTTTGTTCTTAAACCGTCCCAATTTACCATAAATTCATTTTTCATTTTTCTCATTGCTTCATGTTCACCCGGACTTTCTCGTCTTCCCAACATACTGTCAACCTATATTAAAAAATATTAAATAATAAATACTACTTTGAAAATAAAATAATTTAAAAAGCTTTCGACTCGGCCAAATGGTTTGACCAGGTTTCTTTATGCTAATTGTAGTGATTCTACTCGTTTGACCAATTTATAAAATGATAAAACTCGATACCATTTCTATAATTTTAGATCTATCCATTTAAATTTAAAAATAATATAATAACTATTCGAATGCAATTAATAACATGTTACTAACCTCATCAACAAATATAACACTTGGGGAGATTTTACTAGCAAGGCTGAAAACTGCTTTAACATACTTTTCTCCTTCACCAAACCACTGCAATTAACAAAAACAAATGTCATAAAATCATAATTATATTTTACAAACAAAATAATAATTAAAAAATTATAAATTAGTAATTAATAATTGGCAAATGAGTGAAATACCTTTGAAGTAATGCTTGACATTGATATGTTGATAAAATTTGCACCTGCTTCAGTTGCAACAGCTTTTGCAAGCATTGTTTTACCCGTACCAGGTGGCCCAAATAGCAAAATTCCTTTACAAGGCTGAAAATAAAAATTTTAAATTTAAAAAAAAATGGTCAAATATACTCAAATTATTTAAGTATGTACACAGTACACTAGTACAGTATATACGTAAAATAAAAAATAATATCAAATAAAGTCACTAAATGAGAGGGTCAGGCAGGTTGGAAACGAAATTAGGTCAAAACGGGTAAACTTTTATGTGTTAAAAAATATTTTATTTATAAATGCAACCATCAAATCAATAGGTTTTTATGTTTTTTTAAAGCTTTTCTGTAATTTTTATGTTTTTTCTCTCTTACAAAACAATAAACTTCTCTATTATTTGTCTTTTTATATATTTTATAAAATTATTACCCCTAACATATCAAACTAACCATAGTTTTTTTTTATGTTTTTATAGCATAAATCAACTTTTTATTCGTTTTTTTAAATCACTTTCAATATATATTTAAAATAAATCAGTTTTTTTTATATATATACTTTTCCTGATATCTTTTAAATAATTTATATTATTGAAATTTACATCTATCACTTTTGTATTAGCCTATTAGGAATCGAGAATACGGGTACAAGAAACTATATATAACCCGAATCAACCCATTTGAAGTAAATGTATAAAAAATTAAAAAATCGTGACTTTTTGAAATATAAAAAGAATAATTGTATATTTACCTTGGTTAATTGTCCTTTACAAAACAATTCGGGCCTTTGAAGAGGTAACATAACTAATTCTTTTAAAGTATTTTTAACCGATTCTAGGGCTCCAATATCATCAAAAGTAACACCAATATCACTAGGAGGAATAACTTCAGCTAGAAGTCGTTTTTCAAATTCGTTTTCAGTAACCACATCCTGTAATTCAACAATAAATTAAATTTTTAAAAAATATATATATTTAAATTATTACGTTTAATTATATGATTAAAAGATGTATATGCATAGTTTTTACCTTTAGTGTCTTTTTAGAACTTTTAGTCTCGTTTTGAGTTCCTTGCAGCATGTTGATCCCATACTCGAGACTTCCATCCCAAAATAAAAAATAAAATAATATAATATTAATAAGCGCGTAAAATGTAATGTTATTTATTACAATTATACCCCTATTATATACCTAAATAATAAGAACTTGCCAAACATTAAACATCTTATAATCTTATTATGCAGACAACATTTTTACAACCTGTTGTATTACAACTAATTATCTAGTTCTGGACCTCTGGTTGCTTAATCACATAAATACATAATTAATTTTCAAAAATAACCTTTTTAAATAAATTATCAGTTATTAGTTATTACCTTTCATTAGAAATCACAGGTTTAGTATCCGTTACAACAGCTTCAGAATTCTGCATAAAGTGATGACTCAAAGCCCACCCAATAACTTTCTCCACACCTAATAACATTAAAAATAATAACAATAATTATAATAATAATAATAATAATAATAAACTAACATTAAATAATAATAAATTAACATAAGTCGAGAAGTATAAAAAAAAAAGAGAAATTATACAAGAAATGTACTCACTTTCGGTTGTTAATGTTTGATCTTTTATGCAAAGTGTATCAAGGTTGGAGCACTCAAGACCAACTCGATTCAAAACCTGAATATCATAAATCAGTGAAATAAATAAATATATAAATAAAATATAAAACAATAATCCTTGATGCGTGTTAGGTAACAGGGTCAAAGGAGGTAATTTTCTACTACTATTTAGGTTGACCCGAAACACCTTTAGTCCAAAATTTTATTTCTCTTTATAAAAAGATTAGTGTGTCAAATATAATTACAGACAAATATATTATTCCCAATAATAACATTTCATAAAAAGGAATTTAAGATTTTACTTACAAAAATATAAAAAAAAAAAAACAATACTTACTGCATGAATGCTGACAATATTTGATTGTGATTTCAATGTCTCAATATCACGATCTAACTGTTGTTTCCAGTCTGAAAGTAGCAACTCATCCTATCATTATAAAAAAAGATTAAACAAATTCAAAAAATAAAACAACCACAAAATTATAATATAAATAAATAAAATACACTTTGACTTACTTGTGGTATTTGTATAGTTACTTTATTAGGGAAAAGACGAGTAAGTTGCTTCATAGTTTTTGGGGTTTCTTTGCTTCTATGATCATGCAGTCTACCAAGATTATTATCCTGAAATATATATTAAAAAAATCCTAATAAGATATTTTGCATACGCATACTCGTATATATGTATGTATGTATGTATGTGTATATATATATATATATATAGTGAAGGATTATATTGAGAACCCTGATTTTAAAAAGAACTCTGAGAACCCTTGATTAACCAATCACAAATTAGTAGTATATTTTTCATTTATTTAATTAAAAGAAATTCATAAGGGTATTATAGGAATTAACTATATAAAAAAGATTTCTATATTGTTGGTAATTACCTAAAAAATCCCTACAATCAAGGACCAGACTTTTCTTTTTCTTCTCCACCACTTCTCTCCCCACTCAATATTATCCCCCATAAACATAAACCACCGTTTCCACTAAATCACAACTGATTTCATACAATTTTTATCAATCCAACATTTCACGAGATTGATTACACTTCCGGTGGGAACCAGAACCGCCATTTTAACCATCATCTTTTCCTGATTACAGAGGTATTCACCACCATTGAAGGCAACGGCGGAGTTACTGCGTACCAGTCTACCACCGGATCTGGGTCATTACTCATTTCTTAATAACCTATTCCTATCGTAAGTATCATTTTCACATCTTCATCCTTTGATTTTTGAATTTTAATCCTACGCATAGTCTTCAAAAAAGTGTTTAATCCTTGAATTGTAAGATTTTATGGAACATCGTCGGTGAACGGTAAAAGTATTAGTTGTTTTAAAAACCAAGTATAGTTGGTCACTGTCGCAAGCTTTGTATTGGTTGACTCTGTGATTTTAGTGGGGAAAGGATAAAAGACAAAAGCATCGTAGATGAAAGCTTCTGTTCAAATTTTGGCTACTTTTTACTTGTGGGTTTGTAGTTTGTACAAGACATATTCCCTTTTGATTTATTGTCTTGTATTGTGCTATTGTACAAGACCACATATGCATATCTTGTTTGTGGTCTATATTAAATTGGAGAGACATATATTAATTTGTGCCATATCTAATATTAATTTGTGTCATATCTAATATTAGTTTGTGCTACATCTCGTAATTCATATGTGATAATGATCGGATACATATATAATAACAAACTAATTTCTATTTGCATATATGTTAATTACTAAAATGTGTTTATTTGTCATAAATGTAACAGGCTCTTCTTGATGTGTACATTATCGAAAGACAAATGGGAAAATTAGATGGAATAAAAGTTGGATTAGTAGGAGATCTTGATAATAAAAATTAGATGTTCCATTTCTTACATGCAAAGAGCCAACTTGACGCATATATGTTATTGTTTAAATACATATATGTGTTAGTTGAAATTAATTTTTAATTTTGTATGAATAAACTCAACATGTATGTTCAAATATTTATATTCAACAGAATTTGTATGTGTTCCGGTTATTCTAATAATTTTGTAAAAATTTGATGTAAATTCCGTTTGTTCAACATGTATGTTTTATGTTACATATATGAAAACCCGTAAAATTACATATATGCATAACTGTAAAATATATGTGCAGATTCGTAAAATAACATATATGCATAATCGTAAAATAATATAAATTCAGATTCGTAAAATAATATAAATGCAACAAAATTTTTTTCCTAATTTAATGCATAAATTTTAGGAAATTTTCAAAAAAAAGGAAACAATTAATAATAATGAAAATGTCTTGAATACCCCTGGATAATTAATATGAATTAAATAAATCAAAATTAAATTACTAAATTTTGATTGGTTAATAATAGTTCTCAGAGTTCTTTTTGAATATATATATATATAAGAACTTTTTATTGCATACCTGGAAAGCAAAGTCTAGTAAGGCAGCTGGACTGCTCCCAAACTTTGTGAATAATAATCCACCAGGATGAGACTGCAAAATTTGGATAAGTTTGACAATTAAATATCATGTGCATGTGTGTGTGTGTGTGTGTATACACACTCACAGACATACATATAGATACTAGAAGAATCTAGAATAAGGATTTCTTACTTTTTCCTTTCGACTGTCCAAATGAGTGTGAGAAGCAATTACAACCACATTTTGAGGTAAATTTTCAAGCTTACTTTTAAAATTAGTATAAGCTTCAGGATTTCCCAACATCGATTTTTCTATATCTTTTACAAATAAAACTAAACAACCATTTTTACTTTCTTTTTCAGCAACCTGCAATACACAAATTAAATTCTTAAATCAATGTCATTAACTGTTAATATCATTCAAGAATATTATAAAATATAATATGTTCACTTACGATTGATATTATTTTTCGCAATTAATTTTAGGATTAATTCGTTTAAAACAATAATGTACTTTTACATTTGTCTATGTTAGTCATTGTACAATGTTTAGTTAATTAGGGTCATTAAAAGATGGTTTTTTGTGTCCAATATAAAAGGTAATATGGAAAAAATGTTTCAAAAATGATGATTTTAACAAAAAAAATTGCTATGTTTTTATATAAAAATGTTAATTTTATATATGATGATACCTTAGTTTCATGTTAGATTTCAAACATAAATAACAATAAAAAGTAATATATTTATTAAATAATAATAAAATTTGGCAGAAAAAGATATGATCAAAATCTCACCTCAAAAAGTTCATTAATGGCAAGCTTCTCAATATCATCAGCACTCGAAGAATCAAGACGAAGTGAATCAGCTGTACAAATAATACAAAAACCATGATTATATATATAATAATAACAAATATTTGCATGTTTTTCAGTTAATTACCAGAACAGAAAAAGCCATGATCTTCTTCACAAATTCCTCCAAGATTGTTGCCTTCTTGAATTGATCTATCGAATCTAACTCCAATTTTAGAAGAACCATTTTCTTCAAATGGAAGTAAAACTTTCCCCTTGTAACCATATGTGGGCCCCCTAAAAAATGCAAATAGATTTCTGTAATATATATATGTGTGTGTGTGTGTGTGTGTCTATATATATTTGATGTATAAATTATAATACCTTAAGGGACTTTGCAAAGGAGAAAAACCAGATGACAAGGAACCAACGTATTTAACTCTATCACCTGCATAAATTGACAGTTATTTAATAAAAACAGAGTCTGTAAATAGTAAAGGTGGCAATTTTGACCAGTTTTTTAACGGGTCAAATTGGGTTATGTTTAATTCGGCTAAAATGGGAACGGGTCAAATGTTGCCTAAAGTGTTTACAAGGCATTAAACCTCCAAGATCATTTTATTAAAAAAATAAGAAGATTATTAATTAAATAAAATTAACTTTTGTGATCATACTAGGTGAGTAATGACCCACTATTTATTTATTGAAAATAGAGAAAATTACATAAAACGTCTATGTGGTTTGCATGAAATTATGGGTTTCATACCTCGACTTCTTTTATTACACAAATTGTCCCTAATGAACACTATCCAATGTCTTACAATAACAAACATAACTAACAAATACAACCAAAAAAAAACATTTATAAAATATTTATAAGTAGAATAATAATATAATAATATACCTTTTTTGAAGATGTAGGTTTTTGATGATGCAGTAGATGACTCATGTTTGGGTTGAGCATGAGAACATGTGGTGGACCCACCGACTATATCAGCTTCAACACTTGATGTGGGCTTCTTAACACCCGAATGTGGGGCCCGTTTACCAAACACACTTGCTCTTTCGGGCCTACTACTCTCCTTCACTGGGCTCTCTGTTTCTTTGCTAGTTGATCCCTGATATTTGAAAATAAATAAATTAATCATGTACATTGGCCCGAAACATATATTTTGTCCAGAACGGATTTTTTTATATAAGAAAGATTGTGTCAAATATGCCTACAAAGGTTATATTACTTGAATATAATCTAGTTTTTTTTAGTTAGGGGTGGATTTACAAGGTTTAATCCGTTATTAATATACTTTGGGCCACTTTTAACCCACTTTGACCCGTTAGAGATGATAAATAACCCAAAATCTACCAATTTATAAAGTACATGGATCAAATTGCTACATTTAATTAAGAGTAAATTACATAAATTGTCCTTGTGTTTTTTTATCAAATTATTGATTTCATCCCTAGACTTACTTTATTACACGAATAGTCCCTAATTTTGAAACTTTGTACACCAATAGTCCTTACTCCTTAGAGAGAGAAAAAGGCCGTTAAGTTTTTACGGACCATAGATGTTACAAGTTTCAAAATTAGGGACTATTCGTGTAATAAAAGAAGTTGGAAGGATAAAATCCATAATTTCATACAAATCACAAGGAAGAATTATGTAATAATTTAGCCACTTTAACACGTTAGAGATAAAACATAACCCATAATCTAAACATTTAAATATAAATAGGTCAAAATTACCACATTTAATTAATCATGGCTGCACCTTAACTAGTAACTACATAGTTGCTTAATAAATAATAATAATAACAATAAAAAAAAAATTACTAATGTAAGACTTACACCAGGTAATAAAAGAGAATCAATGATAAGAAGTCTAGCACCAAAATGTCTTGCAAGAGCCTTTGTTAACGTTTCTTGATAAATTTCTGAACCTGTATTATAATAAATGAAAAAATAAAAAATAAAAAAAAATATTGATAACTTCAATGAAAAGAGATTAAATCATGTACCTGCTGGACCAGACAACAGTATCCTGGGACACAAAGTTGGTAGATCGGAAGCATATTTCACAAACTCATTATGTTTCAGATGTATATAAGTTGAAGCAATCAGCACACTTTTTGTGGTTTCACTGTATATTTAAAATAAAATAAATAAATAAAAATATAAAAAAATAAAAAAGTAAGTTGGTATTTGCACCTTAAATAATACGGAAAATCATTAAATGTAACTTCAATTTTCTCAGGATCAATAACACCTTGCAATAATCCATCTTTATAACTTTGTCTTCTAACTGCTAACGAAATTCGTTGCTCAGTTTCCTTAATTAAATGATTTAAATCCCTAATTTCTCTCCTTTCATCAAGAATTTTCAGTAAATCAAATTCAGAACCCGAATTTCCCGCAAGCATACGTAATAACGGTCTCAATTCATGATTTTCATTAACAACTTTATTGTTACTATTATTATTTGCCACGTCAGCAGCATCAGCATTTTTCATTTCGGTGTCAGTTACATGATTATGATTATCTTCACAAGTAGTTGTTGTTGTTGAGGGTATTTTGGGTATTTCAGTTTGTAAACCTTTGCCTTTATGAGGAGGGGGTAAAAGAGACAATTCTTTTTGTATATTTGATAATGATGCTAAAATTGAAGCACCTGCAACTGCTGATGGATCTCTTGATCTTGATTCTAACTGTAATCCTTTTAATGAATTATTGTGTGTTTCTAATATGCTTACAGATGGTGCCACATCAGCAGCAAGATTATCATTTGATAGTTGCTGATATATCTGAATTTATGTTAAGAAAACTGCTTCACACGTAATTATAAAAACAAAATTAAATTAAAAACATTTTCTTGAAGGATACATAAGCATGTCTTCCAGAAGAACTAAATATAACTTCATCTCCAGCTCTAAGGGGTAAAGTTGACCTTTTAGGGCAAATTTTACCATTGACTTTGACCGCACCTTTGCCGCCAGTGATTTCAAGTAAAGTAATTGATGCACCTCCTTGCTACAAAAAGAAAATATATTCATACTATAATGAGAGGAATTATTAAAAATAATGAATTAATTAAAATAAATAATAAGTTAAATGAGAATACCTGTGATTCTATGTGCCTTAGGCTACATAATGATTTACTGATGGATTTATCGCTAAGCCACAAGTCACACTGGTGACCTTGACCAACCGAAAAAACTGCACGATCCATAACAATATGTGGATTCTGAAAATAAAATAAAATTAAAATTAAAAAATGTATGTATATAAACACTATATCCTGCAGGACCTTTATTGCATCCGATTATCTGAGACTAGCTATTGACTAAACCCTAAGTGAAAAAAAGTCAAAATTGTGCCCACTTAATTACATTCTTTGAATCATATTAACATGCACACATCCAAACACTACCACTAACTAAATGTGCATCCAAACACCCCCTAATCATAGATAAAGGATCTACCTGAGGACACTGAGAAAGAAGCTTTCCCCAAGCAACCCCAACATTGGATTTCAACTGTCTTTTTTTGGAACGACTCAAAACGGTTGAACCGCCATTAGGTTTTGATTTCGTTTTCTCTACATCAATCAGTGATTCTCCTGCAAATCAATCTAAAAAATCAATAATCACTCAAAAAGATTAAACCTTTTTAAGCATAATAGGGTTGATATAGACCTAAAGTCATAGGTGAAACTAACGGCTGTGTTTCCACTTGAATAACCGGAGATTTATCCGGTACATCAACTCCGGTCACTTCCTCACAAGCATCTGAGTCTTTCTTACACGGATCAGATGATCGGACTTCCTGTTCCTGCGACTCACACCCGCCGGAATCCTTAACCACCGCCTCAATTGCCTCCACCGGCGTACCGGTAGTGGAAGACGACGCCGCTTCCGCCGCCTACAACCACCGATCACCAAAATTCAAAATCACGAAACCAATTCAACGCAAAATTAGGTCACTTTCAATTTCCAAACCGGTAATGAAAATTACCTTAGATCTTTTCCCTGTAGGAATTGGAGACGAGCATGGTGATGAAAGCGTTCGTTTCGATGATGATGAACTCCGGCGTGTCTCCACCATGGTCAATTTGTCTCCGTCGATTCGGAATTCGGATTGCAATGAAGAAAAAGAGGGCAAAATCTGTAGACAAAACTGTATTTTATATATGAAAAAAATAATTTAATAATTTAATTGAGGACAAAAAGGGGAAATTGGATTATAAAATTGATTGAAATCGAATTGAAATTGGGGACAGATAGCTGGAAAACAAAAGGGTTGCAAGTATGAATTTATATGAATTTCATGAAAATGGGTTGTTAAGCGGCAGGAAGCATCAAGGGGCAAATTTGGGGATGAATGTCTGTAGTGGGTGGGTAAATAACTTATTAGGGCTTTTTATAATTATAATCTTAAATCTTAATTATGTTTTTAGGTATTCTCATTTATAATTTTCTTCATGAGATGGTTGATTTTATTCTTGAGATACGCACAATCTAATTATTGCTGATGTTGTTTTTAAACTTTTGTCTAATACATCTTGTAAATATTTATTCAATAAATAATCATACATATAACCTCTAAGAAGTAGATTTATAAGGTGACAAGTAGATTTAAATGTGAAATTATGGGTATTAAATTCCAATTTTCGATCTTGAATTGCAACACTAAATAACACTAAATCGCATGCATATGAGTTGGGTATACAAGACTAGGGTTGTGCAAATTGGAACAAGAATCGACCGGAACCGCATAACTGGACTGGACCAAACCGTGCTAGATTGGTTCGGTTATCGGTTCTAAATTTCATGCAAGATTGGTTCTTGGTTCCGAGTCGTTAGGTTCCGGCCAAAACCGAGAAAAAACTAAAAAAGGTTGTTTCTGTCAGTTCTCAATCTGGTTCGGTTCCATATCGATATCAACTCCTTATTGTTCTATTCGTTTTTTTATTAATTTTACTTGTATTATACGGGTAGTGATTTTGAGACCACATCTACCACACTGTATAACATTTAAAGCATATTGTACAAGTACTGTAAAGTAATGATTGTAGTGTTTGAAGTAATTTATGTGCTCCTAAAATCACTTCTCATACTGTATACTCTTATGACACGTATCAATAAAACGTTACTACAAAGCATTAGCATTACTGTTATTATTGTTATTATTATTAAAAAATTTATGATTTGAATCATGTGAATTATATAATTAGAACCAAAATAACAGTTATGAAAACCTACCTGAGAGCACCGTGAAACAAGCTTCCCCAGAATACCCCCAACACTAAATTTTGACTCTGTTTTCTCCGTACAATTCAAAGCCGGAAACTTTCCCGGAACGTCACCGGAATTCTTCACCACTGGCGTACCAGCACTAGCCGGAGATGTCGTCTCATCCGCCTGCAACCACCAATCACCAAAATTCAAAAAGTTTGTTACACAATTCAACACGAAACAGTGAATTTTATAAGTTACAAACCCTAATTAATTTATCAGTTAATTAACGACACCTTTGATCTTTTGTTAGTAGAAATTGGAGATGAACATGGTGGTGAATGCGTGCGTTTTGATGATGAACTTGTTTTCACCATTGTTAATCTGTGTAAGTCGATTAGAATTCGTTTGCAGAGATTGGAAATACGAACATGAAAGTAATGGGGAAAATTAATTATGATTATGTTTATATATATTTTTGATAAGTGAGAGAGAATTAAAATTAGAGTTTGACTTTTACTGCAAGTCTTATGAGACGATTTTGCACAATCTGTTATTTGTAAACTAAAAAAACGTGATAATATTAGCTGGAGTGTTATATGCTTCAATTAAATTATCTTTTGAGTTTAACCTGAATTATTTAAAGGGTTTTTCTAACATATGCTTAAGGGGCATATGATAGCGTGTATTTAATGAAACGATAATTTTCTAATATGTACTGAATAACATTAATGAACTATAACTCCTATCATTTTAGAAGATGCATTAAATACAATTGTATGTTTAAATGGAGATTATTGCTTCATTAAATGTTGTTATCATATACCCTAGAAGCATATGTTAGAAAAAACTCTTATTTAAATTAGTGATTATCTCGTATTAAACTCTTTGATAATATAAATATCTCTATGTCAATTACCATTAAATAGATCCCCAGGTTTAAGTGATTGAGGTTTAGTTTTAAAAAGCTCTCGTTAGGCTTTGGCAAGATTTGAGATTTTAGTATGTTTGACATGTTTTCTAAGACGTATTAAATGTAGTAAGTTACATGTGTTAAATATATGGCTATTTAGTTATAAAAAGTTAAATATGAAAGAAAAAAAAAGAATAAAATATTAATAAAATATGTCATAATTTTATAATTATGTGTTTTCATTTACCGTATGGTGGGAGAAGATTAAAAAACGCCCACAAGAGGAGTTAGGTCGCGTACATCATGAGCATAAATTTATGCACTCCGGAGGAGCCCTTATAACGATGTGTCAGTGACACAGTTTTAGCTGACGTTTGAATAAAACCTTATCATGAGGCATTATTATTATGTGAATTATAATTGGAACCAAAATAATAGGTATAAAAACCTACCTGAGAGCACTATGAAACAAGCTTCCCCAAAATACCCCAACGCTAAATTTTGAATGTGTTTTCGCCGTACAATTCAAAGCCGGAGACTTTCCTGGGAAATCACCGGAATCCTTCACCACTAGCGTACCAGCACTAGCCGGAGAGGCAGAGATGTCGTCTCAGCCGCACAACCACCAATCACCAAAATTCAAAAAATTAGACTTACATAAAAATCACTAACCCGTTAGTTTCGACCATTTTAATGTTGACTCCTTACTTTTCGGAACTGAAACCTCAGTTACGGGGCCGGTTCTGGTTACCCGGTCTCTAAAATCATCAAAATAAAATAACATGTAAAGCTTATATATAAATTATCGATTTAATCATTTTATTTATTAATATTTGAAAAATTAGAATTTACAAATACTTAAACACATGAGTGTCATTATTACATCGTTAAAATATTATTTACACTAGGTAATGCTTAAACTAATTTAAAAGTACAACAAATTTCTCATATTGTTAAAACCGCAAATCATAATATGCATTTTCCTAAGATACCATGTTCAACGTTAAAATTCTCATATATAATTATTTTTTTTTAAATATACCAAGTAACCGCTCGTTCCCGCGGTTCCCGGTTCTTTTAATTTGAGAACTGGAATCAGAACCTATTAGGTTGGTTCCATGATTTTAGGAACCAAAACCTCCAAAGGGGTTCCTAGTCGGAAGACGTCGATTCTAAAACGGTTCCGCTTTAAATTTCACTTAAATGTTTTTTCTGCTCAACCCCAGCAAACATAGAACACCAATTTTCTTAGAGCATCTCCAATGCAAAGTTTTCCAAAAGCTTTCTATTTTTTGTGTAGGTCATTTAAAGGTAAATGATCCCTTTGAAAAAGAATTATTAAGGTTTATATAAACTTATAAGTCATAAGCTCCCTTAAATAAGCTTTCCCAAACACCCCCTTTATATTCGTCTCATTTGTGGCCTATCAGAATCCAAATAAACATATTACGATTTTGTTCGAATTCAAAGTAAAATCTGGACTAAAAAACTTCCCTGATTTCTTTGTTCGCTTCTTTCCCGAGTATAACAATCAGTTATCTCCTCTATTTTGCCCTAAAATCTTCCTAATTTTCGATTTGGTTCAATTACTTAGGAAAAGAAGAAATTACTCCATGATTTAAGTTGAGCATCGAATTAATTTCGGTAGAAGATGGCTTGTGCTCGATTGTATTAATTTCGCTGCTGCAATGCAAGATTTTAATACATGTAATTCAATATTATATTGGAAACTAAAACCAATGGAACACCCGATTTCATTTTTTCAAGTCGAGGAACATACAGAAATCAGGTACAAAAATTTAATTACTTTTGGCAAGCACAATACATAATGTAACGGGTACATTCTTTTTTTAGTCGTTAGCTACATTCATGTTTAAGCTATTTATAATGTGAATCCTTGTAAATTCTAGGGTGGATTTGATATGATCTGCAGTGGTTGGCCTGCTTAAATTCTAGGGTGAATTTGATATTAACCTGTTCCGTGTCCAATTCAAGTTACCAAGTGTGTTTTAGGACCGTTAATTCAAGTTTTTGTGATGGCTGCAAAACATCGTTCAACAAAACAAACCGAATACATTTTTTTTCTGCTCTGCAAAACAGACCAAAAAACATATGGTACTGCTGCATTTTTCTGCATTATTTTGTAACACCTGTTTGGGTAAGTCACTAAGTTGAGTGTGATGTTTGAATTATGTAGTTAACTTGTATAGTAATCTCTATGTATTGCACATGTCTGGACAAGAGTATGGGTTGAATCTGTTAAACAAAATTCTCTCATTGTATTATTTTGTAAGAGTTTTTATAGTTTTAAAATGTATAAATGATCATTGTATAGCAATATAATGATTTTGAAAACTGACTTCAACCTATGTTGTTCATTCAAGTGAAAAAGTAGTATGTCGTTCTGACCGAACCCAATCCGGTCTCACCTCAGCAATTACAACTGTTTTTAAGTGACCCACTAAGTCGCTAACCCAACAGACCCACCACTAATTTATTTATTTTATTAATTAAATGTGGTTGAATTCTTGACTACAACTTCTTCTGGAAATGATTGCTATCGGTTGCAGCTACTTGTACAGTGTCGTATGGATTAGAATATGATGCTGATCGTGTTTGATGAGGTATGATACCAACATCTTTTTTATATCATTTTTATGGGATGTCAGTTGTATGATTGAAATATATACGACTATTTGTGCAAGTAGCACATAACCAAATTACATTTTAGAGGTCAAAAACCTGGTACCTGCAGCTGGGGGACAACCAACACGAACTGGTAAATTGGTTCTTGAAATTCGGTTTTATTCTGGAAGCTTGAAGTTCTTTTGAGGATTTTCGTGATTTTTAAGGTTCAAATTCCTTACCTTAAACTTATATTACATCATCTTATTGGTAGTGAGTAAATTTATCATTTCCAAAAAAAAAGTATAATGTAAAAGTTGTCATAATATATTAATATGTGTCTGTAACTGTATTATTATGTATGTGTGTGATTAGTGTGAACATGTATATTTTCACACACACATTACTATCTCTACTATATATATAGTGTGAACATGTATATTTTCACACACACAAGTTACATTCCTGCTGACAATTGCATTTGTCTATTAGAGTGGGTACGGATATTGCATGTTTCTAATATTGGCTTGTATAATGAGGTCAAAAATCTGAAAAACGTGTATTAAAATGTTTAGAACAGCCTAAATCACTTTAGTACAAAGAAATTAAATTATTAATTTTAATATTTAAATAAAATGGAAGGTCCGGGTTGTACGTGTCAACTCTTATCTTTTCTTTTTTAATGTTAAAAAACAAATTGACAGGTACAAGTCCTCCTTTTATTGAATAATTAGCTATCTTCATTGTTCTAGAGATTTAGTTTGATTTTGATAGTCAAATCTTTGGTGTTTCATATTCCAATCAATACTGAACTTCAAAGTTAATTATTCCTTTTAGGGGTGAGCATTTGGACCGAAAAAACCGAACCGAACCGAAAACCGACCGAACCGAACCGAAACCAATAACATGTATTGGTTCGGTTTCGATTTTGAAAATTCATCGTTATCGGTTCTATCGGTTCGGTTCGGTTTTCGGAAAAGGATGAACATTTGGCCTAAAATAACCGAACCGAAACCGAAACCAAACCGAACCGAAACCGATAACATCTTATTGGTTCGGTTTCGGTTTTGAAGATTCATCGTTATCGGTTATCGGTTCTATCGGTTCGATTCGGTTCGGTTTTGGCCCGATAATCACCCCTAATTCCTTTTGTCTCATTTTGTAGGAGAAGTTATTTGATGAGAAATTTGAAAAGAAGACTTGAATTATATATTATGATGAATTTAACATATAAACATGTTGTCATTCTTTCTTAAAGCATTAATATCTTCTACTTGATATGCATCAGCCATGAGAATTGCAGTTCCTCTTTTTTCCGATATATTAACTAGCAATGATAGTTTTTTAGTTGGAATGATTACAAAAATAGAAACTTGATCTTTCTAATACTTTGACTTTTGTTTTCATCATATTAATTATTTATAGTTATATTCGTAATTGAGGTCGTTTGAATTTGTGTGGTATGCATAATATTTTGTTGTAACCATCTCACTTTCACTTTTGTGACTAATTTCATAAATATGCATTTGATTATTATAGATTAATAAAGTTATTTAGAAACACTGTATTAGTAGCGGGCCGCTTAATAGTCTTTCGGTTGAAAGTTCATACATATTTAGCACTCACTTGTTAATTATAAGTAAAAGATTCATTTGGATTTCTAACAAAGTAAACAATTCTTTTGCAACTTCATTCTGAATTTCAAAGCATTTTTAGAGACAGATTGCCTTTTTTTCACTTTACAATAAAATATTTTTGTGGTTGAATGGAAACAAAGCATTTATGAACTCAAAATGAGTAAATTCCAAGACATAGGTGTGGTCCTTTAAACGGAGTTCCGGAAGACATTTGATCACCGTGGTTAATATAGTTCGCAGGGATCTGTCGCCGCATTGCGCGGGTACACACCAAACGGGTGTATCAGGAGGTTTTACATGATGACTAATACGCATAAACATACATTTTTCCCCTCTATTTTTATACTTAATTAGGTTTATTTTATTATAACAAGAAACATGTGAGATAGATAATTTGTGTTATGGTATATATCAAAACATGTAACCGAGCAACATTTCAACGCTAATGCTAATTCTTGCTTTTTACCTCTATTTTATACACAATTATCATGCTTATGTACTGTATTCGTTATAACAAAAATTCAACCAATCAACATTTGATCGCCAAAGTTCGCTATACAAGGATGAAAATCATATGTTTTGACATCCAAAGTCAAATAAGCTGTTGGCGAGCTCTAAGATACACTTTCTGAAAACATTAAAAAAGACCTAAAGTTTCATCTGATTTACGTCCCTTGAAATCGATGAGATTAACTCAAAACCTCAACTTGCATTTCAAATATCTCATATCTAACATGTATCGCGGCAGATTAAACCTAACAACCAATAATTATTGCAATCACTAAACATATACAGTCATTTAACATCATGAAAAACGCTCAACCCTAATGACAACCACAGAAATGAAAATCTATTCTTACTTCAGTTTAAGCAAAATTTAGGAATTGAAATTGATCGATACGTATGATCGATTATATTTTAAATTTAAAAAACAGATGATTATACCAACTATGACAGATCTATGAAGTGATCGGTGTACACACAGGTTGCGATCTTCTTCGTTCTTCAAGTCTGAGAGCATGTCAATAGTTTTCCTACAATCTATGGGTAAAGATCTTGATGATTTTGATCTTCCTAATCTAGACATCGTCGCCAGTTTATCTTCTGGGGTTGTTCGGGAATTACAAGAGGAGTACTCCATAGTTGTGGAAGATGAACACCTGTTTGCTTCCAACTCTCTTAATTCCAATCAGCGAGACGCTTATGATGAGATTATGAGTCATGTGGATAACAATATTGCGGGCGTCTTCTTTATAGACGGGCCTGGAGGAACAGGGAAAACGTTTTTGTATAAAGCCCTGCTTGCAAAGGTCCGGTCTCGTGGTTTCATTGCAATCGCGACAGCTTCGTCGGGTGCGACAGCTAATAACATGCCGGGTGGGAGAACTGCTCACTCCCGATTCAAGATTCCAATTAACCTTGATAACAACTCACTCTGTAACATTAAAAAACAGAGTGGGATCGCAAAACGGCTTAGAGCTGCAAAACTAATCATATGGGACGAGGCTTCGATGGCTAAGAGGCAGGCTGTAGAGGCATTTGATCGTTCAATGCAAGACGTAATGGGAACGAGACTTCCTTTCGGTGGAAAAGTTATGGTTTTAGGAGGTGATTTTAGACAGGTTTTACCGGTCGTTAGACGTGGAACACGAGAACAGATCGTTGACTCCAGTTTAAGAATGTCACCGTTATGGTTTGTGATTAAGAAGATAAGGTTGACTCTTAATATGCGAGCGCAGACCGATCCATGGTTTTCCGATTTTCTTTTACGAGTCGGAGATGGGGATGAAGAAGTCATCGATGAAAAGTATATTCGAATTCCAGATGGCATGACCATTCCGTACAAGGACATGTCCCGGTCCAAGGAAGACCTGATCAATGCGATATATCCTTCTCTTCAGGTCAACGGAAATTCACCAGATTATATTATTTATCGGGCTATATTATCAACCAAAAATGACCATGTCGATGAGCTCAACGAGAAGTTGATCGGTACATTTTGTGGGGCCAAACAAATATATTACAGTTTCGATGAAGCGGAGGATGACAGAAACGGATTCTATCCTATGGAATTTTTGAACTCGCTTAATGTCAGTGGTATTCCCCCGCATGTTCTCCGGCTCAAAATTGGGTGCCCGATAATACTTTTACCGAATATCGATCCCTCCCAGGGATTATGTAACGGCACTAGACTTATATGCAGAAAGTTTGAGCCAAACCTAATTGATGTGGAGATAGCCGTTGGCCAGCATGCTGGAAAAAGGGTTTTCTTGCCAAGAATACCTCTATCTCCGTCTGAAGCCGACATGTTTCCTTTCAAGTTGAAAAGAAAACAGTTTCCGGTTAGGCTAAGCTTTGCCATGACAATCAACAAAGCCCAAGGACAGATAATTCCAAACGTGGGCGTTTATCTGCCGGAATCGGTGTTCTCGCATGGGCAACTTTACTTTGCCCTTTCAAGAGGAATTTCACGTAACAATACAAAAGTATTGGTAACTCCAGCAAAAAAATTTAATCTCGACGGAGTTTACACAACAAACGTGGTGTATCGAGAGGTTTTACATGATGAGTAACACGCATAAATAGACATGTCTTCCATGTTTTTTATACTTAATTAGGTTTATCGGTTACATCTATTTTTTATACACAGTTTTCATGCTTATGTATTGTATTTGTTCTAAAAATATGTTACGAATGAACTTTTAATCGCCGGTAATTTTTAGTTCACAGCCCGCCGCATTGCGCGGGTTTTATCCTTGTTTTAAATGAAAAGTCTAGGTATCTATACTACTTTTAAATGCATCTTGGTCATTTCTAAAAGAGGAAGTCTCAATTTCAACCCTTCCATTTTTAGCAATGCCCAAACCCACTTTAAAATCATAATTCAAAACTGCTGCTGCCAAGATTCGAACCCAGGTGGGCAGGTACCCCATGCAGGAAACTTACCACTAGGCTATAAGCAATTTTGTGACTATATACATACTAAGTGTCCCTAATAGATGAATATTTTGTACATTCAACGTTTTTAATATTAGTCAAACGTTTAAATATTACAATTAATGTTCCCATAAGTATTATAGATAACCTTTATTTGTTGTCTTTTACCATCCAGACAAGTTTAAAACGTTTAATGTAGAAAATAGTCATCTTTCGTTTAATGTAAAAACGTTTACATCAAGTTTAATGTAGAAAATAGTCATCTTTCGTTTAATAGTCAGGTGGGCAGGTACCCCATGCAGGAAGCTTACCACTAGGCTATAAGCAATTTGTTGACTATGTTTCGTAAACTATACATACTAAGACCGCTCCCAATGGTATAAGCAACTGACGCCGTCAGTTGCTGCCAACTCAGCGCCGCGTCAGCATACAAACTAACTAACACTAAACTGACGTAGTCATGCCAACGGCACTCCGTCACTTCACCAAATTTGGGCCCACCATTTACTTTTCTTTTTCTAATAAAAATATACAACTAATTAAAACATATAGCTAATAAAAATAACTTACATTAATTAAAAAAAGATATTATATAAAAAGTTTATTTTTTTAAATTGTTTTTGAATTTTTAAGATTTTTTTTGAATTTTTTAGATTGTTTTTGAATTTTTTAGAATTTTTTAGATTTTTTTAATTTTTTATATATTACCCTTTTTAAAAACTTTAAAAAAAATAAAAATAAAAAGAAAATAGAATAACAGCTCTCTCTCTCTCTCTCTCTCTCTCTCGCTTGTCTTCATCTTCAACCGGCACTCTCTCTCTTCTCCAAACTCGCGCGCATCCAACCGGCGGCAAAACCGGCGGACCGTGCCAACGGTGCCGGTACCGGCGGAAAACCGGCGGTACCGTTGGCACCGATCTAACTGTCCCGAGTAGATGAGTATTTTCTACATTTAACGTTTTTAATATTAGTCAAACGTTTTAATATTACAATTAATGTTCCCATAAATATTATAGATAACCTTTTTTACCAGTCACACAAGTTTAAAACGTTTAATGTAAAAAATAGTCATCTTTCGTTTAATGTAAAAACGTTTATGTAACACCTCAAATTTTAAACACAAAACATTTGCCCAAAATAAAACATTTTTCATAAATAGAAGAACTATCCCAAAAATATGGATTTACAAAAACCTTTGGTATGAATCAGAGTATAAAGTTTCGGTGTTACAAAATATATCAAAACCAAAGCTAAGCATAAATCCAATCTAAAGTTCTTCTACTCTAGGTCCCGCAACTCTATCCGTGCGAACCTAAGCCTTCGATCCTGAACCTGAGTACATAGCAAAACAAAACAAGGAGTACGTGAGACAAAAACGTCTCGTGAGCTACATGGGTTTAGACCCGATAATAAAATGAATGTCACATTTCATATAACCAATCAATATACATATATATATCCAACTATCCAGTCTAGTCACCTTAGTGTGACCCTATCAATCTTGCTTACTTAGCAATCACAACTAACGTGGATGAGTCGATGGGAATTCACCCCAACTGCCCCTCACTCCACACCTCATGACCGGGAGTATCCCGTGACATCGCATAACTAACGTGGATGAGTCGATGGGAATTCACATGGGAATTCACCCAACTGCCCCTCACTCCACACCTCATGACCGGGAGTTGCCCGTGTCATCTCATGACTAACGTGGAAGAGTCGATGGGAATACGCCCAACTGCCCCTCAGTCCACAACTCATGATCGGGAGTAGCCCGTATCATCACATCATCTCAATCTCATCATAACCCTATGGTTATGCCAAATCTAGCTCTCTGCTAGCACTTTCATCATCAACAAGTTAGTTCAATACTATCATAGGTATAACTAACTATCAACTACTAGTCTATACAATTAAGCAAATAGACCATAACACAAGTAATGAAAATATTTAACAGGGCTATGTACTCAGTAAATTCCACACGTACTCACCTTAGCAATAAAGATGCTCCACCCGTGTTCTTGACACCAAAACTCTTGCTTCACAATTTCACCGACTTTCCAAGATGTCACCGAAAGCCTTAAATCTTCAACTAGGAGTGAAGAATCACAAGATTTGACCAAGAAATCAGTTCCAATCGAAGCTTTACACTCAAAGTCGCTCACACACTTGAAGAGAGAAACTATGGTTTGATCTTGGCAATAAATGAGCTCAAATCCGTCTTTAATGCTGCCAGACAATAGTTCACGACGCGACGAGAGTTCGCGTCGCTAACTATGCGCCTCCAATACATCGCGATCGCTAACCCATCGCTAACTACATCACGCCCGATAGCCAAACTCCCTGGCCCGACTTCCCGATCGCCATCTCCGAGTTCGCGACGCGAACTCCTTAGGGCAGCTGGGCTGCAGTTTTTGTCAAGTGTCTTGACCCGTTTTCGCCCATAACTTTCTCGTTCGGTCTCCAAACGACACGAAACCAATTTCCACGTGTTTTATATGATTTATCCATAATTATCATATTTTTTCATATTTTATTTATTTACAAATTTCGGGTCGTTACAACTATCTACCCCTTAAGAAGATTCCGTCCTCGGAATCTCATCATAGTTCACGAAATCCGGGTACCTCTTCCGAATCTCGTCTTTGACTTCCCAAGTCAAATTTGGTCCAAGAGAATGCTTCCACTTGACCAATACCAACTCGATCTCTTTATTCCGAAGCTTCTTTGTTTTCGTTTCTAATATAGCCTCGGGCTCTTCAATCAACCGGTTCGGGCCGTCAACCCGCAACTCTTGCAATGGAATAATATTCTCAACTTCCCCGATAAACTTCTTCAAATAACTCACGTGAAAGGTGTCATGCACACCTTGAAGCTCGGGTGGAAGTTCCAATTTAAAAGCTTGAAGCCCGACCCGTTTCAATATTTTAAACGGTCCCACATACCTTGGACTTAGCTTTCCTTTCTTACCAAACCGCATCACACCTTTCCAAGGTGACACTTTCAACATGACCATATCACCGACATCCAAGTCGTATGGCCTTTTCTTCAAACCCGAATAACTTCGTTGTCTATCTTGGGCGACTTTCATGTTGTTTTGAATAATACTAATCTTTTCATTTGTCACTCTCACGATCTCGGGACCTGTGAGTTTCGTCTCTCCCGCTTCCAACCAACAAGATGGAGTTCTACATTTTCTACCATACAATGCCTCATAAGGCGGCATCTTGATAGTCGAGTGATAGCTATTATTATATGAGAACTCGACTAACGGTAAATGTTCATCCCATTTACCACCGAAGTCTAACACACACGACCTCAACATGTCTTCAACCGTTTGAATTGTTCTTTCACTTTGACCGTCGGTTTGCGGGTGATAAGCCGTGCTCAACCGCAACTTTGTACCCAACTCTTCTTGTAATGACCGCCAAAATCTCGAGGTAAACCTCGCGTCTCTATCGGACACAATCGATAACGGAACCCCGTGGAGTCGAACCACTTCATCAACATACAACTTAGCCAACTTCTCAAGTGGCAATGTTTCCCGAATTGCTAAAAATAACGCACTTTTGGTCAACCGGTCAACTATGACCCAAATGGCATCGTGACCTCTACTCGTCTTCGGTAAGCCCACTATGAAATCCATAGTTATATCTTCCCACTTCCCGGCCGGTACAATCAATGATTGAGCTACCCCGTACGGTACTTGATGCTCGGCTTTCACTTGTGCACACGTGGCACACTTAGAGATATACTTGGCCACTCTCGCCTTCATTCCGGGCCACCAATAAACCCGTTTCATATCTTGATACGTCTTTGTACTTCCCGGGTGAATCGAATACTTCGATTTGTGCACATCATACAACAACTCTTTTCGGATACCACCGAACTTAGGAACCCAAATACGGCCGCCTACGGTCTTCAACCCTTGTGCATTTTCGAGAAAATGTTGGTTTTTACCTAACCGTTCTTGTCTTAACTCGTCTTTTCCCATAACTTCTCGTTGGGCATTCTTGATCCTTTCAATAATGCTCGAGACGACTTCTATACGTGATAAAATTCCTCGGTTCGGGTTTTCATAAACCTTTCGACTTAAGGCATCGGCCACCACATTCGCCTTCCCCGCATGATACACAATCTCACAATCATAATCGGCAATCAACTCGATCCACCTTCTTTGTCGCATATTAAGGTCTTTTTGTGTAAACACATATTGCAAACTCTTATGATCCGTGTACAATGTACACCGAGTGCCATACAAATAATGCCTCCACAACTTCAAGGCAAAAATAATCGCCGCCAATTCCAAGTCGTGTGTCGTGTACCTTAATTCCGCATTCTTCAATTGTCGCGAGGCATACGCGATCACCTTTCCTCTTTGCATCAACACACAACCGAGCCCTTGATTTGAAGCATCACTATAAACCACAAAGTCTTCCATACCATCCGGTAACGTAAGGATCGGCGCGTTACATAACTTTTCTTTTAACAACTTAAACGCCTCTTCTTGCTTCTTCTCCCACACAAACTTCTCACTTTTTCTCGTTAACTTCGTGAGTGGAATCGCGATTCTCGAGAAATCTTGTATAAATCTTCGGTAATAACCGGCTAATCCAAGAAAACTTCTAACCTCGGTAGGAGTCCTCGGAGGCTCCCAATTTGACACCGCTTCAATCTTGGACGGATCAACCTTAATACCATCACACGTCACCACGTGACCTAAGAATTGTACTTCCCGCAACCAAAATTCACACTTTGAAAATTTTGCATACAACTTCTCCCGTTTTAACACATCTAACACAAGTCTCAAATGACCTTCGTGTTCTTCTTCGGTTTTTGAATAAATCAAAATGTCGTCAATAAACACGATCAAAAACTTATCAAGAAACGGTTTACAAACCCGATTCATCAAATCCATAAAAATAGCCGGTGCGTTGGTAAGACCAAACGGCATTACTAGAAATTCATAATGACCATAACGTGTACGAAAAGCCGTCTTCTCGGTATCGCCTTCTTTCACCCGAACTTGGTGATAACCCGACCTCAAATCGATCTTTGAGAAATAACTAGCACCTTGCAATTGGTCGAATAAGTCGTCAATTCTCGGCAACGGGTAACGGTTCTTAATAGTTACCTTATTCAACTCTCGGTAGTCAATACACATTCTCATCGAACCGTCTTTCTTTTTAACAAATAACACCGGTGCACCCCACGGTGACGAACTCGGACGGATAAAACCCTTATCTAACAATTCTTGCAATTGGGTCATCAATTCCCGCATCTCGGTGGGAGCTAAACGATATGGAGCACGAGCAATCGGCGTCGCCCCCGGCACTAAATCAATTTTAAACTCGACTTGTCTCTCCGGTGGTAAACCGGGCAAGTCATCGGGAAATACCTCGGGGAATTCCCGAATAATTTTTACACTATCCATTGTCTTCTTTTCTTTTCGGCCATCTAATACATATGCAATAAACGATGTACAACCTTTCGATATACTTTTTCTCGCCTTAATGGCGGTAATCACATTAGGCATGTGATGTCGTTTCTCCCCATACACATACACTTTCTCATTCTCGGGTGTCCTAATCGACACAATTTTCTTTCCACACAAAATCTTGGCTTGGTGCATACCCAACCAATCCATACCGATAACCACATCGAACGCCCTAATTCCCATGGGCAACAAATCCACCTTAAACTTTCTACCGTCTATCTCTAGTTCACAATTTCTATAAATACATTCAACCATAGACGTTTTCCCGTCGGCTACTTCTATTTCATAAACCTCATCTAACATTTCGGACGGCACATTCAATTTACAACCGAACTCATAAGACACAAACGAATAATTAGAACCCGAATCAAACAAAATATGAGTTGGCAAGGAGTTAATGAATAGAGTACCTGACACCACATCGTGTGCCTCCTTCGCCTCCTCTCGGGTGAGTTGAAAGGATCGTCCCTTCACCTTGGCCGGTTCCACCTTCTTTTGAGCCGTGGACACCAACGACTCGATTCCCTTCTTTGGGCACACATTGCTATAGTGCCCCTTCTCGTGACACGAGAAGCATTCAACATCGGCCAACGACTTGGCCCTACAATCTCGGGCTATGTGCCCCGCCCTTCCACAATTAAAACAAGATTTCGACTCTCCTCGGCACCCGCCGGTATGAGTCTTCCCGCACTTCTTGCACGAGCCAACACTACCTTGCTTAGAGAAGCTCGAGGTGAACTTCCCTTTCTTGAACGAACTAGAGCCGCTCTCGGCTTTCCTTTTCTCGCCCACATGGGCCCTCTCGGCAACACGTGCCACATTCACCTCTTCCACACCCCGGGCGGCACTAATGGCCTCATCTAGAGAAGCCGCCCTCTTCACCTCCAATTGGTAGTCCCACGGTAACCCACTAGCATACCGGACCACCCTCAACCTCTCATCCGAGTAGGTTTTAGCAACAAACGGGAGCAATCCCGTGAATTCCCTCGAATATTCCTCCACCGACATATCACCCTTTTTGAGGGTCACGAACTTTTCGTGCATCTTTTCCAAATCCCTTTCGGGACAAAATTTCTTTTTCAATCTCGCGGTGAACTCGTCCCACGACATCTTCTCAATCACCTCCCTCCCTAGGGTCTCATATACGATGTCCCACCAAACCATCGCATCTTCTTTTAGCAATTGTGACGCATACGTCACCATATCGGCATCCTTACATTTACTACTACCGATCACCCTCTCGGTTTCCCGGATCCATCTCATGGTTACTTTCGGGTCCGAACTACCCGAATACACATTTGGCTTACAAGCCATGAATGATTTAAACGAACACCCTTCTTTCACAACGGGCTTAGCCCTTGCATCACTTTGGCCACCCGTGGAGGACTTCCCTTCCCCGGTGCCACTACCTCCGGTTTTCTCATCCGACTTAGCCTCGGATTCCCGGTCTCCACCCGACCTTTCACGGTCTCCAATAATTCGGTGCACTTCCTCGGCCACCGTTCCCTTGATTTGGTCGATAATAGTTTGGAGATCCGCCATGGTCACCGGAGTTCTATTAGCTCCGACCTCCGATTCGTCAACCCGATGCATTGACGGTTGACTTTCTTGCTCATCCACCCTCTCAATAGGAGGTACTTCCTCCTCCCGGTTCTCCGGGGCTTTCCCACTTCTACGAGTGTTCACCATTTCTTTCAATCAAGACTATACGAAAGACATTAAACATTTAGTACCTTGTGTACAACCCATTAGTCTCATGAGACTCAATATCCAAATCATATCAAATTCATCGGTCCCCTAGGTTCAACCCTAAACTTAATATAAAGTCTCAAGGTCAACCTATGATCTTAAGGAATCTCATATTCCTAATGCTACAGTCTAAGACTAGGATGGTCATCCAACCTAATTCACTTAAACTATAGCTCTGATACCAAGTTGTAACACCTCAAATTTTAAACACAAAACATTTGCCCAAAATAAAACATTTTTCATAAATAGAAGAACTATCCCAAAAATATGGATTTACAAAAACCTTTGGTATGAATCAGAGTATAAAGTTTCGGTGTTACAAAATATATCAAAACCAAAGCTAAGCATAAATCCAATCTAAAGTTCTTCTACTCTAGGTCCCGCAACTCTATCCGTGCGAACCTAAGCCTTCGATCCTGAACCTGAGTACATAGCAAAACAAAACAAGGAGTACGTGAGACAAAAACGTCTCGTGAGCTACATGGGTTTAGACCCGATAATAAAATGAATGTCACATTTCATATAACCAATCAATATACATATATATATCCAACTATCCAGTCTAGTCACCTTAGTGTGACCCTATCAATCTTGCTTACTTAGCAATCACAACTAACGTGGATGAGTCGATGGGAATTCACCCCAACTGCCCCTCACTCCACACCTCATGACCGGGAGTATCCCGTGACATCGCATAACTAACGTGGATGAGTCGATGGGAATTCACATGGGAATTCACCCAACTGCCCCTCACTCCACACCTCATGACCGGGAGTTGCCCGTGTCATCTCATGACTAACGTGGAAGAGTCGATGGGAATACGCCCAACTGCCCCTCAGTCCACAACTCATGATCGGGAGTAGCCCGTATCATCACATCATCTCAATCTCATCATAACCCTATGGTTATGCCAAATCTAGCTCTCTGCTAGCACTTTCATCATCAACAAGTTAGTTCAATACTATCATAGGTATAACTAACTATCAACTACTAGTCTATACAATTAAGCAAATAGACCATAACACAAGTAATGAAAATATTTAACAGGGCTATGTACTCAGTAAATTCCACACGTACTCACCTTAGCAATAAAGATGCTCCACCCGTGTTCTTGACACCAAAACTCTTGCTTCACAATTTCACCGACTTTCCAAGATGTCACCGAAAGCCTTAAATCTTCAACTAGGAGTGAAGAATCACAAGATTTGACCAAGAAATCAGTTCCAATCGAAGCTTTACACTCAAAGTCGCTCACACACTTGAAGAGAGAAACTAGGGTTTGATCTTGGCAATAAATGAGCTCAAATCCGTCTTTAATGCTGCCAGACAATAGTTCACGACGCGACGAGAGTTCGCGTCGCTAACTATGCGCCTCCAATACATCGCGATCGCTAACCCATCGCTAACTACATCACGCCCGATAGCCAAACTCCCTGGCCCGACTTCCCGATCGCCATCTCCGAGTTCGCGACGCGAACTCCTTAGGGCAGCTGGGCTGCAGTTTTTGTCAAGTGTCTTGACCCGTTTTCGCCCATAACTTTCTCGTTCGGTCTCCAAACGACACGAAACCAATTTCCACGTGTTTTATATGATTTATCCATAATTATCATATTTTTTTCATATTTTATTTATTTACAAATTTCGGGTCGTTACAGTTTACATCAAGTTTAATGTAGAAAATAGTCATCTTTCGTTTAATAGTCCCTTGCTCCAATAAACTTAGACACGTTTAATGTATTAGTTTAATATAAATTAATTTGCGAGTCTATTAGTTTTAAAAACGGTTTCTACCAAAAAAGTAGAAACGTTTTTCAAAATATTTATGTACATTCATAGCTTTAAATACTTTTTATTACATTTAATATAGATATACGTTTTATAAACGTTTTTATTGACAGTTAAATATGTCAATTACGTTTTCAAATCGTTTTTCTAGAAACTCATTAATAAAAAAAACGTTTATATTTAACTTAGAAACGTTTAATGTATTACTTTAATATACATTAATTGGCGATTCAAATAATGCTAAAAAACGTTTTCTAACGGAAAGGTAGAAACGTTTTTCAAAATATATGTACATTCATAGCTTTAAATACGTTTTATTACATTTAATATAGATATACGTTTTATAAACGTTTTTATAATAGGTTAAATATGGCAATTACGTCTTCAAATCGTTTTTCTAGAAACTCATTAATAAAAAAACGTTTCATACATTTAACTTATAAACGTTTAATGTATTAGTTTAATATACATTAACTGGCGATTCAAATAAGGATAAAAAAACGTTTTCGACCAGAAAAGTAGAAACGTATATTAAATATTTATGTACATTCATAGCTTTAAATACGTTTTATTACTTCAAGATAATATATACGTTTTTTTATTGTGTATAAATAGACAAATCAACCTTTATACCTTTGCATTCACGATACGAGAATTTCAATACCACCAACCATCACCCGTCATCCTTTTTCATCATAATTCGGCAAACCATGTCAACAACCGGATTGCACTTTGTAAGAAACATTCATGATTTCAAGGACAAAATTCACCTCAAGGTCAAGATTCTACGGATTTGGCCCCACACAAACTCCAACAACAAATACGAGATAATTTCACTTGAGATGCGTTTAATTGACGAGGAGGTATTACTCTTAATCATATTCGATACATCATCACTAGGTATAGATATTATTTTTACAATATTAACTTACAATTAACATCATTTTGGTTACCCATTTTTTGTAGGGAGGCAAGATTCAAGGTTCTATTTACGTGAAGTTGATGAGTAGATTTCAAACAAAACTGAAGGAAGACAGTGTTTACTATATCAGAGGATGTAAGTTATGGAAGACCAATAAGAGTTGCAGCAACATGAAAGAATGTATTCATTGATTACCACATTATCAAGCAAAGAGAAAAAAAGACTTTATGGCAATGAAATGATGTAAACTGCTTGCAGATTTACCATTTATTAACATTTTATAGTTTTTAAATTGTTGTCGTTCGGATTCATTGATGATTTGGTTTTGAAAGATGTTGACTTTTTTAGTTCTTAATGCAGTCGGTAAGTCCATGTTTGTGTCTATCTGATTTATGCCAAGAAATATATGAACTTTGAGAGACCAATAAAAATGTGTATTTGTGATTAAACTCTTTTGTTGAAGCTTAAATAGTTCTAGGTGTTTGTACTTGATCCTTTATAAATTTGTTACAATATTTTTTTGCGGTCAGTTGCTTCTCTAATAGTTGTATACTCATTTGCATTTTATTCTATTAACTATATATAAATTGGTAAGGTGTGGCGACGGTTGTATTATTATGTAAAGATAAATCTAACTAAATGTTATATATAGGTTACTCATTGTGATTATTTTTCCCACTATGGTTGATGGATATAAAGATAAGTGGGCCCTACGTGTTGGTGTTTATTTCCACCGCCGTCTGCGACCACCACGTCACCCACAAATTTGATGCTTCATTATATAATTCGCAGTCCGCCGCATCACACGAGTTTTAACCTAGTCAATTATAAATAAGTCATAATAACTTAAAATTAACATTGGAATTAACATTGGGATGCTCTTTGTTTCAATGCTAAAAAGTGATTTAAATGCGTTGTTTAAATAGCAAACTGAACCCTAGAACTGCAAAAACAACTTAACTAACACATCTCTGCTCACTAAATTTGTATGCCCAACTTCCATAGTTCAATTTCTTCTCTTATAGATTAAAAAATTTATCAATGGCAGCAAGTAGAAAGCTTCAAGGCGAAATCGATCGAGTTTTAAAAAAAGTTCAAGAAGGTGTCGATGAGTTCGACAGCATATGGAACAAGGTATACTTAAATGTTTTCAATTTTTTTATAATGCTATTCATGTTTGTGTAATCTGTTAGCTGAAGATTTCATGTTCTTTTAGGTTTACGATACTCACGATGCCAATCAGAAGGAGAAGTTTGAGGCTGAATTAAAGAGAGAAATTAAGAAACTTCAGAGGTGTAGAGATCAGATCAAGACATGGATACAGTCCAGCGAGATTAAAGATAAGAAGGTCATTTATTTCTCCGTTTTCTACTTAATTGTTATTAGTTTGAATTCGTAATCGAAACATCTCAGCAAGACTCAATTAAGTTCAGTGTTGTAAATCTCTGTATAGCCGCTGATCAATCGGATCTGGTCAAAATCTGCCAAAATCAGTCGGTCAACTAAAGTCAAAATTGATTAAATTTTTTGAAGTACTTTCTGGATCACTTGTACTTTATTCTTTGATTCCCCCATATTTATCTGTTTCATTTATTATGTTTTTTAATATAAATTTAAGATTTTACACGTTTCACATTAAATTCGATATTTTCATGCTCAAAAATATGTTTAGGGGTAAAATTGTATTTCCTTGTAGAAATGAATGTATTCCTTGAGCAAATCATGACACTTTTAATATTAACCCTAAATAGAATGTATTTTTTTGTCTAATACTAGTAAATATATAGGGGCTTTCTAGTATGTGCATTAGGGGAACATGATAGTAAATGTTACATGTCTTTCATGTCACTGCATTTAATTCATCAAAACACTTCATTTTTGATAATGGTGAGGCTAACACAAAAGTATTAATGATTCATCAATTTCATTTTACAAAACCATATATTATATATTAAGTGTCCGATTCAGCGCGAAACTGTTTAAAGGTGCGGAACCGCAGAACCATCCTAACATCCAATGTTTTCTATGTTATACATAAGCTGTACATTTTCATACACGTCGTAACCATCCTAACATCCAATGTTTCCAATTTTTTATACACATAGTATATAATATATAAATATATTTATATAAAAATTTGGAAACATTGGATGTGTAAACGTGTTACAGCGTGTATGAAAATGTATACATTATGTATAACATAGAAAACATTGGATGTTAGGATGGTTCTGCGGTTCTGCACCTTTAAACGTTCTACGCTGAATCGGATCCATATATTAATATGTATATATTTTAAATAGATAGATTCATTTATAATTTAGGGTACCCGCCTAGTATCCGATTAATCACTACCAAAACCGATTAATTGCTTGAATGTGGTCGACCGACTAGGTACCACCGACCGATTTTTACGACTTCGAGTAAGTTATACTTTTTAGCATCATTTTTTGTCATTGTCTCAAAGTTAAATGCTTACATTTTGTTTCAGTTACTTCTTAGTGCCTCTTACAAGCAGGCTTTAATGGATGCTCGTAAGCTTATTGAGCGCGAAATGGAACGCTATAAGATTTATGAAAAGGAGACAAAGACAAAAGCTTTCTCCAAACAAGGCCTGTATATAACGGTAGCTATTTTATCTTCTTTTTTCTTTTCTTTTTTTAAATTTCTCATTATAAATTCAGTTGAAACTGAGTATAGTTAAGTTTATTTATTGCTGACCTTTTTAGGATCTAAAAGAGAATGCCAAGTCAGAGACTAGATATTGGTTGAACAATACGGTATGTAGGAGTAAGAAAATTGATGTTGTTATTATTTAAGCTTGTGTGTTGGTGTACATATTTTTATATTTCTTTAAGCATTATATATAAAAAGTCTTATAATTGATTAGGTGTCTGAGCTGGAATCTCAAATCGATGTCTTTGAATTTGAGATGGAGGGGTTGTCTGTTACGAAAGGAAAAACAAGACCTCCAAGACTGGTAAGATGGTGAATAATGGATACAATTTATTAAATTCCAAACATAATTGTATATTTAATATTTACCAAATGTTATCACTATTGAATCATTATTATTATTTTATGGTGTTTAAATGGTGTCTTTTTTTTATACAATAATAGTACGTAGTTTTTTATGGTGTATTTTATTTGATTTATATTGTTATTTAAAATTATTTATATAATTGTAGTGTACACATTAAGTAAATTTGCAACCACTCCGGCTTGTTTGCAAAGCGAAATTAATAACATTAAGTGAATATTATATAATAATTGTCCAAGTTACCCTAACGAAATTAATAAGTATCTTTGTAAAACGCAGACCCCAACTCCTCGATGAGTCGTTGACTCTAAGTTTCAAAATCGTTGACTTTTTTTGTTCTATAGGTACATTTAGAGTCATCAATTAGTCGGCACAAGGCTCATATAATGAAGCTAGAGTTGGTATTGAGGTTGCTAGATAATGACGAGTTAAGTCCTGAGCAAGTTAATGATGTTAAGGACTTCGTTGACGACTATGTGGACCGCAATCAGGTTTTTTATATTTCTTCCTAAAAGTTCTCTTAATGTTGTGGCTTTCATGTAGATACTAAATGGATTATATCAGTTTAATCTTTTTTTTAAACTATAAGTCATTTATTCTACAGGAGGATTTTGATGAATTTGATGATGTTGATATGTTATACAACAGCTTACCACTGGATCTGGTAGAGGCACCTGGTCTAATCAAGGTACGTATGTCATATTAATATATTTATATATAATAACATAAAGTGTATTAATTAAAATACTAATAAATATTAGAGTAATACAAGGATGTTCCCTGATGTTTACCTCAAATTTCACGTATGGTTCTTCATTTAAAAAAAAAAAATACATTGGCAGTCTTTTTATGGAAACATGTTGCATGCGTAGTCCTTTAGTCTAACGTCAGTTGAATATCTAATAGAAAAAGGACTAACAATGTAATTTTTTAACAAAAAAAAATTAACATTCAAAGGGTTGTCGGTGCAAAAGGTTTTGAAAAAAGGACTACCGGTGTAACTATTTAAATTAAAGGACCATAGGTGAAATTTGGTGTTAACCTCAGGGACCATATTGTAATTTACTCTAAAAATTAATAGTTATATTCTTTTTATTAATGATAGTAGTATGTTAATATAGAAATAATCTAAAAAATAGAGTAAATTACAAGGATGGTCCCTGAGGTTTATACTAAATTTCACGTATGGTCTTTTATTTTATTATCCACTATAATATATAGTTTTGTCTGCAGATTTTGCCCAAGTCTGCTCAAGTGAGAGGACAGCCGTTTATGTCTTTAGGTGCGTTGAAGCTTAATTTCGTTCAAAAGCTAGATTTTTTTGTAAGGTTATTCATTGATTTATGTAGAGAAGATGAAATCGAAGGCTAATAATGACAATGTTGTTGCTGCTGATGCTGATGTGGCGCCAAATAATGATAAAGGTGTTAGTGAAAACCATGAATTGAGACAGTTGGTACGTATTGTTTGCTGGATCATCTCTATCATATACACATGAAAGGCTAAATTTTTTATCCCATTGTTGTAATTTTTGAAGGATGAGAAACTTCAAAATGTTTCGGCTGAAAATAATACGGGTACGTTAAATAAATCATAAATTCGTAATAAACCGAAGCTAAAAGAGCAGAATTGTTGTTATCTTCAGGAGCAAAATTTGGTGGATCTGGTTCGTCTTTCATGAAACATGTCGATCACCTTAAAATTGAAATGAAAGATATAGAAACGGCCACCAACAATTTTGATGTGAGCAAGGTCATTGGGTTTGGACGTGTGTACAAAGGAGAATTGTCTCTCCCAAATGGACAAATTACAGTCGCTTTTAAGCGATTAGATCGTAAGCTAGGTCAAGGAAATGTCGAGTTTTGGAACGAGATCGAAATGCTTTCTCGATACAAGCATAAAAACTTAATTTCTCTCATGCATTCAGGGTGATGAGATGATCCTTACATATGAGTATGCTTCTCGTGGGAGCCTAGATCGTTATTTATGGGATGCTAGTACGCTTACGTGGACCCTACGCTTAAAAATATGCATTGGGGCTGCACATGCAATAAATTACCTACACGATCCAATGGGAACACAACAAAGAGTTCTACATCGTGACATTAAAAGTGCAAACATCCTTTTGGATGACAATTGGTTGGCTAAAGTGTCTGATTTTGGTCTTTCGAAATTTGGGCCCGCTAATCAGGAGCATACATATGTTTTCTCAAATGCGGTCGGTACTCATGGGTACTGTGATCCGGTGTATTGGGAGATGGGTTTTCTAACAAAAGAGTCTGATGTGTACTCTTTTGGAGTGGTGTTGTTTGAAGTTTTGTGTGGGAGGTTATGTTTTGAGTCAAATAATGGTCAACTAACTAGGATATTAGTGCCTAATTGGAGAAAATGCTATGAAGAAAAAAGGTTAGATGAAATTATCCTTGTTGGTCTAAGAGAACAGATGGATCTACAGTCTTTGAATACGTTCTCGGCCATCGCATATCGATGCGTGAATAAAGCTCGGGAAGAGCGACCAATGATGGTTGAGATAGTGAAAGAACTTGAGTTAGCATTCCAACAAGTAAAAATTAAATTCTAAAATTTCCTACATCACAATTACAAGCCTAAGTCTATCTTTGAATATTAGTGTAGCACCCACACGAAGCATGGATAATATTACTTTCCATTTTCTTGTATAACAGTTTAAATTGAATCTTTGATTCGGATAAATATCCTTCTGTTTTATTTGTACATGTTATATGAAATTTGTTAGGTCTATCCAAAATCAAAGCAGAATAGAATAAATGTATTCCCTCATAGTTTCATCTCATTTTCGTACCACAAAATCGAATACTAAACAAAAGCTTCAGTTGCTTGCATATTATTCAATAATAAAAACACAACAATTTAAATCAAAACAATAATAATACGAAAAAAAATAGAAAATAAGATCGTACTTAATAAGCAGAATACTTCTCATCAGCAGTGGGCCAAAATTTCTTATAAGCAGAAATAACCGAAGGAATAACCGCCACAAGTGCAAGCACAAGATGTTCCGAGCTGCTAGTTTTGACCGTGATTTGACCACTCATTTTATTATTAATCCCAGCCCGAACCGCCACTTTTGAATTCCGGCCCGCGGAGAATTGGGCCAAACTATTCAAACCCAAAGCTAAATCACCTCTCCATTTTATAATCGACAATCCAACGGTTGACTGGATTTGACCAATCGGGTACTCGAGTTCCCGCCGTTGGATCTCGATGTTTGCACCGTAAGCCGAATCGGATTGGAACCGAACCGTTCCCGCACTCCCGATGATTGAATATTGTCTCCCGAGTGTGATTTGGTCCTCGAGTTTGAACCCCGTGACGACGTTTTCGCCGAGGAAAGTGACCGACATTCCAGCCGCCGTTTTGTTTTTTTTAAGGTTTTTGAATTTGGTCTCGCCTCGTACGATGTACGCCAGCTGTTTCCCGATGGGTTGGATGTCGAAACCCGCCATTGTGGAAGTGTTTTCACCGTGTTTAGCGGAAACCGAGGAATCGAGATTGATACTGAAGTCTTTTTTGTCTTTAGTGACTTGAACGGAGACATTGGCGGGAAAACGGTTAGCAATCGCGAAAGTTTGTTCAAGATTGACACCGTCATACCCGCAATCGTGGTCCCACCCGTGAGTGTCCAAAACGGGCCGGGCCAAAAACTGTGAAGTGGGCTCGAGGAACCGGAACCGGTAAGCCGGGTTGTCGGAATCGAACGATGGCGGCAGTGCCATGTCCGGTAGCGGCACCGCCACCGGCGCCGGAGCATCTCCGTCACCGCCTTCCTCCGGGAAGCTTTGCTCAGTCGAATTTGGATTCTTCATTTCTTTTATTCTTTTTAATTCTTCTTTAAATTGTTTTTTCTGTAAAAGTTTGACCCGGTAATCGTATTCATCAAAGTAAGCCTTTTTCTGCTCTTTGCTAAGCTTAGAAAGCTGGGTTTTCTTCAACGGTTTAAACGGGGGTAACTGATCGTATTCATCTCCATCTTCTTCCCGGTCAGAATCGGTCAACTCCGCCAGGTCAGCATCTGAATCACCACCATCACCGCCTTGCTTCGGGTGGGCCCGTGACATCAACATTGAAGATAACATATACGGTAACGGGGGCGACCGAACCCGAAACCCGAAAAGCTTCCGGTTATCAAACGGGTCTTGCGGTTTAGTCAACGCATTCGCTTCTGCTAAAATCTTGATCGAGTAGCACAACATAAGCAACTGCGGCCGCCAAATTTGACCATTCGGAAGCACCATTTGACCGTCCCGATTCTTCCTACACGACTGATGGTTTTCAACTAACGAAACCGGGTTCATCAAACTCGGGCTCATCATTCTCAAATCACCAACCGCATGCCCGATAGCTTGTTGCACCACATGTGATCTTTGAGTAACAAACATTTCATAACTCAACGGGAGCCCGTTTGCCCCCTCGGGCGGGGCAGATGCCCCGTGGGTAAAAGTGACAATTGCACTTCGCCAGATAGACGGGCCCAATGAGCCCGTTATCGTTTTCAGTAACGGGATGTCGTTAACATCTCGGGTTTGTGCATCTAAACGGTCAACATACAGAACAATATCGGGCGGGCTTTTTTTCGTGAATTTTTTAGCTGATGATAATACACTTCTGTTATAAGCTTGCTCCATTGCAGACACCTTAAGGCCAGGTGTATCAGAAACATTAACCATAACTCCATTAACTAACCCGGTTATCTTCTTAACCGAACCGGTTGCGGGCTGAAACGCATTGATTACGGTTTTTTCTTCACCGAAAATCGAGTTAATTGTAGCACTTTTCCCAACACCTGCTTTCCCGATAACAAGAATATTGACCGAAAAGTCAACATCATTGTTTTCTTCAGATTCAAGCTCCATAGCTTTCTGTTTAGCAGCATCGAGACTAAAAGATTGGCCCGTTTGTCGGCCCGCAATAAGTGCCAGCCTGTAAAGCACTTGTGCGGCTACAGATTCTTCTGGTGAAAGCCCTAATTTGTGAACCAATCTCAAAAACTTCACTCTGATTGCTTGTAATTTCTCGAGTTTTTTCCTTTCGTCTTCGGTTAAATTGCTTTCGGTTTCGGTGTTGTTCATGACACTCGGCGGGTTGAAAATGTTGGATCGGGCGGGTCTCGGGTTGGCCCGTAATGACGGGCCCAGCCCGGCGGGCCGTTCAACTGTGAAAAGTCTCGACCCGTCTTGTGAAGAGAATGTGATATTCCCACCTTCTGAACCACCATCTGCTGCTGCTTTTAACAAAGCAGCTAATGCAGCTGAATCAAACAATCCTTTACCATCTTCTTCTTCATCATCATCTTCTTCATCTGAATCGGTCACGATCTGACCGTCGATCATTTGAGATCGATCTTGAGAACTTTCTCCACCTTCCAATTCCTCCATAAACTGTTTAGTATCTTCGTCTTCTTCATCATCTGTTTCGTCTTTTCCTGCAGAATCTTCTAGAACAAATTTGTCAGCCGACGGTCCGTTTTCTAAACTGTTTTCTTTAATGTCAAAATCAACTTCCTGTTCTACATCAAGATTTGCAGAATCTTCAACTTCTAAAGGTGAAAACTTTCCATCAGTTACTACTCCAACAACCACCTCTTTATCCACCACTTCTTCCAAAACACGGTCAATTTTCTCATCTGTAACCGCCACATCACCGCCATCTTCTGCCGCCTGTGTAACTACCGCCACCCCTGTAACTCCTGGTATCGGTAAACCAACATTTACAGCTTCCACAACAGAATCCTGTTCAGAAGTAGTAATTTTTACATCATTTGTATCAACTGATTCTAAATCTGGTGTTTCAGTTTCAACTGCCGCCACTTCTGCCGCCACTTCTGGTGGTGACAAATCAACATCTCTAGATTCCACAACAGGTTCCTGTTCAGAAGAGACTTTTTCTTCATTTGCAACAACAGATTCCAAAACAGGTGTTTCAACATTTGTAACTGCCGCCACTTCTGCCGCCAATGCTGGTGGTGGCAAATCAACATCTCTAGATTCCACAACAGCTTCCGGTTCAGAAGTAACTTTTTCTTCATTTGCAACAACAGATTCTAAAACAGGCGTTTCAACATCTGTAACTGCCGCCACTTCTGCCGCCACTGCTGGTGGTGGCAAATCAACATCTCTAGATTCCACAACAGGTTCCGGTTCAGAATTAGCTTTTTCTTCATTTGCAACAGGAGTTTCAACATTTGTATCTGCTGCCACTTCTGCCGCCACTGGCGGTGGTGGCAAATCAGATTCTACAGCTTCAATAACAGAATCACCTTCAGAAATAACTTTCACATCATCTGCAACAACAGCATCTAAATATGAGTTTTCAACATCAATAGAATCTAAATACAATTTTTCTATATCAACAGACTCACCTTCAGAAGCTAAATCAGGTGTTCCATCATTCACCTCTGTAACTGCCGCCGCTTCTTCCGCCACTGCTGGTGGCGGAAAATCAGATTCTACAGCTTCAGCAACAGAATCACCTTCAGAAGTAACTTTCACATCATCTGCAACAACAGAATCTAAATCTACTTTTTCAATTTCAATTTCAGTTTCAACAGAAGTGTTAGTGTCATCAGCACCACCAACCAACAACACATCATCCTCATCCTCATCATCATCCAAAACCTCATCTGTATTAGCAACCACAGCTACACCTGGTGCAGGTGCATCAACTTTAATCTCTTCCACAATTGAATCACCTTCTGGTGTAACCTTCACACCATTAGCAACAACCACCTCATTTTCTACTCCATCAGTACCACCAGATTTCACAGTTTCTGATGCAGCTTTATCAACCTTTGAATCCAGATTCAATTTCGAATCTGATTCCAAATTCTCCACCAAATTTAAATTAACCTTTTCAGCATCATCAACAGTTGCTGATTCAACCTTCGGTGCAAGGAATTCAGAAGCTTCGGAAAACGATTCATCACCTTCATCTACATTCGCAAGGGTTCCTTTCTCTAAAACTAAATTATCATCTAAAACTGTTTCAAAAGGTTCCTCTTCACCACTAGCAAAACCATCGGTTTCATCATCGGAAACCGTATTCAAACTACTAACTTTATCGTTATTACTGCTACCGTCAATTTTGTTAATGGAATTGAAACCATTCGTATCATTAACAGTTTCGATTTTATCAGAAGAAACAGAAGCTGAACCTGAGAGAGATGTATCTTCCTTTGCGTCCATGGATTCTAAAGTTCACGAATCACACAATAGTGTGTGAAATTGATAGAAGAAACAATTGGATAAAAATTAGGGTTTATGAATTTGGGGATAAGGATTTTGATAAGGTTTTATCGTAGAGACGATAGAGAAAGGGGTGAAATCCTTTGCATCAGCTGCAAAGAAGTGTTTGTTTGGTGGTGGGAAGGAGGTTTTTGAGAGACTTGTGAAATGACGGATTTACCCTTGGTTGGCACGTGAGTAGAGGAGATATTATGTATGTAATCTTAATTACTTTTATACTAATTAAAGTTCAATGTGAAATACCTGTAACATTTTATACTATGCTATAAATCATTTAGTAAAAAAGAAAGTTAGAAATTAACATAAATGTTGTTGAATATTTTATATTCTGTAACAATGTTAGTAATAATTAAAGAACCAAAATGAACATGCAAACCTGAAACACCGACGAGAATCAAACTGCACGGAATGGGATTCCTGTCCTTTAAGGTTTATACGTGCTGTATGCTGCTAGCCTCTACGTATCACCCCAGGATTTGATGCAGTACGCTGGTAAGTTCTTACAGCCAAGAATCACCAAACAACACAAAGTGTTTAATCAGAAACAGGAAGGAACAGAGCACAAGAACGCAGGAGCAATTGAGAGAGAATGTGTGTTTTTTCGGTGTGTTCTAGACTGAGCCTCGAGCCAGTTTTTATAGTGAACCCAATGTGTCAAAACTGTAACTGCTCGGGATTAATATTGACCATTAAGCCAGACGTTTTAACTGATATGGTCATAAACCAAAAACGTTACAACGACCAAAGTCATCAATCAGTTTTAATACCCAGACGTTACAGTCTTCTCAAACACACGACCAAAAATAAAAGCTCCTCAGCTCCTCAGTGCAAAGTGCGCCTAAATCGCGCCATTTCGCGTCATCGGTCTCGGCTCGGCGCGCCTGTGGGTCTAGCCTTTAATCCTCCACTAAAGCCTTTGAAAGCTTAAAGAATTAAATGCCTTATAAACCCATTTAATGTTCTTCCCCCCACCAATGTGGGAACTTGCCAACTTGCAAGTATTAATTAATATATATATATATATATTAATATTAATTAATAATTCCAACAAATGTCAGATGAATCTAACAAGAAAATAAACAAGTTAAATTTGGATCTAACGAATCAAGATCATCAATAGGCCGAATTTAAGTTGAGAGGTTGATAAATAAGTATATCTATTCTATGAATAACAATATTTGTTTTGAGTAAAATACGATATAGATGGTTTACTTCTTGTTTGATCCTTTTATTTTGAACGTTTAACCAGTATTAGTAAACATCTATATTTCTTTGGAATTATATATAAAATGTTGATGTTTTTGTAATAAAAAGGGTCATTCTTATATTATATTATTATATGTATGTATTATATTACATTTATATGTATTTAAAAAAATATTATTAAAAATATATATTTTTGAAATTCTTTTGTCGTTTGGTTGGCTAATTGGTCCAAACAATGCATTCACCACCTAAAAGCCAATTGTGTGTCTATACAATATTGTGTGCAACAATAAATGTTGGACGGCAAGTAAATTCAGTTAAAAATGTTGAAGGTTGTAGCTTAGTGAAAATAAAGGGTCGATCAAGATTGATATCGAGTTGAGTTTTGAGATTGAAGTTTTATAATCGAGTCGAGATTGAGCTTAGCATTTGTTGATTACACTCTTAGATATATTTTTTTTGAACGACACTTAATCTACACATTTTTTGTCCACCACAGAACTTGAACCAATGACCAATAGGTCATGGGCAACACCTTATATCAAACTCCAATATACATGTGCTTGTGAAGAGCGAATATAATGTTTTAAGATAAAATTGCATCTTTTTCAAATTAAGAAATTAAGTATCTTATTTATCATGTATCTTATTTTAATAGTATAACATAAGTGCATAACCAAGGAAACTATTTTTATAAATGGTGTAGAAATCCCAACCAAAAAATACAAAATGAATACTATAAAAATTCATTTTTTTCAACTTAGTTTTCAACTAATTTTAATAATTTTTAGTTCCAAAACTTATTATGAAAAAAATGTATGTCTGTTTTATTTATCTAATTTTTTTTTGAAAATAAAATTCATGTTCGGTCGCCATGTTCAACCAAGTTTTTATATCTAACCGGTTATCTTCATGTTGATATAGATGGTCAAATGACAAAGTTGGGCGCTTTTGTATATAGTATTGGAGCATACATTTATATGTTTTATACTTACTGGATAATAGTTTGGATGTTAATAGTTTATCAATCGAATTGTCATTCATTTTGTTATGATGTTTTAATTCTCAAATTGCTCGTGTAAGTTAGTTTAATTAAATTTGACAAAAATACCTAGTTAATATTTACTACGGAGTATTAAAATTGAGTTTTTAAGTGAACAAAGTTTTGTTTCGAAGTGGCCAGAATAGATAACGTTGAGGATTGGGTTTACTTTTCCCCATTTTGCTTTCAAATTCCTCATCTGCAAATGCTTGGTTCTAATTTAACTTCCATCCTTCAATATTCCCACTTTTATGTCTCACTTAATATTTTCTCAACAAAATAATATTTATATTTTAACATATTAAGTATTAGGATTAGGATTTAAGGTGTTGCCCATGACCAACATGGGTTCAAGTCCCGTCGTGGACAAGAAGGTGGATGGTTCGAGGGAAGGCATACTGCCCCTTGTGGATGTCACTGTCTAGGCTCGAACCACTAACTTTCTAACTAGCCGTTCAAAAAAAAGTATTATACTTTTTGCTACTTTATATATTTTCTAAATTAGGCATGTGCAAACTGGATTAAAAACCGGCCGGAACTGTTGAATCTGACCGGGTCAAACTGCATTGTAGCGGTTCGAATACCGAAATAATCGAGGAAACTTTTTCGGTTCTAATTCCGGTTCGGTCCAAGATGTCATTTGTACATTCCTTAGTCCGACCAAAATCATTTTCTAGGTTCCTCGTTCAATTCAGCTATGAGGTTCGATTTGGATTTTGAAATGTGCACATGCTACATTGAATTCTAAAGCAATACCTATATTTGGTGTATAAAGCATTAAGCCCATGATGATGGGCTGGGTATAAAGAAAAAGGTAGAGACGTAGAGTGGTAGTTAGGTGATCCATATCGATCATATTTTCCCGCCAGAACTTGCAATTTCTATCCATGTATATTAACCAAAGAAACCAATAGGTTAGATCAATTGGTCACTAAAGGTTGCTTTAGGGGGTTTGTCTTCAGAATGTCTTGGGTTCAAAACTTGCTGAGGGCAGTCCTTAGGAGATTAATAAGGAGGTGAGATTTATTCCTTAAAAAAAGAGATATGTTCGAGGAATGCATATGACCCATTTGGATGTCACTGCATATGTCAAACCATTGACTTACTAACTTGCAGTTAAAGAAAAAAAAAACCAAAGATTTTGCTAAAATATACCATTATGGCACATCATAGTGATACAAATTCACCAATGATCTTCATTTTTTTATACTCTACATGTTCGCATTTGTATTAAGATAAAATGACACGTTATTTGTAACGTGCTATTGTGTTATGTTCAGTTGTGGAATTTGGTTCAAAAACTGTTATAATTTTAGACAGTTTGGACCAATTTACTATTGGTTATGTTATGAAGTAAAAATATTATCCTTAGAGAAATAAACATAAGGACGCCAAAATTTGATTTTAGTTAGCATAAGCTCTTAAGTATCTATTAAAAGAACTAGAATCTGAATGATATAATATTTTGCCAAACATATTTGACAAGAATATTTATTCAATTTTACTTTTTCTGTGTATTGACAAACTTGAACTATTACAAACCCTACAAAAGTTTCGAAGCCTATCATTTTGGCAATAGCACGTGCATGGCTTTCTAATCCATTCGTTTACCCGTATGACCATTTTCGACAATATAAACAATTTCTAATTTTGTAAAAGACACGTCACATTGAATATGTATAGATACATCGACAATCTAAATTCCTTTGAGGTTAATTGATCATTAATGTGAATAGGCACGTTCCAAAAACCAACTGATTGGAACCAAACCAGAACGAGAAAGAAAAAAGGTTTTGACTGGACATATGACCAAACTTATAACATCTTAGATCAGACCTAACCAGATAACGAGAATAGAGAAAAGGTTTTGACTAGACAGATGACCGAACTAATAACATGGCCTAACCAGATTAAGAACCAGATTCTTTACAACTTTTCCAGTTTTATACCAAATCAAACCGAAATCAATTTTGCATTAAAGTTATAAAATGAGAATTAGATAGGTATAACTCAGTTCGGTCTGGTTTGAGTTTTAGACCATAGACAGCCCTATGGAGAATTAGAAGGCAAAATTACAACCAAACTACACTTGGGTCACATTCCACTAGCAGAAAAACCATTCCCACTACATACACAAGAAAACAACCCACAACATTAACCATTTTTCTTAAAACTTACCACACCACTAACGGTAATAATCAAACCTTAATCATATTATCATACCACATTCTTAAACATCACAATACAAAATCATGTTTGACCAACTGTTGACCCAATTTCACCCTCTTCAAACACCTTTGCAATTTTATCAATCGGAACCAACGGTAAATACTGGGCAATCGAATACCCTTTTTCCGCCGTATAAACAACCGTATAATTATACTTCTCAACCAAATACGCAGCAGTCGGTACAGCAATTTGAGCCACTTGAGGGAATAATGGAAGTTTATTCATTGATCGCCAGGTGGACACCGCGTATTTTTCAGCAACGGGCTCGTAGTTTTTGTATAATTCTTTGGCGGTTGGCTCGTATTTTATGTATAATGTATTTGCGGTTTTTTGAGCAATTTTTAAGGCCTCCAAAGCTAGATCTTTAGCGACTTCTGGGAGATTATTAGCGACGTATTTGGCTTGGTTTGGAAGGTCTTTCATTAGGTTTGGTACGTGACGGTTTAATTCGGCTAATGCATCGTCAACCTGCATAAGTATGAACATTTTATTATGCAATTCCAGTTTCCAAACACCCCCTTAAATGCAAGTTTGTCTTATTATCGTCATATTGCAATAATTTAATGTAATTGACTAATTTAATGTAATTTCACTTTCAGTTACATCTACTTTGTAAAAGATAACGTCATGTTTAACATGCGCACGGTGCGTACGATAGATTAAGCTAGAAGAGTAGAACACGTACCTTGAGATCAATGAACTTAAGAAGCTCCAAAGGAACGTCCTGAAACCTCTCGTAAACCGGTCCGATTATGGTTTTAACGGTGTTTTCAACCGTCTGAACACCCGGTTTAAGTGAACCGGCGTTCTCTTTAGCGTAATCGTAAGCAGTTGAGAAACAAACAACGAAATAGATCACAGCGTTTTGCACAAATTCGAGATATTTCAATTGCTTCTCTCCTCCATCCCTCTGTGCCTTCAATTTCATAATCAAATCAAAATTACGTCAAATTTTTGAACAATTTTTTTGAAAGTAATTATAAAAAATATGAAGGAGAAATCAGATCCGATCATGAAGGGACATAAAGCAAATTATTAACCAATATGATAAGCTGCTGCCTAAATTTCTATCGAAAATCAAATTAACTTTGTAGCGAACAAAATTATTCCATTCAACAACAATTTACGGCAATATTGTGATCGTTTAAACAGAAAAATCAAACTAAAATAATTTTTTCAACCAAAATCAGAAGCTATTTGCTAAATATCTATTAAAAACCAAATTAACGTACATCTGAGCTTGTCATTTTTCTAACGAACAACACATATTCATATGAACTACCATTTACAGCAATATCGTGATCGTTTAAGCGGAAAAATGAACTAAAATAGGTTTTCAACAAAAGCAGAAGTTGTTGTGCAATTAACGTGCATATACTCTTTATAAATTCGTAACGAGCAACACGAATTCATATCAACTGCAATTTACGGCAATATCGTGAAATATAAACAGAAAAATACGGAAAAATCGAATTAACGTAAACCTAATTTGATATTTTTGTGAAGGAATTGAATAGAGGTTTTACCAGAGACTCAGTGGTTTGATTGGGTTCAGATTCCGCCATGATTCTTCAAGAAGAGAAGCTTCGAGAGAGTTTGACGGAAATTTCTATAAGGAAGAAGAGGAGAAATTAGGGAGATTACAGGCTTACAGGTAATGAATGTAACGATATTACAAGTGGCCGGATCTTTATACGGAAATTCGAGAAAACTCGAGGGTTTAAAATGACAAAACCCAATTCCCACTGTCTATTATGATGCTTACACGTGTCCTGTGGTGATGGTAGTTATTAAAAGAGAGAAGAAACTAGAAAAGAGAACTATAACAAAACATAAATATTTATTTTAGTTTTGGAATTAAAAGAGTATCTAGATAATAAATTACTGTATTATATATTCGCTATAGTCGCATTTAAAAGAAAAGATAGAGATAGTTTTACTTTTTAAGACTAAAAGAGTATCTAAAGCTTTACGTAATACACTATTTAACATCAATTTTCCATGTCGTTTAATAATGTATGTATAAAAGAATTATATATTCATTTTATTAGGAATATATTTCATAGTTATTCTTAAGCATCTCAAATAAAAACAATACATTCAAATTTAGAAAATGACGTAGGTGAATTCTTTAACTATTAAGACTATAAGTTTTTCCGTGTGGTCCAACAAAGTAAGTTGTGGAATGTTTATTTACGGAGTGTAGATATTTGGATCTTGCTTTTTCTTACGTATTTTCTATTGAAATTTTTTTTTTCTTTGTTTTATTGCATTTTTGTAACTATTAATCTTATTTATATCAAGTAGCTTCACTTTCATATTATTCTTTAATTAGATTTTGTATATATATTGTTACAACTTAATTTTAATTACAAACTAATTATTACACATCCAAATGTCCAATAATAATTTATATTCTATAAAATATATATTAATATGTTATAATTTTAAAAGAGACTAAAAAGTCCAAATCTCTGTTATTTTTATACTAAAATCTGAGTTCATCGAGCTTTTTCTTATTGGGGTGTTTTTAATCACTAGTATTACGACCAAATCTCTATTTATAAAATATATTATCTGATTTAAATACACGCCAAAAAATAAGTTTGAATTGTCTAGACTTCATCGAAGCATAATGGTATAAGAAATTATTAAATTTTAAAGAAGACAGTGTGTGGTGTATGAATCCTGACACGTTTGAAGAGTTGGTAGGGTCCATAATATATTATGCCATTGGAGCTTCAAGATTCCGGCACACACTTCTAGGTTAGCTACTTATCATGTATTTTTCATCTAACTTGAATATGAAATAATCCATTTTTACAGGATATATTGTTAGACTGCTGGGTATGGGTCCACGCCCGTTGTGCGTGGGGCTAAGGTGGCTTGGCCACGCCGTGGTCATGGAAACGAACACCGCCCCCCCCCCCCCAACGGCGTGGGGGGTTGGCGTGGTGGATTGGTGGGAGGAAGCACAGGAGGAAACGCTGTGGAGGTGGACGGATTTACGAGAAATAGCCGTTGTCAAACGGCTATATAGCCGTTAGAATTAAAAAAAAAAGTTTTTTTTTATTAAATTATTTACCTATATATATACACACTTTCACTCATTTTATACACACAATTAACCCATTTTACTCTCTACGAACTCCTATCTTCATACCTCTCTACTTACAATGGATCCACACAACAATCCTCCACAAACACCCAACCAACCTTCACAATAAAATATACCACCGAACCTAGGATTTGGTTGCTTCGACCAATACGCCAACATCCTAAATCCCGGTGTTGTCCCACATCCACAATATTATCCACAAACCGCACCTCAATTTCAAGTCCCTCAATTTCAACAACCTCAATATTCACAAAATGTATCCGAATTTGCACCCACCGGCCAATATTTTCAACAACAACAAATTCATCAACAAGCCCAAACACAAGAACAACAAGCGGGGGGAGCAAGAGAAAGGCGAAAGGGAAAGGGAAAGGGAAAAGGAAAGAAAAAGAGGTTGTCGAAGACATTGGGGGAGAAGATGTGGAAGAAGACACACAACTTCCATGGACGGAAAAGGAGGAACTTGCGTTGTGCCGAGCTTGGTGTGCGACTTCTAAAAACGAGAAGGACGAGAATGACATGAGAATTAAAAACTATTGGGAAGCCATTCTTTCTAAATTTCATACCTTCATGGGAGTCGCGCCATACCGAAAAGACAATAGTCTTAGTAGCAAATGGCGTGACATAAACAACAAGGTTACAAAATTCAATGGTATATACAACAAACTCTCGTCGGAAAGAAGTAGCGGAATGGCCGCGTTTGATGTTTTGGAGGCCGCCAAGAAACAATACAAAATTGAAAAAAATGGTCATGCTTTTGAGCTAGATCGACATTGGTTGATTTTAAAAGAGGATCCAAAATGGATGAGCACAATTACTAAAGATCAACAACAATCGAAGCGCTCAAAAAGTTCACAATCGGTTGACGTTTCTGATGGTCGTTCTCGTGTCGACCTTAATGCAGGGGACGATGAATTTCCCGATGACCTATTCGACGACATTGATGAAACCCCAACTCCTCTTGAACGACCAATTGGAAGAGACAAGGCTAAACGAGCGGGTAGGCATGCGGCGGAAAAGGAAGCGAAGAGCAAGCATAGGCAAGACATTCAAAAACGATTAGACGAGCACTTTGAGGCAACGAAAGAGCGCGTAGAGATGCGTCGTCAACAAGTTCAACTGGAACAAGAACGACGTCAGCAAGAGAGGGAGAAAGATGAAAGAGAAAGGGCGCTTGCAACCGAACAAAGAATGATCAATAATTTGAATATTTTGAGTATGCAACCGCCGCCATGCTTGCCGCAAGAAGATCTTCATCATTTCCTAGCCGCGAAGGAAAGGGCTCGAAAAGCCATGAGCGATTTAGGATTGTAGTTTTTTTATTTTAAGTATTTTTAATTTTAAGTATTTGTATTTTTATTTTAAGTATTTGTATTTTTAATTTAATGTATTATTATTTTAATTTTAATGGAAGTTTAATATTATGTTTAAAAAATAAATGGAAAAGAAATGATGAGATGGAAAATAAAATGGTGTGGTGTGGTGTGGTGGGTATTTCCACCAAATGATGTGGTGTGGTGGTGGTGTGGGGGTGTGAGGTGGCGGAAAAGGGCACCACCACATGTGGTGCCCATACCCAGCAGCCTTAAGCATCTCCTAAATGTGATGCATTTCCTAATTCATCATTAGATTCTTACTTGTTAATGAGTTACTGTAAAAGTCGTGTTAAAAGCAACTCATCATTAACTTATTATCACTTAAAAAAATATTAAAAAAGATTTAAATCCCACGATTTTATACAACTCTTCCTCCTACTGATGACCATGCCTATTGACGAGTTTGTGATGAGTTGGTGCCACTCGTAATGTGTGAGGACAAGTTGAAAAAGCCTACCGACGAGATAATGCTCCTGCCGTTGGCACGGGTCTTATAAGTATTATTTTCTACCTTCATATAGTTATATAAATGTCTATATTTTATCTCTTCATACCCTTCATACCCTTCATTTTAAGGGATTAAATATCATTATTATTACTTTTTTGAATATAAGCCAATCCACCCTTTTTATACTTAAACAAAATGTTTTTTAACAAGATAAATTTTATGTATAATGGAAAAATAATATATAAATATTAATAAAAATATGGAATATGTATAAGTATATTTTTTTGAAGCGGCGCTATATTAGACCGGTGCCAACGGTTCGCCGGTTGGGCACCGCCGGTTGGCCGCCGGTTCCGGCACCGTTAGCACGGACCGTCGGTGGTGGCGCCGGTTGAGGTGCAGTGGGTTTGGCGACGAGCGAAGTGGCAAGCGAGGTGATTTAAAAATTAATTTTTTTTCCTTTTTTCTTTCTTTTTTTTCCAAACCTTATTTTACTCTTATTTTAATTTTTTTTATTTTTTTCTTTTTTGTTATACTAATATATTTATGCAGTGTTTTTTTTATGTATTTTTTTTAATTATTAAAAAATCTTTAATCTTTAATATTTCTAATATATTTTCTTTTAATAATGTATTTTTTTATGCAGTGTTTTTTTTAATTAATGTAATATTTTTTATATAATTTTTTTTAATGAAAATAATTTTTTTTATTAGTTAGTTATATGTTTTAATTAGTTATATATTTTTATTAGAAAAAGAAAGTAAATTAATTAAAGTTGGTGAAGTGACGGAGTGCTGTTGGCATGGGTACGTCAGTTTAGTGTTAGTTAGTTTGTATGCTGACGTGTCGCTGAGTTGGCAGAAACTGACGGCGTCAGTTTCCGTCACCATTGACACCGGTCTTAGCGAACCAACAAAGTCTAGTAGCCAGAGCTAAGTTTTACAAGTGAAAAGTGAAACATGAGATGGATTACAAATCGAATCCTTATATGAAAAGTTAGTTAATTTACATAGATAACTAATTAAAAGAGTATGATGGATTCAACAAAAAAACGCAACCATTATTTTGCAAGCATGGTGAGATCGCTTACTTGGAAACTACCGATACTAAGACCACTACTTTTAACCTAAACCTTGTAACCTAGTTGTATTGGTGTATATATTATATAGTGTTGTCCATGAACCTTATGATAATGAGTTCAAGCCTTGATAGAAACAAATATAATAAATTAGGTGTTTGTTCAAAAAAAAAAAAAAAAAAAAAAAATTAACCACCACTTTTAGTGGGAGAAAACACCTTTCCAAGCAATAAAAGTTAAACCTTATTTTCTCCAGATATGAAACATTTATACAACTAAACACTATACTATATTTTGATAAGAGACTTAAATATATAGTCTTTTGATTTGTAAGCAACACTATTCAAAATATTGAATTAATAATATATCTTTATTAGACATATAATATAATTTCATAATTAATTTACACAAACACACTTATTTATGCATTCAACTTATTATATAAGTATCTTTGCAAATTATACAAGTATATAAAACTATTATTATGATACATAAGTTAAAAGATATGGTGTAAAAATCATCCTTTTTATTTTATGTTTATAAAGTACATACATGATAGAATGTGTATCTTGTGTCACATCGAGGGTAGCAAAATCATTCACTCGATCTTTATGTACAACTTGGATTGTTTTAAAATTCAAGTATGGGCAGAAGATATAATAGGGGATATTCATGTTAGTACACTAATTTTATATAAAATAATAATGTATATTCATGTTACATGAATTTATCAAACATTCCCTATAGATTTTGTAGCAAAACAAATAAAAACAAAAAATTAGATAGGCACTTTCAAATATACACACACAAACCAAATTTCTATTCTCTTTACACTTTGTTAAACCAAAGCAAACTTATTAACGTTCAAACCGATACCATCATATCAATAATACTAGCTTCATAACCCGTCCGATAGGCGGGTATGCTTCAAAATTTAGTATGTAGAAAAATACCAAAAAAGATTAATAATTTTAAAAATGACATAATAATGCTGTAGCTGTAATGATGAATTGGTAGAAAAATCGATACATGAACAGATGTTACATAAAATTTACAAACGAAATAAGACTTCTTTGTATCAACCAAAAATTTTACAGACAAAATTTTGTATCAAATTAATCACAATAATGGTTTGGCCAATTAGGGTTACACGTGAAGGTTATTGAATAAATCAGGATAACCGTAAAATTTACAAATCGTCATGGCGTCTAAATAATTCTGTATCATATACCTTGGACTTCCGGTAAATGACGACGGTAGCACGTACTTCTTACCACGTAATACATTACCATTATCTTGATTTTGCGTCAAGATCGCCAATTTCGCGTACGTCTCAGTTCTTAAATCTTTTTGCTGCGTAATTATGTATCTCATCCTCTCAGCCTCAACTAATGAGTATGCGTCGGTACAAAATTGATGTAACAATCGCCTACCACTGAGTATCATGGAGAACTGATTTCTCCTGTCTTGCAATATGTAAGCGAACCACTCCCTCATTGATACTTCTTACCATTTGGGATTATTACCCGATAGGCCAACTCCACCTAAACAAATCAGAAAAATCCCATAAATTCTCCAAAATTCTAAAATAATAGTTCCAATCAGCTCCAGAATTTTCAAGATGATCTGCCCACTGGAACCGAATCTGCCCTTCTGCTGCCTTTTTAAACCGAAAATATGCACCAAACAACAATAACAGCAGAAAAAATCGGAAAAATCCCAGAAACTCCAGAAAAATGGGAATTTATGCAACTAAGGCCCACAAAAAAAATTCAGCTTCAAAAACCACCCCAACTGTCTAAAACTGACCAAACAGTCCAGAAAAAACCCATTCGGCCCGTTTTCAAGAAAAAATTCAGAAAAATCCCAAAAAAATTCAAAAAAATCCCAAAAAAATCTGAAAAATGGGAAATCATAATCATAAGTTTTCCACAAAAAAACAGCTTAATCCAAGCAACCAAACTGCCAAAAACTGTCAAAACAGACCATTTTGACCCAATATTTTCCAAGTAAATTAGGGACAGTCTTGAAGTGGTCAATAGCATCCAGAAAAAATCGCAATAAATCTCATAAAATCCCTGAAAATATAAACCATTTTTCCAACACTGTATAAAACTTTGTAGGCTGATCAGACCACCAGAAATACCGAAAATACCCCTCTGATAGTGAAGAATTTTCCCGAAATAATTCAAAAAAATCCCAAAAAATTCTGAAAAATGGGAATTCGTAATCCCAGGCGTTCCACCAAATTTCAGCCTGATCAAAATAACCAAACAACTGCAGGTACCGAAAACAGTCCGTTTTGACCCGAAAAACTTCAAGAAATTCCAAAAAACATCCAAATTTCTGCATTTACCATGGATATTGAGGAAGCTTCAAAGTGCCAAGTTGTCAAACGTCAATCAAATTAGGAACCATATATAGGAGAAGATTGGTGAGGTAAAATGTGTATACAAAGGTGCAACAAGCCCATAATGATGAAACTCTGGAGGACTAAGTTCCCCACTACAAAAATAAACAGCCTGAAATACAAAAAAAACATTAAAATAATATATAAATTCTAAAATAATATATTGTCATGAATTCCCGGTTTTTCTAGATTAAATTTTTGGATTTTTTCCAGGTTGATCAATATCTTCAGGCCACATTGAAGATAAAACTTCAACTTCCATATCTTCAACATGTTCATCTTCCATTTCGTGCAACTCTGCTTCCTGGAGCTGTATCACCTCTTCTGAGAGCAACATAAGAATCCACCAATATTTGTCTGGCTTCTGCATTTAGCTGTATTCAAAATTCAAAATTTGTCAACAAAAATGATGATTAATAAGATAATAATAGAAAAATAACAAAAACAAACCTTTGGCTTTTTAGTTTTAGCAACTGCAATATAACGTTTCAATTGTGCAGTAGTAAATGTAGGGGAAACTGCTTGTTCACGTTTCTGATGCACTCTCACAATATGAAATGCAATATGATAATCAGTTGTATCATCAGGATCATCAATCAAAATTTGATGTAATATAGGGGTTTAGGTGGTTTATTGCCCCAGGATCATCAATCAGTTGTATCATCAGGATCATCAATCATAATTGGTGTAATATAGGGGTTTAGGTGGTTTATTGCCCCAGTGAATACACAAAACACCATACAATTTAGTTTTATCAGGGGGTTTAGGTTGTTTACCATCCCATATATCATATAAAACGAAATAGAAATTTAAGAATTCTGGTTTTCTAGTCAAATTTGACTTGAGCATTTCATCGAACACCTTGTGGGCAGGCCTAAAAACCCCATATTCATAATATAAATTCTTCCAATAATTTCCAGGATTTGAAGGCTGAATTATCATCTGATTACCCAAGTATTTGATGTAAAAGTCTCGTGGCAATTTAGGTGTACCATTGAATTGATCACTTAAAAGAATGAATTCAGAATTGGAATCACTTACAACTGTTTCTTGCTTAGGATTTTCCGTTTCCAGTTCAGGCGTTGATTTAGATCCCTTAACTTCCATGAATTTACCCTTCAATTCCTTCCACGAGCTTGAATTCCTTCGCTCGAGTACATGCGAAGCAACGGTCCTGATATGCGACGTAAGTGTAGCTGGAGACTTCCAATCAACACCGTGACTCCACCGCGGGACAGATGATCTAACTGTACGGAAGGCGGAGTAAGATCGGAATTGAGAATCGACGATCGAAGATGGATCGGAGGATATTATGCAGTCAATACGCAAGATTTGGTTGCCTGATTTACCGGGTTATATTAACTGCTCATTGTGTTCGGCTTGTGTAGGTTACGAAGAATGGATGGACCAATGCCGGAATTACACGTGGTATTGTCCACCAATCATAGAAGAGTGTTGTGATGAGGTGGCATGAAGCCATCATGTGTAGGCTCATATATAAGGGAGGATTAGTTTAAAAAAAATTAACTGAAGATAAACTGACACTACTATTTGCACGGGTCTAATAGTTATAAACATACTCTTTTTGCTTATGATAATCTACGGTCATGTCCTTTTTCCATTCCACGAATTCATGCACATATATGTATACCACAGTACCACACACACGACATAAGGAAATTATCATTTACAAAATCCACACGTTACAGATTACACTAATACGTATATGAGATGATTTTCATGTTATAAAATAACTTTTAAACATCATTAATAATATTTTATTTAAAAAAATAAGATTCATTACTCACCTGTTATCTATTTTAACATGATTTTAATCTTCTATCGAAACACTATGAAATTTCAAATGTAACACTTATTATGATACAGAAGTATTACTCAAATTATGTTAAGACGTCAAAACACGCATCAAAAACTTGTACAATAATCAATAACTGTCCCCTGCATTTTAAGAATAAACCCCCACTACTGAAAGTACAAACTACCAGGGCTGTCATTAACAGAACCCTAACACTGTGTTCCAGAGGAAAGATTTAGAGGGAAGAGAAAAGAATTGGAAAGAAGATAATAAAATTTTTATGTTCCAGAATATTTTTTTAAAAGAAAGGAAGAGAAGATGAAAGAAATTTTGGGTATTTTTTTCTCTCCTAATCTTCCTCCCAAAAGTGAGAAGATTTGGAGCGAAGAGAGATTTTAGTTAATTAAAATTATTTGCAATTACTAAATTACCCTTGATATTAACTAATTTATTTATATTTTAAGGATAAAATTGTAGATGTGCTAATTTTTTTCCTTTCTCTCCAACTCGGGAAGACAAAGATTGATGATTTTCTTTTCTATCCGATTCGGGAACACAAGAAAGAAAAATATTTTCTTCTTAATATCTTTTCTTTTCTCTTCTATTCTCCTTTCTTTTATTTTCTTTCATTTAAATATTCTGGAACACAACGTAAAAATATCTAGTGCTAAAGGTTTTGCAAGCACAAACATTTTTAGCTTAATCAAAGTAATTAGGGACTTGTTTTTTTTTTTTAATCATTAAGTTCTGTTCGGTTAAAGTGTCTGTCTGGATATATTATGTATGTCTAGATAAATTAGTACTATCGTTTGTTTTACATGCTGAATGGATAGTCTTAATTTTATAAAAAATCATTTTTAAATCCTCATTATTGTAAGAAAACATAACTAAGTGATATATAACTTTAAATTGAAGTTTTTAAATAATAAAAAATATTAATACATAACTAATAAAGTAGAAATTTAAAATAAAATATCTATTTTTAAAAAAATAATATTAGTAAAATTAAATATTTTTAACCAAACCTTATAAAATATGAAATTATAATTAATATAAATTGAATAAATAATAGGAAAAAAAAAGTGTGACTTAATGGGGAAAACATCATCTCATAGCTTTTGCGGTTAAGCCGTGCTGTATGGATAAGACGAAAACAAACAGATTTTTTATGACTTTTCACATATAATTATTTTCCTATTAGGTCGAAATCAAACGGGCACCTGCCACAAAAGTTAGAGTTACAATTAAACAACACACAACCAACAAAAACATAACAAAAAAAAAAAAAAAAAAAATCGTTCAAAATGGACGAACTGAAAACGATTATTCATGAAGCGTTTGGAGAATCATCGGAAGATAGCGACGGTGATGATCGTCAATGGCAGCCGGAAATCTCGGACATTAATAAACCTCAATCAGTATTTGGGGAAAACCCTAAGTGGGAGCGAATCAATGAAATCAAGGGATTAAGCATATGCAGAGATTTTCTAACTCCTGCTCAACAATCTAATTTGCTAACATCAATCCTACAAGGTTAATTTCTCATATCCATTTCAGTATATTATCTTAGATTCTGCTATATCTCAACGGTGCTTCTGTTAGAGTAATTAGGGTTTAATTGATCGAACAATCATTCGTCATCATTTAACTAATTGTAGATTTACATAGTTAATTAATCGGTCTCCGAAGAGCATTCATTTTGAATTTTGATGTAATTTGGTATGAAAGTACTGCAATTTTTCTTTCCTAGGTTGTGTGTTGATGATGATACTTTATGCTAATTATAATACAGTTATGAGTAATTTTCTTGATTATGTAAGATGAATGACACATTTTTGAAGCTGAAAGTAACCAATTTAACTAACATTATCTATAGATGTCACACGACCTATGTAGTAGTATTCTTCAAATGCATAATTAATACAAAATGTGTACAAATTAAGCTCTCATACAATACTCTGTATAAATCTTCATATGGTTATAAATCTGAAATTGAAAATAAGCAAAATTTTACATTATTTTTCATCTCTAATGTGTTTTCACACTGTATGTATTTGTATGTATATGTCATTGCTCTTAATTAATTTGTTTTTGTGTAATTTATGGTTGCAGAAGGATGGCTCAGTGATGCATCTCACAATCAGGTTAGACAATTTATATATAATTATATATTATATATCCATACGATTATGTAGCTCATGTAAGGTGTACTAACGAGCTCATTTTTTTTTAATAAATCTTGTTACTTTTATTGCAGGCTATGCGATTTGGCGATCTTCCACCATGGGCAAATGAGCTTTCAACATGTATACGAGAGCTTATTGAGTATAGTGATTATGATCCTGAATTTATGGTCACAAATAATTGTGTAATTGATAAAAAAGAATGGATATTTCCATCAGAATTACTGCACAGGGAGCCTTTGTTTAATCAACTCATTGTTAATTCATACCAGCCAGGTGAGGTACAACATGATTTTTTTTATTTTTTTTATTATGATTATCTAAGAAGGGTAAAACTTAGAGGTGACAATTTTGACTGATTTATATAAGAATGGGTTGATTTGGATTAGTAATAAATTACAGAAATTGTCCTCGTGGTTTTTCATATTCTATCACTTTGTTTTAAATTTCATATTTTTCATCCATTTTGACATAAAATGACCAAAATACCATTATAATTAGTTTGTTTGAAATTTTAAATTATAAGGGTATTTTGGTCATTTTATGTCAAAATGGATGAAAAATATGAAATTTGAAGACCATAGGGACAAAAATCACGAAAAAAGAATATAGGAATAAAATCGTGAAATTTGAAAAACCACATGAACAATTTCTGTAATTGACTGTTAGGATTATATTTCAGGGAATTTGTGCGCACGTTGACCTAATGCGGTTTGAAGACGGAATAGCCCTAATCTCACTAGAATCATCTTGTGTGATGCATTTCACACGTGCTGAAAATCAATTTACAACCAATGAAAAACAAGCATCAACAGACACCAAAATTCCGGTTTACTTAACACCCGGATCGTTACTTTTAATATCGGGTGAAGCCCGATACAAATGGAAGCATGAAATCAATCGAAAACCCGGTTTTCAAATATGGAATAGCCTTGAAATTGATCAAAAAAGAAGAACCTCAATTACATTAAGAAAACTCTGCAATAGCGAGTAGTACCTGTTGCATTCTGAGTTGTACTTTTTGTTACCGCTATGTTAGCTCTATGTATTTTGGGTATTGTCACCCACAAGCTTTTTGAAGGTTAATTTTTTCATGTTTGAAAAATAAAGACGTGCGAACTTTACCATTTATTTTAAAAGAAATTTTTCCAAAACAATTAATAATTACTGACATACCGTTAAATAATTAATTTGCGTAATACATCTTTTGATTCATATATCACAATGTACAAGTACTTATGCAGAATGTATAAATATGTAAATCAATGATTATAAGCTAGTATTTCCAAATATTTATATTATTTTCAGATCTTCTAAAGTACGAAATGTAGATTCACACACATTACGAACCCGATCCAGATCAAACAAAGCTTCACTAGATCACCGGCTATCGGATTTATCCGGCTAAACATTAGGGAACATGAGAGAATTGTAGCCATTTGACCTAAGCTCAAGTATAACCCCATTTGATTTGGCCCGTTTTTGAAAAAAATAGTGTCCCGAGCCAAGCCGAACCCGAGCTGAGCCAAGTACATAACAATAGCCATGGGCTTACGGTGAAACCCGCTCTCGGCCCACACAAGCCAAGCCGATAACCCCATTACAAAAGCCGATGATAAACATGTTAATTGTAGGCCCCACAAGGGCGGGATCCAAAATGGTCGGTTTAGTTTCTCATAGGTTTTGTTTTGTCCGAACCAAATGATGGTGGTTAGGGTTAGACCCACGGGGACCGCGATGGCTAAACCGAGTGACCGCACACCTCCACTTGCGGTTGACGGGTTCTTTTGAGACCTCATTCTTGCAACGGTGTGACTCATGTTGGGTTTATTTTTTCTTTTATGTCTCCGGTGGTGATTGTGGATTTTGGTCGTTTGTTATGTGTTTGAAGATGTTTTGGGTGGTTAGATGACATGTTTTGAGGTGATAAAATGTAATTTCTGATATGTCATGGTGAGAATTTTTAGGAGATTGATTGTTAATTAGAGAGGAACGTTTTTTTCGCAGCGAGATGGATGGTGGGGTGACACGTGGACGTGGAATGAAGTATGGCCGATTTTTCATAAGAATCATATATTTTTCTTTAAAGGTTTTGATTGATAATGACAGTTCTAAGGGCTGTTTCTAGATGCATTAAAAGTGGTACAAAAGAGTAATTCCTAAAATTCAGGAGTCGATTATAGATCGATGTACAATTTTTTTATGCATGTCTTATGACAGCCCTTGGGCTGTCATTATCAAAACTTTTTTCTTAATATTAATATAATATGATTACATCAAGGAAATAAGGTTGATATATGATTTTAGAATTTATTGCATTAATGATGTAGTTCTAATGTATACCGTTAGAAATAGCAGTAACTATATTTTACGACGATCAGCTAGTGGATAGCGGCAACAGTAGTGATGGTGCATGATGGTGGTGGTCGCGGATGGTGGGTGGTCGTTGTGGTAGTGATGGTGGTGATTATTTTAACCTTTTAATATTTAAATTATAGTTAAATATTGAATATATAGTTTATTAGCTTACTTGGTTAGGGGATTGTATTAATAATTCAGATGTCGCAAATCCAAGTCATGCATAATGCATATTTTTTATAAATACAAATCTGTCCCGAATAATAATGTGTTATACTATTTTGGGAAGGTACCAATTACATTATATATACTCCCTCCGTCCCATTTTTATTATATAGTATACTATTTTAGTTTGTCCCACAAAACTGTCTTTCCTAAATTTCAACCAATCAAAAAACATTTAAGTGGGAAATAGAAAATTTGATTGGTGAAATAGTATAATTAATGTATTTTTCTTAAACTGTGTGTTTTTTTTATAGTCGACAATAAATTTGGGACTGAGGGAGTAGTATTTTGTGAAGAAATTTTACTATTTGTCAACTGTTCATGAATAGTGTTTTAAAAAAAACTAAAATATAGGGAAATGTAAGCCTTCATCGATTATTCATTAATAGTGTTTAAAAAAAAAGATACAGTGATATAATATGTTAGTTTATGAATATGATGTGTATTTTTGCATACATTTGAATCATAAACACATACTCCTTTGGTCATACACCTCATACGTAATGAATCTTATGCTGGTATGAAATGATATACCGTAATAACTAATAACTATGGATGTATTAATAGTAATGCACACCTATTAGAAAACTGCTATTAATACACTATAACGAAGCATGGTATGATGTATATAAAAAGGAGTCACAGCGTCTAACATTTTCAAGTGCAAAGAGTTCTGTGGTACGTGCCTTAGAAATGAAGAAAATCATACCATCCAGCCTTGTTATTTTCACTATAATATTAATAATTGCATGTAAGTCATCTTTGTTAGCTTATCCTTTTTTTCTACCATTTATATCTATTCGAAAAAGTTTAAAATACATTTTAATACTCCGAGTTTGGTTAACTGATCGAGTCATATACTCCCATGAATTTGAAGGTGTAGCATTGTATCATAAACTTGCAAAAATGATCAATTTAGTATAGTGACTCAATTCGATCTCGTCTCTTAATTTAGCTCTCATTGTAAAATGGAGATGGAGACTTTTTACTAAAAAAGAGGCTTTGTGGTGCCGAGTTATTCAAGCTATTTATGGAGAAAATGATGGTTTTAACAAACCGGTTCCTAATCGGCATAAAAAAGGAACTTGGGGTCAAATTATTGGTACTATTAATTACCTTCATGACTCTAAAATCGTTGTTTATAACTCCTTGCGGCACAAGCTTAGAAACGGAGAGAACATCCATTTTTGGTCGGATATTTGGGCAAGTCATATTCCATTAAATTTGTTATTTAATCGTCTCTTCAAATTAGAGATGAATCCTTTTTGTAAAGTCAAAGATAGGTTGCAAAATGATCTTTGGAAATTTAATTGGAGAAGGCATATTCGAGGTGGTATTGAAGAAGAACAATTTCATAATCTCATTTCTCTAATTAGAGATTACCATTTGCAAGAAGGGGGAGATAAAGTATGTTGGTCCCTTGGCGATTCTTGTGAATTCTCGGTTGCGGATACAAGAAGATTTATAAGCAACTTTCTTTACCCCGGTTTCTCTTATGACTTTAAATGGTGCTCTTCGGTCCCAATTAAGGTGAATATTTTCATTTGGAGACTTTCTTTAGATAGACTCCCTACTAGATTAAACTTATCTAGAAAAGGTCTAGAAATCAACTCGATCGATTCTTTGTCCGGTTTGTGATTTGGGTGCTGAATCAATTTCCCATTTGTTTTTCAAAGGTAAATTGGCGGAAAGTGTTTGGATCAGTATTTCTAGTTGGTGTCAGGTTAATTTCTCTCGTGCAGCTTCGTTCACTGAATTGTGGAGTTATTGCGATCAATTGTCGATCAAAAACTTCCGAAGAACAAAAGGTCAATTTATTGGTATCACCACTTGTTGGTTTCTTTGGAGATTTAGAAACTCTTACTTGCTCGATAGTGGTAAAATCCGTAAATCCGAACTAGTGGATGGCATTAAGTTGTTTTCTTTTTCTTGGATCACTCATCGGAATCATAAAATTAAGATTCCGTGGGTTGATTGGTTGTTAAACCATTTGTAATTCTTGTTTTAATCTAGCTTTTTGCTAGATTCAAGTTCTATTAATATAAGTTGGAGGTCTTCGGGCGGGTGATAACAATGCCGAAGCTCGATCCGTTACCTTCTTTTTTGCTGTTCAAAAAAAAAAAACTTCTTCTAAATTTATATTATATTGTCTACATTTGGAATTGAACCCATGACTACATGAAAATTGCAAACATCTTTCAACACCTTATATTGTTAAGCTACAATCATTTGATATATTGTACACTAATACTAGTGTGGTAATTGATCAACTAAAATCAAATTGGATTTATAAAATGATATACAATACCCGTTTTTATATAATTATAGTTATAACATTTTTTTAACATAATATTTTCTGATAATAATAAATTTAGATCATTACATTTTTTGATGATAAGAATTTTGGTTCGTAGTAAGTTTTAATCATGATATTTCTTTTTAAATTGTCAGGACTATATTTATTTTATAAGGAATTTAATTTTAAGAGATTTAGTATTTTTAGAATGTAGACAACAAAATATAGATACATACTCCTCTGGTCATACACTCATACGTATGAATCTTATGCTGGTAATGAAATGATATACCGATAATAACTATGGGTGCATTAATAATAATGTACACCTATTACAAAACTGCTATTAATACATTATAATGAAGTTATGAAGCATAGTATGATGTATATAAAAGGAGTCCCAGCCTCAACATTTTCAAGTGTAAAGAGTTCTGTGCTACGTGCCTTAGACATGGAGAAGATCATGTCATCCAATCTTGTTATTCTCACTATAATATTAATGATTGCATGTAAGTCATCTTTATCAGCTTTTCCTTTTTTTTCTACCATTTATATCTATTTGAAAAAATCTAAAACACATTTTAATACTCAGAACTAGTTAACTAAGTCATCTACTATCATGAACTTGAAGGTGTAGCATTGTACAATGAACTTGCAAAAATAATCAATTTAGTACACTGACTCGTTAATTTGATCGTATTTTCTTACATGATGACTCGACGAACTAAAAAATGAAGCAAATTGCGTGATAACTCAAGATCAAATTAGTGAAATTGACTTTTTTTTTTGCAAGTTCTTGATGTTGGACATTTAGTAGTTTATGGTAGTAAAGAACACAATTAATCAAATTTAAAATACTAAAATGTATTTTCACATTTGAAAAAAGAATAAGAATATAAATAAGTACTTGATTATAATTGTTATAGATTCTAAGTATTCAAATTGGGGTGCTTCTAGTTTAAGACTTCTCTAATTAGTTGTTTTCTTTTTTAAATATAGTTTAAAGAGATACGTTTAAGATAGTCTTTAATTTTTACGTAGTATTAAGAGACAAATCTTAATTATTAATCAATAAGATCTAATAATTAAGATTAATCATATATTTTTTACATGAAGAGTATTTTGGTCATTTGGAACTTAAAAAAGATTTTGATTTTTTATTATTTATTTTATTTATTTAATTTATTTAATTTTTTATTATTTTTATTATTTTTTCTGTTAAAAAACAATATTTATTTGATAATTACGTGTAATACTTAATCACATGTGATTTTAGTGTAAAATCACATGTGATTCAATACACAATTACATGTGATTCAGTATGCAATCACATGCGATTCAGTATGCAATCACATTATGTGTTATTAATAAAAAAAACAACTTGTTAAAAAAAATAAAAAAAACTAAAAAAAATAATTCTAAAATTAAAAATTAATTTTTTTTAGAAATGACCAAAATACCCCTCCATGGCAATGTGATTAATCTTGACCATTACTTATAATTAATTAATGATTGACATTTGTTCCTTAAGACTACATAAAAATTAAAGACTACTTTATATACAATTCATATTCTAAATTACATAAAATTTTACAGCTTATGTTATTTTGTTTCTAGTTGAAGGAGTGAAGGGAGAAAGCAGTCAATCTAATCTAGGTGTTCAAGGTTGTGGTCGTAAGCGTTGCCTTATTACTATGAATTCTGAAGCCGCCATATGTCCTCCTCCCAATTGCAAAGTTAAAAAAGATTGTTCGCAATATTGTCAATCCAATGTTCATGCCATATGTAAAATGGGCAAATGTTGTTGCGTTTCATGAAGCAAAATTTGATCAAACAACTAGTTTTGATAATAAATAATAATTTGTAATGATACTTGCATTTTTATTTTGTACACTAATTTTTATTAATATACACATCATCTAAACTTCTTCTATATCTACACAATTTTATCCACATTGGACTCGAACTCATGATCACGTGATATTTGAAAATATTTTCAAACACCTTATACCGTTAAGCTACAAATCATTTGGTATATTGTACACTAATACTAGTGTGGTAATTGATCAACTAAAATCAGAATGGATTTAGAAAATGATAAACAATACCTGTTTTATATAATTAATTTTTTGAAAATAACATTTTCTGATCATAATAAATTTGGATTATTACATTTTTTGATGATAAAAAATTTGATGCGTAATATGTTTTAATCATGATATTTTTTTCAAATTTTAATAGCTATACTAATTTTATAAGGAATTTAATTTTAAGAGCTTTGGTATTATTTGAATGTGGACAGCAAGATATAGATATAGGAGTAATTTAAAATTTATAGCTATACTAATTTTGTAAGGAATTTAATTTTAAGAGCTTTGGTATTTTTAATGTGGACAACAAGATATAGATTTAGGATTTTAATGTGGACAACAAGATATAGATTTAGGAGCAATTTAAAATATATATTCTGCTGTTTAAAAATAAACTGCTTTAACATTATGAATTTTCATTCATAATATATAATTTATTGAAGATTTTACTTTACTAATGTACCAAAATATCACATTTCTTTTGTATTAATATGATAGTAGTATATAGTTTTGTCAGTTGTTTTGAATGTACCTTTTCACATTTTTTAAATATTCATTATTTCCCCTTTTATACACTAAAGTAATGCAAGTTATATAATCAATTAATTATTCTATCCGACCTATAAAAAAATTTATATTTTTTCTTAAATTTTTGTCGCATAAAAAATTTATATCACCTATTTAATAATTATCCGATAATAATTACATATCACTTTACGCAAGTTCCCTGCTAACTTATAATGAACATAATTTGTAATTTTTGCGACACAAAAATTTGAATTTTTTTCTTCTAAACTTACTGTAAAAGAATACAATATATTTTTATTAATAACAAATTAGAAGTTCTAATAAGAATGACGAGTATTGTCCAGTCAATAATCTAGCTTTTAATTAATCAGATAATGTATATGGTTATAATCTTTATACCTTACACATGCGTACATAAATGGAAATAAGGTAAATATATTTTCAAAATAGAGTGTTATTCTAGGTAGTTCAAGGCTTTGTATAGTCTAAAGGATAAATCATAGCCATTTTATCAAGATCAAATCACAGTGTTTCAAACACGTGTTTCAAGTCACGACCACCACCACCGACCACCGCCGGCCGCCGGCCTCCGCCGAGCGCCGCCGGCCAAGTGAAGGTGTCGGTGGTAATGGGGGTGGTGTTGGTATTGATGTATTGAAACACATGTGATTCACTAAAACACAGTTGTTTCAAAATACAAACGAGCATATTACTTCGAAGCACATGTGTTTCAAGTCACGTAACACATGTGTTTAACTAAAAACATGAGTTTCTAAAACACAGAGAAGCATACGAACTACGAAGCACATGTGTTTCAAAAGGTGAAACACATGTGTTTCAAGTCACGAAACACATGTGTTTCACTAAAAACATGAGTTTCTAGAACACAGGGAGCATACGAACTACGAAGCACATGTGTTTCAAAAGGTGAAACACATGTGTTTCAAGTCACGACCACCACCGCCGGCGGCCACCTCCGGCCGCCGTCCGCCGCCGCCGGAGGTGGGTGGGGGTATTGATGTATTAAAGCACATGTGTTTGTATGGTTTGAATTTTAATCTTGGCCTTTGACATTTTCTTGATCTAATGGCTATTAATTGTCATTTGGGACTAAATAAAATTCTTGGACTACCTTGAACATTTCACTTTCAAAATATCCATAATTAATAATGATATAAGAGTATCTTCGTAGCTTATTTATAAGTTAGGGTAAATGTCAGAAATTATCCCTGTGGTCTTGCATTTTCTGATTTTTTGTCCCTAAACTTTTTTTTCGGGATTTTTGTCCCCGTGCTCTTTAAAATTCTATTTTTATGTCCTTCCGTCCAAAATCCTCCGTTAACTAACGATACTTTTGTCCATTTCCCCAAATTACCCCTAATTTCATTGCTTGAAGAACAGATGCTCAAATCCCTTTGTATAAACCATGTTTTTCATCATCTTCCCCATGGAATCAACACATAAAATCAAAACCCTAAGAATTACAGATACTATTCAAATGTATCCTTGATTTTCATTAACACATATGAACTCAGATCCCAAAATTCAGACTTTACAAATAAACAAAAAAACCCCAATTTAGACTAACCTGCAAATCGATGGTGGCGATGGTCGATTTTGAACTCGCTAGGGTGATGGAGATGGTCGATTTAAAACCCCAAATCTTCATCATCTTCAAAAGGAGCAGCACAACAATGAAATTAGGGGTAATTTGGAGAAGATAATCGTGAACAAGGGTTAACTGACACAACACATCATCATCTTCTTCATAATTTTGCTCCTGTTCACGATTTTTACCATGAAGATGGCCAGATTCAGTGCATAAGTTCCAGTCTCTCTCCCTCTTCTCCGGTACAATCATGGCGACGACTAAACCACCGACGATGTTAGGGTTAGTTTCAGAAGTTCCAGTCTCTGTCTCTCTCTTCTCCGGTAGATCGAGCGCCAATGTTAGGGTTAGTTTCAGAAATCGGAGTTGGTGACCAGTTACAAGACCTAATTTTGTAGATCTGAGATGAAGAACAGATGAATTTTAGAGATGGAGAAGAGGAAGATATGGTTTGATTTGGGTTTGGGTTTCTATGAATTAGAAATTGCATGAGGGAGATGAAAATCTGATTTCCTTGAAGTGAGTTTGAAGATGATTGAAGAAGATGAAGGAGGTAGATAGAAAAAATGGAAATAAAAAGGAAAATGGGGAAGGACGAAAATACCCTCACATTTTTGGCATATTTCGTTAATTAACAGCCAAATTTGGACGGAAGGACATAAAAACATAATTTTAAAGAGTACGGGGACAAAAATCCCGAAAAAAAAAGTTTAGGGACAAGAAAGCAGAAAATGCAAGACCACAGGGACAAAATCTGACATTTACCCTATAAATTATTACTATTTGAATAAGTTTTTTAAATAACTTTTTACCATTGAAATATTGAGCTTTTTTAAGAGGTTACTCTAACCTAGGGCTGTCAAAACCTGACACGACACGACAAAAATACATGAAACGAAACGAAATTGGGACGAAACTGAAATTTGAATTCGTGTTCGTGTTGTGTAAAACAAACACGAAGTCGTGTCGATCGTGTCGTGTCGATCGTGTCGTGTTCGTGTTCAGAGATTAACAATAAAATTGACACGATAGTTATGATTTTGTCGTGTTTGTCGTGTTTATCGTGTTTTTAGCATGTAATAAGTAAGAAATTTGTTATTTATTTTGTGTTGTCGTGTTTATCGTGTTATCGTTTTTTTAATCGTGTCGTGTTCGTGTTAGCAAAATAAAACACGACTTCGTGTCGTGTTGTTTTCGTGTTGAATGTTTTCGTGTCGTGTCGTGTTATCCAGAAACGCGAAACGATAGCACGATTTGACAGCCATACTCTAACCACTTATATTTCTTCCATACATCTTAATATTCTTTCAAAGTTTGATTACTTTAGTCCCTATATTTAATAGTTTTACATTTTAAACCCTATATATAATTATATGTGAATCCTTTATTATTTGCAATGTTATATTTCTATCTATTTCAATATTAATGTCAAATATTATGTGAGCATCAATGATTAAAATATATGTGATTAATTTTGACCATTTATTATCATTGATCAATTGTTAAAATTTATTTTTAAACTACAAAAAATTAAAGACTACATTAAATACATCTCTAATAATAATATAAGGTTCATTGTATATCGTTAAAAATAAAATATCAGTCTGCAAGTCATATAATCAAAAGATATACTGTACATGTTAATGTATTAATTAATATTAATGTGCACTTATTAAAATACCATTAATACAATACATCAAGCATGCCATGATGTATATAAAAGGAGCCTCATCTTCAACATTTTCAAGTATAACAATTCTAGCATTTTACAAATAAAAAGCGTAAGAGTTCTTTGTTGTGTGCATATACATGGGGAAAATCATGCCATCCAGCGTTGTTATTGTCACTATAATATTAATGATTGCAAGTAAGTCATCGTTATTTACTTACACATGTTAATAAAACGTACATAGAATTCGAAAGTAGTTACATACATATGTTAATAAAATGTGTTTTGTGTTTCAGTGGCAGGTGTCGAGGTACACGGGCAAGGTTGCGTTCATAAACTTTGCGTTAGTGATCGTACGATTCCTAATGCTGCCATATGTCCTTCTCCTGCGTGTAAAATCGACAATGATTGTGAGGAATATTGTCAATCCGCTGTTGATGCCAAATGTAGGGCGGGCTCATGTTGTTGTCTGGCATGAAGCGTAGTTTGTTCGAACGATTGATATCATACGATGAATAATAAATGATAATTCATAACGATACTTGCGTTTTTTATATTGTTTATGAATTGTGGTGCTTGATTAACTAAGTAACGAATGCAAGGTTATTAAAAGTTTTGATTGGTTAAGCAAACGAGTATATATGAAATTTGAGGGGACGACACTATAATCATATGCTAAGTGGGTGTTTTATCTTAGAGTTCCGAAAGCGACTATGTGATATGAAATAATGATAATCTGATAAACAATTTACGAGTCTCAAGTTATCATTATGCAAGGTTTTACATGTAAAATGCACAATTAGTTTAAAATAAACTGGTTATAATCAAGGCTTAAAAAAAACGTAAGGCGCAACATTACGGAAACATCAAGCTTCAAATCATGGTGGACCATTGTGAGCCATGATGTTTTTGAAGGCATAAATTAAAGCAGAAAATTTTTAAGTAATTTATACATATGTGTATACCAAGTTCACAAAAATTATAGATCTATTGATCTATATAATACGGAGTAATTTATATATATCAAGTACGTTAAGGAAAATGTTACATATATATATATATATATATATATATATATATATATATATATATATATATATATATATATATATATATATATATATATATATATATATATATAATTAATTATATTTTTTTAAAAAAATAATTAATTTTATAACACGTAGGGGTGTTCACTATTCGGATATAACCGGATTGTCCAATTGGACATTTTGGATCGGACTATTTGGATTGGTTATTTGGTTTTTTAGATCGGTTTGGACTTGAACCAAATTAATAGTTTGGATTTCGGATTGGATTTGGTTTCCATTGTGAAAACCGGATTGTTCAAAAAAACCGAATAATAATATATAGTAAATTGATTTATATACTGACACTTGTTGGTTCCATTGTAAGCAATTATGGTACTCCTTTTCTTCACATCTCTTATAGTAAATTGATTTTTATACTAACACTTATTCCATTTTATATTGTATCAGTTGGCGATGTACCAATCTTTTTGGAATTTTTGATAAAGTTGATGTCAATATTTTTGCATATATGATGGTAAATGTCACAAGCTATTAATTAGACTTGTTTTTATATACAAAGTAGTTTATGATTTTGAATTTTACATATCGAACTTAATATTATGTATGTTATATACTTTTGTAGTATTTTGAAATTTTAAGGAAAAACCAAACGGATAAAACCAAACCTACCAAATTGTTATTTGGTTCGGATCGGTTTGGTTTTCGAATTAGTTTGGACGGTTCGGTTTGAACTTTTGAAAACCGGACTTTATTTGGTTTCATTTATTTGGTTCGGATAAAACCAAACCGTCCAAACGAACACCCCTAATAACACGCAAAAAAAAAAAAAAAAAAAAAAACTAGCGTGGAACCGCCGCAATGGCTAAACCAATTGACCACACACCGCCGCTTGCCGTTGATGGTTTCTTTCCTTTATATCTCTGGTGGTGATTGGGATTTTGGTGTTAGGCTATGTGACCGAAAAGTTTTGGGTAGTTAGATGACATGTTATGAGGTGATAAAATACAATGTTTTAAATCCCTAGGTTGACCCAATCAGTTCAATCGGGACCTAGAGTAAGAGGCCGGTCAAATCTAGCCAGTTTTTTTCATATTTTCCACCCATTAAGATCCGGCCCGTTAAAAAGTTCAACCGACAACCCAATACCCTGCAAATACTTGTTCCCCCTAAAATTGAACTTTCTGACTATGCTTTGCGCCTTTGCATGTTATCTCCAAACAATCGTCTCACTCTCTGAGTCCCTCTCAAATAAAACCAGCCACCTGGGAACCCACCCCCACCGTCCACCGGCCGCCAGTGGCGGCGTCAACCTGACACAATCACCAACGTCCATCCGGCAAGGTAACTGCATCTGTTTTAATATGTTGCGTAAACTTGAAAAATAATATGTCTTAAGTTGTAATTTCAATTCACCGGCCACCAAATAATTGTAACACCCGTATTTTTAAAACATCGTTTAAATCATTTAAAATACATTTTTCCAATATTTGACATATTGTCCAAAATACCGTTTAACAAAAACTTTAAAACCTATATCAGAGTTTACAAAAATACGGTGTCACCAAGTATATCAAAACCATAGGCAACGGGATCTACCTATTAGCTCCCGAGCTAAACATCTCTAGGCCACTTCTAGTGCAACCTTCTATCACTTCAAACCTGTACCTGAGTACACAGCCACAAACAAACGTAGTACGTGAGACAAAATAGTCTCGTAAGATACATGGGTTTTAGACCCCAATAATAATAATCATTTCATAAATATATAAACATATATATAAACTACAAAAATACCGTCTAGTCACCCTATTGTGACTCCAGCTACTTTGCTTTCCTAGCAAACATATCTAGTACCTAAACATATATGTACCAGAAGCTCAATCATATCTAGTACATAAACATATATGTACTAGAAGCACAATCACATCTAGTACATAAACATATATGTACTAGAAGCACAAACATGTCTAATACATAAACATATATGTAATAGAACCTAACATACCTAGTACCAAACATATGCGTACTAGAAGCACCCGTGTGCTTAGTGTATAAACATATATACACTCGGTGTATAAACATATATACCACCGCTCAGTGACCGGAATCCCCCGCGTCACCACCGTCTATCTCTTATCATAACCTAACAGTTATGCCAGTCAAAGCCTTTGGCTATCACGTCAAACATCAAACAAGTTAGTCATCTAACAATAACGACATATAATTGGTTCAACACAGTGTGAACGTACCTGTATGGTCCCATGGACCCGATCATAAGCAATCAAATTTACTTCTACATCTATGAACCCTATGAGGTCCATACTTGCTTTATACATAAGATACATTTCTTTATTTTATCGATATCATAATACTTTTATCTCTTCCTTGACTATAATTCATAACTATCACTAGTCACATCATATTCTTTTTCATATATATTCGTTCTTTACTTTTATTAGTATATCTTACCAATAGGTACTCATTACTATAAAATCATTCCCAATTGCTTTACTAATACATATTTATTAATAAAGGCTCAGTATACATTCTTTTAATCAATTACTTCCTTATTATTGTTCATTAACATAGATTCCATAATTACTTGAATCTATCATATTTTACTTCAAATTCATCAATCATACTAGACATATTCTAGTATCACATTCTACATACTTTCATACATTTTCAGTCACTGTCTTTATCAACATATTTATTAATAAAGACCCATAAAATATCATATGTATTTTCAAAACTATTTACTATGTACTCAGTTTAAAAGTCTCATGTACTCACCTTAGCGATAACTATATCCATATCGTATTTATCAACACGAATCCTTGCTTCCCGCCTTTGGAACATCTTCAACTTTTAGGTTCTCGCAACCTATTAACACAATCATCACAATTCTAGTTATCATCCATAACTAGACATCATTTAACATCAACATAATCAACCCCAACCACCAAGTTCACCAACTTGGTGGAGATCCATAAACCCTAGTTCATGAAACTACTTTCAAGATACAACTTAACCATATATCCATGGTCTACATACTTCCTATGGGTGTTCTACGCCCTCAATACCCATCTTTAACAAGATTCCAACCCAACACATTCAAATTTCATCATTTCCCCCAAATCTTATTTACAACTAGCTAGGAGATGAAAATACCTTAGATCCTTAATCAAGGAATGAAGATCTCCAAGTATAGTGGTGTTCTATGCCCAAGAACACCCAAAATCGCACCCAAGAGCTCCCAAATCGGCTGCACATTTTGGTGTAGTGAAAAATGAGAGAAAACCCTAGAATTCCCGACTTTTATGCTACAGCGACGACTTTCGCGTCGCTATCTTTGCGATAGCGTCGCTATCTTGCAAACCGCCATAAATCGCGACGGAGATAGCGTCGCTATCTCTGACGCTATCTCGTCCAGACTCGTTTTCGCGACACATCTCCGATGCTATCTTGGGTCACTGTTTGAAAGCCATAAGATCGCGTCGCTATCTTCAAGATAGCAGCGCTATCTTGCCCTTATGCAGCAGGGCTGCAACTTTTGCTTCCCGCTTCGACCCGGTTTCGTCCATAACTTTCTCATACGGTCTCCAAACGACACGAAACCAATTCCTACGTTCTTTAAACGATTTATCCTTATTTATCATATTTTTATATAATTTATTTATAAATTTCGGGTCGTTACAATAATGTATTGCTTAGATGTGTTAATGAACTTTTTAAAAATGTAATTTGATATTTAGGAAAGAATTTTCTTTGAATTGAATGTTGTTTAGACTTTGTAAGGACTTCTTTTATTTAATTTTTTCCTATGTTTAGGAGTTCCCGTTGATCCACCGGTTCAACGGAATGGCAAAAGGTAATTTTCATAATAGTTTAAACACTTTAATTTGAAATATAAATGTCAAATATTTTTAATTTGTCTTGGATGAAGATATAACTACCTTAAACAAATCAATTATCTTATTAAATAAAGAACTAGACTTTTATATAATTAAGGATCAAATCTATAACTTTTAATGGGTTTTTCTAACATGTGCCCCTAGGCACATGTTTAGGGCATTCAATTCACTCAAAGTTTCCTAATAAAGTCTTGTTATTCATTAATAAAGTCCATAATTCATAATTTCAATAGATGTATTAAATGAATTTTTAAGTTTAATTGGAAAGTGGATATTACTTAATACACCTAAACATGTGCCTAGGGAGCACATTGTAGAAAAACCCCTTTTAATAAACCACAAGTACCATCCATAGAATTTATTTTATACAATTTATTGAATAATTTACTTTACTAGTGTACTACAACATCAAATATTTGTCTAGAGTATTAAAATGATAAATAGTTGGTCAATTGTCCCAAAAGTGCTTTTTTATAATCTTTTAAACATTTACTATTTTTTCGTTTTATACACTAAAGTACTGCAAGTCATATAATCAAAATATTATAAAGTTTAAGTATATCTTTATTTTACTATATACTCCGTATAATGTATTTAAAATTTTATCAAATAAGAACTCTTAATTTTCAGCATACTGACTTTTCTAATTAGGGATGTCTTAATTTTCAAACCTTTCTATTTTAAGAAGATCTTTTTTTTTTCATTTCAAAACTTTATATGTTTGACATATATTTATCTTTAATAATCTCTAAACCTAACAAATGTCAAATTATCACTATTACCACCACCAGCATCACCCATCAATTGATCACCACCAAATACTCCCTCCGTCCCTTAATAAAGTTCTCATTTCCTTTGGGCACAAGTTTTAAGGAGATAGTTAGTGATGAGGTTATTAGTTTAATTTTGATTAAAATATAATGTTATTTTGGAAAGAGAAAAATAGTTAGCGGATAATTAATAGTGTGGTCCTTGGTAATTATATTATTTTATTAAGTGGACTTTATCAATTTGAGAAATGAGAACTTTATTGTGGGACAAAAATTTAGGGAGAAATGAGAACTTTATTAAGGGACGAAGGGAGTAAGTCACATGGTACTCACCACCGCATTGCGCGAGTACCCTGTATATTAATATGTATTTATTAAAATATCATTAATACAATATAATTAAGCATGCCATGATGTATATAAAAGGAGTCTCATCTTCAACATTTTCAAAGTATAAGAATTCTGACATTTCAGAAATAAAAAAAAAGGTGTAAGAGTTCTGAGTTTTATGCTTAGACATGGGGAAAATCGTGTCATCCAACGTTGTTATTGTCACTATAATATTAATGATTACAAGTAAGTCATCTTAATTTCAATCATTGTACATTAAATTTCGGGCGATCTTAGTTTATACATCTTTAATTTGTTGTTAATAAAATTATGTGTTTTGCTTCTAGTGGTAGGAGTCACGGTACATGGGCAAGATTGCGCTCGTAGGCTTTGCTTTAAGTCAACACCTGTCACGTGTCCTCCCCAAGCATGTTTTTTTGATAAAGATTGTGTGAAATATTGTCGATCCAGTGATAACGATGCCCTATGTAGTATGGGCACATGTTGTTGTATCGATTGATATTATACAACTGAATAATAAATGATAATTCATAGAGATACTTGCCTTTTTTATTTTGTATACTTATGTGGTGCTTGATTAACCAAGGAACGAATGTGAGGTTATTTAAAGTTTTGAGTGGTTAAGCAAACAAGTATATGAAATTGAGGGACTCTATAATCATATGCTAAGTAGGTGTTTTGCGATGAGTTTAGAAAGTGATTATGTGATATGAAATAATGAGAATTAGATAATTAGTTGAAACAAAAAGGAACGTAAGAAATATAGTATGGATGCTTAGAATTTAGATGTGCTTACGCTATTTAAAGTAGCGAACATTAGATAAACAGTTTACAACTCTTAAGGTTATTATTATGCAATGATTTACATATAAAATGCAAAATTGGTTTATAATGAACTGGTTATAATCAAGGTTTATAATGAACTAGTTATAAAATGGTGATGTTAATGATATTTAAAGTAAAAATAAAAATAAATGACTCATTTCACTACATTAAAGTAGATAGTTAACGAGTGTTTTGCCTAACTAGAGGCTACCTTGGGCCTGAGCACCAGGGCTTACGTATTTAGAGGCCCATAACCTATTTTTAAATTAGCCTATATAAGCGTGTCCAATAAAATATCGAAAAGGCTAAAGGGAGTGGACTAAATAAAGGGCCCAAAATAAAAATCCAACATGCAACTGGAGCGGTGTTTTTATCTTGCCAGTGGAATTAAAATTAAAATATGATGCTAAATGCAAAATCCCAATTCCCACTGTATTTAGTCAATTACAAGTTCTTCACACAGTTGTATCAATTTTTTATATTTATGTTTATTTGCCTTATTGCCTAATCCCTTACTTGAGTAATTGTCATACTTATACGGAGTATAATGTTTCATAAAAAATAGAGTAAATTACATAGATTTTTCCTGTTTAAGTTTGTTTTGTCATAATTATTTATAAAAGTTAAAGGGCAAACATTATCACAAGTTGGTTTATTTCTAGAAAGACTTGTATTCTTACATGATCAATTATATGTTACCGTCTCAAGACTGAAGGACCGGAAAGAGTTGAAAGTTATTTGTTGCGACCAAGATATCAACTACATAAATTCAACGACAAATGTCGTATACAAAAAAGTTTATTTCGTCTTTGAATTTTTTTTACGAACTATTAATGTATAACTAAACGTTTTTTTTTATCATTTCAATAATATTTTACTATATGATTTACTTTTCTTTGTCGTTATACATTTTATTTTTAAAGCTAGTTTGCCCATCTGAGCGGACTATGAAACTATATAATATACTCCCTTCGTCCCAAAATTATTGTCCATATTTGAATATCAGACAGTTTAGGAAAAATATATTTATTACACTGTGCAACCAATATAATTTTATCTTTACCACCTAAATGTTTTTTGAGTGGTTGAATTTTTAAGTGGACAATCATTTTAAAACATTTAAAAAAAGAAATATGGATAATGAAAATGGGACGATGGATTACTATTTAATCAATCAATATAGGGTACATGTATATTGTCACAATTTCTGTACATTTCATACGCATACATAAAAGGAAACAAGGTAAATATATATTTTCAAGAGTAATGGTATTTAGGTCTACCACTTAGATTCACTCATAAGCCTACTCATTAGATGAAGATACGTGTCAAAATCAAGGAATATGTGGATTGTGATTTCAAAGAATAATCAATGGATTAAGCAATATCAAGTAAGAATTAGAAGATTTAGATTGATTGAAGAACATGAACACTTTGCTATGGATGGAAAGATTACAATTTAGGGCAAAGGTTGTAGAAATTAGGTTACTACTAACTATTTATACCTAGCCTAAGTTTAGACTAAATACACAAATGGTCCCTAGACTATTTGTTACAACATATGAGACCCAACAGAATAATATTAAGAGAGAGAATTAGTGGAATACACATGTCATCATATCAAGTAGGTAGGCTTTTGAGTATATATAAATGGTAGGACTAAATATCGTTTCTCTATTTTCAAACAAGGTAAATGTATTTTCAAAATATACCAGTACATTATCAATACCATTAGTACATGGAAATAACGTAAAGATGTTTTCAATAACGGCAATTATACACGTAAATAAAGTAACATTAATGTGCATTTAATAAATTACCATTAATACAATATAGCGAATGCATATAAAAGGAGTCCGTCTTTAACATATTCAAGCTTAAGAACTCTAACCTTACAGAAAAAAAAAAAGTGTAAAAGTTATTTGTTTCACGATTAGACATGGGGAAAATCTTGCCATCCAATATTGTCATTGTGGCTATGATGTTAATAATTGCAAGTAAGTCATCTTTATATGCTTATCCTTTTTCCACCGTTTATATATATTTAGAGTGATTTTTACACCGCAACGTTTATTTTATTTATCATAATAATTGCTTAATATGTTTGTATTGTTAGTTGTAAAATTTAAACACTGTATTATTAAATTATGTTTTTGTTTCTAGTGGCAAGAGTCACAGTACATGGGCAGTGCGTTCTTAGAATTTGCTTGGATCCTACTAGTGTGCAACTTAATAAGCCCCCTGGGTCCCACTTATGTCCTCCTCCCGCATGTAAAATCGATAGCGATTGTACGACATATTGTCATACCATTGTTGCCCATGCCCGATGTTCATCGGGCTCATGTTGTTGCATTCCCGGAGCATAATTTGTTCCATCAACAAAGATTTGATATTACTACACGATGAATAATAAAATTGTTATTTCAACGGATGCGTATTATATTAATTATGATATATACTTGCCTTTTTATATTGTTATTAACGAATGCGAGGTTATCAAAAGTTTTGAGTGTTTTGCGTTTAGTTATAACAAAATGGAACGTAAGAAATATAGTTTAGACGTGTTTAAATTATTTAAAACAACGATAATTTAATGATGATTTTACAACTCTCATAGTCTCATGTCCTCATTATGTAAGGATTTATATGTAAATTGGAAAATTGGTTTAGAAATAAAATCCATCGGAAAATTATTTTGACAGAGCTAGCGACGGATATAAAATTTTTTACTGACGGATTGTGTCGTTGGAAGTAGAGATTTCTGAAGGGTTTTCGACCAGTTATTGTTTTATCTATAATTCTATAAACCTCTTCGGTAAATTATTTTGATAGGATTAGCGACGAATATAGAAATTTACTGTTTTAGGGAATGTGAGTTTATTGACAGAGTTCGTTGCAGATCTATCAATTGTGATTTTTTTTTAAACAATTTAAGCAATCATCTGCGATTTGTGACGGATTTTATTGTTACTAACGGATTTTTGTCGGTAATCCATCATAACATGAGTAAATTACTGACAGATTTTAGATTTCGGTCGTTAATCCGTTGATAATCCGTCGCTAATTGATATTCCATTAACATTGGAGTTTTCTCTTTTGTTTATGGGCGATTTTTTATAGGATTTGTACGAGTAATATCTGATGATGCATATGTATGAATTACGGAAGAAAATGATTATCTTCGATGAAACCCAAATGAACAAGTACAGCTTGTTTATATATAGAAAGGAAAGACCTAACGTAGCTAACGGAGTAAACTGAAAATGCTAACGGAGTAAACGGGAAATTAACTTCTAACAAACTACACTAACTGAATAACTAATACATGAAGTTACAATTTTACCCTTGTCCTAATAAAAACCGAACCGAATCAACACTGATTAAAACTGTTGCAAAATGACTGTTTTCCCGCACTAGTGGTATGTTTTTAATTTTTTAATCAAAAAATTGATTAATGTTAATTAATTTAATGTAGTTATTGTTAATATTTTTAATGAAATCAGGTGCGGGATGTAAAGCCTGATGTAACCCAATACCAAACGTTATGCTAACGTCACGTTTACTAGGTCAGGTTAAACAAACCCGTTAACAATATGAGACCTAAATACATTCGACCCAACTTGCATAATTGATCCGAATAGGTTGGGTTGACCCTTTTGACCAATTTTACTATTGACTTTATATATTTTAATTTTACTTTTTTTTTTGGTAATATATCTATATAGTCTAGCTCCATTAGTTGACCGTTTCTTAAAATATTAAAAAAGTTTTTAACTTTAAGAAAATTTTGAACTTTTGTAATTATATTTTTGATTATTTTGATTTTATAAATCCTAATCAAACAATTATAGTAACTGTCAAATCATATACTTCCTCCGATTCAAAATAAGTGATACACTCTTATTTTCACTTTTTTGAGGCAAAACTTTTTAATGAGTATTAAATTAGATTAATTAGATGATTAGTAGGAAATGAGTCCCACAATTTTTAAATAGAGTAAAGTTAATGATGTTTAAAAGTAAAAGTAAGAGTAAATGTGTCATTTGACTTTATTAAAGTAGGTAGTTAGTGGATGTGGGGCCCACCACCTTTTAGCAAATAAAGTAAATTTTCAAAGTGTATCACTTATTTTGATACACCCAAATATGGAAAGTGTATCACTTATTTTGAATCGGAGGAAGTAGTAAATTTTATTATAATTGCCTAATTGGTATAAATCCATTTGGCTTAATTTGTGTTTTGTAAATGATGTCTAGCTCAGTTGGATTGATGCATTATTTTTACTCACATATGAGACGTGACGTCTAGAGTTCGTAAACACCTCTTGTGGTGCCAACTATAGGGGATTTTTCCTTGGAAATCATTATGGGGGCTGAGTTTGCCGCTACGAGTAGGATTCCGTTGATATTATTTTCCGTTTCCAAAAAAAAGCTATACATATTTTTGGAATGTATATTTGTAGTCAAATTTTGATTTTATATAAAAAATAAACAAAAAAAAAATAAAAAATAAAAAATAACGCACGATATCTCTTCTCTACTACTTATAAAGCATTTAGGACCTTTCTTTAAATAGGAGGCTGAAAATTCAGCCAAAGAGAATCGAACCCGCAACCCTCGGTTTAAATTCCAATGACTAAACCAACTGCGCTGCGACCTTTTACGTTTATAACTCTAAACATAACTATATTAAATGGAGAACCATACGGCTCTTCAAAATGGAGTGGTTTGGCCCACCACAACAATTCTGTCTCTTTGGCCCATCCGCCTGTTGGAATGCCATTTCACAACGATGGAATCGAGGAGTCTCATCAATTCAAGCCACTCATCTTCAAACGCGTCCTCGATTCTGCAACTACCCTCATCGATTGCCACAAGTAGGGGTATCCTTCTTCACCCTATAAATGCACCACATCGATTTGAATTAATTAAATCATATCAGTTTCAAAAATACACTTAAGAGATTTCGGGTTTTTAATTTTTTGCTTGAATAGATTGAAGGTCACACCGTATTTTTCTCTTTGACCACCGGCGACCACCACCATCGCTGCGAAGGTAATGGTTTCTTTTTTCGATCTCTTGGATTCTGTTTCGATTTATTGGACCTCCATTTATGTTGGTTTAAATTGCTATCCTTAAAGGCCACAGAATTTCAAGATCTCTAACTTTGAGTTCAAAAGATGAAAATTGTAGCAATACAGGTTCACTAGATGATTCGATGGAGATGATGGCAAAATTTCTGTATATTCGTTTGAGGTTCATGTTTAACTTTACTGGTTAGTGTTTTTGTGTTTTATTTCAGATTTGTGTTTGTGTCCAAAATATGTCTGTGGACGTGAAGATGGTTCAGATTTGGTCAATCGATTCTCCCCGTTACGATTGTGCATTTTATTTTATAAAGGTATTGCATTGAGAATTATTTGATGTCAAATAGTGATGATTTAAATTGATATATTTCTCTATTATTCTTTGCTTCTTCATGTAACAGAATTCATAAAATATGAAAGTTATTTGTTTGTTGATGCAGGAACAATCGCATCTTTTGCTAAACTCTAATGACTTGGATGCTCTTTGGCTTTGCGTAAGAGAAAATTGCTTGATTGATGATTGTAGGTGAAATGAATGTAGGTCAAATTATAAAGAGATTTGCGAAATTTTGTCTTTATGTACCAATTAAGTTGGATCAAAATATCATGGTTTTATCAGCCCTTCAAAATTTTATAAAATTTGAAAACGTTGTAAGTGGAAGAATTGCCATTCTGCCTTTTTGTTTGTATGTAATTCTATTCAATTTAATCTTATTTCTTGGGATTATTGTGATTTTTTTTAATTTATAACTTTTGATAGGAATTGGAGGCTTATTTTAGTGGTTTTGGTTTATATTACTGCCCTTGTTTTATGTTACTCAAGAGAATTAACTTATAATGCAGGCATGCATTATATCTAAATCTTTTTTTAATTACTTACAATTTAATTATAACTTATTGTTACATGACTTACAGATTTGTCACTCAAAAAACTGATAACAAGGTTGCAGTCTTTTATGCTTTTGTAATCGTTAAACTTCATAAAAAAAACTTTTGCAAAATGAATGTCACTCACAGTGTTATTGCCTTATTGGAACCCCTGCAAGGATTCTTCGCTTGAATTAGCTTAAAAATGCAGTCTGCAAACATTAAATTCCATTTAAGATTCACATTGCGTTAAGAATTCCATGTACAAATCATTTTTACAATTCCATGTAAGATTGTGTTTGCATCCATGTAAACATTAAGAACTAAAAATAAATATTTAACATTTAAAATTCAATATATCCAATGATAAACAAAGTTCCATAGTTTTGCACCGGCTTATGGATGATTGTTGGTCAGTTTGCAGGCATCTAAAAAGAATCCATATATACACCGTCTAATTCGATCTTTGTTGGTTCTGTCGGTTTGTAACTGAACGCGATGGGTGTCTTTGGTTCTCAGAATTTCGGGACTGTGGACTGGACCGGTGTCTGCGATTCGCTGCCGGTTTGGTTCTGTTTGGTTCCGTCGGTTCTGGTTCTTTCTGCACGTGCCTAATTTAACAGTGTCACTATAATCTAAATCTTGAGAAAACCATTTAGAAGGCACACATTAAAAAGAGATTGCATTAACTTATGTTGAAATTGAATAAAGTGGTTAGAAGTGAAATATATAAATAAGAAGATTTTGAATGAGATAAAGTAAAGTAAGGTTACCTTGAAAGAGACAAAGAGTAGCATGGAATGGATAAGATAAAGAAGTCTAAAGTAATTTTTCTATACTTGTGTGATCACGTCCCACCTTCAATTTTGCGGTAGATGTCGATCCAAACCGTTCATTTAGCTTCTGAAGGCCGCTACTAATATGGTTTTTACTTAAAACGAGTATTTTTTTGTCTGGGTCACTGGTTGGTAGTTTGTGGATTTGGGTCAAAAACTAGGTTTTGGATATTTTCAATTGAAAATGTGGGAAATGTGAGTTTTGCATGATCTTTAAATGCTAGAGTTGGTAATAACGGGTAGTGAGGGTCATGGGCCGCGGTGTGTGCATGTCAAAACGGGTAATATTTGTACGAGTCCTCTTTGTAGCGTTAACATAAATCAAAACTACAAAGCAAAACTTTTACTCACCCGAGCAATGAATGGTGGAAACTTTGACTCGATAGCTAATTCGCGCCACAACGAAATGGCCTGTTCGGTTTCTTGTGGACCGCGTGTGTTCGCCACTCTACCCGTCACAGCCCAGAATGAGTCAAGTGGTTCGGGCCTTAAAAGGAGACGTCTCACTGTCTGACCTAAACGGCGGTATTCGACTTGGTCAAAGCTCAGTCTACACGTCCCATGGGGGCTCATTTGTAGAGTTATTGTTAGAAAAAACATGTAACCGAATAATATTTTCTCACCACAAAATAGAATTACAGGGTACCCGCCGCCGCATCGCGCGGCACCCTGCTAGTATTGCTTAATTGGTAAAGCTAATACGATAGCTATATATCTTTGGAACTTATATGGTTATATTTGTAATAAATTTTCAAAAAAACATCACGCACGGTATCAAGGAGTTGGTGTATATAATTGCCTAATTAGTAAAGCTAATACCATAGCTATATATTTTTGGAAATTTATATTTGTAACAAATTTTCAATCTTAAAAAAAAATACGCAGGGTATCAAAGGAGCCCATCTATCTGATAATAAAAGAAGGTTTAGATGGCCACTTGGCACCTTCTTAAACCCTCATTATGACACATGGCACCATCACAAAAATTCAGATTTTGTTTTCCTCCTAAAGATTTAATAAATAATGGATTAAATTTATAAAATTAATTAATCTTAAATTTAAATTCAAATATACTTCAAAACCGGTTTTAAAATTTGAAAATATCGGAATTTTAACAAATTATATTTGTTTCCTAAATTGTAGATTTTTACTATAATTTTTAACAACTTTTCCTAAAAATTTGGTCATCAATATGTTAAGGTGTATATAAATACACGTTTATCATAAGCGACATGCAAATAATCATGGATTTCAGTATTTTCTCTTTTCAATTCCAAATAATCAATCTAAATTGTTTTCTATCTAATTTTTTACTATATTCACTTTAAACTGATACAATTATTGATGTCTTTTTCATGTATGAACTTGCAGATTTTACATGTCGAGACTTGAGAGTCACAATCTGAATCCACGATCAAAAGCATCACTTTTTTTAAGGTAACCACAACCTTCGTCTAAGTAATTCTCTTCCAGAAGAATTGTATATTGAGTTGATACTCGTTTGTACATTTAGTTTTGAATTATAATAAAATTTTACAACTTGATTCGTTATTGTAATTTATGTTTGCATATTTATGAAAACATTCCATGATTCTTATAGTTCATCTACTACAAATACAATTATAGTGGTACAATGATTTTTAACATAATAGATCAATAGAAATAGCATAAGCAGTGTAGGGTTTAAGTTGACTTTTAAAGTCAAAGTTTTAACATTTTACTTCTTTTAAGATTAGGTTTTATGGATTATTGTTTTACGGGTGAATTGATGTAAATTATTGTTTGACTATTAAGTTAGTATGTTTTATGGTTGATGGTTACTGTTTCATAATCAAAAAATTATGCATTGTTTTAGGGGTCTTTTTAAAAAAAAGAAAAATTCAAACAATTAACTTAGCCCTAACCTGAATCCTCTAACCATAAACCCTAAAAACTTACTCCTAGCCTTGACTTTCTGATTATGTAGTAACAGGAACAAATCGTTAGAAATAGCACAAGCAGTTTAGGATTTAGGTTGACTTCAAAAGTCAAAGTTTTAATTTTTACAAATATTATTTTTTTAGAAAATTTAACAACTGAGATGTCCCACATTGGACAATAAACGAACCAGTGCTTATCATGGTCCTGGGCTACTCCTCTTACAATCAATTGGTTTTAAGATGGAACCCCACAAACTAATATGGTATCAGAGCAAGGTTCATCCGTAGTTGGTCAAACGGCCACACGGACCCCACGTAACCCAAAATATCCACGTGTTAGGCGCGAAAAAAAATGACGTCACACGTGAGGGGGCGTGTTGAGATGTCCCACATTGGACAAGAAATGAACCAGTAATGTGCTTATAATGGTCCTGGACTACTCCTCTTACAACCAACTGGTTTTAAGATGCAACCCCACAAACTAATAGATATGATTTAGTCTTACTTTTATATGATTAAAGTTTAGGAGTTAATGTTTTACTAGGTGCTAACAGATTTTATGTAAATTACAATTGAGAATTATGCAGCATATGCGTCATAATCAAAGAACAACACTATAAACCCACTTATGGAAGTGTTCATAGAAAATTGTTGCAGAAAAATCATTTTTTGTTTTTTTCAAAATTTTAACATATATTTGATGATGCCATGAAATAGAATCATGTTTATTGATTTTTTTTTAAATTTTTATTTATATGTTGAATTTTAAAGTCTAATTGACAATCTGAAATTGTTTTAAATTTTTTACAAAACTAAAATGTTGAAGAAGTTGAGTTCCGACCAACTTGGCACATTTCTTTTAGAGTTAATTACACAAATGGTCTTTTAAGTTTAACCGTATAACATAATGGGGTTAAAAAATAACTTAATTGACATGTTAAGTAACGGGTCAAAATGCTAATTCTCTTTAATAAACATTTTTTCAAATGGGTCACAGATATCAGTTAAGATGAGCATTCTAAGTTTTGTTGACCTTATGCATACTTATTTTTAAACAAACTTTGACCTTCCAAGTAAAATTTGACTAACCCTACACATATTTTTTAAATTTTATGTTTTTTTTTTTGTATTTTATGGATTTTTTTTCAGCCTTTAGTCAATTATCCTATCCCTAAAAATTGACAACCCTAAATGTTGACTTTCTTGGTCAATTGTAAAACCGCTTTTTATAAACCCTAATTACAAAATTTAGCCCATACTGATTGTTTGACTATGAAAGTCAAACAGTCATATATAGCAAATTTATCCTGAATTATGACCTTTAAAATTTTCCTAAACACATAAATGAAAAAAAAAAATTATGATTAGGATTTAGGGTCGCTAGGGGATAATTAAGGTTTAGGGTTTTTAAAAATTTACTAAGAGTGAATGTTTGACATTTTTAGTCAACTAATAAGTATGTGTTAAAATTGCTAATCACGGGTTATAAAAATAGCAAAAAATAATTATGTGTAGGATAGTTTGACTAAAAAGTGTAACAATAATTCTTATATTATTAATAAAACCTTAAACCATCCTAATCCTAAAACTGCTTTTGTTTGACTTTCTTATTTGGCAAGAGTATGTTCTATAAATAATCTTGTGTTTGACTTTATTAGTAGTTAAAACACAAAAAGAAAATTTATTTGATTTTTACTTAATTTTTTTTAATTTCTTTTTCCGTGATCATAATCATGTAATTAAAATCAAACTATTTTAGTTGACTTCATAAAGGTTAGACTATAAAAATTAGTACTTAGGTTTCAATATTGATTACATAACATTCGCTTGACTCTCTTAGTAAATTGTATATATTCTTTAAGTCAATGTAATCACCATGAAATTAACAATTAATTTTTGTATTCTATTTTAATTATGTGCAGCATAAAAATTGACAACCCGTGATTTTTCACGGGATTTAACCTAGTGATTTATATAAAAGAGGTATTGATTTATACAAACGCACTTATTTTTTCATCCAATGCAAATTAAAATTATTTAACATTTATACCCTCATAATTAATTATGAAATGAGATAATGAATAATTAATTGTGGGTACACATGTCAATTAACTTTATATGAAAAAATAAATGTCTTGAACAAGTTAATTCTCTTTCAAAAAGAAATATAGGAAATGTCATTAACTTGATACAACAATGTCAAACATCCTAAACATATTAGTCGATATTTTGAGAACAAATCTAGGTGGTTTTGAACATGAACAAAGGCAGAAGCTAACTTGAAGAAGAGAGTGTGTGCTTTGCCTCTAAGTTCGGAAAAACGGCACTCGTATTCTTTCCTTTCAAAAAGTTGGCGTACCAGTGTGCGGAAAGCTTAGGGTATCGTGTCAAATTCTTGTCATCTAAATCAACATAGTACAAACCAAAGCATGTATTATATCCACCCAACACCTCAAAGAGATCAAGAAAGGACCAAACAAAATATCCCCTTGTGTTCGATCCATTCCTGTTAACATATCATAGACGAAAAGAGTGATGAGAATAAGTTGATCCAAATAATATAATTTGAATAATAAATGGCTCGAGCAGAGTTGTACCTTAGTGCATCCAACAAATCACCAATATAGGCATGCAAGTACTCTATCCTCGGCGTGTCCATTACGTGGTTGTACTTGCCCTGTAAAAACATGATATCCGAGCCATGTTTTTAATTTTATTTTATTTTTTGCACTACAAAAAGTTATTCAAGATATGCATATACATATCCGGCTCACCAAAAAAACGAGTGAAACATATGGTTTTTTTTGGTCCTAGGAGCGGATAATCGCCATGGGATTAGTCAGCCCGTAAAGCGAGTCGAAACCCGCTTACCAAAAATAATCTTCAAGGCTATATAATATAAGTAATTTGTTTGATGAACTTACCATTTTCATGGATGTAGATAGGGGGATTTCCATATTCTTCCTTGAGATAGTTAAGGAGCTTTTGCAAGCTCAATGGAATTACCGGGAATTGATCATTTTTGTTATTTTTGTTATCTGCATTCCAAAATAAAGAGATGGACACATTATCATGTCGGCATTTGTTTTGAAAAATGATTTTCCTGCTTAATTCTGGAATTACACAGTCCCTAAACCTGATTTCCGACCAAAAATGGCCATATCTAGATAGATACCTTGTTAGGAAATTATCTTTTAGAGAATTAGCGATGGATGTAGAAATTTTACTGACGGAATGTACCGTCCATTATCCATCTCTAAGTCTATTTTCATATCAATAAAGAAAATATAACCAACCATTTTCCAACGGGTTTGCGATGGAATGCAATTGGGGGAATTCGAGTTTATCAAAATGTCGGAGATCCGGCCATCAATAGTGTTTTTAAGACAATTTAAGCAATCATTGGTGACAATGTTTGCGACAGGTTTTGCGACGGATTTTGTTGTTACCAAAAAAATTCTGTCGGTAATTCATCAGAACATGAGTAAAATTACCAACGGATTTTTAGATTTCCGTCGTTAATCCGTCAACATTCCGTCGCTAATTGAATTTCATAAGAATTGGAGTTTCCATTTAGCGACGGATTGTATTCTCAGAGAACAAAGTTGCATAATAAAATCAAGACATACCTATAAGTGTTACCCCTGAGTCTGCGTGAAAATCCCTGGCATTCATTTCATGACTAGCAGGGTTGTCCTTGACATATGATGTGATATAGTGGTTTATGCCAATGAAATCAAATGAACCCTTGATTCTCTCTGATTCAAATTTGGTAAAATTAGGAATTCGGTTGCCTACATTCGTTTTCATTATTTCTGGGTAGTCCCCACTAGTCAACGGATTCATAAACCTGAAGTAGGAACCAGGTTCCCATACCTTATTTCATCATCTCACGGTATGTGAGCAGAAATTTATAAGAAATGTCATCGTATCTTGAATCATTTATAAATGTGATACTCATACACAAATCCATTTGCACCAAAATATATCAATATTTTGTATGTCACGTACGTCATATCTTGAAGCATTTAGAGCAAACTTCTTTAAGATTCTTGTTAAATTGTCATTTGAAAATAATTCACTTGTTAATTTGGTAAATATTTACTTTTAGAAAAATACGTACATGTTGTCTATGAATTCTACGACCCGGGCATTCTTGCACATCTTAACCAATTGAGCTAATAAATCATGTGTGTATTACTTGAGTAAGGTACTTTATGAACTTTTTAAAATTTAAAAAGTTAAAATTACGTTAACCATAAATCACCACAATCACTATCTCCTGCCACTGCCAACGCTACTGTCACCACCCCTACCGCTAATGGGGTTTATAAAAATATGCATCATGGATGACTTGAACTTGTGACCTCTATCTTATTAATACAATGCTCTAACCAACTCGGCTACTAAACCATAGTGGTGAGCATTTGGGCTAAAAAACCGAACCGAAAACTGACTATAACCGAACGAAATCGATAACATGTTATTGGTTCGGTTTTGAAAATTTATCAATTTCATTTCTATAGTTTTGGTTCGGTCTTCGGATAAAGTTGAGCATTTAGGCCTAAAAAAACCGAACCGAAATCGAACCGAACCAATACCGAAAACATGTAATCGGTTGGGTTTCGGTTTTGAAAATTCATTGTTTTCGGTGTTCTCAACTTGATACACAATCATCTTTATTAATCCCTTAAACTTTAAAAAGTTGAAATATCCACCACCACCCTTGACTACCCACCATCCCTGACTTCCACCACCAGCCACTATCACTACCCCTACTACCGCCCACCAATTGATCACTGCCAAGTAATAATCACAGGGTACCCGCCGCCACATTGCGCGGGTACCCTGCTAGTTTAGTTTAAGTGGTTATGGTGAAGGAATTTCACCTCCTGGTCGTTGTTCTTTCCCGTTTGGGCAAATAGGTAATTGCAGTAAAGGTGACTCTACTTTTGAGGCGTACTTAGTAGCTCATCATGTGCTCCTGGGACACGCATCTGCAATAAGACAAAAAATATAAGGTGAACCATCTATTTTAATTAGTGAAACATTAAAGGAGGTCCATGATTTTTATAAAGTCCTGAGTAACAAATCTCAGCCCTTGAATCAATCAACCTCCAAATCACCACCACCACCGGAATTACATGTGATTCAACACATCAACACCACCACCACCCATGTGTAATAAATCACATGTGATTCAACACGGCTGACCACCACCACCACCAACCTCTGCCGACCACCGTCTCCATCACCGGCAACCCTCGCCACTGTCGGGTGCTTGCAATCACATGTGATAACGTATTTAATCACATGTGATTGCGTGTCCAATCACATGTGATTGCGGCGGCCGGAGGCGGCGGATGGCGGCCGGAGGTGGTGGCCAACGATGGTGGTTGATGTGTCGAATCACATGTAATTTGATGATGGTGGTGGTTGTGTATTGAATCACATGTGTTTTGATGATGGTGGTGGTTGATGGATCTTTTGATCCAATGACTAAGATTTGTCCATTGAGACTTTATAAAATTCAAGGACCTCACTGAACGCAATTTATCTTAATTAATAGAGATGATATTCGTTACTACTAAATCTTACTACTTGTCTTCCTAGTCATTTGATCACTATAAGTGTTTAAATCAAATGATGAGATTAGGATAAAGAATTAGTAGATTTCACATGTCAATCATTTTATATGTATGAACATTTAATATTTGTTAATATTGGTGATGGTGCAGGCCACGCAACATGGTTTTGTTGGAATTAATCTCTATGCATATTGGTTTGAACCTTATACAAATAAAGAGGAAGATGTGAAAGCCACCCAAAGAGCCCATGACTTCTTTTTGGGATGGTAAGCAATCACAAAATCAAACCTATTTTAGTTTATTTATTAGATAATTAATCGTATGCTAAGTTTATGATAAAGACTCGACCCTCTATAAAACCTACTCTGTGTCTTTTAGGTTTATGAATCCATTGTCGTATGGGGACTACCCAGAAATAATGAAGAAGAATGCAGGCAACCGAATTCCAAAATTTACCAAACTTGAATCACAGAGAATCAAGGGTTCATTTGACTTCATTGGCATAAACCACTATTTCACCGAACATGTCAAGAACAACCGTACTACAGGGGCGGATTTGTACTTTAGCACACGGTGGCACGGGCCACTACTCAAATTTTTTCGCATAGTATAAATTTTTTATATTTTTTTCGGTTTTTTGAGGTCCTACAGTAAAAGTTACCCGATAACATAAAAGCTAAAGCAACACTAAAAACGAAACCCAAATATTTGCTTTAACCAAAGGTCCAAAGCCCAACCCAAAAACTAAACCTAATTAAAAAACTATTTTCCCACACAGTCTCAATCGAACCGTACATAGTAGCCGCCCTTCCCTACCTAGCTGTTTCTGAAATGTCTTCTCCACCGCAGTGTACTTTTTTTCTTATATTTTATCTTCTTTTCTAGCTTTTTATTTACCTAGTTTAATTAGAGCCTACAAATAATAATAAAATAATGTAATATGTGTGGTCCGTGTGGAGAAATTGAGTACGATTGTCAAGGAGCTGTATGTAACTACAGTTCTTTATGGGCTGGGGAAATCTCCTAAATTACAAGAGAGGAAGATAGAGTTAGCATTGATTGGGAAGGAAGGAACTAGGAAGTATACATTTAACAATTGTTTAGAGCCTACAATCTCTGCCACTATGTACGATTGTCAAGAGATATTATATATTTAACAATTGTTTTTAAGTTTTTGAATGTTGATTATGTAATTAATTTGATATTTAATTATTTGCAGATATAAAATTGTAAAAGGATTAATTGAAAGGGAATTCATAAAACACATTTCTAAACTTTACAATGAAGCAAGTAAGTTTAAGATAAAGTCTTAAAGTTCTAATTTAATTAGTTCTTGGATATTTTGGTTGTAAATTAGTTATAATTTGATTGTTCTTGAATTGTAGGCTAATATTGGATCTTTTTTTAAAAGGCCAAGACAAAGTCCTAATGAAAGTATGCCAGGACCTTCCAAAAAATCATGTTCCAATGAATCAAATCAGTCATTCCCTTTGGAATCTGATGTAATTCCACAAAGACCAAAAAATCCACTATCTAGAAGTATTCCAAATACAAGTGTTGATATAAATGATCTTCCAAAGGACCCGGCGAATAGACCAAAGATTGCTACGTATAATCCAAATCAAGTGGATGAAATAAGAAGGGCATATTTGCTTCAAGGAGCTTGTCAACCAACTGGTCATACATTTCCTACAAAGAAAATAGGTAAGAAAATAAGACGTTTTGTTGCTGAATGGTTTAATGAATTCGATTGGTTAGAGTATAGCATAAAATAAGACAAAGCCTATTGTTTATTTTGCTATTTGGTTGGAGACTTGGTGGGACAACAAGGTGGAAGAGATGCATTTGTTACGGAAGGTTTTAATAGTTGGAGTAAAAAAGAAGCATTGAGGATTCATGTGGGTAATATTGATAGTTTGCATAACAAAGCACGACAAAAGTGTGACTTTTTAATGAAAGAAAAACAATCTATTAGTGTTTCATTTAAGAAACAAACTGAACTTGAAAAGGCTAACTATAAACTTCGGTTAAGTGTTTCGGTAGATGTTACTAGACATTTATTGAAGAACGCATTACCATTTCGTGGTCATGATGAGTCGAGCAGCTCTCTTTCTAGAGGGCTTTTCATTGAAGTAATATCTTTAATTCGAGATCATAATGAAACCATTTACAATGTTACTTTAGATAAGGCTCCTCAAAATAATCAAGTGACATCCCCAAAGACTCAAAAAGAAATTGTTGAATGTTTCTCAAAAGAAATAATTATGGGTATTTGCAAAGAAATTGGAAAGGATGTGTTTGCTTTATTGGTTGATGAATCTAGTGATGTATCGAAAAAGGAACAGATGGCTATAGTTTTGAGATATGTCGATAGTCTTGGAATTGTGAAGGAAAGATTCATTGGAATTGTGCACGTGAAAGATACATCATCTTTAACTCTTAAAGAGGCCATAGATGAAATATTTACTAGTAATAAGTTGAGCATGACTCAGGTACTTGATTTTATTTTATTTTTGCCGATTATTTAATTTAATATTATCTGTTTTATATTTTTATTCTAACAGTTAAGAGGACAAGGTTACGACGGGGCAAGTAATATGCGAGGTGCATTCAACGGGCTAAAAGCTTTGATATTACAAGATAATGATTCAACCCATTATATACATTGCTTTGCACATCAACTTCAGCTAGTAATTGTGGCTGTGGCAAAGAAGCACGACGGTGTTAAGGACTTTTTTGAGCAAATTTCTTTGATGGTTAATGTGGTATGTGCTTCTTGTAAAAGAAAAGACATGGTACGAGAGAATTACAGAGAAAGGGTGCAAAATGCAACTAGGTCTGGAGAACTTGAAACCGGAAGAGGATTAAATCAAGAGAACATATCCAAATTAGTGATGATTTGATCCAAATCTAAGTTTTTGAAATTTTTTGAAAAAGAGCTGTGAAATTTAATTGTCAAAATTTTTGTTAGAAATTGATGTTTTGATTGGATATTCATGTTTCTCCATTGATTCTAAGCACAATAGAATCAAATTTCAATCCAATCCATCTCTCAATTTTGTGATTTTTGTCAAAATCATGAAAACTACAAAAAACGAATGTGATATCAAAATCGAGTACTTGCGTTTTGAACTGTTTGATTGTATCAAACTATTAGAAAAGTAATTTCTAACATTTTGTGATTTGAATCACTGATTTTGGTTAAGAATCGAAGAATCTAGGATCAAATTAGTGAGATATTGAAGCTTACTGTTCGTCACGATCAAGTGTTCGGCCTCAAGAACACTTCTCGGCTCGGCTCAGGTTTCCGGCTCCAGTTCTCGGCTCGTAAAAGTGTTCGGCTCGCAAAAGAGTTCGGCTCCACTATTCGGCTCGAACAGATCAAACACTTCGGCTCGGCTCGAAGAAGAGTTCGGCAATTGAAATAGATTCTCTGATCTCGTGAAATTGATCTCTGAAATTGAAATTGATCTCGGATTACAGTCTTGATTTCAATTCCGACTCAACACAGAATAGTTCTTGATCTCGGTTTAAACATTGGATCTTGACTTCGTCTTCATCACAGAACCTAATCGACCATTCAATTGCTTGTTCTCAATTGCGTCCGATCAAAGACCAAAGAAAGTTCTCGGCCTCATCTTGTCTCAGCCCAATACTCAACATACTAGCCCACGTGAAAACCAATCATAAATCAAAGACTTCAACCAAATCCAATTGATCTCAGCCCAATACAACAATCAAATTAATTTGTGACCCAAAACAACAATCTATACTCAATTTGGCCCAACTTTGAGCACGTCATTTGTCAATTTTTTTTACAAATTTTTAATTCCTAATTTTTTTTTTACATTTCATCCGAAACAATATTCAAGCCCAAAGTCATTTTAAAAACAATACTCAATTTTTCAGCCCATAACATCTGTTTACAAAATCAACATTTTCAATCGAGTACTAATTCAATTTTTACGATAATATTGTGACTTTTTACGATGATAAGATGATAAGTACTAATTCAATATACAACCCAATTAACATCAATTTTAAGATTTAAAACTTTGAGCTCAAAAACAATTTTTAAATACAATATTGTTTTCAAATTTGCACACGTCCCTTTTACATATATACGTATGTAAAACCCAATATCGAATTTAATTTTGGCCTAACTTCTCTTTTTGAATCAACTGATATATACGTATATCGAATTTGGAACTCTTTTTGGCACAATATTTTTTTTAAAACCCTGATCAAGCTTGATTCCAAACCTCACATAAACATTTTTCTTTTTACAAACCAATCCATCGACTTCTATATATCACAAATTAAAATTTTTTTTATAAATGAAAAACTCGTGTCCCCATTATAATCGTCATGCAACCTTACAAGTTGATTCAAACATTATCACACAACTACAAGCAACATAATATTCATTTAAATATAGAGTTTAATCCTACATTGAAGTGTACAATCATTTTAACCAATTTTTTAAAAATCTTTTTAAACTCCAAGTTTTTTTGTTAATTTCTTTTTAACCAAAGAATTTTTTTTCACAAGCTCTTCTACTTATCAACCCTAATAATCGCACAAATGAAAAAACCTACACCAGCTACAAATGATTATGTGGATAAAGACCTGGAAAATGCGATAAAGTATATGTCTCGTTTCAAATCTGTTCTATCTGCTACAATCTCAACTGAAAAACCAATCATCACACCTTTGAATGCTACAAAGAAACCAATCGTTCATGATTCAAAGTATTATGAACGTAAGATGTTGATGGCTAAACAAATTGAGATTGAAAAAGTGTTGTTAGTTGCAGATCTTCAATGGATGGAAGATTCAGATCCTAAGGATGAAGAGAATGTTGAGGTTTCTGATCAATTCAATGAAGAAGCCAACAAAGAAATTGAGGTAATCAGTTATCTCTTATCAAATTCTGATAATCTCATTGGTACTGATACTTGTTTTGTTAAAACTCAGATATCTGAAATTGATTCTTTAAAAAAAAACCTTTTAGATGAAAAAGATTTAAATAATCAATTTGAAGAACGTTTAAATGATTTGCAAAATGAAAATGAACTACTTGTTCATTCATGTGAACAACTTGTTCAACAGATTAAACAAACCAAAAATTTCAAACTCGAGAATCTGGATTTACAAACTCAAGTATCAGAATTGAAGGCTAAATATGAAATTGATATTGATAATTTTTCACATACAATTTCAGAAAAAGAACTTGAAATACAGAATCTTAAAAATTCAAATGATTCTATATCAAATAAACGAAATGATAAATATTACAAATTGTATATTGAAACATGGCATGAATATCAAATCACTAAAAACTGGTTGAACGTAAACAAAATAAATTCGATGATAATGCGAAACAATTTAACTCTCTAAACGATCAAATTAAAGAACTTTCTGAAACCTTACATGAAAATGACATCAAAACATCACGAGGATTAAACAACAAACAACATGTCATAAATCAAATTCAACATGATAAAACTCAATTGTCTTCTCACATCAAACACCTTTAAGAAATAATCGTCAAACGAGGACAAACTGATCAAACCATTCATTTGAATAAGCCTAAAGAATTCAAATACTTCAATTCAAAAGAAGGGTTAGGAGCTGATAATCCAGAATATCTGAAAAATGCGTGTGACGTGCTTCCAACATTATATGATTACAAATACATGCATCTGGATATCTAGCAGAGCTTCATTCGAATGACTGATGAGGAAGAAGAGATTGAGACATTCAACAGAGCAAAGAAGGAGAATATACAAATTAGTTTCAATTATGCTGAATTGAATAAAACGTATGAAACTAAAAAGGCACAATTCGAAAATGATGAATACTTTCCAATTGTGACTCCAGAAGAATTTGAAATTAAAGGAAATGCTGTTATTCAACAAAAGGTTACACCAAAGATTTATGTTCCAAATCTAATTCTAGAAAAGAAAATTTGTCAATTGGAAACTGAAATCGATGAAACACATCAGGCTTTTGATAAAGAAAAATCTGTTTTGCAAACTAAAATTTCTGAATTAAAAAGTAAAAATGAGGAAACACATAAATCTTTTGATAAAGAGAAATTAAAGTTAACAAGACAAATTCAAAATTTAGAAGCTTCTTTAATTTCTCTACCAAAACATGTTACCAAACTTGAGTCACCCATTTCTAGTACTTCCACAAGTGGTTGTTCACTTTGCACCAAAGTTTCAAAATCACACAACCCTGTTGGAGATAGCGGAAGTCATCAGTTTAAGGAATCTAAATCGTCTCATTTTCAGAAGCTTAAGAAGCCTAGTGCATCTATTAACTTAGATTCTCCTTTGACTGCAAAGAACACATGTAGTAAGTCCAGAATGTTTTCTCCTGTAATGGCATATCGTGATTTATATACAATCAAGCAATCTGAGGTTAATAGAGGAAATTCTAAACCTAAACCGAAATCACAAGTAAGTTCCTCTACCAAGCCTAAGTCTAGGAGATCCACGGTCCCACTAAACTCTGATAAGAACCTGAATGCTCTCAAACAAGTTATTCGAGGAAATTCCGCACCTAAAACTCCAAATAATTTAGGTTCCTCTTCTAAACTTATGCATTCTCAGATGGATATGTCTAAACCATCAACCGTGTTGAAACATTCTACTACTTCAAAGAAAATCTTTTCCAAAACTAATTCTTTAAGATAATCAAGAAAAGATTTACTTTCATTGGCACCAATATCAACTTTTCATCAAGTGCCAAAAACAACTCGTAAATCACCAACGATCTTAAAAGCAAAATGGGTTCCTAAAACTCCACAATCTCAAATAATTGCCCGGAAATTATTTGAAAGTGAAACATCAAGTTTCAGTCTTTCTTGAAATTCCAAATCTGTAAATCAAATTGATGCAACTTATAGATGGTTTCACACCAACACTAACACCATCGGACCCAAAACAAAATGGGTACCAAAAGTTGTTTGATGTGTTTTGCAGGAGTATGACTTATACACAATTCGGTGTATAACTCGCTTTTCAACGTATAATGGCTTGTACACACTTCAAAGAAATGGCTTTCAAGTACATCTGCTTGAAACCCGTTCTTCATCGATATCATTGGTTGAGGGGGAGAATTTCTATATTCACGTGTCAAGGGGGAGAAAATAGACATTCTTATGTCAAGGGGGAGCATAACTGCTTTATGATTTTTGAAAAACAAATGTCGAGGGGGAGCATCCTTTATAATCGCTAAATACTGTTTCAATACTCCTTTCAAAATTTTTTATAATTATCAATATGGGGTATCAATTTTTGTAATATCCGTAAACGATCTCATTACCAATCTCAATTGGTACTGATTGCATCTGTTTATTACAAATTTTCTTATTTTATCTTGATAATAAATTTTTTTTACCTCAAATAGTTTTTCAACCTCTTACAAATTTACAATCACACAAGGTTATCAATGTTGAGTATTAGCTTTTGTAATATCCGTAAACGATCTCTTTACCAATCTAGGTTGGTACTGATTGCATCAGTTTATTACAAATTCTCTTATTTCTCATTGCTATCTTTGTGTTCCTTCATTGTCAAAACTTCTCAATTGTAAATCAATTTTTCTCTTCTTACATACAATTTTCATTTTCTGAATCAATTACAAATATTTTTTTTCTCTCATATTGAGTTGTTGACATCACATTCATAAATTCTTTATTAATTCGTGATGCTCAACATTCCAAAGTTTTTTTTTCTCACTTTGTGCTCACAATGATGTGTTCACAACGTAGGATATAAATTTTTGTCATATTCGTAAACGATCTCTTTACTAATCTTGATTGGTACTAATTGCATCTGTTTATGATAAATTTTCGTCTCTTGCGTTGTGGCTCCATTATCCTTTCAAAATCATTCTTAACACTATACTTCATTGGGGACTTAAAATTTTTTCATATCCTTTCCCCATACTCAAAAGGTGTACAACATTATCAAATTCATGAGTTCGTAGTCATGTATACCCGTCGATCTTTTCTCTGAAGTCATTCAGTGAAAATTGCATCTTTGTAAGTAGTATACATCAATGACTACTGGACTACCTATTAATTGTCTTTTTAGTTCTCAGTCTTGTATACTCGTCGATCTTTTCTCTGAAATCTTTCAGCGAAAATTGCATCTTTGTAAGTAGTATACATACGTGGCTTTTGGACTAATTAGATGTATTCACCTTACACTTAAATGATTTTTGTGCACAATAAATTGATTTCTTTTAAATTTCAAATCTTTGATTAACAATGTCTTTAATCATCGTGTTTGTCATATCCGTAAACGATCTCTTTTCTGAAGTTCTTCATTAAGGATTGCATCTGTTTATGACTTCACGTGATTATTGACACTGCTATTCTACATTTTTTAAATATTTTTCTCCAAGATTCGTTTCCTCAACGCAAAATTTTCATCATTATCATGAGGACCCTGTTCATGATCCTCATGAGGGGGAGAAATGACTAAGAAATTGTGCAAATACCGAGTTTATATCAAGTGATTAATAGAAAGAGAAAATGATAGTCAGTGTACTAAATGGAAAAATAAGTGAAGAAGAAGAAAACCGATTGATCTACACAAATTTATCTCCAAAACCTCAACCACTTCAATTCAAAACTTAATCGTACAAATCATTCTTACCAAACCAAACACACACATCTAAAAACTTAATCGTACAAATCATTCTTTCCTACATACAAAACATTCACATATATTCAAAACTTAAATGTACAAATCATTTTTTTCAATATACAAAACATCCTATTCTCACAAAAACCTCTACCACAAAATCCAAAACAAAATCTCCAATATCTGAAATCTCAGGCAAATCCTAACCAAACTGATTTTTCATTTCTAGAACTTTCAAATCCTTAGTAAATCAGTTTTACGACTTTCTTACACCAACAGCTTCAACGAAACAAAATTATTTCCGTTGAGTGTTTGAAATCTCAATTTCTTCTCAAGCTAACAGATGTAAACATTGAAGAGCAAAACATAGATATGTTGAATACAGTTTTTGACGAAGAATTAAATTGAAGAAAAGTAATTCAACATTCTGAAGCACATCTGAGAGTAAATGGATTTCATAACGGTCCAAAAGAAGAAATTGAAGAAGGAAGACTGGGATGAAGTGCTAAAGCTAAAAAAGGGGGAGATTGTTAGGACTAGTTTTGAGCTTAAATGATGTAATTAGTCTTAATTAAACTAGTTTAGAGGTTAGGGTATAAATACCCTTGTGATGACTAATGATGTAAGCTTTCCCACACTTTGAATGAATTAACATTTGTAAGCATTCCTTCCATCCATCTTTCTCTCTCAACTTTCACACCAAGAACACACACAATTCACACACTTGATTCTTCAACATTGATCAAATCACCATGAATTAGCTTGAATTCGATTGCATTAGCTCTCTCAAATACAAATCTTAATATATTAAAATTTATACTTAAGGCTTGTAGCCTAGTGGTATTGGGGGAAGCTTTAAGGTGTTGCCTATGACCTATTGGTCATGGGTTGAAGTCTCATCGTGGATAAATAGGTGTAAGGTTTGAGGGAAGGCATACTGCCCTTGTGGATGTCACTGTTTAGGCTCGAACCACTAACTTACTAACTAGTCGTTCAAAAAAATATACTTCATCCGTCCCACAAAAAACTTCTCATTTGCCTCTAAATTTTTGTCCCACAAAAAACTTCTCATTTCTCACATTTGATGGGCTCAACACAATAAAAAACTATTATTCTTAAAAACTCCACCACTAATATCTACTATCCTTCTCCCTCCCACCCAACCTTACATTTTAATCAAAAGTATTATAAATGACCCCACCATATACTATCACCTAAAAACTTGTGCAAAAGGCAAATGAGAAGTTTTTTCGTGGGACGGAGGAAGTATATATTAAAATTTATAAAAAAAATAAATGGTCTTGATAATGACAGTCCTTAGGGCTGTCTTTAAGTGCATCAAAATTGTACAATAAAGGTAGTTCCTGAAATTCAGGAGTCGGTTACGGATGAATATATAAGTTTTTTATACATGTTTTATGACAACCCTTAGGGCTGTTATTATCATGACCCAAAAAATAAAAAATAAAAAATAAAAATATCTCTCTCGTCTCTCTATCTTTCTTCATTTCCCTTGTTTCTCTACCTTTTCTCCTATATCTCTCTAAACTGTAGAGTTTGAGGAAGAGATTAGAAGGAATGAGATGGTGTCAACGATAAGATGAGAACTAATTAGTTAATGATACAAATAAAAATAACTAAGAGCATATTTGGGTAAGTTATAAAAAGTAACCTATTAACTTATTAGATTTTTAAGAAATCAATAAGTTAATAAATTATTTGGATAAATGATTTTAAAAGGAGATTTCCAAGAATTCAATAAGTTACTTGTTGAAATCTCCTCAAAAAGTCAAACAAATAGTTTTGATTATTGTAACAAACTTTAGGGTGTTTGAGCTCATGTCCACAAGTGTAAAGCGTTTCATTACAACGTGGGAAAATCCTGCTTATAATATTCTTATCTGTTCCACCATTGGAATTCCCCAAATTCCCCTTCGAAAACCCTAATTTCATCTACAATCATCGTCTTCTGAATCAATGTCACCAAGAACCCTAGCTAATTCACGTCACGCCATAGACACCTGCACATTCCAGCTCCATAGCTGGAGACCGTTTCATCTCCCGACCATACTCAACAAAACCCTAGAAAAATCCGACAACAACAATCAAAATCCGCCATCTTCATCAAAACCTCACAAACGCCCTTGTCTTACCGATCGTACAACTTCATTCTCAATTGAAACCCTAGATATGTCAAAACTGTCATTATTCGACGATGAAGGTGGTTCACGATCGTCCGTCAAATCGAAACGTGATCGGATTCATTGGATGGCTAGGAAACGACGGAGACGTGGATCGCGGTCTGTTTCTGGCCGGAGTAGTGACCGCAGTGGGACACGGCGGAGGTGTTGTTCAGTTGGTGCTTCGAATGCGTACGGAACTTGTTCGGATTTTATGATGGCGAATAACGGTGGTACAGATTCGAGTGGTGAATTGTTTGTTAATAATGGCTGTGGTGGAGCTGGTGGAGATGTAAATTCACTAAATTGGGCTTCAGATGCAAGTGAAGCAACTGGTAAGAATTTAAGGAGAGAAAGTAATAGTGGTGGAAACGGAGATCGAGAAAATCAGATTAGTTTAATCGGATTACATCATCATAATCATCATAATCATGGGAATTTGGATAACCAGGGAAATGAATCAGGGTATGGAAGTGAACCTGGGTATAGAGGTGATGCTGAATTTGGATATGGTGATGAATTTGATGAAGAAGAAGATGATACTAGGGTTTTATTTTGGGGAAACAGATTTGGAGGTACATTTTTTATCCCCAACCCTTTAATCCGGTTATATTATGCTAAATTAAACATCTTTTTTTAATTTTATGGAATTGTTGAGCTTGTGGATAACTTGTGATTCAAGATATGAAGATTATTAATAGAATTGTGGTGTTTAAGTACAAGAAACTGTTGATGATGGTTATTTTTCATATTTTTGTTCTCACATGGGTTTCTGATCGATTTGCATTTTGCCAATCTTTTTGTATCAGATGCACAAAATATTGAGATAATAGGTGAAAATACATTGCAAAAAGCTCATCACAGGTGTAGACGCAAGAAACATGAGCTTAGAATGGTGGATGCCGTTTGATGGTTATATCTCTGCAAATATAAACGATTTTTGTAACTTATAAGATGACGCTTAACGATTGTTTTTTATGTTTGATTGTGTAAAAACGCTTATTATCACAGGAGAAGGTGTTTATGTCTTTTTGATATCCTTCAAGTACTTGTATGCAGTTCATTTTTTGTGACTCTATGTAACCTTATTATTATCTTGTTTAATTGTGCATTAAGTTGATGAATACTCTGAATTTTATGTTTCATTTCAGGAGTAAAGATATATTTGGGTTCCATACAATATATTAGAGGTGACTATTAGAGGTGACTGGTGAGCATGGTCCACCGGACCGAAATCAATAGAACTGAAACCGAAAATGATGAATTTTCAAAGCCGAAACTGAACTGATTATATGTTTTTGGTTTTGGTTCGGTTCGGTTTCGGTTCGGGGTTTTTAGCTTAAATGCTCATCTTATCTGAGGACTGAACTAAAACCGAAATCGAAAATGATAATTTTGAAAACCATAACTGAACCGATTACATGTTTTCGGTTTTGGTACGGTTTTTGGCTCGGTTCGATTTTCCTTTCAAATGCTCACCCGTACAATATATAAGTAGTTTAGTATCCATATGGTGCACGGGATACAAGCTTTTAATATAAAATATAATTCTAAAACTATGAAATATGGCGGCGGCGGCGGTGGTGGTGAGTAGTGATGGTGGTTATAGCTTGTGGGCGGCGACAGTGAGGAGTAATGGTGGTGGTGGGTGGATGGTTTAAGTGTTTTAAGAGGTGTTTGAGATTTGAGAGTTTAGGGTTAAAAGAGGATTTCAATTTCTTTAAAATGTCAAAGAATTTTTGTCAATCAAACAGGTTAAGTTTCTGGGATATCGAGTTTAACTTCAAGTAACAATGCTATCCTTTTATCAATTATGATTACAACAATGAAATAATACCTTTATTTAAAATTTTATAGTATTGGTTTTGATTTTATTTTTATTACTACAAAAGAAAAGATATGGAACAATTTATTGGTAGTTCAATTACAGGGGTAGGATATGCAAATAAGATTAAACATGGTGGCAAAGTTTGTAAAACAATAGCCAAAAGCCCAAACTTATCGCCGTCGTCGGTTCCTGTATTCTTCGTGCGCTAATCGGCGGTGTGATCTGTAACAGAATAACAGTCCATAGAGAGTACTAATGGCAGCAAGAGGATTATCCGGCGAAGCTTTGACGGCGTACAGATCGTTGCTCAAAGCCACACGTAAATCATTCGCCGGAGACACCGTGATGCTCGAAGGCTCAGCGGCGGAGGTAAGGAAGAAGTTTGAGGAGAACCGGCACGTGACCTCCGATCCGGAGATTCGGAAGCTTCTCGATGAGGCACGTGAAGCCTCTGATTTCATAACGAACATGATTGTTCAAGCTAAGCTCAATTCTCGCGGCGGATACGGTATAATTACGCAATTTCTTCGATATTAGTTATTAATTTATTATTAATACTATTTATCATATATTTTTGTATGAATTACTGTTTTATTCATCATCTGGTTTATGTTCTAATCGCTAGCGAATATACTAGAAGGTTATATCATTATATGTCGATGAGCGTTTTGACCTAATCTAATTGCTCCTCGAGACATTGAAAATTGTGTTCGAAACACTACATTATCTAAACAATTGTTTGTGGAATTGAATTTGAACGATTCAATTAAACATTTATGTATCTCAATTGCAATCTGAAAATTACTGATTAATTAAGGTCTAGTATTGGAATTGAAGCTTATTAGTGATCATATTCTTAACCAGTTTAGTATTGAAAATTACTGGTTTAGATTTGTCAGCCACATGCCAAAAGTCCAAAACTACTTAACCAGGTTAGTGAGAACATTGATTGAATTAGGATTCCAAACTATGTTACATAATCATCTTAAGACTGGTGCTGATTCTGCTGCAATACTGTTTGTATTTTTAACCGCAACAGTGGAATAATTTTGAATAAAAATTGAAAATTCAGCATCATAAATTAGGGAAAATGTTATTTTTGTGATATGAGTAGGTGTGATCGTTGTTCTGAAACACGATTTAAACATGATAGTTAGAAAATTTGCATATTGGCTACTTAGGTAAAACATATTAACTCTATAAATTTTAAAGCTAGAAACTTTAAGCATATCGTTTATGTTTTTCTTACAAGTTACAACTGCAGTTGATTCTGCTAAAATAAGCAGTTAACTTTTTGTTAATATTGTTCAATGGTGCTGATGTTATTGCAGAAGTGAAGGCAAGCCAAGACCATTCAGGAGCAACACTTGAAATTCCTACTGAAGAAATTCTTAAAAAATCCGCATAATAAAAAAAAAATGTTTTTCTGTGACATTAAGCTCATAAATTTAATTTTTGCAATTCATCCTATTTGAGGTACTTTTTATTTATTTATCATAATCTTATATAACTCTACCTTCATTTTGCTTTTCAACTACACTTAATGAAAGTGTTCTTTATCAACTTGGACTGTAGTTGTCTGTCTATATCTATATTTATATCTATACATAATCTGTTAAAGACAGTCGTATTTAATGCTTCATATCACCTTTCTCATGAACATATCGCCATACGGATCACCTTTACGTGCTTCCTTGATCTTAGGGCAAGACGAAAATATGATAGAAACGGGCCCACTTAGTTTCACATGATCGTTCGTTTAGACCCCCCCCCCCCCCCCCACACCCCACCCCACCCCCACACCCACTTACACTCTTTATGACCCTCATCATATTCTTGCTTAATAGCTTTTACAAGCACCAAAAAGGAGTTTTTTCAACACTTTCCACCTCATCATCAAATAATCACCCTCTTCAATCTTTATATATAGTTATATATATTTTGAGGTTTATGTTTATAACTACATTGTCTCCTAGACTCTAGAGTAATCTTTATATCATTATTTTTTATTTTTTCAAAATTTAATCTTTTTATGGCGTGTAATCGAGTGATTTTAGTTGCGTTTGTGTTGTTATCATGGCTAACAACCCCATCGTGCTCATGGGGATCTAGAGATGATGGTAGTTATGTTAAGAACGCTTGTAGTGTTACACAATATCAAGATCTTTGCATTCACTCTCTTTCTTCATATTCAAAAACAGCCAAAACCGACCCTACTAAGTGGGCCCGGGCAGGTGTTTCGGTCACCATAGGTGAAACAAAAAACACGACTCGTTACTTAATCGGGTTAAGAAACAAGAACCGTATGAAGGGAAGAAACCGAGTGGCGGTTTTTGATTGTGTTGATGTGTTTCAAGATGCACTTGATAATTTGCATAAGTCGTTGGGTGTTCTTAGAAAACTAAGTGGTGAAACGTTTGATAATGAAATGGAGGATATAACTACTTGGATTAGTAGTGCACTTACCGATGAAGATACTTGTTTAGATGGGTTTGAAGGGCAAAATGGGAAAGACATTAAGTTGTTGGAACGTAAGGTTACAAAAGTGAGTTATTTTACTAGTAATGCTCTTGCTCTTGTTACTAAACTTGCTTCATCTGGCCCATAACTAGATAATTGTGTCCTTTGTAAACTTACCATTTTTATGTCTTTTATCATCATAGAATAAGTTAATAAATATTGTTCTCAAACCATGGTCAAATGAATGAAACAATTGTGTTAATGCATTACCTCTTTTTTCTTATGTTCTCATTATGATTTTGTGGTATACATATTCGCCTATTCGGCCACTTATAAGCTTTAGCTCGTCTCGTTATATATCTCTAACAAGTTGTTACAATCATCTTAAATCTTAATAAAAAGCTCGGCTTATTTGCAACTCTATATGATATTGATTCTTTCATGAGAACTACAACTAATCGAACACGGGTACATAAACACAGTTTGTCATAAATTTCATGTCACTTATCATGTATCAATTGAAAGTATACGTTGCTTGTATTCAATGAACACAACTATATCATAAATTTGGATTTTTGTTTGAAGTTGGTTATTCTTCATTTTTTACATTATATGCTAAACTTTGCTTCCTCTCTTTGCATAAACATTTACCATATAGTCAGAAAAATATTAAAAAATAATCACGACAATGGTTTCATTTATCGTTTTTAAACAAATATAACTAAAACATGTGATGAGTTGAGTAGACAATCTTGTAAGTGAGAAATACCTAAGAAAATATCATGACAAATTGTAAGTCAGATAGTCACGTGCCTTCCTCGTGCTCTTTAAAGGGTTTAAGTTGCATAAACCCGCCTCCGTCGTCTTTAGCAAACTACACCAGCGTCTACTCCGGCGTTTTCACGGCGGAAAGAGGTACATCTCCGATCAAACCTTTCAATTTGTTCTTTACTTATTCCTCTAGCTCATTCTTTAAAGTTAGCACTTGCTACAGATCGTTTGATTCACTCTAATTATGGAATTTTTTCACTAGGATATTATTATCACATCTCTGAACCCTAATTTTGATTTTTATTTCAGATTCCCAATTTTTTACACGTAATACTTTCTCGATCTTCATCGCAAAGAGAGTATGAGGTAATCTAACTGTAATTAGCTACTCAATTGCGATTATTTAAACACTAATCGTTAATTACGCTTCGGTTTTGTCGGCCTGATTCACGGTACATTTTTATATATTTTTTGCAGTCGACCAATGGAGGAAGATGCACCAGTAAGATCCTCTTTATTGAACAATTTAAAGTTGATTAGCAATTTTGATTTCATGGTTTTTTAAGCTTTTTGGTATTCATAGCAACTGCATAGATATATACTTTTACTTGACTTGAATTCTAGTAGAACATCACACAAAAAGGCAGGATATTGTGTTTGAATAAGGAGATTGAATGTTAAAACTTAAAACTACAAATATTGATTAATATTATTTGTGAGAAATACTAAATTCTTCATGTGATGTTTATATCAAACTTTTGGCAGACTAAGAATGAAGAAGAGGAGTTCAACACTGGACCCCTTTCTGTCTTAATGATGAGTGTCAAAAATAACACACAGGTGATATAATTTAATTTTCTTAATTGTGTAATTAACACTTATTTAATTAGGTTGAACTAATCTTATAATGAACTTATTTTTTGTGATTTAGGTGTTGATCAACTGCAGGAATAATAAGAAGCTTCTCGGGCGTGTTAGAGCCTTTGATCGTCACTGTAATATGGTTCTGGAAAATGTTAGAGAGATGTGGACAGAGGTTAGTTTATTTTTTGTACATAAATATAAAATATTTTTTTGTAAATTTTATAATAACGTTTTTTTTTTAAATCAGGTACCCAAGACGGGAAAAGGCAAGAAAAAAGCTCTTCCAGTTAATAAAGATCGATTCATTAGCAAAATGTTTCTCAGGGGTGATTCTGTCATTATTGTTCTTAGAAATCCTAAGTGATAGGTATTACCCCTCATCCTGTGGTGTTACCTTTAGTAATTTACAAACGGAATTAATTATTCTTTTTCTTTTTTAAATGCAGGAAATGTGTTTTGGAATCTTGTTATCTTGTTTGTGGTTACAATCTTGACTTATCAGGTAGAAAGTTGTAATTCGGTTATTTGAAACGAAAATCTTGTAGCTGCTAAAGCAAGTACTTAAAAATGTATAATTTTGGACTTCCAATTTTATCTCATTTATTTTGAGTTTTATCGTCTTGTTATTTTTCTATGGTTGATCATTATGGGTCCTTAAGTTTGCTAATGATTCCTAAATATGTGAAATTAGATGATTGTGACTGAATGATAAGAACGTAAACAAATGGTTGTAATTGAATGATAAAAAAAAGGTGTAACCATACCTATCATATGATTGTGATTATATGATAATTTCCAAAAAACATGAAACCATAACTTACAACCATGAACCTGAAAATGGAAATAATATTAAACCCTTGTTTAGTAAACAACTCTCTTAAATTATACTACTAACCAAGAACTATAAAACCTAGCATTTGTCCGAGGTCATTCAGGAATCAGTCTTTCTATCCTGAATAAAATATAACTGTCTACATCCACGTACATGAAAAAAGGCAATATTGAATATTGTTGTAATAAAACCTAATACTTCCTCCGATTCAAAATAAGTGACACATGTTACTTTCTGAGGTGATTTAAAATAAGTGATACACTTAGAAAAATTATCTTACTTGGGAAAAAATAGTGGGACACACACCCACTAACTATCAACTTTAACAAAATGAAATGTCTGAACTTTTGAATTGGAAGTATTTTTTTTTTTTGTCGTTCCCCTTAAGTAGGCTTGCTAATTTGGCCTATTAAACTCTTGAACCAATATTAGCACAAATTTTATCATGATTGGGCTTTACAAAACTCAGGCCCAATACACAACCCAAAACCCTAAAAATGCTACCCCTCGCCTTATAGATCAACTCTCACATTTTCCCCAATCTAGTTGCAGCTCGGCCGTCTTCGAAACCACAGGTATCCTTATGTGTGTGCATTTAGTGTCTGTGATCGTGTTCATACGTCTAATCTAGCTAATTAAGCATTCCGATCGTTTATCCTTATTTTTTTGTTTCAATTTGTAGAAGAAACATACATAAGCAATATTCTATCCTTATGTCTGTACATTTAGAGTGTGTAATCGTTTTCAGACATTTAAAGCTCTTAATCAAGTGTTTTAATCGTTAATCGTTAATTTTGTTGTTTCAATTTGTATAACGAACATACAGAATCAAACTTATATCCTTGTGTTTGTGCATTTAGTCAGTGTGATCGTTTTCAGACATCTAAGCTCGTTAAATCACGTAATTTAACCGTTTGTTGCTGATTTTGAAGTTTCAGTTGGTAGAATTTAGATACAGAAAGTGAAGATGACTCGAGTAGCAGGAGCTAAAGGCGGGAAGAAGAAGACATCGACGTTTGTGATTGATTGTGGTAAGCCTGTTGAAGATAAGATCATGGAGATCGCATCACTTGAGAAATTTCTTCAGGAGAGAATTAAGGTTGGAGGTAAAGCTGGTAATCTCGGTGATTCCGTTACCATTTCTCGTGAGAAGAATAAGATCTCTGTGACTGCTGATAGCAACTTCTCAAAAAGGTACATAAAAGTTTCTAGAAATTACTATATGTCTCAGTTTATTGGATTTGTTTTGTTAATTGATCGATTAGTTTGAAGTTAATGATTTGTCACAATCATGTTGATATTGATTTTGCCTCGTTAGCTTCCCTTCTGTTGGCTTATTGCAATATGAAAGTGTTTATGTTATGATTTGTGCAAATTAGAACTTAAATGTATGAATAGTTATTGTGGTTTTTTGATGTTTTTCAGGTACTTGAAGTATTTGACAAAGAAATACTTGAAGAAACACAATGTTAGAGACTGGCTTCGTGTAATTTCTTCCAACAAAGACCGAAATGTTTATGAGCTCCGATACTTCAACATTGCTGAGAACGAGGGTGAAGAGGAAGATTAAGGAACATGTCGATTTTTGTTTATGTAGTTTTATTTTTTGTTTCGGTCTCTTAAACTGTGGTTTATTTTTGTTTCAGACTTCCAAATATTGTTTTGCAGTGCTTTTTTGCTCATTAGATTCCTTTTTCCTTCTTTTTATAAGTTTGTGGACTACAAAGTTTATAACAAACTTCGCATAAACTAAGAAGTATTAGAGTTCAACAATTAGAACATGAGCACAAAAAGAGATAACTTGATTGACTTGTTTGACCACCAATTTCAAAATAAACATTCACAATCACATATGACACCCTATTTCGTTTTACATTGATATATGTCATTAGAAAACATTGGTGATTTCAATAACGGCACATTCAAAATTCCATAATACACAAACTCTCAAAGGTACAATATTCCATACTATTTTTTGGTCAAAATAACTCATAAGTTTTAATGACCAAAGAAGAATTTTTAGACAGATAAATCGGTATATGACACCATCAAGCTGTGACAGGAGCAGTATTATGTAGTTTCAACGAGCTGCATTTTCTTGTGACGAATCTACAATCCCAACAAAATACAAAAACTCAGAATTATAAAATTTATAAAATAAAATAATAAGAGGCAACAATTTTTACCCATTTACCTACAAACTGGTGGGCTTGAAGAAAAAGTCAAAATTGAAAACAAAACGAGCCAAAACATGCAAATAATTTCATTGAAGAAAAACTATTTCATTAATTGATTCAAGAAGTACTAATTTTATTAATACATTTTATTTAAGAATATAAATTTTGTTTAGTACATCTCTACTAATATATAAATCATTTAAGTTCCATCTTAATCTCTAAAACTTTCAAGATTTAAAATCATATTTAATACATTAATTATTTATGAAACTCAACATAAAAGGATAAATAACGATGAGGCTCGACCCAACCCGACTTGACCCGTTTCAACCCGTATTAAAAACTAAGCATTTTGACCACATGCCCAACCCTCCAATCTATCTATTTTACTACCACTATTAAATGATTAAAATCCAATATTACCTGAAGAAATCCCTCCAAAGAAGCTCATACATCAACCAATTCATCCCACCATCACCATCTTTCCCATTCATAATTGTTCTAAATTAAATACTCTTTTCGTTAATACAAAACACAAATTAAAAATATAATTTTAAAAACAATACAAAATAAATAAATAAATAACATTTCGACACACCTAGAAGTAGATCTTTTCAACTCATCGAACATTAACCGAGGTGAAACACATCCGCTTGTAAGCCATGGGGAAATTTTGCAAGAAAAATTTGCACCATAAATTGTTTCGTTATTTCCGTTTTTTGTTTCTTTTGGTGGTTGACTTTTGCATTCGGCTGCAAATTTTTTTAATCTGTTTAATGCTTCGGTTTCACCTCCAATTAGTGGACTGTTAGAAACCTGTTTGACCTACAAAAAGTCAAACATTTTGTTCCATCATTATTCTTTATTGGTAGTGAAAGTTTAATTCTTTTTCGTGTAAAAGTTCAACCTTTCTTCAAATTTAGGAGTAAAAGTTAAACTTTGGAAAAAATTCCCTAAAATTTTGAAAAATTTAGGATTTTTGCTTACCTTTTATTTGGCAATTTTCCTACAAAATATCACATATAAGCCTAGAAATTCTTATAAACTCACATTTTAAACCACATTTTTATATTTCGAGATTTAAACTCAAAAAATCATACCTGACTCATACTAGCAGTAGGATTAAGGCCCAAATCAACCAAAGATGGCATCTCACCAGCTTCAATATTACTGCCAGCTGGCAACCCTTTTAATTGATCAAGAACCTGAATGGTTTTCCTTACTTTAATACCCTTCACCTTTTCCCTAAATCCACTATAATTTGTTGGCATTTCTTCCAATTTAAATGGTAAATCTTCAATATGATACAATGTACTTCCCCAAAAATATTTCATTTCCACCCCTTCATCTTTCAATGCATTCTCAATTTTACCCTCACCTTTAACTTCATCGTTAGACACCTCCCTATGAGCATAAACAGCTTCTGCACCAACTTGTTTAACCAATTCAGCTAAAACGGTTTCGGGTTTTCCAATTCGGACTATAAGATCCGACCCTCTTGCTTGAAGATTATTTCTTAGATCCGAAACCGATTCGATCAAAAAAGATGCTCGATTTGGGCCAGTTTTATCAAACCCAGATGCTGATTTCCCGAAATCTTTCGGGTCAAAACAATAAACTGGTAAAACGGATAATGATTCATTGTTGGCGGAATTTAAAGATTCGTTATCTTGAACACGAAGATCGTTACGGAACCATACGACGGAGACACGGCGGAGGCCGGCGGCGTCAGATGGGTCAGAGGGGCGGCTAGGGTTTTGAGATAATGGGTTTTGAAGTGGGTTTGCAGAGACTGTTGATTTTAGTAACGATTTGGTAGCTGGGATTGGTGTTGAAGCGAGCGAAAGATTATAAAGGGATGAAATTTGAGTTGGGATTTTTAGGGTTTGTGGGATTTTCGGGTTAATTTGTGGTGGAGATATGAATTGGGTTGGAACGAATTGAGGTAAAGAAAGTGTGATTGATGTAAATGGGATAATGAGGTTGTGAGATTGATTATTTTGTTGTGGTTTTTCATCTGGGTTTTGTGAATCTTGAAGTTTTGGATCCATTTTTTGTTGATTGAAAGATGAAATTGTTTGTAAAGCTTCTGTTTTTGTGTGTGTGTAATTTACTCTGTTTTTAGTGTTTTTGGTAGGTGTTTGTCTGTTTGGTGTGTGATGAAGGACAGTGGGGAGGTAGGTGGGAAGTATACTAATATAAAAGTATTAATTAATCCCTCTTTCAAAAAAAAGAAAAAAATTAATTGTTTTTTGGAGGTTAAAAAGGTGATTTAATACTAATTTTAATCTTAAAAATGATTAAATACTTAGAAACTTAATAGGAGAATAAATATTTAAAAATGTTTATGAATCTCGATTAGGCTCATCAATTGTTTTATAATAATTAATTATTAAAGTTAAGAATAAACATTTTTAATTTTTAGAATAAGATTAAATTTAAATTTAATAGTTACATCAAGGTATCTTTACCTACCTAAATGAGAAATAGAAAACGATAACATACTTTCATCCTTTTTTAGGGTTGGTGGGAAGGATGGGATCTAGCCATCTAGGACTAATTTTTTGGTTTTAAGTCAAGGAAAGGCGTTTTGTCTTTTGACATTTGACATTTTAATATCATACTCCCTCCGTCCCACAAAAAACTTCCCATTTAACTTTGGCACAAGTTTTAAGGTGATAGTTAGTGGTGGGGTCATTGGTAATAATTTTGATTAAAATATAAGATTGGTTTGGAGAGAGAAAGATTATTAGTGTATAGTTAGTGGTGGGGTACATGGTAATAATAATATTTTATTGAAATGAGAAGTTTTTTGTGGGACAGAAATATAAGGTGAAATGAGAAGTTTTTTGTGGGACGGAGGGAGTATTACATAAGATATCATGGCTTGAGCCATTTTGTCATGTCATTAAAATCAAAATACACCATATTCATCAATCTATCACTCAAGTCTTTATACGTTTTTTAATACTTATTTTCACGTCAATGCACGCCAGTAAAATGTCTAGGGAAATGGGGCCAGGGAGGGTGGTGTGGTAACCGCTTAAATGGCGGCACCAAATCAGCTTCCATGTAGGAATGACGTGGCTCCACCATACCCAATGCTCTTAAATTAAATAATTATTTTGTTTGGGTTTTATTAGAAGTGTGCATATTAGTTTTAGCCCAATACCAGTATATGTTCTAACAAAAGTGTAAAAGGCAGGATGATATTTAAGAGCCATCCTCACGCCTTGTTAACTAATGTTAAGTTTACGTTTTTTTTAGGCCTTGACTAACTATAGTTGCTCTACTTGCACAAGTAATCAGACTAATTCCTACTTTCTTTATTAATGATGTTCATTTGAGCCATAAGAATTGCAAGTTTCACGGTTGAAGAATAGTTAGCTTGTATAGTTATCACAACTTAAAGAAGTAAAGGTGAGTAAACTACGTTGGAGAAAAAGAGCACATGCAACATGAACCACAAATATTCATGATTTTAATGGTCAACCAATATCATTGACTCGTTGCACGTGCCCTGCTTCTCCAACACAAATCACTCACCTACATGTACGTATAATTCCTTCGTATTTCGTGAGTCACCGTAGTGCACAAACACGAGTGAAATTGAGTTGTATTGGTTGGTTGTCTTGGGTAGTCGTGCATATTTATAGTTGCTCAAAAGTTAGAGGTTTTTAAGGTAGAAAGTGTCAAGTAAAAGGTAGGATGTCGTGTGTGGGCCCGGTTTACATCATGATGACATCATAGGGATAGAAAGGAAAACTTGTAACAAGATATATACTTCCTCCGATTCGAAATAAGTGATACACTTTGGGTTTCATATTTTTTGAGATAAAATTTTATAATGATTATTAAATTAGATTAATTGAATGGTTATTAGGAAATGAGTCCTACAATTTTTAAATAAAATAAGGTTAATAATGTTTAAAAGTAAAAAGTAAGGGTATAAGAGTCATTTCAATTTATAACATAGGTAGGTAGTGGGTGTGGAGCCCACTACATTTTACCAAATAAGGTAAAATTTTAAAGTGTATCACTTATTTTGAATCACTCAAATATGAAAAGTGTATCACTTATTTTGAATCGGAGGAAGTATATGCTTTCATGAACCATGATGCACCTGCAAGAACAAGGAACAGGGACTGTTAGTAGAATGGGGGCGTGCGATAGTAACGCAATAAAGGTTGCTGTTTTATATTGTACTAATATTAATATTTTGTATATTTATCTGTTGTATGTACACATAGTTTTATATAAAATTTACGTAAAAATATACTTGTTTGACTCCTGTGTTACTAAAACTTGAAAGATAACAATATATGATGGGGAGTGATTTTTACACCATGAAAAATTATATAACACACCACAATATATGTTGTGATATGCTTGTACAATCTGCCATAAGAGCTGGATTTTCTGACTTTTCGGTCTTATTTCGTTTTTGGACCGGATCGAAAACCTATTTTGCATGAAAATTTAAACTGAGAATTGGACTGCTATATATAACTCAGTTCGATCCAATTCTAACATGTTCTCAATGCAGTTTACATATGCATAAAATGTAGTATATATGTTGCACACAAAAATTTGACCGATGGTACGTACTACACTATATACTCTCTGAAATTAGAACCTACAAAAACTTGTAATGTTCATACATGCAAAATGTTACTCTCTCCGTGCTACAAAAAAAAATTCATTTCACCTTAAAATTTTATTCCACAAAAAAGTTCTCATTTCTCAGATTTGAGGAACCCACTTAATAAAATAATATTATTACGAATTATTCCATCAATAAAACACTTTTCTCTCTCCAATCTATCCATATATTTTAATAAAAAATATTACCAAGGACCTGATCACTAACTATCTCCTTAAAGCATATGCCCAAGATAAATGGGATCTTTTTGTGGGACGGAGGGAGTATAATATATGATGGTTCGTACTACTGTAAAAACAATTACTTGTTATCCAAAACTAGTCAAAGATGTATTAATTTTGATTTTATGGCATTGTAGATCGACTTGTAAACCAGAGTTATTTCAGGTTTCTCCTCTACGATTAAAAATGGTCCATTACGCATAGTCTAAAAGTCCAGCGTAATCACGTAATCATGCTATTAGTGTACTTTATGCATTAAATAGGTCATATAGAAGTAATAAGGTGGGAAATTATAATAAAATAACTAGGAAAACATTAGCAGTAGATTACAAATTAGATTCTGTATGAAGTCATACTACCATCATGTAACGCAATGATGCTGATTTAATTTAAGGGTGGTAGAGTTGGCGTGTTGATGTAACTCTGTATTTTAGTTGCTCAGATATAGCAAACCTGTTAAAACAAGGATAGTACACCTGCTAATGCTGGTAGTACAACTCAATGTTGCCTGCAAAATTGCCAAAAGTGCCCCTTGCGAACAAAAATAAAATTCAACAAAACTTGATGCATGCGCTAGACTTGCTACTGATCACAAGTTTCCTTAAATTTACAACTCAACAATCTTGCTTAGCTATATGTTTTTGCAAGAGAGATATAATGTGAAATGACCAATATGCCCACACGATAGTTGAGTTTCGTTTACGAACTAAATATAAAAATGTACATATCAAAACTATACACAATTTGTTATACTATTGTACCATTGGTATCATAAAAATTACATGTGATGTAATTATTTTGCCCTAACAAAAACTAATTCATTTACATCACCATTTCCTTAATATTAATTCAATCGGTCGATCACAACCTGTTATTTAACAAATTATATACATTTTATTTTTTTATTCCATTACCAGTTACATTCTTATTGAACCCTATTAACTTTTTCAATTTCCCCTAAAAAATAGTCATCGTTATATCCTCTTATATATCATACACTTTTGGTAAACTTTACTTCAAATATTTTCCGTATCACAATACGCGATTGATATATTTAAAATATATTTTTTTATTAATATTTACACCATATTGAGAAGTTGTTAATACTTCAATTAACTCTCATAATATATTTTTTCAAACTTTGGTTTATTTTTTCCAAAGTTAAAATTATGTAATACACTTTTATCTTTTAATTGTTAACTCTCAATTTAAGTTCATTTATTAAATTAACATTATAGATATACAAAGATTTGAATAATTTTCAGAAATGTACATTGAAAATTATGACTTTACAAAAAAACATATAATACACGGAATAAAAAAGATTTTATTTTATTGTAACTTGCTTCACCCGATTTTTGTATCACACGAGATTTTAAACTAGTAAACTTATCAAATCACATTTTGATGTAGCTAAAGGAATAGTAATAATTTGATACAGACAAAGTATAATACTTCCTCGATTCAAAATAAGTGATACACTTTGAAAAGTTTCCTTATTTGGCAAAAAAAAATGCGACCCACACCCACTAACTATCTACTTTAACAAAGTGAAATGACCCCTTTACCTTTACTTTTTACTTTTAAACATCATTAACCTTACTTTATTCAAAAAGTGTGGGACCCATTCCCCACTAACCATCAAATTAATCTAATTTAACCATCATTATAATATTTTACCTCAAAAACCGTGAAACCCCAAGTGTATCACTTATTTTGAATCGGAGGAAGTAGAAGTATTTCGGAAGAGTAAATTACACTGAAGGTCCCTGTGGTTTACCACTTATTACATTCACAGTCTCTGAACTTCATTTATTACACTGGACGTCCCTAGTGTATGGACTTTGTTACACTGGACGTCCCTTGCCCTAACGTCCGTTAAGTTTGGATGTTAAAAAGCCCATGTGCTGCCGTGCTGGGCACATGATGGATAAAAATGTCATTTGGCATCCCTGGCCGCCTCTCTCTTTCCTCCACCTATCTGCAGTCTTCTCCATCTCTCACTCTCTTTTATCTCAGGTAAAAAAGATTGTTGCAATGTAAAAGCCAAAAGCATATCATCAAGCAAAGAGTAATTAAAAGATCAGAGCTTTACATGAAGTACTTCAATGACAGGTTCATTACTACTACTGTTTCTAAAGGATTCCAAGGAAACAAAAGAAAAGTATCCACTTGTTCTAGTGTTCTCCATTAAAAAAAATGAAAAATGTGGATGTCTTTTCATCAAATCATCATCGTTTTTCTTTATTTTTATCTCATTTTTTTGTTTGAGTTTGTTTCAGAGGTGAGCTTTCGCCGGTGCCCGGAGCAGAAACGGAAATCAGAAATCAAGGCTTGTGGAGGAGAAGAAATAGAAATCAGAGGTGAGCTTTCGACAATGCCCTAGCATCTCCTATCAACACAAATTTATTCTCAAATCCAAAATTGAGCCACAATCCAGTTGTAAAAGCATCAAGGTATCAAATTTGAAAACAAATATAATCAAATCTGAATTTATAATAGGAAAAATGATTTCAATCACCTTAGTACCGCCACCGGACGCCCATATGCTTAGAAACAGCGGCCGGAGGTTGTACTGTTGCAGTATCGGTGATGTTGCAGTCAATATTACAGTCGATCAAGGGTTGTATCAAGGGTTGTACTGTGAGGGTTGTACTTTGAGGGGAAGAAGTTGGTGATGATCAGAAGAAGTTGTCGATCAAGAGTTGTACAGTTAGGGTTCGAACCTGATGAGCATGGTGAAGAAGATGAAGAGACTATGCATCGATTCGATTCTCGCCGGTGAGAAGAAGCTGTCGGTCAAGGGTTGTACAGTTAGGGTCCGATGATTGTGGATTCAATTTGGAGATCTGCTTACCGTCCTTCCATTGTTGTTCTCGATTTGGGATCTGCTTAATCTCCTTGTATTGTAAATTCGATTTTGAATATTTGGGAAAGAAGAGTTATGAATTTACCTTTTTGCCCATCATGTGCCTGGCACATGGACAATTTAACATCCAAATTGGATGCCCGTTAGGCTGAGAGACGTCCAGTGCAACAAAGTGCATACATCAGGGACGTCCAGTGTAATACTACCTCCGTATCAAAATAAGTGATACACTTTCTATTTATGGGTGGAACAAAATAAGTGATACACTTCTAAAACTTACCTTATTTGATAAAAAAGGGGGACCCATTCTCCACTAACTATCTACTTTAATAAAGTGAAATTACCCTTTTACCCTTACTTTTACTTTTAAACATCATTAATATCACTACATTCCAAAGAAGTGGGACCCATTATCTACTAACTATCCACTTTAATCTAATTTAAATCACTTTTTAATCTTTTGCCTCAAAAACCGTAATTCTTCAAATGTATCACTTATTTTGATACGGAGGTAGTAAATGAAGTTTAGGGACTGTGGTTGTAATAAGTGGTAAACCACAGGGACCTTACGTGTAATTTACTCATTTCGGAATTATGTATTTTCGTAGAGTCATTTATGTCTTAGACTCTTAGGGGGGTTTGGTATGACGTAATTTAATTCATTTGTAATTAAATTTCGTTATGTGTTTGGTTACAATATTTCTAGTTGGATTTCAAATCCATCTTATACATTTTTTTTAATTTTTAAGTTTCTTTTAGATTTTTATTTTTTAAAATCTTATTATTTATTACTTTTTAGATCTTTTAAATTTTTAAAATTTTTAAATTTTTTACTATTTTTAAAAAATATATAAATATTTTATATTTTATATTTAAAAATTTTTAATTTTTAATTTTTTTTAGTTTTTTTATTTTTTTTATAAATATTTTTGAACGATTTTAAAGATTGAAACATGCAAAATATTCAAATTTGTTAGTTAACTAAATGAACTTAATTGAATTCATAAGGTGTCGGGACGGATTTCAGTTACGACGAATATCGTAATTCGAAATTACATCGTAATTGAATTACGAAAAAAATTCATTCAAACGTTCTCCATAATGTAATTGGATTACAATTACGGAGTATTACTTCAAAACACATGCAAACTTATCCACACACTTGTTATTGGACTAGATTCCAATATTTGGGCTTTACATGAAACTGGGCCTGAGGAATAACCAAATAACCCATATTCTAAAAAAAAAAAAAAGTGACGAACTGACTATCGAACCCCCTTGGGCTTTGACACGTGCCATAAATTCTAACCAATACCCCAATGAATCTGATTACATAAGACATGTGCCAACGGCACATCGGGGGAGGGCGTCGAGCCTCGTCGAGCCACGACGGCGTTGGCACCGAGCCGTCATGGCCTGCGTCGTCCGAGTCTCGTCGTGGTGAGGACGGGCTGGTGATGGCGTCGAGGGGCGAGTGGGGTCCGGTGGAGCGTCCAAATTGAGATTCAAATTTAATTTTATTTTTTTAATACAAATAATTAATATTACACACAACCTCTATAAAAACTCACTACACTCTACCATTTTAAACACACAATCACATTATATTTTCTCACAACCACATACTTCCTCTCTTCCCAATTTCCCTATATTTTCTCTCATTCAATGGATCCAAACGATGACGCCGATGATTACTGGCAAGATTATGTTAATGTAACAGCCGTCTTCGATTTGAACCAAACTATTGAAAGGCTTGATTATCTGGATCAAGAAGAAGCTGAAAATTCCACCTTGCCAAGAGCACCACGAAGATATATACCAAGAGATCGCGTTGCGGCTGCTGAACGTTTATGGAAAGGATGGGTGATCGAGTTGTGCATCATAAACTTCGCAATGCCTTAATCGAACACATTTGGACCCTCCCGCCAAACTACCGTCAACGTTAATTAATTTTTTTTCGTAATGTTTTTTTTTTTTGCGTATTGTTTTTTTTTATTCGTGTTTTTTTTAATCGTAATGTTTTTATTTTTATTTTTATTATTAATGTAATGTTTTTTTATTTAATGTAATGTGTTTTTTTATTAATTAAAATGGTGATGTGGAAATGATGATGTGGAAAGGATGGGTTTAGTGATGGGTTAGTGATGGGTAGGATTGGCACGAACGTATCAGTAGCGGGTCAGTAAGGATGCGATGACGTGGCGCTAGTGATGGGTTTAGTGATGGGTAAGGATTGGAAGAGGCCTAAGAAGACAGGTTCAAAAAATTGTAGCCATCTCAAAAGAATAAGCGTAAGAACACGAATCAATATTGGAGTCAATTGGCTATTTGTTGCCTACAGATGAGAAATGTTCCTAATCATGAAGGGGTATCTTTTCTTATTTAACAAATTTAGCAACTTATTTTATGTCACAAATTGACTTTTCAATATACTAATTTTTTACGACATATATTTAACCAATTGTTTTTAAGTCCACTATGATACATGATTTAATAAAAAAAAAGTTACGAGAAAATTTAAATATATTTTTATTTTGTGTATATTATGTTATGTCGTGCATTTTTAGAAATTACTCAAGTCTCAAAATACATATAATGGTAATATAAATAGGGGAATGTAAATTAAGAGTTGACAATTATAATGTTATAAATCTTACTACGCTAATAATCTATTGCTTTATTACATAAACTTTAGCTTTCAAAAAATAAATTAATGTTTTAAAGAAGTAATGAGAGCCAAAATAATATAGTTGAATCAAGTTGTTGTAAACTGTCTTAAAATATGATAATAAAAAAATATGGTTAAAGTAGTAATTCTTAAAATTCATGCATTAGTTATATATTGAAGTATAATGCATGTCTTAACATTTTAATGACAGTCTTTAAGATTGTTGTTATCAATTTTTTATATTTAAATTTAAATTAAAATCTGATAATAAAAAAAGATTTTGATAATGACAGCCTTAAGGGCTGTCTTTAAATGCATTAAAATTGTATATTAATTTTTGAGTGAGTAATTCTTAAAATGCAGGAGTTAGTTTTAGATATTTTTACAAGTTTCTTATACAAATCTTAATGTTTTAATGACAGCCGGCTGTAATTATCGAACCCATTAAAAATATGCTACATGTTAAATGGTTTAAAGAATACTCATTCTTATCCAAACGGATTAGATTTACTCGCTCATTCATCCAAAATAATAGTTGAATCAAGTTGTAAACAAATGAGAGATTTTTTAATACAAAGATCCTTAAGGCCGAGCGGTATGGGCACCGGGGCGGGGAGCACGGGCTTAGGTGGCCGGTTGGCCACGGCGTGGACTAGCGGGGAACACCGCCCCCCTACACGGCGTGGGGTGCGGTGGTTGAGTTCTGTGGCCACGGGAACGGACGACCACGAGCGGGGGAGCGTATTTTTTCGACCGTTGGGAGGGTAACGGTCATTTTTTCTGGTGTGGGGTGGAGTGGTGGGTATTTCCTGGATAAAGTGGAGTGGTGTGGTGTGGTGTGGTTGCTGAGGTGACAGATGATATGGCAGAAAAAATGGGGTGGTGGTGGTGCCCATACCCCCATAATCTTATAACCCTTTCTTTACGTGATAAAGCATTAAAATTGTGGACGACTTTTATTTTACGTGATTTAAAGTAAACAACTTCACAAGCCACCATGTCATGCCATGTCAAACATGACACGTGGACACTAGCTTTAACAGTAGTTGCAAATTGCATTTAAAATCGAAAACGCCTCTTCCTTCTTGTTATAGGCCATACTGACTTTGGGTCGGGTCAAATAACCTTATTTGGACCCGGTCAACTTTCTCAACCCACTTCAAATTTCATCTATAAATACTTACACGATCCTCTTCTCCATTCATAAGTCAAATCTTTAAAGAAAACACACAGTCAAACACTAACAAAATTGTCGTGTGTTTGTTCTGGAAGTTTCTATAGCTCTTGTGGCTTGATTCACTTTGTATTTCATCAAATTCTTAACCGTTGTAATGGCAAACGCTAAGTTGGTCTCAACTTTCATGGTTGATCAACTTTATGTTGTTGCGAGGTAATTTCTCTTTACATTCGAATATTCAAATCCTCTATATGTCTAAACAAACAATTTTGTTGAAAAAAAATGTTGTATGATGATTATAGTTTTTTTTTTTTTGTAATTTAATAGGCGTGGATTTGCAACAACACAAGGGACTGTGTCTGGAAGCGTAAGGGGAAATGGAGTTGCAATTATGAAGAAAGGAAGTGAAGAACCGAAGAAATCGACTCCATGGGTTCCAGATCCAGGTTACTATAAACCCGAGGATCAGACAAACCAAGTTGATGCAACAGAGCTTCGTGAGTTGTTCTTAAAGCAGAAAACTCGTCAACAATAATTAAGTTCGTTGATGAATTAATACTTAAAATTACAAGACGAAGATGAATTAAGTGGATGAATGATTCATTGGACACATATTATCATTCACATAACTTGTACATGTGTTGTTTGGTTGTTCAACAACATTTAAGGATTTGTGATTGTAGATGGAATGTTGTATGATTATTCGTCTCTTTACTGTTTGATATTGTTGTTGCTTATGATCTATGTTATAATAAAATTGATACATAGTAAACCGTGGCGGACCCTAGGTATCATCAGCTGCACATTTATTTTCTTATTGGTATTACTTACATACGAATATAAATTTAATTTTTTACAGATTATTCAGGAAATTTTAAGTGGTTGCACGAGTTATCTCATGCTCTGATAGTAAATTAACGGTTCCTTCCAAGTGTTTCTCTTTGCTTTAGATTGTTTTAAGTTTTAATCTTTTGAAACAATGTTATTAAAACAGCTTAAGCTACAAAACCTTAACCTTAAGCTGCATCTAAACATCAAAATTAACCAACAATTGTCATGCAAAACTACTACAAATTCAAAGCATAATCCACTTGCAAATAATCATACTGGGAATTCAAAGATAAAAAATTATAATCTAAAATTGAAATAATACAATCTCTATGACGAAGAGACAATTCCATTGCAATCCATACCACATCCACATTGCGGACAAATTTCAAAATTATCAATTGGAAATCCAGCTGAAGCAATCCCAACAGAAAACCCTAATTCATCTTCTGTCGTATAAACTTCAACAATATTTAACCAAAAGAAGAGCAACTTAACGCTAACTCCACTTAGGTTAACCAACCTACCTTTCGATATGATTCCACTAATTGTCGATTTGTATTTAAGATCATAAGTACCTTCTAGAGAGAAACTACATGTACCGTTGAAGAATGCTTTGAATTTTCCGGTGGATTTATCCAATTCGTAGCCGTACGATTCGATGATTTCATAGGCGGTGAGGTTGTCATCGCCGGAGGCGATCGGGGAAGGGATTGAGATCGGTGAGATGATGAGGATTGTGATGCTGAAGATTGTTGCGATGATGATCGGAGACATTTTCCCAAGTAGTAGAGCTCAGATCTTAGCTTTCGTAACCGGAAAAGGGTTTATATTTTATGGGTAGGTCCGGGTTGGATAACAATGGATAAACTCTAGGGTCTTGTTGATTTAACAATACTATTTTTAAATAATTAAGAAACTAATTATATATATCAGTGTTTTAAAAATCCGGTTGAACCGCAAGACCGGACGGGTTGACATGGAAAACTTGAAAGTACCAATAAGCCGGCTAGATTGGTAGTTATAACTCGGTCGGTCGGTAGGATATAAAAATCTGATTGAAGCGGCATGTCGAATCAGAAAACCCGGTTTTTTTAATAAAATATATATATATATATATATATATATATATATATATATATATATATATATATATATATATATATATATATATATATATATATATATATATATATATATATATATATATATATATATATATATATATATAAATTTATATAGGTTTTGGAATCTAGAAATATTAAATTTAGTTGAAAATAAATTTTGATTCTTTAAAAAAATATATATATATTTGATTTGCCTCATAAATACTTAATAATATTGTAATTTGATCCAACTTATCGGCTCACTCAATATTGTTAACTGATTTTTAAAACATTGATAAATTTAATTTTAATGAAATTATATCTATTATACTAGGCATGTGCTCGGTCCCGGAACCGGACCGGTCCGGACTGAAACCGGGAAACCCGGTTACCAAAAAACTGAGAGATTCCAAGACCGAAGACCGGACCGGTTAAACCGGTCCCGGTTCCGGTTCGGTCTCGACTCGGGTCGGTCTTTAAGCGGCTCTGGAACCGGATAAACCCGGTTTAGTGCAGTTTTTCGTAGACTTTTTTTTGCTGTTTTTCCTTGGTTTTTTTTTTTTGCTATTTTGCAGGTTTTTTTTTCTGTTTTCTGCTTTTTTTTACTGCTTTTTCTGCTGTGCAGTTCCACTGTAATTACATGTATGTGTGTATATAAGTATATATCAAGTTGTAGTAGCTAAAAATTTGGAACATAAGAAGACGAAGCTAAAAAATATTTAATACATTCTTTTTTAACAGCTTCGTATTAATAAAATTGGAACAGAAGAAGACGAAGATAATGATGATTTCAAAGCAAAAGTAGTTGCCAATAATATATACTGTAATGATGGATCATAGTGTAAGAGCATCGCCAATAATATATATACTTATATACACACATACATGTAATTACAACAGTGGGAAATCATCGGCGGGACAAGAGCTCAAACATATAATTACAAGTATTGAATACATATAATTACAATTACATAAATAAAATATGTTTCATCAAAAAACTTCATTAACAAAACAGTCGAACTACAATTGATCGTTAAGAAATTAGTAAAAATAAAAATTGTAATCAACAATGCTCCATTGATTTCTACACTTACTTGAGTTTCTTGAGTATTTTGCCAATTCTCCATTGATTTCTATTGATTTCGATGTGTTCTAGACTTGAAGAGTTGAAGAAGATGAATCGAGAGTGGAGATAGGGAAGACCGAATTTTGGAATCGTGATGATGAATCGTGAGTACGTATATTGTGGAAAGATTGTTTTGGAAAGATGATATTATGTAAAAAACCGTCCATATCCCCTCCTTATTTAAAACATATTACAAAAATAAGAGATACCCATTTCTTAACCGGTTCTAAACCCATAAAACCCGGGACCGATCCGGCCCGGGACCGGTAAACCCGGGTATCAATTTTTGACGAAATATAGGAACCGGGGACCGGACCGCCTAAGCCGGTTCCGGGTCGGCTCGGTTCCGGTCCCGGTTCGGTCCCGGTTTTTCGGTTCTGCTGCACATCCCTATATTATACAATAGTGATTCAATTTCACTGTTGACATAAAAGTTTAACTTTGCCCCCTGAAATATTTGATAATTACAATATTTTGGTAAGTTTGAAGAGAGAGAAAGAGTCTACTGCTATGCAAGATGTATTTTCAATTTCCATTATTGAAGGAGGGGCAAACGTGGTTTATGGGTTGCAGATGGCCAAATGGGTTTATTAAAGTGTGCAAGCTGACAATTCTTTCAATCAATTAATAATTAAAAACTAATCAGTTTATTAGAGGAGTAACCTGAAAATCAAAATTATACTTTAATTTAGAAAAAAACTAAGCTTAAATCCATAGTATTTAAAAATACTGCAGCTACGTAAACTCGCAAAGTAATGGCTCGGCCCATTAAAGAAAACCCTCTTTCCCAATCTCTTCACGCATCATTTGTTAACGGCGATCAGATTAGTCTCCGATCCAAGTTTCCATAGCAACGCCGGTCGAATCAACCTCTCCGTTAACGGAACCTAATTGGAAAAATGGCTCGATCATTCTCAAACGCTAAGCGACTCTCATCATTCTTCGGTGATCAGCTTTCCGTTGTTATTTCCAAGTAATTTGACCTAAATTTGCTTCTTTCAAGCATATGATTAGATCTGTGTGTGTGTGTGTTTGTTCAGAGCTTATTCGTTAGCTATAATTGTAGCTAATTGTTTGATGATTGTGTTTGAAATTGTTTTTCAGACGTGGAATTGCTGCCGCACCACAGGGAGGTGCTATCGGTGGTGGTGCTGCTGCGACGGTGATGAAACGGACCGACGAATCATCGAAATCAACGCCACAGGTACCAGAATTCCGATCGAATCAGGTTTTCTCTTTTCTGAACTCAATCCGTCCATTCTCTGCTCAAGCTAATGTTTACAAGTCACAAATTCCTTCAATGTTCTCAATTTCCAGTAAATTCTCATCGGCTGCAGTTGTATCTGCTGCCAGTCCATCAATCAGTCACGCTCGTCCATTATCTCCTCATCTGTCAATCTATAAACCTCAATCCAATTCGATGTTTTCAATTTCTAATCGAATTGCTGCAATGTATCTATCCGCTGTTTCGTTGGTGTTTTATCTCGTCTGTATGAAAACAGGTTTGATTTGCTTCACCTACAATAGTTTCTACCAAATCTTCTTTGGTATGGCTGGATTCACCGAGCTGATTTGTTACTCTTCAATTCCTCTCGTTCTCCTTCATATCCTGCATGCATTGAAGCACTAATTTTACACAAAAAAAGATGGATTTTATGGTGTAATAGGTGGATTGTAGTGTGTTGTTCTTGTTTCCTTGCTTTCCTGCAAAGTAATAAGTATATGCAGACCTTTTGTAGTTTCTATCTTTCTTATTGTTGTTGAATAAGTTTATGCTATATGCTTGTTTGATGCAAGTGAAGTCTATAGCAGAGTATATTATTGGTATGGAACATGATTTTTTTCTGCTCATATTGTTTTTGTGTTATTGTGGCCCTATTTATATGATTATATATTGATATAAGCATCTAGTGGTGACAATTCTCGACACAAAAAGTACCCGAAATGAAAATAAGCGGGTCAGGGTTGAGTTGAGTCTAAGTTCTAAAACGGATTCGGGTCGTAAATGGGTCAACCCTCCTAAGTTCTAACCCCTTTAATAATCGGGTCGTGTTCCAGTTGTGTTGCAGATATAGGGGTCTCTTTTCAATAGGTAATCGACTTATATAGTACATGTATACACACACAAAGGGTAAACGTGTAAATTAGCACAAATTGATAACACTTGCGAGCTTTATCAGGTCGAGTAATTAAGACTTGCATCAAGCTTGAGTTGACTTAAATGCAATAGCTCGTGAACTGGGTTGACTTAATGTATGCCTCTTATTAGATACCTTTAAAGTATTAGTTAGAAAAACACATTTATAATAAGGATTAGTTACAAGAATCCAATAGCTTATCTATATATAATAATCAAACATTATAAGGATTAATTACAAGCAAAAGAAAAGGTTAAGCCGATAATCATAAGGATTTAACATTTCTCATTTCTTATAAAACCCAATAAGTAATTAACATTGCATACGATTTGAAATTTTTTATAACAATTCGATTATATTTCCTTACGATCTAACTTTTGCCACAACATTTTATAGCAACTACACGCAATCTTGAATCTCACCAAAAGCCGATACGGGCAGTTACCATGAACACGAGTTGATCATCGGTCCTATTAACACTTCGGATATAAACCCACCCTTGATACACAAGCATCTCCGCAAGATGATCTATGTGGAAATAATTTTCAGAAATCACACCATGGATTTGGGTGCCATATCTAAAGTTATAAAAATCTTGTCGAAATTTACAATAAGGGTTTGGTGGTTTTGCGGTTAAAAAAATACGAATGGTGGCAGTATCATTGCCATGCAAATCGTATCCCGTGACACCTTTTGGAAGAAGACCCATCGGGAGGTTGTGAAGTATAAAAACGTCGTAAGCTGTCCAATCGGACAACGTATATTCTCCGATAGCGAACGAAAATAAAATACAAATATAAAAGAAAATAAAAAGTTCCCTCAAATTCATCATTTTTGTTTTGGTATGAATTCTCTAAAGCGTGATGGATATCTATGTGTTGAGCTTAGGATGAGGATGGTATATATAGACACTACAAAGTAATAGAAGTACATAAATTAATTGCAATTAATTATTATTTTATTACATTACAATATTATATTATATTATATATGCTATAATATATATTAATATTAAGCATAATATGCTAAAAAAAATTAAAAAAAAATACGATAAACACGACAAAAATATAACATAAATTTTTAAATGTTCCAAAAATCATAATTATCGTGTCAATTTCGTGATAATCTCTGAACACGAACACGACACGAATTCGTGTTTGTTTTACACGACACGAACACGAATTCAACCTTCAATTTCGTCCCAATTTTCATTTCGTTTCGTATATTTTTGTCGTGGCGTGTCAGATTTTGACACCCCTAAATATGAGGGATGGAAATTAGTGAATTACACATGTTATATTGTGATTGGTAAAACATGAATTAATCACAAATAGTATGCATCAAATATCATTTATCTTTTAATCTTACATGGTTTTTCATTTTCTTAACAATTATAAAACTAAAAATATCAAATAACACACTTTGCAACGTCAATTTCAAAGCAATGCGTTTCAATTTTATTCACCAAAAAATTAAATATCCTTTACATAATTTCTAACAAACTAGCCCTTACATTTAGCACTCAACTTATAATCACTAACCGGGAATGATTTGGTGAAAAAGCCAATCTTCATCTCGATTGTATCATTCTTTCTTCTCACATTCTTAATTTTAACCCAAAACAATGTTATCTTCACCGACACAGAATCTATTGCAACAATATTGTTTCTTGAAATCACCCCAGTGATCGTAGGTTTATATTTGATCTGAAAACCGTCTACATAAAGTAAACATGCGCCTTTTAGATTAACCGAAAAGTTACCACTTTTAGGGTCTAAATTGTACCCAACAACTGCTTCTGGAAGGAGACCGGTTGGAAAGTTGTAGCTTTCTAGAACTTCATAGGCGTCAGGCTGATCATTACCATTAACGTTAGTCGATGAAAATAAAAGACAAAGAGAAATATAGAGGAAAACCGCAAGCAATGACTCCATTTTTGTTTTAGTGAGTATCGATTGATTTGTATGTGCTATACTTATAATAAGATGGTACATAATTAGGTCAAAAGGTCATAATTAGCGTTCATTGTATGAAGTTATTTGGACAATATTTAACGTAATAAGTAATAAATATTAATCTTTCTCCTAAAAGGGAGTAAGTGAAATCAATGATAAATAGAGAAAATTACCTAAACGGCTTAGTCAAACCAATCTTATTCCATTATGGTTAGAATCTTTGAACTTTTCAAACCATAGTCACAAATCTAGAAATGATATTTAAGAATAGATTATAAATGATTTTTTGAGTTTTTCTAACATATGTCTCATAGGTGTATTAAAGAGCACATTTTGGAAGAACACTGACCGGGAGGTTGTGACTTTTAGGGGTGAGCATAAGCACATGATTGCCTAATTATTATATCGTTAAAACAATGTCTTTATATTAAGTAATGAGTAAACTCATTCAAAATTATACCAAATTTCTCATATTGTTAAGATCATAAATCATCATCTTTACATGTACGGTTGCTAGAGAAATTTGGAACAAAATTTATAAATGGTGCTATATGGACGCAGGCATCAACGATTCGGAGGACAAATATGCAAGTTATTGGGTTTACAACGTGTTGAGTTATTTGGAGATATAGGAATTATATATTGTTCGATAATGGTCAAATGCGTAAGTCGAATTTAGTGGATAGTCTTATTTTATCTGCTAATTTTTGGATCACTCGTCGAAATCAGAAAATTAAGATTTTATGGGTCGATTGGTTGAGATGTCCATTGTAATGTACGTTTTTTTTTTGTCTAGCAATTTGCTAGATTCTAGTTAATAAATTGCCGTTCAAAAAAATAATATGTATTCTCCTATGATACCACCGTTCAACGGTACACAGAGAACTAAGGAGAACATTCTAGTATTGCCCATTAAATTGACCAAAATATGGACAATGTAGGTTCCATGATTTTAAAAACCAGAAAACGTAAGCTGCAAAGCGGCTCCTGATCTAGAACTGACGGTTCCAAAGTGATTCAAATTCCAATTCAGGCCCCTGCTTTTTCTACGCACCTAGTAACTTTGTAGAGCATCATATGCCGAAGGGAGAAGGGTTGCCATTTACATTGGTCAATGCAAATACAAGACAAATAGAAAATAGCATTGTTTTGGTTAGTGCCACGTTGTTCTATTGGTGTCTTGCTGGTGGATTTCTATTGCATAAAGTTTAATAGGAATAGCTAAATTCACATGTTTTTTAAACAAAGACTCAAATTATGAATAACCCAATAAAGTACTCCTTGTTTAGACAATGATTAAGGGCATGACTGAAACATATTATTTAAGGGCATGTTCAAATTTATTAAGTTAACAATATCAAAACCTCTTAAATAAATTTTCCCAAATATGCCCTAAATAAGTCGAAGTGTCAAACCAATTTTAGTACAAGCTTTATGTAGTTACTATAAGCAACAAATGATTTTCAAAAGTTTTAATGCATTGGTATGCTATATGATTTGTAAGATTGTAAATTTGTATATCATAGGTACTAACATGAAATCCGATGATCAAGTTTCACTACATTACTCCAAAAATCACATAGCAACATAATACATGACTTTATGAACATGTTTTGATCTCCATTATCGTTGATATTAAACTTAAAACAAAGTTGAAATGTCTAAAATACCCGTCTAAGTGTAAGATTCATGATATGATGATAACATGTTAACACCGTCATGCCTGCGACATCTAACACATTGACCAAATCCGTAACGAAAATATGAAAACATAGACCTTTTGATAATTATATCACATCATGAACAATCTTCCTAACTTTTTGTAAACCCAATTTTCTGTTTTTTAGTACCCAAAACTAATGGGCCAATATCCATGTGATCTTATTAATGATTTTAGTTAATCAAGTTATCCAGCCCATTAATAGATGAGCCCAAACAATTAGGATTTTGTACATAGAGTGACCACTTTTTTTGTGTTGATAAACCCTAAAATCGTATTCCTTTTCCTCTCGTAGCTAATTTTTTTTGCAAGGTACACGCCGCCGCCTCGTCTCCGTCATGGTACCACTCGCCGGAACCCTAACGATTCTTCTTCTATTTACCTTTAGTTTCTGAGCTAATGAATTCCAAGTCTAATTTTGTTTCATGAATCATGATTCTAGGGTATCGATCTAGTAGCTGGTGGAAAAAGCAAAAAGACCAAAAGGAATGCTCCACGATCCGATGATATTTACCTCAAGCTTCTCGTTAAGGTATTGAATCACATCAGATTTCACTGTTTTGATGCTCAATTTTGTTTCTAGAGTTACGAATTTTGTAATTATTGGTTGAAAATTGGATCAGCTTTATCGGTTTTTGGTGAGGAGGACTGGTAGCAGCTTCAATTCGGTGATTTTGAAGAGGCTTTTCATGAGTAAAGTCAACAAACCCCCAATTTCTCTATCTCGATTGATTCGTTACATGTCCGGCAAGGTATTTGTTAAATTTTCTTACCTGTTCAGCATTGTTTATATTAATACAGTAATTTTATTCATTTTTGCTAAGATGCTCATCCGTTTAAAATTGGTAGCAATCTGTGATGCATGTTTACTGCAAATTGGTCCTGTATTTTTTTTACCGATTAAGAAGCATATTCTCATAAACACAGTTTGTGAGCTTATTTCAACTTAAAACTGAAAAATACTTTTCAAAAAATGAGATTATGAAAACCAACCGACAAAATAAATCTCATAAGCCAGAAAATAAGCCCGATCTGTGCTTAGTCAACTAAATTACAGTATTATGATTACAGAAGTTGCGATAATTAGTTCTGAAATCAAAATAAAAACACCATCAAAAACATGATTGTGTGTTGTTGAACTTGTGAAATCCAAAATGCGCAATTGAGAAAATTGTTATGAACCTATAATTCTGAAATCTGAATTATATTTTTTGTTTTATGAGGACGACAAAATTGCTGTGATTGTTGGGACCGTAACGGATGATGTTAGGGTTCATGAAATCCCTTGTATGAAGGTTACTGCTTTGAGGTTCACCGAGACAGCACGGGCCCGAATTGAGAAAGCTGGTGGTGAATGTTTGACCTTTGACCAATTGGCCCTTCGGGCTCCACTTGGCCAGAACACAGTATGCTAATTATTCTATAATCATTATCTTACATTTAATTTTCATCCAATTTTTTTTACGGGTCAATTTAATCTGACTCTACTCTTTTGGGCCCGTTACAGGTTCTTCTTAGAGGCCCGAAAAATTCCCGTGAAGCGGTTAGACACTTTGGAAAGGCCCCTGGTGTGCCCCACAGTCATACCAAACCGTATGTGCGGTCAAAGGGAAGAAAATTTGAGAAAGCAAGAGGAAGAAGAAACAGCAGAGGTTTCAGAAACTAAAAGCATTCATCAATGGTGGGGACACTTTTTGAATTTATGTTTAAGTTTTATAATCATTTTTTAGTGATTATGTTGTTTGAATCGAGAGATATTTTGAAATTTTTGGAGGTTGAATTTCATCTTTTGGTTGCTATTTATTTTATTTTAATCTTAAACCTTTGATTATGAATGTTTTTAGGGTGTGTTAGGTTTATAGCTTTTAATGATTGAGACTAAATTATTTTATTTGCTTATGTCTCTGACTTGGTAAGATGAGTGATTAAGATCATGATTTTACTGTTCTTTTTACTTATCTAACATATTAATTACTAAATGAAAATAAAAGTTATAACTGATAAACGAAATTAAAAGGTATAACGTAGGAGTCATAAAAGAGGATGACTTGGAAGATTAGAGGTGGAAATAGTATTTAGCAAAAAAGATTAGAGAGCTAGTTAAGCTAAATTTTTTGTTAACATTATATGATCTTGGTAATTAAAGAGATCATTTGGTTATTAGGGTGTATATTAGGGGTGTTGATCGGGTATAACTTTCGGGTATCGGTTAGTTCGGGTCGGGTAGCTCGGGTTTTTTTAATTATATAAAATACCCAATATCCAAACCAAATTAAATTCGGGTATTTGGATACGGGTAGTTCGGGTAATGGGTCGGGTACGGATATATCCACTAATACCCGAGAATTTGCACCCTTGTATTGTCGGGGACTACAATGTTTATATTCCGATCTTAATGTATAATATTTGTCCATAATTTTACCAGACTCCAACCAACATGAGATTCTATCATTAACTTTTAGATGAAATTCATAGACTACAAACATAACGATCGTATTTTATTTATAAAAATATAAAATATTACCTTTAAAAACTCTTTATAATAAAATTCGGTTATTTCGGGTATACCCGCCAACTTAAAATATTACCTTATACCCGATCCGTATTATATTCGGGTTACCCGATACCCAAAAGTTTCTACCCGTTACCCGAGCTACCCGACCCAATCTACCCGAATTCGAAACAGGTCGGGCGGGTAGAGCGAGTTTTGGTTATTTTCGACAGCAACTTAACTACAAGAACTTTCAAAATAAAGAGAATAACCATCGAAATCCAAGAAATAAAATTGACGAAATAAAAATATGAAATTACAAACCAGATAATAAGTTAACAACACATTAACCATAAGTATTAACTCATATCATAAATCGAATTTAACAAAAAACAATGATCAAGTGGTGTGAAATTCGTATTACATACTGTCATTTTCAAACGATAAACTGAAATTTAAAATTTTCACATAATAATATTTTCATTCCCGCGGTCACAGATCATAACCCACCGTCGTACGGTACGCCGGTCTGAGGCAAAAAAGAATCGCCGGAGATAAAAGCAGATACCGTAAAATTAACCGCATCCGTCGCATTAATAACACGAAACGCCGGCCACGTAACTCTCCGGCTAGTATCCGATCCCGGCCCGGAGTTATTAAATTCCGCATAATACGAAGTATTCAACGCAAAATCTCCACTCCACGCCGACCACCCCGCCGGAGTAATCAAATTATCCATAAACGATTGCATATAAACAACTCGACTATACTCCTTCCACGGCCGTCCCAAATACGTCACCGTATTACCATTACTCGCCGCCAAATCATCAGCTGCTCTGATATTACACTTCTGGATCGACGTACCAGTGTTTTGACCGGGATCTGTTCTTCCTTGCGCTGTAATCGCATTGAATTGACCGGACATCGGTAATCGGGGGTATAGGTTACAGTTTTGGAACACGGCGGCGGCGTTTCCGAATATGAAATCGACGGTACCGTAAATATCGCATTCTCTGTAAAATTGACGGAGAGAGTGTGTGTATAATGTGTCTTGGTATCCTTCGAAGCTGCAGCTGTAGAACGTTGATAGATCGGCGCCGCTACGGAGGGCGACGGCTTGGTGTTTTATTGCTCCGGCGGTGTTGCGGATTGTGAGGTTGACCGCCACGAAGTTAGGTGCCACCACGACTGCAAAGAAGTGATCAAAGTGTTAATTAATTATCGATATTATTGACTAATGGGTTAATTTTTTATACAATTAATGGGTCACTCGACTTTATAAATTTATCTTAATACTTCGAATTATTTATTTTCATTACATAAGTGATTCTGTTATATTATGTGGATCTTAATCCGTGTTATATGATACCTAGTGCTTTTTAAATTTGCGTTGTATATACTTTTTCAACAACGTTATAATATATGGCTAATACAAAATATTGTGTTGTCACAAATATTTTTATTTTTCATATGATTTTAAATAAATTTTTTTATTGAATATTTAACTTTTCTTTACTTGCAAAATTTTAATTTATACTAAAAGCATATTGGTCAGCATAATATATGAAATCTGTTCTATTTAAATTAACTCCAATTAATTAAGAATGAACATTAAATGTAGGCAAATTGTATTATAGTTAAATTTTTAGAAAAATTTGTCAAATGTTGTATATTTTGTTAAGATAATTAAATGTGTATTCAATAATATTAATGTTTTTTTATCCTTTTATCTAAAAATGATAATATTATTGTAGTTATAAAGTTTTTTTATAGTAATTAATTAAATTACTAATTATGGTTAATTTTTTTGGTAAAGTTGAAATGCTTACTAAATGTTGCTGAATTGAACGTTGTCCACCCATCACCGACGCTACGATTTCCGGTGATCACCGTCTGATTAATACCATCTCCGATCATCATCAAATACTTCTTATTCTTCGGAATATTAACATACTCCTCATAAACGCCGGCCGTCACATAAACCACAAAATAACCAGCAGAAGCAACAGAATTATTAGGAGCAAAATTAACGGCGTCAGTAATGGTAGTAAAGTTCCCGGAGCCATCTTGACTCACCACCACAATATCCCTAACCACCACCTGATCACCGGAGCCACCACTCGCCTGAAGCAGCTTCCTCCCGCCAATTTTCTCCAAAACCGCATTCGATTTTCCCGACGATTTAAAAGGCGGCAATCGACCGTTTTTAAAACCTTTATATTTATGCGAAAACCCGATTTTTTTGCCTTTTTTGCTACCCCAACATTTGTTAAAAAGAGATAATGAAACACTATACAATTTGATATCATTTTCAATAGGTGATACGACGCCGTTTTTGGAGGTCCAAGAAGCGGCATTTGCTTGCAAACCATCAATGCATGTTTCGATATTTGTTAAAATCGCGCTAAGGATCGTTTGTGTGTCTTCTGATTTTGTTTCGGGGAGTTCGGTTTGTGTGGATTTAACGGTTTCATAAGTGGATGAAAGGAACTCAATGTTTACTCCGGCCAAATACCGGCAATCTTGAAGTGCATTTTCTGCACCGGTGGTTAAATCGGTGGCGGTGTTAAGGTAGTTATCGATGGTTTTGGAGAATTTGGTGGCGGCAGAGATGGATTTACTGATGGAGAAGCGGCCATAGTCGTAGATATTGGCGGTTGAGTTGTTAATTGGGAGGGATGTTTGGCAAAACGAGGGGTATGGGGTGTCTTTACAGACGGTGGTGGCGGAGGAGGGTGGTGGCAGAGTGGCGGCGGTGGCGGTGGATATTAAGAGGATGAGGAAGGTGAATATGGTGGTGGTGGAAGCCATTGATGGAAAAGGTTAAGATGATGGTGAAGTATGTGTTAAGGATTAGGGTTTATATATAGATCGAGAAGTATTAGGTTTAGAAGTCAACGTGTGCATGGGAAGGATGTAAATTCAAAAGCGTGTAATTGTTATTTGTTTATTTTGTAATTTTATTTATTTTTGGATTTGGAAGTATTTGAAGAGACAAAGTTGTCCCCATGTTGGTGTATCCTAATATTCTAGTTTATTTTAGTTTTTTATTCTAGGGTAAATTAAGAATTAAGTCTTGAATAAAGTGGTGATTTCTTAAATTAGTTAGTCTTTTATTGTATAACTCATGCCTTTAGGCATGGTGTATTATGATATTCTTATCTTATTAATTCAGTGAGTTGTAAAAATAAATTCATTTTCTTCTATTATAATTTCTCAATAATAAAGAGAAAGTGATATTAATATTTATTATCTATGCTTATTTATTTATTCACTAAATCGAGATAAATATTAAAATTAAAAATAATATAAAAAAAGATAATTAATAGATTAGATATGTTATCGTGTGAAAAATAGAACTTGATATGATCACTTCTTATAAATAAATATTAAATGTGTGCGGTGAATGAAATTGGCAGATTACGAATGGTCAACTTGGGAGTGGGTGGCAACCAGGGTCTGGTTACATGTAATAAGACTAGTTTTGGGCCAATTATATTATATTTAAATAATATTTATATATTGAATTTTGATATTACTATATTATTTAAATTCGATTCATTAAATTGTCGCTCATGAATATTTTTGCCGTTTTTCAACGTATATATGTAGACAGTCGATTTAGCTGATTAATATCTAGTGGGGAGCTACAGTTCTATAATTCGAGTAAAGGATATGGTGCGTCAAATCCATATTTAAGGACATCGTGCTTAATGCCATACCGCCAATGGGTTAACGTATTGGTAAAATAATTTTTCATATTTTTCATATTTTTTATTTTGTAAATTATAATTTATTTAAGGTATTTTTTTATAGGTATCAAAGAAATATTATATGAATGTGTTAATAGGTATATCCACATCATGAAGTAAAAGTTTTTACGCATAAGCTAACTTTATACCAACTTATCATTTTATCATTAATTTACAGCCAAAAGAATGCCATATTGTGCTAATAATATTAAATTGATCATAATTAAATATTTATAAAAAGAGTAAACAAAAGTACATCTATTCAACAAAATCGTGTGTATACTTTTAACTTTTAAGAATTCCGCATTAATTTGTTTACAAGGAACAGAATAAAAGGCATTAATTGATTAACAGGATCGATGAGGATATACATGGATTCTTGTATCTCAAATTACATTTTTAGGAATGTCTAAAACCCTTGGTTGTATCCACGTCTGACTACAGAATTTGATAGTTAGGTTGAAACTAGTTGTCGGTTGCTAAAAGATGAAGTTTTTATTTTTTTTAAAGAGGGAAATTTAAATGTGTGCTTATTAAGTTTCAAAATAATATATTTGTCCACTTTATATAAAGGGAGTTAAATATCTACTCATTGTTGAAGAGAAAAAGGTTTTAGCCAGTCGTGATTTCTAGAAATTATATTCAAGGATAAAAAAAATCAACAATATAACGGTAAATGTTGAATATATTACTCAATTCGTTTCACAAAAAATTCCTCATTTTTCTTAGACATAAGCTTTTAGAAGATAGTTAGTGGTGGGAATCCTTAGTAATACTTTTGATTAAAATATACGATTAGATTGAAGAGAAAGTGTTTTAGTGGTTGAATCATTAATTATAATATTATTTTATTAAGTGTGCCCTCAAATTTGAGAAATAAGAATTTTTTATGGGATAAAATTTTAAGGAGAAATGAGAATTTTTTTGTGAGACGGAGTAATACCTTTTAAAAATCATTAACTTCTCTATTGAGATATTTGAAAATAATAAAACCGAATTATTCAACTAATGATATATAATAAGAACTTTTTAATTTGAATTTAGATAGTATGAATATGATACAAGTAAAGTCAACATCGGGAGAAGTTGACCATTAATCCTAATATTCGTTTCCAATCAGGTTACTTTGAATGTAGATTAATAATTTTTTTCAAGGCCTTATTTAGGTTTTTTAGGTTTTACTTGTGTATTGCAAGTAACGATTAAGAAGGAACGAAGATGCAAGTGTGAGTAGTTACGTACGCTAAAGATTTTATCCAATTATTCAAACTATTAAACTTACGATCTCTATATTTAATCGAAGAAAAAACATAAAAACGAATGTTATAGAAAATGTCATTATTTTTCAAGCAATGAGAATTAAATTAAAGTCATATTATTAACTTATATTTTAAGTAAACAACAAAAATAAAAACCGACAAACAATCTTGTCGTAAGCATGGTATTCGAAGGGTAGAAATAGACAGATAATCTCTAGCTAAATCTCTACCCGAGAGTACGTACACATACTTAGAAAACTTATTTTACATGGCCATGTTGACTTAATCTAGTATATTACCTTGCAATTTGCTCATTTATAAAGAAATTCATGATTTGTGAATAGTTTTTTCTTGTGTTGAAATGGTCAAGTAAAATAAGAAGGCATGTGATGCCGAAACAAGTGAACCTTCGTTTTTAATGGCAAATAGTCAGTTTCATGGTACAACGGTGGGTCTTTGAAAAATGAAAACCAACACATGCCAATTTCTACAATTTGATGTTGACAAAGTTAAATTTAATTAAAATTAATGCAACTTTCCTTTTGAAATAGCAAATTATGAAGTGGTGTTTGGGTGTGATGTAAATATATTTATATTTTTTAAAGAATATTTCCATTTATAATGGGCTAGCTCCTTCATATTACATAAGTTTTACTCGTGATGTACGTGATAAAACCGTTATCATAACTATTTCCGAACCTTACTTTGTCATTTGATACATATTTACATACGGAATAAATCAAACACATGGCCGTGTAATGTAAATATGATATTGTCCCCAACTTTAGTAACTAATCATTATATGTTTGTGATTTTTCTGTGAAGATGATAACATTATAAAATTTATATTATAAAAAAGTCATTGTAGCAAAGCCATTTGTAGATGAGAAGTATTTAGATCACTCCAATGGTTTTAACAAACTGACTTTTCAAGCTATCATTTATGTGTGTCAACTGGGTAGTATGCAAAATTGTCTAAATAAACATATTTAAGGATATAATTAAGCACAAGTATATTAATTTTAGCGTATTAATTTAATTTTTTTCGTTTAACACAAGTTGGTTTAAAGATCTAACTAAAACATACACTTGTAGACCATCGTGCAATGGTAGAATGTAATGGTGATCCAAATTACATAGTATACACATGATGGAATAGCCCAACTTGTGGAAGACAACAATAACCTTAATTTTGATCTAAAAATGTGATCTAAACTTATTTGTAGACTCAGTCAAAAGAATCAAATTAATCAAGTAAACGTACGTTTACTTATAAAATTTATGAAAGATTTAAATTAATCTTTTGTCAACATGACGTATAATAAATGAAAATGTTTTGGAGAACATGATGATGTTAGGTCTCTTAGATTTAAGTTGTTTGTAGCGACCAACCTCATACAACCTTTTCACCATTATAGCCCATCCAATACCCACAACGCCTATTATCCAATTTTTTAATTTTGTTGTGATTAAATGGCACGTGAGATCCAAGATACCTATAATATTTCTATAATATCACTACCATTTTTTATGTTTTGCTATAGCTATGTTATAAGTCAAAAAATATTATAACACTCTCTCCCGCTCTAAGACGTAATAAATGCCTCACAAAACTTCTCATAATCAACTCATTAATACAAAATTGGCATAAAACTTCTCATAATCAACTCATTAATACAAAATTGGCATAAACTTCTCATTGTCAACTCATTAATACAAAATTTGTGTCCGATGTTAACTAAGCAAGCCCAAAAGTTTGATCGTTGGGTGCCCTAAACCAAAGTCAACCTGGTCAAGCCCAATACAAGAAAAGACCAAATTTGATAATGGGCTAAGCAATAACATCCTACAGGCTACAATTATCTTTATCTTTCGTCTTATGGTATTACCAGGGTTTAGAATCGATTTTTGTAGATTTTCAATTCTGGTTATGCCGAGACTTCTTCCAGTTTGGGAAGGACATTATCATGTATTTGGGCTAGCGGTATTTAACATTTTATTTAAAATTTTCTTATAAATTAAATCTTCACGTCCAAACTGAGATAAATGTGAACGATATGTGAGTTTGGTGTTAAAAAAAGTTGCATCTTAAAACATGCGTACAACATATAAGTAGTTTTAACTAACGTTAGTTAATTACACTCATGACGCCTTTCTTATTTGTAACGACTTATATATATATTTAATAAAATAATACAAGTGAGACAAATGATCAACTATGTAAGTTTAGTTGTATATGTTAAGCTAATTTTCTATAATATTTCTATTTTTTTTAAAAAAAACAAGAGAAAGGAATCATTAGTAAAGTTGTTTGGGCCAAAATCTTAAAATAGTGGCAAAGATGTTACTTTCTTGTCACTCATTTGGAAATGAATTGGCACGCCTAATTTGCCCTTTTTGTTGCTTCCCAAATGGACCATTCGTGTCGTGTCCACTCGAGTCCCTACATAAATTGGTCAACTAACATATTTCTTTTTAAAATGTGTTAATATATTATGCATATTATAAAAGGTATTCTCGAGTTTCCCCTGGGTGGCCGAGATTGTGCTCGTGATGTATGTGACCTAACCGTTGTCGTGATCGTTTTCGAACATTCTCAGATCATCTGATATTATTTACCCAGTGAGGGAACAAATCTCTGACCTTTTAGAAAATCATTCAAGATCCATCACCATATATTCATTACCGAATATAGTGTTTCTATGTATATTGATTCCATGAAGTTGTAATAACCATATGGACTCGCCCATAAATGCTAGCTTCATATTTTAGTCGTAGAAACCATTTTCCAGGTCGAGCTCGAACTCATCGGTCCAATTTATGAGCCCGGTCCGTTAAACGAACTTTTGAACGGGTCAAGAATAGAAAGAGAATCAACGGGACAAGCAATGAGACAAATGCAAGGTGGTGAGAGGTCCTCACGAGATCATTATCGTCGACACGGGATTTTGAATTTATATATTTATGTGTAAGGGGGAAGTATGAATAAATATGAAAACTCACATGATACCCTTTGAAATAAAGCTTCACAACTATATTTAAATCTTTTATAAATTATATTTTAATCCTAAAGTTTATGTTTTTTATAGTATCATGAAGATTACAACGCTTTTTGTTCCCTAGTTTATCAGCGATTTTATAATATTTTTATATTTTTGGAAAGTTTTAATCTGTAAAAATACTTATGTTTTTATATATGTATTTCATTATAGTGTTCAAGTTTTAATATTCAAGTTAAATGTGAGAAAATAAAAGGTTAAAAAATGATAGTTTCCAATTTTATATGTTGTCCTTCAAATTACATTATACTCCGTATATAAGTAGCAGACTAATTGTTTAAAATATTGCAATAGTTTATGGTTTTATTTTCATGTTATCTATATATATTTGTTAGTTTAAGCTACAAGCTCTTATATTTTCTTTGATTGTGATTATTTGTTATCGTAAATAGTTAAACTAATGTTTGGATAATAAAATGTTCAAACATTGTTTTGAATATAGATCAATTTTATTTATATTATTTTATATCCACTACTTTGTTGGCGAAAATTTAATTTGCAATAAAACACTCCAGATCATAGTCAATAATGACACTTCAATTTTGATCAAATTAGTGTTACGTCAGCTGACACTTCAACTAACACACACTTGTCGATAATACACATTCAGTTTATATTTTTGGGTAACGCACAATATAAAATATATACACACAAAATACACATTAATTCAAATACCCCATTTTTTCGTCAGTCTATCCGCGGCCAAACCGAAGTTTGCAACCTACGATGCCACTAACATTTGCGTGCCAACAGCATCGGTTGACCAAAGGCAGCCAAAACTAGTCGATAGTAACCATTAACGGCACTCTTACTTGCTTTTTTTTATTTATAGATTTTTAGCTTTTGAAAAATGTAAGATGAAAAGTGTATAAAGATAATTTTTCATTACTTAAGTTCAATGAGTAAAGAGTTTTGATAAAAAAAATATATTAAAATATATTAAAATAACACATATATCAAATAACGAAATTTTATTTTTAATTTAGAGAAACATATTTAAGTTGGTGGTCGATTTTAAACTTGTAACGCACTTGATAATATCCCATGAATGGTGATTCATACACCACTAATATTCTGTGACGTATGAATCACAAACATTATAATTAATATTTCGTCCATCCCACAAAAAATATTCATATTTTCATATTGACGAAAAAATTCTCATTTCTATTTTCTATAAAATAATACTCCCTTTATCTCAAATTTTTTTTTACTTGTATCTTTAAAATTTTGTCCCAAAAAAAAGTTTATATTTCTCAAATTTGAGGGAGCCCACCTAATAAAATAATATTATTATCAATCATTCCACCAATAAAACACTTTCTCTCTCCAATTTAACCTTATATTTTAATCAAAAGTATTACTTCCTCCGATTCAAAATAAGTGCTACACTTCCACTTTCACGGTTTTTGAAGCAAAATAGTGTAATGATGGTTAAATTAGATTAATTGAACGATTAGTAGATAATGAGTCCCACACCTTTTGAATAAAGTGGGCTTAATGATGTTTAAAAGTAAAAAATAAGGGTAAATGAGTCATTTTACTTTGTTAAAGTAGATAGTTAGTGGGTGTGGGTCCTACTATTTTTTGCCATTTATGGAAAGTGCATCACTTATTTTGAATCACCCATTTATAGAGAGTGTAGCACTTATTTTGAATCGTAGGAAGTATAAAGAACCTCATTACTAAATATCTACCTAAAAGATTGTGCCCAAATGAAATGTAAATTTTTTTATGAGACGAAGGGAGTATTATCATCATGGACCCCACAACTAATTATCTCTTAAAAACATTTTTAACTCTCCAAATAACCTTATATTTTAATTAAAAATATTACCAATGACTCCACTATTAACAATCTCTTAAATATTTATGCCCAAGCTTTATGAGAATTTTTTTTTTTTTGAGAAAGAGGGAGTAATTATATATTTTTTAAAATGAATAAATACTCATAATTATTTACAGAAAAACATATGTCTACATTTTTGTATCCCCTGCTATTTATAGGTTGAGCATACACTAAAAACGTAAAATTTTCCACTATGCAAACCAATAAACGCTTTCTATTAGCACTATCCTCTCTCTTCTTACTTGCATTTTCTATTTCTTCATTTACTAAAATTTCAAACAACCACCACACACTTTCATTAATTACACAAAATACCCCACTTCACATACACCTTCACAAAAACATCCAAACACAAACCGCCCACACACATTGCGACGGTTCACTCTACTACGAACTTTGTCTCCAAACACTCACCACCGTCATACCGGACCTCAGATCAAAATCGTTACCGGAGATAATTTCCGCTACGATAAACAAAACAGTAACCGACGTCCGATCAACCGACTTCAATGTCACCGCCATACGCCGGAAACTTCGTAATCTCAGCGCGATTGAAATCCGAGCACTCGATGATTGCCATTCGTTGTTCGTTGAAACCGTCACTGTGCTCAGGTCGGCAATTTCCGGTATCAACCGCAATCCGTACGGTAAACACGACGATCTTCAAACGCTGCTTAGCGCCGCCATGACGAATCAAGCCACGTGTCTCGACGGATTTGCGTTTAGTAAATCGAGGAATAAAATACGGAAATATTTCCATAAATCGATACGTGAAATTTCCCGTCAGGTGAGCAATTCGCTTGCGTTACTGAAGAAAATGACCGGAAAATCGAAATCGAAAGCAAAAACCGATCAGACCTTCCCGGAGTACGGTGAAATGTCCGGCGGTTATCCACGTTGGGTGAAGAAGAATGAACGGCGGTTATTGCAAGCTGCCGTTAACGATACCGCGTTCAATTTGGTGGTGGCTAAGGACGGCAGCGGGGATTTCACGACGATCGGAGATGCGTTAAATGCAGCTCCGAACATGAGTACGACGAGGTTCGTGATTTATATAAAATCAGGGGCGTATTATGAGTATTTGGAAATTGATAGCCGGAAGACAATGGTGATGTTGGTCGGTGACGGAATCGGAAAGACGTTGATTAAAGGTAACCGGAGTGTCGTCGACGGCTGGACTACTTTCCGATCTGCTACTGTCGGTAAGCAATAGATTACATATAATTTAGTGTCACTTATTATTTTCTAGAAGTTGGCTTTAACATTATTTGATAATAATTGCGATTTAAATTGTAATTAAATACTACTATTACGTATTACCCCACAATTTGCATGGAAAATGAACTTATAGCATTAACAATATATTTTTATTGGTCCCATGTACTAATTTTCTAGTATTAAGTGGATATGAAATAACCTATTAAAATTTACATATATAATTTATTTATTAAGTAAATATTTATCAAAGGAGAAAATTATAATCTTTTGTACTTGCTTGTGGAAATTATAGTGTTAGCACAATATGTATTTTAAAAGTTAACGCTCACGAAAGTTACAGTCTTTTTAGGATTTTATTCATCAATTACATATTTTTATTAGTAGTTTCATAACTCTATTACATATTGTTACATCTATAACTTCTTATAATCTTTTAAAACACAAATGTACAAATGCCATCGGTTATAGTTTTACGATCTATTATTAAATTATATTTATTTAAAATAATAACTAAGTGAATACGAATCAAATTTTTATATTGGATAATAATATGGCAAGATCAACTTTCTAAAAGTATACGGACAACAAATAGGAGTCGGAATATGTTAAATTGGCAGACGGGCTGCCCCAAATCTAACCACTCACGTTTAATATAATAAGTAAATTAGGTTCAGAAAATACAAGATTATGTTGGGGCCCATGTCATGGAATGTCAAAGCATCGGCCATTACTTATTTTATAACTGACCAAAATTGGTTTAAATAAATTAATTGGTCAACAATTGTTATTATGGGGATTTGCCTTTAAAAATGTCTGTTTAAGCCTTACTAAGGGCATTACTCAGGAAAAAAAAAAAAAACAGGTAGAGTTTATTCTCTAAAAAAATGAGATATGTTCCTATGTCGAACCACTAACTTATTAACTTGACATTCAAAATAGTAACAAATACTTATTTTATAACCAACTGAATTTATGTAAACTTATTTATCAAATGTGTTATAGCCTATTATATAAGGTGTCTGAAAAGATATTCTTTATTTGTTTATGGTCACAAATTCGAGTTCTGATATAAATAAAAATGGTTTAGATTTAAGAAAATAGTTTAAAATATGTGTGTTATACGATTATAAAAAAGAAACTTATCATAGGATTATGATTACTAACTGAATGTTATAGTGCATATTAAACTTTCATTTAACCATATCTAAAACTTAGAAATTCGAAATTCGACTCAAGCTATTCTATGTATTTATTAACTTGATATTTTTAAGTTCGACATAACTCAATTCGGCAATTTCGAGAACGACTCGATTAGAAAATATAATAATTATATAGATATGCACATACATAAAGGGTGAATATGTAAAAGAGCACAAACTCGATTAGGCTCGCAAGCCTTACGAGCTGAGTATTTTCATACCCGAATTCGACAAGTCTTAAAGTACTTCCTCCGATTCAAATAAGTGCTACACTTTCCATAAATAAGTGATTCAAAATAAGTGCTACACTTTCCATAAATGACAAAATATAGTAGGATCCACACCCACTAACTATCTACTTTAACAAAGTGAAATGACTCATTTACCCTTACTTTTTACTTTTAAACATCATTAACCCCACTTTATTCAAAAGGTGTGTGACTCATTATCCACGAATCATTCAATTAATCTAATTTAACTATCATTACACTATTTTGCTTCAAAAACCGTGAAAATAAAAGTGTAGCACTTATTTTGAATCGGAGGAAATATAATTTTCAGTTTTCACTAACAAAAAAATGAATCTTGTAAACATGAATAATAATTTAATTTAATATACACATGCATGAACGCCAACTTATAAGTTACTGTATAAGTTATAACACAATTTGATAAAAGTTTTATTTTTTTTCCAGCTGCAGTGGGCAACAACTTCATAGCAAAAGGTATCACATTCGAGAATTACGCCGGCACCGTGAAACGGCAAGCGGTGGCGTTACGCAGTGGTTCCGATTTCTCCGTTTTCTACCAATGCAGCTTCATCGCCTTCCAAGACACTCTCTACGTCCACTCATTCCGTCAATTCTTCCGTGAATGTGACATCTACGGCACCGTCGATTTCATCTTCGGTAACGCCGCCGTCGTTTTCCAAAAATCAAATCTCTACGCCCGACAACCAGAACTCACTCAAAAAAACCTTTTCACAGCTCAAGGTCGCGACGATCCAAATCAAAACACCGGGATCTCGATCCTGGAATGCAAAATTGCCGCCGGATCGGAATTGATTCCGAATCAAACGAGGTTTAAATCATACCTTGGCCGGCCGTGGAGAGAATATTCTAGAACTGTGGTTATGAGATCCTATATCGGTGATTTAATTGATCCGGCCGGTTGGTTGGAGTGGTCCGGCAATTTTGCTTTGAGTACGCTTTATTACGGCGAGTATTTGAATCGCGGACCGGGTTCGGATACTAGTGGTCGGGTTAGTTGGCCGGGATATATGGTGATCGTGAATTCGACGGAGGCTGAGCAGTTTACGGTTGGGAATTTTATTCAGGGCGGTCAATGGTTGAATGCTACCGGAGTTCCGTACTACCTTGGATTGAACTGAAAAGGGAATAGAGAGATTGTTAACTTGTATGGCATTTTTAAGCAGTTTTGTGCTCGAATTGTGATCAATTTCATGATTTTCAAGCATAATGTTCGTCGTTTTCGTTATTGTTATTGAATAGATAGACCAAATAAACTTTTTAACGTATGTTTAAACGCAAATTTGGTAATATTTCAAATATTTTGTAAAGGAAACAATCATTTCTTATAAGAGCATCCCAGTGGTTAAGTCATGCAATGACTTATTGTAATTGACACATATACTTTCCAATTAAAAATTATAATAAGCTTTTAAAAAAGCTTTTGGTCCAATGAATGTAAATGTGCAAAAAGCATTTTGTGTGTCTTAAGAATGACTTATGGAAGAAAAAGCTTTTGAAGCAAAAGTTTTTTGGTAGAAGGTCAATTACCTTTAAATGACCTAAAGAAGAGGTAAAAAGCTTTCTAAAAAGCTCCAATTAGAGATGCTCTAAATTACAGGTTCAAATCCTCATGAAGAAAATATGTACTAGATGGTTAATAAAGGTTTGAAAATAACCGTGACAACAACAAAGTTTGGCTATCCGGATAACCATTATAATAGGGATATACTTTTATGAGAAAAATGCTTATTTAAACACTAACCATTTATCAGATAATACATAAAATAGTGTTTAAATTTACTTATAAGCTTAATTCGTATAAGTACGATTTATTTGAAATAAGTTGGCTAACAAACAACTCACGTAAACATATTATATAAGCCGATTAGTATAATTTGATTGGCTATATTCGAACACTGTTTATTAGTGATATCAAAACACAATAAACTGGTAAAATGTATTCATAGTTTACCCAATAACCCATATATTATGATACACATGCTCACATGCATCTTCTTTCTAGCATCACTTTTGATATGGGCCAAAACGAGTGAAAAAATAAAAACGTGTCATGGGTTGGATAACTTTCTTCAATTGATCCAAATTGATCCAAACGTGTCATGGGCCTAATATTTCTCATATATATTGTACTTGTAACTTGTGCATCTATGATCTATACTTATATGATGTTTCATTTAATCCACTTTAGTTTGGTAACATATATTCTATGCTTATTTGAACTTAAAATAGTAACTTTACATTCAAAACTAGTTTAATAAAGAAAAATTAAGGTAATAAAATGTAAAACCATAAGAAAGTTAAGTTAATAAACCATGATGAATATTATATATTATAATAACACAGAATGTACGACATGCTCCAGCATTGTGGTAACACAATGCATTATTAGTTTGTGGGGATCAAATCAACATTCCTTTTTGTGCATTATTGATATTATTATATTTAAAAGCTATAAAGTATGGGGTTAAATAACTCATATATCCTTGTGGCTTAGGTTATATTGACCCAAACCCATGTGTCTTCACAAACACAAAGTCCCATAACCATGTGTATATTATTAAGCATTGGAGAATTTGGAGTCACATCACTTTTTCTCCCGTGCCGGCGGGTGTTTTACCACTCCGACCCATCGTTCCTAACACGTCAAACCTAAACCAAATCACAAATAAAACTCAAACCTTCTATAAAAACAACATTTCAAACTCAAATCAAAACACGATTCAACACTCTCCCACCTTCGAAGTTATTGCTAAACCAAATGAAACAAAAACGACAAAGAAAACAACGGTTTGTATATCCGACATGTCACTAGGGGAATTCCATGGAGCAAGAATGAAGAACGGTAGTTGTCAGAACCAGACAAAAAATATGTCACTTGCCATATGTGCCAACTTATTAGTTGGATATCGACACGTCATTGGTTTATTATGTCATAAGGTTCGAAAATGCCCCAAATGGAATACATATATTTGGACCAAAAATTGTAAAATACTCCCTCCGTCCCACAAAAAAGTTTCCATTTCCCCTCTAAATTTTGTCCCACAAAAAAGTTCCCATTTCTCAAATGGTGAGGGACCACTTAATAAAATAATATTAAAACTATGGACCCCACCACTAATTATCTTCTAAAAGCACTTTCTCTCTCCAGAAAACCTTATATTTTAATCAAAATATAACCATGGACCCCACCACTAACTCTCTCCTAAATACTTGTGCCCATTAGAAATGAGAACTTTTTTGTGGGACGGAGGGAGTAACTAAAAGTAACAAATATAGAAGTATGAACATGTGCAACAATAAAAGATTTGTAGTGGCACCACATGGATCTCATTATAGTACGAATAAATATTCTTTATTAAGTAGTTATAATCATTCGATAGATAGACATACACACGATGTTTATACAAAGCTTTCAAGAAACGTTAATTGTTAGATTGTTAATGGAGGCCAAGATCATGTGATTGTTTGATGATTATAAAAAAAGCAAGGCATATTACATGTTTTAAAAAAATGTAGGCTTAAATTTAGAGGGAATTGGAAGAAAGATAAGATGTAGGCAGAAGAGCACATGGATATCTTCATGAGTCCCATTCCCTTTCCTGACACCATACCTCCCATCTTTTCACGACAATTGTCATTCTTTTATCAATGTTCACTTCACGTCATTCAATGTCTCTTTTTGTACTTTTAATTCTTAATATGTTTTGACTTAATTATAGATGATTTGCATAGTAATATTAGAGTTTTGAGTGTAGACTTAACCATAACATTTTGTCATAGTCCAATATCTAGTTGCAATTCTTAGACTATACGTGTGAAAGGTAAAAGGTGACTATTATTTATTATGTCAAACATATCAGCTCAATTAAACATATTATATATTCTAATCAAACTCACATTGCAGTTGACCAAACACTTCCTCTTTGAAAATAATTCAACCCACTTTGAAAATAAGGCGACATGCAATGGTCTCCTAGATGACCAAATGCGAAGGGGGACGCATCGCGGAAGGTATCACGTAAGGGGGAGAACGCGTCTTGGCAAGGGGAAACATGGAGGGATGCAGGGGCGGGACGCACCCTTACGCCTAGTCTTAGACGTATTCAAAAGTCTAACTCCCATTGTGGACAATAAAAAGTAGATTATGTGCTATTAAAAAAATAAAAAAAACTATTTTTTTTATTATCATTAATAGGTTATGTTTTTAAGCATATTAAAGTACTAAGTTATATATGTCAATTATATATAGTTATTTAGCATAAAAATAGTTGAATATGCAAGAAACGAATAAAATTGATGAACTATATTTTAAATTTTTAGTTATATGTCTTTCCATTGAATTGTTTGTTTAATTGTAATTTTCGTTGTATATTACGCTTTAGGTTAAGTTATGATCTTGACATGTCTTCTGAAGCTTAAGATTTCACTTTATAACATTGGTTTTGATTGATGTTATACTATATTTTATATTTGATTCATTTGTCTATTAAAAAAGGATAACATGTATTTCTTGTTATTTTATCCATTTGTCTACTTATTTCAGTTTATATGTTTCGCTAGTTAAAATATTTTCTTATATCATGTATTATCGTCTGAGAAACTTGGAGTAAAATTATTAATTACAACTTCTCGATGGTATGCAAATCCCCTCATATGCTTGCACACTTTAAAGAACTAATATGGTAATGGTGTGGGGTCTTATAACTTGGTAAAAGCAATGGTTTCTTCTAGGTATCATGTTGCACTATTTTTGGGCACAACTCAATTTAATGTGGAATGTGGTTTTCTTATCTATTTTCTGCACTTCAAAAACTTAAAAGCATGTTTTACATAACTTGGTCTTAGGTTTAAATGATTGTAGAGAATTTCGATAATAACAACATATTAGAACACAAATAATATATAATCGTATAATTTAGTCTCAATTGTTGAATTTGAAGTCACTAAGTATAAAATTTTAACTTCAATAAGTATAGATTGTGTTGTTGATATATAGATGACATTCATACACTTAGGATGTGCAAGATTGTCATGTAACTACACATTAGACTATATTATTCCTTGAGTGAACTCTATTAAATTTGAGAAATGATAATTTTTTGATACACAAATTTAAGAAGAAATGAAACTTTTTTTTGTTAGACTAAAGGAGTAATTTACAACTTTTTATACATATCAAAATACCTTATAAACAATCTTAAAACTGTTATAATCATTATTTCAATATAATATAATCCACTAAACTCTCTTACAAAAATTAATAACATGTGACAGAAACAAACCCAAAAATGTTAAACCACCCCTTTCTTTTGGCAACTACTTTGCAAAGTGAGGTTATCCATGCTTGCACACTTTGATTGACCATTGCTTCCTTTTATATGACCAAATATTTCTTGGATTCTACAAAGATCTTTTGGACATAATTGTCTTTTCAACGGTTTTTTAACTGCAAAATTGTTTGGTGAAAAAAAAAACGTAGATTTGTCGTAAGCATTTTTTTTGGGTTGTAAAATCAATCTTATAATCCAAAATGTATGTTTGAATATTCATATATTTGGTCACGTATTATGAATGACTAGCAGGGTACCCGCGCAATGTGGCGGCGGGTACCCAGAAACCATATTTCGTGGCGAGCAAGTGTTGTTCGTTTACACGGTAATAATTGTTGCTACAAATAAATAATTAAACGGAAATGTGGATTTTGGTAAGAGTTGATGATTTACAGCGTCGTATATTTAATGTTATTGGGTAAAATGGTTTTCGAGTAACAGACTTTTGTTATTAAGTGTGGGTGGTGTTACCAAAGTGTAATGTATAGCAATTGTTAACACATAGTGATAAGTTAGGAGAGGTCTTGGGTTCGAATCTTATTAGCCGTGATTTTTTTTAAGGTAGAGAACTAACTAACAAAAGTGGAAATGTCCTTAAAATCAAGTTTAAGAAGTTCCTTAAACTTGCCTAATGGGGTAGGCCTAAATGATTTATATAATAGTAAGATTATTATGATGAATGTAACATTCCAATACATCTAAAAAAAAGCATACATCTCAATGTCCATTTAGGATGCGGAATTATAATTTACATAAAAATATTATGAGATTGTGAAAAAGTTTTTTTAATTTAGGTTTTTCGTTATGTGAGCCAGCTAATCTAAGGACAGTTATCCGCTTTGCAGATAGCTTGGATTAGGCGCAAGTTAACCTCTGTGATAGGTATATTTGGTTGCTTTCAGGGATTGAAATTGGAACATTATGAAAATTTTATTTTTTCTTGAGATCAAGTTATGTTCACTAAGATATTACCATTGTAGTTAATTAAATTAAAAAGTTTATTTTAATATCGAGTACAAATATACTATCGTTCTAATATTCTCCACTTTCGGGAGAGGGCAAAAGCAAGCCTATATTCTGGATTGGATACATATATAATGTTGTATGTTTTTATAGGTCATACATAATCATATCATATAGTAGTACATACATTTTCTTTTATTCATATGTTTGTCGGATGTCTTATTGTAAGCAATCTTTCTCACTTTGGGTGGAGATACAACTGTATGTTTGTCTACATCTTACGTACCTAATACCTCGTACATCTCCTTTAAAAAGATTAAGTATCGTTGTCGTTCTATTTTTGTTTGTGTGACTGACAAATATCATATCAATTATGACATCTTAGCTACTAATTAAGAACAACCCATGTTATGAATTTGAAATTCCAAATACGATTTAACATGAACAATAATCGTTCGATTCACATAACATTCAACAAGAAATAATCATAGACCCCAAAAAGACAAAAATCAAGGAGAAATTTACATAACATGACAAGCAACAAGTAGGACCTCTTAAAACGATTAATATTGCACATAAATTGTGAATAAGTTAAACATAAAATAATAATTACACGAACTAAGACATTAATGTTAACATTTCGGTTACGAACATGTCAACTGTATTTAATGATTTGGTATCAAACAGAAGTATCATGTGATGTTATATGATGCACACATGCAATCTATTGCAAGAGCAAATGTCACAATTTAAAAAGGAGTTTTCTAATGTGTACTTTATAGGCAACTAATAAAGGGTTTGGCTAACTCATGCCCTAAGGGCATGAGGTAAGAAGTCTTAATTGAACACGTTATTTTTTAATATATCGAAAAATGAATTAAATTAGTATAATTTTATCAATTATTAAATGCATTTGTCAATATAAATGGTAATTGTAACATCATTAAATGCTTTTATCTCATGCCCTAGAAAAACCCTTAAAAGATATAGTATTAAATTCACTCAAAACTTTTAAAAGTATAATACGAAGTAATAAACATTAATGAAGCTACAATATACTATTTTTAAGTGTATAATTTTTTAGGAAGGTTTAGATAATTTAATATATTATATGCCTATAGAACACATATTAATAAAACTCATTTAAAAATCTGTTTTCGATCCCGTGTGTAAACTTTTTAATTAAAGATATTAAACACGTCAAATCAATTTGTTACTGTCTTAATGAAAACAAATGAAACAGGTTAAATGTAAGGCGGTATTTGGTTGAAGAGAATAGGAATGAGGGATAAAATGGCATTTATCTGGTGTATAGAAGTCAGGCTTGTTTCAAATCATATAAATTGAATTCATTTCTTAAATCACAACTTTTACTTTATATATTACATAGTACTCCGTATAAGTTTTACACCTAACTATACAAGCACATCAAATGATAATTGTGATAGATGAAATAAAAGTTGTGGTATAAAAATCACTCATATATAAAATACGTGTTCATGGTAACTATAGCTACGAACTACTAAACAAACACTTCCAAAACCTCTCTTTTCTTCACTTCTCCGATGGCTTCCTCCACCACTTCCCTCCACCTCCTCCTCCTACTAACCCTCTCCTCCGCCATAACCACCACCACCTCCGCCGTCCGCCCCCGCCACACCGCCACCCACAACTACCGTGACGCCCTCACCAAATCCATTCTCTTCTTCGAAGGCCAAAGATCCGGCAAACTCCCACCCAACCAAAGAATGACGTGGCGAAAAAACTCCGGCCTTTCCGACGGCGCCGCCGCGAAAGTATACATTTTTATTGTGGTTAATCAATAAAGATTGATGATTTGAAGTGGGTTTTTGTCATTATGAATGATTTATGTGACTTTTTTGATAATGTAGGTGGATTTAGTAGGTGGGTACTATGACGCCGGAGATAATATTAAGTTTGGTTTTCCGATGGCTTTTACCACCACAATGCTGTCATGGAGTGTGCTTGAATTTGGAGGGATGATGAAAAGTGAGTTAGGAAATGCGAAAACCGCTATCCGTTGGGCTACCGACTATCTTCTTAAAGCTACGGTTCAACCCGACACCATTTACGTTCAGGTAAATTATAATTATAATTAAAATAAAATAAATATGACATTACAAATAGCGTAAATGTATTCTAGTCTGGTTCAGTTAATATCAGTTATGTTAAAAAAAGACGTGCATGAAATTTAAGATGACAATAATGCCCCTAACGGTCAAAGTTTTTTTTTAAATAATAATATTTTCATTAGAAAAGGGTTTTTGTTTCCTTTGTGGTCTAAAGAGATTATAATGAGCTTTAAAATGAAATTAAACGGAAATTTAGTTGAAAATTAGTTTCACTCCTTTGTTTAAATAGATGCTAATAACTTTTAAAAGTAAAAATTAGAATAAAGAATTATTTATTATATTCAATAAGAGAGTAAATGTTTGTTCCACCATATTTACCAAATAAGTTAAACTATTAAATGTATCACCTATCAAAAATGAAAATTGTATCGCTTATAATTGTGATACATAGGAAGTATATAAAATATCTATATAATTAAAATCTCACGTGTCAAAATCTATAAATTCGGGGTATTTTTGTACTTCATAATTTTTCAACACTAAATTTGACATATGAGGCCTATAATGCTATTTTAGTATTTGGTAATTCGGTTAGTGGTTTTAGTGTAAATTTTGGAATAATTGTCACAAATATTACATGATTTTGTATTGTTTTTTTTTTTGGGTAAATTATAAAGGTTGGTGATGCAAACAAAGATCACGCTTGTTGGGAAAGACCAGAAGACATGGATACACAAAGAACAGTTTTAAAAATTGACAAAAATTACCCTGGAAGTGAAGTTGCTGCTGAAACAGCTGCTGCTCTTGCTTCTGCTTCTTTAGTGTTTAGAAAATCTGATCCTAATTACTCCAAAATCCTACTTAAAAGAGCCATTAGGGTAAAAAAAATTTAATATTACTTTAATATGCTTTTTATAGTTTGTTTAGAATTTTAAATTATTGTTTATCTTTATATAAATAGGTGTTTGCGTTTGCTGACAAGTATCGAGGTTCTTACAGCGATGGGCTTAAAAGTTATGTGTGCCCATTTTATTGCTCTTATTCCGGATATCAGGTAATTTAATTTATATTTATATTTTAATAGTTTATGCTGGGCATTAAAATTTGGAAAAAATTGATAAACTAATTTTTAACAACTAGTAAGTTTATAGAATATCGAATTTGAAAAATTTTAGTATCAAAAGATCATAAATATTAAAATAAGCTTTTATTAGAGGGTCTTTGCACTTTGTAACTAACTAACTATCATTTTGCCACATGTTAAAATCCATATTCGGTTGCTAGTTAAAAAAGTACAATCACTAAACTTAACTTTTCAGAAAATACGTATTAGATGTTACATGAAAATTAAATAAGCCTATTTTTATTTTTTGTATATGTGAAGGATGAATTGTTGTGGGGAGCAGCATGGTTACAAAAAGCTACAAGAAGCCCAATGTATTTAAACTACATTCAGTCAAATGGTCAAACACTTGGTGGGGATGAAAATGATAATACATTTAGTTGGGACAATAAGCATGTTGGTGCTAGAATACTTCTATCAAAAGTAACTAAATCTAATCTCCCATTTAATTGGATTTTTTTAATATAGTATGATTTTAAAATGTTGTTTTATTTTTAACAGGCATTTCTTCTCCAAAAGGTTCAAACTTTTCATGATTACAAGGGTCATGCAGATAGCTTCATTTGCTCACTTGTTCCAGGAGTCCCAAATTCTCAATCCCAATATACACCAGGTTCACCTTTGTTTTTTTTTTTAGATTTGAAGATAACAGAATTAGTTACAAAAAAATAGGATAGTTATATAGAAGCATTTTAAGTATCGGGTGATATTCTAGTGGTACGAATATCTGAAATGATCTCATAGAGGTCACGAGCAAAACTCGGTTATCTCGGGAAGTCTGTTATAAACATGAATACTTTTTAAATACTTCCTCCGTTTCAAAATAAGTGATACAAATTAGAGTGCACGGTTTTTGAGGTAAAATATGATAATGAATGTTAATTAGATTAAATTTGATAGTTAGCGGATGATGGGTCCCACATATATTGACTAAAATAAAATTAATGATGTTTAAAAGTAAAAGTAAGGTACATGTGTCTTTTCAATTTATTAAAGGAGATAGTTAGTGGGTGTGGTCCCCACCACCTTTTACCAAATATGGTAAGTTTTCAAAGTGTATCACTTATTTTGAAACACCACAAAATGTAAAGTGTATCACTTATTTTGAAACGGAGGAAGTATAAATAATACTCCGTAGTGGTTTAATTTTTATTTGGCGTTGCTAATTTCTCATATAATTGGTTGAAATAGGAGGTCTATTATTCAAAATGGATGACAGTAATCTCCAATATGTAACATCTTCCACATTTTTATTGGTAACATATGCCAAATACTTGACCAAATCACGCACGGTGGTTAACTGCGGTGGCACCATGGTAACCCCGAGGCGGCTAAGAACCATTGCCAAGAAACAAGTTGATTATATACTCGGTGACAATCCATCAAAAATGTCATTCATGGTGGGATACGGTCCACGATACCCACAAAGGATCCACCATAGAGGATCATCACTCCCGTCTGTCTCTACTCATCCTGTAAAAATTGATTGTGGGGCCGGTTTCTCCTTCATGCATTCCGAGACGTTGGACCCAAACATTTTGTTTGGAGCCGTTGTTGGTGGGCCTGATGAACATGACCACTATACTAATGAACGATCGGATTACTTTCAGGCTGAACCAGCAACGTATACCAATGCACCACTGGTTGGTGCATTGGCATACTTGGCTCATTCATTTGGGCAGATTTAGAGCCATGTGAAGTTATGGTTTATGAAATTAAGAATCTGTATTAAAAGTAGGTATGGTTTTAATTTTCAAAGAAATTGTAAAATGGGGTATGGTATGTAGTATTTAGGTGTTTTTATGTCTTGTAGACTTGTACTCTAATGTTATTCAAGAAAGTAGAAAGTACAAGTAATTGACCAATGAGAGGGCTCAAATATCAAGAATGTTATGTGAAAGATAATGTTTAAAGTTATTTAGAAAGAACATAAACTATTAAAAAACATGTTTAAATTGAAAAAAAAAAATACTTAATAATGTATTTATGCGTTTTTAGCCTTTTTAGATTATATTACTCGGTGAGGTATTAGTGAATAGTATTAGTGTATCGAAGTGAAACTGAGTCTTTTAGGATAGTTGAACATTACTTGAGATATACTTAGTCTAACTGTTGCTATAATTACTTCTAATTTTTTTTATAATCATCTAATAAACATTTACATATGAAAAAGATCAACTATGGTAACAGATAATTTCAAATGCATTAATATCAGCTGATTAACATATTAAACTGACATTTAAAAGTTTAACAAATAACGATGAACAGTTTGGAATCAAACATTTTCATAGAAATAGAATGTTGTGTTGATTTGAAGCAGAAAGCTTTTTGAGAGAGGTGGATGGGATGGGATTTGAGGGAATGGTCAAAAAGCCTGAACTTTTTATGTCAGGTTCAGACACCTCAGATGTAACACAAACGACTTGTGATCTCCATGCTTCAAAACTCTTGTACTTTTATTATAATAATAATAATAAAAATAATATAAAGTTGATTGATTTTATGAACAAAGAATTGATTATATGATTATCTTGAAAGTATCGAGATAGTTTTAGCTAGATCATGTTTTGCACAGTGTGCTGGTTGAACGAAATTGTTTGAAACCGAATCAAAATGGAGAAAATAGTTTATGTTGGACCGTTAGGACTGAAGAACGAAATGATGACATCTTGAATAGAACCAAATTGAAAATCAGGATTTTCTAACTTTTTTTGGTTAGTTCGTTTATGGCCTGGACCGGAAACCAATTTTACATGAAGATTAAAAACTAAAAATCAGACCAATAATAACTCGGTTTAGTTCGACGATTCTGGTGGATTCTCGGTCTTATCTTTACAAATATAACTTGTTTTGGAACATTCATTCTTTAAACCGAGACAATTATTTTAGCTTGCCATAAGACTAGCTTATTATCATTATTAACACTTCAGTTTTTATCGATATAGATACATTCATGCCAACAATACACGTTCATTTAATATTTCGTACATTGAATACACACACAAAATACTAATACCATAAAAACATTATTTTTTTTAATGAGTGTCCAAACCGAAGATAAGCAACCGACCAAGCAACCGAAAATAAAGTACCAATGATGTCGGTTTACCGATGATAACCAATTGCATCGATCTAAGTTTTATATTTACGTATGAACATGAAATCGGGGTCAAAAGTGTGACGTAAAATCGTAAAAATTTGAACCACCATGTATCGGTCCCATTTCCAACAAATATTTCACCAACAAAATCACCGCCTAATAAATATCTTTTTCTTTATATTAATTTATTTAATTATATTTATATTAAAATAATATCACAATACCCCTTTTTTGTGGCATTCAACTAACCATTTTCTCATTATCCTTTCCCGTTCAACATAACCTCTTCTTCATCACATCACTATTTTTTGTCGTAATCAAACCTCTTCGTATAAACCCTAATTTTCATATCACTAACAGCCCAGAATCAACGAGCGTCTACATAAACTCCGGTTACGAATCATTTAAGTGTGTGCTACAATTTGAACTACGGTCATTCTGCAGCTTTTTTAGCTGATTCAATCGGTTGAATTGTTCGAATTGATTGAATTTTAACTTACATGATCTTCGATTCGGAATTTCCAGTGATGCGTAACTCAATTTAATAAACTGTTATTAGGTTTCGATGCTTATAATTAGATATGGCTTCTGTTCCGTTTTTGTCAGGTAATTGACTGATTGTCACTTAATTTCCGTTTTTTTGCTTCTGGATTTTGATTACGATTTGATTGACTGAATATTGAATATGTGGAATTTGACAGTGTCGTTAGAATGTTTGAATATATGTAAGTATCCGAAAGGGGATGGAGCTGGAAGATATGACTGTAGTCCAATTTCGTGTGCTTCGAAAGCTCCCAGAGCGTTGACTGGATTGCTAGCTAGCACTGCTAATTCATCGGTTTTGAATTATGGACAGAGTGGAAGAATAATTCATCATGCTCATGTAATAACTAAAAATAACTTGCCTTATAGTTTGATTTATTGTTTTCCCCCTTTCTATTGTGGTATAATTTGATGCTAGATGGTTGTTTTGATTGCAAACTAGTTGTTAAACTGGTAGTTGCTGAACATATTGTACATCGGCTTGCTGTTGATAAAATTTATTGAAAACTACTTTTATGAACATAAACTATGGATAATGTGATCTGGCTGTGTAAACTCAATTGCAACTTGCAAGTATATATCAACGTAAAATTATTATAAAATCTAGTGCGATCGGATCGTTTATATGCATGTTAAATCATCTAGTACTATTGTTACACTCATTAAAACTAGGAGATTACATTATGCCGTATTGATTTTCTGTATATGTATTGATGGTTGTTTTTTAACTTAATACTAATGCCAGAATTATGAAGCTGCTGAAATTAGAGCCTGTAGAAAATGGGCAGTGAAATGTTCTTCATCTTTTTCTTCAGGATATGATGATGTTTCTCCAGAACGTTTATGGGAGGTATGTGAATTTGTTGTCATGTTTTTTATTTTTTACAGTTTTACAAGATTTTTATTTTTTATTTTTTTTATGGTTTGAAATTTAGATTGTATATTGTAGTCAATTAGATCGTACACAGATTACAAATTGCTAAGATGCTGTAGGAGATAAAGATGTGCATAACGCAAGCAGTAATATGAGAAAAAGTTAAAAGATTATGTTTATAATTTGAGCTGAATAAGGCTTGTAATTCCTTCTTGTTTATTTATTTAGAATTTCTTGTGACAGGATCTTAAACCTGCTATTTCATACCTTACATCCGATGAGTTAAACTTAGTGCGAGATGCTCTAAATGTAAGCTTTAACAGTCGTTATCTATGATTATTATTTATAAAATTTAATGGGCAAATGTTATAAGATAGCAATATACTTTAGCTGATGGTCGTTTTGGTAATTTTAACTTTTTATGGTCCGTTTTGGTAATTATAATGTTAAAAAACGTAAAAAAATAATAACCACATTGGGTCAAAAAAACGTTAATTACCATAATAGCCAAGCTAAAAATTTTAATCACCAAAACAGACCACAAAAAGCTATAATTACCAAAATGAACCTCCACCTAAAGTATATTGCTATTTTATGACATTTTCCCTTTATAAAATATAAAGTTAGTTTTTTTTTCTTCTTATTTTTTGTTGTTGTGTAGCTGGCCTTTGAGGCACATGATGGGCAAAAAAGACGAAGTGGAGAACCCTTCATTATTCATCCTGTTGAAGTTGCAAGAATTCTAGGAGAACTTGTGAGTCGCACAAAATCATTAATTAGTTCTTATAAGCTTATTAAGCTCCTATTCTTCAATAAATTTTGGACTAAATTACAAGTATGGTCCTTTAGTTTAAAATTTTACATTGGCAGTCCTTTTTTGGAAACCATTTACTCTTACAGTCCTTTAGCCTAACGTACGTTATATAGTTTAACAAAAAAGGACCATGTGTGTAATTTTAAAGGACTGCAAGTGTAATTATTTAACAGAAATTTCACTAACGTTTTGCTAAAGGAATATAGGTGCAAAAAGTTGATACACTTTAGTAGTATCGATCAATCAAACAAGTATGAAACAGAATTCGAAATGTATTAATGGCTGAAATATGAAGATACAAGAACTAGAGAGAACATTACACTAGATAAGCTAGAGACATTACACTAGATAAACTACTCCTAACTTTTACCCAAATCAAGCATGCCCCCTTATTTTCCCAAACAGTTTATTTATAGTCCCTAACATACTTCTCCTACCAATTACCCATACTACCCTTCTCCCCTTCTTTCTTCTACCATATGTAAATCGTAAATATGTAAATCATATCGGATGAGAGGCAAGTGTATCAAAAGTTTCCAAAAAAGAACTACCAATGTAACTTTTAAAGTAAAGGACCTTAGGTGAAATTTGGTGGAAACCTCAGGGAGCATCCTTCCTTGTAATTTGCTCTTAATTTTGGATAATTTTATAATTAAGATCACTTAACTAACTAGTAACTATTTATCAAGGAATTGGACTGGGAGTCAATTGCTGCTGGTTTATTACATGACACAGTTGAAGATACAAATCTTGTTACTTTTGAAAAAATAGAGAAAGAATTTGGTGCAACAGTTCGTCACATTGTTGAAGGAGAAACTAAGGTGTTTTATTTTGTATTTGTGATTATTTTTTTTAGATTTTTACTGGTAGATATTGCATGTATGAAACTTGATTCTAGTTTGGTTCAGGTGTCAAAACTTGGGAAATTGAAATATAAAAATGAAAATCACTCAGTACAAGATGTAAAAGCTCATGATCTTCGACAAATGTTTCTAGCCATGACTGAAGAGGTAAGATATTGATCAGTTATTTAAGCTTGTAATTGTGTGATTATGTCAAAGGTTAATTGCAAAAAATATATAAATCGTTACTAATTTTATTATGATTTCTGTTTTGAGTAACCAACTTATTTATCCCGGAAAAAAGCATAAAAGTTTCAAAAACCAGTTTTCAGGTGCCACATCATCATACTGACTGATTACCTGGCTAGATTAAAAATTAACTGAACTTTTTGAAAGTTGGTTACTATAAATCAATATTTATTGAATTTTTGACTTTTTATATTCTGTTCTTTATAAGGTGGTTACAGAAAATAGTTATCAGACTGATAATTTTTATTTTTATGCAATTAGCCTTTTTGTCAGCTGCTGAATTTGCTGTCTTTTTCAGGTACGGGTGATAATTGTTAAATTAGCAGACAGATTACATAATATGAGGACTCTTTCACATATGCCTTCACATAAGCAGGTTGGACAAAAAAAAATCTACAGGAATTGAACCGCTAGGAACCGAACTGAGAAAATGGTTTCTGATTTTTTTTGACTTTTTTCGGTTTGGACCGAACCGGACCTAGATTCATTTTGCATGAAAATTGGAACTGGTTTCGGTTCATATTGGTGGTTCCAGCCGGTTCTTGGTCCAGTTATTATTCAATATCTCAATAATTTCATAATTGTTTTTTTTTTCATTTTCAGTCCAGCATTGCAATGGAGACCCTGCAGGTTTTTGCTCCTTTAGCAAAGCTCCTTGGGATGTATCAAATTAAGGTAGATTAAGATTTTAGACTTTAATAAAAATTAATTAATTTTTTTTTGTTCTTAAAAATTAGTATAGCTTACAAATTTCAGTTAAGACTAAAGAAGTAAAGAGTAATATAACTTTTTCCTTAATTTGCAGTCTGAGCTTGAGAATTTGTCCTTCATGTACACAAACCCGCAAGATTATGCTAAAGTGAAGAGACGAGTTGCAGAATTATGTAAGGAACAAGAGAAAGAAATCGAAGAGGTACTTAATTATTAAGTGAGTAACTCAGTATTAATGTGGTTTGCAATAAGATTGAAATATTGTTATTTGTGCAAAGATAATATGTAGTATTTTATATGTTAATAGGTTTTTAATTGTTATTACTTTAATACTTTTTGTGTTAGGCAAATAATATTTTGATTAAGAAGATTGAAGATGATCAGTTCTTAGATCTTATGACTGTGAAAACTGAAGTTCGTTCTGTCTGCAAGGAACCTTACAGGTAAAATAGTTCGGGGTCAAATTGGGTATATTTTAGTATGGGTCGAAACGGATCGGGTTGGGTTGACCTGAAATACTTTCTTAGTTTCTCGTCTATTTTCAAAAAAAGATGTAAATAATTAATCGGTTAAATTGATTGCAAAAGCTATATTATATTGTTATTGCGATAGTAATTCATTTTTCTAAATAAAGCCATTCAACCCATATGACTCGTTGGGGATAAAAGATATCCCAAATCGACCCATTTCTTAGGGGGTGTTTGGGAAAGCTTTTTAAAATAGCTTAAGCTTATTAGCTTATTAGCTTATAAGCTTTTTTAAGTTAATAAGCTTTTTTAAAATAAAGTGTTTGGAAGAGCTTATTTAAGCTTATTGTAAAATTACCAAAAAGGGTTTAATGAGTAAAAATGTTGTGAAGAAAAGAAAAATGGATAAAGTTAGGTGGGGGATAAAAATGTAAGACCATTCCATTTCTTAAATAAGCCTTAATAATCCCCAACAAAATAGCTTTTTTAAGGGGCCCTTAATAAGCTCATAAGCACAAGCTTATAAGCTTATCCAAACACTTAATTAGTAACATGTTTTTTATTTAATTCATTTATTTTCTGAACTCTTATAATTGCAGCATCCATAAATCTGTACTCAAATCAAAAGGTTCTATCAATGAAGTTAATCAAATTGCACAGGTAGTTAATCATACTCAGTCTCCAACAACTGGTTTATCTAGAACTTAAATTTCATTTAATTTTAAATTTAATATTAATTTTCTGACATAATTAATTACATGCATTTACGTTAACAGCTGAGGATTATTATAAAACCCAAGCCTTGTGTTGGTGTAGGGCCTTTATGTAATGCACAACAGGTAAAGTTTACATTTTTAATACTTGTTGCAGGTCTTATATACATATAAATTCATATTTCGTATTTTTTTAAAATTTTTATAGTTCGTGTAATTAACAAATGCTATATACTGTACAGATTTGCTACCATGTTCTTGGGCTGGTACATGGGATCTGGACCCCTATTCCTCGCGATGTATGTATCTTGGCCTTTTTTTTTATTTGTGGAAGCAAATTTGATCCATTTGTGAATGGGTCGATATGTGATATGTTTTACTTCAAACGGGCCAAATCAGGAAAATTGTTAAAAGGAAACATGTCAAACGGGTGCAATTTGCCCAAAGTGTATTTTTAAGGGTAAACTGCATAAGTAAATTACAATGATGGTCCCCGAGGTTTACCCAAAATTCACCTATGGTCCTTTACAAATAGCATTTCGGGTCAATCAAACCCGATATGAATTCTACAAAAATTACCCATTGCCCACCCTGCTCAACCCACCCATTTTGCCACCTCAAGTTTTTTAAATTTTATTTAATTCAGATTCTTTTTAAATTTTTTTGGAATAATACCCTTTATGAACTCTCTTACAGATGAAAGACTACATAGCAACCCCAAAACCCAACGGTTATCAGAGTCTTCACACTATAGTAATTCCATTTCTTTATGAAAGCATGTTTCGTCTAGAAGTACAGGTAAAGCATATGAATTTATTCTCATTTTCCTTTTTTGATTAGTTTAAGTACTTATGCATATAATCATATTAATTTATATAATTTGCAGATTAGAACCGAAGAAATGAATTTAATAGCAGAAAGAGGTATCGCTGCTCATTACAGTGGGAAAGTTATTGTTAATGGTTTAGTTAGGCATACAACCGTTAATGACAGAAACTTAAGAGGGAAATCAGTTTGTCTTAACAATGCAAATGTGGCTCTAAGGGTATGATTGTAATTTACTCATTTTTTTAATATATTTGGTTGCTAAATGTGATTATATGGAAAAAAAATTTGATTTTTTTGCATTATTTTGACAGATTGGTTGGTTAAACGCGATTAGAGAATGGCAAGAGGAGTTTGTTGGAAATATGAGTAGTAGAGAGTTTGTAGATACGATTACTAAAGATCTTTTAGGCAGTCGCGTATTTGTCTTTACACCAAGAGGAGAGGTGAAATGATTAAGTTAGATTTTTAGAGGTGGTAAAATAGGCGGGCCGGGTAGCGGGTTAGAATTGGGAAGTTTTTAATGTGGGTTTGGCTTAGTTGGGTTGACCCGATAACATTTTTTTGGAAATTAATAATTGATTAATATCTAATTTGTTTGAATAAATCAATTTTAAATGATTGAAGACATTTTTATATCAGTTATTTGACCTATTAAAATTTAACCTAAATCAACCCATTATCAAGTAAACGGGACGGATTTTATTCAATTTATTTGTTTTTATCTCCAAATTGCGTTTATTTTCTGTCATTTTTATTCTTTTCATGTTATTACAGATAAAAAATATGCCCAAGGGAGCAACTGTAATTGACTATGCTTATATGATACACACTGATATTGGAAACAGTATGGTGGCTGCAAAGGCAAGTCATTTCTGTTTTGAGTTTTTATCATTATTATTATTTTATATATATATTTTTTATTATTACATTTTTCCTGATGAATTTGAAGTTTAATGACGTGATCTATTTTAGGTAAATGGCAATATTGTCCCTCCTCTGCATGTGCTTGCAAACGCGGAAGTTGTGGAAATTGTGACTTATAATGTTAGTTGATTTTAAATATTGTCGACTATTATTTAAAAATAAATAATACATATATTTTTAATAATAGGCACTTTCAAGCAAATCTGCTTTCCAGAGACACAAGCAGTGGTTACAACATGCAAAAACACGCAGTGCTAGACACAAGATTATGAAAGTATGTTGTGTTTTTTTAATTACAATGTCAAAACGGGTTCGGGTCTGAATAAATGAGTCGGGTTTACCTGTAACACTTCTAAATATAGTTAGTGTGCGAGTGTCATATATGATTGCAAAATGATATCAATCCAATAATAACCTAACGTTCTGAAATAAAATATCATAAAATTAGGAGGGTTTAATGCATCATAAAGATATGTTCTGTGTGACTTTCGGCCATTTTGACCCGTTTTAGCTAAAAGATTGGTTTACAAGTCAAAGATAAACTATAACCCAAATTGACCCATTCACAGGTAAATGGGTCCACAAAATAAAAAAAACACGCATTCCTATTTTTGTGTTTATAGTTAGAGGTGGATGTTATAACCGGTTCGGGTCAGAAAAGGTGATTTTTATATTGGTCAAAATGGGTCTGGTTGACCAATATCACTATTAGTTTCTTTTAAAATATTATAGTCTGAATAAAATGATTTAGGAGGGTTAACACATTAAAAATACACTTTGTGTGACTTTCAGCCCATTTGACCCATTAGAGATAAAACACGACCCAAATCGACCCATTCAAAAGTATATGGATCCTAATTGCCACCTGTCATTTCAGTTTCTAAAGGAACAAGCTGTCCAATCAGCAAGTCAACTAACAGTTGACTCAGTCAACAAATTTCTCGCCGATTCTGAAACTGACAGTGAAACCGAAGAAGTAACTGATTTTTCAAAAGGGACCCACCACACATGGGAAAAAATCCTCATGAACGTAATGGAAATGTCGTCTATGAAGATAATCAGTGAAGATCTTTTTCAGTTAAAAAACGGTTCTAGCATTAAAATTCCCAAAGTCAATGGAAAACATAACAAAAATATAAAAAAGTCAAAGTCAAGAGGGGAAATATTGTATGATGGAAATGGAGTTGTTAAAATGATATTTGCTGATGTTCCAATGTATAAGGAAGTGTTGCCTGGTTTTGAAAGGTGGCGTGATGGAAAGGTTTTGTCTTGGAGTGATTTTGAAGGTCATTCGATACAATGGATGTGTATTGTATGTATAGATCGAAGAGGTACGTTTTTATTTTTAAAAAAATTAAATATTATTGTTAGGGACATAGTATAAAAGATAATGTGGTCCTTCTAAAAATTCAAGGTCATTATCGTCATTTGGCATGTTTTTGGTCAAAAATTGTATAAATGGACCAAGATACATGTTTTTGGTTTTTTGATTAGTTACTATTTACTTGTGCTACTAATTCACAGGCATGCTTGCTGACATCACAAAGACATTAGCAGAGGTTGGTGTCACAATATGTTCATGTGCGGTAAGTAACTAACTTCCACATTTCTACCTGATACACATTGCATTGTAGAGGTGACAAGTCGACCCGTTTGCTTATTATTGGGTCGGTTATGTTTTATTATCAATGGGTCAAATGGGTTGGACGGGTCGAAAGCAACCCGAACTGTATTTTTACATTTTAATGCATACAACCCAACACAAAATGATTAAACAGATCAGGGTTAGGTCTAAACGGGCTTGGGTGGTAAACAGGTCGGCCCACCTAACCCGTTCAATAAACTGCTTGACCGCACCGGCCCAACCCACTTATCCAACTGACCCGTTTGACCCATTTTAATAAATGGGTTACGTGGGTCGTACTCGGGTCAGATAATACCAACCCACTAACCCGAACCCAACATAAAGTGCCAGCTGACAACGTCCTAAATCGCTTAATTAAAAAGTTGTGGTTATTATTATTGAGATACATTTTTTGTAATCATATTTAACGCATTAATCTTGAAGAAAAATCTGTTAAAATGGGCACAAAAGTAGCTACCGTTTAACCCATACCGACCCGTTTTGACCCGCTCATTTTGTCACCTCGATTGCATTTCTTTCATCTTTACATATCTCATCTACAATTAAACAGGCTGAGGTCGTTAAAGAAAGAGGAATGGCAGTTATTCTCTTTCAAGTTGAATCAAGCTTGGACAATATGGTATACACAACTGAAACATTTATTTATTATTTATTTTTACAAATTGTTTATAAACCTTTAAATTATTATATGGAACCAGGTTAATGCGTGTTCACGTGTCGATTTGGTCCATGGCGTTTTAGGATGGTCCACCGGGTGTACCTTAACAGAAAATCAGCAACTTCTAGAATGTTGAAATCAGGTAACCAGGTCAACAGAGGTTGACCAAGATTCTTTATTTCTTGTTTTTGATGTATATATTAATATTTATATTTAATTTATGCAATCGTCATCATCAAAATAAATCAACCAACTAGCGGCTGGATGAAATGTGTAGAGGCAGGGGATAGGGGGGATTGTATATAGAGAAAATACTGAAAGTATATACATGTAAAAATACTTTAAATAATAATACAAATTTACACAAAATGTTTATTTAAACGGCTAGGATCATTTGGACCTAAAACCTTTCTTTTCCATAAATATTAGTTTCATCTTAAATAATTAGTGTTAATTACGATTATATGTGATTTCACCTTTTCAATATAAACACATTTTTTCGCATTAAAAAAACACATTTTTTCGCATTAAAAAAACACAAATACGATTCAGACTAGACATGCAAATTGGATAATGCAAATTGGATAAAAAAAATAGCTGGAACTGTCGAATTGGATCATACCAAACTACATTGTACCGGTTTGATTCTCTGTTTCCAAACCCTAAAAGAAACGAAACATTAGTATCCCCTGAATTTCATTCCAATTTCTAAAGGGAATTTATTTTTGTACTATAATTTTTGATTCCTACATTACATAGTATAAGTTTACAACTAACTGTATAAGTATATCAAGCAATAGTTGTGGTAAATGAAACAAAAGTTATGTGAAAATCATCCCCTTTTCCAAACCCTCATCTGTTCGGCTAGTGGGACCATGATAACCCAACACATACAATGAAAACGATGCATCAACACCACCAGGTGCAATATATAAATCCAACCAACCACAAAACTAGAAGAGCACGTCATAAAAGTTTTTTGATGTAATATACTTTTAAACAGTATTTAAGCCTTACTAGATTAAATATAGAAGAGAACTTTCTGGAACTCCAGCTTTAATTTCAATGACAGTTTTTAGAGCTTGAACTTTTAAATTTAAAAAATAAGCTCTTAGATAAATAAAAAGACTTGTACAACTAACGTTTAAAAAAATAAGATCTTAATACATTACTAAATATTGGAAGTTTATAAATTCTATATACGACCAATTGTAAGTAGGTATGTACGATAATGCAAGCTCTTTAACTTTCAAACTTGATCTGTCTATATCAAAAGCAATTACATTATTAACCCACAAACTAAAAAACCAAAAAGCAACAACCTTCAAATTCTCTAAATCCATCCAAAAGAAAACATACAAAACCATACATATAACACAACAAAACAAACTATATACACTTAAGCTGCCGATGGTGCACAAACAGCCACTTTAGCATCAGAAAACGCCGATGGTAAAACCATCTCATTATTACCGACGTGAGTTGCAATATCAGAGATCTTGTAATCCAATGATTTGTCGTTATAAATATCCCACCATTTTTTCACAAACATTTTTATATCTTCTCTTTGCATGTTTTCTTCTTTACCCGTATATCTCCATGGTTTTGATCCATCAGCACAATAATGAACAACTTTGATTTTGTTGAGATCCACGTTTTCGGGATGACGCCATAACATTGCAAGAACAAGATTGTATTCTAGAGGGATTGGTTTGTAAATATCCTTGAAATACATGTTCAAAAAGTCCTGCAAAATATAAAACGGTAAAGATTTATATGTTAGATTACAGTTAATCGCAAATTACAAAGTAATTTACTCTAATATTTAATTACGATAATCATTCGATAATCAAATACCTGTTCAGCAAAAGGTGTGGGAGGAGTAACGCTGAGGGTGTATAGCATATCATTACACGTGTTCAAATTTGGTTCAAAGACAAACATGCCGGCGTTAAAAAAGAGCGACGGTTTTGGACCCATTTCCTCCGGCCACCGGACCTTCTCCGGCGACTGTTGGCAATACCCGATTTTGTATTGCGGCGTATGGCTCCATGTCTTCTCACAAAAACAGTCCATCACGGCGTAAAAGCTGCCGTCCGGCAAGTCAAACAAATGGTCAATGTTTTCGAACACTTGAATGTCACCATCTAAATATATCATCTTCCCATACTCCACAAACTGTAATATGCAAAACAAATTTCAGTAACATCTAGACATATTAATTAAATACTAAATACAATTAAAATATTATTAAGCTCGTTAACTTCACACATCTTACTGTCAAAATAATATCTTCATTGTTATTTTTCAAATTAATTTTAATTTACATTTTCTATTATTTATATGATATGTTTATAATTCTAATATTTTTTTTACCGCCAATAAATTAACATATTTATATACCAAATCTAAAATTTAGTCGGTACTAAAAAGGTCCAATAACATACGGGTCAGTATTAAAGATAGGTGATCATACAAATACACAATGAATCATAACTTTCAAGCCACGTCTAAAAATATAACGTGCCACGTGTCAGATGCAACAAGATAACACGTGGAATTAAACACGTACCTCCCATATGCGGAGTTTGGAGTAATTGATGACGTAATACGCCATTGCAAACTGCGTTTCACTTTCCGGCGGGTAAATCGGTTCGATTTCTCTAACAATACAGCCTTGAGACTCAAGTATACGCCGGTGCTCCACCGGAACGTCGGGAAGAACCGCCACAACAAGAGGATAACCGGAGTTAACTTTCCGTAAACCTTTAGCCAATCCGACAACACCTTTTATGTAATCACCATTTCCGGCCAAAAACGTAACGTACGCCTTCTTCTTTGAACTTGAATCCGTTATTTTTCCGTCGAGATTAACGGCAGCCGGAGCCATTGCTGCAGAAATGAATTCAAGAAAGAGAAACGGAGCTGTGAATTGTGAACACAGAAGCTGATTGGAGATTGACTGAATTAATGAAGATGGTGGTGGAAGGGGGTGGTATATATAAGAGGTGTTACTGGTGCAGTTTATTCAACCTGAATCGTGTGATCGGTTTACACGTGGCGTCCCTTGTGATCGGACGGTGGAAAAATGGTTACCAAGAAGGTTCTCGAGAAAGATTGGACGAGAGGTATTATGATGAAATGTAGAGTATCTTAGAACAAGCTAGAAGGTGAGGGTTTTTTTTAGAGGTTTTGATAATGACATTTTTCATACTTTGGAATGAGTTTCTTTGAAAATTAATATATTGGGTGAGAATGTAGAAATAGATCTCAGCCGTTGATCTGGGCAGATCTGAGGGCTCACAGCGCGACCAGGGGGTCGTCACGGCCCGGCAAAATATGCTGCACTGCACGAGTGGGGCGCCTGTGCCCTGTTTAATCGTCGATGATTATTAGTTTATAAATAGGTGATTACCCTATGAATACACATAGGATAATCATATATGATTAAAAAAATTCTCATATTCTCATGATTTTTTCAATTTTCAAAACTCCCTCCCCTACTACTATAATACTTTTTCTGAAAATATATAAATATAACATATTGCGATGTTAAAAACAAAAGAAATTAGAAATTTGATCATGTATATTCGTGTTGTATTATGGTGTGGTGTTATTTTCTAATTTTCACAAAAAACTTACTAGTATTAATAAAATTTGAGGGTAGATGATGATAGATTTTGAAGTTGTAGTGTCAACATAGTGTTGGGTGGTACCAAGGGTGTGTCATATGATTAAATCATTGCTGCCTAACAAAGTTCGAACTTTTGCCAAATTACATTACTCTTTATTAAGACAATTTCGTGACGATAATATGCAAAATAATCGATTTGTAAAGAGGAGTGTTTGATGATAGGGGTATAGATCATGGCTCCCGCTCAAATACTATTTTTTCAATCCTTTGAACCGGCTGGTCTTGGTTTTTTCCAATTTGCTTAGAAAATCAGCCGGTTCCCACTGGTTTGTTAGTGCTGATATGACTGCCATCAGCACAACTGGCTACCTTTCTGGATCCCGGACCGACATGTTGGTTCAAATCGAGGTTTAAAATGCTGATGTAGGTAACTAGTCACGGAAAGAGAAAATGATGGGAAGCACCATTATAGAAAATTGCCAACTAAATTTATTAAGGACTAAAATATGTATTGTAATTTTGTGAATACATTTCTAAAAAGTGCAAAACTGTGTTTTAGAAGTGGACTCGGTGTTTAAAAGCCCAATTTTCTTTTAATGGGCCTATCATCTTAATTGGCCATTTCCGAATATTGCTATTCATTGAGATGGCATTTTTGTCGGATATTTATCGGGAAACAGTCTTAACTTTTGTGTATAATATATCTGTTTATATCTCGCATCTTCATACCCTATATTTGACGGGATTATGTATCGTTGTAGTTATTGTTGAGATTACCCTATAGTTTTCCATATAAAGTCGGACTTCTTTTAAAATCAAGTCGAATTTTATGGTAATATATGCAGACTGTGGGCCTGTGGGTGTAATTTATGTAAAAGTAAATAATACGTAAAAGAAATATATAACCCGTATTTCTAGGTTGGTATGTCATGTAATTGTCTGCTTTTACCTTTAACCAATCATAAAGCTTACATGATTAACAATAAAATCTTACTAATAACACAGGGTAATGAGTTTATTATAAGTTAACATAAATTTTTTAATTGGTGAAGTATATATTGAAAGTATCACGGATACATCAAAGGAGACATCACAGGCTACAAATTAGGACAATTAAATTAGTCAATTATTGTATAGTCAAAGTTGTTAAATAGTATTAATTTCTTTCTTATATTAGTTTTCCTTCCTTATATGTATTTTGGCTATAAAGTCATTGTAATCTTCAGTGTAATAAATAATACAATTTCCTTCTATATCCTTCATATGGTATCAGAGCAAGGATCAAAACCTTCCTCTCAAATCAATTCTCCTAATCCATCCCCTCTTTCATCACCGAGAAGCAATATGGCTAGTACACATGATGAAAATTCATCTCTCATAATCAATTGCTCACTCAAAGATCTGACAATTGTTAACTTTCCTTCAACCTTGAAACTCACTTCCACCAATTATCTAGGATGGAAAACACAGATCGAAGCTTTACTCCATGGATTGGATTTATATAAATTCATCGATGGTTCTTTTCCGGAACCTACTCCGACCGTTGAAGCTGACGGAACTGTGACTCCTCACACAGATTATGCTCGCTGGTTTCGACAAGGCAAGCTTTTGTTTGGAGCTTTAGTCGATAGCCTCTCTCCAGAAATCGTTCCATTAATCACAAATGCTTCTTCATCATATGAAGCATGGAAAATCCTAGCCGACACTTATGCTTCTCCATCCCGAGGTCACATTAAACAACTACAACATCGCCTGAAACAAATCACCAAAACCACAAATCAAACCGTAACCAACTACATGCAGAATGTTAAAACCATCGTTGACGAACTTGCCATTCTTGGGAAGAAACTCGATCAAGAAGACATCACTGATGCGGTGCTAAACGGGCTCGATCAATCGGCATACAAACCAATTTTGGATGCAATTCATGCAAGAGATTCACCAATCTCATTCAATGAATTGCATGAAAAATTAATTAATCAAGAATTGGCTCTTGCTCAACAGATCACCACATCCGGAGTTCATCAAATGGCGTCTGTATTTTATGCTCAAAATCAGGCCGCTAAAAGACCTTGGCAACCTCAACATGGATCAACAAGCAATGGCATTCTTCCTACGCCATCTAAGTCATCTAATCACGCAGCCGGAGCTCGTCCATTCCTAGGAAAATGTCAATGGTGCAATCAGAAAGGACACTCGTTGCGTAACTGTTCGGACTTTAAAAGTCGTTTCCCTAATGGTCATGTTCATGTTCCTAATTATAATATGCAGGTTACACAGGCACAAGCTCATGTCATGGCACCAACCAATCCATCGACTCCGACCACAACCAATTGGCTCTTTGATAGCGGGGCAAGCTTTCATGCAACAAATGACTTAAACAATCTTTCTATCCATGCACCTTATGACGGGACTGAGGAATTAGTCATCGGTGACGGTTCGTGTTTACAAATTACTCATATTGGTTCTACTATAATTCACACATCACACAACTCTTTCATTCTAAAAAATGTTCTTTATGTTCCATCTCTTTCCCGTAACATTATATCCATCTCTCGTTTATGCCATGATAATAAATTTCTAACTGAATTTTATTCGTTCATTTTTGTTATCAAGGATCGGGAAACAAAAACTCCACTTTTCAAGGGAACGGCAACCAAGGGACTATATGAGCTTCGCTCTTCCTTGACGCCTAAAGTCTTCAATATCCATCACCGCACCAACTCCTCTGTTTGGCATCATCGTCCTGGCCACCCGCAAAATAAAGTTCTCAAGCACTTGTCATCCATTATTTCCTTTAATTCTACTTGCATTGAAAATTGTAACTCTTGTCAAATAAACAAAAGTCACCGATTGCCATTTCATGATTCGTCTCTAACATCTAATGCTCAATTAGATTTAATATTCTCTGATGTATGGTGCTCCCCGGTAGAATATTTTGACCACTATAACTATTATATAATTTGTGTAGATCACTTTACTAAATACATTTGGCTTTATCCACTCAAACGAAAATCCGATTCTCTTGCCACATTTGTTCGTTTTCAATCATTAGTTGAAAATTACTTTCAACGAAAAATAAAACAACTTTTTAGCGACAATGGTGGGGAATATGTGAAACTGCAATCACATTTATCATCTTCGGGAATTTCTCATCTAACTTCACCGCCACACACTCCCGAGCACAATGGTTATGCTGAGCGACGACATCGCCACATTGTCGAAACGGGACTCGCCTTACTCTCCCATGCTCACATACCAACCACCTTTTGGCCTTTTGCCTTCACCACCGCTGCCTACCTCATTAATCGCCTTCCCACCTCAACTCTAAACAACATTTCTCCATATGAATGCCTCTTCAAACAACTTCCAAATTACTCTAAACTAAAGAGTTTTGGTTGTTTATGCTACCCATGGCTACGACCTTACGCACCTCACAAACTTTCTCCTCGTTCAACACCTTGTATTTTTGTTGGATACTCACCAACACAAAGTGCTTACTACACCTATGACCCTATTCGGTCTAAAACTTACTCATCTCGTCATGTCGTTTTTATCGAACATCAGTTTCCTTTTCCTACCTTAACTTCAACTGTTGAAAATAATTCTCAACCTAATGATTCTAATACTTGGTTTACATTTTCTATTCCTATTACCTCAAATAATTCTCATGACCCAAATCCATCAGCTCCATGTCAAGCTACCTCCCACTCGTCTCTTTCTCCCAATAATTCTCCCATCAGTTTATTTTCCACAGAAAACCAAACATCCACTTCTACACCATCAATTACACCTCCAATTACCTCTACTCTCCCCACCAGAATAACAACCCGACAAAATCCTAAACCAAACAGCCGTTATTATAACTCAGACTTCCAACTCTACACCGCTTCTCCATCCTACCCTACCGAGCCGAACACCATTTCTCAAGCCCTGAAACATCCTTCTTGGCGCGCCGCCATGCAGGCTGAATATGATGCACTTGAATGTAACCAAACATGGTCACTTGTCCCTCGTTCCCAAACACAAAACATTATCGGTTGCAAATGGGTTTATCGTACAAAGTATAAACCGGACGGCTCCATCGATCGCTTAAAAGCTCGTTTAGTGGCTAAGGGTTTTCACCAACGTCCGGGAATTGATTATATCGAGACTTTTAGCCCGGTTATCAAACCTGCCACTCTTCGTCTAGTTCTTTCCCTTGCAATCACCCGTAGTTGGTCTCTTCGCCAACTCGATATCAACAATGCATTCTTACAAGGGCACCTTAAAGAAGACGTTTATATGGCACAACCCCCAGGGTTTATTAACCCTTCAAGCGTCTCAGGCTTGGTACGATGAATTAAAATCGTACCTTCTTTCTCTTGGTTTTAAACCAACAATATCTGATCCATCTCTTTTCTTTCTCCACACTAATTCTGCCCTTATACTTGTTCTTGTCTAGGTTGACGACATAATTGTAACCGGTCCTTCTCCCACACACTTAGCTAAATTCATTTCTCATCTTGCTACCAAATTTCATTAAAAGACCTTGGTTCTCTCTCCTATTTTCTTGGTGTTGAGGTTGTCCCTAATCGCCATGGAATTCTTCTTTCTCAAAGAAAATATATTCTTGATATTCTTCATAAAGCCAATATGAGTGACTGTAAACCTATATCCACACCAATGACTACTTCTGAACCTCTTACGTTAAAAGGTGGTACGCCGCACCCCTCACCCACCGATTATCGTGCCTTCGTTGGAGCTTTGCAATATCTATCGATTACGCGTCCGGATATATCCTATTCAGTAAATAAATTGTCTCAGTTTATGCATGCTCCAACTTCACTTCATTGGATAGCCTTGAAACGGCTACTCCGATATTTACATGGCACCTTACACCACGGTATTTTCATTCGTCGTCACTCTCCTTTAACATTGCATGCATTTAGTGATGCCGATTGGGCAGGTGACAAAGACAATTATCGAAGCACGAAGGGGTACGTCGTTTATTTGGGGTTCTAATCCCATTTCATGGAGCTCTAAAAGACAAAGCACACTTGCTAGAAGCTCAACAGAAGCTGAATTTCGAGCAGTTGCATCAACAACTACCGAGGTACAATGGTTAAAATCATTATTGAGCGAGCTAGGCTTTTCCTCCACAACCACTCCCACCATATATTGTGACAACTTGAGTGCAACTTCTTATTCAGCCAACCCGATTTTCCATTCCCGAATGAAACACCTCGCATTAGATTTTCATTTTGTTAGAGAAAAAGTCCAGGAAGGTTCCCTTCGTGTTCAACATATTGCAGGTGACGATCAATTAGCGGATGCACTGACAAAACCTTTACTCAGACCTCGGTTTCATTACTTGATATCCAAGATTGGTCTTCTCTCCGGGTCGTCCATCTTGCGGGGCCATATTGAAAGTATCACGGATACATCAGAGGAGACATCACAGGCTACAAATTAGGACAATTAAATTAGTCAATTATTGTATAGTCAAAGTTGTTAAATAGTATTAATTTCTTTCTTATATTAGTTTTCCTTCCTTATATGTATTTTGGCTATAAAATCATTGTAATCTTCAGTGTAATAAACAATACAATTTCCTTCTATATCCTTCATAGTATATCGGTCAAAAAGTTTACCATACGTCAAACCGTTAGTTCTTTTAATCCATGTTAACTAAAATAAACTTGGCAAATCACTAATACGGAGTATATTTTAAAAATGGTACAATTGAGTAATTCCTAAAAGTCAGGAGTCGGTTACAGATTGATATACAATCAATTTATGCATGTCTTATGACAGCCCTAAGGGCTGTCATTATCAAAACTCTTTAATAAAATATTCTTATAATGATTAAATTGGTACGAATTATAAATGTGTTGTTGGAAATTTTGAATTATTGATATCCATAACTAATAATTAGAAGTGATAATATTAACGTGTCAGAGTCAATATAATACAATACAAAATCGATACATGTATTTAGTTCATTTAATAAAAAACTTAATATGATATTTTATTAACCAATCGAATACATATTACAAGATAGTGATCATTCTCTACAACCAACATTTTCCTTCTGCAAAAAATCGTTTTGATAGATGATGACTTAATTCATTATACACTCTTTTTCCTTTTCAATTTGGTTCACCACTACTCTAACCTATATATATTGTTCCAATCTATGGAACATTTTATCAACATAAATTTGAATTACACTTAAATAGATCAATTCGGTGATCTCCTAAACGTAGAGAATACGCGGCTTTCTTGTATTCGTTCCAAGTAAATGACTTGTAAAGTCGTAGGTTAAGTGGCGATATCATTTGTGGGAGCGGAGATATCCATTCGTTTAGAGCAGGCGCTGCAAAATACATCATAGACATTCTTGACTTGTTCGACATATTTGCCATAACTCTATGTCTTACACTTTTAAATCTCCCATTTGTCATAACCTGCGATTTTAAATTACATGTCATGTAATATAATTTAATTTCATTACATAAATTATGATTTAAAACCATATATGCAAGTGTTTTGGCTGAAAATTAAGACTTGCTACTTTGTGAAGGTCCCAAATACTTTATATATACTTCCTCCGTTTCAAAATAAGTGATACACTTTCTATTTTTGTGTGTTTCAAAATAAGTGATACACTTTGAAAACTTACCTTATTTGGTAAAAACTAATGGGCCACCTCATTTAATATACTAAAATTACTCATTTACCCTTACTTTTACTTTTAAACATCATTATCTTCACTTTATTCCAAATTTGTGGGGTCCATACTCTACTAACTATCCAATTTAATCTAATTAATCTTAATTATCATATTTTGCCTCAAAAAACGTGAAAGCCAAAATGTATCACTTATTTTGAAACGGAGGAAGTAGTAAAGATTGAGATAAACAGCATACATACCTCCAAAGCATCACCAACAAAGACACAAAAATCAGTAGGCTCGGTATTGACGGGTATCCACAATCCATCAACGGTAGAAATTTGGAGTCCAGGTACGTCGTTTGATCTTAAAATAGTAAAAATCTGAGGGTCAGAATGTTCTCCAAAACCAATTCGTTGTTCGGTTTTTGGTTGATTGGACTCGACTTTAACCTTAGGATAATGATTGACTCTAAAACACGAATCACTGTCGGTATCTCGAACAAACCGACTAAAAATGTTTGTGTCCGGTATCGAAAGGCCAAATGCCAATATTTCCAACAAACCACATGTTAAATCCTTCACTGCATTTATGTAATCGTCCACAGCACAACTACACACAAGAAAATATAATTTTCAAAACAAGCACAAAACTAGCATAATGATCAATTGTGCCCCATATATTTATAAATATTGACAAAAAAAGGTCACTTCAACTATAGTGACCTAACGTTCGCTAAAAGCTTCCTTTATTTGGGAAAGAAAACGAATGTACTTGTCTCGTCTAATTTTGGGTACCGACACATGGACTGCTCCTGATATCCTTTTTCCTCTTTTAATCAAAATCAGTACAATATATTTAATGGGACACCTCATCATTATAATCCATCGGTATTAAATGTCACTTGATATATCATATATGATTATGTATGAAAATATCTATTTTTTAAAGGCTTCTGTTTAATATAAATTCGTAACGTACTATTAATGCTATGATCATGATTATAATTCCTAATAGCCGCCGCACATCTAATAATATAGTAATAAAGGATTCTCAAATAATTTACGAGAGGTCATGATTTCAATTCATTTAGGATAACATTTACTAAATGGGCCAAATAAAGATTTAAAAACGACAATAATTAAATTATGTATACACAAGCAAAAAACTCAGCCACCTAGAAGAAAATGTTATAATAGGAATATGCTTTTTACGTGTGTAAGACTATGTGGTATGAGCAATGTGCCTGTGGTGTGGTGAGTGATGTGACAAGCCACCATGATGTGATGAAGAACACGAATTCATACAACGTGGTTTTGAGATAAAAGCATTGATTTGGTGGGATCACGGTGTGGTGTTCAATTGGTTACCACGGTGTGGTGGGTTGCTACATAGGATCACACCACCCACCCCATACACATACCGCATAGTCTAAGGGGTAAAGTGGAACGGTGTTGACTTTTGATTTAACAAAGAGGACTTGGTGTTCTACGCCTAATTAAGTGATTGGGTCAAAAGGTCATCTTGTCACCTTAAGATTGCGTAATGCATGATCTCAAAACCCACATATTATCTATCGTTAGTGGGTTAAATTATATTAGCTTTTGTTTAACAAAGGTATACTTTTAACTCAATTACAAGATAACTTATTTAACTTAATCTTTTGTTACATTAACATATTTACTTTTTTTTAAAGCAATTTAATATTAATTAACCCAAAATTAAAAGCTTTGTACCAAAAATTAAAAAAAATAAAGTGATTTGTACACAATAATAATTTAACCATACACAATATATACAATCAGTAAGTAAGGATTTGTTGTATATGGTTAAACAATGTGTACAAATTACTCTTCATAAAATAAAATTATTGAATTTTCCAAATTTGACAGTTGTTCCAATTAAAGTTATTCATGCCTATTTTTTCTCATCATCTTACTTAAATATATTATTTCATTGTTATAATTATTTGTAAGATTGGTGAGTACCATAAAACAAAACAATATGGAACATGGTTAAGACTTAATGATGTTTTTTACAATAAAGTTACTGATTTTTTTAGTAAAAAAATGTTAATAGCAACTAAGAGAGTTGGGTGTGGTCACAGCATACCCTGGTGCCATCCCCGTGGCATTATCTTTGGTGCTGACAAAGCCAAGTCACGATACCTCACCACTATTGCGCCAAACCCCACGCGAAATGGGTGGCGCGACCAAAGTTGGGAATTTTAGTGTGTGATGTAACTTGTGAGCAATCAAGTATTTTGCTAAATATTAAAATGTGTGTAAAATTAAGGGGTATTTGATATACTTCTATATGAATATGAAAATAGTAATGTTAAAGTGACGTCCCTCTAAACTATAATAGTTTCATTTAGACTATCTCAACCAAGTATGCATGGCTAGTTGAGTGAAATAAAACAATGAAAGTACTTTGGATGTTTTTTAAAAATAATTTGTACAAAGGGAAAGTGAACAACTTTTATTTATTTTGTTATTTTATGTATATTATTTGAAATGAGTTCCTTGAAATTCGGGAAAAAGAATCAAACAAGAAAAAAGAGAAAATGTTTGTTAATGCATAGAAGCCGGCTGAAAAGCGGGGTGGACCTCAGCCGCTTTGAAACATAAACAAAAAGACGACCTAATTTTTAATAATAATGTTTTACTTTCTAGGAGCCGAATCATCGGCCAGCGTGGCAGCCGAACCACCTATTATTATATTTAATCAATATATAATTATAAATATATTATATAGGTGTTGAATTTTTATATTTAATTCAAAAAATCGGGACCTACGAATGAGTACAACTTATGAACACTACATGTGTCGTAAGACATCTTCCACAACTCATACATATAATATATTCTCGTACTCATTTAAATGTTGGCCTATTTATGGACAAATTGGATGAGTAAAACTTTGTACTTAAATTTGTGAAAATGGCGTGACGTTGAGTTAATATTAACACATGGGCCGTCGATACAGTTGTTTAAATGATTAAAACTATCGACCATTTTGTTTGTGATTAGAAAATGCAATATATGTTTATCGTTTACATACCTGAAATCAGTTGTGTGATCAGAACCGAGGGAAAGCGAATTGGCTTGAAGGAGAATGTATTCGAGTTCACCCACGTCACCATTAAACCCGATGTTTCTGCAACCATAGCCAAACGGGCTAGGCGGGTTAGCTTTGACTTTGACTTTTTCAGTGGTGGGCTTAGCGAAAAAACCGCGAGAAACTTCTTCCATTTTGGAGATGATGTCGATTGGGACTCCGTGGTTTATGAGTTTGAAGAAGCCGTAGTCTTGACATGCAGTGACGATGTGGCGGGCTAAGGTGGCGGTGTCGAGGGAGAGGTCGATGACGGGAATTCCAATTGCTCGGGTTTTTTTGGTTCTTAATGGGGAAGGAGAGGGGAGAACCATTGTGTGTGTGTGTGTGTGGTGTTTTGTGTGTGTTTTGAAGGTGAAAGGGGAATGTGGAAGAGAAGTTGATGATGGGATTAAATACTAGTTGTTGTTACGTAAGATTGCTTGATGAGGGTACCACAACTATCGGGACCTTTTTTTAATGGAGGACAAGATAGTTGTTTTTGTTTATTGTACTCTACATTATGTATAATATATTGTTATATACTCCCTCCGTCCCACAAAAAAGTTCCCATTTCTAACAAAACTTTTGTCCCACAAAAAAGTTCTCATTTCTCACATTTGATGGGCTCCACATAATAAAAAATTATTATTCTTAAGGACCCCACTACTAATATCCACTAACTATCATTCTCTCTCCAATCAAACCTTATATTTTAATCAAAATTAATACCAATGACCCCACCACTAACTACCACCTAAAAACTTGTGCCAAGATGAAATGGGAACTTTTTTGTGGGACGGAGGGAGTATTATTTTTTTATGAATATTTTAATTAAATTATAAGGTTTTTAGGTTTGTTATATATTGACATGGAGCCTTTTCTTTTAAGTTTCTTTATCTCCCTACTTTAATAAAATAGAATTTTAAAGATAAATTTAATTATTTATTTTAGTTTTTTTTAAGTTTTTCTTTTATTCAAATAGTAGATGATTTCATTTGAAAACTTTTACATGGCACGTACCATATTTTACATATAGTTAGATAGTGTAATATTTAAAGTAGTTTTTAATTTTTGTCTAGTTTTAAAGGATAAATTTGAATCATTGATTAATAAGATATAATGGTCAAAATTAATCATATATTTTATATATGAAGGGGAATTTTTGTCATTCGGCAGTTACAAACAAAAATTCGATTATTTTTATTTTTATTTTTATTTAAAAAATATTTTATTTTATTTATTTTATTATTTTTTCGTTAAAAAATAATATTATTTTGATAATCATGTATGATACTAAATCACATGTGATTGTATATTACATCACATGTGACGTTTTAATACAATCACATGTAATTATCATACTATGTGTTATTAAAGAAAAAATAAATATTTTTTTAAAATAAAAATAATAAAAATAAAAATAATAGAAAATAAATAAATGATTTTTTTTTGTAAAAATGACCAAAATACCCCACCATGTATATATTATGTGATTAATTTTGATTATTAATTACTTCCTCCATTTCAAAATAAGTGATGCACGTTCCATTTCGGGGTGTTTCAAAATACTCCCTCCGTCCCATTTTTATTGTCCACCTTACTATTTTAGTTTGTCCCAAAATAATTTTCAATTTCAAATTACAACCAATCATATGAATTATAAGTGGGTAAATATGAGATTTGATTGATGGACAGTGCAATAATTGCACCTTCTTAAAACTGTGTATCTTTTGTCTAGTTGACAATTAATTTGGGACGGAGGGAGTAAGTGATACCTTTGAAACTTTCCTTATTTGGTAGTAAAATATAGTGGGACCCATACTCACTAATTATCTCCTTTAATAAAGTAAAATTACTCATTTACCCTTACTTTTACTTTTAAACATAATTAAACTCACCTTACATGTTGGAACTCTCACTCACTAACTATCCAATTTAATCTAATTTAACCTTCATTATAATCTTTTGCCTCAAAAAAGGTGAAAGCTAATTTGTATCACTTATTTTGAAACGGAAGAAGTATAATTAATGAATGGTTGAGATTTGTCAATTGTGAATACATAAAAATTAAAGACTACCTTAAATAAATCTAGTTAGATAAGCCCTAATTTGGTCATAGATTGTTGATATATTTTATAAGTGTGTCATTTATTCATCTGTTTTCGTTGTTTGAAAGAAATGGTTTAACCTCTTTGACTGTCTTTCTTAGATCGAATTGTTTGGGATGATTTGATCTAAAAACTTGGGGTTTGATAGAAATAGTTTAGCCTCGTTTGCATAGTTTTTGACCGTTAACGTGTATCTAATGGAGGGATGACTTGATTTGAAAACTCTATCGACATCGATTGATACCTTTTTATTTCCTTTTTTTGTTTGACTAAGTTTTTTGCTTTATTTCCACTACTACCATGAAAGGGAAAAAGTGTCATTGTTCGACGCGTAACAAAATCACAAAAGAAGTTGCAATAACTCAAAAAGAGTGTGACACATAACTAGTCGCATTAGCCTAGGCTTTTTCATGGAGTAACATGTAGGCCATCGTTCGCGTAGCCAAAACTAAACAAATATAAAAATTTCAAACCCAAAAACTTACATTGTTCGTAAAACATCATCTCCCGATGATGTTCTGCGAGCAAACGAATAGAATATGATAAATTAGCCACTCTAAAAGATAAATACGACTAATTATGTTTTAGACATTAATAGTAATGTATAGTTTTAATACTCATATGTATTTATTAGGAAAAGTTGAGTTTGTACGCGGATTTCTTAGAATACAATGTGAAGTGGTTCGATATTACAGATGTTGTGTTGCCTAAAGAAGTCTTGTATTGTAATAAAAACATTTTTTGATTAAAAATATCATAAAGTTACAGAAAACATTCAAGGTAGTCTATCTTTAAGTCCTGCAGTTATTGGATCAATCAACCTTCAAATCACCACCACCATCACCATCACATGTGATTCAATCATTCAATACATCAACAACACCACCACCTCATGTGTATTAAATCACATGTGATTGCACACCGCCGACCCCACCTCATTTGTATTAAAGCACATGTGATTCAACCTCTGCCAGTCACCGTCTCCACCATGGCAACCCCTCACCACGGTCGACTGCTTTCAATCACATGTGATTGCGTATCGAATCACATCTGATTGCGGCGGCCGGAGGTGGCGGCCGGCGGCGGCAATGGCCGGCGATGGTGGTGGTGGCCGGCGGTAGTGGTTGTGTATTCAATTACATGTGATTTGATGATAGTGATTATTAATGGATTTTGTGATCTAATGACTAGGATTTGTCCTTTAGATTATGTTTTAAAAGTGAACTACCTAAAACACAATAATATAAAGTATTATAAAATAAAAATACAGGCTACATCGGGTATTTGCGTGGACTAAATTTCCAACCAAAAAATTAGTGAATACAGCAATAAAGATGTCAAAGAGTCAAAAAGGAGAAAAAAGTATATGATAATATTAAATATATCCTAAATGATTTATTGGTAGGAATTAACCAACCCATGTATCTACAATGTTCATTTTTAATTAAAGGCAAAACTAAAAGAAATTTGTATTAATTTATACAAAGTCTTACCTACTTAATCATGCTATATATACAACTAGCTTCAAAGCCCGCCAAATAGGCGGGCATACTTCAAAAAATAAAATGCAAAATAATAAAAAAAACTTATGAAATCATAAAGTCAATTACCATTGAAGTGATGAATAAACGTTCTGTTATATATGAATAATTGCTATCATAAATTTAAAGACGAAATAAAATTTCTTTGTATACGACATTTGTTGTTGTGTGAGTGTAGTTGCCATCTTGGTCGGAACAAATAACTTTCAAACATTTTTTTGCTCTTCACTCTTTAGACAACGACAAATAGTTGACCATGTGAAAATATCGGTCTTTGAAGAAATAAACCAACTTGCGAAAATGTTTGACCTTACTTTTATTAATAGTCATGACAAAGCATACTTGAATAAGAAATTGTCTTCGATTCAATTTGAAAGACATCATGCTACCGAAAGTACTAATAACCATGCGCGGAATAATACAAACTATAAATTTTACCAACTTTACCACCAAATTAATTTGTAAATGAAAGGCATTAAGGAAGTACTAATTTGGGAATAATTTATACTCACTAAATGCGTGGCAAAAGGCAATTCCAGAAATTTTTATGACTTTAATACGTTTAATATATTTTAGGAATCCACCATGCTATGCTAATGAAAATCCTGTGAATTAATTAAATTGGGAACTCAAATCAGAATTTTTTAAAAGAAAGGTGGAACAGATCTTTTAATTTAATTAATGAAATAGGTAGAGATAAATCCGGAATCCACACAATTGAAAATTTTGAATTAAATTAAGTTTTTTCAGTCTCTACCTATTTCCGATACTCGGAAAAAGTATATGCATAGCATAACTATTAATCACTTATACTCAGGGGCGGTACCAAGGGGTGGGCAGTGGTTCATTTTTTAGGGGTCGGTTCATTTTTTGGCTTGGTTCATCCAAATATACATAATATATGAGCGATAACTAATACACGTCATATATGAGCTCAGCGGCTAACTCATGTATCTTAAAACATATAACATTTAGTTTAAATCTTTTCCATATACATATATTTTTTTTAAATCTTTTTTTTTTCTTTCCCGTTTTAACGTTTATTTTACTCTATTTCCTATTAAAATTTTCTTTTCTTTTTTGATTCATTTTCCCTAGGTTTATTGGTTTAAAAATATGATGCTCGAATTAACTAACACGTGAATTTTGATTTTGACTAATTTAGTTTAGGTTTAGACTTTCTTCAAATTAAAACTGATTTGATTTGGTTTACGCTATGACTTTAATTAAAACCCCACTCAAAAAACCTGACTAGCATTCCAAAATTTTGCCCACCTTTAAAAATTTATCTGGTACCGCCCCTGCTTATACTATTGCCACATACATACGAAGTATAAGTTTTTTCATTAATTCTGTGTACTATTAATTGAAAAACCAATTGTATCAGGAATTGATTATAAGATTTTCATTGGTTTTTTTTACACTAACATTTCTCGATTCTGTATATGATGCAACAGGTTCGGTTATCTATATGCAAGAGGTCTTGTATATTTGAGTTTTTTCAACATTTGTATTATCTGTTGGAAATTAAAAGAAATTAAGAATTGTAGAGGTGTAATGATTGAGAATGTGTATAAACAAACGAATATATGCTACCCTTAAATTATTGAGATAGTTACCAAATATGTTCACGTCTAAAATTATTGAGATAGTTACCAAATAAGTTCACGTCTAAAATTATTGAGATAATGGACATGTGGCATTTATCCCCATTACACGTCATCATTGTTAGCCAATGGAATTGTAGGAAATGGATTAGTTGGCAAATCAAAATCGAATTAGGCCTCATATATAGGAGTTGATGACTAACATGTAAAATTCATTAATTTTTTATATCTATTTGATTTACTTATATTAATAAACTAGCTTCATAGCCCGCCCGATTGGCGGGCATGCTTCAAGAGATATGTTAAAGAAAAATAACAACAAATAATAATACTTTTAAAATGAAATAAGAATCCATAGTTGTAATGATAAGTTTGTAAAAATTTTGATACATGAATAAATTTTACAGAAAATTAATAGAAATGCACTTACTGAACTAAACACGACTCACTTTGACCTTTGACTATCATTTCGACCTTTAACTAAACATGGCTCATTTCAATTTCAAGTTTTTTTAACTGTTTTTCACTGCAAACGGGTCGAATATTTTTAATCCAATACAACAAACTAAAAAGATATAATTAACTTAAGATGACATATTGCATACCTGAATACACCAAGAATTGGTATTTTCCTTATTGACAATACATTAAAGCAGTTATAGAAATGAATTCGCATTTTAAGTCTCAAGTTATTGCAGTTCAAAAAAAAGTCTCAAGTTCCTGCAAGACAAAATTCATAACCTCACACCATGGTGATGGGTGAAATGACGAATATAACCTTGTGAAAAGCTTCTACTAAAGCCTCTTATTGCTCCTTTTCAACAGCTAACTTTGCTGAACGAAGAAGCTCAGGCTTAGCTTCAAGTCAATCAAAAGTCAAATTCAATGCTTAGAACATGATTTAAAATTAGATTGTATTTTCATAGGACAGATTTTATAATTATATTTGATACATTAATTGTTTATAAAATTTTTAAAAAGCACGCGTACCATTGGCGACTGGACCCGGCCCGTTTTGACAAACTATGGGGCTATTTGCGTAATATGACCCTTTTCTATATTTCCTTGTTTAGTCAAAGTGATTTTAAAATATAATAAATGTGGTTTCTAAAAGGTTAATTTTTATTAGGAAAAATGGTAAATTTATGTCGAAAACATTAGATCTATATAAAATGATAAACTTTAAAGAAAAATAACTGAACTGTAACTACCTTGCATCTCAATTGATCAAAGTGTTGAGGAGGAGATCCAACAATCCATCTAAAAGATCCAACACGAAATGAACGTCTTCTTTTATCAACATAATAATAGTTTCTTGATACAACAACTACATTATTTTTTACATCTTTCCCAACAACATACCTGCATAAATTGCATGAAAACATGTAGTTATAAAAGAATATGCGTGTGTGACAGTGTGAATCAGTAAAAACTTAAAAAAATTACCATGGAATTTTGCTGAACCCGCCGACCAAATGTGAGGAAACTACTTATTAATTCAAATAAAGATGACACACAATTATTCGGTCAAACATCTAGTGTTAAATTAAGCTATTTCCTGATTTCTTACCTGCCATTATTCTAAACACAGAATAAAGATCAAACCTTGAAGTTGGCGGCTGACCAATTGTATAAAACCAAAAGCCTCTATGAGACCCTAAAAAATCCCCTGTTTCACCGATATGTCTTCCACAAAATCACTAAATCTGCATAAGTAACCAACCAACTATATAAACGATTGTTAAAAAGTATAAAAAAGAATTATTATATTTTATTTATTCAACAATACCTTCCCAAGAAAGCATATACCCTGTGAATCCTGATGAGTTAATAAGAAAGATTAATATAATAAATATTAAATAGGATAATAGATCACACACATATGTTATACACTATAGATACATACAGATTCGTGTCGGTTCCAGTTATTTTCGAGTTTAAAACCGGTAGGACTGAAAAATTGCATTTTTCTTATAATTTACAATTAATACTTAGTTAAAAAAAACTATTGCCTATTGATATGCGCGCATGTGCCACTGATACAATATTACAGCAACATGAAACAACAAAAACAAATGCTTTAAAAACTCGATAAAATTGTCAGATTAAAACTATTATAAGCTTGACTATGCAAAGAGTTTTTAGAAGTCAAAGTATATATGGTAGAGTACATGTATGTTCAAGGAGGGTTCAAGGTATTGTTAACACTTGAGTCAATGACCACATATGGAAACAACAATTAACCTAAATCAAGAACCATTAACCTAAACTACAATTGACCAGCAATTAATTTAACAACTTGCATCAATTAAATATGTTTTTATATATCAACAATTAACTCAACAGCAAAACAATAAACATCAATTGGATTAAATCATTCAATTGGCCACTAATGACTATAATTCCAAATTGAACAACAATTTGATATTCCGGTTCTAAACCCGAAATACCCAGATCCGATCGGGCTGGTAAACCCGAAAACCAAATTTTTGGAAAATGGAGAACCGAGAACCGGACTGAAAACTGAAAATCGGATCCATTCGGTCCAGGTTTGGTTCCGGATCTGGTTCGGGTTTTTGTTTTTTTAGCACATCCCTAATTACCAGAACTGCAGATCGATTTGTTGCAACATGAATGAATACAGGTTTACAAATTACAATAACAGCGGAAAAATTTGAAAATTTTACCTTAGAATTGGAGCTTCAAAACCTGAAACAATAACCTAAGCAATAATCAAAGGCATCAACTGTACATGAAATAATCAAAGATAACAAAACCTAAAACGCAGAAATTATGAACCCTAAAATGGCAATGAACAAAAAAAAAAGAAATTACATGGTTACTCCGCTGGCGGTGATGACACCAAAGCCAGAGACGGCGATTCCTTCTATACCGGTGTGAACGGATTTTTTATAACGCGTAGACGGCGATTCCTTCTGTACCAGTGTGGACAGAATTTTGATTAGAAAAAGAAACAAATCTGTAAAAAGAAGAAATTGGGAAGAGATGATCGGTACGGTGGATTTTAGATAAGGCGGAGACGATCATTCCTTCTGTACAGGTGTGGACAGAATTTTGATTAGAAAGAAAAAGTCGGTATGGTGGAGACTTAAGCAAGCAAGGAATTCAGTCATTGAGAAATGTTAGTAAGGTAATGTAATATGTGGGAGACGATATATGTGGGAGACGATGGCGAGAGAAGACCGACCAATGGGATAATTACAGGTGCCATTAGTAGCCAATGAGAATATTTTAAAGTGCTGAGTTGTCAAACAAATTTCAAATGTAGCCTCATATATAGGTTAAGATGAGTAATCATATTTAATAGTAAGCAACAGTATCTCTCAAAGTAAATTAAAAAAGAAAGATGATTCAACTATTATGTTTTAATTAAATCATGCATGTGAATAAACCTTTTAAGTTTGACAACATGATATCAACAACGTGAAAACACAATCTTTGACCATTGAAATCAAGTACAAAACATGATTAATAAATGTTAAAAATGTGTAAATTTTCACTAGTTGGGCTTTAATAATCACTACCATCTGTAACCGTGTTTGACCCCATGTCATTGGTAACCATGATGGTCTAATGGTGAGGGTGCTCACAATAATCTTCCACATATCACAAATTCAATCTATTTCATATGTATATATTTACAAGATAATCAGGTGAAGAAAAACTCATTATAAATGAGCATTTTTAAAAAAGGACAAATCCATAACCATGGTATATTTGTCACTATCAAACTCGACACTTAACACATTGTGTTTAGTTTCATTTTGGTTTGTGGATTTTAAATGTAGGGAAAGAGTTAATACTCCTTTGTTATTTGCAATGCACACAAGAGAGATTTTGGTGAATCAAAACTTCATCCGGCCTTAATGAACTTTGTTCATATCGATCTATAACACATTGTTAAAACCATACTTTAACAAGGTTATAAAGATTCTTGATATATCTTCAACCGGAAGAATGACTTTTTACTAGATTTAATGATGATTTCTTCTTATAATTTTAAATTATACAATAATAATAACGAAACATAATCCTTCCAATAAGAAGTACGAAAGAGGGAAGATGTATACAATCATATATCTACCTGGAGGTAGAGAACCTTTTTTTAGGATAATTAACCTATAATTCACGGGATTTTTGAGTTCATGAAAGCTTGGCACTTGTCTTATTATTCTACTAATATCCATCGTAACATTATGTCATGCATTCTACATTTCTACGTACTAATATTTACTTGCTATTATCACGAAGTTGGGAGAATTAGTTAATAATTATGAACTTGCCGTTAAGAAAAATTAAAATAAAATTGAACTTAAATTTCTAATAACGAACAAGTTGATTTTAACAATGTGTCAATGTGAATTACTTATAAAACCTTGATAATTAAACACAACTGGATGTTAAAGGGCATGTAAGATCGATTCTCAGTTCGGTTTAAAGCCGAAAAAAATCTGAAAAGCCGAAAAAGACGCACGGTTACCGGTCCGTTCAAGATTGCATCGGTTTGATACTCGGTTCAGTTTGGTTTATTTCCGAACGGTTCGATTAAGTTATTAGAATGTACACTAGGCATAGTAAAGACACCTGGAAAAGTATAAAACATATATTAATGGACAAAGAGCATAGTATGCTAGACAAAGTAATTACCACCTAATCTTTGTTTGATAATTATCATCTTTTTGAGTTTAATATTTTATAATATTCATTGGATTACTAACAATATATTCTAACCCCATACTTTGCGGGCACAATATATTCTAACCCCTTTCGTCATTGTTTATGTATCATTTTCTAGCACATTGCCGTATACCAATGTAATTTGTATATAATATACTATATAGTCAACCTTCAACATTTTGCACCTAAAGTAGGGTAATTTTCGAATTCAAATATGAAATATCTCATAACTAGACCCGATTAGGTGTCGATAACAAGTGGCAAATTAAGAAGACGTGTTAATACAATATAGTCTTTAACAACTCTACAATGATTTCCTATTATTTAAGGTTGACCAATACATTTCACAAAACAATAAATGTATTGACAAAAGGAAAAAAAAACTATATATACAAAGAAAGTAAAGTGCCAAAATAGTCGATTTCGCCAAATGCACGTTTGATCTATATGGTGTCGAAAATGCAAACAGTGTCCATATATTTGTAACTTTCGTTAGTTTTGTTCCAACGTCTAACAGCGTTAATGGGTATGTGTTTTGGTCAAACGGCTGAGATACGTACCCTCACATGCTCTATATTAACGGACACCCATTAACACAGTCACACCGGAAGGACCAAAACTATTGAAAGTTTTCAAAATACGGACATTATCTGCACTTTTGATACAACACCAACCAAACATGCAATTTGGTCAAACCTTAATAACGATTTTTGCACTTTACTCTACAAAAGAGGTTACAAGTTACGGTTTTTCGTTCTGTTTACTTGAAAATGGACCGTGTATGTATTTCTATTTTCTAAACAAAAAAAATAATCATTGAGAGGATAATTTAATAAATGAAAATGAAAATATTAATATTAACCATTTGACTATATGAACACTACAAGTATAATTCAATTAAGGAGCAGGCGAAACATAAAATACGAAATTAATCAAAATGTATATACTGTAAATACGAAGTTAATTATGAGAGACAGGAAGATGCCGTCGAATATTAAATGACGGTAGGGAATATATGTCGTGGAGGGTTCGGTGGGATTAAGGAATGTCGTAACGGAACTTAACGGCCGGCTTATTTATTTAATGTGATTATGGAATGAGAGAAAGACACATGTCACTTCTAAACCACAAACATGGAAATCATATGCCACCATTTCACTAACAAACGCTCCCCATGCATCATTTGAAAGATAAAGAATACACGTTTAGATGTTTATAATATTTAGTATACAAATCACAATTATTATAATTAGTTCAATGCATCTCTCATAAAAGATTGACCGTCGGTTATATAGACTAATAACTAATTATAAATTATTGACATATCTTGCTACAACATAAAGATTCTAAATTTGAATGACTAAAAAACACAAAATATATAAGGCAAAACTATATATGTTGCTAGCAATACATAAGCACTTTATATAGGGTTATGCACGGTTCAAGAATCGAATTAAACCGCTCAGAACCGAACCAAATTACTGAGAAGCATAAAATGGTTATGTTGGACCGAGGACCGAACCGACGACAGTCGGAACCGAATCGGATCGAAAACCGGCCGGGACCGAACCAAAACGAGAACCAATAAAGTTTCTTCGTCTTTTTCGGTCTTTTATCCGAACAACTTCTACAGCAAAGGATACAAGTCTAAACTCCGTTTAATTATTTTCTTCGTCATTTTCTCTCTCTTCCTTTTCGCTCTCTCGTCAATAATTTCATCCGAAGAGACATCTGACAAAACGGTGCCAACAATATCCTTTAAATGACGCCACGGAGGAGCAATCGACGGAATGCATGGGCACAACACCAAAAGTCTCATATTATCCCCTTGTTGTTATTAGATTGGTATTTTTTAATTGATTTATGCAAAACAGATCAAGTATGCATGATTAAAAATTTGAGTTAAAAAAAAGTGGATTAAACTCTTCAGGGTAACACCTAAGTTATATTTTTTTTTGAACGGCAAATCTAATCTACTCCTAAATAACCACCTATGTCCACTATGGGACTCGAACCCTCAACCATTAGGTTAGAGGGCAAACACCTAAGTTATATTTACAAGAACTTAAAACGTTTGAATTTCAACAATAGTTGTTATATTCGACCATTTATATTTGAACATTAATTGTTTTTAACGAGCGATATTTGATCGTTGATGCGGTAATTTGAAGTATTCTTATTCTTAAGCGAAAATTAAAACATTGTTTATATCGGATTTTATTTTTTATTTATGAATAAAAATTTATAGAATGGTATCTTATAATAATAACAATATTAAGAATAAATAAAAATAGTATTAGTACTGTTGATATTTTTTTGAAAATTTAAAAAGTAATTTGGAATGTAATATCAGATTTTTCAGTGACCTAAAATATAAAATCCTAGTGAATTGAATTTAAACGTAAATATTCTTTAAAAAAAAGTTATATATAAATAGTAGATAAAAAAGACAAAAAGGGATAGAATTCGATTCGAACAGTTGTGGTCAGGAGACATTGTGGACAAGAGTGCCTCTGTCCACTTGGGCAACAGAGAACATTTGTTAGGCTCTGCATAAATCATATACTTCTTCCATATTAAAATAAGTGAATCACTTTTTTCTAAAGTGTATTAAAATAAGTGAATCACTTTAATAATTTACTTTATTTAGTAAATTTTTTTATTTAAAATTACTCATTTACCCTTACATATCCCTCTTTAAACATCATTAAAGGTGTGGGCCCCTGTTCATTTTTGTCATATTCCTATACTTCGTATTTGATTTTTTCAGCATTTAGAAAAAAACAACAAAATAGTACAAGGTGTGGGGCACATCCAATCTAATTACCCCATTTAATTTCACTAATATTTTATTACCTTATTTTGCTTCAAAAAATGTAAAATTCAAAGTGATTCACTTATTTTGATACGGAGGAAGTATATATTTTGATACGGAGGAAGTATATACTTCTTCCGTTTCAAAATAAGTGATACACTTTCCATTTTAGGGTGTTTTAAAATAAGTGATACACTTTGAAACTTTCCTTATTTGGTAACATATAGTGGGACCCATACCCATTAACTATTTCCTTTAATAAAGTGAAATTACTCATTTACCCTTACTTTTACTTTTAAACATCATTAAACTCACTTTAATCATAATATGTGGGACTCATCACTCACTAACTATCCACTTTAATCTAATTTAACATTCATTATAATCTTTTGCCTCAAAAAACATGAAAGCTAATTTGTATTACTTATTTTAAAACGGATGAAATATTAAAAAAGGAAAAATCCAACAAATCACTGAGCTGTGAACAGTAATATTACTATCATAAATATATAATAGTTATTTTTAATTTATGAAATTATAAAAACTACAAAAATAAAATGTTACAAGATCCTCAAATTACTCGTATAAAACAAATATGTTTTGACCTATTACAAATGCATCTTGTCATGCCACATAGGGGTGTTCACTATTCGGATAAATCCGGATCATCCAAATGGACAATTTGTATTGGATCGTTTGGATTGGTTTTTTGGTTTTACGGATCGGTTTGGACTTGATCCAAATTAATAGTTTGGTTTTCGGATTGGATTTGGTTTTCATTATAAAATCCGGATTATCCAAAAAATCCAAATAGTAATATATATATATATATAAAATATAAAATATAAGTATATAAAACAATTCTATCCTATTTCTAGAAAACCAAATATAGGGACTATTGAAATTAACGAAATATCCTATGCTCCAAAATAATTCTCAAGCAATTAACTTCTTAATTGGCCCATTCTAAATCCAATTCTGAAAAACTTAATACATGACCTGTGATCTCATCGACTGTCCAGTTTCCAAAACACAATCTTAACCCTATCAGTTCTTACTTTAATCCCAATTCGTCCCTTCCCATTTGATACGTGAATCGCCCACATCCCACTCGTATCAAGCTATGACGATTCGACAAGCTATGAATTAGACTTGTTTTTATGTATAAAGTAGTTTATCGTTTTGAAATTGTATAAAGTAGTTATGTTATAAAAAAAACGGTTTGGTTCGGACAAATCCAAACCATCCAAATTGTAATTTGGTTCAGATCGGTTTGGATTTAAATTTGTTTGGATGGTTCGGTTTGAACATTTAAAATCCAAAATCCGTTTGGATTCACCTATTTGGTTCGGATTAATCCAAATTATCCAAACGAACACCCCTACTGGCACATCACCTCCTATACAATTTGGGTCATGTGTTTGCAAGTGAATTATGAAAATTGATAAATGGGCTAATTTTGTTAAAACTGAAAACAGTAAAACATTTGGGCTTATTTACGGGCCTACAAAATTCAATTATCATATGAAATTACACTTCATGGTAACTTATAACATTATTTAGACCATATTCATCATACCTTGTTTTATAATCCAACATATAAACATATTGATCAATTACTAGAAACGTATTCACGCAAATAAATGGTATTTAATAGTATTTGACAGTTTTATAATTTATTTAATGATATTAGTACACACTAAATATAAGACCACATATAATGCGTGACCATACACTATAGCGACTCCCCTCTTTTTCCTTCTGTTTATTTGTGCAGGCGACGAAAAGTAGTATTTATTAGGGGTGAATATGGTACGGTACCACGTATATTTTCTTCATACCGTGTACCATACCAACTATAATTGGTACACTGATTTAGCTACCATTACCATACCAAGTTTACTTGGTACCAATTTATTTGGCTACCAACAATCTTGGTTGGTACAAATTGGTAATGGTATTATACCAACATCACTAACTCATATAAAATTAAAAAAATTAATAACAAAAGAACAATGATATTTTATCATTATCGAACAGTTAAACATATTAACAAGTGTTCCGAAGATGGAAACAAAATAAGCAAAATGATATAATATGCTATGTGCTATATAGACATAATCTAGTACGATAAAGTAATAAAAGATGTAGCTATCTTGTCGTAACTGAATCACTGATTTGTGTGAATGTAGAGATAAAATATTATATTTTCAAAGATATTTTTAGTTTCAATGATAAAATAAGTATGTGTTATTATATTATATTAGTTTCAGAGATATTTTTTTGGGCACATCTATAATTTAAATAAAATAACGTATACTTTAATATTTAATTGGAATCTTGGCCAAATAGGTTGCTAGTTTGGTAAAATATATTAAACTAAAAATCATATAATATATATATCTTGGTTGGTACGGTATACCATGATATTTAAAAATTTTGTACCATTACCGTACCATGATTACACAATTGGTACGGTACTACCAACCAAACATGTTGGCTACCAACATATTGGCTACCAACTATTCTTGGTATGGTTGGTAGCATGTTGGTTGGTTTTATTCGGTACATATTTGACACCCCTAGTATTTATATGTGAATCATTTATTATTTCTATTACTATATATTACTTCCTTCGTTTCAAAATAAGTGATACATTTTGGAGTTCACGTTTTTTGAGACAAAATATAATAATGAGGGTTAATTAGATTAAATTAGATAGTTAGTGGGGAATGAGTCCCACACCTTTTGAATAAAGTGGGGTTAATGATGTTTAAAAGGACAAAATAAGGGTAAAGATGTCATTTTACTTTGTTAAAGTAGATAGTTAGTGGGTGTGGGTCCCATTATTTTTTGCCAAATAAAGTAATTTTCAAAGTGTATCACTTATTTTGAAACACCCAAAAATGAAAAGTGTATCACTTATTTTGAAACGGAGGAAGTATAACTTTATCATATTTCAGTAATTTCTATAACTATAAATTATAATAGTTTTGTAAAAGACATTTTAAAAAAATGTTAAGTTTTATAATGCTATAAGAATTGTTAAATTAAATAAGTGAGGGATATTTATAAAACATTTGATATAGTTAAAGGTAAATTAGTAATTTATAAGAAAAAAGTTTTTTGGAAGGTTAACCATTGGAGATGTTTTTAACTAATATGTTATTAGATGATGTGACAAAAGTAATACTTCCTCCGTTTCAAAATAAATAATACACTTTTCCATTTCGGGATGTTTCAAAATAAGTGATAAACCTTGAAAACTTCCCTTATTTGACAAAAAGTTGTAGGACCCACACCCACTAACTATCTCATTCAATAAAGTGAAATGACACATTTACCCTCACTTTTACTTTTAAACACCATTAAACTCACTTTAATCAAAGTTTGTGGGACCCAACATCCACTAATTATCCAATTAATATAATCTAACATTCATTATAATATTTTACCTCAAAAAACGTGCAACACAAAGTGTATCACCTATTTTGAAAAGAGAGTGATTTTCCTACCACAACTTTTAAGGTATGTACCACAATCAATGTTTAATATACTTGTACAGTTAGCTGTAAAATTTGTATTGTGTGGTATAACCATTAAAAGTTGTGGTAGCAAAATCAATTCTAATTTTGAAACGGAGAAAGTAAGTCATTGGAGAGATTAACTGGATACTCTTAATTACATCGAAAAAATAACTTTTGATTTTGACAAAATGAAAAATCACATCACAACATTTATTTAGTAAAAAAGGGGAATACGAAATTGGGGAAAATAAACAATTTAGGGTTTTGCAGCTTGTGGCATAAAAACCCTTTCCAGAATCGGAAGACTATTCATTAACCAAAGCTTTTCCGATTAACACGGTGTCGCCGTCGTAACACGCCGCCGTCCATCCATTTTCACGACCAAATACCCAACATTTCCGTCAACTGTCACTTCTCTCCGATCAGTAGCAGGTCTGATTTAATTCCGAGCTGAAAGACGTCGTCAACGACTGGATCAGAAGCTTCGATTTCGTCACCACCATCCATTTCTAAAACCCGGCAAACGGAAATGGGTTGGTAGCAAATGGTCCGACCCGAGGAAAAGGTACCGTTTTAGTTCCCTTTTTAACAATTTTTTTTTTTTTTTCTGATTTCCACTTGGCTTTTATCCCCTTTTTTCGATTTTACCACTATTATACACACTATTAGTCGCATCTATCAATTTAGGGTTTCAAATTTCGTAATTGCAATTTGGGGGTTTTCGTGTACGTTTTGTTTTCTACATTATACAGAACACTTGCATGCATCTATTTGAAATCATCCAGCCTTCTAAGTTCTAATTGCCTTCAAACAATGGGTGAGTGATTGATTTTTTACAAAGATTCAAGCTTGTTTATATACCCGATTATTGAAATTTCATGCTATACAATTAACTTGACCTAGTTGGCTAATCTTGTATGTTTATTATCATTTTCATATGCTTTTTAGTGTACATTTGTATCAATATCATGAATTTTGAGCAATTTATCGTCAAATAGTTCATTAAATCGTTCTAATTTTGTTTCCTTTTGGGTACACCATTTGAAAGAAAGCAGCAAAATTGATCTTCAGGGTAGGTTTAAAAGTGGAAATTTCTATCGAAGAACACGTTTGGTTTCCCGCAACAATTGTTGAAGATTTAGGCAACAATTTATATACAGTTGAATACCGATTTGCACGAATTGACAATGAAGATCAAATTTGTAGAGTTACAGTAGATCATCTTCACATTCGACATTTGGTACCTCAAATTAGGGTTACAAATTTTGGTTTGTTAGAAAAAGTTGATGCTTTTTATGATTTTGGATGGTGGAGTGGAGTAATTACTAAAAAACTTACCGATAGTAAGTATATCGTGTATTTTAAACACACAAATAGAGTGAAAGAATTTGATCATTTGGAATTAAGACCGCATGTGGAATGGAAAGATGATAATCAGGTATTTACAATAATTTTCTTGGTTCACCATTTGAATAATTATCTAATGAATATGATTATACAACAATTATTTATTTATTTATTTTTATTTTATTTTATTAAGGTCGAACAATTATGCATCTTGTGTCATTTATTCCAGTTTCAACCAAAAACATGCCAGATAACGAAAATGATCTGAAGTTTTTTTTCAAAGGACCAAAGTATCTTTGTTAGGTGTTCACATAATACTCGTATATATTAAGATTTTTAGTTTATCAATAAAATTTGAGGGCATTTTCGGTATTTGGCATGTTTTTGGTCGTAATTGGGTATAGATATTGTAGTTTTATGAAACTGTTTTTTTTTTCCTTCTTCAAAAGACATAAGGGCATTTTTGGTATTTGGCACGTTTTTGGTAGAAATTGGTATAAATGACACAAGATACATACTTTGGTGGCCTATTTGAAAGTTTTAATAGATGGGTCGTCTTAATATAAAAAAAAAGTTGAAAACTTTGTTGTGTTAAATTTATTTATTTTTTCAGGTTTATTTAAATTGCAGCACTGAATTAATAGAACCGATTTCCTTAAACTTTGCAAAACCGACTAAGAATACAATTCCTGTTACTGATAATCAAACATCGATTGTAACAACCACCATGAAAAGATCAAAACCAACAAGTAATAAACAATTAAATCCTATGAAGAAATTGAAATCTGGAGTTACTTCTGATGATTCGAGTGTGGGTCAAAGTAAAGAAGTCAACATTCAATCTGATGGTCAAACGTCTGACAAAATTAAGATTTTTTCTCGTGGAAAGAAAAAGGTGGGTTTAATACTTTAATTTCTCTTAGTGAACAAATTATATAGCTATTAGTTGGGTTATTTGCATAAATACCAATGTATTTCTTTTGGCGGATATTAAAATAGAGTAAATTACAAGGGTGGTCCTTGAGGTTTACACCAAATTTCACCTATGGTCCTTACTTAAATTTACACAAAACCATCTTTCGATGACTCATGTCATATATACAAAAAAAAGTACAATCACTAAAGCATAACGAATGAAAAAAAAACATTGTTTTTCACAAATAATAATTAAAATTTTCAATATTTTATTTATGCAGATGGTTAAGGGAGGAAAAGGTGTCGAATTAAAGCATGCCGTGTTTAAAAGGAAGGGGAAATCATCAGTTAATTCTAAAGGCCCGAAAGCTGTACCCCAAGGTCCTTAATTATTAAAAAATATAGTTGATTTTTTTAATATATAAAGTTTATTGATTTTTTAATTAAAAATCAGAAATTTGATATAATTTTTTCTCTGATATAGAAGATTTAAATTTTTCTTCATAATAAAGTTGAAAACTTTTTATACATGACAGGAACTACAGATGATTCAACCGCAATAACAACCTCAAAAGTTAAGGAAAAAACTGAAAGTAGAGTATATTCTAAACCTATTGTTTTGGGTTTACATTGTCCTGCAATGATGATCTCATACCACAAGAAACTTAAGTCCTCAACATCTGCAACTTCTCCAAGAATCTTGGAACCTCAATCGCCTAAATTAGATTCTCCATTATCACCCATAGCAACAGTTAATACGGTGTGAGATCTAAATTATATAATTTAATTTAATTTTTTAGTGTTTTTGCCAGAGGTGGCAATATGGGCGGGTAAGGAAACGGGTCATTTTGTGTCTAGTTTTTTAAAAAGTTCATAAAAGTAGGTTTTTAAGATTACAAAGAAAATATTTTTACAAGAACAGTTTAAATCTTTGTTATATTTTTACTAAAATGTAAAAATAATAATAAAAATGATTGTGAGTGTATTTTATATTGTTTATTATGTAGGGGGAAAATGAAGATGATCTAGACACAGTTTTAAAAAAGAAAACGGGAAGACGGTTTAAAAAACAAACCAAAAGCCCCGAGACTTCATTGGCAGGTATTATAAATTATTAAAAATAAATATAATAACTATATAATGTAGTGAATTACAATATAACAAATATTAATTGATAACTAAATATCTATTATATATATTAACTTATTTTTGTTAATACTCGATGATAATAAATACTTATTTGGTGATTGTAGTTTATCATCGTAATGGAGATGATGTTGCAAAAAATTCTGAATTTAGAAAAAATAAAAAAATATCATTGACTAAAGTGCCGAATAAAAGTTCTGCGATAGAATTAACGTTGCAACAGGAGAATAGTAAAACCGTAAAAGGAAAACGAGGAAAAAGCCGTACAATTAGTAGCATTAATATCGAGTCTCCAACACCAGGTTCTTAATTTATTAATTATTTAATCCCTTTGCAATACAGTTGGATGACACTACTAATTTAAGGGGTATTTAGGTCATTTTGTAACCTGATAAAGCGATGTGGTCATCAGGTTGCTGAATGACCCGAACACGACCCAAAGACATCTTTTTGGGCCGGAACAGAGCTATACTAGTCTGGTTCTCGGTGTTATTTTAGGCAAAAAAAATTCTGAAATATTTTTTTTTTTTTTTTTTTGTTGTTGCAAATTCTCAAGATTCATCGAAACAAGAAGCAAACGGAAATTCTGAAATTAGTGTTGAGGAATCAATCGATATGATGCCCGAAGATGAACCTCTCTCGAGCTGGTTACATGGTAAACTTCTAAAAAAAATAAAATAAATTGAACATGTTTTTTATTTTGATTTTGATTTTGATTTTTTACTATTTTTAATTATTAATGAAAACTTAGAATTAAAATTCATTGTTCTTTATTTCCATTTGCAGGCAAGAAATCATCTGAAAACTCTAAACACCCTGTAGTTGTGTCTACTGTCGACGGTCAAAATTTGACTTTCGAAAAACGTAGTCAAATTTGGTCAACAATCGAGTCAATGGAAGTCTTCCGTATAATCCCGCAAAACCCGCATTTTCAACCACTCAACACTCTTAAAGAAAGTGCTCGGGAACGCCAAGCAATCGCTTTAATGGTCAACTTTTCGGGTGTTTTTGAGGACACGTCTCGTTTACGGTTAGAAAATACCCGAACCGAAATTGAAGATCATTTGGAAACACTTTGTGAGCTTGAATCTCATGGATTCAATGTTAATCCAATAAGAAACCGGTTGATTAAATTACTATCGGTTAAAGATGAAGAAAAGACGCTCGAGACACGGTCCAAAGAAGTTGGAGATAAAATTGAAGTGGATAGTGTTAAAAGTCAACAATTCAACCGAGAGATTGAGTCGGTCGATGAAAAAGTCAACGTGTTGCTTGAAAAAAGGGGTCAATTTTTGAAAAAGAAAGAGAAAATGGAATCGGAAATTGCGGGTTTGAAAGCAGAATTGGAAGGAATTGAAGCGGGTTTGCGTGAAGCCCGTTCCAAGTTTGATGAGTTAGTTGCTACACCGTTATGAGCCCGTTAGGTTATTAATTCGGTTTTCAGTTATATGATAGTTTGTAGTATTTTATTTTGATATGGCCAACAGTTTTTTTCCTAAATATTAGTATGAATGTGGCCATAATTTTGACCTTAAATGATATTAGTAGGTGTTTGGTTTGGTTTGAGGGTATGTGTTTTAAGACATGGGTTTGATAGTAATTAGGTTAAGGGTATCAAACAAGTAGTTGGGTTATCAAATTCATACCCATAGTGATTTCTAACTTTATGTTATCAAATTCATACCCCTAGTGATTTTTTACTACAAATTAGGCACGGTTTAAGGATTGTATCGCTCTAGATTGAGAACCGAGAAAATGGTTTTTGGTGGGCTGAGGATTGAACCATTGATGTTTTGGATTGGACTTAACTGGATTGAAAATCGGTCGGAACTGAGAATCGAGAAAGTTTCTTCGACTTTTTGTGTGTGCCTTTTTTCAGGTTTGTATCGTACTATTTTGAGAATTGATTTTGCATGAAAATTAAAACTACTGAGTTTTTAAAACTCGATTTGGTTTTGCAAGTCCAGCCGGTTTCGGTCCAGTCTCCACATGTCTACTGCAAATTTCATTAATATAAATTTTATGAATGTTTTATGGTGTTAGATTAATGAAGATTTAATGTCTATTTTGGGGATTGATATATTTTGCATTTAAAACGTATCGTCATCTTCAATGCATCTATCATAAAATTGCCCCTACCACAACATGTGCACAACAATTTTTAGATGTGTTCTAGAGAGTAATGGTTTTGTTTTAGAACATGTCGTTATGTGTGATGTTTTTTTTTCCAAGTGCTCTAAAATCAAAATTGTAAAATGATATAGCCACATACCTTAAGGTGCATTTAATAAATCAGATATTTGCTGCTTTATTAAAAGGGGTGATTTTTACACCACATCTTTTGACCCATATGGCATATACCACAATGATTGCTTTACATGCTTATATAATTTACAGAAATATTTGTACAGTGTGGTAGGGGAAAAAAATGTGGTGTGAAAATCAATTCCCTTTATTAAATGAACAATGATGTAATATGTTTTAATTTTTACCATTTTAGAAAAATATTAAATATTTTTTTCTGTTTAATGGAATAACTGTTCTATTAAAAATCCTTAATAATGTTTTTAACAAATGGATAACCTTAATGTGGTCTTTCTGCCACATTCCTAGGTTGTGTGGTCGTCAAGTTTGTTGCTTGAGGTTAATGTGGTCTTTCTGCCACATTCCTTTGTAATTTTTTGTGATTAAATTATTTAGCCAGGGTAATCCTTTACCCAAAAAAAATAATAATTTATCATTCATTTCCTTTTGTCGTGAACTTGTAAAGAATGTAACCTATCAAGTACACCCATCATCAATGAGGGTATTAATGTTGAGTAGTGATTGGTCTAAATATGCATTTAACATGGCCATGTGTTCTACTTTTGCAATCTTTTATTCCCTTAAAACATAATAGGGTACGGTAAGAATTTTATAGCCAAGTTATTAGGATTTTTTTTATCTTATAACATTCGTATAATATAAATCTAAAAAACACTGTCAACCAATCATAATTCACAGAAATAAAATTTAAAATATTGACAGAGGCCATATCATAGCGAGGAGCCTATAACTGTAGTACCGAGTCATCAAATCATATTTATTGATTGAACCTTTTTTTGTTCCTCAAAAGCACCATTAGGAAAAATATTCGAAACAAACAATTAAATGTCAAATTTACGATGACAATGTCAACGACACCAATCTCTTAAAATGTGAGGTATCGAAGAGGTAAGATATAAACAGTCGTACATTTATATACATCTTAGATGAAAATTAATAAATTAATTAAAATGGTTAAAGACAAAGTCACATGGTGAAAAAGTGATTGTACTTAATGGAGAAAAGAAAATGTAGTAGTTGACGGGCTACACTTTACAAAGTAATCAATTGGGTAAAGATAAGTCACAACTCACAAGTAACACGAGATACCGAGTTAGTTACGTTATGTAAGCGTGACTCTGTTTTCCTTAATTCGTTGTGTATTGTTTATCGTATCCATTTGGGCACCCTACCTTGGCTATAGTCAAATATTAGGTCCACAAAATATAGTTCTCAAGTACACAAATGTTTATTTTTTCTTTTTTATTTTTCAATATGATACTTAATTCTGATTGTATGTCATGTCCATAATGTCGCAAGTCAAATTTTCGGACCATTTCAATAGTTAATTTTAAAGCTTGAATTTTTCTTCAATGTAGAAGAACACTTCCAAACGTTGGAAAGTCAATGTTTTTATAGGAAGACTGGGCGTCGAGACATTCGAGCACTGCTTTTTCTTGTGTGATCGATCATGCTTTTGATGTCTGAAAATCTATTCGTATTTAATCCTCAAACTATGAGAAAAAGAAAATGTGATATATATCCTATATGACATTCGTTTTTTTTTTCTTTCATTTTCTTGGTTAAATTCTAGAGTTGCTAAATTATCAAATTGACATGGTTGCTAAAAGTTTTATTTTGTAAATTTATCTTAGAAAAAATAAAAATAGAAGAACCCAAGAATCATGTAGATTGTAGAATAAAATTTTACTAATACATGTTCATATACACATACTGACATACATTATGTTTTTAAAACAGAAACAATACCATAAAAGTTTTGAATTATTTTGTCCTATTTTCAGTTATTCTGTTCTTAGCCTTGCATATTTTTTAATTATTTTTTCCACGGAAACATATAAATTAGACATTTTCTTCTCTTTGCTCCTCGGATAATGATGTGAGTAGACATAACTGATATAAAGTTCTTATTCAACGCGTATAATTAAATTATAACTGTATTTTCAAATTTAGGAATCCATCGACTCAACTAATTGGATGGCAATGTATATCTAACACGGATATACATATTTTGTCAACTCAAATTCGTACTTTATTGGTATATTATCATATATTGATAAAATGAAGCTATTCACTTACGACCGACGTCTTTCATTGACACGAGTCTCAGCTTTCATGTAAGTATAGATAATCCATCTTATACTTATAATCAGTGTTGTAAAACCCGGTCTACCTACCCGAGTACTCGCTGGGTAATCGCTACCCGCTGTTCTACTGAGTCGGGTTGGTCCTAACCGGTTAATTACTCGGTCAATGGCAGTCAACGGTGGTGAAAATTGGTTTAGGTGATCAAAATCAGTCAACAACGGGGATTTAGGGCCAATTGGGTTTTAAAATTTTAAGTTCATAGATTTAAAAGGAATACAGTGTTAGGACCACAAGGAAATGAAGATATGTTACTTGCTCTGTGCTACTAATCTATACATGGGGGCATAATTTTACTTAAAATTTATCATTTAATATGTATTTATTTTAAAAATTAGATAAATTACATGTATATTATATATTTATATAACTTTATACATAAAAATTCCTGATTCGAGTACTCGCCGAGTACTCACCAAGTAACCGAGTACTCGCTACAAGGTCGTCGAACGAACGGGTAGCGAGTTCTACAGCGCTTATAATACTATTAATATCTTAGTATCCTTGGTTTTTTCACCTCAAATAGCACATTATATTAACTCAGTTTCTATGTTGTTTCCTAATTATTATAGGTTTTCTAGCTCGTCTATAAATAATTAACTCTTTATCCCTAATCTATATACAACATAATCATATTATAGAGAGTTTATGATTCTTAATTTGACAATAATTCATTTTAATCATTAGTAAATCCAGCCAGCATTTGACAACTGTGTGAAGAAATTATAGAACGTTACATCAATAGCGGTAAAAATTTGTTGTCATTAAATAAAGGCATCCATCAAAACATGAAGTAAACCTAAAAATTATTTAAGTTTGAGTATTTGTCCTTTTAAATAAATAGAATTTAATGGGCATTTAAGAAAGACACCTAACCATTTTCCTATTTTTCTACATACAACCACAATGCATCAACCACTCTCTTGCTTTCTTTCTTTGTTTGAACTTGTAAGTTAATATATAGTAAAGTACAGGGGGTAAAAAGTGCATTATTGTTTTCCTAGAAATTCGGTAGTTTTTTAATAGTTATTAAATCTATATTAATTTTGTCTATAATATGACTTTAATATTTGATCTAAGCCATAAGTAACAACAATACCCTAGAAATTCTATAGTTAATAGAAGTGTTTAAATATAGTTAACTTTATTCCATAGTTCACAAAAAAAAAAAAAAAAAATTACTTGTACACTACTAAAATTGATTTGTATATTATAATATATATGGTGTGCAAATCATGTTTCTCTACACAACATAAAATTCTCATAAATAATATTATTTTATGTTACAATCTGATAAATAAAGGTTTCCAAACAAGTTAATTAATTTGGTAATTATCATTTTGAAAAAAAAAAAGTTGCCAGACATAAAAGTTTAGTTACAAGGTATACTTTTAACTACCACATTATCTATTGCTATAATTTTAATAGATATTTTTTGAACAAGTGTAATACTACCCCCGTATCAAAATAAGTGATACACTTTCCTAAAAGGGGTGGAACAAAATAAGTGATACACTTCAAAAAATTTCCTTATTTGGCAAAAAAGTGGGACCCCTTCTTCACTAACTATCTACTTTAATAAAGTAAAATTACTCTTTTACCCTTACTTTTACTTTTAAACATTATTAATTTCACTACATCCAAAAGAAGTGGGTCCCATTATCCACTAACTATTCACTTTATACTATTTTAAATCACTTTCTAATCTTTTGCCTCAAAAACCGCAATCTCTCAAATGTATCACTTATTTTGATACGGAGGTAGTATAATATATCAATTTAAACAATATGAGATATATAAAACATTAACGTTAATAAAAAAGTAACATTAATACGATTTCTCTGAAAATTAACATTCAATACCAACTTTGACAACATGTATACTCATAATTTTCTCACTCATAAAAAAGAAGGAAAATTTAATAACAATTTTGACAATGTGGTGCATGTTAAAAGTGAAATTGTAGGTATAATTGTTTGCATTTTAAAATTTTGATCGATTGAGCCATATGATTTTAAACGACACATGGTATCAAAAAACAAGTCATGGTGCAAAAATGGATGGTTAATTACATATTAAGGGGCTTTATTTTATTTAAAAAAAACATAATAATATAAAAGTATTTCTTTTCCCAAAAAAAATATATTGTTCATAAAAGGCTTCTCTAAAATGCTTAATTAATTAGTTTATGCTCGAGATGTACGTATACGGTATAATTACTATTATCATGATTGTTTTTTAACATAATAAAACAAAAGTGTATGATTTATTATATACCTTGAACCCTCGTCCACCCTTCATCAATTTAAAGCAAGAAAACTGGGACAGAATATTGGTGAAAGAGTTAATATCGTAAAAACGACTTTACATACGTCCAAAACATATTTTTCCTATTAATAATAAATATATTCTAAAAAAATGGTTGGTTCTTAACATATTATAGCGCCGGTCAAATCCAGGCAAATAAACATAATTTCACATATATACTTGTACATCTTGCATTAAGAGATGTATGTTATAGTTTGAAGATACACGAAGAACCCACAGCCCTCCCCTGTAGCTTCATTTATATATTGGCCCCTACTTTATTTCTTCTAAATCTATATACTTTCAACTAAATACTTTTTAAATAATATTAAATTCCTATCCTATTAGGCTATTATTATATTTTCTCAATTTAAGTTGCTCATATTATCATCATTCATCACAACCATCTTTCCCAACACTTCGAGCTTCTTCTTTCTTCTTCTTCTGGTGAGTTTAGCATCTTTATCTGATCATCTATGCATGCTCTATTTTTATAACTACATGTTTGCATGCACTTTAATATGTTTTTGTCAGTGAAGTATTGTGTTTTTTTCCTGCAATAATAATGCATATTTTGTCTTGTAAAAGAAAGGTTTCTTCTTACCTTTTTGAATCTTTCTGTATTTTCCTTCCTTTTTTTGAATATTTTTGTGTTTTCCATCCTCTTTCTTCCCATCCCCTAAAAGAAACTTTTTACATTCATCAAAAAAATGTTAAAAAAATCACATATTTATGAAGTTTATAGCAATAGGAAAGTGGTTATTTGGATCTTTCTGTATTTTCTTGCACTTTTTTTTTTGGATATTTTTGTGTTTTACCCTCTTTTTTCTTCACATCCGCTTCAAGAAACATAAAATAACACCAACCCATTAAAAAAATTGCTAAAAAGATTATAACTTAATTATGAAGTTATCAGTAATCTGAAGACTGAAAGGAGAATTAAACATTAACCTTTCCGTTTATAGTAAATTGTTAAAAAAGTTTAAATATGTATAAATTTATAGTAATTTGAAAGTGGGTATCTGATTAAACTGTTTATAGTAGGGTTTAAGGAATTAAAGGTATGTTTTTATCCTACTTTCTTCACACCCCCTACAAGAAACATCAAATAATCACCAACGCGTTTAATAAATAAAATTTGTTAAAGTTTAAATATTCATCAAATGTAAAAGTATATGAAAGTGGGTATTTAATACAACTCTTTATAGGAAGGTTTCAACATTTGAAGGCATGTTTTTCTTTCCTTTTTAGTTCTCATGCCCTACAAGAAACATGACATAATCACCAGCCCATTTAACAAAAACTAAATATATATTTAATAATCTAGTGGTGGTCTGGTGGTAAGAACTTCTGAGTGACAACCTAGAGATCACGAGTTTAATAACTCATCTGGGTAAATATTTACCAGATGTTCAAAGGAAGATTAAAAAATGGTCACGGTAACTAATAAATTGCGTACATTACGTCTCGGCTACCCAGGAGCTCTTATAACGTGGATACCATTTAAAAATATAAAAAGCTTAAATACTAATGAAAATATTAGTAATCCGAAAGTGGGTTTATAATTTATTGAAGTCTTTAATTTGTAGGGCTTAAAGAACGTACTGTACGGAACTACAAAAATGATTAAACAATTTGCAGTTAAAGTAGAAGATGGAAAGAAAGGTGTTAATGGCGAACCATCCCTTGGTCCAATTTACCGAAATCTTTTAGCAAAAGATGGATTCCCACCTCTTGATACTGACTTGAAATCCACTTGGGACGTTTTTAGGTAAATAATATTATTTTCTTGTTTTTTTATTAATTAATTATTTATATTTAAGCGCAATGGTTGACATCGTTCTCACCTTATTAAATATACAGAAAATCAGTTGAAAAATATCCGGACAACAAGATGTTAGGATGGCGCGAGCTTGTTGATGGCAAAGTATGTACTTTTTGGTGATTTTTTTTTTTTTTGTAATAATAATATATAAACTTGATTAAGTATTATTTATGATTATTATTTATTTATTTTAGTGGGGGCCATATATATGGAAAACTTACAAGACAGTATATGAAGAAGTTTTGCATATTGCTTCAGCCATAAGGGCTTCTGGAATTGAAGCTGTAAGTATTTGATATGATGTACTAATTTGCAAGATAATTATTTTTATGCAATTATGCATAACCTAAAGTTTTTATGTAGTTAAATGGGTTATTTTGGTTTTATTTGTTAATTTTTGGTAGTTTGCTTTCTTGGATTATGACTTATATATGTATGTATGATATTAGGGGTGTAAAGTGGGAATATATGGATCAAATTGCCCTCAATGGATTGTGGCTATGGAGGTAAATTTTCAAATTTCGATGTTTTATCGAATGATTTTTTACGATTAAAATGTTTTGTGTTTGATTAGGCTTGCAATGCACAAAGTTACATTTCAGTACCTCTATATGATACACTCGGTAAATCAGTTTCTTCTTTTGTTTTGTAGCATATTTCTATTCAATTAAATGGGTTGTTAGATATTTGGGCTAAATTAAACATATATTAATTGGGCTAATATTTTTGCTGCCATTAAGAAAATATTCAATTGGGCCTGGTTTGAGAAATATGACTGAGGATTTAATAGATAAAATGACGAAAAAGTATTAATAATAGAAAAAACGGTGAGATGTTTTGCTACACCGTGTGAATATGTAATTTTATTTTACATTAAATAATCAGTTTTCTCACAATTGGTATGAAATTGATTATTAAACCAGATAATTAGTTTCAAAACGCAAATCAAACATATCATAATGTGGCTGGATTTGATTAAAACGCTAATATTTTCTTAATCTTTAATCTAAGCAGGACCAGGAGCGGTCAACTTTATATTGGACCATGCTGAAGTTGATGTCGTTTTTGTTCAAGATAAAAAAGTTAAAGAAGTGAGAACCAAATTGTGAATTTTGTACCATAATTAGTACATCAATCACAAAATTTCAAACCTTTTTTTATACTTACGTTTTGATTTTGCAGCTATTAAATCCAGAGTGTACACATACTCAACGATTAAAGCGTAATGATCACTTTATTAAACATTTTCAAAGAGTTCGCTAATGAGTGAATTAAGTATAATTTTTGTTTTGTGATTGTAGTGATTGTTTGTTTCACTTCAATGAAAGATGAGGAAAAGGATAAAGCAGATTCCATGGGGATAAAATCATATGCATGGAGCGAGTTTCTTCATATGGTTAGTAATATTGACCCGTTCACTTACAAATGGGTCAATTTGGGTTGTATATTATCTCAAACGGGCCAAATCAAAGAGTTTAGCTAGATGGGAGACGTACGGGTCTATTTTTTTTTAATACAAACGGATATACAAACTCCTAAATTGTTTTATTAATATATATGAAATACTATTTCATAGTATTGACTTTGTAATCATAACTAATGTCTTTAAAAAAAATTGAAACCGGACAACAAGTGTTTGGAAGTCAACCCAACCCGTTTCAACTCATACTAGTACTACTAACCCATTTCAACCTGAACTCGTACAACTTATATTAGAGGTGGTCAATTTGACCTGAACCCGTTACCTAACTCGCACATCTTCCCGCATATGAGATTTTATATGTTTAATTATAGGGGAGAAAGAATCCATCAGAATTGCAGACACCAAAAGCAAGTGATATTTGTACAATTATGTACACAAGTGGCACAAGTGGAGATCCAAAAGGTGTTATATTAACTCATGAAAACGCTACAACAAATATACGAGGAGTCGATCTTTTCATGGAACAATTTGAAGACAAGGTTTTTTTCTTATTTTATATTTTTATAGAATAAAAAGTAAAAATTCATTACATTTATTACTAAATTTATACTTCCTCCGTATCAAAATAAGTGACACAAATTGGCTTACACGTTTTTTGAGGTAAAAGATTAAAGTAGAGGTTAAAATAGATTAAATTACATAATTAGTGGAGAATGGGTCCCATTTTTCTTGAATAAAGTGATATTAATGAGTTTTAAAAGTAAATGTAAGGGTATAAGGGTGATTTCACTTTATTAAAGTGGATAGTTAGTGGGTATGGGTCCTACTATTTTTACCAAATAAGGAAAGTTTTCAAAGTGTGTCACTTATTTTGATACACCCCAAAATGGAAAGTGTGTCACTTATTTTGATACGGAGGAAGTATTGTTTTTGTTTTATTTGTAGATGACCGTTGATGATGTTTATATATCTTTCTTGCCACTTGCTCACATTCTTGATCGTATGATTGAAGAATATTTTTTTCGTAACGGTGCTTCTGTTGGCTTCTATCATGGGGTAAATCTTGAACCCGATATTTTATTTTATTTTTGAACTTTTTAAGCATGAAGATTTTGGTTTCTGAATATAATTTATGGTTAACTTTTTGAAGGATATCAATGCATTGAGGGAAGATTTGGTGGAGTTGAAACCAACGTTTTTAGCAGGAGTACCTCGAGTTTTAGAAAGAATTCATGAAGGTGCGGCATTATTTAAGTACTTCATATTTTATAAGAAGTTGATATCTACACCACAAAAATTTATTCACACCACGAGTCCACGACCTATGTTTTCATATATTTGTATAGTCTGTTTTAAAACTTATAAAGTGTGGTAAGGGAAATATTTTTGTGGTATATATATCACCTCACTTTTTTTTTTTATCAAACTACATTAAATATTTATGCATTATATTTTTGTATATTGTATTTCAGGTGTACTTAAAGGACTAGAAGAAGTTAATCCAAGGAGGAGGAAGATATTCAGCATTTTATACAATTAGTAATTAATCATTTCTCTTGCTACAATATTTATATTTTTATGTTATGAATGAACCAAAATATGAAATTATGAATAGAATATTAAGTTTTAATGATAAGAGTTTTAATGTTATCATGCAGCAAACTTAAATGGATGAAAGCAGGATACAAGCAAAAATATGCATCACCACTTGCAGATCTTCTTGCTTTTAGAAAGGTAAATAAAAATCTAGGAATTATATTTTAAACTTTGAAATTTGATTTATGATATATATTTATTCTAGCAAATTATTTGAAATTGTATTTGTTATATTCAGGTTAAGAACAGACTCGGTGGTCGACTTCGTCTTATAGTATCGGGTGGAGCTCCGTTAAGCAGTGAGGTTGAAGAGTTCTTGAGGGTTACATCTTGTGCTTTCGTGTTGCAAGGATACGGTACATTTTTATAAATAAATCAGATTGTATGTATTTAATAATGAGTCAAACGAATTGAATACTAAAAGGTAAAAAGTAAATGATAAGAAAAAGGTTTTGATAATGACAGCTCTTAGAGCTGTCTCTAAGCTCATAAAAGTTATACATTAATTCATGTGAGGAAGTGGTTCCTAAAATTCAGGGGTAGTTATAGATTGATGTACAAGTTTTTTATGTGTATCTATTGACAGCATTTAGAACTGTCATTATCAAAACCTTAAAAAGAAACATGTCATTGAATATGTTCAACGTCTCAAAGTCGCTAAACATGTTCGAAGTTTTACAATGTCATAAATTATTTGTGTTTTTTAATTAAAGTAAGTATTTATTATTTTAGTAATATAGTTTCATGATTATATTAAAACATTACATAGACAAATTAAAAATGGACAAAAAAAAGTGTTGATGAGGGCTACAAGCCTACAATGTGAGCCACAAAACGTCTAAATTTGGTTCCAACTGCGCCTTATCAACGAGTCAAACCTAGTTGGATATGTATTCAAATGCTTATAACATCCTAAATTGTTTTTTTTTTTCTCTTTAAGATATTTAATATTTATTAATATTATAGTTTCATGATCATATTCAGTACATTAAATATTAACGGGCCGGCCCAATACCCACACTATAGAACTATCCGTTTGACCCATTTCTCAACCCATCCCTTTTTACATCTCTAAATACAAATTATACATTGATTAAAATTTTGTTTTTGTAATTTGTTTTTATTGTTATAGGGATGACAGAAACATGTGGTTTAGCCACATTAGGTTTTCCCGATGAAATGTGCATGCTTGGGACCGTTGGATCAGCTTTTGTATATACCGATTTACGTCTTGAAGAAGTTCCTGAAATGGGTTATGACCCGTTAGCTGACCCGCCACGTGGCGAAATATGTCTTAGGGGAAAAACGTCTTTCCAAGGTTACTACAAGAATCCCGAGCTCACCAATGAGGTTATGAAAGATGGATGGTTTCATACAGGTTCACGAAATAATAATTACAACAATAATTCGATTAACTTTAATTAATATATCACATTTAATATTCTAATTAACGTTTATAATCGTCATGTATGATTAGGTGACATAGGAGAGATGCAACCAAATGGAGTATTGGTAATTATCGATCGAAAAAAACATCTAATAAAACTATCTCAAGGGGAGTATATTGCACTTGAATATATAGAGAAAGTTTATGGCATCACTCCAATTGTTGAAGATGTAAATATCGTTATTTAATTTTTTATAAGTAATTAATTTCAGTTATTTGGTTTTTCCTAACTATAAAATGCTTATAATTATGTGATTAGATTTGGGTGTACGGAGATAGCTTCAAGTCATCATTGGTTGCGGTAGTTGTGCCCAATAAAGAGAACGCTGAAAAGTGGGCCCATCGAAATGGGCTCAAAGTTTCTTACTCCGAGTTGTGTAATCTTACACAACTCAAAGATTATATCCTTTCCGAGCTTAAAGCCACCGCAGAGAGAAATAAGGTATACATTTTTTATATACATTTTTTATATTGGGTCACATGTGTTTCCGCATCGCTTTGCGAGCCAGACTAGTCTCAGTGTGATCATCCGCTTTGCGGATTCGAACTTAGGACCTGCAGACATTTATACTGATGGCTGATGGAGATCAAACTCTTACCTTTGGGACACTCCATTGTGGTTAAGAATTTTGAAAGTTCTTATCACATCATCGCTATATAATCAATCATTTCATTTCTATTTCTTTTGATTATTGTAGTTAAGACGTTTTGAGCATATAAAGGGGATAATTGTGGAGCCGAAAACGTTTGAAGAAGAAAAAGATTTGTTGACTGCAACGTTGAAGAAACGAAGAGATAAAATGCTCCACCGTTACAAGGTCATTTTAAGTCACTTATTATTATATAATCTCACTTGGTATGACAATTTTTAGAGGCTTTAAATTTCACCTTTTTTTTGTTTTGTTTTGTTTTTTTTTTTTTTTTTTTTGTGATATGATGCAGGCGGGAATCGACAATCTTTACAACAACTTGAGCGCGAACAAACGTTGAGATGTATTTATTGCGAGTGCACGGATGATTATGTTTTAAATTTGTGTGTGCTATCTTTTGTACCTTAAGTTCATTTGTTTAAATTTGATTATAGGTGTAGTAAATTATCTTATTGGTGAATTGTGTTTCTTAATAATGTTATTTGAACTCGATCACTTGTTATGAATTGGCTGCAATCAACCCTCTAGAATCGAACAATTATCATAAAATTTAGTCCTGACAATGAAGTGAGTTTTTAGTTTTTATCCTAATCCGATCCGAGCCCTCAAGAAATTTATAGCTGAGTTTGGATCATAGTTTATGGTTCGTTTATCCAGTAATCCCTAGCTCCTCCTTTCATCTAGAGATGGTGATTTTCACCATACTTTTTAATCTATCTATCACAATTGTAGCATTATATGTTTATAGAGTATGCAGAAATGTTTAAACAGTGTGATATAAGCATTAAAAATTGTAGTATACAAATTAATTCCATTATCTTGAGGTGGTTGAAATAACTTAAAGTTGTTGAAAACCAAACCAAGTCACGGAGGAACCAATAAAACAAGGAAAGATATAAAATTATTCAATTCAGACATAACAAAGCAACTGTTGATAAAACTAAAATACATCAACTCAGGATTTCAAAGTTGTAATAAATATTTTGGCAAAAAGTAGAAATGATAATTAGGGTTTGGTTTGGTTTTCTTTTTATCGTCGTTTGTTTCGGCTCTCCTCTTTGTCTTTTTCTCGTTTCTTGTAAAGCTTCTCCAGAGCACGTTTTGCTTCACATTGTGGGAAGTTTTCAAGATCGTAATAGTGTGGAGCAATATCAACAATCCTGAAAAAAAAAAATTATTTAAAAAAAAAAAACAAGAAAAATCATCAGTTTTTTTAAAGAATGAAACCTTTTCACTTAGGGCAAGTAACAATCAAATTTCCGAATGTCGCATAATTTCAATTATGTAACTAACTATTTGACCCGTAATCAGAGTTTACTCGAAACATTTTAAATTATATATATATAAAAAAAAAATAATGAAAACTAACCATTCACCACGAACATCTGTAACAGTACGTATAAAATTTCTGCTTGTCAACACATATTCATTATAAATAACCCATTCGGGCTTATGATCCAAACAATTTGACGGGTGCAAATGAACCACCTGCCAAAACCCATAAAAAATCATACAAATCAATATAATTTCCAAAAAATATAATTATAAATTGTATAAAAGTTAATTAAAAAAAAGAAACAAACTTGATTATCTTTGACGGTCAAATAATGGCCCGTTCGCTCCAAATGGGCAACCTGCATAAAATAGCCCGCTAACATAGCTTTTCTGATGTTGACATAATAATCCCTGCTGTTGAAATCTGTGCTGACTAATTTGAGGCTGAAATGGGTCATGATACGGGCCAGTTGTTGTCTCACATTATCAGCAGATTTAAGGGCCCGATGATTCACAAAGTTTTCATAACACCATGATTGATCTTCATCTGAAATGAATAAAAAAAATATTAATACTGAAAATTATACTTATTATAAAAAAAAAGAAATTAATTAATACTTACTATTTTGCTTGTAAGCATGATACACGTTCAAAAGCGTGAGATGATCTCCATCAATATGTCCAAACCGGGCTTTCGCCTCGTCAGCAGCCTTTTGGGCTTCTCTGGGCCGAATGAAGCAGTTGGGTACTAAATAAAAAATTTATCACAGAAGAGGCCCGATTCGGTAAATCAGTGAGTCAGCTGCTTCATGAGACAGAAAGATACTTACAAAACAGTTGCTGATCACAACCTAAGACGCCTTTTTATGTTATTTATACTAAACGGGTCAAAACAGGTCGGGTCGGATTGACCCGGAATACTTTTCGATCTAAAGTTTTGATTTTTATGCATAAAGATTCTATTATATTTATTTTAACATAATATATTTAACTAAAAAAGGGCAAAAAAGTAATTTTTATGTTGATTTTACTAAACGAGTCGGGTCGGGTTGATCCGGGATACTTTTTGATCTAAAGTTTCGCTTTTCATGCATAAAGATTCTAATATATTTATTTTAACATAATATATTTAACTAAAAAAGGGCAAAAAAGTAATTTGTACCTGATAACCAAGGTTTTAATATACGGATTCGAGCCTCGAGGCGTTTTCCTTTAGCCTCACGAGCCGTAAGCCTCGAGGCGAACCGAGGCGTAAGCATCGAGGCGGAAAACAATTAATATCTAAAATATCATATAACTCATAAAAAACAACACAAAGTATTATATAACCCCAATATCAAGTTTTAAAAGGTCATAATTGATGTTATACAAACAAAAAGACCATTTTTTGTAAATTTTCTTGTTAAACTCAAGACCTATTCGTGATTATGGATAGATATGGTCACCGTTTTTGCTTTAAGCAAATCATTCTTTGCAAAAAGTCAAAAAAAGTTAATGAGCTTCACAAAAAATCAGGGGAAAGTAAGTAAAAGAGTTGAAAATTTAAAAAAAAGCCAAAAAAATCAGCTCAGCGCCTCGGTCCCGCCTCGGACGCCTCGGTCCGCCTCGAACCGCCTCGGTCATCTGAGGCGTACGTTTATACCAAAGTCACTGAGGCGCCGCCTCAGATGCGTTTTTTCACCGCCTCGCCTCGAGGCGCACCTCGAGGTTTATGCTTGTTGTCAGCCCGAAATTTAACTGTCCGAATGGCGGCTTCTAAATAATCGCGTTCGGGCTCCTGTGTGTAGAAGATTTCAACAGGGTGAAGTCGGCCCGGAACTTTCATTAATGGTGCCCCGAAAAAGTAGCCCTGAAATTTTTCGGCTTCAAGAGTAGCACTCATTACCACTAGTTTTAAATCGGGCCGGTTTTTAGGACTTCTTTTAAAAGCCCGAATAAGACATCGGTAGCTAGTGTTCTTTCGTGGGCCTCATCGAGAATTATTACTTTATATCTTTCTAAAAGCGGGTCGGTCATTGCTTCTCTTAATAACATACCATCTGTTAAATACCTATCAAATTAAAAAAAAAAAAAAACAATATCATGAGCAAATGGCCATTTACTAAGTAACATAAAGGATGATCTAAGTTATGAATGTTGGTTATATTAGTAAAAAAAAGGTTACTTTAAGACGGTTTTTGCAGTACTGCGGTCTTCAAAACGAATACTGTAACCGACTTCTTCACCAATTGTGACATCCATTTCTTCTGCAACACGTCTAGAAACAGACATTGCAGCCACCCTACGAGGTTGTGTGCAACCAACCATGAATTTCTTGCGTCTATCTGCACTTTCTAATTCAACAGCTTCAATTACAAATTGAGGAATCTGTTTATCACAATTTGAACAATTCAAAGTTAGAATCTTAATAAGTTTTTTTGAGCAGCAATAATATTGTTTCAGCTGCAAAGAACTGTTAACTAAAAAAATGCATTTTATAGTTCTTTCTAATTCATTTTGTTAAATTGCAGCAAGCAGAAGCTGGCTACACATATAACAATGATTAAATTTGACGAAAAAACGGTTACAGACACCATAAACTGATTCAAATCATTAGTTTCAAAATACAAATGCAAAAACAGATTCAAAAACTGTCTCTAGGCATATACAAATTCGCAATAGAAACATATTTGTAGACATTATAATCAATAGCATAAGTATATGACCTAAAATTAACATAGCGCATTTGACTAACCTGAGTAGTTTTACCACTACCAGTTTCACCAACTAAAATTAGGGTTTGATTCTCTCTAGGTACTTTCAAAAACTCCTCTTTCTGCTGCCAAACAGGTAGGGTTTTCCTTTTCTCCAATATATCATAATACCGTTGAGAATACGGCTTGCCATTCCACCGGTTAACCAAAGACATACTTCCGATTGTGTTATTCACGCCGAGAACGGCGGCTCCGGCGTTTGCTTTGTTGATTTTCGCCGTCGCTGTTGCGTCATCAACGACATCGAATAAACTCACCTTCCGTTTACGTTCTGTACCCATCGGAACCCTAACCGTATGTATTGGAGGTATGAATCAGGTTTGATATAATCGAAAGGTGCGATTGAGCAATTTTTTGTTAATTATGTAGGTAACAGAAAGCAGAAGAAACCCTAATTTGAGTTTCAAAGGGAAATGAGGAATAGTATATGTCGGTTTAAGGTTGATACAGAATTTGTATGCATAATTGCAAAATAAATTTTCTTTTTATAAAAAACAATCTGTTTTATAGAAATAAAAAATACTCCCTCCGTCCCACAAAAAACTTCCCATTTCACCATATATTTTTGTCCCACAAAAAACTTCTCATTTCACATTTGATGGGCTCCACATAATAAAATACTATTATTATTAATAACTCCACCACTAACTATCCAATAACTATCTTTCTCTCTCCAAACCAATCTTATATTTTAATCAAAATTATTACCAATGACCCCACCACTAACTATCACCTTAAATCTTGTGCCCAAATGAAATGGGAAGTTTTTTGTGGGACGGAGGGAGTAAACAATTTCAAGGCTTCATGTTTTATAGTTAAAGACTAGAAATTATATGTTTTATAGAATTATAGGTTAACAAAAACAATTTCAAAGGCTTCATGTTTTATAGTTGCACCGATGAAGTGTTCACAAATATTTAGAACTGAAAAATTAAAATCAAAATCAATGGCGACTATTAACTTAACCGAACTGGGTTTTTTTGTAATATTTCAGTTTGTTTAACCGAACCGAAAAAATTTCAGTTTTCGATTGCAATTCATGATTTTTGGGACAGGTTAACCGAACAACCAAAGTATGTGAAATATTCGGTTTTTTCCTCTTCCTCTTATATTTATAAGTACATATCTTCACACATTCATGACTTTACCATTGTGTTTCATATTCTACTATTATACAAATACTACGTACTAAAAAGGAAACTTAAGTTTCGATTTTCCTTATCTCATATGTGTGTTTACATCTCAAGTTTCTTGTAATACATTATAACTTAGCGGCAAATGATTTTTGCATCTATACTCAACAAATTTACTTCCAAAAGTATATTTAATAGATAATTAATGCTTAATAGGGGTTAACCTATAACCAAACCTAAAAAACAATTTACCCATTTCTTACTTGAGGTTTAATTTCATGATATTGTTGAACTGATTGTAACGATTTAACCGATTGCCGGTTAACCATCCATGGTTCACAAAAGTCTAAATACATTAACTAAAAGGTAAATTTCAGATATCTCATATTCTCATAATAGTTATGGGACTAAATATATTATTTTTCTTTATGGGTGTAGTTAATTGGACACAAAAAAAAATTCATGCTTTAAATTGAAATAAAAGGCACAAATAAGCATTTTATTATCTTTTTGCTAATTTTATAAGGTTGATAAACAAGGGTTTGTTTGAGCAGTTTTCATTGACACCCTAAAGGCCCAAATTCCACTAACATAATATATTGACTAGCGGCCCAAAAAATATTATAAGTACTACCTACATTTTATGATTTTATTAACGAGCTAAAGCCTATGTTTAACTTTGTTTGCACCCCAAATTGTTAACGTGCTAAAGCGTATGCATGTTAACTAAGATCGGTAATATTTAGTTAAGAGTGTCATAAAGTTGAATTATGATCCAGAAACATTCATCAAGGAATTAGGAGTATGTTGTATCAAACTCATTTAGACTGTGCGTAATGGGTGACCAAACCCAGTTTGGTCACCCCTGCCACCTCTGCGCCACATCAGTTTTCTCTCTCTTGATCAAACACATGACCAGACAGCGACCAAACCCCCGTAACGGGTGACCGAATCGGCGTCCAATTTTTTTTTAATTTTTTTTTCAGTTTTATTAATTTATATATAATATAATATTTATTTTTTATATAATATATTATTAAATTATTAATTATTAATATATATATATATATATATATCCGTATATGTATAAGAGAGAAAGAGGGCAAAACACCGGCGTTCACCAACGGTCGACTCCCCGACCGTTCAAGGGGGTCGACGCGTCGACCAAGGGAGGCCGTAACGGGGACGACGCGTCGCGGTCGTCCGATGTGGAGGTCGCGACCGATCGTTTGGTCGTGCGATACGTATGGTCTTACGACCCAGACTATAATAAAAATGTTTCATAACAATATTAGATCATGAGTATCATAATTTCAATTACACTATATATTTATATATATTACGACATGAGTATGATCAGTTAAACGAGCTTAAGTCGAGCTCGAGTGAGTATGATCCTACAAAAACAATCCAACCTTATATTTTAATTAAAAGTATTATCAATGACCCCACCACTAACTATCACCTAAAAACTTGTGCAAAAGCCAAATGAGAAATTTTTTGTGGAACGGGGAGTATGACATAAAAAAATAAAATATTAAATAGAATATAAAATATTGTAATATTGTAATATTATAATTAAATAGAAATTACATATTTCATGTATATGTGAATTTGAACAAGTGAGTATGGTCCTACAAAAACCTTAACTAATTAAGCTTAAGCGTGCAAAAATCTAAAAAAGTCGAACTCAAGCTTTATGTATAAGACTGGTGACAAACGTTCATCGATTGGCAAAAACTAAGGTGTCGGTTGTACGTGTCACGGTTGGTACCAGTCTAAGGGTTGGAACAACCTAATCGAGTTTGGACCCGACTCAAGTCATTTACACCCCTAACAATAACCACCTTGAAAATAGAAAACCGGTTATATAATAAAACACATAAGAATTAATGAACTGTCCCATCTAAAATACTACTCTACTAATAAAATAATTTTATACGTAGTATTAAATTTGGGCCTGTATTGTATCATCTTGATCTACGATAACTTTTAATATACGAAAATGACACATCAAATATTTCGATTCGGGATTGCAAGGCCAGGAACTAATGAAATCACCACTCTTATATGCTGTTTATTGTTTCAATAAATATAAATACTATTTTATATAATATGATGATTGGGGATCAAAATAAATGTTATGCATCTGCAAGAAATTATTTGATGTGGCAAAAAACGTGTGGTGTTTCTCCATTTTGCATATTTTTATTAATCGATTGAATTAAAGGTCTCCTGACAACTTGAGATATGACTCCATGAAATCGGGATAAGATCGATACACCAACCAATCTGTAAAGTCAACCATGGTTGCTTTTGTAGGAAAAAAAAAAGAGTGAAATAACTTTGTTATATAAATGGTAAATTTGTTAGGGGTAGATAATTTATAGATGAGGTTAGATCACTGGAGATTTAAAATTATATGTTATATAAATCGTGATAAGAATCACCAACCAATTTATTAACGTGTGGCTCGAACCACTAACTTACTAACTAACCGTTAAAAAAAAATAATAATAAAATAAATCATTGAAGATTTAAAATTATATGATTATATATTTTTATTTGTGTATAAATCGTCGTTCAAAAAAAAATATTGACTAAATTATTATATTTTAAAATTTTCAAATATTTTCAATCTCCCTTCATTTTACCCTTGTTGCATCTAACTTTATGGGGGGAAAATTTATACACAACCTTAAATTACCGGAGGTTTCTTCTAAAATTAGCAATCATCGGTAAAGACTAAAATGTGGTTTTGCCCATAATTGACCGGTCAAAGACAAACGACTTTCGTGTCCATTTACGCTAGCGATTGTAACCGGTTAAAGATAATATCCTTGAGGCCTAAAGTCAACTTTAATCGCATAATCATACTATTATTAGTCTTGAATACCAATACTTAAAAGTCAAAAGAGAATACATGCATATATACATAATATTTCTTGCTAATGATTCAATATTTAGTGAAAACTGTGAGGACCGATAAAGATTCAATATTTTTTGATAATGATTAAATTTCTCCTAATGAAGAAAAAATAAAGATCCAATATTTTTCTTAAATTATTAAGAATTTTACATACTCACAAATTTTTGAGTATTTACCGGATCAAAACCATATATTTGTATTAATATTAGCAAATAAATAACCAGCTGGGTGGACCATATGTGGTTGGATATGAGTGAATACGTGACAAAAATAAATCAAACCCTACGTAAATAAAATAAAAAAGGATCGACATTACATGTTTTAGTGTAGGCATTTAATGTAATAGGAGGACCCCGAGTAAGCTGGAGGTGATAAATTAACATTTTTTAACACATATATTTGATTTTTTTGTTAGAAAAAGAGAGAGAAAATAAGACAGAGAGAAAATTCCCCACGCTCTAATAAATTCTCCATTGCCTTTCTATCATTAATTATACAATATCCTTATCACATCTTTTTCCATATTTTATTTTCAATTTCTTATAAAAAAGTACCGATATTGTTGTTATATGACAAAAATGAAATTGCATATCACAACAAGAATTGTTTTTTTCAAGCAAATTAAATTTGTGAACAAATTAAAAGAAATGAAGTTATGTTAATAATATATTATACTGGTTTTAAAAAGCATGCGAATTTTCAAAAACCAAATAAATGAAGTATATATATCTTGTTGTAGTTTGTTGCCTTGTTTAGTCATGTACTCATTTGATATCCTTAGAGCAGGGATATATACACGGATGTTAAAGACACATTATACGCCCACGCCCTACAGTGCCGCCATCCAAGACATCCATGCGTTTCAGGTCTGGCGCCAAAGTATTAACGATCCACCAAATATTTTTTTTAATATTTTTGTTTTTTTGGTAATTGCGATTTGTCGGAGGTAATTTTTTTAAATAACGAAATGTTATCGAAATTAATGTTGTAGAAGGGTAGATGATTTTCAAATTAATATTATAACACAAAAAATATTACTCAATATAAGTTTGGCTATAAGCCTATATAACAAATCTTGGACACGTTTTGATATTATGTTTTAAATTTTTGGAGAGAATTCATTAGCAGATGGACTAATCAGAGATGATTGGAAACTTCACAGTTAACAGTCAATTAATGATTTAATAGTAATTAATATTAATGATGTTAACCTTTTGTTCAACCATACTTTCTATGATTTGTGTGTGTTTTTTTAGTTTTTTTTTTTGTGTGTGTGTGGGGATATTGTATAAATTTATAGATAATTAATAACCATTTAATAAGGAATATACTTATAATTAAAAAAATTAAAATGTATAAAAGTTTTTTTTTAACAGCAAGAAAAGGTACAACGGCAACAAGCTTCGGTATTCCCATCACCCACACCGAAAATACCAAGGAACCATATACTCCCTCCGTCCCACAAAAAACTTCTAATTTCACCCTAAACTTTTGTCCCACAAAAAACTTCTCATTTATAATTTGATGGGCTCCACATAATAAAATATCAATATTACTAAGGGCTCCATCACTAACTATCTACTAACTATCTTTCTATCTCCAAACCAATCTTATATTTTAATCAAAATTAATACCAATGGCCTCACTACTAACTATCACCTTAAAACTTGTGCCAATATCAAATGAGAAGTTTTTTGTGGGACGGAGGGAGTATTAAAAAATTAAAATTCTAGCGAAAAGCTAGGGAATAGTAGATGATATACTTCATAAAAAAACACGTCTCTTTTTTATTACCAAACATCATAATAAAGAATTTTCAGTTGGCATATATATAATGTAATCTTTCACCTATATATGAAGCTAAACATGATCAAGATTTGATGACATGTTCATTCCAAGCAATTCTATTGGTCCAATATGATGTGGTGTTATGCTAACTCAAAGAACTATTTTGTCATTTGCGCAGCTCCTGAAAAAATAATTACGAGTCAACATACTCCTCCCATAAATTTAGGAACTTTCAAATGATGTTAAACGTGTTTTAATACTTTACTATTGAAATGTGTTAAAACACGTCTAACATCATTTCAATAATAGATTACTATATATATTTCTTAATTATTTTTTTCTTTTTATTTCTCAAAGCATTCCCACCCATCCGGGCGGGTTAGGAAGCTAATTAAACATATATACAAGACAAAGATATATAAAATGAAATTTGTAGTATATAGTATAGGAATACATATGTTACAATTTACATATACCGGCCTCATACCTTACAAATAAAGTTCAAATCTCACAAAAAAAAAAATAAACAAAACCTATATCCGATTTAATGATTGAAATTGTCTCACTCTTAGTCATCCAAAAATCATCGTTTGTTACTTGTGGAAACGACCCCTTCATTCCCTGCCAATACAAGATACTTGTCCTTCCTTGTAAGACTCGTGCATTCGAACTCTAACATCTTCCCTATCTCACTTTGAACATAATTGGCAACATCAAACCGTGTCGAGTTCACATCACCACTCACCGTTGACACACCGCGAACTTGATTCAAGAACCGTACTCTATAAAGCGGGCACGGATTCATCATAAACAAAAAAGGGTCCAAACATTTTAACCCACCGGCCGTAGTCCCATAAAACATACTAACATGAGTATTTAATGCAACCGGGACAATACGATCACTAAGTTCCGCGAATAACGGGCTAAACCGCAACAAATATGGTTCCCTACAAGTTGTACCTTCCGGACAAACCACAAGATCCCCTAACTTTAACATCTTGTCCATTGTTTTAGCATCTTGGTCCCGATCCCGAGTCAACCGTACGGTTTTAATTGGTGATAAAATTTCCGACATTCGACTTAGACTATATGTGACCGCAGCAAATGGTTTCTTGAGCCCAAATGAGAGGTATAACGGGTCGAGTAAAGTCCGATGGTTACATACATATAAATTCCCTTTATGTTGTTTACAATCAATGCTTGTCGATTTTTGAGTTGAATTATTGTTTGTGAGCTTGAGTTGTACACCGGAGAATGCTAAGATTGGGATCGATGCACTATATGGTAATGATAATGCGATCACGACTCGGAAAACCGACAAAAATATGGCGAAAGGGAACCACATGAACATGATCAACATGCTTAATGATTCCGGTTTAAAGGCTAACCTTCCATCATGGAAGATTAAAGGTTTTTGATATCTTTCTCTTGGAAGAATTTGCCATGTTGTTCTTTCACCATCACTAACCACATAAACCTCCTGTAATTAAAAACAAATAAAGATATTAATAACTTCCAATTAACCATGTGTTTATAATTTGTTAATTAACATAACATTATAGTAAATTAAATAATCACCTTGCTACACGTGACCCAATCGTGTTTAACCAACTTGTTCGTGATGCAAACCTTGACGTCGTTTTCTTCTCGTAACACGTCATTTATACGATGTTTAGCGGTGTTTTTGTTTTCTTTCATGAGACCGACATAATACCCTCCAAAAACCACGAGTTCTCTTCCAAAAACATGATCTATTTCCAAATAATCTTTCAAAAAACATTCAACCATAACTTGTGGCATTTTACTCACACCAACTTTCTTCTTTCCTCTACTCAACACACCAAAACCCTCCATACCAACATCTTCCAAGAAGAACTTCGGTAAAACCGAACTTCCAACACGAAAACCGTCTTTCTTGATACCAAAAAAGGAAACCATAACCATAATCTTCATAGAGAGATCATCGTTAACCAAAAAAATGACCGGGTATAGAACGAGAAGCACAAAAGCCCGAATTAAACTTCCGGCTTCAAATGCAACCAACATGAAATACGGAAACACGGATGATGATCTCAAAAGTGTTCCTTCGACGTCGAATATTAACGTTTTTTGTGAAAAATCGGACGTTTGAACCGACGAAATTAGTGTTTGTGATCTAGAATGAGGAGCATGGGTGTTGCTTAGGGTTCTTTTGAGAGCTCTTGTTTGGTTTTTATGGAGTTTTAGAAGAAGACGAGATACAAAGAGAATGAGTTTGAGAGTGTAAGGTAAAGCTTTGAATACCATTTTTTGAGAGGCTTAATTTTTGTGTGTTTTTTTGAGTAAGGCATAGGATGTTATATGGTGGTATTTATGGCGGTTTGTGTTCAAAAAAAGACTCGGGTTTTTCTTTAATTACGTATTTGACACTACCCTAATAAATACACCATGAGCTGGAAACTGGAATGCAGCGTACGCTGTAACGCTGACTAGAATTGGTAAATGAGTCGTGACAATAATATAAATTAATTAAATGTTAGACTAGGTCCTAAACTCCTCATTAAGTAGAAAACAATTGATACGGTTCTAGACCCACCCGATCGTGGATGACAACCCGACTCGGTAGAAAGTGGTTAAAGGAATCCCGCAAGTTTAAACCATCCAACAAATTGAGAGTTATCTTTTTCTTTTCTTAGGACTTATCTTTATTTGAATTATTTCCTTATCATAGTTTATTTAGGATTGTTGTTAAGATCTTTATTTAAACCTTTGTAATCATTGTTGGATGGCAAGAATTATTGAATAGAAAACGTTTCGTTTGAAAGCCAAAGAACTCGTGTTCTTGTTTTATTCGGTTGGCCGAATACCCTAAGCTAGGGTTTGTAGCTTCCATACGATATAACTGTATCAAGTGGTATCAGATTCACCAAGATCATCGCCATGTCCGACCGTGAGGAAGACCACCGGCAACCCCGTCGATTCGCCGCCGGAGGCAACGGGTTTGATCGACGTGACCCACGAGACATCGAGATCGAACGTTTGTTACAACGTGTCCGGGACCTCGAGCTCAACCAATCCCGATTTGATGATAATTCCGTGACAGAATCGGTTCGGTGGAACGACGACACCGATTACAATATTTTTGCCCGAAATCGCCGCCAACATCAATCGCCGCCACCGCCACCACCCCGAGACCACCTCCGCTCGCTCGGTATTCGCCCACAAATACCGGAATTTGAAGGTCGCATGCAACCCGATGACTTTATCGACTGGATCCAAACGGTGGAACGCATATTCGATCTTCAACAAATACCCGAAGACCTTAAGGTAAAACTTGTCGCTATTCGTTTACGTAAATATGCGTCATTATGGTGGGAACACGTGCAAAATCAACGTCATAGGGAGGGTAAACACAAAGTAGAAACATGGGACAAGATGAAACGTTTAATGCGTTCCAAATTTCTCCCCGTTAATCATAAACAAGATTCCTTCATCGATTATCATACTCTCAAACAAAGTTCACTCTCCGTAGAAGATTTTATAGTCGAATTCGAACGTCTACGCATGCAATGTGGTGTAGAGGAGGACGATGAACAAGTCATCGCCCGTTTTTTAGGTGCGTTACGACCGGAGATATCCGACGTCGTAACATTGCAACAATATTGGTCTTTTTCTGATGTGTGCAGGTTAGCTCAAAAAGTCGAAAAACAACTCACCAGCCGGCAACGCCCGATCCCGAGCTGTTTCCGACCAACGGCGGCCACTGCCCCACCTCCGCGTCCCGAGCCACCGAAATCAGACCCCACTCCGCCACCCCCTGCTACCGGTCCACGTCCCAATCCGCTACGGTGTTACAAATGTCAAGGGCTCGGCCATTTAAAAAGAGACTGCCCGAACAAACAAATTGTGGCTTTCATTGACGATCCCGCACCCGTGTATGACACCGACAGCGATCATGACGACGAACCGTCCGAAGTCATATATCCCGACCGAGGTGAAGCCCTCGTTATACAATGTATTCTCAATACTACCGTGCACACCCCAACCGAGGATACATCGTGGTTACGCAATAATATCTTTCGTACTAAGTGCACCTCAAAAGGGAAAGTCTGTACCGTCGTCATTGACGGCGGCAGTTGCGAAAACATTATCGCTACCTCAATGGTTGAAAAGCTTAACCTACAACTACAACCACATCCCGAACCATACCAACTTACGTGGTTAAAAAAAGGCAACCTCATCAAAGTCACACATCGGTGTTTGGTCCAGTTTTCCATTGGGAACAAGTACTCGGATGAGCTTTGGTGCGAAGTAATCTCAATGAACGCTTGTCACTTACTATTGGGCCGTCCTTGGCAATATGACCGCCGAGCAAAACACGACGGGTTCCGCAACACTTACTCGTTTAAAAAAGATGGCATCAATATCACCCTAGCCCCACTCGACCCGTCGGACGAAGGGGCCGAAGCTATGTTGGTCTCGGGTCCCGTTTTTGCCAGCCTCAACAAACCGAAGCCGTCAGAACCGAGTCACATTATTTTCGGTTTATTGATTACAGAAGAAAACCCGACCGTGACCCACATCCCGATCGAAGTACAACCTCTCATTGACGAGTTTCGTGACATTTTTCCGGATGACATCCCACCAGGACTACCCCTTGAAAGAGATATTCAGCATTGTATCGATTTTCTCCCCGTCGCTAGTATCCCGAACAAACCGGCCTACCGCATGAATCCGAAAGAATTCACCGAACTTCACCGCCAAGTCACAGAACTGTTGGAAAAAGGCTTAATCCGTGAAAGCATGAGTCCGTGTGCCGTCCCGGCCCTCCTCGTACCAAAACCCGGGGGGAAATTCCGCATGTGTATCGACAGTCGAGCCGTCAATAAAATTACCATTAAATACCGATTCCCAATCCCACGTTTTGACGACTTACTCGATCACCTACACGGCGCCTCAATTTTTTCAAAGATAGATTTACGTAGCGGCTACCACCAAATCTGTATGCGGCCCGGAGATGAGTGGAAAACGGCTTTCAAAACTCGTGATGGGTTATACGAATGGATGGTGATGCCATTCGGGTTGTCAAATGCCCCGAGTACTTTTATGCGGTTAATGAATTACATCTTTAAGCCTTTTATCGGTCATTGCGTTGTCATATATTTTGACGACATTTTAGTGTTAAGTAAAGATGTCGCACAACACATACTTCACCTTCGTGACATTTTCACGGTCCTAAGGGAACAGAAGCTATACGCCAACGCCACCAAGTGCCACTTCCTCACAAGCGAAGTTATTTTTTTGGGGTATTTAGTCTCGGGACAAGGAATACGTATGGATGAATCAAAAGTCTCCGCTATCACAACTTGGCCGACGCCAACGTCCCTACACGATGTCCGAAGTTTTCAGGGGTTAGCTTCATTTTACCGGCGGTTTATTCGTAACTTCAGTACGATCGTCGCCCCAATCACCGAGACCTTGAAAGGTAGTAAATTTGTGTGGTCCCTAGGGGCGTCACTCAAGCACCAGTTCTTGCCCTTCCCAATTTTGAACATGTCTTTCAAGTTGAATGTGACGCATCCGGAGTAGGCATTGGCGGCGTCCTATGCCAAAACAAACGGCCAATCACGTTTTTCAGTGAAAAATTAAGTGACACGCGGCGTCGGTATAGCACGTATTATAAGGAATTCTATGCTATAGTTCGAAGCCTTGAGTATTGGCGACACTACCTTTTACCCGAAGAATTCATCTTATACTCCGATCACCAAGCACTTAAATTTATTCAAGGCCAAATCAAACTTAATCCACGACATGCCAAATGGGTCGAGATGCTTCAAGATTTTCATTTTGTGATTCAACACAAAGCGGGCACCGCAAATGTCGTGGCCGACGCACTAAGCCGCCGGCCATCGTACGTGACCACGCTCGCTTTCCAAGTCCACGGCTTCCAATCATTTGCTAATTTATACCAAGATGATCCGGACTTTTCCGAACCGTGAGTTAATAGTGTCAATTCCCCGTATCGCGATTTTATACAAAAAGACGGGTTACTTTACAAGGGAACGTGGTTGTGTGTTCCAATGTCCTCATTCCGTGATGCCATCGTCCTAGAGTGTCATCAAGGTGCTTTAGCCGGTCATTTTGGGCGTGACAAAACAATCGCCTTAGTACAAGAATGTTTTTTTTGGCCGAAGATAAGTCGAGATGTCACGAAAATTTTAAAACGCTGCCGGGTTTGCCACATTGCCAAGACACATCACACAAATCAAGGCCTTTATACACCGTTACCAACCCCGTATCATCCGTGGGAGGATGTGAGCCTTGATTTCATCATGGGCTTACCAATCACACAACGAAAAAAAGATTCTATCATGGTGGTTGTCGATCGTTTTTCAAAAATGGCCCATTTTATTCCTTGTGTTAAAACTTACGATGCATCACAAGTGGCCCGTTTATACTTTGATGAAATAGTTCGATTACACGGTGTCCCAAAAACCATCACTTCGGACCGTGATGTCAAGTTTGTGAGCCACTTTTGGCGCACCTTGTGGAAACGCTTGGGAGCTAAGTTACAATTTAGTAGCTCTCACCACCCACAAACGGACGGCCAAACAGAAGTCACCAACCGAAGCTTGGGAAATTTACTTCGAAGTTTAGTGGGCGACAATCCAAAGAAGTGGGATCTCGTCCTACCACAAGCGGAATTTGCGTATAACAGGTCCAATCATAGCTCCACGGGCCGCAGCCCGTTCTTCGTAGTTTACGAACGGAACCCTTTCACCCCGCTCGATTTAACGCCATTAACGGAACAGCAACACTTTAGTACCGATGCGGAAGAACGTGCCTCGCAAATTAAACTCTTACATGAACAAGTTCGTGAGCGTATCATCCACCATAACTTGTAATATCAAACTCGCGCTAACAAGCATAGGCGGAAAGTTGTTTTTAAAGAGGGTGATCTCGTGTGGATATATTTGCGACGTGAAAGGTTTCCACAAGGACGGTTCGGAAAACTCCATCCTCGAGCCGACGGTCCTTTTCGGGTGTTACAACGTATTAATGATAATGCTTATAAGATTGATTTACCCGGTCATTACAAGGTGTCCACAACATTTAATGTAGCCGACTTGTCTCCCTACGAACCAAATGAAGATGATGACTCGAGGACGAGTCCCTTTTTAGAGGGGGGGGGGGGGGATGATACGGTTCTAGACCCACCCGATCGTGGATCACAACCCGACTCGGTAGAAAGTGGTTAAAGGAATCCCGCAAGTTTAAACCATCCAACAAATTGAGAGTTATCTTTTTCTTTTCTTAGGACTTATCTTTATTTGAATTATTTCCTTATCACAGTTTATTTAGGATTGTTGTTAGGATCTTTATTTAAACCTTTGTAATCATTGTTGGATGACAAGAATTATTGAATAGAAAACGTTTCGTTTGAAAACCAAAGAACTCGTGTTCTTGTTTTATTCGGTTGGCCGAATACCCTAAGCTAGGGTTTGTAGCTTCCATACGATACAACCGTATCAAGGATCCCATTTACCAGGGTACATGGCCTTTACTGTTTATATTTTATAGTTTTCAATATGTATATAGCCTAACTGTTGACGTAACTGTTTTTTAAGCCTTCCTCTAAATATATAGTAATATTTATCCACGAAGGGTGTTTGGTCTATATCTTTTTTCTTTTTAACGCTTAGTTTTTAGGAAGTGCTTTGAGTCCGTCAGTCAAATCGATCCAAACGGATAGTATGTCTTTCTTGAAATCGCGCTTTATGTACGTACGTGTACGGGACTTTAAGGTATATCCTTATCATTTTGAACTAACTAATATCACGTTGAATTTATACGGCAAATGGTTGGTTAATTGTGATTAATATCGTGTTGCTATAATTTGCTAATAAAACCATCTATGATGCCATACATGTTTTATTGATATATACTCATTTTTTTGTCCAAAATAAGCAAACCCCGTCAATTACGGCTATTTCGGTCCGACATAAAATTTCATAATTAAATTATAACGATTACGTGTGTGAGAATTAATCTTGCATAGTTGCATGCATGTTCCAAAGTTGATATTTGGGAGTAATACATCGAGAGACTAATGTCAATGCCCGCACAAGTAAATAAGGGGTCCGCGTTTTATGGAGCTTAGTCTTAAATAGTAAAATTGCACACCACGTTAACATGTTAATATTTTGAAAATCATTGCAATTATGAAGATCACGATATTTTACTGGGAGATGATATATTTAAGTGTGTAAATCTTAGGATAAATCGAAATATTGGCCGCCTGTATTGAAATTATACTAACTTATATACATGTAATAGTCTATATAACACATAATGAATTACGGACAATTTATAAAAAAATTTATAACAAACAAACTAATATACCAATAAACTATGAACTATATATTGTGAAATAATTAAATAAAAGCAAATTTTTACTCTGTTTTTAATTGTTTGGTTAAAATGATTTGGGGGAAACCCCTGAGCCAAGTAACAGCAGAAAACAGCATTGACTCCATATCGATGTTTGTCATTTATGATGGATGCTTTTACAACAGAATTGACTTTTAACGATAAATATTTTTTGTTTTCTTTTACATATTGAAAGAATATATACTCCATTAAAAAACATATTTATTTACCTCTCCAAATTTTTTATTATTATATACTTTCTATTTATGTCAGTATTCAATGAATACTTCTGAATTATTTATTTAACAGTCATTCAATTATTTCATTTTATCAAATTCATTAGTCAATGTTTTCATATTTCGATACAAGAGCAAAATATTATTTATAACAAAAATTATAGAAGAAAAATAAATAAAATGTATTCAAAACAATAATTAATGCAATTATAATTTTAGTTTAAAAATGTGGTTTGTTAATCAAAGCTTAACCGTATATGAACCAAATGAGTTAGAATTATGAGTGTTCAAAAATAAATGACAGTTGACAAAACGAACGGATTCTTATGATACAAAATGGATAAAACAGAAACTCAAAAACCCAATTAAATGTGAATCACAATATATTAGCTATCTGAACCGAACCACGGCCTTTAAACACTCTTAGAATCCAATTTTTATTGGCCGTACTTATACCACCTAAGGAACATAGTTACATTTGTAAAAAGAAATTGAAATATATTATAGGAATAATTTCATATACTTCCTCCAATTCAAATTAAGTGACACACTTTTCTTTTATGAGTGATTCAAAATAAGTGACACACTTTGAAAAATTACCTTATTTGGCAAAAAGTAGTGAGACCCACACTCACTAACTATCTACTTTAATAAAGTGAAATGACTCATTTACCCTTACTTTTTACTTTTAAACATCATTAACCTTACTTTATTCAAAAAGTGTGAGACTCATTCCCCACTGACCATCCAATTACTCTTATTTAATCATCATTATAATCTTTTGTCTCAAAACCGTAAAACAAAGTGTGTCATTTATTTTGAATCGGATGAAGTATATCCTTACAGTGGGTCCCACCAAAGGAACCGCTTAAGCGGTCAATACCTATGAACGCAGGCTACTACCCGACAATGGGTTCCATCTCATGAAACGGTTGTGTAGGTGGACGCTTTCATCACACAAAGGGGTGAGCATAAAAACCAAAAAACCGAAACCGAAAAACCCAAAAAAACCGCCCCGAAAAAACCGAACCATTTGAAAAACCGATGTCAAAGGTTTTTGTAACGACCCGAAATTTTGTAAATAAATAAAATATGTAAAAATATGATAATTATGGATAAATCATATAAAATACGTAAAAATTGGTTTCGTGTCATTTGGACACCGTGTGAGAAAGTTATGGGCGAACCGGGTCGAGACACTTGATGAAAAATGCAGCCTGGCTGCTCTGGGGAGTTCGCGGCGCGAACTTGAGTTCGCGATCGCGAACTATGGACATAAACATTGGGTTTTTGGTGATCGAAGTTCATGACCAGCTCACGATCGGGAAGAGTTCGCGACAAGGGAAGTTCGCGGCGCGAACTCCGTCAGACAACATTAAATACGAGATTTTGCTCTTTTATTGCATTATCAAACCCTAGTTTTCTCTCTTAGCGATTTTCGAGTGCAAGGGCTGTTCTTGGGTGATTTCTTCACTAATCCTTGGTAGATTTCACTCCTAGTTGAAGATATAAGGTAAATATTCACTCTTTCATCTTTGTAGCTCAAGATCTATGGATCTTGAAGCTAGGGTTTGAAACCCTAGTTATTGGGTTGGTGATTTATGGCGAAATAAATGTTGTATACACTTAATAGATGGTATATAAACAAGGGAATCAAGTGTGTGGTTAAGATTTGTAAGAATCTTAAGGGTTGGTTAAACCTAGGGTTTGGTAAATCACCATAATTGGGGGAAAATTGTTAGTAAGTGTTATCTAGAGATGGATGAACACATTAGTAGTAGTAAGTGATGTTGATCATGTTGTGATAATTGTATTAGGCTTTTGGTGAAGTCTTGGAAAGTTGATTGAATTGTGAAGCAAGAGATTGGGTGTCAAGAACACGGTTGGAACATCATATTGCTAAGGTGAGTACGTGTGGACTTTACTGAGTACATAGCTATAGAAATGTGTTCCATTTACTTGCATTTAGCTTATTTAATTATGTGTGTAGACTTATTGTGTTGAGTTAGTCTGACACTATTGATAGTGGTTAACTAACATGTTTGATGATAGATGTGATAGCTTAAGGCTTGTTTGGAATGACTGCCGAGTTATGGTAAGTGAGATGATGTGATGATGCGGGGGGATCCCCGGTCAAGAGAATATGGAATGGGGAGCATTTGGGCGGATCCCCATCGGCCCATTCCATGATAGTAGTCTTGCCAACTGGAGGTAGTCCGGCGAGCAAGGCAGGTATTTGTAGATTGGACGATTCCCTCTTGCCTTTACCTTGAGGCTTATTAATGCGGGGGATCCCCGGTTAATAAGTTAATGTGGTTCTAGTTAGTTCGGGGGCAGCCCGATAACTAGATATGATTGCTAGGGAAGCAAGATTGATAGAGTCACAATAGGGTGACTAGATAGGAGGACGAGGTGCATACTTGTGTGTTTACTTACTATATGATATTTGTTATTATTGGGTCAAAAACCCATGTATCTCACGAGACTTTCTTGTCTCACGTACTCCTTGTTTGTTTTGCTATGTACTCAGGTTCGGGATCGAAGATTTAGGTACGCATGGATAGAGATGCGGCGCCTAGAATAGAAGAACACTAGAGTGGATTTATGCTTAGCTTTGGTTTTGATATATTTTGTAACACGAAACTTTATACTCTGATTTTCATACCAAAGGTTTTTGTAAATCCATATTTCGGAACCGTTCTTCTATTTATTAAAATGGTATATTTTGGTAAAATGTTTTGTTATAAAATTTGAGGTGTTACAAGTTGGTATCAGAGCTATAGTTTAAGCGAATTAGGTTGGATGTCTATCCTAGTCTTAGACTGTAGCATTAGGAATGTAAGATTCCTAGAGATTGTAGGTTGACCTTGAGACTTTATGTTAAGTTTAGGGTTAAACCTAGGGGACCTATGAAAATTGATATGATGTTGAATGTTGAGTCTTATGAGACTAATGGGTTGTACATGAGGTACTAAATGTTTAATGTCTTTCGTATAGTCTTGATTGAAAGAAATGGTGAACACCCGTCGAAGTGGAAAAGCCCCGGAAAACCGGGAGGAAGAAATACCTCATGTTGAGGTTGTGGTTGAGCAAGAGAGTCAACCGTCAATGCATCGAGTTGATGAATCGGAGGTCGGAGCTAATAAGACTCCGGTGACTATGGCGGACCTCCGGAACATTATTGACCAAATTAAGGGGACGGTGGCCGAAGAAGTACACCGAATCATGGGGGACCGTGAGAGGTCGGGAGGAGATCGTGAATCCGAGGCTAGGTCGGATGAGAGAACCGGGGGTAGTGGCACCGGTGAAGGGAAATCATCTACGGGTGGTCAAAGTGATGCTAGGGCAAAGCCCGTTGAAAAAGAAGGTTGTTCATTCAAATCTTTCATGGCTTGTAAGCTAAATGTGTATATGGGTAGTTCGGACCCGAAGGTGACTATGAGGTGGATCCGTGAGACCGAGCGGGTCATCGGAAGTAGTAAGTGCAAGGAAACCGATATGGTGACGTATGCGTCACAACTGTTGAAAGAAGATGCCATGATTTGGTGGGATATCGTTTATGAAACCCTTGGGAGGGAAGTGGTGAAGAAGATGTCGTGGGATGAGTTTACCACGAGATTGAAAAAGAAGTTTTGTCCCGAAAGGGATTTAGAGAAAATGCATGAGAAGTTTGTGACCCTTAAGAGGGGTGATATGTCGGTGGAAGAGTACTCGAGGGAGTTCACGGGATTGCTCCCGTTTGTTGCTAAAACCTACTCGGATGAGAGGTTGAGGGTGGTCCGGTATGCTAGTGGGTTACCGTGGGACTACCAATTGGAGGTTAACCGGGCGGCCACACTTGATGAGGCCATTAGTGCCGCCCGTGGTGTGGAAGAGGTGAATGTGGCAAGGATTGCCGAGAGGGCCCATGTGGGCGAGAAGAGGAAGGCCGAGAGCGGCTCTAGTTCGTTCAAGAAAGGGAAGTTCACTCCGATCTTCTCTAAGCAAGGAAGTGTTGGCTCGTGCAAGAAGTGCGGGAAGACTCATGCCGGCGTATTCCGAGGGGAGTCGAAGACTTGCTATAATTGTGAGAAGCCGGGGCACATGACCCGAGAATGCAAGTCTAAATCAATGGCCGAGGTGGAGTGTTTCTCGTGCCACGAGAAGGGACACTATAGTAATGTGTGTCCGAAGAAGGGGACCGAGTCAATGGTGTCCACGGCTCAAAAGAAGGTGGAACCGGCAAAGGTGAACGGGAGATCCTTCCAACTTACTCGGGAGGAGGCGAAGGAGGCACACGATGTGGTGTCAGGTACTTTATTCATTAATTCCTTGCCAACTTATATCTTGTTTGATTCGGGTTCCAATTATTTGTTTGTGTCTCATGAGTTTGGTTGTAAGTTGAATGTGCCGTTCGAAAAGTTAGATGAAATGTATGAGATAGAAGTAGCCGATGGGAAAACCTCAATGGTTGAATGTATCTATAGAGATTGTGAATTAGAAATAGACGGGAAAAAGTTTAAGGTCAATTTGTTGCCTATGGGGATTAAGGCTTTTGATGTAGTTATCAGTATGGATTGGTTGGGGATGCACCAAGCCAAGATATTGTGTGATAAGAAAATAGTGTCGGTCAAGACACCCGAGAACGAGAAAGTGTATGTGTATGGGGAAAAACGGCATCACATGCCTAATGTGATTACCGCCATCAAGGTGAGGAAATGCTTATCGAAGGGTTGTGCATCGTTTATTGCATATGTGTTAGATGGCCGAAAAGAAAAGAAGGCGGTTGGTGATGTTAAAATTATTCGGGACTTCCCCGAGGTGTTCCCCGATGATTTACCCGGTTTGCCACCAGAGAGACAAGTTGAGTTCAGGATTGATTTAGTGCCGGGAGCGACGCCGATTGCTCGTGCTCCGTATCGTTTAGTTCCGACCGAGATGCGGGAATTGATGGCTCAATTGCAAGAATTGTTAGATAAATGTTTTATTCGTCCGAGTTCGTCACCGTGGGGTGCCCCGGTGTTGTTTGTTAAGAAGAAAGACGGTACGATGAGAATGTGCATCGACTACCGTGAGTTGAATAAGGTGACTATAAAGAACCGTTATCCATTGCCGAGAATTGATGATTTGTTTGATCAATTGCAAGGTGCTAGTTACTTCTCAAAGATTGATTTGAGGTCGGGTTATCACCAAGTTCGGGTGTAGGAAGGCGACACCGAGAAGACGGCTTTTCGTACACGGTATGATCATTATGAGTTTCTGGTGATGCCGTTTGGTCTTACGAATGCGCCGGCTATTTTTATGGATTTGATGAATCGGGTTTGTATGCCGTTTCTTGATAAGTTTTTGATCGTGTTTATTGACGATATTTTGATTTATTCGAAGACCGAGGAAGAACACGAGGATCATTTGAGACTTGTGTTGGATGTATTGAAACAGGAGAAGTTGTACGCCAAATTCTCGAAGTGTGAGTTTTGGTTGTGGGAAGTCCAATTTCTAGGTCACGTGGTATCACGTGACGGTATTAAAGTTGATCCTTCGAAGATTGAGGCGGTATCTAATTGGGAAGCACCTAGAATTCCTACCGAGATTTATACAAGATTTCTAAAGAATTGCGATCCCACTCACTAAGTTGACGTTAGAAGTTTTCTTGGGTTGGCAGGGTATTACCGGAGATTTATACAAGATTTCTAAAGAATTGCGGTCCCACTCACTAAGTTGACTAGAAAAAGTAAGAAGTTCGTGTGGGATAAGAAGCAAGAGGAGGCGTTTGGTTTATTGAAGGAGAAGTTGTGTAACGCGCCGATTCTCATATTACCGGATGGTATGGAAGATTTTGTGGTGTATAGCGATGCTTCGAATCAAGGGCTCGGTTGTGTGTTGATGCAAATGGGTAAAGTAATCGCGTATGCCTCGCGACAATTAAAGGATGCGGAAACGAGGTACACGACACACGACTTGGAGTTGGCGGCGATCGTGTTTGCCTTGAAATTGTGGAGGCATTATTTGTATGGTACCCGGTGTACATTGTATACGGATCATAAGAGTCTACAATATGTGTTTACTCAAAAAGACCTTAATATGCGACAAAGAAGATGGATCGAGTTGATCAACGACTATGATTGTGAGATTGTGTACCATGCGGGAAAGGCGAATGTGGTAGCCGATGCCTTGAGCCGAAAAGTCTATGAAAAGCCGATCAAGGGAAGGTCAATGCGTATCGAAGTCGTCTCGAGTATCATCGAGAGAATCAAGAACGCTCAACGAGAAGTCAGGGGAAAAGAGGAGTTAAGACAAGAACGGTTGGGTAAGAACCAACATTTTGTGGAAAATGCACAAGGGTTGAAAACCGTAGGCGGTCGAATTTGGGTTCCCAAGTTCGGGGGTACCCGAAAGGAGTTGTTGCATGATGTGCACAAGTCAAAGTATTCAATTCACCCGGAAAGTATAAAGACATATCAAGATTTGAAACGGATGTATTGGTGGCCCGGAATGAAGACGAGAGTAGCCAAGTACATCTCGAAGTGTGCCACGTGTGCTCAAGTGAAAGCCGAGCATCAAGTACCGTATGGGGTAGCTCAATCATTGCAAGTACCGGCCGGAAAGTGGGAAGACATAACTATGGATTTCATAGTTGGTTTACCAAAGACGAGTAAGGGTCATGATGCCATTTGGGTCATAGTTGACCGGTTGACCAAGAGTGCGTTATTTTTAGCCATTCGAGAAACTTTGCCACTTGAAAGGTTGGCTAAGTTATATGTTGATGAGGTGGTTCGACTCCACGGGGTTCCATTGTCAATTGTATCCGATCGAGACGCGATGTTTACCTCGAGATTTTGGAGATCGTTACAAGATGAATTGGGTACAAAGTTGCGGTTGAGCACGGCTTATCATCCGCAAACCGACGGTCAAAGTGAAAGAACGATTCAAACGGTTGAAGACATGTTAAGATCGTGCGTGTTAGATTTCGAGGGTAAATGGGATGAGCATTTACCCTTGGTCGAGTTCTCATATAATAATAGTTATCATTCGAGTATCAAAATACCGCCGTATGAGGCGTTGTATGGGAGGTAGTGTAGAACTCCATCTTGTTGGCTAGAAGCGGGAGAGTTAAAGCTCACGGGCCCCGAGATTGTGAGAGTGACCAATGAAAAGATTGGTGTAATTCAAGCCAACATGAAGGCCGCTCAAGATAGGCAAAGAAGTTATTCGGGTTTGAAAAAGAGACCATACGACTTGGATGTCGGGGATATGGTCATGTTGAAAGTATCACCTTGGAAAGGTGTAATGCGGTTTGGCAAGAAAGGAAAGTTGAGCCCAAGGTATGTTGGACCGTTTAAGATATTGAAGCGGATCGGGCTTCAAGCATTTAAGTTGGAACTTCCACCCGAGCTTCAAGGTGTGCATGACACCTTTCACGTAAGTTACTTGAAGAAGTTTATTGGTGAGGTTGAGAATATTATTCCATTGCAAGAGTTGTGGGTAGATGCCCCGAACCGGTTGATTGAAGAGCCCGAGGCTATTCTAGAGACAAAGACAAAGAAGCTTTGGAATAAAGAGATCGAGTTGGTGTTGGTCAAGTGGAAGCATTCCCTTGGACCAAATTTGACTTGGGAAGTCAAAGACGAGATTCGGAAGAGGTACGCGGATTTCATGAACTATGATGAGATTCCGAGGGCGGAATCTTCTTAAGGGGTAGATAGTTGTAACGACCCGAAATTTTGTAAATAAATAAAATATGTAAAAATATGATAATTATGGATAAATCATATAAAATACGTAGAAATTGGTTTCGTGTCATTTGGACACTGTGTGAGAAAGTTATGGGCGAAACTGGGTCGAGACACTTGATGAAAAATGCAGCCTGGCTGCTCTGGGGAGTTCGCGGCGCGAACTTGAGTTCGCGATCGTGAACTATGGACATAAACATTGGGTTTTTGGTGATCGAAGTTCACGACCAGCTCACGATCGGGAAGAGTTCGCGACAAGGGAAGTTCGCGGCGCGAACTCCGTCAGACAACATTAAATACGGGATTTTGCTCATTTATTGCACTATCAAACCCTAGTTTTCTCTCTTGGCGATTTTCGAGTGCAAGGGCTGTTCTTGGGTGATTTCTTCACTAATCCTTGGTAGATTTCACTCCTAGTTGAAGATCTAAGGTAAATCTTCACTCTTTCATCTTTGTAGCTCAAGATCTATGGATCTTGAAGCTAGGGTTTGAAACCCTAGTTCTTAGGTTGGTAATTTATGGCGAAATAAATGTTGTATACACTTAATAGATGGTATATAAACATGGGAATCAAGTGTGTGGTTAAAATTTGTAAGAGTCACAATATGGTGACTAGATAGGAGGACGAGGTGCATACTTGTGTGTTTACTTACTATATGATATTTGTTATTATTGGGTCAAAAACCCATGTATCTCACGAGACTTTCTTGTCTCACGTACTCCTTATTTGTTTTGCTCTGTACTCAGGTTCAGGATCGAAGATTTAGGTACGCATGGATAGAGATGCGGGGCCTAGAATAGAAGAACACTAGAGTGGATTTATGCTTAGCTTTGGTTTTGATATATTTTGTAACACCAAACTTTATACTCTGATTTTCATATCAAAGATTTTTGTAAATCCATATTTTGGAACCGTTCTTCTATTTATTAAAATGGTATATTTTGGTAAAATGTTTTGTTATAAAATTTGAGGTGTTACAGTTTTGATTTTTAGAAAACCCGAATGTTTAGGGCGGTTTTCGGGGGCATATAAAAAACCCGACCGAAAACCCCGCCCCGCCCCGCCCCGCCATTATATATCTTTCAAATGTTATAAAAATATTATTATATGTCATGTTATATTTACTATTTATTGTATTTTTTATATAGATTTGTTTGTAAAAGGAAAACAACCGTGCAATGAAACTTTTATGGATGAAGACATGGACTAAGATCGTTTTAAAAGATTGTTGGATGTTATTCTATTATTAATCTTATTCAAGTTATGTTAGTTAAATTTATTATTACATTATATTAAACTTACTAGTTGTTTTTTGTGTTATAAGGAAATGTTTTAAGGTTTGGGAGTTTGAATCATAATATTAATTTTGAAGGTAAAAAATTGATAAATTTAAAGGAAACCGAACCGAAAAACCCGAAAACCCCGAAAAACCGAAACCGAGCGGGGTGTAATTCTTAAAACCCGAACTTTCGGGGCGGGGTTTGATTTTAGTTCAAACCCGCCCCATGCTCACCCCTAAGTCACAAACCACCATCGCGGTTGGCTTTATAATATCAATTTGGGATTAAGAAAAAGATCGGAAAATATGCATCATCTCATGTTTGTAGTATGGAAAGTGAGATCATCGTGATTTAGCTACATACTTGCGTTTGAAAGAGACTTGTAGTAGTTGTACTTCATTTTATCCTTCGCGGTATTTCAACTCGGTTACATCATTAAGAAATTTAAAGCATATTTTAAACTTATTAATTTATTTTCATCTTTGACTTTATTACAAAAGTCTTTTGTGTACTTACCTAAGAAAGTGTATTTGAATTGTGAAATTATATTTTAGCTTGATATATGAACTTTAATATAATTTTTTATATATTTTAGTTTGTTAATTGCATATGCAATTATGCAAATACAAAACCAGCAAGCAAGATAACGACGTAGCAATAAACAACTATTTTTGGTTATATGATTAAATGGATATACCATTACATGACGTATAATAATTATATTGTTTAATTTATTTAATGTAATAATTAAATTGTTTAGTTTATTTAAGGATTTTTGTTTAATATAATCTCTCTACTACTCCTTGTTGGACTATTCATAGCAAAAGCTTCACAATAGAAATAACGTATGCGGATATTTAATTGTTTTTCTTTTGTTACCCGACCAACGAGAGCATGTGATCGACTTTACAAAGATATTTGTCATATTTAGAAATTAACATATTTATAACACTACATTTTATAATGAAAAGACATTAATAATGTAGAGTTGTCTTCAGGGAAGTCCAAGGATTTTGCATAGTCCCAAGGGACAAATCCTAGTCATTGAATCAAAATGGTCAAGATCAAATCACATTGTTTCAAACACATGTGTTTCAAACACATATGCTTCCAGTCACGACCACCACCACGGTCACCACCGCCTCCGACCACCGCCCGCCGCCGCTGGCCGCCGCCGACCACCGCCAATCGCCGACGGCCGCCGTCTCCGGCCGCCGGAGGTGGGTGGGGTATTGATGTACTGAAGCACATGTGTTTATATGGTTTGAATCTTAATCTTGACTTTTGACTTTTTCTTAATCCAATAGCTATTAATTATCCCTTGAGACTAGCTAAAATCCTTGAATTATCTTGAACATTTACCTATCTATGTATTGTAGATATATTTTACAATATCAATAATTTATTTCTACATCACAATTTTTATATTGTACACCACACAACACAAAATTTACAGTTAAGTGTACAACTAAGTAATAATTATAGTGAACACAATAAAAGTTATGATCTATCCCTTTTCTAGACATTTGAAAGATTTTGTACATGGCCTTCAAAAAGTAAGGATCTCCATGTGATTGGTTATTGATCATATTTTTTACCGGTTAATCTCTTGAAAATCCCATTTTAGCCTACAAAACACAATTTAAATGTCGTATGTTTAGATTCCGATGAAATATCATACCCATAAAGCACGAACTACCTATATTAATATTTCAAAATATGAACTTTGAAAGAGAAACAATACAAAAGAAAATTAGACTTCTAGTAATGACGTATACATATCTAAGGTCTTGATATTTATGTTATGAACATTGACACTTTCCAACTTGACACATACTAAAGTTAGTGCACTTATTAAGGTACCCAAGTAGACTACATGAGCTTCATGATTGATACCGGGTCAAAATTTTCGCTTCAATAATGGGAATATCACATCTAAGAGAGCGGTTCAAACCCGAAACTCAATGCATACGACTTATGCACGACTTGGACTTGAGGCTCGGTTGTGTATGTACAGGTTTGCAATACTTGTGATTACTTCTTTTTGGTCAGGATCGCCATCAGTCACTCGCAAACTTAATATTTCTATGACATGATGTCTAGAATGCAAGTGGTTATGGGAAAACGTTCATTTAAAACCGAAAAAAATGAATTTTAATATTTTAACTTTAAACAAATTGAAAATTCAATTTATTTTTCTGTTTTTTTTTTCCAAAAGCAAAGTATTCACACACATATACAACCTAATAATACCCCATAGATGCCTCAGACAATATTTGAACTCACAACCACTCAGTTAATGAGCGACACACATACCACTAAGTTAGAAGTCATTTGGCCTGAAAATTCAGTTTTAGTCGTTTATATAATTAAACGAAGTGTAACATATATCTATATATTCGTTTAATTAAGGGCTTATAGCCTAACGGTATCAAGGTGATCAGGTGTCCCACAAATTTATAAGTTCAAGTCCACAAAATTGATATAGATTTAATGAATGGGCGTGTTTGCCTTTAAAATTATTTTTTTTTGTCTTGTTCTTCAGATTGTTCTGAATTTTCACTCAGAACTTGTTGTGGGCCATAATATCACCACATATCTGATCTATTTTCGGTTGGGTATCATTGTCTGGAGCCCACATATTTAATCAATTGAATTGTGGTTATTTTGAGCTTTTTGAAAGGGTCCAGTAACGGAAATAACAAGTGGGTTTCCACTTTTCAACTACCGTATTTCTTTTTCTTCTTGCATTTACTCCCATCCATTGACCGGAAATTCGCCGACCTACCATGCTTGTATGTACCTGATTTTATGCATAAATCAGCACACGTTTTTGAATCTTCAAACCATCAATTCCCATTATCCGGCCGCCTTCTTTTAGGCGGTTTACTTGAGATATTTAAGAAGCGTTTAGTTGCAGAAAAAACTATCTTTATGTTTTCAAGAAAGTGAATCTCTAGAAAATATGGAACACATGTTAAGATGTTCTCATTTTCATGTTTATGAAAGAGCAAATGTTGTGAAATAGTAGTAGTAATATATTTTAGCAAATAGTCGATAATTATAACTAATTAGTCCCTTCTAGTTATTACAAACTTTTAGTAAATACAATTTGGTGATTAAGGTTTTTGTTCGTTCCAGGTTACAGATTCGATCTTTCACTGAATAAACAATTACCAGATAGTCAGAAAAAAGTTCAAAAATAACTATAGTTACACTATATCACGTACACAAGAACAAAGCTTAGGTGTTGTTTGATAGGAACAAAATGATTAAGCGCTGAATGATTCAACGATCTGAATGATTAAGAGGTTTTGTAGAAAACTTGATTTTATTGTGAGAAACTTTTTTTAAGAATTCTGACTGCTTAATAATTCAGCATATGTTCTAAGGAAGAATGATTCAGCAGTTTTTTACTATCCCATTCAACATATACTTTATTCAGAGGCGCTAAACAAACGCATTGAATGCTGAATAATTCATTAAGCGCTGAATGATTCCATTAAGCTGCAAACAAACACCAACTTAGTCACCCCCAAGGAGCCATCATAAAGGAGAATACCCTAAAAAAAAAGTTGTTTTTAACACTATAATTAATATGATGCCCAAAAATTATAATTGTCAAAATAAACTTTAAAACTCATAATTACCAAAACACGGAGGCATGGACCACATGTATTCATAATTTTTAGAGCAAGGAAACAAAATTGAAGTGATATTTGCAAATACTAATTCGGATTAAAGACAAAGAAAACTCACATTGATTACACATATTAATGATCTAATAACGATTATATGGTTCCCCATAATTCTCACGTTTTTGGTGTTGAAAAACTTGATAGTTGTTGAGTTCTTGATGATAACTTACTCTTGAATCTATTGGTGTATTATTTATTATATAATCGTTATGTTTATAACCATTAAATCCCGAATTAGGAACTTGTTGCCTTCTAATTGTGTCGATTTGAAAAAATTTATCCCATTGTTTTGCGTGTGTTTCTCGCATTTTAGTTAACCTCTTCATGTAGTTTTCTCTCATATCCTTGACAGCCTGTCATCCACAACAAAACGGGCTAAACCAGATGCACAAAAACCGGGCCTAAATGGGCATGCCTAATGGGCCTAAACAGGTCCAATCCTCATTAATAACTTTATTATGTATTTTATTAAAAAATATATTCTAAGCCATGATTAAGAAGTACTTTAAAGTTAAAGCTAGATACAAAACTATATAAAAAAACTTTTAACATGGTACCCTGAACTTGACAAAATTGTCGATTTAATACCCTTGACTCATTAATTTGATCGTATTTTCTTACTTAACTTACTTTCGTTGCAGCTTTTAACAGACTAAAACATTTACGCTTATATCAATATATTGAAATTAAAATCAAATCACGTGAGAAAACAAGACCATACTAAATCGGTCATTTTCTCAAGTTCAGGGTACCATATTGCACATTTAATAGTTCAAGTAATAGAAGACCTAGTTAGCCAATTTCATGATACTAAAATGCATTTTGGCCTATACTAGTGGCTATACAAATCTACATTACATTACATGCGAAATTAATTTTACATGTATTAAAGATCATATGGCCCGGGCCCGTTTATGGAATAAAAATATGTTAGGTACCGGGCTCAAGTGACTGGAGCAGTCTTGGGCCCGGACCCGAGCCCGTTTATGGATTTAGTGACAAAATAGTGTAAATAGAAAAACGAGCATACCTCACGATGCCTATGATTCTCTTGATCTTCTTGATTATCTCGAATTTTTGAAATATCCATTAAATTCTTCTTATACTCCAATTCTAGTTCCTCAAACGTATTGGGGAATGTAGAAAGGCCCGTTTCACTGGTGTATAACGGGCGAGAAGCGGGAGACTTTGACTTTGTTGACCGGGTCGGGCCGCCATCTTTCTCATAAGCTTCACCAAATGAAAAAGGTTGTATTAAATACTAGTTTTAGTCAAGATGCCAGTCAATGAAGTTAACTTTTTTACCCATTTTGACCCGTTACCCGACCCGCCCATATCTCACCCTATGTGGTGCCTACCTTGTGGCAATCTCTTTGTCTCTTCAATAACCGTATCTTGTCTTCCTGATCGCTGGTTATAATTTGAAGTATTTCTACCTTTTGGTGACTTTGACTGGTCAATGTTATAATTTGAGGTATTTCTCCCTTTTGGTGACTTTGACCGGTCAATGTTATAACTTGAAGTGTTTCCCACTTTTGGCGAGTTTGACCGGTCAATGTTATAACTTGAAGTGTTTCCCACTTTTGACGAGTTTGACCGGTCCATGTTATAACTTGAAGTGTTTCCCACTTTAGGCGAGTTTGACCGGTCAATGTTATAACTTGAAGTGTTTCCCACTTTTGACGAGTTTGAGCGGTCAATGTTAGAATTGGACTCATTTTTTATATTGTGAACTGCATCAACACCTTTAGACAATATTTGTCCATCTTTACCTCTTACAATTATAAATTTTTCCTCCAATTTAATTTTACAGCCAATATTCGTCTCGATTTTTTTAATAATATTCTCGGTGAAAAGTGCTTTTACTTGAGGATCTCGTGCAGGAACTCTTGTAAATAAATCCTCAGATTTTTTATTAGCACCAAGAGTCGATGGACAACCCTAAAAATGATTATAAAATCACACATTCGACACTAAAAATCATTTTTTTCCAAATTAAAATTAAAAAACATGCCAAAATGACGAAAACACCCTTACCTTTTTAGCAGCCAATCAGAAGAAACGAGAAATAAGTCAAATAACTTATATCATGGTATCAAATTACCTGAGTATAGTGAGTGGATTCTCCACATAATTTACAAATCATTTCTTCTTCCTTCTTTTTCTTCCAGTTTTTTTCAGTAGCTTTAGATTTTGCATCCCAAAATTTAGCATCACGTCTAGTAAAATCAGTGGGGACCGCATTCGGGTCAAAGGGTTCCTCTTCTTCATCTGAATCATCATGGGCCCATTTGCTTGTTTTTGTGGTTTCGTGTAAATTAGTTTTAGTATTAGATCTTGGAGGACCTGTGTATTCCTTGTAAAGTTCACTAAAATCATCATCATCAATGTCTGAATCTTCTCTACTAGACATTCTAAACTGTATTTATTATTTAATCCCTGGTTTACAAGCATTTCATACAGAATCAGTAATCGGCATTGCAACTAAGGAGCCAAAACCAAATCAAAATTAAACTTATATCTAAATATAAATGAAAAATGAACAATTAATAACCTTTAATGCATTGTTTAAAAATAAAAAGCTAATCACAACAATCGATATAGAGCTAACAAATGTAGGTAGCACATTTGTGCCAGAATTCATTTCAATATTGAGAGAACAGTAGCATAAAAATCGAAAGGTTTATGAAAAGCAAAATTAGCATAGATACGTATCATCTTCAAACTCTAGTAAACCATAACTCAGTGCTAATTTTAAATACATAATCAAAATACGGAATGAAAAAATATACGATAAATTAGGTTTAAATCGCATAATACAAATTCGCGCACATAAGAAGCCCTAGAAAACAAATTCAAATCGATAAGCATAACAATTCAAACAAATTGAATTAAGAGTAATACCAGAAATCCGGTGACGTTACGCCGGAGGGGAACTGACCGGAGACAGTAACAGAGAGCTGAGCTAGAAGAAGAAGCAGTTTACCAGTTCCGGCTCCCTGTTTATTTGCTTCTAGAAAAATCTGACTGCTATTTAGTATTGACGTCCTTATACTATTACTTTATTACATAGGTTGTCCCTGTAATTTAAATAATTTGTATGAGGCCACCAAAATTTATACTACTTCTACCAATTCAAAATAAGTGATACACTTTCAGTTTTGGGATAATTCAAAATAAGTGATACACTTTAAAAAACTATCTTATTTGGCAAAATATAGTGAGGACTCATACCCACTAAGTATCTACTTTACTATTGTGAAATGACTCATTTACCATAACTTTTACTTTTACACATCATTAATTTTACCTTATTTAAAAAATATGGGACTCATTCCCCACTAACCATTCAATTAATTTAATTTAACCATTATAATTATTTTTGTCTCAAAAATTGTGAAAGTAACAATGTATCACTTATTTTAAATCAGAGGAAGTATATAATTGATTAATGTAAGTTATGTATTCGATAATTCGATAATTTTATACTTTTGTTAGGCCAAAATTATTTTGGTACTCTGAATTTAGTTAGCCAGATCAACATTCATCAATTTCAGTATGAATATGTAGACGTTAAAAGAATTATATAAATATTCCCTCCGTCCCACAAAAAATTTCTCATTTTCTTTGTGCGCAAGTTTTTATGTGATAGTTAGTGGTGGGGTCATTGATAATACTTTTCATTAAAATATAAGGTTGGATTGGAGAAAGAAATATAGTTAGTGGATATTAGTGGTAAGGTCTTTAGTAATAATAGTTTTTTATTGTGTGGAGCCCATTAAATATGAGAAATGAGAAGTTTTTTGTGGGACAAAAATTTACAATGAAATGAGAAGTTTTTTGTGGGACGGGGGGAGTATTAGCTATGACGTATTTTTAAGATATTGTAATGAAATAGCCATTTATCGACGTTGACTCGACATCACAAAACACGAACTAGGCTCGGTGAATAAGCCTAACCACATATACAACTATACAAGTCCAAATAAAATGTGTTGCAAACAAAATGAAAGGAACATTTACTAACTTTACACTATTACTAACGTTATTTGTTCTAGTATGGTTTTAGGATGATTTAATTATATCCATAAAAAAGCTCTAAAAATTGAAATCTTAAGATTATATAATATGATAAATCGTAATGGAAGCAACTATTGACGAGAGACAAAAAAAAGATAGATACTTTTTTTATGAATACTCAAGAAATATATATTCATATATGTATTCGCGCAAACAAATTGGATGTATTTCAAAGATATTTTTAGCAGGACTCAACAAATATCCTTCTATATATGGTCGTTATGAAATAACCTTATTGTTCGGTCACAAATATGCCCTCACATACATATAGGTGGAGGTTAATTAATATTCTTTAGTGCCCTCACGATGGAATCCTTTAGTGCCCCGTAAAGTTAATATTCTTGTTTGGAAGGTTAATTTGAACCGAATCCCTTCTAAAGTTAATTTGTTAATGAGGGGAATCTATTTTGATGACTTAAAGTGTGGGATGTGTGGAGATGGTATTGAAGATGTTGACCATTTATTTTGGTCGTGTGATGTGGCAAAAGGTGTTTGGTGGGCCATTGGAAACTGGTTACAAGTTATTGACATAAATGCGGACGATTTAGATGAATTTTTTAATAAATTGAATTCTAGCACTATTAGTACTAAATCAAAGTTGATTCTTGAGGCGGTGGAGTTTACTGTCATTTGGATCCTTTGGCGTCATAGGAATGCAATTATGTTTAATAGTGGTGATGTTCGACGGAATACCTTGGTGGACTCGATCAAAGAAATAGCGTTTTCATGGGTTTGTAATCGGCGACCAAAGTTTAGAGTTAGTTGGGCCGAATGGCTTATCCTCCCATGTAATTGACGTTTCGTTGTGTGCTGTTTGAATGGTTTTGGTTGTGTTTTGTAAGTTTGGTCTAGCTTTATGCTAGTTTGTTAATATATATGAAAGATGTTTCCAAAAAAAATAGGTGGAGGTTTTTTTTAAAGCAGAATCTCTACTATTAGATAAAGAAAATATTATCTACATTTCACTTCTATCGTAACCCTATTTTATCAGGAATAGGTATCCCTTATACTTATTCATCTTATTCAGTAATTTACAGTACGTGGGGAAATGTAACTAGCATATACCTTTAACACTCCTCATGTCCAATTACAAGAATCCTTACGGGCCTAAATCTGGTTTAAGAAATTAAAGATAACAATTTATATTAACATAAAAAATGAGTTCCAAAAACAAAGTTGCATTTAATTCCATTGTCATTATTACACCCATTACAAACACTAAACGAATACATACACTTAATATTATGAATTCATGCATTCAATGTTGACTGTAAGTATTCTAAAACTGAAGACATGGAGCTTCTTGCAAATGGGCATTTAACCCAGCCAAAACGTAATTATCTTAAATATTATGAGTTTCAAGTTTCAATAATTAATTACAACTGAAACGTTTTAAACTTAAAAAAAACGTTTAAATATTTGTTGAGATTTGATGTAGTATTAGATTAGAAACCAAAACAATTTTTATTAAACCCAAACAATTGAAACGTTTTAGACTTTAAAAAAAAACGTTTAAACGTTTGTTGAGATTTGATGTAGTATTAAATTAGAAACTGAAACAATTGTTCTTAAATTTAAAACCAAACAATTGGAACGTTTTAGACTTAAAAAAACGTTTAAACTTGCAAAACAGGTTTGTTAAGTTTTGATGTAGTATTAAATTTGAAACCCAAAACGTTTTGTAATTATTGAAACGATTCTTTAGACTTACAACTACATAAACCCAATCAATTGAATTATTATTATTTTAAATGCAAATTATAACCGATTGTAATACTTTTGCATCTTTCCAAATATTTAGACTTAAATTTGCAGCTATTGTTTTAAATGCAAATTTAAGTTTTCAAATTCCTGACATTGTACTAAATTCCAAACCAAACTTGCAATCTAAAAACCAATGATTAAACCAAAACAATCGCCTGTTTATTGTTATTTCTTGGACTTTTCACCCTTTTTATAATAGGATACATTCCTTTATTCTCTATGATGAAACCTTATTACCATTGTTATTCATTCAAATGCTTCACTTCCCGAGAAGAGCGCTATCGGTAATATATCACTTTCTTTAATTATTTTAAATCATATAATCTGGCTTCAAATAACTGATTGTGGTTTTACATATGCAGAAAAGTTTAGATTCAGTGTTGTATACATTGACATAAGGCGTCAAGCATTAGACACATTTGTGAATAGGATTGCATTGCATCATGAGTTACAACAAAGTGAGGATTTGACGACCTTTTTGCAGGCTGATGAACAAGTAACTGTTTTAGTTGTATGTTGTAACTATTAGTTAGATTCCTATAATTTTGGACTGGGTTGCAGAGTATGGAAAGAGCAAAGGCACAAGATACATCAATCTTCAAGTTGGATTTGATGCAGATATTCAGGGTAAAACATAATAATATGATGAGTCCAACGGAGCGAAAAAACACCTTCCAGCTTATTAATTAGAAAATATATTGACGGAGCGAAAATACTTTTATCGGTAGGTTTTTCCCCTTTTTTATTCATAATTAAATCGGGTCAAACAAATAGTATTTTTCTTTTTTTTGAGTATGGATACGGATTTACCTTTTCAATGTATACGAATTGACAACCCAATAATAGTATGATGTATTTTACTCATGATATACGATTAAATGGTTATAAAATATAATTGTTAATTACATGGCAACAATAATATGATTTTTTTACCTAATAAGTAAATTAGAGTTGAATATAGTAGAATAGATAATTTACTCATAGTAAAATACTCTTGATATTAACAGTTAATTCCAACAAAATATATGGTTGGACTTTTGATGTATATAAGGCTTCATAATGACTAGATAATAAAAAAAATGCCTAAACTTTCAACAAGTAACGACATACTTTAAAACTTTATTTGTATAATTTTTTTACATATTTAGCACACATTTATTTTATTACATTTATTTTATTACATTTATTGTCTTTTTATGAGGAATTCTCAACTTTTTAAAAGTCAAGGTATATGCTTATATATGTTTCATTTAAAATCACAATTATCTTATTTATGTTAATAACTCAAATAGCTAGCTAAATCCGCTATTAAGTCACTCATATTTAAATTTATGAGTGATCGTCACAATTAGCTTATTTAAAATCATAATTATTCTCTTAAGAGAGTCACAATATCCACATGACTTAAAATACTAATGAATAGAGACAATAACAACAACACAAGAAATTAATATTGTGTACAAGGAAGTATTTACAACATAAACTAGCAAACAAAGGTATATTTTAACTTGAATACAAAAAGTATATTTGTACCATGAACTAATTTATGTTTATTTTTAATGAAAAAGTTTTATAAAAGGAAATTAAACATATTAAAAAAAATGGACTTATCCTCTTTATATATTTTCCCCCTAAACACATAAATTTATGTTAAAGTTTTAATAACTTTTAGTTTAAACATATAACCTTCTGCTAATAAACATGTTTTGTGTTATTCTAATACAAGAAATCATTTTTATTTACTTCATATTCTTCTCCGACACACTTTACTTTGTTCGTACTTTGCGGTTTTGACCAACAACTCTTTACCATGAACAAAGTCCGTGTGTCGCACGGGCCATTCTGCCTCGTTGAAGATAATAATCATCAATCCTCTATCATTAATCACGCTTAAAATGAAATTAAAGCAATAAAATCAATATATATATCACGAAAATAGGATTCCATCTTTAATTAACTACATAAAATCATATGATTCTCATATATAATCATCATCATGATTTTATAAATCAATAAAATAAATAATCAAACTCACTCACAATTCGACAATGCATCTACCACAACTTGCATGATTCTCACTCTCATTCGTAAACTTGATATATATTCGGCGGTCTCTCTAAACAACCCATCTAAACCAATCGTTGAGCCCCCGTTTGGGATCAATTTCTTCAAGGTTCGAACCTTTTTTTCTATAACGGTTGCCTGGTTTGACCTTCTAGAACCTTGTTGACCACCTCGTCGAGCCCTACGCCTTTTCATCATCTTTATGGTTGAGTTCGAATGGTGTTTTTGGGCTTGTATCGGTTGTTTGACACTTTGAACGTTGTTCATCTTTTGTTTCCAACTTCCCAACCATGTTCGTTTCGCTTGAGCTTCCATAACCTTTTGCCATAAAAGATTTCTTGATGAATTGTTGATGTATTTGCCTTTGATTTCTAATAAATCACCCATTGTTTGTTGGAAATCTTGATCACCACCCATGGTTTGTGAGAAGAACTTGACCCCAAAAATCTTTTGATTCTATAGAAACTGGATGGACTTTGAGCTTTGGTTTATGTAATTGATCAACTCAATTATGAATGGATGGAATATAGTGGTGGCATTGAGGGCTTTTTATATGTGTTTTATGAGGTGGGTTGTGTGTGTTTTGGTAGCATATTTACGGATAATGTTAATTTTAAAAATGTGCAAAGTGATACGTGTACCCATATACACCTAAGGCTGGAATTCTTTAATTTCTTTTTTATGCATAATTGGTCTATATCATTATATTGAAACCTATTTCCACAACTAATTTTATATATAATCACTAATTATTGTAACATCCAAAAACAAATTTAAATTACTATTATTATTATTATTATTATTTATTTTTTTATTTTTTACATAATAAAACTCAACGTTACTATATAACTAAATATATGTTTAACTTTGTAATTTATCAAAAACTAAAATTTTTGTAACATCTTGAAGAATTAGTCTTCATTAGTTTTCTAGAAAAATAGGATTATCATTCAAAGTTTTGTAATGGCGTTAAAATATGGCATATTTAGACAACCAAAAAGGGTAACATTATGGCATAATGTTTAAAATATAGAGTTGCATCAGAAGTAGTACTCATTATCCTTGAGTAGAAGTAAAACTATTTGCCAATGATGGCCAGCCTAGCTGGTCTGAGGCACTGAGTTTATACCCATGTGGGCTGCAGGTCGTGAGTTCGAATCCTTTTGGGAGCGTTGCATTAGCGTAATTTAACTCATACCTCACACGGGCACATATGGGGAATTTTCCTTGGAAATCCCTTTGGGGGCTGGGTTTGCCCGCTTATGCGGAGCTCGAACTCGGAGTGCTCGCTGAAAAATTACGAGTAGGCTTCCGTTATTTCATTTGCCGTTTCCAAAAAAAGAAGTAAAACTATTTAAATCTTAGATTTTTTATATTTTGTATCTTTTGAAGAGATTAAGTATTATCTTGGTTGTTTAAATGTAGAGTTTAGTCACGATCGTTAGGGTTGTATTGGGAGGCATGTTCTGAAGAGGAGAATAATATATGCACATGGCCACCAAATGATTGTTACATTTAATTAAATATTAAAAAACTCCAAAAAGAAACTTATGTTTCATTCCCATCAAAACACTCTGGATTATTCCTCCTTCCTTCCCAAATTCAATGCACATATAAAATCTGAAATTGGGTAATGTACACACACACACACACACTTTCTTCGACTTTTTCATCCCTAAATCCAGCTCGATTCATCATATGTACACGGTGGTTAGCTTCCATGTTCCCAAACACGAAGCTTAACCTTTTTCTATATAATAATATGATATGTCTAGGTTTAATGTTCTAACATGTTCATTTTCTGTCTGGGAAGTTAACAAATGACGTTGTTGTCTGGTTAATTTCATGCCACGATGACCACTCGATCAATATATATATAAGTGGTATGCATCATGCCTTATATATGCATGCATCATGATTCATTCATGCATGCATGATATACCTCCTAAAAACATGCATGCATCTGCCTTCTAATCAAATACCATTTTGAGGAATCTAATATTTATGTGATCTTTAAAGTATTATTAATGTCTATGAGTTTTATTTTGATTTATCATGTCACTTGAAGAACACAAAAAGTACTATAATTATATGTAGTACATAATATAATTAATTTATTATATAACGTGACGTGTCATTGATTTAAGGCCGGGTTGATTAGGCAGCTAACAATATGATTAGACAAATTACATGTCCACACATAGTGTTCAACCAGTCGAACCACCTTAAAGAACATGGGCTCATGTAGTACTTGAGCTGTCAAAGTGCTTTCTAACGATCATATCATGTGATTGCGGTTATAATGGGCCCGGAAAATTTAATGTTTCGTCGAAAAAGAAGAAAAATACAATTTAACTCTTTTTAGATTCATAATATACTCACCTGTTAATTAAGTTATAAATCAGACACTTAACATAATTCTTCATTAGTTACATATTTTGTGGCTTCGAAACTCTTTGTCGGCTTAATTTGCTTTATAGAGTTTTTTGTATATTTTGTTTTCTTATTCACATGCATCAATTTTGTTTTAATCTCTACTCCGATAGAGACTATATGGCAACAAAGCTAGTCGTAGGGTTAGGTTTTTGGACGATGGGTCGATTCGATTCAACCTTATTTGGTTGTATTATATGAACTAGAACAATTGATCGAATTGAAAATCTATACATATACATATTTAGAAAACACTAAATACAACTAGAAGTTTTGACACGTGCCATTAAATTTGCTTATTCAATATCTCACATTTTATATGTACGAGGCAACATGGCCCGTGCGATACACGGGCTTTGTTCATGATAAAACGTTATTTGAAGGTAAATCGTATACATTGTAATTGTGTAACGAGCGAAGTACTAAAAGCAAGATTACTAACATGTTTAGGTTGATTCAGAGTAATCTACTAAATAAACAAAATTTGTTGGAGGAAAATGCAAACTAACAAAACCATTGTCGTTTTTTTAGAGCAACACAAAACATGTTATTGATTTCATATAAGTGATACTATGAAGAACTTCATGATTTGTCTTTTATAAACAAAACTATGAATCAACAACGATATATTTTCAACTAATGTCGGTTAATGTAAAGATTATGTCAGACTTCTAATTATACCTTTTTTTCCCAAAAGTATATAATAAAAATTAGAAATCCATACAAATACACAATAACATGTATATCTCTAATAAAAATACTAACAAAATCGTTAACTAAAACAAAAATTATTCCAAAATTCATATACATTCTAATAAAACTATATATTTATTAGTCATATTTATTTATTATTCATATTTATGACCAAAATTCAACTTTTATTTATATTAAATAAATGTAATTAAATGCTACAATAGTTTAGATATTATTTCATGACTTTTGATATGACAATTTGATGAAGTTATTAGTTTTTATTATATGTTTTTTTATTACAATAGTCTTTTCATTACATTAATTTATTAATCATATTTATGACAAACTATACCTTAGTTTATTACTCATAATCATTTTCTAATAATTATTTTAACACTCATGATAAGTAAATTTATTAGTTTTTATTATAAATATACATGAGTTTATTACTTATATTCATTTACTAATAATATTATTTCAAGACTTTTGATGTGAAAATTTGATGGAGGTATTACTTTTTACTATATTTTTTCTTACATTAATTTCTCAATTTTTATGACAAAACTCAACTTTTAAATATATTAATTTATTTATATTTACAAATATCTAAGCGAACACTAATATGAAGACTTAGAAAAATAACAAACTTTATGAAGTATTGTGATTAGGATTTTTAGGCAGGCAAAACAATTATATAAAAGAATATATTGAATGTACATTGTATTAAATTTATAAAAGAATATATAAAAGAACTGATAAGTTTAGTGAAAAGAGGCTTTGAAAAGGGTTGTCATGTACTATTGCATCAAATACGTATTATATAGTGAGCAAAGAAAAAAAACTTAACCAAACACAAAGTTAAAATTCAATTTCATTCAATTAACAATAAAATCCTAATGTCTTCATAAGAATGAATTGGAGGAAAAAGTAATTGCATTGAATAAGTCAGAAGTTAGTATCAAAATCCTAATGTCTTCATAAGTTAGTATCAATTTCATTCAATTAACAATAAAATCCTAATGTCTTCATAAGTCAGAAGTTAGTATCAAAATTGTTAGGAAGCGACGTTGTAAAAATCCAAAAATGCCAAAAACACTTAAATTAAGATGTCTCCATGCGATAAATTGATCAAATAACAAAAAAATAAAAAAATAAATAACTATTAATCTAAATATCAAAATGAACTACTGTTTGAATTGAATTCAAGAAAAAAAAAACCTCATAACTTCATAATTGCAATATTCTCATTGATTAGAGAAAAAATAGATTTTTTTATAACAACCCCCATTTCTTTTATGGGGGGAAATAGAAAAGAAAATAAAATAGGTACGATTACTTACGAATGAGCAAGAAGCATAGAAAATGAAAATAGGTACGATTACTTTTATATTTATGATTTTTGTTACCTTTTCACCGAAAATAGTAGTTCCTGGTGTATTGTTACTTTTTCATCGGAAATTGTAGTTGAGGGTTTGTGTATTTCCTGACTTTGACATAAAAAAATCAGAACATAATCATTGTCAAAAAGTCTAAGACAATACAAAAAATAGGTACAATTACATACGAATGAGCAAGAAGCAAAGAAAATAAAAATAGGTACGATTACATATATATTTAATAATCATTATAGTACCACCACCGGAGCTACTCGATCCTGCAAAATAAACAAACATAAATTAAACGACATATCATTAAACAAAAATCAAGGTATATTTCGTTCAACGAAATGAAACTAACAACAAAAGGTATCTATTTATACAAAATGTATGTGCCTTTCTACATGCTACTAAATAAAACTTATGTATTAAGTATACTAATTTAATTTTAATCAATGAATATTAAAGTGTGACACTTCATCTTTTGGAGGGTTAAATGTCTTTAATTAAATATAATATTAAATACAACATCAAACATGGAACTCATTTTTTATGTTAATATAGATTATTTTTATTTCTTTTATTAAATTTTATTTGTCTATTTCTAATTTCTACTTTAACTTATTCTAGTATAACATTTAAGCTAACAGTATATATTACTAAACTCTTTAATTTAACATTATTATTAAAAAATATTTTTCAAATTAATTTTAACTTCTATTAGCATCTTTTTATTTTTGTTATTAATTTTATATTTATCAATATTCAATTGAATAAGCATTACATTATCATTTGATTTGTTTACACTTATTTTTTGTGGCAATCAATTAACGAGAATTATGTTTTGTAAGTTAATACTCCCTCCATCCCATAAAAAACTTCTTATTTCACCTTAAATTTTTGTTTCACAAAAAACTTCTCATTTCCTACATTTGATGGACTCCTCATAATAAAATATTATTATTACTAAGGACACCCATCACTAACTATCCACTAACTATCTTTCTCTCTCTAAACTAATCTTATATTTTAATCAAAATTATTACTAATGACTCCACCACTAACTATCATCTTAAAACTTGTGTAAAAGTGAAATGAGAAGTTTTTTTATGACGGAGGGAGTATTAAAAATATATGTGTGATATACGTACTGGTCAATAATAAAAGGGTTTTTCTAACATGTGCCCCCTAGGCACATGTTAGAGTGTATTAATTTACTTAAAATTTCCTAATAAAGGGTTACTAAACATTAATAAAGTTAGTACGTTACATTTTGAAGATATGTATTAAATGCATTTTGTAGTTTTTATAGAAAGTTAGAGCTATTTAATGCACCCTAACATGTGCCTAGGGGGTACATGTTAGAAAAAACCCATAATAAAATATATAATTTCGTTAAAAACAATAAATAATTAAATGCGTTAGATGGATTATATATTACGTGGCAGAAATAAGCACAAAGTTACAAACTATCTAGGTTGTCATTTGATATAATCCAATAGGCGAACGCCATATAACTAAAACCCCTAAACCTCCCTGTCAAGGCTTTAACTTTTAGTTACGAAATTATAAAAAAAAAATTATTCAAATTAAAAGGATTTTAATACCGTCTTTGGTAGATGACATATATATTTGAATATTATAGACTTGTAGTAATAGTTAATATTTATACACTAGTTTAACAAAAAAAAAATTCCTTTTTTATGTAAATTTATGATCTCAACTTTGATTGTGTCAAAGAAAAACTAACTATTAAAAGAAAATTATATTTCTAACAAGAGAGCAGATAGAAGAAAGAAAAATATGGAAATTAAAAATATCTGTTAGGTCAAGTATATTAGAGTTAAAGACTTGATTTACACCAAAAAATCTGAAGAGAAATTACTCTTTATTTATTGTTTAAGATAAATAGCTAGCAGAATAATTATTTGAGATATTTATTTCAAAAATTGACTAGAAATATGTTTTTCTTTGCATTGATTACTTCTAACGTTCAAACTCAAACCACTCAAAAAACAACAAACGAAAAACACGCTTAATAAACAGTAGACGACAGTTTATGGTGTGATGGATTTTGAAACCACGTAAGGCTAGTGGGTATGACCACCACTGGTGGTGCCCTTTTCCGCCACATCAGCGCCACCTCATCAACCACACCATCACCACACCACATCATTTGGTGGAAATACCCACCACACCACACCACACCATTTTATTTTCCATCTCATCATTTATTTTCCATTTATTTTTTAAACATAATATTAAACTTCCATTAAAATTAAAATAACAATACATTAAATTAAAATTAAAATACATTAAATTAAAAATACAATACCTAAAATTAAAAATACAAGACTTAAAAATATTAAAAACTAAAATACTAAAAATTTAAAAACTACAATCCTAAATCGCTCATGGCTTTTCGGGCCCTTTCCTTCGCGGCTAGGAAATGTTGAAGATCTTCTTGCGGCATGCCTGGCGGCGGTTGCATAGTCAAAATATTCATATTATTGATAATTCTTTGTTCGGTTGCAAGCTCCCTATCTCTTGCATCTTTCTCCTTCTCCAATTGAACTTGTTGACGACGCATCTCTATTCGCTCTTTCGTTGTCTCAACGTGGTCGCTTAATCGTTTTTGAATTGCTTCCCTATGCTTGCTCTTCGATTCCAATTCCGTTGCATGCCTACCCGCTCGTTTAGCCTTGTCTCTTCCAATTGGTCGTTGAGGAAGTGGGGTTTCATCAATATCGTCAAATAGGTCATCTGGAATGTCATCATCCCCTGCATTAAGGTCAATACGAGAATGACCATCAGAAACATCAACCGATTGTGAACTTTTTGAGCGCTTCGATTGTTGTTGATCTTTAGTAATTGTGCCGATCCATTTTGGATCCTCTTTTAAAATCAACCAATGTCGATCTAGCTCAAAATTATGGCCATTTTTTTCAACTTTGTATTGTTTCTTGGCGGCCTCCAAAACATCAAACGCGGCCATTCCGCTACTTTTTTCCGACGAGAGTTTGTTGTATATACCATTGAATTTTGTAACCTTGTTGTTTATGTCACGCCATTTGCTACTAAGACTATTGTCTTTTCGGTATGGCGGGACTCCCATGAAGTTATGAAATTTAGAAAGAATGGCTTCCCAATAGTTTTTAATTCTCATGCCATTCCCGTCCTTCTCGTTTTTAGAAGTCGCACACCAAGCTCGGCACAACGCAAGTTCCTCCTTTTCCGTCCATGGCAGTTGTGTGTCTTCTTCCACATCTTCTTCCCCAACTTCTTCAACAACCTCTTTTTCTTTCTTTTTCCCTTTCCCTTTCGCCTTTCGCTTGCTCCCCCCCGCTTGTCGTTCTTGTGTTAGAGTTTGTTGATGAATTTCTTGTTGTTGAAAATATTGGCCGGTGGGTGCAAATTGAGATACATTTTGTGAATATTGGGGTTGTTGAAATTGAGGTTGTTGAAATTGAGGTGCAGTTTGTGGATAAAATTGTGGAGGTGGGACAACACCGGAACTTAGGATGTTGACATATTGCTCGTAGCCACCAAATCTAAGGTTCGGTGGTATATTTTGTTGTGAAGGTTGGTTGGGTGTTTGTGGAGAGTTGTTGTGTGGATCCATTGTAAGTAGAGCGTTGTTGGTTGGGTATGAAGATAGGAGTTTGTAGAGAGTAAAATGGGTTAATTGTGTGTGTAAAATGAGTGAAAGTGTGTAATATATATAGGTAAATAATTAAAAAAAATAAAGTTTTTTTTTAATATTCCAACGGCTATATAGCCGTTGCCAACGGCTATCTTCGCAAATTCGTCCACCTCCACGCCCGTTATCACCCGTTGTCCGTGCTCCTCTCCACCCACGCCGCACCCCAAAACCGTTTGTGTGGGGGGGGGGGGGGGTGTTCGTTTCTCTCGCCACGCCGTGGCTTGTCCACATCAGCTCCCACGCCGGTGGGCGTGGTCCCGTACCGAGGAGTCTAAGGAAGGGGGTATCCGTAAGTAATACCTAATTTAATGGTTTTGGTGTGATTAGCGAATAGAAAATGATGTTTGACCCACTAAATTATTGTTATACACGGACGGATGGATGGATTAAGCTTTACGTTATTAATCTTAATTATTTGATAATGCATAAGCAAGAAACTTATTGTGGATTAAAGTTTTTTAATTAATTATAAATAGATAAAATAAATATTATCCTCAAACATTATTACTTCCTCCGATTCACAATAAGTGTTACACTTTCCTTATATACGTGATTCAAAATAACTGTTACACTTTGAAAAATTACCTTATTTGGCAAAAAATATTATGACTCACACCCACTAACAATCTACTTTTACAAAGTGAAATGACTCATTTACCCTTACTTTTTAATTTTAAACATCATGAACCCACTTTATTCAAAAAGTGTGGGATCCATTATCCACTAACCATTCATTTAATCTAATTTAACCACCATTATAATCTTTTGCTTCAAAAATCGTGAAACCCAAAGTGTAGCACTTATCTTAAATCAGAAGAAGTATATAGTAGTATGCCTCACTTTGACCAAATAGTTTTCCACTAATTGTTTTATTATAATTTTGAGTTGGAATATATATTTTACTAATTGCGTACTAATTAAATAAACTAATAAAAAAGCTTTTAACCAAGCAGTATGATGTGATTATCTTCACTGAAAGTCCGAGTCTTGTTATGGACATTAATAATATTTTGGAGTAAATTAAAATTTAATGTTAAAAAAAAAAAACTAAATAACCACCGGTGAGTTTTAAGCTTTTCTAAATGAGGTTTTGCTAATGACAGCCCTTAGGGCTATCTTTAAGGGGTAGTTGCATACATAAATCGTTTGTTCTTTTATTAGTGGGGATGATTCCTAAAATGCATGGGGTAGTTAGACGGGTGCGAACGGCACCGTCTTTTTTCCGCCACTATTCCGCCAGTTGAGTGGCACCATTGGCACGAACCCGTCAGTTGTCCTGCCAGTTGGTACCTTGCCAGTTTGGAGACGAGAGGGAAGGGTTGCGCCGGTTGTGTGGTGGGGCCCAAAGGGCTATTTTGTGTGTGTATTTTGTAATGGTGGGTCCCAAAAAATTAAAGGGAAGTGGTATTGTTGGCATGAGTACGTCAGTTTAGTGTTGGTTGGAGGGTGAGCTGACGTAGCGCTGATTTGGCAACAACTGACGGTATCAGTTTATTTTACCATTGGGAGCGGTCTTATTGTTTATTGTACAAATTTTAATGTATGTTTTGGCCTCTTATTGACAGCCCTTAAAGCCGTCATTATAATTTTCCTTCTAAATGTACACAAAACTGAATTATTTATTTGTTTGCTATAAATTAATTTTGGATGGAACTTGATTTTCCTTAAATGGTACACTTTTTACATAATTATCAAAAGTTTATAAATTTAAAATAGGGAAAATTTCACAGAATAGTAATGAAATTTCATAAGTGTTCCATCTAGGTCACTCAAAGTTTACTTTCTTTATATAATAGTAACTAAGTTTCAAAAATGTTCCAATCATGTGTATTTAACCTTTGATTACAAGTTACCAAGCCATTTTAATTTAATTTATATAAAAACCCATTAAAGAATTAATTTATTCATTTAATTTAATTGATTTATTCAAAATTGACTACTAATAATAATAAAAAAGAAGAAGCAACTATCACTTAGTTCTAAATATATTATATATAATATTTATGGCTACATACTCCATGAATATCTAAAAAGAAATATATAAATCCATCACTTTCATGATTTCCCAGCCATGAGTTAACGAAAAATAAATTATAGACGATTGCAATTTTAGTTTTATAACTGAATCATTTAGTGGGTTTTTTACAGTGTTTTAATGTAACATCCCGAGACCCGACCTATTATATTTTATTACTTTAGGTAAGTAATATCTTATTGTTTATTATTTATTATTTTTTATATGATTTTATTTGATTTATTGGAATTAATTGTATTTTTAACCATGGGGTTAAAAATTAGTAAAATTGAGATATTTAAATATTAAAATGATTTTTACATATTTGGGTTCACTTCTGAACCGGGGTTCTAAAAATATCTTCGTTGTAAAAATTGGAGTTAGTTAGGTCTAAATTAATTATCTGTGAACCTAATATCATGTACTGTGTTTAAATGAAAATACCTGTGTTTGGGAGAGGGGTGTACGTGTTATGTGTGTAGGGCAGATGTCAAAATTGTTTTTCTCTTCCTTCTCTTTGCCAGACACGACTCAAACACACACACCACACACACACTTGAGCTTTCTTCCAAAATTGATGCTTAAAACTTGAAGATCTTGCCTACTAACTGTGATTTTCGGAATCTAGAAGCAAAACTAAGTAAGTTCTCTCCTTCCTTGGCTAGGGTTTCATGTTCTTGAGCTTAGATGAACTAGGGTTCTTGAGTTAGTGGGTTTTTATGAAGTTTTTGTTGAATCTTGCTTGTAATTCGAAATTGATGCATGATTTGGTGTCTAATTGAGTTCTTGCAGGTATTGTATGAATTGTTGTTAGTTATAGCTCATTTGGTGAAGCTTTCATGAAGCTCCATCAATGGTGGTCTTGGGGAAGAAGATGGAGATCTTCCCTAAATTGGTGAAATGTGAATCTTGTTGTTCTTAAGGTGTTATTATGTTAAATTATGCATGTGAGATTTATAATTGTTAGTTATAAGGATGACTAGTTAGCTATTGTGAAAATGCCTAAAGAATGGTAGTGTTTGGCTAGATGGAAATGTAGTCATAACTAGCTAAATTTGTAGATTGTTAAATTTTGGTCAAACCTGGGAGTTGACTTTAGCCTTGTGTGACAAGTAAATTTTAATTATCAATTTCATGTTGACAATGTGTTAGTTGAATGAATTGTAAGCTTGATTGTGTTGGTTTCGGGTCTTGACCCGTTTGTTCGACAATTGGTGCTATTTGACCTAAATAAGGTCAAAGTTGGTGAAACTTGCAATTGGATGCAAGTAACTTGTTAGTTATGTAATTTTGATGTTGATCAAGTAGGATATCTCATTGGATGATGTTGTGTGTAGCCCCGACTCATTATTCTTGTTTTTGACCCGTTTGGGCCTAATGTGCATTTGGTCAAATTGTATGATGAATTGACTTGATGAAGTGTTAGACTTTAGTATTGATTATGTGTAGAAAATGCAAGTAATTGGTTGTAATTTGTTGTTGCAAGATGTGGTCTTAACCTATATTACTTGCTGCAAAATTTGGTAATTTCGGGTGACTAATTCGGTATTCATTTTGTACAGGAAAAGGGAATGAGCCTCAGTGATATAAGATTACTGAGCTCGGTACTAAAAGGGAAGCAAATGTGAGTGGATTTAACCTTCTTCTTGTGTTATGTACAAAGGTTTTGGTATGGTAGACTTGTAGGAGAAAATGCAGCATTTTGGCTAGTCTGGGGGAGATAGCGGCGCTATCTCTGCTTCGTATTTGGAAATTTGAACAGCAACCCGAAATAGCGTTGGGTATTTAGATAACGGACGCTATCTTTTGGTGGATAGCGGCGTTATCTTTGGATAGCGGCGCTATCTCCATGAATGATAGCGACGCTATCTATGATAGCGGGCGCTATCTTGGCTGGTTTTGGGAAAAATTCATTTTTCTTGGTTTTTTCATAAATTTTCCGGTGGTACCATTAATTGTGGGATTGTTAATGGTAATATGTGCACATGTTTTCTAGAGGTTAGCTATGAGTGGGTTTGGCTAGGCTTCGTTACTATTGGATGGGGTGCTCGGACTCCTATGAATGTGTTCCGTCAGGGGTGAGTACCGTGCTAATAGTAAAGTGGCCATCGGTAAACTGTTGTTCGGCCAACAACAGTTGTAGGTACTTTGCAAGTCCGCCGATACTCTCATAACGTCCAATTGCTTGTGGAAGTTTAGACGGGTTGTGGATTTAGCTTGACTAGAGTCGGGTTTTGGAAGTCTGACCGTACTCTGATTTTGTATACCGGGTCGAGCCTGTTTTAGTAGCACCTTTAAATGTTTTTATATATTAAGTTAATATGTAAAGTTTTTATGATGTGTAATAATTTAGGATTTATGGTTTCTTAAATCGCTTCCGTGTGCATTTTTTTTTTTTAAAAATGGCTCTAGATTGTGGTGTTACATTTAAAACCCGGGTTCGACCGCCCGGTCTGATCGGTATGACTGGAAAATGGAAATATTCCGGGCCGATTGCAATTTTAGATTGCTTTTTTTTTTATTATTCTTAGTCGTAAATTTTGAATAAACCAATTAAATTAAATGAATAAATTAATTCTTTAATGGGGTTTTTATATAAATTAAATTATAATGACTTGGTAACTTGTAATTAAAGGTTAAATACACATGATTGGAACACTTTTGAAACTTGGTTACTATTATGTAATAAAACTGAACTTTGAGTGGCCTATATGGAACACTTGTGAAACTTCATTACTATTATATGAAATTAACCCTTTAAAATACTCTATATACTCCCTCCGTCCCTTAATAAAGTTCTCATTTCTCTTGGGTACATGTTTTTAGGAGATAGTTAGTGGTTGATCCTTAGTAATAAATTTAATTAAAATATAAGGTTTTTTGGAGAGAGAGTGTTTTTAGGAGATAGTTAGTGGTGGATTATATGATAATAATATTATTTTATTGAGTGGGTCCCTCAAATTTGAGAAATGAGAACTTTATTTTGAGACAAACATTTTAGGAAAATTAGAAACTTTATTAAAGGGACAGAGGGAGTAATACACAATAAATATCACCTCGTGAACTATGTTGTATCCACGAGCTTTTATTGTATACTAAAAGTTTCTTAACATTGTGTTTTAATACTTCATCCGATTCAAAATAAGTGATACACTTGAGGTTTCACGGTTTTTGAGGCAAAATATTATAATGATGCTTAAATTTGATTAATTGGATGGTTAGTGGAGAATGGGTCCCACACCTTTTGAATAAAGTAAGGTTAATGATGTTTAAAAGTAAAAAGTATGGGTAAAAATGTCATTTCACTTTGTTAAAGTAGATAATTAGTGGGTGTGAGTCCCATTTTTTTGCCAAATAAGGAAATTTTCAAAGTGTATCACTTATTTTGAATTACCTCAAAAAGGAAAGTGTATCACTTATTTTGAATCGGAGGAAGTATATGTTTTTATTGTATAGTAAAAATGCCATAAAAACATGTTAATTACACATATACATTCAGAGTTGCGTTCAAGGAGATCCATGATTTTTACAAAGTCCCGAGGTTCAAATCTCAACCATTGATCAATATGATCTAATGGTCAAGATTAATCACATACTTTATACATGGAGGGGTATTTTGGTCATTTGGCACTAAAAAATTTTTATTTTAAAATTTTTTATTTTAAATTTTCTTTTATTTTTTTTAATTTTAATTGAGGGGTATTTTGGTTATTTTGAAAAAAAAAAATTATTTTTATTTTTTATTTTTTATTTTTTTATTTTTATTTTAAAATTTTTATTTCAAAATTTTTATTTTTTATTTTTAAAAAAAATTATTTTTTTAAAAAAGTATTTATTTATTATTATTTTTTAAAAAATTATTAATTTTTTATTAATAACACATAATGTGATAGCATAGTGAATCACATGTGATTGCATAGTGAATTGCATGTGATTGCATTCTGAATCACATGTGATTTAACTAAAACATCAAATGTTATTAAATATATAATCACATTTGATTTTACACTAAAATCACATGTAATTTTACACTATAATCACATGTGATTAAGTTATACACGTAATTATCAAATAAATATTAATTTTTAATAAAAAATATTAGTAAAAAAAAATAAAATAAAAAAATTTTATAATAAAGAATAAAAAATCAAAAAAATTTTATAAGTACCAAATGACCAAAATACCCCTTCATAATAAAAAGTAAAAAATAAAAAATAAAAAATAAAAAAAAATAGTTTTTTTTTATTTTTTAAAAAATGACCAAAATACACCTCAATATATAAAATATGTGATTAATCTTGACCATTAGATCCTATTGATCAATGGTTGAGATTTGTTCCTTGGGATTTTACAAAGATGATGACCTCCTTAAACGATTCTCTATACATTCAACCAAACATATCTTATTTCAAAAACAAAAGAAAACGGATTTGAATAATTCATATTTTAAAAATAAGTTGAATCCTAGATCATATTTTTTTAACAGAAATATTATATTATAAAACTAGCAAAAAATTAACAAATTACAGTAAATGATTACAAACAATGATAATAAGGCTCGCACTTTGTTGCGAGTTTGTGTAGCTTTGATCTATTATTCAATCATCTATTCTCGCGTTTAAAAAATATAAATATAATGCAATATTTTTAAATAACAAATACATTTTTCAATCATCTAATCTAATCATCTAATCTTTAGTAAAAATCTTTTGGTATAATGATTTGAAATGAGTCAAAACATTTACTTCTATAGTTATTTTCAAGTTCAACTTCAGTTAGTAAACTTTTTTTTAAGATTTTGCTAATAATATGCTTTTAAAAGATATATTATTAAATGATCTAATACAAACCACACTTAGAATTAAAACATAGAATAAAGAAACGTATAAATAAAAGGGAATATACTTCTATTTGTTATTTGGCATTTTTCAATGGTTTTGTTATTGGGCTTTTTAATTTCTTTATTCTTCAAGTCAAGGATTTAATAAAAAAAAGATGTGAAGGATAAGCCCATGTGGAATTGAAATCGGGCCTACATAATACAATTGCTTTAATAACCCCCACTTTGACCACTTTGACAGATAACATTTCGACATAATTTTCAAATCTTCATTTTTATATATTTGGTATTGTTTTTCCAACCAATAATCAGGCAGTGAATAATAATAGACTATCACATTTGTATTAAAGGTATAATGCAATTAGACCAAATATGAAGTTTTCTACCTCTAAATTTTAACCAAGAAAAAGAAAGTAAACAATTGAAATAAAAAATACTCTCTCCGTCCCACAAAAAAGTTCTCATTTCTACCATAAATTTTTTCCAACAAAAAAATTCTCATTTCTATAAAATAATATTATTATCATGGACCCCACCATTAAGGTGCTGTTTATTTTTTCAGAGCAAAAAGAATTGCTGTCTGCGGACCACATCTGCCAGCTACTGCAGCTTCTGAAATGGACCAAAGGTCTGCAGTCTGCAAGAAAACTGTTGCTTGTTTTTTAACATCTGCAGACTAGTTAAATAAACTAAAATATTAAATAAGATAATAATATTATACATTAATATAATAATAGTATAGTTAATATAATAATAATAGTATTAATTAATATATTAATAATATTAGTTAATATATTAATATTATATTATATCTATATATAATAGTAATATATATATATAATTTAAATATAATAATAGACAATTTAAATTTAATAATATATATGATTATCTTGTAATATAATAATATTAATTAATATAATAATATTATATATTAATATAATAATAATATTAATTAATATATAATAATAATATTAATTACTCCAATATATAATAATTATATAATAATATTATATATTAACATAATAATATATAATAATATAATAATAAAATAATAATATTAATTAAGTTTGGAGATTTTTTTTAAGTTTGGAAGACCCAAGAAGCTAATGCCCAAGTCTTCTTGGGGAAGACCTTAGGCAGACAATTAAAGGTCTGCGGGCTTCCGAAAAACAAACATTTGCGTAAGCCTTTTTCTGCGCGTGGTCTGCTCCGCGAAAATAAAAGACCTCAGGAAGACCTTTTGTTAAAAAAACAAACAGCACCTAACTATCTCTTAAAAAACACATTCTCTCTCCAATTAACTTTATATTTTAATCAAAAATATTATCATGGACCCCACTATCAACTATCTCCAAAATACTTGTGCCCAAAAGAAATGAGAATTTTTTTTGGAATGGAAGGAGTATCACATTTATTAATGTTAGTTGGAATAAAATATGACAGAGTTTCTATACTTTTAAATGGGAGTTAATTTTCATACCATAAATTTTGATTTTTATACCACGTTGTATAACTATTTCTACAACTACATAAAGCATTTAATGTTAAAATATATGGCGTAAAAATCACCACGTCTTTTAAATAGTTCAAAAAGTAAAGATTGAAATTCTAATATGTTTGACTACACATTTATTAATTTGTACATGAAGATAAAAAAAACAAACATGTTTGTTTGGGCCTGAAATTTGGGTCATAACAGTCCACTATTTCCCACATAAAAACTCAACAGACCGACAAAATCACAAGATCTGAGTTGACGTGCGCACAAGGAAATGAAATCGTATTTCGGAGAAATTGAGAAGATCGTATTTCGCGTTTGTGCGTGAATCCAACGGCGTTTATCAGATTGTTGAATCAATCTTTGATCTGTTGATTAAATTGTTCGACAAGATATATGTATATGTTCGTTAGATTCACGCACAAACTCGTAATATATCTTTTCACCTACAAATTCAATTAAAAAGACCTCAAATTCTTAAATTCATATATGTGTTTATATGAATTTTTCCATCTGTAAGTTAATTGATGTTGTAATTGTGTTTATTTTATGTATACAGTTAAATTAATTTAGAATTTAATATTTAGATTTTGTTTGATATAAATGGCGAAACTGGACGGAGATTCAACAGGCTGAAGAAATGGTAAAAAGCGGCGGGGGTTATCACGGCACCCAACCCTATTTTTTTGACCTATTATTTTAATTTTTAATAAGATATTAAACAAATTAAAAATGGAAAGCTAACCATACAATTAAGTTAATGTTATTATTTAAGTGATAAACTGTCTGTTAAACTATATATTTACAAAACAACAGTTAAAAGGAAGCCTTATTCCATAAATAACCATAAATTAGGTTTTCTGTCTGAAAATAAATCTTTGCATTTTTATTATAATCCATATAAAAAGTTTTAAACAAATGTTCAATTTACTATTAAAACAAATGTACCATATGCTCTAATTATAGTAAAATACTTTAACTTTCCATTCATTAAAGTTTTTAGACTTTAGCTACTACACCTATGATTGGTGCATCTAGAGCACCATATAAGTTTCCTCCTTAGTTTAGGGTGCCCCTAGTTTATACATGAATAAGAGTCAAATTTTTAAACTATTCATGAGTATACCTCTAAGTATAGATAAAAAGAAGGAAAAAAAAATTAGTATAAGAGCACCAAGTATCGGTAATATAGCCATTTTATCATCTTAGCCCCCTTTCACATACACATATTAAAATATCATCTCACTCATCACTCAAATCATTACATCCAGTTTTAGATCCGTCAAAAATACCATATCACTCACACCATACACACCAAAATCCGGTCTTGGTGCCCGCGCAAGGAACTCGCGCGCTAAATAGTGCAGGGGTGGCGGTGACGTGGCATGGAGATGGATGTGGCAAAAGTCTTGCCTCGTATGAATAGCGTAAGGGAGGCGTGATGACACTTTATGCTTATTTGATAAATTCTATAAAAAGTAAATCATTACAAGAAACTAGTTGTTAAACTGTATTTTAACATACTTAACACCGAAAATTAGTTAACACTAATTATTAGCATATTCCGTATGTAAGAACTATGGTTAAAAAATAAAAGTATAGAGTTCATTAATGTTTTATCATAATCAGTTAAAAAATTATAGAGTTCATTAATATTTATTCAGACATGTAGTAAACACCTTATCCAGTACAGAAGAGGAATAACATTAATTTAATTGAAAAAAAAACAACGCTCTTTATTACACGATTTTGTCAAATCAATTTTGTTGTTTGTTTCACACGGTACAACAATATTTTTGAAACAGATGAAGTACAGTAGAACCTCCATAAATTAATACTCGATAAATTAATAACCTCGATTATATTAATAATTTATCCGGTCCCAACTTGGGACTAGTACAAAATCGGACCCTAATCGATAAAATAATAAGATAATAATTTTTTTGAAATCCTAATGTAAATATATTAGTCCCAACCAAACTATAAATTAATAATTACTAAAATAAAATTCCAAATTTCTAAAGTTATCAAGTAAAAAATGAATCTATAGTCACTTATTTTTTTTGTGAACTTCAAATCTATATTGAGTTCATCTTTAAATCTCCCAAATGCACTTAAGAGTTGAGGCATTGTATTCTCGTATTGCAACAAGAAGTTGTGAAGAGTTGTTGCCGCTTGCAATGCTTCTTTCCGAGTGACCGATTCCAAAAAAACTGAATCATCATCAACTTCATCATCAACCGAATGTGATGCAGAATTTTTGAAGATCATGTGAATATGTGAATACGTATTAGATAAGTTGATTTTATAATAATATTATCTTTAAATTAATAATTTATTAATTTATCGATAAATTAATATCTCGCTAAATTAATAAAATATCCTAATCCAAAACTTATTAATTTATTGAGGTTTTACTGTATATGTTAAAAGAACTCATTACTCAGCCCATTACTCATTTAATATGTATTAACCCATTACTCATTTAATATATTTAATGTAAACCCATTTATAAAAAACCCATTAACTATTTAACTAATAAATTGCGGGCTTCAAAAACACAAAAACCATATCCCCTAAATGGCCACCTGCTTCTTCACCATGTTGCGTCTTCTTCACCTGGTAAGGTCCCCTTCTTGAACGATTTTGACCTCCGTTTGAGTGTCAAACTCCAATTTTGACCGTCAAACTCAGATTTTGACTATTATTTGACCGTATACCGCCTAAAATGTCCGATTTTGACTGTTATTTCACCGGAAACTCCACAGAAACTTTTCGGAAACTTCGTGAGAAACGTTTCGGGCCGTTTCCTAGCCGTATCCGTTTCTCTCCTGTTTTCGAAACGGGAGCAGCTGTGTTTCAAGCGTTTCCGTGCATCATAGTTTAGAGGATAAAAAGAGCAAAAGTAGGCGATATGAAGTGACAATACATTGAAATCTACACCCATATAAGCAAAACAAGTAACCAACTGACTTTACTAAGTCAACAAGAGTCGTTGAATGACTATTTTTAGTTGGCTTTTAAAATGAGAAATGATATTGCTTTTTATTATTTATTTTTATCAATCTTCATATTCATTAAATGAAGATAATTATTAAAACCAAAGGTTGATATGAGAAAAGAGAATTACTAGAGTACACATGTAATCTTATAGTGAGTAAGAAGATGAAGTATGAACAAATACCAGGAAGCAATAGTATATCTCTATTAACATACTTTAAAAAGGGAGCTTATTTTTTTAATGGTCGGTTAGCAAGTTAGTTAAAAGAGTCAGATAGTGATATGTAATTGGCAATATGCATTCCTTAAATCTATCTCTCTTTTTAGGTAATAAACTCACCTTTTTATCATTTTCTGAAGAATTTCTCCAACAAGTATTGAACTCAAAATATATTAAAAAGAGGTCATGTTTGGTGATCACTTGATCTAAACCCGATCAATCTACTCCCTGAAAGAAAAAGTATATGCAATAACAATTTTACCCTCGCTCAATTTACTCCAAACTTCTAGCTACTTAACTTCATATATATTCTAGCTAATTTTGCCAAACGTCAAAAAAAATATAAAAGGATTTTTTGTTTTTTCTCAATTAAGATTAAAATCATAATCCTTGAGTGCGATTTTCACTCCATGTACGTCCAACAAGAAACGGTTTTTGCCAATTTCACAAACCCGACAAAATAATACATTTTTCTTTCATTCAATAAAATGTTTAATATATATCATGAACCCTAATTTAATATCCCTTATAATCATTTACATATCCTTTATTTCCTACCACCTAACCGTTTCTCAACCGCTACCCATCATCCCACCGCCGTTATCTCTAAACTGCGGCGCAAAAGACGGCGGACACGACGCCGACAATCGAAAATGGGAACCCGACAACCAATACCTCGTATCATCCGAAAAATCCATAACATCAACCGCCTTAACACAAGACCCATCACTTTCCTCTGATGTACCGTACATGACCGCCAGAATCTTTACCGGAGAAACCTCGTACAAATTTAACGTTAATGCAACCAGCCGTTACATTATCCATTTACATTTTTACCCTTCAGATTACCCTAAATCCCTAATTATAATATCTCAAAATCATATTCTATTGTAACAATAAACTCAATCACGTTATTGAAAAACTTCAGCGCGTTTATAACAGCAGAAGCTTATTCACAAGCTTATTTAATCAAAGAATATTCGTTATCGGCTTTCGGTTCCGATTCCATCACCCTCACATTCAAACCGGAATTGGAATCGTTCGCGTTCGTGAACGGAATTAAATTAATAACTGAACCGGAGATTTTCGACGATCAAGCTGGGTTGGTCGGAGTAGCGGAAAGTGCCGGCACGGTTGACGGTTTAACGTCAAACGTGCATAACATTTTCCGGTTAAACGTCGGCGGGAATTATATTCCACCGGCGAATAATTCCGGCGGGTTAATGAGAAGTTGGTACGATGATACGCCATACATGTTTGGTGCAGGTACTATCACACATATCGGGAATATTACTATTGATTATAGAAATTTACCTCCGGCAACAGCTCCGGTTGATGTTTACCGGACGGCGAGATCACAAGGACCCGACCCTAATGTAAAGAAACAAAGTAATGTCACGTGGGTTTTTCTTGTTGATGCTAATTTTACTTATCTTGTTAGGTTTCATTTTTGTGAATATCAACTTGATAAGATTAATCAAAGGGTTTTCGCAGGCCGGTCAGTAACTTTTAGAGGTCCGGTACATTTTCTGAAAAAATGGGCCCTAAAACGTAAATGATCGAAAATTATATTTTTTTTTTAAAATTTTCATTATAGTTCTGTGCGATTGTTGATCTCGCTATAACCTAATATTATTACTTGTGTCAATAAAAAAAATTATCTTATAAATTACTAATACATATGCAAGAAAAATATTGGGCCCCTTATTTTAGTGGCCCTGTTCACATGCACATTTTGAACACCCCTTGGGCCGGCCCTGGGTTTTCGAGATTTATTTAAATAATGAAACTGCTTTTGCGACTGCTTACGTCATCGCGTGGACTGGCGGGAAAGGTATTCCGACGAGAAAAGATTACGCGGTCTACTTTACATACAAATATCGATTTGAATCCGGAATATTACGATGTACTTTTAAACAGATTAGAAGTTTTCAAACTTAGTGGCTCGAAATCGAATTTGGGCGGAAAGAATCCGGTACCATCGGAATTGATGCAAAAACAATTGATCGCAAATCGGGAAGCTAGTGATTCGAACACGATTTACGTTAAACATTTTGTTGGTGGTGCAGCCGGCGGTGCCGGAGTAATCAGTGTTGCGGCGGTGGTTTTGTTATTGATTCGCCGGAAACGACGGTCCCCGGGATCGGATTCCGGTGCTACTAGCTGGTTACCGGTGTACGGTAAGTCCGCTAGTAAGTTAACGATATCCGGTAAAAGTCAAAGTGGGAGTAGTTTGTCAACTGACGCCGTTTGTAACTGCCGTTACTTTTCGTTAGTGGAGATTAAAAGTGCAACGAATAATTTCGATGAAGCAAACGTGATCGGAGTTGGTGGGTTCGGAAAAGTTTATAAAGGTGTAATCGACGGTAACATGAAAGTAGCGATTAAACGGTCAAATCCGTCATCGGAACAAGGAGTTAACGAATTTATAACGGAAATTGAAATGTTGTCAAAATTACGTCACCGACATTTAGTGTCATTAATCGGATTTTGTGAAGAAAATAACGACAATGGTGTTGGTTTATGATTATATGAGCAAAGGTACGTTACGCCAACATTTATATAAAGGTAACAAAATTACACTTTCATGGAAACAAAGATTGTATATTTTAATCGGGGCCGCAAAAGGTCTACATTATCTTCACACGGGTGCGAAATACACAATTATTCATCGAGATATGAAAACGACTAATATTTTATGCGATGATAATTAGGTTTCAAAGGTGTCGGGTTTCGGGTTATAGAAAATTGGGGGCGGCAAGTGGCGGCGGTGTGGTGGAGGTGGCGATACCTAATAGTGATATGATTGCCATGCATCTTAATACTTTGAAACTTGGTGATGATGATTATGATAGTGATTGATGATGCATATATTTAGTGACGAAATTTTGATTACCTTGATGTAAAGGAGGGAATTGGAATCATGGATTCCGGAATCAATCGAGATCGATACAAGAAAAATACAAGCAAAAGGAGGTAAAAAATTATGAGTTTTGCTGTTACCGCACAGGATCGGACTGACGTGATAACTGATAACCGCTACACCAAAGCAACATTTTGCTAGTGACGGTTATGTAACATGTATTGTAAAATTAGTGTGCTTTTAATGTCGAAACTTGTAAATCTTGATTATGAATTAAAGTTTATGCAACTGTGAATTTTTAGCCATACAGCAAGGAAAGAAACCAACAACTTTTTAAAAACTGGGACCAATCTCAGTGCAGCCACTTGTTTTAGCTATATTTAACACAAGCAAAATGAAGATTAAAAAACGCTTACCGTACCGAAAAACGAACTTTTTTTTTGTTCCTAAATTGATATAGAATACCATACCATATATACCGGCACAGTACGTCGGCATCACGTCGATTTTTACACACTCCTAGATATAATTGTTAAAAAAAGGCGAAAAATAATTCGAAACAAAAATCATTTTTAAAAAAAAAAAAATACCAAAGCAAGAAGAAGGGAAAAAAAGCAATAAACAGTTTACAGTTACAACTGTACAATGCAATTTTTGAAAACACCAACACACTCTCGGGCACTTTCCCTCTTTTTCATTTTCTTGTTACACATCCCGAGGTCAAATCGATACTCGAAAACCCGATAAAAAGCTTCATCATGATAAACATTCTGAAGACTTCAGGTTACAAAATGGACCCGAAATTATCTTCCTTCATGAAGGTCTTCTGAAAATAAGGCTGTACGAGAGATATTATCATGATCGAAAGCACTTAAGCCCGAATACGGGCCCGATGAGAAAATAGACGATGTACCATCGGATTCAAAAGTGGTTGATGATTGTTTTTGGGTGGTGTTTGTGGGTTGTTGTTGTTGGGTGTCTTGATATTCGGTTACACGTTGCACCATTTTTAGTGACTGTACAACTTCCCCCATTGTGGGCCGTTGGTTTGCTTTAGGGGAGACACAAGCAGCTGCTATTGTACAAACACGGGATAAATCTTCAATCGGGTATTTTCCCCCTAGTTTCGGGTCAGCCAGTTCTTCTAATCGCTCTTTATCTCTTAAGATTGGTCTTGACTGTAATAAAACAGATATTTAACAAATAGTGTATGTTTTTAATGCCTCCAAAATCATTATACTTCGGACTGACGTTGGAAATATTATAGTTTTTGATATCATATAGTATTAATTTAGAAAGTTTTTAATTTACTGACATAAAATGTTTCGGGTCAACCTAACTTTACCCAACCCGTTAAATACTACTCATCATAACTTTTGTAATATTTGACACACTAATTATTTATAGAAAAGTCAAAATTCATCGACATATAATGTTTCGGTACATGCTGTGACCCAAAACCATATTGACCCCCATTTTGCGTATGAGTATTATAATCTCTAATGATCTATAAAAGGTTTAATCAACTTTATAATTTTTAATGTAAAATTATACATATAAAATAAAAGTGAACTCACCCAAGAAACAAGGTTTTCCTGTCCTGATGGTTGGGTCATGTCAACAGGCTTTCTTCCAGTCAATAATTCAAGAAGTACCACCCCATAGCTATAAACATCACTTTTGACCAACAGATGCCCAGTCATAGCATATTCAGGGGCCACATATCTGTAAATAAATTCCAATTTATTAAATATGTGGACACGTTACGTATTTAAAATTATTATTTTGTTATATAAAAAAGTTCAAAAAACAAAACCCATATCCAAACACCCCATAATCCCATAAAAACAAGTAAAAAGACGAAACTAACCCGAATGTACCCATAACACGAGTAGACAGATAAGTTGCTCTGCCTTCTGGGGCCTGTTTGGCTAGCCCGAAATCTGCAACTTTAGCATTAAAACTGTTTTCCAATAAAATATTAGAAGCCTTAAAATCTCTATGAATTACACACGGTTGTGAATCTTCATGAAGATATGCAAGTCCTCTTGCAGCATCAAGTGCAATTTTCATTCTTGTATCCCAATCTAACGGACAATTAACCCCTAACGGGCCTGCAAAATGACAAAACTACCCTTAGCAATTAACATAAAGTATATAAAAAGCTTACTTATGTTTTAATCTTTAACCTTTCACAAAATTTTAATACCAAATAGGTGAAAAATTAAGAATTTTGGTACAGCAAGGTAATAAATGCACTTTTCTTAAACTGTGTGATTCTGTCTGATTCTTGTCTGTTGATCGGATTTCAAAAACATAACTAACCTCAAAATACAAAAAAGTGTAATTTTAAAAATAAAATAAAAAACTTACCATGAAGCCAAGCCTCCAAACTTCCATTTGGAACAAGTTCATAACAAAGTAAATTCTCGGAATTATCACGGTTACTATAATAACCGACAAGTTTGACAAGATTCCGATGATGCAATCTACTGAGCATTTCAACTTCTACCAAGAACTCTTTATCACCTTGTTGACCACCACTTGAAAGACGTTTTATTGCTACTTGAGTTCCATCACTTAATACACCTTTAAAAACTCTACCAAAACCACCTTCACCTAAAATACTTGCAGTTTCAAAGTTATTTGTTGCTTCTTTTAATTCTTCGTATGCGAGGAATCGTGTGCTTGTTGGATGTGGGAATGATCCTGTGGATGGAAGTGGTTCTGTAGGTCTTGGTTTAACTTTTTTTTTTAAGAAATGGTAAAAAGGTAAGAAATTGTAAAATTTAATAAAATAAATAAACAAACATGATATTATCAATACTTTCATTTGGAGATGTGTCACTCAATTATTGGTTAATTGGCTTTCATATTTGTTAACTGTAAATTGGTGATGTTATCTTTTTTACTAATGGACATAAATACCCTTATTATTATTAAACAATAATTAGATTGAAAAATGCTATACCTATATTTAAGATAACAACGAAATATTAAAAAATATACAGATTATTTTGATTTTTAATATACACAGTTATTATCAGTTGATTAAATTATTTACAGCAATTTTAAAGTAATTAACTTTTTACTGAGTGTAAATAAATATTGAATAATGTAAGCTAATATACTATGCATAAGTTTTACTGAAAATATGTGTGTATTAAACGGGAAATAAACTATAAATCAGTAAGATAATAAGTAGTAAAGAACAGGTTGTATGAGATAGTGATTAGGTTAAACCGTTAAAAAACTCTAGTGTTACATGAGGGGTATTGTAGTAATTTTGTTTTTACTACAATACCCGACCCGAACGCGACTGAACCGAGCCATACCGTTCAAGTTCTCAGTTTTAATTTTCATACAAAATCGGTTCTTGGTCTGGTCCGAAACCGAAAAATACCCCGAAAAGACCAATTTCTCAGTTCTCGATTCGGTTCCGAGCAGTTTGGTTCGGTTATTGAACCGTGAACAGACCTAACAAACAAATTCTTACCGATTTGTTTTGGTGAAGAATCTGGCTCTCGTTTCCGTGAAGCACATGAACACAGTATAAGAACACAGATAATAGCCACCGAAAGAATTCCGGCTCCAATTCCAACAACAAGAATCAAACTGAGATGTTTTCCATTACTTGAATTATTTGCAGTTGTTGGAGATGAAGGCATTTTTGGAGGTGGATTTCTTGGTGGTGAAGGTGCTGCGATTAATAATTTATTAATATTTCAATATATGAAAAAAAAGTTAAAAATCATTGTCAATAACTTCATAAAGTAATAAAAATTAAAAAAAACTAAGGCAAATTGCTTATAAATGTAATATAAGTGCCAAAATTTCACAATTACGGGAACATGAACAATTTTCTGTCCATAAAAGGATTCAGTTTACGCCATAAAATGACTCAAATCTCCAAATTACTGAAATTATAGACATTTTTACTACGAGTATTTTTTTGAACTAGCTGTTTATGCTGATGTGGCACACATCAGTTTTACCTTAATGGGCCAACTGTAAAAAAACATATTAAAATTGGTGCATGATGCCATGTCATAAAAGGAATGCTGATGTGTAATGTCACATCGGCATAAACCGTTAGCATAAAAAAACTTCAAAAAGAATCTTTAATTTCAATAAACTGGAAATTTGAGTCATTTTCTGGGGAGAGAATTTTTCATGTTCCCCTAACCGAGAAATTTTGACACTTACATTACCTTTCTAAGCAATTTGCACTAAAAACAATGATTAATATAACATAATTTTGAAATTACCCTTAGCAGGAGCAATGGGCTTGAACCATGTTAAATTAAGAAGCTGATATCCACCAACAAGCTTAGGGTCTAACTGAACTTTGTGTGTAGAAAGTGAAAAGTTTATTCTAGAAGCTTCATTTGAACTAAAACTGATTCCTGTATGTGGAGTTATATCCATTGAGATATTAAGTCTCGATAAACTTAGTAAATAAAAGTTTATTAACTCGATTTGAGAAACCCTAAGGCTGAGTTGACTAGCAAATTGTTGAAGAAATAGAGTCCAATTAGGGTTTGATGAAACATTTAAAAGGAGAATGTCGAGTTTTATTGGGTATACACAGTGGCATCCCTCACTGCCTCGTTTCAGTACTGTTTCAGGCCCACAACAATCTGGTAAAAATTGGAAAAAAAACATTAACAGAAGAAACATATTAAACAAACATATACATACACATTCTGATATAAACATATATCTAGAGATTGTAAGATTGGCAGGCCGAGTAACGACCAAAAATGGGTCGGTTTTAATATGGGTCGAAACTGCCCGGGTCGGGTTGAATAGGCATGTAAGCACTTTTTTGTCCCTTTCTTATTAGTTCTGTTAAAATTTGATGATTAAATTATGATTTAAATTATTAAAATACAGAATTATACAATAGCATTCAATAATGATCTAAATCTTTGAATGAAAGGGTTTTGGAGGTTGTATGCAATACAAAACAGACTTATGTGCAGGTTTCCAACCCGTTTGACCCATTTAACCCGTCCAGTTTTAGCTAAATATCTTGATTTAATCTGTTTGACCCGTTCGAGATGTAACAAATACCCAAATTGACCCATTCATAAGTAAATTAGTCGACGTGGCTACTTCTACACATATCCATGGATCAAATAACAGAACTCATAGCAGAAAAAATGAAATATTGGGTTGCAATTAAAAACGGATTTTTGGCGACTTTCAACCCGTTTGACTCATTTAACATGCCCACTTTTAGGTAAATATCTTGATTTAACCCGTTTGACCTGTTCGGGACATAACAAAACCCAAATCAACCCATTCAAAAGTAAATGGGCTGAAATGCCCATTTCTCGATAGATCCATAGATCAGATAACAGAAACTTATTGCAAAAAAATGATGAAAATTATTTTCAAAAACATAAAAAAAATAAATCTTACTGGATGCATGAGGAGACAACGGTGGTTGAGTTAATCCAGTAGGTAATGCACCAGGACCGGATTGACTAGGGGCAATATCAGCTAATTGTGGTGGTGTAAGATCAGCAACAGGTGGTGCAATTTCACTCTTTTTCATAGACGGTTTTGACAAATGTGAGCTTGAAATAGGCTGGCTAGAAGCTATAAATGGTTCATAATTTGGTGGTTCAGCTGGTGCTAACACGACCTTTAATGAACCATGGTTAGAAAGACGTCTTTTATGTTGAGATACAATTCGTGAACCGGTTTGATTATCAGTGAAATCAGCATCAGCAGTGGATATGATTATAAATAAAATGATTAATTGTTTGAGGAATGAGAATCGGATGTTGTTTACTGATCCTGCAATTTGAATTATGGTTATAGAATCAGATCTACAAATGGATAACAAAGGAAAATTATGATGATATAAAATAAACAGAATAATCGTGAGTTATATTGCATATAAGTAGCGACAATCAGCTGGAATCAACGAGTAACAGCTAAAGTTATGGAACATTAACTAGTTATTGCACATTAAAAATGAAAACGTATTTTCGGTCCATGAATTGAACTGGAAAACAGAAGGACGGAAGCTACAATTAACACGAATTAATGAACGATGAACAGCCTAATCCTGAATTATATATTGCATACATGGTTAGCAATTGCAAAACTGAAAATTATAGGGTTTAAACCGTAAGAACCCTAACTTAATCAACTGGAATAAGCTGGAATTAACAAGTAACAGCTAAACAGAGAAACATTAATGATGCTTGCACATTATAGATGAAAACCTAATTTTCAAACAGTAAACCGAAATTAAAAAACAGAAGGACCGAATTACAATTGAGACGAAATTGATGAACAATTAAGTAAAATCGCACCAGTGCAGATAGAAACAGCAAGTGACTTTATAGCTTCAGACATCACCAGCGACACCGACGGACATGAACGGTTCAGATCTACAAAGTTTAGTCAAAACGGCAGCTAGATCACCTGCTAATAACACTAACAATGCTCATAATCCATCAAATTGAGCATCAATTCACCGACATACCACCTGAATCGGAGCTTGAAATTTGCGATTTCCAGATTTGAAGCTCCAATAAATCAATTGTAATTAAATTAAACTAAAAAAGACATGGAATGAACAGATTATTATAAAAATACTGAAAATGAAACCAGTACTGAGACGCCGTTGGTTTCACTCAACCATCAATACTGAGAAGCTTTCGAGATACTACAAAAATGAATTTTGTAAGAATTTTTTTGAGGTGTTTTTGGGGTATATGGAATGGTATGGTATCGTATGGACTAACGTGCGCTATTAACGGAAAGTGGGAACTATATAACGGATAAAAGCTATCACCGTCAATCCCGTCACCGTCCAAGTGTAAATTGACGTCAGCATTTAAAGTGTTGTAGGATGAAGGGCAGTTGGATAATTTCGCGATGTGATGCCGGTACGTAAACAAAATCAAGAAGTAATACTTCCTCCGTATCACAATAACTGATATATTTGAAAAATCATGGAGTTTGAGGCAAAAAATTAAAACAAGATTAAAATATATTAAAGTATGGTTAAAATATATTAAAGTAGATAGTTAGTGGATGATACACCTCACTTTTCTTAAATAAAGTGATATTAATTAGTTTTATAAGTAAAAGTAAGGGTATAAGGGTAATTTTACTTTATTAAAGTGGATAGTTGGTGGAGGTTGGGTCCCATATTTTTGCCAAATAAGGTAACTTTTGAAGTGTATCACTTATTGTGAAACACCCATAAATGGAAAGTGTATCACTTATTGTGATACGGAGGAAGTATATCAAGTTTCAAAAAATTAACAATTAGGCCAAAACTTTTGAAATAATTAATTTATAACATTATTTAATATCGTAATTAAATTATTCTTTTAGAAATCGATATAAATAGTCTTAACATATACATGAATATAATATAATATGTTCTAGTATTATTTTGAAAAACATGGACAATTAACTTATTTAATCAATAGTTTTCGATATACTGCGTTATATGGTTAGAGTTATAGTGGATGTCGATTGTTGTCGCAAATATGTTGTTATAACAACTTGTAAATATAACATGGTTGTATTTACTCACATGTGTGTGAAATACTTGGTATCGAACTAACTATCAATTATCAAACCAAAATGAAGCTGAATTTTGGCATTTAAATTTTGTATGTGATTTTTGATCGGAAACCAACTTTCAAGTTAGGTGATTCGGGACTAAATCGAACCAGATTCCCAATCATATTATATATTTGGGTAAATGTCAGAAATTGTCCCCGTGGTCTTGCATTTTCTGCTTTTTTGTCCCTAAACTTTTTTTTCGGGATTTTTGTCCCTATACTCTTTAAAATTCTGTTTTTATGTCCTTCCGTCTAATTTGGTTGTTAACTAACGGAATATGCCAAAAAACTGAGGGTAATTCCGTCCTTTTCCATTTTCCTTATAATTTTTTTTTTCTCTTTTTTCTTTTTTTTATCTTCTGCCCTAAAAAAATCAATTACTTAATTCCTCTTTCAAGAATCACCACCGTGAGCTTCAAATCACCACTTCATCTTCTTTAGTGGACCGCCGGGAGCTTCAAATCACCACCATCGCACCTTCTCATCGCACCTTCCATCACCATCTGTTGAGTAAGAGCTGAAGATGTCCGGAGTCAGTGCATAAGTTCCAATCTCTCTTCCTCTTCTCCGGTACAATCATGGTGGCAACTAAAGGTGAGCCACCATCATCGTCGGCCATCGGAGAATCTGAGACGGCAACTTGAAGTAGTGGAGTGTTGATGTAGCAGCGCTGCTTAACGAGACTCGATGTAGCAGTGATGCATTGAGAAGGGGTTAGGGTTTCAAGTGCTGATAGATCTAGCGCCATTGTTAGGGTTAGTTTCAGAAATCAGAGTTGATTACCAGTTGCAACTTTCTTTGAAGATCTAGTTACCGGAGTGATGGTGGTGTTGCAAATCACCATCGTTAAAATATCAAAGAAACATCTAAGCTTGAAATCAGAAATCTGATTTTAGAAATCTGATGGTGGTGGTGCGACCAACCCAGCTTCAATTCGACTTTATTGGGTTTCACCATCTGATTTTGGCTTCGATTTGGAGGTATTGTATACGTTAATATGGCTTCAATTTGGAGGTACTGATTTTGGCTTCAATTCTGTAACACCCTAAATTTTACAAGATTTTTAAAATTTTTGAAAATAAAATTATAATCGAAGGTCCCATAAATAAATCTCAGATATTAATATTTAACATTTAAAACGTATTTATTGCGGAAATAGTTAAAATAAAATAAAGTGTTTTCAAATATTAAATGATGTCCACATCAGTCATGAAAAGATACAGCGGTCAACCGTCCACCTTCTCCTTTCCTTTGCTGGTACCTGAAACAATGTGGGGGAAAGGTTGGGTCAGCTGGGGAAGCTGAGTGAATAATTCTCAAAATGCAAACAATCGTAACATACAACACATGAGGGCACATCGGTGTACTCCTACTCAGAATCTACTCGATTAATTGCTCAGATTTATTTTCTCAGATTTTATTACTCAGATTTTAATTTATATAGCGCGCTTGTGTGATTTGGGACGAGAGATCAACCTCGCCCCTCCTCACACCTCAGATAGGCATAAGCCAAAAACTCAGACGGGAGTGATCCCAAAACTCAGACGGGAATAATCCCAAAAACTCAGACGGGAGGTGATCCCAGGCATATAGCCAAAAACTCAGATGTGTTATTACGTTTTATTATCTCTTTAACATAATTATCTCAGATGCCCTAGCAAGTAGTAGCACAGAATGACCCTGTGCCGAGCTCGGTTACCCAGGCACAATGTCTCAGATTAAAATAAATCAACAGCTGCTCAGATACTCAGATAGCATGTCAAACTCAGATAACAAATCAAGCTCAGATAGCGGATCAAACTCAGATAACAGCTCAAGCTCAGATAACAATTATGGTGCAAGAAATGTAACACATAAGTCATGCATGTACAACGTTAAAACTGAATACACGGTGAGAATGCTCACCTCGAGAAACGTAAGCTTCAAAGGATCCTCAATACTCTAAGGCGCTGCTCGGTTATTCCTAGATGATCCTAAAAGCATAAAAATGAAACCCGAATTACAATCCGTTCTAAGGACTCAATTTAGAAAACTGGCAGCACCCGTTGGTCTCATGGAAACTGCTATAACTCTTAAACTGTGCAGTAGATTTATCCCATATTTTTACCATGAAAAGTAGACAACCAGAACTACATATCTCTGTGAGACGGTCACTGGCTAAAACAGACTCTAAGTGTCTCAAAACAGGCTCACAAAACAGCATAGCTGCACAGGTCATTTTCCTAACAGCAACATACTAAATTGACTATAACTTTTAAACCGTAATTCGGATTGACGAGAGGGTTGCGGAATTGAAAAGCTAACTCAGAAAACAAGTGACCAGCACGGGCCAAAAATCCAAAAACATATTTTAAGTGTGGTAAAAACATACTCGAATTCGGAGGACAGATTCTGCCAAAAACCTCATTAAGTTTAAAACCCGTTTAGCAAACCCGGCCCGTTACCGGAAAAACCCGAGCACCCAAAATGAATACCCGACAACCCAAAAATCAGTTCACTCAATTTGTTTAAAATCTCAAAAGCTTGGTTCTTATATTATAAAAGTTTTCCCGATTGGGGAACCAAGAACCCTACGGATTCAAAAGTCGGTTTAATAAAACGATAAAAACCCAAGGGCTCGGCCCCTGTCCAGAATTTCACAACCCGCAGCCCCTAGAACAATCAGATAAGTACACGGTATTGCAAAGAATCAAAACAGAATTGAAAACAATATTAGGGGACTCCCAAATGAAGATCTTGCTGGACCAACCACAACGCAAGTTCATAAGCAAATTCACAAGAAAATTAAAATGGAAGGCTGCCATCTTAATTGAGTTGGTAAGCAAGAACTAATTAATTTATGAGAACTTCACACAAGCTCCTCAATGACGTTGATTCTCATCCGCCAATTTCCAAGAAACTGCATTTCTTCCTATCTCTAATTTCACGCACCCCCAAGCACCGTCACACACACTTTAAACAACACCGCCACTGGATGCTACCTGTTTTCTTACTCCTGCTCTCGATTATTGAACACAGAATTGATCAATACACGAATGATCGATACACGATTGTAACAAAAAGATATGAAAAACGAAAGGGACAAGCGATTACCACGAGAATTAAGTATGAACGGAACTTCTGCTCGATAACTTCACTGGTACAATCCGTCTTTTGCTTTGCTGCCCTCGATCACCACATGTCAAACAGGTTAGACATAGAATCGGGTGTTCATGAAAATGGATAACAAAAGAAGCAGAATTGTTGCCGAGGATCCTCTTGCTTGAACACCGAACACACTCATGGTTCCTGCCTTTCTTAGCACGTCGGGAGTGATGGGAAAAACTTACCATCCAAAGGGGGTTGAGAGAAGAAACAAGAAGAAGAAAACCGTATGAAGCTCTTCATAGGAGGGTTCTTTACTTTTGTCGGCAATTAGGGTGAGGGAGGAATAAGGGATTAGGATGTCTAAGTATTATGCGTGTAGATGGATTAAGGCTGGACTAGATAATCAGGCCTACAAATCTCGGGCTTCAAGCCTCGATCAAAACCGGGCCATCTATAGGAATTCGTACTTGGGCCTCACATGCTGGCCGGACCAGATTCGAAGGGAAAAAAAAAAAAACAAGCAAGGCTCGGGGTTTTAAACATCGTATCAAACAGTTCTCTTAATTATTTGGACGCAAAACGTCACACCCTTTGGTTATTACAATTAACTATATAATAACATCTCAAAACCACAAAATCCATAGTAAAATAATAACACGTAAGCACAAAATCTCTAATACATAACTACGCATAGAAAATAAATGAATAGGTGTAATTTAATTAATAAAAATTAATTATTTAATTACTCTAAAAATTCAGGACGTCACAAATTCGACTTTATTACATTCACATAATTTTAAACTGTATACGTTAGTATGGCTTCGATTTGAAGCATGAAGTGTTCTTGATGATAGGGTTAATTTCATGTAGATGATTATAGGATTAGGGTTCTATTAATTGGGGGATTAGGGTTCTAATTTTATGATGATGAAGATGAAGGGTGCGAAAAGACCAACATACCCTCACATGTTTAACATGTAGGGTTAATTAACAGCTAAATTTGGACGGAAGGACATAAAAACATAATTTTAATGAGTACGGGGACAAAAATCCCGAAAAAAAAAAGTTTAGGGACAAAAAAGCAGAAAATGCAAGACCACATGGGCAATTTCTGACATTTACCCTATATATTTATATTGTAGTTGTGCATTTCTCAACAAAATTCGTGTTGGTTTGAATTTGGGGGATATGATTCGGGTTTTTTTTTGAAAGGGAATAATGAACAATGTTCAAAATGGTGATGTAAGTGTGACAACTTTTTCTAAAGGTTTGGAGCAAGTAGAGTAATAATTGGTTGCTTTAAAAAAGGTGGAGGGTTAGATTGATGTTGAGAAGACCTAAAACTTTTAACGATATGTCAATACACATTTAATAAAAATTTTGCTTTTTGTTTTAGGAGATGATTCCTTTGATTAAATGCTAATAGAGTAAAAGAGTACAAGTCGTGTTAGATGTGAAAATATTCTATAACATAATTTTAACATACATCTTAAAATTATCCTATCTTATAACATTTTTTTGTAACATACGAAAAATATTTCAAATCAGTTATAATGTAAAAAATTAAAAAATAAAACATTCATTTCACGGACGTTAAACCATAGGCGCCGTCCTTTGGCGCGGATATGGTGCACTAGTCAGTGTCATATGACGGCGTTAAAGAGGCTTTAACATGGGTTTAGGACACGCACACATTGTGCTCTTAGAGTTCCAGGTGTCATATCTCAAACCATTGAATCACGTCACCACCACCTTAACATTCATTTTTCACATTCACATAGAAAAATGATATATCGTCATCACTCAAATATTACACCCCTTTGAGAGTCACATGACACACTAAATAACCAATTTTTACATTAAACCGCGCCACGGAATTTGCGGTTGAAATAGCACAGGGGAACGGTGTGGTAGCGCTGAAATGGTGGTGTCATTTGCTTTCAATGTGAGAATGACTTGAGTTGCCCACCATCATACCCAATCCTCTTAGTTAAAATAGTGTTAAAAGAAATTAAAATAAGTTTTTAATGTATGTAATACTCTTAAAAAATAATGTAAAATCGATGATACCTTTGAGTCTTTTTTTTCAAGGTCCACTACATGCATTGACATACCTATTACCATGTGATGAATCCTAATTTTTTGGTTGATCGTGTGTCCTACAATAAGAACCATACTTTGATTATCATGTGATGCGCCCTCAAAAGGTGGATTATACTTATTTCATATCACAAACTTCACGCTTTAATCATGTTATATAGTGTGTTCGGTTATTGAATTTGACCTTATAATTATATCATAACATAATATGCTAAAATTCTAATAATTAAGATGCTTCTAATCAATGGTTCATGTTCAATGCAAATTATCGTGATAACCCAGAGACGTGTTTATAAATTATAACAAACAACAAGGCTGACAAAATCATCATAAGAGACGTAACAAACATGCTTTGAATTTTTATCTAAGTTTGTTATGGCATGATTTGACACAAAACATAATAGTTAGGCGGCAATTTGCTGAAAAGGGAAATGATACTATTTAATTTTTATCACTTGTTCCTACTCATAGTCATACTCATAATATGATGCCATCTATAAATCTATAATTCATTAATTCTCTCTCTTAATATTATTTCTTAATTTTGACACATGTCTTCATCTAATGAGTATGATCAAATGATAGAACAAAATACCATTGCTCTTTGCTGAAAATTATACACATCTTGAAACATTTTCATATCATATTTTTAAAGTATTTCGTTTTATGGTGTTATTTTACGGGTGGCTGAACTTTGCTCATTATGCATGCGACTTAATTATAGATGTCATTGTTTTTTAACCTTCTCTAACTACCTGATATATGTTGAACTATAGAAGAGATTGATTATGTAACCTTTAAAAGACTATCACCAGAATGTTATATACATCTTAGAACAAGTTGAAGTAAATTTATTTTAAATGGATCAACTTTTTTAAAAAAATTAAAACAAAAAATACATCATTTACATCTTGAGTTACCTTTGAATTGTCAAATTGGGAGAACTGAGAAAACTGAAAGCGATCTAGGACTGAAAAATTAGAGGGAAAAAAAAATCAAGAACCGAAAAAGTACAAAAAGGTAACCGGGAACCGATTCGAAAATTGAAAATCGAGTCTAGTATTAGATATATATATATATATATATATATATATATATATATATATATATATATATATATATATATATATATATATATATATATTTTGTTTGTTAAATGCAATTGAATACAGCTGAAACGTATTACTACTGATATTTTGGGAGTGTTAAACCCTACTTGTAGAATCCCGGGTTAATCAAACCGATCAAACATTCCGGCGAAAAAAAGAGAGATAGAATGATAATTAACCGCTGCCGGAGCCGGATATCATTCACCCAAACGTCGACGCTGTTCAGAACGTTTTGTACGGTGGTGGAAGAATCGAATATCACGGCTGAGGTTGCATCGCCACCATACAAACAATCCGCAAATGAAAATCGGTTATACAGAAGGCTGTCGGCGTTAGGAGCCACCGGCGGAACGGTAGCACAAACATTAAATCAGTATATCAGAGAAGGCAATTTCGTTAAAAAAGTTGAGTTAGAGAGATGTACTAGGGAACTCCGGCGGTACGGAAAGTATCATCACGCTCTCGAGGTATGATTTTAGTTGCTAATTGAGTAATTTCTTAGAATAATGAGCAATCAAGATGTTGTTCGTGTTGATATTATGACTTATTAACTGTTGTAATGTAATTATCTCGGAAGCTTAATAATTAGGGTTCATATTCTATTCATGATTCTACCAATGTGTTTTTGACGATTTAAAATTTGTCAGTTGCTTAATCAGTGGGAAAAACGTCAAATTTGATTCAATTGTGAATTACTGTTTGTATTCTAGGGCTTCAAACGAGTCAGCTTTTATCAATCAGCTCGAGCTCTGCTCGATCGAGTCTAACTTTTATCGATTTCAAGCTTCAGATACTAATAATTTGCAGCATAAAATTCATAAACATGATCTGATTACATATGTTCTTAACATACAGTTAATGGAATGGATGGATAAACGGGAAATCAACTTTTCAAACACCGATTTTGCAGTACGTTTGGATCTAATCTCAAAAGTACATGGAATAACTGCAGCAGAAACGTTCTTCAACAATCTATCTCCACATTTGCAGACAAGAAATACTTACGGAGCTCTCTTAAACAGTTACTGTAAGTCAAAAATGGCAGATAAAGCTTTCAAACTCTTCAACGAAATTGAATCTAAAAACTTCACATCTTCATTATCTTTCAACAATATAATGACACTACATATCGCATTAAATCAACCCGAAAAAATCCCTCCGTTAATCGAAGAAATGAAAAACCGAAAAATTTATCTAAGCTCATTTACGTATAACATATGGATGCAAAGTTATTCGATTTTGGGAAATATCGAGGGGGTAGAACGGGTATTTGAAGAAATTACAAGGGCTGAAAAGGAAAATTGTAACTGGACAACGTATAGTAATCTCGCCGGAGCTTATGTTAAAGCCGGTTTTCACGAAAAAGCTTTAAACGCGCTTAAAATGTTAGAAAACGAAATAAAATTAAAACGTCCATCACGTGAACCGTACCATTTTCTTATAACGTTTTATTCCGCGTTAAATAGTCAAGAAAATGTTATACGTGTATGTAACGTTTTAAAAGCATCATTTGAGACAACTAGTAACATGAGTTATAGAATCATACTTCAAGCACTCGCGAAAATTAATGATCTAGAAAAAATGAAAGAATGTTTTGAAGAATGGGAATCGAGTTACGTGTATTACGATACGCGTATATCTAACGTTGTTATAAGTGGTTATTTACGCCATAATATGGTCGAAGAAGCCGAATTAATCTTTCACGAATCCGTTAAAAAATCAAAAGGTCCGTTTGTTCAAACATTAGTGTTATTTATGAAACATTATCTTGAACATGAACAAATCGACATGGCGTTAAAATGTCTCGAAACGGCTTCCGAGCAAGTTGATGTCGGGAATTGGTTTCCTCATATTGAGAGTATTGAGGTTTTTATGAAGTATTTTGAGAAAGAAAAAGATGTAGAAAGTGGTGAAAAGGTGTACAAGATTTTAAAGAAATTAAATTGTGTTGATGATAAAGTGTACGGGCTTTTGTTACGGGTTTATGTAGCTGCGGGTGTAACGAGCCCGGATTTTCGAAGTAGGATTGAAAAAGACGGGATTATTGTAACCGATGAGATCGAAAACATGCTTTAAAAAGTTTGCTATTAGTTGGTTTTTAAGTTTGGTGCAACATGGTTGAACTTTTGATTCGCGTATTTCAAATGGGCATAATTTTTTATTCACGAAAAGTCTTAGACGGGCCGGGATTTACTGTAAATGGCCTACGACGGTTTGGGCCACTCTTTCGTGCGGGCTTCGAAGCACTTTTTCTCGAAATTTTGAGGTTATTTTATTTTCGTTTATTAGCTAAATCACGTGAAACACAATTTTTCTATTTTTTCGCATTTTATTTAGGCATTGATTTTCAGTAACTAATAGTTGAATCTTGGATATTATATTTTCATGACAATTGCTAGGTCATGTACATCCCGAGCAAAGATCGACCATTCTAGGAGTGTCTTATAAATGAGAATACTCTTTTAAAAAATAAAATAAATTAAAAGAATCTAAGGTTATAACTAGAAACAAGGGAAGGTAACCCTAATTAAATGATGAACCATACATTTATTTCAAAGTTGTTACTATTTTCATTTGGCCATTTTGATTTTCGAATTACACCCTCCCCCAATTTTACCTACAGGTTAGGAGAGAAGAGATGATTTAAGAGAAAATAAATATGGAGGTTAGAGCTCGTATTTTGCTGATAATCTCCATCTCTTCTCTCATTTTATATCTTTCCGTAGAAGGTTTAAATATCTTGCCATCGATAGGTCAACCGATTCCTAGATTAGATGTAGTTAATCAGTTACAAAAAAATCAAGATTTTCCGGTTTTAAATGAACAAAAAGAGGCATCCCAACTGCCAAATCCACCTACCGCTTTAGATGACGCAAAACGAGCACCCGACCCGATTAATGTCGAGAGTGAAGGACAAGTATCCTCTAGCCCGGCTCCATCACATGTTACAAATCCATCCTTTTTGCCCGGTTCGGGCTCGGGCTTGGCGCCATCTCAGTTTTCAAGGCCCGTTCCTTACCCCAACCCGCCCCCAACCTTTCTGGGTGTGGGCTTGGGGCCGGCTCTGGAACCATTACCATCCTCAGAGCCTGTTCCATATCCAAACCCGCCCTCAAGCTTGCCGGGATTGGGCCCGGGCCCGACTCTGAAACCATTGCCATCTTTAGGGCCCGTTCCATACCCAAACCCTCCCTCAATCTTGCCGGTACTCGGACCAGGCCCGGATTTAAAACCATTGCCATCTTTAGGGCCCGTTCCTTACCCAAACCCGCCGCCCTCAACCTTGCCTGGTTTGGGCCCGGGCCCCACTCTGGAACCATTGCCATCTTTTGGGCCTATTCCTTACCCAAACCCGCCCTCAACCTTGCCGGGTTTGGGCCCGGGCTCGGCTCTGGAGCCAGTACCATCTTTAGGGCCCGTTCCTGACCCAAACCCGCCCTCCCACTCATTTGGACTGGGCCCAGGTCCGACTCCTTTCGGGTTCTATGATCACGATGTTGCTTTGGCCATCGAAGCCCGAATCAAGCAAAGTCAAAGTGATGCCCAATTAGCGATGGACGAGGCTAAGAAGCTTCTAAATGACCCAAATATCGCTTCTTCAGAAACGGGCAAGTGTTTGAGTAAATGCATGGATAAATACACGGCTAGCTTAGATAAATTGAATCGGGCCATAACGGATATTGGAGTTCATGATGTAACATTACTTTCGGATGATTTTGGTGCGGTAGAGACAGATATTTCCACGTGTCAAACATGTTTCATGGAGAATATCGGAGATGATTCTCCGTTAAAGGCGTTGGAGGAAGCTACCACAAAGGCTGCTCGAGAATGCTTAACCGTTTTGGATTATGCGGCTTAAGTTTCTATAATTTGATTTATGCATAGTAGTTACAATTTGTTAAACGTTATGTAGATTATGAGTATGTATTTTTTGGCAGGAAGAAACTTTAGCATTACAAACTCTTGTGTTACAAAATCAACACTCTTGATTTAGAACCCACAAACCAAATCTAACCTTTCAAACCAAACGCCCATTTGGTTATTTCTTAATATCCTGGGACCTTTATTCCCCTAAGGCGCGATTTCAAGCAAGGCATACTGTGCGCTTAGATGTGCTTGTCGGACTCAAACCACTAACTAAATACTATCTGTTCAAAACAAAGTAAGAAGAATTAGGTCGGAGCACGGTCCAATAATCAAACTGAACCACTCGGAACCGAGAAAATGATTATGGTTGGACCAAGGGACTGGAGCGAGAACTGATTTATGAAAATTAAAACCGAGAAACGGACTGATATAGTTTCTTACTTTTTGGGTTATTCAAGGAGATGATTAAAAAAAACTTTAGACACAAGTACAAGTTTTATATGGAGTAAAAACTACACAAACATATCAAAACATAGTTTATGGTTAGTAAAGTAACTTTGTGATGTACAAGTCACTTTCCTGATACTTATAGCGACTAAATTAGGTCGGCAGGACCAAACCAAGGCCCTTTAATGTCCTCGTACTCCCGCTACAATTACAACGGTTGTTTTACCGGAACAATTATCATACTTGACACAGTACTAGTTCATGAATCACATGTAAGAATCTTTGGAGGTAATTGATTTGGCATTTATCAAAAAGTGGAATCTACAACTTCTAGTGGTTATAAATCAACAAAACCAAAATGTTTGTCCCCCACTCTGTAGCAAATAGATTCTAGCACAACAGCCAAAAAAACTTTTTTTGTAGTGCACAAAGTACATATACTTCCAAATAATACACATGTATCCCCACATGTGCTCACATCTCATAGCACATTTTCCACCACAGTTTTATCGGAGGTTTTAAAAATAATCTCTCTATTGTTGGTAGATGTATAACTATATATATCTTATATATTTTTCATACCTCATGCTCGCCTTTTAACAATTGTTCATATCTCATGGCACATGTGCACTAACTTAACCTCGTAATCCTTGTGCAATCTTTATATTATCAAAACACAAACATATGGGAATTAATAATAATGATTCATTAAAGTAAACATTATAATCTACACTCATTACTTTTTTTTAATTACTAGCTGACTTAAAATTATGAACAAACTAAATCTTATTTACATATTTTTATGTTTTTATGACTTATTTCTAAGAAAGTTGAACAAGAACTCTCTCCTCAAAAAAATTACTTCTCATGAAACTTTTGAATGTTGAGGAAGACATTGGTAACTCTTCAAGTTCATCATAAAAGTCATTTTCTTCCGTTTTGGATGCCGAAAATTTCATGAGGTCGGGATACGAAAGTGGTTCTTCATCGAAGAACGTATTTTCCAAATTTACCATCAAATGAGTTTCGTCTTCTAGGGTTTTGATGTAGCAAAAGTTATCGTTTTCAGGCGTGATAATGGTTTCTTGCTCTTCTTTCTTTTGATCTTGTTCATTTTGTTCATCGGTTATTTTTGTTTCGGATTTTGAATCATTTTTTGGTTGTTTGGAGAGATTAGGGTCGGGATGATTATGCGTAGAAGTGTATGTTACAATTAGCATGGATGCATCTGTCTTACATATTTCTACTTGTTTCTTGGCTGAACAACTTTTTGATGTGCTACATTTGTAGTATCCCCTTGCAAAATTAAGAAAAACGAAATAAGAATTTAGTGAGCAATAATTGAATCTTTTATATAAGTTGGTCATGGAAATGGGCCTACACTTTTTAACCACTCAAATGAAAAATTGAATTTAATACTAGTAGTGTAGTACAGTGAGCCCAATAAGATTTTTTTAACTAGCAAACACAAATTTGATTGTAGCCATAAAAATTAGGAAAAAATCATTTGGTGATAATCAGGGTGTTGAAATGATCTTTTAAAAGATCATAGGTTCTATCCCTTGTATAAGTAAACATTTACCAGCCGTTCAAAAAAAAGAAAGTAAACATTTAGCAGATAGTGTGGGAAAAGTTCAAAAATGATCACAAAAACGGTTAGTTCATGTATATCACGAGCAAAATTTGACCACCCCGAAAGAGCCCATCACGATGTAAACATAATACTCTTTTCAAAAAAATATAAAATACAAGGAAAATAGTACTAAAACAGGAAGGAATACAAGGAAATCAAGAATCTATGACAATTTGGTGAAAGGTTATAATGATTGAGTGATTGACACATGCTTGCTAAAAGTAGTCCCAAAATAGAATTTCATTTCTAGATCTTTACTAGGGGTGTTTGGTTAAAGTTATTTACATAACTTAGTATATTAAAATATTATCGATGAGATATTGTTTGGATCGTTTATTGCAAATAAATTGTTCCTAACAACAGCATATTACAAGAACTTTAATAAGGCAATAAGCTTGAACTTGTTCGATTATTAGTTGTATTAAAATGCAATAAGCTAATAAACTATGAGTTTTTGACAACTACAAGAAACAATAATATGACATAAATTCAAATTCAAGAACCTTGGATAAGGAGATCCTTTAATGGGTTTTTGACCATATTTTCTCCAAGACCAACAATCACAAGAAGAGTTTTGTTCATTCTTCCTTTTGCCTTCATGTTCTTCAAGTTTCACTCTTACCACAATCTTTTCAACCACCTTCCTATCATGCATAAAAAACAATAAAAAAGATGAAAACTTTTTTTTATTAAAATTCATATAAATCAAGAATCTTGATCTTGATGAAGAGTATTCTTGCCTTTTCTTTGAAGCTTGAACATCAAAATTAATGGATTCTTCCATTTTGATCTTATTTTGATGATGAGAAGATTGAGAAAGTGTTGTTGTGTGGGTAAAAATGGAAGGGGAAGAGGAAAGAAGCATTAAAGAATGAAAATTGATTAAGATGGAGAGAAATTAAAGGGAAATAAAGCAATAGATGACAAGATCCACAACATGCACTTCACCACTTACATCCACATGCATTTACTTTAATACCCTTGTTCCCCATGGATAGAATTATTTTATTTTATCCCAAGTTTATAAACTATATGCAAGTGGCCATTTTAAATATTACTTATTTTAAGTAGTAGTTGGGCGAGTTAAAATCCTCTAACTAACACATTGAATGATTCAATAATTTGAAGGTATGCCAACCGCCAGTGTAAGTACTTCCTTCTAGAATTTCATATCTAAATTTATATTGGTAGTTTTCATATCATAATTTTTATTGCATTCATCATAACTACTCCCTCCGTCCCACAAAAAACTTCTCATTTCACTCTAAATTTTTGTCCCACAAAAAACTTCACATTTCTCATGTTCGATGGGCTCCACACAATAAAAAACTATTAAAACTAAAGACCTCACCACTAATATCCACTAACTATCTTTCTTTCTCCAATCCAACCTTATAATTTAATCAAAAGTATTATCAATGACCCCATCACTAACCATCATCTAAAAACTTGTGCAAAAACCAAATGAGAAGTTTTTTGTGGGACGGGGGGAGTATTACTTAATAATTTAATATAGTTAATATAGTTAATTGTAAAACTTGTATCGGATAATGTATATGCTAAAAAAAGTAGTGTAAAATGAATTCTCTAAATTCATTGTGTACCATGGAAATAAATGTTGAGCATATAAATTATTTTTTCATGATAAGCAAGGTCTATAATTGTACCTTTTTACCCATGCTCTGAACCGTACGTGGATGTCATTTTCATGCAAGGTTGTTGGGCAGCTTTAATTTCTCCACAATGCTTGTATAATCTCTTAAAAAAATTATTCAGGTTACACTTTTCTCATTATGCACCAGTCTTGTTTTTGATACATGAGATATAACTATTTTTGTGGTTATTTATGAATATTTCTCTGATCATCTACTAATTGTTACTTAGAAAGGGATCAGACTCATAACCTCTAAAATATTATTCGAAAGCTCTTACCACTAAATAATCACCCGATGATTAAATGCATGTATAAATGAATCGACTTATCATCAATTGCCTGCAATTAATAAAACTTACTTAAGCATGTTTTAGAATAAAAGATATCTAATGACACATAAACTTGACTATATTAGATATGAACCACATTTTTTTCCTTTTAATGTTAATTTAAGTGAATATTTGGTGTACTTTTTTATGAGTTTGGAGATTTATTTTATTTTATATGTTTTGAAATTTGAAACTAAACTAATTTTAACTGAATTTTAGTGAATAGTATTATTTTTTATATGTTTGGAACTCAAAGTTGATAGAATTTTGTTGGAATATAATTTTTGGAATTTTTTGGAAGTTTTGGCTGAAATTTTATGATATCGACCGATTCAATTCGAAACTCAGAGTTTTGAAATATTGATGGATAAACCCGGTGATAAATTAATTGATGTGTTTGCTAGCTAGAATGAAAATAGATATTAGAAACAAAAAAATCTGAAAAAATCTATTCTTTTAACAGAATATTAATTAGAATAAACAACAATTAAAATCATATATTGTGATAATGAAGATATACATTTGGATTAAATCAAATATGTAGTCGTCGTCCTTAATGGTATGAAAATTTGTCATATGTCAACCAACCACCAAGTCGTGTATGCCACTCTACCTATATTCATAATTCTTTGCTAATTAAAACATATATATACCATGCATCTTCAACAAATGTCACAAAATCAAATCAAATTCATTTTCCCCCTTAAATCATATCATATATATTCATATAACAAATATATGGCTTCCATCAAAATAATCACTGGAAATATTTTCTTGAAATGGAAAATAACCCTACAAATTTTCACAACCACCCTTCTCAGCCTTCTTCTTCCACTTTCCTTCCTTCTTTTAGCCCGTCTTTCAACCGCCGATTACCTTTTATCCCTGAATGATTTTCCGGCAGCTGAGCCACCGTCGATGGTCTACTTCTTCTCTCTCCTACTAAATTCCATTCCAATTAGTCCTCTTCATATACTTGTTTCTATTCTTTGTATTGCTTCTTTAGTTCATATTTTAAACGATGGCCGGATTACTTTCCCGAGATTTTCCGTCTCACCGGAAACCGTGAGACCGCGGTTATATACCGCCTGGATTGTTCTTTGCACGTTGCAGGTATGTACACGAAAATATTAATTTGCACACATAAAGTTCAACACAATTTAGGTGTGAGCGCCGTTCCATAAAACCGATAAACCGAAATCGAATATGATAACTTTTTAAAACTGAAAACGAACCGGTTACATGTTTTCTGTTTTGGTTCGGTTCAATTTCTTTTAGTACAAATGCCCATCCTTATCCGAAAACCAAACCGAACCGAAACTGGTAGAACTGAAACCAAAATGATGAATTTTCAAAACTGAAACTTAACAGATTACATGTTTTTGGTTTTGTTCGGTTTCGACTGGTTTTCGGTTCGGTGTTTTCGGCCGAAATGCTCACCCGACCTACTAAATTAAATATACATATTGGATTTCATCCATCTTTTTTTAACATGATTTCTTACTCACTTTACGAGCCGACTAATCCCATAACGATTATCCTACTTTGCGGGTAGCCCGGAGTTGGGATTTGAACATGGGACCTCGTGGGATTCACTTTTTAGGAGATTAAGTTCAACTACTAGGTCACCACTCTTTTGGTTCATCCATATTTATGGTATTTGAGTCATAGGTAGAATGTAACGCTTAGCCTTACCTATATTTCAATGGTATCAGGTTTGTGTCGGGCTCGGGATTGAAGGGAGCATAGGCGCAGGAATCGAAGGTTCGGCTTTCGGTCATGCAAGGAACTCGATATGTAGCATTGTGTTTTTCTTAGGGTTACACGGGACAACGGTATATTGGTGGAGGATGATTGTGAAACCGGTGGTGGACGATACAATGTTTGGTTTTGAGATGGAGGAAAGGAGGGTGGAGAGGGTGGTGATGGGTGGTAGTTTGGGTGGTTTGTGGTGGTGGAGGTTGAGAGATGAGGTGGAGTCATTGGTGGTTGTGACGGAGATTAAGAGAGAGATGGAAGTTGGTGGTGGTGTTGGTATGGTTGACTTAATGAGTTGGTGGTTGTATTATTTGGTTGTGACAATTGGGATGGTTAGGGTGGTCAAATGTCTTATTTGGTTCGGTGTTGTTTTGCTTTACAACAAGGTAGAACAAGTGAGAGATGATAATGATAATGATTCGCTTAGAATTCAAGAAAAGGTGTGACATTTGTTCTGTTAATTTTATTTTTTAATCTATGTTTATAATTTTTTTAAATGATTTAAACCGTATGTAGAAATGGACATTTGATGTATTGTTGAAGGGTAATGATTTTAACATCACATAAATTACTTCATCCATTACACTGTACAATATTTAAAGCATATTATACAAGTACTGTAAAACGATAATTGTGATGTTTTTAGAGTAATTTATGTGGTACCAAAATCACTTCTCATTGTTGAATATCATATGGTAATATGGTTTATTTGTTTAGTCAAAACTGCAGTTTTTATGTAATGGTCGAATACTCGAATGGGCCAGTTAAAAGTGGGTTAAATATTGGGCCTTGCCTGTCACTCATCTTACATTATGCTCTAAGGGGCTGTTTGATAGGAACAAAATGATTAAGCGCTGAATGATTCAACGGTCTGAATGATTAAGAGGTTATGTATAAAACTTGTTTTGAATATGAGAAACGTTTTGATAAGTATTCTGACTGCTTAATGATTCAGCATATCCTTTAAGGTTGAATGATTCAGCACTTTTTTGCTGTCCCATTCAGCATAATCTTCATTCAGAGGCGCTAAACAAACGCACTGAATGCTGAATGCTGAATCATTGAGCGCTGAATGGCTCCATTAAGCTGCAAACAAACAACACCTAACTCTTGTCTTGTTTTAATATGGGTTAATAACTTAATACAGAAAAAAAAATTAAAAAAATGGTACGTAGTAAATTACGATGACTTTTGTTTGAGAGATGGTATTACTTGATATTAAACCTTCTTACTTATTTGATCAATATAAGTATTCAAATTAAATGAACAGACTAAAAAGATAATTAATAGATTATAAATGTCAATCATTTTATATGTAGAAAAATAAAGTAGAAATATTTTATAAAAAATAATATAATTTTTCTTTTCCTTAACAAATCTTCTTCTTCTATTAATTATTGGCTTTTTACATATCCTTTTAAGTATTCTGATATATTTTAGAAATAAATAAGTCAAGCATTTTTTTCATTTCAAATCAATGAAAAATTAATGGAAAAGCCGAAAAGTTCATAAAAGATTGGTAACTAGTCAAATATTTTTGATTAGCAATTGCAATAATTAATGATAAGCTACTTTAAGATTTTTGACATAAATGCACAATTGTATTAATTTGTTTCTTTATTCATAAACATTAATTACTAAATTATTGATATGTGATTTGGCAACTTCTTAAACACTACTAAATTTACTTAAATTCCAAAGGATTATAACTCAACGATATCCAGTGTTTATAATGTCCTACATGGTTGTGGGTTCAAGTCTCAACGTGGACAAAATGATATACAATTTATCAGTAGTGTGTTAGCCGTTAAAAAAACTAAAATTTCTTAAATCATATGATAAAGGACTGTCGTAACACGTTAGGACACTCGAAATAATTTTATGAAGACCATGTGTTCAAATTCTACTATGCATAAATATTTACCATATACGTAATTAAAGGTTGAGAGATGACCATGATAACTGTTATGTCATGTACATCTCGAACATAAGTCCACCACCATGAGGAAACACATTATAAATAGAAATATTTTTTTAAACTACTACTAAATTTACTTAATCTTATTATATATATATATCTTTTTTCAAAAAATGAAAATAAAAGGGAATAATATAAAAATCCTTGAAAATATACATAATATTAAAAAAATCAATATAATAAGATTATAAGTATGTAACATATTACTTCGCGTGATATTTTGTTTTTTTGCGCAAATGACATTAATAGTCCCACAAACAAACACTTTCATTATTATTTAACATTAATAAATAAAAACAATTTTGTAAAAGTCGATTTTAGAAACTTATAGTAATATAAGTATTTAACTTTTACAACCAAATTTACAATATTAAAAAAAATACTTATCAAACAAAAAGACCACCAATTTTTTTTTTTAAATAACAAAACAAAAACAATCCATTTTCATATCTAAAACACCAATAAAAAATAAAACCGTTAATCGTTATTCCAGATAATTGACTTGTTTAGACCAAAAACAGTCACACGACAGTGGTGGGCCCACTTACGGTGCACCCCACTAAACCAGATTACACTCAATGAAAACCCTCTTCCTCCTGTAATACCACACACTACTTTCACACACTACTCCGACCACCACCTTCTCACCGTCACTTACCGTCTTCCGCCGTTCACTCCTCCGCCGTCGATCATGGCTTCCACCTCATCCAAATCTCAAGTCCGTTCTCTATCTCTTCGCTATTCAATTTTGTTACATAAAATCATGATTTCGATCTAGCTAGCTATCGTACTCAGATTCACTTGAATTACGTACAATCGCCAATCGATTGTAATTTTCAACAAATTTTGATTGGAAGAATGCATACATCTGTGATCTGTTTGTTTATGCAATTTCTTTTTTTGTTGAATGTTGATATAATTAATTGAACTGGCGATTGGTAACGGTTCTAAATTTTGATTAATTTGAATTACGTGCAATTACCGGTCCATTGGAATTTTCAATGTTATTGATCGGAAGAAAGCATCTATGTGTTTTTTATGTAAATTTTGTGTTTTTTGATATAATTGAACTGACGAACAATAACGATTCCAATTTTTGTGTGTAATTTTGATTACGCGATTAAATATAAACATATTAATTTAATCGATGAGTTTTCTGATGCATTTCAACTATCTGTGTTCGTAATTTCTTCACCTTATCCATGTAATATGCAATCTATATACATAAACTTTTATATATATAAAGTTGATATATATTTCTTAATTTTATATAGTAACATATACTCCCTCCGTCCCACAAAAAAGTTCTCATTTCTCCTTATAATTTTGTCCCACAAAAAAGTTCCCATTTCTCAAATATGAGGGACCCACTCAATAAAATATTATTATTACCAAAGATTCCACCACTAAAACACTTTCTCTCTCCAATCTAACCTTATATTTTAATCAAAAGTATTACCAATACCCCACAACTAATTATCTCCTAAAATCTTGTGTCCAAGTGAAATGGGAACTTTTTTGTGGGACGGAGGGAGTATCTATTTATGATATAGTGTATATATGTGTTTAACATTGAAGTATTATAACGTGTGGATTATATATACTTGTATATATGTTATTATATGTGATAACTAACTAATTAGTTTTTGTACGTGTTACATTAACTCATTAACATGTCTTGTAAATGATTATTCGATATTTTAAATCTGTTAAAATTAATAGAAATTGCAAGAAGAACACGAAGAACAAACAACGGACGATTTAGCAATGTTAGCAAGCGAGATAATTCAACTGAAAGATCATATCGAAGCAGAAAGGGTTGTTTATGTTAAAGTAAGTTATCACTTAAATTTTTGAATTTATCCTAAGTACATTCTCAATTATTACATGTTTATGTCATACATAAATGTGAATTAAACTAATCATCAATTACGTCCAGGAAAAAATAATGATGAACCAAAAAAAAAGTTGAAAATGATGTAGATCATATTTCAGCTTTAGCAAACTCTCGAGGTGAAAATTCGTCAACTAACATGCTTGATTTTAGGATGAAAAATCCTATACGTTTAATACAATATTATTACGTACCTCAAAGTAGTGATGATGTAGAAGAAGAAGAAGAAGAAGAAGTGGATGACTTCCCTATAACTGCCACACTGCCGTTAGTTGAAAAAATACCACGTTTTACTACGTGGACATTTTCAACAAGGTGTTTTCTTGATTTTACTTTTTCTTAATATTATTTACATGTCGTTCGTTCTTGAGTTTTTGTAAACCCATACATAAAATAAAAGTACGAGAAAGATGAAGTCCTTGAGTTTATGTTTGTATATTTTAATTTTACTTCTGTCAAAATTAACGGCTCAAGGATGAAACCTGCAAAACGTTAGGACCATAAAAGGACGATACGTGTAAAAATGGAAAATTACGTACATGGTATAATTTACTCTTTATTTTAATTCCAATCAAACTGTTTCTTTTCTTTTTGGCTTTAGATATACCAGTACTTGTCGTAATTTTTGAGGTTTTTGAAATTTGGATCTTGGAGACAAAACCCAACTTAGGTCACCATTAGGTCCAAAACTTTGGTACCACTAATCGTGTATATATAATGTACAAGTGTTGGATGCACGAGTCTTGTTGATGTTTTCTAAAGTTTTTTTTGAGTTATTTTAAATGTTTTACAGAAACAAGAAAATGACGGAAGATCAAACGGTCAGAGGGAAACCAGAAAATGACGGTGAGAGTACTAGTGAAGAAGTGGTGGCACCGAGTGAAGAGAAACATGAATTTTCCGAGGGTGAAAAACGTATTATAAGGTAAATTCACGTATTTAAGACTTAATTATTTCAGTTGTTTAATAATGAACAATCATATATATTTGCGTATATTTGAGATTATATCATGGATCAGTTATTCACTTATGTTTCAACACTTTTATCACTTTTGCAGGATGGTTAGCCAATGTTACGAACCAACCGACAAAGTGGTCGAAACCTTAACAAAATTCATCGGTGGAACAACTGCTGAAATCCATGTAATTAATTAAGTTTCTCTAATATCTCACACTCAATACCATTTTCCTAGTGGTCATAATTTAGGTCGAGTTCTCAGGTTGATGGGTCAAAATATTCAATCTGAACTCGACATGTTTATATAAACGGGTCAGATATCACGTTTTTACTTTAACTTAGAGCACAATCTATATAATACATTTAATTAAGTGAGTTAAATAGTTTGAATGTGTCAAATGAGTCAACTAGATCAAATCCATATAAATTATCATCAACCAGAAACTTTTATGTTTTTAAATATGTGTTAATAATTAATTGGGTTGCAGGTCGATCCATTTAAATAAACGTGTTGAGTCGATCAAAAATTGACTTGAAACTGATTTGACTCAAACCTAACGTGTTTATTTTTGTAACGATATCAGGTCGGGTCAAAAATTGTCACACCTAGTGATTTTCCTATTACATCAAAATAATTCTTGTATTTATAATGCAGGAGGCCTTTAAAATGCTAAAGAAAAAAGATGAAGACTCATCAACAAAGCCAAAAGTCTTTAATCTTCCAGAAGTTGAGAATGATATGATGAGCATGCATCTTGACAAAAGCCTTAAAAGCTGTTTAGATACTTTTGATAGCCTCTTTTGTCGACAATGTTTGGTGTTTGATTGTGATCTTCATGGTTATAACCAGCCTGTGATCACACCCGTAAGTATTTTATTTATAGTGAAGTTGCTACAACTTATAATTAAGTAATTATGTATTTTTGTTTGCATGATAATTAATTGGCAGGCTGAAAGATTAATTAAGGGTCCTGTTGAATCTGAAGATGAAGGACCATGTGGCGACCACTGTTATAAACTTGTATGGAATCTCATTTTTAATATTTATTTTAATATTTCTTCAAAACAATGACGTTATTATAATTCTTTATAAAGGTTGCAAAAAAGTATCAAGAAAGAGATGGCTCGAGTAACGTTGATTCTACAACGTTAAACAAACACCCGTACGAGGACCCCTTCGATCCAGGTTATATTGCACACATTATTTAAGAGAACATATGCTATACAAGAAAATTGTCCTTTATTGACACGTAAAAACTATAGTTTAATTAAAAGTAAAAAAATATCACAAAAGTGTCCACGTGCTTAACTTACACGTAAAAAGGTTTGAGTAACCGTTTAGTCCAATTTTTAAAACTCGGGAATCAACAAGGTTAAAAGATTATTTATTAACCACTTAAAATTGAGCGGGTTAAATGTGAATTGTATCAGACCCGGGATGGTTTAACTGGCTACGAAGCGGGTATATATAACTTTAGTCTCTTTTTTTAATTAAAATGAATATTTGTTATCATTTTTAGATTTGAAATTAAGAATAATAAATTGTGACCTTTGTGAGACAATTTCTGATGAAAATTGTCAATTAAAAAACAATTCATTAACCCACACTTAAAAAAAAAAAACAGTGAAACTGAAAACTGAGTTATAGCTCTTTTTATTTAGCAGATGTAATCAAGAACGAAGAAACCTTTTGGAATCCTCTTGAGAAAGATATGTATTTGAAGGGACTAGAGATATTTGGAAGAAACAGGTATAACGGTTTCATGTTAGTTAATACATGAACGGACATATTTCATTTAACCTTAATTTTTATTACAAATTATATAACGTGCAGTTGTCACATAAAAAGCTTACTTTGTGGAAACAAATCATGCATAGATGTACACAACTATATGAATGATGGCGGTCCAACGGTTTCTTCAACCGAGGTACATTATTAATTATTTAAACATATTAACATTCATTTAGATGTGAGTAACGGGTCAAAAAGGTCCATTTTTAACAAATGGGTTGAATGGGTCGTATTAGGAGGAAGAAGTTGTAATATCAAACATGCAATCAGTTAGAAGGAAGGGTAAAGGAAAGAAACAGTCTTCGGGAAATCAGTCAAACAAACAATACACTCCTTGTGCATGCAAGTCAACGTGTGGAAAGGATTGTTCTTGTCTCAACAATTCTACTACTTGTGAAAAGTATTGTGGGTATGTTCGAATACTTAAATTATAATCAATAAAAGTATGTTAAATGGTTTAAAATTGAGTGATTATTATGTACAAATTATATATGATGTTTTTAGGTGCTTGAAAAGTTGCAAGAATCGGTTTAGGGGATGCCATTGTGCTAAGAGTCAATGCCAAAGTCAGCAATGCCCGTGTCGAAATTGTTGGGTCAGGTAATTAATATGCATGATTTCCATATTAATTAATTAATGTTTGATTGTGAATATTTAAGTTTAGTTATATGCCATATTGATATTTCTTTACCAGCTTGATTAGGTCCCTAGGTTTAAGAAGTTTGGTGACCAATATTTAAAGCTTGTTTAGGCCAGATAGTTATAATCTGTTAAATCAGGGTTAATTTCTTTTATGAATATTAAAAACATGTATACTTACTTATTACTCATTCCGTCCCAGTTCTCATTTCTGTTGGGCACAATTTTTAAGGAGGAAGTTAGTGCTGGGGTCATTGGTAATAAATTTGATTAAAATATAAAGTATGTTTGGAGAGAGAAAGATAGTTAGTAGATAGTTAGTAGTGGGGTCCATGGTAATTATATTATTTTATTAAGTGGATCCCATCAACTTGTGAAATGGGAACTTTATTCAGGGACAAAAGTTTAAGGTGAAATGAGAACTTTATTTAGGGACAGAGGGAGTAATTAATAGCTAATGATCAACGTTTTAATAAAAACAAATATAAACAGTTAGATGTTCAAAAAATAATATTTTTTTAACGGCTAAAGTTGGTTGATTAACCATTACCCGTGTAATGCCTGATTCTGATTGGATAATTAATCATTAACGGTTTTCTAACCATGAGTAGTAAATATGAAAGTTACTTATTGCAATATATATTGTATATTATTCAAAAATTATATAAATACAACTAATTTTAGAGCGTGTTTGGAAAACTTATTTAAAAAGCTTTTTAACTTGTTAGCTTAATAAACTCAATTTATTAAAGGTTAATACATATTTTGTCTCGCAGTTGTGGTGGTGGGGAATTAGGTGAACCTGAAAGAAAAGGTGAAGGGCAATGCGATAACATGAGAGTCCTTTTAAGGCAGCAACAAAGGGTGACCAAAATTTTCACTTTTAACCCCCCAACTTTCCTTAATCCCTTTTATGACACTACTTTTATAACCAAATCTCATTCTTCTCACCAGATTCTGTTAGGTACATCTGATGTTGCTGGTTGGGGAGCATTTGCAAAGGTACTACAAATTTAACTCTCTTTTAAAATAATAATAATATAATTAAGTAAATATAATTAATAATTAATATAATGATTTTTTTTTCTTCTCTAGAACACCATTGAAAAAGATGAATATATCGGAGAGTATACCGGTGAATTAATCTCGCACGAAGAAGCAGAATCGAGAGGCAAAATATACGATCATGTCGATAAATCATTCCTTTTTAACTTGAATGAAGAGGTAAGCATTCACTTCACTGGCTAACCCAGGAAAAAAAAACTAAGTGGTATTACTGGCTGTACATTTTTTTTAGCTGTATCACCTTCACTAAATAGACATTTTTTAATTTTTTTGAAATCCTCTGTAAAATTTTAAGGGGTTGTAAAGACTACCCCATGGTGCACAGTACAAAATTATGATTTAAAACTCAAACTGACTTATTATACGATGCAGTACGTTATTGATGCTCTTCGCCAAGGAAACAAACTGAAATTTGTTAATCACTCACCAAATCCCAATTGTTACGCAAGGGTATGTAAGTATTTAAATAAATAAATAAAAGTAAAAATAAAAATAAAAATAAAAATCAATTTTTGGTTAGTGAAAAAGTCGAAATGTGCAGATAATGAAGGTGGCAGGTGATCATCGTGTTACTTTATTCGCCAAAGACCGTATAGAAGCCGGTGAAGAGATCTTTTACGACTACTGTTACGGGCCCCATCAACAACCCTTTTGGGCCCGTAATCTGGATGATCCAAAAGAAGACCCATTGGGCTCAATTCCTCCTCCTCAAGCCCGAATGAAAACACCACAGCCCAATAACCCAAAAGCAGGTCCTTCGGGGATCAAAAAAGCCATAATACTTTTGGTTTAATGTCGTTTTAAAGATATATTTTTGCTATTAAAACTTTTAAAATGTTTGACATTTTAAGAAAGGCGAATAGTTTGTAAGCCTATTAGCATTTGCTACATGAGACAATTTTTGCTTATAAGTTTGTTCAATGAATGGATTATTTCACTATACAAATTACATCATTTAGGGTGTTTGTAATTAATTATTGAAAATAGATTATGTGTTTTGAAAATAAATTATAATATCACCAGCAGCTACAAAACGTGATTATGAAAAATAAGTGTTTGAATTTTTATTCATGAGAAACATAATTTTATTTCACAAAAAAAAAAGAAAATTACATTGCAACCCTCATTGGTTCATAGTTTCTTACCATTTAAAACCATAAAATCAGTTAAACTAAGAAAAAACAGCTTCAACAAGTACATGTTTCTTCTTAGGATACCCCATTCCAAGTGCATGATGAACATAAACATTTCCATCCTTAACCAACGAACCAGTCACAAATCGATGTCTAAGCATCGGCGATCTCCCAACGACAACCGCCGTTTCCCAATCATCGTCACTTTCCACCAATTTTGCACCGTTGGCCCCCGCCACAACAAGTTTACACGATGACAAAAGTACTAACCCGTCAGCCATTGCTAAACCACCATTAACATTTACCATTGTAACTTTATTATCGTTATTAATTTCAACTTTAAAAAGATATCCAGTGATAGTATGACACGTAAGCAAGTAACCGTTGGGGTGGTATACGATACCATTGAGAGTCATGAATTTTGTGTACCATTCTTTGGCATGAAAAAGATGACTATTTATGACGGATAATAGTTCACCGTTTAACCCTACTTTCCATATTTTGGTACCTATAGCATCCGTCACGTATGTATTTCCTTTTGCATCGACAGTTACATCGTTAGCGAAGGTTTTACCGTTGTCTGTTCAACACAAAATGGTGTAAAGTTTTGGTATTAGCATAACATCATTAATTAAGTGATTAAATCTTATCCCATTTTGTAGTTTAGACTTGCTAGATAGTATATGTTGTCGACTATGTATATAATGAATTTTGGATTTTAGTAACACATTTACATAAGTACGAACATATATCGTGTCAATAATCAAGTAATAAACGAACAAAAATGTTATATATCCGCCAGATTCCGTGTTGTAAAACTTTGGTTAAACCGGCCGGTCGGACTGGTCGAACCGCAAAATGGGAAGGTAACCGGTCGGAATGAGCCGGTTGGATAGATAGTTATAACTCGGTCGAAATTGGCAGGTTGGACATAAAAATCCGAAAACCCGATTTTTAAAAAAAATAGGTAAATAAAATAGAAATATGAATTTTTATATATAGATTTTGGACCTAAAAATATTAAATTTAGTTGAAAAACTAGATTTTTCTTTTAAAAAAAAACCTTTTATGGTATTTTTTTTTTCGTTTTGATTTTAGTTTTTAGATTCTCATTAATTTAAAATCATTTTTTACATAGAGAAAGAAGTCAAACGGGCAACAAACTGCGCCGCTATCCATTTTGTATTTTTCTAATTTTTTGGTATTTGTACTTAAAGGGAACTAAACCTGAGAAACTGAGTTGAGTAAAAAATAAACGCTTCCACGTATTCAAGTCGTAAGCCACAACCGCACTGTAAGTACCAACACCATCAGTAATTGCAACCACCACCCGATTCCTCAGACTGTCGATAAAAAGACCACAATACCCTTTCCCAGCAGCTTCAGTTGTATTTACAACGATGATCTCTTGTAAGACATCACCGGGCTTATGGTCATCGGATAAAGGGACAACACCAATACCTCCACTACCCGAGAAAGCGACAATGAAGCGACGGTTGACTTTGTCCCATTTGGTTGACTCTCTGAGCCAACCGTTACTATGATACTCGTAGTAATGGGTGGTTAGAGTTTGTGATTCGAGTGATATGATGATGGCGATTGGGATAGCTGATATGAGCAAAAGAAGAAGTACAATTTTTGGTGAACAAATGAAAGATGCCATGAGTCGATGTAACTATGTGGTGTGTGATGTGTATATAGAGGTTGGAATAGAGATTTCAAATGGTGGTTGGAATATGAACTCACTTTATCAATGTGGTGTGTATAGGTTAGTAAATGTAGGAATTAATGTGTTAGAATGATGAAAACAACTAAAAATAAAATATCACACAATCTCATGGCTTTGTTTATGTATGTTTTTATAGACATATATATTAATATATATATATATATATATATTTTATGTGAACTTATATAAAGTCTTCCTATAAATAATCTCTTTATTCTCAGATAAAAGTATGAGTATCTATATCTTACTTTTACACCTTTCATTTGAAAGAGTTGAGTATTATTGTTATGCAATCTCATTACCAATATATTTGAAAATTTTGATCACATGTCATCGGTTTACCCGCAAATATGGTCAATTTTGGGCAATGACGTATTAATAAGACGGTTAATGTTTATGTCACAATAAAAGTTATGTTTCAAGTTTAATCTATTTGGCAACATTGTATAGCATATAGAGAGAAAATTGGACCACGTGTTAATAAATTCGACTATAACTTCAGTGTCCTCTTTGCGGCTATGAGAAAAGTTAATGAATGCTGCAACTTTTTGATTTGTGTAGATACTGCATTCTAAAAATGTTAAATACATCTACTGTATATTTTTAAATGAGTTTTTCTAATACATGCCTCAGAGGCATACATTAGGTGTAATTAATGAACATCAAATTTTCCTAATATATTTTGAATAACATTAATGATCTTTAATTTTTACCATATTAAAAGATGCAGTAAATACGATTCTCAATTAAAATGGAAACTTGATATCCATTGATTGCACTTAATGTATGCCCCTGGAGCATACGTTAGAAAAACCCCTTTTAAAAAACATCGAAACAATACCGTCCTCTGCCTACTTCTGCTTCCTTTTCAAATCATACCGTTGTTAACTTGTGATTATGGGATTCTTGTGATATATTATGGATTTTGCTATCCTTAGATTACTATGAGACATCGATAAGTATCATATATCGTGAGAAGTACAGTGTATCATGATATACTTAAATTAGTGCAAGATATGTCAAATACCTTTTAACGACAAATATTAATCTACTATAAAATATCATGTCTCTGTAAGGATAGAGGACAAGATCCCATACCATTAGACCAAATACCTTTTAGTGTTTTTATTTTAAATGGTTAGTTTTATTGGGCTTTCTAAATTAAAGTGGTTAACTTTATTAGGCTTGCTGACATTTCCAACTAGTTTTGCCTACTGTTGGTGATTCAGATCGGATTAAAATAAGAAATTGATAGCCCAGTTAAATTACACAAGTTAATCCATTAATGTGAATGTGATCGTAATATTACAGTGCAATTAGGTTGATGCAAATGTCAAGATTATCTTTTTAGTCGAATGATTATCAGTGTGATCGCTAATTCTAAAATCTATTTAATTTTATGCAAGAAAATTGTATTCTCAAACGTGAAGAATATGAAGTATTTGACAAAACTAGTTGTAATTTAAGGTTATTCAAAGATATGATCATGAAACTATGACGGTATGCAAAATAACACAAAGGTCACTGATTAATCTAGGAAACAAGAAACCGTGTATATTTAATTTGATAAAACCTATCAAATAACTTGCAAATGGGTTGAGATTGAATTCAAGCCCAATCAAAGAGATCTAAAAAGATTAACGTCGAATTCGAGCTTTTATGGCTCGACTTGTGTTTTTATAGAGTTTTTTTCGAGACTTGTATATACATGTATGTGTATGTGTATTAATGTTTCTACATATTTTCAAACTCTTTGAACCGAGTTTAAGGTCCCGTTTGATTAGTCGGATTGAGTTGGAATCAGATTGAGTCAGAATCGGATTAAGTTAGAATCGCATTAAGTCAGAATCGGATTAAGTCAGAACGGATTGAGTCAAAAAATCGGATTGAGTCCATGTGTTTGATTAAATTATTAATTAAATGTGCTAATTGATGAATAATGACCTTATTACTCTTCTCTTTTGTGCTAGATAAAATATATGTGTTTGATTAAATTGATAAATAATTAAAAATAATTACATAAAATCATCATATAAAATTTTATAAATTTTAGCATTAACAACCCTAATTTCATAAACAAATTTAAGTGTGATTAAAATAAATTATATTTTAAATAATTATAAATAAATAAATAATTCTTTTTTTTAATCAGTTAATTTAATTAATTTAAATGTTAACAAATACGGAATAAAATACAATTTATTTTAAACAAAAAAATATTAAATACTTAAATTAATTTAAATACTTAAATCTGAAAATTAAATAGTGCGGGGCTCTAAAATCTTTAAAAAAATATTACATACTTAAAAATTTTAAAAAAATATTAAAATACTTAAATCTGAAAAATTAAAAAGAAGTGAGGGGGGTCACTGCCGGAGATCGGAAAGAACACCGGCTCCACTGCCGGTGATGGTAATAGACCAGAACGACGTTAATGATCTGATCGTGTTCCTAGCAAACACTCATCACATTCCCAAACCCAAACCCAGTTTATAACAGAGTAACGAAAACGATACCTGCGGAGGAAGGAGAAGACGGCTGGAAGGAGGAAGAGGGTTGTGTGAGTGCAGCCTCGGCGGTGGAAGGAGGAATGTAACGCCCGGAATTTTCGGTTAATGGATTAAATGGAAATATTGAGGAATAAAAGTGGTAAAATATTTAATCGAGTCTTCGTTGTGTTCTATCGAGTGTTTGGATGTTTGAGACTTGGTGTAACCAAGTATGGGTCAAAACTTGGATGGAAACAAGTTTAAAAGGCAAGAAACTGACCCAGACAGCCCTCGCGGCGCGAGGCTGGCGCGAGCCAGACGCGAGATCGAACAGTGGGTTCAGAAGCTCAGACGCGAGAAGCTCGAGTTGAGGCTCGAGTTGAGACAAGAGCTAGCGAGACGCGAGCGAAATGCGAGGCCTGTATTTCAGCGGCAACCAGCAGGCAAAGCCGCGTCACTTCGCGGCGCGAGGTGGGCGCGAGCGGGGCGCGAGGAGCGTCAGGAATACATAAACTTGAGTGTAAGCTAGGGTTTCATTTCACCTTTAACCCCACACATAGTGCAGCCGATTTGGGAGCATTCTTGGATATTTTTGGAGCTCAAGAGCTCAGATCTTCACCATCTTGAAGGATTGAAACATTAAGGGTTAGTATTGTTGATTGTCTTGCTTATCTACCTTGATTGTGAGCTTTGTATGGGTAAAAATGGTGGTTTGGGGAACCAACCATGTCATCTTTGGGGAAGATGACTAAACATGGGCGTAGAACACTCATTGTAAGCTTGTAATCAATGTGTACAGGTTGGATTTGGGTTATTGATGGAAATCTTGAACTAGGGTTTGAGATTCCACCAAGTTGGATGAACTTGGTGGTTAGGAATGTGGATATGGATTGATTAGTGATTAGTTATGGATAATAACTAGTTATTGTGATGATATTAATGGTAGGTCAAGAAGACCTAAAGATTGGTGAAATTGAGGAGCAAGGATTCGTGTTATTAGACACGATTTGGAGTTAGTTTGGCTAAGGTGAGTACATGAGACTTTTACTGAGTACATATCAAATGATTTTTGAAACCATGATGTTTTAGGAGTCTTTATTAATAAACGTTTTTAATAAAGATATTATTCATATGATGAGAAAATGCTAGTAATAGACTATTTAAGTATGTCTAAATGATTGATGATTTTGAAAGAGTTTATGATAATGAAAAGTATTTAATGAGTTTTCATAAAAAAAGATGCATGAATAAAGATAATGATTTAAAAGAGCTTGATAATCGGTTTATTAATAATATGTATTAATAAAGCTTGAGACAATGATTTTGAAGTAATAAGTATCGGTTAGTATATTATACTAATAGAAGTAGTTATCGAATTACTAAGAGAATAAGTAACAAGTGACTAGTAATAAACATGTATTCTAGTCAAAGATGAGTCAAAATGATATGATTTTGATAAATGATAAATATGTTTTAAATTAATAAAGGACTTGGTAAAGTCAAGATTTAAAATGAATTAGTAAAGAGAGTAATACGATAAATTAGAATATGTGTATTATAATAAGTGATGAATTTGATGAAAGGAGTTAATGCTCATATGTTGTTGAAAGGAGCTGAGGCTCATAAGTGTTAATGAGATATCCGGAATAAGACCGCCCAGAAATGGGGGAGCATGAGACGTCTACTTGGGGTGGTACCTCCCTGCGCAAAGAGTAGAATGTCACAGTTTACGACACCCAGTGTTGGGTGAGCATGACGACCCGGGAACGGGGAGAGCTTATGAATCTCGGTAAGATGGGGGTTCCCAATTACCTTGATAGTTTACCTATGACGTCCCATAACGGGAGAGTTGGCTTCGGAGAGGTCCGTTGCATATGTGATAAAGAAAGTGTAAGCTTGGAGATAGCTTACAAGTATGTGATTAGATGATGAGTAAGCTTATGGTAAGCTTATTAGTTATATGGTTAAATGAATAGAAGATGAATTATGAATTAATAGGAAATGATAAGGATAAGTATTTATAATGTTATAAATATTAATTTTTAATTCTTTTGAGCATGGGTCGAAAACCCATGTATCTCACGAGACTATTTTGTCTCACGTACTACTTTGTTTTTGGCTATGTACTCAGGTTCAGGATCGATGGATTAGAAGGTCTCGTTAGAAGTGGCCTTGTGTTGATCAGTTCGGGAGCTCGTAGGTAGATCCCGTTTATCCTATGGTTATGATATTGTTTTGTAACACCGGTTTTAAACTCTGATAAACTTTTTAATGGTTTTTGTTAAACCGTATTTTGGGATATTGGATCTTGTAATATTTTTGTTTAAAAATATGTTTTAAAAGATGTTTTGAAAATTGAGGTGTTACAAGGAAGACGGTGGCGGCGGAATCTGCGAATCGGAGGAGGAAGGAGGAGATTGACTGCAATGAGGAAATAATGGAGGCTGCGTATCTGCGATGGAGGCTGTATCTGCGATGGAGGCTGCTGCGATGGTTGAGTTTAGGGCAAAATAGACTGAATCGGGGAGATCTATAAGTCGGACTGAATCAGACGATCAAAATGGACCGAGTCCGACCTTTGGACTGAATCAGAAGAGTTGGGAAGGTATCAAACAGGTCCTCTTCGGACCGAGTCCGAATTTGGACCGAGTCCACTGAGTTCGAAAGGTATCAAACAGGGCCTAAGTTTTTATCAAACCTTGTTTGTGTATGTATTAATCCATAAAACATTATTTAACCAGAAAAATCATGAGATGATGTTTTCTTATTACGTTACAATGTTTTTTAAATTTCTTATGTTTATCCAATTTATATTAGTTACAACTATGTTTTTAATAAATCCGGTTAGAAAATTTCTAATGTTATATTTATTTTAAATAAATTTTTATTTAAGCTTCAACTTTAGTTATATATCGACATTTTTACTATTAAAATCTTCAATTCAAAATTATATATCATATAATTATATTTTTTTATAACAATGAATATTTGGAAAATGGTAAAATTATATAATTTTATTATTAAAGTTAATCATTTATTATGTAAAACAAATAAAATCACTAATTTATCCAGATAGAAAATGTAATTAATTCAGACAAATATAATTTATCCAGATAGATATATAATTAAATCAGATAAATATAATTTATCCAGATATAGAAATATAATTAAATCAGACAAATATAATTTATCCAGATAAAATACAAACAAGGCAAGGTTATCCAAAAATTAATCGGAAATTAGACCTTAATACCAACGAATAAACAAAACATAGTTTCTTTCTTAAAAAGGCTAAAAATATTTTTTCCAATCTCTCTCTTCGTCCCTCACTTTCTCTCTCTAAATTCAGAAAAACAATTTTTAGGAAAGAAATCAAACAACATCAAATCGCATGAACAACAACAACAATACACTCTATTACACAACATCAATTCCCCCAATTTTCGCACAATCAGGTAAATCACACATTAGATCTTTGTACCCTTTCTATTGTTTACTGATTTTTTTGTATATTTCCGAAGACTTTACTGCAACTTATATTAATTTTACGAAACCCTAGTAACTGCTAATTAGGTGCCCTTAATTTTTGTTTTCATTTTTTTGTGTGAATTTATTGATTGGTGTAATCTTAAACCCTACATTTCTTTTGTTAATTATGCACAAATTTGGTTAGGTAAATGTAATTTTAGGGATATTTAGGGTTTATTTGTTACTTGCAGGGCAATTAATTTGGCGATAATGAAGTTTATCTATGTATTAATTTGAATCCTAAAAGTTACTATTTGAGTATGAATGAACACATTTATATTTGAATTTGAATTTGAAATGAGGGTGTTTGGTATTATCTTTTGAAATTGATTATTGTGTTTTCATTTTGTGAATAATTAGTTTGTAGTGTTTGGGTATAGTGAAACTGATTATGAATATGCATGATTACTTTTTTTTTAATGCTTAATTCCAACCTGTTTCAGAAACAACATACATGATTACATAGTTTATTACTTATTAGTTTCAGCTTATGCTAATTTCTTAATCCATGCTCTTTAATTAATTAATATTTTTTAATTTTTTCCTTCATTTTAAGCATTACTTACCCTACATAAGGTTTTGGTTAGTGGATATTTGCAAGTCAAATTCACATTATTTTTACAACATAACATGGGTTTCATTGTCGAGTACCCGTAAATTTCAAATTGTTAAAATTTTATTATTATTATTATTATTATTACTATTACTATTATTATTATTATTATTATTATTATTATTATTAAATGATATTATGCTTATTCAGGTTGTAACTAGCTATACACATGGAGTTGGGACATCATACATCTTTTGAAAAAGCTTCATCAACAATTATGCAGCAATTAGGGTTTCTAGATAGACTACCTACAAAAGGTGGTCAAAGTCAACCCGAAAATGGAACGGGTCAAGGTGGTGTTGTATCGGATATAGATGTAGATTTGAGAGAAATATATTTTTTAATTATGCATTTTTTATCTGCGGGCCCGTGTGAAAAAACTTTTACACAATTTTGCACTGAACTTATGGAATTTCAACTTTTGCCCAAAAGATATCATGCTTGGTATTCAAGAAACGGTCAACTTACGGGTCATGAAAATGATGATGGTGTTTCTTTTCCTTTAAGTTATGAAGGCGTTGCACAACGGTATTATTTTATTTTAATTATTTTTGGAATTTTTTATTTTATATATTTTAGGAGAAAGTTTATTTGAGAATATTAAAAAAAACTTGGGAATTGAAGCTATTAATATTTATAATTAATTAATTAATATAAATATTGACTATAGGTATTCTCATATTGAAAAAGATCACTTGGTGAAATTACTGAAACAATTAATACTTCATGTGGCCCCATCAAGGGGTATTTTTGGAAAAACACCTCCAACTGCTGCTGATGTTCCTACTCTTCTCGGAATTGGCCCGTTTTCACTTCTTGGATGTAAGTCACTCTTTTATATCTATTCCAATTATACCCCTTAGTCAAAGTCAATACATATATTGTGTTATTTAGGCTGCACAAATGAAACGGGCCCACAAATGAAGGCACTGCCAGGTCATCTTCGGTGGCCCCACATGCAAGCAGACCAAGTTCGGGGAATCGGGCTCAGAGAAATCGGGGGCGGGTTTCCAAAACATCACCGGGCCCCATCCATACGGTTTGCATGTTATGCAATTGCAAAACCATCAACTATGGTGCAAAAAATGCAAAATATTAAAAAGTTAAGAGGACATCGGGATGCTGTTTATTGTGGTATGATAATAACATTTCTTATATTTTATTTAATTATTTAAATTTAAATTTAATATTAATTATATTTTTCGTCATATTAATATATTAAACAAATAATTTATCAGTAAATCTTCAAGAAATGCCATTTATTATTCAAAGAATTATTTATTAACACCAGAATAAAAATAGTGGAAATTATTTATCAATGCTTCATGAAAATATATATAATAAGTAGTGACAAAGAAATGAGAATGACAAATAGGTTGTCTCTATGGTTGAATGAGGGTATTTTAGTAATTTTGGTTTCGTTTCAATTAATCAATTTTTTGCAGCTACTCTATATGTATACAAATGCCATCTTTTTATTTTATTATATAATATTTTAACATTTCTTTATTTAATATTTATTAATTTATAATAATTTTCAGCGATATTTGATCGGAGTGGGAGATATGTCATTACAGGATCAGATGACCGTCTGGTCAAAATTTGGTCAATGGAAACTGCATTTTGTCTTGCCAGCTGTCGAGGACATGAAGTATGTTACATTTATCAAATTAGTTCATATTATTCTATTTATTATTAAAATTATATTAATTAATTATTATTAATTTCTAATAATGCAGGGTGATATTACTGATTTAGCTGTAAATCTAAACAATACTTTAGTAGCATCTGCATCAAATGACTACAATATTCGTGTTGTAAGTATTATTTGCACCAAATTCAACATTTTACCATTTTGCCCTTTTGTTGTCATAATTTTTTTTTTTTAATTTTTTTTTTGTATTTTAGTGGCGTTTGCCAGATGGATATCCTATTTCAGTTTTGAGAGGACATATTGGTGCTGTTACTGCTATTGCATTTAGTCCAAAACATAATGCTGTTTTTCAGCTCTTATCGTAAGTATCTATATATACATATGTGTATCTATAACATTCTGTATCTATATATATATATTTATCTGTATGTGTGTGTGTTTGGAAACTTCTGTTTGTAAATTAAAAATAAAAACATGCTTTTTAATCTGATCCTGAAATTTTTTATATATGTGTGTGTATGTGTGTGGAATTATGAAATTAATTAATTTAATTTTCTTGGATATTTGCAGGTCATCTGATGATGGAACTTGTAGAATATGGGATGCTAGATATTCCCAATGTCGTGCACGAGTTTATGTCCCTAGGAAAACAAATGATGTTTCGGGTCAGTCGTTTTAACCCGGACCTACCCGACCCATTTAAATAATTTGACCCGTTTTGACTCATTTCCAAATGAAACTTTTTGTAGGGAATAATAACAACGGTCCTTCTTCAAGTAGTGTTCCTCAAAACAATCAAATACTATGTTGTGCTTATAATGCTAATGGAAGTGTTTTTGTCACTGGTAGCTCTGATACATTTGCAAGGGTATTTACATATTAAATTTAATTTTATTATTTTTAAAAAACGCCAAAAAACCCTTGATACAGCTACGAAATTTAATTTAATATTATTTCAATTTAATTTAATTATTTCTAAGATTATAAGCATTTTTGCAGGTTTGGATTGCTTGTAAACCGAATTTTGATGAGTTACAACAACCAATACATGAAATTGATGTGTTGGCAGGCCATGAAAATGACGTGAATTACGTACAATTTAGGTTAGTTAAGTTAGTTGGTAATTTTGTATTTTTTTAGAAAATATATTCTCATGTTTTCTTTTTTATTTTTAATTTTTTTTTTTTGAAGTGGTTGTGCGGTGGCTTCACGTTCTTTGACTTTAGACACATCGATTGAGGAGAAAGTACCAAAATTAAAAACTTCGTGGTTAGTTAACTGTTAATTAATTACATAATTCTTTTTCTTAATTTTTTTAATTAAATGTTAATTAAATGAGCAGGTATAGCCATGATAATATTGTTACATGTTCTCGTGATGGGAGTGCAATTATCTGGATTCCAAAATCACGTCGATCTCATGTAAGTTTCAGGATGTTTACAAGGGTAAAAATGTAAATTACACCTGAATGTATTTTGAATAATAAAACACACTCCTACATTCTAATTTCTAATATTTATTTTATTAAATATTATATATTTATTGAATTATTTCAGGGAAAAGTGGGAAGGTGGACGCGAGCATATCATCTGAAAGTTCCACCTCCACCAATGCCACCTCAGCCACGACGTGGCGGTCCACGTCAGCGATTTCTTCCAACTCCTCGCGGTGTTAATATGATTGTTTGGAGTCTTGATAATCGTTTTGTACTTGCTGCCATCATGGGTAATTTCTCCACTTTTTTATTATTTTTAAAAAAAATTATTATTAATTTTTTTGAAACATTGTTTATTATTAGTATTATATTGATGTATTTTTTGTTCAGATTGCAGGATATGTGTTTGGAATGCTAGTGATGGTCGGTTGGTACATTCGTTGACTGGTCATAGTGAATCTGTACGTTGTGCAAAATAACGAATGTTTGACTTTTGTTCGACTTTTAGGTCAAAATAACGAATGTTTGACTTTTGTGTGCAGACGTATGTGTTGGATGTTCATCCATTTAATCCTAGAATTGCAATGAGTTCTGGGTATGATGGAAAGACGATAATTTGGGATGTAAGTTGTTATTTTTTAGGTCTAATTGCATAAAAAAATAGTCAAATTTCCTCAAATTTGCATTATGAGTAACAACGTATTTTCTCACTCATAAAAAGGTACAAACTTTCACAAAAAATAAAAATAAAAATAAAATAAAAATAAATTTAACATCCGTGTATAATTTAATACTCACCTGCTCAAGTTTACTAATTACCCAAAATATAATGAATTATGGAACTTTGTACCCAAATATATTAATAGAAACTTGAGGAAGTTGGTTGTTTTTTTATGCAATCAGTGACTTTTTTTTCAAGTTGATTTTGGGGGTGTTTGAGATTGCTTATTGAAAATAGATTACAAAACGTGATTCAGAAAATAGTGCCTGGATTTTATTACTAAGCTGTTTGAAATCACAATAATAAGATAATTGGTTTTTTTAGACTTTTTGCCGAACACTCATTTTAGATTATTTGCGTTTTCAAAACACAATAAGCTGATAATCTTCTCTAAATCGCAATCCCAAACACCCCATTTGTATTCGTGTGATTTTGCTCCATTTTGATGTGTTTATTTTCCTTGTTTTTTAGATATGGGAAGGAATACCGATTCGCATATATGAAATTGGACGTTTTAAATTAGTTGACGGAAAATTTTCCCCGTAAGTCGTTACATTTCACTTTATTTAAGTTAAAATTCTCAAGAAATGTAATTAAAAATACCAAATTTGACAAATATGGTGTATAAAAACACTTCCTCTCTCATCAAAATGGCTGAAAGTTCAATCTTTGACTAACTATGGCAGTCAAATTTCGATTTGACAAATTTAGGAGTGAAAAGATCATAAAATTTAGGGACCCAAATTTAAGATCATTGGCTACCTTTTCTTGGCATTTCCCCTAAAATTTCCTTATATTGTTTTATTTAATTATTGTTATTCTATTTTTGTAATTTAGGGACGGGACTTCGGTTGTACTATCAGATGATGTTGGACAAATATATTTATTAAATACCGGGCAAGGCGAATCACAAAAAGATTCAAAATACGATCAATTTTTTCTTGGTGATTATCGCCCACTTGCAAGAGATGCTCATGGAAATGCAATTGATCAGGTTTTTTTTTTTAATTTTAATTTAATAAAGGTGGTAATTTTGATCTGCGTTTTATTTTGCGTTTAATGGGTCAAGTTCTTAGTATTGAAAAAAAATTTAAGTTTAATGTAAACAGGTTGTATGGGTCGAAAGTCACCTAAAATGTATAAGAAGTAAAAAAAAAAAACACCTAAATCGTATTTTTAAACTTCAATTTTTTGTAAAATCATACATTTGACCCGTTACCCGACCTGCCCGTTTTATCTATGTCTAAAAATATGTTTCATGCAGGAGACTCAACTTCCACCTTACCGAAGGAACATTCAAGATGCTCTTTGTGACTCAAGTATGCTAATAAATATTAAATAATAATCTTTTTACTTTTATTTATATATAGGAGAAACTGCATAAAAAAGTAACTAACTTTCTTATATTTACCAACTTCAGTTTTATTTATTTTTAATTTTTAATTTTAAATATTCTAGGCATGCTTCCGTACCCCGAACCGTATCAAAGTAACTACCAAAGACGGCGGTTAGGTGCACTAAACCTAGAATACCGACCACCAACCTTAAAATTTGCAATCGGGACCGATATTGGATTAGGTCAAGAATATCAAATATTACCATTGGCCGATTTGGATGTGGTGGCGGAACCCTTGCCGGAGTTTCTAGACGCCATGTTTTGGGAGCCGGAAAATGATGTCATCAATGAAAATAGTACAGATTCAGAGTATAATGTAACCGATGAGTGTTCAAGTGATGAAGATGAACGGGCCAATTTGAGTAATAGTCCGGGTGATGAGAGAGAAGGGAGTGGCGGGAATAATGCTGATGATGTGGCACGTAGACGGTCAAAAAGAAAGAAAGTCAAAGATGTAAGTTGGTGGGTTCAGCCCGTTTGTGGGAAACGGGTCGATTTGGGACGTAGTTTGCCGATACTGGGTCGAATGGGTCAAAGTATTGAAATTGGTTGAAATGGGAACGGGTTGAACGGGTCAAAACTCAAAAGTTAAAAAATATGCATAAATCCTCCTAAATTGTTGTTTTTTAAATGATATTAATTTTAATAAATTATTTGTAAAATTCAAGAAAAGAAAAGAGAAAAGGAAAGAAACTGAAGGACTTAAGTATTTTTTTTTTTTTTTGAATTATTTATGGGAAAAGAAAAAAAAGAGCTTGGGCAAACCCAGCCGGACCCGACCCGACCCGTTTCTAAAATGTTTAACCCGTTTTGACCTGACTTGCGTTTTTTCAGGCAGAATGGACTTCTTCATCTGGACGACGTGTTAAAAAACGGAACTTTAACGAACCTGAAGGCTCATCATCTCGAAATAAACGAACAAAAAAATCAAAAAAAAATTCAAAAATCACAACACCATCAAGACCGCAACGGGCTTCGGCCCGAACCGGTAAAAAAATCTCATCACAAGATTATGTATCCGAAAAAGAATCTGAGGAAGATGCTGACGTGTCACAAGATGATTCGTCAGAAAGCGAACCATGTATTGAAGAAGAAGAAAAACTGACAATTTCAAATACGGTCCCACCACCCGAACCGAAACCAAAATTGGTACTAAAATTCTCAATCCCGAAAAATTCACCAAATTCCCAAAATACCCCTGAAGAAGAAAGCTCGAGACCAGTCGTTAGTGGGGACCACAATGTAATCAAAGACAAAGAAGGAAATGGTAAAACAGAGGATCAAAAGTCAAAGTCAACAATAATAAGATTTAAACCGAAAATAAAGCCCGATTCTGAATTAAACCAAACGGGCCAGTGTTCTCAAACGAAAAAAGAAACTGATGATTCCGGGTCTCAGAAGACAAAGACGATTAAATTTAAATTTCATAATTTAAATCCGAAAAATAACGATAATTTGACCGAAATTGAGTCAACAAAATCGTTGAAGTTCAAAATTAGATCTGGTGAGACAATTGATAATCCTCAAAATTATAAAAATGGAGTGAACTTGTTACCATTTAGTAGTTCGGTTACAAGTGCTTCCGGAAGCAAGTCAAACGGTCAACTCTGGAAAACAAATTGGTTATTATTAACGGGTCAAGAAGAAGGGTGTCGTTATATTCCTCAATTAGGTGATGAAGTTGTATATTTTAGACAGGTATTTACTTTATATTTTTTAATTTATTTATTATCTGGCTGTATTTTTTATGTAATTATAACTTTTTAGAGTCTGATTTTTGACGTGATTAATTTTTTATGTAAATATAATGATTATTAAGTATTGGTTATAAACTTCAGAATATTTTTTATAAATGGAAAAACAGTTGCAAAATGCTCAAATAATCACTAGTTTGTAAAATTTTAAAAAGTCGTATATTTATTTTGTAAAAACTATTATTTTTTAATTATTATTTTTATTATATATAAATATTTGTAAATTAGTAAATCGGGTATTTTGTTTATTTTTATTTATTTTTTAGGGTCATCAAGAATACATAGATTCACAACCCACATCACAACGTGGGCCATGGATATTATTTGGTGAAAAAATACGAGATGCTGAAGTTTGTTCGGTTGATAACATCGATTACATATTCCTCCCGGGCTCAGGGGAAAGTGGTTGTAAAATCAAACTTACATTTATCGACCCGTTATCTAGTGTCAAAGGTCAAACATTTAAGTTGACTTTACCCGAATTGGTCAACTTTCCCGATTTTCTAGTCGAAAAAACACGTTACGAGATTTCGTTAGAAAGAAACTGGAGTTCGGGCGATCGGTGTTCGGTTTGGTGGCGGGATGAAGGTGGTGGTGGAAACTGGTGGACGGGTCGGGTCGTTTCGGTTAGTGATAAATCGGTTGACTTTCCGGAAAGTCAATGGGAGAGATTTGTTGTTCAGTATGTGGATGATGAGGTTGAACCGTGTAGGCATAGTCCTTGGGAGTTAGTTGATGAGAATAGTGATTATATTCAGCTCGTTGGGATTGAGCCCGATATTAGAAAGATGATGATTTCTTTGTTTTTGAAGTTGGAACACTCGGCTAGGGGTAATCAGGTAATTTTACCATGTCAGATTCTTGTTAAATTGTGAAACGGGTCAAAAATGGGTCATTTTTGTACGGGTCGGGTCTAGACATTTTGTCAAAAAAATTAAGTATTTTTTTATGGTGCAGGACAAACTTGGGATTATGAAGTTAAAACAGACTTCAGAGAGACTGGACTTCATAAACAGGTAAACCTTTGACCTTTTAATAAAGTCAACTCTATATATTACAACTTTCTTAAAGTAAATTACACGGATGGTCCCTATGATTTAACAAAAGTTTTTGATTTGGTCCATAAATTTTAGAAATTACATGGGTAGTCCCTAAATATGAAACTTTGTCAAGCTTTTGGGCAAGGGTTTAACAGAGATATTTAACGGGGGTTAGTAATATGGGCCAAAAGTGTGACAAAGTTTCATATTTAGGGACTATCCGTGTAATTTCTGAGACTTATGGAACAAATCCAAACTTTTGGCAAACCACATGGACCATCCGTATAATTTACTCTATTTTTTTTATATTTTTTTTACAAAATTAGTATTTAATTAAAAAAGTTATATTATTTCAGGTTTCCCGTTCCATTGACTCTCGAGATCATAGAACTAAGGATAAAAAACGACTATTACCGAAGCTTTGTAGCCCTAAACCATGACATCAGCGTGATGTTATCAAACGTTAAAACGTATTTTTCAAAACACGCAGAAATGTCAACAAAAATGTTACATCTTTCTGATTGGTTTAACCGAAAATTATCAAAGTTGTAACTTATAATACTTCGTATTATTAATGTAACGAAATACATTAGATATAGGTACAATATAGTACACTACACGTCCAATTTTTAGGGGTAATTCTGTCTTTTTGCCAAAACCCGAAAGAGTACCTTCTTTAAGTGATTTTGAAACTTTGTACAAGAAATTAATATTAATAATAATTGAAAATTGAAAATTATTTTCGGTTGTGTAGGTCTTCAATTACTTTTAATATCTTCTCCTTGTTTAGCGACTTGGTTACATAATTATCGATTCCGGCTGCCAAAAAAGTGTTTAATTCTTCGCCTTCTGCATGTGCAGTTAACCCTATGATGGGGATGTGCACACCGTAGTCTTTCTCCATTAGTCGGATTCGTCTTGTTGCTTCACAACCGTCCATTACGGGCATCTATATAAAGATTGTAAGCTTTGTGTAAAAAATATAGAAATTTGAACATAATACTAAAACGGGCCACTTTTTTAGTATGGGTCAAAACGGGCTGCGTTGGTCCTAATAAATGTAAAAGTTATAGAAATTTAAATTGAATACTAAAACGGGCCACTTTTTTAGTGCGGATCAAAGCGGGCTGCATTGGGCCTAATAAACATTATAGTAGTAGAAATTTGAACTATATATTAAAACGGGCCACTTTTTTGGTGTGTGTCAGATTGGGCTGCATTGGGACTAATTAATATAAAAGTTGTAGAAATTTGAACAAAATACTAAAAACGGGCCACTTTTTTAGTACGTGTCAAAAGGTGCCGGGCAGTTGTGGTTTTGGGCTGACCCGTAAATACTTTTTTTTACCCATTTTAAGAAAGTTATAAATGCTTTAGTTATTACTAGTAAAACGGTACTTGGCCCGTTTGACTTGTTCGGCCCGTTTGAAAAAGTTAAAGATTACCTCACAATCCATGAAGATGTATTCGTATGGTAGAATATGTGAAGCTCCAAGCTCTCTTTGACTAGTCAACCCATTGTAGACCAAAGTCAACGCTTCCTCCCCATTTGAACACGTGTCAACTACCACACCAAGCTTCGAAAGAATATTTTTGGCTATTCTCTGTTGAAGAAAAACATCCTCAACCAACAACACTTTTGCCCCTCTCAACGGGCTCATACTACTTGCCGAAATCCTAGAAATTTCTTGTAATTCCTCTTGTTTAACCGGTGCACCTGCGATCCCATGTGGTGGGGTGCACGGTAACGGACTGTGGAATTCGGGTAATAGGTCAATCAACGAGTATAAACGGGACCCGTGAAGTGGCATTGGTAAGATGATATCCGAAGGCGGGAGTTGCTTCTCATCTAATCCATGGATTTGCATGAACCTAAATCCTAACCACACAACTTTAAAACTTGCACTTTTTGAATCTTTTCTAAATTCCGCCATTATTTTACATAACTCGCGAGAATTAGCCCGAGTTGTGTCGATTACAAGCAATTTGAAGCCCGATTCAATTACCCGATTAGCCCGTTGGGCCGGTGACACATCCGTCCCGTCCAATGCACTTAACGGGAAGTCCTTCGGGCTAGATTCTCGAGATGTGGGCCAAGATAAATACCCGAAACTTAAATTCAAATCGGATCTTGAAGAGCCTATGTTGTTTTTTTCTTGTTTAGATTCCTTGAGAGTTTCTGAAAGTTGTTGGGTATTTTTCACTGCTAGAACTTTGAGCCCGTGGGCCCGAAGAAATTTTCGGGCCATTTTTCGTCTTTCTTCACCGCTAATGAAGAGAATGACGGTTGAAGATTTATAATCTCGGCGTTTGGGGCTACGAATAGGAGTGCTTAACCCTGAGGACAAATTGATCTTTTCGTCTTCACTTTGAGAAACCTTAAAAAGGACATTGAATCTAAAACATGTACCCTTTTCGCCAAATTCCTTGTCAACTATGCTTATCTCTCCACCCATCAAGCGAACCTAAAATGTTCAAAACCAAAACTTTTTTGTGAGGTTTAAATAAATTATTCAAAAAAATAAAAAAAGAGTCAACATGTTCAAAATTACTGACACAATATCTGACACATTATCATTTGGATAATGTAGCTATGTCACATTTTTAACCATAAAGTTTTTTTTATTATTTTAAAAAAAAAAAAAAGTTTAAAGTACGTTACATTTTCATTAACCCTAGTTTTTCGTTAGGGTTGCTTTTAAAAAGTTGCCCATAAAAAACATTACATTTTCATGCAATCTAATAAAAATTCAAATACTATTTAGACAATATATTACCAGAGATTGCACAATCCCGAGCCCTAATCCGGTGCCTTCAAGTTCGGGATTCGTTTCCTTAACTTGAACGTAATTTTCAAAAACCGACTTTTGTTTCTCTTTTGGAATACCCTTCCCGGTATCATTTACTTCAAATACGAATTCCATACAATCAGGATCGATATCGCGACCAACTTCATTAATGACATCAAAATTACCATGTTTTCCATCATTTTTGGAAAAGAATCTAGAAAAACATCTTGTAGATAGATCGCGTGTTGAATCACATGTCGTGTTTTCCAATCTTGGCTTCATGACACGAGCCCGAACAGATACGTAACCATCTGAGGTAAATTTGATTGCATTACTTAATAAGTTTGATAATATTTGTTTAAGCCTACGTTCGTCGCCTTTGACTTGAGAAAATTTGGTCAACGAACCATCTTCGAGATCTAAAATCACATCAACTTCTTTTTTTAGACCTACGGGATAGAACAAGTCGACCACACCCTCGACTACTTTTACCAAATCGAATGGTTTTTCTTCGAGTTGCATTTTTCCGGCCTCGATTTTACTATTATCGAGAATAGAGTTTAGTATACCTGAAAAACAAGCTCATAGTTAATCTCACATGTCCTCGAGTTGCACAAAAGTTAATCTAACTTAGGTAATTACCTTAAATTTTTAATGTAAATTTACATTTGTCCTATATTAGTCATAGTCATTATATGTTTATTTTAGACAACTCCATTGTATGCAATAAATATTACGGAGTACAAAATATTTAGTGTAAAGAAACAACTTTAGAGAATATGCTCGTACCAAATATGAAATGATATTTTTTAGATTTAAATACATTATATATAAAACTAAAGACAAATATCTTTATTTTTATTTTGTACAATTTATATCCATATTTATAACAATAAATGTATCAATTAGATGAAATTGCATAAACAAAAGCTTACTATGAAGATCTTCTGAACATCTTTTTACAAGTTTCAAATTTTTGGCTAACTCGGATCCCTTATCGACCTCGTTCATCGACATTTCTACCAATCCCGTAATTCCCGCCAACGATGCCCGAATATCATGACTTGCAGAAACAAATGCAAGGCTCTTATTCTTGTTTTTTCTTTCTGATTGTTGTGTTGCTTCCTTTTGTTTTATAAGTGAGGCTTTTAAAAACATCTCTTTTCTTGTTGCTATCATCATTAACACCACAATATTGAAAATAAAAATTGTGATAATAACAAATATTACCAAAAGTAGCACAGACATGAATGTGATGTTCTTATGCATCTTGCTTTGTAGTCCATCATATGGTAATGCCAATGCATAAACCTAAAAAAAAATACATATTTTATGTCAAGAAATATAAAGGCGAACCATATTTTATATTTCGGTATATTTGTACGGTCTGTTGTAAAACATATACAATATTGTATGTAGATAAGTTTTTGTGTTATAGATATGGAGCATTATTATACCGCTTGCATTCCAATGATGTTGATTGAGGAAGAGTACAAGATATATTTTGATCCCGAAATGTCAAAAATATTTTCTTGTGGCGTTTCATTATTAAGTCGTAACAAGATTCGATCGCCACTTTTTCTCATTATTTCAAAAGAAAATGTCGCGTTTTCATCAATAACCATACGAGTGTTCGGGATCCCATCACTAACAACTTGACCATCTTTTGCACCCAAATACAAACCTCCACGAAATGGTTTAATGACCGAAAACACATTCATTAAAGATTTGAGCTCATACCCGAGTGAAATAACCCCATTTTCACGTACACGAGCCGTATTAAGAACAAGCGGATTATCAACATTATTCCATGATTTCCCGAAAGAAACATATCCATTTGTAGTGTTTAATGCTTGTTGTACCCATGTTTCATTAACCAAAATTTGAGGTGGAAACACAACCGTTTTTCCATATAATTTCCCTGTATCAAAATCGACCCGTTGAGTGTACCATGAATAATTCTTTCGGGCCATCGTGACATTAGAAAATGATGTGTTTGAGTATATAGTGAACATTTGTTGGTGGGATTGGGAGATTAATGCAAAAAACAAGCCGTCTTTCCCGATATATGAAATCTGTGACACTTGTGGGACCATCAAAAGTGCTTGAAACAGTAAAGGAGCCACCTTTAAGACAAAAGAAACGGTTTTACATGTTAGTGATATGGTTAAGTTGGTTGAAAGAGACAAAAAGGAACTTTGACATAACGGTATGGTGTTTGCCCAACAACTTTGAGGTTGGAGGTTCAAGTCTCGTCGTGGACGTGGGGTTTATTCCCCATAAGTGGAAGGTTCGAGGGAAGGCATACTGTCCCTTGTGGATGTCACTGTGTAGGCTCGAACCATTAACTTACTAACTGGCCGTTCGGAAAAAAAAAAAGTTGGTTGAAAGAGTCGAGGAATGTATTAAACTAGTAGGTTTTGCCACTCGGCGAGGATTTTTATATGATACCTAAAAGAATATTTAATGATATTCTTACAATTATAAATTCATATTGTTAAGAAATAGATCTTATACATAATTTGAGTTGTAAAATTATGTTGATAAGTGTTATGTTACTAATCAACACATTACAATTTTTGAATTAAAAAATCAACACATTAAAAAATAGGGTTAAAATATAACTATTCCAAATAAATGTAAAAATGTTAAATTTAAGGTTAGATTTTTTTTTTTTCAAAAATAGCTACTGATATAAAAATAAAATCAGCAGCATGCTACTATTCATGCTGTCACGTTCAAGATGCAAAATATAATAGATATAATGAATAAAATAATTTAAGTTATTTTAATTAAAAAAAAAATTATATCATTATTTTAATAATAACAATTTAAAACGATATTTAGTACTAGTTACACATACTAAATATAAAAAGTAACAATTTAACCCAAACTTTTTTTACCCGTTACTCAACCCTCCCGTTTTACCACCCTTGGGAATATTAAACAATTAGGGAAGAAAACCTTGGTTTCAATTTGAGCGAATGTGATGTCGGTTTCATCGAGAGACGCGGTTACAAGTTTTGCCAAATCGATTGCGGATGAATTCATTGGAAGCAATGTAGTTGTTGCATTTCTTACTACGGACCATATATCTTCATGATTTTTTTTGGTTCTAAAATCGATTTCATGTTCAACTTCTTTGATCTTTAAAACCCAAAACGGGACCAATAAGCTCGGAAGCAGCAATCCGGTAAGTGCCTACAAAAATACCGTTTAACATTGAAACACCCTTAAATTAAATTTTTAAAAGAACAAAAAATTCATTTTGGTCCTATTTCTTGTACTTAAAATGTATATATAAATTACATAATTCTAAAATCCTTCCAATACTATATAGAAGTTGGTTATATATTGTGAGGAAATTTCAGTCACTCATCTTGATAATTATTTAGAATAATCATAAATAGATAAAATAATCTTATCTTATATAGTCATATGTATATAATACTTATTCACATATGAATAAACAAAAACTTACAATTTCAACATTTTTGTTAAACTCAAAGTAACACACTCCTATATGTACATTTTAATATGAGACGAAAAAAAAATATTATAAAAGATAAGGGTTTTTATACATAATTAATTAGATAAAGAAAATTACTAGGAGAATGAAGCAAGAACATGGCCTTAATGTCATCATTTTGTTGAAGTTTTGATGATTGAAAAACTCCAAAGCTGCTGTCCAAGATGCTTGCCCCGACCTTGTTCTTATCACGCAAGAAAGAGACCTCTGTTGCACTATAATCAAAATTATGAATTAAAAATTGAAGTTAGCGAAATAAGACATGGAAATATATCTTTGTACTTGGAAACTGACAATTAAAAATAATTATCCAAATTAACATCTTATGAACAAATCAAATTTATAACATCCCTTCGAATTAAAATATTTTATAGCAAATATTTTAAGGAAAATAAGTTTTTTCATTATATATTAACATGTTTATAATTTGATATGTAATATTTTACTTAAAAATTATAGTTTTCTAGTTCCCATTTTGGTTTGTATTATTTATGGAAAATTATAGTGATAATTAAAAAGAAAATCTTTAGAAGTTATAAAGCATGACATAACCATCTCGAAATAAGCACCGATTTTTAAAGCCAATTAATGTCCAAATTTCATTTCTAAATCCATTTTTAAAAAACAATTAATTAAGTACAGCTCATAAAATATCACTATAAAGTACTATAACTTACCGGATTATGAGAGAAAAAATCTTCTCGGCTATCTAAGTACACCACTTGCATGTTCATTGCCATCTCACTGAAATAAATTGATCTTAATTATGTTAAATATGCATTCTAATCTATACTAAATAGATTGATAAATTTACTAAGTATGCTGTTATTCCAAAATATTTTGTTAAAATCTTTTTTGTACCTCGTTAAGGATCTATATTTACTCAAAATTAAATTATGAATCCTTAATGCATTGACATGATGAATATATATTTGGGTTTTTCTAACACGTGCACCCTAGGCACATGTTTAAACTCATTAATTCATTCAAAATTTCCTAATAAAATCATATTATACATTAATGAAGTGTGGATTTTACATATTCAAAGATATGATTAAATGCTTTTTGTAATTATAAAGAAAATTTATATTGTTTCCTATTAAATCATTTAAATTCATCATTCTACTCACACAATGGTTGAGATATGGAATGTACTAACTATCTTTCTTGATCCAATCCTTTCATTTGTATACTTGTATTAATTTTCTAATGTATACTCTATGGACATACATTTAGATGAATTAAATGAAACAATTATTTATATTTAAACAGAAAATCGTATTTAATGTATCTTCTAAAATGGTAGAAATTTGAGTTCGTTAATATTATTTAATACATATTTAGAAAATAATTATTTCGTTAAAAGCACTCTAATGTATGCCAGTTAGACAAATCTTATATAAAATTATTGAACTCATTAATGTGTAATTAATTGATTGACAAGAAATGAGATAGGTAATAAACATGTACAACAAATTATATATAATTAGGGGTGTATGTGGTTGAGAAACTGAATTGCATCGAAATTGATAAGGCTGAAAAAAGTAACGATAAAATTTTAAAATTGAAAAACCGAACTGATTAAATGTTTTCAATTTCAGTTTGGTTATGTTTGGCTTTTTCAGCTCAAATACGCACCAATATCCGAGAACCGGACCAAACCGCACATAAGCCGATATGGCCGAAACCGAAAATCATGAAATTACAAAACCAAAAACCGAGATTAAATATTTTCAAGTTAGGTTCAGTTTCAATCAGTTTTTTGTTCGATCTGTTTTTTCGGCCCAAATGCTCACCCCTATGTACAATGGGTTAATTTGGTATTGTTTAAAGACGTCAATGGTTAAACTAGGCGCCGTTAATAAGAACGTAATCCCCATTATTTATACCAACAAAACAAAAGCTAAAAATGATAATTCGCAGGTATAAGGACTATTTTGTAATTTTAAATAAATTTGCCATGATCTAGTGTTCCTTCTCAACCCGAATACACACAATTCGGGTCTGCTGCCATAATCAATATTAAAGATTCGATTTCAATGCACTTTTTCAAAGATCGATATATACCATATTTTCACGTGTTCTCCCTAACATTAAATTGATAATAATCAAACCTTAAATGGGTACATATAATATAATGAAAATCCTACAAAAATAAAGTTAAATTCGTCTAAAATACAATTAAATCTAGTAAATATAATAGGAAAATTGAACAGCTTTAACAATAATTCAATAGAATAACCTGTATATTCTAACAAACAATTGAAACATGAACTGTAACGAAATGGGAAATTAAAATAATTATAACCTGGAAATTGATTAGATGTTGAGTAAACTATCCAAAAAGATACGGAAATTGAAGATGGTGTAAAATTGTAGATCCTTTTTCTTAAATTTGCAGCGACCGAGCTTTAACCTGTATGGGTAATCTTGTTCTTAATATTCTGGTTCGCCATTTTTGCAGTTTTTAATTAATTTTAAAGAAAAACAGAGTGCCACCTTTCAATTAGGCTATGAAATTGAACTCAATGAAGCAACTTCAAACCCAGCATACTCTATTGTTGCTCTCTCGATTGGATTGCTTCAATATTTGTATGAATATTTTATTCAATTTAGGGAAGATTTTAATTGGAAGTTTTTTGCCTTTTATTATTCATTTAACGTATTGAATTTGGCCATTTTTCATAGAAATCGAATCCCCGCCATATTTGATTTTGATTATTATTACCATGTTTGATTTCTTTAATTTACAAAACAGTCCCTTGTACTCTTTCTTAATGTCAAATTTACCTCAAATAAAAAATTTGTTGGTCGTTTCCTTCTAGTTATTTTAAGGGTTATTACAAATTATTAGAACTTTGTTCTTGAAATCGATACTTGATCATCGTTACTTGTTTAGATTATTATTTTCCAAATCTCTATAACTTTATATAAATTGAGAGTTAATCTATGTCGTCATCCGATCTTCTATTCTAATCGCGTTTTGATAGTAATATGTGTCATTAAATTACATCAAAACAACTTAGTAGATACACCGGTATATATAACTCAACGCGTTAATATAATAATATTACCTCAATTGTTAATTGTCTGATATATATCTGATGGATTGTTACAAATTTGGGAATTGCAATTGTTGTCTATGCGCGACCACAAATGAAGGAGATCTAACAATATATATATAACTTAGCACGCGCGTAAGATCTCTAACTAACTATTAACACGACTTGAACACATCAAAACAACTTAGTAGATACACCAGTATATATAACTCAACGCGTTAATATAGTAATATTACCTCGATTGTTAATTGTCTGATATATATCTGATGGATTGTTACAAATTTGGGAATTGCAATTGTTGTCTATGCGCGACCACAAATGAAGGAGATCTAACAATATATATAACTTAGCACGCGCGTAAGATCTCTAACTAACTATTAACACGACTTGAACACATCAAAACAACTTAGTAGATACACCAGTATATATAACTCAACGCGTTAATATAATAATATTACCCCGATTGTTAATTGTCTGATATATATCTGATGGATTTTTACAAATTTGGGAATTGCAATTGTGGTCTATGCGCGACCACAAATGAAGGAGATCTAATAATATATATAACTTAGCACGCGCGTAAGATCCCTAACTAACTATTAACACGACTTGAACACATCAAAACAACTTAGTAGATACACCAGTATATATAACTCAACGCGTTCAAATAATAATATTACCTCGATTGTTAATTGTCTGATATATATCTGATGGATTGTTACAAATTTGGGAATTGCAATTGTGGTCTATGCGCGACCACAAATGAAGGAGATCTAACAATATATATAACTTAGCACGCGCGTAAGATCCCTAACTAACTATTAACACGACTTGAACACATCAAAACAACTTAGTAGATACACCAGTATATATAACTCAACGCGTTAATATAATAATATTACCTCGATTGTTAATTGTCTGATACATATCTGATGGATTGCTACAAATTTGGGAATTCCAATTGTTGTCTATGCGCGACCACAAATGAAGGAGATCTAACAATATATATAACTTAGCATGCGCGTAAGATCCCTAACTAACTATTAACACGACTTGAACACATCAAAACAACTTAGTAGATACACCAATATATATAACTCAACGCATTAATATAATAATATTATCTCGATTGTTAATTGTCTGATATATATCTGATGGATTGTTACAAATTTGGGAATTGCAATTGTTGTCTGTGCGCAACCACAAATGAAGGAGATCTAACAATATATATAACTTAGCACGCGCGTAAGATTTCTAACTAACTATTAACACGACTTGAACACCGACTTTATTACACTCTCTTGCCTAATATGCTAACAACGACTTGCTTCTTTCGCCTTTTAACTTGCTTGAACTCATTGTTTAACTTTCTTTATTTCTATATGTGTTCGCATATTGGACTCTTTTTAATCATATATTCGCTATTATATCGCGTAAAATGGTATTTGTGATCTTATACTTTGGAAAATAAGTAGCATTTTTCCTTTGGAAGATTATTGGCATGATTTCTTAACTTAAAGAGAACTTTAAAATATGGAACTTGCAAAATTACAAAGTCAAAAGTGTATAAATAGTCAGCAGGGTATATGCCGTCTAATCGTCTATTATAGTAATGGATACTAGATAGCTTCATATGCATTACACATAATTTATGCCAAGTATTTTGAATTTTCCTTCTATAAGAATGCAAAAATTTATAAAATTGTCTTGTAATGGTTCATGATTTCATGTGATTAAATGTGGCAAAAGTGCCGAAAAACATGTTTTTATTATTTTAATAAACGTTTTATACTAATAAACTATTTTTTACAAAGATACATTCATTTAAATGAAAATAACTACATATATATACACAACCAAATACATATACATATATACACTTGTTATAACTTTTTGATTAAACGATTTAATAAGTTGTATCCATTGAAAATACTATTCAAACTACTTTGAAACCAAAAACGAGCAAATGCATAACATACTATAATAGTATAATTAATAAAAAAACTACATAAACTTTCACTGAAAACACAAAAAAAGTCAAGTAACAATGACGGTTTTACATCTAACTAACATCGCAATTCATTCCAACAAAATCCATAAAAATCGATAACAAACACACACACACACACAAACAAAAATTTAACCAAAACCAAAACAAGTCCTACTTTTTCATTATTCCCAGTCTCCCCAACAATCTTTCCATATTTCTTAAACGACCCCTATTTGATATATTGTGAAACCCATTTAAACCCATCACCATAACCCATTTTGCGCACGATACTACACATAAATACTTCCAAAGGGCGAACACTTGAATCTTGAAGGTTGACTTTTCCTTTGCCAGTTGTCACTCCGGTCAACCCTAAATGGTACCTTAATTCGTCTTCTGAAGCTGCATATGGGATGTCAATTTTATTTCCTAAAATGAGAAACGGGACGGATGCTAAATTCTCATCGGATAAAAGTGCATCTAATTCTTTTTTTGATTCTGCAAACCGTTCTTTGTCGTAAGCATCAACAAGATAAACTACCGCATCAACCTGTAAAGTTATATATGAAATATACATGAATTTAGGAGTAATAGTTTTTTTTGTTGATTTTGGTACATGAATGAAGCCACTTTTATTAAAAATACTAAAAAAACTGAAATATGTTTATAATAATTTAATGAGTAAAATACAAGAACTTATGATCCTTTACTATAAAAAAAATTGCATTGGTAGTCCTTTTTGTTATTTAAGATATTTTACAAGGACTACAGTGTAATTTTTTTTAAGTAAAGGACCATATGTATAATTTGGTGTAAACCTAAGGGACCATCCTTGTAATTTACTCTTAAGTAAATAAGAAAAATATATCTACAAAATTGAAGGTAAACGAAAATAGAAGTATATATTTGCATACCATTTAGGGACTTAATAGGTAAATGGTGAGCATAAATATTCAAAGTACCCAAACACTAGTAAGTAGTAACTAATTGTCAAATTATCAAACACAATAACCAGATAATCACTTCCAAAACACAATGTCAAACACAGTTACACAGCTTAAATTGGTAAAATTGTTTAGCTAGCAGGCTAGTACATAAAGATTGGATTTGGTATATTAGGATCCACTGATCCAGTCACATACATAGATATATATAATATAGCTACAAATTTGTAAATCAATGAAGACAGATAGAACATAAAGCAAAATACTTAAAACGGATGCATTGTAAATAGTGTTCTTAGCAATTAGCATATAAAACGTAAAAAGTATAATTTTCAAACCGAAGAACAAAGTAGAAAACAAGCACTCAGTTTTAAAGTTTTGTGCTTTTGTTTACCAGTTTTAGCATATAAAACTTTTTATTTCATCATGATTAATATATACCTTTGCATAATAATCCTTCCAGACTCTACGAGCAATCTGATGACCACCTAAATCAAACGCTTTGAACTTAATTTTCCCAATACTCAACTCTTCAGACGTCGGATGTTGCGTTGGTTGATGTTGAACTAGTCTCTGTTAATCAATCAAATTCAAGTAAAATTACAACAAAATCGAGATCTAAATAACAAAAAAATTAGGTCAAATTTAGGCCAGAATTAGGCGTTTTATTGTTGGATGATAAAATTGACAATTAGGTTATGAAATTCAACAGATCGAAACCAACCTCGTCTTTAAGCATGTGAAGCAAGGTAGTTTTACCAGCATTATCGAGTCCAAGGAACAAGATCTTGGCTTCTTTCTGCCATAACCCTAGGGAAGCTAATATGCCGTAGAACCAATCGAATAGAAACATAATTGAATCGAATTAGGGGGAAAAGGATACAGAAATCTGTAATTGAGTACTGATTCTGCAACTGATTGTTGTTCGATTCAGTTTTTCGATCGATTTCCCTTTTTCTCTCTCTATTTCACACACAAACACACACTGTCACGATGACAGTTGAAGCTGATAAAACGACGTGTACAATAACATAAAGGGCCATTTATGCTTATAATTATAGAAAAATAATAAAAATAAGAGTTAATATTAATCTCTTTTTTAAACGTATCAATTTATGCAAAAAAATTAATATAAGCCGTTTTAATTATGCATGTTATACCAAATTTAGGAAACATATCAATTAAAGAACATAAATTCAAGTTTTTCAAAAAGGAAAATAAATAACATATGATATGTCCACCCTTTAGAAGCACACTTTATTCACTTGCCATGTTTGTGAATAAAATTGTATAAGTTATTTAATATATATTTTCGAATGATCTATATGAAAAGCTTTGATAAATGTACAGTTTTAATAGAAAAAATTAAATAACTTGATGTCTTCCATATTTATTATACATTATACTTTTTTGGACTTTTTTTACACAGCAGATTTTTTTTGGATTTTTTTATAATTATTATAATTACTTATTGTATTGATTAGTGATTTCTTTTGTTTTAATATCGATATTAAATCTTGAAATTAACAAAAAGATATAATTTAATCAATAATTTTTTTAAATTATAATTATCAAAATAACAGTCTCAAACTCAAAATAAGAATACTAAGCTTATAAAAAAAGTTATAAAAAACTAAAAGAAAATATAATTATAAAAAACGAATCAAATGCGTACATACATAATTATTTTATCGTACTTGTTCCGTGAAAAACTAGTTATTGAGTTTAAACTAGTACGTGTTTATATAAATAAAATATATATTATATATGAAAATGTATTCAACTACTATTTGTGATTTTGTATATGGAATAAGAATAATTTTTATGGTATTTTCACAATTATTTATTGTATTTGCGGTTGAAACTAATAATTCACAAATAAATTAGTATAAATGTTTCTGTTCCCTTGAGTATTTTATACAAACATATGAAAAGATTGTCAAACTTGAGTGACTACAACTAACTAACAAAAATGTGTTGGTTGAATATGTCCTTTTACAATGTTAGAAAATAATATAAACATCACTTAATTATCACAGTAAAGATAAGGACAAAAACTAAAAGAAGTTCTTTATTTAGTGTAATATGATCTTTATAATCCAACTAGCCTATAACCCATGATGAATCACGGGCGGCTTATAAATTTTTTTATAATATTTTATAATTGTCATAATGTTTTACTTATATCAAAAATAGTTTATTCATTAATAAATTATCTCTTTGAAATACTTTCATGATTAAAATAAATAATTGCGTATATTTTTTATTTGTTTTATGTTGGATAAAAGAAGTGTTTTATTTATTTGTTTTATAATATTGCAGGATCATTTAATCAACTAAAAATAACTACCGTCATATGAACATTTTCTCAATTCATTCTTCTACAACTTTAATTTCAATCCCATGTTAGAAAGGACCCACATTTTGATTTCATTGTATTCAACATAAGCTGCAAGTAAATCATCCAATTTATAGCTTAACATTTATTACATACCATAATGTTTAACATTTTATAGTATTATTTTTCGACTTCAAAAGCCTGCACATAAGCTAAATCGGTAACGGAATATCTAATTCAGTTGAATAATCTTTCACATAAGCAAGTGTAATTTTTTTTTAAAAATTCTAAGGAAATCACCTAAGTTGTTGCTATAAATAATCACCCAACCAAACGTTGCAATATCTGAAGTTAATCACCATAACTGTTCCAAATCCAATATTTCATATTGAATCACCATCATCACTCATTTCTGCCATAAGTAAATCACCAAACCAAACGTATTCGTTTTCACAAATTCCACTGAATGAAGGAGACAATTGTAAAGTGACCGATGCAAGCTTTACTTTTAAAACATAAATGTTTCTTAAAAGTAAGTCAAACTTATCCATTATCCTCTCCAAAAGTTGCAATAGAGCAAAATTTTCAAAGTTTGTACATTTTCGTAACGAACCATTAAATTTGGGATATAACTCATATTAGATCAACTGTCATTACCTGAAATGTTTTCAAGATGCTTGCAACAAAATAGTTAGAATCTAGTACATACCTTAACAATGCTTTCACTAACAATTATTTAACATGAAGTCAAAACTTGCGTCACGGCCATGAACTATTTGATTATTTAGTACTAATATCAATCACCTCCGTTAAAAAAATATATATCAATCACCTAACACATTGATAAATATTAATTTTACCTAAACATGATCTCTGTTTATCAAGCTATCTCAAATGAAAATTGACGGGTAACATGTACGAAAGTATATGTTGCTGAAAAACTACTTGTGAGACGGGAACAAATTCCTCATAATCAAGGGTAACATGTGAAAGTATTTGATTTATTTTCCTCATTTGTATTGAGACAGGAACAAATTCCCCATAATCAAGGGTGCCCTTTTCCATTCGCATCTTCCTGTATCCGTAGAATTTTAATAATACACTTAAATTAATGAATAAAAGTTAGAGTATGACAAATAATAAAAGTTTCTATCCATCCCAAGGGACACTATAAGACGAAACTCAAAGCTGCACAAAACGGGTCAAATTGTCAAAGAAGTCTAGCAGAATATAAACCCAAGAACCTCCTAAATTGCTTGATAAAAACAAAGGATCATTATTTTACTAATATATTACACATTTCAGGGGTATTGATGCCAAAATAGAACCCGTGTGACCTAAACTCGACAGCTTCTTCAGACTTATTATAACCGCTGCCTCGGAGTTTCATTCGCAGGAAATGGCAGAGGATCGCCATCAACCGCCAAAATTTAGTTTCTTGCAAACCCATGCTGCTTAAGTGAATCACAGTTACCAGACTACATATATAGATAAACATAATCATGAAATTTATTTGTTTATTATAATAAAAAAATTATGTACCACAATCATAAACAAACATACATCCATAATCATAAACAAACATACATGATGAAAACCTTCTCGAATACCTCCTCGCATTGCCCGGGGGCTTAAGAATCGCCTAAAATCATCAAAACCATATAAGTTGAAAAAATTAATGATTTTTTAAATATTTTAAAAAATTAAGAAAATGAAACCACACCTTAGTATTCGTTAATAAAAGTTATTATGTCTTTCATTTCACCATGAAATCACCTGGCCTCCATACAAACTAACCTGCAAACTAACCTGCAAAACTATTAATATAATACAATATTTTCTTGAGATTAAACAAAGACTCTAAAATTTATAAAGAAAAAAAAATCTACGATTCCAGAAAAACAATTTTCTCAATTTCGTGCTCTCAACAACAACTACTATCATAGTTGACGAATGAGCCAACATAAAAACCTGAAGATTCCGTTTTTTAATTTGTTTAAATGGATTTCGGTTTTAAAACTGAGGTATACATTAACTTTCCATTTAATTAAATCCGTTATAAAAGAAATGTGTTGATGATATTCAAAATTCAACTTTAAAATTTTGTAAGTGGCCTCTTTCTAAAAAGTGTTAATCAAAAAATTTATTGCTTATAAGTTATAACACTCGGTAATTATTTTAATTTTAACATGAAAAAACGTATAAATGTATGTGTGGCGAGAGATTGATCCGATGTAACATGATATGGCACATTGCATTGGTGGACTTAGAGTGGCATTACTTATGTGGCTTTAAATATGTCATGTGCCTTTAAAAACTGCCATGTGGCTTTAAATATGCCATGTGGCTTTAAGAACTGCCAAGTGGCTTTAGGAATCCAAAAAACCTTTTGTTTATATATTTATTACTAGAATGCAAATAGTTTTATCATTTGAAGTTAAACGTATTTAAATACTGGTCATTATGATTAGAGTTGAATTAGAAAGTTGAAAACCAAATTTCAAATTAGAATTTAGACATGTTCATCATAGTGGCAAAACAAGAAACCCAGGAACAAGCCCAACGGGCTGCTCATGCAATACCCGTGCACTAAGATAATAAAATACGCAATGGGCCGGTTCGATCAATTCTGTTCCATGTGGTTCATGCATATAATGACTTAAATATTTTATCTAGTCAAGAACATTTGATTAATAACAAGCATATGAAAATGATGGACAATTTTCTATAATTAAAAGTAGAACATCTTAAAGAACAATATTTATATATGGATAATAATATAATTCTTAACATCTAAATTTTTTTTATATACAAACAACAAAGGAATATTTTATTTCATTTTGTAACTAACAAGCATAATAGGACCGCACTTCGTTGCGGGTCTATTAATGCGAAAGTTAAAAAAAACTTTTAATATATACGTATTATTACTTATCAAAATAGAACTTTTAAGCGTTTGATTAGATATGTTAATCTCCTATCCACCCGCCTCCTTCTTAGGTCAATTTATCTAAATTTTATTTTCTTTTGATTAAGTTACTATTTATAAAATAAAAGCATTTCATATAATTTGTTTGTATATTTTATTAAGATATGTCTTATCTGTATTTATCAATCTTTATTTTGTTTATTTAGCAATTCGAGTTATCAATTTTACAAACATTAAAATGTAAGAACTAAAAAATTTACACACATCTATAATATTATTAAGAATTTAGAACTCTTCATTCTTAAAATTTGTATGATCTTTTAATTAAAGTTAAGAGTAAATTACAGTTTTTGTCCCTGTAGTTTGCCCGTTTCTGCGTTTTTGTCCATGTGGTTTTTTTTTCAGTTTTTTTGTCCCTGAGGTATGCAAATTTCCGTTTTTTTGTCCTTCCGTCCAGCTTCCGTCTCTTTTTAGCCGTTAAACCCCTCACGTGCTGAAAATGTGAGGGCATTTTGGTCTTTTTCCACAAAATGCTTGTACCTAATGCTTCAAAGGTTGTACTCTTATCAAGAACACCATCTCTGCTTCTTCTAGATTCATACACACCTCCATATTCCACCCACAAACATCAGAGATTCTATCCCTTCTCTCCAAATCAAACCTCCAAAAACCCAAATCTTTTATAAAAACATAAAATCCAAAACTCTTCATCACCAGCTCCACCACATAACTTTGTAGATTCCAGATTTGGGCATAACTTCGTCACCTGCTCCAAATCAACCTGCAAATGAAGACGAAAACAGAGCCATCTTTAGCAACTTTCGGCAAGAACTTAAGACGACCATTTGTAGACCTGGAAATGAAGAATACAAGCCCCGTTCGTCACCACCGTCGTCTCAACCCGAATCTGGTGAACTGAAGGTTGATTTGAAGCTTATTTTGGTTCATGAAGTTCGAAATCAGACGGAGGGTCGCAGATGTCGTTTTTCATTCTGGGGATTATGGGAGTGGCGGCGGCGGGGGGTCGCAGTCAGAGCGGCGGCGGCAAGCGGAGGTTTGTAGGAGCGGGAGGCGGGTCGCGGGTCGCCGGAGGGTCTCAGATCTGGTTTCAAGATCTCGTTTTTCAGATCTCGCAGGTATCGTTTTTCGTTTTGGGGATTTCGTGTGAGTTTGAATGTTTGAGTTTGAATGTTTGCTTTCTGAGAATCAACAGAAGCTGTTCATTAATTTGGAATTCCAAAATTATCTCCTTTTATGTTGAAGAAAATGAAGATTTGGGTGTGGTTTTGATTTTTAGATTTTGCAGATTATGTGGGTTTTGAGTGATTTTAATTTTGAATTTTATATTTATTTGAATGTTCATAGCCTGGTCAAATAAAGAAGAAGAAGGAGGAGGAGGAGTAAGAGGAGGAAAAAGACCAAAATGCCCTCACGTTTTCAGCACGTGAGGGGTTTAACAGCTAAAAAGAGACGGAATGTGGACGGAAGGACAAAAAAAATGGAAATTTGCATACCTCAGGGACAAAAAAACAGAAAAAAAACCACAGGGACAAAAACACAGAAACGGGCAAACCACTGGGACAAAAACTGTAATTTACTCTAAAGTTAATATACAATCCTAGCTTTTAATTTTATGTAGCTAAATTTTAACTCTTCTTACTACATAAAGAGTTTAACACTCCATTATTTACCGTGCTAGTATATATAATAGTAGTAACAACAAATATATCAATAGTATGAATTTGATGGTATACCTTGTGCTTATTAAGTTTATAAAGATTTTAGGGGATGTTTAGGTAATTTCCATATGTTTAAAGACATATTTATCAATTTCTTAATGGTCATACATAAAAATACAGATGCCAACTTTTGAACCCAAGTCGGCCACACGTGTATCATCACCAGGGGCGGAACTAGAAAATTCCACCAGTAGTAGCACCCTTGTGGTGATATAAAGAATTTTTTTTGTAATATATAGGGTTAAAAAGAAAAAAGTTGAAATATATGGGTTGAGGAAAAAAAAAATTAATATAGAGCCTAAGAAAAGAAAAAAAATTTAATTATAAAAGTAAGAGACAAGATTTGAACTCTAGACCTCCTCTCTACATGCACAAGGTGTTAGCCAGCTGTACTAGCCAACGCACATATATTATTATGACTTTTCGGATATATATTAATGTATTCAAAATAAAATAACAAAACAAAGTTCCGAAACTTTACCGTATCGAAATTTTTTCGAGTAGTAGCACGTGCCACTGTGTGCTACATACTACATCCGCCCCTGATCATCACGGCATCACCACTTTGTGTATATAGTCTTCTTTTACATTTATTTATTTTTGGCTAAACGAAGGCTTACCACAATAACAATGAGGCTTAGCACATATGATTCTTCTCTCTTATGAATAGTGTCATATGAATGACAAATGTATTATTAGATGAATTATTTCAATTTTTTTAATGTGGGCAATGGCCAATGGGTAATTAATTTGTCTCTTAACAAAAGAATTGATTGTTCCGGTGGGTTTGTAACTAACGAGCAATGTGATTACCCGCGCGTTGCTGCGGGTTTTAAAATTCAACCTTTTGGGCGTAAATATAAAATTTGATATTATTCGGATTTAATTTATTTAAGTTATGGCCTACATAGAATAGCCTATATTCCTATATATGTTGAATGTGCTCATTAATATGTAAGAGTGTGTGTAATTCTTGTTAAACAGACTTCTGATAGAACTCTAAATATCATGTTACATATATAATATTTTAAATAACATTTTTAGATATTTAAGTAATCTGAATAAAATCAATAATTCTATGTAACTTTATTGGTCTTTTAATTTTAGCCTTGTAGATTATTAATTAAACTAACAAATAGTATAAAGTTTAGTATAAAGTTGTATGTAAAAAGAAAACGATTTTCCTAAATTAGTAACAATAATCAAAGAAATGTCTTAAAAGTATAAATTATAAAATTTGAGAGGTTAAAGTTTAGAGTGAAAGTATTTTCCGGTAACTAAAAATTAACTTTATTTTTTGAATGGGTTTGAAAATATAATATATATAAAAGTTAATAGTGTTATGTGGTTGTTTCTCAAAGTTTAAAGGGTTGTGATGTAAATTTGTAAAACCATAAATAGAAAATTAATGTCACCCTTGCCGTTTGCCATGCACCATTTTAATTCTACCTATCCACTCTTCATACAGAATCAAAAATTTTGTGCGCATGTTAGCACACTTGTTACTGTTCATAGTTCATGTTAGTGGTATGAGTATTGTATATAAGTAAAATAAAATATCGTTTTTTACATGGAGAAAGAGATAAACGGGCAACAAGTTGCACCGTTATCCCTTTTTGAATTGCAAAACTAAATCTTTTAAAAACAACATTTGTGGATCTGAGTGTCATAACATTGTTATGTAACAGAGACTCCACCACCTCAGGCGCATGGAAGCCGAAAGTATCAAATACAAAAGGAATGAACACATGTTGATTTTCAATGCATGATTACTCGTGTTTTGTCACTTTGCACGAGGCGGCTTTTAAAGCAGCTTGTCCCACCATAACACCCCGCCTACTCAAACCCACGAAATTTGAAACTCCGGTTAGATCCATCCACGCATGTTTCCCCCCAACTCATCCAAAAACTAAAATATCAGCATGTCTAAGTGTGGATCTTCTATCCAACGGGTCAGTCAAAAAGTTCACAGGAGCTTCTTTCTTAACGGAGATCTCGGCACGCGTACATATGTCAAAAATGACGTATCTAACCATATCGTGTCAGTACTTGAATCACGAGAGCTTTTTACAATGAAGCGCATGTTCCCCAAAGGAATCCAAACTTGCCTTGCGACAACCAGGGCATAACGCATCAACCGCAAAATAATGGAATCATGAGACGATACTTACGGATGGCACGATATTCCACAAGTGACATATGTTGACCTAACCCGTATATGGGAATAACTAGAAGAAAATCTTGAGCATGAGGTGCCCGTAAACAATCGAAAACCGTTTTTTGTCTCACATTCATGTCGAAGCGAACTTCCATATCCTTGACCATTTCACTAAAAATGGCACTCGTCAATGTTTGTTGGGCTTTAGAGGGGGTGGTTGCCTTATTAGCGAAGCCGCTAAAATCAAAGCTTGGAATCATAACACGAAGACAAGCCAAAGCACAACTAATCGTCGTCCATACAACATATCTCACTGTCACGTAAGATGTGATCCTGAATCACCCAAGATTGGGCCCTCGAGGCCACAAAAGCATAGAAGGAAACCATTTTTGCCGACTACAAACCCAAACCACCGGATCGAATGGGTAAAGAAGCGAGTTATTTTAAGGTATCATACGTAGCTTTTTTTTTGTTTTTGTTTTTTTGAACGGAATCATACGTAGCATCTAAATTAGAGAAATGATATTGGTTATTACCTTTTGTGTCTATTTATGTGTCTACTAGTTTAATAATGATTTATAATAAGTATCAAAATCAAAGATTGATATGAGAAAAGAGAATTAATAGATTACACATGTCAATATTAAACGAATGTGGAAGAAAAGGTAAGAAAAATTAATGAAATACGAGTATCATTTATCTCTGAATAATTAAAACCATCAATATTTGATTATTCATCCGGTTAAGAGAGGTTGGTGCATGTAATTTCTCTTTTTTTTTTAAATATTCTCATTCATAGCATGTTTCCTCGAGACATGTAAGTACACTGGGAGTCCCTGGTGTTGCCACTTTGTTGCACTCATAGTCCCTGAAACAAACGGACGTTAATTACAGCCGTTAAATCCCCCATGTGCACATCACATGATGGGTAGTATGGTAATTGTCCACCCATTCCTCATATTTAAACCCGAGTAAATTACATGGAAGGTCCCTGTGGTATACTACTTATTACAGTCTTAGTCCCTAAACTTCATTTATTACACCGGAAGTCCCTGGTGTATACACTTTGTTACACACATGTAGGCCTGTAAACGAACCGAACGTGAACACTAAATTTTCTTAACATAAACGAACACAAACGAACATAAAGAAACACAAAAGTACACGAAACAAACACAAACACAAACAAACATAAACAAACACAAACGGACACGGAACAAATACAAACGAACACAAACGAACATAAACAAACTCAAACGAACACTAATAAACGAACGTAAACAAACAATCACGAACGGATGTTCACGAACGTAAACGAACGAACGGACATTTGTCCGTGTTTGTTTGTTTAGCTAAACGAACACAAAATCTTGTTTGTGTTCGTTTGTTAGCTAAACGGACGAATATAAACGAACTCCCGCGAACGGTTTGCGAATGGTTCGTTGAACGTTCGGTTCGTTTACATGCCTACATGTGTGTAACAAAGTGTATACACCAGGGACTTCCGGTGTAATAAATGTAGTTCAGGGACTAAGGCTGTAATAAGTAGTATACCACAGGGACCTTCCGTGTAATTTACTCGGGTTTAAATATGAGGAAGGGGTGGACAATTACCATACTACCCATCATGTGATGTGCACATGGGGGATTTAACGACTTTAATTAACGTCCGTTTGTTTCAGGGACTACGGGTGCAACAAAGTGGCAACACCAGGGACTCCAAGTGTACTTAATGAAGTTTAGGGATTATGGTTGCAATAAGTGATAAACCACAGGGATCTTAGATGTAATTCGCTCTTCTTTTTATTAAGTATTCCCATTCATAGCATGTTTCCTCGACACAGTCAAATTTTGTTTGTAATGTATACGACTCAATTGTTGACATAGTTATTTGACTTATTTCCAAACATTCCTTTAAACACCTCGTAAGCATTTAAACTAAAAGTGATCAACTGATCAAACATCTGAAGTAACTAAGCTTTCCGATGTATATGACTTATTGCAATGAGCGTTTTTGAAAATATAAAAAGAAAAAACCTCAAAAGAAAAAACATATACTTCGTAGGAAATTACCTATAATATCTATTGTGCATTTTTTATAAATAAAATATGTTTTTTTTTTATTTTTGTAAAATATAATGTTACTAATATGTTAATTTATATATGATTAATGTTATTGTTTTCTATCATTTGTTCATATCTATTTCCAACTCATTTGATCAATATATGTATTAAAATCAAATAATAATAGCATTAGAAGAGAGAATTACACATATTATCTTATTTTATTAAGTAAAAATAAATTGTAGAAATAAATATCATTTCTTTTTATAAATTGATCGCTGAGAATGTTTTTCGTTAGAAGTAAATTAGGCGTTGGGTATCTTCTACCGAAACACTCAAAATCTACGGTTAATCCAGAAGTCAACTTGGTTACTCACAAATACCACAATATGATTCCCACTAAATTCTCTTCAAAATCAATCAACCAAATTTCTTAACAATTTCAATTCAATACAAAAAATGGGAAATTTCACATCTTGTTTCTGCTCAAAGCCCCAAATAGCAAAGTTAATCGATGCTAATGGAAATAAACGAGAACTCAAGCTTCCGATCACGGCCGCCGAGATCATGCTTATCGAACAACCAGGTCACCTGATATCTCCGGTGGTTGATGATCTCCGGTCGACGTTTACCAGCAGATGAATTATTGAAATACCGGAAACTGTATTTGTTAATTCCTGAAGGTAGGTTAAATTCGGTTATTACTGAATCTGAGCTGGAGATGTTACGATCTGGTTGCCGGAGGTTGAAGATGGTGAAACGACGTCGTGATTCGAAGGTTTTGTGATAGAGACCTATTTGAGATGGTCAATCTTCCAAGAATTAGACTAAAAGAAGCTAGACTTTTTGCAACAATTTTCTCTATTTCTTTCTCAAATGCAAATACAATACTTATACTAAGAATGCTAGCTAAACTTTAGGAGATAATGGAAATATGCTTTTAACTACTAATGCATGCAATAACTACTTAAATAAAAGAAATGGTAATCATGGGTTGTAGACGTCAGTAACTTGAGGAGATCATGGGTTGAATTGGTCAAGAGCATAATGTAAAGGAGACCATCACTTAATAGTGCCTTTAATATCGTATCAATACTCCGCGCCTCAAAAACGACCTTGTCCTCAAGGTCGGAGTTCTTGTCCGGTGGTTTTGGAGGAGGTTTGGGTTGGTGACTAGTGTAAAATATTTTCAAGCATCGAAAATAAAGTCTTTGACACCGATTAACTTGGATCTCATTGGGTGAAAGACATTGTAACGGTAGTGGAACGAGTTCGTTTGAGGTTGTAAACCGAAGGGGGCCGAGTGTGAACTTGTCCTCGATGAGATTGGTAAGGTCATAACTTTTGTGGAGTTTTGATTGATGGAGAATGACTATCTCGTCTTGAACTTTTGGGGTGTTTGGAGTTGGTTTGGTAGGTGAAGGAGGTGGTGGTGGGAAAGCTTCGTTGGTGACCTCCGTGTCGGTCTTGGTGATACTTGTGGCGGTATTGGTTAGGGGAGAGGAAACTTGGGTGGTGAGGTTAGTGTTGTTCTTGATTATGGCCTTAAGAATATTGGAGGTAACGGTGGTTTGGAAGGCGATATGTTTCGAGATGATTTCAAGGTTAGTGTTAACCAACTTTTGGCTAGCGAGGATTTTTTCGGTATTTTGGTTGGTTGTTTGAATGAGTTTTTGCATCGTGTCAACCATGGAAGCCATGGATTCTTCGATTGTGGGGGTTTGCTTACGGGGAGGCATTGTGAGGACGAAAATGAAAGCACCAAATGATAGAGACCTATTTGAGATGGTCAATCTCCCAAGAATTAGACTAAAAGAAGCTAGACTTTTTGCAACAATTTTCTCTATTTCTTTCTCAAATGCAAATACAATACTTATACTAAGAATTAGAGGTGCACAAAATAACCGAAACCGAAACCGAAACCGGTACCCGAACCGCAACCGAAACCGGTCAAAACCGGTTTTGACCATAACCGGTTCGGTTATTGAATAACCGATCGGTTAGTAACCGGTTGGGGGTTTTATGTTTCGAACCGGTTAGAAACCGGTTAACCGAACCGGTTTTGACTCGAAATCGACCGCAAATTTGGTCAACACACCGGTTTTGACCGGTTAACCGGTTTGTAACCGAAACCGAACCGGTTACAATACCCCTTACACCGGTTAGAGTTTTCGAGTCCCCAAAGAAACCGGTTAACCGAAAACCGGTTATTACGAGCGTTGACCAAAACCGGTTACGGTCAAACCGAAACCGGTTTTTGGCCTAACCGGTTTTTGTGCATCTCTACTAAGAATGCTAGCTAAACTTTAGGAGATAATGGAAATATGCTTTTAACTACTAATGCATGCAATAACTACTTAAATAAAAGAAATGGTAATCATGGGTTGTAGACGTCAGTAACTTGAGGAGATCATGGGTTGAATTGGTCAAGAGCATAATGTAAAGGAGACAATCACTTAATAGTGCCTTTAATATCGTATCATTTTGCCGGTGGAGGAGAGCCAGTGTTGGAATAACGTGTCGGAAGAGAGTTTTACGGGGGAGCGTATGGGCGGGTCACCCATGTGGAAACCCGTTTTAGAACCGATTTATGAATAATACGGGTTTATTTAATGTTTTAGATTTTAATTTAATCTTTGGAAAAAAACATTTGTTAGACTTTATAACTCACAAAGTTGACGATAAAATGTATATCGGAAATTAGAATTAAATCAAATTAATGGCATATATTCATTTTATCAAGTGGTATTGTTTCATATTCCATCTGTCTCTAAATAAAGTTCTTAATTCTCTTTGTATAATTTTTTAAAAGATAATTAGTGGTGGGGTAATTGGTATTACTTTTGATTAAAATATAATAAGGTTTGATTGAGAAGATAGTATTTTAGGAGATAGTTTAGTGGTGAAAGTATTGACAATAATATTATTATATTAAGTGGCCCCATACGTTTGAGAAATAAGAACTTTATTTAGAGATAAAATTTGAAAGAGAAATGAGAACTTTATTTAGGGATTGAGGGAGTACTATTTATTACTAATCCTCGTACCTACTAGATTAAGACAAGTGTCAATATCAAGAGATTATATGATTAAAGAGAATTACTAGACATGTCAAATTAAGTCACATTCAATAAAGTGCTTTTCTTAATTAAATATGTCTTAAATAATATTAATACACTCTAATTTTTTTCATTTTATAAGATATTAAATACAGTTTTCGGTTATATGTTCATTAACAGTACGTTAGCATGTAGCCTAAGGACATCACTTTCTTCTAAATCTAATAAGTTTTGTCCTTATTTGAGAAAAAGTTAGAAAAAAGTAAACAAATAAAATTAAGGAGAAACTTACGTCTACTTTAATCAAACTCTAAGACTATGCGGTATGGGACGAAGGGTGGTGTGGTGGTGTGGTGTCCATATGGCAACCACCACCCCGTTAAAAAAAAAAGGGAACACCACCCCCCTCACAAGTGGTGGTGTGGTGTGTTGATGGGTCCCACTTTTGTCTCTCAATGCTCACCCCCCGCTCGTTACCACTCGTTCCCGTGGCCACCGTTGAGCACCACACACCCCCACGCCGTGTAGGGGGGCGGTATGCCCCTCTCCTCCACACCGTTTCCCTCCTTCCACCTCAGCTCCCCCCACGCCACACAGGCCCATACCGCACAGTTTAAGTGCTTGGTTTGATCATCCTTGCCATTTTGGTAGTAGGACGTACCATTATTAATTAGCTAAGTAATTAAATGAACATGGTTGGACAATAGGTTTAATAATTAACCCGACCCAACTTAACTTATTGTTGGGTTAGGTTAGACCCATGAAGATAAAGGTACGTACACACACGTCAAGTAGTTAAAGTTATTCAACAAGTCCACTTCTACCGGTAATAGATGGAACCGTTTAACTAACACTTACTCAATTCTCACCTTTTATAATAAACTCTCATAACACCACCATTTTATTCATATTCTTCATCACAATGGGAAACCACACCTCAAATGGCTCAAAGAAGATCATACTTCCCGATGGAACCGTTCACGAATGCACCGAACCGTTGACCGTAGCCGAGCTCATGTTTGACCACCCGCAACAAACGGTTGTCGAGTTTCAAACCATAAAAAATGGGAAAAACCCAAAACCATTATCGGCCGACACGAAGCTCGAGAGTAACAAAGTTTATATGATGATACCAATGAGGAGTGGAAAACCGTTAGGGTCGGAAGAAGCCCGTAGGGTTCTTTTGAGGGCGAATGCGGTTTTCAATTCAAAGAGTTTTGTGTCGGCTTACACGGGCTTTCTTCCGATTTTTGCAAGAATGTGTCCGGCGACGGTGGTGAAGAGTAAAAAGAAGGTGAAAGTGGAGGAGAAGTCGCCGGAAGTTTTGAGATTAGGTTTGTTTATAGAGTCGGTGCCGGAAGTGAGAGATGCTTATTATTTGAGTAGGCAGGTTTCCGGCAAGGGTACATGGAAGCCTAGTTTGGATACTATTAAAGAAAAAGGTGTTAAGGCTAAAATTCGCCATTGGTTAATCTAGATTAAAGTTTTTAAATATATAAATGGGAATTTGATGTTTTTCTAGTTGATAACTTAAGATATTGGTGTCTATGGTGTGTAAATTAATTATGTGTTTGCAATGCTAAAGATTGTGTTAATTTTGCATAAATTTGGAAATTCAATAGCATATAAACATGTTTTGGTTGTGTCTTGTCTCAACTCTCATGAGACTCGATTCAAAATTCAATGGTTGACTTGGCATACTTGGTTGACTTCGAAAGGAGGGTCCCACGATCCCACCTGGACGATGGTGCCTCATGAACCTTGCTTATGTATGAAGTTTACTATGTTTGTTGAAAATACATGTCAATAATGGGCCAATAATAAAAAGGGGATGATTTTCCTACCACAACTTTTAATGTATCTACCACATTTAATACATAACATACTTGTACAGTTAGCTGTAAAATCTGTACAGTGTGGTATAACCATTAAAAGTTGTGGTACCAATATCAGTTCTCATAATAAAACTCAAGAATTATGGACTTATTAAAAATCAAGGGGTTTGTATCTCACAAAAACAACATAGTTCGAGTCGTATTCATATCTAGTCGGGTAGGATATATTCTGATTTTATGTTTGTAACACCTCAAATTTTAATGCCAAATAGTGGCCAAAATAAAACATTTTTTCATAAATAGAAGAACTATTCCAAAAAATATGGATTCACAAAAACCTTTGGTATGAAAATCAGAGTATAAAGTTTGGTGTTACAAAATAGATCAAAACCAAAGCTAAGCATAAATCCAATCTAAAGTTCCTCTATTCTAGGCCCCGCATCTCTATCCATGCGTACCTAAACCTTCGATACCGAACCTGAGTACATAGCAAAACAAACAAGGAGTACGTGAGACAAAAACGTCTCGTGAGCTACATGGGTTTAGACCCGATAATAAAATGAATGTCACATTTCATATAACCAATCAATATACATATATATATCCAACTATCCAGTCTAGTCACATTAGTGTGACCCTATCAAACTTGCTTACCTAGCAATCACAACTAACGTGGATGAGTCGATGGGAATTCACCCCAACTGCCCCTCACTCCACACCTCATGACCGGGAGTATCCCGTGACATCGCATAACTAACGTGGATGAGTCGATGGGAATTCACATGGGAATTCACCCAACTGCCCCTCACTCCACACCTCATGACCGGGAGTTGCCCGTGTCATCTCATGACTAACGTGGAAGAGTCGATGGGAATACGCCCAACTGCCCCTCAATCCACAACTCATGATCGGGAGTAGCCCGTATCATCACATCATCTCAATCTCATCATAACCCTATGGTTATGCAAATCTAGCTCTCTGCTAGCACTTTCATCATCATCAAGTTAGTTCAATACTATCATAGGTATAACTAACTATCAACTACTAGTCTACACAATTAAGCAAATAGACCATAACACAAGTAATGAAAATATTTAACAGGGCTATGTACTCAGTAAATTCCACACGTACTCACCTTAGCAATATGATGCTCAAATCGTGTTCTTGACACCCAATCTCTTGCTTCACAAACCAATCAACTTCCCAAGACTTCACCAAAAGCCTAATACAATTATCACAATATGATCAACATTACAATCTACTAACAATGTGTTCATCTATCTCTAGATAACACCCAACAATCCATTTCCCCCAAATATGGTGATTTACCAAACCCTAGGTTTAACCAACCCTTAAGATTCTTACAAATCAGAATCATACACTTGTTTCCCTTGTTAATACACCATCTATTAAGTGTATACAACACTTATATCACCATAACCCATAACCCAAAGAGCTAGGGTTTCAAAGCCATACACCCAAATACATAGATCTTAAGCTACAAAGATCAAAGAGTGAAGATATACCTTTAATCTTCGACTAGGAGTGAAATCTAACAAAGATTTGAGAAGAAATCAACCAAGATCTGCACTTGAGCTCCAAAATCGCCAAAAGGAAGAACTAGGGTTTTCTATTTCATCAAATGAGCTCCAACCCGATTTTAATGCTGCACGACAATAGTTCACGACGCGAACAATAGTTCGCGTCGCTAACTATGCGATTTTCATAGATCGCGATCGTTAATCGGACGTGAACTTCTTCGCGATAAAAGGCCAAACTCCCTGGAGCTAGTTCGCGATCGCCATCCTTAGTTCGCGACGCGAACTCCTTTAGGCAGCTGGGCTGCACTTTTTCATCTTTGTCTCGACCCGGTTTCGCCCATAACTTTCTCATACGGTGTCCAAACGACACGAAACCAATTCCTACGTTCTTTAAACGATTTATCCTTATTTATCATATTTTTATCCAATTTATTTATTTACAAATTTCGGGTCGTTACAACTATCTTCCCCTTAAAAGGATTCCGTCCTCGGAATCACTCAAAAGAAATTCCAATTTACATTCTACCGAGTATCCATTCTCATTCTCCCGCGGTTATTACCGTCAACCTTTTCTCATCCCGAATTAGTCAACAATATGTATGTAAACATTCAATTAATCCCGTTAGATCCAAACGGTCAAAAATCAATCTTAAGCCTTTAGTGCCCAAATGGGCCAAACTTGCACAATTTTGACCACAAGACTTTCAATCCTTTAACCAATCATCTTATACATATAGAAATGACATGACCCACGCATTATAATCAACTAATTGACCAACACCAATGTCAAAGTCTAGCTTCGACCAAGTTACCACATTCCAACCTCGTCTAACCCTTGACTTACGAACAAAGTCAACTACACTTTAACAATTTCCTTTACCATCGACCTCTAATTATAATTTATCAACCATTAGATACCCAATTCCCAAATTCGACTTGAAAACGCCCAACGGGTCAAAGTGACATAATTTGTCTATAACTCTTTTAATTACGTCATTACCTCTTTCTCATACACACAACTAATACATTATACTACTATCATTGCGAGTCATTCGAAACGAAAGTCAAAACCCATCCTTAACCAAGTCAACTAATCATATGTTGACAAAACTTGACTTTTGCCTAAAGTCAACCATACTTTTTCCAATTAACAGATTCCCTACCCTCGAGATCTCATTCTCGACTTATCACTTCCGGTTACACCCATTAATGTTTCCTTAACAATCGTCCATATTTCCAAAATTTCAAACCTTTTCAAATTTCCCCAAGTTCTCACATTCCCTTATGGTCACATCAACCCTTTACCGTTTCTTAACTTTCATTTGGTCACCTATACCATTTCTTAGTACCATTTCAATCATCTTCGCCTCACATACCATAATTTCACACAAGCTGACCATATCCTGGTTCCCAATGACAATTGCTTTCTAACAGCATCCTTTTTCTCATATTCGAGAAGTCGTAGGCATCCCATACCTATACATGACCTAATGCCACCCGCATTTCCAACCAAATTTTCATTTACCATAACATAATAGCAATACTCATTAACCCCTTGGTTCTATCTTCGTCATATAAACACATACGCATACACACCTACATATATATACATATATATATCACGCCAACTCAATCTGAACGTATCCATTATGCACATATACAATCATATGTATATGTCACCAATACCATCCAAGCATCATCATCATGCGCATATACAACCATATGTATATGTCACGCCAATGTCATCTGACATCCATCCTTTCGCATCGCGTAGCCTTGCTACTATCTTACCCATTCGATCATCCAATCGCTCATCGTGCGTTCTAGCACCTCTCCCATAAAAAAAATCGCATTATCTTTTTCTTCCCTATTCATAAGTCTCCCATCGAACATAGTACTTAGCACAATTCATATAATATTATCCTTCCATTATTATATGCCTTCCAAGGCCATCATATAATGTACATGCATTGCACCCCGTGGGTATACCAATAAAATCTCCGATTGTCGTTTACCGTTTCACTTACACATCAATCATCCTTGACCGGTCCATTTCCTTATTACCGATTTCCAATCCTTTTATTACCACCGGGGTAACCACCAATCTATTCCTTTAACCAAAGTTCACCGGCCAACCCGATCGCCTTTGAGTCAACCAATCGACTCCGGTCTACATTTGTGACCCATGACTTGGCACACATTAGCCCAACATTCCATGTTCCCGTCTTTCTACATCGCGATACCTTGAGATATTTATTTCCCAGTCGTAGCCTCACACACACAATGTCATATTATATCACCTCATTATTATGACATCTTGCCCATACTCGTCATCTTACCCTTAATATCAAATCGATCATCCCTTGCCCCGAAACTTGTTATGGCTACATGCCAATTTTTTTTTTTTTTTTTTTTACTCAACCATTTCTACCAATTAAAATATGCCATTCCTGACACTTACTCTTTTCCACCTATGTTACATTTATTAGTTCCAAGGCATCACTATACCTTTACTCATTCTTTTCTTTCCCATTTACATACATTAGCATTACATTTCTTATCCGGATTCCCGCCAAATACTCAAGTTTCAATTCCAAGATTTCCATTTCCAAATTTCCATTCTTACTACAATTCTTACCAAAACTTAGTACTTCATTGTACTACTATCCATTTGTTGGAAACATTTACCGTCCTTGCGGTTCCTCTTTTGATACCATATAATAACATCAACCCCTATATCCTTACTATCTGCGACACATCGAACCATATTCCTTTCTAAAAATATAATTTCCATACACATAACTAACCGGGAAAATCATTCCCCAAATAAACATCCACGTCATACAACTTTCCTCCAATTCCTATAACCACCAATCCGTGCGATAATCCAACCATTAAGCTATATCCACACAATATCTTGGCTTGGTGCATACCCAACCAATCCATACCGATAACCACATCAAACACCCTAATTCCCATGGGCAACAAATCCACCTTAAACTTTCTACCGTCTATTTCTATTTCACAATTTCTATAAACACATTCAACCATAGACGTTTTCCCGTCGGCTACTTCTATTTCATAAACCTCATCTAACATTTCGGACGGCACATTCAATTTACAACCGAACTCATAAGACACAACGAATAAGTAGAATCCGAATCAAATAATATAGAAGATGGCATGAAGTTAATGAATAAAGTACCTGATACTACATCGTGCACCTCTCTTGCTTCCTCTCGAGTCACCTGAAAGGAACGTCCCCTTACTTGAGCCGGTTCCTCTTTCTTTTGAGCCGCGGGCACCTTTGGCTCGATCCTCTTTTTCGGGCACGCATTGCTATAGTGTCCCATTTCATGGCACGAGTAACACTCCACCTCGGAGAGTGTCTTGGATCTACAATCCCGTGCTATATGCCCCGTCTTTCCACAAATATAGCACACCTTCGAAACTCCTCGGCACTCGCCGGCATGGTTCTTCCCGCATCTCTTGCACGGGGCAACGCTTCCTTGCTTGAAGGAATTTGATGTGAACTTCCCCTTTTTAGAAGTTCCCGAGCCACTCTCGGCTTTCCTTTTCTCGTTCACATGGGCCCTCACGGCATTCCTTGTCGCATCTACCTCTTCCACACCCCGGGCGGCACCAATGGCCTCATCGAGTGTGACCGCTCTCCTTACCTCCAATTGGTAATCCCAAGGTAGCCCACAAGCATACCGGACTACCCTCGATCCTTCCTCAAAATAAGTTCTTGCAACAAACGGGAGCAATCCCGTGAACTCCCTTGAGTACTCCTCAACCGACCTATTACCCTTCTTTAGGTTTACAAACCTCTCATGCATCTTCTCCAAATCCCCGTCGGGGCAAAACTTTCTCTTCAACCTCGTGGTAAAGTCGTCCCATGACATCTTCTCAATCACCTCCCTCCCGAGGGTCTCATACACGATATCCCACCACACCATGGCATCTTCTTTCAATAGTTGTGACGCATACGTCACCATATCGGCATCCTTACACTTACTACTACCGATAACCCTCTCGGTTTCTCGGATCCACCTCATTGTTACCTTCGGGTCCGAACTACCCGTATACGTGTTTGGCCTACAAGCCATGAATGTCTTAAAAGAACAACCATAATTTTCATCGGGTCTCGCCCTTGCATCACTACAACCACCTGTGGAGGATTTTTCCACTCGAGTGCCACCATCCCTGGTTTTCTCATCCGATCTAGCCTCGGATACACGATCTCCACCCGACCTCTCACGGTCCCCAATGATGCGGTGCACCTCATCGGCCACCACTCCCTTGAGTTGTTCAATAATAGCTTGGAGGTCCGCCATGGTCACCGGAGTTCTATTAGCTCCGACCTCCGATTCATCAACTTGATGCATCGACGGTTGACTTTCCTGTTCAACCACCACCTCGACATGAGGTATTTCTTCCTCCCGGCCCTCCGGGGCTTTACCACTTCTATGCGTGGTCACCATTTCTTTCAGTCACGACTATACGAAAGTCATTAAACATTTAGTACCTTGTGTATAACCCATTAGCCTCATAAGACTCAATATCCATAATCATATCAATTCTCATCGGTCCCCCTAGGTTCAACCCTAAACTTAATATAAAGTCTCAAGGTCAACCTATCGATCTCAAGGAATCTTACATTCCTAATGCTACAGTCTAAGACTAGGATGGTCATCCAACCTAATTCACTTAAACTATAGCTCTGATACCAAGTTGTAACACCTCAAATTTTAATGCCAAATAGTGGCCAAAATAAAACATTTTTTCATAAATAGAAGAACTATTCCAAAAAATATGGATTCACAAAAACCTTTGGTATGAAAATCAGAGTATAAAGTTTGGTGTTACAAAATAGATCAAAACCAAAGCTAAGCATAAATCCAATCTAAAGTTCCTCTATTCTAGGCCCCGCATCTCTATCCATGCGTACCTAAACCTTCGATACCGAACCTGAGTACATAGCAAAACAAACAAGGAGTACGTGAGACAAAAACGTCTCGTGAGCTACATGGGTTTAGACCCGATAATAAAATGAATGTCACATTTCATATAACCAATCAATATACATATATATATCCAACTATCCAGTCTAGTCACATTAGTGTGACCCTATCAAACTTGCTTACCTAGCAATCACAACTAACGTGGATGAGTCGATGGGAATTCACCCCAACTGCCCCTCACTCCACACCTCATGACCGGGAGTATCCCGTGACATCGCATAACTAACGTGGATGAGTCGATGGGAATTCACATGGGAATTCACCCAACTGCCCCTCACTCCACACCTCATGACCGGGAGTTGCCCGTGTCATCTCATGACTAACGTGGAAGAGTCGATGGGAATACGCCCAACTGCCCCTCAATCCACAACTCATGATCGGGAGTAGCCCGTATCATCACATCATCTCAATCTCATCATAACCCTATGGTTATGCAAATCTAGCTCTCTGCTAGCACTTTCATCATCATCAAGTTAGTTCAATACTATCATAGGTATAACTAACTATCAACTACTAGTCTACACAATTAAGCAAATAGACCATAACACAAGTAATGAAAATATTTAACAGGGCTATGTACTCAGTAAATTCCACACGTACTCACCTTAGCAATATGATGCTCAAATCGTGTTCTTGACACCCAATCTCTTGCTTCACAAACCAATCAACTTCCCAAGACTTCACCAAAAGCCTAATACAATTATCACAATATGATCAACATTACAATCTACTAACAATGTGTTCATCTATCTCTAGATAACACCCAACAATCCATTTCCCCCAAATATGGTGATTTACCAAACCCTAGGTTTAACCAACCCTTAAGATTCTTACAAATCAGAATCATACACTTGTTTCCCTTGTTAATACACCATCTATTAAGTGTATACAACACTTATATCACCATAACCCATAACCCAAAGAGCTAGGGTTTCAAAGCCATACACCCAAATACATAGATCTTAAGCTACAAAGATCAAAGAGTGAAGATATACCTTTAATCTTCGACTAGGAGTGAAATCTAACAAAGATTTGAGAAGAAATCAACCAAGATCTGCACTTGAGCTCCAAAATCGCCAAAAGGAAGAACTAGGGTTTTCTATTTCATCAAATGAGCTCCAACCCGATTTTAATGCTGCACGACAATAGTTCACGACGCGAACAATAGTTCGCGTCGCTAACTATGCGATTTTCATAGATCGCGATCGTTAATCGGACGTGAACTTCTTCGCGATAAAAGGCCAAACTCCCTGGAGCTAGTTCGCGATCGCCATCCTTAGTTCGCGACGCGAACTCCTTTAGGCAGCTGGGCTGCACTTTTTCATCTTTGTCTCGACCCGGTTTCGCCCATAACTTTCTCATACGGTGTCCAAACGACACGAAACCAATTCCTACGTTCTTTAAACGATTTATCCTTATTTATCATATTTTTATCCAATTTATTTATTTACAAATTTCGGGTCGTTACAATGTTGATGTCCGATTTCTTTAAACCTGGCCCTGACCTTGACCAACTCGATTTATTATCAGGTCGGGTATCAGGTTATGATTGTTTACCTTTATTGGGTTTCGGGTTGACCCGATTGAAGATTAAAGGTTTCCCCCCTTTATAATTTTAAATATTTATACCATTAAATCAATGAATTAGCATTTTGTTTACAATAAATTATTGAATAAATATCAATTAACAAGTGTTAAATTACGATAAACTTCAATATATTAGCATATAAATTTCTGTAGACTAGAAATCATAGAATGGACAAATAATATGTTGAAATTGAGCTATTATGACATGTATTCATGGATACCGTATTGGCCCTGAAGAAATTAGATTTATAAATTAGATTTTTTTTTCATTTTTACCTAAAGTCCCAACTTAGGTGTAATCCGATCGGGTCAATCCGACAAACCCGAAACCTAACCAACCCGATTTAATATCGGGTCGGATTCCGGGTTAAGATTATGTTACTTCAAACCTGACGCTCCCGACCCAATAAAACCCTAACGCGACCCAGTAGCCCCGATGGACAACTCTATTCACATCATTATAGATTTATAGATATCAATTACTAGTTACTACATAAACATGTTTGACCAAATAATGGTCAACAAAATACAAAATGTACCAGATATTCAGGAATGTTAAACATGAAAAATATACGACTTAAAATAAATAACGTGAACCAGATCGTTTCAATTTGTTTGGTTCAATTTCAGTTCCAATTACTGCTCGGTTTACGATTTCAGTTCCAACACCCTAGTAAGTACCATGGATCCACAAAGTTAACGGAACATAGATATGTAGAAAATTGAATTATTAGAAATATTTTTGTTTATTTTTAACTATCTAAAATACCTTTGGAAAACCTTACAAATGCTTGTTGCTTACTTTTGTGTAATAATTATCGAAAAATTTTATGTTCTTAAAATCAAAATGATTTTATGATCTTAAAAGTCTACAAAAAACAAAGGACAAAAACAATCATTAAATTAAGTAATTAACACTCAGTTAAAAGTAGATTTGGGTGTACTTCTTAAAAACATGTTCGTGTTGGACCAGTTGAAAAATCTTTTAGGGGATAATAACAGGGGCGTCTCTGAAAGTTTGAGTGCCATGTATGAATATACGAAAATGGGCCCTCTAAATACAATATTTATATAAAAAAAATTGAAAATTTTAATTTTTTTTCTATTAAATCATAAAACTGGCTTAAAAATTTTAAGATTACATATACTACTATAAGATATATATATATATATATATATATATATATATATATATATATATATATATATATATATATATATATATATATTTATTTATATTTAGGCCGTCTAAAAAATATGAGCCCTATGCGGCTGCACCTCCTGCACCTACTCAAAGACATATCTGGATAGTAATTTATATTTTTATGGAAACTTGTAAAGTATTCATGTAAAATCTCAAAATAGATATGGATCGAAACTTACAAAGGCAGATAAGATAAAAGCTTTATCAGGTTATAGTTGTACGTTTTTCTTGCGAGATGACTTATTAGAAAATGGTTAAGTTAATAGTTAAGTTGTGTAAATCACGAGCATAAATTTGACCACTGCACGAAAGTCCGATGAAAATGAGAATACGCTTTAAAATGATGATAAATAAGAAAATAAGAAAGTTCAAAAAACATTAATATATATGTTATGAAAGAATAATCAAAGAAATATGCAATCTTGATTGTAAAAAGTTACAAATTTCACTTGAAGGACAAAATAAGTGGCTAAAAATATACTACTTAAATGCTTAATCATGCTTAATCCATTGTCTAAAAATTACCATACGTTTCCTAAAAAATAAATTCAAATTTTATATTGTTTAAAATCATGTCAATTTTGTTAATGTGATAGTGTTTGATACGATGTAATCAAGTGGAATTGTTATAGGCTATGATAATGAGATATGATATGTTGGATCTCGTAAGCTGCTTGGGGCATCATTAATTAGATGTGTTTGGTACTTACTCGATCATGTGGCAAGTTGATAAAAAAGGGTCATGATGTTTGCTATGAATAAGCAAAGCAAGTGGGTAGTTCATGTTAATCATGTTTAGGATATATGAAAAATATTTTGAAACCTATTTTCATTGCCTTTTTTGTTATATTTTGTACCCATTTTTAACAAAACCTATGCTAAAATACATTATTACATTCATAGTCTTAGAAATTAACCTCGATTGATAAATTCATGAAGTAGTCTCTCTACTTCTAAATAGATGTTTGAATATATGACTGTTTACATCACACCTCCTATATACCCTCGTTTTAATGGGATTAAATGTTATTGTTTTTATAAAACATGGATATATAAGAAATTAGAATGTTTGGATTGATTGGTTGAGAAGCAAACGAAGTGTAGTGAAGTGAATGTAGTTGGTGACATAATTAAGGATACTATTAGGGTTTTAGAATGATCACCCTTGATGGTGATTGTGTATTATTATTGATATATATATACAAGTACAAGATCCTATAATCATGGTAAGGAGATATACTATACATTTGAATAATACACTTAACTAACTAAAAGATTATGTCAATCCTTTAGATGATACGTTATTACCCTCCCGCAAGCCAAGTGGGGGTGGACCTACACGAAGCTTGGATCGGAATGATTCAAAGAGAGGCCTCGGTAAGCTCTTTGTAAAGATATCAGCAAGTTGCAAATGAGTTGATACAAACTTTGTAAGAAGTTTTCCAGATTGAACAAGTTCTCGTACGAAATGATAATCAATATCGATGTGCTTGGCTCGTTTATGTGCTACGGGATTTTGGCTCAAGAACAAAGCACTTTTGTTGTCACAAAGAATAGTGGGACGAGAAGACGGCAAAATCAGTAATTCCCGAAGGAGATGCGTGATCCAGATCACCTCCGCTGCAGTATTTGCTAATGCCCGGTACTCGGATTCGCAACTTGACCGAGAAACAGTTGGTTGCTTTTTGGCACTCCACGAAACCAAATTTCCACCAAGAAAGATAGAATACCCATATGTAGACCGTCGAGTCTCAATGCACCTAGCCCAATCCGCGTCTGAATAGCCAATAATATGCGGAGTCGGTGCATGAAGAAAGGTAAGACCATAGGTCATTGTACCTTTGACATAACGAAGAATGCGTTTCACGGCTTGAAAATGTTCTTCCATAGGAGCATGAAGAAATTGACTGACCTGATTAACCGCATAAGACAAGTCTGGTCTAGTAATTGTAAGGTATTGTAATGCACCAACAAGTGACCGATAAAGTGTGGGATCTTTGAACGGAGATCCTTGAGACGTAAAATATGTGTTGGTGGAAAGAGGAGTAGCAACGGGTTTGGCTTCAAGAAGATGAGCTCGAGCAAGTATATCATTAGCATACTTGGATTGATTTAAAAAAATACCGGAGTTGTGATATGTTACCTCAAGACCGAGGAAGTAGTTCAAGCGCCCAAGATCCGTTATAGAAAACTCTTGATTTAATCTTTTGATGAAGTTACGAATCATCGGAGCATCGTTTCCGGTTAGGATAATGTCATCAACATAGACTAAAAGATACATGACACACTTGTCTCGTTTGAAGACAAATAAAGATGTGTCGGCCCGGCTACATGAAAACCCGATACTAACGAGAAAGGCACTTAAGCGTTGAAACCATGCCCGTGGAGCTTGCTTTAAACCATAGAGAGCCTTTTTGAGACGACAAACATGATTCGGGAGTTTTGAGTCAACAAATCCCGGTGGTTGTTCCATAAAAACCGTGTCGGTGAGATTTCCATTTAAAAAGGCATTTTTCACATCAAGTTGGTGAAGTGGCCATTTATGTAAAACCGCCAAGGATAGGACGATGCGGACGGTTGAAGCTTTAACAACCGGGCTAAAGGTAGCTGAATAATCAAGCCCCGGTACTTGAGTAAATCCTTGAGCCACTAATCGTGCTTTAAACCGATCAATAGAACCGTCCGAATGAAATTTTGTCCGAAATACCCATTTAGAACCAACCACATTTGCATGAGAAGGACGAGGGACAAGTTCCCATGTGGCATTCACCTTCAGGGCATGCATTTCATCACGCATGGCTGCAAACCATTTCGGGTCTTTTGCTGCGGATTTATAACCACGGGGTTCCTTGGCAGCAAATAAGGCTTGATGAAGACTCGAAGATGACAAATAAGAGAGATCAGCAATGTGGCGCGGTTTGGTGATGCCATTTTTTGATCTAGTTGTCATCGGATGAGAGGGTGGTGGAGCCGGAGCAGGCTGCGGGTTGGCAGCGGCTGCAGGCTGCGGTGGGGCTGCAGCGGCTGCAGGCTGCGTTAGGCCAGTAGCGGCTGCAGGCGGTGCGACTGGAATCTGAACAGCAGGTTGCGGCTGTGTTTGAGCTGTTGGTGGAGAGCATAAGTCGCATGGTGTAGCAGATGAAGGTACTGCTATAGGAACAGAGGTGACCGAGTGCTCCGAGTTGGTAGTAAGTGATGAGCCATCACAGTAGGTGGAAATAAACATGGTGGATGTAGGTGTAGCGGATGAATTTCCTGCAAAAGGGAAAAATGTTTCATCGAATTGGGCATGACAAGTAGTATAGATGCGCCCCGTAGATACATCCAAACATCGGTAACCTTTATATTGAGAACTATAACCGATAAATACACAAGCTTTGCTTCGGGGAGAGAGTTTGTTAGAGGCATAGTCCCGAAGATACGGGTACACGCAACTACCGAAGACCCGAAAATTTCCATAATTTGGCACGGAAGAAAATAAGAGCTCGTAAGGAGACTTGTCTTCTAATAACTTTGTCGGTAATCGGTTAATAATAAAGGTTGCGGAACTAAATGCATAAGTCCATAAATTCACCGGGACGTTTGCGTTGAACATCATGGCTAGACCCGTCTCGGTAATGTGTCGATGTTTACGTTCAGCACGTGCATTTTGCTGCGGTGTATAAGGACATGACAATCGATGGTGAGTACCATTATTGGAGAGTAAACTCCGAACACGATCATTTACAAATTCCGTACCGCCATCAGATTGAAAATTCTTAACCTTGCACGAAAATTGAGTTTGCACAAGATTAATAAATGATGTAAATACCGCAAAAAAATCCGATTTCGCCTTAAGAGGATAGAACCACGTAAACCTGGAGAAATCGTCAACAAAAATCACATAATACCGATAACCATCCGTAGATGTAATCGGTGATGGACCCCATAAATCACAATGTATAAGATCTAGAACATGTTGAGCACGTTTAGTATTAAGGTTAAAGGGTAACCGTTTGCTTTTAGACAATTGACATGAAGTACAAAGTTTGGGAGTTGGTAAAACAGAAGTAACAGATAAACAACCCAATTTATTAAGTAATGAAATTGTATCAAAACAAACATGTCCTAAACGGTTATGCCATAAATCATAAGAAGCTTTTAATCTAGATGATGTAAGTTTCGATAAAAATGCATGTTGACCACGCTCGAGTATATAGAGTCCATCCTTACGTCGCCCCTTTGCTAGTGGAACCCTTGTGGCCCGATTCTGAATAGTAAACAATTTGTCAGAAAACAAAAAATCAACAGGATTATCGGAGGTAAGTTTGCTGACAGAAAGAAGGTTCTTTGTTAAGTGAGGAACCACAAGAACATCTTGTAAAGCAATATGGGGTAATAAATAAGATTTACCAATGTGTGTGATTTTTGATGTATTACCATTACCAAATATAACCGAGTCATTACCAGAATATGCGGTGGCCGAGTCCATGGCGGATAAAGATGGTGTCATATGAGAAGAGGCACCTGTATCAACACACCAATCTGGAGAGTAATCATTGGTATTACACTGAGAGTGAAACGCACGGGCAAGGTTTGCATCAATATTTTGTGGACCTCGAGCAAAGGACTGTAATTCAGGGCATGAGTTTGCATAATGCCCATCCTTCCGGCAAAGTTGACAATGTGGTGGTCGACGGCCACGACCACGGCCCTTAGAATAACCACCGCGTCCGCCACGATTAGAGCCACGACCACGATTTGAATACGTGGAAGATTGAAAAGCAGCTTGAGGTGGCGCAGAATTTCCGGCAATAGAAGCAAGGAATAGCTCATGACTTTCGGCTTGTGATACAAGATCCCGAAACTTGGGACGCGGCTTGATGAGGCGTTGGGTTGTAGAGAATGTTTCAAAGGACGATCCAAGGCCACACAAGAACCAATGAGTCTTGTCGGTTTCATCAAGGGGTTGACCAATTGCATTAAGTTGGTCACATATCGCCTTGAATTTACGTCCATACTCCGAAACAGTAGACACTCCTTTTTGTAGCTGACGAAGAGAATCCCGGAGAGTGTGCATTCGTTCCACCGAATCATGACTGTAAGCGTCAGCAAGAGCACGCCATACTTCATTAGAAGTAGTGTACCCAAGTGTTTCGGCCATAGCCTCTTCGGAAAGAGAGGCTTGAATAAGGAGTAAGGCTCGCTGATCCGCTGCAAACCACTTAGTGTATGCGGGATTTGCAGCCGAACCATCATCAGTGACCAGAGTAGCAGGCGGAGCCGGGATGGAACCATCAACATACCCGGTTAATTGTTGATAGGCTAAAAGAGGGAGCAATTGATTCTTCCATATAAGGTAGTTTGTGGATGATAGCTTAACTGTGAGCATGTGTAAAACAGTTGCGAGAGGGAGAGGCGAATCAACAGCTTCAGAGGTAGCCATGTCGCCAATTTAGAAGAAATAAAAAAATTCAACAGAAGGTTGAATCAGCTGGAAGCAAAGTTGCGATAAAATATTAGTGATCTTTCGTGACAAAGATTTAAAGATCAAGGTTTGCAAATATAAATGCAATAATCGTAGCAGGTTGTTGAATCTAGCAAACCATAAAATAGTAGTATAATAATCGAAACAAAAGCTTGAAGCAAGGTAGGTGAGGAAAAGTCAACAAAAGGTTGCAGGTGTGAAAGAAAGAAAAATCGAAGCAAAGGTTCGATTGTTTTGATGATAGGTGGCCAGGGTTTAGGCTGATACCATATTAGGGTTTTAGAATGATCACCCTTGATGGTGATTGTGTATTATTATTGATATATATATACAAGTACAAGATCCTATAATCATGGTAAGGAGATATACTATACATTTGAATAATACACTTAACTAACTAAAAGATTATGTCAATCCTTTAGATGATACGTTATTAGATACAACCAACATCTCTTCCAAGTCAAGCCTTCTCCTTTGCGTAACATATATTTTTCTTGTTTCCTCAAAACTCCAAAACACCCTTTTCCAATACAAATCTTCGTTGGAAAATAAATTCTTTTAATAAGTTAAGATATACTAAAATTCATGTAATCGCTTCAACTTTACTCGTGAATTTAACACTATACATCATTAATTTCATAACCCTTTTCACTCGTATATGAAAGAAATCCTTCTTTGACGAGAAGAGATTTTATTTTCTTTCTAAAGACAGACTTAGGAGGTGTTTAGGTTGCATTTCGAACTAAATTATCTTATTATTGTTGAGTTTTCTAATAGCAACAATTTAGATATAGTATTTGGATAAGAAGAGTGAATTAGTGATTATACTTGATTTTTATCACCCTATGGATCATCTAAGGACCTACCATTAACCCGTCACATTTAAATTCCAGGTAGAAGTATGATTATATAAATTTCACTTTCTTCCATTTAACTTCACGGTAAAAGTATGATTATCTACATTTCATTTCCTTCATACTTTGTCTCTGCTGAATGGATTATTATTTTAATGTTTTAATAATAATAAAAATAAAACATACACTTGAGCCGCCCTTTGCTGCCTCTATTTGCCCTACGGTATTCTGAGGACCTACCATTAACCTGTCACACTGGATTTTTACCTCCTCTCTGGATTTTGTAAAAATTAAATAAAACAAGATAACCTTATCCTCTTATTCATACAACTTGACAACCTGCTCCCCGTACTCCTTTGTTTATGGAATAACTTGGGGCCCAGTCGACCTCTTTCAAAAACAAATCACACATCGCCACGTGTCATCCACCATCATATTCATTGTACGCATAACGTTTCCTTTCACTTTCACTATCTATGTATGTGAAAAATATGAAACTCGAAGCCGATTTGAGGATTTCTTCTTTTTGTTTCTATCTGAGAGACTCCTATATTTTATTATTATCGGGCTAAAATCATATCTCAATGTCTAAAAATCAAGATATATAAGAATAAAAATAGACGTTTAATATAGATCCGAAATTAAAACAAACTTCATCAACATACTATAAAACATGTGTAAAATCAAGAGTCTAAGAAGACGTTTTAAATTTGATGTAGGTGTGTGCATGTTCAATAACCTAATTGAATCACTTCAGAATCAAATCAAACAGAGAATAGAGAAAATGGTTTCGACGAGTATCGAACCGAAAACCAGGGTTTTTCGATTCATTTGGTTTTGGACCGGACCGAGCACTCATTTTGCATTAAATTGAAAAACTGGTATAACTCTATTCGGTTTGATTTAATCAGGTTCGATCCTATTCAACTGTTCCAGCTGATTCTCGGTCCAATTTTCTTAGTCATAACATGATCCATTAATAATGCTACTATTCTCATTACTAAATACATTTATTTGAAAACTTGATCACATTGGGTGTTCAATAAAGTAAATGTAACATGGTTATATTTGACTTTGATCAATATTCTTTTTGGTGCATTTATTTCAGAAATTAACTCGTTTTTAGATGATAGTTGCTTTGAATTTTGTTGTTGCCTTGATCTTCTTTAGTTTAAGTAAATGTTAAGTGGTTGGTTCCTACTTTTATCCCTTTTTTAAAACCTCGATTTAATTAGGCCGGTTCTTTTTGTGCTATTGCAATTAATTTTATCACTTGATTTGAGTTATGACTTTGTTTGTGGTTGCTAAATTGTTGTGTTACAAATATATTTTCACATTGTTACATACGCACTAAAGGTATTTCTGAAAGCAGAATTGAATATCCCTTTTGTGGTTGTATTTAAAAAGCCAATGTTTCATTAAGTTTATTTAAACATCTCTTCTTGTTAAATGAAAATTGGCAAATGGAAAAGAATCATATTCTTTTAGAAATGCTCAATTCCATTACATTAGAGAAAAAAAACTACTTTTTATTGACCATTATATTCGTATTTGACATGAACGTACTAAACAATTTGATTAATAGCTTAATAAGTTGCTTAATCCAACAAAAACTCTTCCCTTTTAAGAGAAAAATATAGAAAATAAAAATCTCCACAAAAATGCATGACTTATTATCTTGATATAAATTATTGAACACAACTTGCACCAAAAGCAATTATTTTTCTTTCTTTTTTACAATTACTGACTAAAGGATTTCACATCAAATCATCAACACAATTCTCTTGCATCACACCTATATATATATGTGCCCATACTCGTACTCAAATCCAAACACAACTTTAGTTTTATAAACCCAACTTTCCCCTTTGTAAATCACCGGGGAAAGTTACATTGTTTCACAAAAATGGTCCGTCATTTGTTACTTTTCTTGTTTATGTTGGCCGTCTCTTCGCCGGCGGGAAATGCCCGGCGACCATTTGCATGCGACCCCACAAACGCCGTCGTGAAAAAGTTACCATTTTGTAACGTTAAGTTGCCGGTAGCGGTTAGAGTGAGGGACTTACTAGGACGGTTAACGTTAAGAGAGAAACTTGGGTTGTTGGTTGACAATGCAACGGCGGTGCCACGATTGGGGATGACGGATTATGAGTGGTGGTCGGAGGCTTTACACGGTGTTTCTAATGTGGGTCCGGGAACAAGATTCGGCGGTGAGTTTCCCGGCGCCACTGCGTTCCCGCAAGTGATCACAACCGCTGCTTCGTTTAATACGACATTATGGGAAGAAATCGGACGGGTGAGATTTTTTTATTATTTTAATATAAATTTAATATTTCTCATATTAATGTAATCAAAAAGCTTGGTTAATTAATTAGTTATGTGATGTCATTAATCGGGTACTGGATTTGGTGGGCGAATGCACCGAGGGTATTTATGTCATTTTATGTAAATATTCTTTTTGACTTTTTTGTGTAAGCTTTTTTGTAAAAAGTAATGTGCGTTACTTATTTAGCCAAAAACTAGTTCCTCCACTACCAATAACACTAGTAATAAAACAGTGTTTGCCATATTCCTTACTAGCTGGATTCTCACATTTGCTATGTTTTTAATAAAAAAAGGTGATAATGTAATATACTTTTATTCTTATTTGTATTAAAAGAAATCATTTAAATATTTAAAAATACGTGTAGGTTGTGTCGGATGAAGCCCGAGCAATGTACAACGGGGGTGTAGCCGGGCTAACATATTGGAGCCCGAACGTGAACATATTTAGAGACCCGAGATGGGGACGAGGACAAGAGACACCCGGTGAAGACCCGATTGTAGCCGGTGAATATGCTGCCCGATACGTTAAGGGACTACAGGGCAATCTGCCCGGTGACCGATTGAAAGTGGCTGCATGTTGCAAGCACTATACAGCCTATGATCTTGATAATTGGAGTGGAACTGATCGATTTCACTTTAATGCTAAGGTAAAGTTGGGGGTTTTTGTTTCGGTTTAATAGACTATTTTTACCCGTTTTAAGAAAATTAAGACCCGAAACCGTGGGATTTTATATTTGTTGATTTGGGAAGGGGTGTACTGACAGCATTGAAACGATAATGTATTTTTTATTAGTGTGGGTGAACATTTGTTCTTGAGCCAACACACAAAATTATGAAAAATGTTATTTTACAAAATACTATGCTAGTGAAAATGATCCGTAAAGTTACATGCTTGGATTTTGTGTGAATCAAATGCTAAATACTTAGAAAAATACATTATTTAAAACCTATAAAGTTTTTATACGTGATAACCCATAGGTGTACATTTTTTTGGGTAATGTACGTGATACTCTAAAAAAAATGTGCAATCAATGATACCCTACAGTTTTTTTTAGGTCCACCATTGACTACACGAATCATTTCCGCATATTAACTTTATTTAAAAAGACGGTTTTCTTTAATAAAAATGAAAAACAAATTGAATAATAAATAATTGTAGGTGAGCAAGCAAGAAATGGTAGATACATTTGAGGTACCATTTAGACAATGTGTTATGCAAGGAAAAGTTGCAAGTGTTATGTGCTCTTATAATCAAGTCAACGGCATTCCTACTTGTGCTGACCCTAGACTTCTTCGTGACACCATTCGTGGTGCTTGGAAACTCAACGGGTACGATTTAAAAAATTTTGGTATAAAATTTTTCAATAATTTGTAATTTTTTTTTTTATATTTTCTATAGTTTTCTTAAATAATTTTTATTTTTTTCAAAAAAAGGTACATAGTTTCGGATTGTGATTCGGTTGGAGTGTTTTACGACAATCAACATTACACCGCGACTCCCGAAGAAGCGGCTGCAGATGCTATAAAAGCCGGTTTGGATTTGGACTGCGGGCCATTTTTAGCGATCCACACGCAAGGTGCAGTTGACCGAGGTCTACTAAAAGAATACGACATCGATAGTGCATTGACCAACACCCTAACCGTTCAAATGAGATTAGGAATGTTTGATGGTGAATCATCAACCCATATCTTCGGTAACCTCGGCCCGAAAGACGTATGTACCCCGGCTAACCAACAACTCGCCCTCGATGCCGCAAGACAAGGAATCGTTCTCCTCAAAAACCATGGGCCGCCCCATAGTCCGTCACTTCCTCTATCCCCGAGACGCCATCGGACCGTTGCGGTAATCGGGCCAAATTCAGACGTGACGGTTACAATGATTGGAAACTATGCGGGTATTGCATGCGGGTACACAACTCCTTTACAAGGAATCACGAGATACACGAGGACAATTCACGAGCCCGGTTGCCCGGATGTGAAATGCAAAAACGCTCATCTATTTGGTGATGCAATTGGTGCGGCCCGTCAAGCGGATGCGACGGTTTTGGTGATGGGTTTGGACCAGTCGATTGAGGCGGAGTTTAGAGACAGAGACGGATTACTTTTACCCGGGTATCAACAAGAGCTTGTATCTAAAGTTGCTAAAGCCTCAAAGGGGCCCGTTATATTGGTGTTGATGTCGGGCGGGCCGATTGATGTGTCTTTTGCTGAGAATGATCCGCGGATTGGGGCGATTGTTTGGGTTGGTTACCCGGGTCAAGCTGGTGGTACTGCCATTGCTGATGTGTTGTTTGGAACACATAATCCCGGTACATTATAGTGATAGTGTTTTTTATTTTTATTTTTATTTTTATATTAAGCAATATTAATATTAATTAGAAAATAGAGTAACATCTCTTTAAATTAATACTCGGTAAATTAATAAACTCTCTAAAATAATAAATTTATTTAGTCCCGATTTGGGCCATTATAAAAGATTTCTCATCGATAAATTAATAACTCTCTAGATTAATAAATTTCTCAAGTCCCGACCTTATTAATTTAAAGAGTTTTTACTGTATGTTTTAGGTGGAAAGCTACCAATGACATGGTATAAACAAGATTATCTATCCAAGGTACCAATGACAACAATGGACATGCGATCAAATCAAGGTCGTGATTACCCGGGCCGAACATACCGTTTCTACACGGGCCCGGTTGTGTACCCATTCGGGCACGGGTTCAGCTACTCAACATTCATCCACACACTCAACAACCCGCCCGCAATTTTCACCGTGCCAATAGATGGTCGGCACAAAAACACAACCGCAACAACAAACGCAGTGCGGGTCACACACGCAAAATGCAACGGGCTGTCTATTGTCCTACAAGTTGATGTGAAAAATGTGGGTTCAAAAGACGGGTCCCACACAATGCTCGTGTACTCGACCCCACCCGTTGGTCACTGGGGCCCGCATAAGCAGTTGGTTGCGTTTTCTAAAGTGAACGTGCCAGCTGGCGCACGAATTCGGGTGCCGATAAATATTCATGTTTGCAAGTTTTTGAGTGTTGTTGATCGATCGGGGATTCGAAGAATTCCTATGGGTCAACATGGTCTTCATATTGGTGATGTCACACATCTTTTATCGATTCAGTCAACTCCACTCGGGGTGATAAAATCATAAAATTCTAGTTGGATATAGAACCTAAAGTGTTTACATTTTACAAAATATAATGTTTTTAGAATCGTACTTATTTTAGAAGTTGGAATTGATATTAGCTTAGCGATAAGAATTGTGGCTGAGCTCATAATGATGCAAAGTATTGGAATTGAATATATGATTCTTATTATTTGGATCAATGTTATTATTTTTATAGTATAATTTATACAAGAATTGTTAATTGTTCGTGAATTGGTACATTCAGTTACTGCAGACTTATTCCAATTGGACAGATTGACAGTTACAGTTGGCCAAAAAATTCCCTATATGTGTGAATACAGTTGCAGACTTGCAGTTTGCCACCAAAAAATCACTATTTGTGCAAATACAGTTTCAATTGATCTGAAAAAAGCTTAAATGGGCAATTACAGTTACAATTGCCCCCAAGAAAGCCCTAACTATAGCTTCAGTATCCTAAAAAAGCCCTAAAGGTGCAGATAACCAAATACAGATATAATTGCCTAAAAAAGACCCTAATGTGCAAATATAGTTACTACTGCCCTCAAAATTCCTATAAGTGCATTGCAATATCCCCAAAAAAATCCCTAAATGTAGCTTTTATTGCTCCAATAAAAACCTAAACACGTTTAAATACAGCTTCAATTTCTAATAAAACCCTAAACGCAGCTACAATTTCCCCCAAAAAACTCTAGTGTGCAAATACAGTTAAATTGTGCAGAAAGAAGCCCAAAATGTTCAAATACAGTTCCAATTGCCTAAAACGAGCCCTATATATGAAAATACAGTTACTATTGCCCAACAAATCCCCAAATGTGTAAACGAAATTGTAGGTCAACACTTGAACAAATTCTAGTAATGCGTTTAGACCGTGAGATCAGTGGATTCAAAAGAGATATAAGCATCTTATGGTACATATATGATAGAATTAAACAATTGTAAGACAAAATCTAATAATTATGAAATTCAGTTAAAAACTAACGATACCTAAATTGATGATACTGAGAAGGTAGCGAACAACTAAATATTTTCTATTTATAGTGAAAATGTTTAATAAGATTTAAACCAAAATAAACCCACATGGGCTAAAAACATGGCCCAAGTTATATTGAATCTATTTGGGTCGATTATGGCCCAAAACCAATAAATCAATAATCGGTAATGTATTTGCTTAGTAATTCATTTTTTATCATAAACAATGGGTTTTTGGTTAGTTTGATTAGTTACTATGATTCTGCTTTTGGGATATAACAACAACAAAAATCTAAGGCAGAAGTTATAAAAGTATGTTAAAAAATAATAACAAAATTGTATATGGCCAAATAAATTCTTTAGGTTATTTATATAACCTATTTATAAAATATATTGTTGGGGAGTTAATATGTAGATATATTTAGTTAAGGGAGTCAAAAGACATAAAAAAAATATAATACCAAACTTACGTAACCTCAATAAGTTAGGGAGTGTATATGTAAAGTTTTGAAACTGTTTAGAAGTGGTGGGGAAAGGTTTTTTTGATAATGACATGCTACGTGTTCGTTAAGAAGGACACCTGTCTAATGATTCATCTAGTTTGGGGACCTATATTTACATTCCGAACCCAGAAACAAAATAATTTTCAAAGTCAGTCCAATTTTCTACTTTATCCAAACCAATAACGAGATTCCATTTCATTTTGATCATTACTCCGAGAATGTCTACACTCCAAAGCTTAATTTTGAATTAGCAAATAAGTTATAGATAATTATATTTTATTGTTACGTTAAATTAGGATCGTTTAAGACTAGTGGAAGTAGGAAAAAGAAAAGAAAAGAAAAAAAGTCTGAGTAATTTAAGAAATGTTAGAACAAGTTTTAGAAATAATCATTACAACAATTAAGTTATATAAATTATGAGCAAAACTTAATCATTCGGAAGATATGTTATAAACAGCAATATAATTTTTAATATGGAAAAATTGTAATGAAGAATATGAAGTCGCTTTCTAAAAGAAGAAAGCACATGTAGACCACGTGAAGAGTCATCGATAACTCTTGATAAAATTTGTTTTACTTTACTTTCCTGCTTTGCCATTGGCCCAAGCAAACCCTTATCTTCCTATTACTTTAATCCAATTATGTACTAAATCACTTACAATACTGTTACCATCTGTTTGAAAAAGATGTTACTATCATCTAGGTACATCATAATGCACACTATATTAAACATTATCCCACAAGCCAAAATATTAAGACATGCGTAATAGGTGATCGAAAAAATAAATAAAATGAGAAATTCATGATAAGAAAAACATTGTATGGATTGGTTAAGCATAACATACGAGTCAAACTTTATTTGTAATGTACGTGATATAATTGATTTCATTGATATTTGTTAAACTTTTTCTGATCATATGGTAAATGTTTATATAAGAAAATGAATATTATTACTCGAAGATAGCTCCCATGTTGTTAATTCCCTTTAAACAAGCATCTAGTTGTAAAGCCTTACAAATATGCCTTACCCTCACATGCCCCATAACCCCCCTCGTTTTCCCTCCATTTTCAAAATTCACAAATAAATTTTATAATTATGCAAAAATTTCATGTTTCTTCTCTTTTAACAAGCCATCATGGGCTACAACATGTTCAGATTTAATCCATAATGATGTTAGACATCTTTGAACCATTAATCGTTTATTGTTGTCTTGAAATAGTATAAACGTTTTGGCTATACATCTAAAACATGTAAGATTATAATCTATAAATCTTATGTATTGTGGTTCGTACATGGAATGCCTTTTGTCGTCCCGCAGATACATTTCTACCGCCAATTATGTGGTGTGTCATTAACGTGAAAAGGGGGTATTTTAGTGTGTGAATTATGAGTCCTAAAAGAGGTGTAATGGCTTGAGTGTTGAGTAAGGCTGGTGTCAACCATGATACAATTAACGCCTTAAATTTTGACATATTAGCTGACACTCAAACTGACATTCAACTGATATATATTCATGTAAATAATACTCATTATCTTTAAAAAAATTTACCCACAATTATAAAATATATATGCATAAAATATTAAATTCCCTATTAAAAGGTGACCTTTGGACCACCTCTCCCTCGCGTCTGTTCTCTTCGGCTAGCAAGAGTGGAAAACCGGTGCCTAAAAACTGACAAACCGTGCTAATGGAATGACTCAACCAATGAGAAGAGAAGTTTCAACTGACGAACAACTATCACCACCTAAGATATTTTACTATATAAATGTAAAAAATGGAATAATGAGGTGACTATGATGTGTCACAATGGCTTGAGCCTTGACACTCGAACAAAAAAAAATCTTGAATATACCCTGGTCTGAAATTATTTAAGCTTCAAGCGTGCAATGGTAAGGCAACATGCGTGAGAGATATAAACTACAGTGTATGATATGTCATATCTTGATACCATTTCTGTATAATAATGTGAAAGCCTATCTACACCATTAACCATTAATTCAAACCCCCAATAATCCATACGCATGTGCCCTTTTTGGTTTTATATAATACATGTCAACGCAATGCCAACAAACCATATGAAGAAGGGCCAGGCAATGACATTTTAATAGTATCATAAATAATGCTAAAAGTACAACTCTTTAAAGCAGCGGAAAAAGCCACCAATAAAATTTGTTTATTTGGTTGAAATTGTGAAACTAGTTAATGTAAATTTAATATTTTACAAAAAAGAGAGTGTTAAAAGGTTGAAGAGACATGGCATTGCATGTGGACTATTATTTCTTTTATAAATTTTATGAGTAAATTACACCTTGTGGTTTGCCACACGCACAGTCCCTGAACTTCATTTATTACACTGAAAGTTCCTGATGTATTCACTTTGTTACACCTGACGTCCCTAGGCCTAACGTCTGTCAACTTTAAACGTTAAACGGGTCATGTGCAAGGCACATAATGGGCATAATTGTCATTTCCCATCTTTCTCCAATTTTCTTTGTTCTTCTTCCCCAACCTCCGACCCTTCTTCAAACCCTAAATTAAATCAGCATGACCAAAAAGAGAGAGACAACCATAAATCAGTGCAAAAATCCACATAGGCTCGATCTGATTCAGCTCCGACATCATAATCGAAGCTTGAAATCAAGAACTAAATCTTAGGCCGGAGATGATGCTAGCTCTAATACGCTTCCCGAGGCTCTACAATTCATGTTCTAGATCTTCCGCCAGTCTCATACGAGTTTGGTTTGATGTACAGAGTCCGAAACTTGATTACTCTGAGGTTATTGGAAGTTTTAACGACCTCGATTTTGCTGTTTCGAATGTTTAAAAAGCTCAAAAGTTGGGATGATTCCTTGGATGACGATTGGTGCAGACACCACTTTTTATACATATTTATATTGATTATATGCTTAATTGTATAATGTCATTCGTGTTATCTGCTTCTAACTAGCAATGCAATATACAATCATCCGACTTGTTTTACAATCGTTTGTTGTTTCGTATAAAATGAATTTGTTTACTGTAGCAGATTCCTCGTGTTCCTCAAGATAAAATAATATATTTGACTCAAATATCAATGTAGGCTTCATTAGGAAATTTTTGATTTCTAGCGGTTAGGGTCTGAGATGTCTATAGAGGAAAGGGTTTGGGAGATTGGGGAAGAAGGACAATGAAAGGGGTGAAAAGTGGTTGGGAAATGACAATTATGCCCCTTGCACATGACCTATTTAACGTTTAAAGTTGACTGACATTAGGCCGAGGGACGTCGGGTGCAACAAAGTGAATACACCAAGGACTTCCAGTGTAATAAATGAAGTTCAGGGACTGTACATGTAATAAGTGACAAACTACAGGCTTCTAGACATTATGAAAGGCTTTATAGTTTTGATAAAAATTTAAACTATAAGAGTATTACATAGGCCACTACCAATTGTTTGTTTATCTGTTGGTTTTTAGTTGGTTTTCGGTTAACAGACTTATTAGCATGTCTTCTTCACTTTCGGTTGCGTATGTATATTAGTTTGTGTCAATTGTAGTGTCAGCTTATGTTACATTGAGTTGATAAAAATTGAAGCGTAGAGTGACCTTATACTATTTAACTTTCAAATTCATTTTCGTAGTTCTTTGGTCTATTAACCTTTTTAATAAAAAATTTCTTAATTTGTATGTGTTTAAAAATGAAGTTAGGCAATTACACTATTAATAAAAAATTAAGAAACTTGATATACAAAATAATAATGTTGTTTGATTATAATTTACACAAAGAATAATGAAGGGATAGAATAATTGGGAATAAAAGATTTGGCGATAAAATTGCTAGAAACTTACTCTCTAATGATTGTTCACCACCCAAGGTTTCTAGCCTAGTGGTATTGGTGAAAAAGATAAGGTCTTATCAATGACATATTAGTCATGAGTTCAAGTCCCGTCGTGGACAAATGGAGGGGTTTATTCCCATAGATGGAAGGTTCGAGGGAAGACATACTGGCCCTTATGGATATCACTGTCTAGACTTGAAACACTAACTTAGTACCTAGCTGTTAAAAAAAATAATTGTTCTCCAGATAAATATATAAAATTCAAAAGATTTTTGGTTAGTGTAGAATTAAAATTAGTTAAATCACAATTTTTAACATGTCAATTATGTGTGATTAATGATGTTTCTTTTTACTTTTTAGTGTAATTAGAAATGCAATATGAAATTTGATAGAGTAAAAAATTACTTGAGATAAATTAAAATTATAATGTACATTAAAATGCCACACCAATAAATAACCTCCATCCTGGATGCTTAGCTGTCATTCCACGTGGCACCTACTTGGCTATTAAGAAAAGGGTCCTACGGTTTAATAGCTTTCTAGACCTCCCTGTGTCCACATTCTTTTTTTTTTTTCTTTTTTATATATTCAATTATTATTATTATTATTCTGGCTCGTTTTATAATTCGATTAACCTCAACATGATTATTTACTTTGAAGGTAGTCTCACCACAGATGAATCTCTGTGAACACAAAACGTTTTTTTTTTTTGTTCATAAAGTTTAAATTTTGGATTTTAAAACATTTTCATTGATAAAAAAACAATATTTTTCGAACACCTTCTTTGGTTTATGTCTAACAATCCTGGGACCAATGGTCCCTAGCCTACTCCACTGTGATCACCCTAGACCTAGCCCTACTTAAACACTGAACCAGACCATCAATCAATAATGTTGCATCATTTAACCATCTTTGCCCCAAAGGCAAAAACTTCTGTTAGCCATTCAAAAGCCAAAATACTTCATATGTTGATATAGTATGGATCATTCATTCATTTAAACCACCAAAAAGTAGTTTGTACATTCTTAAATTTGGAGCTAACTACTTAAAAAAAATACATACATACAAATTATATTAGACCGGTGCCAACGGTCCGCCGGTTGGCCGCCGGTACCGGCGCCGTTGGCATGGACCGCCGGTTTTCCGCCAGCCGGTTTCGAGACGAGAGAAGAGACGGAGGGAGGAGCGTGTGAGTGGGGCCCGCCGTACCCGGTAGCCAATAAAAAAAAAGGTTTTTTTTTTAAACTGTAATAATTCAAAATAAATTGTAATAAATACAAAAAAACGGTAATAAATTAAAAAAAATTCCCCCCATTTACATCTATAAATACCCACTCATTTCTTCTATTTTTTACATCACAATTCACCTTCTTTATCTCTAAAAAAAATCATACTTCCTTCTAAACTTGAAAAAATGTCCAAAAGACGTCAATCATCAGTATCCAACGACGTGTGAGAGCTATTTCAAAATTCCCCCATTGCTCCCCCACCCTCACCGGCCGGTTCTTCTTCGGGTCAAACAAGCAACCCGACACCATCGCTTGGTTTTGGGGCTTACTCTCAACCACCACCAAACTACCAATACCAACAACCACCACCAAACTTTCAATACCAACAACCACCACCCAACTTCCATTACTCTCAACCACCAAACTTTCAATACCAACAACCACCACCAAACTTTCAATACCAACAACCACCACCCAACTTCCAATTCCAACAACCTCCTCCAAACACACCTCTCTTTTCACAAAATTTTCAATCACCATCACCAACCGAAAATGTGGGGGACACCCAACCAGAACCGACACCCACAAGAAAAGGGAAAGAAAAAAGGAAGGAAAAAGGGAAAGAAAAGGTCGCGCCAAAAAGGGCACAAACAAAGTGGTCAACCCCTGACGAGGTGATTTTAGCCGAACGACCTTAGCGAAAGTCGTAAGCAAATGCTTGAAAACGCTCAAAAATCAATTGCAAGGAAATTTCATAAGGATTTGGCGATTTTTCAAGAGGATGACGAGGAGGGTGACGGTGAGGGTTCGGGAACACAAGGACCGGTTGGCGAAGACGAAGACGACAATGCATCTCTTGACTAGTAGTTTTTTTTTAGTTTGAATGTCTTTTTTTTAATATTAATGTCGTTTTTTTATTATTTTAATGTCTTTTTCTTATTAATGTCTTTTTTATGTAATGTTTTTTTAATTAATGAAATGTTTTTTTTATTAGTTATATGTTTTAATTAGTTGTATATTTTTATTAGAAAAAGAAAAGTAAATGGTGGGGCCCAAATTTGGTGAAGTGACGTAGTGCTGTTGGCATGGCTACGTCAGTTTAGTGTTAGTTAGTTTGCCTGCTGACGTGGCGCTGAGTTGGCAGCAACTGACGGCGTCAGTTGCCGCCATCATTGACACCGGTCTTATAATCGTTAAAGCGATTCTTCAAATGATAGCTCGTGAATGAATTTCAAACCGTAAGCTAGCTTTTAGAATGCAATGGGATAGTTGGATAAAAATTCCAAAGAGTAAGACTTTTAGGTACTCCGAAGAATAAATCTCAATCATTGATTAATAAAATATAATGATCAAGATTAATCATATATTTTATACATGAAGGGTATTTTGGTCATTTGACACTTAAAAAAAATTCCGTTTTTTCATTTTTTTAATATTTTTTTATTAAAAATAATATTTATTTGATAATTACGTGTATTACTTAATCACATGCGATTTTAGTGTAAAATCACATGTGATTATATATTTAATCACATTTGATGTTTTAGTACAATCACATGTGATTCAGTACGATTCAGTACGCAATCACATGTGATTCAGTATGCAATCACATTATGTGTTATTAATGAAAAAAATAATTTTTTTTAAAAGATAATAAAAAAATAAAAAAATATTTCTAAAATAAAAAATAATAATAAAATATATATTTTAAATGACCAAAATACCCCTCCATGTATAAATATGTGATTAATCTTGACCATTACTTATAATTAATCAATGATTGAGATTTGTTTCTTGGAACTTCATAAAAATTAAGGACTTCCTTGAACACAACCAATGATTTATATTGTGCATATATTGGTGTTTTTGTTTGTCCCAACATTAGAGACATTTTGTATTCGTTTTATTTCAATTTATTTTCCGAGTTTTCTAGTCGGAAGTAACGGAAGCTCATTGCATGGTTAACTTTCTTGCCGTTAAAAAAGAGAGTATGTTGTTTAGGCAATCACTAGGCCCCGTTATACAAATTTTAATAATTGGAACCGTAACAACACAAGACAACATGGCATGTATTATCACCGAAATTGTTGTTTCTATAATGGATGTGTAGTAAAATCTTGCATACATATAAATATGGTATTCATGATATGTCTTCTCTATTTTGTCCTTTTTAAAATTGGTTTTAGCTGTTTTATTGATCTTAAGTTTGAAATTGATATGGTTGGTTGATTGTCTATCATACAGATTCATGAATCATAATTACTATACATCTATATGTTGTACGATGTGCAATGCATGCTTGTACTACCTACCATGAGACAACGCTAGAAATTAAATTGTGTGGACTTTAAAGTCCCTATTTGTTTTTGTGACATTGATTGTATGTAAAAGTTATTGCAGAAAAATTCTCATTTGTATCGACATGAACAGATTGAGGTGTCCACAACAGATGGTGAGGTCCATGTGGCAAGTGGCTACAGGTGGCATGCATTGACTGGTGGTATGATGAGTCGATAATTAACCATTTTAACCGAGTTATAATATGTAATTTTCGGACAAGACCAATAATATTTTTAAATTGTTTTAAATTATTATGGATTGTTTTTATTGTTGAGCTAATTATATGTATAAATGTATTTTTTTTAAAGCAAAAATAATTGTGCTTAAATTAACTTAAATATTTTTGAATTACATCTGAAAATTGAAAATTGAGCCAAAATTTATAGGCGTAAAATAAAGATTATTAATTGAAATTAACTAAATGTATAATCGTATTAACCAATTTAATTGAACTTGTAACAAAATTAATCGAGACCAATTGCTTAAGAATCTTGATTAACCTAAGTTTCGGTTAATGGTTCACTTTGAGGACAAAGTCAGCCCAACCCGATTCATGCTCACCATCATATTTTGTTAGTATAGAGTCATAGAGTGTTTGAAACTAAAAATAAATAAGTGTAAAAACTTCATGACATCATTAACCATGCTATTTTTAATTTTGAATATTTTATACGCCATTGAAATAGAGTGATTAAGGTCTTAATATGCAAAAATATATCATATTCATGCATCTTTACAATAAGAGGCCATTTTCGCCTCTTCATGAACAATATGAAACGGAAAATATGCTTGAAATCTGATAAATTGCATTGAAATTAAAAGTCGGGTACGTTTTAGTACGGTGAAGGTTTCCAACCATCTTAACTCCAAATTATACTATAAATCAGACTCAAAACGCATTTAATAAATTGAATTACTTGATGCAAAATATAATATCGTGTATATCAAGTACTAATACGAGATGGTTTGGTTATGGCACGGTCAAATTGCCAAGATTACGGTTTTGTCCGATGTTTTGAATCGTCCTACACCACACCACACAAGATTCTTTTAATTATTTTCCAACTTTGATGTTCATTATATTAATATGTGTTACCAATCAAATGGAAATGATATCATAAGTTGTTGTATGGTCCATTTCACCAGTTGTTAATAAGAAAACAATATCAACATATTGACACCTAATGATACCTTGTATTATTTTATATTATTAGTAGTGCAATTTCGTTGTATTATAAACGATTTGTAATATCTCACTTGGGATTTATATTTAAATAAACCCTTGCTTGAAACATGCTGTTAGAGTGATGGGTATGGTGGCTAAGCCACTTTGCCACCTCTGCACCACCTATGCGCCACATCACCATTTCACATTTCACATTCAAAACCCCCAAATACCCCCTCTACCATCACTTAAGCCATTTGGGCCCCACCACCTTTTTTTCTTTTTTCTTTTTTTAAAAACATAATACTTCATTAAAATAAATATTACACAATACAAAATAAAAATACCTAAAAAATAAAAAAAATTACCGAAAATTTAAAAAAAAATACCGAAAATTAAAAAAAAATACCGAAAATTAGGAAAAAAATTACACACGATTTTCTTGATACCGTTGCCAAATATGGTCCATAATATTTCGTTGAAGCGATTCGTGTGTACGTCTATCACGTAATTCCCTTGATCTCAGTCGTTGTATTTCGGCTCTCTCGACCCAAGTACGGTCTAAATTAAGTTGTGGAGCAACATACAACTCGTTCATATCGCTTATGGCAAAGTTTTGATCTTTTACAATCATGTTATGCAATATGATGCATGCGTACATGGTTCTACGTAGCTTGTTGACACTCCACGACCGAGCCGGTTGGCGAATAATCCCCCAACGCCCCTGTAAGACACCAAATGCACGTTCTACGTCTTTTCTTGCACTTTCTTGCCTTCGTTTGAAGTAAGCACGTTTTTCGTCTCGTGCAACAGTAAATGATTTGACAAAGCTTGCCCATTGTGGGTAAACCGGCTCAGGGTACTATGGATTATCACCAAAGTAGTCGTCCAATAAACGTTGCTCGGCAGCTTCACGATCTCGATACACTGGCACGCGAGTCCGGGTTGGTTGAGCTTGTTGTCGTTGCATGTATTGATGCGCTTGAGTCATAAAAAAAATATCCGTCTCATCGTCGACATCGGACGAATAACTTTCGGGATCCATCAAATTTCGACGCATTTTGATCAGAGATTGTGTAGAAAATATTGTGTGAAAGGGTTTTAGTTTGAGAAATGGTGAGAAATGGTGTGTGGAAATATTGTGTAAAAGGGTTGGTATTTATAAGGGTTAATGGTTTATTTAAAAAATTTAAAATTAAAAAAAAAAAATTTAAAAATCTGGAAACTAGCCGTTGCAAACGGCTAGTCCACGTGTCACACCACCATTCGTCCGTTGGTTGCGTCGGGCGTCCGGCGAAGTGGCCCGCTCGCGTGGCGGGCGGTGTCGTGGCGTGGCCGGCGCGCCGAGGTGGCGTCCGGCGCCCACCCCCTCTCGCCACCGTACCGCACCCTCTTAGTGTAACTAGGTTGGTGAAAATCTAATTGGTCGATCAAAATTCGAACATTTGCAATTAGTATAAGAAAACTAAATAAATAAGCTGTTTATTACAGTCAAATATACATCAACTTCTAAAAATATGACACGTCAAGAGTTAGTTATGGATATGTGCGTCATCAACTCAGGACACACAAAATATATGTTCCTTTTAGGATTGACTATTGGGACACCCCATAGTTCTATTTGGACACCCTATAAATCCATAATAATTAGCTAATAAATTTTTTCATAGCCGCCACCGAACTTTGCCGTTAACCACCACCCTACCAACTCACTCACATCGGAATCGGCTAACCGTCGTCACCGCTCGCTCGCTCCGCCACCACAATCTCTTTTGGATGTTCATTACGTCGTTCATTCCGCCCCCACCAATTACTGATTCAGCTACCGCCTACCACCATCGCATGTGTCACTCACCACCACCACCACCGTCGACCATCGGTTTTAAGTTATAAAAAATATGGATAACCATGTTAATTTATTATTTGTGATTAAAATTTTCAAAGTTTGACTTTAATTAGGGTGTTTATTTGGTAGTAAGGGGTGTCCAAATAGTAGCACCCTTCTTTTTTACATGATAAATGATATTTGTGTCTATTATTTATGCATACTTATATATCTACTTACTTCTAAACTTAACATGTGTCATCCATAAATTTTCTTTCTTCATATTATTTCTTGATTTTGACACTTATCATAATCAAATTAATATCATTACTCTTTTTACATATATAGATATAACAAGCATTGTAATGGCCCGCACTTCGTTGCGGATATTTTACATATTTAATAATTACCTATGTATCGTTTTACCTATATTTTGCGGATATTTTACAAAAATCTTACTTAAATTTTAAAAATATCTAAATATCGTTTTACCTATATAACATTATATGTTTAGTAAGCCAAACTAATAAACCTTTATGATATTATTAGATATTTTAAGTTTATGCTTCTGAACAAATTTTATATACGTTTAAGCAATTGTACGACTTTCGGTTTTCAAGATAGAATTATAGATGCTCAATTATACGAATAATAATAATAATAATAATTAATGCAAGTTTGGTTTAAAGAAGGATCTATTTAATTATTTTGTAAGTATTAAAATTTAGAGGTCTAACTATTATCTTAGAAGGCCTAATTATCATATTAGAGAAGCTAAAAAATAGAGAGAAAAAAAATTTGGTTAGAAGGCCTAATTACCTAATTATCACATGTGGGTTATGTCATTAAAGCACAAACCGATCATTTACTTGTGAACAGTAACCTTAGTATCACAAATGTATTATAAGGGTAATTATAAAAATATTCATATATAAATTTAGAGAAAATTCACATTTTGACTTATAATTACATAGCTTTTATGATTGTATATACTTAAGGAGACTTTCGATATATCTACCTCTATATATGAGGCCTAAATTTGAATTAAATTTGTCAACTTGTCCAATTAGACCACTCTCATTGGCTATCAATGATGACGTGTAATTACCTATAAATGCCACCTATTTCATTGTTAATTAAATTAAAAGATATGTTCCACCTTTCATTTAAAAAATTCCGATTTGAATTCCCAATTTAATTCACAAGATTTTAATTAGCACGGTGAATTCCTAAAATACATTAAACGTATTTAATTCATAAACATTTCTAGAATTGCCTTTTACCATGCATTTAGCGAGTATAAATCATTCCCAAATTAATATTTCCTTAATCCCAAATTAATAAACCATTCATTTAAAAAATAAGAATGGTATTGGTGTCTACCATTTGTGCTTACTTTTGTGGCTACTCATTTGAAAATGACACATGTCAAAATCAAGGGACGATATGATGAAAGAGAATTAATGGATTATACATATCAAGTTTAGAGATGTGTATGCACATAAGTAGACACAAACGGTAGACACAAATACCATTTCTATTTTTTAATTAATCTGGTGGCAAGTTGGTACAATTTATGCTATCTCACACATGGTTATTAGTCCTTCAGATAACAAGATGTCTTTCAAATTGAATCGGAGACAGTTTCCTGTTCAAGTATGTTTTGTCATAACTATTAATAAAAGTCGAGCTCAAACTTTGTCGCAAGTTGGTTTGTTTCTTCAAAAACCGCTATTTAAACATGATCAACTATATGTTGTTGTCTCAAAAGTGAAGAGCAAGGAAAGTTTGAAAGTTATTTGTTGCGACCAAAATGACAACTACACTAACTCAACAACAAATGCCGTATACAAAAAAGTTTTATTTCGTTTTTAAATTTTCGGTAGCAATTACGCATCTATAACAAAATGTTTATTCATCACTTTAATAGTAATTACCTATATGATTTCATAAGCTCTTTCGTTATTTTGCATTTTAGTTTTTGAAGTTTGCCCGCCTAATCGGGCGGGCTTTGAAGCTAGTAGGATAATATGATCCATTATAAATGCATGCTTATATGTATGTTTTTCTTGATTGTTGTTTTCGGTTAACACATGTTATAACTTACATACTTGCTCGACGTCCTTACACGCGTCACATGCACACTTACACATATTAACATGTTTTTCGTATACTCACTAAACACACGCTTTAGACTCACACTTTTGGTATACATTAAAGTACACATATTTAGACTCACATGTATTTATTTGTGTATATTTTTATAGCAATGTACACACATATCATATACACTCCCGTTCACATGTTTGTATGAGGTCTTCCTAAAAACAGTCTTTTTACCTCCAGTTAGAGTTATAACTGTCTACATCTTAAATCTCTTATAATTTCATACCAATACTCCTTTAAAATGATTGAGTATATATCGTTGTTGCCTCATTTTGTTTTACTTCCTCCGTATCAAAATAAGTGACACAAATTGGTTTACACGTTTTTTGAGGTAAAAGATTAAAGTAGAGATTAAAATAAATTAAAGTACATAGTTAGTGAATAATGAGTCCCACTTTTCTTGAATAAAGTGATATTAATGAGTTTTTTAAGTAAAAGTAAGGGTATAAGGGTAATTTCCTTTATTAAAGTGGATAGTTAGTGGGTATGGGTCCCACTATTTTTACCATATAAGGAAAGTTTTCAAAGTGTGTCACTTATTTTGATACACCCAAAATAGAAAGTGTGTCACTTATTTTGATACGGAGGAAGTATATACATCAAACAACAAAATATAAGCAAAAATTCGTTTTATATACATCTTTGATTAATTGTGAATAGAAATAGTTAAAAGTAATATATTTTTTACAAAATGTAAACCAAATAGCTTACAAATTATAACTAGCTTTGTCTTCGTTATAAGTTTCAAGCATTTCTTGATAACTATTATACCAATTAATCTGTTTTTTTTTCCTAAGAGTTTTAGAAAGTAAGATACACCATTAAAGTATTACGTATTCTTGTTGTTTAGTTATGATCATACTCCTTACGTTAATTTCTAAGGTTGAAACATGGATGTATCTATTTTTGATAGTCTTGTTTTCATTTTTTATTGTGAATATTATGTTTTGGGGGCAGTTGGGAGTGTAATTACATGGAAAGGAGGGTTTGAAATGGTATAATTACGAAAACCAAAAATGTTGGTCGTGCCCTCGATCTTCAATTTCGACATTGTTATATTCAAGAAAACCACTACATTATTAAACTAATTATACTCCATTAACAACTTTAAAGATTTAATCGTGCATAGTGCCACTTAGCCTGTGCAAACTGAACCGAGAACTGATCGGAATCACAGAACCGGACCGGACAATCCAGACCGAACAAAGAAAAATAAGTTCGATCATCGGTTCTAATTTTTATGAAAAATCGATTCTCGGTTCCAATCCGTTCGATTCCGAGCGGTTCGGTCCAAAACCGGGAAAAAAACCATTTTTTCGGTTCTGAGCATCATTGGTTCGTTCCTTGGTCCGGCCAAACCATTTTTTCGGTTCTCAATGCGGGTCGGTTCAGTCCGATTCTTTGACTGTGTACAAGTCTAGTGCCACTAAATCAGTATCGATATCCACTTAAAATATACACTCCATCCGCTTCCCTATGCGTCGCCAAACCAAAGATGAAGATTGACACTTGCTATAGATGGAGGTGTGCTAACAGTTTCGGTAAACTAACGCGACCGTTGACAGTTGGCGTTAATAGGATGGCTAGATTTGAGCTTGTAGTATTAGTTCAGTTTCCTTGTTTTTTATATGTTTGTTGGGGAGGTTAAAATTAAAAGGCTTTTTCTAACTTATGCCCTAGGGGCACATACTACCAAATATTAAAAACCATTTATGCCCTTGCATTTAATTTAGAAAAATTCCTCACTTTTAATTATAGTAAGGGTAAAGTAGGAATTGTAAGATTTCTAGGAAGTCATTAATACGAAATATCAAGTATAAAGGTGACCATGAGATATTAAATGCTTATTAAAGTATGCCTAGGGAGTATACAATAGAAAGACCCAGATTAAAATACATATACATCATTTGTTGTAAAATCGTAAATGGATAAGGTAAGAAAATTTAATGTTTTCCTTATAAATACAACTTGTTGTGTCATTAAAGTAGTTGGTCCAATAAAAAGAATCATTTATGATAATAAACCAATTTATTGCGTAATCAATATTATTGCTTATTAGTCAACTATTGCTTATTATAAAAAAAATTAAATGTTAATTGTATTTCTATAAAACATACTTACATACTAACATAAAAATTAAATTTAATTAAATAGAAAAATGCCAGCCATGAAATACAAGGATGAAAGCTTTGTCTGAGGTCAAAGCTGGCACTTGTTCTACATTTAAAACCCCATCTCTCCTCTTATCTCTCTCCCTCTCTCTCTCTGCAAACAATGAAGAACTTTTGCATTGAAGATTCTTAGCTTCATCACTGTTTATCAATAACTTCAGCCATGGTTTCATCTCCTTCTCATGGATGTATTGAGAAGAAACACTGGTGGCTCACCAATCGAAAGGTATTCCAATTTTTTCAAGCACTTAATTAGTAATTTCATGATTTCATCCATGATTTTGATCTATAAGTATTGATTATGTGCTGTTTATGTGTTTATAGATTGTTGATATGTATGTGAAAGATGCGAGATCACTAATTGCTTCACAAGAACAGAGCAACATTGCATATGCTCTTAATCTACTTGATGCTGCACTTGCTTTGTCACCGAAATATGAAATTGCTTTAGAATTGAAAGCTACATCACTTCTGAATCTCAGAAGATTCAAGGAAGTTGCAGATATGCTTCAGGATTATATTCCGAGCTTGAAAATGGCGTCCGATGACTCATCATCGTCCTCCTCATCGTCTTCTTCGTCTGATAATAACTCGCAATCGCTCTCCAGAGAACGAATCAAGCTGTTGTCCACCGGCGGTAACTCACCGTCTCGATCGGAGAAATCTGTGATGTGTTTCTCCGTTTCCGATTTGAAGAAAAAAGTAATGGCTGGAATCGTAAAAAATCGCAACAAGGAAGGTCAATGGAGGTAATTGAATAATTTCTATAGCTCAATATGTCTCATAATTAGCTTATAATTCGTTAATTTTGCTTGAGGTTACAATTTTATCTATTCAAATAAGTTAATTTAGAGTTTTTTCCGCGATTTATTCAGGTATTTGATTCTAGGTCAAGCATGTTGTCATTTAGGATTAATGGAGGACGCAATGGCGTTACTCCAAACCGGAAAACGCCTCGCCTCCGCCGCATTCCGCCGTGAAAGCGTCTGCTGGTCCGACGACAGTTTCACCTCCTCCTGCGAAACATTCACAACCGGCAACCAGCCACAAACACCTCCACGAGCAGAATCCGAAAGCATCAACCACCTCCTCAGCCACATCAAACTCCTCCTCCGTCGTAAAACCGCCGCAATCGCCGCCGCGGAAGCCGGTCTATACACAGAATCAATCCGACATTTCTCCAAAATCGTCGATGGCCGTCGCGGTGCACCTCCAGGATTCCTCGCCGATTGCTACATGCACCGCGCCGCTGCCTACCGGTCCTCCGGCAGAATCGCAGAAGCAATCGCCGATTGTAACCGGACATTAGCGTTAGATCCGTCATGTATCGAAGCCCTAACCACCAGAGCTTCACTTTTCGAAACCATACACTGTCTTCCCGATTCACTTCACGATCTCGAACACTTAAAATTACTCTACAATTCAATTCTCCGTGACCGGAAACTCCCTGGTCCGGCATGGAAACGGCAAAACTTCGCATACAACGAAATTCCGGTCAAACTCCGGTCAATGGCGGTCAAAATTCAAGAGCTAAAACAAAAAGTTTCTTCCCGTGAAACCACAAACGTTGATTACTACGCATTAATGGGATTACGACGTGGTTGTTCACGATCTGAATTAGAAAGATCACATTTGTTACTCACTTTACGTCACAAACCTGATAAATCAACAAATTTCATCGATCGTTGCGAGTTCACCGAACATAATGATATCGATTCGATTAAAGATCGAGCAAAATTATCATCTCTATTACTCTACCGATTAATTCAACGAGGTTACACTAATCTCATGAGAACAATTCTAGATGAAGAATCATTAGAAAAACAAAGGAAAAAAGCAATAAAAACCGACGAAATCAAAACCGCAACGCATAATAATTGTAATCAAATTGAAACCAAAAATGCATTTCAAGGTGTGTTTTGTAGAGATCTTGCAGTGGTTGGAAACTTGTTGTCACAAGCTGGATTTAATCGTCCGATTACCGTGAAATATGAAGGTTTAAGTTGTTAGGTTTAGAATAATTATTGGATTATTATTAATCTTTTAATTAATATGAAGAAAAAGAAATGGTTGTACAAATGTGAGTTTTGGGGTGGGGGGAAGTTTTCAATTTTGTCAGCAGTTTGTCTCTATTTGTATGTTGTTCTATTTTTTCTTTGGTGTCGTACGTGTACAAAATTATATATTTCAGTAGCAGAAGTTTTACTACTTTCCCCATTATCCACAGTACCTATTTCAAATCAATAATTCTTGGAAACGTGATTCGTAATTATTAATATTTGTTTGTATGTATGTAAAGATAACTTTTGATAAGTTGGTCAAAATTGTTAGTTTATGTGACAAGATGAAAGCATTCAACTTACATACAAGATTCATGTTTTTTAAATGATATTTTAGTGATATTTGTCAAAATTAAAACCGCCTCGAATAATAGGTTAAAAGTCAAAAAGAGATTTGAATAATGGGTTGAGTTTTTGACCAAGACAGAATCTCATGAAATCAAGCAAAATAATTAAAAAGAGCTGCCCAAAATAGTACGAGATATTGACAAAATAGTTCAACAATTGTTAGAGTATAGCGCCACTCTTCCGCCAGTTTTAAGAAACTTTGGCACGGTCCGTTTGTTTTTCCGCCAGTTTGATTTTCGCGAGTTTGGAGACGAGAGGAAGGGTTGCGCCAGTTTAGTGTGTGGGTCCAAAGGGGTATTTTGTGTGTGTGTGTTTTGTAATGGTGGGTCCCAAAAAATTAAAGAGAAGTGGTATTGTTGGCATGGGTACGTCAGTTGAGTGTCGGTTGGAGAATGAGCTGACGTGGCGCTGATTTGGCAACAACTGACGGCATCAGTGACCGTCACCATTGGGAGCAGTCTTATGAATGGGACCATATCTCTTATTGTGGGTGTACAAACACAAATCATATATAAACACTCTTATAATAAGTTGAATATGAGAAATGAAATCGATATTAAAGCCGAAACAGAGGGGCTGTCTATGGAAGAAAAATACAAGAGAATTGACATCGATTTCCAAATTAGAGATCAAGAAGCGTTAAAAATTCGTGATATTAAACAAAAGGCGAGGATAAAGTGGGTTATTGACGGTGATGAAAATTCTAAGTTTTTTCATGGTACACTGAACCATAAAACCCGGAAGAACTTTATTCACGGCTTATCTTTTAACGGTATTTGGACCGAGGAACCATCGGTGATGAAAAAAGGTACATCGACTTATTTTTCTAAAAAATTTTCAGAATCTAAAAGGGCTAGACCGCAATTTACTAGCAACAAATGTAAAACCTTATCGGCTTCCCAAAAAGTGTTAATTGAATCAAAATTTTCTAGAGCCGAAATTAAAAAAGCGGTGTGGGATTGCGGGGTAGATAAGGCCCCGGTCCCGGATGGGTTTACGTTTGCTTTTTATAAGAAGTATTGGAATATCATTGAAACATATTTATTGTGTGCGGTACAATCATTTGAAAACGGAGGTGATTTGAAATTTGGTTGTAACTCTTCGTTTTTTACACTTATACCTAAGTGTGGGATTCCACTAGTTTTAGCCTATTACCGCCCGATTAGCCTCATTGGAAGCTTTTATAAGATCATTGCTAAAATCCTTGCTAACCGTCTCAAGTTAGTTATCAACGATGTCATTAGTGTTGAGCAATCTGCTTTTATTGAAGGCCGTAATATTCTTGATGGTCCACTTATCCTAAGTGAAATTATATCTTGGTGCAAAAAAATGAAAAAACAACTTTTAATCTTTAAGGTTGATTTTGAGAAAGCATATGATGTAACACCTCAAATTTTAATACCAAAAATTCGGCCAAAACAAAACATTTTATAAATAGAAGAACATCCTCAATTCGGATTTACAAAAACCTTGGTATGAAATCAGAGTATAAAAGTAGGTGTTACAAAATATATCATAACCAAGCTAAGACTAAATCCAATCTAGAGTTCTTCTATTCTAGGTCCCGCATCTCTATCCATGCGCACCTAAACCTTCGATCCCGAACCTGAGTACATAGCAAAACAAACAAGGAGTACGTGAGACAAAAACGTCTCGTGAGCTACATGGGTTTAGACCCCAAAGTTAATAATAATAATAATAACCGAACGACAAACAACAAACACGTAAGCAATCACCCATCTATCTAGTCACCCTGTTGTGACTCTAATACCTTGCTTTCCTAGCAATCATACCTAGTTGTCGGGACATCCCCAACCAACTAGAACCACATTAACTTATTAACCGGGGATCCCCCGCATTAACAAGCTTCAAGGTAAAGGCAAGAGGGAATCGCCCAATCTACCAATACCTGCCTTACTCGCCGGACTACTTCCAGTTAGCAAGACTACTATCATGGAATGGGCCGATGGGGATCCGCCCAAATGCTCCCCATTCCATACCTCATGACCGGGGATCCCCCGAATCATCACATCATCTCACCATATCATAACTCGATGGTTATGTCAATCTAGCTCTCGGCTATCACGTCTATCATCAAACAAGTTAGTTCAATACAACTATTGGTATAACTAACTATAATCTACTAGTCTACACAAGTAAGCAGATAGACCACAACACAAGTAATAAAATGTATTTCATAGGCTATGTACTCAGTAAAGTCCACACGTACTCACCTTAGCAATAAAGATGCTCCACCCGTGTTCTTGACACCAAAACTCTTGTTTCTCAAGCCAATCAACTTTCCAAGGCTTCACCAAAAGCCTAATACAATTATCACAATATGATCAACATCAATTACTACTACCAATGTGTTCATCTACCCCTAGATAACACCCATCAATCCATTTTCCCCAAATATGGTGATTACCAAACCCTAGGTTTAACCAACCCTTAAGATTCTTACAAATCATAATCATACACTTGTTTTCCTTGTTAATATACCATCAATTAAGTGTATACACCATTTATATCACCATAATCCATAACCCAAGAACTAGGGTTTCAACCCCAAGCTTCTAAACCCATAGATCTAAAGCTACAACTACAAAGGATTGAAGATATACCTTAAATCTTCAACTAGGAGTGAAGAATCACAAGATTTGATGAAGAAATCGACTCCAAATGATGCTTGACACCCAAAATCGTTTACAAGCTCGAAGAGAGAAAAACTAGGGTTTCACTTGGCAATAAATGAGCCAAATCCCGTCTTTAATGCTGCCAGACACAAGTTCACGACGCGACCATAGTTCGCGTCGCGAACTCTCCTTCTACACGCATACTTAGCGATCGTTATCTAGTCGCGAACTACTTAGCGACACATGGCCAAACTCCCTGGAGCAAGTTCCCGATCGGGAACTTATAGTTCGCGTCGCGAACTCTTGATGGCAGCAAGGCTGCACTTTTTCCAACTTGTCTCGACCCGGTTTCGCCCGTAACTTTCTCGTACGGTGCCCAAACGACACGAAACCAATTCCCACGTATTTTATATGATTTATCCATAATTATCATATTTTTATACAATTTATTTATTTACAATTTCGGGTCGTTACAACTATCTACCCCTTAAGAAGATTCCGTCCTCGGAATCTCATCATAGTTCACGAAATCCGGGTACCTCTTCCGAATCTCGTCTTTGACTTCCCAAGTCAAATTCGGCCCAAGTGAATGCTTCCACTTGACCAATACCAACTCGATCTCCTTATTCCGAAGCTTCTTTGTCTTCGTTTCTAGTATAGCCTCGGGCTCCTCAATCAACCGGTTCGGGCCGTCAACCCGCAACTCTTGCAATGGAATAATATTTTCAACTTCCCCGATAAACTTCTTCAAATAACTCACGTGAAAGGTGTCATGCACACCTTGAAGTTCGGGTGGAAGTTCCAACTTAAAAGCTTGAAGCCCGACCCGTTTCAATATTTTAAACGGTCCAACATACCTTGGACTTAACTTTCCCTTTTTACCAAACCGCATCACACCTTTCCAAGGTGACACTTTCAACATCACCATATCACCGACATCCAAGTCGTATGGTCTTTTCTTTAAACCCGAATAACTTCGTTGTCTATCTTGGGCGACTTTCATGTTGTTTTGAATAATACCAATCTTTTCATTTGTCACCCTCACGATCTCGGGACCCGTGAGTTTCGTCTCTCCCGCTTCCAACCAACAAGATGGAGTTCTACATTTCCTCCCATACAACGCCTCATAAGGCGGCATCTTGATAGTCGAGTGATAACTATTATTATACGAGAACTCGACTAACGGTAAATGTTCATCCCATTTACCACCGAAGTCTAACACACACGATCTCAACATATCTTCAACCGTTTGAATTGTTCTTTCACTTTGACCGTCGGTTTGCGGGTGATAAGCCGTGCTCAACCGCAACTTTGTACCCAATTCTTCTTGTAAAGATCGCCAAAATCTCGAGGTAAACCTCGCGTCTCTATCGGATACAATCGATAACGGAACCCCGTGGAGTCGAACCACCTCATCAACATACAACTTAGCCAATTTCTCAAGTGGCAACGTTTCCCGAATTGCTAAAAATAACGCACTTTTGGTCAACCGGTCAACTATGACCCAAATGGCATCGTGACCTTTGCTCGTCTTCGGTAAACCTACTATGAAATCCATAGTTATATCTTCCCACTTCCCGGCCGGTACAACTAATGATTGAGCTACCCCATACGGTACTTGATGCTCGGCTTTCACTTGTGCACACGTGGCACACTTAGAGATATACTTGGCCACTCTCGTCTTCATTCCGGGCCACCAATAAACCCGTTTCATATCTTGATACGTCTTTGTACTTCCCGGGTGAATCGAATACTTCGACTTGTGCACATCATACAACAACTCTTTTCGGATACCACCGAACTTAGGAACCCAAATACGACCGCCTACGGTCTTCAACCCTTGTGCATTTTCGAGAAAATGTTGGTTTTTACCTAACCGTTCTTGTCTTAACTCGTCTTTTCCCATAACTTCCCGTTGGGCATTCTTGATTCTTTCGATGATGCTCGAGACGACCTCTATACGTGATAAAATTCCTCGGTTCGGGTTTTCATATACCTTTCGGCTCAAGGCATCGGCCACCACATTCGCCTTACCCGCGTGATACACAATTTCACAATCATAATCGGCAATCAACTCGATCCACCTTCTTTGTCGCATATTAAGGTCTTTTTGTGTAAACACATATTGCAAACTCTTATGATCCGTGTACAACGTACACCGAGTACCATACAAATAATGTCTCCACAACTTCAAGGCAAATATAATCGCCGCCAATTCCAAGTCGTGTGTCGTGTACCTTAATTCCGCATTCTTCAATTGTCGCGAGGCATACGCGATCACCTTTCCTCTTTGCATCAACACACAACCGAGCCCTTGATTTGAAGCATCACTATAAACCACAAAGTCTTCCATACCATCCGGTAACGTAAGGATCGGCGCGTTACATAACTTTTCTTTTAACAACTTAAACGCCTCTTCTTGCTTCTTCTCCCACACAAACTTCTCACTTTTTCTCGTTAACTTCGTGAGTGGAATCGCGATTCTCGAGAAATCTTGTATAAATCTCCGGTAATAACCGGCTAACCCAAGAAAACTTCTAACCTCGGTAGGAGTTCTCGGAGGCTCCCAATTTGACACCGCTTCAATCTTGGATGGATCAACTTTAATACCATCACACGTCACCACGTGACCTAAGAATTGCACCTCCCGCAACCAAAATTCACACTTTGAAAATTTTGCATACAACTTCTCCCGTTTTAACACATCCAACACAAGTCTCAAATGACCTTCGTGTTCTTCTTCGGTTTTCGAATAGATCAAAATATCGTCAATGAACACGATCAAAAACTTATCAAGGAACGGTTTACAAACCCGATTCATCAAATCCATAAAAATGGCCGGCGCGTTTGTAAGACCAAACGGCATCACTAGAAACTCATAATGACCATAACGTGTACGAAAAGCCGTCTTCTCGGTGTCGCCTTCTTTCACCCGAACTTGGTGATAACCCGACCTCAAATCGATCTTTGAGAAATAACTAGCACCTTGCAATTGGTCGAATAAGTCATCAATTCTCGGCAACGGGTAACGGTTCTTAATAGTTACTTTATTCAACTCTCGGTAGTCAATACACATTCTCATCGAACCGTCTTTCTTTTTAACAAATAACACCGGTGCACCCCACGGTGACGAACTCGGACGAATAAAACCTTTATCTAACAATTCTTGCAATTGGGTCATCAATTCCCGCATTTCGGTGGGAGCTAAACGATATGGAGCACGAGCAATCGGCGTCGCCCCCGGAACTAGATCAATCTTAAACTCGACTTGTCTCTCCGGTGGCAAACCGGGCAAATCATCGGGAAATACCTCGGGGAAATCCCGAATAATTTTGACATCATCCATTGACTTCTTTTCTTTCCGACCATCTAATACATATGCAATAAACGATGCACAACCTTTTGATATACTTTTCCTCGCCTTAATAGCGGTAATCACATTAGGCATGTGATGTCGTTTCTCCCCATACACATACACTTTCTCGTTCTCGGGTGTCCTAATCGACACAATTTTCTTTCCACACAAAATCTTGGCTTGGTGCATACCCAACCAATCCATACCGATAACCACATCGAACGCCCTAATTCCCATGGGCAACAAATCCACCTTAAACTTTCTACCGTCTATTTCTATTTCACAATTTCTATAAATACAATCAACCATAGACGTTTTCCCGTCGGCTACTTCTATCTCATACATTTCATCTAACTTTTCGGATGGTACATTCAATTTACAACCGAACTCATAAGACACAAACGAATAATTGGAACCCGAATCAAATAAAATATGAGTTGGCAAGGAGTTAATGAATAGAATACCTGACACCACATCGTGTGCCTCCTTCGCCTCCTCCCGAGTAAGTTGGAAGGACCGCCCCTTCACCTTCGCCGGTTCCACTTTCTTTTGAGCCGTGGACACCATTGACTCCATCCCCTTCTTTGGGCACACATTGCTATAGTGCCCCTTCTCGTGGCACGAGAAACACTCGATCTCGGCCAATGATTTTGACTTGCATTCACGGGCCATATGCCCCGGCTTCCCACAATTATAACAAGTTTTCGACTCCCCTCGGCACACGCCGGCATGAGTCTTCCCGCACTTCTTGCACGAGCCAACACTCCCTTGTTTAGAGAAGTTCGATGTGAACTTCCCTTTCTTAAACGTACTCGAGCCACTTTCGGCTTTTCTCTTCTCGCCCACATGGGCCCTTTCGGCAACACGTGCCTCATTCACTTCCTCGACACTCCGGGCGGCACTAATAGCTTCATCAAGTGAAACCGCCCTCTTTACTTCCAATTGGTAGTCCCACGGTAACCCACTAGCATACCGGATCACCCTCAACCTCTCATCCGAGTAGGTTTTAGCAACAAACGGGAGCAATCCCGTGAACTCCCTCGAATATTCTTCAATTGACATATCACCCTTTTTGAGGGTCACGAACTTCTCGTGCATCTTTTCCAAATCCCTTTCGGGACAAAATTTCTTTTTCAACCTCGTGGTGAACTCATCCCACGACATCTTTTCCACCACCTCCTTCCCGAGGGTCTCATACACAATATCCCACCACACCATGGCATCTTCTTTCAACAATTGTGACGCATACGTCACCATATCAACATCCTTACACTTACTACTTCCGATAACCCTCTCGGTTTCTCGGATCCACCTCATCGTTACTTTCGGGTCCGAACTACCCGTATACACATTTGGCTTACATGCCATGAAGGATTTAAACGAACAACCTTCTTTCACAACGGGCCTAGCCCTAGCATCACTTTGGCCGCCCGTGGAGGACTTCCCCTCCCCGGTGCCACTACCTCCGGTTTTCTCATCCGACTTAGCCTCGGATTCCCGGTCTCCACCCGACCTCTCACGGTCTCCAATAATACGGTGCACTTCTTCGGCCACCGTTCCCTTGATTTGGTCGATAATGGTTTGGAGATCCGCCATGGTCACCGGAGTTCTATTAGCTCCGACCTCCGATTCATCAACCCGATGCATTGATGGTTGACTTTCTTGTTCATCCACCCTTTCAACAGGAGGTACTTCCTCCTCACGGCCCTCCGGGGCTTTACCACTTCTACGTGTGGTCACCATTTCTTTCAATCAAGACTATACGAAAGACATTAAACATTTAGTACCTTGTGTACAACCCAATAGTCGCATAAGACTCAATATCCAAAATCATATCAAATTCATCGGTCCCCTAGGTTCAACCCTAAACTTAGTATAAAGTCTCAAGGTCAACCTATGATCTCAAGGAATCTTACATTCCTAATGCTACAGTCTAAGACTAGGATGGTCATCCAACCTAATTCACTTAAACTATAGCTCTGATACCAAGTTGTAACACCTCAAATTTTAATACCAAAAATTCGGCCAAAACAAAACATTTTATAAATAGAAGAACATCCTCAATTCGGATTTACAAAAACCTTGGTATGAAATCAGAGTATAAAAGTAGGTGTTACAAAATATATCATAACCAAGCTAAGACTAAATCCAATCTAGAGTTCTTCTATTCTAGGTCCCGCATCTCTATCCATGCGCACCTAAACCTTCGATCCCGAACCTGAGTACATAGCAAAACAAACAAGGAGTACGTGAGACAAAAACGTCTCGTGAGCTACATGGGTTTAGACCCCAAAGTTAATAATAATAATAATAACCGAACGACAAACAACAAACACGTAAGCAATCACCCATCTATCTAGTCACCCTGTTGTGACTCTAATACCTTGCTTTCCTAGCAATCATACCTAGTTGTCGGGACATCCCCAACCAACTAGAACCACATTAACTTATTAACCGGGGATCCCCCGCATTAACAAGCTTCAAGGTAAAGGCAAGAGGGAATCGCCCAATCTACCAATACCTGCCTTACTCGCCGGACTACTTCCAGTTAGCAAGACTACTATCATGGAATGGGCCGATGGGGATCCGCCCAAATGCTCCCCATTCCATACCTCATGACCGGGGATCCCCCGAATCATCACATCATCTCACCATATCATAACTCGATGGTTATGTCAATCTAGCTCTCGGCTATCACGTCTATCATCAAACAAGTTAGTTCAATACAACTATTGGTATAACTAACTATAATCTACTAGTCTACACAAGTAAGCAGATAGACCACAACACAAGTAATAAAATGTATTTCATAGGCTATGTACTCAGTAAAGTCCACACGTACTCACCTTAGCAATAAAGATGCTCCACCCGTGTTCTTGACACCAAAACTCTTGTTTCTCAAGCCAATCAACTTTCCAAGGCTTCACCAAAAGCCTAATACAATTATCACAATATGATCAACATCAATTACTACTACCAATGTGTTCATCTACCCCTAGATAACACCCATCAATCCATTTTCCCCAAATATGGTGATTACCAAACCCTAGGTTTAACCAACCCTTAAGATTCTTACAAATCATAATCATACACTTGTTTTCCTTGTTAATATACCATCTATTAAGTGTATACACCATTTATATCACCATAATCCATAACCCAAGAACTAGGGTTTCAACCCCAAGCTTCTAAACCCATAGATCTAAAGCTACAACTACAAAGGATTGAAGATATACCTTAAATCTTCAACTAGGAGTGAAGAATCACAAGATTTGATGAAGAAATCGACTCCAAATGATGCTTGACACCCAAAATCGTTTACAAGCTCGAAGAGAGAAAAACTAGGGTTTCACTTGGCAATAAATGAGCCAAATCCCGTCTTTAATGCTGCCAGACACAAGTTCACGACGCGACCATAGTTCGCGTCGCGAACTCTCCTTCTACACGCATACTTAGCGATCGTTATCTAGTCGCGAACTACTTAGCGACACATGGCCAAACTCCCTGGAGCAAGTTCCCGATCGGGAACTTATAGTTCGCGTCGCGAACTCTTGATGGCAGCAAGGCTGCACTTTTTCCAACTTGTCTCGACCCGGTTTCGCCCGTAACTTTCTCGTACGGTGCCCAAACGACACGAAACCAATTCCCACGTATTTTATATGATTTATCCATAATTATCATATTTTTATACAATTTATTTATTTACAATTTCGGGTCGTTACATATGACACCCTAAATTGGGACTTTCTAGACTCGGTTATGGCGCAAATGGGTTTCGGAGAGAAATGGAGGAAGTGGGTTAATATATGTTTATCTTCTGGTAGGGCGTCCGTCTTATTAAACGGGTCCCCCACCTCGGAGTTTAATATTAAGAGGGGTCTTAGACAAGGTGACCTGATGGCTCCGTTTCTATTTATCATTGCGGTCGAAAGTATCCATGTTGCTATGCTCGAGGCAACAGAAAAAAGGCATGTTTCATGGCATCTCCCTCCCGAATAACGGGCCGCTTATCTCACATTTACAATATGCCGATGACACTATATTTGTGGGAGAGTGGTCCGAAAGTAATGCTAGAAACCTAACCCGTATTCTTACATGCTTTTACTTATCATCGGGGCTCAAAGTGAATATGTCTAAAAGTAATATTCATGGTCTAGGTGTGGATAGAAGTGTTGTATGTCGGGTAGCTAATCAGTTGAACTGTAATGTTGGGACAGTTCTGTTTAATTACCTTGGATTAGTAATTGGGGCTCCTATGCATAGAATTGAAAATTGGGATGTTTTGGTCAATAAATTTAAAAAAAAACTCTCTACATGGAAGGCATCCACTTTATCATATGGCGGTAGGTTAACCCTTGTTAAATCCGTATTGGGAGCTCTCGGGATTAATTTTTTTTCCTTTTACAAAGTCCCTGAAGGTGTTCTAAAAAAGCTTTAATCAATCCGGGCGAATTTTTTTTGGGGTTCAAAAAATGGTGAAAGAAAAATCAATTGGATTAGTTGGAAAATAATTCATGACCCAATTGATTCGGGTGGTATTAATGTTCCAAGTTTAAAAGCCCAAAACCTTGCTTTATTGATTAAATGGTGGTGGAGATTGAAACGGGAAGATGGTGCTCTTTGGAGAAAAGTCATTGTCTCATTACATAACATATCGAGTAATTATAATCCATCTAGTAAGTTTCCGGGTGTATGGAATAACATTAATAAGGTGCGAAATCATCTAGAAAAAATTAACGTCCCAATTGACTCGTGGTTTCAAGCTTCCTGCAGTCCCGAGGATATGCAGTTTAGGTGGCCGTGGCCCTTCGAACTAGATGGCTCGTTCTCTGTTGCTTCGGCCAGAGCTGCAATTAAGGGTATGCTTTCGAGTCCACGTATTTCGGGTAATTTTCCTTCGGTTAAAGCAGTCCCGACTAGAATAAATATTTTCTTTTGGAGAATGCTTCAAAACAGGTTGCCTTCTTGCGTGAATCTGCTAAAACGGGGTGTTTTGCTTCAATCCGCGGTTTGCTGCATATGTGAAAGGGAGTTCGAGGACGAGGCACATTTATTTTGGGGCTGCTGTAAGGTGCGTGAGATATGGGTCGCGTTCTGCAAGTGGTGGTCGATCGACATAAGTTCTATTTCTCAAGTGGAGCATTTCATCGAGTGGCCGGATCGTGTAAACCTTCCAAAGGTCAAGGCCAACCAATTCGTAACAGCGTTTATCTCGGTAATATGGCTCATTTGGAGACACATGAACGATATAATATTAAAAAAAAAAACGGACGGGTTTTATGCAATTCTCGATGAAGCTCAAGCCCAAGCATTTTATTGGATCAAGAATAGAACGAAATGCAAATGGAGTAGCACGGTGTGAGCTCAATGGATTATTGACCCGAGGAGCTCTTAAAGGCCTGACTTGGTGTGGGTGGTAGTTATTATGTTTATGTTTTTTAGCAAATAATGCTTGGTGTGGTTTTTGGTTAGGTGTTTTTGTTTTTATTCCATTTTGTCTGCTGTGAGCATGGTTGTTTTTTCTTGCTAGTTTCTGGCTAGCTTTCTTAATATATTTTCTGTGGTGGGCTCGTTGCGGGGTGATGACAATGCCGAAGCTCCAGTTGAGTCGCCATTTTTGCCGTTCAAAAAAAAAAAAAGTTGAATATGAGATTAAAAGATATATATAAAATAATAATAATAAAAAAAATAAAGATGAAGATGAAGGATTTGGTGATGAGTAATGTGAAAAGGAGGTTGAAATGAATTGAATGCGATCACAAAGTGTGTGATGTGAAGGAAGTGGAAGCAGAGCAGGGGCAGGCAAGGCAGAGGTTTTGGTTCGAGGTGTGTGTCTTGATGTGGTACGAATGAATGATCACCTCTTTTCACTCTTATCCACTTTTCTATTTTTGTTTTTATTACCTTTTCTCAAGGATTATAATTGTACTTAACCGGTTAACCCTAATATTTGTATATTAAAATCTTGTAGGAATAATTAGTTTTGCAATTCAAAAAATATAAACAACGCACGAATATTTAAAATTTGATTCGGCCTGATTCGGTCCGGTCCCATCTGGTTCTACGGTTTCAGTCGGTTCTCAGTCCAATTTGCAGAGTGCTACTTTTATGTGAATTTTATTTTAATTATATGAATTGATATACTAACATCTATGCTCTTTATTTCACTTAGTTTTAACTAGAAACACCCACATTCATGCTTTGAATGATTATACATGTACTTAAAATGTTTGATATTTGTTATTTAAGAATTTATTTATTTTATATTTTATTCGTGGGATTTAAGTAGCCATGGTTCACATGCATAACCAATCAACACCAACCGACCCATTTGAGTGAGTTCAGCTGAACAAAACACAGGAAGATTAATTAATTTAAGGAAAATGATGTTGTCATTAAGAAGACAAAATAACAAAAAACAACCCCTGAATTTTAAAAATATTACTTTTTTAATCAATGTACAAGCTTTTTATGCATGTTAGTGACAGCCCTAAGGGCTGTCATTAACAAAACCCTTAATCTAATTAATCAAAAGAATATCCTTAATAATGATTAATAATCATGTTACCATGTGGGGGAAAACTTTACCTTAGCTATCTTTTTTAATAATAAACCATTAAACCCGTACATCTTTATCAAATGTTATGAAACTGTCTTGAAACAAATTCAAAAAAGTTGGATCTTACATCGTAGTACGAGTTAGTACTTTGTAGAATAGGGAAAAAATCTTAAAAAACAATCAAAATAATCTTATATACATTTTATTCCCGATGGGTGCTTTTGATAAATGCATTTAATCAGTACTACAAGTATTTTAGTCATTTATTTTGTCGTAGAAAAAAAAAAGCTAAGATAACAATGATGAGGCATGGGTTATCTCACATATGATGCGTGAGATTTGGAGTTCGAATCCTGTAAATACCTATTTGTGGTGTCAAATATAAGGAATTTTTCTCTAAAGATCACTACGGGGGCTGAATTTGCCCTGTAAAAAAGCTCGAACCCGGGGTGCTCGCTAGAATGTTGCGAGTATTCCGTTGTTTCATTTACCGTTTCAAAAAAACAATGGTGATCATGATTGCGTTTGGTCACCTTTAATACCAGTATTAATACTTCAAATCAAACACACTCTAAATCTATACGCCGTCAAAGATTTAACAATTCATAAACGTAAAATAAAATAAAATATGTGATCTAAGTTTTAAGACGTAGGTTTGTTTTTCACCTAAAAATAAAATATACATGAGTATTGAGATAGTAATATATATGGGTAATTGAGAAAATATGTGTTACTATTTAATTGATATGGTGGATTGTTTGGTTAAATCGATGAGAGTACAAATATTCCTTTGGTTGTGTCGTGTTGTGATGGTGGGGATGCTAAATATAGAGAACATAAATAACACCAAATAAAATAATATAAGTTTGTGTCATTGGATTCACTGTATGTACCTCAAGTGACATCAACTATTTTGTAACCTACTTTTAAAATCTAGTAAAACGAGCTCTTTTTAATTTACACACCCCACTAATCACTTCTTCATGCACATTTTCTTGTTAGATTCGTCATCTAGGACCCCACAAATCGTATATATCGGTATATTATATTATATACGACCCGAAATGGTCGGACCTGGTTTTCAGTTATCGGTTCTTTTTTTTTTTTGTTTATTTCAGTTCTCAGGTTTGTGGGTTTGATTTCACATATAATGGGAAATGCGTTATAAATCAAAAGTTACATATTCAAATCTCGTTTGCGTATCTCTTTAATCGTGATGTTATGTGATTTAATTATCCATATAAAGGTATAAGTACTTTTATTTCATGTGCATATTAACATGACCATTAAAAGTCAACCAAACTTGAATCCTTCAAATAAGAGAGAAAAAAAACTAGATGAGAAAAATATGTATTGATTTATAAAGTAATTTAAAATTGATGTCTTTGAAAAAGAGAATAAACATACACTAAATAAATGATTTTAATATTTATGGCAGATCTAGTCAAGATGTGATTTCATGTGATTACAAAAAGAAACCATTAAATAAAATGTATAGTTTGAGAATGAGCATTTGGAATTATGTAGATGAGTATAGCAATATTAACAAGATCTGATTCAACAAAAAAGTGACTAACCTAAATTAACATAATAAATTCAAATATTATTTTTATAAAGATCACAACCATGGGTAATATATACTTTTTCAGAGTAAAATTATGTATATTTTATGTTGTGGGTAATTCTAAATTGTTTTTTCCCCATCAACCAATGTGTGGTATGGGCATAATCATGATCTCTAATTATTTTTTCTTTGCATAATAACTATGATTTAATGTGTTGTTTGGCAACATGCGAATAATTAATATCCAAATGATGCAGTGGTATGAATGATTCAGATTTCCCTTTATATATTTCTGATTAAGAAGAAAAATAAGTTCAATTTACGATTTAAATACAGATTAAGAAGCTTACCAAACATTCTAGATCTTTCAAGTTAAGAGACTGCCTCTCAATAAAATCATGTAAAATACTTATCAAACAATAATGTAAAAGAAGAAGTTAAATGGATGGTAAGACCACATTCACAATATAGGGATTTGAAATATCAAAACATGGATGTTGAAGTTAAAGAAAATAGATAAAAGTTTTTGTTTTAGTTTTTTGTATTTTTAAGTGAATTTAATGTTGTGAAAGATATTGGTAAAGAGATCAAATTTCGTTTCACAAAGGGGAACGAGAGTTACAAGACCATGTAGATTGGGCTTTTGGGTCATGGGCTATAGGCCATTGCATAATTAAGGCTATTTACGAATTTACGTTTAAAATCGCTTTAGAAGCTGCTAACATCAAATTTGATTTTGTTTTATTCCATTTTGGAAGGAAAAAAAATGTTAGGATGATAAAGAAAAACATTGCAAATTTTGAAGAGACAAAAATACCTTCACCGAAGTGTAAATGTGTTGCATTTCCGTCAATTAACTTGTTTTTTTTTACGGAGTTTTATAAGTGAACATTAATATATAGTTTGATAAACTCTTAAATCTATACATATTTACAAGACATTGAATACAATTTGAATTTTTGCAACATGTCTAATAATATGTTACTAAGATTTTATTTAATTTATCTATTTCTAATTTTCATTTTTAACTTTTTTTTTAATTTTAACACGTAATTTAATAATATATCACTAAATTTTTTGACTTTTTTTATTTTGTTATCAAAATGACATTTTCATTTTATTTGATTTTTTTTCTTCCATATTAATATTAAATTTGATTATCATATTTCCTTTTTGTTATTTATATATTTGTAAAATATTCAATTATAATAATTATTTATTGTTAGATGATATGTTTACAATTATATATTTTTATCGGTATACTACATTTTGAATCTGAATATTACAAATTTGGCTAACAATGTTTTATTATGTTGTTTGTGTTACATATCTTTTGATACGACTCTTTTTATCATGACCTAATTTTAGGCCCTTGGCCAACCACCATGAAATAAATGCAAGAAATCATTTACCAATCGAAGAGTAGATTGAAATATCACATGTACACAAAAGCTAACAAATGAAGTAAAATGTAACTTTCTTGACAAAATACTCCCCCGTTTCACAAAAAAATTCTCATTTGATTTGGGCACAAGTTTTAAGGTGATAGTTAATTAGTTAGTGGTGGGTCATTGATAATAATTTTGCTTAAAATATATGATTGGTTTGGAGAGAGAAAGATAGTTAGCGGATAGTTAGTGGTGGGGTCCTTGATAATAATAATATTTTATTATATGGAGCTCATTAAATATATAAGAAATGAAAAGTTTGTTGTGAGACAAAAATTTAAGGTAATGTGAAACTTTTGTGGGACCAAGGGTTGTATATGATTAGACATCTCATGATCATAAATGTCCTGTTAAAATACTTTGATTGTACCTTGACATTTGTCTCTACAAACGAGAATATGATGTTCGTATCCCCGAATCCAATATTTCATTTTTAGTATAGATGAGAAAATTAGCCAAATAAGACTTTTTTTTGCTCATCGGTCACCTCGTCGTTTATTTTGTTCGGTAAACTGGAGAAACGGGAGAAGAGAGAGAGAAAGTAAGATTTCAGTGATGCATTGTATAATTGTACATTTTGCAATATATTTCATATTTTGTCAAAGTGATAAAAGAAATGAATGTGTGTTTTTGACAGAAGTATGTCAATTTAAAAGTATTAATATATTATTGATATGACAAAACTGATGTAATAAAGAACATGTAACTCTTAAACAGGCCTAAAGAATCATCAAACAAAAGCCATGTCACCATTGATGCTTTTCATATCTATTTTAAAAGGTTAGAAGGTTAAAATGAAAAATTTTGAGTGCATATTTCCACTAAAATAATATGAACAAACATGTAATCAAACGAGGCCTCATCATGAATGACATTCTATAAATTAGTTAACAAATGAAAATAAAAACTATATTCCAAGAAAAAACTTCATTATTACTATCTAACCTAACATTAAACATTCAAAATGCTTAATCTTTTATTCCCTTATTAAAATTCTTTTTTTTTCCTCATTAAACACATGCTTTTATAGATCAATTTTACACACGTCCTTTACCCCTAATCCAATTGCAAGCCTCAAAGATCAACAATCTTACATAAGGCACCAAAACCACCACCACCAAATGCACATGTTGAGAAGCAACCACCATTTTCCACCACTCTCTACCACCATCCACCAACAATTTCACTTGATCTTGATTCACTCCCGCCACGTGCCACCAATATTGCCGCCTGTGTTGCCGCCTCATTTTCCTAACACGGTTAAGTTCTAGGCTGATTACATTCCTAATTGATATTAAATACGTATCGACATCATGATCACGCAAAATGGCACCATCCGAACCATACGCACAACGGTCACTTAAAATCTCCAAAGGGTGTGGTGTGTTTAAGAAAACCGATTGTGCCGCTTTGGTTTGTTTGTTTGCAACGTCAGCATTTGATGCTTGAGACCTTAAGACATATAGACCACTGCCTGAAGGAAGGAGGTCATGGCTTGGTGATAGTTTTGAATCTGGTTGTAGAATTAGAAACTCTCCCATTGGAGTATACAATATATTCTGCCATTTTTTATAAAGACAAGTTAAATACTTCTATATTGTTGCTCTTATGAAGAAATAAATACAACTTAGATATGACAATTTTAACTAGGGTGTGAATTCAGGTCGGGTTAGGATTCATAGATGCGGGTCAGAAATATTCAACATGAATCCGACATGTTTATATAAACGGGTCAAATATATCAACCAAACATGTTTAATTTCAACTTGAACACGACCCATTTGACCCGTTTAATTAAACGGGTTAAACATGTTAACACTTTAAATGAGTTAAACGGCCAAACATGTCGACTTTAAGGCATGTATAATTTTTTTTAACACCCTCAATGCGGTTTTTCATTCACAAAGATAATATTGTCGACTTTTAAATGTGTATATAGAACTTATACATATATATATATATATATATAGAATATGGATCAAGAAAGAAGCATCCTTATTTGAAGAAGCTAGAAAAGGGTTGCATTTTCATAAAATATACATATATATATATATATATATATATATATACATATACATACATATATGTACATATACATATATATTTAGACCATAGATATATATATTTTCACATGTACACCCTCTATATGTATATATATACACACATATATATACAATATGTATATGCATTTTCGTAAACGAAAATGCAAGTTCCGATATGAAAATGCAAATGCAAGTTACGCAAAATGCATGTGTATATATATGTGTATATATACATATATATAGGGCGTGAATATGCATATATATAATATGTGTTCGATTCAGCGCAGAACCGTTTAATGGTGCAGAACCGCAGAACCATCCTAACATCCAATGTTTTCTATGTTATATATAAGTTGTACATTTTCATACACGTTGTAACACATTTACACATCCAATGTTTCCAATTTTTTATATAATGTATTTATATATCATGTGTATAAAAAATTGGACACATTGGATGTGTAAATGTGTTACGGTGTGTATGAAAATGTACAGCTTATATATAACATAGAAAACATTGGATGTTAGGATGGTTCTGCGGTTCTGCACCTTTAAACGGTTCTGCGCTGAACCGGACCCTATATAATATATATGGTCTAATTATATATGTATATATACATATATGTTTGTATATGCATGCATATATGTATAAGTTACGAAAATGCAACCCTTTTCTAGCTTCTTTAAATAAGGACCTTTTTCTATGGATCATTACCCTATATATATATATATATATATATATATATATATATATATATATATATATATATATATATATATATATATATATATATATATATATATATATATATCCATTTAAATTATCATCACTCTGCCTCAACTCTAAACTATTTATTTTCGTGCCAGTCTAAAGTCGAGTTTCAGGTCGAGTCAGAAATTGTCATCCCTCATTTTAACTCATTTAGATTGAAACATGCTGTTTTGGGCCAAAATAGTCAAACAAGTTTAATAAGCTACAAATTAAAATTATTAGCGTACCTGGTTATTTAGACACGGATCATTTCGAAAATTTCCATTAATGGCACTAAGTATGTCACGAAATCGAGTTGGATAGTTGCAAGAAAACGCTCGTGGTACAATATCCCGATGCATTGTAATTCCTTGGAGATGATTTCTCGGTAATCCAAGATTATGCAAAAGACGATCACCACCACACATAACCCATGGGGCTCCAAATGTAATAACGGGTAGTAACGATGAAAGTGGAACTTGACCTCTAATTAATAACATGAGACTTATTAATAAAGATAAACTTCCCCCTAAAGAATGGCCGGTTAAACGAATTGTTGCACGATTGCCATGACATTTAAGGTGCTCGTGGACTAGAGGTAACATTTGTTCGTAAACAACTTTTGCGGCTTCATATATACCTCTATGCACAATTACATCCGTTGCCTAAACAATACAATGATCTAGTTAATTAATCATGATGTTTATAAAGTGGTTTAATTAGATAAAAATGTAATCAGCTTTCTTAAAGCGAGAGGTTGTCCTGAGATTAGTCAGGTTGCATAGCGGGTTGAACACCAAGTAAACCAAAAAAAAAAAGTATTTTACCTAAAATAGATAAAATCTCAAAGTTTGTAGTTTGTACATTTTTAAGACAGAGAAAGTTGGTTATTTTTTTAAAGGAATGACATTAATAATCATTGAAATAAAATGGGTTCACCTCAAATTGTATAGGTTCAAAAAGTAGATTCGCTTGCCATGATGCAAGTGATTCCGAGCCCTGCAAAAACACCATTCATCGTAATTTTATCAATATGACCACTTATTACTACTATAATGTAACGCCCCAAAATTTATATTAATTTAATTTAATTATTTAATCACAATTTATTATTTATAATTAATTCTATATTATTTGGGCGACCTGTAATTAGACGGTTCGTCTTTATCAGACGTTACATATTTATATGTGACGACTCGGTTATTCAAATAATGTAACATTTTATCCCGAGGTTGGGTGTCAAGCCTGAAATTGAGAGGCCGGCCGAGAGGCCAAGGCCTCTCCTCTCGATTTTTGTTAGCTAATGGGACTAATCAATTGAGTTTCTTCCTTTACTTGTTCCTTAATCAAAATCTGGCCTTGTGAGTCGACCCAATGGAGCAATAAAGGCCGAATCAATTATTCTTTGAGGCCCACTCGTTAATTCCATCTTAAGCCCAGAAGGATTTTAAGTCAACTTGTCTCCCTAATCCCTAGACAACACCGACTTCTGCTTCTTGTTTTCTCCAGCCGCAGCAAACCCACGCTCCACCATCTTGATCGCAAGCTTCATCAATCGGAGGCAAGCAAGGTGGAAGGAGAGATCCCTTGTTCCATCCGGAAGTCGAGCCCAAGCAATCCCAAGATAGTTCCTTCTCGAGCCATTCGTGATCTTTCTGGTTCGGTAATACTCTAGCTGTTTCGATCTTTTAATCCCATGTTCAGTGTTTTGGTGGTGTCTAACCGTTTATTGCAGATGGCGACAAACCAAGGAAAGATCGGGTTTGTGTGTATCGGTTTTATTTGTTGTCTGTTTTTCTTGCTCTTCTTGCCAATCCTAATTCTATTTTCCGTGTCTCGTTTTGTGCTGCTCGCTCGAACAGGAAACTGGACAAGGCTCGTTCTATTAATCGATCTAGAAGGCGAGCAGAATAGCGGATTGAAGTTCGTACGGTAATCTGCTCCTTCCGATTCATTATCGTTCACTTGATATTTGATAGTTATTGAATCGGGTTCTCTTTTCTTGCTTATGTTCGGACGATCGGGACCAACCAGAAATCTTTGAAGCAAACAGAAACAAGGGTCACCGAGTGTGAATTTCGGTTTTTAGAGAAAGAGTATCGAGAGAATTGTGAAGCTAGGTATTGATTCCGTTCTCCCTTAGATTTGTCATTAACTACGATTGTCGTAGGTTTCGAGTCAAGGGTCGTGTTGGTTGTTGTTTCCATTTGTTTGATTTCTAGAGTTGTTGGTTCGGGTTTGATTTATACCTTGTTTTGGAAATCGTGGGAATTGGCAGCAGTCAAGTAGAGGTTGTGGTCTTCAAGTGGTGTTGTGTAGCTGAGCAGGTCGCGGGGTCGAGATACCGAGCCGATTAATATAGGGCTGCAGTGCTGAGTTTCAGCTCTGTGCAGCCCTGTTCCGGTCTGTTTTGAGGCCCTTCGGATCAGAATTTGGGTTCCGGGTATTCTGGACAAATGTAGCTCTATATGTTAGCTTTCCGTGGCCGCTAACCTTGCGTCAGTCGGATTTACGGTGTACAAGTTATAGCTGTTGCAGTATGGTTTTGCAGTGCTGAAACGCTGCACATTTCTGCTGTGTTGCAGGTCTGTTTCGGGGCCCTTCGGGTCTGTTTCGGGTCTCGAGTTCTTCTGCAAAGTTGTAGAGTAGACTGTTTTCTAGTCACAGCGTAGAGTTGACATTCACCGGGTTATCGGGTTGAGAGTTATGGCCTCCGCGGATCGTCTAGGAGATAACGTGCTGTACTTTTGACTGTCGGGAATTCTTTGGAGCTTACGTTTCTCGAGGTGAGTATTCTCACCGTGTATTCAGTTTTAACGTTGTACATGCATGACTTATGTGTTACATTTCTTGCACCATAATTGTTATCTGAGCTTGAGCTGTTATCTGAGTTTGATCCGCTATCTGAGTTTGATTTGTTATCTGAGTTTGACATGCTATCTGAGTATCTGAGCAGCTGTTGATTTATTTTAATCTGAGACATTGTGCCTGGGTAACCGAGCTCGGCACAGGGTCATTCTGTGCTACTACTTGCTAGGGCATCTGAGATAATTATGTTAAAGAGATAATAAAACATAATAACACACATCTGAGTTTTTGGCTATATGCCTGGGATCACCTCCCGTCTGAGTTTTGGGATTATTCCCGTCTGAGTTTTGGGATCACTCCCGTCTGAGTTTTTGGCTTATGCCTATCTGAGGTGTGAGGAGGGGCGAGGTTGATCTCTCGTCCCAAATCACACAAGCGCGCTATATAAATTAAAATCTGAGTAATAAAATCTGAGAAATAAATCTGAGTAATTAATCGAGTAGATTCTGAGTAGGAGTACACCGATGTGCCCTCATGTGTTGTATGTTACGATTGTTTGCATTTTGAGAGTTATTCACTCAGCTTCTCCAGCTGACCCCTATTTTCCCCCACATTGTTTCAGGTACCAGCAGAGGAAAGGAGAAGGTGGACGGTTGACCGCTGTATCTTTCATTACCGATGTGGATGGCATTTAATATTTTAAAAACACTTAATTTTAACTATTTCCGCATTAAATACATTTTTAAATGAAATTACTATTGTTGGGATTTAATTATTCAAGTTATTGGGACCTTTTGATTAAAATTTTGTTTTTAAAAGTTTTAAAAATCTTGTAAATTTTAGGGTGTTACATATAAGTTTATTAGAAAAATTGTATATTAAAAAGCTTACGAATAATGACTATAACGTTTTTCAATTTCAGTAAATATTTATGTAGACGAACCTGAATAACAAAGTATCGTGTGCTACTTTCATCGTCATCACAAATGTACCATTCACTAGGTGATGAACTCAACGAGTTTAAATCATCTTCAACCACACCATTTTGTTCGACCTTGTACAATGCCTTTTCTTTCTTGGATTTCTTTTCTATCGAAGATGTCACGAAACGAAATTTATGACGTTTTAGGAGATTTCCAAGCTAGGAAAATGGAATTGTTTTAGATAATTTAGTTGAAATCATATAATCTGCACAATCTCTATGATAAAAATGCAATGATAGAAAGAACTTAACAAAAAATGACGGTGGCATAAAATAGCACGTACTTTTACATTTTTAGAACATTTTTTTTTACTATTTTATGTTACTTGTAAAAATATAAATATATATTGTTGTCACCTTGATTTTTGGTATAGTGTAAGACAAGCTTCCCAAATAAGCCATTTGAGCATACAATCTCGCTTCACTCAAAGAAACTGTCCATAACAATTTTGAAAACGAATTTTTATCGAATTCAATTTTATCATTTGCATCTTCATCATCATCATCGTCAACTCTACATCCATCACATTCTTGATCGATCAATACCTCATTATCGTCACCATTTTCATGAATATAAACTTGCTCATCTGATTTCCATAAGGATTTAAGTTGCAAAACTCGTAAAACCCAATTACCATTTTGCCCTTCGTGCACACTCTCTTCAGTTTTCTCAACCGACACGACGTCGTGTTTAGAAGTTTTGGTTATTAAAGATGTAAGAGGTTGTTTGAGAGAAAGACACCGTGACCATGTTTTGGGTTTTTCCGGTGAGATAGTGGTTGTGGTGGTCCAGTAGGTGGTAATGTGAGATGGGTTTGTACCGGCGACGGTGATCGGAATCATTCCGGCGGTTAATTGGAAACATTCCATCGGAATTTGGATGTTTTGAGAAAAGAAGAGAAGGTGTGTTGTGCGTTTATTACCGAAGCCTTCACACGCATGTTGTCATTTTCCCTCGGTTTTCTTTCGTTTTTGAATTGTAAACACCTTGGAATTTGTGTTTGTGAATTCTATGGAATAATATTAATTTAAGGAAAAAAAAAAAGCTTGCTTGCATAATTTAATTTTTTTCTTTTAATAGAAAACAATTAAATGTAGTATGACTTTAAGAATAAAAACAAACTTTATTAATTACATGTTCGTTTTGGTTAAATACCTTTCATTGTGAAAAAAAACCAGCATCTCAAGCGTAAATGATTGTGTTGTTGGAGTGTTAGCTGACGTGACAATGATTTGACAAAAACTAAATTGTCAATTAGTGTCAGGATCGAATAACTTAATCAAGTTATTAGAAACACAGATCTACTAACAAGAGAAGTTACAGCGGATTAACACTCTTGTTAATTGATTAAGAACAATGAAAACTGTAATCGAATAAGAATAATAATAAGAACACAGTAATCACAAAAAGCTTCAATGTATTAATTTGATCGATCAATACACGTACGTTTACAATTCATAAGGAACTATTTATAATAGTCCTTGAAGCCTAACTATTTACCCTAGTTATTCTAGGATATGATTACAATCGAATTACAAAGGATATTAATTCTAAACTAACTATGCTAGAATCTCGGACACGATATACTCTGCAAATATCCTCATCAGTATCAACTTTGATCAAGCAGTAGTAATTATGAATGTCAGTAGTAATCACGAGATCAGTAGTATCTATGCAATTCTGCCCCATCAGTACTAACTCTTGTAAGCAGCATCAAGTCTTGGTCAGTACTAACTGCATCATCAGTAATATATCTTTTATAACTCAGTAATAACTTGTTTTATATCCCAACAATTAGTATTACGGTTAAACAGTTTAGCTTATTTTTCCAAAACAAGCCTAAATACAAGAGTTTTTCAACGAGACCTTATTTATTCCATAAACATAAATTCTAAGTTAACTGTTATTCTAAGAATATATTCCCATCCAAAATCTCATTTGATGAAAAAGGTGGCAAATGAAGTTATTTAGTCATTTGATGTTGTTAATGTTTGCTAACATACTTATTAACTATTTTTAGACAATGTCCTGTGGTGATGAGTTGGAAGGAACACCACCCTTCTCCACATGTGGAGGCTTGGTGTGATGCAGCTTTGGCCACAGCCACAAAAAAAGGAACGAGGTGTGTGTGGTCGGCAAACTTCGGTATTTTAGTGGGGGGCCTCTCACATGTGGGTATTTCCTGTATCGTGACATGATATGATTGTTTATGTGACATCTGATATGATAAATAATTTTAGTGTGGTTGGTGGTACCTGTACCCACCAGCCTTAGAGGGTTAACATGTGCAACTTATGAGAAACATGCGATCCAATAGTTTAGTAAAGGTACTTAACACAATTTCGTAGTTATGTGAAACAAAAATACAATTCAAATATGGAAACCTCAACAAGTGACTCATAGTTACGAACATGTTTAATGGCTTCAAATGAGCATACCTAACTAGTTGGAGACTTCTTATGTTAACGAATTTGAGTTTAAACGTTAATGAATTATTATAATTGCATCAATAGACACGCAACAAAGATACAACTTCATAGACGTTCAAAGAAATACAGTTTAAAAAAAACGAGTCAAAAGCCCAAAATGCAACTCTGATCCATACATTTTAATGAAAATTTAAGATAATGTACAAGACTATCCAAATATTCCATTTTTCATGAGCTCGCCAATATGCCTTTTGAACTTTAATAATATGAATCATGCAATTATTCAAACATTTTTTTTTGGTTCAACCAATTAGGTATAGCCCTGGGGACGTCTAGTGATCAAATCAACCCGACCGGATCGATTACTGAACAGCTGGTTTTTAGACTAGACCGAGAATCGGGTTTTTCAGATATGTTTTTCAACACTGGTCTGGACCGAAACGGAATGAGAACTAGTTTTACATGAAAATTCACACCGAGAACCAGACTTATATACCGTGTATATAACATTTGTTGCATATAAGGATATATATTTGTTTTTTTAATATTATATCATTATTTTTGTCAACATGTTATTATTTAAATTTCGGAACTCGATGCTTAGTAAAGGATCAATAAAGTTGTTTCAGATATATAATTAGTGTCAAACTGGCATTAATTATTTAGATAATACTCGACATACCACTAATTAATTACTTATTTATACTAACTCACTAATGCTCACGAGGACTACAATTTATCAAAGAAACTGAATATAATCCTCATACAACATTTTAAAAAAGTGACAAAAAAGGGGATGGTAATAATGATGAAAGAGCGCTATAAAAGACAACCGAGCTCTAGCTTATGTGCAGTATGCTTGCTAAGTAAGTTTGATAAAATCAAAATTTGTAGTAAAAAGTAAAAAACTAACCAAGAATAGCTTGGATTTTTGTCTTCTGATCGTCTGTTAATGATGTAGGGAATAAAACCTCAAATGTTACATATAGGTCCCCCTTCTTATTGCTATAGTGCAATGGCATCCCTTCACCTTTGAATTTCCTTACCTCCTTCGGTTTTGTGATTTTCTGAATCATACAAACATGCTTATTAATTGAATCCACAAACAATCAATTCTTATTTGTGAATATATTTTTTAATATGAATATGAGAAAATTCCTAAAAAGTATGAACAAAGATTGTTTGCTAACCTTTGTACCAATATCCACAAGACGCTCATCAAGGTGTGCAACGGTTTTCTCAAACCCAACTAGTGCTTGCACCTGTATAAATTACATTAATTCAAGTCAATATACAAATGGGTTTGGGTTGAACTGACTTGTTTCTGAAATGGGTCGACCCATTTTAGCTACAAGTTTAATTCAACCCACCTATTTGACATTTTGACCCGTTAAAGATAAACCATATATTAAGTTTGAACATATCCAACACAAAAACATAGAGTTGATTAATAAGTTATGTTCAAAGTATGATTATTAGCAATAGTGGTTAACTAATATTATAATATTATAATAATAATAATTATAATTATATTAGTAATAATTACCAAAGTTATAGTAACAGTTGTGTGAAGGTCATTGCCTTCCCTTCTGAATCGATCATGTGGTGCTGTACGAACGCGGAACTGCCCAAATTTTTATATTAATTGTCAGCATAAAATACAATTTTATTAGATTTAATTTATTTTATCACTAATTAATAATTAATAATTGACTAACCTTTAGATCTCCAGGTTCTCCATCTATGATTGGTTCACCCTCTTCATAAAACACCACCTCCTGTGAAAAAAGAAAAATAAACAAAAAATTAAGGGGGCGTTTGGTTTTGCAGTCAGTAATCACCACATGTTAACTATAATTTTCATTCACAAATCCTTGATCCAAACACTCCTAAATACTTTATCAGTGCAAGACTTACTTGGCCATCTTGCATTCCTTTTTCAATATCAACAGTGATGAAGTTTCCTTCCCTTTCATACTTCACATTAGGGCACTGGTCACATACCTGAAAAAATAACATAAGAAAATGGAATTAGCATATTTGCCAATATTTTAAAGGGTTATTTATGATAATTACTTTTAATATTATTTATATGAAATATATATGTTATTGATAGAATCAGGTACAACATTGTCGATTTTGCAATAAAACAAGAAACCGTGTATAGTATGTTGCTATTATATGATAAAAATGGCTATAAAACTTGTATAACAAGTCGTTACAAAACATATGGTATACAAATTTTATGAGAAAATTGGTATAAAAGTTAAAGTTTAGGGGTTAAAACGGTTTTGTAAGTGTAAACTTGTAATGGCAGGTCACAATGACTTTTTTAACTAGTCAACCTAAGTTTCGGATAAAAAAATAATATTTAAAAAAAATAAAGATAAAATGAAGAAATTTGAGTTTGTAAGAATAAATAAATAAACAGTTTACCTGTTCTGTCATCTGTTGGTACATGCCTGGACCAATTTGTCTGTGATAAACCTCATTCCTACAATTACATTGTCTTTTTCCCGGAGCTGGTTTTATAATGTTTTTCTCCCTCCATACCTAATAAAAAATAATTTACAAAATAAAAAGGTAGGAAATCCATAAATAGTTAAATACTAGTAATTACCAGGTTTATTCATCCATGTTATGTTGCAAACAGTTTAAAAATTCTTACTCAAAATCAAATTATTTAGGAGGTAACTATGTCGTAATTTTGATTAAAAGAGAAACATCCAATTTTTGAATTTTATAGATAATTTATGCCGTAATTGTGATTAGGAACATTATTATTATGTAAATAATCAAAATCATTAAAAAGATTTAGGAGGTTGCATGAGTTAAAAGTAGGCTTTTGGCCACACACAGCCCAGATTGACCCATTCATAAATAAATGGGTCGATTTTTCCAACTCTAGTGCAGTTCATAAGGTCCTAAAATGTTTTTGGAAAAAAAATTAAAAAAGTTTTTTCACCTTTAATGATCCTCCCATGTACAAATCCTCCAATGATGCGTCCAAGTCGACGATGACATCATCACCTTTTGCAACTCTCTGTTCATCTTCTTGATCTCCTCCACCACCACCAAAAAACCTGAAAATTGTTTCAGTAAAGAATCAAGTATAAAAAAATGGAAAACATATAGGAATATATTGGAACATTAACCATAATTACTCTTCAGGAATGCTATAATTTAAGTATACAACTGTTGTCATTATAGATCACCTCCTCAGACAGAAACTCAGTCCTATGAGTTAATCATGTAATTCTATACATATACTAGTGACAAATCGCTATAGTGTAATCGTGCATTTAAGATATCATATTAATTTAGGCAAATGAACGATTAAGCTGAGCAGGATTGTTATATGAGTGCACACTAACATAATTACTTTGAGTAAAGCTATAATCTAAGCAAAAAACTGTTGCGGTTGTTATGGATCACCTATACATATACTAATGACAAATAATTATATTAGATTTAGGAAAATGAACGATTAAGCTAAGAACATAATTCATAATCTTACGTTTTAAATATATCCTGAATATCCATTCCGCCACCCCTTCCGCCACCAGCAGCATGCTGTTTCAGACCATCTTCACCATACCTATCATATATACCCCTCTTCTCCTTGTCTGATAACACCTCATAAGCTGAAAAAAAATGATTCAAATCATATTCATCATCTCTACATCGCAAAATCCCAAAATAAAAACGCATAAAATGCAAAATAGAACATAAACAATGCATGTACCATTGTTAATTTCAGCAAATTTTTTGTTAGCCTCTTCATTTCCTTGATTCTTATCAGGATGATACTTCAAAGCGAGTTTTCTATACGACCGTTTGATCTGATCGTCTGAGGCACCCTTCGGAACTTGCAGAATATCGTAATAACTTTTCCTGCACGGAATTCAAATTCGAAAAACAATTGTTCAGCCACAGATTGATACATGTTCATAAACAGTGTCAATTACATGAAAATATGAAATGCAATAGCGAAATTGGGACTTACGCTGCATTCGCAATCAGTAATAGTGATAAATAAGCTACGAACAACAGATTCGATCTACAATGCGCCATGAATGAGATCGAGAGAGAGCCTAGCTAAACCCTACTGGATTTAAATCTAGGGTTCCGCTTTGGATATCGAGTTATGAGTTACAATTTTGTTGATAAATCAGAATCAGAATCGAATCGCATAATCATATTATCAAACAGTTAACAGAAACACTGTGAAATTACAAGGCGAAAAATGAAAAATCGAGCAAATGCATTTCCAACAGACAACATGAACCAGCTACTGTTTTGCCTACGTGTAATTGAGGAAATCGAACCAATGCGAGGGGGCTTCCACGCGTAATGCCCAATAATATGGAGCCACGTAAGACAGGGAGTCTGACATGACATTTTCTCAGGCAAATTCCACGAATACCGTTATAATTAATTAATTAATTAATTACACACTGGACCCTTAAAGTTATATAAAATGATTTTAAAAATCAAATTTGTTTTTAGGATAAATTACAGATTTGTTACTTGTGATTAGGGTTATGGGTGTTCACTATTCGAATATAATCGAATTGTCCAAATGAATAATTTGGATTGGATCATTTGGATTGGTTTTTTGGATCAGTTTGGACTTGAACCAAATTAATAGTTTGGTTTTCAGATTGAATTTGGTTTTCATTGTAAAATCCAGATTGTCCAAAAAATCCAAATAGTAATATACATATATTTAAATATGGATTAGACTTTGACATATATTATTGTAAATGTCACAAGCTATGAATTAGACTTATTTTTATGTATAAAGTAGTTTATCGTTTTAAAATTGCACATATTAAACTTAATCTTTATGGTATATACTTTCGTAGTCTTGTGAAGTATATTAAGTAAAAAAATTGGTTTGGTTCGGACAAATCCAAACCAACCAAATTGTAATTTGGTTCGCATCGGTTTGGTTTTAAATTAGTTTGGATCGGTTCGACTTGAACATTTAAAATCCAAAAACCATTTGGATTCACCTATTTGGTTTGGATAAATCCAAATTATCCAAACGAACACCCCTAATTAGGGTGTTCAAATATATTCGAAATAATAGGTATCTGAAAAATTACCCGATGGCTGAAATTTGGGTATTTAAAATTTTGGGTATCCGAAATACGGATATCTGAAGATTTGGATATCCAAATTTTTGATACTGGATATGAATAGTGTTTTCAAGATTTTCGGATACCCGATATATGAAAAGTTATCCGAAATATCAAAAATATCCAAAGAATATCCGAAAACATATGAAAATACTCGATATATCCAAAAAAGTACCTTAAATATCTAAAAAATATTTGAATATTTTATTATTTCGGAACTGGATTTCGAATACCAGATTTAGAAAATAGTAGTTAGTATCCGAAAATCTGGATACCCAATTTTGAACACCCAATATTGTGTTTTTTAGATTTAATTCTTAAAACAAAGTAAGTACACATTACTAATTTTTCCCAAGTTTTACTTAGATGATTGAGAAAACTTATTTAAAGAGGACTTTAGCTTATTATAAATAAGCTTAAATAAACTTCCTAATAAACTTAAAAGCACATTAAATAAGATTTTCAACATTCTCCTTAGACTATATAAAATGTTCAAAATATTCTTCATTTTTTTCCTCTTAATCTAGTTTTTTTTTTTTTTTCTTTTTCTTTTTTTTAGCCCTACTTCTCCGTGATGGATTTAGACCTCCAACGTAACGAATGGAGTAGTCCCCAAGACCTTCTTGAAAAATGGTCTAAAAATTTCTTAGGATATCAATATTATGAGTTTTTCCAATCCAACTCCTTTGCAATTTCTCTTTTCTTTCTTCCAGTATCGAGAGTTTGATGATTTTTCCCTCTTCACATTCTATAGGGTTTTTACTATCCCGCATTTAAGACGTTTGTTTATTCACTGCATAATCGTTTTTGTGTGATTTTCGCCTTTTTAAAATTATATTTTTCAAGAATGACAACCATCGTTTGAGACTCAATCCGAATATCTAGTAACTTCCTTTCAAGTTCCTTGTCGTCATTAACATCCACAAACCAAACGAATCCAAATCCGGTGTCTACTTTAGTTATTTTATTTGCTACATAGATCTACACAATTATGACCATTCAACCGCCTTATGCCCTAAAAAGAGTCGTGGTTGCTCGTGGTATAGACGGTGGAGGACGTACGAGGGAAGGGAACAACGTGTGTCTGCATAGGATACCTTCACATCACCCGCCTTAGTTGCTTAAAATATTTGTAGTTTTATAATTTACTAATGTAGGACAAGAAGATCGGATTAAGACTTTACGGTTTAATCATTATAAGAAAAGTATTATTAATGTTAAAATTTTGGACACATAAAAATATTAGTGTAACTAAGGTCTTTAATTAGTGACGAATTCGTAGAAGAGTGTACAAAGTCTTTACATTTAACCTGCATTTTTTTTAAATTAACTTTAGGTTTTATTGAGATTTAATTTAATAGAAAAATGTATTGAAACAACATTTGATTTTCATTTATGACAAAGATGTCGTAAGCATGTTGGAATATTGAGTGATGGCAACTGGCCAGTAGAGATGAAGAAGAGTGATTGAGGTTGGCACACGTACTCAACATTTTTTCATCAACATGTAACCTTTTAATGTTTGTAACATGAATATATTTATTGCTAAACAGGTTTTATCGGTAGCTGTTACTTAGGGGTTGGGTTGTTTGATTTGTCTCTTACTAAGTCCGGTAAGAGGAAACCTTTGACCCGGTCAGATGTCAGTGCGCGCGTTTGATAGATACAATTTTTACCTCTTACTCGGTCATATCCTCTTACCTAATCTTTTACCCAGTTCGAAATATAAAGTTGTTGACCAAATCAGACCTCTCACTCAGTCAGAGCTAACCTAGTCGCTAGTCAGCAACTATCAAACAACCCCTTAGGTGTCTTATAAGATTGTAGGTTCAAATCTTCTTTTAACAAAATTAATGTAGATTTAGCCGTTAAAAAAATAAAAATCAAAACAAGTACAACGTAGTATTGCACTAATTTGTTAATTACCTATTAATATGTAGAATAAAGTAATTTAAAATCATTAATTCTCCTACTTCGATTTTAACACATCGATATGAAAATATGTAATTCCAAACTAGTTTTCCTTTTTATAGCTAATTCTGTCCCGATTGTTCTTAATAAAACTCGATGGTGACATTGCTATAATAACGCCAAACTCATTAATACATTTGTCAATGGACAATAAGATTGATGTGTAAGTATACACATTCATATGATAACAAATCAGAAAATACTTTATATTTAACATGTAATGATGAAACCACATATAATTATATTAAGAGTAAATTACACGAATGGTCCCTGTGGTTTACACATTGTTTTGGATTTGGTCCCTAAGTCTCAGTAATTACACCCGTAGTTACTGTGGTTTACACTTCGTATTGGTTTTGGTCCCTAATACTAACTGCTGTTAAAATTCGTTGTTAAACTTTTTAAATTGACAATTTTACCCTCATCTTCACCATCTCTTTCCACACCCACTGTAATTTGGCCACAATATGAAATCAAACCACCGTCATACAGCCACCGTTACCGGCCACCTCCCTCCGTAATCGATTAACACATAATTACAACCTTGAAATCAAACTTTATAACACTAAAACCCTAAATCAAAATCAAATTACATATAAGTTAATCTTCTTCTTCCCTAATACATAAAATTGAGTTTTGGTTTATAAATAATCTTTAACTTTCAATAGCAAGAAAAGAGGTCAGAGAATCTTCTTCTTCCATTGTTCCTTACCACAAAACTAAATTCTAGATATTTTTATTTTTGAAAAAATCTTCCAGTAAGTTTGGGTTTCCCTCAATCGCAAGAAAAGAGGTCTTCTTTGCATCGTATATCATTGTCTCTCAGATTCATGCTTATTGGTAAACCATTATTGGTGGCGGTGGATGCTTCTTCCTACTCGAGTGTCGCCGTCAAAAGTCGTAACTTGATTTCACTTAAATCATATGTTTTTTTGCATGATTTCATCTTCATTATCAACAAATTCATCATCTTCATGCCTTCTCGATCCCACCGCCATTGACGCAATCAGACATGAAAGTTCGTGATTAATCGAAACTTCAATTGAAGCAATCATAATTGATGTAACGGCCACCACCATAATTGAGTTTAGCGGAGGTAGAAACCACGGAGCAGGAGGCTGTGATAGTGGAGCTCTGGTGGTCTCGTGTGTGTTTTGTGTGCAGAGATGGAGATGGTGAGGGTAAAATTGTCAATTTGAAAATTTTAACAGAAAATTTTAACGGCAGTTAGTATTAGGGACCAAAACCAATACGAAGTGTAAACCACAGTGACCACAGGTGTAATTACTGAGACTTAGGGACCAAATCCAAAACAATGTGTAAACCAGAGGGACCATTCGTGTAATTTACTCTTATATTAATGTATATATTATGTATAGAGAGTTAGAAAAACTAATCGATCAACTAGGAGCGACATTAGAGAATCGACATTTGAAAAACTCGCAAACTTTAAACATATGTAACGCATACTTTTAGAGAAGATATAAAGTATGTCAAATGTGGCCAAACAAACAAAAAAGCCTCAACGAGCTTAAAGCCTAAACGAGCAAAAAGCCTGCGGCGACATTGCTCAACCTTTGAGCCCAAATTCCATCGGTGTCTTTATTCTCTAAGATTTTCTTTTCTTTTCTGATTTTATTATAATTAGCTAATTTCAGTTGAGTTATGTTCTTTGATTTTATTTTAAAACTACCCTGATTTTATATTTAGTCATACTCTGATTTTATTTTTATTTTTTCTTAAATTTATTTTGTAACACGACAATTGTAATAAATAAATTTTTAAGACAAATAAAAATCATCAACTTGACAATGTGAGAAAATTAATTCTCTCTCCTCAATTAAAGTAAGAGTTTTTACCTACTATCAATGTTTCAAAACTTTGAGTTGAACCGGATAATAAAATAGAAAAACACAAAGTATGTTGAGGTAAATCAATAGGGTTAAAAAGTTGTTTATAAATCATTTTAAATCTGGTAAGCTAGCGGTGATAAACCGGCTTTTTCTTTTAATCTCAATATTTTGTATTTATTTCTGATAGACTGGAACTGCATTTTATTTTACATGTTTGAAATTTGAATATTAAATTTTAGTTGCATGTTATGTGTATAATATCATTTTCATTAGATTTGGAACTCAAATTTGTTGAATTTTATTGAAAAATAATTTTATTTTTAAACTTTTTGGGTTTGTTATAAATATATTTTTTTTGTATTTTTAGGCTCTTTTGACATTTATCTAATTTTAACATAATTAATTTATCATAAATATTCAATAGTAATCCAGTTTAACTGATGAGTTTAACCGATTCAAACTTTTTTATGAGTAAATTATTTATAAACGTTCAAATTTCAGAATTGCATTAATTACTTATAGAAGTGGGATCAAGTGAGGACTATTTTTTGAGTGAGGACTGTGAAGATAAATCTGAGCTTTTAATCGAACAAAATAAATGGTAGGATTCGATGTGAAGAAAAAAACAATGAAAGAAGTTCAGAGGGTTTTGTATAAAGTTTAGCAAAATAGTGGAGGGAAAAGAAAATTAAGAGGATTAAAATGGTTATTTGGAAACACTTTTCTCTCCTTGTGCCACTTGTCACCTTGTGATTTGGTGGGGTTTTTTTTTCACATCGCTTCGTTTTTCGGCCATAACTCTTTTTTTATTTGTAAAAAAAAGTTCTGAAAAAATCAAAGTTTTTAAAATTAAATTTTTTACAAAATGAGTATAGTAATGAAAATTTAAAAAAATAAATAAATTAGATGAAATTTTGGATCATTTTGTTAATTTTGGATCATTTGTAAATTTTGGATCATTTTTTTATTTTTGGATCCTTGTTAATTTTGTAAAAGCATAATTTTGTATAAATAATTAGTCAAAAAATAACAATCATGCATAATTTTGGATCATTTTATTTACATTTGCATCATTGTTAATTTTTGATAATTATTAATTTTGGATCATTGTCAATTCTGAATCATTTTTTTTCAAATTTTCACGACTATACTCATTTTGTAGAGAATTTTATATTAAATTTTTTAGCATTTTTGGATTTTTTATTTTACAAATAAAACACAAAGTTATGGGTGAAAACGAAGTGGAGAAAAAACTCACTTTCAATTATAAGAGGACAATTGGCAAAAGGAGGAAAGAGGGGTTTCAAAAAAGACCTTTTATGCGATTTTAAAATGAGTGTTCAAAATTTGTCTTCGCAGTCATCACCGATTTTTGAGTCTTCACCGAATTCTAACCCTATATAATCTTATCTTATCTTACTCATTTTAAAGCATTTAGGCATTCTAAGTTTAGAATGTCTTAATCTTAAACTTAATCTTAAATTTCTACTTTGAGAAAAACCTTAAACACCACAAAATAAAAAAGTATTGCTTAGGGGATTCGAACTTAAGACCTTTTGCGAGTAAAGACTGTGTGTTAACCAATTGATCTACTTGATACTTTGTTTTATCCTAAAAAAACATCATACATAACGCAAAAACTTAAAACGCTCAGTCAACCAGCAGCAACTATCTGCACGACCACAACCAGTAGGCACTATCACTACCGTCATCGACACCCACTACTTGATCGCCGTCAAATTTAATCATAGGGTACCCGCCGCCGCATTGAGCGAGTAACCTGCTAGTCTATATATGTACACGCTGAATTTTAATCCTAAATTTCTTTAAATCTGAAATTTACTTGTACTAATGAGCGTTGGACTTCTTTGTTCCACACAATGCCAAATTTAGAATATTTGTTTGTCTTCATTAACATTTTCTCTTTGCTTCTGTTGACTTCGATCTCAGATTCTTATGAAACAAAAACCGAAGTCAAATTTGTCTAACTAGCGGTTGGTGACTTTACACGTAAAAAAAGATTTGTACACATCTTTACTCTTTTATAAAACTTTTAATACTTCATTCGTTTCAAAATAAGTGATACAATTTAAATTTCACGATTTTTGAGGCAAAATATAATAATGAAAGTTAATTAGATTAAATTGAATATTTACTGGAGGATGAGTCCTACATATATTGATTAAAGTGAATTTAATGATATCTAATAGTAAAAGTAACGGTAAATGTGTCTTTTCACTATATTTAAGGAGGTAGTTAGTGTGTGGGCCCCACTACCCTTTACCAAATAGGATTTAGGGTAAATGTATTTTTTCACTACACAAAGCGTCTCTTGCCCTAATGGTAAGCCTCAACATAAGCATGCATGATGTTACATGCTTGAATCTTCACATAGGCAATTTCTTATTTTTAACCATTAGTCATCTAATATATATTTGTTTTATAAAATATTTGAGTTTCCATTAACTCCATTTTTTATATTTCATTTATTTTATTTTCAAACTAAAACAATATATTATACTAAGTGTAAGTTTTATATGTATTAAACTTTTATAGTTAATAATTCTAACATATAAGCTTTTATGTTACCTCATTTAAAATAACTTATTTCTTTTTTAACTAGATAAATTAAATTTTATTAAAAGTGAATCTTAATTTTAAAGCAAAAAAATTACGTTTTAAACCCCGCAACAACATACGGGGACCACAATCCTCGTTAAATACAATACATTTTCATCCATAATACATGTTACCATAACATGTAATTTATTTCTATGAATCAGTTTTACTATGAGTACTATGAATCAATTTATTTATGTGTAAGGAGATGTTTGTTTTTTTACCTATTAAGTTCTGTCTTAATTTATTTATGTGTAAGGGCATGTTTGTTTTTTTACCTATTAAGTTCTGTCTTATTAAAGTGTCTATCTGGATGTATTATGTCTGTCTGAATAAATTAGTGATCTCGTGCGTTTGTTTTTCATACTGAATGAATATTCTTAAAAATAAAATTTGACAATTTTTCTATTTCTAAATCTTTATTATTATAAAAAACATATTAAGTGATATATAATTTTGAATATAAGTTTAATAATAAAAAGTGTTGATATATAAATAATAAAGTTAAATTTTAAAATACAAATGTCATTTTAAAAGAATAACATTATAAATTAAATATTTTTCTAATCCGGCCATATAAAATACTCCCTCCGTCCCTAAATAAAGTTCCCATTTTCCCTTCAAGTTTTGTCCCTAAATAAAGTTTCCATTTCTCAAACATAAGGAGTCCACTTAATATAATAATATTATTACAAATACTTTCACCACTAACTATCTCTTAAAACACTTTCTCTCTCCAATCAAACCTTATATTTTAATCAAAAGTAATACCAAATACCTCACCATTAACTATCTCCTAAAATGTTGTGCCCAACCCAAATGAGAACTTTATTTAGGGACGGAGGGAGTATATGAAATTATAATTAATATAAATTGAATAGATATTAAAAAAGAAAAGAAAAAGTGATGAGTTAATGGGGGAAAGCATCATCACATGACTTTTTCGGTTAAGTCGTGGTGTCTGGATTAAGACATAAACAAACACACTGGTTATGACTTTCCCCATATAATTATTTTCCCATTAAGTCGATTAAGTCGAAACCAAACCGCACCTAAAAATCACATCCTAACTAAATGGTGCTTACAAACAAGTGTAGCAAGCATATTGACATAACATAGATAAGTAACAAAGTTAAATGAGAAAATAAAAAAGAAATGTACAAGATGTGTCATGCATTAAATTAATTAGAAATAATTTTAAAAATCTTTTTATTAGTCATTTATAATACATTTTTAAAGTCATTTATAACTAACAAAAATATCATTCAAGTGGAAGAATGGTGCAAATTGACATGCAAGTGTCTAGGTAGCTAGTGGCAATTTAAGGAATGGAGTCATGAGTGCAACTTTAAGGAAAAGAATTGAATTTCCTGCGTAGAGAACAAATAATAAATATACGTTAAAATATACTTGTCGTGGTAATACTAAATTCGACATGTATATATTCAGGTGCATCCAGCTCTTTGTGGCCTCCTGTATATAAAATGAATAAACACAATAAAACATGTTTGTTATTAATGTTAGGTATGGTCGATAATCTCGGTCTCTTTTGGAAATAATAAAATCCGGTTACTAGAAATGAATAAATTGATCAGACCATATTATAATTTATATTTGTGTATTCATAATAGCTACAAATGTGTAGAGATATTTGATGACAAATTGTTTATTAACAAACACACTTAGTAAGTAGTAAGAGCATCTCCAATCATAAACTTTATAAAACTCCTTCTATCTTTATAAACAGTGTGACCACTCACTCTAAACAATACCTCAACTCAAACCATACACTCTATTCTTCACCTTAAAACTCTTTAAAACTAGTGGGACCCACAATTCCACTAAGAGCATTAGGTGTGGTGACTTAAGTCGGAGTGCCACCTCCGTGCCACCTATGCGTCACATCACTATTTCACATTTTATATTCAAAACCCCAAATATCTCCTGTACAATCACTTAAGTCATTTGGGCCCCACCCCCTTTTTTTCTTAAAAAAAACATAATACTTCATTAAAATAAAAATTACAAATTACATATAAAAATGCCGAAAAAATAAAAAAAATCCCCAAAAAAAGAAAAAAATTACCGAATAATTAAAATAAAATACCGAAAAATAAAGAAAACAACACGTTATCTTCGACGTCAAGGTCATCGTCTTGTACCGGGTATTTTTCGCGAATTGCGTTTTTTTGCCTAATGATTCTCGCCTTATCCGTGTGCGCCATCCCTTCCCCTTAAACTCGGCTACCATGGTGTCACCAAAGTCGGGCGTCGAACTCCCCCCGAGGTCTGATGAATGCTCCGATCTACTTTTTTTTTTGCCTTACGAGTCTTCCCCACCGGACGTGGTCTCGTATCTTCCCCGAAAAGTTCTTCGTTATCTGAGAGCGAAACAGGCTCGGGGGCGTCCCATTTCGGACATTTTCGCAAAACTTCTCACGCACCTTCGTTATTAAACTATTTTTTTGACGCCGACTCGTCACGGAACGCTTGACGGACACGGGTGAGCCGGCACTTCCCCATCCGAACACCGTTCATCCAATCGGGGTGTTGTTGAGACATTTTTGTGGGTATTTGGAAGTGAAAGTGTATAAAATATTAGAGAATGTGGAAAAAAGGTTGTGTTTGAAAGGGGTATTTATAATTTGATTAATTTAAAAAAATAAAATTAATTTTCGGTCAAACTAGCCGTTTGCAACGGCTAGTACACGTGTCACTCGCTCATTGGTTCGCTGCCTTCGTCAAAATTACGGCGAGCCCCCTCCTTGTCGTAACGAGCGGTGTGGAGGCGAAGCCGGCGAGCCGACGTGGCGGCCGGCGAGCCCCACCCCTCGTTACCACACCCCTTGCTCTAACAAATATACTCACAAAATAATGCGGGGTTCATGGATAGTGTTAACACTCTCTCACTTCAAATATAAAGTGATTTTTAATCAACTCTATATTTGAAGTTAAGGATTGAGTTTGGTTAAAGATGAAAAAACTTTAAATATAGAATAGAGTAATGGATAGAATATGATTGGAGATGTTCTAAGAGAACATGTTGTGGTGCGCTAAATTCATGTGAAACCTCTTTAACTTATCTTTAACACCTCTTGATCAGTATTCGACTAATAACCAACTTGGTTACCCTTTGAGGTTACATGTCATTTATTACTGCGATATAATAATATTGCTAAAAAAGTACTTAATAATGGGATCTAAATTACTATAAAGATAACCAAAATGGGGCGAATAATTTTGCTTGTTTATACATTAATCATGATAGATTAATAACTGAATTCTAGAAAACCAAAGAGAGAAAGGCGGTTGAGAAAGTGAAGTCATTGTGGAGGGTGAAAACGTGGGAGATGGATGCCCCGTCACCACCCCTAGATACTCATTAAGCCACGACAAACTTGGTCTTTGAAACTACACTATTAGTCGTGTCACACCATTAACCACACACACACACTCACTCACACTTATCACATCACTCTCTTTTTTTTCATTCATAAATGTATACAACCTAACATGCAACATATGTACACTTTTTTAAAGCTACATGTACATAATATAAATATCAAACGCTCCCATAAACCATATTGTATGTTTATAATATTTGTCTCCAAAAATGGGAAGAGCACCATGTTGTGAGAAAGTAGGATTGAAAAGGGGGCGTTGGACTAATGAAGAAGATAAAATACTCGCAAACTACATTCAAGCTCACGGCGAAGGCTCATGGAGATCTTTACCCAAAAATGCTGGTACGTATGTGTGTTCACGTATGAATATTTCAAATGTATGTAATTAATTCGTTTACATTAATAATGTTTTTTCACATGATATATACATACAGGATTGTTGAGGTGCGGAAAGAGTTGCAGACTTAGATGGATTAACTACCTCCGATCCGATGTAAGGAGAGGTAATATATCAAAAGAAGAAGAACATATCATTGCCAACTTACATGCAACTTTAGGTAACAGGTTAGTGATTTGTTTAATTAATTTATCAGTTCATTTTAAGCATTAAAGATAGTTATTTCATTTTCTACAAATTCCGCGATAACTAACAATATATATACAAGTTTAGTACAAGAAATTACTACTTTTGCGAACACTTTTTATTGTCGCTATAAAAAGCTTTATGGCGATGATAAAAGTCGGGACATGAGTAATTTCTTGTAGTGACAAGTCCAGTAACAAATATGATCTTAATTTTTTAAAAATTTAGAAAGTGTATAAAGAGTTTTTATACAACTTTTTCTCATTATAAATGATGCGTACATAGTATACATGTATATTTTTATAGTACAACTTCTTACATGTGAGCGCGTCAAAGTCTTTTCATGCAATTTTTGTGTTCGTTTTCTTATTTAATTTTGACCCTTTTTTTTACCTATGTTTATTAAGGTCACATGACTCACACATCCACCTCAATATCTTCATCCGTGATTTAATGACAAAACATAATTTAACTTTTGTCGTTTGGATCCAAACTTTACGTCAAAGTGACACTTATTATTAGTAACAATGACAACTTGCAAGAGAATTAAATAGTTCACAAGTTAAAAATGACATAATACATCACAAAGTAACACATACTTTTGTTTTGTGTTAGGTGGTCTTTGATTGCTGCCCAATTACCGGGGCGAACAGACAACGAAATCAAAAATTACTGGAACTCTCATCTCAGTCGAAAAATTATACCATCAAGAAGACCATCAAACCAAACTACATTCACCATCATCCCAACCACCGTTAACAAACGCAAAGGACGAACTAGCCGCTCTTCCATGAAAATCAACAAAACGTATAGATCATCCTCAATTTATAACCCTAAAAAGGCGGTTCAACCAAATGACCAACAACCTAAACACCAACCACAAAAAGAAACTCAAGACATAAACAATATAATCGATGATGATGATGATATGCTTTGTTTTATAGATATTATGAACACGGAAATGTTATCAGTCGCTGAAGATCTGGTGTCGATGGATGTGATTAGCGAGCCGAAGAGTGTGACTGAAATAACAGAAGAAATTGTCGGTACGAGTTCATCGACAACAACGGATTCGTGTAACGATTGGAATTGGGAATTTGATGTTGAAGATGGTGTATTAGGGTTAGGGGGCGAGGAAGATGATAACATTTTATCATGGCCATGGGAGAGTATTCCACAAGATGAGCATGCTAGTTTTTTAGGTTTAGATGAATGGCTTCTTTCTTAAGTAATAAATTAACAATCACTTGTGTGTTTGTTAATGCATGTATACGGCATATTTAGTTAGAATTGAAAATAAATAAAATAAAATACAATACAATAATATATTTTGTAGGATAAAAATGTCAAATATTGTTATTGAAAAGAATATTTATTTATTAATCACTCCGTCTCATAAAAAAATTTACATTTCATTTGCGCACAATCTTTTATGAGATAGTTAGTGGTGGGGTCCTTTGTAATACTTTTGATTAAAATATAAGGTTAGATTGGAGAGAGAAAGTGTTTTATTGGTGAATGATTAGTAATGATATTTTTTTATTAGGTGGGCCCCAAAATTTGAGAAATGTAAACTTTTTTGTGGGACAAAATTTTAAGGAGAAATATAAACTTTTCTGTGGGGCGGAGGGAGTATGACAGTGTCTTTCTAAATCACATAATTCATTCTTAACCCACCACTGTCTATATATGCATCGATCTGTCCCCGCCCATCTTTCTTTAAACCGAAAATAACTTGCATTAATAAAAAAAGGGAAAATAATAATGACAGCCCTAAGGGCTGTCAATAAGAAGACAAAATAGATATAAAACCGCCCCCCTAAATTTTAAGATCACTACCTTATCAATTAATGAATGTACAAACCTTTCATGCATATTAGAGGCATCCCTTACTACTGTCATTAACAAAACTCATAAAAATTACTAGCTAAAGCACTTTAAAATCGAGAAAGAGGCAGTCTGATAACCCCTCATAATCATGCAGATCCAATGTGTTTTTAAGCCATTTAAATCAGTAAATAAAAAATTAAACCTGATTTTCTCTTTTAATCTAATAGATATAAGCAGAAATCTGAAACATTTATATCTTTGTCATTCAAATATTAATCATTATTAAAATAGCATCTCACACACTCTAAGATGTCAACTAAACCTAAATAACGTGTTGTGGGCTCTGTTTTGCTGTCAATTGGTTTACTGCTCTTTATTATTATTATGTAGAGTATATCTCTATCTCTACTACTTATAAAGCATTTAGGATCTTTTCTAAAATAATCGGCTGAAAATTCAGCCAAATACTTGCAATTTTTGGATTTTATTTACGGGTTTAAAAAGAAGTGGACCAGGCAAGACTCGAACTCACAACCACCAACTTATTAACAAGAAATCTTAACCAACTGGGCATTGGGTAATGAACCTTCACCATGCTTATTCACTCCGATTCTAACCTTGAAACCATCTCCTTTTATATTTCTCTGTCGATGGCGATCTGGTGTTCGTCGTTCGCATCAGACGCCACAAACTCGAAACCTTCCTGCGGCGGCGCCTCCTTTTCCCCTTCACATCTGACATCCGCATCATCTTCCTTCTCCGGTCAACAGACGGCCACCGAAGGCCATCATTTTCCTTCTCAAGCTGTATGTTTTCGAATCAATCACCAAAATTATTGTTATATGTGTTCGTGACGCCTCTATCTTGTATTCCCCTTACCTTATTAACCCTAAACAAAATAAAAATTCTATTCCATAAACCCCGTAATCTCATCCTTTTTACAACAAACAAAAGAAATTAAGGTTTCATAATTTCTTTACTCTCTCCCCTGCAATCTCAACTATGGATGCCCAAAAAGCCTTGCTAGATGAGCTCATGGGTTCAGGTTCGTCATTTTTTCTAATTATTTATGCAATCCCCCAATCTTGGGTGTGATTCTGTTCGGGATTTAGTATTGGATTCGAATTGGGACCTGAATTTTTTAGACTCTAATTATGTATTGCTTGTTACTTTGCTTTTAGCTTGCAATTTGACTCAAGAAGAGAGAAGTGGACACAGACAAATTACCTTGGATGATAAGGAAGTATTTACCTTCTACATTGTGAAATTTTGTACACACGATCTGTTTGTCAACACTCAAAAGACTCCAAGTAATCTTGGTAGGATTTGAAGCTGAATTGGCTCATTTATGTGGAAGCTTAGTAATTATTTTACTTGGATTTTGGTGAATGTTTGTTACACATTGGATCTTAAGTTAGAATCAGATTTACTCTTAAATTTAATGGTTACGATTGGTTTGTTAATGCAAGCTTCGATTTTAGGTTCACTTTATGCGTTTGTTTAAGTTTAGCTTTTCTGTAATTGGTTGCCTTATTCTGAGTATCGAGCAGCTTTAAATGGTACATTTTTTTTTGCTGCTGACATCACACACTTCTAATCATGATTTATAATGGTTTATGAGTATAATTTATTTATTTGTTTATGTAGGGGATTAAAGATAGTTTAGTCTATCAGATGCATCATCAAGGAAACATGTACCTACCTTAACCCCAAAGTTATGTAAAGCACCATACTGATATTATTATTTTTTATCATTATTTTAATGATAATTGGAGTTCATATTAGCATAGGTCTTCTTGCAATGGAAATGTCATAGGTAATGATTTAGTGAACAATACTTAAACCTGATCTGCAATCAAATTTTTTTGTTGATTGAAATGTTAGCTTGTAAGTCTCATATTTGGCTTATCAGAATGAACAACTAATTATAGTGCAAACTTTTTGTTACGACACCACATACCACCGAGAAGAACTTTCTATCAATATATTTGTAGTGAAAAAGCTCTACATAACATATGATTGGTTTGCATCAAAATACAGTTTCTAGAAAAACAAACTTGGCTCAATTGTCATAATTCCCATTTTTGGGTTTTGCATTTTTTGCTTCATGACTTTTATAGTTTTTTAGAATTTTGACAATGACTTGCATGGCTCTATGTGATTACATGATATGATATGTTGATTATTTCAATAAAGAACGCTTGAAAATTCGTTTGTAGCAGTTCTTGTTTGTGGTCATATTTATCATGCAGATTGTTTGGAAATAAGAACCCGCAATGAAGATTTAATTTTGATAATTAAGTTGTGTTCGAGATGTATTAGCTGTTGTATTTAGTGCTTACTATGTTTGTACCTTGAAAGTTTATAGATAAATATATAACACGATTATGTAAGTGTTCCTTTCCTTTTTATTGCTTCTTAATATTGTGCAGATTCTTATAGTTTGTCAACATGTCTTTGATCTATTGTTATAATGTCATGGTACATAATTGAAGTGGTATATTATTCACTATGTATGCTTTCAATACATGATTTTTTTTCCTATCCGTAAATGGTTTATTTGTGCACTTTTCAATTTGTCATACGCATCATAACCATAACTTTGAACATGACCCATCTTTATTTACTATATATAATTTTGGACCATATTTAATTATTAGTTAACACACTTATTATTTTGAGACATCTCTATTATTAATATAATGTTCTAAATAATTATCAGTCACTAGACCACATACAATTTATTTGAAACAGGATATCTTTATTAATCTTTGAATAGTTAAAATTACTATCACCCATCATCCATACTATCACCACCAGCAGCCAACGTCACTACCACTGTCACCACCCACTAATTGTTCGCCGCCAAATTTAGCCACAGGGTACCCACCGCCGCATTGCGCGGGTACCCTGCTAGTATATATATATATTTTTTTTGTTTAAATTTTGGTTGTTTCCTTTAAATTGGTTTTGTTTTCTTGCTTTCTAGTTTTTGGAGCTTGTTTTCCAAATCTACTGTGTAATGTGAAGCTTGGCCATTAAAAAAAGTTGAACCAATAATAAGAGGTAAAATCGTGTAAGGAACCAAATATGATACGAAGTATTACAAACAATCAAATATCATATAATATAAATATTATAATAATCCATAAATTTTATATTTTTTAAAATAAATAAAAACTATTACTAACACATATTCCCCTATATATGCACCTACATATGACTTTTGTTTACCAACTCACCCAATCGATGCATTCTCATTGGCTCTTTATGTCACGTGTAATTCACGCATTGGTGGACGCATTCAACACAATCATTGTTTTGCCAAAATCTGTTGCAATTAATATTTTTCGATAAAATTGTGGACGAGATCTTCAAGTTTTTCAAATAACAACCTGTCAAATAAGTTAATATTAAAACAATTAATATTTTCCGATAAAATCATGGACGAGATCTTCAAGTTTTTCAAATAACAACCTCTTAAATAAGACTTTTTAATTAGATTGATTCTTTCCTCCGAAAACTATTAGTCATGACACCGAAAATATTGTGCCAATATGCAATCATAATTACGGCAATGGTCCTATTTAAAAAGGCAGTCAATATTTTCAAAGACCAACTCAACTAAAATTCCTATTTTTTCTACTGCATATGAATAATCTTCTCCATAATTCTCATGATTTCCACCCACATATACCATTTTTTAAATTTTATAAATTCCATCCACCCCTATATAAGCCATATAACCAAGTCGAAATACTTACAATAACAGCCAACACCAATTGCCCGCAGTCGAGAACAACATACAACGAAGGTACATATGATTCCCTTTGTGTCAATAGCAGTGAAAATCATCATTATTTTTCTTAATTATGTGCATGTGCTTCTTTCACCTTTATAACTGCAGTTCATTATTTGCTTACATTGTTAATTTTTTATACCAACTTTTAAAAAAAACAAACTATGTCATCTCATACCTGTTCTTAATATAAACAGTTTCACCTTGCAGGGAACGTATTTAAACCACCAAAAACGAAGCTTCAATTGACATGTATTTTAAAAACCCTTCATTAAATATTCGGTAACAGATTATTACTCTGCACATTTTTTCTTCATATAAAGGAACAATAATTGTGGCCCACTTATAAATATGTAATTAATTATAAATGCTTCCAGTAAAGATTATTTTCAAACAGTTTTGAGAATTAAAAATTGACTACTATTTAATTCTAAACCTTTTAATAAATTTTGATTATAAAGTAAGTATTAAAACAGTTTTGGCTTTTCGATAATTAATTTTGGCCAAAAACAGATTCCGTAACTAATATCAAATTGAATCGGAGGCAATTTCTTGTTCAGGTATGCTTTGCTATGACCATTAATAAAAGTTAAGGTCAGACGTTGTCTCAAGTTGGTTTGATTCTGCAAAAACCGGTATTCTCACATGGCCAGCTTTATGTAGCTGTATCACGAGTTAAAAACAAGAACGGATTGAATGTCATTTGTTGTGACAGAGATGACAATTACACTAATTCAACAGCAAATGTCGTTTACAAAGAAGTATTATTTCGTCTATAAATTTTATGTAACATCTGTTCATGTATCAAATTTTGTACAAACTCATATTATAACTATCGATTATTATGTCATTTTTAAGATTGTTAATATTTGTTGATATTTTTCTATAATATAAATTTTGAAACACGCCCGCCCAATCGGACAGGCTATGAAGCTAGTGTATTATGTATATACATCTTACATAAAATTTGAACAAACAACACTTTCTTAAAACCACATTTTATCACTAAACAAAAATTACAATTATACCTTCATTAATAGTTTAATACTCTCTCCGTCCCTTAATAAAGGTCTCAATTCTTTTGAGCACAAAATTTTAGGAGATAGTTAGTGATATGGTCATTGTTAATAAATTTGATTAAAATATAAAGTTATTTTGGAAAAAGAAAGTATTTTTAGGAGATAGTTAGTAGTAGGGTACATAGTAATAATATTATTTTATTGAGTGAGCCATTAAATTTGAGAAATGAGAACTTCTTTTTGAAATAAATATTTTAAGAGAATGAAAACTTTATTAAGAAACAGAGAGAATACACACTTACTCATTTGTCGTATACACCACCATCACCATTTTTCCCCTACTCGATACTACTATATACATTATTTTCTCCCTCTTTTACACCACCACCGTCATCGCCACCACTAGCCACCTTCAGTCGGCTCTGAAGTACGCCACAAAATCAAAAAACCGCTAGATATTATCAATATCGCCGCTTTGTAAAAGTATAATTTTATACTTCCTCCGTATCAAAATAAGTGACACACTTTTCATTTTGGGGTGTATTAAAATAAGTGACACACTTTGAAAACTTTCTTTATTTGGTAAAAATAGTGGGACCTATACCTACTAACTATCCACATTAATAAAGTGAAATTACCCTTATACCCTTACTTTTACTTTTAAAACTCATTAATATCACTTTATTTAAGAAAAGTGGGATCCATTCTCCACTAATTATGTACTTTAATATATTTTAACCCCTACTTTAATCTTTTACCTCAAAAAACGTGTAAGCCAATTTGTGTCACTTATTTTGATACGGAGGAAGTATTATTTTATGAAAATGATAAATGAACAAAAATTAAAGAGAAGGGAGTCAAGGGACCCTCTTTCCAAAAAAAGAGAGAAGGGACCAATGTTGTTCCTATAACCGTCACATCGATCACCCTCAAGCCACAACAACTCCCACGAGCTAACCTAACACCACTTTTTTCTCTTAATTTTAGAAAGGGTGATTTTTACACACAATTTTTATTATAGTCACTATAATTATTGCTTAATATAATTGTATAATTAGTTATAAAATTTACACTGGCCATCTAGTATATGATATAAAATTGTGATGTAAAAATGAATTAATTTTTATAAAATATACCTCAAAGTAGAGCGTCTCATCATGCACATATGTTTTTGTGAATATTAGGTGATGGATTCAAGTCCCGTCGTGAATAATAGGAGTAGATTAGGTGTCGTTAAAAAAAATTGTTTTTGTGAATATTGTCAGCCACAATGATTAGGTTATACATACCCTTAAAAAAATTGATTGACATACTTAATTACTAAATTTATAAACCAAACAGATAATATATGATTGACAAATGTGACAAAATGAAGAAACGTATTAAGAGTTGAAATGTTTAATAACGAGCCACATATTGATTAATTAGGTGTAGGAATGGCAACGGGTCGGGTTTGGGGGCGGGTTTTGGCTTACCCGAACCTGAAATCAAAAACCGAACCCGAACCTGATGGGTTTTTATCGGGTTTTCCCTATCGGGGATTTTACAAACCCCGAACCCGACCCGTCCCCGAAATATGCCCTGAAACCCGAACCGAACCCGAGAAAATCCCCGATTACACTTATATATTATATATTTAATATTCAAAATAATTAAAAAAATAATAATTTATATATATCAGGGTGGATCGGGGCGGGGATACCTGTGCCCGAACCCGAACCCGAGAAAATGCCCGAAAAAAACCCGAACTCGAAACACTCATACCCGACCCGACCCGAAAACATTCGGTTTCGGGTTTCCCCGTCGAGTTCGGAGGTTTTTGTCATCCCTAATTAGGTGGATGTTTACATCTGTTGATCAATCATGACATGTTTTTTGTGACGACCCGTTATTTAGTCACAAATATAATCATTTAGCCACTATAAAATAAGTCGTCACTTAATTTCGGTCATTGCTAGTGGAAGGCAGTCAGTCACTAAGTCGTCATTGAGTTGAAAAATTAAAGACCAAATTTCAGTCGTAAATAAATCAAGTGAGAGAGGACAATTATAACCACATAATCAATTCATTGGTTAATTAATTAGGACCAAAATAGATGCTTCTCATTTTCAATTTGTCTATCACATAGATGACGGACAATGGGATGCAGAATCATACCTCTTTGGCTCTTCATAATTTTTCATTTTCATTTTCATTTTCAATTTGTCTATCACATAGATGACGGACAAATAGACGCTTCTCATTTTCATTTTCAATTTGTCTATCTCATTTTCAACTTAGAAAGTTGTCGTTAAGCCAGTTTCCATAATTTTCTGAATTGCTTTAATTCATGGAACATGAAGACTAATTAATACTCTCTTTATCCCGATTTTATTGTCCACGTTTCTTTTTTAATATGTCCCGAAATTATTGGCAAATTGAAAATTTCACCGATCAAAAAATAGTTAGGTGGTAAAGATTGAATTATATTGATTAAACAGTATAATAAATGTATTTTTTTTAAACTGTGTGATTTTTATCTGTGAATAGTAATTATGGAACTGAGGGTACATATTAACATATAATTTAAGTAGAGTAAAAAATTAAAGGCAATATTGTAAGTCGACAACATTTAATATTTACACAACTGCCCCAATTCTTAATCACGTGTCCATTATGACCATTACTCAGTTGCTCTAGTTTCTAGAGCATTCGCTACACTAAATTAGTAAATTTACATCGCTTTTATATAAAAACGACATTTGATTAAAAGATGGCACCCCAAAAAAAGGGTCCTAGTGATAATTGTGAATCTCTGATATGTGAACTAGAATGGGGATTCCTAACACTCTACGAAATCACGAAGCATCGAGAACCGATATGAGAAGCAAATGCAAGAATTTATTCCTTATATATTTCTTATGGGTTTTGATAATGAGAGCCTTTAGGACTGTCATAAGACATGCATTAAATACTTGTATTTTAATCTCTAACCAACTCCTGAATTTCAGGAACTACTCCATTATACAACATTTTATGCACTTAGTGACAGCCCTAAGGGCTGTCATTATCAAAATCCATTTCTTATAGGTTATGAGTTCGATTTCTTACTGGATAAACATTTATCAAATGGCGAGAGGAATGTTTGGAAACAACGGCAACGATTAAGTTACGTACATCACAGACAAAGTTCGACAACCACGGAGAAGTTCTTATAACATGAATACCATTCTAAAATAAAATAAATAATTATATAGGTCAACGTAACTCTAGAGATGAAATTCACCTATATCTATAAAATATAGTTTTTATCTTGAAATATCATTAATCTTAACTAATTTTAAAATAGTGCAAGTCACTTCGAGGAGGTGCCACCGTAACCAGAGCTAGCTAAGTAGAAGAAATGAAAAAAAGGAAACAGAATAACTTTTTTACCAACGAATTTGGTTACGAACATAATTCTGTTGCTAATGGTCAATAAGATCTAATGGTCAAGGTCATTACATATCTCCCCCTATATATGCACGTAGACATGACCCAATTTCGACACCTCACCAGTTTCTAGCGATCTGATTGGACCTTAATTCCACGTGTAATCCATTTACTGGCTAACGAATTCAACACAAAATTCGCACCTATCACCTATCACCAGTTGCTTCTTCCCCTACGATTTCATGTGCCTGATGTGCGATTACAGTCTTGACTCTTGACGATTCTAAATGTAACTGATTTTTCTTTTCACTTTTCTTCCTCAAACTCTAATGTAAACCCTAATTTGAAGCTAGAAGATTTAAATCCAGTTCACATTGGCATCCTCTTCCTTCCCCTTCAGCCGTTAATTCCTCAATCAAAAATTTATTCAGACGTTTGCCAACCCTAGCTGCCGAATTCAACAAATCTGGTTGCTCATACTCATTGATAGATCAATTTTAGCTACCGATTTAAACAAAAGATGGACGATTGAAATGGATTCGTCGGAATTTGCTCAATAGTAGGTCCATCTTAGTTTGATTCAAGGTTTGTTATAACATCTTTCTACATTGATTTCTGATCGCTTATAAGCTTATACATGATTTAATAGGTTGTGTATGATAAGCTTATCAATGTATTTAATAGGGACAACCCGTAATAGCTTATGTGAAGTACAATGTCTCGGTTGAATGCCTATCAGGTGTTTGATGAAATGCTTGGTATATGTAATTTGACATTTGGGTTATATAAGTTATCTCTAACAACTTAAATGGAATGGGTTATCCTTAAAAATAATGGTCTGATATGTTAGACATGGCAATTAACTTTGTCTTTGATAAACCACTGTATATCTATCTTTCCATGCAAACGATGATACAAGTCTCAACAATACTATCGGTCAAACAAATTGGAGTTTTATCAAAGTTGCAACTTGATCCCATTATAGATGTGCCAAAGGTATCTCAGTAAGCTGATGCAAGTATTGGATGTGATTGCAACATCACCAGCAACATCACCAGAAACACTGACTGCCATGTAGTAAGGAATAAGGATGTATAATAGTCTTGTCCCACTCTGCTCCACAGTGCAATGTGTTACAAAATTTACTTTTAAATGTATTATATAGGAGGTATGCCTTGGTTAGGGACTAGGTTTTATTATTGTATAGTTGAATGACCGCTTGATTCAAAACGAGAAATGGATATTCTTTCTGCACTTGATTAAATGAAGTCTTTGAAGGTTAATTTTTATTATTTTTTATATATTTATGTAAAGATAATAATTTTATTCTAATTTTTAAAAATTGCAATTTTTCATCTGTTTTTGCAGTCAAGACACGCACATGTAAGTGCGGATTCAATGCTTGAAGCTTTGCAGCATTCAGCTCATGTACAATTTTGGTCAAATCGTCAACTCAACGGTTGTATACTTGCATCTATAATCAATTCTGCAAGTCAACACATGTTTTTTTTTTACATTTTCTTTCTATATTTTTGCAGCAGGAGGATGATAAGCTTGAAGAGGAAGATGAAGCCCTTAGTAGATCCTTTTTCAGGTTAGTTATATTTATATATATTTCTTTTTTTTATTTTTAACGATAATAATTTTAAAAAAATGTTATATTTTTTATAACTCAGTGATCAAAGGAAATCATACGTAGAATTATTTGATGACGACCTTCATGACGATGAATCTTCACAAATTAATTCTAAGGTATGTTTTTTTTAATCATATATACATTTTTAATGTTTTTGACATCACGTTTTTATTATATATGTTATGCAGAAGAGGAGGGTACTTTACACTGGTATATCTATCAGTTTGATCTCTTAACAATGTGTTAATGTTATAAGGCTACACCTGTTGAGGCTTTAACCTGATGATTCTATTGCTCAGAAGGTAGAATTGACCAAATGTCAATGAGAACCCTGATGATTTTATAGAGAATTTGTGACGCTTTTAACCTAATTATAACATTGCTCAGAAGGTAGTTTGACCTCAAAATTTGTGTGATTTACAAATGGTTTTCGAAAGATATTTTTTATCTTATTATAGTAAGCTCTTTTAAATTATCTATAAATATTGCGATTTGTAGTTAAAAGATTATAGAACACCAGCAAGTGAATCTGAGGTTAAGTTTCAGCTTTCAACCGTTACACTTGAGCACTTGACTACTTGAGGCAATGTTGAGGTCAATGGCTTACATTGCTTAACAACTTTCTAGCCTTCTGCTGTCATTAATTTAAAGGTACTAAATAACATATTTGTATTATTTTTCATATTTTTTTTACTAGACTAATTAATATTGTTATGTTTGTTTCCAGCTTCAAGATAGAGATACAAGTACACGAGAATCTGAGGTACAATTTCAGGTGTCGAGAGATGCATTAGGTGCTATGTTGAGGTCAATGGTTTATATCCGTGAACAACTCTCAAATGCAATAAACGATCAATTATGTAAATCACACGTTTATTTTGGGTAATGGGGGTATTAGGTTGATCCACGAACACTTTTTTGGTCTCTTTTTATAATAAAATGGGAAATACTTCATAACAATAAATAATCTAAATATACGAGTTAATTTTATTGAAGTTATCCTTTATATTTCATTTGACCCATTCATTATTAGCTAAACTTTGAAGCCTTTGACTCGTGCGTTTATAATATAAAACATTACCTCAATCATATTACCAACCACATATTTTGTACAAACTTATCATTACAGCTATCGATTCTTATATCATTTTTAAAATTATTAATATTTGTTGGTATTTTCCTATAATATATCTTTTGAAGCATGCCCGTCCAATCGGGCGGGCTATAAAGCTAGTTTTATATATGAAGAGATATTTTGGTCATTTAACACTTAAAAAAAACAATTTATTTTTAATTTTAAAATTTATTTTTTTTTATTTTTTTTATTTTTTCATTAAAAAATAATATTTATTTGATAATTACGTATAATACTAAATCACATGTGATTGTATACTTGATCATATTTGATATTTTAATTCATTCGCATTATGTGTTATCAAGGTTCTAAAAAACGCGCCATGGCGGCGCCTTGGCGGAGGCGTGACTCCGCCGTTACGAAACAGTTCATGCCGGCAGTATAAGGCGTGGCGGAAAAAAACGCGATAAGGCGACGTAAGTCGCGCCTTATGGCGAGTTTTTTTGAAAATTCTTGTAAAAATTTGAATTTTTTTGAAAAAATGATATTTTTTTTGAAAAAAATGATGGCATATAATTATAAATTTAGATTTAACATTTTTATTATAAACTTCACATATGAAAATCATGTAAATCAATAGGGATATAATTATTTTTGAATTTGATATACATATATATAAAAAAATATATTAAAAAATTTGCCGCCTTAAGTCACGCATTGAAAAACGTCATGGCTCGCCACGACTTGCCATGCTCAAGGCGTGATGGTGCCGCCACGCCGCGCCTTGTGTCTTTTAGAACCTTGTGTGTTATTAATGAAAAAAATAATATTTTTTAAAAAAAATAATAAAATAAATAATTCTAAAATAAATAAAAAAGTGTATATTACAGTTTTTATCCCTAGGTTTTTTGGATTCGGGGTTTTTGTCCCTAAACTTTTTTTTTCTGTTTTTTTGTCCTTGAGGTTTTTACAATTCCGGATTTTTGTCCTTCCGTCCAAAATCTTCCGTTAGACGAATTTTTTGTCAATTTCCCCAAATTACCCCTATCATCATCATCAAAATTTTTTATTTTTTTGTCAATTTCATCTTCTCAAAATCTTCTTGCCGGTTGAGTATGTTTGGGGTTCTTCATCTTCTCAAACAAGTTTGCCGTCCAAACCAGTTGAGTATTTTTTCTTTGTTTGGGGTTTTTCAAAAACAATCTTCATCTTATCAAAATCGATCGTAACATTTCCAAATGGTATCGCCAACGATAATGTTCTTCAACCACGATTAGGGTTCTTCAACCGTTACTTCGATCTGATTAGAGTTCCGCCACCGCCGCACCTCTGGTCGTCTACTCCGGCAGAACACTCACCACCTTCCGCCGCTCGTCACCATCGCACAGAGAAGGCCAGATCTGAAGACGACCGCCTTCCGCCGCTCGTCACCGTCAAACTTCCGTTACGAAATACACAGATCGGAAAACCGGAAGAGATGATGTTGAGCTCCAAACCTCTCTTTCTCTCTCTCTACAAACACAGAAGTTTATTAGTTTAAAGCTTGTTTCTCTCACTAGAAATGTGAAATCGCCGTTTTACACAACTCTAAAAACAATTTAATATACGCCTTGATTTCTTCTCTCTCTAAAAGACTTCCACTTTCTCTCTACAAGCCTTTGTTTGTCTCCTTTCTTGGTGGTGTGTAGTGCGTGAAGCTAACCTAACTAACCATGGTTAAGTTCTGGTCATGTTGGGTTAATTTGCTTCAAAAGTAGTTGAAGGTTTGATTCTGGGTTTGAAAAAAAGTAAAAGGGAAGAACAAGGAGGAGTTTAGGGAAGAAAAGGAAAAAAAAGACTAAAATGTGCTCATATATTTTGCATTTGAGGTCACTTAACGGAAGATTTTGGACGGAGGGACAAAAATGCGGAATTTTAAAAACGTAAAGGACAAAAAAAAACAGAAAAAAAAAAAGTTTAGGGACAAAAATCCCGAATCAGGAAAACCTTAGGGACAAAAACTGTAATTTACCCTAAAAAAAATTATATTTTTTTTTAAAATGACCAAAATACCCCTCGATATATAAAATATGTGACTAATATTGACCATTAGATCTTATTGATCAATGGTTAAGATTTGTTCTTCAGGACTTCGTAAAAATAATGGGCCTTCTTAAACGCAACTCTACGAACATAATTCCGTTGGTCGTTTTGTAGAATAAAAAAATAAGAGTTCAGAAATAACTATGGGCTGGACATGGTACGGGCCTTTGTTAACAGCCCACTTCTAATTTTATTATTTGTTCGGACTCATTCGGTTCGCCAGAAATTTGAGTATACGGGCCAGAAGCTCGGTCTAGTTATGTTTATTGGCACCGTTCGTAAGTTATAACAGTTGTTATTTATTTTTAACGTCAAATTAGTTAGTGGTTTTTAACGTCAAATTGGTCAGACATATTCGACTATAAGTTTTTAATATAATGTTTTGTAAGCGGTTCAATCTTACTAGGATTGGACCTCCCCATTTATGGAAATTCACCCGCGCCGACTTCTGTTTACTCACAAAGCGTATGTGTAGTCGTCCATAGATTAGTTGGTTTATAAAGCGAGTTAGGACCATGTTAAAAAAACAGTATATATATAACAGTACAAAAAGAATACAAAAACATTATCTCTAAAATTGAAGGATTATATGCGTAGGAATAATATAACAATGAATTAATAGATTGTGAAAGCAAAACCATCTACAAATCATATACAAAATCAAGTAAAGAATCAGTTGTTATTGCATTGAAGGTACGACATTTGCCTTTGAAGCTTAAGTTGGTCATAGAATTTAGCTATGAACTCTTCGGCTTTAACATTGATCCCTTCTTCCTCGTCTATTTGTTTGTCATCTTCTCGGCCATCTCCATTTTCAATCAAGAAACTCTTTCTAGAATGATAGTAAGAATACTCGCCCGCACTCTGACAGTCAAAGTCAAAGTCAAACATGTCAGAATCATTGACTTGCGGGTTGATACACGGAATGTGAGGCAGATGAAACGTCATGGAGTTGGGCCGATGCATCCTGACACGGATTACAGGCGTAGCGTCAAAAGAAAGTTGACGATCACCATATTGTAGGGATCCGATATGTTTGTTTGATTGATTGATCAAACGAGATAAGATTAGTCGTTTTTTCAAAGCAAAAATCCCGCCTTTTCTTGCCCATAATAAGGCTAATCGTAGTATGTTCCATGCTCGTTGTCCCATATCCGATTTTGAACTCTTGTACATTTTTTTGGATATCTAGAGGACCAAAATGTATGTAGAGATAATAAAATGAAATGTAGTGATGATTTGATGAATTAAATGAAACAATTTATGTGTGTGTATATATATATATATACTTACGGGCTTCTAGTACGCGGTTATATGTTAGGGAGAGTAGTTGTGGAAAAGAAAAGGAAAACATGTGGAAAGGTGCTGTTTCCAGATATCTATTGTTTTTTTCCGGAATTATCCCTACGTTTAGATACAAGGTATGTGTTGTATGGATGAATTGCAAGTGCATAATTGTCATACTCTTTATTTGGATGAATATTTGGAGGAAACTTCCCTTACCGCCCAGTCAATTTCTTTATTAATTTATAGTAAAGCACTAAACCTTTTCTAAGCGTTAAGTTTCCAACTGTTTTCATGTATCAGTTGGTTGTAACTTTTGTCCTTACTTGGACACTTAATATTCTATCTGAGTTTAGTTCATATTTTAAAGGTAGCCTCGTTTATAATGTACACCGATGATCATTTTTTAGCATGATGTATTACCACAAATTTTAACTATTATCATGTACTTAAAAGAATTACGCCGATGATCATTTTTTTGGAAACTATTTGCACTTATAATCTTTTAGTCTAATGTCCGTTAAATTATTCGGTTAAAATACTACACTTGTAATTCTTTAAATTGCACCGATAGTTACGTTTCCGTTAAAATATTTATCAAACGTTTGGTTAAAATAATGTATGTGCAAAATATTTCCAAAAAAATGACTGCCAATTTAAATTTTAAATTTAATAATCATGGGTGAAATTTGAGATAAATCTTAGAAATCATCGTGATAATTTACTCTTAATATCTGGATGTCCAATGTCGTAATTCCTATTATTTGCAATACTATCTTTAACCAAATTACCATTACATCCCCTAATCGTCATAAATAAATAAATAAAAGTTAGGAGCATAATCAAAATTCAGGGAGTCACAAACAAACAAATAAAAAACCAAGTACATTGATGTGTATGTGTGGAAACATTAGTTGGCCTCTCTGCACTCCATGTTGTCAGCTCGGTGAAATATTGTTACTAATTCTTTTTTAGAGATTAAAAGCATAAACTGATAAACCAAATAAATGCCAGCTCATACACTCAAATTACTTATTCTATAACATAGCATCATCCCATCATGCCTCATAGGAGCCTAGGTTATAAATAATGTAAGGTGTGGTATGTCCCAGTTCTAGAAGTCATGGCGAGCAACGTTTAATACGACAATTTTGTACATAAATTATAGATATATACATACGATATGCATAAAAAAGCTAAAAGTTATAAATTATAAATGCATAACATAGTTTATCGATTTGTTTCTTCGTTTCGGCATATTCAATCATTCTTAAAACTAAATAATTGTATTATAAATTTATGATTGATAAAGGTGAGTCAAGTTAGACCTTAACATATGTCAAGCCTTACACCTAAATTTTAGATTACGATGTAACGGTACGATAAAACCTCAAGTTTTGACAAGCAATAATAAAGCTAAATCGAGCTTTTTAGAAGTATATTAAGTTCCAGCCTTTTATCAGGGGCGTCTCCGAGATTTTGAGTGCCCTGTGCGAATAGACGAAAATGGACCCCCCAAAATAAGATATTTATATAAAAAATTTGGAATTTCTAGTTTTTTTTCTATTAAATCCTTGTGCGAATAGACGAAAATGAGCCCCCTAAATACAATATTTATATAAAAAATTGGAATTTCTAATTTTTTTTATATTAAATTATTAAACTGACTTAAAATTTTAAGATTACATTTACTATTATAAGATATATATAAAAAATCGGGCCCCCTAAAAAAGATGAGCCCTGTGCGGCTACACCTCTTGCACCTCCTCAAAGACACACTTGCCTTTTTCATTCTTCTCAATTGCCTCGTCTATAATCCTTAACCCGAACACATTTTTGAGTATGGATGGTTAGAGCATTAATCCAATAAGCTTTCACTTTCCGAAGTTAGGCCCAACATGCCTAGTTTCTGTAATGGGCCGCTACACACCATTTTCGTTTTGGTGAAAGAAATTAAGATGATATCTAGTATTCATTTGTTTATACTTTTTTGAATATTATTTCATTTATGAGATATCCACTAGAATAAGAATTAACGACACTTTCATTTCTTTTCTTGATATGAATTTTGCCAACGAAAAAAAAAAACTAAATAGCCAAAACTACCAAAACCATCATTCGAAGTCTTTCCATCATTCTATTTCCTTTTAAACTACAACGTTTCTATCTTATCTGTAAATTACGAGTATATGTTTTGTTAATTATTTGAAACCTTTTAATTTATATGTATTTCAATGCCAATATTTTTTTTTAACGATAAAGAGTGATTTACAAGAACAGAAGTTACACATTATACTGGTCAAAGTACTTCTGGTTATCAATACCAATACCAATATTTACATGGCAGTCTACAAGCTTTGACTTAACCACGTGGCCGTGCATTAGTTCTCGAAATTACGATAGCAACTTATTTATATATAGCTTGAGGTGCATGTTCCAATGTAATGCTTAAGACTTGAAATGCTATCAATCTCTAAAGTAGTGGGAACATGTTAATTAAAAAATTTAATCCAAGTATATTAACTTTGATCCCCATCGTGTATAAAAGATGAACGATCATATAAAATAAACATTAATAAAGGGTTAAAGGTGTAACATAATTTTCAAATATATGTGTTTTAGGTATAATACTCTTTTTTTTTTTTTTGTCATTTAAGATACTATGCTCATAAAATCGGTTAATTAAGTCACTTTATAGCTGAAATTGTAAGATTCTAGTTTCAAAGTGACTTGATTATTTAAAAGATAACAAAGACTTTAATGACAAAAAAAAGTACATCATTTAAAACGAATATTTTTTTAAAAATACGGAACACTTAACTATCGTTAGCCCTTTAACATAATACGATATACAAGTTAACTGTTGCAGGCAAATAGGCAATGGCATGTGCCGAACTCCAATCCCAAGATCGAATCTCGTTTCATCTCTATTAATTACAATGTTCCTTCAAATAAAAGAATATGTATAATAATGTGCGATTAAATGATGTTTCTAATTTCATCAACATTCGCAACCTTTTAAGGATGGAACACTATTTTTCATGCTTGAATTTCATAGAATTACAACTTTTTACTATAAATCATTTTTTTTTTTGAACGGCAAGGGGAACCTTAAGAGCTTCGGCATTGCCATCACCCTTAAGGAACCCGCAAAAAGAAACTATTATTAAGAAAAGCTAGCAAGAAGGTAGCACAAAGTACATCCAAACCAAAACGAAAAAACAACCAAACAACCCGACAAAAGGACCGGGAAAAGCAAAGAACAACAACAATCTCCAAACTAAACCAAACAAGATTAAAAACAATCAACCGGATTTGTCACCCAAGTCGGCCAACTATTTCCCATATAGGATCTTCTCGAGCGATTCTTCATCCAAAGATATGAGAAGGTTTGGATGTCGGAAAAAACAACATCCGCATAAACATTAACCCTCCTATTGAAGACATTATTGTTTCGAGCCTTCCAAATAACCCATAAGAACACGAAAATAACACCGGAGAACGCTTTGAGCTTGTTCCCCGTGAGACCGGCGTTATTCCCCCATGAGAGAATCTGGGAAATGGAGGTAAAATCCATCCCAACGACGCCCCACCACACCCTAATACGGTTGAGAATACCTTGAGCCAAAGTACACGAAGCAAAAAGGTGATCCTCACATTCATCATCGAGATCACATATCGGACAACTTAAGGATAGCAAAGTAACCCCTCTCTTGTCAAGATTAACCTTGGTAGGCATACGACGGTGGCCAATCTTCCATGCGTTAATACAAACTTTAACCGGAACCCAATTATTCCATTTAAAGTGCTCGATACATGCCGAAGGCAGCGATATGTTGTCATAAACGTACCTTAGAGAAGAGACAGAAAAGTCCCCGTCTCTCTCAAGCGCCCATGAGACGGTATTGGGTTGGCACGACACACCGGGAGTCTCGGTAAACCAACTCAGAATTGGAATGTTGATTTTATGGTATTCCTTTATGACTTTGAGAGCGTTTCTCCATAAACCGGGAACTTTCCCAACCGAGTTAATTCCTATAATTCCACCATTTAAGCCATGAATAGCTTGTATGGAGCGTTTCCAAAGAGAATTATCGTCCGTTTTGAACCTCCAAATCCATTTAGTTAAAAGAGCAAGATTTAAAGCTTTTAGACTTCCAATACCAAGGCCCCCGTTAACTTTGTCATTTAATATAACCTTCCACGCGACCCACGAAATCTTTTTTTCATCCCCCGTGTGACCCCAAAAAAACCTAGCCCTTTTGCTTTCAACGCTAGAAGTAATCTTAGAGGCTTTAAAGATAGAGAAGAAGTAGCTACCGAGACTTCCCAAAACCGCCTTCAAGAGGGTAAGACGTCCACCAATAGATAACGAATTGGCCTTCCACTTGGAAAGCTTAGAGTGAAATCTAGGGGTGAGCATGAGGCGGTTTGGGGCGGTTTTTAACTAAAACCAAACCCCGCCCCGAAATTTCGGGTTTTGAGAATTACACCCCGTTCGGTTTCGGGTTTTTCGGTTTCGGTTTTTCGGTTCGGTTTCGGGTTTTTTCGGTTTTTTAGTTTCCTTTAAATTTATCAATTTGTTACCTTAAAAACTAATATTATGATTCAAACTTCCAAACCTTAACTCATTTCATTATAAATAAAAAACAACTAGTAAGTTTAATATAATGTAATAATAAATTCAACTAACATAATCTGAAAAAAATTAATAATATAATAACATCCAACCATCTTTCGCAACAATCTTAGTCAATGTCTTCATCCATAGAAGTTTCATTGTATGGTTGCTTTCCTTTTGCAAATAAATTTATATCAAATCTTTTAAAAATATAAGAATATTTTTATAAAACTTGAAATATACATAAAGGCGGGGCGGGGCGGGTTTTTCGGTTTGGTTTTTCATATGCCCCCGAAAACCGCCCCAAACATTCAGGTTTTCCAAAAATCAAAACCGTTGATGTCGGTTTTTCAAATGGTTCGGTTTTTTCGGTTCGGTTTTTTCGGCTTTTTCGGGTTCGGTTCGGTTTTTCGGTTTTTATGCTCACCCCTAGTGAAATCTGTCAATAACGGGCGCCCAAGATTCACATTTATTCATGGAAGTACCAATGGGCATTCCAAGAAACGAGAACGGAAGAGAACCCGACTTGCAAAAATGTTTCAAAGTCAATCTGTCAATAACGGGCGCCCAAAATATTAATAATTTATATAGAGATATATATATGCTCAAACATTTTTCATAATAATATATGTAAACTTTAAAATTTAACATTTAATATTTAATAATATTGTATATAGCGATTCGATTTAATAATGTACAATTAACTTTCACAAAAATGTAGTAATAAATTATATTTCTCACATATTTAAGGTAGCAGTAGCCGAGAAACTACAATTTAATTCGTATACTAACACTATCAAGGTTAATATATTATGTTATATTTTTTGTTGCAATTTTGCGATTAATATATGTTTCCTTCAATTTTTAGAGAACTTGTTGATTTAAACAACGTAATATTCTTATATCGTATTGTTTATATACCAAACTTCAAATTAGAAAATAAAGGGAAAAATAAGAAGGATAACGTAATATTACAATTTTGACAATATGCATTATGTAAAACTTCATGTTCATAAAAAAAACAAAATTAATTTAACTTTTTTACAAGTTCCAATTTTAATTCACAATCTCAAAATCAGTAAATTATGTTAAATTTTATTGCATTTTTGCTATTAGTGCTACCTTATATCCAAACCAGTTTTATGTCCGAACAGTTCTAAGTATCATCGGTTCGGTAATAATTAGTCTAGCTGAAACCAATTTCCCGATTCAGTATGGTTCGATTCATGGACCGCACACAAGCCTAAACCACACTATCAAAATTTGTATAATATATACATTAATATTAACTACTAAAAAGACTTGGTAATTATATTGCAAACCAAAATGAGTTGCCACCATGATCGATGTATCGTATCAAATAATCAATAATTTTATACAGCCTGCCAATATTGCCATTCATACACATAACACGTACAATATTGAATTAATATATATCGACTGGAAATATGATACAATTATATACCACAAGATCAATGTAAAAATCCATATCATTATTGGAAGTTGTTAAAAAAATAATACGACTATTACAACATTAGTCAGCATACTTTAATCTTGTTTCCATCACGATTTCTTCATTTTTTATACGTAGATACTTGTTCATCGCAACGTACCCTTCCATAGTTCCATATGTAATCAGTGGAAATATTAGGATCGAGTAAAAGTTGCAAAATTTCACTGTAATAACGTAACATTCACAAACACTAAGTTTTTTTTTTTTTTTTTTTTTTTTTCCAATCCTGATCCTCTTTCATTCAATTGGATAAAAATCACTTTTTTACATAGAGAACATAGGCAAACAGACAACACTAAGTTAATTGTGTTTTAAAAGTTACAAGCTTTTATGATATATATATAAAAGTACATTCACGTGTGAAGTTTTATTCTCGAATCTCGATCATTCTTTCTCACCATAAATGAAAATTCCTACATTATCGATCGATTTATCGGACTCTACGAGTATATAACTATATATATATATATGTATATATTGGCATTTCTATATATGTTTATACCAAAAAGAGGAACCCAAGGGGTACAATGATATGAATTGGATTGATCTTGAATTCAAAAGAAGATGATTTTTGTCGAGAAGGTGGTGGGTTGTAATAATAATATGGGAAGTAAGGAACAATAGGGTTTGGTGGCGGAGTCCCTATACCAGGGTAACCATAACCGCCGCCACCTCCACCACCACCTCCGCCACCAGGGAATAATGGAGGAGGAGGGGAATAATAAGAAAAAGTAGGAACCGCTGGTGTGGCCGGCTGAGGCTGAGTGGGCGGTGGTGGACAGTTATCATCGATGGTGGGAGCTGGCGGCGGTGGAGATGGAATAACTACCGGTGGTTGACATGGGTTGTCACAAACGTCGCACATGGTACATGCGACTTGATCTTTTGACAAATTTGTGATTCTAGCGGTTGCATTATTTGAAATCAAAACTAAAAGAATGATAAGAATGAATAATGGAAAAGTATGATTCATTTTATTTTGATTTTTGATTGAATGAAGGGTGTGAGCTAGGTTTATAGTTATATATAGCGAATAATCATGCATGTGCATGTGTTATGTATATGTGATTGTGTGCAGATCACCGCACCACTTTTTGGTAGTTTGTATCTCACGATACCTTTCATTCCGGCTTCATGGAAATTGACAATACTTTGAAAATTAAGTCAAACTTTATACCCAAAAATATTGTTATGATACACTTTTATAATAAGGTTAAAAATGATTTTGATCTTTTTTTTATGCTCATACATTTTGTGATCTTATGCACTTACATCAGTGGTAGATATAGCATGACTCTTTTGCCTACCCATTTGCATTTTGGGTTGTCTTAATTCACGCATCGAAAAATACTATGATTTATCATAGTTTGAGGTTTGATGGTACCGTCACACCGTGTCTTACGTTTTTAGGGTAATGATCTTTTAGTGGGATTTCGATCATTAGGGTCAGTCTTAGTTTTTTTATAATTTCGTGAAATGTCTTGTTTCACACTTTAATAATTGTATAGTGCTTATAAATTCGTTATAAAACGAGTGGTGATACGGTATGATTATTGTTGGTGTGAAACACATTTCATTTGCACCCACCTAATAAATCTAGTAGGTAAAATTAATTTTGTCACACTCATAAAGCACTAAGGTATCTACATAATTGTGAGATCTGAGATTGATTAAAACAGAAAAAATGTCAAAGTAGTGGGATCCAATTCAACGGTGTGGATGATACGTGCTACATTAAATAAATCCGCGAGAATTTTAGGTAAGAAACCAACACCAATTTCCCTCCCTCATTAATTATAATAAATTAATTATAAATCATATAAACTATAAGTTATAACCCCCCATATCACCTATTGTTTTAATTCATTCACACATTTCACAAGATATGGAAGGCATAAGCACTAAAGTTTACAATGGTGTAAACTGCTATTGGAAAACAAGAGGATACCACCGCCTCGGCACCACCACTGCCGCCAACACCACCCGTGATGCACATGAGGAGGAGGTGATTGGCGGCAAGAGGAGGAGAAGACGGCGATTGTGGCAGATCAGGGTAAACCCTAGGCTGAAGTTGAGGGGATCTCCAAAAAAGTTGTTTTTAGGGCTTCGTGATGCTTATGTGAAGATTATGATGAAGTTAGGAAATACATCGGTTGTAAGAGGAAGAACAATGACGGGTTATAATGGAGATGGATTTGGGAAGACAACGGTTAAGGAATACGATGAGAAGATGATTATTGAGATCTATAAAGCTTTGGCAATTAGACAAAGTCATCAACAACATCAGATTCCATCTCAGATTGTTTGTTCAGTTTAACTACGTTTAAATTGTTGTACTATTTAGATTTTTATGGTCAACAACATGCATCATTTGGTACAATCTTGGCTTGTAAGTTTATAATGATTTTGACATAACTTAACGACCAAAAAGGAAGCTTTTTTTCATCAAGAAATTATGATTGTAAACAAAGGGTAAAGTCAAAGTCTTATGATCAAGATCCAACTCTTATACAGTTGTATAAAATAATGATACAAATTATTGGGTAAAATTCTTAGGAGGTTATAGTTTCAATCACTATCAAAGAAAAAAATACATCCTTTTGTGGTCACGGAGGTTCACTGGATTCCCAGCTACCCACAAAACGAGTGGCCGCTTTGAGATTCGTCAGCTCACAAATTGAGTCTCTGGATTCCCAGCTACCCACAAAACGAGTGGCCGCTTTGAGATTCGTCAGCTCACAAATTGAGTCTCTGGATTCCCAGCTACCCACAAAACGAGTGGCCACTTTGAGATTCGTCAGCTCACAAATTGAGTCTGGGGAAAAAAATTGAAATATAACCCATGGTCAAAATGCCCAAACAATATGCAAGAGTATTATGGTCAAAATTACCTCTCCAGATAAACTCTTTTTGTTTAATGGTATACAAATTACTGTTACTTTGAACTGTATTTAACAAATACAACTATAAGGACAGTGTGTCACATTAGATAATCAACACTCACAATGTATGTCAAAATCTGTACTGAAGTGCAAAGCTGAAGTTGCAAAAGTACATCATATGATTCATATTATCACAAATAATAAGCCCATAACCTTGATTCCAAAACTAGTTAATGGGCCACATTCTTAACCATGTTACCGCATGTCCGAAATTAGGATTCTTAAGCCCATTATTTAATGTTTATGTTCTCAACTTTCTTTATTATGTTCAAATATCTTTTTTAAAAATGCTTATCTTATCATGATGCTATATAAACCATTACTTCCTCCGTATCAAAATAAGTGAATCATTTTCTTTTTCGGAGTGTACCAAAATAAGTGAATCACTTTAATATTTTACTTTATTTGGTAAGTTTTTATATTTAAAATTACCTTTTTATTCTTACTTATCACTTTTTAAACATCATTAAATGTGTGGTGCCCCATTCATTTTTGTCATCTTCTTATATTTGACGTTTTCAACATTCTAATTACTTCATTTAATTTTACTAATATCTTATACTTTATTTTGTCTTAAAAACCTAGGGGTAAGCATGAGGCGGGTTGGGGCGGTTTTTCACTAAAACCAAACCCCGAACCGCAAACTTCGGTTTTTAAGAATTAGAAACCGTTCGGTTTCGGTTTTTTCGGTTTTGATTTTTCGGTTTTTCTCGGTTCGGTTTCGGTTTTTTTCCGGTTTTTTGTTTTCCTTAATATTTACCAATTTATTAACTCAAAAGTTATTATTCCAAACTTTAATACTTATACAGTTATAAAACCTGAAAAACATTAGATTAAAACGTGTGCAAAATTACAAATAATATATTTAAAACTTTCTTTTATATAAGTAAGGATCAAATCTTTTATAAATATAAATATATTTTTATAAAATTTGAAATATATATATATGGTGGGGCGGGGCGGCTTTTCGGCTCGGTTTTCCGTATGCACCCAAAAACCGCCCCAAGCATTCGGGTTTTCAAAAAATAAAAACCGCTCTCATCGGTTTTTCAAATGGTTCGGTTTTTTCGGTGCGGTTTTTTCGGTTTTTTCGGTTTCAGTTCGGTTTTTCGGTTTTTGTGCTCACCCCTATAAAAAACGTAAAATTCAAAGTGATTCACTTATTTTGATACGAAGGAAGTATATCAAAGTCATAAATCTCCAAGATTTTTAAATTATTTTTTATATCCTAATAATAATTACGCATTTAAACACACAATTAATTATAACATTAAATTTTCAAATTAAATATTTACATATAAATACATTAAATACAAAATCAAAACCAAATAAACTTTTAGTTTTAATAATTTTGAATCCTCATCGCAATAGGATATCTGAAAAACGTGTAACCCGAATCGATGAGCAACGAAGCCAACGATATATTCAATATACCTAAAATTGAAACCTCTTTACGCAGATAAACAATCTCATAGAGTTTACAACTGCTTATATGATTATTTTTATTTACAAAATTACAAGTGGGATAAGCTATTTGAATAAACAACTTGAAACCAGTTATTTAAATAACAAATAATAGTTATAGAAAGAATAACAAATGTCCCAACCAAATAAATAATGGTTGACAGTTTTACGTTGTTAGTGTTTATACACTCATCGTGACATATATAATATTTCAATTTAATTACAAGATGATGATCTAACGAATGAATTTGAGCTTCATAAGTGTGAAATTCTTAGCAAGTCCCAATTTCAATCTTTAAGAGTAAAAAAACACCCCTTGTTGCGGAGGTCGAGTCCGGGCTACCCACAAAATGAGTGGTCACACTGTAATTAGTCGGCTCATAATAATTTGGATCCAGGATTACAAAAAAAGTAAAATAATAAAAAAACTTTATTTTGAAAATAAATGCTGAGGGAATTGGATAACCACTTTTTCGTTTAGCAATCAATAACATGATTCTGTAAAATTAAAAATAAATATAAAACTTGTACGTGTTAGATTAAAAAGTTAATATCAATCGTTAAACTATCAAAATCATCATTGAAATTTATCATCAATAAGCTATCAAAATCATCTCTGGAGTTTATGATTGGCATTTGAAAAGCTTTCTGTATACGTAATCGGTTGTCAAACTCTATTTTTTTATTCAATTTTCTGGTTTTAAAAATATAATCAAAATAATAAAAACCAAACACGTTACCCATATTGATTGATTTGTTAATAGAGATGTCTTTAAGGACAATTATTTGTAAACACATGTTAAACAGAAGAAAAGTTTTCCAAATTCTTTTACACGGGCACTTAAAACTTATAGTTTTTTAAAGAATATCCCGTTTATAACATATTATTTTGGGGTTGCTTAGTAATTATCAAAATTAGTCATCCAAAACCTATGGTTATCAAAGCAAAACGAAAATATTAAAAATAGAAATATCAGAACAGAAATAGATCAAACATACGTTTATTAGGCTGTCAAATGATTGAAATAGAGGCAAACATCTACTTTTTCGTTGACCAAATTAGATATACTACCTCCGTATCAAAATAAGTGACACATTTAAAGAATTGTGGTTTTTAAGATAAAAGATTAAAAAGTAGTTTAAAATATATTAAAATGGATAGTTAGTGAATAATAAGTCCCATTTCTTTTAAATGAAGTAATACTAATGATGTTTAAAAGTAAAAGTAAGGGTAAAAGGATAATTTCATTTTATTAAAGTAGATAGTTAGTAAAGAATGAGTCCCACTTTTTTACCCAATAAGGTAAGTTTTGAAAGTGTATCACTTATTTCATTCCACCCCAGATAGAAAGTGTATCACTTATTTTAATACGGAGGTAGTATAAAAAAATACATATGATAAACAGAAAATATTAAGAAAAATATGTGGTTATTTTAAGCATTTATAGAAAAACTTTTATTATGTGAAAAGATTTGAGACCTTTCTCAAAGCAAATGATGAAATTTTATCACCTCTTGATGTAGTTCTGAATGATTAGGGGATAAGCACGTGGCTAGTAAAATTAGGACAATTTTGACATAATAAGCTCGTATGTTGGAATTTCAAGCAATTGCTTGTGTATCGCTAATTGTGTTACGGAGGAAATATTTTATCATTAAATAATAAATTTACTGCATTATTTTAAATGCGATAATTGATGTCGTGTGTTTGGTGATAAACTGATAATAACAGCTTATAACTTTAAAGTTGTGTATTAGAAAGACAGGATTGTCTTCCTTCGAAGCAAAATTTTATAGAACAAAGAATGTGGACTTACCTTTGAATTAAAGTTAAGTGAGATCCAAGGCAAATAAGTTAATATTTTAATTATAGAGTTAATTACACAAATGGTCTTTTAAGATGATACCACGTTGTAAGTGTGGTCCTAATCTTTTAATTTCGACAATCTTAATCCTTTTAAGATTACCGATTTTGCACGTTTGGTCCTTTAGGCCAAACGGTATTAAATTTTTCTGTTAAGTGACCTCATGTGCAATGCACATAAGGGTATTTTTGTCTTTTCGCACTCCATCTTCTTCCCCGCTTCATCTTTTCCCCCAAAATCAAAATACTAAAGGGCATACTCTAGTCAAGCTTGCAAGATCAGCACTTTCCGGTGATGCAAAGCTCCTAATGATAACCTGCGTTAATTCAAACCAGCAGCCATGAAATTCAACACTCCCTGCACTCAATCATCTCCCAAATTACAAAACCCAATTCGATGTAAACCAAATTCACGCTCGGTTACTTTAAGATTACCGACCATCGATCATTGCCTCCTTTCACAATCAGAAAGTATTTAAGGGTTTTGATTTTGGGGACATCCACAGGCATGTTCTTCAATCCCCCAAATCACTAACCTTTTAAAAAGATCTGCCATATAGAAGTTTAATAATTACATAACTATGTTAATGATTACACAACTTACCAATTTGCAGCAGTCCATCTGTTGAAAATCCAGAGCACAACAAGTTTGACAACCCTAATTATTTTCTGTTTTCTTCACTTTCTAGATCTCTCTCTTGTCTACATCTCTGTCTCAATCGAAGAAAACCCTAAACCGCCACAACCGTACACCATCTCCACCGTAAGCCACCACAACCGTACGCCATCTCCACCATAAGCCACCACAACCGTGCGTCGCCGCCACCAGTAGCGGAGGTGGCGGTCTTTCGTCCTCGTCTTGCAACCACACACCGAAGAGAGAGAGAGAGAGAGAGAGAGAGAGAGAGAGAGAGAGAGAGAGAGAGAGAGCATACGGGAGTAAGAGGGAGAGAGATCCGGCGAGACACTTCACCGGAGAAGTTGAACGGAACAGGCGATATAATGAAGAGCAGCTTAACAATTTGAAGAAGATGAAGAGCAATGGAGAGTTTCATAGAGGCTGAGATTTAGTGCCTAAATTGAGGAAGAAAAGGGCTCTAATCGCAACCCTAAATTGAATTGAAGAACATCAAAATTGCGAGCCTAGATCTCTGTTTATGGGTTTCAAATTTGTTCAGATTTATGTGTTTTTTTTCAGATCTATAGTTTCACCTCCTAACATCGTAGCTAATGCTTGGAGACTTGTACTTTATTTGGTTTTTAAATTTTATGTAAAAAATAAATGGGAAAAGACGAAAATACCCTCATGTGCACATGAGGTCACTTAACAGGAAAATTTAACACCATTTGGCCTAAAGGACCAAACGTGCAAAATCGGTAATCTTAAAGGACTAAGATTGTTGAAATTAAACAATTAGGACCACACTTGCAACGTGATATCATCTTAAAGGACCATTTGTGTAATTAACTCTTAATTATATTAACAAATAAATTGTAACTTACAATTTTTTTTTAACAACTATTGATTAGATATGTTGATATGTTTAGGCCTTAGGGTGTTCAAAAACGAATGTTTGAAATTCAGGTATGTGAATTCAAGGTATCCAAATTTTAGTGAATTTTCTGTATCCAAAATTTTCAGGCATCCAATATTCAAATAGAATTCCAGTTATCCAAGTATTTTCTCGGACATTCAAAATATTTCCGGATGTTTCAGATATTTTCCAAAAAAAATATAAAGTATAGAAAAAAACATATCTAATATTCAAAAAATTTAAAAGAACTATTCAAATCCGGAAATTTGCTGATATTCGAAATACTAATAAATTATATTCTTTGTACATAAGAAAATTGACTAGTAACTTAGTAAGCATCTTCTGTACCTTGGACCATCCTTGGATCATGTCGATACCATTAATAAACGTTCACCACCTCTATTTGTGAAAGTGAAACAATATTCTCGTCAACTTGGTTTTGAACATTTGACATATATTTCTTACACGAGTAAAAGTATAGATTGGGGGTGGACCTACATTGGATTCTACTGGTATGTGTCACTAGTTAATTTGGAATGCAAATTGTAAAAGAGGAACACTATGTGTTCGTAAGTAGTTTACAAAAATATAGATCATTTTATAAATTAATATATTTGTATCACTATATTAAAAAATAGTATATTAAAATAATATACTAATCATGTATTGTTATTATGATGGAAATGTTATTATAGGTAACTAAAAGCTTTTTCGTTCACTGAAACATACAATTGAACAATTATTTTAGACACCATTATACCAAAAGCTTTTTAATTGTTGTTTTTACAATAATTTATTTGGATTCGCTTTTAATTTTATATTTAATATTTGATTTGATTGATTAAAATCTAAAATGTATTGACATGCCATAATCATTTATATAATGCGTGGTTTTTAAATATAATTTATTAATTTCACTTGAATAAGTTACACATATTTTTATAATAAATAATGCTTAATTTTTAATTTTTTGATTTAGGAAAAAGTTTATGTTAAGTTTTTCTTAACGAGATAAACACTATCGATTGTTAACAAATAAAAGTATAGAGCGAAAAGTGCATAACCCTTATTTTAAATTAACGGATTACTTTGTTTTAAAGATAAAATTAGCATTAATTTCGTAATAGATAAATACGAAAAATATAAAAAAAAAAAAAACTCTTTTCATAACCCAAAAGCAGTGTATACAAATCTCGATTCCAACAACATAATAACACTATGTCACCTCACAATCCCCAGAACCAGAAACCCGAAATTAAAATTAAATTAAAAAAAAGAAAAGAAAAAAACAAGGCACAATCTCCCTCTTCTCCCTCCTCTCTCCGTCCTTCATTCTCATCTTCGTTGCTCCGGCGAAGATTGGGGGGACGAAATCGGTGCCGGCGGCGAGGAGATTACGCTGATGATGTACACTGTATTATAACACCGATTATAACACCGACACCGATTTTCGTCGGCGGATAGTGTCGTCATCATCTCTTTCCTTTATTTGGATTCCCTTACCCCTTTTTTCTATGTATGAGAAGAAGTTCGCTTGGTTTTCACGGCAGAATCTTCTTCTTCGTCTGTTTAATCCAAAAGGTTCAATTACAAATTCAATTAGAAATAGTCTAGATTCCTCAATCAATTGATTGATATTGTTTCTCTATTGAGGCGGACCTCACCGTTGCCGGAACCCTAATTTCATACATATATTGACGAACGGTGTTGATTTCGCGGTTTAGAATTAAGAAGATGCAATGGTTAATCAGATTCTCAGGTTTTATATCGGCAACAATGGTGATGATTGTTTTGGCTCCTTCTCTTCAATCGTTTCATCCTGCTGAAGCAATTAGATCTTATCATCATCATTCTCACATCGACGGCGGTCATATTCCGATGAACAATAATTACCGGTCGTCCTTCCGGCGAGCGTCTACATTCCGCAATGCCGCCGGTTGTAAATTAAATACCGGTTCAGGTGATTTATGCGATCCCTCTCTCGTTCATGTTGCGATTACTCTCGATTTTGAGTATTTAAGAGGTTCGATTGCTGCTGTTCATTCAATATTACAACATTCAACATGTCCGGAAAGTATTTTCTTCCATTTTCTAGTCTCCGATATAAATCTCAAAACCCTAATTAGTTCAACTTTCCCCAAATTGAAGTTCAAAGTGTATTATTTCGAACCGGAGATTGTACGAAAGCTAATATCAACATCAGTAAGGCAAGCGTTAGAGCAACCGCTTAATTACGCTAGAAATTACTTAGCCGACATACTTGAGCCTTGCGTCCGGCGAGTGATCTACTTAGATTCCGATCTGGTCGTCGTTGATGACGTGGCAAAGCTATGGAGCACAAATTTATCCGAAAAAACAATCGGAGTACCTGAATATTGTCACGCAAACTTCACAAAATACTTCACCACCAGATTCTGGTCAAACCGGCAATACTCCACCACTTTTTCTGACCGGAATCCGTGCTACTTCAACACCGGAGTAATGGTAATCGACTTAGCTAAATGGAGACAATTCGGATACACAAAACAAATTGAAAAATGGATGGAGATCCAGAAAAACGATCGGATATACGAACTCGGTTCATTACCACCGTTTTTATTAGTGTTCGCCGGAAATGTTGCTCCGATTGACCATGGTTGGAACCAGCATGGGTTAGGTGGTGATAATGTTGTTGGAAGCTGCCGTGATTTGCACCCTGGTCCAGTTAGTTTGTTACATTGGAGTGGTAGTGGTAAACCATGGTTAAGACTCGATTCGAAACAACCGTGTCCGTTGGATTCGTTATGGGCGCCATACGATCTGTACCGACATTCATCGTGATCATCAATTCGGTAAATTAAAATTTATCTCTTGAATGTTTGTTAATTTGTTTCGTTTACATTGTTATGATGATGATTATGATCATGATGATCCTTTTTTTGTGGGGGGTTTATAGTTTTTGTTGAATTTAGTAGACATATGTTATATCTTGAGCATCTGTATTTTATTCCATTGTTTCTGCATTTTCTCATAATAAAAGTGAAAAATATTCAATTAACTTTGTTTTCCCCTTTGAATTTGGTGGATTTTCATGATGATGGAAATGTAAATGGGGATCTCGTGAGCTATTTATGGAGTTATGATTTGATGAGATCCAACTTTTATTGATATTGTTGAGTAATTTTTAGTAAAAGCCATAATTTGAATGATGATATGGGCGAGAAAGAGTAGGCGAAAAAAGTTTTAATTGCGTAAAATAGCAACGTATTTACCCTTTTTTTACTGCTTTTAACGACGACATACTTCAGAAATTACCAACGTAATTTACCTCTTGGTTACTAAAATTGGTAAAAATAAAAGGTATAATTATCGATGAATGTAACAAGTATCCCAAATTTAGAAATGTTGGGTAGTTGGGTATGAACATTTTTGTCTTTCGATCAATTTTTAAAAAATGGGGGAAAATTTTGGCAAATTAAATTTTGGCAAATTGAGTTCTATTTGCGATCCCTAAATTAATCAATAATTGGACTGTTTTTAGTGTGTGAATGTAAAAATGAAGAATGTTGAGGTGAAAATTAATCAATAATTAGACTGTTTTTAGTGTGTGGATATGAAAATGAAGAATGTTGAGGTGAGAGTGACGTGGCGAAACTATACCTCCAAATGTGTATAAATTGAACTTTGACTCTAAATGTCATAAAATTTGTGACAGAAACTGAATTTCCTTCATAAATTTACAAAAAATGAATTTTCATATGCGAGGAAGTTACTACTACTTACCAACATCATGCCACCATGGTGGCTAATATACGATGTTTACCTACTTTTTTTTTTTGTGCCGATTTTTGAAAATAAACATATGCTGTTATGTTCTATAAATTTCTGTGTACATAGACGTTATTAATAAAACTGTCAAAGTATGTTGTTATTTTGCTTTCATTTAAAAAAAAAGAGGTTTTGGTGAATGATTAATGTATACGTTGTCGAATTACGTGGAAGCAAAGAAAGTTGACTTGTCAATTATGATTTAAATAATTTATATACGAGTTATGAAGAAAGTTGATTAAGACCTGGCAACAGACTGACACCAACGTTCTCTAATCTATAAATTAATAAAAAATAAAATTCTATAAAATAAACTACTATTTATATGTTGGCAGCTAGTAATTCGTCCTGTCACTTTCTATTTTAATCAAACAACACGCACCTCTTCATCTTAAATTGTTAATCCAATTACTTAATACACTTGCAATATAATTATTATGTTCATGAATCATGGTTAAAGTAATGAAAAAAAATAGACCAAGATTAATGTGCGTGTTACTAAACAGGTTGCTCATGTGTAGAGCATTGGTGGTTTGTTTGGTACTCCCTCCGTCCCTTGATAAAGTTCTCATTTCACCTTCAAGTTTTGTCCCTAAATAAAGTTCTCATTTCTCAAACTTAAGGGACCCATTTAATATAATAATATTATTACCAATACTTTCACCACTAACTATCTCTTAAAACACTTTCTCTCTCCAATCAAAACATATATTTTATTTAAAAGTAATACCAAATACCCCACCACTAACCATCTCCTAAAATGTTGTGCCCAACACAAATGGGAACTTTATTTAGGGACGGAGGGAGTATGTTGTATCTATTTTAAAATTCCACAAGCGCCGTCTTTGAGGGTGAGCCAGATATACAATAATGTAACCTTATATAAGTTTAAAAATCTTTTAAACAAGCTTTTCCCATACCCCAATCAATAATATTTTGTAAATTATTTTCGTAAGGGCAGTTATAAATGGTTACAAATTTGATCAATTCCCTAAATAAACATTTAACAAATTGCCATGAAAAGGTTCCAAAAATGTTCCAAAATGGTTATATGGTTATGAAAATAATTAGGTCGCATACATTATGAGTAAAATTCGATCATCACAAATGAATATCCTTTTTAAGAAGAAAAAAAAATTTATCACATGGGTGTTACAGTACAGATAGACAAAAGGTTGGTCAATGTTGAAATGTATCTATTTATCGTTTGACGACAGTAATACAATGGTTTGTGTGTATAACTGCCTTCTTTCTTTGCAAGAATCCCCAACGCCATAAAGTGTAATTGAGTAACAAAAAGGCCTCCAACACTATGCTTCAAATAGCATTGTGCATAAATGAATATTTTAAGGACCAAAAATCGTAAAATCGAATAAGAACAAACATTCTTGATTTTGATTATAGTGAACAAATAGCCCTTAACTTTACTGGTTCACGGTCTAGGTTGGGACCGTACTAGCTCTAAATCGGAGAAAAGACTAACACTTTATAGTCCGGCTATGGTTTACAATTTTTTTTTTAATTTTTGGTTCACATAAATTGTCATGTGGCCATAGCACACCCTAAATGGCTTTTCGGGTTCTACCAAATTCATATCTGGAAAAAAAAAATATATCTCCCGATTAGGGTCATGTTTGGATCGTAAATTTTTACATTATGTGAAATTTCTAAGTTTTTTTAAAATATAAGTCTTCTTGTTCAGAACTATTATGGTTGATTTTCTGACAACTCTAACTATCTCACATCAAATATTCTCAGATCTATAATATAACAAGTAAACCAACTTATTTATAATAGTCTTACAAAATGCTTCTTATGATAGATCCGATTTCCTCTTAACAAGAGACTAAACCTAAGCGCATTTTGCATAAAATATCCCATTTTCCGATGCCAAGACTACAATTTTGGACCGTTGTACACCTCCAATTGTCATATGACCACTAATGTCTACGAATACAAACACGACCGTACAAATAGATTTCCGTATAAGTTAAATAATGACTAAAATACCCTTGATGAAGAACTCATTTTGTCTTGTGTATGTTTATGGACATATATATAGCATAATATATAAGGGAATGGACATGGTTACACAAAGATGATGATGGTAGCCCCCCAATAAAGTAGAACATGTCTTTAACAGCCTAGCAACAGCCAGTTCTTTCATTTTCACACAATACATGGACCATACAATATATGCCACTATTGTCTATTAGCATCTTCCAGTTGTAATTCACATGTACAATTGTCAATGCACAGATTACAATGACACATAAAACATAAGAATCCATCCGTACCAACCTGACAAAAATGTTGATCTACATGTATTGCCAAACATGATGCACATTATAAAAATCAAATGGGGTCCACCATTTTGGTCATATTTCAATAGTTCATGTCACTTCATTATTGAACCAAAAGGTTGAGGTCGGCGTGGTGTGGGGTTAAGTGAATAGTGTTGCCAACCTTCTTGTTAGAAAAACTAAAAGTGAGATTAAAAACTTATAATTATTAAAATAAGAGTAAATTACAAGGATGATTGTTGAATTTAACATCAAATTTTACCTATAATCGTTTACTTTAAAAATAAATTACACTAAAGATCATTTTTGAAAACCTTTTGTACATATAATTCTTTAATCCAGCGTTGGTTAAAATTTTCTATTTAAAAAATATATCGGTAGCTCTTTAAAATTATACAGATAGTCATTTTCCGCTAAAATATGTAATGGATGTTAGCCTAAAGGATGGTAGACCTATAAATTTCCAAAAAAAAAAAACTACCATCGTTTTTATTTATAGTAAATGATCATACATGAAATTTGGATTAAAACTTTGAGACCATCATTGTAATTTACTCATAAAACAAACCACCATTCAACCAGATTTTATGAAATTCACCTAACCGAAATAAATAATTTACTCCCAGTAATGACACATAGGTTCTATGAAATCCCAAGATATAAATGTAACATTCTTTTAACTTTTGGGTCGAATGGTCCCTTTCCGTAGGATGAGTAGCAAAAAGGTAAATAGACTTAAATTAGAATTAAATATTGTTAAAAGGTTTAGTTTAATCTAAGTTTTGTTAATTGTAATCTTTTCTCATTATATGATTAGTTAATGCAGGAAAGGTCGAGGGTTAAAGTGTAAAATGGAAAAGCTTGTGGACTCAGGAGCAAGTTCGTGAGGACCTACGTGTAACATTTTATCTTATAAAAGAGGATGTTTGGTGTAGGTTTTTGGACTTTTGATCGCAGCTCTTTTTCTTCATTATTCTCTCTGTTATTATTTCTCTAAAGCATATCACTGCTATTAGTTCTCTCTCAAGAACATGATCTTGTAAGTTCTTTGAGAGTAGATCATTTGTATTCAGTTCATAAGTGTATGAACTTTCTTTTTACTTTTATATAAATGTTGTATTAGTGTATTTCTATCTGAATAGATCATAATAAAATCAGTTTATATTCAAAGTTGTATAGATTTTGAGTTTCGCACATGGTATCAGAGCGTTATGCTCAAGATCTCTTCGTAATTTTTGTTTATCTAACAGATCTATCGAAATAAATTTCTTAGTTGTTAAAATTTAGATCTGAACCGTATCTTGGTATTAGCTCGTTTATATTGATTAAAAACAGATCTGAGAGGTTGTTTATGATTAGAACTGGTCTATGACAGCTATAAGCTCGAGATCTCCTTGTAGTTCTTGTTTTTAAACTCAGATCTAAATTTTTTTTTTTCGATCTTTCGGTTTTTTCTTCTTTTTTTCTTCTTGAGATATCAGATTGTGTGATCGTTCGCCGTTTCTCGGATCTCCGTTTGGAGACTTCCACACATCTTCTCCAGATCTCTGTTCTTTTAAAACTTTCGTCTCTTAAATCACAGATCTGTTATTAGATCTGATCGCAATTGTACAATCGTTGAACTGCTAATCGGTTTTTTAAATTTTTTTAGTTTGTTAATCTGCCAAAATCAAATTCAAACGTTCTTGTTGATCGCTTGGATTTTTCTATAGATCTATCTATTATTGTTTTAGTCTCTAAAAAATCAATAATAATAAACATTTTCAGATCCTTGTCTTTTGGGTTCGATAGAAGTCTGTGGGATTGAAAGTCCTTGAATCCATATCGTCTTCCGCTGTAACTTCTTATAGTCTATTCCGGTGAGTGCTGATCGCACTGTAAGTCCTTCCTGCTCATTATATTGTTACTATTTTGTCACTGTTTTGTTTGTTGTCCTGTTACTTGAATAATCTTACATCTAGCTCTTTGGATACTGTTGTTGATAAAGTAAATAAAAAAAAAAAATTAACTGTCAATATGGGAGATAATATTCCACCTGGTAATAATGGTAATAATAATGAAAACGATTTATCTGATGATGCTGTCTCTGTTACTGAGTCTGTTACCTTGATCAATAAACTTGATTTTTCTCATCCTCTTTATTTACATGCTAGTGACACAACTAATGGTACGTTAATAAACTTGAAATTGGTTGGAACTGAAAATTATAGAGTCTGGTCTAGGGCTTTAGAATTGGCTTTAGCCACAAAAAATAAAACTGGATTTATTGATGGTAGTTGTTTAAGATCTGTTGAAAATGATGTACTTGCTAAACAGTGGGATAGATGTAATGCTGTTGTTTTGTCATGGATTTTAGGTTCAGTTTCTGATGAACTTTATTTAGGTCAAATTTTTTCCAATAGTGCTGCGGTTGTGTGGCAAGAATTAAAAGAAACATATGATAAAGTAGATGGTTCTGTTATGTTTAATTTGCATCATAAAATTAACTCTGTATGTCAAAATGGTGCTCCTCTGTCTGAATATTATCATAAACTGAACTCTATGTGGAAACAGTTTGATGCTCTTGTAAAACTGCCAGTATGCTCTTGTCACTCTTCTAAAGAATTTCTTGAACACAATCAATTGATAAAACTTATGCAATTTTTAATGGGTCTTGATGATGTTTATCTTCCCATAAGAAGTAACCTCTTAACTAGGGATCCTTTACCTAGTGTTAAAACTGCATTCTCCATTATTTCTAGAGAGGAGTCTCATAGAGGAAATTCCTCCAATGAGACTACTTCCTCAAAAATGCTATCTCATTCCTTCAATTCCAAAGTGTCTCAAAATCAGAAGAAAACTTTTAGGGGTCCCAATCCAAATTTGAAATGCACTAAATGTGGTCTTTTGGGCCATACTGTTGAAAGATGTTATGAAATTGTAGGTTATCCTCCTGGTTATAAAAAAAGATTTCAAAACCAAAGTAACCAAAATAACATGACTCAGACTTCCCAGAAGTCGTCGTCAAGTAATAATGGTTCTTTTCAAAAATCTGCTAATAACTCTACTACTGCTAGTCCTTTGTGTTTTACAAATGAGCAGGTATTGAAGTTGATGAACCTCATAAGTGAAAAACCAGTCCTTCAAAATGTAAATGATAATATGGGAGGTACCTTTTTTAATTCGAATAGCTTGTTTAACTCAAATTTTAAGAAACTGTTTTTCTTCAATTGTCACTCAAATGACTCTAATAACTATTTTTTGAACAATAAGTGGATAATTGATTCTGGTGCAAATCAGCACATGACTGTTTCTGAAAAATATCTTGAAAATGTTGTTGATGTTCTTGATTTAAATCTTACTGTTGGACATCCCAATGGAACCATGGCAAAAGTTCACAAAGTTGGAAATCTAAAACTTACAAAAGATGTTATTTTACTTGATGTTTTAGTTGTTCCAAATTATCGTGTTAATCTACTATCTGTTAATAAATTAGCTAGGGATAGTAGGTTGTTTGTTGGTTTTGATGAGCATAGGTGCTATATTCAGGATTTGAAGTTAAACAAAATTCTGGGGACTGGTAGAGTCGCTGATGGGCTCTATATGTTCGATTGCGAAACTAATGGTACGTTTATGTGCAATGGGTTAAGTGCTTGTTATACTTCTAAAACTTTGTGGCATCAAAGACTTGGTCATCCTTCTGATCAAGTCATTGATCGTTTAAAACATAAACTTAACCTTACAAATGAACTAAACGTTTCTCCTTGTGAAATCTGTCATTTGGCGAAACAAACTAGAGAACCATTTCCTTTAAGTGAACATAAAACTCATAGTGTTGGTGATTTAATACACATGGATTTATGGGGGCCTTATAAGTCTCCTAGTAGAGAAGGATTTAAATATTTTTTGACCATAGTTGACGACTACTCTAGGGCGGTTTGGGTATATTTGGTGAAGTCTAAAGATGAAGTGGTTGAAAATGTGACAAATTTCTTTAATCTTCTTAAAAATCAATTTGGTAAAACTGTTAAGATTTTTAGAAGTGATAATGGGACTGAGTTTATTAATAAAACAATGTTAAGTTTTTGTAATAAAAATGGCATTATTCACCAATCGTCTTGTCCTTACACACCACAGCAAAATGGTGTTGTGGAAAGGAAACATAGACATCTTTTAAATACTGCAAGATCTCTTATGTTTCAAGGGGGAATTCCCATATCTTTTTGGTCTGATTGTGTTTTAACTGCATGCTATCTTATTAACAGGTTACCCACTAAGGTTTTAAATGGAAAGTCTCCCTTCTCTGTAATATACGGATGTGATCCTTCTTTTTCCCATATCAGGAACTTTGGATGTCTATGTTTTTCTAAAATCTTAAATAACAATGATAAATTTTCTTCTAGAAGTGAAAAATGTGTTTTAATTGGATTTTCCACTGTTAAAAAGGCTTATAAACTTTACAATCTTGAAACAAAAAATATTTTATTTTCAAGAGATGTTAAATTCTATGAAGAAATTTATCCATTCAAACAAAATTTTAATAAATCTAGTTCTGAATTAACTGACAGATACAATTCAGAACATCTTAAATTTTTTGATTTTTTTGACGTCCATGTTTCTGAAAATCCCAATGATGAAGGGAAAAATTCGTCTGAGGGTGATGGTAGTAGCTCATCTCAAAATGAGAATCGAGTGACTGCAACTCCTTCAGCTCAGGGTGATGGCATATGCTCTTCTCATTTGGGGAATGATGTGACTGCAACTCCTCATGATGTTCATAGGGCATCTTTTGTCCCTGAGGGTAATTCTCTAAACAATTCTGAGGATCACAGGGAGACTAACAATATACCTACAACTAGTGGTAACTTGAGACAGTCGACTAGAAAACCTGTTTTACCTAAAAAATTTAAAGATTTTGTTGTTGAAGGAAAGGTTAAATATGGAATTGAAAGAGTAGTTAATTATTCAAATTTATCTTCTGAATGTTTTAGTTTTGTGTCAAACTTAAACAAAATCATGGAACCTTTAAATCATGTTGAAGCTTTAAATGATAAAAATTGGGTTGAAGCCATGAATTCTGAAATGGAGGCTTTGTATCGAAATAATACATGGTCTTTAACTGAACTTCCAAAAGGAAGGAAACCTATAGGTTGTAAATGGGTTTTTAGGGTTAAATATAAGTCTAGTGGTGAAGTTGAAAGGTTCAAGGCTAGACTTGTTGCTAAGGGTTTTAATCAAAGAGAAGGGATTGATTATGCTGAGACTTTTTCTCCTGTTGTTAAAATGACTACAGTTAGATGTTTAATTAATCTAGCTGTTAAAAAAAACTGGCCTTTATTTCAACTTGATATTAATAATGCTTTCTTATATGGTGACTTATTAGAAGATGTCTATATGAAATTACCTCCTGGTTTTTTTTCAGATTCTGATAATAGGGTTTGTAAGTTGAATAAATCTTTATATGGGCTGAAACAAGCTCCTAGGCAATGGAATGCAAAACTTACAAGTGCTCTTGTTGAAAATGGTTTTATACAAAGTAAACATGATTATTCATTATACACTAAATCAAATGGAAATTTGTTTTTAGCCTTATTAGTCTATGTAGATGATATTGTTATCACAGGAAATGATATAAAAGAAATAAATAAGTTTAAAGATTTTTTGAAAACAAAATTTCAAATCAAAGATTTGGGAGAGCTTAAATACTTTCTGGGTATTGAAGTTATTAAAACACAAAATGGGTTATGTCTTTCACAAAGAAAGTACTGTATGGAATTGTTAAGTGAGTTTGGGTTACTTGGCAGTAAACCTTTAAAATCACCTCTTGAACAAAATTTTGTTCTTTCTGTTCATGAAACTGAAAATGACAAGCTTCTCCCTAACATTTCTGAATATCAAAAACTAATTGGGAAGCTGATATATTTGACATTAACTCGTCCTGACATCTCGTATTCTGTTCAACTTTTAAGTCAGTTTATGCACTCTCCTCTTCAGTCTCACTTCAAAGTTGCCATGAGGGTTTTAAGATATTTGAAAGGTTCTCCTGGTAAAGGTATCTTTGTATCTAATTCTGATAATTTAAATTTATCTGCCTATGTTGATGCTGATTGGGCAAAATGTTTGGCATCAAGAAAATCTGTAACTGGTTTTTCTGTTTACTTTGGAGATTCTATAATTTCTTGGAAAAGTAAAAAACAAGCCACTGTTTCCAGATCTTCTGCTGAGTCTGAGTATAGAGCAATGGCTACAACTGTTTGTGAATTAATTTGGATTAAAAATTTGTTACTTGATTTAAAAGTGGTTGTTGATTTACCAATAAATTTATATTGTGATAATAAAGCTGCAATTTTAATTGCTGCAAATCCAGTCCACCATGATAAAACAAAACATTTTGATGTTGATCTTCATATTGTTAGAGATAGAGTTTTGGATGGATTGATTAAAACGGTAAAAATTGAGTCACTAAATAATGTTGCTGATATTTTCACCAAAGGTTTAAGTGGTAATCAACATAATCTGTTGTGTAGCAGATTAGGTTTAAAAGATGCTTTCAAAACTTAGGTTAAGGGGGAATGTTAAAAGGTTTAGTTTAATCTAAGTTTTGTTAATTGTAATCTTTTCTCATTATATGATTAGTTAATGCAGGAAAGGTCGAGGGTTAAAGTGTAAAATGGAAAAGCTTGTGGACTCAGGAGCAAGTTCGTGAGGACCTACGTGTAACATTTTATCTTATAAAAGAGGATGTTTGGTGTAGGTTTTTGGACTTTTGATCGCAGCTCTTTTTCTTCATTATTCTCTCTGTTATTATTTCTCTAAAGCATATCACTGCTATTAGTTCTCTCTCAAGAACATGATCTTGTAAGTTCTTTGAGAGTAGATCATTTGTATTCAGTTCATAAGTGTATGAACTTTCTTTTTACTTTTATATAAATGTTGTATTAGTGTATTTCTATCTGAATAGATCATAATAAAATCAGTTTATATTCAAAGTTGTATAGATTTTGAGTTTCGCACAAATATTAAAAATGTTAAAGAGTTCTTGTGGCCAAACTTCAAGTCTCCTCAAGAATATTATGGAGAATTTTAGCACCTTCCACATTATGCGTTTGAATATTAAAAAACTTTTAAAGTATATACAAGAGTGTTACAGCCTGTTATTCTTAAAAAACCAACGATGATATCCAGCCTCGTCAGATATGTAGGAGGTGAGATATAATGAGTTACAAACTTATCCGAAAATTAAGGAAAAAATTAGTAATAGTTGGCCCCCTTCGTATGTACTTCCTCCGTTTCAAAATAAGTGATATACATTAAAAGTTTAATATATTTGATAAAATGTAGTGGGTTCATCCTCCACTAATTATTCAATTTAATCTAATTAAATTTTCATTATCATATCCGTGAACTCCAAAATGTATAACTTATTTCACAACGGAGGAAGTAGTATAATTATATTACACGGGCTACGGAACTCGGCCCAAGTATAAGTCCATTCCATTACATCTTTTTCTATATAGGCCCATTTCGTTGCAGCTTACAAAGCCTTTGTGATTTGTATACAGATGTAGTTAGTTATAGCTTACAACCGTAAGTTAGTTGATAATAAAACTTATTTCTAGAAAGAAAAGATAACCATGAAGCTGTTGTTGGTTATAACTCTGGGTTATGTTTAGCCAAAAAAGAGAATTGATATTTAGTCCTATCATTTGGTCTTATACATAGTCATATCCACTTGATAGGATGACATGTTTACTTTCCCTTGATTTTGACACATGTCTTCATCAAATGAGTAGGAATATGAGTAGGACCAAATGGTATGACTAAATACCATTACTCTTAGCAAAAAACCTCGAAAAGCAATTAGATCTTAGGAATGCAAGTGTAAAATATGTCAAATTCGTACGAAACTTAGAAAATAAATTATGATTGACACAGAAACTTTAGTTGAATCTGTTGATTGAGTGCTTCGGATAAATTTATTGTGTGTATTATGTATAAAATGAATAATGAGAAATAATATTGATGTCTATTATTTGTACCGACACTTGTTGATCAAGAGAGTAGTCACATAAGGCACAAATATGATTTCTCATAAATAAATAGTGATAGTAAAAAATATGAAGTAATGTGTATTGTTTTGTCAATTAAATGCAGCTAACTACGACACTTAATTGAAAAAACTGAAGCTGCTATCATATCAACAGGGCCGGCTCAATGGGCTGGGCAAGCTGGGCGACCGCCCCGGGCCCCCAAACGTCAAAGGGCCCCCTATTTTAGTAGTTCTCTATATATTTAGCCCCCCAAAAAAATCATATCTTGCTAGAAAGGCTCAAACTTAGCCCAAAATAAAAGTTGGCTGATATTAGAGAAGTGCCCCTTTTTATATTTCGAAAATGCAAGTTTATTTAGAGTTTTATTTAGTTGTTATTTTTATGTATTATTGTTTAAAAAATGGTTCGGAGCATGTTAAGGGCCCCATTTAATATTTCGTCCCGGGCCTCAAATCGGCGTGAGACGGCCCTGCATATCATATCATATACTTCCTCCATATCACAATAAGTGATACATTTGGAAGATCACGGAGTTTAAGGCAAAATATTAAAGTAAGGTTAAAATATTTTTAAAATAGATAGTTAGTAGATGATGGGTCCTACTTTTCTTGAATAAAGTGATATTAATTACTTTTAAAAGTAAAAGTAAGGATATAATGGTAATTTCACTTTATTAAAGTGAATAGTTAATGGAGGTTGGGTCCCACAGTTTTGCTAAATAAACAACAGACTTTAGTTTAACGGCTCAAATGTAAATGGGATAATCAAATTTGGATTAAACAAGACCAGAATACAACAAAACAAGCATGAAATAAGTAGGCAAAAATCATTGTATCAAGATTTTTAATCTCTTTCTAAATAGAAATATTCCCAAAACAACACGAAATTTGTAACAAACAGATTACTAAAATAAACCACAAAACAACTAAAAACATCCACCATATAAAAGTAGACCTCATTTCGTGGATTTCTTTGTTGCCCTGAAAAAAAAATAGTAACAATAAATTAATACATAAAAATAAACAACAAATTATATTAATCAACACTCACTGTGCAGGTTGTGCAGCAGGAGCTGCAACTGGTGCTCTCTCTTGTGGACCCTGAAAATAATAAAAAATATAAAAATGTTAAACGACTAAAAATTATTAATAAATTATAGTTAATACTTATGAATTAATAAAACGATGATGCAAACAAGATTTTGTTTCTGATAATCGGTTTGAAACAAGTAAAATAAATAGAAAATTGTAAACAAAATGTTCACTAAAAAATACTTCTTCCGTTTCAAGATAAGTGATACACTTTTCTTTTTGGGTGTTTCAAAATAAGTGATACACTTTAAAACTTACATTATTTAGTAAAAAGAGTAGGACCCACATCCACTAACTTTCTCATTTAATAAAGTGAAATGACTCATTTACCCTTACTTTTACTTTTAAACATCATTAAACTCATTTTAATATAAATATGTTGGACATATCTTCCATTAACTAACCAATTTAATTTAATTAACCTTCATTCTCATATTTTGCCTCAAAAAACGTGCAATCTCAAGTGTATCACTTATTTTGAAACGGAGGAAGTACCAAATTAGAAAAATGCGGGATACATTAATGTTGAAAATTAAAAAATGGAAAAAATTTCATAAATTTATTTCAAAAAAAAAAAAATAGAATTATGATAATATGTTTTTTCATAAAATACATACCTGGGCCAACCGTTCCTCTCTTCGGGCCAACTTCCTTTCTCTGCTAGCCTTATTCTTGGCCCGTTTAGCCTCAAACTGGTCAGACAAAGTCTTCTCACGGGCTTTTTCAGCCTTTGATTTGTGAATGCTTTCCATCAACACACGTTTGTTTTTGAAAACATTACCTTTGACTTTCATGTACATATCGTGATACATATGTTTGTCAATCTTTTTTGACTCACGGTATTTTCTAAGTAAACGTCTTAGAACCCTCATTCTTCTCATCCATAGAATCTTAGTTGGCAACCTTGCCTCCCTTGTTCCCTTTCTCTTACCTAAAAGTCAAAATAGTCAAACATGAGCAAGGTGTGTGCATAAATTAGCTTTTGAGGTGTATTACAGTAAGTGAATTTTTAAAAATAAAAAAAAAATAAGTAGAAAATACCGTATCCAGAGTGACGCCCCTTTCGCTTAGCCTCGTTCATACGACGAGCACGTGATCGAGAGTGAATCTTGGTTGGTTTCCTGATGATAAAACCATCTTTGACCAACTTCCTGATGTTCTGACCTGCAAATTTTTGGTAGATTGTATTAAGAGGGTGTTTTGGACTGTGCTTTTAAAAGTGCACAACAGCTGATTGAGTGTTTTGGTGAAAAAATGTGTCTATTTGCTTATTTTGTGCTAAAACTAGCACCTTTTATAATCACAGTTTGTATTTGAATTTACTTAAAATTAACCTAAGTTGGTCAAGTTAGGGGACGTTTGGGATTGTACTAATGAGCTGATCAGCTTAGGTTTTAGGTAATGCATCATGAAAAAATGAAATACCAAACACCCCTGAAAGTTACATATTTCAATAGTTAGCAAATACCAAAATTTTAGGGTGCTTGAAATAGCTTATTACTTATTAGCTCATTGTCTTTTCTAACAGCAATAAAAACTTCTAGGTGCTTGAACAGAGTAACATAACATCTTGTGCTTATTTGCTTACTTTCAGCTGAAATCAGCACTATTTGATAACCGCCATCAAAGGATCATGAGCTAAGCATAACGTATCTCTATAACACATAACTAATTAATTAAAAATCAGATAACATCCTGATTCAGCTCCTATTTCCAATCTGTTATGATGATTACGCTAAAATAAACGACAAACTAAAAGCAAAAGCAAACGCAAAAACAAATCGCACGAAATAAGTTAAATTAACGAATGATAATCGATTCTATCAAAATAACTATACTAATAACAATACGGAAACTACAGCAGATCACAAAAGCTTCAAATACATAATCAGTCATGACGAAATTGAACGATGACAAAAAGGATAATCGAGACATACGAGAATTAGCCATGGAGATCTCATTTCCTTCATTTGGATCGAGCCACACCTTGCCTCTGCCGCACTTGAGGACGCTTGCGGCTAGCCGCTTCTGTAGCTTCAGTGACACCATTTCAACTTAACAGCTGCGAAAAAGAGGATTAGGGTTTTGAAAGGTAAACGATGATGTTTATAAGTATCACTTTCTGTTTCCCGTTTAACTAAATGGGCTTTTAGTAGTTTTAAATGGGTTATGGCCCAATTAACTTTAATGGGTTAGCTACTATAAAAAGTATTACAGCCCAATGGGCTATTTTTGATATACATACTAACTAACTAGAGGTGAATATAAAAATAGACACTCCAAATGTTAAAGTTATGAAAGCAATATGACTTAATGAGTGATTTAAGAAAAGTGTTTGCTTTTGTGTTGGCTCGATTATAGTTAAAGAATGTGCAAAAACTATTGCTTCATTAGGTGGCAAATAAGTAAATGATTAAAAGATTCCTTTTAATCATTCGATATAAACTTAAAGAGACTTAAATAATGGAATATTCTATTAAGTATATGCATACAATTAATGTGGACATGAGTAGAACAAATAAAGTAATGTATGATTAGCTGAACGTACATTCATGCAACACTTACTTAAATACTTTATTTACCCTTAAACTTAAGGCATGTAAGGAGAGTAATTAGTTGAACTATGGTAAATCATAGAGTTTATCAGCATCCCAATGACTATTCATGTTCCACGATAATATAAGGGAGGCAATAACAAAATCGTAATGAAAAAGATGGAAACAACAAATATATATAATTCCTTCAAAAAGGGGGTATGGTGAGGTAAGTTGTAGATAATCGTATTTATACGTGGAGGTCGAGAGCATCCAGAGAAACCTCTGGCAAAAATGTGAGTGATATTATATGGGTGTATATGTGACGTGTGTGAATTCCCAATAAAAAACATATACAGATAAATACATGTGAGTATTTAAATATGTAAAAAATATGTGTGAGGGGTATGTGTATGTGGGAGTATAGTAAGTATACAAGAAATATGTACGTGTATGCGGTGTTTATGAAAGAGTTAGCATAGAATACAAATACATATGAGTATGAAAAAGCTAGAAGCAAATTATAATAAATGTTTCATGGTGGGTTCTACTTCTACAACTTCAATGATTCATGAATTTCAATTGGTGGTTCTCAATTTAGTATTTTCAATGTCATGATCTTAAAAGATTGTTAATCATTGAGATAACAATCATAATATTCATCTGACCAATTCTTTGTACTTATTTGAATAATTATTAATTATTTTTAAAGCGGCACAAAATAATTTCAAAGTAAATACTCTATGACAATAATAAATTAAAACTTTGCTTATTTTGTTTTATAGAAGACTTAAAAACAAATCATGTTAAAGACATGTAATTATGTAAATATAAAATTTATATTATGCGACCTGTTATTAAAGACGGATTAGTCACAGGTTTGTTGCTTAAAAATAATTGGAATGGAACCAAAATTGTGGTGCTAGACAAAATCATTTGAATGCAACAAGCAGCGATTAAAAAAAAGAAAAAGCAACAAAAAAAGTTGACGTTTTAACATCAGAATTAAAGTATGACCACATTATCGTTGATTTGTAATCAACTCACATTACAATTTACAAAGTTATTTCTTTATCCCATTTTTAATTAATGCATGAGATTTGACATTAGTTATTCATTAGACTTTGTTCAAAATTGGTAATTTAGATTTTCATATATCTAAATTTCGAAAGGTAGATTTTTACTATTTTCATATGCTCAAAAAACAAATTATTCAAATACTTTCGAATTTCGAATATCCGGAAATTTTGAAAACAACTATCAGATATATTTTTTGTATAACTAATTTTCGGAAACTTTTGAACACTTGTCTCATGTATGTATTAGCTTAAGTAGAATTCCTTATAATTGTGGTTGAAACAAACAAAATAGTGACCACATTGCCACCCACCCTGGCCACCCATAAGCTCTTTCATGTATGGAATTCACAACACTATTTGCTTTATAGGAAAATCTGTATATATATCCTTATAGATTTTAGTAGTTCTTTTCAAACAATTAACTTTAACTTTTTTAAAGAATTAATTATTTAAAATTAAAAAGAGTAAGATTTATAGCACTTGTTATTCCCTTTTCTTTAAGACTAAAATGGTATATTCCAATTTAACATGTTTCATTTTTCAATATTGGTTGCATTTTGAGAAGTTCGTAGATCTAGAATACATCTTAAAGTTGGTATATATTAAGGTGATATTTGTTTACGTTATTCCCTTTTCTTTAAGACTAAAATGGTATATTCCAATTTAACATGTTTCATTTTTCAATATTGGTTGCATTTTGAGAAGTTCGTAGATCTAGAATACATCTTAAAGTTGGTATATATTAAGGTGATATTTGTTTACAGTTTAATGGAACAATTCAGTGTTTAATGCTGAATCATTAAGCATTCAGTGCGTTTGTTTAATGCTTCTTAATGAAGACAATGCTGAATGAGACAATAAAAAATTGATGAATCATTCTACCTTAAAACATATGTTGAATCATGCAATCATAATACTTATAAAAAAGTTTCTCACGTTCAAAACAAGTTTTATACATAGTGTCTTAATCATTTACATTGTTGAATCATTCAACGATTAATCAATGTGTTCATATCAAAATAGCCACTAAGAGTGTTTGGTATGATAGTAGTAGTGTTATAACAATAAAAAATATATGGGTAATGTAGTAAACTAGTAATATCAAGGTTCTAGAAAACGTAAGGCGTAGCGTGGCGGCACCATCAAGTCTAAAAAGCTATGGCGAGCCATGCCGGGTCATGGCGTTTTTCAAGGCGTGACTTAACGCGACAAATTTTTTATATAATTCATATATATACGTATGTCAAATTAATTTTTTTATAGATCTATTGATTTATATAACAAGTCATATATAAACTTCACAAAAAGTGTTAAATCTAAATCTATAGTTATATATGTCATTTAATTTTTCCAGTCGCCTTACATAAACTCGTCATAAGGCTCCTTATCGCGCCTTATCACACCTTATCTCACGTCACGCCTAGCCTAGCCGCCATGGTCTGTTTCGTAACGCCGACGCCTCGCCTCAAACGAGGTATGCAGGCTGATCAAACGATATTGAGCTTAAGACCAGGTGGCGGAAATCGAGGAAGAACTATTGGACCCTCTAATACGAACGGAGATGGAATCGAACGAAAATGTTGTTATTCAACCGATGGTTAAATCAGGTGGCGGAAAGTGTTGTTCAGCTAACGGCGGTGACGCACGGTGGTGTATGGTGCCAGTGGCGTACAGGACTGGTGGGGTTCGTATGTGTAGCTGGAGCAGAGAAAAAAACCCCAATTTTGATCTTCTTCCTTATTCTTCAAAATTGAGAAAAAAAAAACCCTAATTCGTATGTGTAGCTGGAGTGATTATTGCTATTTTAGTTTTGGGAATTTAATTATATGTGATTATTGGTTTTTTGGGGTATAATTTACCTTGATCATCTTGTAAATTGAGTTGAAATATACTACATCCGTATCAAAATAAGTGATACACTTCTTAAAATACGGTTTTTGAGGCAAAATTTTTAAATGGGGATTAAGATAGATTAAGTGGATCCTATAAATTTTTAAACACTTTTAATTAAGAAAGATAAACTTTGAATTTTAATCCATCAGAGACTTGTATGAACAAAAACCAATGACACCTCAAGGCATAATTGTCGAGCACATTAGTCAGTTGTTCGATAGTGAGTCCAACATCATATGGATTTTACATCAGAAAACATCCCACATTAATCAGACATCGCAAAGAGCGAGGAGATCTAGGGTTTTTTCAACCTTTTGATTTTCTTCCTCACAGATCTAGGGTTTTTTTTCAACTTTTTGATAAATCAAAACACTCCCAGATCTGGTGATAAATCAGAACACTCACAGATCTAGGGTTTTTTTCAACCTTTTGATTTTCTTCCTTTTTCACTTCGATTTCCTCTTCAACAGAGCAAGGAGATACCAAATCCGGTGATAAATCGATCAGAAATGAAGAAGAATTAAAGAGATAAAAACCCTAGAGCACAGAGCCGCTAACAACGAAGAAGAAAACCCAAAAAATGAATCATAAGAGGCATTCAATCACCGACATTTAATCACCGGTTATGGGATAAAAACCTTAGAGCACAGAGTCGCTGACATCGAAGAACAATTGAATGAAGAAGAATTGAAGAGATTGAAACCCTAGAGCAGAGAATCACATCGAAGAAGAAGATGGATTAATAAAACCCAAAAAATAATCGATATGAAGAAGAAGCAGAGGACGTAGGTTTTAATTTGGGGTTGTTGGGAGTGTATTAAAATTAGTGGTAAGTGGCAAGTTGTGTGTTTTAATTAATAGATTAAATGTAATGTTAATGATGTTTAAGAAATTTAAGTAGGGGTAAAAAGGTAAGTTCATGTACAAAAACTTTCCAAATATAGTAAATTTTGGAAGTGTAGCACTTATTTTGTTCCACCCCTTTTAGGAAAGTGTATCACTTATTTTGATACGGAGGTAGTATATGATTTAGGAATTAGGGTTCTTCAACTTAGTGAAGGAGATGAAAATGGAGAAACTAAAAAATAGAAATGAAAAAGGAAATGAAAAAAGACTGAAATACCCTTATTTTTTTGGCATGTAGGTTAGTTAACGGCTAAAATTGGACGGAATGACAGAAAAGTGAAATAAAAAAATCTTTAAGGACAAAAAAACTGACAAAAAATATTTAGGGACAAAAATACAGAATCGGGTATACCACATGGACAATTTATGTAATTTACCCTAGATATTAAAACGCTGTCAATGTTTTTAAAAGAATATATAAAACTAAGTTTTAATTTTTATGTGATTTGATCTTTTTGTATATGCTCATCTCAGGTCCGGCTTAATGGGCTGGGCAAGCTGAGCGACCGCCCCGTACTCCAAAACGGCAAAGGCCCCCTATTTTAGTAGTTCTTTATATATTTAGTAAAAAAAATAAAAAAATTCATACCTTGCTAGAAAGGCCCAAACTTAGCCGAAAATAATAGTTAAATGATATTAGGGAAGGACCCCATTTTATATTTCGAAAATGTAAGTTTATTTAAAGTTTTATTTAGTTGTTATTTTTATGTATTATGGTTCGAAGCATGTTAAGGGCCCCATTTTATATTTCGCCCTGGACCCCAAATCGACTTGAAACGCCTGGCTCATCATCACATGTATCTTAAGCATTCCATACGAACGAATTGAATCACATGTGAACTAAAAACGAATTACTTGTGTTTAACTTTTTTGCTCTTCTTATTTAGATATCCTCTATTATTCGTATTCGAATGAATTTTTCACTACACGTAAATTTTGTAGTTTTACATTTGGGTGACATAAGATAACTGATGAATTTTTTTCGCTCTAATGGGTTAAAGAAGAGCAAAATATATATTTTTATATTGAGAAGGAAAAGGGGAAGATGTGCTGCTACTTTATTATCGGTGGTTTGTTTATTGAGTCTTTTGTAAAAGTAGAGGTATTTTGAAAAGTGTTGGTAGAAGTAGGGGTGTTTTAAAATGTTTTGTAGAAATAAGGGTGTTTGAAAATTTGATTTTTAAATAATTACACTTTACCCCTTTATGTTTATATTCTTATCTTTTAAACTTATATCTCAATCTTCTTTATACATTTAATCCCTTAAAATTTAAATAAATCAATTTTTATTATTTTACTCTCATAAAATATTTATATTTTACAATTTTAAGAATTACAACACGACAAATCAAATAGATTTCAATATTAGGAAATTACAAATTAAAATTCTATATTAGAAAATGAATATATCACAATCTTATGAGATTACAAAATCAAGTACATTCTTTATAAATTTAATCCCTTATACGTTTGTAAAGGGTTTTAATTTTAAGAGGTTCTCATTTAAATATTTATTTATATATAGATATAATCTATCTATCTATCTATTATATTAAAAGAAGCTTTTAGAATTCTACGTGACATCTTCTAAAGCTTCTAATGGGACATGACAACCTAAGAGACCACCTCATTTTTTTAAATTATAGATAGACTAGTTTATATCCCGTGAAAATTCACGGGTGATCTTAAAAGTATCCTACTTGAAGTATAAGTAATAGTTTTTAATATTATTGCATACTTGTAACATAAATACTCATTTTTCTAAAAGTGCCTTATTGCAAAGGGGTTAAAGTGACACATAAAATTTATCGCGTGTTACAAAATAATTATGTGTGACACATGAAAATTTATTAATTTAATTTGTAAATAAAATACAGATATAAGTTACAACTTTAATATATGAAACATAAGGGGTTAAAATGTAATTGTTTAAAAATCAGATTTTTCTAACACTCCTATTTTTACAAACCTTTTTCAAAGACCCCTATTTCTACAAACCTTTTATAAACACCCCTAGTTTTGCAAAAAAACTCTTGTTTATTAGTATGCAAAGACATAAAGGAAACTATCCATTTTAAATGTTAAGATGGGATCAAAAAGAGGAGAAGGGAAAAGTAAGCGTATTTAATAATTTAGATAGCATTAATGCATACTATGTTATATGCTCTTTCAATTGAATCAAAAGGAATCCTTAAAAAAGATGATAGAATTTTAATATATGATTGTATATATTTAACCTCTCCTGTATAACTCATTTGATGTTGGATATAATTTAAAGTTTAAAAACTTATGACATATGAATAAACTAATAACAATCCTTGAAATGATGTCATAAATCTCCCTAATACAACGAACCAATTACATAAAATTGAAAATTTTAATATTTGAAAACCACTATAGCAAATCACAAATAAAGAAAATATATCTCAAAACAATTCAACAGTCCACTTATGTCGATCTTTGACATAAGATTACCCGTAATGGGTGACCATTCAAAGTTTGGTCATCCCTGCCACCTCTGTGCTACATCAGCTTTCTCTCTCCTGATCAAACACATGACCACACAGCGACCATTAGTCCGTAATGGGTGACCGTTCGAAAATTTTTTTTGTTTAATTTTAATTTAAATTATAAGCAATACATTAATAATAAAAAATAACATTACATTAATAATAAAAAAAATTACATAAATTAATTAAAACGTACTTAAAAAAAAAACTAAAAATCCAAATTATATTTGGCCTTGATTTTTGCTTTCCTCGCCAAAACCCACTCAAGCTTTTTGCCGGTGAAGTGGTCATGCGGTTCATTGTAGAATTTAATGTGCTTGAGCTCTTGGTTATCTTTTTGAATCTCCATGAAATCAGTTAAAGAAGCTTTGCGGAAGTCAAAAAATTCTTCTGTGGCCTCTTTCCAATGCCCGACTAGTTGCTAAGCCATAGGCGGTTCACGGACATCTGAACCTTGTTGAAATGATGATGACGATGCCGCTGCTTTCTTCTTCGCCTTGTCCCGCCCCATTGGTCGAGGGGGTGCAACTTCCACTTCTTCATCATACTGATCCTCACCACCGGCCCCTGAACCTTGAGCAGCTGATGATGACGACATCCTTGATTTTTTTCCACTCAACCCCTGAACCTTGAGCAACTGTTTTGGGTATTCAACCTCCTTCCACTTTGGATGATACTTCAACAATCTCCAGCACTCCACCTCTGTGAACTCCCCTGTATGTTGAGCCCTAAATTCACTACAAGCTCGCTTGTACAAAATTTGGTCGTTCGCCCCACTTGGGTTTCTTCGTACGAGGTTATCATAAATATAACAAAAGTTTGCAATTTTAGGACGAAGCCTACTCTTCCACTTGCAGTTAAGTGAGTCGTATGTTCGGTTCGTCTCACCCATTTCGCTCGTAAAGTAAACTAACACATCCTGCCAAAATCCAGTGCGCACCCTGTAGTTCGCCTTAACGACATTTTCGGAAGTGTTGATCCAAGCCTTGCATAAGGCTACCTCTTCGCGCGTCGACCATGTCGCGCTTCCGCCGGTCACCCCCTTTGTCGGTGGTTGACGCCTTTTTGGTACCTTCTTTTTGGTTGGCGCTACAACGGGCTCGTCGGAAGACGCGGAAGACTCAACGTTGAGGGGAGCGGCGGGAGTGGCGGGGGAACCACTTTCTGTTCGTGGTTGGTAGTCGTATTGGTCGAGGCCGGCGAAAGGATCAAAACTTTGATGGTCCATACCAAAATAATTTTGGTATTGTTGTGGTGGTTGTTGATATTGTGGTGGTTGTTGATATTGTGGTGGTTGTGGTCGGTATGGTTGTTGGTAGTAGGGGGGGAGAAAATGGATTATTTTGATAACCTTGTGGGATTAGTTGACTTGTTTGGTGTACGAAAGTTGGTTGTTGAAAGTTGATTGTGGGTGATTGAGAGGGTGTGGGAGTGTTTGTTTGGCGTCGAGATTTTGAACCCTTGCCTTTGTTCTTGGAGGAAGATATTTTTGGAGAGGGCGAATGAGAGAATTGAGTGTGTGTTTGAGTATATTAGAAAGAAAAGAGAGTTGTGAATTATTTGGTAAAAGAGTTGGGTATTTATAGGGTAAAAAATGGGTAAAAATTAAATTGGAAAGGGTTGTAATTTATTGAAAATAGCCGTTGGAGGGTAAAAGGGACCGTTGAACGGTCGACTTTGATCGGTCGACTAGTTGACCGTTGGAGCTCGGCGACACGTCGGGAGTGGCGGGGTGTAACGGGGGCGACGCGTCGGGTGTGCTTGTGTGGCCGGTCGCGACCGAGCTGCGAGTCACCCGATACGGATAGTCTAAAGAAACTAGTTGAAACGAGCAGCATCAGTACTATGATTTTCATTCCAACCTAACATCGATAAGACATTATATTTGAAAGGGGCGTATATCAAATTCACGAGCATCATTAGTACTGCGATTTTCGTCTATGAACTATATATTAAGTTGACGAATGATGATGTATCTAATCTTGAAGTTTATTTGACATCATGTATAAGTACAAACTAGATAATATACTTCGTACATTTTGTCATATAAAAAATATGTTTTTAAAAAAGTTTTATATATACCAAAACAATGATTCGGTAGTATCTTACTGGAATGGGACAATGAACATGTTATTTATATGTATCATCCCTTTATTTCCCCTAACATTTGTGTTAGGTTTGCGTCACCTCATCTACTCCCAACCCTAGCTATGTAGCTTCTAACTAGTAGTTTTCCTTCTATGGTCATTTCTTATCCCTATTATTGCCACAAGTTTTCTTCCCAATTATAAAATATAGCAAAATAAAATATGGACAAAACATATAACTCCTCTTTGTCTACTCATTTAACTACATATGATGTTACTAAAATAATAGTTGTACCATCTACAAACACTCAAGGGTGGGAGTAGGTTATTTTTTTACATAGTTTACGATCTTACTTTATACTACCTCCGTATCAAAATAAGTGATACACTTGAAGAATTGCGGTTTTTGAGGTAAAAGATTAAAAAGTTGTTTAAATTAGATTAAAGTGGATAGTTAGTGGATAATGGGTCCCACTTCTTTGGAATGTAGTGATATTAATGATGTTTAAAAGTAAAAGTATGGGTAAAAGTGTAATTTTACTTTATTAAAGTAGATAGTTAGTGGAGAATGGGTCCCACTTTTTTACCAAATAAGGTAAGTTTTGGAAGTGTATCACTTATTTTGTTTCACCCCTAAATAGAAAGTGTATCACTTATTTTGATACGGAGGTAGTATATAGATAAGTGTGAGCAATAAAAATATATTATGATTTAAAGTGTATCTAGACTAAATTAGTGTGTTTTAATGAATCTATATTTGAGGTGTGTTTCTAAAAGAACTTACTCAAACTCGTAAACCTATAAGTTTTAGGGCTTTTTGATTTACATTTTACTGGAGTTCAGTAAGAGGTGATATCTGACTCGATATGAGTCAAAATGTTTGGGAAGTACCATTTGTACCTCTTACTTGGTCCAAGGTTTCGACTCAACATCTGATTCGATTTGAGAAAAAAAAGTTGATAAGCCAATAAGATCAGGCAACTATTTAAGAGGAAAAAGGCGATCTTATGATTATTGCATGGTATGTTATGACATCTACTTAATATGTTATGAATTTTTACTTTAGCAATTAACACATTATATAAATATAAAAGGGAAAAATGGTCATCTTGATCATTCAACATAGCTAGTCAGATACATAATCAAATAATATGGTATTAATCAGATGTAGATTCAGTGATTTAGTCATAGCTAACTCAGTTAATAACTATCAAATAGCCCTTAAGTAAAAGTTATTTAAAAAAGCTAATCTAAGCACAACCTAACAAGGAGATAAACAGAGGGAAGATGCAACTAATTCTTACAAAATCGTATATTAACATAACTATAAGAACAAGTACATAATCAACAAGTATAAATTACAAAAGATGTTATTATTCTGGATGATGTAACATTTTTTGAGCGTGGAGTCACTAGAAATCAATATTGGTGTAACTTAAACCTTAAATGACTCATTTTCCTCTTGAATCTTCAACCACTTTTATACTTGTGGGTTATGTACTTCTTGTAATAGTTCTGTTAATATATGGTTTATTAAAGTTGTTTGCATATTCTTCCCTCTTCTCAACTCAGAAAAACAAACGTCAATTTCCTGAACAACAACTTCATGGGTTGAGAAGAAAACCTTTTTTTTAAAGCGTATTGCTGTTTATGACGGGCTCTCTCGGTGCGCCTGAGCTTTACACGTGATGTACGCAACCTATCATTTGCTGTAGTCGTTTCTGAACCTTCACCTGAGCATCTAGTAAATATTAACCTAGGATATGTATCGAACTTATAATCTATATAATATTATTTCAAACATCTTTATCCCTAGACCATCACCAAATTGGTTTGAGAAGAAACCTATGTGTCAAGTAATTAAAGAATATGAAAATATAACTTATTTGTTTCTAGGAAGATGCTTAAAAGCTAGATGGTTGAATATTATATACGGGCAAGTCAAAATACCATTTCAAATATCATGTCTTCACATGGGACGTGAATAAAAGTAAACTAAGCAGGCAGAGAGCATGCATAGAGAGAATCATAATATTGTTATCATGCCAATGTCGTTTTGACATGAATTAAAATATTATAAATACTACTTTATGTATTTGTTACGTAAACACATCAATACAACCTCATTTTGCTACCTTTATCACCAACTTTTAACCGGTGGTGGAGTATCTTAGGATTTTTAATCACATAACCACTAGGATATTCAAGGTGCAACTTGATATTAAAAACATACAAAAATACAAGTTTTTCATGATTGAACATTAAATTAATACGACATTGTACACCTTGTGAGCATGGTTCCCTTTTGGACCTTGTTAACATTGTTTGACATAATACACCCCCAAAGTTTACCAATTTCACCACCATAGTCATTGTTCCCAAATATTCACGTAGGGTGGAAAATTAGTTAAGTCGAGCTTGAATATATAGCTCAACGAACCTTCATAATGCAAAACATAAAAAAGAACAATTTAAAGTGAGATATATTAAAAGTAGGATAATAAAATCTGAAAATATGTCTAATTAAAACTAACAAAGTATAAAAAAAGAAGAATTTAAAGACAAAAATAGAACATAAAACACTTAAATTGGAACTAGTGGGAGATAACAACACTAGGAGGAAGACGAGCATAAACAATCCGGCCACATTTGAGCTTGTTTTTATACTAAAAAAGCTAGAACTCGATTAAAACTCGACTTGTTTGCATCAAAGTGGGTACCAAATGTCAATTGACAAATCTTAATACCACAAATAGAAAATATGTCAAACTTTAGGGAGTAAAGTGCAATTAACTCGTCTTCCTAATTTATGGTGAAGCCAGCTAGCTTTATACTCTGTCAGTCTGTATTTCCCAAATCTTTAAGCTGCTTTGTGTTCACAACACCATTTCTAGAATAAATAGTAAAATTCTATCGTTTACCTCTGTATCATAACAGTGGATGTTGTTTTCGATTTCATCATCTCCTTTTGACCAAATTTCTACATCTACTTTCGATTTCAATTTCAATTGGACACTTTTTCTCTCTCTCACAACCCCCACACCTTCAGCACCATTATAAATCACCTCTATTATTCTTCTTATTCTTCAACACATTGCTCAGATTTGCATTTTTGTTTCAAAATGTCGAAGTAACTTCTACATCTATTCAAGCTCATAATCTGCCGGAGTAAGTTTCCGGTGACCGAATTTACTCCGAAATGGAAGAGACATTTGTACCGTTTCAAGGAATAAAAAATGACATCGACGGACGGTTGAAGTGTTACAAGCAGGATTGGACCGGCGGTTTTCGAGCAGGTTTCCAGTATGGATTTAGCTAATTTATGTTAAATTATGATTAAAATTAGGTTAGTTTTTAGTTTTTACTAATTGTTTATCGTATTGAAACCTGATTTGAAATTTTCTAGAATTTTGGCGCCGACAACATATATATTCTTCGCTTCAGCAATTCCGGTTATCTCATTTGGGGAACAATTGGAACGAAATACCGGTATGAAATATAGATTCGAATATTAGGTCTATCATTTATATTGCTTTATTTATAATTAATAAATTTCATGTACAAAATTTTGTTAGATTGGATTATCAAAACATCTTCTAATCTTCGAATTAGGCAAAAATTTGTTAAAAAACTGATTTATATTTTAATTTGGTACTTGCAGAAGGAGCTCTAACAGCTGTCCAAACACTGGCTTCAACCGCAATTTGTGGAATCATACATTCCATAATTGGAGGTCAACCGTTATTGATATTAGGTGTGGCAGAGCCTACTGTACTCATGTACACCTTCATGTATAACTTTGCTAAACAAAGACCAGAATTAGGTCATAATTTGTATCTTGCATGGACCGGATGGTTAGTGTGTTTTAATCTCTTAATTAGTATTATTAATTATTGATTTTATGATAATTTTCTTATCATAGCATACTTTATAATTAAATTTTCAGGGTCTGTGTGTGGACTGCTGCGTTATTGTTCATGCTAGCAATACTTGGTGCGTGTTCGATTATTAATCGATTTACACGTGTAGCTGGTGAACTTTTTGGACTACTTATCGCTATGCTCTTTATGCAACAAGCAATTAGGGTAAGTCAACACATTTTTTTTACCAGTTATTATGAACACATATTTATTTAATTACATAAAAATTTCATTTAAATCAAATATGAATTCAGGGACTAGTGGATGAGTTTCGCGTACCAGAACGAGCGGATTTGAAGTCAATTGAGTTTATTCCTTCATGGAGATTTGCAAACGGAATGTTTGCACTTGTTTTATCTTTTGGCCTTTTACTGACTGGATTAAAAAGCCGGAAAGCTAGATCATGGAGATACGGTTCTGGTATGCATTTTTATAATATTAATTATATCAGTAATTTATCATTAACATAACCTATAATCTTCTAATTTGTTTATATATACTTTTTGTGCATATAGGTTGGATTAGAAGCCTAATTGCAGATTATGGTGTTCCCCTTATGGTCCTTGTGTGGACAGCTGTTTCCTATGCACCAGCTTCAAGTGTTCCAAAAGGAATCCCGAGACGTCTTTTTAGCCCTAATCCTTGGTCTCCCGGTGCATACGAAAATTGGACGGTTATTAAGGTAAATATATATACTTTTTCTAAAATAAAATCTTACTTTTACATTTTTCATGTTATTGTATTAATTTATGTCCAATTGAGCCATTAAAAGATGACTTTGTATCCCGTTTGAGTCATTTGGCAACCTTATAAAACAATGATGTGGCACGCCATGTCATCGATCAGGTTGCCGAAGCCCGAGTGACCAAAAGGCGACACAAAACCATATACGAAGTATTAATGATCCAATAGGACATAAGTTTGTACAATACTAAACACTGACAAATTAAGTGCAAAAAACCGTATCTCTCAGTATTATATTTTTTTAATTATTATTTTTTTATTGTGACAGGATATGCTAGATGTACCTATACTCTTCATATTTGGAGCTTTTGTTCCTGCAACTATGATTGCCGTATTATACTATTTTGACCACAGTGTAGCATCTCAACTTGCTCAGCAAAAAGAATTCAATTTGAGAAAACCTCCTTCTTTCCATTATGATTTACTCCTGTTAGGGTTCTTGGTATGTATCTAATTTTTATAATTTTCAAAAAAACTTCATCTTTATGTCCATTTTTACAAATTTAATCAAGTTTTTCTTATCAATTTTGTGTTCTCAACAGACGTTATTGTGTGGTCTTCTTGGAATCCCGCCATCTAACGGTGTCATTCCACAATCTCCTATGCATACAAAAAGTCTTGCTACTCTAAAACATCAGGTATATTATTTATTTGGTTGACTATCAAAAGTCAGCATATTTGGTAGGAGTTTTTTAGGATTTGCAAACTGTTTAGTTTGGTTAATTCGATTTTTTAAATTATATATAAATTTGACCTTTTTATATACAAGCTTAACTTTGTTTTATAAAAGTTTACCATTTTTTATTATTTTTTGTGAACAACTTCTTTTAACATTCCTATTGCGACACGTCATCGTCTTTTAACTAAATCTGAACAAATGTAAAAGTGGTTGATATTTTCAAAAACCAAACCGTCTTTACATTGATTCGGTTATTTCAGTTAATTAAAATCCATCTAAACTGGCAGTTACTCCGTAACCGACTCGTAGCGACGGCACGAGAAAGCATACAAAACAACTCAAGTTTAACTCAACTATACAACAACATGCAACAATCCTACCACCAAATGCAAACACCCTTAAACCACCAACAACCGTCCGATCACTACGGATTAAAAGAACTAAAAGAATCAACGGTCCAATTAGCATCAAATATGGGGAACATAGACGCTCCAGTGGACGAGAGCGTATTCGATGTTGAAAAAGAAATCGACGATTTATTACCCGTTGAAGTCAAAGAACAACGTGTCAGTAATCTGTTACAATCGTGTATGGTCGGTAGTTGCGTTGCTGCTATGCCGTTTCTGAAATTAATTCCGACTTCTGTTCTTTGGGGGTATTTTGCGTTTATGGCGATTGAAAGTCTGCCAGGAAATCAATTTTGGGAACGGATTTTGTTACTTTTTACTGCACCCAGCCGTAGATTTAAGTAAGTTTTTTGGATTAATTACTAAAATAAGCAAAATTATGATCGAATTATGTTTCAGTTTAACCTAATTTTTTTTTTAATTTGATGTTGGGCAGAGTTTTGGAAGACTACCATGCGACGTTTGTGGAAACGGTGCCGTTTAAGACAATTGCGACATTTACTTTATTCCAAACAGCATACTTGCTTGTATGTTTTGGGCTGACGTGGGTCCCGATTGCCGGACTTTTGTTCCCGTTGATGATTATGTTGTTAGTTCCGGTACGGCAGTATATTTTGCCCAAATTTTTCAAAGGTGTTCATCTACAAGATTTAGATGCTGCTGAATATGAAGAAGCTCCTGCTATACCTTTTAATTATCCTCAGGTATTATTGCCTTTTTAAAATTTGAAAATAAATATAATCTGATAATTAATATTTACAGAATGTTATTCTATAAATAGCAATTTATGCTGTATGAAATCACAATATTTATATAATAAGTTTTTTTAGCGTTGCACAAATCTGATTATTTATTTAGTTAATATGTAAACGGGAAATAATCAGTTCTGAAAATAATTCTCTCCACTTGCTTTTCCAAAAATCCGTATTAGATGCCCAAAACAAAATAATATATTTTCTTCATACTTTTTGTGAAACGCTCATTTCAAATTATTTGTATTTCTAGAACACAACAAACATATAATTTGGTTTAAATTGCAATCACAAACACCCCTTAAAATTGGCTTTAAAAAGCTCCTCGTGTTTTTTTAGCTGTCGCTTTCTCATAATATTTTTATTTTTGTTTAAGCACTTCAGAAAAATATAAAATTATTATTGTTTACTTTTTTACTTATTGTGATTGAAATATATAATCTAATAATTAATTCTAAAATTAGGAGGGAGAATTTGGAGCGAGATCATCAATCACCGACACCGCAGAAATACTAGACGAGGTAGTGACAAGAAGCCGAGGAGAAATCCGGCGAACATGCAGCTCACGTGTGACGAGCACCACCGTAACACCGTCACGTGACAACAAAAACCCTCAAAGTCCGAGGTTATCCATTTACAGTCCTAGGGTTAATGAACTCCGAGCATTGCATAGTCCACGGTCAGCTGCAAGAGAGCCTTTTAGTCCAAGCGGGCCGTCTTATTTGGGTAAAAGCCCACGAAATTAAAGCCCATTTCGCTAATTCACCACGTGTTTCATTTCAATTTTAATATCTCGTTTGTTGTAACAGGATAACCACCGGTGTATTGGTTTCTTGTAATTAGTGGTCATGGTTACTAGTGTATATTAACGTTTGCAGACAGTTTAGAATAAATTGGTAACTAGTTTCGACTAATCGAAACTAGATTGCGTTCTATTCCTATAATTCTAAAATGTTCTTTTTAACTGAAAATGATAATAACCGTCATTGTATTTACACTATTACCCTTCAACTAATTAAATTATAAGATATTAATACATGTTAGAAACGGTCATTAGGGTTCTTATTAACAAAGCCATTATTAAAAAACTCAATATAACCGGCTTGACTTGATGTATATTTGCCTTTACAAGTCTATTTGGTTGGACATAATAAAATAACAATAAAAGTAATATAATGAATAAAATTACCATTCCATTATTAGGATTTTCATATTTTATTTTAATTTCGTTCTAATTCTAAATCGGCTTGATGTCCTGAATACCAATAATTCAGGCAATCATTTAGATGCTTAAGTTCGTTTGTTTCCATTCCTTTTAGTTACCCACCATTTAGTAAGTTTAAATACATTAACTTACTAAAACAAATTCTCATAAAAATGCGTGTATAAAGCGTAAACACATTAAAGAAACATGTATTTAGGGATGAGGTATAGCACTCGAAATCTGAACTTTTATATATACATATATATATATATATATATATATAGAAGTGGGATCCGGTGAGTACTCCAAAAACGGTGAGGACTCGTGAGGACACCTCAAAAAAATTTTAAAAAATTTCGAAAAAAATATATATAACTCCCCATGATTATTACTACATTTGACACAAAAAAAAAATATGATCCACTTTTTTTTACGGATCATAACAATGATCCATATTTTTTTTGTGTATCATTATTATGATCCATATTTTTTTTTGATCATTTTTGAAAAACTTTTTTTTTTTGGATCTTATAGGCTGCGATTTAGATATTTAAAAAATAATTTTTTTTTAAAAAAATTTTGTTTTGGATCATTTTTAGTGTTTTAATTGGAGTCCTCGCAGTCCTCACCGGGAAAAAGAGTCGTCACCGGATCCGGACCATATATATATATATATATATATATATATATATATATATATATATATATATATATATATATATATATATATATATATATATATATGGTTGAATTACTTTCAGAACCAATTAAGGCTACAGAACCAGCAGAACTCAATCTAAACCATTGATTTTTGAAATGAAATGATCATGGAAGACACATTAATGTATTTGATGAGGGACCCCCAAATATTGATTTGCATGGATGTCATTCATGCATGTCTACATATATGTATATGTTTTCATGTATGTATATATAAGTGTTATCTATACATATATGTATACATGAATGAATGACATCCATGCAAACCAATATTTGGGGGTCCCTCATCAAATACATTAATGTGTCTTACATTATCATTTCATTTTAAAAATCAATGGTTTAGATTGAGTTCTGCTGGTTCTGTAGCCTTAACTGGTTCTGATTTTAATTCTACAATATATATATATATATATATATATATATATATATATATATATATATATATATACATACATACATACATACATACATATATAGATATATATATATCTATATATATATATATATATATATATATATATATATATATATATATATATATATATATATATATATATATATATATATATATATATATATATATATATGGGAGGGTTCCATTGAGAATTAATATATTAGGTGAGAATGTGAGAATCAGGCAAAAAGACGCGCGGTGGCATTTTTGTAATTAAGTCCAACTTTTTTGTCTCACGCGCTAGTTTAATCATCGATGATTAAACCCAACCCCAAGTTTAATCGTTAATGATTACACATTATCAAGTTTAATCATCGATGATTAAAGACCATCTTATAAAGAATTAAGAATCTAAAAAACGGAGACAAGTTTAATCATCGATGATTAAACAGCATATTTGATTTTAAAGACAAAATTGTTCTATTAATCATCGATGATTAAAGAGCATCTTATAAATAATTAAGAATCTCAAAACGGAGACAAGTTTTATCATCGATGATTAAACAACATCTTTGATTTTAAAGACAAAATTGTTCTATTAATCATCGATGATTAAACAACATCTTATAAAGAATTAAGAATCTAAAAAACGGAGACAAGTTTAACCATCAATGATTAAACAGCATCTTTGATTTTAAAGACAAAATTGTTCTATTAATCATTGATGATTGAACACTACACCCAGTTTAATCATCGATGATTAAAAACAATCTCAAAAGTTTAATCATCGATGATTAAACACTACACCAAGTTTAATCATCGATGATTAAAAACAATCTCAAAAGTTTAATCATCGATGATTAAACCCAACCCCAAGTTTAATCGTTAATGATTACACATTATCAAGTTTAATCATCGATGATTAAAGTGCATCTTATAAAGAATTAAGAATCTAAAAAACGGAGACAAGTTTAATCATCGATGATTAAACAGCATCTTTGATTTTAAAGACAAAATTGTTCTGTTATCAAGTTTAATCATCGATGATTAAAGAGCATCTTATAAATAATTACGAATCTAAAAAACGGAGACAAGTTTAATCATCGATGATTAAACAGCATCTTTGATTTTAAAGACAAAATTGTTCTATTAATCATCGATGATTAAACAACATCTTATAAAGAATTAAAAATCTAAAAACGGAGACAAGTTTAATCATCGATGATTAAACAACATTTTTTATTTTAAAGACAAAATTGTTCTATTAATCATTTATGATTGAACACTATACCTAGTTTAATCATAGATGATTAAAAACAATCTCAAAATTTTAATCAACGATGATTAAACACTACACCAAGTTTAATCATCGATGATTAAAAACAATCTCAAAAGTTTAATCATCGATGATTAAACACTACACCAAGTTTAATCATCGATGATTAAAGAAAAGTTGGACTTAATTACAAAAATGCCACCGCGTGTGAGGCAGAAAAGTTGGACTTAATTACAAAAATGTCACCGCGTGTGGGACAGAAAAGTTGGACTTAATTACAAAAATGTCATCGCGCGCGTGAGGTCTGGAAGGAGATGAGAGGCTGAGATCTATTCTCACATTCTCACCTAATATATTAATTCTCAATGGAACTCACTTATATATATATATATATATATATATATATATATATATATATATATATATAGTGTAGAGTTATATTGAGAACCCTGATTTTAAAAAGAACTCTGAGAACTTTTAATTAATCAATTTAGGCCTTTGGATTTCAAATCAACGGTTAAGATTGAGAATGACATTTTTATATATAAACAAATCAGTTTTTTTAGTAAGAATTAATTAAAAAGGGTAAAATAGTAATTGTGTAAAAATAAAATATACAATATATTTTTATTTAAAACGGTTTCCTTTTAAAAAGGAATCTCTCTCTATTTCTACTCTCACCACTCCCATAACCCTAAAAAGTTTTCCAGCCACTTTTTTTATTTGTAGATTTATTCGTGAAGCAATCTTCTCCGGCCAAATGAAATCCGGCCAACTAACTCTTACGGAAGACGATCACAGCAGATCTGGCGTTCAGGTGGTTCCATTTCTCTCCTTCTAACTCCGATTTCAGCACTCTTTTGTGTCGCCACATTGACCAACGATTGGTTTTGTGAGGGAAATGGAGTCGTTACTTGCACTTTTGCCGAGTTAAAAACTACGTCACGTTAACCCCGACATCAAACAACCTCTCCTTACTTATTTGTTTCATCTTTACACTCACTTCAGATCCATACAATACAAACCCCAAAACGAATTTAGGGCTTTTTTTTGTTCGATTTTTGCTTGTCTCATGGGTGGAGCAGAGACATCTGATTCGAGTCACAATGTCGGGCTTGGTTTGTTGAATCGGGTCCCCAGCGGAAACAAATCAATGGTGGCGGATTAGGGGGAAGTTGACCCGATTCGGTGGAGTCAAGTTCTGGAAACCCCATCATAAGCACTCTTCTCAGGTTCATTTTTTTTTACCTTTTCCGTATACGTTTTTTGTTTAACTATTGTATTATTGAATCTGTTAAAAAAAGGGAAAATGGGGATTGAATAAACAATTGAATTGTTTTTTTTATCTTCTGTGTCAAACAAACAATGACTTTTTGTTAAAAGTTTGGAATTTTTTTTACAATTACCAATAAATGAAAAATAACGTTTTAGTTGATAACTAGTGTGGTTTTGGTGAAGTTAATGAAAAAAAAATATTATTAGTGTTACTTTTTTCTAAGCAAAAGGTCACTTTTTTAATACGTGGCTTTAGTTTTAATTCGAATACTTCAATTGTACCAAATTGTATTAATCTGATTTTGAATAATTTATTAATTTAATAGGATTTAAGGGAATAAGTTATTGAAGCATGGTACATGGATGATAACAACTTGTTCGTAAAAAACATATGTGTTATTTGCTTGGATACATATATGTTATTGCTCAGATATATGTTCATTATTAACAAAAATTATTCAATATGATGTATGGAAATTTAACTCCGGCAAGATATAATCCTCTAAAGGTATGTGTATTCTATAAAAATTATCATCTTTGTGTTTCTGTATTTGCTTACGTTGATTATTCAATAACAAAATTATTCATTGATGTCTTATGAGTTTGCATATATGTTCTTCACTAATATCTTTTTTTTTTGTCATAAATCTAATAGGTTCTGCTTGATGTGTTCGCTATCGAAAGACAAATAAGAAAACTAGATGGAATATAAGTTGGATTAGTGGGATATCTTGCTAATAAAAGTTAGATGTTCCATATCTTGCACAACAGCAGCTAGTTGGATGCAAATACGATATTGTTTGAATACATTGTGTTATTGTAACCGTTTTTCTAAAATTTCGATATGTATTTCATTCATTCAACATGTATGTTTTATCGTCTAGATGTATGTTTTATTTTACATTTATGTTTTTGGTAAACCAATTTCTACCGTAAAGGATGATATGTCTTTGTTACAAAATTAAAAATAACATATATGCAACAATTACGGAAAAATAACACTGATGTACACTAGTTACGAAAACATGACATTTTTTACCGTAATAAACATATATGCACAACCGACTCTACAAAAATGACAATAATAAAAAAATTTCAAAAATAATTCCTAAATTTTAGGTAATTTTCAAAAAAAAGGAAACAATTTTATGTGTGTAAAATGTCCTAAATACCCCTGATTAATTAATATAAATTAAATTAATCAAAATCAATTTACTAAATACTGATTGGTTAATAAGAGTTCTCAGAGTTCTTTTTGAAATCAGGGTTCTCAATATAACTCGACCCTATATATATATATATATAGAATATGGATCAAGAAATAAGCATCCTTATTTGAAGAAGCTAGAAAAGGGTTGCATTTTCGTAAAATATACATATAAATATACATATACATACATATATGTACATATACATAAATATTTAGACCATAGATATATATATTTTCACATATATACCCTCTATATGAATATACATACACACATATATATACGGTATGTATATGCATTTTCGTAAACGAAAATGCAAGTTCCGATATGAAAATGCAAATGCAAGTTACGTAAAATGCATGTGTATATATACATATATATACGGCATGAATATGCATATATATAATATATATGGTCTAATTATATATGTATATATACATATATGTTTGTATATGCATGCATATATGTATAAGTTACGAAAATGCAACCCTTTTCTAGCTTTTTTCAAATAAGGACACTTTTCTATGGATCATTACCCTATATATATATATATATATATATATATATATATATATATATATATATATATATATATATATATCGATTCGAAACGGGTATCAGGTTCAACTTTTTTCGTGAATCAGGTATTGAGCCTTTCGAGTTCAGGTACGCTGGGTATAGAACAAATTGGGCTTAAGACTTAGAACCGAAGTTAATTAATTATGTACTTGGAATTTATTTTGGTATAATATTGTTGGTTGTGTTCGGTTCATGTTTGTTACATAGTTGTTATTTGTAAAATTATCCTAATAGTACATGCATAAACTAACAAATATGATACAAAATTACAAACATTCGAAACCGGCCTCGATTATAATTTCGGTTCCAATCGGGTCTATACCCGAATTACCCGGAACTGAACAAGAAAAATATTATGTAAAATGGTTCGATTCTTGGATCTAATAATCATCTGAAATTAAGTGTCAGTTATTTCGAATCATGATCCATCAAGGTCGATTCTGGATCCGTTCTCATCCATACACATCTATGTAAATATATGTAACTATGTATCACGTGGAGGTGTTTGATGTCAATATGTAATCGTGTGTTAGAAGCATCTAGCACCTTGGTGGTATTTGGATAGTTCAATTATTAATTCAATAATTAAAACATGGACAATACTTCCAAGTAAAAGCACATTATGTATATAGATAACTCATACCTCTAAGGTATGATGTAATCAATTGTAAAGGGATGTGATCCATAAAGTAAAAGGTAGGTTTGATTGAAAACGATAGTAAGAGGTGCAAAATGAATGTAAGTAGTAATTATTTGAAGCAAAAGTAGAGGCCAAGAATTAAATTTGTGAAATTAAAAAGTGATTCAATTGTTGTTGCTTTGAAGTTAAAAGAGTGAATGAGCAACCATTGACTTTGTATGCACTAGTGGCAAACATATTCATTCATGTCATGTATCTCTCTTTCTTTCATCAAGTAACAATAGCCTCTTCTTTTTCAAGTTACTTTATATTTGTTTCATATTTTTGTAAGATATGACAATACAAACAACAAATAGGATGAATAATTGAAGATTTGACAATATAGTTGACTACCAAATCTTTGTCTTCATACACATCATATTTCAGTCATTATCATGATAGATGTGGATGGCTCGAGCATTCCATTAAATCATAGTTATATAAAACGACAATACATGAAGAAAAAAGGGATACGGTATGCGGAAATCGTTTAAATATTCTAACATTCTCATTAAGACCACCCTTTAATTAAGATATCCAAATATGTATTTCGTACTAATTATACTAATTTCGATAAATAAATAAAAAACATGTCGAATTATGAAAATTCCCTTATTGTTTACGAAAAGACAACAATCTTAACTTATAATATGTGGAGCGCTCATTAATGATAATTTTGTGTTTTTTAAGAAAACTCAACAATCTTAACTTATAATATGTGGAGCGCTCATTAATGATAATTTTGTGTTTTTTAAGAAAACTTTTACATTTTTTATCCAGCATATTCTTTTGGTTAAGGTTAATATACATAACACAAAATACACATTTGAATGTTGAGAAATTATATTTCTTTCTACATTTCCGTCGTACTTATATTCATATATACTTTTAAAATTTAACATGTGTAATCCATTAATTCACTGTCTTATATCATCTTTTGATTTTGACACTTATCAATATCAAATTAATAAACACATAAATAATCACAAATGATAACAACAAATACCATTTCTCTTGAATGTTTATACGAGAACTTAAATTAATTGTTTTCTTGGATATTTAGGTAATAACATTAGCCAATAAGAAGACAAAAGCCTATAGTTACTGGACCAAGTAATTTTATCTAGGAAAACCTAAGTAAGTAACTATCCAACATAACCAAACAAAGGGTATACGGCCCACCACTATAAGACCCGTCACATTTTGGTAAGGCCCAGCCCAATTGGTCGACCCATTTTTACTCCTTGGAATCTTGGATGGCTTCCTCCCCTTTTACACCACATTTTCTGTTGTATTTCCTTCTTTCTAAATTTTTGTCTCTTAAAGGATCGGATGCTGATTATATGTCTTTGAAAAATCTATTAAATAATGACCGAAAACATCAATATCTTACAAATTACAACAGAGATGGACTAACAAAGCCTTGCAAATCACATTATTTCTATTTTGTTTTGTTACTTTTAAGTTTTAACCACTATTATACATATGTAAGAAATATTAACTTGTTATTTCTACAATATTTGTAACTTTTACAATAAGGTAGAAAATGTTAAAGTGAAAAACAATTGTTAACTTACAATGCACTATATATATACAACTTTTTGACGAATTTGTCTATATGGTTGATGGTTTCCGTGGTTACCGAAGAGGGTGTTTGGGAAAATTTGTCTTAACAACTTATGTATTCCGTACTAATACTAATTAACTTATAAAAATAACTTATTAGTTTATTTATCATTAACATAATACAAAAAATAGTGTTGTGAGTAATTTGCCATGAAGCTTTTTTAGATATGCTACTTTAAAACAATTATTTCAAATAAGTTGAACCAACTTAAATAAGCTCACAATTTAAGACTACTTGTAACACAGAGCAAATATAACTTCATTAATAATCACACAGAGTAATTATAACCAATTTCACGATCAAACCTTTTAATAAAAAACAAACACCCGGCGGTTGGAAACTAGCAAAGAGAGGAGGGTGACATGTACAAATTAGGTCGTCTGTGCGACCAAACTAGATAAAAAGATAGGGGACGGACTGGCAAGGGCGATCTGCAACACCATTATTACCGGTCTAAGATGTTTGTCAGTTGTAAATTCAATATTTAAGGTTATATCACAAATATATTATTCAAAGATAGAGATAATTGCAGGTAAATATTCGATAATCAATCATCCTAGTCTCATAGATCTATACCAATATACCATTAACTTAAAATAAATATATACTCCCTACGTCTCTAAATAAAGTTCTTATTTCTATTGGGCACAAGCTTTAAGAAGAAAGTTAGTGGTGGGGTCATTGATAATAAATTTAATTAAAATATAAAGTTGGTTTGGAGAGAGAAAGATAGTTAGTGGATAGTTAGTAGTGGGGTCCTTGGTAATTATATTATTTTATTATATAGACTCCATCAACTTGTGAAATGAGAACTTTATTTAGGGACAAAAATTGAAAGGGAAATGAGAACTTTATTTAGGGACGGAGGGAGTATTACATAAACCCTAGTTTAACTAGGTTGTTACGTACACGAGAGATTTCCAAATTGCTCTAAAGTTGAAAGAAAGAAACTAAAAAAATACAAGTCTTAGTGTACGTAGTATAATTTTGAAAATTAGTAATGGGAAGCTAATTACGCCTACAAAGACAGTTTAAGGTTCAAGTTGTCATCTTTTTCTTGTTGTGGTGGTTTTGGTTGTGGTTGTTGTTGTTGTGATGGTGGTGGTTGTGTTTGTTGTTTAAGTTGTTTGTTGTCGTGATGTGGTAGATGATGATGATGTTGGTCATAATTTAGGTCGATGAAATCATGGCATTCGAAAGATAAAGAAGCCGGTGATTGATGATGATGTAACTTTCTCATTTTGTTAGTTTTCTCGATTTCCGCCGCCAATTCCCGCCGTCTCCGATCACGTGCTTCTCGGAAACTTCTGATGAGTGAAAAAAACATCTCCATCTTCTTCTCATCATCATCATCTTCATCATCTATGGCGGATTTGATTATGTTTTCCATTAAGATGTATTAATGGTTTGAATTATGTGATGTGGTTTGGAAGTAAAGAGTTTGTTTTATACTTGGAAATTAGGAATTGAAAGTGATTTAGAATCTGTGACTGACGTCGACTTACTTAATTTCTGACTGTAAACCGTGTGACGTCAGCATGGGTATGTCACCGCAGATGTTGGATGATGATATATTGAGTTGTTGAGAAGCCGCCCACGTCCACACAATAAAAATCATAATTGTCTCGTTGAATATGATAAACAATCTACTAAAATTACGATTTCAATTATTTCTATAGATAAATATTTGCTAGGTAACTAAGGGCAAGTTTTAAGTTTTGAAACGGCCACACCAATAATTAAATTATGTATATCACTAGTAAAACTCTGCTATCTTAACAAAAAATATTATAAATGAGAATACTTTAAGAAAAAAAAAAACACATAATTAATTAATGCAAGTGTTCTCATAAAGCAGTTAATATTGATGTTTTGACCGAAAGTAAGGGTGTGTTGTCGAGCATGTGTTCCCGGCCATCCCTCACTATGTGATGCGTCCCTCCCCTTACGGCCAATCACGACTAAACCTCTTGCATTCGGTCGTCCAGGCAACCGAGGAAGGTCACCGTGTGTCGTGTTGTGTTGGTTGTGCCTCATGCATGGTAAGTGGTACATATATTAATAAAATTAATTTTATGATTTAGTTGTAAGTTTTTTCTATCTCCACGGAAGTTTGATCTGGATTATTTTAAGGTTTGATCGGGTTTAGTTGTGTGTTGGCTTTCGCATAGTCTTAGTTACCTATGATGTTTGGGAGTCAAGATTATTATACGACACTTGTGATATAATTGATTTTTCTACAAGTGAGTTGCTTGTTGTAGAAGGTGTTAAAAGGAAGAAAAAGGTATAATTATTCAATTTGAAGGTGTACACTTTATTACGGGGTTATATAGATATTGTATGCTACCTTATGCTTTTCGTAGTAACTAAGACTTCTATAAGTCGTTTTTACTAATATATAAAATAATATTTTAATTCTAAGTTAGCTAATTAATTAAACTATATTATATATGCAATAAAATATAGTATTTATAGTCAAAGAATATATAGGTAGCCATCTTTAAAACTAATGAATCAACTGGTTCTCAAAGTTATATTATACCTGCAATAAATATAGTCAATATTTTTGTGTTTTGCAAGTCTAAAGTAGTCGATATAGTACTTTATTAATTATATATTAAATTTCTAGAATATGATTCAATGATTGAAATAATGTATGTGGGGTTATCTAAGAATTCATTTATTTTATTAATAATATTATACTACTAACTTATTTTATAAGTTATCAATATGTATTTAGTTACTTATACAGATTCTGACAAAAATAAATCCGAAAAAAAAAAATATTTACCAAAAGTTATTAACTTTTTATATTTTATAAATCTTGTTTCTCGAAGAAATGAACTGTCTACAGTCCACTAGTTTGACGGAAGTGGGTTTAATGAAATCATGTACATATTGCATAATTTACCTAGGTACTGTCGGTCACAAAAAGAGCAATGTTTTTATCCTTTAAAACGATCTTTCTAGATAAAAACATGTCTGATAATTCTTATAAGCGATTAAGAACCACATATTTTAGTTGTAAGTGACGTGTTTCTATATTATTGACTATAAACGAAAATGAATGTGACGTTCATCCCATGACATCATTCTTTCCACGTGATTCACCATCTACTTTGTCATTAAGATGATAGTTATAATATTATTTCTGCGATTACTAAAGTAGATAAAAGAGTAAAACTAAAACTAAAATTTTGAAATATTTATCAAAGCCACCTTATTTTAAGGGCGACTTTTAAAAATTTGACTGTACCGGTAAACGAATCGGTCTTACCAAATTTTCAATGGTTCTAACAGTGGGTACTGAGTACCAAACAATTATGTAAGTCTTAAATCAAACTATACAACTATACCAAAACGATAAATTGTAATAATTTAAATAAAAATTATGGCCTCTTTTTTGAAATAACTGACGATAGAGTATATAACCCTAATTCATATTTTTTTGATCAACCACTACAAGTGGGGTAGGGTAATTTGTCCAGTCATGTCATTGTTAATATACAAAGTAAGCGCATCCTGAAGTATAAACTATAAAATATCAAACACATATGCAAAAGCAACAACCAACATATCAACTTCAGACAATTAGACAAACTAACTATGCAAATTTTGGTAACACTTTAACTACTCCAATAAGTTTAAACAAACATCCAAAGCATAGTTTCTGATTTTTATTTATTTACTTTTAAGTTAACATTTGTCCAACATAAATACGCGTTTGATATCTTATCATAATTGTTAGTAAAATTATACTTTTTTTTAGGAAAACCTATGTTATTTACTCAAATGATTATCTTTAAGTGCATCAAAATTATATAGTTCGTAAGATTAAAAAGTTTATTATACTTAAATGTATCATGTCTTACAATCATTATCAAATCTTATAAATAAATAATTTGTGCACAGTCAAAGCCCACAGCCGAAGCCCAAATAATTTGCTAAGCTGATGTCATACAATCCGCTCAGAAGCCGAAGCCCAAATGGGTCTATTTAAAGTTCGAGGCTTTTAATCTATGGAATTTGTGTTAAGAGGTGTTAATGTGTTATGCTCTTTAAATGACTCAAACTATAAACTGCATAAAATTGTAACGCGACTAAATGATACTGCAAACGAAAAATGAATAAAATAACATCACACACTTATGTAAATGTTTTCCTAGAGTCATTGCATTAATGTTTTGGGTAGCCAAGATCCTGCATCTATAAACTTTCCAGCACCAAATTTTGATGCCTCTTTCTCATTTTTCAAAACCTTAAAACTCGACCATTCAACCCGATCATCGGTACCCGAACCCTCGCCCTTGTTATCATACTCTCGGAACATACATGTTTCGTGGTTATACTCTCCTTCCTTCGAATCCCATTTCACCCATCCTTCCGGTTGTATTACATTTTCAATTTCCGTTTTCATCACAATCGCTTTTGATTCGGCTTTCCACGGGCGCCCGAGGTAACTTTTAACATCCCCTTTTACCGACTTCAATTCTTTCGTCGCTAAAATCTTGCAATTTTGAAGCACAACACCGCCCGCTTCTACGTATTTCATCCTTCCGTCGGCCAAAATCGAGTTGATCCCCCCCTTGTCGGGTTGTCGTAAATAAATCTTGGAATCTTGAAAAAACGCCCGGCCGCTTCCAATGATGAAATCGGTCGTCCCGGATATGAAGCAACTTTTGTAGAATTGGTCATGTGTGTGGTAGTATAATGTGTCTTGGTAACCCTCGAAGCTACAATCGACCATTACCGTGTGCGGTGATTGAGATCGGAATGCAACCGCTTGCAATCCGTCGGTTCCGGCCGTGTTCCGGAACCCTATGCCCTTGGCCATGAACCGTTCGCCTTCCGCGACAAATGTTGCGGTGCTTGAGACCGAAACATGTGAGTCACCGTAGCTCAAGGCGCCCGTGATGATTGTTTTGTCGTGACCATCACCGTACATATAAACATTGTGTTGTTTTCGGTTGACAACAAGTTGGCCTTCATCGTATTCACCGGATTTGATATGAATGATGTACCTCCCTTCATGATTTTTCGGGTAACTATCGATGGCTTCTTTAATGGTCTTGTAGTCACCACCTCCATCTTTGTTCACAACCACATTAGGTTTAACGGTTTCTTTAATCGGCTCGGGTTCGGGAGATTTGAAGAAATCTTGACGTTTTGGTGCGGGTCCGAGATGTTCGTCATGGTCATCCTTGGTCTTTTTCTCACCATCTCCGGAATCATCACCAAGAAGCCTACGGTCGCCAACCGGGACCCACGAGGGGAAACCTCGTCGCTCAATCTCTTGACCCTCTTCGAGAAGCCGTCGATGACCAACCGACGGGGTCTTGTAATCACTCAAATCCATCCCGAAATCCGTAAGGGTTTCCACGACATTGTAGATGATTTTTTCGGCATTATATGTATGTTTAGTGGCCATGTACAACTTTTTTGTCATATTTTTTTTGATATCACCATCCTTAATTTCATCAATGCATGTTGTTTGGTACGCACGGGCAGCGGTCAACCACACAAGAAGTGGGTCAACTTGAGCCGGCAAAGTGACCGTCTTTGCTTTTGATGAAACCTTTACGATGTGATCGATATCCTCCCTCGCGTAAACTAAAAATTTCTCGCAATTGCTTAGGTCTTCACGGGCATGTTTTGCATAACTATCGGTTTGACCATCCAACTTCTTCTTAATTTTGCCCGCCTTTTTAATCGCTTTTTGCAACTCATATAACGTGCTATTAAAGCTAGCGAAAATGTAATCCTTCTTCGTGGCCGATTCGTTTCTAGCGACATTGGATAACGCTTCGTAACAAGCTTCCTTATACTCGGTCGGTTTACAAAATTTTTTAAGCGCTTTAGTATTCACCAAATGAACATCGTCCAATTCACCATCTTTAGCGACAATCGCAACAATGATAAGAATAAAAGCAACCGACAACCCTAACGATAAAACCGATGTCACTAATTCGTTAGCCATGTTGTAAGTCTTTTTTATTTCTTTCTACATACAATCGCTTATCACAGAAAAATGAATGTTTGCTTGTTCTGTATTATTGTCTTCCCAATCGGGAGATCGGAACAAAGAACAAGCAAACATGCGGAGACGGAAATTAGGTTTTATCGATTCCCTCTATCCCGACCTCTATCTCGTAACTTTATATATTATGTATATTATTAGAGAGTGCAAACTTTTGTTAAAGGAGCTGAAGATTTATATATTGCTACATTCTTTCTGAAAATAGGAATGGTTACGCTCTTCTTTAGATTTTCATTGAATATTCAACATCAATCTAAACTCGTCTTTTACGGTCTACCCTTTACAATATTGAGACCACTTTCTAATTTCTATTTCTAGTGCCAACCAATTTTCTACTCACATGCATAACATAAAATAAATGATCTCACTAAATATTTGAAATCACAATAATTTACCTACAACCAATGTATACAAATGGGTGACCGAATTTTATCCGTGATGTACGTCATTTAATCTTTACTAATCTTTACTGTGATCGTTTCTAAACCTCCTTAGTAATTTAGTAAATATTTTTCAGAAAAGGATTAAATTCATGATCCTTAAAAAATTATTTGAGAGCCTTTTAACACCAATTTAAAAAGGCTAAAGTAATTTTATTTATTATTTTATAAGTTAGAGGAACTTTGAGTAGACAAGTGCAACTTGAATTCTCCTGCTACTACCAAATACTTTTGTCTTTTTATTTTATTTTTCAATTTTTTAAGTTCATATATGCTGCTCAATTGCTCCTATTTTCCACATTTTAATTCCTTATCCGCCATTGAAATCCCTGTAATTCCCTATGGATAACCCCAAAGGAACCATCATCTTCACCACCGTCGGCCGGCCACACTACGGCTTCGACGTTTTCTCCACTTCACTACCTCCAAATCTCCACGACTTATCATCATCTCCACCGCCGGAGCGCCGCCTAACCGACGGCGTTTCCGTCAATTACAACGCTCAGTTCGCTGGAACCGATGATAACTCCGATCACATAGTTTATATCTCCGAGCGAACTGGTTCATCCACAATTTATCTAGATTCACAACCTTTACCCTCTGCTCCGGCAAGCCTCTTCCATGACCGTCCGATCATTAAAAACGGTAATCTGTATTTCGTTTCAGCTCACGAATCCACCGGAATACCGTTTAAAAGCTGGTCGGCGGTTTACACCGTCGAATTGAACGGTTCTGATACGATATCGCGTTTGACACCGTACGGATGTGTTGATTATAGTCCGTCAGTTTCACAGTCCGGTGAACTCATCGCCGTCGCGTCGTACGGTTCTCGCCCTTGGGGCGGTGAATTTCACCATCTGGAAACCGATATTGTTGTTTTCCGGCGGTCGGATCCTACAAGTCGGTGGCTTGTATGTTCACTAGGCGGTTGGCCTACCTGGTCCGGCGACAATACCATATACTTCCACCGGCAAGCTGACGATGGATGGTGGAGCATTTTTCGGCTCGATTTACCTGCAAATTTTGATATTCCGGTAGCCGCTCCTCGACGTATCACTCCTCCTGGTGTTCACTGCTTTACACCGGCGGCTATGCATGATCGCCAGCAAGTGGCGGTCGCTACTCGCCGAAAAGGCGATAATTACCGCCATATTGAAATCTTCGATGTCGAATCGGAAAAGTTTTATCCGGTAACTAAGTTTCTGAATCCAAATTTGCATCATTATAATCCGTTTGTTTCTCCTAATTCCGGTTTTCTCGGTTATCACCGGTTTAGAGGTGAAACCGGTGACGGTGAGTCCATAATTCCTCACTTAAACCCGGTTTCGTCACCGATTAAGGGACTTAGAATGCTAAGGTTGAACGGAGCGTTTCCGGCGTTATCACCCGCCGGAGACCTAATCGCTTTTAATCCTGATTTTGACTCAAATTCCGGTATAGACATCGTGAAATCAGACGGCTCAAAAAGATGGACTTTATTGAAAGGACGAACTGCATTTTATAACTCGTGGAGCCCGACTGGAAAGAACGTGATCTTCACATCAATTGGACCGATATTTGATTCCGTGAAAGCAACGGTGCAAATCGCTAGGGTTTCGTTCGATATACGAGACGAATCGGATCCGCAAGCTGAAATTAAGATCCTTACTAGAGAGGAAACAGGCAACAACGCTTTCCCGGCGTGTTCGCCGGACGGAAAAAGTTTGATGTTCAGATCCGGCCGGTCAGGGCACAAAAACCTCTACATTTTGGACACTGTTGAAGGTGAATTTAAGGAAACCGGTGGAATCCGGCGAGTAACTGACGGACCGTGGATTGACACGATGCCTAGCTGGTCACCGGACGGGAAACTCATCGCATTCTCTTCCAACCGTCACAATCCGGCGAACGTTGATGCTTTCAGTATCTACTTAATGTCGCCGGACGGGAGTGACGTAAGGAGGATTTATATCGCCGGTGATGAAGGATCTGAGGAGGTGGATAGAGAGAGGATAAACCATGTGTGTTTTAGTGCCGACAGCAAGTGGTTGTTGTTCACGGCGAACATAGGCGGCGTAACGGCGGAGCCGGTGTCTGTGCCTAATCAGTTTCAGCCTTACGGAGATTTGCATGTGGCTCGTTTGGACGGAAGTGGTTTGCTTCGGCTGACGTGGAATGGGTACGAAAATGGAACTCCGGCATGGCATCCCGGAGATGAGAAGGAATTGGGGAGTTTGTGCTTAAATAGCGTGGGAGATAAGTTATCGGGTCAATTTGATGAACCGTTATGGATCAATTGTGATTTTTAATGATTTTTGTTGCATTGAATTCCTAAACAAACAAATATAATCAAATAATGACATTATATGTCATTGTTCTTTCACAAAGTAAACTTATGAAAATATCAATAAATTACAAACTTGGTGCTGCAGCCAATTTTAGTAATAGTAAATCTTCATCGGTTCGGTTTCTCGACTCGCAAACACTGGGTCATTGGTTATATCCGGTCAACAGAAGTCAACCTGTTTCAACCAAAAGTCCCGACCCCAACCACGGGCCCACCAATTGTTGCGTCTTCAAGTTCTATTAGTTGGCAAAATATGAGCACAGGCACAGGCACGGGAACAACCCGAATCAGTCATTCCACGTCAGCACCGGATCTGGTCGATACGGGTTCGGTTTCTGATTTTCCGCCCGTTCCGACGTTGCAGATGCGTAATGTGCCGGCAAACGGGCCGTCTACTAAAAAAAGTGGAGGAAGTATACACAAGTCCATTGTAGAGAGAGACTACATCTTATCTTACAAAACCTCTCTTTTGAAGGGATTAAGTATCATTATTGTATTTAAAAAATACACCGATTAACATCCAACACACATGAAAACATTAACATACATCAGAATCATTAATGTTACCAAACGTTTTCTCTATAAGATATTACAGTAGAGGTATAATTGGAATTTATACATGTTTGAGGTAATTATTTGTGGACAAATAGGAACAGAGCATTCCCAGGAGCCTACCACTAAGAATGTGAATAAATTGCCAAATTGACATGTCTCTAAATATCTTGTGACAATATAAACAAAAAAAACATTTAAATATAATTCATAATAAGATAATCAGCTAACCTGACCGTATCAGATGATAACTAATCCTAAAAACCAATTACGTACTACCTACCTAATTACCTATTACATGTTGTAATATATTTTACGTAATGATCACATCGAAATCACTCAGCGTCCATTCCGCCTCTTCATCTTTATCGTTTATATATATCTCGGTTCCTGTATCGAGTGATGTCCATATCCGTTTAGCAGGTTTAGTTCCCGGATCCTGCATTAATCCATCATATCGTTAATCACATCAATTATTAAAGTCACAAATCGTCCTAAAGTTAGATTATTATTGAAATAAATATAACCCCATAATCAAAGGACAAACACATCATGCTTGATGCTTTATTTTGGCCGAATCTGACCTTTACCTATAAAAATTTAACCATTTTTTTCTTCAAAAACTAGACTTTTTACTAAAATAATAAAACCCATTTGGACCCATTACCCAGCGTTTTGACTTGAACCTAATTTGATCCATTACACTACCCATTTAGACCCATGACCCAACATACCTGATAGAAATAAAGTCTACTAGACATCCCACCAACATCAAGCTCCCAAGTTCTGGCATCCCCGACCCACCCATCTCCTTTCTTAGTCGGGTACCCGTATTCAGCCCAAATCGGATGAGGCAACAATTGCACAAGCTCTTGCGCTTGCGGGTTGCTATACGCGTCACACACATAATTTGGTTTCTCCAAATACTCGGCATTCCCGGGCCCGCAATAGAAATGATACGCCCCATACGGGAAGTTTTTAGTGTCGTTTCTATAAATCTTTGTGTCGTTTGGAGTAATGTGGTACGGCGGGCAGTTTATAATTGCTGACGGGGCACACCATGCGGGTATTTCGGGGTTTATAATCATTTCACTGTATCGTGTGACGTCGGTTGTTACATCGCCGTCACATGGCATGCCGTTGTTTTTCCAACAACTTCCGATGTCGCTTAGGTAAAACTGGCTTTTCGGTCCGCCGCCTTTTTTTATGTCTAGAGTAAATTTCACTTTGAAATTCGGTGATTCGGGGAGCTGTTTAGATAAAAAAAAAAAAAAGTTAATAACAAAACCGAATAGAGTAATGGTATTGGTGTTTACTTTTTATGCTACTTATGTATCTATCCACTTGATCAAAATCATTTTAGGAGGGATGATTAATTTTATCAAGTGCATAGACACATAAACAAGAACAAAACGTAGGAATCAATATCATTTCTCTACCGAATAACCATGTAGCAATAATTTATTAAATTAGTAGACAATTAACTTTAAGGGGTGAGCATAGTACAAAAACCGAACCGAACCGAAACAAAAAAAGATGAATTATTAAAACCGAAACGATTACATGTTTTCGGTTTTGGTTCGGTTCGGTTTCTGTCTAGTTTTTTAGCCTAAATGCTCTTCCCTTTTCGACAACCGAACCGAAACCAAAAACGATGAATTTTCAAAAACCGAAACCGTATCGATTACATGTTTTTTGTTCGGTTTTCAATCGAGTCCGATTCGGTTTTTCCGGCCCATATATCGAGCCCTAAATCCCTAATTAACTTACTGTTTTAAGCATGCCACTTGTGTTATAATGATAACCACCAGAGTACCCATTGGTAGCATCAGCTCTCAAATACAACATCAACCATGGATAATTCCTCGATGTTTTTAATTTATGATGGAATTCCCAACTACCAACCCCAACTCTTTTCCGCCACGTCACCTCAAAATAAGACGCGTTACCACCTTTGCCGGCGCCGGAGCTTAAACCGTCATAGCTGCCGTTAAACCCACCCACCATCACCGGACCTGAATCCGACCCGTATTGAATCGACGTACGTTGATGGTTTAGAACGGGTTGCTTCATACAATCGTCACCAAAACATGGGAATCTTGATTCCGGCGGGAATGGCGGTGATTTCTTTCCGTTTTCCGGGCATAGGCCGGAGGAGGTGTTGTAGTTGCCGTTTTTTAGCATGATCATCCAAAATTGCCATGGGTTTGTGTCGGGTTCTGCCACCTGGCATAGGTTTCCGAGATAGGTTTCTTTTTCGGAAGCGTAAATGTCGGGATTGTTAAGTGCTTTAGGGTTTAATCCTGGGAATGAGTCGCCGACTCCGAGGTGGTTATCGTGTTCGGTGACTTTGTGGCTTATGTTATATCGTCCCTCTTTACCTGTTTTTTTATAAATTCAGAACAATAAAAATGGAATAAGGGAGTGTTTAATACTATTAGGATAGATAATTTGTCCAATTAATTGATTAGATAATGATACTTGTTATTTATATAAAGCAATTTCACTTCAAATTACATACTTCGTATTAAATTGAATGTTCAGCATAAATAAAAGTGAGCCAGATAGTTTGGACACAATCCAACAATGTTTGGAGTTAATAATTATATTTTTGAAAGAGTTTTGATAATAAAAATCTTTATCAAAACACTTTTTGAAATAGTTAAATAAACCTACTTTATAAAAGGTAACACTTAACCTTCAAAACTACTTATTACAAAATCACATAAGCAGTCGAATAAAAATCCCTAAAGACATCTACAAACCTTAATATTATCTTTTACACTAAAACACATAATTATAATGTAAAAAATAGTGTAAACAATTAAAATCTCTAACTTATTACATTATAAATAATATTAAAAAATATTCTTGGTATAATTTTAATTGTTTTAGTGAAATCTAAACACTATATAGTATTGGTGAATAGTTTAACACTAACATAGATTTAGTTTAAAGTTGAAACTCTTTATTGTAAATTATAGATGCTCTACACACCTTTAAAACTACATATTTACTTTATCAAAACACAATAAAAGCCAGTTTTAATAAACAATCCCAGAAAAGTTATAAAAAAAAAAAGTTAGAACAAAGATTAAAAATAACAATTACAAAATAATTAAGGAATTTACCGGTGGAAACAAGATCGAAGCAATCAGCAGCTCTAGGAATACCCATCTCAGAAGCTTCACTTCCAACTTCATTACAAAAATTCCATGCTTCAAAAGCAACTCTCAATCCGTCTCTCTTCATTCCCGGATCACCAACAGCAGAAAAAGAAGACGATACGCCGGCGACAGCGACGGCGGTGATTAGGATGTGGATGACGGCCATTAATGATGACGTCATCAGTATGTATTTCACCATATTGAATGCCGTACGTGAAGGTTTGATAATGGAAGTAGAATGTGGTGGTTAGGGTGTAGAATGAAAGAAAGTGTGTGTTTAACGCCGGTTAAAAGATCCGCCGGACTTTACTTTTCCGGCAAAGCTTTTTTACTCTTTATTCCTTTTCTTCTAATTCGAATGAATGTTTGCTCTTTTCCAACTCATTGTAACGTGTTATATATTATTGATCTTAAGTAAAAAGTAAGTTTAAACTTAAAAGGATAAAAAGTATTATCTTCTTTTTGTTTGGGATAATTAAGAAAAAAAGTAGGAATTTATCCATCAAAGTAACACAAATATAATGTAAATAGCTAAATTTTAATATAATAATTGGATTTCGACCTAAAGATTTATGCGAAAACTAAAATAATTAAGATTTTTAAATATCATAAATTAATTTTGAAATTCAAATTTATTGTTAGGGGAACATGGTTTATAACAATAACAATAAATAAATAGCTTCATTAAAAAATATTGAAACAATTCGGGCCAATGTTAGCAACAACTTCTAATTATTTGTCTTACAAAAAAAAGTGCGAATTATTCTTTGAGTTAAATCTTGTCCATTATTCTTATTTGTGTAAATTACAACAATTGTACATCAGGTGTAACCCAAATATTACGTGTAGCGTCTACTACTTTATAAAATTACATTTTTAGACATATTTTAAAAAATACTTTAACCAAATATTCATTAGGCATTTTAGCAACGAAAAAAAAAACCATTGCCGGTAATTTTAAAGGACTACTGGTGTAATTTTTAATAGTAAAATTTAACAAGCGTTAGGCGGATGAACTGAATGTGAATTTATTTTTAAAAAAGTTGACTATCAATGTAATTTTATAAAGTAAAGTATTATCTGTTAAATTTGGTGTAAATTTTAGAATAATATTTATAATTTACTCTTCTTATTTGGATCATAAAGTCTAAATAACGTAATGAAAATTTGAAACGTGGAAAGAACATATAATTGGGGTAGATTTTACTAGTCCACCTAACAATTTTATTTGTATAAAGCATTATTAGAATATTAGGTGATGTTTATGCTGCGTAATCAAGATGAAACATATTGATAAATAAAAGCCAAAACTCCAGCTAGCAAGGATGGATAACCGAAGCAATAACATGGTGTATAGTCACATGTTTTATGAGAAACAATTATACGGAGTATTATATTTTAAGAGATTAATTCAAAGTAGTCATTACTTTTTCTTTAATTTTTATATAGCTTTAAGGATAAATATCAACAATTGATTAATTATTACTAATGGTTAAAATAAATTACATATTTCATATATAGAGGGGTATTTTGGTCATTCTTTTACAAAAAAATATAATAAACTTCTATTATTTTTTAGAATTATTATTATTATTATTATTAGTATTATTATTTTCTTAAATTCTTTTATAATTTTTCGCTAATAACACTAAATATGATAATCACATGTGATTGTATATTGAATCACATATAATGTACTAAAATATCACATGTAGTCAAATATACAATCACATGAATTACATGTGATTAGGTACCACACGTGATTATCAAATAATTTTATTTGTTAGTGAAAAAAATAATAAAAAAAAATTTAAGAAAATAATTGATTTTTTTTTTTGAATTCTTTTTAAGTACCAAATGACCAAATAATTTTAAAGTACATGATTAATTTTGACTGTTAGATCCTATTAATCAATAATTGAGATCTATCTATTAGGACTATAAAAAATTAAGGAGTACCTTAAACATTTTATTATATTATAGATTACTTAGTTTGCATAAACCAAATGGTCAATGACTTAGCATAAAAGGTGTTTATCCCCAATCTTAAAATTGGAAATTCAAGTCCCATAATAATAGACATAGGTAGATTTAAGGGTGGATTTAGAATTACCGTTAAGAAAAAAAGTTAGTTTGCATAAAGTGACGAAAAAGAATTCCCGTATAAGTTAAGGGTTTTTGAAGAAATATTTTCCAAAAGTGAACTATTTAGATATTATTGTAACAAACTTGTACCTATTTTTAGTATGCAAGTATTCATCAATATCGAGCCCAAAAATGTTTCATATGTAGTCGTATTCTCTCTATCTATACGCATACTCTAAACAAGCATGTGAAAATCAGAAAAGAGTTTTATTTCAAGTGAATAAAATCAGGAAAAATAAGTCCCCTAATAAAATAATTAACAATCGTTTATTTATTTATTTTGTACTTAAATAAGTATCTTCTGAAAATTAAGTAATAAGTTGGTACTTATTTTAAAAATATATTTCTTCAAACAAAGTAAGAGTAAATTACACGGAAGGTCCTTGTGGTTTGCCACTTATTACACCCACAGTCCTGAACTTCATTTATTACACTGGAAGTCCCTGATGTATGTACTTTGTTACACCGGACGTCCCTCAGCCTAACGGCCATCTAATTTAACTGTTAAAATGACCATGTGCTTGGCACATGATGGGCAATGTGGTAAATTCACAAATCTTCTTCCTTAGACCCTTTTCCTTGTGCAAGAACACTTTTCTCTCACCCTAAATTCACAATCTCGATATGACGGATATCCTTTCTCAAACCCTAGATTTACAACCCTTTTAATCACTTCATTTCCACCACCACATGGCTGGCGGTTACAGGGGAGGTGGCGGGCAAATAGTGGTTCAACGTTAATTGATGTTATTATCTATTAGCTGACATCAATTAAAATCTCCTATGAACACAAATTTATTTTCAAATCCCAAATTGACCCACAATCCAGTTTGAAAAGCATAAAGGTATCAAATTTGAGAACAATTTTAATCAAATCTGAATTTTATAATAGGAAAAATTATTTCAATCACCTTAGTACCGCCACCGCCACCGGACGCTCATATGATTTCAAGGATTGTACTTGAGGAGAAAAAACTGATTATGATGAGAAGAAGCTATCGATCAATGGTTGTACAGTTAGGGTTCGAACTTGATGAACCTGGTGAAGAAGATGAAGAGATTATGCATCGATTCGGTGGCAGGTACATACACCATTTTACCCGGCTGATTGTTACCACTGCTGGCGGCAATATCGTTAAAATTAGGGTCCGGTGATTCAGATCTTCGATTTGGGGATCTGCTTACTCTCCTTCCATTGTTTCCATTTCCTCTTTCTTTACTACCAGATTTGTTGTTCTCGATCTCTTTCCCTGCTTCTTCTTCTTCACCACATGTTGGGGTTTCACCCTAGGTAGAGAAATGTCGGTGATAGGGCTGGAATTGGGGATGATCTTCCGGTCAATCGATTCTCTAATAAATATATTGTGGATTCGATTTTGGGTATTTGGGGAAGACGATTTTGGGTATTTGGGGAAGACGATTTTGAGTATCTGGGAAGAAGATTTGTGAATTTACCAATTTACCTATCATGTGCCTGGCACATGGTCTTTTTAACGGATAAATTAGACGGCCGTTAGGTTGAGGGACGTCCGGTGTAACAAAATAAATACACCAGGGACTTCTAGTGTAATAAATTAAGTTTAGGGACTGTGGCTGTAATAAGTGGTAAACCACAGGGACCTCCCGTGTAATTTACTCAACAAAGTAAATATATACCGCAGTAAAAATTAGAATGTTTTAAATGTTAACATGTTGTCGTGCTACAATAAAATCCATGAACTTATTGATTCAATAAGGAACTACATCACAAAAATAACATGAATGAAATAATATCTCGTAATTGTTCGATTTAAGAGTTCTTGAATAATTTAAAAGAAATCACAAGTTTTATCAACAATTACGTCAACAATTAGATCATATATATTACGAGTAAAGCTCGGCAAGTTTCATCAAAATCATTTTCTGGATATATATTTATAAGATAAGATTGTCATGAAAAGTTCGAAAAGAACTACGACAAAAATTAGATCGTATATATCACGAGTAAAGCTCGGCTGAAAATCAAGAGTTTCGTCAAAATCATGTTTTGGGTAAATATTTATTAGATTGTCAGGAAAAGTTTGAAAACAACTATGGTCCTATATATCATATTCCGAAAGAACTTATTATAAACGTGAATATTTTTTTTTAAATAGTATAAAACGCATATACCAACATGTTTACTTCACGTCATAAAATATACACAATTTTACTTGTTCCATCAATAACTCCTGTCATATGCATCTCTTTAACCACAACAAATTAATTTATATATTTTTAATTAATTGGTTGAAATGAATAAATTATTATAAAAATTATATGGTGCGGCCAGCTAAAAGACGACGAAGAGTTATCTTCCCCGAAATGCTACCATCAAGCTTGCTAAATTGATTGCATATTTCCAATATATCTCTTTCTTCTATCTTACCCATTTCTTTCAGTTTAAACACTATATATTCTGATTTGCTGCATTCACAAATCACAAACAATTTCATTATCATAAAATTATTAACTAAATCCCCAATTTCATTCATAAATGCATATAGCTACAAGGAACAATGTGATATTATACTATTATATTAAAATTATGTCATGTTTGTTTTAGCTTATAAAATACAGCTATTTTTAATGTGTTTGTTTTAGCTTATGGAGTAACTTATTAGATGATAAAATGACTATTAAGAGTATAATTAAAGGGGATGTGGGAAAATTTGAGGGATATAATAGTCTTTTGCCCTCTTCCCCACTTAAATAAATTTGAGGGTTAGGATATCCATGGAAAATAATTTAATAAGCTAGGCGAATAATCTAAAACAAACACTATTTTGGAGTTATGAGAGGTAAATAAACCAAGGTAAAGGTAATAGTTAATATACATTTTTTTTCTTAAAATTATTATAAATTAACTAATAAAAATATACACATTTAAGTAGTTATGCTTCCTTAATTGTACATAAATTATTTTAATCATCTTTAACCGTTGCCCAATGGTTAGCAAATCCCACAAACTAAAGCCCTCAAAATAATCTAAATCAGTTCATATCATTTTTATAAAAGAGATTTTCTACTACGTGACCGAGTGATACATCATAGTAAATGTTAAATACCTTTTATGCTACTGCATTTAATTTATTAAAAAAATTTCATTTTTAATTATGATAAGGATAAAATCGATATGACATAAAAACATTAATTACTCATCAATATCATTTTAGTCTAATTAAGATAATTTTAATTTATTACTATTAGTTAACGTATGATCTTACATATTAGCAAAACACTTTGTAAAATTAGCTACGCCAATTTCATATTCTCATTCTCATGCTAGTTAAATTGAAGTATAATTAAGACCGGTGCCATCGGACGTGCGGTTGGCCGCCGGTTGGCCACCGACGGAACCGGCGCCGTTGGCACGGCCCGCTGGTTGGCCCGCCGGTTGGCCGCCGGTCGCTTAAGTGGCGAGGGAGGAGGAGATGCCGGTTGGAGCGAGAGAGAGGGGAAGAGAGAGAGCGTATAATCTGATATTTTTTTTTTATTTTTTTTTTAATTTCTTTTAAAGTTTTTAAAAAAAGTAATATTTAAAAAAATTTTAAAAAAATCTAAAAAATTCAAAAAAAATCTAAAAAATTCTAATTTTTTTTTAAAAAATAAACTTTTTATATAATGTCTTTTTTTAATTAATGTAATTTATTTTTATTAGTTATATGTTTTAATTAGTTGTATATTTTATTAGAAAAAGAAAAAGTAAATGGTGGGGCCCAAATTTGGTGAAGTGACGAAGTGCTGTTGGCATGGGTACGTCAGTTTAGTGTTAGTTAGTGTATATGCTGACGTGGCGCTGAGTTGGCAGCAACTGACGGCGTCAGTTGCCGTCACCATTGGCACCGGTCTAATACGGGGTAAAAAACAAACCTGAGGAAGCCATTGTTATTGATATCAGCAGCTAACAAGTCCTGAACTGTAATCTGCCGGTGCAAAACCCAATTGGCCACGCGCCGGTGTCTCTTATCAATTCTAGCTTCAGCTAGATACAAAAACGCACGCGCCACCATGAGAGTAGAAAACAGAAGCCAAAAAGATGCAAATAGTCTTCCGTGAAGTGTTTTGAAAGCTCGATCTCCATAACCAACAGTTGTAACAGATAAAACAGACAAATATAATGAATCGATTATATCTAAATGCTCAACAAAATACAACACAAATGTCCCAATACCAATACTTAAAAAAACCACACCGATTGCTAAACAGACCTTCAATCTGATCCTCATTCTTCCTTTTGCGAAATCGTATATGAAATCAATTGGAGACAATTTTAATCCTTTTTCTTCTAGGTTATCAATATTAGGGCTATTCGAATTCGATTTCAAATTCGAGTTTAAAATGATGTTTTCCTGTAAATCGAGTACGTAATTCACAACACCGGAGAGCATGATATCGATAAATCCGAAACCTACGAGAACGAAGAAACAGGAGAATAATTTTGCAGAAGGTGTGACCGGAGCAATGTCGCCGTAACCGATTGTGCACATAGTGACGATACAGAAGTATAGTGCGTCGACGATTGGATGTGTTTCGATGCCGGAGAAGTGGTCTCTGTTGAAATAGTAGATGAATACGCCTAACGAGAGGTAGAGGACGAGCAAAACGGCAGCTTGCCGGAGGAGAGAAGCTGAATTAGGTTTCGGATCGCCGGAAAGGGAGGGATTCTCCGGCATGATGACTAGCGCAGGAGCGGTTTTGCATCGGTAGAATTTCTTTTTATATGAATTTGAATGATTAAGAAGGAATGATTGAGCTTGTTGTAGTTCTGGAAATGAATCGGAATCGGAAGATGTAGGTAAGTCTCCGGAGAGATTACGGTTTATTCTGGCACGCCGAAACCCTAGAAATGGTTCTGTTGTCATATTCCGGTGAAAACACTACATATGAGGCTCAGTCAACGGTGGTCAGTACCGCCGTTGGTGGTGGAATTGGGAACCTGTGAAACACAAGACGAAGATACTTTTTGGATAAAATTATTGGTGATTCTGATAATTGAAGTGAATTTGCAAAACAGCCCCTGTAGTTTGTGAAAGTTGACAAATGAGTTTTGAGTCACTCTTACACCAATCATGTGATAGGATAACTTCAAACTCACGATAATACAACTATTTCAAATTATTATATATGCGCCGTGAATATTTGGTCTAGCGGTATGATATTTATATCATAATCTTGAAGATGGAGGTTCAAATTCTGTCGTGAATATAAGTAATATTTAGATATAGATTAGGATTTGGCGTTCAATCGATTGGATAACAAAGTAAAATAAATATTGTTAGGGATTGGATTGAGCCAGTTTGATAATTAAAAATAATATTTTGTATACACACAAAAAATATATACAATATTGTTAAGGGTTGCATATTAATCTCAACAATACTTATTTATTTAATATTCTATATACAAAAATATACACACAAAAAAATATTAATACATACTAAATATTCCATTTCCCCGTCTCTTACGTCACCAAAATTGACACCATATTGCCAATAACTAGCTACAAAACCCGCCCGATGGACGGGTATGCTGTAAATTTTAGTATGTAGAAAAATGTCCAAAAACTTTATATATTTCTAAATGACATAATAATCGATAGATGTGATGATGATTTTGTACAAAAAAACGGTAAATGAAGAAATGTTACACGTGCATTTTATTAAATGAAGAATCCAGCTTTTTATGCCGTAATCATAGAATGCCGGTTTTATGGAAATTATATTGAGTCGTGTATCACTTCTGAATAAATACGATTGAGTCGCTGATTGATCTTTTAAATATTTATTTGTTTCCTTGTATGTAGGATCTTTTAAATAGTTATTTATTTGTTTCCTTGTATGTAGGAAGCCGTATATGGAGCATATGAATGTAGACCGTAAGCCGTACCAGATTCGTTTGCCGTATATGGAGCGTATGAATGTAGACCGTAAGCTGTACCAGATTCGTTTGTATTAGTGCAAATGACGTGGACCAATCAGAGAATTCCAAGTGGCATTATGGACGAATAGGAATGCTTGGAATTGCCATGGTGTCAAACCCTCTTTAAATTTAGGCCTCATATATAGGATAGGATTTTAGTAAATCGGCTCGTTGGGCTATAAGTTATATTTACATGGTGTGTTTGATGTAATATACTTGGATGTAAGCCCAATGTGAACCCAACCTATTTTGGTAACCAATAGCTAGCTATCGATATAAATCGATAGAAGTATGTTCTATAAAAGAACTCAAGCAGCCAATGAAGCATTATAGGCCCATGTGAAAGGAGGTGATCTGTTGATATAAGATAAAGTTACTATTTGGTGATGAGAAATAAGGAAGGATAAATAACTAATAATTAATATTATTGAACCAACTCCAAACTTACTATTATTTGAACCAACTCCATTTGTGCACGTTTGTTTTGTTTTGGACTTAGTTTAGAATGGATTCGGTTCGAGTTAGGATGTTTGATTTTTTCAATTTCATCTAGTTCGGTCCGCATATTGGACTTGGTCCAAACGATTTTATTGATCCAATATTAATGAAAAAAAGTAAATAACTCACTCAGAAGTTCTGATTCAGTAAACAACTAACACAAGTAACAAGTAACTTAGTAAACACTTATCAAACAATCCCTTAACGTTATTTGAACCAACTCCACATACTACTTGGCAATGAATGATGAGAAATAAGGAAGGATAAATTAAGAACCAATAATGTGTACATTGGACCACCCATGATTACCAAACTAGAGGAGTTTAGACTTCCAAGCCAAGTGTTTCTATAATATTAAACTCCATATACATATATCCCTTCAAAGCTTTGTTCAACTTCACTTTATTTATATACATATATATATATAACAACCCATAGTATTCCGAAATGCAATAGTTGATCATTTTTCCAAAATGGAATTTGTTGTTACCAAATCCAATGGAAGCTTGGTCCAACCTTCCAAACCAACACCTTCGGACACACTTGATCTATCACGAATCGATAGATTACCGGTCCTTAGATGCAACGCTCGGACACTTCACTTGTTCGAGGCAATTGGCCCTAAGGGAGTAGCACAATCGACCATACGTGAGGCCGTGTCCAAGGCATTGGTGCCTTATTATCCTCTAGCCGGCCGTCTTTCTTCAAACGGCTCAACCATCAATTGCATCGGAGATGGTGTTTGGTTTGTTGATGCATCCGCTAATTGTAGCCTTCAATCGGTTGGTTACTTTGAGGATGTGAAGGCGATTCCATTCGATAACTTGCTTCCTCCCCATCCTCATGAAAATCTAGGCATCGATCCACTTGTTCTAATGCAGGTACGTAATTGCCTAATTAATTTTATCACGTTTAAATATTGACAAACGAGATGAATCAAGAGATCGGTGTGTTACTATGTATATAAACACACACTTCAAAAAGAAAGTTATAATGCTAGTATTACTTGTGTCCATAAAAGGATGAAAAAAGAAAGTTTAATGATCACTAGCATGATATTCATGCAATGCGCGCGTGACAATTATATATCATGTAGCTATATTTGATGGTGATCAAATATTTTTCCGTTACATGTTTTTCCAATAATAACTATACAAATAAATGTTAATTTAAATTAGAGTGAAAAACAATTCAATGACACTAGTGGGAAAAATATGGCGCTAATTGTCAAAATATTAATAAAATAACGTATGGTTTATTTCAAATAGGAGTAGTAATAATAAAGCAAAAAGTTTATTGGAATCAACACATTTGAATAGTTAAATGTTTTATCAAATGCATCAACATTTATTCTAGTATCCCAACTGATTAGATCTGGTTGTTAGTTTTATTTATGTGGTTGAAACATAGAGGTAAAATTCATTATAATTGGTTTGATTAGAGTATTTCATTTTTTATGCTTTGAAATAACTTTGTATTTTGTTTCTTCTCAGCTCCCTGCTAAACTTTTTAATATATTTACCGTTTTCAAAAAAGTTTCATTAAGGTAGCAAGTTTAAGTGTACACGATCCTATTTTTAGAAATGCAATATGTACTAAAATAACAAATGTGTTAGCTTAAATTAATTAGCAATTATTTTCCTTTTTTTTACCGACACCTAATCAACTTTCTTATAGGTGACCGAATTCGAAGGTGACGGGTTCGTAATCGGCCTCACATTCTGCCATACAATATGCGACGGTCTAGGAGCCGCGCAATTCCTCAACGCAATCGGCGAGTTCGCTAGAGGCGTTGACCTTCTCACGGTCAACCCCGTATGGCACCGCCACTTCCTTCCACCACCACAACAACCACCTCCGACCACCCTACCACCACCTCCACCAAATTTCATCCTCCCGGATTACCATCTCGAACAAGCGAATATCGACATTCCACTCGATCACATCACCAAACTCAAACACACATTCATGCAACAATCTACAAACCATTGCTCCGCTTTTGAAATTTCAGCCGCCATATTATGGAAAACCCGAACACAAGCAACGAGTTTATTATCCGAAAGTAAGATTATGAAGCTCGTGTTCTTCGCTAACTGCCGGAATCTTGTCCAGCCGCCGTTACCAAACGGTTTTTACGGCAACTGTTTCTTCCCGGTGACAGTCAATGCACCTAGCGAAACCCTAATACAAGCACCGATAGTTGAGGTGGTTAAAATGATTCAGGCGGCTAAGGCTAAGTTGCCGGAGGAATTTTCCGGCTGGGTGAACGGAGACGATGGTGAGGATCCGTTTGCACCGCCGTTAGGGTATGATACTTTGTTTGTATCGGAATGGGGAAGGCTTGGTTTTAATGAAGTTGATTATGGTAACGGACCGCCGGTTCATGTTGTTCCGATGCAAGGCTCCGCCGTGATACCGGTGGTGATTGTTGGTAGTTTGCCACGGCCAAATAAAGGAGTACGTTTGATGACGTGGTGTGTTCAGAAACAACATCTTCAACCGTTTCTTGATTCCATTACTACCATCTCACCTCATTAATTGTTGATGTTTTCTTTTCATGGTTTGGAATCTATATTCTCTAAGTTTTTATTACATCTATATAATCATAGATTTATAGATGTAATATTGTGTTTAATTTTATGTAAAATAAAAAGGGTTTGTTAATTCCGGCTTTGTTGGTGTTTCAAATATAGCTATGTGTAAAGGAGTTTTTAAGTCTAAGGCCACGTTTGTTTTTTATTTTATTTTTACAATAACTTTTTTTGCGATCTTATGTTGCAGGTGGAAGACATTTTGGAATAAAAGTGTCTATTTTTTTAGAAGTTAAAAGATGAGAAAATGTCTTTTCATGCTCTGCTTGGAGAAGACTTGTACCATAATCTTCTATGTCTAGAAAACATTTTACTTAAACTTAAAAAAAAAGTTTATTCACCACCACTACTAGCACTTAAATGTTCGTCTCTATCTAATGCTGAAATTAACCGTAACTACTAAAACCAAAACTGAAAATGTTGAAATTTTAAAAACCGAAAACTGAGCCAATTTTAAATTTTTTTTTTGATTTCGGCTCGGTTTGGTTTCAGTAGATTTTCTGTTTAGTTCGTATTTTCAGCCCAAACGCTCACCTCTAATTATTAATAATTATGACCATGTTTTTCTTAGGGCATGTTTGAGAAAACTTATTAAGGAAACTTATTAGTTTATAAGCTTAATAAGCTTGAAATTTCAAGCTTTTTGGACTTATTAAACTAATAATCTCTTTTAATAAGATTTCTCAAACACCCCTTAATGGGCAAACAACTTGGGCCATCATAATAAATAGGTTAAGTAACAAACATAAAAACACAAGGAAACCCCCAACTGTGAGTGTATCTTGGACGCTTGGCCCAATAAGAACTTGTTTAAAATATATATCATGTTTTATTTTACAGATATAAATTTTCTTTTTGTTTCTGTTTCTGTTTTCGTTCGGTATTGATGGTTTTTATATTTTAATCAACTAGCTTCAAAATTATAATGATAAAAACACAATTAACCATTTAGAAGGCTACAAAATTTGTGGATGTTCAGTTGATATTGGTATTTTTTGTGTGTTTTTATATATAATATTGAATGAAGGGGTATTATTGGCGTTAGTATGCTACTTGAGTGTCAATTGGAGCGTCATTAATTTGACAAAAACTAAAGTGTCAGTTGATATTACGGTTGACAAAAATAACCATGATTGCGTTCGATCACAATTACTACTAATCTTATATTCACTTTTGATTTTCTCATATGCCGTAATGATCTAGTTAGGTGGCAAAAGATCTAGTGAGGTTAATATTAAGCACATAAATCAGGTATTTTGATCATTTTTAGTATAAATAAATTATTAAAGTATGGAAGTATTAAAGAATGACACACTATAAATAATCTGAGTATTAAGTTGTTTCAAACGATGATAATTTTATAGTTAGAAAATTATATGTACAATAACTGTACATTTCAACAAGAAAACAGAAGATATCCTACCAATATTATTTTTATCGTTTTTTCAAAAATAATTGAGTGAAAAAGAAGCAAGTATGACCGTATGACTGTATGTCTGTATGAGTGTATTACAGTTTGATCGATATTTAGTCGAAATACATATGACGATTAGAGAGGTGCGATAAATCACAAATTTGGAACAAGCAAAGAAGAGAGACATAAAAACATTATTCCTCGTGTCCTAGATAGTATAGTGAAATTACAAACACTTAGACGTGAGTTCCATAATCTAAAAGTGAAGGAATCTTGAAGAATTTTATAACAGAATAATTATTTTGTCTAATCAAATTCGTTTAAATTGAAGATCATTGAAAATTTTTCTAACGAGGAAGTTTGAATATATAGTCGTAGCAATCGAAAGATTTATCAACTATTTCGTTGGAATATAAGTAGGTGGTCTCAACACAATCTTTTAACAACTAGTGACAAAAGTATATAGCATATTTTTCTCAAAAGGGTTATGTGAAACTAATGACAAAGCAAATTTACCACATAATTAAAAAAAATATATCAAATTTACCAAAACAAGAATCGATATGAATTGTCAGTTTCGGGGGTTACTTTTGCGGCATGGTGGTCCTTTCTTTTGCCAAATTTGCCAACTTCTTAAAGTTTCAATGTCAGTTCTTTAAGTGCTTGAGCTTTTCGATTATCTTTTCTTTTTCTATCGCTCTAGTTCGGTTTTCTGTTCGTCTGCCTTCATCTCGGCCAACTTCATTTTTTCATCATAATTAGACTTTAGCTTTTGCTTACATGACTCTAGATTATGAATCTCTTCCTTCAACTCTTTTTCTTCAGCCCTCCAATTAGCACTACATTCGAAGAATATCTGACTAAGTTCTTTGATTCTAGTTTTAAGCAAACTTATTTGACCAGAGAGTTTCTCAATTTCTTCCGTATCAGCAACCGGACCTTTTACCAGATCCTTTAGTCTCTTCTTATAAGGACTTAACATATGTTTTGTGATGTTCTTTAGGTAAGTTAGCCAATTACAATTTCTTGTATTTTTGGTAGCCGGTGGAATCTCCAGGAGGGAATGCGCTCCTCCACACACAGTCTAGATGGCAAATTGCCTCGTGATTGTAGGTGCAACCTCCGAATCTGTCTGTGTTCGTAGGTGGCACCATTGTTTTAACTACAACATAAAATATGACATATTAAACAGTTAAACATAAAGTACTTCACTAAACTAAAAGAAAATAAAACACTACTATAAAGTGTTCCATATATAAGCGATAACTAACGCAAGTCGTGTTTTACATCTGACTTGAACCATAAAATTTTGCCCACCTTTGAAAAAATTCGGCAAGTCACAATTTTTTGCCCACCTTTGATTTCACAATTTGTCCAGAATTCTTTAGGATTTCACAATTAAAAATTCATCCCGAATTCTTTAAGATTAATTAATTCTTCTATCTTTTCTTCAGTCCATACATTTCCTCAGAATTTAGTTACAAATTTATTTGAATTTTCAAGAAACAACTCTTTTTCTTTTATACATCCATTTTCTTAGGTATGTTGAAACTTATAAGAAAAAACATATATTGAAAATATAAAAAAATTATCTGTCTGATAAATATTGAAGGTAACCACCTTATAAAGAACATGAAAAAAGAAAGTCAAAATTTCAAAAAAATATTGATTTATATTTCCTTACACAACAATATCTGATTTCCTTACACAATATCTGAAACTTATAACAAAAAAAAAAAAAAACTAATAACAAAAAAAAAACTTATAACAAAAAAAAACTAAGACGGTTTTTTCCTAGCAGGTCCAAGCTTGTACCAGTCCTCATATTCCTTTAAAGACTGTTCTTTTTTCTTCTAGACATTTTGTTAATTTTTTGATTTGTAGATTTTTTTGTTCATCCTCCTTTTTTTGTTGACTTTCAACACTTCAAGTTCTTTATTAGTTTTCAAGTTAGCTGCTTTTAGATAGTTAATGTCTTGACTTTGTTTCTTTTCTCTATCTTGACATTTAGTTGTAAGATCATATATGTTTTTTTCTTGGTCGGCTAATGTTTTTTCAAGATTCTTCACTTGAGTTGATAAATCTTTAACTTTGTTACCATCAGCCTTAGGGCCTTTAACCCTTTCAGTTCTTCTTTTCTTGATCTCCAGAAGTAGAGAATCTATAAACTCCACGTGGAATTTAGAATCCAGATGATATAACTCATCTTTTAAATACTCCACCGTGTAACGATTTCTTAATTCTTTAAAGATTGTAGCACCGTCTGGAGACGAAAAAGTTGTTTTCCATACACAATCACTCGTGCAAATATTTGGCAAATACAATGTGCATATAACACATGTGGTAGGTGTCGCCATTGAATCGAAGTGAATTGAGAAAAAGATTATGAACAGTTTGCGATAAGATTTAGGTTTTTAAATGAGGAAATTGGGGATGAAAATCGATTAAATATTGGAGGACAACAAAATGATAAAAACTACTTTTGACTAGTCTAACTACAAGGAAACAAAATATGCATGCAAGTGTGAAGTGCACATTTCATGTCCAGAAACCACAAAATGTGATGAATAATATCATCTGGCAAATTGCTTATTCGGTCTCGTTCCTGTACCAAATCCATCACCTCCCCTACTTAGGGGGTGTTTGGGAAAGCTTATTAAGGAGGCTTATTAGCTTATTAAGCCCAAAAAAGCTTGAAATTTCAAGCTTATTGACATGCCCTTAATCCACAAATCTACACGTGTAGCATGTACCGTACATACTTTGAACAAATCACTGAATGAGTAGCTAATCAGTAATCACCAAACTAAATTAGAAGAAACAACAAAATCAGTAACTAATCAAAATCAAATTAGAAGAAACACCAAAATCAGTAGTTCAGTACATGATGCAATCGTGAAAATCAGTACAAGAAACAACAAAATCAGTACCGAACTAAGTACCTAACTAAATCAAAATCAGTAGCTAAAGAAGAACATTGTGAAATAAGAAACAACAATCAAAATTACTTAATCAGTAACTAAACCAAAATCAGAAAAAAAAACTAACCAGTGAAGATGAAATCGTGAAAATAAGTCGCCGATCAATCAGTGGAATGAAATCGCTTACGGCTTATCGTCTATCGTGAATCGTGGAATGAAGACGTAAATGGTTTATTGGTCTAATTTAGGTATAATGGGCTGGACTGGAATTAGTAAAATTGGGTTATCATAATTAAATAAGGGTGTCCTGTCCAGCAAAAAAAAGCCTGAAAAAATATCGGTTAAAAACCGAGATCCCGATATCAAAATCTCAGAAAATATCAGCGAGAATCTCGGGACCGATATTTGTGACCGATATTTTAAAACAATATTTTTTTGTTAGGTGATGCTTTAAAAAAATTGTAACTAGTGATACCCCTTAAATTTGTTTGTTAGATTTTTAACTGGTAACAACTTACACGTTGTAGAGATGTGGTACAAATGTTGCTAGCACGTGTATATATATGTACATACATTTTTTTTTAAATGTTCACATGATAACATATAAGAGTTAGAAAAACTAAATCGAAAAACTAACACATAAACACACATAGGGGTATATTCGTATGAATTTTATAGCATAACTTAAAATTGTATAAATTTTTTATAATTATTCTAGATGTTGCAAATGGAAAAGTATAGATACTACTAGTCAATATCTAAGCATTCAGTCACAATTACTACTAGTCATATTGCATTTAGTCACAATTACTACTGGTCAATATTCAAGCACATAAATCAGACATTTAGATCATTTTTTTAGTAATAAATAAATAATTATAGTGTTAAAGAATGATAAAGCTATAAATGAACGGAGTATTAAGTTGTTTCGAACAATTATAATATTATGGTTAATTGGTTATAGACTTATATCTGATTGGAAGGAGGGTGAGGAACGAAGACAATGGTTTAACTGAATTAGTATCGGAATTCATGGTTTACTATTGATCAAAGTAATGTCTATAAATTATATGTACAATAATTGTCCATATCAACAACAATGATATCCTACCAATATTATTTTCATCTTTTTACAAAAATAATTGAGTGAAAAGGAAGCAAGTATGAGTGTATCAAGTGAAAAGGTGCGTGAACAGCTCGAATTGATTGGCATCGAATTATAATAATTGATAAATATCTAAATGAAAAGGTTTAATGGGTCATTTTTAGAATGAAGTAATAATTAATTATAGTGGTATTTTAAAATTTTAATTTCACCTTAGTTTTATTATTATTATTTTAAGCTTTTTATTTTATTTTTGGACGGAACATGCATGTTCGCCCTTTTACAGCTAGTCACTTTATAAAAAAAATTGAATTAATAAAATAGTGTGAGAGTTCCATTTAAGACTGATTGATTTCAATCTTCTTAAAATACTCCGTGCGACTAGGATACTTGAGCAGCACTAACTGGGAACAACACTAAGTGTTGAGCAGTAATAACGAGCAGTAGTAACAAGGTTAATCAGTATTAACGAGCAGTGATAACAAGGTTGGGAGTAGTAATAACAAGGTTGAGCAGCACTAACTCGGACACGTGGCGGCGTTCTAGTGGAGTAGCACGGTCGCACGCACGATCGCACGCACGATCGCACGGTCTATTTTGAGAAGATTTGAAATACAAGTTTATACTTGGAAAATTTTATTTCATTTGGTCCAAATTTGAGAATCATCCAAAAAAAATTATGGATAATTTCTAAACCTATTTTAATTTTGCTTGCATCATAATTATTTCTTTTTAAAAAAAGATCATGCATTTTGAAAAAAATAATCACATACTCAATGTCACAAAACGTGACTCTGAAAAATATATTATGACATTATGTTGAGAATAAATAATCAGATAAGCACATCCGCACCTGCTTTTCCACAATTCCGTTTTGGATTCTCAAAACACTAATAATTAAAATTTTCATATTTTTGTTAAACATCATTTTAAATTATTTATGTTTTCAAAATTCGAATAGCGAATAATCTGCTTCAAATCGCAATCACAAACACCCCTTTATATACAATTAAGGAAATACTAATTTACGTGTTTTAATTTGTTTTCTATATGTTGCCCTCGTTAGTTTCCACAACATTTAATTTAATATATATAAATAATCAAATATCAAATTACGTGTATTTTTCTGTTTCCTATGAGGCCCTTATTGCCCTCATGTGAAACTTATGACTCACTTTCCAGAAAATATGGAAATTCACCAATAAAAATAAGAGTTTTTTAGAGGGTGCTTCCAGATTGCTTATTTAATTAACGTAGTTATCTGTCTATTTTTATGTTTTTAAAGTAGATATGTAATTACAAACATCATACGTGTTTATCTTCTTTTGCTAATAAATACTGTTTTATAAAAGAAAAACTGAAAGACAATTAATCCTTTTTTTTTAAACTGCATTTTTATAACTCGAGTCTAGCGACAAATTGCATTTTAATCCCAAGTATTATTTATGGTCTATTTAATTGGACGGAATGAGATGACAAAGTAATGTAATGAACGAAGTAATGTAATGAATGATGGAATCGAATAATCTGTTATCTACTTACATTTTATTATCATGTTCCGTTAACTTAAATTAATCAAAACATTATTCAAAATAATGTTTATATGTGTATATATTGATGACCCGGTTAGTAAAAATAACATAATAAAACATAAAGATTTAAACGTTCAAGAAATAAATAAATATATTAAATAATAATAAAAACCTTCGACAAATATTTAAACCAACATGGTGATGTTAGGACTTAGGATGTTACCATACTCCATTTAAACACACGGAATTCATGACACAAACTAACCAGGAAACGAGGCATTTTTGGTGTACGTCCTTCTTGCTTTATCTATCTATGAATATATGGAAAATATTAATTATATTGATTTGGTTGATTTAATCAAAAGAGCCAAAAAGACCTTGATACCCTTTACATTTAAAGAACTAATTAATTGAAATGATTGGCCATAATTGATTCTCGCAGTTCTCGCAATAATAATGGTTCTCGCATGAACGCTCCCCTATATATATATATATATATATATATATATATATATATATATATATATATATATATATATATATATATATATATATATATATATATATATGTATAGACTTAGACCACTCTCAACAGTGACACAAATAGATATTTCAGTTTTTGTCAAATCAATAACATGTCAGCTAACAATTCAATCGACATTAAACTGACATACATATCACATATGCCAACAATAACTATTTTTTCAATTTTTAAGATCCTCCATTCTAAATATACATAAAATACTATGTTAAATTACATTAGGCTCCACAACCAAACTCTTCCTTCAACAGAGGTATGCGACATGGGTTTTGTCTTTACCATATAGAAATGAAGTCCATTTGACATGGGTTTTGTCTTTAGTGAAATCTGTATATTCTATAAATATCTTAAAGCAGCAACAACACGTAGCTAACGCATTTGGTGAAAACTCATTTCCATATCCTCTAGCTCTCAGTTCGAATCCACTAGCTATAATTTTCTTTTATCAACATCATCTAGTCCAACAAAATTCGGGTCCCATCCGGGTATTTACTAGCAGTTGGATAGCGGCGCAGCTTGTTGTCCGTTTGCCTTCTTTATCCATGTAAAAAACTATATTAAAACGAATGAAGTTATAATTTAAATGCATAATGTATATAATGTATATAATGATATAATTCACAAACTGATTATATAATTAATGCATAATAATTGTTTAGGTTCGCGAGCATAAATTAGGTATGTGTTTTAAGCTCAATACTAGCTCGAACTCGTTTAATTTGAGATTTTATCGTTAACAAGTCAAACCCGAATAGTTCGTGAACATCATGGCTCACTTACACCAATAATATGAATTTGTTTACTGATATGTAATTGTTCTTGATGATTTAGAGTGGATAAAAATTCCTTCCTTTTGAAAAAAGTGTTAGGGAATAAACAAAGGTGAATCGATCACTTTAATCAATATTCGAAAAAATGATGTTGCAATTTTGTTTGTATGTTTATTTTTTTTTAATGTTTAGTTAGTAAGTTAATAGTTCGAGCCTAAACAGTAACATCCATAAGGGTAATATGTCTTCTCTCGAACTCTCCACCTATAGTGAATAAACTCCACTACATATTCACCTGAAAAAATAATTTCTGCAAAACTCGAATACAAAACCTTATGTAGGAAAAAAAACTTAAGATAATGTCGGTTATAAGAAAGATTATGAGAATCGGATTCATGACATGTGATGCAATTTAATGGAAGGTTCATTTTATGTTAAATATAGACTTTTATTTTAAATAAATAAAAATTAATGGAAGAAGAAAAGCTTAACTTTGAATCGACGAAGTGGGAAATTATATTCCATGTTTCCACTACTGCTCATGGGACCCACATTCCTCTCCTTTGACTTCACTTAATTTTTAATATTTATTAGTAGTTATATCTTCATTTCATAGCTTAGATTTCAAACTCACTTAACAACATAACTAAGCAAAACTTCAAAAAAGTCGTGACTGATGTATTTATTACTTGGCAACCACGCACCCACTTGTCTATTCATCTGTATTGCAGTATTGCTTTCTTACTTGCCAACTTGTATCATTCAATATCTTATTTATAAAATGGATAAACATACCTTCTTATTTATATGTTACTCATTTGATCATAATAAATGTTAAAACTAAAAGAAAATGTGAGAAAAAGGTGAATTAATATATTATACATATCAAGTTTAAAAGTTTATATATGTCAAGTTTAAGAGAAAATGTAAGAAAAAAGTGAATTAATATAGTACACACATGAGTAGGAAGAAAAAGTAAAGAAAATAAAATAATTTCTCTATGTTTTATGTTGTAATTTTTAAGACAACAAAACACTATAAGACAACTGGTGATTGTAATCATCAAAGGTTTATGTTAATGTTTCATATTATAAACTCGATAACTTGTTTATATAAAAGTATTTAAATCATTGGTAACATTACTAAAGATAAATAAATAATACTAATAGGACATTATTTTTCTACCGTGGTTTATTAAGGATGATATCAAAATAATGATTTAAGGTTAGTATGTGTTGGGCTCTTAAATGGATAAAAATAATAAAGTAAATATCACATTACGTATGCAATTGCGTATGCACCGTGCCACCTTATTCTTTTAATTATATTTAGAAATAGAAAAGGCAGAATTATTACACTTTGCCTTGATTGCTCGTGTTAGCTAATTTATTTAATGATCCATTAAATTAAATTTTGAAAGTTTCTATGTCTTTTTTATTTTATAACATAAATTTCAATTCGCTTTACGAATCGACTAATTTCAGGGCAACCACCCATTTTGCGGATTGTTCCAAATCGAAGTATGTGAACCTCGATAGGCACAAAGGGTATTTTTTTTACTTCCATTGCGATTTGAACTCTGCACCTGCAAGCATTTTCTAATAATTAGAAAAACAACACAATAAACAAATCAACCACTTTAATATCATTTTTGTTAATATCCCATCCCTTAAATGTAAAACTAAATGTAATTAAGAGAATTGCCAACGGAAACCTTCATGTTGCATCAAAGGTCCGTCAGTGAAAAGTAACTATTGGCTCGTAGTCTTTAGTTTGGCGACGAAAGAGAGACAGGATGTGTAGAGCAAGAGCTAATAATAACAACCGAAGGCTCCGTGCTAACGATGATCTCAAACTGACGAATCATCCGAACAACCAATAATTACCATTATCACTACTCTTGTAAAATACAATGATACAAATAAAAACCCTAACTTACACCAACCTCTCTATGCAATTACCTACATAATCATGTGTTAGACTTTATATTGTTAACTTCTAGAAGATAACATTAAAATAATATAAGCTAATTAATACTACCACTTAATTACACATTAAGAGAGATTCTAAATGATCTTATTCTTGATTCAAGAGAGAAAATTATAAACAATAATTTATAAGCAGTGGCAGTGTTGTAAAACCCGGTCTACCCGGCCGAGTACTCGGTGGGTAACCGCTACTCGGTCATCTACTGGGTCGGGTAGGTGCTACTCGGTCATATTACTCGGTCAAGGCTAAACTCGCTAAAAAGGTTGTAAAAACCGGTCCAACTCGTCTCAACTCGGTCCAACTCGTCCCAACCCGGTCCAACTCGGTCAAATGCTTGGTCTTTTCTTTTTTGCGTGTTTTTTTAAGTATGATTTTAAAGCAATTAAAACACATACGGCCCTCTTATATTCCTCTCTCAAAATCGGCGATAAAGTGATAGGCTACTCAAAATCGACGATCAATTCCTCTAATCTTCATATGTTTACAAGGTAATGGGTTATTGCTATTCGATTAGGGTATTAACTGTTCAACTGTTGTTCGATACTTCGATTACTTGAGTTGTTAAGTAGGGTATTAACTGTTTGATTGGTGTTTGATACTTCAATTACAAGGCAATGTGTTTCTGTTTCTACTTTTTGTTGTTGTTCGATACTTCGATTACTAGTTAGTTGTTAATTTGTTATACATTATGTTTAACTGTTTATTAATACTTGTTAGTTTTGTTCAGTTACTTTCATCTTTTTGCCATTTGAACTAACATTATGTTTAAAACTTTTAAGTATTTGAAATTCACAACTAGTTTTGTTTATGTTATACAACTTATATATATTATTTCTAAATCTATACATAAAAATTCCCGATTCGAGTACTCGCCGAGTACTCACCGAGTAACCGAGTACTCGCTACAGGGCCGTCGAACGAACGGGTAGCGGGTAGCGAGTTCTACAACCTTGAGCAGTGGTGCTTTGACCATATTCTTTATTCAACCATCCTTGCTCAACAAGGAAACCATTTAATCTCTCTTTCACACTCTTCTCATTTTGTTATGCATATATACATATTCTATATTTTCAGATTTCCCATATTTTCAAACTCCGCCAACTATCCCTATTCCCTATAGTTGACACACACACATATATACAAATAATTTTATATATTCATATTCATATCTCCCCTTTTTGTCAACTACAGTTTTGGTAGTATCTGATTTGCTCTGCTCTGTGTTCATCTTAGAACACCATTCAATCATACCGCCGTTTCTGAATAAAGTGGTGAGTTTTCTATCTTTTATTTTATTTTGTTTATTTGTGTTTTCAAAAATATTGTGTTATTTATATTTTCATTTCCTGCAAATGAGCTCGATCCATCCAGATTTCAATTACAGGTTTTTAATTGGTTTCATGTATGAATCTGTTTGTGTTAATGGAAAATAAAATATTAGTGTTCTTGTGTTTTTTGTTATTGGATTCCGGCAAGTTCGGATCTAGATCCACTTGCATCCGTTGGATTTACGCAACGTCTAAAACTATTTAATCTAGTGCACGAAATTTAATGCGTTAGTGCTCTAAATATTTATTCGATTTTCATGATTTGAAAACGCTTAATTTGTAGGTATAATTAATGACCACACCTCTTCAATTTCTTTCTCAAAAATATAATAATAAATATAATAATAATAATAATAATAATAATAATAATAATAATAATAATAATAATAATAATAAACTAACAGAATCGCATAGAGTTCGCTCGGTTTGGTTTAACAAAACACACTAATTTTGCATTTCCGTTCTTTAATAATCTATAAGATGTATTTTTATTTTTCTTTTTGGAAAATTAATGTCTTTTTTTATATCGTTTTCCTAAAATTTAATAAAATTTTAACTTGAGTTATCTAATTTATACGAGTCCAATTAAAAAAACCCTAGAAAAGTTTCACTTTTTTCTCTAAAATTTATTAATTATTTTCTTAGATATAATTTTTTTACCTAAATTTTTATCTTCTGATATTCATTCTACAGGTGCAATATCAAACTATTACTTAAACAATTAAACCGGCAAGATGAATGCCGGTAGTAAAGAAAACGGGGAGGCATCCACGTCAGCTTCCGGTGACGGTGGTCAAGACTCCCGGTTGATCAAAGAAAAGGAGACCACTGATACGGTGCCGTTTTATAAGCTATTTGCGTTTGCAGATTCCACTGATTACATATTAATGATTGCTGGCACAATTGGTGCGATTGGTAATGGAGTTTGTATGCCACTAATGACTGTACTTTTCGGTGACCTTATTAATTCTTTTGGCGAAAATCAAAGTAACGATGATGTGGTTGATGTTGTTTCAAAGGTATAATAATGATAATGATACTTCTGATATAAATTTTTGTTATATGTTATTATCAATTATTAAAAATTAGTATGTTATAAAAATGTTGGTTTATTATAGGTATCGTTGAAGTTCGTTTATCTTGGCATTGGGTGTGGTGTGGCATCATTCCTCCGTAAGTACAAATTTTACCCAAACAAATTATCTGATCCTGATTATTTTTTATCGAAACACAATGTCAAACAACTTTTTTATTGGGTAAATGTACTCGGTGGTTATCGTACTTAATTTAAAAAAAAATCACTTTGGCCATTTTTATTTATTTATTTATTAGGGTTATCCTATTACACGAGTATTAATTATTGGATGCAAACCTTTTAAAGACATACACTAAGGTTACTTACAACTAGTTAATGACAATATAACACGACTCTTAAAAAAAATCACAAGGTATAGTAATCAAACTGAACTTTTTCGCAAAGAGTAATGGCCAAATTTATTTACTTTTTGAAAAGTAAAGTGGCTTATGTGTGCATTAACCACACTAATAATGGTTACATCATCATTTTATTACATGTTAAAAATATATATGGGGTTACTAATGACTTAAATGACCGGTTTCTAAGTACACAGGTCTAAATGTTCTAAAATATGTGTTTTTGTAGAGGTGTCAATGTGGATGATAACGGGAGAAAGACAAGCTGCAAGAATAAGGAATTTGTACTTAAAAACCATATTGAGACAAGATGTTGCGTTTTTTGACAAGGAAACAAATACAGGGGAAGTTGTTGGTAGGATGTCGGGTGATACCGTCCTTATACAAGACGCCATGGGGGAAAAGGTTTGTTAACATTTTGCTTTCAAACTTTTGCACATGTAACATTATCATGACTTCAAAGTTTAAACTATAGGGTGTTATGATACAATGAGTAAATTACACAAATTGACTATATGATCTTTTAAATTCTATGATTTTGTCATAAATTTTTTTTTTCGTGATTTTTACTCCTATACTTTGCTATTTCCCGTATTTTTATCCTTCCGTCTAAATTGGTCCGTTAAGTAACCTCGCGTACTTGGCATGTGAGGGTATTTTGGTCATTAACAGGCCAATTTAGACAGAAGAATACAAATACGAGAAATTGCAAAGTATGAGGACCAAAATTATGAAAACAAAACTTTATGGACAAAATTGTAAAATTCAAAATACCACAAGAGCAATTTCTTTAATTTACTCTATAGTCTATAATAATAATAAGTTAATAATAATAAAATATCATCGGATATTTGTAGGTTGGAAAATTCACACAACTACTAGCAACATTTTTGGGAGGTTTTGTGATAGCATTCATCAAGGGATGGCTTCTTACACTTATTATGTTGACCTCGATCCCTCCAATGGTGATTTCAGGGGCAATTATGTCAATAAGCATATCAAAGATGGCATCACGGGGCCAAACTGCCTATGCTAAAGCATCTATTGTAGTTGAACAAATAATTGGCTCAATCAGGACGGTAATAAATATTTACATTTTACATAATTACATTTTATGATTGAAATTATTTACTCATCAATTTTTTTCTGCCTATAGGTTGCTTCTTTTACTGGGGAGAAAAAAGCTGTGTCGGATTACAATAACTCGCTTGTACATGCTTACAATGCTAGTGTTCATGAAGGTTTAGCCACCGGATTAGGTCTTGGATCGATGATGTTAATTGTATTTTGTAGTTATTCAATGGCCGTTTGGTTTGGTGCAAAGATGGTAATGGATAAAGGGTACACCGGAGGAGATGTGATCACCGTTATTTTTGCAGTCCTGACCGGATCAATGTGAGCAAATTTCTCTCTTTCTTACCAAGTTGTTTCAAGTTATATTATTTCCTCCGTTTCAAAATAAGTGATACACTTTGTTTCACGTTTTTTGAGGCAAAATATGATAATAAAGGTTAATTAGATTAAAGTGGATAGTTAATGGATGATAGGGCCCATACATTTTGATTAAAGTAAAGTTAATGATGTTTAAAAGTAAAAGTAAAGGTAAATATGTCATTTCACTGTATTAAATGAGATAGTTAGTGGGTGTAGACCTGACTACTTTTTACCAAATATAGTAAATTTTAAAATGTATCACTTATTTTGAAACACACCAAAATGAAAAGTGTATCACTTATTTTAAAACGGAGGAAGTATATCTTTTAACGGGTTATAGATATGCTAAATATAAAATATTAGCTTAAATAAATTGGTTAGAAGTTTCTCAAAGTGCATTTTTTATGTATAAAAAAGTGTTTCAGTCAACCTGACGGGTATGTACCATTTTTATTTACCAATTTTGACGTGTTAATTGTGTTATTTTCAAGGTCTCTCGGGCAGGCGTCTCCCTGTTTGAGTGCATTTGCTGCCGGTCGGGCAGCAGCGTTCAAAATGTTTGAAACTATAAGTAGAAAGCCCGAGATAGACGCATATGACACAAAAGGGAAAGTATTGAACGATATTCGCGGTGATATAGAATTAAAAGATGTGTATTTTACATATCCGGCAAGACCCGATGAGCCAATTTTTAGCGGTTTCTCTCTTTCCATTTCGAGTGGCACGACTGCGGCTTTGGTTGGTCAAAGCGGAAGCGGAAAGTCAACCGTGATCAGTTTAATAGAAAGATTTTACGACCCTGAATCGGGTGAAGTTCTTATTGATAATATTAATCTCAAAGAATTCCAACTAAAATGGATTAGGGAGAAAATTGGTCTTGTTAGTCAAGAACCGGTACTCTTTACTTCTAGCATTAAGGATAATATTATGTACGGGAAAAACGGGGCAACTATGGATGAGATTAGAGTTGCGGTCGAGCTCGCAAACGCTGCTAAATTTATCGACAAACTCCCTCAGGTTTTTATCTTAAAAAGTTCTTTTTGTTTTTTACTATTAAGTGATGTAGACCTTCTTTTTATATAATTCTAATATTTTTTTGCCAACTTTTGGCTGGTTTTGATGTAATTTAGGGACTCGACACCATGGTTGGTGAGCATGGAACACAACTTTCGGGTGGACAGAAGCAAAGAATTGCTATAGCGAGGGCGATTCTTAAAGATCCACGAATCCTTCTTTTGGATGAAGCAACAAGTGCACTCGATGCAGAATCTGAAAGAGTTGTACAAGAGGCTTTGGACAGGATAATGGTGAATAGAACAACCGTCATTGTTGCACATAGGTTAAGCACCGTTAGAAATGCCGATATGATTGCAGTAATTCATCGCGGCAAAATGGTCGAAAAAGGTACGTTTTACCATACAAATACTCTCAACTACTTAAGGGGTGTTTGGGATTGCTTAATGAAAACATATTATGCGTATTGAAAATGAATAATCAGTAGTTACAAAATATGATTTTTTAAAATAATGTTTGGATCTGATTATGTTGTTTGAAATCAACATATATGAACACCTTTCCAAAATTTCCGTAGTTTTCTAGAATCTTTGTTTTCGTATTCAATACAATCACTAATCGATAGTTGATCTCAGGATCGCATTCGGAGCTACTCGCGGATCCCGAAGGTGCATATTCTCAACTTATAAAACTACAAGACATAAACAGTGAATCAAAACAACAAGAAAACCAAGATATCGAATTAAGGAAACTATCGAGTCGAAAAGCATCGTACAAACGGTCAATAAGCCGTGGGTCATCTAGCAGCCGTCGACACTCACTGTCTATCTCATCATTCGGTATACCGACACAAATTAATGTACCACAACCCGAATCAATGGACATCGAATCCTCTCAAGATTCAGAAAAACCCGCAAAAGTCCCAATACGGCGGGTTGCTTATTTAAACAAACCGGAAATACCGATTCTCGTGATTGGTGCAATTGCCGCGATTGTTAACGGGACGATTTTCCCGATTTTTAGCATACTTCTTTCTAGCATGATCAAGACGTTTTATGAAACGCACGATAAAATGAAATCGGACGCGAGATTTTGGGCTTTAATGTTTATAGTTTTGGGAGTGGTGTCGTTTTTAGCGTATCCCGCGAGATCGTATCTATTTTCGGTTGCGGGATCGAGGTTAATAAAAAGGATAAGATCGTTATGTTTTGAGAAAGTGATTACAATGGAAGTTGGTTGGTTTGATAAACCGGAAAACTCGAGTGGTGCGATTGGTGCACGGTTATCAACCGATGCGGCTAGTGTTCGTGGGTTAGTTGGTGATGCTTTGGCTCAAATAGTTCAAGATTCGGCTTCTGTGATTACTGGTTTAGTGATCGCGTTTGCAGCTTGTTGGCAATTAGCGCTCATAATTCTTGCTTTGATTCCGTTAATGAGTGCTAATGGTTATGTGCAAATGCAGTTCTTGAAAGGGTTTAGTGCTGATGCTAAAAAGATGTACGAGGATGCGAGCCAGGTGGCGAATGATGCGGTCGGGAGTATAAGGACGGTTGCGTCTTTTTGCGCGGAAGAGAAAGTTATGCAACTTTATGGAGAGAAATGCGAGGGTCCGAGAAAAAACGGGATTAAACAGGGTTTGGTTAGCGGGATCGGGTTTGGAGTGTCGTTTTTGTTACTTTTTTGTATGTATGGGGCCAGTTTTTATGCGGGAGCTCGGTTTGTTGAGAAGGGAATTACGACTTTCACGGACGTTTTTCGGGTGTTTTTCGCTTTGACTATGGCGGCATTAGCGGTGTCACAATCGAGTTCTTTTGCACCTGATTCAAGTAAAGCAAAAAGTTCTGCAGTCTCGATTTTCGCCATTTTGGATCGGAAATCCGAGATTGACCCGAGTGACGAATCGGGTATGACTTTAGATGCGGTCAAAGGTGAAATCGAGCTTCGTCACATAAGTTTTAAATATCCCACTAGACCGGATGTTGAGATATTCCGCGATCTATGTCTAACAATCCATAGCGGGAAAACGGTTGCGTTAGTTGGAGAAAGTGGAAGCGGGAAATCGACGGTTATTTCCCTCTTGCAAAGATTTTATAACCCGGATTCGGGTGTTATCACGCTTGACGGGGTCGAGTTGCAAAAGTTTCAATTAAAATGGCTTAGGTTGCAAATGGGCTTGGTTAGCCAAGAACCGGTTTTGTTCAATGACACGATTCGAGCCAATATTGCTTATGGAAAAGACGGTGATGCAACCGAGGCTGAAATTTTAGCTGCTTCCGAATTAGCCAATGCTCATAAATTCATAAGTGGGTTACACCAAGGTTATGATACCATGGTTGGGGAACGAGGTGTGCAAATGTCGGGTGGTCAAAAGCAAAGAGTAGCCATTGCTCGAGCCATTGTTAAGAGTCCCAAGATATTATTGCTAGACGAGGCCACAAGTGCACTTGATGCTGAGTCAGAAAGAGTGGTTCAAGATGCTTTGGATCGAGTCATGGTTAACCGAACCACGGTTGTGGTGGCTCATCGGTTGTCAACTATTAAAGGAGCGGATGTTATTGCGGTTGTTAAGAATGGAGTGATCGTCGAGAAGGGAAAACACGACAACTTAATCAATATTAAGGATGGATTCTACGCATCTTTAGTTGCGCTTCACATGAGTTCTAATTAGCTACAACAAACAAATAGCAATCCTGTCATAGGCGGATTATGAGGGAGTTAAGATGTAAGTAGTCATACATCCAATCGGGGCAGAGAGTCTGATTTCAAAATACCTCCAACAAAATTATGTATGTGAAAATATAGATGTTGCTTGTATTTGCATCAAAGTGAGTATGTGTGTGTATATACAAGACTTCATTTGCATTTAATTACCTACGTTTTCTTTTAATTTTATTGCTTAATACTCTTATCAAAGAGCTACTAGAAACACACCTACGTAAATTGGATTGTATTTTGTTTTTGTAATATTCAAATATGAGTGGGAATGATTACATAGGTTCTTACTTGCTCTATGTCAAGTTTTTGAAGAGTATCAATGCCAAAAGAATTGAATTAAAATGAAATGGACAACGAGTCATCAAGACATGCAATTTCTCAAGTTGTGTCAAATGATGATTGATATCTTAAGAGTGTGTTAAATTAATTGCAGTAATCTGTATAAGAAATTTAATGTTGGAAATAAAAATTATGAAAAATGTCTAAAATGTGCCAAAAGTCAAACTTTCACTAGTACATGTGCCAAAAAATTAATAGACTTATCAAAAATTGATTTTTTGCTGCTAAATTTGTCAAAAGTTGAGTAATCCTTCATTTTGATGTACGAAAATTTTTAATCTATCAAACATTATCAAGTTTTGTACAAAAAAAATTTCACATGAAGTAGCAATTTTTTTAATGCATCAAAATGTAAAAGAAAGTTACATCACTTAGGAAAAGGTGATGATTTTTATACCACATATTTTGACTCATCTACCAAAACAATTGCATTATCTACTTGTACAATATGCAGTATTACTTGTACACTGTGGTATAGACATCAAAAAATATGGTAGGAAACTTAATTCCCTATAGAAAAGTTGTACAATCGAATAATTTCTAAAATTTAGGAGTCGGTTGTAGATTAATATACAAATTTTTAATGCATGTCTTATGAAAGATTATCATATAAAAAACCCTTTTATTATTCATATGGTAAAGAAACTTTATACCAAAAAGGCAAAAAGACTCCTTCACTATCTAAAATCTAAATCTAAATCATCTAGGTTTATAAGCATGATGTAACCGGGTCGGGTTTATGTGACGGGGCTAATTGAACACAAACAAAACAAAAATCCTGCAATGAAACCCTAGCAGCAAGATACACCAAAAAATGGGTGAAATCAGAAACCATGGAGATGAACCTGAAGACGACATCAATCACAATCACAACCACCTTCCAAAAAAACCTAAATTATCATCATTCATCACTCAATCACAAATCCAGCTCGAATTCGCGCACCACCAGTCCGGCGTTGCTCGTATAAACAACGGCAGCTTCGGCAGCTGTCCAGCTTCCATTATCGCCGCCCAAAAACGATGGCAGCTCAAATTCCTCCAACAACCCGACGATTTCTTCTTCAATCAGCTTCCTACACAAATTCTCCGTTCCCGAACTCTAATTAAAGACCTAATTAACGCCGACGACGTGTCGGAGGTATCAATCGTCGATAACGCCACCACCGCTGCCGCCATTGTTCTCCAACACGTCGGATGGGCGTTCGCAGAAGGCAAATTTGACAAAGGAGACGCCGTCGTTATGCTTCATTGTGCATTTCAAGCTGTGAAGAAATCAATCGAAGCTTACGTCACTCGTGCCGGTGGTTCCGTTATCGTGGTAAACCTTCCTTTTCCTATTCAATCAAACGAACAAATTATTTCCGAGTTTAGGAAGGGATTAGAAAGGGGGAAAATCAACGGCAGGAAAGTTAGGTTAGCGATAATCGATCATATCACATCTATGCCGTCAGTTATAATTCCAGTTCGTGAATTGGTACAAATTTGTAGAGAAGAAGGTGTGGACCAGGTGTTTGTTGATGCTGCACATGCAATAGGTAGTATTCCAGTTGATGTAAAGGAAATCGGAGCTGATTTCTATGTCAGTAATTTACATAAATGGTTTTTCTGTCCACCATCTGTGGCGGTTCTGTACTGCCGGAAATCACCATTATCGCCGGAGCTCCACCACCCTGTGGTGTCACACGAATACGGTAACGGATTAGCAATCGAAAGTGCATGGATCGGTACACGCGATTACAGCTCTCAGTTACTTGTTCCAGAAGTTATAGATTTCATCAACAGATTTGATGGTGGAATACAAGGAATCATGCAAAAAAACCACAAAACTGTAATCGAAATGGGATCAATGTTGGCCAAATCTTGGGGTACAAGTATGGGTTCACCACCCGAGATGTGCCCTAGTATGGCTATGATTGGATTACCATCCTCTTTAGAAGTTTTAAGCGATAATGATGCTCAAAATTTTAGAAATTATTTAAGAGATAATTTTAGTATCGAGGTCCCGATACATTATCAACCATTGAAAGATGGAGAAGTGGGACCCAGGGATGAATGTGGTGGTTTTATTACGGGTTATGCTCGAATTTCTCATCAAGTTTATAATACGGTTGATGATTATGTGAAGTTTAGAGATGCGGTTAACAAGCTTTTGCATGATTGTTTTAATTGCAAGATGTTGGTTTCTAGAGAATAATGAATTTGGTATGTTCTTTACCATTTTCTTGTTATTTCGTTTTTAAATAGACATAAGATTTGTGATGTGTTTTGTAGAATTTGTGCTTTGCTCTGAGTTGTTTGTATGAAAATGTTAATGTTTTGTACGACAACTGGTATTATTTACAAATCATCAATCTCAAAGGGCCTTTTTTACTGTTATTTTTCCTTGTGAGCTGTGTATACTTGGTGCTGCAAATGGGTCGAACTGGGTATACTAGTGATTGGGACCTTTTTTGCTGTTATTTTTTCTTGTGGGCTGTGTATCGATAAGGGCAAATTCGTCATTTTACAGAATTCCAATTCTTATCAACCAAACATAATATTGAGTTGGATTCCAATTTCATTTCCTGTCAAATGTCAACCATCTAAAATATGGAATTGGAATCTAATTCCTAACAGATTTCAATTATTTCCTAGATTCCAATTCCATCAAAACGATTATGTGAACCAAACAAACACCTTAGAATAAAACTTGACCATAAATCAAAAACCTTTTAGAGAAATCTAACAATAATAAAAACTTAATAATAACATCATTTGCAGATTCCATATTACTTATATCTATATATTTATATACACACATATAACTACGTATTATTACTTAGAGCTTGAACTCGTTTTATAAGCCAAGCTAGAGTCGATGGATATTAGCTGAACTCATTTGCGGCCCTGCATATTGTATATTCCAAGAACAAATAGATATACAAATTGTAGATGTGTCTGTTACTGTAATCTGTTATTTGACATTAAAAAACAAAAGAGAAAAAATCTAGCTAAGAGCTCATGTGAAGCGCGACTAAAGACGCATAAAATCCGTCCTTAATTTCAATTAATTTCTCGTGTTTTCCCTTCTCAACGATCACACCATTCTTAACAACCATAATAACATCTGCCCCTTTAATAGTTGACAACCGATGAGCCACCACAACCGTGGTCCGGTTAACCATGACTCGATCCAAAGCATCCTGAACCACTTTTTCTGACTCAGCATCAAGTGCACTTGTAGCCTCGTCTAACAATAGAATCTTAGGACTCTTAACAATGGCTCGAGCAATTGCTACTCTCTGTTTTTGACCACCCGACATTTGCACACCTCGTTCCCCAACCATGGTATCATAACCATGGGTTAACCCGCTTATGAATCCATGAGCATTGGCTAACTCGGAAGCAGATAAAATTTCGGACTCGGTGGCATAATCGTCTTTTCCATAAGCAATGTTGGCTCGAATCGTGTCGTTGAATAATATGGGTTCTTGGCTAACTAGACCCATTTGTAGTCTAAGCCATTTTAGTTGAAATTTTTGTAATTCAAAACCGTCGAGCGTGATATAACCCGAATTGGGATTGTAAAATCTTTGAAGAAGTGAGATGATTGTTGATTTCCCGCTTCCACTTTCTCCGACTAATGCAACTGTCTAAAAGAAGTGATGAGATAATAATTAGCTTTTAATGAATGAATAAATTATGCTTCTGGTTATCTAATTATTTAGGGGTATGCCGTTCTGGAAAAAAAAAATTTATATAGGGGTATAATAAAATGATTGTATGCTGGACCTAGGACCAGACCGAACCGGATCGAAACTGATAGGACTGAAACCGAAAATCATAAAATTACAAAACCGTAAACCAAACCGATTACATGTTTTCAGTTTCACTTCAATTCGGTTTCGGTCGGTTTTCGGTTCTGTTCGATTTTTTCAGCCCAAATGCTCACGCTTAGTGTGCTATATTAAGCGATGTTACCTTGCCGCTATGGATAGTTAAGCATAGATCACAGAATATATCAACATCCGGTCTGGTTGGATATCTAAAACTTATGTGACAAAACTCGATTTCCCCTTTGACCGTATCCAACGTCATTCCCGATTCATCACTCGGGTCAATCTTTGACTCACGATCTAGAATCGCGAAAACCGAAACAACAGCACTTTTGGCTTTACTTGTATCTGGTACAAATGAGCTCGATTGAGTAATTGCTAATGATGTCATAGTCAAAACAAAAAATACCCGAAAAACATCAACGTATGTAGTCATTTTCGCGTCAACAAGCCGAGCACCAGCATAAAAACTGGTTGCATACACGCAGAAAAATAAAGAAAACGACACTCCAAACCTTGTTTGATCCCGGTTTTGGTGGGACCCGCACAATTATTTCTAAATATTTGCATAATTTTCTCTTCGGCGCAAAAAGATGCAACCGTTCTTATACTCCCGACGGCATCATTCGCCACCTGGCTCGCTTCCTCGTATGTCTTTTTAGCATCAATACTAAACCCTTTCGTGAATTTAGCTTGAAGAAAACCGTTAGCTCCAATTAACGGAATTAAAGCAAGAATTATTAGAGCTAACTGCCAACATGATGTAAAAGCTATAACTAAACCAGCAACAATACATGATGAATCATGAACCATTTGAGCAAGTGCATCACCAACTAACCCCCGAACACTGGCTGCATCGGTTGATAACCGTGCACCGATCGAACCGCTCGTGTTTTCCGGTTTATCGAACCAACCAATTTCCATATTGATCACTTTCTCAAAGGATAATGATCTTATCCTTCTTACTAACTTACATCCCGCAACCGAGAAAAAATACGATTTCGAGGGGTAAGAAAAAATCGATACTAATCCCAAGAGTGTCAACATTATAGCCCAAAATTTCGAGTCGGTTTTCATTTTCTCGGGTGGTTGGTAAAACGTTTTAATCATGTTAGAAAGCAGTATCCCATAAATCGGGAGGATTATTCCACTTATAATGGCAGCTATAACACCAATTATGAGTATCGGGATTTCTGGTTTGTTAAGGCGGCAAAGTGGGATTTTGGGTGGTTTTTGTGTAGGCGAAGAGGCCATTAAGTAGCTAGTTGAACCACGGCTTATTGACCGCTCGTAGGATGTCGTTTGACTTTGCGGTTTTATACCGATTTCTTTGATCTCCGAGCCATGTTGTCTTGAATGGTAATTAGCGTCTTGCAATTTTATAAGCCGAGTGTATGCTCCTTCAGGATTGTGGAGTAGCTCCGAATGCGATCCTAACATCAAATATTAGAGCATGGTTATGGTTATATAAAAAACAAGTACCAATCGTCTATATTATATACCAATTTTCACTCTTTAATTTCAAAAAATTATACCATTAGTTATTATTTCCGAAAGATTTAGCACCAGCGGTCCTTTACACTAAATGGACGTTAGTTAACTCATACCATGTAGTTGAGGGTATTTCCGTCATTTTACAATTTTTTTTCTTTTTAAATAGTTAAATCTACCTTTCTCAACCATCTTGCCCTTATCTATGACTGCAATCATATCGGCATTTCTGACTGTGCTTAAACGATGTGCGACAATGACAGTTGTTCTATTCACCATTATCCTATCCAACGCGTCTTGTACAACTCTTTCAGATTCTGCATCAAGTGCACTTGTTGCTTCATCCAAAAGAAGGATTCGTGGATCTTTAAGAATTGCCCTCGCAATAGCAATTCGTTGCTTTTGTCCACCCGAGAGTTGTGTTCCATGCTCACCAACCATGGTGTCGAGTCCCTAAATTTTGAAATATGATACATACAATAACAAAACACTACATTAGTATACGCAATGTGCCCTACAGAAACATTAAAGGAAATGAAGCTTTTGATATAATAACCTGAGGGAGTTTGTCGATAAATGTAGCAGCATTTGCAAGCCCGATCGCAACTCTAATCTCATCCGTGGATGCCCGATCTTTCCCATACATAATATTATCCTTAATGCTTGAAGAAAATAAGACTGGTTCTTGACTAACAAGACCAATTTTTTCTCTAATCCATTTTAGTTGGAATTCTTTGAGATTAATATTATCAATAAGAACTTCACCCGATTGAGGATCATAAAATCTTTCTATCAAACTGATCACGGTTGACTTTCCGCTTCCACTTTGACCAACCAAAGCTGCAGTCGTTCCACTCGAGATGGGAAGAGAGAAACCGTGCAATATTTGCTCATTTGGTCTTGTAGGATATGCGAAATAAACATCTTTTAATTCTATATCACCACGAAAATGACTCAATACTTTCCCTTTTGTGTCATATGCATCTATTTCGGGCTTTCTGTTTATAGTTTTGAACATTTTGAAAGCTGCAGCCCGACCAGAAGCAAATGCGCTTAAACAAGGAGATCCCGGCCCGAGTGACCTGGATAAACTCACACACTATTATTATCACGAGCAAAATGTATGGACATTTATGTAATTTGACTTTATTTATTTCATTTTTCAATATGTTTGGAAACATTTTGCATCCGCAGTCCTTTAATCTAACGTCGTTAAATATTAACAGAAAAAAGACTATATGTGTAATTTTAAAGGGCTAAAAGTGTAATTTTAAAGGACTACCGGTGTAATTTTTTAACAGAAAAATTCAAGCGTTAGGATAAATGTCTTCAAAAAATGTAATTTTTTAAGATAAATGACCACAGATGAAATTTGATATAAATTTTGTAGACCATCTTTGTAAATTTTTTTTACTGTTATTCGAGTTTACCAAAAATAATTAGTGCAATAAATCTGCTCACATGGATCCAGTCATGACGGCAAAAGTTACATTAAGCACAATGCCACCGGTGTACCCCCTTTCGAGTATCATTTTGGCACCATACCAAACTGCCAATGCAAAATTACAATATCCGATTAATGTAATTGATCCAAGACCAAATCCGGCAATGGTGCCTTCATTAACACCAGATTTGTAAGCATCTATAAGTGAGTTATTGTAATCTGCAATAGCCTTTTTCTCTCCACCAAAAGAAGCAACCTACAATTGGAAAAAAAAAAAAAATTAAACTAAAACGATGATTAGTAAATAAATGTGATGATATAAAGTTGTAAAACGTATTTAATACATATTCATTAACTCTAAATTTTATATTTGTAGAAGCATTTTCAAGTTTATTAGAAAATCCCTTCAACTATTTTGGAACAAATTGAGTAATTTTGAAGTACTTAATTTAATTTTATGTATTACCGTCCTGATTGATCCGACTGATTGTTCGACTACATTTGCTGCTTTCGCATAAGCATTTTGGCTCCGTGATGCCATCTTTGATAACGTTATTGACATAAATCCACCAGAAATAACCAATAGAGGAAACGGGCTTAACAACACAAGTGCAAGATGCCATCCCTTAACAAATGCTATCACAAAGCTTCCAACAAATGTTGCCATTAGTTGTATGAATTTTCCAACCTGCAAAAACCCGTTGATAATTTACTATAAATGTTTTGCAAGTTTGTAAAAAAATGGAAAACAGTCTCTCTACCTCCAGGTAGAGGTACGACTGTCTATATTATTACTTCTCTCATACCCCTCATTTGAAGGCATTAAGTATCTTGTTAAAAAAAATTCAAACCTTTTCCCCCATGGCATCTTGTATAAGGATAATATCGCTAGATATCGTGTTAACAACTTCCCCTGTATTTGTTTCCTTATCAAAGAAGGATATGTCTTGTCTCAATACGGTTTTTAGATACAAATTCCTTATTCTCGCGGCTTGTCTTTCTCCCGTTACCATCCACATCGCAACCTCTAAAACATTATTCCGAAAAAATGGAACGTGCATTATTAAGGTGGCATTTGTTTTTTAACAAAAAGTCTTTTTGAGGTCTTATGTCTGCAGGCTGGAAGACATTTTAAAAAAAGACTGTTTGTTTTTTGGAAGTCAGAAGACGAGGAAAAATCTTTTTGAGGTCTGCTTGGAGAAGACTTGGACCACAGTCTTCTAAGTTTAGAAGACATTTTACTTACACTTAAAAAAAGAGTTTATCCTCCACCACCACCTACCCCACCACCACCATCACCTACCATCACCCACCACCCACCACCACCCGCCACCACCGCCACCTACTATCACTACCTACCCACCACCACCACCTACCCCCACTGCCACCATCACATACCACCACCACCTACCGCCACCACACGCCACCACCTACCGCCACCACCAATTACCACAACCACCTACCCCACCACCACCGACCACCACCACATACCGCCACAACCACCCACCGCCACCACTACCTACCGCCACCACCTACCACCACCACATACTGCCACCACTACAACCCGCCATTAGCCACCACTACTATTGCCACTTAATTTATTTTTATCAACGTGCAGACATTAAAAAACAAACAGTCTTTTTCTTATAGATTGCAGACCTTTGGTCCACATCTTCTCTGCAGACGTGGTCCGTAGACTGCAGACATTTTACATCTTCAAAAACAAACAGCACCTAAGTATTAAGGAGTTGGTCGGTAGTATACTTACCAAATTGATATGGAACGATCAGGTATCAGATAATTAGCTATAACAAATGAGTTGTTAAAGATGTTTTTTATTTTAGGTCTTGATGATCATTTAACGAATTGTTTAGGTGTGTGGAATTTTGTGATCATTTAATGATTTACATGTAAAATTTTGTAATCAAAACCACTATAACCAAATACTAAAAAACTGATTATCTATGACTTGAAAATGAAATTAGTCGAGAACTTTTGTACTTACGGAGGAATGATGCCACACCAGCCCCAACAGCGAGATAAACAAATTTGACCGATACCTATTAGATGTTTTTCAAATAATTAAGTGACTAATAAGACATAGTAGATAACAAAAATAAAAATAAAAATAAAAATTATATTTTGAGATGACTTACCTTGGAAACAAGATGAGTGACATTATTGTTATTCTGGTTCTCGCCAAAATTATCAATAATGTCTCCTAAAAAAACAGTCAAGAGAGGCATGGATATTCCGTTACCGATGGCACCAATGCTACCAACGATCATTAACATATAATCAATATAATCTGCAAAAGCAAATAGCTTATAAAATGGTATGGTATTGGTGCTCTTTTTTTCATTTTCTTTGGTCAACCGTGAGTCTTGTTCTTTACCATGGGCATTCATCATACCGGATTATGCGATGATTTGGAATTTTGATATAGCACTTGTATAATGAAAGTAAAGAAATCAATCCTAAGGTTGTGTGATGATGATTTTTTGTTGAGAAAGAACTTAAATGTATGGAACTTAAATAGTGTAAATTATCAAGAAAAGGTTACACTTTAATACTCAAATGATGTGGTTGATTAATTGTATACTAAATTATAAGGATGCTTCATTATGTTTAACGACGTATAAGTAATTTTTGTTTTGGAAACATTTTGAATCTATTGTTTTTTAGTCTAACGTCCGTTAAATGTTCTAACAGAATAACTATTAATGTAATTTTAAAGTACTAACGGTGTAATTCTTTAACATAAAAAAATTAACGAATATTAGACTTAAAAACTGTATTTGCAAAAGGTTTCCAAAAGAATAACCATCCGTGTAATTTTTTAAAATAAAAGATCATAGATGAGATTTGTTATTTCAAAAATAAAAATCAGTGATTATCTTTGGAATTTACCCTTTATTCTAAACAAATCAATTGGGCTTACGGAAATAGTGGGGGGAAAGGAAAATATGAGTCCACTAGGCACTAACCCAATGATTGCTCTAATGCAAAGGAAAGGCAAAACACTAAACCCATGACTAGACAATTTAAAGAAAAAGACTCACCAACTTGATTTTAAAGAAAGACAACTAGCTAAATTAATAGACCAATGATAGTTGTATCGTGTTTAGAGCAATTAGGTGCCTTGCCTCAAGCCATTAGAACATGTTATTGTCCTCTTTTTACATTCACACACCAAACTATCATCCACTAATCACAATACCATCCACAAAAATATCTCCTCACTCACCACAAACCAAAATCGACGTTAATATTAGAAATGGAGAGAGGGTGGAAGCATTATATATTGGTATAATCATGACAAAATAAAAAAGTAATGGAAGCATTATATATAAATGGTGGAAGAAACAGAAGGCAAAAACAACAATATCTCATTTCTTTTGACAAAATAAAGCCATAAAGGGGTGAAAAGGCAAAAGCAGCAATATCTCATTTCTTTTGGCAAAAAACAACATATTTTCTTAATTTTAGGATCTTTTTAATTCATTGATTTAAGAACATAATTCCCCAAATTTATGACATAATAAAAGGACTAAGTCATTTTCTTAATTTATAGTAAGTCATAAAATACAAATATAAATAGTCATAAATATTTTGGAAGTATACGAAAAATACTAAACCCTTTTTCTATCATTCAAACATCCTTCAATTTGTGTTTGCACACAACACATTTTCTGTCTCATCAATTTCAGGTAAATACAATTACATCAAGGTTCCACTCAATTCGATTTCAACTACAGATCGTGTTTAATCGAGCAAAATTTCATTCTTCACTAGTGAATCGGCTATGGATTCCTTCATAAATTCTGCTTAAAAAGGTCTGTCTACACCTCTATTTTTAATTGTTTCTCTCCAATTTAACTTTTAATTTTTCAATCTGCTTACATTATTCTTTATGGTTACAATTTTGTAAAGCCAGAATTGTATAATGCGGTTTAATTATGATGAATTTTATATACTGAGTTTGTTGAAACAAACACAGAATTAACATAGATTGTTCGTTCGCGTTAAGAAGATGGCAGAAGTGAATCAGTTATTAGCTAAAAAGGTAGCTGATCGATACTTAAAACGTGAAGTTCTCGGTGAAGGAACATACGGTGTCGTATATAAAGCGATCGATACTAAGGTATATACCGTATACGTATACTGTCCAACCGTATATTTGTATTAAACTAGGGTTTATGTTCCCCTTGAAACACTGGGATTCATTACAGTGTTCCATGATATTAATTTGGAGTTTGACATGTGATTTGAATTCATAATAAGATGTTGATTCTCAAATTAGGTTTATGACCACGATACCACAAAAACCTATCCAAACACTATCAAAACACAATGCATGAGATAGTGTTTGGATAGGTTATTGACTTGTTGGTTAGAGTTTTTCAATTTTAGTAGCTTATTGTGTTATCAAAATACAATAAGACCTTTTAATCATCCAAAGTCCAAACAAGTTAATTTAGAAGGGCTCTTCATAAGCTTAAGCTTATTTAACCCAAACACCCTTTGGAATAGCTTATTAGAACACCTTAGATAAGCTTAAGCTGGTTGCTTCATCCAAACATTCAAAATGAATTATCAGTTGTATCCAAATGCAATAAGCTAATAAGCTGTTTAAATAAGCATACACAAACATTCCTTACATGTTTAATCCTACTTAAAAGGGAAAAATCTCATAAAATAGCATTATACTTTCGGATGTGTTCCATTTTGGTAACTGTAAGTTTTTATGGTCCGTTTTGTTAATTTCAACTTTTTTAACGGGCTATTTGGTAATTATGGTAATTAATTCCTTTTTAAGGAGCTATTTAGGTTACTTAGCTGACATGTTTGTTGACTTGACAACTTAATTGTATAATATGTCACGCAGATTAATGTTATCCAAAATTCCGATTATATATAATGTGTTTAGATCGGACTATGATTACAAATCTAGCGGGATTTTTAAGGCTTCTAAAGACATTATATATTACTGGGTAACATTTATCTATGTGGTTACATGTCATCGGAAATTCCAGACAAACAATAAAATGGTCACATGTCAACTAAATTACCAAAATAGCCCTTTAAAAAAGTTGTAGTTACCAAAATGGACCAAAGAGAAAACTAATTACCAAATTATATTTCTGCATACAAATATTAACTTTTAAATTGTGTAACAGACTGGACAAACTGTTGCAATAAAGAAAATTCGTCTTGGGAAGCAGAAAGAAGGGGTGAATTTTACAGCACTTAGAGAAATAAAGTTACTAAAAGAGCTCCATGATCCATATATTATAGAGTTAATCGATTGTTTTCCTCATAAAGGAAATTTACATCTCGTTTTTGAGTTTATGGAAACCGATCTTGAAGCTGTTATTCGTGATAGAAACATTGTTCTTTCACCAACTGATATCAAGTCATACATTCAAATGACATTGAAAGGACTCGCTGTTTGTCATAAAAAATGGGTATTGCATAGGTAAATTACAGTTATGAATCACTTTTTTTACAGTTATAAATTACCTTTTTAGGAAATAACTGTCATAATTGATATTTTACAGGGATATGAAACCGAATAATCTCTTAATTGGACCTCGTGGACAGCTAAAACTTGCAGATTTTGGTCTTGCACGCATATTTGGTAGTCCAGACAGAAGGTTTACTCACCAGGTATTTATTATTTCATTTTATATAATTTCTAATTATCGAACAATATAAACATTCTTTTTTACACAATTTCTGATAGCAAGCTTGACATCTATTACATCAGTTTAATATATTATTATTATTATTATTATTATTATTATTATTATTATTATTATTATTATTATTTTACTACATCTGTTTCCATGCTATTAAATAGAAGTTTTTCCCACAAGTTTTATTTCGATATTTTCGATCTCAAGAATTTATTATGATATTTGTAACAAATAATAATTTTGGAGAACGTGCATGCCCACTATATTATCGTTTTTATATATTAATTTTTTTTAAATATGGTAATTTTTCACACTAATCATTGACAAATAAACGTGATTAGGTTTTTGCTCGATGGTATAGAGCGCCTGAGCTATTATTTGGGGCCAAACAGTATGGTCCTGGGGTTGATGTTTGGGCAGCAGCTTGTATATTTGCTGAACTCCTTTTACGCCGCCCTTTTTTGCAGGTAAGTTCATGTTATCCATTTTTTTATAAATTTGCATTATTTTATTTAAGATCGTCTAATTGCTTTAACTAGTCTGGATTTTAATATTTTTTAGTACATCAAAATTAAATTTTGAAGTACCATACATACAATAATATAGTTAGATACATTCCGGTGTAACTTTGCTATTTTTCACATAACATTTACGAATAAACTTTATAAATCTTTTTTATTATTTATTTTCATAGGGTGGCAGTGATATCGATCAATTGGGGAAAATATTTGCTGCATTTGGGACACCAAAAGCATTTCAATGGCCGGATTTGATTTATCTTCCTGATTATGTGGAGTACCAATTTGTTCCTGGACAACCACTCAAAACATTGTTTCCAATGGCTAGTGATGACGCATTGGATTTGTTATCTAAAATGTTTGCATATGATCCAAAGGCTAGGATTTCAGCACAACAAGCATTAGAACATAGGTAATACAATACAAAACGGGTTGTTATTTGTTAACGGTTAGGTTGATCCTAAACATTTGTAACAAAAATGGTCCTTAAGATGGATGTTCGTTAAATGTGGTCCTTAAGGACCATTCATGAAACTTTTTATTAACCCTTAAGGCCTAATTATTGAAACTTTTTGAAACTTAAAGACCTCATTTAATGGACATTTTTAACAAACATCACATTAAGGACCATTTGTGCAAATTTTAAAACTTAAGGACCATTCGTCAAACTTTTGGCATACTACAAGGACCATTAGCGTAATTTACTCTTCATTTAATTTTACCTCTTAGTGATAGAATATAACCTAATTGACCCATGAAGTAAATTTAAATCTTCACGAATTATTCATAAACTTTCGCGATTATGGGTAAATTACATTTTTTGCCCTTGAGGTATTGCCAATTTTCACTTTCAGTCGCAACATTTGAAAAATTGCACCCCTCATCCCTGAACTTTTTTTTTTTTTGCAAATGAAGTTTTCCCGTCTGCAAAAACAACATCAGGGACGATCTGTGCAATATTTCAAATGCGGTGACTGAAAGTGAAATTTGGGCATACATCAGGGACAAAAAAAATGTAAATAACCATTTTACCCTTAAATAATAGATTTGGTTATGTGTTAGGTACTTTTTATCTGGCCCGCCACCAACCGAACCAGCTTTACTTCCAAGACCACCACCAAAAAAGGAATCTGTTGACCCGAAACCATCAGAATTCGGGCCAACTGTTTTATCACCAACAAGAAAATCAAGAAGAGTGATGCCACAACCCGAAGGATTTGTTGAAATAAGTGGGCCCGCACCCATGTCACTAGATTTTTCCGTGTTTGCAGCTAGACCGCCAGCTAGACCAACAATTAACAGGTAATAAATAATTAAATATTAAATAGCCTTAACAAGATTAAGTTTTTATTAGAATCATGTCTATGGAGGCCACAAAGTATGTATACAGTTTCTTTTATACCAAACCTAACAAAAAAGTTAGAGAGTAAATTATAAGGATGATCCCAAAGGTTTACACCAAATTTCACATGTTGTCCTTTACTTAAAAAAGTTACATTGATAGTCCTTTTCTTGGAAACATTTTCCACCTACAGTCCCTTAGTCTAATGTGCGTTAAATTTTCTGTAAAAAATCACACCGCTAGTCCTTTCAAAATCAAATTTACGGGTTTTGTATGGATTTTTTTTTTAAAAATGCTTAAAAAATATATCATTAGTAGGTTATGTTAGCATTTATACGCAAGTATATCGTTTGTCATGTAAATGATTTAATTCGCATTCAATTTTTTATACTGATTTTTATATCTTTACTGTGCAGTGCTGACAGAAGCCATCTAAAAAGAAAACTAGACCTCGAGTTCCAAATTCCAGAAGAAGATTAATGAAATCATGCATATAACGTATCGTTAGTTTATGTTGACAATTTGTTGAGCATGCAGTTTGTGTTAAGAAGTAATAAAATTAAATATGGAAATTTCATGAAGACCGATTAAGTGGTTTTTGCATGATACTATCATACGAGATGTATGCTAATTCTTGTATAAGGTCAAAATCACATGTTCTTTGCGGGTAATTTGAACATTTTTTCTGTAAAATCGAGCTTGTGAGAGTTGGATTATATTGTAGCAAGAGGGAGGTTGTGATATTGGTGAGCATGAGATAACATAAATTACATGATTATTTATTTATTTCGTATTCATTTCTGTCGTAGATTATGTATTTTTTTTGTTTTTGTTTTATTAGTATGGTTGTAGCTTGTTATGCTAATTAGGCCTCTACACGGTCTAATAGAAAAAAACCGAACCAAGAACCAAGAAATTTGTTTCGACCGGTCCGAGGATTGCATCGAGAACCATGGTTTTTTGGTTTTTTTTATTATTATATTTGACAGGACCAAGAACAGGTTTTGCATGAACTTCAAATCGAGAACCTGACCAGTATAACTCGGTCTGGTCTTACTACTGGTTTTCAATCCAGTTTATGCACTCCTATTTATGCTAATAAGTGTTTGGTTATTAAATACTTGTTGGCGCTTATTGTATTTCTTATGTTCTGTTTTTTTTTTTTTAATTATGTTACACAAAGTATGTATTTAGCTTTTTATGATTTCTATTTAAAGTATGAACATTACAACATAACCAGCGATTGTTTTTAAGCTAAAGATGAGTTTTAAGAGTTTATATTTGAAAGTTGAAACTAAAAATTTTGAGTCTTGTAAGTCATTCTTAACCAATGATTTAAAAGCCAGGTTATTACTCGGCTTGGTAAGATGGCCGGGTCACGGGTTAACCAGTTCAGTAGGCGGACAACTAGCAACATATAAAAAGATATTATATAAAAGATGTGCGAATCATGCAGTAAATCTTATTCTGCCGAAACCATTTTCTTGATTTTCGGTTTGATTCTATTCTAAATGATTCGGTTCAGTTATTTGGCTGTTGACAAAGGCCTAGAGAACATTCATTTAGTATTAACTCAAATTACATTTTGTCCCTAAGAGTACTAGAGTAGCCAACACCTAAAGAATATTATTAAAAATTGGCATGTTAGGTTACAAAAATGTTAACTTCTAACCTCACAAACAATAAATATCCCAAAAATGACATTATTACCCTTTACTTATACACTCCTTGTGACAAAAACTTACTTACATCATTTGCAATCTCGTAAGCATTTTCCACACATCGACCTAACGCAACACCAGAGACATAATTCCCACCGAGAAACATACCTTTAAATCCACCATAAATAAGAGCATTTTTTGCAGTATCTAAAATGTCATAATGACCGATTAGAAATTGTGGAATTGCTTTAGGCCATACTTTGACTCCTAAAGTCAACGGTTCTCCTGCTTTAGGGTTTATCAGCATTTTCCGTAGGTCACAGTCAACTGCTTCAACAAGTTGACTTTCCGTCTGGTAAAACAAGTTTTTGTCAATGGAATTAATTAATTACGAAGTATTTGATAATGATAATAAAGTTTTAAAAAAGGCTAAATTTCTTAGGGGTGGCAAGATGGGCAGGTCGGGCGGGTTGGGTAATGGGTTAAAACAGGTAATTTTGGATGAGCTGAAACAGGTCAGGTTGGCTTAATTATCTAGTATTTTAAATAAAATAATTTAGGATGTTTATGCATTAAAAATAAACTTTTGCCAACTTTTGACCCGTTTCACCTATTCAGCCCATCTGACCCGTTTCCTTTTTAAGGTTTTTTCTTTCTGCTTGACCTGTTATAGATGTAAAACATGACCCGATTCGACCCGCCCATATATAAACGGGTCAAAGTTACTTACCTTTGATAAAATACCAGGATTTGTAGCTCCTCCAATGTAGTTCAAGAGCAGAACCCTTCCAGGTGGGGCCCGATTAGGAAAAAGGGACGAACTGTATATGGTACCTGAAAACCCAAAAGTATTAAATAAAATATAAACTTAAAAGAAAAAAAAAATCATGAAGATGTGAAATAAAAAAAAGTGACCTAAAGTCTCTACGCCTTGACTTCTTGGATGCAGTTGACCAAAACCCTTGAGTTGACCATCAATCAAACGGTCAGCACGAATTGCTTCTTTTGGATAAGAAACAGATACAGCTGCAACTGGAGGATAATAAAATTTGGACAAAGCATCTGCTGCTTCCAACTGAAATATAAATATAGTTATATTATTAAAAAATATTATAATCAATAAACAATATTATATATATATAATCTTGATATATTATACATATTCAAAAAAATATCTAAATTTTTTAATGTAAGTGTCAACATACGGATAGAGGACGCAACAAGTCACTCGCCACATAGGATGGTACAGTCATCACAACGGTCTTAGTCAGCAAATTTTCCAATCCATTTGGTGTTTCATATGTCAAATTATAACATTTATTTTCCAATTTTGAGACACTTTTTAGCTTCCATGATAATTTCACTTTGCTACCCAACCTAAAAACATGCATATGATTAATTACAATTATGATACAACTTTCATATAAGTATGTATCTTGTGTCATTTATACTAGTTCCCACCAAATACATGCCAAATGACCAAAATGCCCTTAAGCTTTTTTAAAAGGAACCAAAGTTTCTTCAATGAGGTGTTGACATATTATATGTTAAAATTGTTGGTTTTTAAAATAAAAAAAACCTTAAGGGCGTTTTTGTCATTTTGTCATCTGGCGCTTTTATGTCGAAATTTCAAAGAACTGAAGTTTTAATAAAATGTAAAAAAAATACTTTTCTGAAATGGCTTTAGGCAACATTGCTTGTCCCTTTCTAAAAGAACCAACAGTTTGGCCCTTTGGTTTTGGTAATCTCCTGCCATTTTCCACACATAATATTCAATGAGTATTTAAAATTTTTAATTTAAAAATAAATAAATAAATAAGGTGTATCATTAAAATTAAAATTTATGATATTACGGATCCCTAGACTTCTTAGGGCTCTTATTCTTCTCTTGAATCGCCTTAATAGCTCCACCAACAATACTACCACCATTTTTTTCCAATTTCCAAACTTTTCCAAATGCTGCTTTCATACTTAATTTTGATGGATCACCAGCATAAACGCCTAAAAAATCACAATTACAACCTTGGTTAACTTAACCATGGTTAAAAGATGAGGTACCCAATTGTATAATATGTAAATACCTGAACAAAACGGTTCAATCATACGTTCAAAAACTTCATCACCAAGATTACGTCGAACAAATTCTTCAACGGATTCCTCACGATCCTGTAAACTTTATTAGAATCTATATAGCAGATATATATATAAATATAAAAAATAAATAAAATAAAGAGTAAAATTCATAAATCGTCCTTCTAATTTTTTTATTACACAGATAGTCCCTAATTTTGAAACCGGACTGTTGATGTTACAAGTTTGAAAATTAGAGACGGTTGGTATTACAAATTTCAAAATTAAGGATTATTGATGTTACGAGTTTCAAAATTAGGGACTATTTGTACAATAAAAAAAAAGTCAAGGGACGAAATCCACAATTTCATACAAACCATAGGGACGATTTATGTAATTTACTCTAAAAAAAAGTTTTAAAAAATGGGAGTACAAACTGGTGGTGGAGGGCGGATTCCTAAAGCACCAAAACCTGCTCTGAGTTTTCCAGACAAACTCATCAAATCAAAAAAAGGCAAATCAGATGGACTTGAAGGAACCGGTTTCAAACCACCGCCCCATAACACGAACCGTGGTGCGGTTGGGTCACCCAACACCAAATCATCCTTCAATCCACTATCCACCTGGAATATACATATAACTATAAGTAAATGATGAAGATCGTAAAATTGACTTGTTATTCCTAGCATAATGAAAGTTTTGATTGAATTTAACAAACACCATATCATAACATAGCTTTTTCCATATTTGATGATACATAATTGATAATTCTATACAGTATAATGTAATCCACAACAGAAATGTGACAAATGTTGACATACCACCATTGAGAGCATTGTTACTAAGTTGAACCCTAACAGTTTCAAAAACTGAAATCAGAATGAATATAATCATCACATACCACCAATGTGAGCATTGCATCAGACGGCTGGAAGCTATTAGGACCTTCTTCCCATAGATATCCATCTCGTTCAACCGTTGATATATTTCCCCCGACTCTATCTCGTGCCTCAGTTACAATCACATCGGAAGAGACACCGGCGTGTTTAGTCGCTAGAGCTTGCGCAATGCACAGACCGCTAATTCCGGCACCGACAATTACACAGTCCAGCAACGGCGGAGAGTTTGAGTCGCTGGAAATTGAAGGAGTGATGGCGGAATCCTTGGCTATAGAGCAACGGAATCGCCAACTGTTGGATTTGCGATGTGGCTGATTGTAGGTGATTAGATAGTTAGGGTTTGTTAATGTTGATGATCGTCGGGATACCGGTGCCGGAAAGGAAGAAAAACTCCGGCAATTGCTCAGGGAAGAAAGGTCTGTGAGAGATGTCATCCTATTGGAAGCAATTCTTATCCGTTTAACTTTGTTGTAAATTTTGTAGCTCCATTTTCGGTATAGAAAAGTGTAGTGTCTCCGGACAAACGATTTGGGTAGAGTTTCTAACAGTCAAAACAGTTGAGGGACTGACTATGTGTATGTACAAAAGTTCAAGGATTTATCATGTAAATAACTTTTTTTACAAAAGTTGAGGATTGAGTTACGTGTTTGTTAGCGTCCAGTGGCGAATTTAGGATCAAAATCAAATGGGGTATACTAATAGTTGACTAATTAATAAGTGGGGCCAATAAAATAATATTCTATTAAAATAAATAAAAAATCAAATTTTTTGTACATGGGGGCCCGCGAAGTGGGGGCCATGCACCCCCCTTATTTCTAAATGGATCCGCCAGTGGCGTCATATCAGTTTTTCCTATTCAGATTAAATGTATGATAAATTCTGACCATACTCTAGTAGTTGTAAACTTATGATTAAACTTTAAAACTAATTTTATTAATATATGTAACATTTATCATACATCATGTATAAGTTATCATAACACAATGGTTAGTGACCTTTATCAGTCGTCCAAACGACCGAATGCAAGGAATGACATGTTGGTGTTGGTGGTTTGTAAGGGAGATGTGTTGCAGGGAAATAGACGGGCGATGATGCGGATACATCACACCATAAAGCTTAGTCTAACTTCTTGTTGAAACTTGAAAACAACTATAATTCCCTCTTAAATAATAAACAAAGTAACTTAAATACAATAACAATGTATCTGGTTCAAACTTTTGACTATCTTATGTTATACTTCCTCCGTCCCTAAATAAAGTTCTCATTTCTCTTGGGTATAATTTTTAAGGAGAAAATTAGTGGTGGGGTTATTGGTAATAAATTTAATTAAAATATAAAGTTAGTTTGAAGAAAGAAAGACAGTTAGTGGATAGTTAGCAGTGGGGTCCATGACAATTATATTATTTTATTAAGTGAACCCCATCAACTTGTGAAATGAGAACTTTATTTAGGGACAAAAATTCAAGGAGAAGTGAGAACTTTATTTAGGGACGGACGGAGGAAGTAGTTAGGTATAATAAGAAGCATATGAGGGATTAATCCACCTCGTTAGGGATGCTTATTTAAAAATGTTTATTAGTTTATTAACTTTTATGAAAATGGGTTTTTAAAAGTAAGGATCTCCTTACTTCTTAAAATCTCTTTTTTAAATGGTTTATCTAAACACTTTATTGATTTATTGACTTATTAAAAAATTAATAAATCATGTTCAAAAGCACATCCAAAAATACCCTTAATTGGTTATTGCATGACGTTGCTTTCTTGAGGGTTAATCCATCGGATATTAAACCTTAAATTCATTTTACGATTTTGGTGTAGTCATCAAGTAAATCATAATGATCAACTTGTGCATATTAATATTTTATTTTGCTGGTTTTTTAGTCCCGATTACTAGTTTTTCTGGTTTTGGACCTGACAGTATTTCATAAATTCGAGAACATAATACTAAATCGGTTTATTCGTTCCCAAAGTGGTTCTACTATTTCAGTTTGATTTGTGCACATGGCTAACTTCAACTATTAGTCTCACCTACATTTGATTGGCTATTTAAGTGATCCTCCTCATCCATCATAGAGACCACCTCCTCAACTTAACCTAACATGTTCTTATCGGACATGAGACATCTCCACCCACTAATCTTGCATACTTGATCTCTAGTGTGTGGATACAACATCTTGTAACAAAGTCAAATTACTATACAGAAACTAGTTCCAACTCTTGCATGACATACAATATGAAAGGGGTGTTTATGAGAGCTTATTTATGAGGCTTATTAACTTATTACTCTATCTAAACTTAATAAACTCATATTACGTGTTTATAAAGGGCTTAAAAACTCATGCTTATCAACTTACTTAAAACCCCTTAAAGAATATATTTTGATGGAGTTTTTCATAGATTATATGAGAAAATTAAAAGTTGTACATTTTTACCATCCACTTAACTTTATCAATTATTCTTTTCTTCACAACATATTTACTCCGTGCGTAACTATCATTGTATAAGTCAAACCAAACATTTTATTTAGTAGAAACTTACTAATTTAAATAAGCTTATAAGCTAATAAACATAAACCCAACCCTAACAATAATGTAACCGACTCACATTCACATCCCTCCTGGAACAATACACGGAAGATAATGCTGAACATACAACTCAGTTAATCGCTGATAAAAATAGTTATATATATACACATCGAATCTAAAACATGTTATCTATGTCATACCATATCTTTGTTGAGTTACAAAAAGTAATTTATTTTTGATATTAGATATACCAATAATTTTAAAATAAATTTAAATAAAATTCTACATTATAAATTTTGGAAAACTTCATATTTAATAAAAGAATCGATTAAGAGTTAATGGTTGTAGTTTTTTATGTCTTCATGTTTAAAAGAGTTTTAGCAAAACGAAATTGCCAAAATTTATAATTAGATGCCCTTTTAGTAATTAAAATATACAAATTTATATTAACTTTCTATAAAAAGAAAAATTGCCAAAATAAATTAGATGCCTTTTTAGTAATTAATAAAATAAATAAAATAAATAAACAAATTTAAATTAACTTTCTATAAAAAGAAAACAATTAGAATTAGGCGTACATGCCATCGTCATGTTGATGGATCAAACCCGAAACCAAATTTGCCGCATTTGAAACACTTGTATACTTTCCCGCCTTCATTTTCAATCATCGAATTCTCGTTATATTCCTGCTTTTACGGTTTAATTTTCAAACGAGTTTGTGTTATCATTGTCAAATTACTGAAGCAATCTGCTCAAATATTTCAATCAGCGATCGTGATTAAGTAGGTGAGTTCCTTCATTTGCACATCGATCGATTTTTGTAACTGAGTTTTGAGTAGTTTATTCGTAAGTTTAAGCACTCTAATCGTTTCATGTACTTGATTTCATAACATTTTTTCAATTTTTAGTCGGATAAGCTTATTAGCACTGCGATCGTGAACCCTTATTTGCTCAATCTGGTCACATGGGTTGAAGCAATCTGCTCAATAGTTGCAATCAGGGATCGTGATTGAGTAGGTGAGTTCCTTCATTTGCACATCGATCGATTTAATCGCTCCAACTTTGAGTTGTTTGTTAGTAAATTTAAGCATTCAAATCCTTTCATATACTTGATTTCCTTACCCTCTTTATTGTTCAATTCGTAGTCGAATAAGCTTGTTAGCACTGCGATCGTGAGCCCTAACTTGCTCCATTTGGTCACAGTTATTGTTGAATTGTAATTTGTTTACTAGATTCATAATTGGTAATGAATCCGTTAAACGTAATAGTTTATGCTGATTTCAATTTTAATCGATGTTTAGAAGTAAGTTGATGATTTTTGTTCTTTTTGGTTTCATGATCTAGCAAACCTGCTGTTCTGAGATCTGGCATATCGAGCTAATTAATCACAATGGAGATGGGAAGACAACAGCGTTTACAAGATGTAAGCATCTGTAGATATAATTAATTATGTAATACCCCTTATTACATCTCATTATCGTGAAGACGTGAACTAAACTTAGGGTTTGTATCTGGAATTTTGGATTATATTATTTCACTCATCTCTTGACATAAATGGACGGAAATTTGTTTAATCATCTTCCAAATAATGCATTAACTGTTTTAAGTTCTTCATAAACACTTTAATTGGAATATTGTACTCTTTCTCTTCACCCCCCCCCCCCCCCCCCCTATTGCTATGTGTTTTTCACTGTTTGTGTCTGTTCTGCTTTGTTGCTACTAGTTATTCAAAACAAAATGTTTTTACAATGATTTAAACTGTTTGCTGAAGTTAAGACAAATATAAATGTTATAATGTATTATAAAATTGTGTGATAGGATCGTATGAGTGGGAATTGGAGTTTTGGTAGCAAAAACAATCCCTGTAGCCAGTCAAGGAAGATGTCAATAGGAGTTATGGTCAACTCTTCTGCTAATACGAAGAGCAAAAATGGTAAAGAATCTTTAGCTGAGTTGCAAACTTCACAAAACATGACATCAGCAAAAACTATGCCTCCAGATTTTGGAAAACAGAACAAGGATCCAAATCAGGAATCATCTCAACCGGTTCGTACACAAACTTTTTATCCAAACATATTATTATTATTATTATTATTTTATTATTATTACTATTATTATTTTCTTTCAGAAACCTAGTGGTGGCAAAACAGTTAATCAAATCGAGCCCGATTCATATTTTGCAAATCAGTTATCTTATTTGCATGCAATGAATGCTAATCAGAAAGAGTCTTCATATGTTACTCCAAAAAAAGTACATTTGCCAGAAAATGAAAAAACAGAGCAGGGAACAAGTGGGAATGTAACATTAAGAATGAAAGTACATGAATTACTAGGAACTATTTGTACACCTGATAAAAAACAACAAAGTCCTGAGAATTATGGTATGAAAACAAACAATCAAAAGCCAAAAAACACAACAAATAACAATGATAGCAGCCCTGTTTCTATGCTTAGACAACATTTGCATACAAGAAAAACCAACTCAAATTATGAGAATTCTGGGATGGATGCAAATAATGAAAAGCTGAAAAACAAAGCAAATAACAATGATAGCAGCCCTGTTTCTATGCTTAGACAACATTTGCATACAAGAAAAACCAACTCAAATTATGAGAATTCTGGGATGGATGCAAATAATGAAAAGCTGAAAAACCCAACAAATAACAATGATAACAGCCCTGTTTCTATGCTTAAACAACATTTGCATACAAGAAAAGTCAACTCAAATTCTGAGAAGTCTGGGATGGATGCCAATAATGAAAATCCAAAAAACACAACAAATAAAAATGATAGCAGCCCTGTTTCTATGCTTAGACAACATTTACATACAAGAAAAACAAACTCTGGAAGTTCGGGTCAAAAAGTCAAAAGACCAGTGACACGATCTTTGACCAACAAGAAACCGCAAGCTCAAAAATCTGTCCCGAAAATACAATCTCCATTTGATCGGGTTAAACAAGCTCATTTAGATGAAAATGCATTCACTTTTCTAGAAACTTGGTCTAAAGGACCCCAAAACACAAATGTAGATCATGATTCTAAAACATTTAAGAGAAAAGAAAGAGAGATTTATGGAACAAGACCAGTGAAAACACGTATTGTGGAAAAAGTTGATAAAAATGAGGAAAACACAAAAACAAAAACAAAATCTGCTGCTGCAAATGTTTCATTGTTTCAAAACAGGAAACGCGAGAGTGAAACAGTTAATCCAAATACTGAAATGAAAGAACAAACTCATCACCAATTTGAAGTTAACAATATGGATCAAGATTCTTTTACCAAACACTCCTTGAAGAAAAATCTGAGCCCACGATATAATCTAAAGAGTCCAACATTTGAGATGAAAACAACGGCTGAGATTTCATCTCCTGAATCTTTGTTTCCAAACAACCAGGAAGGTAAAGATAAAGATATTGATGTTGACAGCCTGTCTGAGGAATCTTTTAAAACCAAACGAACTCGTAGCTCCCATAGTAAAAGTTTCTCAAAAGGAAGCCATTACAATGCAAACACAAAGGTACACTACACCTGTCTTTATCCTACTATTATTCAAATTTTAGTAAAGAAATAGGTGTAAATTACATAATCATCCTTGTTGTTTGTATGAAATTATGGATTTCATCCCTCACCTTTTTTTATTACACGGATCGTTCCTACTTTTGAAACTTGTAACATCAATGGTCCCTAACAGTTGAGGGACCATTATGGTCATTTATAACTTTCAAAATTAGTGACTATTGGTGTAATAAAAAAAGTCAACGAACGAAATCCGTAAGTTCATACAAACCACAAGGATGATTTATGTAGTTTACAGTTTAGTCAAGAAATAGCTATTTGATTACTGGTTTGTTTATCATAATATTAATCTATATGTTCTTTAATCAGTTTATTTTTTCTAGAATCTTGGGAGGGACCTTGAAGACACTCCTGTTATAAAATCAGATATCTTAGGGACCCACAAAGAAAATATATATTCTAGATCTCCAAGTAAAGTTGTGGAATCAGAGAGCTCTGAAGATGCTTCACCCATCAGTGGTAAAAATTTATTTAAACTTTTTTATCAGATTTCCATGTAATAAATAATAATTGAAATACTTAATACTGAAGATAATATTTATTTTGAATTTAGTGCCAATAATATCGAAGAAATGTGAAGAAAATAAATGGTCTGTATCACCATGTCAAGAGGAAGACTCTGAGAGCTCTGAAGATGATTCACCCATTAAAGGTAATAATTTGTTTATTTTACTATTAAAATTTAGAACTTTGTAAATAAATTATCAGAAATTTATTGGACCAAAAAAGCTTTTTGCCTTTTTTATGCTTGATTAACTGTGTGTATTATATTTTGAGGATAATTTAATTTTTCAATAAGTTTCTGAGATATTTCTGATAAATACATCTTATTGACAGTTTAGATTAATGATCCCACGTTAGAAAAAAATTATCAGAATACAAATAAATTAGACGTTACATATATAAATATTTTAATTATGTGCATAGATTCAGTATGAATGCTGTTTACTGGCTTTTCTTGACTTTGATACTTACTTATATTATTCAGATCTGCATCATAAATGCTAAAATAATAATAATAATTAATTATTTTTATCTTTTACATAATTGTTTTGAGTGTGTCTTTTAAATGTACAGAGGATGGAGATCATGACAAATTACATAATTCCCCAGAACAAGATGGGCTTGCAGGGTATTGAGTTTGAGTTTGAATTTAGAGGTGGCAAAATGGGCGGGCTGGGTGGGTTGAGTAACGGGTCGAAATGGACTGACAGGGTTGACCCACTAACAATTATAGTCCTTTGTAATTTTTTGATAAATATTTAATATGTTAATTATGATTCCAAAAATAATCTAAATCTTTAAATAAAACAAATTTCTGAGGTTGTATGCATTAAAAATATACCTTCTTTATCTACTTTCTATAATTCGACCCATTCAATCCGGTTAAGATAAAACAAAACCCAGATTGACCCGTTTATAAGTAAACGGGTCAAAATTGCCACCTCTTAGTTTTTTAAAATAAAAGGCTCTTATTTCCCTTATTTAATCACTCCATTTTATTCTATTAATAATTTTTAATTATTTTTTTAGAGCTGTAAAACTGTTTGCATTAGCCCTAGAAAGAATTCAAAGCAAAATACATTCAACAACTAGTAAACAATCTGCTGCAATATTGTTGTCTGTTTCCAACAACATTCATTCCCAGTTACAAAATGCTGAATCCAAAATCCAAAACGAAGTGTGAGTAATATACTCATTTACAATATTTTTATTTTTATTCTAATAATTAAATTCTCATAAATGGTTTTATGTGATTTTGTTTCAGTGGAAAGCTAACAAATATTGGTAAATCCAAAAGAATGCTTCCAGAAAACCAATGTCAAGGTAATTAATAATTTAATATTACACCATGAATTGATTATGTGATGTACATGTGGCAATTTCGACCTGTTTACTTATGAATGGGTCGATTTGGGTTCTGGTTTTATCTTCATTGGGTCAAATGGGTAATATTAAAAATAGAACTTTTGAAAGAAATGGGTCAAATGGGTAGAAAGTCAATAAAAAGTGTATTTTTAATGCATGAAACCTCATAAATCGTTTGATTTAAGAAACTAGATTTTTAATGAATTTAATACTCCCTCCGTCCCTTAATAAAGTTCCCATTTCTCCTGGGCACATGTTTTTAGGAGATAGTTAGTGGTGGGTCCTTGGTAATAAATTTGATTAAAATATATGGTTTTTTGGAGAGAGAAGGTGTTTTTAGGAGATAGTTAGTGGTGGGGTATATGGTAATAATATTATTTTATTGAGTGGGTCCTTCCAATTTGAGAAATGGGAACTTTATTTTGGGACAAACATGTTAGGGGAAATGGGAACTTTATTAAGGGATGGAGGGAGTATAATTTATGTAGTCATGTAATGAACTAATTACTTATAATCTATAAATAAAATAAAAAGGTATATATTTTTTTTAAAAGAGAGTTTTAGATCAACCAAACCTTTTTTGACCCGTACCTAAACTTCCCCATTGTGACACCTACGAAAACTTACCCATTTGACCCGTCAACAAGAAATTCAGGTCAACCCAACCCATTTTGACACCTTTAATGCGATGGTTTAAGTTAATCTATTTTCTACTCCATGTGTTTTTTTTCTTTTGTGAATTAAAACAGAGCAACAAGAGCAGTTAATGCGAATATATGAGAAATTTAAAGAAGAAGTGGATCAACATCTTGAAAAATGCAGAAACACACTTGAAGGATTAGAAGAACATCAGCTTCAAGTTAGAGGAATGGTGGAAAAACAAAGTAAGATTTTTTATTTCCAAATCTCTATTTTATTTCTGATTATTTTTTAATTGTCATTTATTTATTTTATTTTATATTTAGGGTTGTCACACAAAAAGTTTATCCTGCAAACTGAAGAAGCAATAGAGAAACAACTTAATGATGCCCAAACAAAACTGGCAGAAGTTCACAGGGTCAGTTTCACTTTCTTCCATTAAAAATCTTGACCCGTTTTCTTACTTCTGGTTGTAAACGGGTCAACCCACCTAACCCATTTAGGTTGTAGATACCAACCTGTTTTATACCCCTGTTTGACCCATTTAGATGAACAAGTTATACGGGTCGAATCCGGGTTATACGGGCTAAGAATGTCCTGGTCAGGATCGAGTTTTTGACATTATTAACTAAACGGGTCATATTTTGATCCGACCCGAATTGCTCCCTGTTTAGTGGTTGACTTTTTTAGTTGCTTTTTTTTATTGCAGATGGGGAAGGAGAAAACACTTCAACTGAAATATGGTATTGCTGAATGCCTAAAAGAAGGTTTACTTGGTTAAAAGACTCTTTTATCAATCTATCAAATTCAAATTCAAATTACTTTCAATTCAATATATAACGCAAATATCACTTACTATCTTAATACATACATATTTAGCACCAAAATAAGTCATATAAACTTCAAGTCATATGTTTAAAAGACTAGATTATATGTCTACATTTTGTTTTAATATACATTATTCTATGTTCAAGTTTCTTGTTTACAAGTATATGTTAACAACATTTATGCTTTTTTTATGTTATGGAATTATTGATTTTTGCTGATAGTATTAGTCTTAAACCATCTGGTAATTACTTAATGGTAAGGGCTAATGACTTCCTAGAGGTTATGGATTCGATTCCTCGAGTAAATATTTACCAGATAGCCAGAGTAAACTCAACCACCGCAGAGAAGCCCATTATAAAATGTGAATAATGTTTAAAACAAAAAAGAGAGCTGGTAGTATTAGTCTATATATAAAAGTAAACAATATCATACATGAAAATGTAACTATTAGTTGCAATACATATTCTAACCTACATAGGCGTTCATCACAAAGATCATAACTTCATGACAACACGTTTTCAAAACTTGTCAAAACAATATCTTTTTATTAATTGATTGCATGCAAGAGATTTTATGAACATTGTTTATAGTTGCCTCTTCATACTAAAAATATGTTTCAGATTTAGTACCATCAAATTTGACATACGCACGTATTTGTGTGTCGAGTTAAAATGTTGTTAATAAACACTTCACTAATGTTTGGAATCAGTGGTGGAACTTGAACAGTTTAGTGAGGAACTAAAATATAGATATTTTATCTTGAAGGGGCTAAATGTATGATTTCTAATACTTTGAAAATTATTATATAAATTATTATGTAAAATGACATTAATGTATGTCATTAGTGCTTGTGTATTAAATTAATTTTACATTTTACTCTAATTTAAAATGGAATTTTTATGTACTAAATTTAAGTGCAAAAAAGCTTATATCATATATTATCAACGAGAAGCATGTTTCGATAAATTTGCAATAATACAAATCGTCTTACTAAATTTTATAAGGAAAAAAATTATTCATGAAAAAACAGAAAAATTACTATCTATAAATATAAATATTAACATTTAATGTGATATGTTATTTCAGGTAGTTTATACATTTTTGTATCTTGACTAAATAAAACCATAGAAAACATGGATAAACTAATGTGGTATAGCGGCCATAAACGCCACTCGTTAATTACATCCAGTAGTAGTGATGCGAAAATACAATCGGCCGGAATGTCTCCACCGGTGCTCGTCGCTGCAATTAGTATCTCCGACGGTGTTCACCGCCACAATTTTGCCGCCAATTTTTCATCTACTGCAATTAAATTCAAATCCAGACCAATTTACAGGTATAAACCACCACCACTAGAATTTACGGCCACTCCAATTCCTCGCATTCAATCATTCATTGCATCATCTTCGAAAGGAGATTGTAGTGAATCGTTGAACGATAGCAGTATCGATCGTGAATTGCAACAATTAGATGAATCACCATCAATTGATTGTGACGAAATTGAAGTTGAGATCGAGAAAATAAGTAAGAATCGCCGGAGAATTAGGTCAAAAGTCTCCGTTGACGCTAGTCTTAAAACGATTTGGGGAATTTTGACGGATTATGAACGCTTAGCTGATTTTATACCTAGTCTTGTTGTTAGTCAGGTGCTTGATCAGAGAGAAAACTTTGCTCGTCTTCTTCAGGTACTGAAATTTATTAGCTTTTCAATGTCCTTATGTAACTTTTGAGCATAATTTGTTACCAAACTAAACTGATCACAAACACGCACACACAGACACAACAGTTGTTTAGGAATCTTTAATCAGTGCAGTTCTAAGTGAATGAATAACGATTTTACCCTAATAAAACACACTATCTTAAGAATGCATAGTCAACAACACAGTTTAGTGATGATAAGTGCAGAATGCAAGTTATGCAGCATGCTTACATTTTGGTGAAATATCTTAGAGTGTAAGACTGTTAGGTAATATGATGATTTATTATTATTATTTTTGGGATGCAATAATCTTAAGCTCTTATTGCACTTATTTGATTTCTCTAAGGTTACAAGCATGGCTTTATATTGGTTTGTACCCCGAATTTGGGTTCTTCACAGATTGGGCAGCAAAATTTAGCATTTGGATTAAAATTCAATGCAAAAGGAGTTGTTGATTGTTATGAAAAAGATTTTGAAAGTCTTCCATTTGGTCAAGGGCGTGATATCGAGTTTAAGATGATTGAAGGTGATTTTGAACTCTTTGAAGGAAAATGGTCCATTGAACAGGTCAACCCTTTTCTTATATTACTTGTTATTAATTTGGTGTTATTTGCATAAAATACTAACCTACTTTTCATTTGTCTCGTTTTAGTCCTTCTAATTTATTTTTTTGTACACGAGTCATTAAAGACGTACTAGGTTCTAACTAACAAGATACTGAGATAGAGATAAGAATGCATAAATAAAACAAATAAATGCATAAATTTTAATCCGTTTTATTGAAAGAAAATAAAATAGTTTTGCTCGCTTTTTGATGACATATATTTGTTGGGTTCAAAGGAGATATTTTTGTTAATATGCTAAATACATGATCAGATGATGATATTTCATTCTTATTTGTTTGCAATAGTGAATAGTGTGATAAAGTTAAGTATTTTTTTTTTAATATTATGAACAGAGCAATTCCTTAGCTGGTCAACAGTATAATACGATTCTTTCATACACTGTTGAAGTTCAGCCGAAAATGTGGTTACCTGTTCGACTTGTTGAAGGCCGGATTTCCAAAGAGATAAAAATGAACCTTTATTGCATACGACAAGTTGCCGAAAAAACATGACATTTATTTATTTATTGTGGTTATTGTTTTTTTTTTTTTTTTTTTGTGTGTACTTTAATTTTTTTTATGTGCCATAAATGTGATCTGATGTATTTAACTAATAAAATTATTTTACTGCTGGTGAAATATTACTGTTATGAAAAAGTATTCTAACTATGCTTGTTTTGCCACACTGAGACAGATATATGATTTAAGCTAAAAGTCTCAAGTATTGCATCACAAAAATAGAGTTACTTGATAGTTATAGTTTTTTAAGAAACATTTTGATAATTACAAGTTTTTGAGCTAGTTTAATTGAATTATTATAACGTTTAAAAATATAAAATAATTACAGTATGGAGCCAATAAAAAGTTTATCTAATTATAAGATAGAAAAGAACAACATTATTACCACAATATGTTACTTAAAACTTGTAATTATCTAAATATGTTACTTAAAACTTGTAATTATCTAGTGTTTGCCTCACAACCTTAAAGTTGGAGATTCAAGTCCCGTCGTGAAAATTAGGTGTAGATTACGTTTTGCCGTTAAAAAAATCTATTAAAAAGAGGGATGGTTTTTACACGATAAAGTTTATTATATGTACCACAACCATTGTTTTGTATAATTATACAATAAAATATAAAACTTGTATTATGTGGTGTATAAGCTAAAAAATATGGTGTAGAGAATTCCCATTAAAGAGAATAGCAGCATGAGCTATATTACTACTTTAGTTAATCGAGTGAAAAACTTAGTAAGTTTTGTATGTTACTAGTACGAAAATGCACACCCCTAAAAACCACTAAACGAGCAAGCCAAACATCTTAAAAAGAATTGAGTATGAAAGTTACATATAAATAATACGTATAATATAACCAAACCTAAACAAACAAGAATCTTAAAACCACAAATTTGTGCAATTCTTATCCTACATAATCTACAAAAAGCCCTACCTGACCTCAGAGCACTAGATACAATATCATCAGCATCATCATCATTGCAATGAATGATATAGCATCATTAATATTTGGGCCAATGACTCGGTTGGTAGACTATAAACTACTAACAAATTACTAAAATAACCCTGGCCCGCTATACATAAATAAGGTTATTTATCAATCCTGAGGTTATTACAAAGATGACCGAGTTCGGGCCTGCCTGCCATCCATGTTGTGAATTTCGTGTCTGTAGGGGAAGCACAATATAGATATGATCTGTACATTATTAGTAGAAAGTATCGCCTGCAAATATGAATCATATAATTAGTCAGATGAAAACTTTTTTATTTACTGAAAACCAGTTTTGATCCATTTATATGCGAAATTACCAGTTTTGATCCAAAAATTAGAAATGAGAAAAAATTGCTAAAAAGGTTTGATGCCCCTTATCCATGATATCATATTTAAAAAATAATTATAAGAAATTAAAATTTTGAAACTGACCTTAAAGCTTTGATACCCATATCCATGATGTATGCTTGATGATCATCATCAATACCATTAAACTTTTCAAGTTCCTTGCTGTAATATAGAATGTCATCTCGAAGATGCCCAGCTCCAGCACACCTTTATAACAGTAAAAAAAACAAAATATTAATACAAATATATTATTTCAAGAGGGTAGAATGGTAATATATATATCCATTATGGATGTGTGTGTTTGCCAAATTCTGATTATTTAAAAAAATGATATAATTAATATAACATACCTATCTATAACAATATCAACATCCGATTTGCTTTCAGGCCCGTGAACAAGAACTCTTGTAAGACTAAGTATATCACGATAATCACCTTTTTCACGGGCTTCTAAATATAAATCTTCAGAATTCGAAGGCAATAAATGTCGATTATTACCAGATTCTAATTCTAATTTTCCTTCTGATTCAAGTGTTATACATATAATTGCCATTGCATATGCAACACCACCAAATCCAGTGTGTGATACAAATAAATAAGATCCTGCACAACTGTACAACAACTTGGTTCATTTGTATTTTGAAATGGAAAATTGCAACAAAATGTAATGGTTAGTAAATTACAAGGATGGTCCCTCAGTTTTACCCCAAATTTCATGTATGGTCCTTTACTTCAAAAAAGTATATTGGTAGTCCTTTTTTTGAAACTTTTTGCACCTACATTCCTGTAGCCTAAGGTCCGTCCAATATTGTAACAGAAAAAGGACTACCGGTGTAATTTTTTAACAAAAAATTTTATCGAACATTAGGCTGTAGGATTGTAGGTGCAAAAGGTTTCCAAAAAGGGACCACGAGTGTAATCTATTAAAGTAAAGGACCATAAGTGAAATTTGGTGTAAACCTCAGGGACCATCCTTATAATTTACTCAAATATTAAAAAGAATAAAAAAAAGCTTACTTGTCAATACAGTACTGAATAGCATCAACATCAGAAGGCAAAGCATCTCGTTCTCTAGTTAACGGTATCCTCTTATAAACAATATCAAAACCGTCATTTCTCAAATTTGAATAAACTTCAGTAGGCGTTTTCACATCATCAATAAATATATTTTCCCAATATCCAACAACATTAACTTGATTCAAACTTGGATTAAATTCTTCACGATGCAAAAGCATTCTCCCGCCACATTTTTTAATTTCTGAAATAATATCTTCTTTTAATCGGGATTCCATGTGTTGTACTACTGAGCCAGTTATTCCCACGTGTTTTAATGTGTCTACTGGTTTGTTTAATTCTCTGAGAACGAATGGTGTACCGTTTATGTAAACAACTGCTTCTTCACGTAAATCGGTTAAGATTACTTTTTGTGGATTAGGTTTGGAGTTTATGTAAGTTAGCATTTCTTTTGCACCGGAAATTGTTGGTGTTGCCATGCAATACACTGGATAACCATCCACCTGAAATTTAAATATACAAAAAAAACTTAATTAATTAAGAAAAAAACTTTTTGCTATTTTGATCAGTTTACTTGTGAATAAGTCAAGTCAATTTGGGTTATATTTTATCTCTAATTGAGTAATTGGTTAAAGTGAAAAAATACCAGAGAGAACAGGTTGAAGGTAGAGTTATTTTATTCAAAGATTTTGATTATTATTATTGTAATAAAGTTATTTTTAATTTTTGAAATCATAATTACAAAAACATTAATTATTTATAGTAAAGTATAAATAGACATAAAACAGTACTTGACTCCAGTTTTCAGTATCAGGTAATATAACTCTTAATTTTTGTTTAACAGAGGAAAAGTTTGTTTTTGTTACCTAAACTAGATAGATGGCCGACGTAATATTATGTTGGGTTTTGAATTCAATTTCTATATTATTTTTAATAATAAATGTTCAACACATATTAATATTTCAATTATACCTTGTAAACATGTGGAGCACCGTGTATTTGTATATTGCTAGAAGTTCTTTGACCAGGAAAAAAGTACATTTTAAGTATGGATCCTTTCCCGAGAACCGAACCGTTGCGTTTTTTAACAATTGATTCCATTACTGCATCCCCATGTTGAGATTCTTGTGGAGCTCTTAGTTCTTCCTGAAAATTAAAAAGTCTATCAAATTTGATGTAAAAAGGTAAATTCGTTCGGAAATTGAGGTGGCAATTTTGACCCGTTTACAATGGGTCGATTCGGGTCATGATTCTAGGGTAAAAATGTAAAATTGATAACATCAGCTAGGAAACAAGTTAAATGAGTTTAACTGCCCAACTAATGCATAAATCCTCCTAAATCATTTTTTTTCAAAAAAGTAGATTAAGTGAATTGAAATAATATAATTTTGTGCAAATGTCATAAAGTTAATAGCAATATACTTTAGGTGGTGGTCTGTTTTAATAACTACAAGCTTTTAGCCCAGTCTATTTAGGTAACTATAGTGCTAAAAAACCTAACATAATAATCACGTAGGGCCCAAAAAACTTACTTTAATTACCACACAAATAATAATTAATTAATTACCAGATAGGCCAACTAAAAACTTGTAATTACCAAGATGGACCATAAAAACTTATAATTACCAAAACAAACCATTTTTGACATTTTCCCTTCACTTTTTGTAAACATATTTGACCCGGCCCATTTTGACCCATACCAGGAATTACCCATTTTCAAGCATATAACCCGCCCATTTTGCCTCCTACACTAGGAAAAAGAATTCAAAAATTATGTTCGAATGAGAATATACATACAGGAACAGTAAAAAATCTTCCAGGTCTTAATCTTATAGACCATTTCATAGCTTGAACTTCGGGTCGTTGATGTAACCAACTTTTAAAACTAATTTTATTTTCCCCATCAAAAGCTTCACTACCAAGATAAGCTGCAAACGCAATTAACCGAAAATAACGTTCCAAATATTCAGCACCACGATTTAATGCAACCCGTCTTTCTCGGGGTTCAACTTTTTGTTGATTAAATAATTTCCTATATTGGAGTACAGCCTGGCGAATATTTTGTAATGCAGAACAACGGTCTATAATTGCATCTAATGCTTCCCTACATTCAACCCCGTTATCGAAAAACCGCGTTATTTTCCATAACAAAAGAATATCATTTATCCCAAACGCGTGACTCGACCCGACCCGCGACCCGACCCGTGGAGCGCACTCGGGCCCGCTTTCGTCGCCACTTGATGACCCGTTATCTAGATTCTCACCTCCACGCGCCATGTCATCAGCTAAAACCCTAATTGGTCTCCCGTGGTCAATTCGAAGTTTGACCAAACACGCTATTACTGTTCCGGTGGTTGTTCTGCCTCGGCCCATTTGACAGTTAAACACAAAAGCGGTGTCTTTTGTTGCAGATGAAACGTTGAGGGCTAAAGTGTCGAAATCGGAACTTTTGGGGGCTTTTCCGTCAGTTATGGGAACACGGGCATATTTTATTGGGAAACCGTCTGCTTGTAGAGATTTGAAAACTTCTAGGGGTGTTTGGACACAGTCTGTACTAACATGTTCCCAAACATCGAATATTTTTCCGTCTTCGGTTTCGTGGATAACCATGATGTCACCACCGTAACGTTTGGATTCTTTAAGGATGTCTTCTTTTAAACGTGCTTCCATTCTTTCTACTCTTTCCCGCTCAATTCCCTGTATGCAATATTTTAATATTATTATAGTTTGAATAAGTTTTATAAATTTATAATATTTTATGAGGTGGGGAATAGTTTTGATTTTTCATTTATAATTCTAGAATTATAAATTTATTTAGAGTAAATTACAGAAATTGTCCCTGTGGATTTACGAATTCTCCGATTTTGTCCCTAAACTTTTTTTTCGTGATTTTTGTCCCTATGGTCTTCAAATTTCATCATTTTTGTCCATAGGGATAAAAATGATGAAATTTGAAAAAGATGAAATGTGAAGACCATAGGGATAAAAAATGTTTGTGGCCAAAATCGGAGAATTCGTAAAACCATAGGGACAATTTTTGTAATTTACTCATTTATTTATTTTTAATAAAAATCATAGAAAGATTAATTTTCAAAATACCGTTTATAATTTAATGGAATTATAAATTTATTAATTTTAGATAAAAGTTTTATAAGAAATAGAAGATGATGATGATGATGATGATGATGATGATGATGATGATGATAGTATTTTGGTCAATTGGACGAAAAGAGTGAAATTAAAAATGATATACAGTTTTAAAAGAAGGCAAAATTATAAGCCAAATTACCTTTTTCAGGAAAATTTCAAAACATAGAACTATTTTTCTAGTTTACTCTAAATTCAATAATAGAGATGAAAAAAGTACCGAATACTCGAGCATGTTTTTGTATGGTCTTTCAACTTCACGAAGCACAAACGGTTTTCCATTAATATAAATAACCGGTTCTTCTCTCATATTATGCCAAAAGACGGATCTACCCTCCTTAGAGCTACCAATTCTTTTAATCACCTTTTTAATTCCTTCAACAGTTGGATTTGCAACACCAAAAACAGGAAAACCGGGAATTTCTCTAAAATTTGGTGCACCTTCAATTCTTTCGGGTAGATTCGGTTGTTGACAGCCTGGACAATGATCACTTTTTAAAACGGTTTGACTTCCTAAAACTTCCCCTGTTCTTGAAACAGCAACTATTCCCATTTCAAAAGGATGATTATCACCAGATTTATTTGTTTTTATTTTGTTTAATGGTTTTAAATTTGCGTAACCGAGTGCACCCATTGGGTCCCGCCTTAATAACCTGTAATAGATGACTAAATTTAGGATATAAATGATCAAATTTTGTGTATTGATGGGCAAATTGCATAAAAATTAAACGGTAACATACTTCAGTTTAATATGTAATATGTTTACCAAAAAATAGGTTTTATTTAGGGTAATCTGGTAGATTAACAGGTTTTAACGTTAGACTAAAGGAATGTTGGTGCAAAAGGTTTCCAAAAAAAGGACTAGCTATGTAATTCTTTAAAGTAAAGGACCATAGGTGAAATTTGGTGTAAACCTCATGGACCATCTTTGTAATTTACTCCTTTGATCAGGTAACCGGGTGGGATTACTCAAAATTAAAAACACTTGAAATGACTACCTTAAATCATATTTTTTTAAAGTACTGGAAATCCACCTTGCTCTAAATATATATAAAACAAAATTTTTAAAAAGAAATAATTACCTGCGAATGATGGTATATAGTTCAGGCCTTGCTTTCATCCAATGATAAAAATTGAAATTAGCATTTGATTTTTCTGTATGTAAATATACAGCAAAACAAATAAGATAATAATATCTTTCAAGGTACTCAACAAAAAACGAAAGCAAAGCCTCCCTCTTCATTTCATCAGGTTGGCGCAAAATACTATTTCGATATGTAGCAATTGCTTCACGTAAATTCTGTTAAACAACCAAAAATGCATGCCAGCTGTCAGAAAAGTTTGTTATTATATTAAAATAAGGGAATAACAGAAGGAAATATTCACCTGCATTGAGGAACACTTGTCAATTACTTTGTCCACTTGTCTTTTGCCTTCAACACCACCCTAAATGCATGGCAAACATGAAGAAATTACTCAAAAAACTGTTCTAGTTAGAAAATTTTAAAGTTATTATTATGTGAGTAAATACAGAAATCATCCATGTGGTCCCTCGACTTGTTTTATTGCACAGACAGCCCTAATTTTGAAGCTTGTAACACCAACGGTCCTAAAGTAAAAAAGGTCGTTAAGTTTTCAGGGACCATTGATGTTACAAGTTTCAAAATTAGGGCTATACATGTAATTTTTTAATGTTTGCAGGATGAATTATGTAATTTATTATGTACTGTTATTATCATATTATACAATGCATACCTCTAATACGCGTATCAAGCTTCTTATGACGGTATATTCGCCTCTAAGAAGTGCTTCTTCTGTGTTTAGCATGTTGTCACTAGCGTTTGAGCCACACACAGAAACTTTTCCAATTGAATTTGTCCTTGGGATGCCTAATAAGTAATAATAACATAAAAACATTTTAAAAAAAATTAAAAAAATCACTATTTCAAATACAAGTGGAAATCGTACTACAAAAGAACATAAGATGATAAGATGATAAGATTTATTTAAAAGAAAGTACCAGAAGCACCAATTCGGTTAAAGTAAATCAATGTAGCAATCACCATCCCTGTGGTAGTACGTCCCCGTCCCATTTGGCAGTTAAAAATGATCTCTGTCTTGAGATCAGCTCTGGAAATTCGATCAACCTATAATACATAATAATTATTAATTATTATTTTATTGATTTATTTATTACAATTTACTGAAAAAAGTAAATAGCATTTACCAATGTATCGAAATCCTGTTCCTTGGGTGCTTTTTCATCTGTTACTGGAATGCGTTCATAGTCAACAAGAAAATGTCTTTTTTGTAGTTCCAAATACACCTACAGAAAAAGAAATACAAAATAGGTATGAAAAGTTCACTTGGTTTCATAGAGTCCAATTAAATTAAATAAATTTGTTATTGGTCAAACCTGTAGTGGTGTTTTCACAGACTCAGGTGTAACTGGCTCCCATTGGTCAACCATTTGACCATCTGGCAGTTCATCGGTTACTAGGATCTTATTTCCATATCTGGTTAGTCAATTAGGGATTTAGATATATAAGGAAATTATGGCTATACACAGACACAAAATGACAAAACATGTCAGAAATAATACCTTGCAGCTTCTAGCAATATGTCTTCCTTCAACCGGTCTTCCATTTGTTCCACCCTTGCCCTATTGATACCCTATTCATAACATTATATACAAATTATATATATATATATATATATATATATATATATATATATATATATATATGTGTGTGTGTGTGTGTGTGTGTGTGTGTGTGTGTGTGTGTGTGTGTGTGTGTGTGTAAAGTCCAAACTGTGGTTTGAGCAAAAATGAGAAAGAATAACCACACCGTGTATTCAAGATTGGAGAAGGGTCTCTCAACCTCACGTAAGACAAATGGTCGTCCATTGATATAAACCACCTGTTTCAAAGAAAAGTTTTAGCACGGTTATTTAAGGCTTATAGATATATACATATGTGTATACACACGCACACATTTACATATGTATAAGAACAGATACACACATATACAATACTATGCATCTATGGGTAGATACTTCAATACTTGTGCAGATATATAAATTACATAAAGACATAAATATGCACGCGCACATGTAAATATGTGATTGATTCTTCTAGCTTTCATGATCATATTTGATTACTATAGATGCTATTGTCATAAACAAACAAACTTTTTGTTAATGCTCAAATATTATTGTCATAGAAAAAGGGAAGCATATTACCGGTTCCTCACGAAGGTTGATCCAAAGAACATTTACTTGCTTCCCGTCCATTTGAGCCCCAATATACGTAAGAACATTCCGGATCCCATCAATAGTTGGGATCGCAACACCATGAACACGCATTGATTCAGCCTGATAATTTCATGAAGCAACTACATTAGCATAACTGTATGGAAATTCATCTGATTAATCACTCACACATGATATTAAATTAACGAATATATGACCAAATATTCAGCAATGCAAACACAATTTGCAACACAGTATAAATCACTAAAAGGCAGTTTTTTTTTTGTATCAAAGCTTTCTGACTATAGTGTATCCTTCTGTTGTTGACTAAATAACAAAATGGCAGTTTTTTATGTATCAGAGCTTTCTGGAATAACTCCTACACTGAAGGCCTTCAATTTCATTAAATCTAAAGCGCGCAACGAGAAATCAAGCACTTAAATCTAAATGTTAGCTGTTCGTAAACGGATTGCATCAAAAACTATAACAAAAAGTAAAATTACCTGACGATAATTTGGAGCGCCGTCGATGTGAGGAGATAATCGCTTATTCTGACATCCAGGAAAATGATCGCTCTTAAGAATTGTCTTTTTTCCAAGCACAGATCCATCTCTTTGCTTCATCACCTGCTCCGGTTCCTTCGGTATCGACATGATCCAACCCTTCCTAATCTATCCGAATATCCGATTTTGACCTAATTATGTATCTAATTTCAACGATGATGACGCTCGTTCTTCAAATTCGAAACCTTTGATACTAAATCGGTACCTGTATAACATACACTTGAATTACTGCTGTTAATCACCGGCAATTGAGATGACATACCACCGGAAGGTCAACCGGCCGATGCAAACTAAGACTGATGTGAAGGAAGGAAATACCGTAAGATCCGTAAATGGTGAATGATTCGACGGCTGTCCGAGCTAATTTCCTATCTAATTTCAACGATGATGATGCTCGTTCTTCAAATTCGAAACTGTTAATACTAAATCAGTACCTGTAAAAGATACACATGAATTACTGCTGTTAAACCGGCAACTGAGATGACATACCACCGGAAAAATGGTCAACCGGCGGGTGGAAAATATTAGATGATTGCTGAGGTGAAGGAAATACCGGTGAGATTCGTGAATGGCGATTGATTCGACGGCTGTACGGCAGAGAAACAGAATGATAGAAAACTGAAAAGAGAAGAAAAGTATGAATTGGATGGATAATTTGTTGGTGGTGTAGATTTATTCTGATACAGGCATCAAAGTACCGAATGTGCGCAAACTATTCGGGATTCTTTTGTAATTTCACAACAATAAGGAAATTGAAGCAATTGTACACGTACAGTAATTGGTTGACAGCTAAGATATGTTTACGGGTTGGGTTGGGTTGGGTTGGGTTGGGTTGGATCGGGTTTTTAGCCTGTGTTTTTGCGGGCATATATATACTCTATTTCACTATCTACAAGACTAGAACCACAACTAGAACCAACCGGTAGGTAGGGGTGTTAACAAGTCGAGCTTTTAACGAGCTGCTTAAGCTGTTTGTTGGAAAAAGTTGTGATAAAATGATTTTTCACCAACTTTGGACCTATATAATTATATATATATATGTGTTATATATAGTTATTGGTTGGTAGCTATGTGTTCTCCTATATGAGAGCTACGCAACGGTATATAGCGTGTCCAAAGTCGAGTTGTGGTGAATGAGATATCGACTCTCAAAGTAGGGTTGCCCGAAATGGCTTGAACTCGTGTACGCACGAGCGACCTGCGGGCACGAATGCAGCTCCGAAATTCCGGGCTCGTGCGGGTCAATTTTTGCACCTCATCGACACTGCAGTTGTCTCGTACTGACCTCCTCAGTACTGATTTTTTTCATACTGACCACCTCAGTACTGAACCGATCAATACCGACCTCCTCGCACTGAGTGTTCGACGTGTACTGAGATGGAGTCTGATACTGACCTGCGCAGTATCAGTCTGATACTGACCTGCGCAGCAGGCAGTCTCATACTGACCTGCAGTACTGATCTGCGCAGCAGATGTCTGATACTGACTTCCAATACTGACCTGCGCAGCAGCAGTCTGATACTGACCTGCGCAGCAGCAGTCTGATACTGACCTGCGCAGCATCAGTCTGATACTGAGCTGCTGCACTGACTTCCAATACTGAGTTCGTATACTGACTTCTGATACTGAGTTCTCGGACTGAGTTCTCGGACTGAGTTCCTGGACTGACCAGAAGGACTGAGCAGAACAGTTACGAAAATTCTGCAATTAGTGCAGATTACTGTTTTGATTTCTTGTTTAATTGTATTGAATGCATTTAATGTTTTGATTAAACATCACTTGGCATTCTACACTATAAAAGGAGACCTTGGGTCTCATTTGGAAACACACCTTCTACACCCACTTCTTCTTTCACAGCTTTCTCTCTTAAAGAAAACACTCTAAACTTGGTTAGTGTTCTGGCTTGGATTATATCCGGTAGTGTAAAACTACTCGGTTGTTTTACCCTGGGAAATAGACAACGAATCTATTTTAAGGGGATCGTGAATTTCACGAGACTCAACCAAAACCTTGTACTTGTTTGTTCTATTTAGTTTGTTTCAATCTTTTGTAAACGTATTCGTCAATTTCCCTTATTGTAATTGTATTTTATTAATGAAAATTGGTATTAGCTCCTACAAACTTAAAATAGATTTTCCTCTCTAGCTAATACCGGTTGGAAAATACATATTTTTTTTTTCCGGATTTTGCTCGTTAATAGCATAGATTCGGAAAAGTGGTGATTGAAACGTTTATATAGAACAAAAAGGTTCAATTGAGTTTTTAGAAAAGAAAAATTTCCAATTTTGTTTTGTTTAAATTGTTAAATCAAATTTTTGGATTTAAAGTTTATTATATCAAGTTTTTAAAGTTTGATTTTAAATAACTTGATATATAGTTTAAAACAATTTTGGATTTAAAAAATTTTTTGGTAATCAAGTTTGCTTTGGCTACTTGATTTTCTCATACTTGTGAAAAGCTAAAATTCTTCGGGATTTTTATCTATGGATTGCTTTGGCATCTAGAATTTTGCTTTCAAAGTTGAGAATTTTGGAGTTTCTTATGAAACTTGTAGTTGATAGTTATAAAGTTTCGAAAGTTACATTAGTTGAAAAGATACAAGATAGTCTTTGACTTCTTGAGTTGATTCCTATAAGGATGTTACTTGAAATATATCTTTTAGCTAGTTGTATGTGAGAAACTTATATAATTTTGGATTAAGACTAATTTGTCTTATTTTGTACTTTTCAGTTGAAAGATGGAAAGTGGAATGGATACGCCGCCGGCATCCACCGTGTTGACTCCACCTTTTATGAATGCTATTCCTTTGGTTGGAACTCAAGTAGCCGTGAACACCGTTGCCAACCATGCCGAAAGGCCCGAAAAGTTCAATGGTTTGAACTTTAAAAGATGGCAACAAAAGATGTTCTTCTACTTGACCACGTTGAACCTTGCAAGGTTCTTGACCGAATCCGCTCCTACGATCGTTGATGGGGAGACCGATGTTCAATCCGTGAACGCGGTAGATGCATGGAAGCATTCGGATTACATATGCCGAAATTATGTCTTGAATGGCTTGATTGATTCTTTGTACAACGTGTATTGCAAAATAACGACGTCCAAACTCTTATGGGAGTCGTTAGATCGCAAATACAAGACCGAAGATGCCGGAACAAAGAAATTTGTCGTTGCCCGGTTCTTGGATTTCAAGATGATTCACTCAAAAACCGTAATGAGTCAAGTGCAAGAACTTCAAGTGTTGTTACATGACATACATGCCGAAGGAATGGTGCTTAGTGAGACCTTCCAAGTCGCGGCTATTATTGAAAAGTTACCTCCTAGTTGGTTGGACTTCAAAAATTACCTTAAGCATAAGCGAAAGGAAATGTCCATCGAAGATCTTATTGTTCGCCTTCGTATTGAAGAAGACAATAACGTTGCTCAAAAGATTAGTTACTTGCCCGAGTCGGCAAAAGCTAATGTTGTTGAGAATGGGGAATCTTCTAGGAGAAACAAAGGCAAAGATGTGGTCAAGAACAAGAATGGTCATTTGAAACCAAAAGATGGGATTGTGAAAAAGAAATTCCACAAGTTCAACGGTACGTGCTACAATTGTGACCAAAAGGGTCATAGGGCTTCGGATTGTAAGCAACCGAAACGAGAAAATGCACATGAAGTCAATGTGGTGGAGCATAGTGATGAACATATGCAACTTGTGGCAATGATATCCGATATCACGGCAATGATCTCGGAAGTAAACTTGGTAGGAACTAATGATGTTGGTTGGTTCGTTGATACGGGTGCTACCCGTCATGTTTGTTTTGATCGAGCCCGATTCACCACGTTCAAAGAGGTTGACAATGGTGAAAAGTTGTTTATGGGGAATGCGGCGACGGCCGATGTGAAAGGAGAAGGAAAAGTGGTCTTGAAGATGACCTCGGGAAAAGAACTTGTGTTGAGCAATGTGTTGTATGTGCCGGAGATTCGTAAGAATCTTGTTTCCGGGTGGTTGTTGAACAAGTTTGGTTTTCGTTTAGTGTTTGAATCGGACAAGGTTGTGCTAACAAAAAGTGGAATGTTTGTGGGGAAGGGCTATGCCCTTAACGGCATGTTTAAATTAAATGTCGTTTAAATTAAATGTTATTTGAATAAATGATTATTATGAATAAAACTTTATTATGTTTATTATTCTTGTGTTACTTACATTTATGTCAATAAATTTCAATTTAAAGTCCTATTTTATTTAAATTAACTTTAAAATACATTCCACATCGATTCAAATTCACAAATATAACGAATACATCCTTCCATTTGGTTGAAAGAAATAACCAAAACTCCTTGATGTACACGAAAGAGTGTAACTTTACTTTAGAGAAAAGTAAATATGAAGTGATTGATACATTAATATGTACAAATGTGGGGGGTAAGTCGTGTGTCGACTACTTATCTTTTATAAGATAACCCGTGAAGATAAGATGAAACATCGTATGCATTTTGATTTGAAAGAAAATCATCTAATAAATACTTACGAATGTGGGGGTACCTTGCTAAGGTATTAATTCATCTTAATAGAAAATTAACATCAATTAAAGAAGATATTCTAAATAATTGATGGTATATATTATTGTCTCAAATTTACATTAGTCAAGTGTACAATGTATAATGGTGAGACAAAATATGATATGATAACTACTCTCAAGTGAAGTTATCATGATTGACTATAAAAGTTATATGATAAACTTGCGGATCCGCTTATGAAAAAGACTTAAGTAGAGAGTTAGTTATGGAATGGGACTAAAGCCCTTGGAATAAAAGTTTATGCGAAGGAAACCTAACCTAGTTGACTGGAGATCCCAAGATCTAGGTTCAATAGGACAACCTAATTGTATAAACGAAGGGATGTCACTGTGGGGGTAACGGAATTCCTCCATACATTCTTAAAGGGAGTACATTGTACTACTTCCTAGTCCATTCCTAGTTCAGTGACAATGAGGATAAGCACTATGGCTTTTAATGATTCGTGGTAGAGAATCACCTATGTGAGAGAGAAGTGGGGTCGCTTCGAATGGGATTGTTGGGCACAATTCTTAGTAGCTCTCGCAGAACCAGGCAGTGTCCATGACCAAGACGGGCACGATAAGAGGATATGAACAAGTTAGGGAGAGTCTTGTGAGAATGTATACCGTCGTCTACACAAAAGGCGGACTCAGTTCAAGGACATCGCGTCTACTGACTGCTAGGAGACTAAGTGTGCTTCTCAAGGGAGGGTTCAAAGGCTAACACCTACCCATCCTTTGCAAGACTTGACTGTTGAACATTTATCGATGGTTTGTGGTGTTTTCAATCGATCTCTATTCATGTGGGGGATTTTTGAAAAAGTTGTGATAAAATGATTTTTCACCAACTTTGGACCTATATAATTATATATATATGTGTTATATATAGTTATTGGTTGGTAGCTATGTGTTCTCCTATATGAGAGCTACGCAACGGTATATAGCGTGTCCAAAGTCGAGTTGTGGTGAATGAGATATCGACTCTCAAAGTAGGGTGTTTGATACAAGAAATCTTGGAAGTGGGGGATGTGGGAGAGTATCCCACATAGGAAAAAGATGAAACCATTTTGTTGGTTTATAAGGTTGGAAGTTGTATGGAAGATTAAATCCTTATACATGGGTTTTACCCGCACGCCTACGCGCGGGGGGGGGGGGGGTGCAAATAATTTGGACTGAGTTGCCCGAAATGGCTTGAACTCGTGTACGCCCGAGCGACCTGCGGGCACGAATGCAGCTCCGAAATTCCGGGCTCGTGCGGGTCAATTTTTGCACCTCATCGACACTGCAGTTGTCTCGTACTGACCTCCTCAGTACTGATTTTTTTCATACTGACCACCTCAGTACTGAACCGATCAATACCGACCTCCTCGCACTGAGTGTTCGACGTGTACTGAGATGCAGTCTGATACTGAGTCTGATACTGACCTGCGCAGTATCAGTCTGATACTGACCTGCGCAGCAGGCAGTCTCATACTGACCTGCAGTACTGATCTGCGCAGCAGATGTCTGATACTGACTTCCAATACTGACCTGCGCAGCAGCAGTCTGATACTGACCTGCGCAGCAGCAGTCTGATACTGACCTGCGCAGCATCAGTCTGATACTGAGCTGCTGCACTGACTTCCAATACTGAGTTCGTATACTGACTTCTGATACTGAGTTCTCGGACTGAGTTCTCGGACTGAGTTCCTGGACTGACCAGAAGGACTGAGCAGAACAGTTACGAAAATTCTGCAATTAGTGCAGATTACTGTTTTGATTTCTTGTTTAATTGTATTGAATGCATTTAATGTTTTGATTAAACATCACTTGGCATTCTACACTATAAAAGGAGACCTTGGGTCTCATTTGGAAACACACCTTCTACACCCACTTCTTCTTTCACAGCTTTCTCTCTTAAAGAAAACACTCTAAACTTGGTTAGTGTTCTGGCTTGGATTATATCCGGTAGTGTAAAACTACTCGGTTGTTTTACCCTGGGAAATAGACAACGAATCTATTTTAAGGGGATCGTGAATTTCACGAGACTCAACCAAAACCTTGTACTTGTTTGTTCTATTTAGTTTGTTTCAATCTTTTGTAAACGTATTCGTCAATTTCCCTTATTGTAATTGTATTTTATTAATGAAAATTGGTATTAGCTCCTACAAACTTAAAATAGATTTTCCTCTCTAGCTAATACCGGTTGGAAAATACATATTTTTTTTTCCGGATTTTGCTCGTTAATAGCATAGATTCGGAAAAGTGGTGATTGAAACGTTTATATAGAACAAAAAGGTTCAATTGAGTTTTTAGAAAAGAAAAATTTCCAATTTTGTTTTGTTTAAATTGTTAAATCAAATTTTTGGATTTAAAGTTTATTATATCAAGTTTTTAAAGTTTGATTTTAAATAACTTGATATATAGTTTAAAACAATTTTGGATTTAAAAAATTTTTTGGTAATCAAGTTTGCTTTGGCTACTTGATTTTCTCATACTTGTGAAAAGCTAAAATTCTTCGGGATTTTTATCTATGGATTGCTTTGGTATCTAGAATTTTGCTTTCAAAGTTGAGAATTTTGGAGTTTCTTATGAAACTTGTAGTTGATAGTTATAAAGTTTCGAAAGTTACATTAGTTGAAAAGATACAAGATAGTCTTTGACTTCTTGAGTTGATTCCTATAAGGATGTTACTTGAAATATATCTTTTAGCTAGTTGTATGTGAGAAACTTATATAATTTTGGATTAAGACTAATTTGTCTTATTTTGTACTTTTCAGTTTGTTCTATTTAGTTTGTTTCAATCTTTTGTAAACGTATTCGTCAATTTCCCTTATTGTAATTGTATTTTATTAATGAAAATTGGTATTAGCTCCTACACTGTTTATATTGAGTTACGAGCATATAGTAATTCGATCTCGAGTCGAGCTCGAAAATAAAATAATACCCGATTAATCTCGCGAGCCGAGCCTAATAATTCAATACGCGACTCGGCTCGTTCGATAGCTCATTTAGTCTCGAGCCGAACGAGTCAGACGAGCTTAACGAGCCGATCCTAACAAGCCAATCCAGTGTTGTATACGATAAGTACAAATGTTTATACAATAAGTATACGAATTTATACATATTAATAGGGGTGTTGACGAATCGTGTAATTAACGAGCTTTTTAAGCTCGAGCACAATTTTAAAAACATAATCGAGCTCGAGCCGAGTAATTATTAAATGAGTCGAGCTCAAATTTCCTGATATTCGACTCGAATCGGATCGTTAACACGTGCTAACGCTAAAAGTTGGTACTTTCGGTTGATTTATACCGTTGACACTATCCTTCGCTTGATTGTCTTTGATAGATTTCGTCTAATATCCGAAGAGAAAAGCGACGGTTGGGGAGAGGGAATCGTTATTTGGTGGATTTTGTGTGTTTATATTGCGAGTATTTCAGTTGGCAACTGATGTGGCGCTTATATGTCAAAACTGGAGATTTCAGGGTTGGCGCCGGTCTAAGGTGAGTAGTCAACTAACCAAATTTAATATATGATCATTTACCTTAAAAAATTAGATTGGTAGTTCATTTTTGAAAACTTTTTGCATATGGAGACCTTTAACATAACGTCAGTTAAATGTTTTAAGATAAAAATAACCACATATTTGTATTTATCAAAATATGCATCATGCAATATTTGAACATAATATGTGACCTCTATGTTATTAGCAATGAGCTATAACCAATTGAGATACTATGATAATTATTAATTACTTGACTGTAATTAGTTATGTATCATATTATCTTTATTAATCCATAAACACATATCGTTCAATTGACCACCACCATCATTACTTACTATCCCCGCCGCCACCACTTTTACCACCCACAATCAATATGCACAACCGCCTACTAGTCCACCAACATATAATTATTGTCACCACTACCATCACTATAACCACCGTAAAATATAATTATAGGATACCCGCCGCCGCAAAATAAATGAAATCAATTAATTTTAAAAAAAAAAAGTACAATGGTTTAAGGTTTTAATGACATATAAATTCACACTTGCTATTTTCAAATATTTTCACCAATAAATGGGTAGTATATGTATATAACCAAACTTGGAGGACAATGAATGTAATTTCAATTTGTTACTATCATTACTAAACAACTATATAATAAATAAACTGAAGTAGATGGAATGGTAGGGGTTGAAGGCTGGTGCGATTTCATCACACAACACCACCATTCCGGGGAAAAAAACGATGGAGTTGGCTTGTAATCGCTGTTTTAGGGCTCGTTTTGCTCTCAATGCTCGTTCCTCTTGCTTTTTTGCTTGGTTTGCATAACGGATTTCACTCTGTTGGTAAGCCCGATTCATCCTCATGCCCTAAATTGGTTACAGGATTGATTAGATCTGTATTTCGTCATCATTCCGTTAGCGAATTTGAGTGCGTGCGTGTTTGTTTTTTTCTAATGTTCTTCATCTGGTTATTATTTTTATTCAGTTTTTTCAAAAAGAGTGATAGTGTCACTGTATACTGATAGATGATTTGGATCGAGTATAGTGATTGATCTAATTGCCGCTGGTATTCAATTCGATGACATATACTACTTATTTTTTACTACATATTTCTAATATGATTCTGCTTATTTTTTACTCAGAAGTCAGATCTGTACTATAATCGTTCTTCTCTTTGCATTTGGTTAATCAATTTTGTAAAGTATACAGGTTTAGTTAGATTTCTGTTCCACTTTAGTATGGATTGAAATTTCACAATCCAGATCTGTATTGAACAAGTATTGATCTTATGTGTTGGTTTTTTAGTGGACAGTGAATATGAACTCATGACATTATTGGACATGTTTTTCACAGGGTTTCCTACTGATCAAAGGAGTTCTGCTGCATCAAGGAAGAATTTAGATCTAGATTCACCGGATAATAAAGTAACGTCTTGTACCTTCTTCTCACACTTGTTAAAGTTACTTTATACACAATTGGCTCTAGTTTTCTTATGCAAATGGTTCAATAAATCAAATAAAGCATCATTCAAATATAATCATCATATGCTTATTATGATATGATTTCAGCTTTTATAAAAGTCACATCATGTGATTTTCTGCACACTTACATGATCTATCTGCAGGGAGGGCTATCATCACGTGTAGACGGGCTTTTGAAAAATCTTGGACCAACTCTTCCAAAGGTTCATTGCATACTGCTTTGATGGTTAAGACTCAACTTTTGTTCTATTAGTATTAATCTAGAGGCAATACACCAATGCCTGTCTTCTTGTAGATATTAAATATTAGTTTTGATAAAAATTAACTGTTGTGGGACCCACATAGTAATGAGTGATGTAAATTATATCAGTTTACATCTTAATCTATCAGTATACAATTAATATGTGGCTTTAGATCTCACATTTAACCATTCTCTGTTTATCTCATTGTCATGCATGTTTCTTTTTATCAGGAGTTTATAGGGAGTTCTGTCAAGGAACTAGAGAACAAAACCACTGGTAATATAGCAATATACCCTTTTAAATCAAGGGAAAATGTCATAATATAGCAATATACTCTAGGTGGTGGTCTGTTTTGGTAACTATAAGTTTTTAAGGTCCGTTTTGGTAATTACAAGTTTTTAGCTGGCCTGTTTTTAGTAATTATAGTGTTAAAAAACATAAAAAATAATAACCACAGTTACAATATATGCGACTAAAAACTTGTAATTACCAAAAGAAACCATAAAAAGTTAAAATTACCAAAATGACCACTCCCTAAAGTATATTGCTAATTTAAGACATTTGTCCTTATATCAGTGGTTCTTCAAGGCTTTTTAGCCACCATATACAAAGCTGTTTATGAATCTTTGAAATAACTGCAGGTTTTGTTGTACCTACGCAAGTGTTAAAGCCACCTCCAAAAAGAAATGTATTTTTTTAACAGATTCTAATTGCTATTCCAATTTCTGATTGCTATTCGAATTTATATTATATATATATATATATATATATATATGAATTAATTAATTAAGCCTATTATACAGATTACTCGAGTGGATTCGCCACCTGAAGGCAGTAAAACTATTCAAGTAATTGGTGAGAGTGAAAAAAGTTGTGAATTGAAATTTGGAAGCTATTGCTTATGGCGTCAACAACATAGGGAAAAAATGAATGATTTAATAGTTAAAAAAATGAAGGATCAACTTTATGTGGCTCGGGCTTATTATCCTAGTATTGCAAAGCTTTCACATCTTGAACAATTTGCGCAAGAAATGAGGCAAAATATTCAAGAATTTGAACATATCTTTAGTGTAGGTTCTTCTGATACAGATCTTCCACCCCAGTAAGTTTTTTTTTTTTCTTTCTGAATTTTGTTTTTTAATGACTTGGATACACTCGTATGTAGTTTGTGCTATTGTATAATTTGTATTAATACATTTTGAATTTAATAGACAGTAAAAATAAGATTATGTTGTTATCAGGATCGAGAAAAAGCTTGAAAAAATGGAAGCTATCATTACAAAAGCAAAATCAGCAACCGTTGACTGTAACAATGTTGATAAAAAATTAAGACAGTTGACTTAACAGAAGATGAAGCCAATTTTCACATGAAACAAAGTGCATTTCTGTACCAACTTGCAGTCCAAACAACACCAAAAAGTCTTCACTGTTTATCAATGCGATTGAGCGTTGAATATTTCAAAACTTCACCACTTGATGTTGACCAGTCAGAGAGCTTGTTGAATCCAGATTTGCATCATTGTGTTATGTTTTCAAATAATGTACTTGCTTCTTCTGTGGTGATTAATTCGACTATTATGCATGCAACGGTATGTTTTTCTATCTTTTTTTTTTCTCTTTCCATTAAGTTATTAGATTTTGGACTACTTTCGACCCGTTCCTTTTTTGCTGAATATTTTCAATCTTACATTCTTGACCCGTTAGAGTTAAGGCATTGCCCGAATCAACCCATTCACAACTAAACGGGTCAAACTTATATCAATAACTCATAATTATTATTGTTTCCAGGCAAGTAAGAAGCAAGTATATCATGTATTAACTGACAAACAAAGCTTCTTTTCAATGAAAATGTGGTTCTTCACAAACAGTTACAAAGATGCAACCATTCAAGTATTAAACATCGAAGATCTCAACTTACAACAACAAAATCATCAATCGTTTTCTCATTTATCAATCCCACAAGAACTACGTGTTTCTTTTCTATCAACAACCGAAACTAGAACCGAATATATCTCAACATTTTCTCACTGGCATTATTTTATTCCTAAAATATTCCCTAATTTGAAGAAAATTGTTGTTCTTGATGATGATATTGTCGTTCAACGGGATTTATCGGGTTTATGGAATCTTGATATGAAAGATAAAGTCATTGGGGCCGTGCAGTCGTGTAATGTGAAATTAGGCGCATTAAAAAATTATTTGGGAAATGAAAATTATGATGCAAATTCGTGTATATGGATGTCGGGATTAAATGTTGTTGATTTGGTTAAATGGAAGGAACGAGACATTAGTAAAATTTATCAGAGTTTGGTGCAACAGGTTAGTTATTTTCTGATTTTGTTTCTTTATTTTGACCCTTTTATTAAAGACCAAAATACGTTTAAGTTCCCTAAATTTGGATGACTAGGTCCTCAACTACCCTGAACTATTAATGGTGCAACATGGTACCCTGAACTTCACAAAATGGTCCAGTCCTCGGTATATCTTGGTTCGGTCCGGTTCTCGGTCCAATTTGCACAGGCCTAGTTTAGACTTTAGATTAAAAAAAAATCAATCAATTCATGATTAAAGGGGTTAAATTAGTTGCCTCTAATGGCTAAAATTATAACCTAATATTTTGGCTGACAAGTGACAATCAACTTTTTTTTTTTTTTTTTTTGTGAACAGCAATCAACCGAAACAACTATATTACGAGCAACATTGCTCACATTTCAAGGATTACTCATTAATCTTGATGACTCATGGGTTTTATCAGGATTAGGTCATAATTACGGTATTTCTAATGATGCTATTAAAAAAGCAGCCGTTCTACACTTTAATGGCAACATGAAACCATGGTTAGAACTCGGGATTCCAACGTACAAAACTCATTGGAGAAAATTTCTAAATCTTCAAAATCATTTCTTAACAGATTGCAATGTGAACCCATAAAAATGTTATAAAGAATTTGGTGTAAAAAAATGAATGTGTATTCTGAGTATTCGTGTATTTGCAAGTAACATTTTGGTGTAACTTTGGCCATTTGGACCATAATTGGTCCGGTTTCTTCACATTATCAAGAGGAAAGATTGCGGTTCGGGAATATGAAGGTGTAAAAGTAGGGTAGGCAAGTGATTTTTTTTTCATTTTTTTTTTCAGGATTGTTATAATATTTATTCGGGTAGAGTTTGTGTGTATTATGGCATTAGGGATTTGTGGTGATAGTGAATTATTCCATTACTTTAGAAGATGTACTTTTTAGCTTTCGGCCTTTTTAAGGGCTTTTAGGTATTATGTTCTTTTGTTGTAATACATTAAGCGTAAGCGTAAGTCACTTAGAAACTTGAGTTTATGTTTCGGTTTTCATGTCTTTTTATGCTCGTAGGCAATTTGTGTTGGGCCTGTTTACTAATTGGGTTGATGAATTCGGGTTTATAATTTCAAGCCCGAACATGACCCGTTACACACATTAGTAATTGACAAGACTAGATTACGGGTCGAAGGGGTCAAAACAAGTTAAAAGTTATTTAAATGTGTGTCAATTACTAGATTTGTCCACACACTTGAACCATACTGTTGCATGCAATATCTGTATAATCTAATAGAAAATATATACTTATATGAAAATATTTGTGTTGTTTTGCCATAAATTAAAATAAAGTAAAATAGATGTTATATTGAAATAATTAAATTTATACAAACTCACTAAATAATATGAAATATAATAATTAACAGCTGATATTTAAATTTTATTTGAACATTTAAAGGAAAAGAAATTATTTTGGAAAAATCCAAAATGGGGGAGCTAATAAAAATAAAAGCCAAACCACAAAATGAGAAAAGCAAATTAAAGAGAATAAAGGCCAAACAGGGTAAAACATACACATAAAATAGAAAGAACAAATTCCTGAATATTAATCATTTCATTGATATCACAAAAAATGGGTTCAGATGTAGGTCTAGAGAACTCGAAGCGGTTTCTAGCGACATGGTTGATCGGAGGTTTGGTTGCCGGACTATCGGTGGTGGCCGTAACCGCCGCTTGGCCGGAGCTATCACCGTTGAAAATTGTCCGGAAAAAGAAGAAAAAGAGGCCAATTCGTGTATATATGGACGGTTGTTTTGATATGATGCATTACGGTCACTGTAATGCTCTCCGGCAAGCACGAGCTCTCGGAGATCAATTGATTGTCGGAGTTGTTAGCGATGCTGAAATCACTGTTAATAAAGGACCTCCGGTTACACCTTTACATGAAAGGTTATTTAATTGCTGTTTGTTTTGTTCAGTTTAGATTTCAATTTCAGTGAATCTGTTGTTTATCAAATTAATTATACTTTGAGATTACAATGCTGTTGTTTGGTTGAATTTCGAGATTGATATGAATGTTGATTTTAATTTATAGGTTAGCTAGATGCTATGTTTGATGCTTGTATCAAATTAATTAGGTTAGCTAGATTGATATGAATTTTGTTAGCAATGCTGAAATTACTGCTAATAAAGGACCTCTGGTTACACCTCTTCATGAAAGGTTATCTAATTGCTGTTTGGTTTTTCATTGTTCGTTTTCAATTTTAGTAAAGTCGTTTATTGTATTAATTTACCTCTGAGATCGATGTTTGGCACAATTAGTTTGCAATGCTGTTGTTTGGTTTAATTTTGAGATTGATGTGATTATGTGAATGTTGATTCTGATTTCTAGGTTAGTTTAGAGCCTTAGATGCCATGTTTGATGCTTGTATCTAGTTTATTATTGTTATGTAATGATATAGTTGATACATTTGGTTAATTTGTTTTATATTGTGATGTTTAGGTTCAGATTTATGGTGTCATTTTGGTGATTTAGGTACCATAAGTTTAGTGGGAAGGTGTTGTTAATACTTCAAATCAGGTTGGTTAATATTTTGTGGGCTCGAGCGATAGGGTTTTTAGAGGTATTAAATTATGCATGAAACTTGTATGGCATCATTATAGCATCAAACACCTCAAGAATATGGTTTTCACTTTGTTTTTTTATTTTTATATTTATAATTATGTTAGGATGCTAATGGTGAGTGCTGTTAAGTGGGTTGATGAAGTAATTCCTGATGCACCTTATGCTATAACTGAAGAATTCATGAGGAAATTATTTGATGAATATAATATTGATTATATTATTCATGGAGATGATCCTTGTATTCTCCCTGATGGAACTGACGCATATGCCCTTGCAAAGAAAGCTGGTCGATATAAGCAGATAAAACGAACAGAAGGTGTATCAAGCACAGATATTGTTGGTATGTGTTATTCTTTGTTTTAAATCTACATGACTACATTTAGAAATTATATATTTTATATAATTTTTAATTATGTGGGAATATGATAAATACAGGGCGGATGCTTCTTTGTGTAAGAGAAAGAACGAGTAGTGAGAGCCCTAGTCATGCTTCATTACAAAGACAGTTTAGTTCTGGTCACAGTCAAAAACATGATGATAATGGTTCTAGCAGTGGGACCCGTGTTTCTCATTTTCTTCCTACATCTCGCAGAATTGTTCAATTTTCTAATGAAAAGGTAATACATGTGTGATAAATAATTGGGAAAAGTATTTATTAATGTTTTTATTAAGGCCACCAATCTATTAAATCTTTCATATAGGCCACCCAAGTATGTATCTTGTGTCATTTATGCCATTTTCGGCCGAAAACATGCAAAATGACGAAAAAGCCTTAAGTTATGAAATAAGAAAATTTTTAACATATAATGAACTTGGGTCTTTTAAAAAAATAAGGGCATTTTCGTCATTTGGCATCTTTTTTGGTAGGAATCAGCATAAATGACACAAGATACATACTTGGGCAGCGTAGATGAAAGTTTTAATAGTTGGTGCCCTTTAGTTTGTTTTTCATTAAGGCCACCTGTTTATTAAAACTTTCATACAGGCCACCAAAAGTATGTATCCTGTGTTCTTTTTTTTTTTACCAATTTCCATTAAAAATATGCAAAATCACCTTCAGTTCTTTGATGAGTATTGACACATTATATGTTAAAAGTTCTATTTTTTCTTCAAAAATTACTGGTACTTGGCATTTTTTTGTTGTTGTTGAAATTGCTATAATCGTCACAAGATACATACTCTGGTGGCATTATCTGTAAATAATATATATTATGTTGTTCATGGTGTTTTTTCAGGCAGCTGGCCCTAATGCTCGTATAGTTTATATAGATGGTGCATTTGATCTATTTCATGCTGGACATGTGGAGGTAACTTCATATTTTATCAGCTCGTTTAAGTTAGTATATTATAATTTTTTAAACAAATTATTTTTTTTTATTTTTTATCAGATTTTAAGACTTGCTCGTGGGCTTGGAGATTTTTTACTTGTTGGGATTCATACGGATCAAACTGTGAGGTATATCTCTCTCTCTCTCTCTCTCCCTCCCTCTCTCTCTCTATCACACACACACAATAAAAGGGGATAATATTATTTAGGGTTTTAACTGTCTAACTGTTTCTTTTTATTTAGTCATCCTACAAAGATTTGTCCTATTGGGTCACTAAAAGATGGTTTTCTGTCTCGTTTGGGTTACTAAAAATAAACCGGTTGTTTGTATAAAACATTTATCATTGTATATAAATACAACGTTTTTGTACATAAATCTAACAATTTTTTATAAACGTTATCCTTTTTGAAACCATCGTTTTTTTTTGTAAAACATCTTATAATGACTAAAACTAATATTGGCCCATTTCAATCCAAACTCTTTCCGACCCGTTACTTCAAGACCATTTTGTATGACTTTTTTGTCTATAAACATTACATATAATGTTTTATAAACCTAATTGATGATTATTTTTTTAATATTTTGTTGTTTAAAATTTAAATTGTGGTTTAGTGCGAATAGAGGAGCACACCGACCAATCATGAATCTGCATGAACGAAGTCTAAGTGTTTTGGCTTGTCGATATGTGGATGAGGTCATTATTGGTGCTCCCTGGGAAGTTTCAAAAGATATGGTCAGTTACTTATTATTATTATTACTTTTTTTAAAATTAATATGGATTTTTGTAACATATTTCATCTCAATGTTTTTTCTCCCGATTTTGTACTGCAAATTTAAAGAGTAATTTTGTAACTGGCATTTCAGTTTGCACTTTTATGAGTTTGTCTTTTAGCTAAATCGCATAAGCATTTTGTTAAGCACATTTTTTCCATTTATATATTAATTTCATTTTGCAAAATAATACTACCTCTGTCCCGATTCAAATAATATCACCTTGACCTTTTTAAAACATCTTATTTATTTTATTTAAATGAAATGATGCAGATCACAACTTTCAATATCTCTTTAGTTGTCCATGGGACGGTGACAGAAGACGATGATTTTGAAAAGGTATGCTAACATTTTTTTTCCGGTGATGTCATTATTATTTTTAATTATATTTTATTATTCTAACAGGATAACCGAGATCCATACGATGTTCCAAGAAGTATGGAGATATTTAAGGTGTTACAAAGCCCTCTTGACATCACTACTAGCACAATAATTAAGAGGATTGTATCTAATCACGAGGCCTATCAGGTTCTTTTATTTCCCTTGACAATTTATTCTAACAAATATTTATTTTTTAACTCTTAATAAAATATAAACTTTTTTTCTTCACAAAACATGACTTAAAACATCGTTAGGTGTGTGCGATATGGACTTAAAAGCACTTCCAAACACCATCTCCAACACCACCTATTATTAATACTCATTGTCAAATTCGGATTATCCTTAAAATTACAAGGATGGTCCCTGAGGTTTATCCTAAATTTTTACATATCGTCCTTTAGTTTAAAAAGTTACATTGGTAGTCCTTTTTGGAAACCTTTTGCAACTACAGACTACAGTCCTTTAGCCTAACGTTCGTTAAATATTTTAACAAAAAAAAGGACTACGGTCGTAACTTAAAATATTACCAGTGTAATTTTTTAACAGAAAAATTTAACGAACGTCTAGATAAAGGGCTATAGGTTCAAAAGGTTTTCAAAATAATGACTATCGATGACCATATGTGAAATTTGGTATAAACCTTACGATCATCCTTGTAATTTACTTTTTTATTTATTATTTATTTTTTTGGGTTCAGAAACGTAACGAAAGGAAGGGAGAAAGTGAGAGAAGGTATTATGAGGGTAAGAGTTACGTTGCGGGTGATTGATGTATATATATATTAATATTAATATTAATATTAATATTAATATATACATACAACATGAGATCAGATTTTAAATGTAGCTGAGTAGTGAAAAAAATCATGTCTATTCTCACTGATACAATTTTGTTTTCTTGGTGTTGGGGGAGATTAGCATTGACTGCATGTAGGATTTATGTAGATTCATATTATATAAGTTAAGTTGTTTGTCTTATTAAGGGGCTAATATTTGTTTCTTAATCCCCAACATTTATCTTGTCTTTGTAATAATTCTAACTAGTTAAAAGTTCTATTAAAATCAGATGTCTGTCAGATATAATTGTAAACATTATATTTTTCTAATTAATGTTTAGTTGTATTAATAAAATGGTGTTGTATTTTTGTGAATCTTAAAGGAATATTATAAGAGGGATGATGATTTTGAAGTTAGTATATAACGATATTATAGAGCCAGAATAACTATAACATTATAGTATAACTTGTGGTGTGTACCTTATGCTCTAAGAGGAATTAAAATTAATCATTGTAACTTGTAAGCCACACCACCATGTGTATCTGTGTGCTTTATTTTCCCATTTAATGAATCTTTGTCGTGCCATGATAAAAAGAATCTAGTAAATATCTAAAATATTCATCATTTATGGTTAAAAAGAAAATGACTACATTGTCCATATCTATACTGTCCAACCCCATATTCCCAAAGTCAAGCCCATTTGTGAACTACATGCTTCTAAGAATATATGCAAGAAGAAGAGAAAACAAAACAAAAAAAAAAAAACAAAAAAAAAAAAAAAACACAAAGGAAAGTGATAACTAAATGAATGTAAACAAGACGTATTCTTTTTTGCTTTAATAAGCATCTTTTATCTCCAAACTATTCCTATTCCACAGAACATGTAAACTTCATTTAGTTTCCGTCACCTCTCTCTTTGAGCTACCGATTTTCTTAAGGGTGTGTATAAAAACCGGAACCGAACCGGAACCGGCACCGAACCGAACCGGAACCGGCTTAACCAGTCCGGTTCCCGGTTCTTAGATTTGATAAAAATTAACAAACCGGGTTTACCGGTCCCGGTCCCAGTTCGGTTCCGGTTTTTTCGGGTTTGGAACCGGCATTTAAATAGGTATATAAACTTACGAGTTTTCATATATATATGTCGAAATAATAGGTATATAGGCTTTTAATAGAAACATATTTTACTTGAAACAGCACGTGAACCCCCGCAAACATCATACTTTTATTAAAAGTACGCTAAAATATTTAAGTTATATATTTTAAGATGAAAATATGCACCGAAAATGTAAAATCGGATGACAAACACAAAAACCGGGTTTACCGGTTCTAAACCCGCTTGAAGACCGAACCGACCCGGAACCGGGCCGGGCCCGGAACCGGTTTAACCGGTCCGGTTCTCGGTCCTTGAAATTTCCTTTTTTCGGTAACCGGGTTTACCGGTTCCGGTCCGGTTCGGTCCGGTTCCGGAACCGAACACATCCCTAGATTTTCTTCAACCAAATGGTCCAAACTAAGTTCGTGTAAACTGGATCAAGAACCAGTGAGAACCAGTATACCGGACATGTTACAGTTTTGTTATATGTATCGTATACTTTGCCATACATGATATTTCACCGTACAAAATATAAATGTTAATAACAATGATATGCAGTCCATTCAAATGAGAGGTATGTATGAGGTAAAATACTAAAATGTAAACAATTATACATCTACCCGTAGGTAGAGAGATTGAATTCAGAAAAGATATCCAACACAAGTTCAAGTGAGAGTGTACAAGTGTATATGAGATGAATGTACATCTCTAATAATAACATAGACAAACAAATACATGTGAAGGGTTAGGATCCGGTAAGAACTCAAAAATTGGTGAGGACTGCGGAGACAATTCTCAACCAATCATTTTAAAAAATTTGGATCATTATTAGAAATTTTGGATCTTTATGAGGAAACATTTTTTGACATTGATCTAAAATTTCTAAAGATTACCCAATTTTTTTAAAATAATTGATTGAGAATTGTCCTTACAGTCCTCACCCGATCCCATTTCTACATGTGAATATGAATAGATGTAAAAAAATATATACATGTTTGTTTATGTGTGCGAGATTGTATGCAAATGAAAAAACATATAAACATGTATGTATATGTGTGCATGAGGAGAGAGTGTGAGGGAGTTATATTGTCATTAACTTAACTTATTTTTCTCATAATTACCATAACTTATGCAAAACATATTGTCATTCAAAAAAGTTTCTTTCGGTTTAATCACAATCACTAAATTTTGTGGTGTGGCCCACCATAATTCCTAAGAAATGTTTCTTAACATAACAAATGGCCCCCATGACTATTATATTCTAAAATACTTGCCTTATTCAAGATTGCAAAGCTTTCTAAAAGGAACAATTTTAGACTAGTAACATAATTTATTATATTTTATATTATTTCATTTCATATTTAATTTAGGTTAATTAAACTCATAGATAGGATTGAATTGGCAAGTGAAGCGAAATTACGGTCGTGACCTTTGGTACTTTTTTTATTATTTAAAAACATATTACATATATAACGTACACATAGAATTGTCGAGATTTGTTCGTGATGTACACAATTTAACCATTGTCATATATGTTTCTAAACGTTCCACTGGTTATCAAGTAAATATTATCTAGTGAAAGAATTAACCACTGTCTATAAGTAAATCAAAAGAAATAACATTTTTAATAAGTCTAGGAACATAATAACAATCTTTAAGTTCCAAAACTCTTCCTGAAGGCAACTTGAGAAGATATGTTCCTACGGCTTCAGCTCCAACTTTGGAACCTTCGCCTACTCATAGTTCAACATCTCCTCGTCCCAGCCTCCTGGGACTTGATATGCTTCCAAAACGCTTATCAGTAGTAAACTGCAATCACCAGTAGTAAATTCATAACATCAGTAGTAAGTTTGGTGATCAGTAGTAAGTCCAATATCAACGTCAGTAGTAACTACTATTGATCAGTAGGGCATGTTTGGGAAAGCTTATTAAGGGAGCTTATTAGCTTATTAGCTTAATAAGCTCAAAATTTAGTGCTTTTTTAGGCTTATTAAGCTAATAAGCTAATAAGCTCCCTTAATAAGCTTTCCCAAACACCCCCTAAATTTGTAATTTTTAGGAAATTATATTAAACGCTCTTATCGTTAAGCTATTACATTAGTTTGATACAAATTGACTCAACCCTAAAACACATAGATAGTCTTATTAAAATTAGAGGATTAAGCAACCACTTACAGCTGACTTTTATTTTTTATTTTTATAATATTGTTTTATATTTGTTTTAGTTTGGTGGGAAGAGCACTCGTAGAAGAAGATTTTTCCCCCCCTTCTTTTTCTTTTCTTTTTCCATCGGTCAAGCATACAAATATTAAGTTTTATTTTAAGCCAATGCCATGGTGGGTGGAAAACAAAATCAATTAAACTATAATAAATAATAAATTATCTCATAATTATAAATGGTGTGTTATTTCACATAATTTAAATTCTTTATGTTTTCTATAGAAATTTACTAAAAGATATCATAATAACTTAATAAGAGTTTCATGCTAGTATATCTGTTTTATTGTTCTTTAAACAACAAAAAATATATAATGGAACCCTCTAAAATTAGAATTTATATTTTGTAGATATTATAAGTATATATTTAAAAATATATATATATTAAAATTGTAAATATATGATAAATAACAAACAATTTTCTTAATCAATGTATTTACGTAGTCATGAGAATATAACAAAGAATAAATCACCACTATTTATTCAATAGAATGTTAGATCCATGCATGCACATACATTAATATTCGTTTCCTTTTGTTTTGTTTAGATACCGAAAGAGAAGGAATTGATTCTTTTGCAATTTACGGTTGAAAACAATGAGATATCCTTTTCGGTTAGTTTTCAAAATTTTATATTTTTGCTTTTAGTGGACAGTATGTGTTTTTCCTTTTTATCTTCAGAACTAAAGCAACTGAATATGTCCTTGCTTGTTAGTATTCATTTACTTATTATCTTTTTACAGCAATTTGTCAATATCATATTTGTGAGCCCATAAACAATAATTGCTATAAACTACAAACCAGTGATAATTGAATTGTTTTAAAAAATTTGTAAATGTTTTTAAAAGATCAACATTACTAAAACATATATATCATCGCAAATGAAAATTCTTGCTATATTAATTTAGGAGAATCAAAATAGAAACGTATGTTTTTTCACAAAAACAAAGGAAATATAAAACTGAGAATGAATAGTATTTGCCTAGTTATAGACCTATAGATAGAAAACATAGCTTATTTAATATAAACATTAACAAATGATAGAATAATAATTTAAGTTTTGATAATAAGGGCTATTATAAGACATATCATAAAAGAATTGTACATCTCTTTATAACCGGCTTCTGAATTTTAGGAATTATTTCTTCGTACCATTTTTAATGCATTAGAGACAGCCTTTAGGGCTGTCATTATCAAAACCCTATTTTTTTATTAATTAATTGTAGGCGCATACAAATGCATATACTTCGTATAAAATTCTGCTCAAGTGGTAAGAATGTATTTCTATGACCAACAAAGTCCTTGGTAGATTCCGGCCAGCTATATTCCTTTTTTTTCTTCTTTTCATTCCAATCAACTTTTTTAAATTATATTTCACTATTCTGAACTTATATTTTTCTAAAATAATATTTACTTCTGAATTTTAACGTTCAGTACGATGGTGAAATTAAGGTAGTGTAAAGCAAAATTAATAAAGTCGTTAGTTAATGATGTAGGCATTTTTAAAAGAGCGAATGAAAATGGAGATGCAATAATGCATATTAATGCCAATGTTGACCAACCTAGCTGGTCTGAGCCACTGGGTTTATACTCATGTGGGCTGCAGGTCGTGAGTTCGATTCCCTTTGGGAGCGTTACATTAGCGTAATTTAACTCATACCTCACACGGGCACATATGAGGAATTTTCCTTGGAAATCCTTTTGGGGGCTGGGTTTGCCCGCTTATGCGGAGCTCGAACTCGGGGTGCTCGCTGAAAAATTACGAGTAGGCTTCCGTTATTTCATTTGCCGTTTCCAAAAAAAATAATGCATATTAATGTGACCGGTGAGTGGATATCAACATCATGAATGGAATAACCTTAGGCCTCTCCCAACCCTTACCCATCACTAAACCCATCACTAGCGCCACGTCATCGCATCCTTACTGACCCGCTACTGACACGTTCGTGCCAACCCTACCCATCACTAAACCCATCACTAAACCCATCCTTTCCACATCATCATTTTTAATTAAAATAAAGTAATTATAAAAAAAATACATTACATTAATTTAAAAATACATTGTTTAAATTAAAAAATATATATATTAAATTAAAAATTATTACATTTATTAGAATTTTAAAAATAAAAAAAAACCAAATTTTTTGAAAAAAAGTAATATTTTTATTATTAAAACAGATATATATATATATATATATATATATATATATATATATATATATATATATATATATATATATATATATATATATATAAAAGTTTAAAAATAAAAAAAAAAACAAAAAAAGAAGATTTTTTATTAAAAAATACAAATGGTACAAGTTTTAATGCAAGAAGTACAACTCCCAAAACACCCCACCCTCCCTCCTTCCCCCTTTCTTCTCCAGCCAGCACCCACCTCCACCCCCACGACGCCTTCTCTCTTCCGTCGAAAAGACGACGTGTTCGCCACGACGCCGGCCACGACGGCTCGGTGCCAACGCCGTCGTGGCTCGACGCCCCGTCGACGCCCCCCGACGCTTCCCGTTGGCAGCGGTCTTAAGAAGTACATCAACAATTATCGACAACTTGTAGTTGTGGACACATAAAATATAGGCCCACTCGTTGAAAGGGTAACTCTACATGCGCGCTATTTGGTGGGCTTCAAAACAAGACAACTATCTAGCTAATACCAACATTATTTAACATTTATATGTTGTTGATAAGAACATAGATTATTTATAGTTATAGTGTAAAATATTAATGATCGGATAGAACAGATAAACGGATGATGTTTTCATTGTTCAGGTTATTTTGGGAGGATGACTCTTTAACTCATATGTATGTGGCCTAACTAAAATATCTATTTGGCCATTTAGAATCCATTAAGCCTGAGCATGTAAACCTGGATAAAAACCGGTTGGAATCAGCGGACCGAACGGAACCGGGCTATATTGATTTGGTTCCGGTTTTAAATTTCACGCAGAATCAGTTATCAATCTTGTTTGATCTAGTCCAAAACCGAAAAAGACCGAAAAAGTTGAAAATTTTGGAAAAACCCGGTTCTCGGTCCGGTTCAAGACGTCATCGGTCTGGCCGAAACTATATTCTTGGTTCTCTTTCTAGGTTGGTTCGATTAGGTTATTTGAACATGCACAAACCTACTCTAGCCACCTAAAATATATGTTTAGTGATATCTGAATCTGAAACCTCTTTATAAAGATCGTAATTGGTGTGATTTAAATTTTTACACATTTGTAAGTTACTGTAAAACGAGTGGCTAATAATCAGTATGACTAGCGGTGCTCATCTTTCTCGCAACAATAATAAAATAATTTATTATTTTTTACATGTTATTCCTTGTAACTATTTTAGATGTACATAATTATCCCTTTTATATATAGCTTTCTTATCTAAACTCGGTATTTTAACTAAAATTAAAGTTGTACCAAAGCTAAATACAATATAGTTGATAGAAAAACATAAACTTTTATGAATAATAAATCATTTCTACACAATAGTTATACATACCACGACTGTTTTAAAACCTTATAGTATATTACTTCTAAATTAAAATTTATCTTGTATACGGTAAAATAGTAAAAATACATATAACCAGGTCGTATATTGAATTTAAATGATTTTGAGTGTATTTATTATTTTAGGTACTTCCTCCGTTTCAAAATAAGTGATACACTTTCATTTTGAGGTGTTTTAAAATAAGTGATACACTTTGAAAATTTATTATATTTGTTAAAAGGTAATGGGGCACACACCCACTAACTACCTAATTTAATATAGTGAAAAGACAAATTACCCCTACTTTTATTTTTAAACATCATTAAATTCACTTTAATCAATATATGTCTTCCACTAACTATCTAATTTAATCTAAGAGTAATGTTATTTGTGCCTACCAATTTGACAAGTGTCAAAATTAAGGGATAATATGAAGAGAAAGAATTAGTGGATGACACATGTCAATTTTAGAAGTGAGTAGGCCTATAGATAAGTACAAATTGTATGCACAAATATCATTTCTCTTAATTTAATTAACTCTCATTATTATATTTTTTTGCCTCAAAAACTGTAAGTATTATAGTTATGGGTAATCCATATATTCATTTTAATGTTTATTGTATTATTCACAAATTGCTTGATCGATTGTTCCTCATGGTAAAATCAAATAACCTATAAGCAAAAGTTTATACCAAAACTTATTCAAATATCGCAAAATATTGCACAATGATAATTAGGTCAAAGAGGTTAGATAATTAGGTCAAAGAGCTTATAAGTATTACGTAGCCGCCCCACAATATATCTTTTTCATGGTGTTGGATCCCATCTCTTCACCGCAAACTCATCCTCAGCCACAAATTTCATTCGTTTTCTAATATTCCATCCCAAACAAAACCAACAAACAAAACTACTTATCTTAATAAAAAAAATATGTTATCGTCTCTTAAATATCTATATTATTTTAAGTATGAAATGATATAAAAACTTTTGGATAACGACTTAACTAATTTTAATTGATGACTCTTTACACACAAAATGTTAAACAGTTGTATCGATTCAGGATGGATTAAAGACGAAAGCATCCAATTTCTTTGACCAAAACTTCAACAAGTTATTAGATTTCAACAAGTTTTTATATTTTCTGGGATTTCTCTTACATTTTTAAAAGACCATATCAACAAGCTAGTTATTACATTTTATACCTTTTTTTTGGCATAAAAACTAAAGTAGATTACAAGGATTCTCCTTGAAATTTAAATCAAATGTCACATATGATTATTTACTATTAAACAGATAGTTTTTTTTTTTTAAAAAAAATATTTTGTAAATACACTCTTTTAGCCTAATATTCTTTAAAATTTTACATTAAAAAATTATTCCGATAATCCTTTAAAATTATACATGTAATCTTTTTTTATTAAAATATTTAACGGATGTTTGTTTAAAGAAATCCCAAAAAATATACCAAATCATTCGGGAATTCTTCTCTCTAAGTTCCTTAATTCACTATTTCGTTTCAGGTTTTTTTGCTAATAAAATATGGATTTTATTAATGATAACTTTTAGGACTGTCTCTAACGTACATAAAACGCTTATACATTCATTGATAGAGTAGTGTTCCTAAAATTCAGATGACGACTTTTACCTTATTTTTATCTTCTTATTGACGACCCTTAAAGCTGTAATTATCATTTTCCATAAAATATTCATTGATTATTCTTTATTTTTTCACTTTTAACCTTTTTACCGCCAATTTTGTAAAAAGGGAGGGAGTATGGGAAGTGGCGATTGGGGAACACGCTTTTGAAATTATCACACCACATTTACTCGCTGTATACAGCAACAATTTTCCATCTCCCCACTCTCCTGGGGGTATTTTCGTCATTCCCAACACACAACTCAAGTAATCAGGGTATAAAAACCTCCTCACCACCTTCATTCAACACCACCAACCAAAACCCAAAATTTCAACTCTCATTTTCTCTCTAATTTTACACACTAAACTGAATTCCAGTAATGACAAAAGTCTACCCTAAATCAGTTGTTCCACCTCTACTTGCTTCCGAACGAAACCGTTTCTTCCCGGAATCGTCCACCGCCGGCAGGAATCCCGTCGTCCTCACCGTCTGGAAGAAATCTCTGCTCTTCAATTGCGATGGATTTACAGTCTTCGATAATAAAGGAAATCTCGTGTTTCGAGTTGATAATTATGCCGCCGGTAATAAGACGGAGGTTGTTCTAATGGATGCTAACGGTCACTCTGTCCTCACCATCCGCCGTAAGGTATTGTAACAAATCAAGTAATTAACGATGAATTTAATTAGCTATATGTGATGAATTTGTGTTGATTTTGATATTGGTTACGATCTAATCTGTTGATTTGTGTTAATTCAACAGAGGTTAAGCCTGATGGACAGCTGGCTGGTGTACGACGGAGAAAAGACGGTGAATCCACGTTTCTCTGTGACGAAACACTTGAATTTCCTAAACGCGAAGTCACTAGCTCACGTGACGACTGCCGGATCACCGAAAAACAGCAACAAAAGGAACGTAGCTTATGAAATTGAAGGCTCTTACGCCCAGAGAAGCTGCGTCGTGTATGACGACAAGCGGCGGCGCGTGGCGGAAATCAAGCGTAAGGAAGCCGTCGGAGGTGTTGCCTTCGGTGGAGATGTTTTCCGTTTGGTTGTTCAGCCGGAGATTGATTCCACTGTTGCGATGGCTCTAGTCGTCCTTCTAGATCAAATGTTTGGAGGCTCTTCTAGAAGGTTCTACACGTAATTCAACATGATCAATTAAATCAAATCAAATCATATAGTCAATTTGTGATCCGGTTGAGTACATAGATTGCATTTGGATAATTGGATCATGAAGATTACAACAATGGAGGTGAATCAGTTGCTGTGTTAGGGTTAGATTGAGATTAAGATTGTGTAAGTTGATTCCTCTCCCTCAATTTTTTTAGTTATCATTCAGTGTGTGCATTGGATGATGATGATATGTATATTGAGGGCTTGGTTTTTTTCGTTTTATATAAAGGATCAAGCTCCGGATGAGGAGTATATCTTTATAAATTATAATCATACATACATATATACGATGAATATATGATATTTTGATTTTATATAAATGATGATCGTTAAATTTCTTGAGTTAATTAGTTTGAATGATTGAATATCTTCCCACAGGAAAGTGAGTAACATTTAATCTGGATCATATTATTATAATTAAAATGAAACTTTTTTAGAATGCATGAGATGTTTTTAAACTAGTTTTAATCTTATGAACTTATTTAAATTTATTAAATCTAATAAAACTTGCTTTTAAGCGCCCATGAGCTAATCTAACTTAACTAAATTTACGAGTTTAAAAATTGTTAAAACAAAGTTTTATCTCAATTTTCAAATTATAATAAACCTATAAACTAGCCAAACACCCGATAATGTTCTATTTATATTTTACAATTATTTACTATATTAAAAATTAGGTAAAAAAATTGGTTGCAATTTCATACGTTTAATCATTTCCCAATGGAAAATGCGTATTCGAAAAATTGCGTTATCATTTTGAAAACGGCATTTCTAAAAAACAGGTATCTATTTGTTTTTTTTTAAATGATGTTTTGAGTGGTGTCAAACGCACATAATAACTTATTCGCTCTCATTATTCATTCAAATACTTTAAATTAGATTATTGTTTTTTAAAAACGTAATAATCATATAATTCGTTTGATGCCGCAATCCCATCACCCCTTAACTTGTGATTTCACAAATGGGTTTTTAACTTAACATGATCTCTAATTTTTTTTATAGAAATAAATTCTTTGTTTATGAACAAATCACAACTGTAAAAACTGAAGTAATCAGAATTATTAAAAATTGCCAAAGATTGTCAAAGAAAACGAAAGTTAATCATGAGTACAGTAACAAATTCATCCAACTACTAGAGCCGTTTTTCACCCATGGTGATGTTACTTGATTGTTAAGCCATTATCATAACATCGTGTTGACGTCGTATACGTACAAATATTTTCATTTTATATACTTGTTTAATTCATATTATACCCCAGTTTAATCCCGACCGTTCATTTTTGATTATTCTAATGTTTTTTTGAACGACTTATTATTCTATTAATATAGTCAGATACGGAACAATTCAAAGTATTACCGTAGAATAATAAACTAAAGTATATATATCTTTCAAGTTTCAACATCAATCCTTCAAATAATGAGTTGATGCTAACTACGAAAACCGGAATAATTGATAGAATGGCTACAATAATTATGTCAAAATCAAGGTTTGTCATAGATTTTACAAAGATAATAGTTGTTTTATTGCTTATGTCGACCAATCCATATCTCCAATCACATGCATATAATTAGAAGTATGCCATAGTTGAAAAGAAGATGACATAATACAAAAGTTTACATATCACGAAAGGGCATAGATGTTTTCCAAAAGGACAATTAACTCACACCGCCTTTCCAAATAATAATATTTGGATTTGTATTAGATAACATTGGTACTGATGGTTTAGGGATAAGGTTTCTTGAATGATCTTCTAAAGATTGCCGGTTCTTCCTTACTCATGTAAACATTTAATAGATCAGGTAGACCCAGAAACTAACCCGTCTTACATAATACAATTCCAGTTCAGTTCCGGGTTTGGTTGGTTTAGATAAATCGGTATAGATATGACTGGAACCGAAATAATAAATTGAGACGGTTGCTGGTGTTTTGATCATATTTGTTAGTTTATAAATGAATATAATGATTTACAAATAACATGTGTATAACAAATATGGATCGAACAATATCAATAGTATTATACCAAAATAAACTTCCAAATATATAGTTAACTGAATTCTAGTTCCGGATCTTAGAACTGATTTGTTCAATACATGATGTACATTGATCCAATGTACACAGACCTGATAACAGATTTTGTGGCAACCCTCGAAATCGGGTATTTGACTTGACAGTTTTTATAACTCGTTTTGTCTTAGTATAACCATCTCATTTAGAAAGACATTTATATTTGCATTTAAGTCTAGCGAGAACCGTACATTTTGTGTTGTTGTTACACATCATTAATTAGGCACGTGTCGGTCGTCTACATTTCGTTACACTTAAACTACAATTTAGCAAGTTGGCGACTCAACGTAAACTTGAACCGAAACTTTAAAGAAGAAGAAAATTATCATTTATAATGATACCTAGACTCAATTGAATAAACTTGTACGGGAGTTTATACACAAAATACGCAATTTAATATAACTAGCAGGGTACCCGCGCAATGCGGCGGCGGGTACCCAGAAACCATATTTCGTGGCGAGCAAGTGTTGTTCGTTTACACGGTAATAATTGTTGCTAGAAATAAATAATTAAACGGAAATGTGGATTTTGGTAAGAGTTGATGATTTACAGCGTCGTATATTTAATGTTATTGGGTAAAATGGTTTTCGAGTAACAGACTTTTGTTATTAAGTGTGGGTGGTGTTACCAAAGTGTAATGTATAGCAAGTGGTTAACACATAGTGATAAGTTAGGAGAGGTCTTGGGTTCGAATCTTATTAGCCGCGATTTATTTTTTTTAAGGTAGAGGACTAACTAACAAAAGTGGAAAGGTCCTTAAAATCAAGTTTAAGGAGCTCCTTAAACTTGCCTAATGTGGTAGGCGTAAATACTTTATATAGTAGTAAGATAATAACGAAGGTGAAAATGCAGTACACATACATATTAAACCAAAGTAAATAAAATTTAAAATCCATCTTATCATCTACTCATAAGCAGCACGTGCATGTAATACTTAGCAACAAACTTACTGATTTTCTCTGCATAAAATCATAATATTCTACTCTAAAATATCAGTTATTTTAACAAACAAATACCCACTATCTCCTTCATCCCCATTCTTATAATTATGAAACCAATACACTCTCAAAACTACCGGCCTCTCTTCGCTAATACGTATCAAGCAACACAACGCATCACATAAACTTTTCTCGTTTTTCTCTCTTACGTACGTGAAGCGGTGATCTTTTGATCTCTCCCGCTCTTCCTACTCTTTCCGGTGACAACATAGGACTTTTTCCGGCGTAGCAGAAACACCTCCGGCGACCGAAAGAAATCCCGACAGCCTCAAATCTATCCCTTCGTCGGTCCTTAACCTTGAAGGTATAGAAATCTCTCTTTTTGTGTGATACCAAAAACCATCACCATCGTCTTCTTTATATATAACCAAGAATTTTGTTTATACTTTTACTTATGTTTTTCAGCATGCATTGGGAGTCAAGCTTTTATTCTAATAAGATGTCACATCTTCATTTCATTTTTATTAAACTATGTTTTGGATTCAAATTACTTTGTTTACATTAAATATGGTGACATTACTTTTTATCAAACATTTATTGTTTACGATAATCATATGCTTTTGTATACTCGTGAAGTCGCATGTCCGTTCTTCCGCAAACCATTTTTGGCGGGGTGTGACATTTCATGACAAAGTTGGACCGATATCCAAACCAATTTTTAGTAATCCAGTTCTAATCTTATACGGATACGAGATACAAATTTTTTGGTTCTATATCTCTTCCCTATACCAAATGACCAATGGAAGGTTCAATGGCCATGACAATAATTAGTTGACAACTTGGCATACATCAGGAGCAAATATCAATTATACAAGAAGATTCCGTTATAACAAAAAGATTTGCATTAGATAAACTTAAATCACGAGTAAGTTTTGTCATTTAAAGTACGGAAGCATATGGTGTAAATGAGTGTATAGAGTAATAGGTTAAAAAAGATGAGCTATCAGAACGACTTAAAACATATGAGGTCTCATTGATGTGACAACATTTTATATTCAACGTTTTGTTTAGTTTCGCAATAATCAAACATGTTTTAATGTGTTTACCATAATTATCTAAGAGTTTTGATAATTGTCAATAAGGATGGATAAGATCATAAGAATGAGGAGACTTGATTATAATTGGAGGATGAATTTGAATGTTGCTAAAAAGAAGGAACATAAATTGACTAAGGAGTTTATCTAGAACATTTAACTTTATAATTAGACATACATATAGCTATTCGCATTAAGTTTATCGATCATATTGTCTAGGCTTATGTAATCTGGACTGAGAATCGGCCAGAATCGAACCAGATTGAACCAAACTATACCGATATGGTTCTCAATTCTAACTTTCATGCAAAATAGGTTCTTAGTTCTGTTTTATTGTAAGTTTTAGTAAAAAAGAAAAAACCCGTAAAAGGTCGAATTTTTTTTCATGTCCTTGGTCTGGTTCGGTCCAATACTTTATGGCTTTGGTCTTCGGTTCAACCAAAATCATTTTCTCGGTTATTGGTTTGGTTCGGAGTCATTCGGTTCGATTCAGTTCTTGGACCATACACAATACACAATACCCTTTGTCCAACTAAAAGGAGTCGAATTTCATTTAGTAGCAAGGTTCCCGGGACGGCTTTCTGTAACACGCGTAAATTTAAACATGAATTAAATTTCTAAAAGGTTTCGATTTTGTCTTGAGACCAATGTAAACAAAATATGAAATGTGACATAGATGATTTAGTTTGGACCGGTGTAGAAAATATAATACAATGAGGGCTAACAACTAGATAAACTATATCAAGTCATTTGGATAATAGATGATGGTGGGCTGGGTATGTGAAATTGGGCTTTTGTGAGGGCCCATGGTGCATGATAGGGAATATGGTGTGGGTGTGCCATTTTGACTTTGAATTTTAAAGAAAAAGCAAAAGAGTCCCGCTTTGTCACGCCGCTTAATCACAACCCCAAAATAACGTCTTATTAGATGCTTCTCGAATATTCTTCTTTTATTTGCAGAACAACCCTCTTATTTTTGTGTTAGAACAAAACAGGTGATAACAACAAAATACACCGACTTATAGTCCGAGAAATGATATAAATATATTTCACGTTAGTATACACCACAAGATGACATGTGTAATCTATTAATTATCTTTTCTCATATCATTTTTTGATTTTGACACTTGTTTTGATCATGTGAGTAGACACACAAGTATATACCAATACCACTTCTCTTATAGTCCGACATCCTATACATGCACGTAATGCACGTGTACAAGACCCATACCAATTAGACCGTTTACATATGTGATATCATATGACACTTAGTTTTTGCTAAATCAATATTACGTCGGTTGACATTAAACTAATACATCAATGCCAACAATACCTTTTATACATAATATACATAAAAATTACTAATAATGAAGAGTAATGATTTCAGCAATAGCAAATGGACGCACTACTAAAGTGATACCCACAAAAATGGGATGATGCTAGGCAGCTACCAGAAATATAAATGTGGTTAGCAGTAATTCAGATGACAAGTACACTGTATAACTATTAGAAACAAAATATAAATAACGTCTTATTGATTTGTGCTCTAAGAGACAAGTACAAATATCTTATTTAAAAGATGTCTTATTGATGCTTGTTCTAAGATGCAAGTACAATGATCTAATTTGAATGATGCTAAGTAGTTATCAGAAACAATGGTATTAACAATATTCAGTAACAAGTAACAATCTTTAGAAGTGTAAATCAATCAAGATTTAAATTTTAATTTCCATATCATAGTATAAAGGCATAAAATTAAACCACACTAAAAAGCAACACTAAGCCAGCACCATAGTATTTGGTCAATAAAAGTGTTCCCTTTATGCTTGGTAAAAACCAATGGGCTAATTTGAACTATGGGCCATGACCTTTCTTGCACAACAAACAATAAAAATGGCAGAAATTTACAGTATATATAGCACATCTCTACACTCCAATCGACATCCACCTACCTTTTTGATTCATTTCCGGACGAGATCTAGAGAAAACAATCGAGTGAGACATGGGGAGCACCGGTTTTTCATGGAAATTGGCTGATCATCCTAAGCTACCAAAGGGAAAGCTGGTAGCCATGATCGTTTTGGACGGTTGGGGTGAGGCTTCTGCCGATAAGTACAATTGCATCCATGTTGCTGAAACTCCTACCATGGATTCACTGAAAGAGGTAATCATTTTCTCTCTCTACTTGCTGTATATATCTCTATATATCTGTGTTTTTGTATATGTATCTGTTGATTTTGAACTATATCAGTGGCCAATAATCGTAAATTAGATCTGACAGAATATTGATCTCGATTTGTAGATTGATCTTATTTCACAACTGGAAATAGTTAATCGTTGTGGATTAGGATAAATAATGAGTTGAATCGGAGCTCATCGATGATTCTGATCTGATTCGATGATTACGAAGTGATTTTTTGTTTATGTGTTTAGTGGATTAGTTTAGTAAATTCTGAATATGCATTTAGGGTTGTGTTTAATTGGCGATTGATTATTAAATAATATAGTTATGTATATTTAGCTTAGGTTTTGTTATGATAGGTTGTATGTCTGATTTAGGGATGAAATTACAATTAATTGAATATCTGAATAGAATTGAAGATTGCTTAGTACATCTATTATGTATATTTAGGTTAGCTTTAGCTATGATTAACTGTTTTGTCTGAGTTTAGGGATGAAATAACAATTAATATCAGTGATTTTAAAAGGCTCTGAACTTATTGCGTCTGCTGTTTTCCTGTAGCATCATGTTATTTGTAACTTCCTGACAAATAATGTTAGTAAAAAAATCAGTTGAATAACATTTGATGTTTGCCTTCTGATATAGGGTGCCCCTGATAGATGGAGATTGGTGAGGGCTCATGGTACTGCTGTGGGGCTTCCCACAGAAGATGACATGGGAAACAGTGAAGTCGGACATAATGCTCTTGGTGCTGGAAGAATCTATGCTCAAGGGTCAGATATTGCATCCCTTTATCTAACCCTAATTATCCCTTTAATATTATTATCTTCTAATCAAGATGGATTTAGTCGAATATTACACGCTTTCTGCTGGTATTCAGGCATTAATAAATAGTAATTGATATTCTCTCCATCAATTTAAAATAAGTTGATGTATCACTGACTTGTACCATAGCTGCACAATGTTGTACCTTATATATGTATAAATCTTTTTGCATTTTTAGGGCTAAACTTGTTGATCTTGCTCTTGCTTCTGGAAAGATATATGAAGATGAAGGTTTCAATTACATCAAGGAATCTTTTGCAGACAACACTTTGCACCTTATTGGATTAATGAGTGATGGTGGAGTACACTCACGTCTCGACCAATTACAAGTATATAACTATATAAATCAATCAATATAACCATTTACAAAGTAATTAACTTAATATTTTTTTGGCTAATCATTATTTATATTACTGGATTGCAGTTGTTGCTTAGGGGAGCTAGTGAACGTGGTGCTAAGAAAATACGTGTTCATGTTCTTACTGATGGGCGTGATGTTTTGGATGGTTCAAGTGTTGGTTTTGCTGAAATTCTTGAAGCAGAATTATCAGAATTAAGAAGTAAAGGTGTTGATGCACAAGTTGCTTCTGGTGGTGGGCGGATGTATGTGACCATGGATCGTTATGAGGTAAATTATTCAAGGCCAAAATACATTTTAGCACCCTGAACTTAGCTGATTAGATCTTCTACTACCCTGTACTATTAAATGTGCAACATGGTAACTTGAACCTGACAAAATGGTCGACTTAGTACCCTAACTCATTAAGCAAATCACATTTTCTTACATGACTTACTTTTGTCAGAGCTTTTGTCGTACTATAAAAATATACGTTTATTTAAATATATTGATATTAAAAACAAATCACGTAAGAAAAGAAGACCAATTAAGTGAGTCAGGGTACTAAATTGACCATTTTGTCAAGTTCAGGGTACTATGCTGCACTTTTAATAGTTCATGTACTAAAATGCATTTTGGCCTAATATTTTATTACCTTTCCCTCATTTTCTTTCCAACTCAAGAACACAAATAAATATATTCCTTTCCCTTTCAAGGGTAAAATTGTAATTTACATCCAATTTTTTTCCCACTTCCGCAGAACGATTGGGAAGTAGTAAAACGTGGTTGGGACGCACAAGTTCTGGGTGAGGCCCCACACAAATTCAAGAACGTTGTTGAAGCAATCAAAACCCTTCGTCAGGCCCCGGGTGCAAATGACCAGTACTTGCCCCCGTTTGTTATAGTTGATGATAACGAGAAGCCCGTGGGCCCCATTGTGGATGGTGATGCAGTTGTAACTGTCAATTTTAGGGCAGATCGTATGACTATGCTTGCACAAGCTCTTGAATATGAGAAATTTGATAAGTTTGACAGAGTTAGGGTTCCTAAGATTAGATATGCGGGTATGCTGCAATATGATGGTGAATTGAAATTGCCCAATCATTATCTTGTTTCTCCACCCTTGATTGATAGGACTTCTGGTGAATATTTGGTGCATAATGGTGTTCGTACTTTTGCTTGCAGGTCAGAGAATTTTTTTAATATATTTTTTTAAAAAAAGAAAATTTGAAAATGAGAATTTTGACCCTTCTACTTTTGAACGGGTCGATTTCGGCTGTGTTTTATCTTGAATGGGTCAAATCCATGGTGCTAGCTAAAAGGATAACGGGCCGTCAAATGGTTTGAAAGCACAAAAGTATATTTTAATATGTACTTTTTTCTAGTTTGGTCATTATAAACATTTAAAATTATTTTCTGTATAAACTATATATAGTTCGAACACTTTTTATATATAGATTAAAGCTTCATTATTGGAACATTATAGGCAAATAATTTTTTGAAAAGCTTTTAATTAGTTAATTTGTTTTCCATTTATTTTAATAAAAATCTGAATTAACTGCCTATGTTTCCCTTATTCAACAATCAACATTGAGCTAAAAGGATAAAGGGTCAAATGGTTTGAAAGCACAAAAGTATATTTTCATATATACTTTTGTCTTTGTTTGGTCATTAAAAACTTTGATAATAAGTTATTTTCTGTATAAAATATATATAATTCGAACGCTTTTTATTTGTAAATTTATAATATATTTTTTTAAAGCTTCATTATTGGAACATTATAGGCATATAATTTTTTAAAAGCTCTTGATTAGTTTATTTATTCTCTATTAATTTTAATAAAATAATCTTAATTTAACTGCTAATGCTTCCCTTATTCAACAGTGAGACCGTGAAATTCGGTCACGTTACATTTTTCTGGAATGGAAACCGTTCTGGTTATTTCAATTCAGAATTAGAAGAATATGTTGAAATTCCAAGTGATAGTGGAATTACATTTAATGTTCAACCAAAAATGAAAGCTTTAGAAATTGGTGAGAAAGTCCGTGACGCTATTCTCAGTGGTAAATTCGATCAGGTAAACAATAATTAATTAATTCATTATTAATTTCCCATATAAGCTTGAATATATTTTTTAAAAATATAAATTAATTATAAGGTGTTTTATTTGGTTTTTTAGGTCCGTGTGAATATACCAAATGGTGATATGGTTGGCCATACTGGTGATGTTGAGGCTACTGTTGTAGCTTGCAAAGCCGCTGATGAAGCTGTTAAGGTAATGACTTTTTCAACTTTTTTATAATATTTTTTTTTTTACAAAGTTTATGTTATTTTGATAATAATATAATTTTTCTAATAAAATGTTTCAGAGGTGTATGCATTGAAAATGGGTCAAGTTTACCTGAAACCATTTTTGACCATTTCTTAAAGACGTTTTCTAATAATTAGTGTGTCAATTGTCAAGTTATATTATTTTGCTACTATATATATATATATTTTAATATAATAATCTAGTAGGTTTTTATGCATTTAAAATGGTTCAAATGACTCAAATCAACACAGTTTCTTCTGACTAATATTTTTTAAAAGCTTTTTCTAGTAGTTAGTGTATCAAATTTTTTTATCTGACTAATATTAATATTCTTTCGAATTAAAATGATTTATAAGGTTTTATGCATTTAAAATGGGTCAAGTCGATACGAAACAATTTTTTAAAAAACTTTCTTAAATAGCTAGTGTCAAATATTATTTTAAAATTTATACTTCTTTGACAATAATTTAACTTTTTGAATAGAATAATTCAGAAGATTTATGCATTAAAAATACACTTTGCCACATTAATATAAATTTGGTTCTTTTTTTTGTTTGTAGAAGTTAAATGTTTGTTGAGTTGTTCTGACTGTGTGTTTTGGTGACAGATGATTCTGGATGCAGTTGAACAAGTGGGTGGAATATATGTAGTAACTGCCGATCATGGTAATGCTGAAGATATGGTTAAAAGAAACAAAAAGGGTGAGCCTATTCTTAAGGATGGTCAAGTTCAGATCCTAACTTCACACACTCTTCAGCCCGTAAGTAATTATTATACTTTTATTTACTATTTTTAAAATAATAATAGCCATAATATTAAATTAATTATGGGGTTGTGTGAATCAGGTGCCAATTGCAATTGGTGGGCCCGGGTTAGCATCGGGTGTAAAGTTCCGCAAAGACGTGCCAAATGGAGGACTAGCAAACGTAGCAGCAACTGTCATGAATCTTCACGGGTTTGTTGCACCCGATGACTATGAAACGACTCTTATTGAAGTTGTTGACTAAAGTCAAAGTGGGGTTTTAGAATTTTATTTGAAGAATTTAATGGAAAACGTAAACACATGACAATATGTTTAGTTACATTTTTCCGATTTTGTGCTTATCGCCACATGAATGAGTGGTTTTTGTACTTGTTAGTTGGTAATGTTTCTGCTTTTTTTACTTAATGAAACGCATGGTTTGGTTTGATTAAAGTTGAGGTTACTTGATAGTATTGAATGCTAAATCGTATGGTAGTTATATATAGAAATATACACAAATTGTTACATGTATGAATGAAACCTTACATTTTCATGTAACAAATATACATATTATCTATACTAACATTTATTAGGAAAATGCAACAGTATATGAATAGTTTCTTTCTTTTTTAAAAAGATGTTTAGTTTTTAATTTATCTTTGCATACCTATTATAAATAATATATCCACATACATAACACCACCTTATATGATACAATCTTAATGACCTTTAAAATTAATATATCCACATACATACAAAACTGTTTTTCCTGCTTTTATCGTTTTATATACAGATATATATTATTTTTTACAAAAGTGCATTTGTATAAATGGACCTAGATAATTACATCCACAACTTACGTATATTTACACACATTATAGATATATCTATACATAAACATATGAAACCTGAGCAAATGATTAATTAACAAGGATTGTAAATACCGCGCGTTGCGGCGGAGTTATTTGTTTTAATAAAATTTTGCACTATAATAGAAGTAATTTATGTCGACAATAGCCTAATATTAATTCTAGTAACAAAGAAAAATGACGTTAAAATTATATGTTATAAAAGATTATGGTTAAAATATGATTGTTGGATATAAATTCAGATTTTGTAAAAATGACATGTTATTTCGTCACATTTTAAAGTTTAGGGTTTGTTTTGTAATTTTGGAATACTTCAACTCAAAGTCTTAAAAAAACTGAAGATGCATTAAACTGAGACACAATGAAGAGTTCAATAAAGGTTCCTTTCAACGGAACGGAAATTTTTTAACGGAGTTACTGATATTTTAATGAACAGTGAAACATGAATGCTTATTGTATTATAAGGGTAATATACACAATATATTTAAATCCAGTAAAAATAAGAACATGAGAGATTCATGCAACTAACTCAACCACCAGATCTTTATACTCCACATAAACTAAAACACACAATTAATATTGAAACACACTCAGTTGAAGCTAAGTAATTAAAGTGGTAAAAAAAACAATCTGTTAATTAGACCAAACATGAAGTAAACCATGGCTATTTCCCGTATAAATCTCGTTTCGTTCTTCATCATAATAAAGTGCTGTCACATCTTCTAATGCTTCTGCAATCATATTTCCTCCAATTATTTTTTGCTTTTCGTTTTCTTCCTCAGTCAGTGTTACATTGCTTGAATTTATTTTTGCTACAGATTTTCCGGTAAATATGTTGCTGATATTAATAGAGCCAGCTGTCATCATAAAAACCATATTTATCAAAATTAGATAACTCGCCAAATTTATTGGTCAAAATGTCAAACCGGGGAAATTAAAAGAATTTGGTCAAAATGAACAATATAAGAGTGTTTAATTTGAAATTTTACTTCAGTAAAAATTGTCAAATTTGAATAATTTTCTGTCCCTAAATTTGTTAAAAAATGAACCTTTTGCAGCTATAGTCCTTTAGCCAAACGCCCGTTAAATACTTTAACATATAAAGGATCACCAGTGTAATTTTAAAGGACTACCGGTGTATTTTTTAAATAGAAAATTTTAACAAACACTAGGCTATAGGACTGTAGGTGCAAAAGGTTTTCAAAAAAAGGACTATCATTGTACTTTTTTTAAATAAAGGACCATATGTGAAATTTGGGGCAAACCTCAGGGACCATCCTTGTAATTTACTCATAAAAAAAGTTTTTCTTAATCATGCTTAAAAATTAATAATTTGCAAAATTCAAGAATAAGAAAAGAAAAAATTACACATTTTGACCCATTACCCAACACGCCCAAAAAAATTATATTGACTATAATGCCCTTTGCACCAAAAAAATGTTAAAAAAGAGAAGTTAAACTGAGCAAGGGCAAACTAGTCACGCAAAAAATTATTTTACTGGTGCATGTATCGGTATATAATTTATAAAAAACATACCTTTCCCATTATTGTGATGATCATTTTTATCAGCTTTGCAGAAAGATATTATAAGATCTTGATCACTTGTTATATAAATATTATTTGTGTTGCAATCGGCATGCCATAATTTATGATCGTCAAATGATGTCACCAGCTCTCCTCGGAAGTTCCAAACAGAAACCGTTCGGTTTCTGAATGTTAAAAACAACTGATTTTCATATAAAAAAATGAATGCAGATGGAGTCATGAACTCACTTTTACCAACTTCTTTTACCTCAGCATTGCGTACCTATAAATAATAACAAGATATAGTTAGGACCTGGAAAAGGGTTCGGGTCGAAAAGAGGCCCATTTTCTGTACGGGTTGAAACGGGCCACGTTGACCTGCAAATACTTTTTTTGTTTGTTTTTAAAACTATTTATTAAAGACCGTTAATTCTCATTACAAAATGCAAAAATTGCCAAAAAGGTAACCAAAGATCCCAAATTTATTATTATTATATTATTGTTGTTGTTCTTGTTAATTTTATTTTTTTATGTGGAGTGCGAAAAAATTTCTTGATCGTCAAAAGGAGTGAAAGTTTAGTTTTCAAAATATTAGAGAAATTTTGTCAATATTAAACTACATTTGGGTCCCTAAATTTGTCAACAGACAAAAAACTTTTATAACCAAAATTTATCAAAAACTAAACTTTCACTTGAAAAATTAAAACTTTACTACAAAACAATTAAAACAATCAATAACAATAATCTAGATCTTTGATTTCAAAAAAATAATATAGAAGGTTGTGATCATTAGATATAGATATAGGTTGACTTTCAACCCGTTTGACCAGTTACCCGTTTAGCTATAGTATTACACTCAACCCGTTTGAGATAAAACACAGCCCGAATTGACTCATTCGTATGACACAAATTAATGCTTTAACAATACCATAATGGTAAAGAAATGAAATATTTGAACTTACATCAAGAATCTGGAGATTTTCATTATCTTGCTTGACAAGAAGCTTTTCATTGAATTGTTCTATAAAATCCACCTTTTTATTCCTATGAAGCAAATGATTAAATTCTTTTAGAACCGTACCATCTTCAATCGATAGTATTTTCAGAGGAACATGGCCCTCAGCCCTACTGAAAATTAATAACATGATTCCTGGGCTGTTGCAAAAATAAATAAAAAATTAGCAACAAAAATGACTTCACAAAAAAAATAAATTGTAAATTGAGTGTAAAACTATACATTATACTCGAAATCAAAAAGATGCAAGCTTTAGCTCTAAAAATTAATATATGTTTACTTTATATCCCCAATGATAATTAAACTAATCTATATAATTAGTTAATCACTACAGATTTAACTTAAAAAAATAAAATCTTTTTTATGTATAATATATTATTATACATTTCTCAGTACTCAAAATGAACCCAAAGAAGATACAAAATATTAAAAAAATAAAATAAATTACCTGATCTTGATTTCTTCTACATCTTTGTCTGCTATAGAGTATAACAGTGTATAATTCTTCAAGTCGAATACCTTGTATATACTTTACAAAAAAAAGGATATAAATCAGTGTAAAAAAAATTATGCAGCCGATGAACATTAATTATAAAAATATAAATAAAATAAAAAGGTACCTATCTTGTGCAGAGTATGTAAGCACCTTCCCATTAACATCATCAAACTCCACAAAACCAGGCCACTTTAGGGATTCGGATTCAAAAAGAGGAAAACCTGCATCGGGTTGGCCTCTTTGTATATATCTAGCATTATATAAATAATATAAATCATGAATATATTATTATAATAAAGTCTATGATAATATAAACACTTCTGCATTTAATCAAGAACCTACTCTATTCTTGTTGATCTGCATTTAAGTGAACTGAAATTATCTGAAGCATATACTGAAACTGTAATCAGTGAATCATTATTTTTATTGTAAAATAAGCTGCGAATAACTTCATCTGGAAAGATATTCAGGAAACATATTGTCTTGTTTGAATCTGCAATTAGATACCAGTGAAAATAAAACACCATGTAAGATTGTTATGGTTTTAAATGTAATCAGAAATTGCAAACAAAAGGGCATTTTAGTAAAATTACCTCTACTAAAAGCTGCACAAACACCAGAACTTGCAAGAGCAAAGATTATACCACGTGCTGCAACTATTTCAATGACTCTAGCCCTTTTCATCAAGAACGGCAATACAAAAACTGAATTTCCTTTTGGATCATGTGTATCATATTGTTTCTGATACAAAATTAAGAGTAAATTACTAAATTTATTTAGACTTATGTTCGCAAATTATTTTAAATAATGGAAACGATAAGAGAGAAAAAAAATGTAGATAGATTCATATACAGCACTCAGATGTATGCTAAACAAGTCCAAATTCCCTAAATTAGATTAAAAAATTCAAGTTAAAGCATTATCAACTAATCCTACAAATAGCAGCAATATAAGAATAAGGGGCAGCAAACCCTAGAATGCCCATTATACCTGATTAAGTTAAATTAACACTATGTATAGCAAATCATGACCAAGCGGAATCGATTGTAACATATACAACACTCAGATGTTTACAAAAGAAGCTCAATTAACCTAAATTAGATTATGGAATTCAAGTCAAAGAATGATAAACTAATTGGAGATTAAACCCTAAAATTTGCATCGTGCTTGCTAAGTTGAATTAAGTAATTAACACTCCGTATAGCAATCATGGCGATAAGGAATTCCAAAATCCTAGATTATAGAGGAAAGAAGTTGACTACTGGTAGTTTACTTCGACATAATTGAAAAATAAGAGATCCCTAAAAGGCTAAAATCAAGAGAATATAAAAATAGGGGGAATTACCGTCAATCGGATGTTACTAAACCGGTGAACGGAATTAGTCATCGAAAAGGAACGATGTCGTTTGGAAGAAATCTCACGTCTGTGAATCTTCTTCACGCTGTTGTTAACCGACAGCCAATTAGCCAAATCACGCTTTTTATTAGCAACCACTCTTCTCCGACCACCGCACTGTGGCGGCGGTCTGCTACTACCACTACCGCTGCTACTCGCCATCGTAAATCTCCGGCTGCTTCCACCACCACTACTAAACCCTTCCATTTCTGTTCATTCAGAATTTACAGTACTCGAAAATATAAATTTTTTATACAAATTAAAATGAGTAGAAACCGCTAACGACTGATTCGTTGAATTGTGTTCTGAATCCTAATGGAATTTTAGAAAAGAAATATAACTCAATGAAAATTTGGATTCGAATTTGAATTTTGAATTTGGATTTCAATCGACACGAAAAAGGGGTGGTCTTTGAGGAATTATTAGGACACGGATGTGTGAGAGGTTTTGGCTGCATATGTTTGGTAAAGTTTTTTTTGCCTATACCCATATGCTAGTTTACTCCCTCTCCGTCCCATAAAAAACTTCTTATTTCATCCAAAATATTTATCCCACAAAAAACTTCTCATTTGAGAAATTGGAGGGACCCACAAATAAATTAATATTATTTATGTATTACGGAGTATTTATCATTTTTTAAATGTTTCTCTCACTAACTTTATGTCACTTCTCTTTTTAAATATGGGCCAACATATTCTCTCTCTAAACTAATCTTATATTTTAATCAAATTTATTACTAAAGACCCCACCATTAACTTATCTCCTAAAAACATGTGTCCAACTGAAATGAGAAGTTTTTTGTGGGACGGAGGGAGTACAATAGGAATTAGTGTGTTATACAGAAAATTATTGCATTTAAATAATACTACTAATTATAATAAAATTTTATGATTGTATACAGTTCTTTTACTTATTATTAAGGTAGTTTCTTAGACTATGTATAAGTGCTGCCATTAGTTTTTTATCTTTTGATTAAATACATGACAAATTCCAGTCAAACTCACTTAATAGTGATTAAACTCATTCTCTTTCGAATTCAAGTGACCTCCAACCAACGGTCATGGAGACGACTGAATGCCTATTTGGGACGCGTCGCAGATTAAGCCTGAAACGGAGGGGACACATTGTGGGGGAGAGGACGGGCGGCGACAGTCGCATTGGAACTGACTATTACGTGTAATCTTATGCAGTTTAATATAACAAAATGCATAAGACCCATTTCAAAATTTTAATTAAGATTTCTGATAATGACAAGCCAATAAGAGTTGATAACTTATATTAAAACTATTGATTAATTAAATATATTATTATATAGGGTAAATTACAGAAATTGTCTATGTGGTATACCCGATTCTGCATTTTTGTCCCTAAACTTTTTTTATCGGTTTTTTTGTCCTTAAAGATTTTTGGATTTCACTTTTTTGTCCTTCCATCCAAAATCCTCCGTTAACTGACGATATTTTTATCTATTTCCCCAAATTACCCCTATTTTTAACTCTTTTTTTTACATTTTACATTTTTCTTTTCTCATTTTTCTTTTTCATTTTCCCTAAAAAGAACACCCACACCTCTGCCAAATCTTGAGAAATAATCTTCAACAAATGAATACATTCGTGGAATCACTTTAAGGTTTCTTTGTCGACTTAATTAGACCTAAACCATTCGTGGAATACATTTGTGCAATCTTCAACAAATGAATACATCTTAGATGTACCTGTTCTTCACCTAAATCACATGTTCTTCTCTTCTTCACCCTCTTAGTGTACTTGTTCAGAAACTTCTCACTCGAGGACAAACCACCATCATCTTAGATCTGTGTTCTTCCCCTTTCTCCATCTACTAAAATCTGAAACCCTAAGATCTAGCCCAAATCGGAATCTAGAAACCCTAAACTTGCAAACCAACTTGTTTTCTGTGCTGTACAAATCGAGATCTAAAAATCCTAAATCGAGATCTAAAAACCGGTGAAGACGACCGGATTTACAGATATGTTCGATTTACAGATCTGTTCGATTATCTCAATCGGGTGTTCGATTTCTGCAACGATTTAAGGGTTTGGGTTTGATTTGATTTGGGTTTGGTTTGGGAGAGGAGGGATGACAGAGAAGAAAGGGGAGGAAGATGAAGGTCATCGATAAAATCAAACCATTTGCAGGTTTAGTAAAAAAAGATGAAGGTCTGATTCCTGCGAATGAACAATCAAAAAAGATGAAGGTTTGATTTTAGCATATTTGCAGGTTTAATCATTTTATTTAAGGTTTGGTTTTAGCATATTTGCAGGTTTAATCATCCTTTAGGTGTTGATAAATCTACGATTCTGGATTTGTTGAAGAAGATTATTTGTTGATAAAACAAAGATGAAGAACATGAAGAAGGATGGAAAAGGACGAAAATACCCTTCATTTTTTGGCATTTCACGTTAGTTAACGTAGGATTTTGGACGGAAGGACAGAAAACTGAAATCCAAAAATCTTTAGGGACAAAAAAACCGACAAAAAAAGTTTAGGGACAGAAATGCAGAATTGGGTATACCACAGGGACAATTTCTGTAATTTAGCCTATTATATATTACTGGTTTGAATGGATGGAAATTTCTAAAGTCGTGAATATAAAGCATTTTCGATGGTACAATCAAAACCTCAAATTAGATAAAATCATAATTGTTTCTCAAGTACAGAGAATGTATGTGAGTTATGTAAATTCGTACCAAGGAAAGTGACCAAATTAGGGATGAAATCTCTGTTTCCATAAACTGTCGGGAATTGCCTTTTGACAATTTCAAAACCGCAAAGAACCGCTAAAAACTTCCAAAATCGGACCCCCCGTCGAGTCAGTTTATTTTATTGATAATAAATTCAAATAAGTGTGCACTCCGCACCACAGTTATTTGTTCAATATATATTAAGACTACATTAGGTGAATAAGTTTATCCCATTACACTTAAATCGTATTGGTGATATAAAATCACCAACATATATTACTATTAACCAATATTTTTATCTAGTAGTTAATGTTTCGCCCTCATTTCTAAGAAAACGTGGGTTAGTGGTTATAATTTAATTAATTAATATTTTTAATATGAATTATCCACTTTTATTGACAATATGTAATTATTTAAACTCTTTAATCAATATAAGTTATACATCTATTAATATATATACTCCCTCCGTCTTACAAAAAAGTTTACATTTCTCATTAAATTTTTGTCCCACAAAAAAAGTTTACATTTCTCACATTTGATGGACCCACCTAATAAAATATTATTATTACTAAGAACTCCACCATTAATATCCACTAATTATCTTTCTCTCTCCAAACCAACCTTATATTTTAATCAAAAGTATTACTAGTGATCCCACCACTAATTATTACCTAAAGACCAAGAAAAATGTAAATTTTTTGTGGGAATTATGTAAAAAGCTTTGTTTATCTTTATTATTAATACTGCTTTATTGTTATACAGGCCACTTTTTAAATTATTAAAATGATTCTATTTGAAGCTTATCTTTTGCAAATACTATGTGATTTAAGATTATATATTAACGAATATTAAGTGATTCAAATAGGGACAAGTGTTTGGATAAAAACATTATATTCTCACTTTTAATGTTTTTATTTTGACTGATTTGACACCTGATTTGGAGTATGTTATTCTATTACTTTATCTTTCCGCTAGTATGTTGAACCGGACCGTGAGAAACGGGTTTTTCTCAATTTTAGATTGAGCCGAATCGCTCAAAACCGAACCGTGAACTAATTTTTTTATGAAAATTAGAACCGAGCAGACTGATTCAACATGTGGCCGGTGATCATGTTCTTATATGATCTAATGAAGATGATGAAGATGTGGGACAATGGGATGTGATCCAGTTTGCAGTGCGAAAGATGTGGATAATTGAGAACCGAGAAAATGGTTTCGGCTTGACCGCGGACCGAACTGATAACGCTCGGAACCGAACCGGGCCGACCGAACCGCAAACGAGGAAATTTCTTCGATTTTTTACGGTTTTTTCTCGATTTCAGACCGAATCTAACCACTCGAAACCGAACCGAGAAAGTTCGAGAATCGATTTTTCATGAAGATTAGAACCAATAACCGAACTGATATAACTCAGTTTGCACAACTCCTCTTTCATGAGGTCGTTCATTACTGATCATGTGGTATAAGAGAATTCAGTGGGGTCATATACTTTCTATCTATAAACAACTTTGCAAGGGTTCAAATTGTAAATACGAGATCAACAAATACCTTTCTAAATTATTAGCTCATAACACTAGGGATATTTACAATTGTTTAATTTGCTTCATAACAAACATCTTATTTCGTGAATCAAAAACATAAATCTACAATAAACTCACCAACATTTAACAGTTTTTCCCGTACTTAAAAGTCAAAATCAAGCTTTCTGCACAATCTTGAGTCAACGTTCCTCAATTTTCTAACCGGTTTCATAGGTGCACCAGGGCATGTTTCAGCAATCCCAGTGAGCCGAACAGCAGAAGGTGGTGTCATGAGCAAATCAACGGTCAAGATTTCATCAAGGACCTCATCTGCTTCTTTACAAATAATTGATTCCATAATAGATTCATAGACAGTCTCTAAAACCGAACCATTTTCGGTTTCAAATTCACTTTTGGAAACATGTTTTTTGGGTGTGATATCTGAAGGGAAATCGAGCTTTCTTGCGACGTAACTTCCAGAAGTTACTGGATGTTTTATGTGATTCGGGTTGTTGGGTTCACGGGCAAACGGGTCAATAACATCTTCGATTGGGGTAAACGGGCCATCGTCATTTTCGGATGTTGATTTGAGACTTTTTTCGTATAAAAATGGGGTTATCGGACACATCGAAGAGCCGTCATTATCGATTGGTGAAGCAGAATTTTTATTTGATTTCTTGATGGAGGCACATGATGTGTTTGCATTAGCCCTAATTTGATCCATACTCTGTTATCTTCTGAAAAAGAATTCAGAAACTTATTTCTGAAATGAAATAAATCGATATTAGTTAATATACAATCAAAAGGGGAATCAAAATTGACATACTTGCATACAACAATCGATAAAATTTACAAAATACTTGCGAAGCATTAAGATTATAAGGTTAGGATTGGGTCAATTAACATATCAGAATTAGAATTTGCCCTAAATTCCGGTCGGGTTTCCGGTAATAAAACCTTTTACAACAAGAATTTTCCCCAACATGTCGCAAGTTAAACCTAGCTCAGCAAGAAGATCGATAATACAATCGAAAGGGGATCGAAATTGATATTTTTGCATACAACAATCAATCAAATTTAAGAAATCATTACAAATCACCAAGATTTATTGGTTAAACTGAGTCAATTAACATATCAATTCGTTTCGATTTAATGAATTGGGATTTGCCCCAAAATGTCGTAAGTTAAACCCTAGCTCAACAAGAAGATCGATAATTCAAAGAAAATAAACCCAAAACTAATCAAATTAGGTTTAGCGGTAGCGAATAAACTCCAATCGGAGCTATCGGGAGAACAAAAGAAAACGAAATCTAGCTGAAGACAACGTATTAGGAATTGAAGAATAAAGTGAATGGAATTCAGAATCAAGAATTCGCCGTAAAAAAGATCGCAAGTTACCTGAGCTGATATCACCGGCGGAAGAGGGAAATGGTACGGCGGATACGTGAGCAGGGAAAGCGATGGTCGTTTTCCGTCGTGTCAATCGGTGGGTAGGTAATAAATATAGAGAAGAGTAGTAATCCGGCCGTTCGTTGACCCTTTAGTCTTCCAAACTGCTGACCAGTTTGACCATCTGTATAATTAAGTCACAATCTTTTTGTGCATCAATACTTTTTCCGTAAATGTTTGTTTTTGATAGTTGATAATTAAGTAAGACGTTTAAATAAATCTGAGCTAACTGAATTTACATATTTTGTATATATTTTCCATGTATTTTCCTACTGAAATAACTTTTATATAATAACCAAATTAAAATATTAATACAAAGGTTAAAAATAGTAGGAAAAAAAAAAGTATAAGCTGCAAGGTATATTAGTAATTTAAGCTATCTTGAAATTTAAGTTTTAAGCAAAAGTATAAATGTAAAGGGTTTTTTTAACGTATACCTCGGGGCATACATTAAGTGCAATCAATGAACATAAAAATTTCATTTTAATTAAGAATCATATTTATTGCGTTTTCTAAAATAGTAAATATTAAAGTTCATTAATGATATTCGTAATATATTAGGAAACCAGAAACTTTATTAATTGCACCTAATGTATGTCCCAGGGGCATACACTAGAAAATCCCAAATGTAAATATGCCTAATAATATGATAATTTTATCATAAAATGCAATGTGATACATTTTGATTATTAAACCTACTTAATATGCATGCTTTAATACTCTGTTTATAATGGGAAGTGACAAACATTAGTGGATTTATGCACATTTTATAATGTTTATTCTTATATTTGGTTAGTTAATTACCTCCACTCAATAAAACATGTTAATTTTATCGTTTTCGAATTATAACATTTTATAATTTGTGTAATGGAAGTTACCGTAAATTGGGTGTATCCGTTGAATCCAGATTCTGCCAGCAATCCCACTAATCAATTATTGGCTCATAATTTCCACGAAATCTCGATCTCAATCTCGGACCGCCATTGCTTTAATCTTCCTAAACTCAGGATAAATTCACGTAAACTTCTTATTCAATTCGATCCTCCTATTTCCCCAATTCAATTTCAATTCTGGTGCCGGAACAGCCATGGCAACACCTACATCCTCCGGAAAAAATAGTCAACTGAAATCCTCTTCCTTCCGTCTCCGATCACCGTCGCTCAATTCCGTCCGTCTTCGCCGGATTTTCGATTTATTCGATACCAATCGTGACGAATTCATCACCGTCGATGAACTCAGTCGAGCGTTAATTCTCCTCGGTCTCGATACTAACATGACCGAATTGGATTCAATGATCAAAACGTTTATTCAACCTGGAAACACTGGATTAACATTTGATGATTTCCAGGCTTTGCATAAGGAAATTGACGATCTGTTTTTTCGTCTGGATGAGAGTGATGATTTAGCTAATCATGAAGATGAAAAGGATGAAGCTGCCGGTGATGCGGTTAAGCAAGAGGAAGCCGATATGACGGAGGCGTTTAAGGTGTTTGATGAAGACGGTGATGGATTTATATCGGCGCAAGAGTTGCAGACGGTGCTCGTGAAGTTAGGATTTGCAGAAGGAAATGAGATCCGAAGAGTAGAGATGATGATATCTTCCGTTGATCGGAATCATGACGGCCGTGTTGATTTCACCGAGTTTAAGGACATGATGCGTAATGTGATCGTTCTTAAGTAAATCATCATCATCATGATCATGATCATTATCATGATTGTCTTCAAATTGCTCTTCTAATTCCGTTTTTTTAGATGTTAACGGTTGTTGTTTATGTATTATAACGGTTTTTCTCCGGCAACGGCGACATATAAACTTCTGCCGGGAAAGTATTTTCGGCTGGAGGTTTTTTACCGGTTAATTATTTTTTATTTACTTTTTTTTAATTTCTTTTAATCTCCTTACCGATTATGTATTATTTTGTAATATTTGACAAGTAGATAAATTATTAATTATTAAAAATTATACTAAAAATGATTTACAATATGTGCACAATAACTTTTCTTCTTCTTGTTACATGTCGTCCTTCACAAAATAAGGAATGACAAGTGTGACAATTTGCATGGAAAAGTAGCCACCTTTATAGGAAATATTCAAAATTGATATATTTATTATTCCAATTAAGTCAAAATACTGTTTATTAGCATTACAAAAAGTGTCACTAAAATTTAAAATTCAGCTATAAAACTATAGATGTTTTACCTAGAGATATAGTGATAGTGCTCAAAATGAGTTTTGGGATCTTTAATTGAGCACTTAAAACAAGGTATATTAGCTAAAAATATTTTTTTAATAGGTTTCTGACTTATTTTGCGAGTTGATTAATATTTTTATGAATAGCTTGTAATCAACGCATGTGAACTTTCGTGGCCATAAAGAAATATTTTTTCCCCACATATATAATCTAACTAATTTGTACTTTATAATTATAGCTATAAAGTATTTTCCATGTATGCAAGTTAAATTTAAGAAAAACTAAAATTTTAAATTGTAAAATGTGTATCATTATGTATATATTATCCTTTTGTAATAGATAGACCATACTAAAATATACTTTATTTCACTAAATTATATGTGGACCAATAATCTTAAAATGTGGATCAATACAACGTAAAATAAGAATTTAAGGTTTGTAATCTAATCATTAAATAAATCATCAAATAAATCATTAAGACAAAAGCCGGGTTGGAAGGTGACATTCATAATTCATTTTGGGAACATTTGTTTTCTTGTGTGATTAATTTACATTAATTCAAATGTTTTTATCTGCCGTCAAATAAACTAAATATTAAGATTTATAGAAATTAAATAATCAACCCGTTTTTCATCAATTTGATAAAAAGATATGTGTTATCATTTGTCCTTATGTATATAATGTATGATTTAGAACTAACGACGGCTTAACAAATCTTGTATTAAGGAAATAACATTAATTATTTATTATTCAAATATAAAGCCTACCATATTCAACAAGCTTTTAAACATAAACTTGGTACCATCGTTGTTAACAAACATGAAATACTTGCAAAATCAAGAAAACTTCTCTTTCTCTACCTCTTCTTCAAAAACCGGTTTTTTCTCCGATGAAGATGAAGGTGGTACCGAGGGTAAAAACCACACCGGAAGTCCTATTTCCGGCCACCAACAAAATGGTTACTTTGAAATATCTCTACCACCACCATCACCATTGATCACTAAAAACAATGATGATTATGCAAAAGAAGAGGAATTTGAATTTTGCTTCTCGTTTAATTCTTCAAAAGCGATTGTCGATTTTCCCACCACCACGGTCTCCACCTCAAACCACCCATTCCACCACCGCGAGCCGCCCATGACAACCTCAAGAGTTGCTACTTCTCAAATGATGGATGTTGTTTGTAAAAAACACAACCATCACAACAAAATTAATAATTCAATCAATTACGGTCGTATATTTCAAAGTGCGAGTAGCCCACGGTGTCATCAAGGGTCGATTTCACCGTATGTTTTTCGGACTCCCGTTGAAGGGAAACGAGCAACTCGGTTATGGACATTTGGGAAAAATCAACGGGAACTTGTAAAGAACCGGTAAATCGTTTCATTACCAAATTTGTTTTGTTTTACGATTACCATTTATGTTCTCTAACATAATTAGACATGTTTAATGGGTTCCTTATGGCTGAACTTATGTTCGAGATGTAAAAAACCTCATCGTTATCGTGATCGTTACCGAATCTTCACGTATTTGGTAAATTTTACATAGGTAGGCATTAAACTCGTAACTTCAAAAAAGTCATTCGAATCTCTTTGGCACTAGCCTATTACTACATAGTTACAAGAACCAAAAATTTGAGAATATGATATGTTTGCCGTCTTCTATTTCCTCTTTTTTCCATTTAAGAATAAGCTTTTTTTATTTAATCTAATTTGACTAGACCAAGTACGTATTATTGTCTTTTTTGTTTTGTTTTCTTATAACCCAGGAGACTTATTCATTCCACACATTGATATTACATGCAGTTTCTTTAATGTAGGTTTCACAAATTAGAATTAATTTATTTTGTTATTCTTTAAAGGAATTCAACTACATTTGGTGGCATAAAGAAGTTTATGGTGAAACTAAAATCGATCAAGAGAATTTTTCGATCATCGCTAAATGTGTCCCGACGACTTCAACTATCACCGAAAGAAAAAGTCAACAAGAAGATCGCAAAAACTTCTATTGACCACAAAGTAAATACAAAAGACCTAGCAAGAGACTCTAGTCATATTACCACCAAAAGCGGTGATAATAACAATATTGTCGCGAATACTCACAATCAAAACCGAAACCAAGAAGATAAATCATGGCCAATGATGAAATTTGATGGTTTTAGTAAGATGATGGATGTCATGATGAAGAATTTTAGAATAACTCGAAGGTCAAAACGAATGGGTAGTAAAAGTTGTCCGGTCTCTATCAAATCCTCCCCGATGCATGATACTAATGTTCGTGATGAAAGAAGGAACTCGTTTTACTCAAGAGATAATTCGATTCAAGCCGCTATTGCACATTGCAAAAAATCATTTGGAAAATGAATATAGGGTAATTTTGTGTTAAATAATAATGTACATTTGTGTAGGTTCATATTTATGTCCAATTGATCATTTTTGTGGGTCTTGTTTGCATCACTAATTAATCTCATCACTTGATATACTGATGAGGTGGTCGTGAATTGTTAGAGGAGTACTTAAGTAACATGTCATTATTTTCCCCCTGTTTGTATCTTTAAAGATAGTTTTGTTTCGTATGATATGCTTTACCATACACATCATTACTTTATCAAGTTACCAAATGACCAACATAACATCTTTATTGGTGTAAATGTGTAATGGTAAAACAAAACAAAACCATCTTTTAATTTATTAAATCTTATAAAATAATTAAATATAGAAAGATGTAAAAATGTATTGTTATATTATAGCTTTTTTAAAGAAATGATATTATAATGTCTACTATTTGGTGACTACTTCATTTTGTTACTCACTACAAGATATGACATATACATCGTATTAATAGCAAACATGTAACGAGCCTCTAGCGCTTTATTTGCTAGATGTTTAACCAATTGCATTAATGCATGTAGAAAAAATATTATCTTTTTGGTGTGTTTGACTTGTTGTATTTTTAATAAATTCCCTAAAATTACGCATACCCTTCAAATTTAGTGTCTTGAAGCAAAATAAGTTTTTGATCACAAACAATGACCTAAACTTTGATGGCTATCCTCACAAGAAACCAAACATTTCAACCACCAACTTCCCCTCCAACCATCTTATCATCCCAAAACCTAGCGGAAAGAGGCGGTGGCGTGGCGGCAGGTGGTGAAAAGATGCAAGAAAATGGTGGTTATAAGGCGGCAACACAACAAAAGGTTATGGTTGTAGCAGAACCAACTCGTGAGTCAGCAACCGCCCTACATTATGTTCTATCTCATGTAGTATTTGATAATGACATTTTATATCTTCTTCATGTTGAGAATCCAAACTTTTGGAAGAATACGATTTCGGGCTTTATGAAAAACCCGTCAACATCTGCAACCACCACAACCGCTAGGGATGATGTTGGCGGTTGCATTGGCGGAAATGTTGACCAAATGAAGAATGCTTCTGAACATGTGCACCCGAAGTTGAAGGTTCATGTGTCGAAAGTTGAAGCGGACGCAAAAGAAAAGGCGTACGCGATTATTTCACAAACGAAAATGCATGGAATTGATCTTCTTGTTGTAGGAAAACGTCAAAGTTTATCTACAATACTATTGTGAGTTCTTACTATTTTTGTCATTTTATTCATGTCACCGTGTTTTAAAAGGTAAGTTTTGAAATACAATACATACAATAATGTAAAATATGTATAGTTGGATACATTTTATCACCGTTTATATGCATCCCACAAAACTGCCAAAATAATTAGATAAATCGAAACTAATTTGTTGGTCAAACTTTGACTTTGATTGCAGGCAAAGGAGGCATGGGTTAATAGGAGACACAGCAGAGTATTTGGTAGAACACAGCAAATGCACATGTGTTGCAGTGCAAAGAAAGGGTCAAACTGGAGGCATAGAAAATTACTTTAATCATTGTTTATCTCATTAAATTCGATATTACGTATGTAAATTCATGAGTTATTAATTCTTCTAGATTGCAACGGGATGCACAATTATAACATATAGTAACATTTTTTCTTAACTTTTTAGCCAAACGTTCGTTTTAAAAAATCCGATACAGGGTAGATTTGTTCAAAATTTTATGTATATTTCTGGCTATACGAAACCAAAGTTGGAAACTTGTAGACGTAAAGTTTTATAAATCACCATCATAATTCATACATTTTAAATTACGAAAATTATTGTGCTTAACCTTAAAAGTCAAAATAACAAAGTTGAATGGAATGAGCAGATGAGCAAGGGTGTTTACTGTTTAGAGTAGCGTCTCGTTTGGGCCATGAAAGTGAGTTTTTTATTACAAAAAAAGATCACGATTTGATAAAATTGTTATTTTTATAAAGAATACGTGTTAGTACAAAAATATTAGATTTTTATAGAATTAATTTTAAGGTTTGTAACCACCCAAATGGAACACAAATCCATCTTTTAATGGTCGAACAATATAACAAAACTCCGTACAATAACCAAAACAAGACAAATAGAACTTGTAACATTTTTACATAAATATAATATTGAATAAATTACAAGGATAGTCCCTGAAATTTACACCAAATTTCATGTTTAATGTGTTGTCATTTACTTTAAAAACTTTACATTAGTAGTTATTTTTTGAAAATTTATTACACTTATAGATAGTCCTTTAGCCTAACGTTCGTTAACTATTTTAACAAAAAAGGATCACCGTAATTTAAAGGACTACTGGGATAACTTTTTAACAGAAAAAATTAACAAATGTTATACTAAATGGTTGGAGGTGCAAAAAGTTTCTAAAAAAGTAACTAGTAGCATAAATTTTCAAAGTAAAAGACCATATGAAAAATTTGGTGCAAACCTCAAGTATCATCCTTATAATTTGCTAAACTAAAAATTGCAGATACAAAAACTAAAAATTGCATCATGCATAGCAAAAACAAAAACAAGCAATTGTATACAAAGATTTACACACTAAACTTGTGTTTTCATATTCATATATGATAAAAAAAATCAAAATATTTAAAGTTCATCATGCATAGGTTGTTCTAAATTAAAGTCAACATTTGGAAATTCATGTTCGTTGACTTGAGCAAGATGGTTTATAGCAACTTCCGGATCTCCTGTAGCCATACCAGCTTTAATTGCACCAATAACCTTTCTTTGTAATTTTAATATTCCAATTCGTTTTGAAACAACGTAAAGAACGGCTAATGAGAATAACACGAATCCCACAATAAGTATAATCCTGCAAACATAAAATTCAATTTTAAATGTTAAATTAACAGAATAATTAATTTTGCAAGATCCACATATTTACTTTAAAATGTGTTGAAATGGGCAAATTATACTTTTTTTTAACTAGAAATGAAACGGGTCAAGTAAGTCAAACATGTTGAAAGTTGATTTAGGGAACTCTGAATATTCTTAATATTTAATTTTAATTATCAAATTGTATCTATTATACAATTTCGATACAAGTATACTGTTCATTAACAAATTGAAGAAATAATGGAACGGGCTTTCACAAATACGTTTTCGGAATTGTAGCTGAGGAAACTTTCCCAACTTTTCAAATTTTTCATAAACACCCTTCAAATAGGGGTGATTTTGTAAGTATATTTTACAATTTTTGTTGACCCCTACAGTTTTTATTAATTACAATATAATTATAGCTATTAACATATATTTTACTTTTAATTAAACGAAATGAGATATTTGCTTTTTAAAAAACTTACCATTAAAAAGGTTACTGAAATACGATCACAAAGAGTCTAATATTACCATACTTCTGATTTTTACAAAACATATATTTTAATATATGTATTTTTAAGTTTAACATATTCATAAAAGTAAGTAATAACATATGGTTAGTCCAATAATTAATAGTGTGGGCAAGCATTTTGATTAAATAGTTACAAGTTTAACCTTTGAAATGTGGTTCTAAAACAATGCATGTCCTCATTTTGTTTTATATCTGTCATATTTTCTTAATTTGAATAGTTATTAATAAATTTGTACTTTTTCTAAAATCTAGATGTCAACAATAAATCCAAGTTATCAAAATCAAGTTATTGAGTTCCAAGTTAATAGTTTATGATGTTAATATCCGTGTATCATTTTATTGTCCTTACAATGTTATTATTATTATTATTTTAAATTATTTATATTTCCATTAGTTAAATAATGAAATATTGTTTTTTAACAATCTAACAATAAACGTAAATCAGAAAAACATATAAGAAAACCGCAACATCGCGCGGGCATATTTACTCGTTTAATACATTAATCATATTAAAAAAATACAGTGCAAATGTTGTCAACCCCAACCTGACCCATTTGACATGCGTTTAAAATATAGATGTTTATTATTATTAATACGATTAATATTTTTTAATCATGTATTAAATCATATTATTAAATTTGATACTTTTCAAAAGATTAAATGTCGATCTAGAGAAATTTAATCTTATTTAATTGTATAGTTTTTAACTTTCATTATTTAATACATTAATCATTTAAAAATTAGAAAAAAAAAGTATATATTTTAATGGGTCAACTCGACCCCACCCGTTTGACCTACATTTAAAAAAATTACAGTTTTCCAACTCAAACCCATTTTGACCCGTTACCCAACGGGGCCATTTTGCCACCTGTACAGTAAAGTAAGGATTTGTCCAACCTGTCAAGAACATCTTGGCGTTTCATTGTTGAAAGCAAGTTACGGGTTCGTGAGAGTAATGATCGATGACCTTTGTATTCACTTTCTGCTTTTTTTAAAACTCCTGTTGATTCCTCTGCAAGAAAAAATAATAATATATATAAATTATCAAAATTAGCAAAACCATCAATAATTTTAATTTTTAAATGATTACTTAAATGTCATTTTAAGTCATTTTGACACTCTAACATCTGGTTTTCTTATTATTACAGCTTGAACCAGCATAATCACATCCAAACACTATTTTCTAAAAACCACATTATTTAAGATTTTAAAACGCATATCCAAACACCCTCAAAAAAGTAAGCCACAGGAAAATCACACCGAATGAATTTATCAATTATTATAATAATTATGTAAAAAAAAAGTAAATTTAAATGAGACGAACCAAAAGCCATGAGTGTGCTTCCACTCCGTTCAACCTCCTGTAAACAAACTTAACATATGAGCAAACCATAGTACACGTCATTTTTAGAAGTAAATATATATTTTTTAAAAATAATATAAATTAAATTAAATTAAATTAAATTAAATCAATTTTAAAAAGTAAAGAAAATTAACCTGAACCATCATTTGCCTTGTACGGCGAAGACTTTCTGTAATGCTTTCTGCTGCAGATGTCATTCCAGCTTTTGTCCTAATTGTAGAATAGTTTATATTTGTAGCATATTTTAACTATTATTTTTTAAAACAATCAATTGATACTGTAATATATACTGCATTATAATCAGGGTTTAATTTACCTAATAAATGATGATGGCTTTGTGTCACATTTAAGTCATTCAGCAACCTAATGACTTGATAAATCAATGATGTGGCGTTAACAGCAGCTTTTTATGAAACAAAAAAAGAACATGTCACGAACCGCCACCTCAGCAGGTTACCATGCCATCATGTCATTGCTTTTCAGGTTATCGAAAGACCCAAACATGACACAAAGCCATCTTTTAATGACACAATTGGACATAAATTTGTACAATGACTAAACATGGACAAATGTGAACATATGTATTCATTTTAGGCAAAACAATATTCCTTATAATTGATGACCGAAAATAATGATTATACGGAAAGAAAAAAAAAATGAATTGATATACATACTGTAAATTACGTCTTCTGATTGTTGACTCTTCTCCACCTCCCAAAAGAAGTTCCCTCTGATAATAAATATAAGATCTAAGTAATCACACTACTAGTTCTGCTAACAATTATGTCAAACTTCTTTTAATTTATCAAACATTAATAAAAGAAAAAAATTAGTTATTTGAAGTTTATTACCTCTTCTTGGGCAGCTTTCCTCATGTTAGCCTTTGCTTGCAAATTAGCATTTCTTAGACTTGATCGTAAACTAAGTAAAATAATTATTTAGTACAGAAAAAAATAGCATTCATTAATACATTTTTTGTACCTAAATCAAATGTGTGGCAGCTCTATTAACTGCAATTAGTAACCAAATATAGTGAAGAACTGGTACATGGCTTCAAAATAAGGCAACAGATACAATATAAGACCAATGATTGTGTCAACATATAGATCACTCATAAGTATGGTGATAATCAAGTAAAGTTGTAATAGCTCATCATTTAAATGTGCAATTAAAACATTTTCTATGGCAATAATATGCAAGTGACATAAACAAGCATAATACTTTCACATTCCTTGCCTAAAATTCCAAAAGGTATCTAAGCATGCACAATGTAAATGATAAAACCCAACATAAAACAATAATTAACAAGAAATGCTAAATATGAATAATCAAAAAGACAAATAGGCATTCAATTAAGAAAAATATCAAGACTTTAGCCTTCAACTCACACTATTAGAGAACTTTATAATCTTTTATAACACAAAAACAAAAAAGTAAATAACATTAAGAATTTGATTACAAACCTTTGAATTTGTTTGCTCCATGATTGAAGTGTCAATTGAGCATTTTGAATATGATCATCAGTAGGAAGTTGTGGAGTCAAAAGATCGAGATTAAATTGTGCCGTAGTCAACATCGCCAGTCCATCTTGAGCAAGACCGTTCAATCTCGGCAACGAATCGTTCTTCTTATTACCGGCTGCAACATCGGCGCCGGTGGATTTTGATTTGCCGTATTCCTCAATTGCTTCAATGTGAGCTAGGGTTTGAAGATATGCATCGTCCCAATTCTTCTTTGTTTTGTTGAATTCATCGACAACAATATCTGTTGTTGAAGATGATGCATTTGCGTCCATAATTTTGAAGGAATTTGATCAAATGATGTACATGATCATAGGATCTGGAAATCGATTTTAGGGATTTGGGCTTTATGACAGTTGAAACATACAGGTTCTGATTTAAGGGGTGTTTGCATTTGTATCGAAAAATATTTCAATGTTAAGAAAATAATTACTAACATGACAATACGCCTTAAAGCTGTAAATAAAAATCAAAATTAATGAAAAAATAGAGGTATAAAAAGTCAAAATTCTTCTGTAAATAAGAAGTCATTAATAAATATACAAAGTTTATATATATACTAGCCTATAACCCGTGATAAATCACGGGTGGCTTATAAATTTTTTTACGGACATAATATATAAACAAAGGTAAAAAAATATGTAAGAAGCATGTATTACGACAATGATAACTTTAATACTCAAGTTGCCTGAAGAACGATTTAGTTACAAATGTAATGATTAAATAATCACGTGGATTCATAATTCATACCAATCAGAAGCAGCTTGCAACATTCCATCTGATATAATATGAGCACCAAAGAGTGGAGATCCCAAACGAATACTAAATAAAAAACAATATGGTAGCCACCTTGGACTAAATATGGTCTCTAATCATTTAAGAAAAATAAAACTTTTTAATACAGAACATTCAAGTCATAAGACGAATGTTGAATCTTTGAAATAATTTAAATTATATCAAAGATAATGCCTCTTATTTTGAAGCCACATATCTGTATAGTCAATATTCCATCTGTATATTTCAGTTGAGAATAGGGGCAAAAAACAGAGTCCGTTGTCGCGGATTACAGCAATCAATTGCAAGATCTGGTCGATTACAGTTGAGTCGGTTAAATTAATCGATTTCAAAACATTACCATTTCAAGCATCTACTGTTTTTAACAATCTCACTTTCAAATTTTAAGTTGCATGTAAGAAGGAAGCCTAGAAATAAGAAGATTGGATTTCAATTGCAAAACCTATACTTCCTCCGATTCAAAATAAGTGATACACTTTGAAAATTTACCTTATTTGATAGGCCCCACACTCACTAACTATCTACTTTAATAGAGTGAAATGACCATTTTACCCTTACTTTTACCTTTAAACATCATTAACATTACTTTATTCAAAAAATGTGGGACTCATTCTCTATTAACCATCCGATTAATCTAATACTTCCTCCGATTCAACATAAGTGCTACACTTCGGGTTTCACGATTTTTGAGGCAAAAGATTACAATGATAGTTAAATTAGATTAATTGATTGGTTAGTGGATAATGGGTCCCACACCTTTTGAATAAAGTGAGGTTAATGATTTTTAAAAGTAAAAAGTAAGGGTATTTGAGTCATTTTATTTTGTTAAAGTAGATAGTTAGTGGGTGTGGATCCTACTATATTTTGCCAAATAAGGTAATTTTTCAAAGTGTAGTACTTATTTTGAATCACCCATATAAGGAAAGTGTAGCACTTATTTTTAATCGGAGGAAGTATAACCATCATTATAATTTTTTGCCTCAAAAAGCGTGAAACCCAAAGTGTATAACTTATATTGAATCGGAGGAAGTATTATGCTTCGAATATTTGAAATTACCTGAGTTGGTTATGATTTCTAGCAGCAGCCATGAACAGGGGATGATTAGGATTATTTAGAACAAACACAAATGCAATTTTAATTTCTTATTTCATAGAATCAAAGCATTAGAATAAGAAAAATGGACAAAAAAGTGTGAACCGACCCGTTTTGACATACCGATTTACTACTTCTTTATCTTATTCAAAGAAAAATGGACAAAAAAAGTCTGCAATTAGGATAATTAAAATGTAATCTATATGCTCGTTGAAAAAACCTCCAACTCCAGACAAACCAAGAAGAACATGGGCGTTGACTTTTTTAACCTGCAAAACACAAAAAGTTAGCATATGCACAAATGGATTAAATAGAAAAAAACTCTGATTATCAAAATGTCTAATTCAGAAAATCTATGATTAATTTGAATAGATATTTATCACTTCAAGAAGGTTAAAACCAATATGAAGTCCTAATTTTTAAACATCTCTAAGATGTTTTTGTTATTGTTGCTGACTCAACACTAACTCTCTCTGTTGTGATCAAACCCTACATCCAAAGATTCAAATTTTACCAGATGTAAAAAATAAAAAATAACTTCATATTGGTAAATTCACCCGTATAACATGATTATATAAAACAATATAGATTTTAATCAAGTAGGAAATAATGATTTCAGGAAGGGTATTAGTGTCTACAGTCCAAAGTCTGTTAGCAAATCCATGTGATTGAAGAGTGCCTAAATTTGAAAACTACATCAAATAAGCAGGTGTTACTTCTCTAATGTCTCGATACTTTTAGATAAAGAATTGGTTTCTACTTTTCGTCCTGCATATCATAATAATAATATAATAGCAATTCGGTCAAAACTCACAAACCTAACATTTCTGATTAAAATTTTGATATGTTTAAGGAAAAGCAGAGTAGTAACCAATTATAATAATATAATAACAATTCGGTCAAAACTCACAAAACCTCAAGTTTCTGATCGCCAATTTTGATGTGTTTACAGAAAATCAGATTAGTAACCATGTGTAACTTATATGTGATCATCGGGTTATTTAAATCAAAAAGCGAATAATTTGAACTTTGACCCTCCAAATGTGCAGGTTATAAATGAAGAATTCAAATTAACAAATGATATAAATCTGTTCATGTACAAATGTGCAGGTTATAAGATTATGAAGAAAACAATTGAAGAAGATTATTAGTGCTGGAGTAATTTCAATCAAGAGATTTTTAACATTGAGGTGTGCAATTCAGGAAAATCATTATAAATCACAGGTTAGCATTGCTGAAGTAATTTCAATCAAATGTTTATGAAATCGTACCTTGAAGAATGTGAATTCGGTAATCAGAAGAGGGTTCACAGTGCCGGTTTGAGTCCACGTATATAGGATAGAAGAAACTAAATACCCATGATCTCAACAGTTACTTTTAAAATCATAAAAAACTGAAAACCACGTCTATATTTCTTTTTAAAATGTATGTAATTGTTGTTTTCAACCCAAGATTTCCGGAAAATATGCCTTTTTGAAATTAAATCATGCTTATCAGTTGTGCTGGAATTTAGGAGAATAGTTTAAAAAGTGGGAAGGTTAAACGTGGGTAATTTGTGGATGGAAACAGGTGGCAGAGTAGTAGCACATGTGTGGAATGAGTCAGCCGGTTATGAGTCTTATTGCATACATGGAATTGAAACTTGCTTGGAAAAAGTAGGGTATATGTTGGTGAATGAAACAGGTGGCAATAAAAGGGTCAAAAGGGTGACATGTCATTATGATTGGACATCTAACATGGCATTAAATTGAAAAAAAGAATTCAAAATCTTTTCATTTAATAAGAATATATATATATATATATATATATATATATATATATATATATATATATATATATATATATATATATATATATATATATATATATATATATATATTACTAACAAAACTCAGAATATTTAATATAAAGTATATATATATATATATATATATACTTCCTCCGATTTAAAATAAGTGTTACACTTTGGGTTTCATGGTTTTTGAGATAAAAGATTATAATGATGGTTAAATTAGATTAATTGAATGGTTAGTGGACAACGGTTCCCACACCTTTTGAATAAAGTGGGTTAATGATGTTTAAAAGTAAAAAGTAAGGGTAAATGAGTCATTTCACTTTGTTAAAGTAGATAGTTAGTGAGTGTGGATCCTATAATTTTTTGTCAAATAAGGTAATTTTTCAAAGTGTAGCACTTATTTTGAATCACACATATAAGGAAAGTGTATCACTTATTTTAAATTGGAGGAAGTATAATTTTTTATTAATTTAGTGGTATGAACTATTAAATGAAGTAATAAAAGAATATGATTCAACTTACTTAAACCACTCACAATCTCATGTTACTTACACTATAATAAGAAGTATATATTCTTTAGTAGCATATTCAATTAAACGGGTAATTTCTCCTACATATAAGTGAAATCAAACTAAAACACTTCTTATTAATGATATATTTCAGTAAAAAAAATTATATTGCTTCTTACTAAATATATATTTTATCTTTTTACCTTTAAAATAATTGACCTATCCTATAATTAATACATATATCTTTAAATCTAAATTACGTAATAATCACTTGAACTTTTTAAACGCACATCCAAACAGGCAAACACATACGAGAATTAGAATATAATTTATCTTTTTACCTTTAAAATAATTGACCTATCCTATAATTAATACATATATCTTTAAATCTAAATTACGTAATAATCACTTGAACTTTTTAAACGCACATCCAAACAGGCAAACACATACGAGAATTAGAATATAATTAAATGGTTTTACATTTTCCTAATTCCTTGTTAAATGGATCAATTGATATTAATGTTGATTAAGCCCAACCCAATAGCAAAAAAAAATTAGTTCTCTTATTGGGCTAGGTGACGAGGGCCTCAATCAAGTTCAAAAACAATTAAACACCATATGTCATGGAATATATATCAATATAACATATTTTATGCAATTTTGTAAAATTAAAACACTTTAAGACACATTCCATTGATCCATTCTGTAAAAAGAAGTATTATAAACAACAATAGTTGTGGCCCAGGGTCCAATATTCGGGACAGGATGAATAAAATATCTTAGTTAAGAAAATAAAAGTATATGCTGGACAAGAAAATTCATATTATATAATACTCGTACTACTTATATGCTTTATAAACTGTAAACAATAGGATCTGGTTAGCAATAATTCAAACAATAATTCAAATTTACAAAAATCTTGGTTATGCTTTATGCACAAAAACCTTGGATTTAATGATACTTTTCTAAAGTATAGTAAAAGGTTGCAGTTTTACCAACTCAGTTCTTTGATCGAGTTTAGGTTTTTATTCCTCCAACGAAGACCTTTGCTGGGGGCAGAGTGCGTCCATTCTTTTTTAGTCGAGTCAGGAGATCCGCTACTCAGTCGTACAGCTTCCGTCAAATCGTGAGTTCGCCCTTGATTCGGACTAGTACTCTAAAAAAAATTGGGTACATTAGTAAAAAAAGATTAGTTTTACTCACTAGAAAATGAAGATTATTACTCTACTTTAAAGGAATACAATTATTAGTCACTTATTTTGGTTTTGCAATCGTTGAATATAGGTCATCAAAAAAAAATTAAAGTAAGTTCTTAAAAAATTATTACATATTTTTAAACATTATTTTTTTAAAAAAAAAGTGAAAGAGAATTAGTAAATTTCACATAAAGTATTAATCATTTTACTTGCATTAAAATAAAATGAGAAGATTTAACAAAAACAATACTTCATCCGATTCAAAATAAGTGATACACTTTCTATATTTGAGTGATTTAAAATAAGTGATACATTTTAAAACTTTACTTTACTCTACTTTAAAGGAATACAATTATTATTCACTTATTTTGGTTTTGCAATCGTTGAATATAGGTCATCAAAAAAAATTAAAGTAAGTTCTTAAAAAATTATTACATATTTTTAAACATTATTTATAAAAAAAAAAAAAGAGTGAAAGAGAATTAATAGATTTCACATGAAGTATTAATCATTTTACTTGCATTAAAATATAATGAGAAGATTTAACAAAAACAATACTTCATCCGATTCAAAATAAGTGATACACTTTCTATATTTGAGTGATTTAAAATAAGTGATACATTTTAAAACTTTACTTTATTTGGTAAAAAGCAGTGGGCTCCCCACCCACTAACTACATACTTTATAAAGTGAAATGACACTTATTCCCTTACAATCTACTTCTAAACATGATTAACCTTACTTTATTCAAACATTATGAGATCCATTCCACACTAACTATCCAATTAATCTAATTTAACCCTAATTATAACCTCAAGAACTGTGAAACCAAAATAGGAGGAAGTATAGTTTTTCGAAACTAAAATACGTCATACACCTACCTTGTTGGTGGAGATTCTTTCTGTTGTGAAGATTATACAACAACAATAATTAAGTCATTTACGTGTCATCAAATGAAACGAGAGGTTTACGTTAGTTTTCGGTTTCAATATCATCAATTATTGTTTTGGCCTTTGGGTCATATCCGCCTTAAAAAATAAATTCATGCAAATTATATATGTATAAGATGGCGAATTTAATCATGTAATCTTATTTCATTAACTATTTGTTCTATATGTACTAATTATTAGCGCATGGTTAACAACCTAATTAGTTACTATAATCTCACGAACACTCACAACGGTGATATCAATAAACATTTCGGATTTTTCCTAATCAGCGACATTTTAGCTGACGTTCCAACTAATACTAAAATGATACACACATGTCAATAATATGTATTCACTTAATATTTTATACATAAAATACACACAAAATACCAATACCCGCAACTATATCCCACACTCCCGTCGTTTTACACTCCCCCAAACCGAAGAGTATCAACCGACGTCACCGTGCCAATGGTGTCGGTTCAAGGAAGAGAAGTGACGAGCAACCGACTACACCGATGGCACTGGTATATATGAGTACTCATGTTGCAATATTTTCATGAAAAAATCTCTACCAGGTAGATGTATGCTTTTTTACATCTAAAATTTTAATACTTTGCTTTGGACAAAATTGAGTATATTGTAGTATGTTTGCACGTGTATTTGTGAGTTATATAATGTGTGATAATTCATATGTATGCCACTTAAATTTGTCATATACGGATCAAGTAAGTATTCAATTAAGGTTGTAAATCACTAAATCATATCAAACTTATGGTTATAAGTACTTACAACAAGTTCTCTGGAAAAAAAACATTTGAAAAAAAAAATCATGGAGTATTGACAAATTTTGGAAAATGAAAAACAAATGAAAAACTATCAAATTTTGGAAAATGATATTTGGAAGAATTTTCCATTACTAATCTGAATTATTGGGAAGATTGAAACTGTTTTAATATACTACTATGACAACTCATCTCGTCATATCGACCTACTGCCCATAATTGCTTATTTTAAGCTAAAAAGAGAAAGAGAACCTTCAAACAATTAAACAGTTGTAAACTCGAAATTATTATAAACTTGTAAAACCTCCTAGATATGTTTAATTTTGTGTTTAGTTGTTGCATAAAATTTATGAAATAAAGTAGCTGATAGTAACTTAGTGGTAAGAGTATTTGGAATAATCTAATATGAGTTCCATCATTTCTTAAATAATTACCAGATGGTCAGATGGAGGTTCGAAAATAGTCACGACAATAGTTAGGTCGCGCACATCCTAAATAAAATTCATCCATACGAGGAGAGTCTATCATAAACGATAATAATTAGTCCTAACTATTGTCGTGACTATTTTCGAGCCTCCATCTGACCAAAATACCCCCATGTGCATCACATGTGATGTTAGTTAACTTGAAAAATAGACGGACTTTTTCGTAAAGGACCATCGGTGAAAAACCTTTAAAAAATAAGGACCATCGGTGTAATTTTTGAAACTAAAGGACCATTGGTGAAATTTGCTATAAACCTAAAGGACCATTCATGTAATTTACTCTTAAGAGAAAATAAAAAATATGTTTTATATAATTTAAATATTAATAATATTATTATTTAATATAATATATTAATATATTAATATAATAATAATATTAATTAATATATAATAATTTATATAATTTAAATATAATAAATATTAATTAACATAATAATATAATATATTAATATGATAATAATATTAAATAATATATAATAATAATATTAATTAATATAATAATATTATTTAATATATTAAAATAATATTAATTAAAATAATAAGAATATTAATTAAGATAATAATATTATACATTAATATAATAATAATATATATTAATATAATAATCATAATATTAATTAATATAATAATATTATATATTAATATAATAACAATATTAATTAATATAATAATAATATTACTTAATATAATAATATTATATTATATTTATATATAATAGTTTAAAAGTGCAGAACCGCAGAACCATCCTAACATCCAATGTTTTTTCTATGTTATACATTAATTTGCATTTTCATACACGCTATAACACATTTATACATTCAATGTTTTCAATCTTTTATACACATAATATATAAATATATTTATATATTATTTGTATAAAAAATTGGAAACATTGGATGTTAGGATGGTTACAGCGTGTATGAAAATTTACAGCTTATGTATAACATTGTAAACATTGGATGTCAGGATGGTTCTGCGGTTCTGTAGCTTTAAATGGTTCTGCGCTGAATCGGGCACATAGTAATATAATAATAGTGGGTTAGAGCATTATAAAGTTCATTACCCCCAATTTGGTGGGGAATGATGTATTACTTAGTAGTAAGTAATGATTGATTACCTTAGAACAAACCAAACATCTATAATGGTAATAAATGTCATTGCACACCCCTAACCAAGCACACCCTTAATAAATGGAAAATAAGTTGATGGAATAGAATAATAGTTGGGTTTGGCTATCTCATGTCAAAAATTTAATTAACTAAAAACTTTAATTAACTAAAAACTTAAAAACTTTCATGTCAGATAAAGGCGTGAGATAAGCAGATTTAATTAACTAAAAACTTTCATTTTAAATTGAAAATAAGTGTAATTCATGTCAAAAATACACTTCTTTAATGACTAATAAATATATTAATTCATTATGAAAGGAAACTTATACTTCATTAAACACTTCTAATTTCAGAGTATGAGTTAGATAAACTCATAATTATGTAAAACATATTTTGAAGTCCAAGGTTTAATAAATGAAACTGCAATCAATTTATTGTGAGAGAGGGGCCATTTGTGCGTCATAACAGCGACGGAACCAGCCGTCGATATTTAAGGGTTCCACGCCATAATTTCATTTACTTCTATGGAATCTTTGATTGTCATACATATTTAATTTCTAAATACATACAACGCTATTGTAATAATATTGTGGAACTGATTCGTGCAGAGTTTTTTTTTATGTATATAGATCAATTTCATATTAAAGAACAATTATATCCTTAGTGGAAAAGGTGAAATGCAAAATGTGGTAAAAGGAAAGAAATAACATAATTATCAAAGGGCATATTGTATTTAATAATATATTTGTCAATAGAAAGGTAAATGCTAGAAACGTGTATATATGAATGCAAGCATGTGATGAGAAAAGCGTAAAGAGGCGCATCCCATAATCATTTGATACGTGGTATTTGTTATAATATCTGGGAAGCGAAAATGTTAATGAACATTATATTAAAGAAAATAATAATATTTTTGTTGAATTTATTAGATTAAGAGGTGTTGATTTTGGACCCTTCAATTGTGATAAAATCCGATAATAGATTACGTGATTAAAAGGTGTTGAAGGGACATTCGAAAACAAACAAAAGACACCTAGATACATGTCTTTTCTTGGCATATTCCAAAACGTATAATCGATCAATAGTTCGGGGACTAAACTTATAATTTAATTAAAACAACATATAATACTAATTTAGATCACATTATAAAAAACATGAGTGTGATGTCAAGTATATTTGTATTTTAGGATTGAAGGGGACCATCTTACCTTCTTGTTATGTGTTTTGTCATGTTAACTATAACTGTCGCTTATTGTTGATGATAGTTGAATTGACATTTATCAACACTATGAGTCTATGACACATCAAATAATAGATAAAATAATAACATTTGAATAAAAATTGAATATTTTCCCTTCTAAATCAGATAATTCTAGGTAAAAATATATAGATCAATCATATTTATGCATTATTCAAATATGAATAATTCATTACTGTTAGGACAAGTTTTGTACTTAAATGTGTAATTATGCTTAATTAAACTAGCTAGTGGTGATTAGTGGTAGATGATATAAATATGTGAGATTAAACTTGATGATGTAAGATTTTTCACACTTTCTAATTGAATGATCTTTTGAAAGCTCCAAAATCTCTCCATCTTCTCTCTAACTTTCTCTCTCTAGAAACACACACTTTCACACAATTAGATCTTCAAATCATCATGGAATCAACATGAATTACTATGATTATGCATGCTTTAGCTTTCACAATAACACTATTTACTCCTTCTCTTTGCGATTAATCACATTCGTACAATATGATTGTGACGCATGATACGTATAAGCAAAATAGCAAGGCATATCATATACTTCCGGCGTTTCAAAATAAGTGACACAGATATGGTTACATGTTTTTTAAGGCAAAAGATTATAATGAAGGTTAAATTGGATAGTTAATGAGTAATGGGTCCCACATATTATGATTAAAATGAGTTTAATGATATTTAAAATTAAAAATAAGGGTAAATAAGTCATTTTACTTTATTAAATGAGATAGTTAGTGGGTATGAGTCCCACTATTTTTAACCAATTAAGGAAAATTTAAAAGTGTGTCGCTTATTTTGAAACACCCAAAATGAAAAGTGTATCACTTATTTTGAAAAAGAGGAAGTATTTGTCAACATTGTGATTATTTCTCTTTCTTATAAATATCTTTTCCCCATGTTTTTCACTAGTTGTCTAACAAGTAACAAAATTTTCTTCATGCAAACTTGTTATTTTAAATATTTCAAAATTTTACTAGAAAACCTCTTATTTTGTAAAATTTTAATATAAAGGTGATAAAACCATAAAGTCGGTCCGATTTGGTGATGACTCAAAAACCAAAAAAGATTGTGAGTATAATTTTCGTTCACTCATTTTGAAAAAGGTATAAAGGTCTTTTATGGAAACCCACTTTCTCTCCATGTAACACTTGTCACCCTTTGGTTGAATGATGGTTTTCCCCACACTTTGTTTTTTGGGCGTAACATTTTTTTTCTTTGTTAAAAAAAACTAAAAATATTAAAATTTTTAAAATTAAATTCTCTACAAAATGAGTATAGTCATAAAAATTAAAAAAAAATGATCCAAAATTAACAATGATCCATAAATAACAAAATAAGTCAAAAATTAATAATGACGCAAAAGTAAATAAAATGATCATAAATTAACAAAATGATCCAAAAATTAACAATAATGCAAAGATAAATAAAATGATCCTAAATTAACTAAATATTTATGCAAAATTATATTTATGCAAAATCAACAATGATCAAAAAATAACAAAATGATCCGAAATTAAGAAATGATCTAAAATTAAGACAATGATCCAAAACTAACATAATAATCCAATTTTTCATTCAATTTTTCATGATCATACTCATTTTGTAGAAAACTCGATTTTAAGAACTTTTTTATTTTTAGTTTTTTTTACAAAGAAAAAAAAAATTATAGCCGAAAAAACGAAGTCGGGGGTAAAAAAATCACAGCCAACCATTGGATGACAAATGGCACAAGAAGAGATAGTGTGTTTGCAAATCACCATTTTAACCTTATCAATTTTATTTTATTTTCCTACTAATTTGCTAAACTTATACAAAACTCCCTAAACTTCTAGTATTATTTATTTTCTTTACATTGAATCTTAACTATTTATTTTGTTTGACTAAAGGCTCAAATTTATCCTCGCATTCCTCACTATAAAAAGTCCACATTCAATCTCATTTCTAATATACATGTCCATATTTAGTAAACTAAACTGATTAGCAACAAATTCTTTAGGAAAAAAGAGATTTATCATTAGATTTAAATATTATACACTTTATGTTAAGATTTAGAATATTGGAGTATATTTCTATAAACTGGAAAGATCTACAAGGTGGCAGATTGGAAAGATGGTAAGGCACGTGGCAGCAGATGCTAACTTTATCGACATATAGAGTCCGTACGATTAAAACTAAGGCTATTAGGTATGGGCCTCACCACCACTTGATAATTTTTGCCACATCATCTGCCACCTCAGCAATCACACCACACCACTCTATAAGGAAATACCCACCACACCACACCACACCACTTAACCCCCTCGAAAGTCCCTCCCAACGGTCACAAACCCTCCCATTCCACTCCGTTGAGATACGTTGCCGTGCCCCCGATTCTTCACCACCGCACCCCACGCCGTTAAGGGGGGCGGTGTTCCCCGAAGCCTAACGCCGTGGCCATGCTGCCACCTCATGTCCACGCACACGGGATCCGTCCCATACCGAACGGTCTAAAGAAAAGGGTTATGCTGTATTTTTTACCCTTTTTATCTCCATAAAGTTTCGGTTGTGCCTCCTGTAGTTTGTACTAAATTTCATTACAATCCCTCCACTCCATTCGCTTGAAAATCATACCATAATTACCATCGCAATAGTAATAGCAATAGCAATAGCAATAGCAATAACATACTTGTATTTTGCTCTTAATTTTAATTTTTGTTGTTTACCACTTGTAACACCGCAAATTTAAACCCGATTTAAAAAAAAAAAAAACTAACGGAAGCGTATTAAGAACTATTACAAAACATTTGGGATGCTTGGTTCAAATTGGGGAATGGGAAAGGAAAAGGTAAAGGGAATACAATGCAATGAGTAATCATTACCCCCAATTTGTTGAGTAATGGGTTATTACCCACTAATGAGTAATGGATAATTACATTATATTCAACCAAGCATCTATTTTCATTACCTTTACCATTACCTACCCTCAAATACCCTCAAACAAGCACCCCTTAACAGGCCTTTTACAATAAATTTTCCAAAATATTAAAAGTAGTTTTGCAGTGTTATAAACACCCGGCGGCTCGGTCACAAGTACATCAAAATCAGAGTGTTGGTCAACCATTCCTATAACACCCCTTGACCCGCCCAAAAGATAAACCTGCAAAAGAGTCAACGAGGGAGGGATTAGCTAACAGCTAAGTGAATGAACTCAAACCGACAATAATAAAAGACAACCGAATGCTAACTCAAATTAGCCCAAATTATTTTATTTTGAAGAGTAACGGGGTTCTGCAGAAGCCTTAAATCATTGTTGGCCTAACAATGATAACCGATAGCCCTTTACTCAATGACGGTGTGTACCTCCTTAGAACAACCAGTGCTTCTAAGGACGGTACACCGTATCATTAGTAAACTTATGCTCAGTAGAATGTTCCAATTACTGACCTCTTCCCCAAATGTGCACTTAATTAATTAACTTATTAATTATACCGAAGTGTAGACATACAATAGACATTGCAGTCCCAAGAAATAAAAATTCTGCATTTGAAGAAGTTCGCGTCGTGAACTCAGAGTTCGCGTCGCGAACACCAACGCGAAGACAAGTTCACGTTCCGCGAACTTCTTCACGATCGAGGCCCAAACTTTCTGTTCCAAGTTCGCGTCCGCGAACTCAAGTTCGCGACGCGAACTTACCCAGGTACCAAATTCCTGCAGTTTTACCAAAACAGCCCAATTTCCTACCAATTTGTACATCTACTAAATGAAGGCTAAATCCACTCACCTGAGCTAGCAATCCAGTCCCAAAAACTCAGTATTCTAACTACTGAGTTCCCTTGCCTTTGCCTGTAATAATAGTACAACCGAATTAGTAATCAATTTAACCGAAATACTTAAAAGTAGAAGTTCATACATAACCCAAAACTTGCACAATTCATTTAACCATTTCATCACAACTCTAAGTATGGCAATAATCATGAATTAAACTTCTCAAACTAAGTATGTCATCAAAAACATGCTTCACTAGTCATTTCTAGTCAATTAGACCCAAACGGGTCAAACTTAACAATTCACCAAAATCCATACCAATTACCTATGTTTAACATCAATTAGTAGTTACACATCATTTCAAACATAATTTTGACTTCTTGGAAATAAAGTCAAACTTCAGCTTTGACTTTTTCTATAATTGACCCAAATAGCTAGATAATCTTTAAAATGCCAAATTAGCCAAACACCATCCAATTTTTAATATCAACACACATACAATTCAGTCAATTTACATCTAATTATGATTCTACACTAGTTAAAACATCAAGAACCCAATTTACACAATTTATCAAATTTGGTGAGTTTTGGTCATCTTCTCCAAAACTCCATTGATAGAGCTTGGTGATAAGAACATCATATAAGAATTCAACTGCAATAACACATTAGCACAAGGAAATCCAAATATAAACATCGTCTAAACCCTAAGAGTTCAACAATTCAACACAAAATTGAAGAAAATCTCATAAAAACTCAAGAACCCTAATTTTTGCATGCAAGACCAAGAACCCTAGCAACCAAGAAGTATTTCTAACCTTGATCTTGACTGGAATTCGGAAATGCAGAGAAAGAGAGGAAGATTTCAGCAACAAACACCCAAAATTAAGAAAAACCAAAAACCCTCTTGAGTGTGTGTGAGTGTGTCGATGTGCAGGGAAAAGAAAAGGGGAAAAGGGGTTTTGACCCCTCTTAGACACGTGCCCACACCCCAAAATAATCCAGCACTTCATTAAACACAGTGTAAAACTGGAAGTCTAGATCGCGTTTGATTTAATTAAAAATACATATCTAACTCAGATTTTAATAACGAAGATATTTTTGGAACTGTAATTCAAAGTTTAATAAGAAATGAAATTTACCCTTTTTATACTTGATCAAATCAGTAAATACATATTTTAATCCCTTGATTAAAATATAATAAAATCCAAATAAATCACATAACTTATAATAAAGATAATAAACATATATAATTACTTACCGAAAGTAATTTAAAATTCTAGGCCGGGTGTCGAGATATTACACCAATAACTTTGAGTAGAAAAACAGACAATCAACACTTTTATCATCATACCAAAACTTATACTTTTCTTATTAAATTAATACAAATTATGTTAAAATCTTTATCTTTTACAAAAATAAAAGATATAGCTAATATACATAATATATACATATCACAACCCACTTTATAATTGTAGTATTACTCTCGAGGCGATAAAATCATAAATTTAAGTTGGAAAAAATATTAATCTAATTATGTATTCTAGGACAACTAATTTGTATCTACGGATTTACCTATATTAACAAGCAATTGCTACACATGTTTAACTCACATGCTTAACAAATAAGATTATGACTAATACCATTTATTTCTCTTTATGCTTATCATTGTCCTTTAATCTAACACTAGTTTTCATCTAGGCACATGTGTTACACATTCGCATCATTTTCCAAATATTTTTCATGATTAATAAAACCATATATTAATACTCCTCCCTTCGTCCCACAAAAAAGTTCCAATTTCTCTTTGGCACAAGGTTTTAGGAGATGGTTAGTGGTGGGGTCTTTGATTATACTTTTGATTAAAATATAAGATTAGATTGGAGAGAGAAAGTGTTTTAGTGGTAGAATCATTGGTAATAATATTATTTTATTAAATGACCCCTTAAATTTGAGAAATTAGAACTTTTTTGTGAGACAAAATTTTAAGGAGAAATGAGAACTTTTTGTGGGACGGAGGGAATATAAAATATGTTATTATGAATATAATTAGACTTCTTACGTACCTTATTTAGGGCTGTCATTATACATGCATAAGATATTTGTACATTAATCTATAACTGCCCCTTGAATTTTAGGAATCACTCTCCAATTGTTTAATTTACAAATTTTTAAGCACTTAAAGACAACCCTAAAGATTATCATTATTAAAATCTAAATTTTATTCACTCAACGTGTAAGTTATGATACATATGTCACTATATGTGTGTAGTATTAACTTTTTCATGGTACAAATCGGCCAAATAAAAGAAAAAAATTATTGCACGCTTCTTAACAATTACGCTAATGATAGTAAACACACGAGCTAGACATTTTAGATTAGGCATGTGTGTGGTCTGAGAACCGGATCGACTAGAACCGAGAACCGAAAAAATGGTTTTGGCCGGACCGAGGACCAAATTGATGATGCTCGGAACCGAACCAAATCAGACCGAGAACCGCCAAAATTGAACCGAGAACCGATGTAATTTCTTTGACTTTTTTTGATTTTTCTCGGTTATGGACCGAACCACTCGGAACCGAACCGTTTGGAACTGAGAACCAAACCGATGTAACTCGGTTCGGTCTGGTTCTGTGATTCTAGTCGATTTTCGATCCAATTTGCGCATGCCTCTTTTAGATTTACTATTGATTATTCATAAGTAATCTTTTCAATTTAGAGGGTAATTTTCACACTTTCTGAAACATAAAGGACAATATATAAACACACTCAATAATAAAAGGTAGTAAACAAAACTTTAAACAATTATAGATCTCAGTAACTCTCCAGGGTCCCCCCCATTAAACAGTTTTGCAGAAAAAGTAAATTCGGGTCATAACTCATAACTTCCGACCCGGTTTTCAGAATTTGGAGTCTTTATCTTTGATTTGAATTTTTACCTGAAAGTTAGGTATTTTGTTTTCCTACGAAATTAAAACCACTTATCAAGATCCAATTAAGACTTCTATTATTATATACTTTGTCAGGCATATATCATAACCGTGTATGTATATGTATATATACAACCTATAGATACAAATTATAGAGCTTTATAAACACCCACTCAATTCGATTCACACACTCTGTGTTTTTAGGTTTATGATTCTCGTAAGTGGTGGCACTATTCAGTAATAATCCCAACGAAGAATTATTCAAAAGCATTCAATTGGTGTATTGGTGAAGATTTCTCCACTCCTTTATTCTTTTCTTTATTTCGCTTTTTATATTTAATTTAATTGTTATATTTTTTGGTAATATTACACCCATTGTGAATCTTGTGAGAGGGTATTGTTTGATTTACATTCATGAATTAAATTTTGTGTTTTTTTGTGTTAATTCTCTTAATTTGTTAGTTTTACTTCGTATTAGTCCTAATTGCGTTTTAGATTATCTAATTTAGTTTTATTATTACTCAATTGAATTGAATTCAATTTTGTGTTTTTTAAGCTCTATGAATTTGATTCTCAGCTGGGTTTGTGTTATTTTTCTTTAATTTGTAATTTTTTTATTAGTATTTAAAGCCATTCAAGGTTAATTAATTGAGTTTTATTACTCAGTTGAATTCAATTTTGTGTTTTTCACGTTCTATAAATTTGATTCACATCTGGGTTTGTGTTATTTCTCTTGATTTATTAGTTTTTATTAGTCTTTATTACAATTCAAGATTTATTAACTGGATTTCATACTCCAATTAGAGCATCTCCAATGGAAGCTTTTTACAAAGCTTTTTACCCATTGTGTAGGTTATTTAAGGAGTTATGACCTTCTAGTAAAAAGCCTTTCCTCCAAAAGCTTATTATGCTTGTCATGGATTTTATGAATCAAACGTTACCAGAAGCTTCTTTAAAGCTTAATGAATTCAATAAAGTAACTTTGACTTTTTACAATTTTGACTTTTGGTTTATTTATGACTTATATTTTCTCTTGAAATTGGAATGCAGAGTCAAAGATTTCAAGAAGAATTCTGGAAGTTGGTTTTGTACTCTAGCAAATTGGCTAAAAACTGCCAATTTGTTTGGTTTCTGCCCAATTTGATATTTGAAGTTTGACCAATTTTGACCAAAAACAGAATGCATAGATTATTATCAGAGATTTTAATGGATACTCAAGGGGGTGGAGAATCGGTTTTGGGTTCGATCAAGATTGCGGTTTTACCGATTGCCAAAGTTTTCACCATGTGTTTTTTAGGATTTCTTATGGCTTCTAAATATATCAATATTTTGCCTGCAAGTGGAAGGAAGCTTTTAAATGGGGTAAATATAAATATATAAAATATAAATTTTGTTACTTTATAGATCAAATTTATTTTAATTATATATTTTTTGAGTGAAAATAAATAGAAATCAGATCAAATTTTATTTCTTTTTTATGCAATTAACCCTAATTAGTACTCCGTATTAGGGCTGATTAGTCTTGATCATAGTTTGTATATTTTATATATATTTAAAAACAATTTGTGGTATAAACTGATTATTTTATTATTTAATGCAGTTGGTTTTTTCACTTTTGCTTCCATGCTTGATATTCTCTCAACTTGGACAAGCTATCACGTGGGAGAAAATGATCGAATGGTAAGTTTTGAATTTACTATGTACCTAGAACTAAATTTAAATAATAAGTTTCTTTTTTTAATAATTAAAATTTATTGTTTTAAATAGGTGGTTTATTCCTGTTAACGTTGTGTTGGCTACCATATCTGGTTCCATTATTGGATTACTTGTTGCATGGGTTGTTCGTCCACCATACCCGTATTTTAGGTTTACCATCGTTCACATTGGCATAGGTAAGTTTCTCTATTTCTCAAAAAAAAAAAAAAAAATTAATAAAAAAAAAAAAAATAACATACTTTTTCATTTGTGTCAAATTGCTAATTGTATCTTGTATTATATCTTAGTCGTTAAAAAGATGGTTTTGTATAGCATTTTAGTCAATTTGTAACTGGTAATTTTTTTTTAAAATTTAACATTATAAATAAAAAAATAATTTTTTTAACTATTTGCAGGAAATATTGGGAATGTACCGCTTGTATTGATTTCCGCTTTATGTCGCGATAAATCAAACCCTTTCGGTGATTCTGCTAAATGTACTCAAGATGGAAATGCCTACATCTCCTTTGGGCAATGGGTAAGCTATATATTGCTTCTTTTAATTTTTTTTATTAAAAAATAAAAAAAAAAATATTAGAAAAGTGTCTCAGGTAAAACCAACCTGACATGTTTTGACCCGTGGCCCAACATTCAAAATCCTCAAAATAATAATTTGGTATTAATATTAACGCTCTTGAAGTGATTGATATACATCTATATATATATGTATATTTATGTTTATATTTATATGTATATATATACAGGTAGGTGCAATTATCCTATACACGTATGTATTTCAAATGCTTGCACCTCCTCCCGGCGGTTCATTTGAAATCATAGATAATAATAAACTTCCACTTAAAGCCCCTCCAAAAACTACCAACCCAATTGGCCCGCCCGAACAAGTCCCTTTGCTCTCTAACGAGCCCGAACCAACCAATCAAGAATCTCAAAAGGCTGGAAAGGTGAGAACCAACACATTTTTTTTAATCTACATTTATTTTTATATTATATTTACATGATTTACACTATTTTTTGCGCAGATAAAAACTTTCTTTAATTATTGGTATGAAAAGTTGAAACTAAAGCAAATAGTCCAACCACCTATTATCGCATCGGTAAGTAATTAATTAATTTCCCTTTTTCTAATTTATTATTATTTATTGAATACTGTAGTATTTACACTTTTTTTAATCTTGATTTGTTGTAGATCCTGGCTATTGTAATAGGATGCATACCGTTTTTAAAACGGTTGATCTTTACACCCGATGCACCACTTTACTTTTTTACTGACAGTTGCTTGATTCTTGGGTATGTTTACTTTTATTTTATCTTTAAGTTTTTTAATATAATAAAGATGTAAGATTTCTTTTATATTATACAATCTTTAAGGGGCTACATGAATGATTATTTTATTTTATTTTTGTGTATTAGGGATGCTATGATTCCTTGCATTTTGTTGGCATTGGGCGGAAATTTGACAGATGGTAAGCTTACTTCTTTTAAATTAAAAAAAAAATTAAAGTCAAACTTATTCGTTGACTTTTCTAAATTCTAAAATTATATTCAGGTCCCGGGAGTTCAAGATTAGGACTGAAAACAACAGTTGCAATTATTTTCGGGCGATTAATTTTGGTTCCGGCAGCTGGACTGGGAATTGTGACATTTGCTGACAAACTTGGATTTCTCCCAACAGACGATAAAATGTTCAAATTCATCCTACTTTTACAACATTCAATGCCTACATCCGTATTATCAGGTACTCACAAACATCTTGACCAAAAAAGTCAAACTTGGTTTTTATGTGTATATATACATCTAGGGTTGAGCCAAAACCAAACTGTAAACCGATAAAACCGAAATAACCTAACCAAAAGCAAAAATCTATGGTTGACTTTTAGTTTTAATGACTGGTTAATAACCAAAAAACCGAAATTGAAGTAAAAATATTAACCGAAGCAAACGTTTTGGTTGTAAATTACATGCAGGTGCTGTTGCTAGTTTAAGAGGTTGTGGTAAAGACTCTGCAGCAATCTTGTTTTGGGTTCATATCTTTGCAATCGTGACAATGGCGGGCTGGATTGTTTTGTATCTAAACATCCTTTTCTAAGAATCGGGGGCGGGCCCGTTTGGTGTCGGGTTCAAGAATCAAATGAAGATATGAATTTTCGTATATTTTGCATACATTTGTTGATATGGTAATACAAGATGAGAGATAAAAAAGAGAATGAATGGAATGAAAAGAGTGTATGTAAAAGCCTTTCTTCATTGAATGTTTTCATCAAATTGGCCACGTATTTGTTCATCTTTTTAGTGATTTATATTCGTTTGGAATGTCGATAACTGCTTTGATTTGTAATGGTTGTGATACCGTAGCCCTAATTTCGAATTTTGAATTATCGTTGGTACAATATTGTTACGGAAACCGTGGTACCGACAAACTGTACTGGAATCATGGTATACAGTATGGCGGTACTAGTTATAGAAAAAGAAACCAGAGTTCATACTATTTTTTTTTCTTTTCATTTTACTTTAATTACACGATGTTGTTTTGCTAAATATTGGACGAATAAACATCAACTCCTTCCCATATAAATAGGTTCTTCGGGGTGGTCAAATTTTGATTATGATGTACACAATCTAACTGTTATTGTTGCCCATTCTGAATTAGAGATCAATATACGTGACAAATTTCAGAATTATAGATAATCTGTGTAATTTTTGATATAGGAATTAAGTTCAGAACTTTTTTGATAAACTACAAGAACTATTTATATGATCTACTCTTTTTATAAAATAAATTATGCAAAGTTTTATTAATGGTTGTTTGTCGCTTGACAGACGTACAAGTTACACCCTGATTAACTAAAACCAACAAAAGAATTCACGTGTTAAGAGTTATGTTGCATTTTTTGTATTAAAAAAACTTATCAAAAAAGAATCTTTAAGATGTACCAACAATTAATTAACAAGTAAACACAATAGTTGATGTACTTTTTAATTAATTAATGTTATTCAATATAAGTAATTATTAATATAAAAGTTGTATTACTTTATATTAAATCTTTCTTATTTCATTTCTTATTTCCTTTTTTTCCACTAATTCTTTTTCATGATCCTATCATTTAATTTAGATGATTTTATTAATCAAATAAGTAAAAAGATAGTAAAAACTACATGTCTCTTATATTAATAAATGAATGACCTTCTGGAACCGATTGACGAGGTTTTTCCTTCTCTTCTTCTTGTAAAAATTAAGTTCTTTCATTTTCTCATAAAGAACCCTACGCAGTAGTAGTAGCAGTAGTAGTAGTAGTAGTTGTAGTAGTAGTAGTGGTAGTAGTGGTAGTAGTGGTAGTGGCGGTGGCAGTGGCGGTAGCAGTGGCGGTAGCAGTGGCGGTAGCCGTAGTCGTAGCAGTAGTAGTAGTAGTAGCAGTAGTAGTAGCAGTAGTAGTAGCAGTAGCAGCAGCAGTAGTAGTAGCAGTAGCAGTAGCAGTAGTAGTAGCAGTAGTAGTAGCAGTAGTAGTAGCAGTAGTAGTATATTTAAGCATTACCTACTTCATTACCCCCAATTTGGTGGGTAATGATGTATTACCTTGTTGTTAATAATGATTGATTACTTAGTAACAAACCAAGCATATTCAATGGTAATCAATCCCATTACCTACCCTTCAATACCTTTAACCAATCATACCCTTAAATTAATCAATTATATGGTCAATTATATTTTAAATTCATGTAAGTATACAAATTTTAAAATTTGTTACGACATAAACAATATTTTCGTTATCAATCTCATGTTCAAAATTGCACACCTTGATTGCTTACTAGAAGATAAAAATGTTTGGATCTTCTACCTAATCTTAAAAAGCGATCCCTACAACTACAAGTAACATTTTATTTTCCGGATAAATAAAATTCTTGTGTTAATTTAAAAGTCTATTCATAGTCCCCAACTTTTATCTATGATTTTTTCTTTTGGGATCTTTAGTCCGTCATTTTCAATATTTCATTTGGTCTTATATTGACTCAAGTGAACTACAAGCATATCCATATCCGGGTTATGCTTATCATCTCATGTAACAAATTTGATTAAATGTAAGATTTTTTTTGTTGCCTTTATTGGATGTAACTTTGATGATTTATTGATCAGCAAGTATCCGATGAAAATGCACACATTTTATCCAAGGTTTTTGAAGAACCTTACGATTTAGCAAAAGATTGTATCGAAACAAATTATTATGGAACTAAAAGAGTAACAGAAGCATTTCTCCCCCTTCTCGAGCTCTCTAACTCACCAAGGATAGTCAACATTACATCATTTTATGGAGAGCTAAACGTAAGTAATTCTCAACTACTCCAAGCATAACGAAATCATACATTAAAAAGAAATTTCTCACTACAAGAAAAATGACAATTTGAAATAGGGGTATTATTTGACGCTAAATATGTCACTAAATATAAGTTCTTATTTGACAATTTTTCTAGATACTAGGATAAATTATCACTTTTCCCTCTAAAAAGAATATTCTTGTTTATGATGCGCTCTTCCGCGGTGACCGAGCTTCACTCGTAATGTACGTGACCTAATCATTGTCGTGGTTATTTCTGAATTTTTCATCTGGCCATCTGATAAATGTTATCTATAGAAGAGATCGAACTCGTGGCCCTTATGAGATAATTTCAAACGCCCTTATCACCGGGTATTATTGAAGAAATATCACTTTTCCGTATACATTTTAAAAGTATAGGTAAAATATATTAGTTTTAGGGTTTAATTACATTTATAAAAAAATTGTGTAACATTTTTACCATCACTTTTTTATGTGTAGTTTAACAAATGAACAATTTTGTGACTGAATTTTTAACATTTTAGTAACCTTTTTTTCCACCAATTTGTTGTATTATTTAGAGAAATGATATTTCTTCCTACCTTTAGTCCTACCCATTTGATGATAAATAAATGTCAAAATCAAGGGATGATATGAGAAAACATAATTAGTAAATGTCACATGTCATATTTAAGTTTAGAGTGGTGTTATGATTATGGGTAGAACTAAAAGGTAGGAAAAAATAATTTACTAGACAGACAATTCTATGTTATTATCAATTAAGTATAAACTGATTTTTGTTCCAATTCTTGTTTCTTAGTGGATCCCCAACGAGAAGGTGAAATCGGAGCTTCAAGATATCGATAACCTTACTAACGAAAAGATCGACGAGATCACTCAACAGTTTTTGAGGGATTTCGAGGCTAATAAGCTGTCGCTAAATGGTTGGCCTCTCACCGTCGCTGCTTACAAGGTTTCAAAAGTTGCAATAAACGCGTACACAAGAATTGTCGTGAAAAAGTTTGATAAAATTGTGGTTAATTGTGTGCATCCAGGTTATGTCAAAACAGATATAACATGTCAGATAGGGCAAATGACCCCAGAAGAAGGTGCTAGAGCTCCTGTAATGGTTGCTTTGTTCAGTGATGAGGGTCCTTCTGGGGTTTATTTCAATCAAATGCAAATATCATCATTTTGATCGATACAAATACTATTGGGCTCATCATAAAATCACATTAGTTCTTTAATTATTTTTAAATAAATGTTAAATTCTAAGAATGGACTACAAATATTTGATCTTAAATTCTTGATGTCTTCATTAATAATTGCAAATTCTATTATAAAACACAAATTTCCTTTTTTATTTTATTTTATGAGTCGCTAATTATTAGTCTCCGGGAGTTCCAATATTAAAACATAGAATATCTGAACACATTTGACAAATAAATATTTTTTTCTTTAAATTTATGTACTTTCGGGGCATTTCATTCAAAACAGAGTAAACTAACTTACTAAGGTATTGGTTATTTGGTTTACCTCAAATATTACATATGATCTTTTATTTTAAAAATTATATTTAAAAATAATTATATTGTTAATCTTTTTTTTAACATTTTGTACAACAGTTAATCCAGTTTCTTTTAAATATTTTAGCAAAAAGATGAGTACCAATCTAATTACAGTTAACCTAACTTCTTTTAAATATTGAGCGCATTACATCTAAGGTCCATGTGGTTTATCACTTATTGCAGTCACAGTCCCTAAACTTCATTAAGTACACTGGGAGTCCTTGGTGTTGTCATTTTATTGCACCCGTAGTCCTTGAAGCAAACGTCCGTTTAAAAACCCTGTTAAATCACCCATGTGCACATCACATGATGGGTAGTATGGTAATTCTCCACCCCTTCCTCATATTTAAACTCTAGTAAATTACATGGAAGATCCCTATGGTATACAACTTATTACCGCCTTAGTCCCTGAACTTCATTTATTACACCGGGAGTCCCTGATGTATATGTTTGTGCTCGTTTGTGTTTGTTTCGTGTACGTTTGTGTTTCTTTATGTTCGTTTATGTTTGTTACCCTCGTTCGCTAACAGTTCGTGTACACTAAATTTTCTTAACAAACAAACACGAACACAAAATTCCGTTCGATAAGTGTTCGCGAACCGTTCGTGAACACATTTTTCCCTTAACAAACGAACATGAACAAGACCCCGTTCGTGTTCATTCGGTTCGTTTACATGCCTACAAACGAACACAAACAAGATTTTGTGTTCGTTTAGTTAAACAAACGAACACGAACAAAGGTTCGTTTACGTTCGTCAACATCCGTTCGTGTTCGTTTGTTATTGTTCGTTTGAGTTTGTTTATGTTCGTTTGTGTTCGTTTGTTTTTGTTTCGTGTTCGTTTGTGTTTATTTATGTTTTTTTGTGTTTGTTTCGTGTACGTTTATGTTTCTTTATGTTCATTTGTGTTCGTTTATGTTTTGTTACCCTCGTTCACGAACCGTTCGTGAATACTAAATTTTCTTAACAAACGAACACGGACACAAAATTCCGTTCGATAAGTGTTGGTGAACCGTTCACGAACACATTTTTTCCTTAACAAACGAACACGAACAAGGCCCCATTCGTGTTCGTTCGGATTGACTTTTCAGGGGGTTGGTGGCGCAACAATAAAGGTGGAAGTGTATACAGCAGGGACTTCCGGTGTAATAAATGAAGTTCAGGGACTAAGACCGTAATAAGTAGTATACCACAGGGACCTTCCATGTAATTTACTCGGGTTTAAATATGAGGAAGAGGTGGAGAATTACCATACTACCCATCATGTGATGTGCACATGGGTGATTTAACAGGGTTTTTAAACGGACGTTTGCTTCAGGGACTACAGGTGCAACAAAATGGCAACACCAGTGATCCCAGTGTACTTAATGAAGTTTAGGGACTATAGCTGTAATAAGTGATAAACCACAGGGACCTTAGATGTAATTCGCTCTTCAATATTTTAGCAAAAAAATGAATATCAATGTAATTTTAAAAGACTACCATTATATTTAACACAAAAATTTAACAAATGTTAGTACTAGAAAACTGTAACTGCAAAAAATTTCCAAATAAAATTAGATATAAACCTCAAATGTTATACTAGAAGCCTATCGATGTATTTTTTTTTCAAGAGTAAATTACACGGAAGGTCCCTGTGATTTACCACTTATTACAGTCACAGTCCCTGAACTTTGTTTATTACACCAGACGTCCCTGGTGTATACAATTTGTTACACTCATGGTCCCTGTTTGTAACACCTCAAATTTAATGCCAAATATTGGCCAAAATAAAACATTTTATAAATAGAAGAACATCCTCAATTCGGATTTACAAAAACCTTGGTATGAAATCAGAGTATAAAAGTAGGTGTTACAAAATATATCATAACCAAGCTAAGACTAAATCCAATCTAGAGTTCTTCTATTCTAGGTCCCGCATCTCTATCCATGCGTACCTAAACCTTCGATCCCGAACCTGAGTACATAGCAAAACAAACAAGGAGTACGTGAGACAAAAACGTCTCGTGAGCTACATGGGTTTAGACCCCAAAGTTAATAATAATAACCGAACGACAAACAACAACACGTAAGCAATCACCCATCTATCTAGTCACCCTATTGTGACTCTAGTACCTTGCTTTCCTAGCAATCATACCTAGTTGTCGGGACATCCCCAACCAACTAGAACCACATTAACTTATTAACCGGGGATCCCCCGCATTAACAAGCTTCAAGGTAAAGGCAAGAGGGAATCGCCCAATCTACCAATACCTGCCTTACTCGCCGGACTACTTCCAGTTAGCAAGACTACTATCATGGAATGGGCCGATGGGGATCCGCCCAAATGCTCCCCATTCCATACCTCATGACCGGGGATCCCCCGAATCATCACATCATCTCACCATATCATAACTCGATGGTTATGTCAATCTAGCTCTCGGCTATCACGTCTATCATCAAACAAGTTAGTTCAATACAACTATCGGTATAACTAACTATAAACTACTAGTCTACACAAATAAGCAAATAGACCACAACACAAGTAATAAAATGTATTTCATAGGCTATGTACTCAGTAAAGTCCACACGTACTCACCTTAGCAATATGATGCTCAAACCGTGTTCTTGACACCCAATCTCTTGCTTCTCAATCCAATCAACTTTCCAAGGCTTCACCAAAAGCCTAATACAATTATCACAATATGATCAACATCAATTACTACTACCAATGTGTTCATCTACCTCTAGATAACACCCATCAATCCATTTTCCCCAAATATGGTGATTTACCAACCCTAGGTTTAACCAACCCTTAAGATTCTTACAAATCATAATCATACACTTGTTTCCTTTGTTAATATACCATCTATTAAAGGTATACACCATTTAAATCACCATAATCCATAACCCCAAGAACTAGGGTTTCAAACCCAACCATTAAAATACATAGATCTAAAGCTACAAAGATCAAGGAGTGAAGATATACCTTAAATCTTCACTTAGGAGTGAAATCTACCAAGCTTTGATGAAGAAATCAACCCAAAACAGCCCTTGCACTCGAAAATCGTCTTTGGAAGAAACTAGGGTTTTCAATATGCATTTATGGCTAAAAACCCGAATTTATTGCACTGGTCGGACTGGCTCGCGTCGAGCTCGCGCCGAGCTCGCGCCGCGAAAGGACGCGGGTCTTCCCGCTGGTCGCCGCTTTATACCAGACTTCGCGCCCAGCTCGCGTCGAGATCGCGTCGCGAAGTCAACGCGACCTTCTCGCGTTTCAGCTCTGGTCCCTCTGCTCAACCTCGCGTTTTGCTCGCGCCTGGCTCGCGCCGCGAGCCTACCTGTGCAGCAGGGCTGCACTTTTCGGTCTAGGTTCCAACACGGTTTCGTCCATAACTTTCTCATACGGACTCCAAACGACACGAAACCAATTCCTACGAGTTTTATATGATTTATCCATAATTATCATATTTTTACATATTTTATTTATTTACAAATTTCGGGTCGTTACAACTATCTACCCCTTAAGAAGATTCCGTCCTCGGAATCTCATCATAGTTCACGAAATCCAGGTACCTCTTCCGAATCTCGTCTTTGACTTCCCAAGTCAAATTCGGCCCAAGTGAATGCTTCCACTTGACCAATACCAACTCGATCTCCTTATTCCGAAGCTTCTTTGTTTTCGTCTCTAATATAGCTTCAGGCTCTTCAATCAACCGATTCGGGCCGTCAACCCGCAACTCTTGCAGTGGAATAATATTCTCAACTTCCCCGATAAACTTCTTCAAATAACTCACGTGAAAGGTGTCATGCACACCTTGAAGTTCGGGTGGAAGTTCCAACTTAAAAGCTTGAAGCCCGACCCGTTTCAATATTTTAAACGGTCCAACATACCTTGGACTTAACTTTCCTTTTTTACCAAACCGCATCACACCTTTCCAAGGTGACACTTTCAACATCACCATATCACCGACATCCAAGTCGTATGGTCTTTTCTTTAAACCCGAATAACTTCGTTGTCTATCTTGGGCGACTTTCATGTTGTTTTGAATAATACCAATCTTTTCATTTGTCACTCTCACGATCTCGGGACCCGTGAGTTTCGTCTCTCCCGCTTCCAACCAACAAGATGGAGTTCTACATTTTCTACCATATAACGCCTCATAAGGCGGCATCTTGATAGTCGAGTGATAACTATTATTATACGAGAACTCGACTAACGGTAAATGTTCATCCCATTTACCACCGAAGTCTAACACACACGATCTCAACATATCTTCAACCGTTTGAATTGTTCTTTCACTTTGTCCGTCGGTTTGCGGGTGATAAGCCGTGCTCAACCGCAACTTTGTACCCAACTCTTCTTGTAAAGATCGCCAAAATCTCGAGGTAAACCTCGCGTCCCTATCGGACACAATCGATAACGGAACCCCGTGGAGTCGAACCACTTCATCAACATACAACTTAGCCAACTTCTCAAGTGGCAATGTTTCCCGAATTGCTAAAAATAACGCACTTTTGGTCAACCGGTCAACTATGACCCAAATGGCATCGTGACCTCTACTCGTCTTCGGTAAACCTACTATGAAATCCATAGTTATATCTTCCCACTTCCCGGCCGGTACAATTAATGATTGAGCTACCCCATACGGTACTTGATGCTCGGCTTTCACTTGTGCACACGTGGCACACTTAGAGATATACTTGGCCACTCTCGTCTTCATTCCGGGCCACCAATAAACCCGTTTCATATCTTGATACGTCTTTGTACTTCCCGGGTGAATCGAATACTTCGACTTGTGCACATCATACATCAACTCTTTTCGGATACCACCGAACTTAGGAACCCAAATACGACCGCCTACGGTCTTCAACCCTTGTGCATTTTCGAGAAAATGTTGGTTTTTACCTAACCGTTCTTGTCTTAACTCGTCTTTTCCCATAACTTCTCGTTGGGCATTCTTGATTCTTTCGATGATGCTCGAGACGACTTCTATACGTGATAAAATTCCTCGGTTCGGGTTTTCATATACCTTTCGGCTCAAGGCATCGGCCACCACATTCGCCTTACCCGCGTGATACACAATTTCACAATCATAATCGGCAATCAACTCGATCCACCTTCTTTGTCGCATATTAAGGTCTTTTTGTGTAAACACATATTGCAAACTCTTATGATCCGTGTACAACGTACACCGAGTACCATACAAATAATGTCTCCACAACTTCAAGGCAAATATAATCGCCGCCAATTCCAAGTCGTGTGTCGTGTACCTTAATTCCGCATTCTTCAATTGTCGCGAGGCATACGCGATCACCTTTCCTCTTTGCATCAACACACAACCGAGCCCTTGATTTGAAGCATCACTATAAACCACAAAGTCTTCCATACCATCCGGTAACGTAAGGATCGGCGCGTTACATAACTTTTCTTTTAACAACTTAAACGCCTCTTCTTGCTTCTTCTCCCACACAAACTTCTCACTTTTTCTCGTTAACTTCGTGAGTGGAATCGCGATTCTCGAGAAATCTTGTATAAATCTCCGGTAATAACCGGCTAACCCAAGAAAACTTCTAACCTCGGTAGGAGTTCTCGGAGGCTCCCAATTTGACACCGCTTCAATCTTGGACGGATCAACCTTAATACCATCACACGTCACCACGTGACCTAGGAATTGTACTTCCCGCAACCAAAATTCACACTTTGAAAATTTTGCATACAACTTCTCCCGTTTTAATACATCCAACACGAGCCTCAAATGACTTTCGTGTTCTTCTTCGGTTTTCGAATAAATCAAAATGTCGTCAATAAACACGATCAAAAACTTATCAAGAAACGGTTTACAAACCCGATTCATCAAATCCATAAAAATAGCCGGTGCGTTGGTAAGACCAAACGGCATCACTAGGAATTCATAATGACCATAACGTGTACGGAAAGCCGTCTTCTTGGTATCGCCTTCTTTCACCCGAACTTGGTGATAACCCGACCTCAAATCGATCTTTGAGAAATAACTAGCACCTTGCAATTGGTCAAATAAGTCGTCAATCCTCGGCAACGGGTAACGGTTCTTAATAGTTACCTTATTCAACTCTCGGTAGTCGATACACATTCTCATCGAACCGTCTTTCTTTTTAACAAATAACACCGGTGCACCCCACGGTGACGAACTCGGACGAATAAAACCTTTATCTAACAATTCTTGCAATTGGGTCATCAATTCCCGCATCTCGGTGGGAGCCAAACGATATGGAGCACGAGCAATCGGCGTCGCCCCCGGAACTAAATCAATTTTAAATTCAACTTGTCTCTCCGGTGGCAAACCGGGCAAATCATCGGGAAATACCTCGGGGAAATCCCGGATAATTTTGACATCATCCATTGACTTCTTTTCTTTCCGACCATCTAATACATATGCAATAAAAGATGCACAACCTTTTGATATACTTTTCCTCGCCTTAATAGCGGTAATCACATTAGGCATGTGATGTCGTTTCTCCCCATACACATACACTTTCTCATTCTCGGGTGTCCTAATCGACACTATTTTCTTTCCACACAAAATCTTGGCTTGGTGCATTCCCAACCAATCCATACCGATAACCACATCAAACGCCCTAATTCCCATGGGCAACAAATCCACCTTAAACTTTCTACCGTCTATTTCTATTTCACAATTTCTATAAATACATTCAACCATAGACGTTTTCCCGTCGGCTACTTCTATCTCATAAACCTCATCTAACATCTCGGACGACACATTCAATTTACAACCGAACTCATAGGACACAAACGAATAATTAGAACCCGAATCAAATAAAATATGAGTTGGCAAGGAGTTAATGAATAGAATACCTGACACCACATCGTGTGCCTCCTTCGCCTCCTCCCGAGTAAGTTGGAAGGACCGCCCCTTCACCTTCGCCGGCTCCACTTTCTTTTGAGCCGTGGACACCATCGACTCGGTTCCCTTCTTTGGGCACACATTGCTATAGTGCCCCTTCTCGTGGCACGAGAAACACTCGATCTCGGCCAAGGATTTAGACTTGCATTCTCGGGCCATATGCCCCGGCTTCCCACAATTATAACAAGTTTTCGACTCCCCTCGGCACACGCCGGCATGAGTCTTCCCGCACTTCTTGCACAAGCCAACGCTCCCTTGTTTAGAGAAGTTCGATGTGAACTTCCCTTTCTTAAACGTACTCGAGCCACTTTCGGCTTTCCTCTTCTCGCCCACATGGGCCCTCTCGGCAACACGTGCCTCATTCACTTCCTCGACACTCCGGGCGGCACTAATAGCTTCATCAAGTGAAACCGCCCTCTTTACTTCCAATTGGTAGTCCCACGGTAACCCACTAGCATACCGGACCACCCTCAACCTCTCATCCGAGTAGGTTTTAGCAACAAACGGGAGCAATCCCGTGAACTCCCTCGAATATTCTTCAATTGACATATCACCCTTTTTGAGGGTCACGAACTTCTCGTGCATCTTTTCCAAATCCCTTTCGGGACAAAATTTCTTTTTCAATCTCGTGGTGAACTCATCCCACGACATCTTCTCAACCACCTCCTTCCCGAGGGTCTCATACACGATGTCCCACCAAACCATCGCATCCTCTTTTAACAATTGTGACGCATACGTCACCATATCGGCATCCTTACATTTACTACTACCGATCACCCTCTCGGTTTCCCGGATCCATCTCATCGTTACTTTCGGGTCCGAACTACCCGTATACACATTTGGCTTACAAGCCATGAAGGATTAAAATGAACAACCTTCTTTCACAACGGGCCTAGCCCTAGCATCACTTTGGCCGCCCGTGGAGGACTTCCCTTCCCCGGTGCCACTACCTCCGGTTTTCTCATCCGACTTAGCTTCGGATTCACGGTCTCCACCCGACCTTTCACGGTCTCCAATAATTCGGTGCACTTCCTCGGCCACCGTCCCCTTGATTTGGTCGATAATAGTTTGGAGATCCGCCATGGTCACCGGAGTTCTATTAGCTCCGACCTCCGATTCGTCAACCCGATGCATTGATGGTTGACTTTCTTGCTCATCCACCCTCTCAACAGGAGGTACTTCCTCCTCCCGGTTCTCCGGGGCTTTCCCACTTCTACGAGTGTTCACCATTTCTTTCGATCAAGACTATACGAAAGACATTAAACATTTAGCACCTTGAGTACAACCCATTAGTCGCGTACGACTCAATACTCAAAATCATATCAAATTCATCGGTCCCCTAGGTTCAACCCCAAACTTAATATAAAGTCTCAAGGTCAACCTATGATCTCAAGGAATCTTATATTCCTAATGCTACAGTCTAAGACTAGGATGGTCATCCAACCTAATTCGCTTAAACTATAGCTCTGATACCAAGTTGTAACACCTCAAATTTAATGCCAAATATTGGCCAAAATAAAACATTTTATAAATAGAAGAACATCCTCAATTCGGATTTACAAAAACCTTGGTATGAAATCAGAGTATAAAAGTAGGTGTTACAAAATATATCATAACCAATCTAAGACTAAATCCAATCTAGAGTTCTTCTATTCTAGGTCCCGCATCTCTATCCATGCGTACCTAAACCTTCGATCCCGAACCTGAGTACATAGCAAAACAAACAAGGAGTACGTGAGACAAAAACGTCTCGTGAGCTACATGGGTTTAGACCCCAAAGTTAATAATAATAACCGAACGACAAACAACAACACGTAAGCAATCACCCATCTATCTAGTCACCCTATTGTGACTCTAGTACCTTGCTTTCCTAGCAATCATACCTAGTTGTCGGGACATCCCCAACCAACTAGAACCACATTAACTTATTAACCGGGGATCCCCCGCATTAACAAGCTTCAAGGTAAAGGCAAGAGGGAATCGCCCAATCTACCAATACCTGTCTTACTCGCCGGACTACTTCCAGTTAGCAAGACTACTATCATGGAATGGGCCGATGGGGATCCGCCCAAATGCTCCCCATTCCATACCTCATGACCGGGGATCCCCCGAATCATCACATCATCTCACCATATCATAACTCGATGGTTATGTCAATCTAGCTCTCGGCTATCACGTCTATCATCAAACAAGTTAGTTCAATACAACTATCGGTATAACTAACTATAAACTACTAGTCTACACAAATAAGCAAATAGACCACAACACAAGTAATAAAATGTATTTCATAGGCTATGTACTCAGTAAAGTCCACACGTACTCACCTTAGCAATATGATGCTCAAACCGTGTTCTTGACACCCAATCTCTTGCTTCTCAATCCAATCAACTTTCCAAGGCTTCACCAAAAGCCTAATACAATTATCACAATATGATCAACATCAATTACTACTACCAATGTGTTCATCTACCTCTAGATAACACCCATCAATCCATTTTCCCCAAATATGGTGATTTACCAACCCTAGGTTTAACCAACCCTTAAGATTCTTACAAATCATAATCATACACTTGTTTCCTTTGTTAATATACCATCTATTAAAGGTATACACCATTTAAATCACCATAATCCATAACCCCAAGAACTAGGGTTTCAAACCCAACCATTAAAATACATAGATCTAAAGCTACAAAGATCAAGGAGTGAAGATATACCTTAAATCTTCACTTAGGAGTGAAATCTACCAAGCTTTGATGAAGAAATCAACCCAAAACAGCCCTTGCACTCGAAAATCGTCTTTGGAAGAAACTAGGGTTTTCAATATGCATTTATGGCTAAAAACCCGAATTTATTGCACTGGTCGGACTGGCTCGCGTCGAGCTCGCGCCGAGCTCGCGCCGCGAAAGGACGCGGGTCTTCCCGCTGGTCGCCGCTTTATACCAGACTTCGCGCCCAGCTCGCGTCGAGATCGCGTCGCGAAGTCAACGCGAAGTCAACGCGACCTTCTCGCGTTTCAGCTCTGGTCCCTCTGCTCAACCTCGCGTTTTGCTCGCGCCTGGCTCGCGCCGCGAGCCTACCTGTGCAGCAGGGCTGCACTTTTCGGTCTAGGTTCCAACACGGTTTCGTCCATAACTTTCTCATACGGACTCCAAACGACACGAAACCAATTCCTACGAGTTTTATATGATTTATCCATAATTATCATATTTTTACATATTTTATTTATTTACAAATTTCGGGTCGTTACACTGTTGCCCTTAACTTTTTCTAAATGACGAAAATACCCATTTGGTATTTTGTAATAAAGCGAAGATAAGGGACCGTGAATGTAATAAGTGATAAACCACAGGGACCATCTGTGAAATTTACTCTATTAATTGAATTTTTTCTTTTCTCTCTTTAATTCATATTCTTCCGCCACATTCAGACTCGCCACTCGCCTCTATCTCTTTGAATTCAAACCCCAATCAATAACCATTATCATCACGTAATCAACCCCTACCTCCGGTTGCCTTCTCCAGTTGTTCCCCCGCTGATGACATTTTATCGACCTGAGTGTGCAATACACCAACTCCTCTGGCGACGTGCATTAATTGTATGAATCACCGCGTGTGCAAACCACCAAATCCTCTGGTGACGTGCATCAATTGTCTGATTCAATTTTGGTCGATCGAACGTCATCGGCTCGAAACAACTGTAGAAGGAAACCGGAGGCAGGGGTTGGTGATGGATCGAATTTCAGGGGTTTGGTGGCGCGACGATAATGGTTATAGATTGACGTTTGAATTCAAAGAGATAAAGGTAGGTTGAGAGTTTTCATGTGGCGCAAGAACATGAATTAAAGAGAGAAGAAAAAAAATCAATTAATAGAGTAAATTTCATGGATGGTCTCTCTGGTTTATCACCTATTACATTCACAGTCCCTTATCTTCGCATTTATTACAAAAGGCCAAAAGGGTATTTTCATCATTTAGAAAAAGTTAAGAACAGTAGGGACCATGGGTGTAACAAATTGTATACATCAAGGACCTTTAGTGTAATAAATGAAATTCAAGGACTGTAGTTGTAATATATGACAAACCACAGGGACCTTACGTGTAATTTACTCTTTTTTCAAAGAGAATGACATACATAATAAAATTAGATATAAACCTCAAAAACAATCCTTGTAAATTACTCTTCAAAATTAGAATAAAATACAGACTGTTACTTTCATTAAGAAACTAGAGAAGAGATCCAAAAGCCACAAAATTACCCATCAACGTCCAAATTAGAAACAAAATTATGTACAGATGCTGACCACGATCCTCTCAAATCTCAACTAATCATTCATCCTTAAACTTTAATTATTACATCAAAATAACCATAAAATCAAAACACAACAAAACAATCAAACCCAAAAAACCAACACATTATTAGTCACACACTTGTTATATAACCTAAAAAAGAGACCATCTCCTACTTCGACTACCCCTTTGACTCAAATTCAAACTCCTAACCGCACCATGGTTACCCAACCACAACGCGAGCCCAATCCCCACCAAACTCACCACCGGTGCCGCCATAAACAACCACCGTCCACCACCACCACCACCACCACCACCATTCACAATCTCCACATTTCCACCTTCTTCAAACGAAACATCATCTTGTACTTCAATTTCTCGAGATTCTAACTCACGGTTACCGGTTCGTTTACGGTTTTCATACTCCACGTCATCGGTCGGAAGCTCAAACCGACACAACGGGCACGAATTCCGTGAACTTAACCACGGTTTAATACACGAAGGATGGTAAAGATGCAAACAAGGAAGTCGGTTAACCACACTCCCAACGGTTAACAACTCCTTACAAATGGCACACACAAAACCACCATGGTCCGAACCATTAACCACCACACGGTCAAGATTATCCACAAATGACTGAGCCGCAGGCGGTGCACCACGTCTTGAATTATCCGATTCGGCTAACCGTTCTAATAGATCTTCAAAACTTCGAGCATCAAGATAATCACCCGAATTACCAATGTAACGTTCACTAATTCTTACGCGAATCGAACCCTCGATTTCGGGAGATTGATCGTTGGATGCCGTTGATCTTTGGAGATGAACTCTTGCTACCAATGATCCAAGTGTGTTGTCACCACCATTCATCTCTTCCCATTCTTCATTATCTAGGGATTAACAGAAACCATTAACTGAAATAACCGAATTAATTGAATTAACAACATTAACTGACACAAAATAACAGAACCATAGCAAAAGCTTCCGGTTCGGTTTTATATATTAACCGAACAACCCAATTACATATGTAGTATGTTTAGTTTTTTATTTATGTTTACTTTAGCATTAAATAATTATTTAGTAATTAGAAAATGTCTGACATATTTACTAATTAACTATATTCCCACCCAAAAAGCATTGATTCAAATGATTTTTCACATGCGAAGCTAAAAACGATGAACAACAAAAATGAATAAATGATGTTTGTTGGACCCAAAACCCAAAACTTTGGTTGATAACCATAAACCGAACAGTTAACCGGATGATAACCGAATAAAACCGAATAACCAGACTGAATTTAACCGAAACTGAATGGATTTTAAAAAGGAAAATGATTTGTACACCACAAAAACAATTTCATACACCATAATATATATTTTGGTATGCTTATACAATTTACTTTAAAACTTGTACATTGTGGTAAGTTTAGTAGTTTTTGTTGTGTATAAATCACTTTCATTTCAAAAAACATAAATCGAAAGTTTTGGCTAACCAAATCGAATTTAACTGAAACCAAATGGTTTTCAAATATCATTAATCGAAATTTTCTCTGTTAACCAAATTGAATTTAACTGAAACTGAACACTTTTTAAGACTATTTAACTGAAAATTTCGGTTATGGTTAGGTTTGGGCATAACCAACCCAACCCGACTCGACCCATACTCACCTCTATCATTATCCTCATCCGAGCTCCACTGATTTAAGCCCGCATGCATCGGGTCAATATCAGTATCGGAATCAGCAACGAGAAAACTATGAACATCAACCGAAACATCGGAATCAGAATCACCACCATACGAGATGACATCATCACTTTCACCATACACGGAATCATACCCGTCACTTTCGGTATCGGACACGACTCTCCGGAATCTTCTAGAACCAACTGGAGTTGTTCTAGAACTTGTATCGGAAACAGCTGGCGGATGGTTGTGTCTAGCGAGATTGATCATGGTTGAAAATTGTTGTGAAAACATGTCTTCGATTGATTCTGAACTGTTGTTGTATCGTGTTTGTCTTATTATTCTAGAAGTTATTTGAGGAATGTGGTGTGATGAGGTGCCGGTTTCTTCTAGAAATAAGAATTTACAATCGCCACATATGTTGATGGATTCAAGGTCAATTTGGTCACTTTCTGATGAAAACAGTTGATGGCATAATGCACATGTAACTGGTAATGTATCATCCATTTCTGCAAATTAGAACCACATGGATGATAAGCAGAATGAACATAAAATAAATTAGATTTTATATTATATTATTTCTCTTGACTAAAATAATAACGAAGTTTTACATTTGTCTGTCCAGTTAGGTGGCGTTTGGTTCGTTGGAATCCCCTGGAATTAGTGGGAATTGGAATCTAATTCCAGAGATTTCCTGCGTTTGGTTCACCATTTTTAGGATGGAATTGGAATCCAGAGCACCAAAACTTTCCTTCAGTTGAGGGAATTCAGATTCCTTCCCACACCCTAAGGAATTTAGATTCCTTCCGACTACCAGACCTCTCCTTCACCTGATCGGGGGTTAATTTGATTTCCGGTTTATAGGGTCGGGTTATAACTGAACCCGAATAATTCAACCAACCCAATTCAAGTTCGGGTTAATCGGGTATCTTATTTGGGTTTCGGGTGTATTGTTCGGGTTACCTGGTTTATAGTTATATCATTCGATTCGAGATTCGGTTATCGGGTATAATTTTTAGGGGTGAGCATTTGGACAAAAAAACCGAACCAAATCGAAAACCGACCGAAACCGAACTGAAACCGATATCATGTTAGCGGTTCGGTTTCGGTTTTGAAAATTCATCGTTTTCGGTTTCGGTTCGGTCTTCGGAAAAGGATGAACATTTGGCCTAAAAAACCCGAACCGAAACCGAACCACACCGAACCGAAACCGAACCACACCGAACCGAAACCGATAACATGTTAGCGGTTCGGTTTCGTTTTTGAAAATTCATCGTTTTCGGTTCAGTTCGGTCTTCGGAAAAGGATGAACATATGGCCTATAAAACCCGAACCGAAACCGGACCGAAACCGATAACATGTTATTGGTTCGGCTTTGAAAATTCATCGTTTTCGGTTTCGGTTTCATCGGTTTCGGTTCGGTTGGGTTGAGTTTTTGGACTGAGCTCATTCCTAATAATTTTAATATATCAAAACCAAACCCGACCTAACTGACCCGAAACCCAAATAAACTCGAGCAAACAACACCCCTAGGTGGTTGTGGAGTGATGAAACTACATTTAAATTCCAATTCCTAATGACACAAACCAAACACAGAAGGCAAGAATTGGATTCAAATTCAAATTCCTTCAGATTCCAATTTCATCCCAGATTCCAATTCCACTGGAAAACATTCCGCGAACCAAACGCCCCCTTATTGTAATACTGACTCAATCGAACATAAATTATACCAGATAGCTAACTGTAGCTGTCAATTCCTCACTTCTAGTTATTTTTATTCAAAAGCTGATTATATTATGGCCAATTCTAGGTTAACCTAAATTACTCACACAAACTATTCTAACCTAATTCCAATTTCATGTAAAGCGAAAAATAGGGATCCAAATTATACCAGATAACTAACTGTAGCTGTCAATTCCACAGATTTCGATCGTCAATATCCTTCCTGATTTCAAAATGAATCACAAATCATCAGTATAGACAATAAAAGGTGAAAGAAAAACATGAAATAACCCTAAACTATAAGAGACATACCTTGGAGCAAAATCAAAATTAGATATGTAATCAGGATCGCATTTGACGATCGGAGCGAAAAAGCATCGAGTTTTGGGGATTTACGCCGACGAAAAAGGCTAAAATGAAAAGGTTATTTGCGTTAATTTCTAGAAATTATGAAGGGAGAAAGTATGAAAGAAGAATCTGGAGTGTGAATTTGGAGTTAATTGCAGCATATTCTACAATTTGGTGGTTTTATTGGCGTGCCCTAGAGATCAATATGCGAGCTCTTGAAACCTACGTGGTATGTGTTCAGACAAAAGAGAAAGAAGGCAGATAAGATGTACCTTTTTGCTTGATATACCCTTCATTTACTTTACTCAATGCCATTATTACCCCTCAACTTTAAGTTTCTTTTTAAATATGTCAATCTAATGCATACTTCGTGCCTAAGAATGTAAGGTCGTGATAGTTACTTTTTATGTTTATGTTTTGACATAACATACCACCATTATCATGTTACATCAATCTCAACAATTATCATCTTGCCTCCTCTGTTAATTTTATCACATCGTCACTTCTAAACTAATATAATACTACCAATAACACATCTTACCTTCCTTAATCACTTTTATAAAAAAATATTATTAAATATACAAATCTACCTTAAATCTCACTTTCTTCAAATTATCAAAAAGGAAGAAGTGACAAAGAAACCATAGTATAATAAAAAGAAAACATAACATCTCAAATTTAAGATTTGTTATTGCAAACTTTTTATAAAAAGGGGCAATAATATTTTTCCACATTTTAGAACTTTGTCATGATCTTTTATATAAGTGAAAAGTGACTGACAAAATTTGAATGACAATAATATTTGGATTTGTATATAGTTAACTAGCTTATAACCCGTGATAAATCACGGATTACTTGTAAAAATTTTCATAACATTTTACTTCTATAAGAATATTTTTATGAGAATTAGAAACAGTTAATACAACAATTTTCAAAATTAAGGATCATTGAAATTACCTGTTTCAAATGAAAGGACTATTTGTGTAACAAAAATAAGTTGGCAGACAAATTCATATTTTGATATTGACCAAATGAAAATGGTCAAATGATCAATAAGGGATTTCAAGTCAGAAACATTGCAAGATAGAATGAAAAATTACATCAAATGGTATGTTTTTCACACCAATTCTTAACACTTGAAAATTACATTATGAACCATGACCATTCTTCTGTTCGACCACCTTGGATTTTTCATGGGAACTATTTTCCCAAACATAACATCTAAAGCACAATTTTCATAAATTTGAATATTCTTTTTTAGAAATAGTAATTTATTGATTTGAAAGTCACAATTTGGAAAATATTGGTAAAGATTACAAAGCTATAATTATATTGAAAGGGGCAGATCACAAGGTGTGAAGTGATTGGGTAGAAAAATATATAGATTAAACTAATATGCAATATAAATATTATTATGTGACCAGTTAACTCATGAAATGATCAATTCCGGTTAAGTTTACAGGTCAAATGAAAAAGAAATAACTAAAAAGGAGGTCAAATGGGTAAACCGAGTGAAAAGACCCGAAGCGCCATGGAAAATCTTAAATCATATATTCAAAAATTTGTTTCATTACTGAAATAACATAATATTTGTAATCATCATAACTCACTAACCATTAGATGATATTTTGATTAAAAAAAAAGTGTTTAAGATCACCCCGATTTTGACCTATTACAGAATCCTTCATTTTGCCACATCTACTTTCTATGAAGTAATTTGTAAATCTCAATAGATTTTACGATTAGACATGAGAAATAATCATATCAATTTCCAAATATAAAAATTAACTTTACATAAACGCAAATGATACATGCCTGAAGCATAATTAAAATGTAGAATTAATTCTCATAAAATTAATGAGTGGAATAAATTGATATAACAAAGTCAAATAAAGCTTACTATATTGATACATTTCAAGAATAAATTGATATAAATATACCAACAAAAATGTCTATTGGAAACTATCACAAACGAAAGAATTTGAATGAACTGTATGTACCAGAAAATTACATTGTTAAAAAAAATCAAGGGAGAAAATTCAAAACCATCATCCCCAATTTTTAATTGCTCAAAATGATATTTCTCAGCATATATATAGTTTCGAAAGTTTTATTTGCACAATTTTAAATTTTGAATGGGAGATAAACCCAAATTTATGAACTGGAATCTTGAAAGTTTTGGTTACCATATATTTTTAAATATAATTATAATATTTGATATAATTTCTTAAATAATAACAGTTACTAAATTCTTTAAATTTCTTGTTTTTAATATATTGTCTTAAATAATAAAGCATACCATATGTGTAAGTGGAAAATATGGTAATCAAATTATTGTCTTGTTTTAGTAATTCGATATTTATATTTTTACTTTCAATCCCTAATTCGAATTGCAAGTAGTATGAGGTGGCATCCTACGTGGCACGTGAATTATGACGTGGAAAGAGTGACGTGTCAAGATTTCAAAAACGCTTTCTTTTATTATATATAAAGATTTCATTTACCATATAGATACAAATCTGTTTTTATTTTTTTAATATATATAATATAGATACAAATTTTATTTTATTAATGTCGTAGTAACTAATTCTCTATAAATTTATTAAACAATTATGGAAAATAAATTAATAAAATATTACAACCAAATTTGCTTCCTTCACAATAATGTCTAATTAATTGAAACAAGTTAATATAGTAAGCTACACTCCTTTATATATCCGTTCATTTTTCTTCTTTAGTAAAATATTACAACCAAATTTGCTTCCTTCACCAACTGTTTCAATGAATTCCCAAGTGAGTTTTTACTACAATTTTTCGACGATGGATTCCATAACTAATGCTCACGTTTTTCGGTGTTTATATGGTTACAGTGCAGCAAAATATCAACAGATGGAGAAAGTAGCAAGAGAAAGAGGACAAAAAATGTCGGGAAATCCGGTGTTGAAATGTCGGGAAAACGTAAGACTCAACAGCAACAGAGCAGGTTTCGGGCATTGCGTGAAGACGAGTTGCAAGGCCCACCGTCTCGAACACGGGCTAGCCTCAAAAGAAGGCTCCATGAACCTTCATTGACCAAAGTTCTGGTACAAACTGATTATAATTTTATTTATGGGATGATAATTCTTTAATTTTGACTTTATATTAAAGTTTTATGTTTTTATTGACTATTAACTACAAAAGTTTGACGTGTGCAACCGAGACATATAACACATATATACTCTTTTTGTTTGGATGTGTATTTTGATATTTAGGCAGAAAATAAATCAAGTCAAGAAGATCGGTCAAGAAACGGTGGTAAGTTAGTTATAAACCATAAACATTTAGTCACATTTCCGATCATGATTGCGTGACATTTAACAAATATCGTATTTTTGTTTATGCTTTTGATAAAGATAAAACACATATCATAGAACCCAAAGAGAGCACACGGACTGATTTGATCTCAGAAGAACAGTTGGGTGCATTATCCATCACTCAAACTCTGCCAGATAAACAGACGTTAGAGCTCATCATCGACACATTGCAAAGGTTGGTTTGTTATTTGGTGATTCCCATTGTAAGTATTTAACATAGGTTTATTTCCATTTTAAGTTCTTATACTTTGATGATTTTGATGACATAACATAGGAAGGATATATATGAAATATTTGCAGAGCCAGTTGACCCTGAAGAGGTTTGTGCTTTTTAGTCATGCGTTTATTTGATCAAATATTATGTTATGATCGTTGTAAATTTTGAATTTTTTTATGTGACGAATTCATATGAATATTTTAAGGTTCGAGATTACTATGAGATTATTGAAGAGCCAATGGATTTTGGGACCATGAGAGCTAAACTTCATGAAGGAATGTATACTTCCCTTGAACAATTTGAGGTATTTCTCTTCCTATTAAGCATCATTACCATAGATACCCTTGAGTAATCATGTTCCTCCCACAATTAGCCCTCTCACGTATCTTTTTATGTCATTTGAAGCTAGCCCGCCCATCCGGGCGGGCTATGAAAATATATATTTATATAACTAAGAGCTACAATTTTTTTTATAATAATGCTTACAATGATATCTATCACTGTTTAGGATGAACTCAGTTTTATATTTGTTTCATCTCTCAATATATATATAAGCTAACTTGTAAAGAATATTGCAGCATGACGTATTTCTAATACCAGGGAACGCGATGCATTTTAACTCTTCGGGTACTATTTTTTTCAGACAGGTGTGAATGCACATTTATTAATTTAAAACCGTTGATACAATTTTTTTTTGCTCATAAGTTACAAAACTGTCATTCTACAGGCTCATGGGATAGATAAACTAGCGAAGAGAGTTTTTCATGTCCTGAGAACAAATCCAGAAAATTTTGAGTCTGAATTTGCAGGAAATAGGAGAAGATTTTGCAGGAGATCTAACGATGAAACCGATGAGTTGAATGGAAAATTGTTTTCAAAAACTTCTGAAAAGAGTAAGTTCTTCGATTCACAAAACAATTCTAGAAAAGAAAAAAAAAAATCCTAGAATTGCTAGTAAAACTACTAAAAAGTCATAAAGTTTGTGTGAATGTTGACTTCTGAAGTCAAAGATACTAATTTCAATTTCAAAATTTTCAAGCAAGTGTTTATAACTAACACACGTATGTGCCATATCATCAGTTTTACTAGTTAAAAGCATTTCCTAATCGCTATACGTTTAAGAGGAACGCATTTCACAAGTGCAAAATACGTTATACAAATCAAAACACTTGTGAAAATAAATAAAGAGTTGACCTAAAAAGTCAAACTATATTTCATTCAGAGTGTGGTTTGCTTATTTCAATCTGCAAATCTATGTTTGCACAGGAGGTGGTCGAGGTGGTAGGGATGGTAAAAGATGTGATTCCATTGAACTGGATCGAAGATCGACTTATAAACCTGAATTAAACTTCAACAATGAAAAATGGTCAAAATCATTGATCCATGTAAGTCAACATTTTGACTTTTTGTTTTCATGTTGGTGAATCACGATCTAGCATTATAATTTCACACTGGTTATGAATAATTGTAGTTAAATCAACATGAAAATAGCTACAGTGAAAGCCTAATGAAATTCGTCAAAGACTTAGGTCCGACAGCTCAAATGGTCGCTAATCGTAAGCTCCAGAACTTAAATCAAAATCATCAAACAACAATTCGAGATTTTAGTAACCAAACTGAACTTAAACCTGGAACGATGTGGTTAAATTCGTATCGTTCTGATTTTAACGATCGAATTGTGAAAACAGACAGTATTATTACTCACAATCGAATTGATTGTAATCTAGATCTAAGATCCATGAATCATACAGACCGTGATGAAAGCAGTGTTGTTACGCACAATCGAATTAATAGATGCCTAGATTTAAGATCGTTAAATCACACTGGCGGTGATGAAAGCAGTGTTGTTACTCACAATCGAATTGATAGAGATATAAGTTTAAGATCGTTGAATCATACTGACCGTGATGGAAGCAGTGGAAATGGAACGCTGTTCATGAGTTATTCTGGTGAACGGATGAATTCACCGGCAACGTCGACGGTGATACCTGCATGGCTCCGGCAGATTCCATGTTCATCATCGAGATTCACGTTGGATCTAGGGTTTTTGAAATCGAAAATGGGGAAGATGAATAATTGTGATGGTGAATTTGAAGAAACTGGTAGCAATTCGTATAAACCGTCTGATGTTGCTAAAGATTTGGCGCTTCAACTGTAATTTGATTTTGGCGGTAAACTAAAATGATGGAGGGAAATTTTGCGTTTATTTTAGAAAGTTAAAAATGATTACAATTTTTTACCTTGCTACTGTTGATATTTGATGCATGTAATAAGATAGTGTTCGTGTTCATTTCTACTTAATTTTAATATTTTTTTTTCTTTTTTCCAAAATGCAATATTCATAATGAAAATTTGGTCATATATGAGGAAGTGTTGTGAGATTATTTAAACAATGCAAGGTGAAAATGCATTTAGTACTTTGAACTTAGCTAACTTGGTGCTCTACTATCGTGAATTATTAAAGTTGCAAAATGGTACCCTGAATTTGACAAACTGATTAATTTAGTACTCTGACTAATTAATTGATCACGTTTTCTCGTTTGACTTACTTTCGTTGAGGCTTTTGACGGACTAAAAAATATACGTTCATCTCAATATATTGATATTAGAAGCAAATCTCGTGAGAAAACAATGTCATGTTAGTAAGTTAAGGTATTAAATCGACCATTTTGTCAAGTTCAGGGTACCATGCTGCAATTTAATAGTTCAAGATAGTAGAAGACCCAGTCAACCAAATTCAGGATACTAAAATGCATTTTAACCTAAAAATAACATATTAGCTTTTCATTGTGAAAATTATGTTTACAAAAATATTACATGAGTATTCTATACATTTTTTAGGAGGGCATTTCTCCGTATTTTTTAATTCTATGACCTACTAAACAAGTGAAATAAAATTATTTTTATTTTTTTTATTTCATTTCTCCCAATCAAACATATAGAATAGGCATAGATATGTTAGCGAAAACCCAACTCAATTCGACTTAATATGCAGTTAGAAAAGTTAGTTTTGCTTTGTCTTACTCCAATAGAAATACTAGTGTAGTTAGAAAAGTTAGTCAGTTTTGCTTTGTCTTACTCCAATAGAAATACTACTTCGTCCACGGCATGATTTATAAAAACATGTGGGAATATATTCCAAAAGCTAGGATCATGGCCTCCAATTAATATGAAGTTTTGCTTAGCAAAAGCAATAAGTAAGAGCAACTCCAATCATAAGTTATTTTAAAAACTTATTTAAATAGCTTCTGAATTTTAAGAATTACTTATTTATTAAGAATGTATATAAACGTTGCACAAGTGACATTTACTTATTTAAATAATTTTTTGGGCACGTGTGAAAATCCACGCAGCATCTCACTTGTTACACATTTCTAGTTTTTATACATATTAAAAACTACCTTTATTTTTAGGGTTTTAATAATGAAATTCTTTAAGGTTGTCAATAACAATAGATAATATATATACTATTTACCTTCTTTTAATTTTGTTAGTCAAATGTCTCAACATTTAACTTCTCGTCCAATTAAAATCAAGACTGTTCGTTCTTATCTGTTTTTATTGACAGCTCAAAGGATTGTTATTATCAAAACTCTTATTTTTAAAATAGGGTTTTGCTAATGACAGCCCTTAGGGCTGTCAATAAGGCATAAAGAGTTGTACATCAATTCAAAGGGTGTGGTAATTCCTAAAATCCGGGAGTTAGTTAAGGGTTGAAGTACAAAATTATGATGCATGTCTATTGACAGCCCTAAGGGCTGTCATTAGCAAAACCCTTTAAAATATAATTTGTGGGGACATAAATTGGAAAATATAAAGTTTGTTAAAAAAGACGCGTGTTGTTGAGTGTTGGAAACTACCTGCGTTTATTTTCCTCCTGGATCTCCGATCATCTGCGGTGGCGGCTGACCGCCGGTCATCTTTCCCGCTTCATTTATCCAATATACAGTATAAATCTCCATATTTACTGTATCAAATCAAGATGGCGTACCGTAGAAGGCAGACAATCTCTAGGGCTTCTAACTTCAGCGAAGAAGTTCATCGTTCTCCTATTAACGATAACACGACCACCACCTTCTCCTCTTCCGCGGCCGGAGCTCCGTCATCTACACTTGCTGCTCAGGCGATCAGAGCATCCGACGCTCATCGTGATTCTTCTCTCTCATCTGCTTATGCCAGCTCATCGTTTCAATCCTCATTCAAAGAGCGATCTAAGGTTTTCCGATTTTGATCTCTTACTATTTCACTTGAATTATGCTTAGGCTGAAGTCTTAAACACTTAATTACTAGCTTGAATTTCAGTTTCCGTTACTGCCTGTGCAGATTTGTTGTCGTTTTAGCTCAAATTTATTGTTCTGTAATTTTGCTTACTATCTGGCAAATTGTGTATAGAACTATAGATCTACATACATACGTTTATTGAAAGTACAATTAACGATGACATCGAGCTAGAATTTTTAGTTCGAGGCTCATTTTTGAATTCTGGCCTCTAAGGTCCAAGGATTTGATGTAATTTCTGAAAGGGGTCCATATCTATACAAAACCTGATGTTGCTAGAACTCAATGTTTTCACATGGTTAATCAAGCAACATTGAAGTATTGTATAGTTCATATTTTCACCTATGAGCCTTGTGTTGATAATTTTCGTAATTAATGCCCCTAGTTACTCTTCAATGAGCAACAAGTGTAATTATAATCATAATAATAATAGTAAACAGTATAATTCTGTCTACTGAACAGCTCATTTTTACTGAACTGATATAATCAGCTACATGATTAGGGAATTATAGAGTAGTGTTCCTGTTTCTGATAATAAGATGGGATACCTGTTAATTTAGGGCTCTGCTACCTATGATTATACATCAATGGGAAGTACAAATGAACCAGGAGGATTTTGGGGTGATTTAGCAAGGAAGGCTAAATCGATTCTTGATGATGATGCTGCTCCTAAGGCTAAAGGTTTTGATACTCCTAGCAGTGTGAACACAGAAACAGTCTTAACAAGCAACCCGGTAAATATTAACTTTTTTACAATGTGATTAAATGTCAGAAATCTGACAGTGAATATAAAGAAGACTTCTATGTTTTTAATTTCAGGTTGAGCATCGTTATGAGTCTTTTGAGAACTCTAGAAAAATTGATACTCCAAAATATAGGAAGGGTTTGGATAAACTCACGTCTTCACTTAATCAAATTGGCGGTTCGATCGGTAATGCCTTAGAGGTAAATGTCTTGCGTTGATCATTAATTTTTTTTTATTTTTTTACCTTTTCTTTTCCTTTATTGTCTTATTTATTATCAGGAAGGACGTACTATTGTGGACAAAAAAACTCAAGATATTATTCATGAAACACGCAAACTGCAAAACAGGAGAAAGGGAACAAATGATGAACAAAATCAGTTTTCTGGCATGCAACCTACACAACAAATGCAGGAACCGAGAATTTCAAAAGAACAACAAAAGAGTCAAGAAAATCAAATCAAGGCATCTCGCGACGTAAGGTTGCAAATATGTAATTGTTATTGCATATCTGTGATATATGTATCACAAATTTAGGCAATTTTTTTTACTTACTAATATATGCTTCATAGGCATCATACCATTTACATTATTTTGTAGTAAAGTGGAAAAAAAGGAGAATTTTACATCATTTTATAGTAAGTTGCTGATTAAAAAAATAATTTTGAATTGAAAAAAGGGCAAATGCTACAAAATCTTGAAAATAATGAATTTCTTAAGCGCAAATGTCATAAATATATTTTAGGCCGTGGTGTCCGTTTTGGTAATTATTTATTCTTAAGGTCTGTTTTGGTAATTACATACACGTTTTTGAGCTAGCATACTTTGGTAATTATTTTTTAAAAACATAGAATAATAACCATATAAGGCCAAAAAAAACAATTTGTTTTTACCAATTTCTATACATCAAATTTTTTTCTTTTATTTTTTTTGGGTGACAGGTGGCGATTGCAACAGCTGCTAAGGCCAAATTACTCCTTCGGGAGCTGAAAACTATAAAGGCAGATTTAGCGTTTGCAAAAGAAAGAAGTTCTCAATTAGAAGAAGAAAATAAAATGCTTCGTGAAGCACTTGAAAAAGGAGATCACCCTACAGATGATGACATGGTATTATTCACTTATTTTCTTCCATGCATAATTTGTATTTGTATAAAAGTTTGGCAAAAATGGGCAGGTAGGCTTACGGGTCAAAACATGACCTGAATTCACCCATTCATAACTAAATCCGTAAACTAACCCTTGTTTAACATTTATATAATCAGATACGTATCCAACTTGAATCACTTTTAGCAGAAAAAGCCCGTTTAGCCAACGAGAATTCCGTATACGCACGTGAAAACCGCTTTTTAAGAGAAATCGTTGAATACCATCAGTTAACAATGCAAGATGTTGTGTATTTAGATGAAGGAATTGAAGAATTTACAGAAGTTAATCCGGTAGCTTCTAGAACATTTACAACTTCACCACCGTTACCTTCATCTCCACGCGCACCTTTGAAAAGAACAAACTCTGAACCCGTTAACCGCCATGATTCATGGCCGGGTTAGTTTCTTAGTAAATTATGTTTGATTGTTTTGTGCATTGTTGTTTATTTTTTATTCTTTGGTTTGGTTATGGGTGGTGATTGATTTTTGTTTGATATTTGTAAGTAGTGTGATATGTTTTGGTGAACAATAACAAAAAAAAGGTTCTTATGTATACTATGGCATATATCTTTCAAAATAATTTTTTTTTCTCGTTTTTTCATTGATTTTCTTACTTTATTTCCACTATTAACGTGGAGGGGGAATTTGATGATGTAAAATGATTATATGACATGATGATGTAAAATGATTATATGACATGTATGGTCTTGTATTTTATTTAAGTTGACTTACATGTTTTATATGATCTACATATTTTATATAACTTCACTATTTTTTTTTTAGATTTGTGTCTTTAGCATGTTTTTGATAGGATCTTGCTTCCTATCTTGGAAATAATACACAAAACTCATTGTAACAGTGATTTCCTTTCAATCCGAGAAGAAAGGGTTTCTCCCAAAAGTGTAAACTTTCAATTCATAATTTCATAGATAAAACATTCTAAAGGCAATAAAAGGTTTAAATACTACTAAGGTGGGGTAAGGGTTGCAGCAGACAACAAAATGGTGCCCCCATTACCTGACATTAGAAAGTTAGTGCTCCCACCATTTCTTGTAAATAAAGACAAAAGACATAAAATAGAAAAATACAAAAAGATTAACTTTTGCTCCTTAGTAACCATTTGCATCCTTGGACAAATCCTTCTTTTTCTTCCTTTGGTAAACCAACATTGGGCGGGTCATATCACCCCGGTTTGGGCTTATCAATACCGACGTCCCAAACTTTCACCTTGTCCTCAAGGTGAAAATCTGGAAACTTCTGATCATAATCTTCCCATGTGGCCTTAGATGTAGTCAGCCCGTGCCATCCAATGAGCACCTCCAACTCGTCTTGGTTGCCACCAGTTTTCTTCCTCACCACCAGCAACAATTCGGGTTGCTTGTAGTTCGAGATCTAGGATTATTACCCGTTGTTGAGAATTTAATGAAATTGGACCAGGATCTTCAGAGGGTGAATCATGGATTAACCTGATGAGAATTGAAATTTTCAAATCGACCTTTTTTTGTTTCTGATCATGATTACAAGATATCTCTTGTGGTGCCAATTGAGCTAAACCAAGTAAATTCCTCACTCTCTCTTGAACTTCAACATCATGGTTATCAGTCAATGGGCTTAGAGAAGTCAAAACAAAAGTCAACACATTAACAACCGACTCATGTGTTAACAATCGAACCCTGCAGGTTTCAACAACATTATCATCAGAAACCATTGATATTTCAAGCCTTAATGCTTCAAGTTTTATATTTTGATCAACATCACTTAATGATTCTATTACAATCTCTTTGTTCTCTAACACATCCCATAAGTGATTTGGTGCAACAAGTAAAAGCCCTTGTAATCCAAGATACCTAAGATTTAGATCCTTATCCAATAACAATTCCCTGATCTTTGCAACATTAAGCTTTACAGCAAATTCATACTCATGAAAGCTACTTACAATTGTTCTTACACACTCAAACACCAAAGACTTTGCTTCACTTCGTTTCATATGATCATAAATAGGTTCAATAACCTTTGTTGACCTAGGTTCTAACTTAGCAAGTTTAGCAAAGATCTTCAAAACCTTGATCAACACCCAATTGTTCCTTGAATCGACTAAAATTCTTTAGAATTCTGGTGCAAGAGGGAGATACGATCTAGGTTCTTTACTAGCAAGCTCACCAATTACACCAACAGTAGCAGCAAGTGTTTGAGCATTATCAGTACTTTCCAAATTCTCAACTACGCGTTTGAAACAAACCCTACTAGCATCAGGAGTGGAATTATTATCATCATCCTTGCTTAAAGGAGATGACATTTCCTGTGATTTGCCTTTAACAATCAAACCAGTATCTAAAGATGTTAAATTTTCGTGTTTACCATCAGTTTCAAATAATGCAGGCAAGGTGTTCGATGAAATGCCTGACTGGGTTTCAACTTTCCAGCCTCTTTCAGAGCAATCTAAACACTTAAGAAGCCCATTTTCAGACCCTAAACTAGCTAACACACTTTCTCTATCATTCTCTTGGTACGTATTTTCAAACATTCCAAACACAAATCCCGGGTGCCCTTGCCCGTCGCCTCCTGCGCCGGAACCGCCAGGACCGGAGTTCCTTTGCCCGGAATCTCCACCCCCTGCTCCCATAGCAGCCCCTTTGTTCTTGTTTAGAAAGTTATAGTTTGGGGATCTTACTCCTGAAAGAAGACCGCTCGGAGTTCCACCTCCCACCGGAGGTTCACTTCTTTCCAGCAATTTGGTTAGAGCAGCTTTGATTTCAACTTGTTCTTCACACATTTTCTCCATTTTCAGTTTGAGATGCTCTAATTCTCCCGTTTGATTTTGCACTTGCATTCCCATGGCCTTCATGTTAGACTGAAGTTGTCCCAGATTCTCTTTGACAGAATCCAACCTTTTGCCAGCAGCGCCATCCTTGTTTTGTCCTCCCATAGAGATGCTCTGATACCAATTGATAGGATCTTGCTTCCTATCTTGGAAATAATACACAAAACTCATTGTAACAGTGATTTCCTTTCAATCCGAGAAGAAAGAGTTTCTCCCAAAAGTGTAAACTTTCAATTCATTATTTCATAGATAAAACATTCTAAAGGCAATAAAAGGTTTAAATACTACTAAGGTGGGGTAAGGGTTGCAGCAGACAACAAAATGGTGCCCCCATTACCTGACACTAGAAAGTTAGTGCTCCCACCATTTCTTGTAAATAAAGACAAAAGACATAAAATAGAAAAATACAAAAGGATTAACTTTTGCTCCTTAGTAACCATTTGCATCCTTGGACAAATCCTTCCTTTTCTTCCTTTGGTAAACCAACATTGGGAGGGTCATATCACCCCGGTTTGGGTTTATCAGTTTTATACTATGATTTATTTGTTCTGCATGTTTTACAAGTATTTTATATGTTTTACATACCTTATACTTCCTCCGTTTTAAAATAAGTGATACACTTTCTATTTGGGGGTATTTCAAAATAAGTGATACACTTTGAAAACTTACCATATTTGGTCACACCCACTAACTATCTCTTTTAATATAGTGAAAAGACGCATTTACCCATACTTTTACTTTTAAACATTATTAAATTTACTTTAATCAATATATGTGGGACTCATCCTCTACTAACTATCCAATTTAATCTAATTAACCTTTATTATCATATTTTACCTTAAAAATCGTGAACTCTAAAATGTACTCCGTATCACTTATTTTGAAACAGAGGAAGTATGTTTTTATGTCTTACTTGATCTATTATTATTATTCATTTACATGTTTCATATGTTTACTATATTTTATATATTATACATGTTTCACACTATTTCTTTTCTCTTTAAAGGAATTTATACGCTCATGATTGGACAATTTACAATTTTTTCCACCAAATTTTTTATGGAAGTATTCCACGTAAGTAGTCTCTCTACTATCGTTGATGACTATGTATATATCATCTCTAGTATCCTGCATTTTGTTGGATTAAATAATTAAATTGCTTCACTGTCATCTCGATTGTACACTTTTGTGATTTGTCCATATGAAACCCATTGATGGCAACTCATTTGTCAGTTCCACCACACTCACATATACTTTCACTTTACTGTATCTATCTACCCTTTTCTCTCATTCACCTAAAATACTCTCTGCCTGGTTTCGATTTTTATTTATTTCTTCACTGATGGTTGTTCGTTGTAGAAGTTTACACAATTCTAACAACAGAATCAACCGATTTACAGTATTTGAAATTAATCGATTAATCCGTACGGTTACTTAGCTTAAAATGCGGAGAAGTTAGCTGGATTTTGAAACTCTAATCCGGTGAAATAAGTTCGAATCAATGCATATTGTTCGGAACAAGCTGTTTATGTAAATTAGGGTTTTCTTTCAACCTTAAATCCAATTCTTACCTCAGGTATCATCACCTTCTAAATTCATCATAGGTTACTCTCGATCTCCTCGATCTGTCGTATCGATCCACATTATTACGTAAAGTCGCGAATAATTGAAGCATTTAGCATTTTATCATTTTGTCGATCGACTGTACTTCGAACGGTTAACGTATTTGAAGAATCAATTGCCTTCGTAAAAGGTGTTTAAATCTAGTTAACTGTAATTGTTATTGTTGTGCTGAATCTCTACTCCGTCAATGGAGCTTCAATTTTAAAATTTTCGCTATGCTCGTTGTATTCGTTTTGTGCTCCAGTTTACTGTTTTTTCAATCGATTTAACTGTAATTGTTGTTTTGAATCCCTGATGCATCAATGGAGCTTCAATTTCGAATTTTCACTATACTGGTTCTATCAATTCTATGCTTGTTACCACAAATTGAACCTCAATCGCTTGTTAATCTTATTCCTGAAATAAAATCTGCAAGAGCTCTTGATGCAATTCTACAAGACTATGCTTATCAAGCATTTGTTATTCCAAAAACCGGTATTTCCTTCAATGGCGTTGTTCCTAAAAACTTAACTGGTATTCAAGTTTCAGCATTAAGACTCAGAAGTGGTAGTTTATTTACTCGAGGTTTTCCTAATTATAACGAGTTCAAAATCCCGGTTGGTGTTACCGAGCAACCTTACGTCAAAAGGCTCGCTTTGGTGTATCAAAATTTAGGAAATTGGTCCTCAAAGTATTACCCTTTAGATGGATATATGTATTTAGCTCCTATTTTGGGTCTTCTTGCTTATGATGCTTCTGATTTATCAGCCAAAAACTTACCCGAATTGGAAATCCAAGCTTCTGAAGAACCCATTGCAATTGATTTCGGGCAGGTCAGACCCGTGCCCGATGGTTTGACCGCTATGTGTGTTTGGGTTGACTTACATGGTCAAGTGAATTTCACAAATGTGGTATTGGGGAACCGATGTTTGGCTTACAGACAAGGGCATTTCTCGATTGTAGTAAATTCAACTTCCCGTTTTGGGCCCGTTTCAACTTCACCAGAAGCCCGTCCACCGAAAGTTCTTCAACCGGGCCATAAAAAAGGAAGAAATTATTCTAGAATTTGGGTGATTGTTATTTGTATACTTGGTGGATGTTTGTCGTTAGTTTTGTTAGCATGTTTGGTAATATGGATTCGAGGATATAGAAAAAGGAAAAATATGCATAAAATGGAACGGGCGGCAGATGGCGGTGAAGCATTGCATATGACCATGGTTGGTGGCATGAAAGCTCCGGCAGCCATGGTTACAAGAACACAACCGACTCTTGAAACAGAGTATGCTCCATGATTCATGAGCTCCTTTTTCCATTAGGTATTTTTCTAATTTTGCACCTGTTTTTGTTGGTGTTTTTTTTAGTATATTCTGATTCATTCTTTGGTAATGTTGTGGTGATAATGCAAACTGTTTTTAGGGTTCTTGTGTAAATAATGATTTCTAACATCACAGAACGATTCATTGTTTTGTGAATTTTTACATGTTTGGGGAAGGTTTTTGGTCTACAATTTGTTGTTAGTCTTCTGTTTTTGGACTTTGAACTAAGCTATTGAAATAAGGAAAATAATAATGACATCCCTTAGTTACTAAGACGTCAAGACACGCATCAAAAACTTGTACAATAATCAATAACCGCCCCCTGTATTTTAGGAATCAACCCCACTACTGAAAGTACAAACGATTTATGCATGTAACTACCTTTTAATGACAGCCCTAAGGGCCGTCATTAACAAAACCATTGAAATAAATCTAGCTATGTATGAACGTTTTATTATTATATGCAACCCAAGTGGCAAAAATTGTTCCCACCTAAGCTAAATAACAATTTCATGTAAATTGATATATACAATAGTATGTTTGGAAGTTTTAGTATATCCAAAACTAAGTTTCGAAGAACATGTATAGTTGAATATATTTCAATATAATTTTGATTAAAAAAAATTGATTTATCGTTTAATTCTTTAAAGCTTTATATAAAGGGGGTGATTGATACACCACATATTTTAATCAATGTACCACAATAATTGCTTTATATGTTTGTACAGTTTGTAGAAAATACATGTACAATGTGGCGGATGCATCAAAAAATTTGGTGTGAAAATTAATTTCCTTATCTTAATGATTCTGAAATTAAACAATATTGTTTAAGAAGAGTCTTGAACAAAACATTATTGTATACATGTAATCTTTACCTTAAACCACTTATTGATATTTCAGTTGTTATCTAATCAGCGTCATGACGGTTGACCGAAGCCCAGTCAAAGCTCTGTTAGTACAGGTCATACCAAAAGGAAAAAAAAATTGCGTATAATTTAATGTTTGAATGGCATATGGTTGTTTGTGAATTGTGGTCCTATGTCATCATTTACGTGTAAATGTAGACAAAAGGTCAATCATAGTGTAGAGACCACAACTTTTTCAAAACGAGGGTTGGTGTACAAGTATGAAATGCATAAAGGTGCAAGTAGTTAATGCGCGTGACACATATTTGGAGCACTGAATGATTGTTTGTAGTTAATGAGACAGTGGTGATAGACTGTAAAGTGGTCTTTACTTTGGTACAACCAACTAATTCAATGGTTTAAAAGAAATATAGCCTTTTGGGCTTTTGTGGCCACGTATACCCACACGGCCCACAAACAGCAAATATGACCTGGACCTTCAAAGCGACGTAACTTTATATAAATTGATCAGAATTACCATCTCACTGTTCACTAAAATTTGTATGATCACGGTAGTGTTTACATATTAGTCTTCTGATGTAAAGTCTAAATTTTCAAATCTATTAAGGTATGATTTAATATAGAGTAAATTACACGGATGGTCCTTTAAGTTTATATCAAATTTAACAAATGGTCCTTTAGTTTCAAAAATTACATCGATGGTCCTTAATTCTGAAAGGTTTTTCACCGATGGTTCTTTAAACTAACTGATGTTAATTTTTTCTGTTAACTTACCCCATGTGCAATGCACATGAGGGTAAAAAACTCATTTTTCATTTCTTTTCATTCTTAAATTAATTTTTTTATCTTAAATAAAAGTTTTTAGTTTTAGAATAAAAAAAGAAATGAAAAATGACTTTTTTACCCTCATGTGCATTGCACATGGGGTAAGTTAACAGAAAAAATTAACATCAGTTAGTGTAAAGGACCATCGGTGAAAAACCTTTCAGAATTAAGGACCATCGGTGTAATTTTTGAAACTAAATGACCATTTGTGAAATTTGATATAAACTTAAAGGACTATCCGTGTAATTTACTCTTTAATATATTTATCTAAAATAAGGATGCAATTGTGTTGAGTTGGGTGGGAATTTACTTGTGTTCGACAAAGCCTTTATTTTCAAATGCGAGATCCATGAATGAATTTACTTTCAAAAAGCGACTCAATTTGTGCTGATTATCGTGATTAGCTAATATTTACAAACTTGACTCTAATTGCTTGGACCCGATGAGTTAATTATGTAAATATATATTAACATAAACGAAAAAACGTGTAACAAAATCTACTCAAATACATTGATCTCGACTAGATGTCAATTGGATTTAAACTGAGTCAAGTTAAAATATATATCAAATCAGCATCAACTCCTGATTAAGTGATGAGTTATGGGATTCAATTATACCACTCTAGTGTAAAAGTCCCTCAAAAGTCGAATTATCTTATCCTATCTTATCTTACTACTTTAAAAAGCATTCTAGACATTTCTAAAAAGGAAGTTTGAATTTTTAAAACTTCCTTTTTTAGCAATGTTCAAACACCCTTCAAAATCAAAATAAATGTGCCTTACCCGAGATTCGAACCCAAGACCATTCAGAAAACAACCAAGGTGATAACCACTGGGCCATGTGGTTTTTTGTTATGCTTTTGTTAACCTCGACTAATATACATAACGTCCACGGTAATAAAGGTATCAATAAACAGTCAACTTCCTAAACAGATAATTCGCATTTAATAGCCTTCCTAAATTATAATTACGTTGACAAACTTATTATTTCCAGTGACTTACGTTTTTTAAAAAATTAAATACATATTATACATTATGGCAAAAAGTCAATGCGAATTACATATTTCCAGTGACTTAGGAACAAATATGACAAAATTTGAATTACTACCGACTAATTTTGAATTACTTATAGACGTATTTATTAGAAAACGTAAGTACCATATGTATTTTCGAAAAATCAAAACGTAACTACCATAAAAACGTAATTAATGGTCTTTAACCTTGAAACGTAATTACCATATAAATCGTTCATCAAAACGTAACTCATAATATCTCAATTTAATGTATTTATAATTACCATATGTGGAATCGCAAAAAACGTATTTTGGTTGACGAAAATTGAATTACTTATATACGTTTTTATTGTCCAACTAAAACGGTCAATTACGTCTTTAATAAAAATATTTTAAGTTGTTAAACCAAATAAAATTCGGTATATATATACTATTTTGACCATATTTTACTTACCATGTTTGAAAAGTTGCATACGTATTTATTAGAAAACGTAATTACCATATGTATTTTCCTAAATCAAAACGTAATTACCATAAAAACGTATTTAATGTATTATAACCTTGAAACGTAATTACCATATAAATCGTTCATCAAAACCAAAAATTGCGTTTATAATTACCATATGTGGAATCGTCAAAATATGCAGACCATTTTAACTGTCAATTGTTGTTGACCCCGCTAAAAAAATACGTATTTTACCATCTTAAAAATATGCAGACGTATTTTTAAGAAAACGTAGATTATAATTATCGTTCTATATAACGTATTTACCAACTTAAATACAGACGTTTTAGTTGACCATGCAATTTAATATACGTTTTATTACATTTAAAAACGTCCATGCAATTAAATGGCCGTGATATTACATTTAATATAACGTATATACGTTTTTTAATTGTGTATAAATAGACAAATTAATCATTCTACTTCAATTCACGTTTTTTTAATTCTAATACCACCAAACATCACCATTCATCGACTATCATCATAATTCGGCAAACCATGTCAACAACCGGATTGCACTTTGTAAGAAACATTCATGATTTCAAAGACAAAATTCACATCAAGGTCAAGGTTTGCCGGATTTGGCCCCAAACAAACTTCAACAACAAAAACGAGATAATATCACTTGAGATGATTTTAATTGACGAAGAGGTATTACTCTTAATCATATTCGATAAATCATCACTACTTATATATATTATCTCAACAATGTTAACTTACGATTAACTACATTTTGTATTAAATATTTTGTAGGGAGGCAGGATTCAAGGTTCTATTTACGTGAAGTTAATGAGTAAATTTCAAACAAAACTGAAGGAAGACGGTGTTTACATTATCAAAGGAGGTAAGTTGTGGGCGACCAAATCAAGTTTCACGTTTACTGGCCTGAATGAAAAGCTTTCATTTCAATCAAGCACAACGGTTAAAGAATGCGCTGAGTGGTCTGGCCCTTTACATGGTTTTGAATTTGCCGCATACGATAAGATTTTGAATAACTCATTACTAACTTCAAAGTCAATTGGTAAAAGAAAAGTCCATTTTACTATGTAGGATTTATATGTCATATTACCCTATACCCATACTAATTAACGAAATTTTTTTAGATGTAATCGGAGAAATTTGCGTCGTCGAAAGCCTTAATTCTTCAAGTGAAGATAGAAGCAAGCACAAGCTCCCAATAGAAATAAAAAACATAGAGTTCGTTCGAATCATTATATATGTATATATAATATAATTGATGTCATAAACTAATCGATTTGGTTTAATTGCAGGGGTGACATTATCATTATAACCTTGTGGGGGGAACATGCTCATAGTTTGCAAAATTACCTAGACTCCATACAACCAACCGATCGTGTCGTAATAATACTTCAATTTGCCAAAATAGACACATGGAAGGGTACTTTTTAGTTGGGAAAATTTAATAATATTAAGTATTAACATAAATGATATTTTATTTGTCAACATAAAAACTTTAACGAGTGATTTGTTCCTAAATGTATAGGTCCAACATCGGTTGCCACTTACTTTGATGCAACACGTGTGTTTGTCAACAGTGGAATACAAGAGATACAAGATTTCAATCATAAGTAACTTTCAATTACCGTTTGACATGTATACTTTTATATGCCACTTATATTGTCATCACTATATATAATGAGTTTTTTCCTAACTACAGAATGAAAACTGTCATGGTTGAATCGGGAATGGACACGCCACCGTCTAGCATCACCAAGAAAGTTACATCTTCATACTCTATAAAGAATGATTTCTTAATAAACTATAAGTTTGTAGCTATCGCTGATATCTTGACCCCTGCTGAGGTACAATATTTATAATTACGTTTTGATTTTAAATAAACAACATGTAACTCGAATGGTCTTACAAATTTATATTTAATACTTTGGCTGTAATATTTGCAACAGGTTAAAAAAGTTATTGTGTTATGCACCATAACCGGCGTAGGTGATGATTTCCCGTGGTACTACAACGCGTGTGCCTATTGTAAAAGTGGAATGGAAGAAAAGGTGTTGATGGTGAAAAAAGAAGACGGTACTCAAGGGAGCCATCAGGTGTCTATTAAAGTGTGTTCTAAAGATCCATGTAAAGGAAAAACCCCGTCTTTTGTTCCCCGGTAAATATAACTAACATAACGTTTTCTTCCATTTACCCTAAATTTTAGTTACGAATTTATAATATTTTCCTAAATTTGTCACCAAGGTTTAAAATTCCGGTCATTATTGAAGACAACACTGGAGTTTTAACTGTTACCATGTTTGACCGTGATGCTAATTACTTGCTCGGTAAAACTGCTAAGTACTACGTCGATTAATTTGAAAAGGTGAACTCCTATATTACATCTATGGTTTCTACTTAATCTGTTTAATCCTTATATATCTTCTTATTATAAGCAGGCCGGTATGCCCCTCAAAACCATTCCTACTGATTTTAAGCTGCTATTAAATAAAAAATTGGCTTTCAAGTTAGACATGAGTCAATACAATATCGAGTCGGGTAGTAGCGTTTATGGTATTGCAACCATGACTAACAAAGAAGAAATACTATCAGAGTTAGAAACAAAATTAAATGGTTGCACGGTAATATTGGAGAACCATTTTAAATTCAAAATATATTATGTAAATTGTAACCCTATTTTTGGTCATACTAATCTTTACGTGAATCTATTATACAGAGTCTAATTTCAGAAGTCGATGATTATATCACCCCAATTTCAGTCGAGCCATCACCGTCAACAACTCGATCAAAATTTTGCAGCACCCCGGTGAACTTGAAGAGGCAATTAGATGAATGTTGCGATATGGAGGGAAATGATGTAGCAACATCATCAAAATCTCAGAAGTTATCTTCTGGACAGATTGAACAACACATGTAAGGTTGGCCAAACGAAGACTGCCGCATGATGGAGTCTGAATTTTTATTATAAGAAGATAAGATTTCTTTTTTAAGACAACAATTTTGCAATGTTTGTTTCTTCATTTTAATTACTCTATTTGGTGAAATGTTGCAACGTTATTTGGTGATTTCTTAACGTGCTTTATTTATCTTTATGAAATAATTATTATTACTTTTAATGGTATAAAAGAATTAACTTACGTAAACACAAAGGGTCAACTTTTCCATCTTTTAATTTAACAAATTTTAAACGCCGATAAGTTTTCAATGTAGTTTTATACATATTTCATTCCCAACTATCAGTCATTTGTATAATAATCGTTATACAAAAACATGTACACGAACACCATCAACATCGTCGCGGAATAGATGTATCAGTGTACCCGCCGCCTCATTTGCGCGGGTACCCTACTATATATCAAAACATGTAACCAAACAACATTTCAACGACAATGCTAATTCTTGCTTTTTACCTCTATTGTATACACAGTTTATGATTATGTACAGTATTCGTTATAAAAATATGTAACCAATGGACTTTTAATCGTCAGGTTTATATATTTCGCAGCCCGCCGCATCGCGCGGGTTTTATCTTAGTAATTTTATATACTTCTATGAATTAAAGGCTTTTATAGCGTTTGAGTATTTAATTTTAAGTTTAAAAGATTGTCAATGAAATTTCATTTTACAATTCATTTCCTACGCACGCTAATTAAGCTCAATCTAAGATGAAAACAGCAAACCAAATGTTACATGTTTTTTTTATTCAGAATTCATTGGATACCTTTGGTCAAAGTTGTAGAAATATTGCACATGTTGCAATAATTGTTTGTTCGATTATATTTTTTTATATTAAAATTTCTTAACTTTAATACTTCGTATAATATATTTGAATAAAATTTTTATATTACCATGTGCTTGTAGTTTCATCATTTTCAATTAATTTTATATATATGAGGTGGATTTCTTTGACATTTCATTAGAGAATTTAGCAATTAACTATTTTTCCCTTAATTGACCAATCAAATTATATTATTGATACTTTGATACGAAAGGAAACTAAATTAAAACATGTTAACTTCGTAGTTTTTTTTTTTTTTTTTTTTTTTTTTGTGACAACGAAGTAAAAATAGAAAGCATGGTGTGTGAGGGGAACAAAACGGCGACGGTTGGTGGAAGGTGTGGCGAAAGCCACCCTGTAAATCCAGCTAAGACTCCGTTGGCCACATCAATTGGTTATTGGCCGCATGCTGGCTGTGGGACCCACCATTTAACTGCCTGCATGTTTGACACGTGTTCATTTATCACCTTTTTACCTACACCTTCACCTACTAGAATCTCCCCACCTCACTATTTCTTCAAATCATTTCATATATCACGAATATCTTACTTTCCTTTTTTTTTTAATAATAAGATGGTAAAAATTAACAGAATATCGGTAAAGATGTCAAAAACTGTTTTATTATTTTAGTAGTAGTCATCTGATATGTTAGTAACAAGGTTTAGTATACCCGGCTTCGCTCGGGGTTATAACTTTAAATTTTTAAAAATATTAAGATTTATTTTCAAACTTTATAAATGATGTTTTCATAATTTATGAATTCCTGTACATATGGTTACATGTGTAAATCATAATACCTAAATATAAAATTATCTAATGTAAATAGTAGGACAAAAAAAAGTAATAACAAACACCAAATATATAAACTGGTATCTATGATATATTCCATAATATTATTATAAAAAATTACAACAATCTACCTCTATATATGGAGCCTAGATTTGAGTTTTATTTGCCCACATGTCATCTTAACCCCTTCTCATTGGTTGGTATTGATGACTCATAACTAACCTAAATGCCACATGTCCCCTATTTTCCCTTATTTTCCTCTATATTTCGAAAATTAATTACATGCTCAAAATTCATTCGGCCTAAAAATAAGCTACATTTTTTTAAATAAAAATACCAATTTTATCTTTTGTGCGAATTTTAAAATATCAGCCTCAGTATCACAAAATTCTAGCTCAAAAATAAATCACTTCCCATTTTAAAAGTACACTCTTTTTAGCAACTAGATTTTGAAATTTAAAAATAAAACAATATAATTTTCTCAATTTAAATATTAAAGTTTCATAATCTCATCCGTTTGTATTAGCTGCATATTAAAATTTCAACTCAAAACTAAATTCCTTCATATTGGCTAATATAAAGAATATTCCTTTAAAATAGACAATAACTATATATATTACCTCCAATGACTAACACTAAATAAGGAATTGTTTTAATTTCTTCTCTAAATTATATAATTTCGAACTTTTAGTAGGTTATAGACTTTTAAAGATATTTATTTTATTTAAAAAATAAAATCAAACCGTAGTTTTTCAAAATAAGACCCATATAAAAAAATATATTAATTTACATGATTTGAATTGCTTAGAGCGTGAGATACAATTACATTTTTTATAGCAACAAGATTTTCAAATTTAAAAATAAACATGATTTGCAAATTTAAAGAATGAAAACAAACCATGGTTTTTCGAAATCTCAACATTTAAGATAAGACTCATATTAAAGAGTATATTAATTTACATGATTTGAATTCCTTAGAGTGTGAGATGCAATTATATTCTTTTTAGCAACAAGATTTCAAAATTAAAAATAAAAGTGATTTTTAAATTTAATTAAAGAATAAACTCAAACCGTAGTTCTTACAAATCTCAACATATAAAATAAGACCCTTATAAAAGAGTATATTAATTTACATGATTACAATTACATTCTTTTTAGCAACAATAGTATTTGACTTGAGTAGTAATCAATTAAAGACAATACTCTATTATTATTACCTTTTGATTTTTTATTAGTGAATGAAATTAAGACTTTATTAGTAGTCTTAACATATTTATCACTTTAAATGGTATTATGTTTTACTTGAGTAGTTATCAAAACAAAATTTGATATTTTATTGTTTTTTATTTTATTTTTTAGATTAGTGAATAAAATGAAGACTTTTTTAGTAAATATAATAGAAGATAAGGACGGTGGTATATCAAATGTTATTTTCAAAAAAGTATTTCAAATTTTATCTTTAATATTTCTTATTAGTTATTCAGAAAAATTACGACAGCCCGTGATTTTTCACGGGTAATAACCTAGTCTAAATTATATATCAAATAACACTCACTATTTACTTAATTACTTAATTTATACTTAATTATATATTTAATAACCAAAAGATAGAAAATATGTAAATTTAACTCAAGCTCTAAAATATTTATAAGTGTAATTAGTAAACAATACATAACTTTAATATTAACTTGTTTTAATTAATTAGATAATTATAAATTTTATGTAAATCAATATAACATGGGAAGGTAGATGGAATATATGTTCTCTTGATTTCTTTTGTTTTTTTAACCTTAAAACAGTATGTTAATCATAATTAAAAAGTCATACTGATACCCTTTTTAATATTAAAAAATTACATTTTTTCTTAAAATTTTAGAATATAATAATATCTTTTATTACCAAACAAGCAAGATAATAATTGCCTCAAATTTTCTGCTAAACTTGACAGACCTTTTTGGATTGTTCTTGCCCCCTTATTTATCAGCAAAAAGATAGCCAAAAAAAATATAATTAAAAAATAAGTAAAAAAACCCCTTTTTCTTCCTCTGTTTTTGCTCCCTTTTTATGCTTATTTTTCCACCGTTTCTTTTGGTGGATTTTAATCACACAAGAAGAAATTCATGTCAGGTTTATATAATCCAAATTTCTCTCCATCAAGAACTGTTTCTCCACAGATTAGAACTACTGGAGATGTTGATAGGTTTGTAATTCATTTGCTAAAAAAATTTAGTGATTTTTAATGGGTATTTTAGTTTATTTCATAAAGTTTAATCTTTTTATTGAATCTTGATTAATAATCATGTTTTGCAGTCAATATTTGTCTGAATTATTGGCTGAACATCAGAAGCTTCAACCATTTTTGCAAGTTTTTCCGTTATGTGCCAGATTCTTGAATCAAGGTTTGATTTTTATAAATTTTCGTTATTTTAATTTCCAGGGTTTATGTTCTTTAATTATGTTTGTTAGATTCACTTGTTAGTGTTTCTTGGATCATGAGTTAAAGTTTCTGCCTTTATCAAGTACCTAACTGAAGAACACTAGTTTGAAGGATTCCCAAGTTCATGGGTTTCATTCAGGCTTTTAAAACCCATACCCATTAACCAAACACTCTTATTAGAGTAACAGTGTCTGACACTCATTCCATACCCATCAACCAAACGCCACCTTAGTGTCTCTTTGCTTGTGTCTTGGTTTTAAGTAAAAAGTTAGCTAAAATTGGAACGAGCCCAATGGGTTGAAAGTCGTCTGAAATCTTTTTTATCTGTAAATTTATTATTGTTATTATAATTATGTTAATATTGTAATCATAATTAACGTATTGATTATTTATAATTAATTTATTTTAGAAATCTTGAGGGTTTCTAGTATGTTGCACAACCAAGGGTTTAACGAGCTTGATAGATTGAGACATAGAAGCCCGAGCCCGATGGCTTCTTCAGATCTTATGCCACATATTCCCGGGCCAGGAATCACAGGCTGGAATGGTTTTCCACAAGAGGTAATTAATTTATAATCTTAAATACATTATGCAAATTCTATTATATTTTGAAATTTGTGACGGGTTCGGGTTGGTATCACCCAACCCGAACACAGCCCGTTTAGTTAATTGAGTCCAAAACCTGAACCCTAAGTCAGCACGACTTGTACAACCCGTTTATCTAAACGGGTTGTATTCAGGTTGGTTAGTTAAAAAGGGTTCGTATTTGGCTTAATCGGGCTGTAAAAGGTTGAATTAATCGTTTGTAGTTTTTTTTTTGTCTTTTTTAAATAAATTACTTTAAAATAAATAAATAAATGAAAATAAATTAACTGATTTTATGTTGTGTAATAACAGAGGTTAAGTGGAATGTCAATGGAGTGGCAAGGAGCTCCAGCAAGCCCGAGCTCTTACACAGTCAAACGAATCTTACGATTAGAGATTCCCGTTGATTCTTTCCCAAATGTAAGTTTTCAAGAAATTGCAATAATTATAAATTTTTTTTATAATTTATCCAAATTTATATATCTTTGTTTTTTATAACATGCTTATTTAATATATATGCTTCATTTCTAGAGCTATTTAGGCGACCTTGGACCTGTTTGGCCCGTTTTGACCCGTTATGTTTCTTGCCAGCTTTTTACATTGGCCCGTTTCCATTTTGGCTAGTTCTCTACATTTGACTTGTTTCATTTTTAGCTAGTTATCTACATTTAGCCCGTTACTGATTAAATAACATCTGAATTGGCCTGCTTCCATGTTAGCTAGTTTCCTATATTTGACCCGTTTCATTTTTAGTTAGTTTTCTACATGTAGCTCGTTATTGATTTAATTGCAACCTGAATCGGCCTGCTTCCATCTTAGCTAGTTTTCCATACTTGACCCGTTTCATTTTCAGTTAGTTATTTAGCCCATTATTGATTAAATAAAAACCTGAAATAGTCTGCTTCCATTTAGCTAGTTTTATATATTTGACCCGTTTCACATTTAGCTGGTTTTCTACATTTAGCCCGTTATCAATTAAATATAACCCGAATTGACCTGTTTCCATATAAATAGGTCAAAACTGCCACATCTAATCTACATTTTCTTTTGCTCACCCCGTTTTGTGGGTCTCAATGTGTCGTATTCAATTATCATTATATGAACTAAAATGAGACAATAATCATACGTTATAAATATAACCCGCAAACTAAATAAATAAATAAATCATAGTTTTAATAATATTTTATATTTGAATTTTTAGTTTAACTTTGTGGGCCGGCTTTTGGGACCAAGAGGCAATTCACTGAAACGTATAGAAGCTACAACAGGTTGTCGTGTTTATATACGAGGAAAAGGATCAATCAAGGATCCTGATAAGGTTCTCTCATATATTAATTTAATTAAGTTAAATTTAATTAATTTAAACATCATTATCATGCAATTTTTGAATTCTAATATTTAATATTTTTTAAAAATTAAAAGGAAGAGAAACTAAGGGGAAGACCGGGCTATGAGCATTTAAATGAGCCACTTCATATCTTAATTGAAGCTGATTTACCTGCAACCGTTGTTGATTTGAGATTAAGACAAGCACAAGAAATAATTGAAGAATTACTTAAACCAGTGGTAAAATTCCTTTAAATTACTCTTTTCACTCTATTTTTATTATTATGGAAAATGTCATAAAATCGAAATATACGTTAGGCGGTGGTCCTATTTGGTAATTATAACTTTTTAACGTGTGTTTTGGCAATTACTAGTTTTTTAGCTTGATTGTTTTGGTAATTAAAGTTTTTTTTCCCTCTCGGGTAGTTAAGAAAGTTTTTATGGCCTTTTTATTTTTGTTTTAATGCTATAATTACCAAAGTAGGTATACTAAAAACCTCTAATTACCAAAATGAACCTTAAAAAAAGTAAAGTTAGAGTTACCAAAATGGACAACCGCCTAAAGTATATTGTTATTTTATTACATTTACCCTTTATTTATTGATGTTTCCTCACAATTTAAATATCCTCATGTCAAATGTGGGATTAGAAGTTGTCCTTTTGATTAAAAGTCAAAGAATGACAGACTAATTTAATCAAATAATTTCTAGAACTTTGACTTTTAAAAGTCAAATGCGTCACATTATAATTTCAGATCTGATGAAGATATTTATAAGTTTTGAATAATTTTGTCAAAATAACCTGAAAACTTAAAAGAATGCAGAAAATTCATGAATTTGAAAAATAGTTTGACCTCAAAAGTCAAATGTTGACCAATAAACTTTTGGTAAATCTTAATCACTGTAAAACTGTTTCTCGCTCATTAATAATCAACTTATACAACTAACGTAAACAAAAAGACAATTTCAAGTATCTCGTTTGACTTTCAAATGTCAAAGGAGATACTTTACAACTTCAAAATAATGGAGATCTCCCAAATAACTAACACAAACATGTTTCCAACCCGTATTATTTTCAATAAATTTACAATAATTTACCAAAATACTCCCGAAAACTCACAAAATTTAGGAAAACTTTGAATTTAAAAAGCAGTCTACTTGACCTTAAAAGTCAAATATTCACCTACATGTCATTTTTTTATTTTTTATTTTAAATTTACAGGATGAAACCGAAGATTATATAAAAAGGCAACAATTACGAGAACTAGCAATGCTAAATTCAAATTTCCGTGAAGAAAGCCCGGGCCCCAGTGGTAGCGTCTCACCATTCAACACAAGTGGTATCAAACGTGCAAAAACCGGCCGTTAACAATATAAGAAATGAAAAAACCATATAAATATAAATATATATAAATATAAATATTGCATTATATATTAAAAAAAGAGAAAAAAATTGAAATGTATAGGCTGACTCTTCTGACCGGTGAGTTTCTTATTCGATATTCTGTTTTTTTTTTTGGTTCAGAAAAAGAAAAGAAAAAATAGAATGGTATATGCAGAATGGAATATAAAGTTTAGAGTAAGGAATGATTCATTATTTTTTATTTTCTTGTTTGTTGGGTGATGCATTTGTAAACTTGATATTAATTTAATTTATTCATGTGAGATTCTTATAAATATATTATTCTTCCTATTTTACTTATGTTGTTATTCGATCCTTGCAATTGTAAGTAGAGGTGCACAAGAAAATCTGAATATCTGATTTTTGCAAATACTATCCGAAACTGGATTATAGGAAACTGTTTTTTTTATCCAAACTGAGTTCTTTTAAACTAGATATTATAACTGAAATTCGGATAATTTGAGTCAACCGGACTTTTTATCCGATAAAAAAACATTGTAGATTAAAAACAAACAATTACACTAATAAGATAACTTAAACTTTAACTATCAAACAATTTATCAGAAGATCCCATTTATTGAATATATTAAGAATATCAACGAGTTTGACTCATCTCATGAAACTCACTGAGTTGCTTATTAATTATTATCACTTCCCCACTCGTTGAATTTTATTTGCACCTCAAATTTGCCAAGATGGCGTTTATGCTCTATAAAGGGTCCTTCGAATCTGCATACAAAGAAAAGAAACACAAGAACAATTAACAACTTCTAAACTTTAATACGGATTTAGAAAATTAAATATTTGTTATATCTGAAATGAATATTATAACCAAATAAAAATATTTGAAACAAAAATACCTCGGGTAGCTTCGTGCGATAAGCAAGATCTAGTCGGGCATCAAGGGTGTTCTCGAAAACAATCTTCCCGTCTGCAGACGCTAACACAACCCCTCCAGAGCTTTTAAAACATTTTTAACAAATTAATATAAGTTAGAGAGTAAGTAACAAAAAAATAAAAACATAAGTTTATGTATGTAGTAACGTTTTTTTAATTACAAATATTTTTATAACATATGGTATTAATTACTTATAACAACATTTACCAAGAATATATGTTACTCTCCTTGTCCCAAAATTATTGCCCACGAACAAAAATCACACAGTTTAATAAAAATTATTTATTACATGTGCAACCAATATAATTATATTTTTACCACATAACTGAAAAAATAGTTTTGGCCGGACCGAGGACCGAACCGATGATGCTAGGAACCGAACCGAGAACGAGGTAATTTCTTCGACTTTTTTCGGTTTTGGACCGAACCGAACCGCTTAGAACCGAGCCGATTGGAACCAAGAACCGATTTTTCATAAAAAAAAATTAGAACCGATGGTGCTATGGTTCTGATCGGTTCTCAGTTCAATTTGCACAGACCTAGATGAAGGGAGTACTATTTATCTATTGTACATGAATAATGTTTTTTCATTTATTTATTTTGTACATAAATAGTGATGTAGTGTAATCGTGAACACATGCTACTTGTTATATAAACATTAAAAGAGCTGAGATTGAAGATTACCATGAAGGACGATGTGGGTCACCACTTGTTGGAGGTGGTGGGAGAAAAACGTTTTTGTCGAGTTCCATTTTTGGTGGTTGCACTTTGGCTTTTGTAGCGTACTCTTTTTTGGCTTCTTCTATCAGGGAATCAACCAGTGGAAAATCGGTTTCTCTACAACGTAACAACACCGATGGCTCATTAAGCCTAAGTAAGCTCTGTAATTAAGTCCTAATTGTGTAAGTTATTTAATTTCCCTTTATTTTAAGATGAAAGTGTATAAGTAATTAAGGGTTTAAATTATGTCACCTGAGTCATCAAGTTTTGGAGAAGAGTTTTGTAGTTTTTTTTGTTGTTGGAAACTTTAACAAGCTCTTTGTTAGCCGCATTTTTCATGGCGACTACCAAATCATCTTGTGCTTGAAGAACTTTGATACGCGATGCATTAAGTTGCATCGAGTATTCACTGCATGCAACGTACATAACCCGATAATTAAAACAAAAAACCATCATATATCAACTCAAACGCGAATCTTTTCAAAGATTGTAATAAGTTTTTTCGAAATAAAAACTATAATTTTTAATTGAACAATGAAAACGTAGTTACAAGAGGTAAGAACCATCTAGTGATAACCTAATGATAAGAGTTCATGAATGACTTTCTAGATGTTAGGAGTTCGATCACTCTCTAAATAAACATTTATTAGCTAGCAGAAGGTTCAAATATGGTTATGATAATAATTAGGTCGTGTACATAATGCTTTTAGCTTAATGATCAATAAAAGATCGATATAAATGACTAAACACATGAACGAGTGGAAACTCACATTTTCTTTTTTACCTCGACTTGCTTTATCTTGCGCTCGAATTCTTGTTTGATTTTCTTCTTATCGGTGTCGACTATTTGCATTTTCTGAATGTTGAATTCCTATAAATAACAACATAAACATGCCCAATTATAAGTGGAAATAGTAAAAAAAAATGGTGAAAAACATCATACAAAAAAAATATGCTCACAAGTGATAATAACGTAATTGCATGCACGACAAGAATCATACACAATTACGAGTATGAAAAATTTGGGATGAAATCATAATTTCGATAAATTTTATCATAACCTTAACATTATGTACTGAAATTGGGTATACATGGTTCGGTATTTGATACCAATTAGATCTAATGCGGTACGTTGTAAGTACACAACACAATTTGGACCAGATCAGTTTGAAACCGGTATTGATACTAAAACCTAATTGGTAATATACAATCTGGTCTTTAGCAAACATACTCTAAAACCTAATTGGTACTATAGAATCAGTATATATGGCCAGTGGAAGATTCGAAAACGATCACGACAACGGTTAGATCACGTATATAACGAGCATAAAAGGAATAACGTTTTAAAGAAAAAGAAAATTTCTCAAAAAGATAAAATTTCATACCATTACATATCTCTACATGAACACATACGTGCATGGATATAGATTTTATCTCAACACACAAAGTTTGAAACTATATATTAATCGAAATAAAATATATATTAGTTTTTTATATAATAATAGAATAAAAAAGAAAACCTCTTCAGCAGAGACAGAGATCTCGTTAGCTTTCTCTTCGGCTTCTTGCCGAATGAATGCAACCATTTGTTGTATTTGTTTCGATACATCTGCATCGTTCATCTTGATTTCTTTCAAAATTCTAAACAATAAAAACAAAAACGGAAACAGAAGATTTAATTAATTGATATGTTTAATATCAACAAATCACCGGTGGGTTCAGATCGATTGGAGTGTTTTCGAGATCGATAGGGGATTTAGAGAAGAAGATGATTAACATAATTAATTGTTTTTATTGGAGATATTTACATAAATAGTCCTACGACTTGTGGTTTGATTCACGAAATTTTGGGCGATATAATAGGGCCAAGATTTGGACTTTGTGTTTGGTATGTTGTTCTCTAGTCTTAAATCAATTTATAGTGACTATTAATACATACGAGACAAAGTTTTACAAGACAATATATATACTTTTTAAAAGATATTCTCGTTTATAATAACTACTCTGGAATTGTTGTGTTATGCTCAAGATTTACATGACCTAATCACTGTCATCAATGTTTTCGAAACTTTTGTGGTCATCTGAAAAATATTTATACTAACACTATATGTTAGTTAAAAGTGGAGAATGTAACTAAAAGTTAATGAAAAACCTTTATTAAAAGAGAGAATGAAATTAAAAGTTAATTAGAAAAACCCTTTTATTATTTGAAAAATGGTGTTGATTACTCGTGTTTTATATTCATAAGAAACTCTCATGTAAAGTGTGTAACAAGCTGGTTGGAAATTTGGGATGGGCACAATTGATGGGCTTTTGACTTTAAAGATTCATGGGCTTCCTCAGCTTTAAAAATATTTATTAGGATTTTCTGAAAATAACTCAATTTATTGTTTTTTTAATAATTTTTATTTTGAAAATTATTATATCAGTTGAGTTATGTTATGCAAGATTCGAACGATTATAATGTGAAGAACCGTGAGCAATAATATGGACAACATGGGTACTTCGATTAGTCCCACCCTCAAGTGCTTCCATATTTGACAAGGAAATGAAAACAACTATTGATGGTAATGGATAATCACTTACAGATTAAATTAAATCCACTTAATAATTTATACTTATACGTATACTTTCCTACGAATAATTGACAATGGGTATAAGTTTGTATATACACATGGGTATGGCATAATGTATGATTTTTATAAAATATGAGCAATAATGCATAAATTATAATAATTTAACAACTTCACGAATTAATTAAGTTAATGAAAATTCCGGTTGTTACGTTATTTACTTATAAATTTTCAAATAGTATTAAAAAAATTGCATAGAAATGTTAAAAGAAAAATAATTACAAACATTTTTCTTATTAAAATGTAAAATTAATTTGGTTGATGAAATTAGGATTTAAGAGGGGTTAAACTGAAGGCTTCAAATAAATACCCCATAATTAAAAAGAATTTGGAGAAAATGATTTATGTATGAAACTTGTGGGTGGATAGTGGATACACTAAGTGAATGACAAATTAGTAAGTGTTTGGATTCGACAAATGGGATATTTATTAACTTCATACCAAACCACATGGATGAAAATATAGTATATTTTATATTAATTTGTTTAGTCCTTATAAACCGACTCTCATAAGTGTTATAGTTGTGTATGGTTGTGAGAGAGCAATAAATACGAAATATGATGAAAGTTACACTTATTAATTTATTATATACGTGATGATCATGGTTTGTTCGTGTGTTACATCTCCTTCGAAAAATCATGGTCAAACCATCGTAATCCACATTAATTCATATTGTTTTTTCTTCCAACCGACACATGCCATGTTTATAAAATTGTTTTAACGGTTTAATTTGATAAATTATAAAATAATGTGTGGTGATTGAACATTTTTATCAAGATATAATGTTAGTAAATTGCTACTATATTGAAGACAAACAAAGCGAAACAAATACATAAATACCAAGGATAAAAGTTAAAACATTTTGAGTTTTAATCACAGTTTTGTGATCGTTTTAGAATATAATGTGTTTCGATCGAAAGGGGTAAACTAAACAACATGACACTAAATTAATAGATATCAATCATAAGAATTGTCGCTTAATTGTTGAATTTCGTATTCATAAAGGCAACAAATTGTCGCTTAATTGTTGAATTTAGGATGTATCAGGTTCAATTCGTATGAGCAAACATATACCTCCTTGTGGTCACGTATGTTCACTCAGCTCAACTCCAGGCTACTCGTATAATGGATGGTTACCTTGAGTTTAGTCCCAGAGTAATTGGACACAAAATTTAAAAACATCAATAAATTGCCTTGTTTGTTTAATGAATTTTTCTAACACGTGCCCCTAGGTACATATTTAAGGTGCATTTAATACTCAAAGTTTCTTAATACAATCTTATTACTCATTAATGGAGTTCATATTCCACATTTTCAATAGATGCATTATATAGATTTTTAAATATAATTGGAAAGTCAATGTAATTGAATGCACCTAAACATGTGCCCAAAGGATACATATTAGAAAAACTCTTATTTAATTATAGAAAAGCTTAAGATAATTAAATAATTGTAGATTATAACTTTTAATAGGAGTGAAGTGTTATCGAAGAAACATGTATTCATGATTGGATAAATTAAATATATAATTGATATTAAACAAATCCGGGTCCATGCAAGTATAGTGTAGGTCAACCATAAATGTTCTTATTTAAAAGACATACCATCTTTTTCCAAGTTCATGGGTAATAATAATCAATGATCTTTCTGAATAAAATATTCACGATGTTGCAAAGATAAATACGAGGGGTGAAATATATGCAAACCTTTTATATATTTTCAAATAACCAAAACTAATACCAAATGAATTACTCATTTTCATAGCATATTTTGGGTTAATCATCTGAGGAAACGTTCAATTAGGTCCATTATTTTTATCAAGTCGCGAGAAACAAATCTTAACCATTGATTAATAAGATCTAATGGTCAAGATTAATCACATATTTCATACATAACGGGGTATTTTGGTCATTTGGCACTTCAAAAAATTTTGATTTTATTTATTTTTTATTTTTTAATTTTTAATTGAGAGTTATTTTGGTCATTTTAAAAAATTATTTTTTTATTTTTATTTTTTTTAAATATATATTTTTATTATTATTTTTAAAAAATTATATTTTTAAAAAATTATATTTTTAAAAAAATTATTATTTTTTCATTAATACACATAATGTGATTGCATATTGAATCACATGTGATTGCATACTAAATCACATGTGATTAAACTAAAACATCAAATGTGATTAAATATACAATCACGTGTGATTTTACACTAAAATCACATGTGATTAAGTCATACAAGTAATTTTCAAATAAATATTATTTTTTAACAAAAAAAATTAATAAAAAAATAAAAATAATAATAAAATAAAAAAAATTTAAAATAAAAAATAAAAAAAATGAAATTTTTTTAAGTGCCAAATGACCAAAATACCCCTTCATAATAAAAATAAAAAAAATCTAAAATAAAAAAAAATAATTTTTTTTATTTTTAAAAAAATGACCAAAATATCCCTCAATATGTAAAATATGTGATTAATCTCAATCATTAGATCTTATTGATCAATGCTTGAGATTTATTCCATGAGACTTCCTAAAAATTATGGACTTCCTTGAACGCAATTCTAACCATCTAATAATTATCTATGATAAAGATATCAAATGATCTTCTAAAAGGCGTATGTTCAATCATTTTCTTAAATAAATATCTATTATATGATCGGTAAAAGTTTCATAAATAACCACATCAATGAGTAAATCACAGATATCTAAGATAAAAACTTGATCACCTCATAAACTACACTATAAACAAAGAATATCCTTTTAAAAATAGTATATCGACCAATTAAGGATTGTTGGATCAATTTTTAATGGAAATATTGTGTGATATCTGCTATGCAAAAATTTTTGTCTTTAAAATAATATAAATAATTGAAATAAAAATACACTAAGAAAATACAAATTATATCAAAATTTTCTTTTTCCTTTTAATTTCTATTTCTATTTATCTATAAATAAAGTTATTTCCATTTTTATTAGTTAGATCTCATTTCGATCTCAAGATCCATTTGGATTAAACAAAATATGAAAGACAATGGCGGTGGATGGATGATGAGTCACATGGCGACACCAAAGAAATATTATGTTCGTAAACTTCACTCCTCAACTTCGTCAACCAGATCTACAACCTCTCCACCTGCTTTCCTGATCATTCATCATCAAATGAATTCCTAATTTTTTGTATAATAATTTCAATTGATGTATGATATGATGAATCGGAGTTCTTCAAAGGACTTGCTCACAGGTGCCGGAGGTCGAAATCACAATTATAGTCATAACAGCAACAATCATAACTCTATGTCCACCGGAATATTACCGCACCGGCGAGGAATGCCGTTTAGCAAAAACAACGGCAACGCAGCTGAGAATTTTAACAATAATACGGATCTATTCTCTCGTAATCGCACTAGTCTTCCAGCAGCTTCATCCGATGAATCTGACTGTACGTTTACTGTTTTCGAGCTTTCTGTTTTGCTAGTATCATAAGCTATTAGGTTTTTTAGTTCGATTTGAATGGTATGATTCAGTTCTACTATACGATTTGCTGTCGGAGTTCTATAAACATGAAATGATAATTCTGAAAACGATAGGTTTTCTGGCATCTCTGGAATATTTTAGGGATTAATCATGAAAACGATGTGGTTTAAGCTACTATATTATACTTGATTAGTTTCGTTTTCCAATGAATTTTGACTTTTTGTTCATATAATATGCTTCTGCTTTGGATTTATGCTAGGGTTACTAAAAGAGTTGACTGCTAATACTTGATTTAAGCTGGAAGTTGTATTATTGGTTGATTATTTTGTGATTTGTATCTATTCAGTGCAAGTGAGATTAGCTAGACTTTCAGTTGGATCAGCAAAACCTGCTAAAAGCATATTAGATGACCTGCTATCATCTAATGAAGGGGGAAAGAATGACTATGATTGGTAAGTTTTTTAGTAACTTGTTATAACGAATCAAGTAAATTCCCAGATCTCACTTTTAATTCAGATCTAGCATTGTTTTCTTAGCTTAATTACTTCTAATTTTGAAATGATCACATTTAAACTGCAAATAGTGAAATTTATTTTCCTTTTCTGTTAACAGGCTTCTTACTCCCCCAGGAACTCCTCTCTGTCCCTCTTCAGACGGGAAAGAGTCCCAACCGCCACCTGTCACTGCAAGAAGCAAATCTTCAGTTAGATCAAGCTCCATAAACAAGACTTCAAGGGTTTGTTTTCTGATTTAAAATAAACTGCAATCTTACTTTTTGCTTTTATGGTCTCTAATGTTATTTTGTTTCAATCTTGGTCTCTCCTCTGTTAGAGGGGTGTTAAAATTTTCAAAATGACCATTATACCCTTTAATAGCTTACAATTTTTGTTTGATGAGCTAAAATTTTTGGGACAAATTAACATGTAAGAGACCAAGATTGAAACAAAATAACCTTTTAATTTTGCATCTAAATTTCAGCTTTCTGTATCTCAATCTGAGAGCAGTTATCCTTCAAGACCAACAAGAAGCAGTTCAGTCACACGTTCAACCACCCAATATTCAACAACAAACTACTCTAATAACAGAAATACAAACATACTAAACACAAGTTCTGCTTCTGTTTCATCTTACATAAGACCATCAACCCCAACTAACCGTTCTTCAACAAGACCATCAACTCCATCCACCCGTACCACCCCATCTCGCGGGTCAACTCCTTCTAGAACCCGCCCTATTTCCACCACTAATTCAACCGATCGAAGTACAACAAAAGCTTCACAAAGTACAAGACCTTCAACCCCAAGTTCCCGCCCACAAACACCTGGAAGTTTGAGTCAAAATTCGAATTTAAATTCGCCAAATGTTCGACAAATTTCTCGGCCTTCAACTCCTACTCGAAGAACACTAACACCTTCTCTCTCATCATCAACTACAAATACACGTGGGGTTTCTTCATCTGCAAGAAATGTTGTGGGGCCCACTTCAAGACCGAGTTCTCCTAGTCCACGTGTACGCCCGCCACCTCAGCAAATCAACCATCCCGATTTCTCTCATGAAACACCACCGAATCTTAGAACGACTTTACCCGATAGACCGTTATCTGCTGGCAGGTCTAGACCGGTTTCAAAGGTTAGTTTGGAGAATTCAAATAATGGTGGGAATATTACTAGAAGACAGTCTTCTCCTATTGTTAATAGGGGACGGGTTTCTGAACCGCCACCTGGCAGGGGGCGGGCCCACGGGAATAACGGACATGCGGTTGAGAGTTTAGAGTCTCGAAGAAGTTCGAATTTGCCCGATTCTTTGATGAGAAAACCAGTGAAGTCAGTGAGTTCTGAGAACGGTGCGGGATTTGGGAGGAATATTTCAAAGAAATCATTGGATATGGCGATTAAACATATGGTATGAATTTGACCCGTTTAGTTATTAATGGGTTGATTTTGCCGTTCAGTTATTAATGGGTTGATTTTGACCCGTTTAGCTATTAATGGGCCAATTTTGATCCGCTTAGTTATTAATGGGTCGATTTTGACGCGTTTAGTTATTAATGGGTTGATTTTGACCCGTTAGTTATTAATGGGTCGATTTTGACCCATTTAGTTATTAATGGGTTGATTTGGGATGTGTTTATTTCGCATGGGTAAGGTTCAAATGGGTTGTAAAAGTTGGACGTTGAGACTTAAATCGACCCGTTTCAATCCAACCCGTTATTCAACCCACCTTTGACCTCAAAGATCTTTTCTTTTTTCACACAGGATATAAGAAACGGAGGCACACGCGCACTTTCCGGGTCAACACTCTTCCCACAAAGCATTAGATCCAGCACCTCGCGGACCCAACCGGGTCGAGCCACAAGTGCACCCGGGTCTGTAGACGGGTCGACCCACGGGCCGGGTTCAGAAAACGGGAACTACACTAATGGTTATTTATACAACCGAGGTCCACCATTAGAAGATCAAAGCCCGCATTCATCTAAACTATCATCAGAAGTTGATATCTATGAAAGCTCGAGATATGATGCAATTTTATTGAAAGAAGATTTGAAAAACACGAGCTGGTTGCATAGTGTTGATGATAAGATTGATGAAGGGTTATTGTTTGATCACGGGTTTGAATCTCTTCCCGAGCCTTTTGGACCCTTGTGATGGATTCGGGTTCGTTTTCATTTCTTGGTTATTAAATTTGTGTTTTTATATTCATTTTGTTATGAGTTAAAAGGCTTGTTTAGTAAAAGAAAGGGGAAAAAAAGAGTTGATTACGGGTTTGTATAACATTGTTATATTAAATATTTATGTCGATTTTTATAGTTTGTTAGTGATATGCATTTGTTGTCATTTATCTTCCTTGTGCCATGAAAGAACTCAAAAAACAAAATTATTAAAGTTTTCGACTGGCTTGTTAAGGATAAGTTAAAGGCCCCTCTCAACATTGAAAAGTTTCTAAACTCATCACAACAAATAATAAGAAGTTGGTGCTAATAATATTTCTTCATTTCTTCTCTCTCTTCTCTCTACTTTTTTTATTTTTCTTTATCTCTCTCTAGAACTGTGTGAAGGATGAGTTTGGAGAAAAGCTAGCTAGAGACGCATTGGTAAGAAGATCATGAATTCTCGAGAGAAAGTAAGAAGAGAGCATGAACTATGCATGTGACTTTACCGACTTTTAAATGGACATTCACTTCGAGAGACTTGAATTCTCGAGAGAAAGTAAGAATGAACTATTTGTCTAATAAATAAAAGAGTTTTGATAATGACAGCTTTCAGGGCTGTTACTAATAATGAATAATATTTACAAATTACCCTCTTTAAACTTCATTATTCAAATTGTCTTCCTTTTCTTTCTAGCAACATTCAATCTCATTCACCAATCAAAATCTAAACTGCTCAATCATATCCATTGTTAGTGACAGCTCTAAGGACTGTCATTATCAAAACCCTAAATAAAATATAAAAACTAAATTCGTAATTTTACGCACATCACGTAAACTGTTTTTAGAATTTACTCATTGGAAATTAGATATGTGTTGATATCTCCTTTGGCGTCGGTTGCTTCACCCACTCCACCCTGATAGCATGCCTCGTAGGTTCAACTTATCGCTATGTTGAAGTATAGAGAAGGAAACGAAGCTGGACATAATGGTATTTTAGTATGGTATGATGGTGAAATTTAAAAAACTGAAGAGAAGAAGTATTGATGACATAAGTATGTCAGTTGAATGTCAGTTAAAGTGTTAGCTTACATTATGATAATTTGACAAAGACTAAAACGTCAGTTAGTATCATGATAATAGTGATAAGATCGTTAATTTGTTAATGTTTCATTAAATGTACTTCCTATAGATAAACACGAAGAATAAACCGGGAGAAGAAAAGTGACAGGCACCTAATTCAATGATGCTGTTGACAGTTAACATCCAACTGTCCTTTTTATTTTTTAACATGATCAATTCAATTCATACATATTTTGACTTTTTTTTTCAATATAAAAATTTAATCGATTCGTTATATGATATAGTTAGAAGTTTAATAATTAACATGTTTTGTTTTTTCTTCATGAAACAAAGGTTAAAGAAAACTTCCAGAACAAAGTAATCTTGCTAACATATCATAAAGACAGTTACATTTGAAAGTTTAAGTTGTATTTAAATTAAAACAATTTATGTTTTTCAAGGATATTTAAGTAATTAATTTTTATTTCTGAATAAACTTATTTCTATAATATGCTAGAGTATTTTGTATTTATTTAAGTTATGTTACATAGTACTCCCCCGTCCCACAAAAAAGTTCCCATTTCATCTTGGCACAAGTTTTTAGGTGGTAGTTAGTGGTGAGGTCATTGGTATTAATTTTGATTAAAATATAAGATTTGATTGGAGAGAGAATGATAGTTAGTGGATATTAGTAGTGGGGTCCATAAGAATAATAATATTTTATTATGTGGAGCCCATCAAATGTGAGAAATGAGAACTTTTTTGTGGGACAAAAGTTTTGTTAGAAATGGGAACTTTTTTGTGGGACGGAGGGAGTATTAACTTGTAATGATTATTATACTATATTTCATTGCTATGTTTGGCTTCCTTTAATAGTTTCCCAATTAATTTCTATATTTATTGATTATAATAAAAGTAATAATTTATAAATAAATAAGAAATATACTATTTTAAGCTTACAAATATTAAACATACTTAAATCTCATTAATTTGAATCACAATATTATAGAAGACTAGTATGTACCCGCGCAATGCGGCGGCGGGTACCCTTTGATTACATTTGGGCGGTGATCAATTGGTGGGTGGTGGTGATAATAGTGACGATGGTGGTGGTGACGCGGATATCAGGGTGGTGGTTTTGTAATATCAAATTTTTATATTTAAAGATATCGATAACTTGTGTCAATCACTTGTGTATAAATCAACAATTGTGTGTCAAGTAAAAATGTATGATGCAGTAGCTCACCTAGTTAGGGCTTGTAATAATAATAAAGTGGTGCAACTTTAAGTAATACATAGTACGTATTTTTTGATAAACATAAATTTGTCTTTAAATAACAATTATGTTAGTGAAAACCAAACACTAATCTGGAAAGGTCATTTTATGAACTGGGGAATACATATCGAAGCTCAAGCTACATTGTCAGATAAGTGTTTTCGGTTTACCAACTTAATCAACTAATAGTAAGATATAACTAAAATTGACATGTTTTCATATAAAAATATTAAAATTGCAATGTCTGATAATGATTTTAACAAGTATATGTGCAGCCAGTCCATATAGTTGATAGGTTTCGTTCAGTTAAGAAAAGTAAAAGAAAACAATTACATTTGATCTAGAAACTCAAATGGTCAAAATTCATAAAAGGAACATTTGATCTGTCGTGGCTTGATCAGTTTTCCCCTTTCCCCTGCTCTTGCAACATCATGAGCCCTCTGTTTTTCAATTTATTTCCTGCAAAATCAAACCAAACACAATACTAATGTGTCACTCCTCAATATGCATATGCTTCCATCAAATATTAAACAATACAAGAAATATGAATAAAAAGGTGGAAAGAGATTACAAACCCAAGTGAACACAAGGTTTAAATCCTCCAGCAATTAGCATCCTTGAACCACTCATATGTATCATATTAAGCCAAAAGCTTGCATTAGAAAACTTACATATTGGTAATGGGTGGGTTGTGTTTGATCTCAAATAGGTCAGAGTAAAAACATTCACCATTACAAAGAGTGCCCCACCAGGTGAACCGTAGGCCTTCTCAAAGATTTAACCCTGATCGGAATACACAAGCATCGCAGCCAGTTAATATAATTGTGTTACTTCCATCACCGAAGCATGCCGTGATCTGACACTAAAATAATAAAAAAAATGAATGAACAAATAAATAAATAAATAGACACATATCTACAATATTCAAATAAATTAGAAAAATAAAGTTACATATTAAAGTAATTAGGCATGCAGAGGTTAAAACATACAATTCGACCATCATCATGACCATTGGCTCCCAACAGCTTAGATCCAGCTCTATTGATTGCTCTCATAGGAATAGCTACTATGTAACAGAAATAAAACATATGGAGATCATACCCAACAAAAAAGGGAAAAAATCAAAAAAATTATAATACGGTAATAATTTATTGAGTAAATATAGCATACAGTTGATTTGTAAGTTAGCATATTCTGGCCATTGCATCCTAAAAGCAAGAATCTTCTGATCAAAGATCGATTCCGGTTTTGGATGTCAGACAATGGACCATTAACAACACAAAGGCAAAAACAGAGAAATCACACCTGGTCGTGCAAAAACAGCCATATTCAGAATCATGGATGCAAAATAAACAACCCGTCCGATACAAAATTCATTAGCAAAGTCGTGAAATATGCCAAAAAATATTTAAAAAATGAGATCTTTTAGTGGTATCGAGCATGATTACGTACCCAAGATGGCCAACCTACACTGTACATAAACATCTGCAATCAAAACCAAAAAAAAAAGGAATAATATGATGATTTTAAGAATACGCAGTTAAAGGCGAGCAGCATTACACGAATAGGACTATCAACATAATACAACTAATAATTATTTAAAAAAATCGAACCCAGTCAATCAATCGAGATCCAAAAGCATAATCAGTACTCACATTACTACTAATTTAACATTGATATTTAGCTAATTTGCTTTGATATATATGTTTCAGGATTTAATCAATTTTTGAAGATGAAATGACAGTAAAACTAATTTGACACCATAGAAGTAAGCATTTGTTGTGTAAATCAAACTCGATAATTTTTTTTGCTAATAGTCACCTGAACAGAATTTGCATAATCAGATTCGGGCGGCTTTCTTATTCTTCATCGTCATTGTCGTCGTTTTAAAATTGAATTGCTTCCAAATGATTGTGAAGATGATGGAAGCAGCAGATAGGAATTTATTTTAACATTGAAAGAAAAGTTGCGGTTTTGGAATTGCAAGATGCTTGAAGCAACCGTTGAAGGAATCGAGGAGGCGTCTAGGGTTGAGGGAGAATTGAAACGACGTGAGGAGCACCATAAGTTCAAGGGGAATAGATGAGCGTCTGTTAATATATTCGTATATTAGGAGTGTCTGAATGTAATTTCTTGTAGGTCAGCTGGTTATCAATCTTGTGTTTTATGCCATTTGTCTCGTGTTCGAACCCTCACAGCACATTATTTTTAGACTAAATTTAAAATAAAAAAGGAAAGTGTGTTGGCTGAATTTTCAGCCTTGCTAAATATGGAAGGGGTAAATGCTTTATAATATAGTAAAGATTAATTAACCTAATACAAATAATTAAAGAGCTGTATCTGCAGAGTGCAGACTACAAGTGGTGGGTGCGTTATGGACCTCCATGAACTTGAGGACCCCACTTTTGTCAATCGCCACCTCAGCCTACGGCCATTATTGAATTTTTTTCATAAATACTTCTCTTTTCTTTCAAGTTTTCACAAATGATGCTGTTTTTGGTTGACTTTCAAAAATGATGCACTTGGACTCCTGGAGTCCGGAAATACCTGAATATTGGACTCCTAGAGTCCGGATTTCTCTTGTAACCTCGTACCTTAACAGAGTACAGAATTGACAGATTGGACTCTTAAAGTCCGGAAATCAAAGTTGGACTCTCGGAGTCCGGAAATGGTAATCGGTATCCGTGAGTCCGGAAATCGTAATTGGCGGACTCCGTGAGTCCGGAAATTGGTAGCCATAAATTACCAGCTCTCCAACACTCGTAAACCCATTTTTCCTTACCATTCTCACCACCAATAACCCATTTTTCCTTACCATTCTCACCACCAATAACCCAACATTTCTCCTAGTATTTACAACTGATTTCACATAGACTGATTTGTTTTAGAAACAACAATGAGTTCGTCGAATAACGAGTCACCTCCATATCACTCCGTGTATGATTCGCCTCCTTTAGATGAGGTTGAGTTAGAATGTTTGATAGCTATGGATTACAATGAGGTGCATGCGGAAGAACTTGCAGACGAGGAGCAACTTCTTTGGCTTGATGCAGAGCAAGCTCAATATGAGCGACATATTCAAATGTTGCGTGAAATAGGACCACCGGTTATTCATCTTTGGCAGTTAAAAGGGAGGTTTAAGAATTTTGACACGAGAAAGCAAAAGATGGTACGTTTAAAATTACAAGATAATATTTGTTCAATTAACTAAAATCATAATTTTTTGGTATTTTCAGCTTTTACCGCCTCGGTTTGTGAGGCAGCATAACCACCTCCTTCAGAAAAGACATTGCGTGATACGAAGAGGTGATTCTGTTGAAGTCATGGACCTCCATGCTACTCGATTTGGGGAAGTTAAAATGAGTGGTGATTTCAAGCATTTCATGCATGAAAACGGAATTCTACCTGATGAACTTTGTACTTTTATCATAAATGAAGACTATCAGACTAATGGTAGAAATGTGATTTTTACTGTTAAACGTGAGAATGAATGATATGTAATATAGTTTGATATATCATGCGAAATAAGACCGGTCTTATCATATTAAAAAGTGCATTAAAAAACTTGTCGAAATTTAATAATACATTAATTTAAGTACCAAAAATAAAAAACTAAAAACTAAAAAACTAAAAAGAACATAATGCTTCTACAATCAATCTCTACTAATAGTTGGGCATCTGGTTCTGGTATGCCCTATCTCGGTGCAAATTCCACAACGTTTTCTGTATCCTTGCCTTGGATTAGCCTGGTCCATCTCGGTAGTGATCCTATTCTGCTGTCGCCTCCCTCTTCTTGTTGAAATTCTTCCAGTTGCGGCTTTCAATCCCCAATTTGGGTCGTGCCAGTAAGCGACATGGGGTAGCGGTGTAAAAGCTCCCCTATATTGACGTTTGTACATATCTATTTTATAGACCCGACTCACAAGTTCTTTCGGGTCACCCCCCTATGACGACAAACTGCAATAGCATGTGAACACGGAAAGCGCATCATTTGCCACTTCCCACATGTACAATCACCGTTTCCGTTGTTGTAAGTCACCGTCTGATCGTTCCCACCATGGCCGAATTGAACCCTTGTCCTCACCCTGTACACGCCCTCCTCGTAGTCAAAGTTCAGAATATCGTGCTGCCGGGCATATCTGTCTCGCGTGGTGAAAAGACCCCACATACGCGGGGTTAATGTCGTCTTACAATTAGACGCATTTTCCGCGCGGTCCCTGAAAAGGATGACAGTTTTTGTGAAGGTGAAGTCAATCATCGCCTTAATTGGAAGAAGTCTAGCTCCACGCAATACGTTGTTGTAACTCTCGGCAATATTTGACGTCGTGTTCCCCCAACGTCTATGGTCTTCGTCTCCCAAAAGACTCCACTTATCAACCCCGATTTCCTCCAGATACGTCCACCCGGCCGGGTTGATAGATATGAGTTCGTCTTTGGCTACGTCAAACTTACGTTGTTCAGTCGTGGCACCCATCACCCAACATAGTTGCTTCATTCGGTGGTTCTTGAAACGTTTGTTGAGGTTGCTTCTGACGTGCCTCAGACAATATCTATGATACGCACGTGGCTCTTGCCACTCTTGTAGATTGTTCATTGCATATAGAAGCCCATGGTGCCTGTCAGAAATGACACATAACCGTCTATCACTGTGATTTGCAACGTATCGCCGTAGGTGATTGAAGAACCATACCCAATTTTCGTTAGACTCCTCGTCAACTATAGCATACGCGAGAGGTAAAATTTGATTATTTGCGTCTTTTGTGACGGCAGTCAAGAGCTTCGCTCTGTAGGAGCCTTTTAAAAATGTCCCGTCTACACAAATAACAGGCATGCAATATCGAAAGGCTGCGATAGCAGGTCCAAAAGCCCAAAAAATAGACTTGAAAACTTGTCGGGTGTCATTAGGACTCTCCCTCCCCCTAAGTGACCACTGAACGATTGTGGAAGGGTTTGACTGAATTAAAGCATTAATGTACTTTGGCAACTCTTCAAAGTTGCTTTCCCAACTCCCAAATATCCTCTCTATAGCAATATGTTCACTGACATGAGGGAAATAACATCGTAGGTCTAAAGGGAAATATTTTGGGCTGTGATTCTAAAATACGATAGCTATAAAATTCACGAGCCATAAGCCGTCGGTAATCCGTAGCCACCTGATTATAATCGATGCCTTCATCTTTCAAGATTGATTTCCCTGTTACCAAATAATGCATAAACTTACAAATAAACACTGAAGAGTCTTCTGCACTTCCTTGAGGTATGCTTTTGGCGAAATAAATAGACGATTTAGGTTGGTCGGGTCTTCCTTCGTACGAAATCGCCATACGTAAAGCCGACAAGTTTTCGTTCCAACGTCTAACCATTGACAAAAACAACTCTTTTTTTAAGGACTTCTTACAACTACAGATAAAACATGTCTCGTTTGTAACGAGATTCATCTGCGCAAGTGACCAAATGTTATCATTTAAACAAAAAGGAATGTATACAACATCTACGCCCCCCCAAGCGGGATAAGGTGTCAAACTGCCATCCGCATATTTAGCTGCCTCTGATATGTGAGGTGGTGATAAAAGAGGCTCAAATCCGGTGGATATTATTGTCCATCGCGTATATTCTCCGGTTTTATACCCAACGTACCACCGGTAACGCATCCATCTTTTAATCCAAGCCTCTATATGCTATAAAAAATATATAATTAGTTAAATTTGTGATTTGATTACATAAAACTCATAATAACAAAATTAAATTACTTACCATAGGCCACAAAGAAGAGCTTGCATTCTCACCTACTAGGACACTCCAAAACTCTCTTGGTACTTTTTTACGACCTAAGAATGCAATATAGCAAAAAGTATCATTACCGCGGCTATCCCCGTGGAGGTAAAATTCTTCTACACTTCGGGCCCACCCATGCTGAGTAACCACATCATTTGTGTGTGTTTGTTGACTCCCTGATGCGGAGTTTTGAGTTTGCTGCTCCCTGAGATGTATTGTAGGTGGAGGTCTTTCCCTCATACGTCGGATCCTGGAATATGACATCCTCCTGTGTGTACTTGAAAGAGATGGCTCGGAGTGATAGTCTTCATCTTCAGGTGCCTCCTGATTCTTCTCCTCAAACGCAGCTGAATTAGCCCGGCAATGCATATCGGTAACGGTATCTTGTATCTCATCCATGTGTAGTCGAAGCTCTCGGATTCGAGAACGTTGAGCGTGACCCTCCATTTGGTCAATTGTATCTTGCAATTCCTCGATCTGGTTTTGAAGTAAAAGGACGGACACTGCTTGAGTGCGCCACATTCTAAAAACTCAATTTTTGAATAAAAAATGTGTGTGTGAGGTTTTGAAGATTTTGTGTGTATCCTGTTTTGAAGTTTAAGTGACCTCTCTTATAAAGCGGATCGGATTTTAATCCCAACCAATTTCCGGACTCCAGAAGTCCACTTTTTCAGTTTTCCGGACTTGAGGACTACGGCCAACGTTTTCCGGACTCCGGGAGTCCAACTTTGATTTCCGGACTTTAAGAGTCCAATCTGTCAATTCTGTACTCTGTTAAGGTACGAGGTTACAAGAGAAATCCGGACTCTAGGAGTCCAATATTCAGGTATTTCCGGACTCCAGGAGTCAAAGTGCATCATTTTTGAAAGTCAACAAAAAACAGCATATTTGTGAAAACTTGAAAGAAAAGAGAAGTATTTATGAAAAAAATTCGCCATTATTACACTTTGCCACCTTATATACCACTACCCACAATTACATATTTAGTGCTTGACTTTTGTTTATGCCAACCAATACACACAGTATATACACATACTTAGATTTCTTTAAAAGAAAAGGTATGAATAAGTTAAAATATAGATAATTATATTTTTATCTTAAAATAGAAATACTGTTTTCAATACTTGAAAACATGAGTTTTGTACACACATACACGGTTAATCATAGTCATTGTATAATATGTCTAATTAGACCACTAACTTGAAAACATAGTTTGGTACCAGGTTTGGATTATTCAGTTAATGTCACGTTATCACTTTGTTATATCAAGTTACCTAATCATAAGTTCATAACAAGTTATTGAATGACCTAACAGCACAACAAACGTCCTTTAATTATCACGTGTTGATTATGTATTTCTAGCTTAGTTTTTATACTCTGAACTCAAATAAGTCATAACTCGGATAAAAGCTTAACTCGGAAGTATATAAGTAATATAAATATAAATAAATATATATAATAGATTACCAATACCATCAAATATAACAAGTTATTCAGACGTTTCTTAATCTTATACATACAACTTATAATTATATAATTAGAGACAGTATTCCACAAAAGAAAAAAAAAAGAAGAAAAAAAAAGAGCTCGAGGTAATTATCAAACTTGCGTGGAAAAAAGAATAACATACAAATTCATCACAATAAAATAAACTTTTCCGGCAAGTTTACCGGAAAACCGCCAGCTCACCGCCCTTTCGGGTTCATAATTTGTGAGAAAACCGCACTCGGTGTTAACCCATCAGAATCCTCACTAGCTAAACTCCGGCCACCAATACTCATGGACATCCCGGTGCTTCTAGAATCCGTCACATCACCATCATAACCACCGCCATCTGCCGCCTTACCCTTCAGCGGCATATCTTCATAACCACCCGTTTCCAAGTCCATCCCCACCCCTTTGCCGCCACTATCTTCCGCACTCTCTTGAAGTTGTAAAGCAAACTCAAGGTTCCATAAAACATCCCCCATTGATGGCCGGTCAATACCTTGATCCGCCACACACTTCACGGCGGTTTCAGCCACTTTTTTAAAACATTCCGGCGAGATTTTCCCCTTTAAATTCGGGTCAATAATTTGGTCAAGAATACCCTTTGTGTGACAATGTTGAGCCCATTCGGCTAAGCTTACTTGCTCCTTTGGAAGTGTCGGGTTTAGAGCCGGCCGGGAACATAAAATTTCAAAAAGAACGACACCGAAAGAATAAACGTCGGATTTATCGGTTAATTGTTGCCGTCTAAAATATTCCGGATCTAAATACCCGAAACTACCCTTCACCACGGTGCTTACGTGAGTATGATCCAAAGTGGGCCCGGTTTTTGACAACCCGAAATCGGAAACTTTGGCGACCCATTTCTCGTCTAGTAAAATATTGGTGGTTTTCACATCACGGTGAATGATCGTGTACTTGGCGCCCGTGTGAAGATAATGTAGACCGCGGGCCGCGCCTATGCAAATCTCGAGACGTTGTTTCCATGGTAACGGTTGGTTTTGTGTTTTGTAAAGATGTTCACGAAGAGTCCCGTGTGCCATGTAATCGTATACTAAAATCATCTCGTTATTATCTTCACAATAACCGATTAATGAAACGAGATGACGGTGACGAAGTTTTGAAAGCATTTCGATTTCGGTTTGGAATTCGTTTACACCTTGATCGGATAACGGGTTGCCCCGTTTTATAGCTACTTTTGTGGTCCCGCCATCGATTTCACCTTTGTAAACTTTCCCGAAACCACCAACACCTAAAAGTAGGGTTTCGTCGAAGTTTTTAGTGGCGGCTTTGATCTCGGAAAATGAAAAGTGGCGGCATAGATTTGACGGTAGAGATGAAGCGTAGCTTCCGGTGGTGGTTGTCTTGGCGGTTGAGCCCGATGAATGTGAGTTACCATATAACGAAAGCGGGAGCCAACCCGATGGCCCGTCACTCGAGTTCGGGTCCTTTCGGGTCTTGTTTTTACGGGTCAAAAAGCAAACAAAAAGACCGATAACGATAACCACCGCTATGCCACCACCAATGCCGCCACCGATTATACCAGTTTTGCTTGATTTACTTGACTTTTTTGATGAAAATGCTCTATCAAGATCGATGATCGGTTGTACCGGAGCTGGGGCGGGGAGTGATCCCGCTAGATTACCGTCACTCGCGTTTATTTTAAAAATCTCAACACCGTTTAAAATCGCGTCTTCATATTGCGGTTTTAACGCGGTGTTAGGATGCAACGAGAGCCATAGATCTTGTCTTGGAGCACCGAGGGCGAAAAACACGACATAATCTTTATACACGGGGGTGTCTTTTCTTGTGGCCCAAGCAATCACATCGGCTTCGGTTTCCGCAGTTTGATTGTTGATGAAAATTTCAAAAACCCGTTGATTAACACGTGTAAATTCGGGATTAACCTCACAAAAATGGAGTCTAACAAGATACGAAAAGCCCGTATCGACATCAAAATACCAACTTAGATTGTAACCTAAGTTGACAGCTGGAGTGGGACCCATTGACCGTGCGGTTTTGTACACGTCAATGGGCGCGATGTAATCGGGCATACCCGAAGGGTAATCGATTGTGATGTTCGGGTCAGTAGCTACAGGTACACCAACAGAAGCACCATATATATAAGGTGTATCACCACCCCATGCTCTAAAAAGCCCGGTATCGCCAGCTGGCGAAATAGCCTGCCCACCAACATTTAACCGATACACGTTCTCGAGAACTGTATCGTTGTTGATATCGAAAGCTGTACTGGTGCCAACAATCAGAGTATTTCCCGAAGAAGAATAAACATCGGGATGTGAGACAATTTCAATACCATTGACAAATGCGTATGAATCGGGTGTTCCGGAAGCAGGTGTGAAAGTCAAATTCAAAGTTCCCGAATCGACATTTATGGAATATTCCTTTGAGAGGAAATCGAAGTTTAGATTGTTGGTAGTTTCAAATGCACTGAAGTTTTTCAAAAGTGTATACGGACCCGAATTTACTGAGAAAACACCTTTTGATGCGTTAAGGTTTGCATATGATGCAGGATAGAAATACAGACGGACGAATTTCCTTCCGGAAGCTACCGGAAAACTGTATGTGAACTCAGATCTGAAAATACGAGCAGTCATGTACGGAACTGTTGGAACAGATGGTTTTTGAATAGCAGCATCTGAAACTATTGAATCTACACCTGCTAATGCGAATTTTGACCCTACATCTGATGTCCATTGTCTTTTATCATCATCACTTAATTCCCCATTTGCACCACAATTTAGTAATATTTTATCAGCTGGAGCATAATCAGCAGCTAAAATTACATGAGTCAAACATCCAAATAGCATAAAACAAGTGAGGAAATCCAACACGTGATGCTTATTAGGGTTTATCATTGTAATTCCACAACTTGAAACCTGAAATTAATCACAAAAATGACGAATACACAATCAATTCTCAAATCTTCGAATACATTCGAAATCGAAAATTGTAAAACTATAGACGAAACAGAATCAAATACGCAATTTCTGAAATAGCTGGATTATAAACTAATTCAAACTCATTAACATCAGATTAGCAGGAGATTTGAGCATTAAATACATAATAGTAATAAAATAAGAAAATAAATAAGCTAGATCTATAGCTAGGGCTTCGAGTTTCAAATTTCTAGTTTTTTCGGCTGTTTTTAAACAGATTTGAACTGAACAAAGAGCATAAAGCTAAAACGCATGAAACATAAACAGATCTATAAAGCTTAACAAAAAAAAAAAAAAAAAAAAAGAGCTCAGACAAATCAGTAAAAATACAATATTGAGAAAAATGTAATGAACACTACAGTTACCTGAAATTGAAATTTGTGAAGAGATGATGAAGTGTTTAATGTAGTTGAGGTTCAATCCGTGGATTGAAGAAACTGTGATTGAATTATGAGATATGAGAGATGAATGAATTGGGGTTTGTGTGTGTGTGTGTGTGTGTGTATGATTAGAGGGAAATGCGGTGTAAAATTGTGTAATATCCAGAAATATAGAGAGAGAAAAAAGAGAAATTAAGAGCAAGACGGAGATCTTGTACAATTACAACATTACCCTCCACATGAATACTAAAAACATGAAAAATACTCCAAAATAAATACCATAAAAATCTACAAGCATTTATCTTTTATTTCTAAAATCTATAAAAAATCATATATCCGATTTGTGTCACCTATTCAACCGAGTTTTAATGTTCAACTGGCCGATTCCGGCTGATCTATAACCACTCATATGATCATCTTCTTTTCGACCAGCTACCTTCCTAATTCCCGATTTGAACATGTTTATAAAACATTGCAACAAAGGTCAAAGGTTGTAAACATATAATTTATCATCTGCGTTATGTTTTGATAATTATATTACCTTTGGTAAATTCTACTTTAATCATGGGTACGAAAGATGTTGAGTTAGTATAACATGTACTAAGATCACGAGCTTGGTAGATTAAAATTAAATATATCGAACTCGTGACCTTAAATCATTTAATCAAAACTTTGGAGTTGAACATGCATGTTTAACCGAGGTTAGTACTAAAAAGTCAAATATAATTCTAAAAACAGAGGAGAACATTTGGAAGCCAACGAGGCAAACACTAACACAGGGGGTCAATTTGAATAACGCGTCAAAATGATGGGGAATAATATTACAGATCATAAATGTACATCGGACAGCATATTGTAGCCGTTTGGATTTTGTAATTCCAAATTAGGCCCTTGTACTATGGAATCTTTCCAATTATAATCCTCCATTTATTAAGACATATTGCACTTGGGTCGCCATGTAATTTGTAAAGCTCATATGCTTTTTCTATAAAGAGATATCAGAAATGCAATCAACTTTCTAGAACACATGTTAGAGATGTTTTTTTAAGTGACCTTCAAACTTGTTAGTAACTAAAGATGAAAATAGTTATGCGTTAGATTTTTTTATGATACCTATAAACAATGTTATAATGTTACAAGACAATTGACTAAGTGCATAATGTTCATCGTTTAAGAGACTTGCATTCAATCACACTGGAGAACAGTCCTGGAAATGTAACATGATTTATAATACATGTTCCATGTTGCATTTTGAACTATTGATTTATGGTTGACATTGTTTTGCTACTTTAATAACGATATTTAATCCCTTAAAAATAGGGATATGGATGAGTTATATGAATGTTAGAGTGTGAAGACTTTGTAATGGGAGGAGTTATTTGTTATGAAGGGTGTAATATAAGGGGGCATAAAGCCTTGTATGAAGTTTTCAAACTATTAGCTGGCCCAACTTTGGACTTTTGTTTACTGGATTCTGGGCCCACTTAAATTAATTATGGTTCAAATAAACGATACTTAGTTATATTTATTTTTTAATAGGAATACATTTTAACAAGTTTGATAACAAGTTTAGTTAAGAGACTATGAATTTGCCGGCATATGACACTTTCGCATGTGAGAATGTACCTTGTGTCCGTTAGTTGCACCATCGGTTATCATTGTCACTATTGATAATACACATGTGAATAAATGGATTAGAATTTACAAAACTATTTCTCTTCGTTAATGACGAAAATTTTATTATGCCTATTTGGACTAAAGTTTAATGGATTATCTTTATAATCTATCTCTTTACATACTAATAAAATGTAAACAAAATTAGAATTTTTGTCGTATGTCACTTAGTTTATCTACCATACCTTTTACATGTGTCATTTTTTCTATATTTTTATTTTTCTATTTTCGATTTGTAATTTAATCTCTTCTAATTTAACATTTACTCTAATAATATATTACTAAAGTCATTAAAATTATATTTTCATAATTATTTGAAAGTTAGTTATTCAAATTAATTTTAAATTCCATCAACAATTATATTTTTGTAATTATTTAATTAAAATAGTCTTATATCATTATAAGATATTTTTACAATTGTATCATTTATTTTTACTATTAATGAGAATCCATACACAATTTCTAACAAAGCAAAGAGTACGTAATGGAATTATATTACTTCATTGAATTAAAACCCGAGGAACCCAATATAAACGATCAATGAGATTTTACACATATTCATAGAACTAATGTTTGACTTTTTATAGTCAAAGACCTCCTGTGTCCAATTTTGACTTTTTACTTGGATAAACTGAGCTTTGAAAGAACAGAAGCAGCTTGATCACCACCCAACAAGAAATAAGGATGCCTTAAAGCATCTGAAGCTGATAAACGACCCCGTCGCATAGACCCTCGTTCTGAAATCAATTTTGTCGCTAAATCCCACCCTCTGCCCGAATCCAAATCAAGAACACTTGTGTCGGGTCTTGTTCGAGTTTTTTCCCTCCATCTTTTTAAGTCATAATTCACGGTTTTTAATTCAAGATTGAAATTCTTTAATCCTGCACTTGATCTTAAACTTGGTATAGCCATTTGCATTAACACTATTCCAGCAGAATACATGTCAAAAAGATCCGGGCTGCTTAGCTGCAAAAATTAGTAAAAAAGGTAACCCAAATTAGTAAAAAAGTTAACCCGACCCATACTAAAAGTTACTCATTTCAACTTTCAATCCAGACCCATTATCACCCGTTACCTAACCCATCTAACGCGCCCATATTACCACTATATCCACCTATTGACTATAGTATTCAATACAAAATACTAGACAAAAATTAAGTTTCATATATAGTGCAACCCAAAATATCTAAATTGAAAGATTGGTTTATTAAAAATGTTTCTTTTGCCTAAAATATAGACATACTTTCACATTTGTCCTTGTATAGCAATTTTACAATTTTTTGTTCGAACGATTCGTTAATCAATGGTTTTGTGTCTCATTTAGGCCACTAAACAACCTAATGATCCGATAAAAAGAATGACAGGTTACTTGCTACCTCAGTAGCTTACCGGTTTATCAGGTCACCGAAAGGGGACAAAAAATCAGTGTTTTAAACTTTTAATGATCAAACCGAACACAAATACGATGACAAAAGATTGACAAATGTAAAAATACATTCTTATTTTATGCAAAAAACAAAACTAATTATTTTTATAGCACATTCACAAACCTGCCAAAGAATTGGAGAAAGAAGAGCTGCAACGGGTTCCGGAGGTGGGGACGGAGTTTCTTCCGGAAGCACATAGAGTTCGGGCGGGCAATAATCAGGGTCGAGAAGCCCGCGGTTGGGTACATAATTTTTTCCAATTCTTAGATCGGTTGCTGCACCGAAATCAATAAGCTTTATTTGTCCCTTTTTAGTCACCACTAAATTTGCGGGTTTTACATCACGGTGAACAATACCCGTGTCGTGTATTTTCTTGAGTGATGAAATTATTTGTCTCATTATTTGTTTAATTATTAACGCGTTTCGATCTATAGATTCAAGTCCTTGTAATACGCGACCGAACATGAGTGATTCCAAATTTAATGGGAAAAATCTATCTTTCATGTAGTCACCGAGGTCTCGATCTCCCTATATGTATGATTCACATTAATACATAATATATGCATACATATTATAATATCAAATATATAGTTTAATACAAAATTAACATTTACCTCAAATTTCCATACGAGCCACTTCTCACCCTTTGTGAACCGTGAATTGGTTTTATCGGAAATAAAACTCCCGAGAAACTCGGCACATGTCTCGGGAGCTGCTCGTGACAATCGGTAGTTAAACCATTCTTCAAAATCACCACATTCTATAGCACCTTGAACTCCAACTTTCACCTAAAAGTATAAAAAAAGTTTACAAACTGAATGAGCCAAACAGGACGTAAAAATGATATATCACTAGCCGCTTACCGCCATGTCATCACTTTATCATGTTATCAGGTTGTCAAATGAATCGAATAAGGTACAAAACCATCTTTTAATAACCCATTTAGACAACACGTTGCATAATTAATGGCTAAACATAGACATACGTAAAACTATATGGTTATATTATGGAGAGTTAACCAATTAAATAATCAATCATACAAAGTACATAAATCTCTTTGATAAAAAATAACTAATGTAATTTTATATTTGTCCATTATTAATCATTGCACAAATTTCTTTTGATTTAAAAGATGGATTTATGTCTCACTATTTAGCAAGCTAATGACTGAATGACTCAAAAGGAACATAGATAATATATTAATTACCCGACAGAGAAAACTGTAAAATGACTAAACATAGATCAAATTACAAATCACCATAAATCTTGATAAAAAATGTGATTTTTTTCACCTGTTTAAGGATGACTTTTTCTTGAAATCTTGAATCTTTTTCCAATTCTCTCCTTCTACTCCCACTTTTTCTTACTCTTTCTTCCACACTAACATTCTTAGGAACAACAACACCAGAATAAACAACACCAAATGACCCTTCTCCAATCTTATCACCAATCAAGAAATCAGAAGTTTTCAAATTTCTTTTCCCAGACAAACTATCAAAAACTTTCTGTAAAAAAGCTAAAATATATGTATCAATTGCACCAATCAGAACACCAGGTCGAGCAGTTAAGTAAATCCAAACAAACCCAGCAAAAACAAACACACCCCATTTCTCACTATCCGGAAAATCTTGTGTAATTCTTTGAAATTCATCATACCCAGATTTAAAAATCGGAAATTTATCTAAATGAAGTGTGTTTTCGAGTAAATCATCAGATATTTCGTTGAAAGAGGCATTGAGTTTTAATGGGGTTTTCCTGAAATTAGGGAAAATGGCGGTGGTGGCTGAATTGCTGGGTTTTGAAGGTGAGAAATATATGAAATTGGAATAGAGTTTTGTTGAAGAAAGCATGGTAGCAAAAGAAGCCATAGATGAATAAGAATTATTGGTTGAAGGTTTATTTGGTTGGTGATTTTGGTAAATGGAAAGCGTCAGCAAAGGGATGAACTTTTGCCACGTGGCTAAATCTTGGTTTATCCTTTTAGCCATGATATGTGTGGATACCGAGAAAACACCACTTCAGTAGTACTTCACTCATTTATTTACTCCATAGTCCATCCTTATAATTTTACCGTATTTCGTTTTTGATATATCTTAAAATTATCATCTATTTTGAACAATTTTATCTATTAATACATAATTAAGTGATATAGATAATTTTTTATTGATTATACAGTATAATAAATACTCCCTCCGTCCCACAAAAAACTTCTCATTTCACTCTAAATTTTTGTCTCACAAAAAACTTCTCATTTCCCATATTTGATGGGCTCCACACAATAAAAAAAACTATTATTACTAGCCCCACCATTAATATCCACTAACTATCTCTCTCTCCAATCCAACCTTATATTATAATCAAAAGTATTATCAATGACCTCACCACTAACTATCACCTAAAAACTTGTGCAAAAGCCAAATGGGAAGTTTTTAAGGACAATAATTTTGAGACGAAGGTAGTATTTGTTTTAACAATATTCTACGTTTCAAAATAAGTGATACATTTTGAAATTTTCATTACTTTGTAAAAATTAGTGGGGCACATACCTACTAATTATCTCCTTAAAATAATTCATTTATCTTACTTCTACTTTTAAATATCATTAAACTCATTTTAATTAATATATGAGATTCATTACTTATTATCTAATTTAATCTATGTATTATTAAATGAAAAAAGAAAGTTTGAATTTATGAGTAGTAAAAAGATCAAGAAAGGGTGTTTGGGATTGAGTTTTCAATTAGATTATTTATGAAAACGTGATAAGTTGATTTGTAATGTTTGGGTAAAAGAAAAAAATAAGTGATTATTCATAAAATAAGCTGCTAACTCCCTGCAAACGCCGTTCAAGTGAAAATAAGGATAAAATCGTAAAAAGTAAGGGTGAATCCATAAAATGAAAAAAAGAATTAAACCCGCAAACAATGTTTAGTGATGATGAATCCGTAAAAGGTACCAAACCAAAATAAATCTCGAATTTATCTGAAAAATCCAACAAAAATCCAAAAAATGGTTTTAGCATTAAACTGTGTATGAACTGGATTCTAAAACTATCACTATGTGTGATTGCAATTCATCTTCTTTCTCTCCATACTCTTGCATCAAGTTCCGTTCAGCTTCAATACATAAAATTTCCTTTTTAGGTTCATTCCATTTCCCCCAAAAAAAAATTTCCCTAAAAATTAGTCAAAATTCAAACCAATCAACCTCAAGATCAGAACAACATCAATTTCTCGACGAATTAAAGCTGAAAGATCGAGAAACAACGAAAACGGATTTCGAATTGAACGGAAATCGCGATAACGACACCAAATTTCTTCAATTTGACGAATTGGGGGAAATTGAAGAAGAACGAGAAGAGGATTTGGTCAAAATTGAAGAATCAAAAGATGGTGTAGATATGAAATTGGGGGAATTTGATATTGATAAGAATAATCAAATGAAGATTTTAAGAAAAGGGAAACAATTGATGAAAAGATCAAATATCATTGCAAAGCAAGTTATAAGTGTTCAATCTGCTCTTAGTTTGGGTTTCATTTCACAGCTTTGGGTGGATACTAACACTGTGAGTCAAACCCTAGTTTTAATTACTATTTTCTGCTATTGTTCATCATAAATTTACTAGATTATATTCATAGTGGATGGTAGTAATTGTAGAAGTGAGGCCAAATTTACTATCTGGAGAACAAGAAACATTCTTATTGGAGGATATAAGGCAGGTAAGTAGTTATTTAACCGTTTGTATACCACATTGAAGGGCAAAAATGTCCATTCATATGATTAAAGGATTAATGTGTAATTACACTTCAACTACAGGTTGGTGATGTTGTGCTCATTGAAGACGAAACCGTTATGGAAAATGAGTTTAAAATGGTTGGACTAGAAACACTGGTACGGTTAGTCCATCATTTTTACTAAAATTAATAATTTATTTCTTTTGAAATAATGTCCAATATCTAGTATTGTATTAGACCTATTAACAAATGTAACAAATGAAATCATAAGTCGTCCAATGTGTTTTCAGATGCTTAAAAGTTATTTAGATTATATATTGAATTCACGAACTCTATCATTAGATTTTCACATTAGTGTTGGTTTCCATCATTTACATTTAACCTTTTAATTTTTTAAAAACATTTTTATAGCTTATAAAAATTACCAATAAATATATATTTCTGAATTAAATAATACGTTATGATAATTATTTTATTATTGACGAAGATTCGAAGACTGCTACTCAAGTACTCTTCATATTGTGCTAAAAATATAAAAAGAAATAAAACGCGTGCAGTGAAGAATTTTAGATGCTGTAGGCTGGAGGGTATAATTGGAATTTTGGAATTAGATGGTGGGCCTGCCGAAAGAGCATCTTATTAAAATTTAAATCATAAGCAAATTGTAAAAAATAGCAAAATTGAAGGGCTAAAATGAAACATTTCATGAACAGTGAAATGTGAATGGGAAATGTATATATGTAGAATAGAATAGAATAAGATATACCAGTTTCAAGTTTGTAACGAAATTGTACTTGATTTTGACCTCAAAAGTCAAAGAAATCTCATTTGCGTCCTAATTTAGTACTCTTTTTTTAGGTAGGATATAGTGTTGTGACACCGGGTCGACGAGATATTGGAAAGGTGTGTTTTTTTAAATCCTACTCATCATTTTTAATGGTTGACTTTTTGAACCATTGTATTTGACTTCCTGAATCGCTTTTATTTAGTAATAATCTTTATATTCTTTATGTTTTTAGGTGCGAGGGTTTACTTTTAATATAAATTCCGGGGCAATAGAATCTTTAGAACTCGATTCATTTGGAATATCCATAATCCCATCAAGTTTGGTAAGTCCCTAAACATTCTTATATATAAAGGTAAAAGAAATGTCTAAAAAAGTGTTTTGCAGATCAGCCCAACATGACCCGTATTAAAAAATCCCATTTTGACCCGACCCATTTTGAGCCATTACCCAACCCGCCCGTATTTCCACATTTTACCATTTTCTTTTAAAGTATAATGCAACTTATTGCAGGTGAGCACATATGCTTTATTGGTTGAAGATGTACTTGAAGTTGTATCTGATACCGTAGTGGTTCATGAAGCTGCAGCCTCACGTATACAAAGGCTAACTAAGGTAAATTTATTAATAAAAATAAATTATAAATAAATAAAATCTTATTTTCTCATCATCCAAACGTTTTATGAAAACTAGAAGTGTTGGATTTTTCTGAAAACTTTGTGGGTCGGGTCGGGTTAGCCCAAAAACACTTTTTTTTCCTTCCAAAAAAGGTTTTTTTATTTGAAATAACTCAAATTGACCCATTCATATATAAATATGCCGAAATTGCCACATTTATTTTCTACAAAAAAGAAAAAGAAAACCAATGATAACATGAAATTGTTGTTAATTTTTAGGGGTTTTGGGATGCCTAAAAAATGAGTTACTCAATGGACGACGATCTTGATTATTACCCTGAACCCGAAACACGACCCGAATACCGAAAAAGCAGGAGAAACCGGTCAGGTGCGGGTAGCCCGAAAACGGCTCGTTATTGATAATGAAGAAGATTGGGATCTCCCTATGGATTATCTATGAGTTCTTGAGAACCTTTGTTTGTTATTCTTTGTTGAGTAATGGAAATGGTTAGCTTGTTGGAGAAAAAGGAATGCATTACGAAGTTGTACGATACAGCTTGTTGATGCATCCATATGTATTAAATTATACTGTATCTTATAGTGTCATCAATTATTTAAATATTACCTTTGTTGTCGAAAAATGAAAAGGCTAGTTATATACTTATTTTAGTAAACTTTTTTTTTTCTTCATAAGACGGGACAAAAGAGGTGACAAAGATTTTAATTATAATTACTTACGTAGACAATGTGGTAGCTATCAACACTTTGGAAGCTACATAACTAATTTGATGGACTAACAATTCTGAATCCTGTTAAAAACAGTGTATCGAGGAGGTGATATGTGAACAATCGTATTTCTATCTGGGAGTAGAGTGATTGTTTCTTGAAACACCTTCAACAAAAAAAAAAAAAAAACATGTTAATTATGTGAATTTACGGTTCTAAAAGATCATGTAAGACATATAGAATATATAAATTATCTAGGTTAAGCTTGAGATTACTTATTTGATGGTTTTGTTTGTATCAATTAAGTGATTAAAGATTTAAAGGTAAGCAAACATGTGGGCTTCCTTTGAAGTTAATGCTTATGTTCCCTCAAATTCAAGTTGGATTATTTGTATTCTTGCAGCTTTTTCATGAATGTTGTATTATTGTATACATTATTTAAGTTGTATTTTTTGTATTACTTGGATTAGGTATGTATTATCTAAGGTAGATTATGATGCAAACAATTTTATAGTCGTCGAGAACATGGTCTACTTGCAAAGTTCCAAGCACTAGTTATTATTCAACTATTTTAATATATATAAGTTAAGATCTTTATAAGTATTCTATAAATAGAATTATAAAATCTTAGTGGTTTGATAGGCTTCAAAAAGTCCATAATGAATCGTTGGGAATATACAAGTGTGAAAGCCTCCATTTTCCACCATGTGACTCCAGAGAACGTTTGAACGCGATCCTACTTTGCTCTTTTTTCCCCCTTAACTAATGGTCGATTTGTTAATTTATACTCATTATTAAATGTATAAAAACTAAACCAATCAAATATTAAATATAAAACTAAAATAAAATAAAAAATATACATTACAATAACAATTAGAAATCTGTCCATATAATGAACATAAATATTGTGAAACCACATAATATATACTTCGTATGTTGGTTTGCATAGATACTATGCTAGTAATAATAATGTATTTTTAAATTTAAATGGATTAAAAAATTGTCAACCCAGAAATAGATGCTTAAGATGTCAATTACTCCGTATTTATTAATTGATCAAACTAGCCACTTAAATTTAAAAACAGGTAATTACCCATTAACCATTAATGCTAACAAGCAACCTCCGTTAAATAATAAAATTTAAAAATAAAAAAGATGAACGTGCAGGAGAGTTGAATGTGCTGTCACTAATGGATGACGATACTTGTGAGTTGTGATCACTCAAAATCCGTCATCACCAATTCACGTAGATTCCTGTCTTTCTAATCAAATTTTTAATAATAAACAAAATAAATATTGCTGTCTTTCTTATATTTAACCAATCATGGACTTTTAACAAAAAATTAGTGGACGTTAAATCATTGATGTTGGTTAATTATTTGTAGACGTATTCATTAAAATATATTTCAGATATGGAAGTAACAACCAGTTAATTAGTTATAAAATATGATATATCATTATCTATATTTAATATAAAAAATAATAAATCATGAACCAAAAAAGAAATGATATGACGGAGAATGTGATTGACGAGGGGTCGAACGTGTTCAGACACGAGCTAGTCATCTAACGGAGAAATAGCCAAAAACAAAAACAAATAATAAAACTACGGACCATTAATGTAATATTGTAATTATATTTATATGATATATGAAGTGAAGGGATCATTTGGATAGGAAAATTCATTTCTGTATTATAATTTATACATTACACTGTATAAGTTAACATCTAACTCTACAAGCTTATTATACGTATAATACATTTATGATAATAAAATAATATATTTTTACTATTCACTTTAATTTGATTGGTTGGTTTGTTCATAAGAATTTTATTTATTTATCTTATATAATTGTTTTCATGTAAATAATAAGCATAGGATAGTTTGGCTCTAAGTGGTTTTCTTGTTAGGTAATAAATGTGGTAGATAAAATTATAATTATGGTAGATAAGAATCATCATTTTCTATAAGGGTGTAGATTTACACATCCTTCTTAAGTGATACAAAAATTCTTTCTCTTAAATATTATTTTGTATATTTCTTATTTTCTTTATTATTTCTCTTAAATATTATTTTGTATATTTCTTTTATTTCTTATTTTTCTTTAGTTAATTTATTTATTAATATTATTCTAATACATATTTGTATATTTGTAGTAATTTTTTTATCTTTTAATTACTTTATAACATATTTTTAGTTAGAAAATTTAATTATTTTCTTCTTTTTTACTTTTCACTAATTACTATATATATTTTATTTAATAACATATTTTTATTATTTAATACATTTTCCTATATTTGTACCCTTTTTACAGTTTGACCGTTTACACATGCATTTTTCTGCAAATTTGTTTTTGTAACTTATCAACTGCAAAATATAAAATGTATAAAACAAGAGCAAAAATACATAAATTTTGATAGAAAAACAATAAATTTTATTCAAACAAACTCTAATTTATATAAAAATAAATATAAAATAATTATATAATATGACAAAAATGGAGGTAATTACTTCCTCCGCCCCACAAAAAACTTCTCATTTCACTCTAAATTTTTTTCCCACAAAAAACTTCTAATTTCCCATATTTGATGGGCTCCACACAATAAAAAACTAATATTACTAAAAACCTCATTACTAATATCCATCAACTATATTTCTCTCTCCAACTCAACCATATATTTTAATCAAAAGTATTATCAATGACCTCACCACTAACTATTACTCCCTCCGTCCCTTAATAAAGTTCCCATTTCACTTTCAAGTTTTGTCCCTTAATAAAGTTCCCATTTCACTTTCAAGTTTTGTCCCTAAATAAAGTTCCCATTTCTCAAACTTAAGGGACCCACTTAATATAATAATATTATTACCAATACTTTCACCACTAACTATCTCTTAAAACACTTTCTCTCTCCAATCAAAACTTATATTTTATTCAAAAGTAATACCAAATACCCCACCACTAACCCTCTCTTAAAATGTTGTGCCCAACACAAATGAGAACTTTATTTAGGGACGGAGGGAGTACCTAAAAACTTGTTCAAAAGTCAAATGAGAAGTTTTTTGTGTGACGGAGGGAGTAATAGTACTTAGCGGGAGTTATATATTTGGAAAATTAAATAAAACAAAATCCTTTGATTTAATATTATTATTTTGTTTTTAGGAAGAGTTTTTCTATATTTGAAAAATCAACACCCTTTTCGTAATAGGTAAGATACTTCAAGTACGATTTATTTATAATTCTTTACTTTTTTAAATTTTTGTCATTTTCTATATTTAACTATGAACCTTCAACACGGCTAGATGCAGGGCATGTCTACGTCATAGCATAAGGTTGTAATAACGTCACTTGTATTTTACCCACTCACAATTAAGGGCGTGTAACAATATTGTGGCCATTTATGATTTACCTAAGTTGAGTACACTTGTTTAGCGCGTGTTCGTGGATATCAATCTCTTGAAATTTTTGAGAATTTCTTTGCAACCACTTGGTTTTTCAAAAATTTCTTAATTATAAAAACATTACATTTTTATCTATATTATTGAGGTGTTTTAGGGTTGTAGTTATTCTATTAGTTAGATCTACACCACCAAATATTATATAGAGTCTTCCTCTTGGCCAGAGAGTTTACCAAGAAATAGAATCAAAGCCATTCAAAGAGCTTACACAAGGTCATCAAGTAACCAATACACTTCGATAAATGTTCGAAAACCCTAAAAAGATCGAGTCCGATCTCATGTCAGTTGAATGTGAAGTTGGACAAATATTGGGGATGTATGATAACACCCTTTCGATCTTGAACAATGTTAACTCTAGCGATATTTATCATATCCAACCTGATAGATCTCTAAGTAGTTGGGATGATCTGAAGTCTGATGATTCTGGTGAAAGCGTTAAAACTGTAAAGTCGATAAAAGCTAAAAGGGGATGTTATAAGAAAAGGTATGTTTTATGTAACTATAATTTTTAATTGTTATAAATTGTAATACTATGCTTGGATTATTTAGATGTGATTTGAAAGTATTGAATCTAGTTTCGGATTACTTACAAACTTAATTTGTCTTCTCATATATATGTTATCGGTCAAGTTGGTAAGATTTGTTTTGTTGCAAAAATGCAGAAAAAACTCAACGACGTTAACAAAAGTAACTTCTACTTTGATTGATGATGGATACGCTTGGAGAAAATACGGCCAGAAAGTGATTCTCAACACAACACACCAAAGGTAATATTCTCGATTTAACATTAATTAATTTTATATCAAATTATATGTGTATGGATAAGTTTTTCGAATCTAAGAATAGATAGTCATAATCCAGCAAAGTCCACTAAAGACAAATAAATTTAACGTCATTAAGTATTACTTTTATTGATTAATTTATTTAAGACAAATTAGTTAAGAAGATTAGACTTTTGCCCAATGTTAAAGTTGAATGGTCCAAAAGAATATACTTCGTATAACTTTAAATACATGAAATATATAAAGTAGCGTACTTGTGTTAATGTTTGACGTTGTCCATAACTTATAGACATGAGATTAAGTACTGCTATGCACAAAATTAAGATGATTTAAGAATTGTTTAAAAAATAGACATAATAGTTAATTTCTTTTATAGGTGCTATTATAGGTGCACTCATAAGATTGAGCAAGGGTGCAAAGCAACCAAACAAGTTCAAATGACTGAAGACGAGCCACCAAAGTTTAGGATAACCTATTTTGGACACCATACCTGCAATAATCTACAAAGAGCCCCTCAAATCATTTTGAATTCTCCAAACCCTAGGGACAATTCAATCCTTTTTAACTTTGAAACAAATACGTCTACTCAAAACCAACAAGTTGGCCCTTGTTTGTCCACAATTCAACATACCAACGTTTCTTCGTCTGATGATTATATATCGTGGGATCTACCGTGGGATCTTGTAACACAAATCTCACAAATTCCCTCAGAACCCATATCAGAGTTCTCATCGGGTTTAGATCATGACATGATATCTTCAGGGATATTTTCGTCTACATGTAGTTCGGATGGCTATGAGATAGGCGATATGTTTAATTGGAAGCAATGATTTTGGTGACTTCTTTGAATCATACTCGTAGTTTGTTACTTTTTTATTTAGGGATGTTGATATAGATGTATGCTGAGATAAATGTAAACTTCTATTTATGAAATAGATTCATATTTTTAGTTAAAGTTGAATTTGACACACATATGCATGATAAGTGATTTTGTCTTTTGGTAGACATTATTTAATTAGCCCTATATGTATAAAAGAAATGACATAGGTGATTTTATACGACGTGTAAATAAATTTATGCATCACAACAATATAACTTTTAAAATAAATTATACAACATATTAAAATAATAATAGTGTGAAGTAATTTAAGTAGTGTAGATATTACTTCCAAAAATAAACCTGATTATCAACCTGATATCAAATACCTAGTATCTTTACACGTAAAGAAGGTAAAAGGATAAGCATGAGATGCTAAAATCTCTTATGATGGGAAATATGTGTCAAATATTGGGTTGGTGGTAAACTGGTAATGTTCTTGAGAATAATTATTAGCTAGATTAATTGTTAGCCCAAACGTGATTAATGAATTAAGCCCAAATCAGCAGCCATTCCAACCCAATTAGTAATAATACCTACCTAGGTTTCCCCAGAATTTGTCTCTTATTTCCATCTTGCTTCTTGCAAGCAAAATTCATAAATCACTTCTTAGAAGAGGTATCTATTTCAATCCCATCTATATCTTGTATACATTTATAAAATAAAACAGTCCGACTAAAAGCAAAGCTCATTATAAGGAAAGTCATTAACATCATTTCTTCCAAGCATATGGTCCATCTCATAACCATGTGTACTAGCCCCCATATATGAATATGCCTCTAAAGGCATCACGTCCCGTTGAGCCAACATTGATGATGTCATCGATAGTGGTTCAAATGGTCTTTTTGGATCCGATGATGTGTAGTTATTAGCAATTGCTTGACCTTTGTGTCTTGAATTACCAATAGAAGGAAATCCCGCCTTTTGTTCACCTTTTATGGCTCGAAAATTAGGGTCGATTTGTTTCTTTTGTACGAACCCCATTGTTTCGAAGTTAAGAAGGATCGAGGTATATCCATGATCCAGGGATTCCAAAATGATTGGAGGAGACCGTTGTAAGTTATTGCAAGTATGTTCTCCAATGTAGGTTGTTTTATATTTCGGTGGGTTGTCGTTAACTTTTTGGACATGTTTGGTTGCTTGGCACCCTTGGTCAAATTTATAAGTACACCTATAATAGCTCCTGCATATCAACAAATAGAGTAAATTACACAAATCAAATTTTACTGGTCGTCATTTAGTTTCAAAATTACATTAGTAGACTTCATAAAGGTTTTGTAAATTAATATTGTCTACAACGTGACTTGAAACCATTATCACAGACTAATGAAGGAAACCTTTAAACACCTTATGTCACTAAGTTAAGTTTTATTTTTCTAGATTGGAAAGTCTTCTTTCATGTATTTATATATTACATTCATTGAATTGAAAGTCTTATAATGATTATTAAACTCATATACATGTGAATACAAATAAAAAAATACCTTTGATATTTGGCATTGAGAATCTCTTTTTGACCGTATTTTCTCCATGCATGCCCATCGTCAACCAAAACAGAAGCGATTTGTGTAGTCGTAGATGAGTTTTTTCTACATTTTTCCAAATAGAGTAATTATTAGCAACTTGATAAACATTATGTACCGTCAGCATTTCAAGGTTTGGTTAAAAATTATTGCAATATATACTACACTTACCTTCGTTTATAACAACCCCTTTTAAGTTTCACCGGTATTATCGACTTTAAACTTTCATTAGAACATTTTGATTTATGCTCATCTGAATTACACGGAGTATGAAAATCACTAGAAATAAGTTGAATTGACTCGTTAGAACTACACGAGCTCATAATTGAAAGGGTATTCTCGAACATTTCTAGTATTTGAATTACTAAACCATCTTCCGATGTGTATTTAGACTCGAACATTTTCGGCCTCCAAAGCATTTCGCGAAGAATATTGATCAATTCTTGACCATGGGTGAGCTCTTGAATTGCTTGAATCCGGTTACTTGGTAAACTCTCCGGCCATGTTAAAGACTCCATTGCAATAATTGATGGTTTGAGATATAACTATATTTAAGAACTATGACTATATTTATATACCTAAAGGAGAACAAATGATATCTAAAATCAAATATAAAAAAAGGCAGGTGACACGAAGGTTACGAATATTATTCTTAAACCTTTTTGGCTTTTTTATAAAAGTGAATTTCACGTCCACGCGCCAAAGTGTGGTAATTTACTTGAGAAGTAGTGGTATATCATGCACGACTTTAAGTTCGAGTGTGGAAATTAAGTGACGTTTCAACTTAGCCGTCCGGTGACGTAGTGCATGGCATTCAAAACCGTGTTTGGAGTGTGTGGAAGTTGACGAAGCAGCAAATGACGATCTTAACCCTTGTGGTCGTTAGAAATCTTTTGTTCGTACTTAATAAAGCAAGGTTGATAATAATAAAAAAAAAGAGTTTAACTACTAAAAAAAATGTAAATGGTATAGTTAATTCAATTCAATTTTAACAAATTGGTCTAAGTAAATAGACATGAAAGGTTTTGCCGTTTTGGTTGGGTAAATTTTGCTAAATAACAATTTACATCGTTAAACATTTCGTTTGATAATTGAACGTTTTCTTGGTCATGCAGTGACATCGAATACAGCCCTGTCAAGGCGGACGTTGCGGGTTCGAGCCCCATCAGTCCCGACGGACCGGAATCATTTTTCAATATGATGTGGCTAGTCAAACTTCATTAAATTTTAACGTACTTTGTTCATAATTCCGTTTTAGTAGTTATACATTTTTGGGCCTTTTGGATAAAATATTTGTTTTGGTGTGTTATTTTGCTCCTGTTTGCCCTTTCAGTCTATACATCCAAACATTTTAGACCTTAATTAATACGGAATAGTTAAATAATTTTTATGCTATATGCAGGACTTAAGCATATATATATTTTGTATATATAACATATTAGTATACTGATATGATAATGTTTATTTATCTTAACCGTAGATGAGAAGAAACATGATTGGACATTTTTTTATATATTGTTATATTCTTAGTAGTCAAGTTAAAGCACCCCTGAGTTGACTATGATATAAGGTCAAAACTCCAGCCCTCACTCTTTTTTGCAAATTTTATGGTTGAGTTTGACTTTTGATAGAATTTTTGTTTTTGCCTTTTGAGATAGTTTTTTGAAGTCATTGTCAAATTTACCAAAAAGTCATTGATTATAAATCTTATTCTTTCAGTCATTGATTATACATCCTATATATTGACTACTATACATTCTTTCAAATCTGTTTGGAATCGTGATATATTAATTATTATTGATAGATAGATATATCTACCGAAGTTCAATGTTTGTAATTTCATGGAACCTTCGGTTCCGTAACATGATATTGGCCTCTTTCAATTATCTCTTTAGAAATTTACAGTTTATATTGTTTTTTCATGGTTATAATAACCAATTAAAAACTAATCATATTGCCTAAAACCAGTGCATTGTTGTCACCTATAACACCGTTCATCTTTAGCCTGCGTGGCACCATGGAGGGTAAGCGTCTATATACCTTGAAATTTTTTCCATTAATATAATTTTATTAATTACTTCCGGTTATACTAACATGCCATGGATCAACATTGTTCCACCAAAAGTTAATTGTTTTGTTTGGAAAGTCGGGATGGGTAGACTTCCCGTTGCAACATGTTTGGAACTTAGAGGTGTTAACATCGACTCTATCTCATGTAAGGTTTGCAACAACGGTGTTGAAGACATTGACCATGTTTTTATTCACTGTAATCGAACAATGGAGGTGATATCTTGGATTTTCAATTGGTGCGGTATTTCGGTACCTATCTTTCATTCGGTGACGGATCTTATCGAATACGGCGTCACATGGGGTAATTGTCCAAAAAAAAGAAAAATCTTAACAACAATTATTCAAAGCTTATTATGGTGTGTTTGGAAGGCGAGAAATGATTCGGTTTTCAATAATATGCACAAGACATACACGGTGATTGCGGGCGACATTATTGATACATCATTTTTATGGTTGAAACATAGGAGTAAATTTTGTTGTAATTCGGTTGATTGGAAAATCTCTCCGTTTTTAATTCCTTTGTAATTGCTTTGATCTCTTAGCTACTTGCTAAGTAGGTCCTTTATTATATAATATTTGCCGTTTCCAAAAAAATATAATTTTATCTTAAACTTTGGTGATTTTTGTGTTTGCTTCCGAACATGTATTAAATTAAGAGAGATGACACAAGTTTGAAGATGTTCTGATACTTTTTCTAAACAAAATTATTATTTGTATATTTTATTTTGCTTAAGAATATATAATAGCAACGTAACTTACTTTTTTTCTCCCTCTCTCTCTAATAGTGGCATTTTTCCCATAACCTTATTACATAAAAGAAAGCTACCATAATACAGAAATCTATTAAAATTTAGACTCGATTCAAACCATTTGCTGATCCCAGCCAAATGAAAAAAACAACAAGCTTAGTTAGAAATTCTATTTAATCAGTAACTAACTTAATCAGGAATTAATTCAATAAAAAATAACTTACTTAGTAATTATTAAAAGGGGGTGATTTTCATACCACATCTTTTAAGCATTGTACCACAATAAGTGCTTTATATGCTTGTACAATATGCAGAAATATTTGTATATTGTGATAGGGGAATAAAAAATTATGGTATGAAAACTAATTCCCAATATTAAACGAGAGTTATTTATGATATTATATGGACCGTCATCCATTCCGGGATACCTATTGGCAGTGCTGGGCCGCTGGGCCTAGCTAAAAGTCTATAAGAGCAACTCTTATCCATCATGGGAGTTTAGCCAGTTGATATAAATAAAGGATATATAATAAAATATTGTATAATTTTTATTTAAAAATAGTTTCATTGATCCACGTTCCGAAAGGCTTTTTTCTTAATGCGTAGATTCCGAAGACAAATATATCAGTCTTAATAAAGTTTAGTGCATTAATTAAGGGAAGTTTTGTCATTTTCTGGCGGCTACGAGTGCTTTGATAATTTATTAGTCTTTTCAGAAACTTTATCTTCTTAAATCAGTTGAGAACTTGAGATTCCTTACTTATCAAAACAGGGTCTGGGATCGCAATTCTTATTACATTTGGGTTTATGTGTAGGATTAGTGTATATAGTAGGTTTCGTTAACTCTAACGACCTGTTACATTTAATTAATTATTTTGAAAAATTCAATCATAATACTTGTATGTAAATTTAGGTGTGCCATCATTTCTAGAAATTTAGTATCTTTATATTTCATTTAAATTCAAGCTCAGCTCGCAACAAAAAATATCTACAGCTATTATAAACTGGAATTAACAATTTGATGCGGATCGATAATCAAATGGCCAAGAATCACAAAGAAGTCAAGAACTTCTCAATAATAATCACCCGTAGGTTTTCAAACTAAAAATAAAAATCAAGTTCATTCCTAAAGAACAAAAGATCCCATATATATGGGGAACAAAGAAAACACAGATACGTAATTCTAATTCCTAAAAACGAGGATTTGGATAGGAATATAATTTCCTAAGCAATCCTATTATTAAACATTCAAATAAAAGATAACAACTAAAAATTATTATTAAATAATATTAGATGCTCCTGCATCATCCTCCCTGGCTTGAAAAACGTCCCCCTCCACGTCCATGTCCTCGTCTTGATCACCTACGTATGGAGACAAATCAGCCACGTTGAAGGTGGCTGACACATTGTAATGTCCAGGGAGATCAATTTTATATGCATTGTCATTAATCCGCTTAACAACCCGAAATGGACCATCGGCACGAGGTTGCAACTTACCAAAACGACCAGGCGGAAACCGTTCTTTACGCAAATGAATCCAAACGAGATCACCCACTTTGTATAAAACCCGCTTACGATGCTTGTTGGCTTGAATCTGATATTTTTCATTGTGTTTAGTAATTGTGTCATGTACTCTCGCATGAAGCTCTTTAATCTGCTTAGATCGATCATCTCCAGGAACACTTTTCGCATGCGAATTTGGTGGTACCCGCTTCGCAAATCAATCTTTGAAAATATTTTTGCTCCATGTAATTGATCGATTAAATCATCAAAACGAGGAATTGGGAAACGATATTTAACCGTAATTTTGTTGACAGCTCGACTATCTATGCACATGCGAAAAGTGCCATCATGTTTCGGTACTAACAAAGCCGGGACAGCACACGGGCTCATGCTTTCGCGGATCAAACCTCTGTCAAGTAAATCGGTCACCTGTCTATGTAATTCATCAAAATCTTTAGGGTTCATACGATATGCAGGCTTGTTTGGAATAGTGGCACCTGGTAAAAAGTCGATCCAATGTTGTATTTCCCTCATTAAGGGTAGGCCGGGTGGAATTTCATCAGGCAATACATCTTGAAACCGAGACAATAACGGTTGAACTAAATCTGGTATTGACGGTGACGTTGGGTTCGTCTCCGTTACTACTAAAGCAAGCATAATTGGATGTGGGGTGAGCTTTGTCAATCCTATCAATTGTGATTTAGTCAACATAAATGCATCAGTAGGATTTTGTCTTGTGTCAAGTGGGGCTAACACAATATTGACTACATCCTTTATAAAACTATAAGTATTCCGAAAACCGTCATGTTTAGTTTTACGATCATATTGCCAAGGTCGTCCTAACAAGATGTGACAAGCATCCATGGGGATTACTTCACACCACACTTCATCAACATATTTTTTTCCAATCGAAAATTGTACAAGACAACGCTTACTAACCTTGACAACACTACCTTTTTTTTAACCAGGTGAGCTGGTATGGTTCCGGGTGATCTTCTGCGTGGAGACCAAGCTTCTTAACCATACTTGTTGCAACCATGTTGTCACAGCTTCCACTGTCAATGATTATAGTACAAACTTTTCCTTTAGTTGTGCATTTTGTACGGAATATATTGTTCCGAAGCCACAACGAGTCATCAACGGATTTCACCACATCCACATTCAAAACACGTTGAGTTATTAAAGCCTCCCCATGATCGGCGTACACAATTTCTTCGGTTTCCTCTACCATGTCTGCATCGTTTTCGGTATCATATATAGGTGCAACATCATCCACAAATGTGACCAGTTGTTTGTTTGGACATTCCCGGGCGAGGTGGCCCAATCCTTGGCATTTAAAACAACGAATAACGCGTGCGTTAGTTGGTTTAACGGGAGCACTAGCTGTTACATCAGGTTGTTGTGACGATGATGTTTGTGTTGGGGGTAGCCGAGATGGGTTCGTTACTCGGTTGCCTGTTGATCGACCCCGATTTTTTAATTGTTTTTCTACTTTAAGAGCTAGCCTACACACATCCATGTAGGTCCAATATTGTTGAAGATGAACAACATCGGCAATATCCGACCTGAGAGCACCCAAAAATCGAGCTATGACTTGTTCCTCTTCTTCCTCTATGGCACACCTCATCCGAAGTCGATCAAATTCAGCGATAAAATCCTCAACAGATGATGCCCGTTGAGATAAATTGTGATATTCTATAAATGCTTCTTGTCTATGGTTCACAGGAAGAAATTTTGCTTGCATCAACTTCTTCATCTTGGACCATGTCTCCACCTTGGATTTCGCGTCTCTCATACGTTGTTTCTTGTTATGGTCCCACCAAAGGGACGCAGATTTTCGGAGTTTAATTGCAACAAGCTTCACCTTCAAGTGCTCGGGAATATCCCGCATATCAAAAATTCTTTCAACCGTGCTCAGCCAATCGATAAAATCATCCGGATGGGCCTTTCCCACAAACTCGGGGATCTCTATTTTCATCCCAAAGTTGCGCAAAGGATCATCACGGTTCATCCCACGAAGATTCTGGCGATGTACACCGAAAGGATTATCACCTTCGTCGCCCTCGTAAACGTCAGGGTTCGATTCAGTTTCCTCATCGTGAATCTCGTGTTGGATTTCGAGGTCTCTAATTCTCTGTTGTAGGCGTTCGATCTCAACATCGCGTGGGTCTCGTTGTTCAACATCGCTGCCTCGGTCGGCGTTTCTGCGAGCAGCATTACGAGGAGGTCTTCCACGCCCCGCCATTTGTCTATCACTAGCTCTGATACCAAATGATGCGGATCGATAATCAAATGGCCAAGAATCACAAAGAAGTCAAGAACTTCTCAATAATAATCACCCGTAGGTTTTCAAACTAAAAATAAAAATCAAGTTCATTCCTAAAGAACAAAAGATCCCATATATATGGGGAACAAAGAAAACACAGATACGTAATTCTAATTCCTAAAAACGAGGATTTGGATAGGAATATCATTTCCTAAGCAATCCTATTATTAAACATTCAAATAAAAGATAACAACTAAAAATTATTATTAAATAATATTAGATGCTCCTGCATCACAATTGTATTTCATATAATACTAGATCTGTATTAACAATCTTATTTATTCTTAAAATTCACAAATTATATTTGTTACGAACACTGTTCTAAACAAAAAATGGAACAAATTATAGTGCTTTGATAACACAGGAGGGATTTTGTATTAGTGAATCGTGCAAATGCTGGATTTTATTAGAAAAATGCTTACAAAATTCCTTTGGAAATCATTAACGAACAAAATTCAATTCTTTTTTAAAATCCAAATCTGGTCGCGAAAGATTTTTGTGCAACGTGACATCGTAAAAGGTTGGATTCCGATCTTTAAAATGACATCGTGTATAAGGATTTCAGAAGAAAAAAAGTGGTAAAAGTTTATATAGATACAGAATTCTAGGGAGACAAAAGGAATAATATCATGTTATAGCTACCAATATTCCATGACACGTTCGAATTTTAATTATTAGAGGCATCTCCCAAAACAACCTGAGAAGAATATAATGATCCACTTCAACCATTTGTCGTTATTAGATGATTTTGAGTTCAAGAAATATCCAAAAGAAAGCTAAGGAAAAATCGACCATAAATAATGGTCAACTGGATTTGCCCATTTTGACTTCAAATTCGTATATCACTAGAAAGATCTTAATGGTGTGAATCAGTAATCACTTTTATTATGATTTAAATCATCTCATTTTTTACTATTTCTTTTCTCTCAGCCTATCATTTTAAAGTTTATATGAGACACTCTAATTATACATAAACTGTAACTTCATTTTTATTTCAACTCAACATCATATCAACAAACATTTCAACCGACATAAATTGACAACCCATTGCCAATTAATGACTTGTCATTTCATATTTTTGGACCCACGGATTATGTACTTTATATATTTAAAACATAAAATACATGTTGGAACTAATAAGATTGTTTGTAAGTTGACAAATTTCATATTCCACATTGATGGGAGGAAGAAATATTATTGAGTTTATAATGTCTTTAAAGGATTTAATGGAGGATGAATGGATGACTAAACTCACGTGCGCGCCGAGACTGTAAGCGCGAAATGGCGCACTTTAAATGTGGGATAATAAATTTGGGTTTAACCATCCATCTATCATTTGCTAAAAATTTTAAAAACTTGAGGCTCTCAATGTGGAATAGGAAAATTGTCAAGTTGCAAATAATCTTATTATTTCCAACAATACATACATATGCACAAAATAATTCAAACACGCTACCTTTTTCTCTTCTTCTTCTGCTAACCGAAGATTGCAACTGAAGAACCCATGTCATTGGTCTCACTTCAGTTGTCTTGAGGGATAGAATCGCCAGATCACTTAATTTTTGTGTGGGCATAAATATCTTTATTGAGCAAATCAAGATCCTTTATGGAGCCTATTTTTTTCACAAAATTCCGACACTTCATCTATTTTTTTATTGAGCATCATTTTCACGTATTATATACTTTGTACTAACTTTAACCTGACCCGATCGACTGAGAGGGTGTTTAGGAAATGTTTTGAAAAGTGCTTATTGACTTATTAATTTTTCCAATAAGTAAATAAATTGTCTGGATAAGACAATAAGTGCTTTTTAAATGATTTTTTGATAAAGTTTGAAAATGAGTTTTTAAAAAGTAAGGCTCCCCTTACTTTTCATCCAACTTATTTACTTTTCAGTATAAATAAGTCAATAAGTTAAACCAAACATTATTTTTAGAACTACTTTTAAAATCAAAAAATCAGTAAGTACTTTCCTTTAAAAGCACTTTTAAATTTTAACTAGCAGGGTACCCGCGCAATGCGGCGGCGGGTACCCAGAAACTATATTTTGTGGCGAGCAAGTGTTGTTCGTTTACACGGTTTTTCCAACAATAATTGCGCAAATGAATGATTTTTTCCGTCTTTAAAAATTGCAATTAGTAATCATTATCATCTAGAACATAATAATACATTCAAGTTAACCAACAAACTTAATGATTATAATTAAAGAATATGTGAGCACACAAACAAATACCTTGATCATGGAAAGTTCGATACAATATGTTTTCTATTTAAAGTTGGTTGTTTATTTGTTCTAAAACAAATTGTCATTTAGAGCAATTGGTTAACACACAGTCAGATTTCATTAGAGGTCTTGTGTTCGAATCCTGGAAGCAACACTTTTTTATTTTTGTGGTGTTGAAGAAGTTACTAAAAGTGGAAATTTCTTTAAGTTTAAGGAGTTGCTATGTTTAGTTGTCTTAAATGCTTTATAGATAGTATAGATATAGATATAGATAAATTTGTTAAATTTGAATATTTATTACGTCTTTAAATACAAAATTCAACGTTGCTAAAGATAAGAATACTTCGTTATTTCAACGTTACATAATTAACGTGCACAATTAGTAGTTACTTACAAATCTGTCAAGAAAAAACAAATATAGTTTGTTTTGTTTGTGGTCAAACCAAACATATTCAACGCGGGCACATCTGCATTTGTACCAGTACTGAGGTTTCCAGAGGTCTTAAAAGTTTTCAAATGTCTCGTATGGTCCAAAAGCCTTGCAAAAATAGAATGAAAAAATTTCATTAGAATAAAATACCCCCAGGCGTAATACACACCTATTGATCACAATGTAACATAATAGTATTTCAAAATTTGTTATGAAAGTTGTACCTCTTGAGCCTCAAAAGTTGAATCCCCTGCATGTGGATGTGGTGGTGCAGTGAGCATTGAAGTACCAGTATGTGTGGTTGAAGACATTTTAGTTGCTTACACCTAGACAGTTGAAATATGCAAAGTTAAAGAAAATTAGTATGAGAAGATAACCATCGATTGTTAATATATATATGATCTTAAACGGACAATGTAACGACCCGAAATTTTGTATCGAATAAATTATGGAAAAAATATTATAAATAAGGATAAATTATTTAAAAGACGTGGGAATTGGTTTCGTGTCATTTGGACATCATTTGGTTTGTGTATTCCCTTGTTAAAATCGAAACGGGTCAAGATTGGGTAAAAGACCAAGTTGGAAAAGTGCATTTTTGTTCCAGCATATTTTAGAGATCTCTAATCCGAGGATTAGCATCGCGAGTATTGGTGGCCAAAAGTGCATTTTCAAGCAGCAAAGTTTAGAGATCTCTAATCCTGATTTTAGCATTTGCGAGTTTGGGTACCCGCGAGTTTTAGCAATGCGAATTTTAAGATTAGCATTGCTAATTCGCGCAGGAAGTATAAAAAGAGGGTTTTAGCTAGGGTTTTCTCATTTTCAAAACCCACTTGAGCTTGGAGCCGTTTTTGGAGGAGAAATATGAGTTCTTGGTGATTTCTTGCTCAAATCTTCATCATCTTGTAGGATTTGAACATCAAGGGTAAGGATTCTTGATTATCTTGTTTACCTACTTTGATTGTAAGCTTTATTTGGGTAAAAATGGTGGTTTGGACAACCTACCATGTCATCTTTGGGGAAGATAACCAAACATGAGTGTAGAGCACTCAATGTAAGCTTGTAAACATTGTGTACAAGTTGGATTTGGGATTTCTTGATGTAAATCTTTAACTAGGGTTTGAGATTCCACCAAGTTGGATGAACTTGGTGGTTGGGAATGTTGTTATGGATTGATTAGTGATTAGTTATGGATAATAACTAGTTATTGTGATGATATTGATTTTAGGTCAAGAAGACCTAAAGATTTGGAAGTACTCCTTTGATTAGGGAGTAAGGATTGTGTTGAATTACACAAGGTTTGGAAAGCATTGCTAAGGTGAGTACATGTGAACTTTAAAACTGAGTACATAGCGGTAAAGAAGTATTTTCATAAATTGTGATTACTAATGTTTAAACTAGTTGTTTATTATTATTATGAACTAATTGATTTAATTGTGTGAATACTAACTAAGACTAGTATACAGATATATTGTGTGACGGCCATACCGCATTGTTGATTGATGTGACATATAATCACATGTAGTGGTTATAACGGGTAGATTGAGATAGGACAGGTACGTGATAGATTCGGAGGCATTCTGGATTATCATGGTATCTTTAAACTGATGGATTGGAAGCATTCCGATCACCCAACAAGATGTTGGATCTTACTGAACCGGAGGCATTCTGGTTAGTAAGATAAAGATAGGTCACTTTGGCTGAACACTGTGACAATGGGGGTTCTACTGAATCGGAGGCATTCTGGTTAGTAGGACAAAAATGGGGTCTCGTTGGATTGGAGGCATTCCGAACAACTTGACGGGTCGAATAGGCTATGAATGAATGTGATAGGATTACCGAAGAGGTGATCGATGTATATGAATGAGATAGGGTTACCACGGAGGTAACTAGAGTATATATATATACATATAGTTATATATCTAATAAATGTGGTTATTTATATGTTAATGTTGGGTCTAAAACCCATGTATCTCACGAGATAATTTTGTCTTACGTACTATGTTTGTTTGTGATGCTATGTACTCAGGTTCAGGAGCTAAGGATTAGGTGCGTTTGCTAGTGAAGGCGCACGGGTTTAAGTAGAGATAGCAAGGTGGATTTACGTTTGGTTTTGGTTATGATATAATTTTGTAACACCAACTAATGTCTTTTATTTAATGCAAAAGATTTTGTAAATCCATATTTTTGGGACAATTACTTTAATGTTTTTAAAAGGATTTTGCGAAAATATTTTGTATTAAAAATTGAGGTGTTACAGACAACAAACCTTAACACCGGAGCATATGTCATGGGTAAAATTGTTGCCGGAAATCGCAAGCGGGTATAACGTCGCCTGATTTGTAGCATCGTTTTTTATGTGTAGGTTGTGTTTATGTATAGGTTGTGGTAGAGGCGTTTTGGTCGAGGCGTTATGAACAAAAGCTTTCTATATTGTTAAGATATGCTTGAAGAAGATTTAGTATAGTCAAAAGGTCAATTAATTTGGTGGTAAGACAATAAATAGTTTCCGGAAATATAAACCGAAACGGAAATAAAAGATGGTAAGACAATTTAGTATAGTCAATAGTTTCCGGAAATATAAAATGAAACGGAAATAAAAAGGCTGGTCAAATGCGATGATGTACAGCCTCTTATAATTTGTTTTGGTGGTTTGAAATAAAGTGTAATTTATAGCAATTATATAACACATAGTGATTACTTAGAATAGGTCTTGTGTTCGAATCCTGTAAGCAACTGTGAAGATCGAATAACTCTTCATAAACATAGATCTTTAGGCTCAAGAATAGTTAGTTCTTGATCTGGAATAAGCATATACAAAACATAAAATTGCGGAATTAGTTGAACATATATGTATAGCTAAACAAGTTTTCATCATTAAAAGCCTCAATTCTATATATAAATACATAGAACGGTTCTTCGTTAAACAGGATCAAACGACCTTGAGGCTTAGGTTTTACACACAAAAACACGTTAAAACGTGGGTTCTAAGAACATCTAATTCTATGTCATTAGGTTTCTTTATATACTAGAAAACCCAAGACTTACAAGGAAAAGATAATGACTAAATCTTTTAAACTAATAAAGATATACTATATCTTTTTACATTAATGATTATCTCCTAAATCTTTATTTGAATCTTGAACTTCATATCATCAACTTAGGTCCTTGTAGTTTAATAGTTTTGACATATCAAATCTTTAATGAATATTAATAATAATATTCCTAACAATCTTCCCCTATTTGATTTGACAAAACTTATAGAATTAGCTAGGAATCTTCAAGTCTCTTCCCCCCTTTTTGACATAATCAAATCAATCCGAGAAACTTGAACTTCCCCTTGAATGATCAACACCTTTTCTTCCCCTAAAAGTGTGCTATCATTCTTGTGTTTTTCAAGACTATATTAATTACATTGAAAACCAATCATCTTCTATTTGAAGTTAAAGTAGAAACTCAAACTAAGCATCTCATTCCGTCTAAATATAGTAATCAGCAACTTCATATCTTGTATGAGGGACTTTCTTATCTTAGTCTTCAACAGATCTTTTTGTTAAGATTCGGTTGAATTGCAGTTACAACAATACATAACATCTTATGTAGTAAGACTTTCTACTTCTTCTTCAAATAAAATATAATCAATTATCTTCTGTAATCAATTGATAAAGATCAAATATGTAACAAATAAAACTTTCCTTTATCTTCATCATGCCTTCAACCTGTGTGTGTGAATAATGTGATTCGTTTCACATTATTATCATATACGATCAATAAACCGTGGTATGGAATGAACATGGTGTGTGTCATGCTTTCCAAAGTATGATGTATCGTTCAAAGGAAGAAATCAGTATCAAAATTAAGGAGCTCCTTAAAATTCCTTAAAATGATAGTCCTAAATGCATTAGTAAGTAGTAAGATAAGCAGATCCAAACATGCCCTTTAATACTTTCGTTCCATACTTTACTTTTGATGGGCAAATTTGTATAAAGTACCTATATGCCTACGATTATATTTTGACTTCACCATTTCTGATGTTTAGTGTATACATTGAATATAATTTTACGTATTTTTTACACTAGAATAGTATATATATTGTATATTTAATGTACATATTCATATTCTAAAAGCAACTATTACATATAAATATCATTACCCAAGGCTTCTAGTCTAGTGGTATTGGTGGAAAAGTTAAGGTGTTGCCCATGGCCAAGGTCATGGGTTCAAGTCCCGTCGTGGACAAATGGTGGGGTTTATTCCCCATATGTGGAGGGTTTGAGGGAAGGCATACTGCCCCTTGTGGATGTCACTGTCTAGGCTCGAACCACTAACTTACTAACTTGCCGTTAAAAAAAAAAACATATAAATATCATTATTATTCACTACACACGATTACGTCACATGAAAAACGTCATCATAAATACACATTCTTTCACCCAAATCAAATATCATGTGCGTGTACCTCCCTCTCTACAATCAAGTGGAAGTACGAATGTACGATGGTCAGGCGAGTGGCCGTAGGATTCAATCTCTCGTAAGGTTGAATATTTTTAATTTCGCAATCTTAAACTATATATAAAATAATAATAAATATCCCATTTTTTTGTAGATAAATAGATGAAGATGTGCTTTGGCCTTTCGGGGTTCTATTGTTGTAATTAACCACCACAATACCAAATTTTCTTCACCGTCGCCGGAGAGTTTCCCAAGCAAACCGTCAAAGCCGTTCAAAAATTGACCGGTAAGTTCCTAGATATGCTTTCAACATCATCGGGAAATATGGAGGTCGTTTCTGTATCCGTTGACCATGTTGTTGGTCAACCTCAGGGAAATTACAGTGTCAGTGAGATATCTCATAACCGCATGAATGATACATGTTTTCTGTATAACGTGGATTGCGGGAGATCGAAAGAAGTCAACAAAATGGTCAAAACTATAAAACCAAGAAAAGTCAAAAGAGGATGCCATATTAGGTATGTTTAATGTTAGTAGCACTTAGTACAAAGTTTTCTATATATGGTTTATTCCAATATGCTTCTTTTCAAAGTTATACTTCTCATTAGAATTAGCATGTTAGCATGTTGCAAGTATAGTAAAATGACCAATGTTATAAAAATTCTGTTGAAACATGGAAGATAATCTATAGAAATGAGCCGATTAAATTGATTGTTATATTTAAAGTCGGAACCAACCGGTTGGTTATAAAAACATGGTTTAACCGGCCTTCGAAACAGAAATAACCAGGACTTCTTAAACAAACTACATATAAATAAAATAGACATATGAATTTTTTATATACATGTTGGAACTCAAAATGATTGAACTTTGTTTGCAAATTGGTTTTGGAAAATTTTCATTCTTTATGGTCTTAATTTGTATTTTTATAGTTTCCGCCATTTTTACACTATTTACATGATTACCGTATCATAAGCTTAACGATATTATCATCATGTTTAACCACCCAGCTAATCTAATCCGACTAGTTTAAATCATTATCTTTTACAATGTAAAAACCGATTTTTAAAACATTAAAAATGACAAAGGTGCCCTTTGCATCTATGGATAATAAATACAACACATCAAACATCCATTCATTTCCAGATATTGTATATGCATATACTTCGTATTATTTTATCTGATGTTATTTTGTTTGGCTATTTGTAGAAAGAGCTCATGGACATCAACAAAAGTAACTTCTTTCATTGATGATGGACATACATGGAGAAAATATGGTCAAAAGGAGATCATCAAGGCAAAACATAAAAGGTTTTTTTACCTGTAAAACTTTTAATCATTTAATCGTATTTAAATATAAGTTGGAAGCTTTTATTAGCATGTGAGAGATGCTTTTTGGTAAAAGGAAGAGCATCTTTAATCTTTAATCTGTTAAAGACAAATAAATACAGCTCACAATATTAGTATTATTTATTTAACTAACTGATGACAGATAAGATGTTTGACTGAATTTATTATATGACCAACCTAGTGTCTTTGTGAAGATATACATTTCTTAAATTCAATATATGGTTAACTCATTTCTCAGTTAAAAAATATAAAACGTAAGATCAAATTATAAAAATTTTGGAAGCTATTTTAAACATGTCTTAGATGTATAAAAAACAAAAAAACACCTCCATGTTTCTCAAATTAAATATAATCAAAATAGGTTAGTTCGATCATTTTCTTTACTTTGAAATATCTAAAACCATAAGATTTCACTTAGAAAAGTATTCAAGACTTTTTCAAATTGTCATATAGTAAAACCGTCTTTACTTTGAACTAAATGGGTGACAGCTAAAGTTCACTATTTTTATTGCAACTGAGTTATTGTATGACCAAAATCAGTTTATCTAAAACCCCCCTATATTTCTCGAATTTTACATGATTAAAAGAGATTAATTAACCCGTTTTCTTTAGTTGAAATTTCTAAAACTATAAGATATAAGTTAAAAAAATATTATAATCTCTTCACAACATGTCATATATGCTTTTTTGATATATTATAATCATCTTAATCTGTTAAAGACAAATAAATACAGCTCAGAGAAATAATATTGTTATTGATTCAACTAACTGACATATAAATCTAACTATTTAATTACAATTGGATTAGTTGGCCCCTTGGGTAATAGTTTATTATATTAAAAACATAACTTAATTACAAAAAGATTAATTTCATCGAGATATAAAAACCATAAGATCTATAATTTCTAATGAATATGGCTGGTGTATGTTTATTTGTGTGCAGGAACTATTTTAGGTGCACACACAAGTTTGACCAAGGATGTCAAGCAACTAGACAAGTTCAAAAGATTGAAGACGAGCCACCAAAGTATAAAATTACCTACAATCGACACCATACTTGCAAGGATTTCCTAACAACACATCAAATTATTTTGGATTCCGCAAACGATAACGATACTTCCATCCTTCTTAGTTTCGAATCTAACGGGCTTGTTGAGAAGGAACGAGTTGTCTCAAATTTTCCATCAAATAAACATGAAGCAAAGGACGTGTTTTCTTGTTTTGAATCGATGCAAAACCATACGACATTGTTTGATTATAATATACCATATTTGGGACCAATATCTCAAACATCGTCAAGTTTGGAACATGGGGATGTGACCTCAACAGGGGTATACTCACCCATTTTTGAGCTCGACAATATACTTGAAACTATTGATTTGAGTGAAATCCCTTTTGATTTCTCTCATTGTGAGCCCGCTAATTTATATTATATCTAAGGATTTGCCAACAAATAATATGGTGTACAAGGTACATGAAAAATGGAAACATTTGTACAAAATCAATTTAATAGAGATTTAGTTTGATTAATCCAAAGTGTAACATATATAAGATTGCCGATTTTATTTTATCAAAGTTGTGGAAAAGTGATCCGAAAATTTTCGTTAATGTTGGAGAAATCGTGTGAAGTTTTACAAACAATAACAAACCCTCTTGGCCTTGCTAATTTCTCTTCATATACCGATCTATGGATTGCCTTTTAGTTAATCACTTAGAGATTTAATTTTGAGTTTTAAACTACTCAATTTGCTTTGTTTATAAAATTCGTTTTGCAAGTATGGCTGTGATTTGTGAGGAAACAACAATACTTAATATTGTCAAAGCTGGAGTACGAGGGAAGTGAGATGTAGACAATCTTACATCTACTAGGATTGAAAGAATGTTTCTTGAAAGAACCTCTGATAAAAGTATGTGTGCCGACTAGAGACATGCCAAATAAATAAATAAGAAATATGTTTTCTCGGTCACCTTACGAGTCAAATAATCCAATTAAGAATTGACTTTTATGTATAAATTGTTTGAGGGATTGTGCCATAAGATATTTGTTATAGCATAGTCCAAGTAATTAATTTCAACCATTAGATAAATATAAATAAGTGGGGCTAGCTCACTTGCCTAACATGGAGTAAAACTAACAAGGAGGTCTTGGGTTCAATCCCAAGCATAGGAGGTTTATATGTAATTATTTGCCGTTTAAAAAAAAAATATATACATATATATATATATATATAGAGCGGTTCATGCGAGAACCACTAAAATTGCGAGAACTGCGAGAACCACTTTCTAGCCAATCATTTTGCTTAATTACACTTTTTAATCTAAAGGGTATTGTAGTCTTTTTAACACTAAAATCTTTTTATTAAATCCAGTTTCCTTAATTAAATTAATTCATTTTTAACCTCAATCCTATTTTTTAGGATCCGAATTTCGTAATTTGTAATTTTTTCGCAATTCGTATGTGTTCATTGATGAACGTCTAAAAATAACTAATATTTTTTTAACCATATTTAACCTGTTCAAAAATAACTAATATTTTTTTAACGATATTTAACCTGTTCAGCATAATAATAACGTGTTCAATTTGCAAAATTTACAGATTTACTAATGAACAGATCTACAATATATATAATGAACATAATGAACAAGTCTAACAGGGAATTTTATTAACCTTATTTAATGTATTCATTGATGAACGAATATGAACTGAAACCTTAGACTGATACAAATAATTTTATTAACCTTATTTAATGTATTCAATGATGAACGAATGAACAAAGTTACAAACTATGAACTGAAACCTTAGACTGATATAAAACTGAAATTATAAACCGATGAACAAGAACAGATCTGAACAGATCTGAAACAAATGAACATATTTTCGCTAGAAGTGATTTGCGACTTCACCGAAACCCTAGTTGCCAAGACAAACACAGCCAAGACTTTAAGCGAGATATTCTATTTAATTTGAAGTTATATGCTTTACCACTCCTTTGTCTTCCCCAAGCACCACCATCTCTCTCGTTGTGCCAATTTCATTTCTTGATATATGAAAATTAAGAATTTAAATTATTTTCCCTATAATAAAAAATAATATGCACAGATCTTGTCGTGAAGGTTGACTAAATTAATCACATGTTTCACATTTTAGTTTGAAATTATTTGATTACTATATTGAATACCAAATGAAAAAAAAAAATTGATTATTCTATCTCACCGTCAAACATAGATCTCGGCGTCAGATACAATTTGAAACCACCATCAACCGCCGTGAGACACATATCTCGCCATGAGACACGGATCGACACCACCATGAACCGCCGTTATGGTTCATATTTGAGTTCCATTTGCAGGTTTTGACCGGAAAAAATGTAATCAGCCGACGATGGGTTTTTGTGGTCGCAACAAACACAGATCTGGCCGATGAAACCCTAGATCTCGACGACCGTTTTTGTTTCGTCGTTTGTCTTCGTAAACAGTATCGACAACAATCATCTTCTTCTTGTTGGATATGGTGTTGTGCGAGCGACGTTGTTGGCTACGGTGTTGCTGGAGCCCGCCGGCGATAGTGGTAAGTGGTGGCTAGAATGTGGGGGGAGAGAGTATTTTTGATCGGAATTGAGATTTACAAAAAGGTACAGATTACGATGGGGAGGTGAGAGAGGGGAATGAAGCCATTTATTTAGGCGACCGTTTTGGAGAGAAGGGGATTAATACCCTAATTAACAGAAATTTAGTTTACCATTATACCCTTTTACTCTTTCATATTTAGATATAGATTTCCACTTATTTACGAAACTGACATGGATGATCTTAGCCACTCATCTTTTAATCTAATGGTAACTAAGTTGTTCTCGCGGTTCTCGCAATTTTAGTGGTTCTCGTTTGAACCGCTTTCTATATATATATATATATATATATATATATATATATATATATATATATATATATATATATATATATATATATATATATATATATATATATATATATATATATATATATATATATATATATATATATATAAAATATATATAGGGTCCGGATCCGGTGAGGACTCTTTTCCCGGTGAGGACTGCGAGGACTCCAAAAAAAACACTAAAAATGATCCAAAACAAACTTTTTTCAAAAAAATTTATTTTTTAAATATCTAAATCGCAGCCTATAAGATCCAATAAAAAAAAATTTCAAAAATGATCCAAAAAAAAATATGGATCATAATAATGATCCACAAAAAAAATATGGATCATTGTTATGATCCGCAAAAAAAAGTGGATCATAATTTTTTTTTCAAAATTTTTTTTTGTCAAATATAGTTATAATCATGGGGAGTTATATATATTTTTTTCGGAATTTTTTGAAATTTTTTTGAGGTGTCCTCACGAGTCCTCACCGTTTTTGGAGTCCTCACCGGATCTCACTTATATATATATATATATATATATATATATATATATATATATAGTGTAGAATTAGAATCAGAACCAATTAAGGCTACAGAACCATCAGAAATCAATCTAAACCATTGATTTTTGAAATAAAATGATAATGGAAGACACATTAATATATTTGATGAAGGACCCCCAAATATTGGTTTGCATGGATGTCATTCATGCATGTATACATATATGTATAGATAACACTTATGTATACATACATGAAAACATATACATATATGTATACATGCATGAATGACATCCATGCAAACCAATATTTGGGGGTCCCTCGTCAAATACATTAATGTGTCTTTCATGATCATTTCATTTCAAAAATCAATGGTTTAGATTGAGTTCTGCTGGTTCTGTAGCCTTAATTAGTTCTGAAACTAATTCAACCCTATATATATATATATATATATATATATATATATATATATATATATATAAAATTTAATGATCAAGATTAATTATATAATTTATACATATAGGAATAATATTTTTTACATTTAACACTCATAAATTTTAATTCAATTAAAAAAAACAATTATTATTATTTTTATTTATTTCATTATAAAAATAACATTATGTGATAATCAAGTATGATTGTATACTTGATCATATGTAATGTTTTTGTATAATCACATGTGATGATATACTTAATCACATGTAATATTTTTTCTATAACCACATGTGATCAAGTATATAATCACATGTGATGTTTTTATATAATTGTATGTGATTAAATATACAATCATATGTGATAATTAGCATATAATAAAAAAAATTAAAAATTAAGAGATATGAGACTATGAGAGTGTCAAATTTCAAAATATACACTCCATGTATAAAGCATACGATTAATATGATCATTAATCAGTATTGATCTAATTATTGAGATTATTCACTTAAAAATACAAATAAGAGTAAGACCATCTTGAATACAAAACTAGATCATAATTAGGAACGAACACCATACATGATAATTATAGAAATTAATATATAGAGGCGTCACATGTACAACGAGTTGCAACAACTAAATTAAGGTGCTGTTTGGTAGCATCTGAATAATTAATATCTGAATGATGTCGAAGTCTGAATGATTCAGATTTCTCCTTACGTTTGTCCAATTAAGAGGCAGAATATGTTCAATTTTTTATTCAGATGATGATTAAGAGACCTTACCAAACGCTTTGAATCTGTCTGATTAAGAGGTTGTCCTCTTAACTGAATCATTAAGAAGTTTACCAAACAACATCTAAGGTTCAACAATTAAATACTCCATCCGTCCCATAAAAAAGTTTACATTTCATTTGGGCACAATCTTTTAGGAGATAGTTAGTGGTGGGGTCCTATGTAATACTTTTGATTAAAATATAAGGTTAGATTGGAGAGAGAAAGTGTTCTATTGGTGGAATGATTGGTAATAATATTATTTTATTATGTGGGCCCCCCAAATTTGAGAAATGTAACTTTTTTGTGGAACAAAAATTTAAGTTGAAATGTAAACTTTTTTATGAGACGGGGAGGAGTAGTAAAAACAAAATAGTAAGTTGTAACTCTTAACAATTTGACAACTTTCTTGCAACTTGAACGTACACATAACTACAAAACAAGCACAGCGAAAATATGCACAAATGGACACCCCTAATATAAATCAAAATAACAATATTGATGCCTTAGACTAGCCTTGTAAATAAATCGAATGAATACGGATGAGGTTTATTCGTATTAGTTCGTTTAACTTTAGATGAACAATCAAAACGTTCTAGAACTAAACGAATGCAAAATCTATGTTTATGCTCATTTATTAACAAAATATTTTGTTGGTATATGTTTGTTAACGAGTATAATGAAGGCCACATTTCGTTGTGTCTTTTATAATTTGTCTATTTAATTGAATGAGTTAATATACATACGATTTTGCTTATTCATAATTGAAGTAAAACTTTCAAAAATTTGGATTTTATATTACTTCATATTAAATATAAACCAATAAACACGGGTACTCAATATATATAAAAATATTTTTTATTTAAACTTTCAGGAAAATAACATATATTTATGTACTAATATATAAGAGAGTGTAGGAGCTAATACCAATTTCCATTAATAAAATACAATTACAATAAAGGAAATTAACGAAATAACATTTATAAAATGTTGAAACAAATAAATAGAACAAACAAGAACAAGGTTTTGGTTGAGTTTCGTGAAATTCACGATCCCCTTTCGTTGTCTATTTCCCAGGGTAAAACAACCGAATAGTTTTACACTACCGGATATAATCCAAGTCCGAATACTAACCAAAGTTAATAGTGTTTTCAAGAAGAAAGAAAGATGTGATCTTTAGAAGTAGGTATAGATGGTGTGAATTGGTGTGTCTACAAATGAGACCCAAAGTCTCTATTTATAGTGTTGAATGGTTAGTAATGTTTAATCAACAACTCAGTACGAGAACTCAGTACAGCAACAACTCAGTGTTGGAAGTCAGTGCAGCATGTCAGTATGAGACTGCGTACATGATTTCATTCGTGTCCGCAGGTCGCCTCGGCGCACATTAGTTCAAGCCATTTCGGGCCACTCGGTCCAAATTATTTGCACCCCCCATCGCGTAGGCGTGTGGGTAAAACTCATGTATAAGGATTTAATCTTCCATAATACTTCCAACCTTATAAACCAACAAATGGTTTGTCATTTTTCCAATGTGGGATACTCTCGCAACTCAAGATTTCTTGTTTCAAACACTCTATTATGAGAGTCGATATCTAATTCACCACAACTCTACTTTGGACATGCTATATATTGTTGCGTAGTTCTTACAAAGGAGAACACAAAGCTACCAATAAATAACTATATATAACAAATATATATATACTTATATAGGTCTAAAGTTAGTAAAAAATCAATTACTCACAACTTTTTCCAAGAGAGAGAGTACTAGTAATACAAATTGAAATCTCATGTTACCTGTCAGTCAATTGCGATATCCAACTAATCTATTTGTAATGAACAGTACACTTACAATCCAATACATAGGGGTGTCAAAAGGGTCAATCTGACCCGACCTTAACCTGAACCCGAACACAAATATACTAGTCGGGTCGGGTGTGTTCGGGTCTTATATTATTATCAGGTTTGTTTAACCCGACCCGACAAACCCGACGTTTGCATCGAGTCGGGTATCGGGTTAAGATTAATTATTTTTGTCGGGTTTCGAATTGACCCACTTAGACCCGATTAACACAAGTTAAAATACTTTTTAAAATTTATAGGTTTCTTGATTCACTCTACAAGTTGCACCTGCTGTTCTTTCTAAACATATAAAAACTAATTAGTTTCTATTAGATTTAGACATATTGAATGATTTTAAAGTAAGTGTAGATTCTTATATAAATCTATGCGTAACAAAAGTATTAAAATATTGATTATATCTTCTAGGTTCAACTTTCTAACCCGACTAATCCGATCGGGTCAACCCGATAAACCCAAAACCCGAACCCGACAAACCCGATTCCTTATAGGGTCGGGTTTCAGGTTAGATTTTTTTTTACTTCAAACCCGATAGACCCGATGAACAAAAATAAACACAAACGAACATAAACGAAAAAATTGAACAGAATAACATGATTACAATTTCCAAAACCCATCTTAAAAAAAAACATGACTCGTTAAATGGAACCATAATATTAAGACGACTCTTTTTATTTGTTAAATGAAAATAAGGCATGTATGTTTGGTAAATATGAAAAGAGAATCATAGAGTGATAAACTGGAAACCATTCCAATATTTGGAAAGCACAGAAGACTTTAATTTGAAAGTCTACACCGGTTATCTTTTCTTCCATTTTCATATTCACATTTTGTCAAAGTCATACCCCTTATGCAAAACACTTGGATGTTTTGATATTTTTGTAAGGATAATGGTTAGACTATATAACTCGATGCTTCAAATTAAACATGTGATCACATGACAAAGCCCAAATGTATAATGAAAGTATACAAAATTGACAAATTACTATTTTCATGTCGGTAAGTTAAATATGCTAACAAGTAGGGGTGTTCGTTTGGATAATTTGGATTTATCCGAACCAAAAAAGTGAATTCATATGGATTTTGGATTTTAAATGTTCAAACCAAACCGATCCAAACTAATTTAAAACCAACTGATCCGAACCAAACTACAATTTGGTTGGTTTGGTTTTATCCGAACCAAACCGTTTTTTTCTTAATATACTTCACAAACTACAAAAGTATGTAGCATAACTAATATTAAGTTTAATATGTACAATTTCAAAATGATAAACTACATTATACATAAAAACAAGTCTAATTCATAGCTTGTGACATTTACAATAATCTATACAAAATTCTTGACATCGACTTCCTCAAAAACTCCAAAAAGATTGGTTCATTGCCAACTAATAATATATAAATGGACCAGTATTAGCATATACATCAATTCACTATAAGAAATGTAAAGAAAAGAAGTACCCTAATTGCTTACAATGCAAAAAGAAGTAGTTTATCACAAAAGATATTTCGGTGTTGATTAATTAATCGATCACAAAATAAGAATGCTAAGATCTCCTCCTAGTTGAGAAATTTTTGAGAAAAAAATACAATTATTAGTTATGAAATTAAATTAAAATATTATAAACGTGAATATTTTGTAAGTCATAAAAGTTATACCTTCGTCAAGTTTAAATATATGTATATTACTATTACTATTTGGATTTTTTGGACAATTCGGATTCTACAATGGAAACCAAATCTAATCCGAAAACCAAACTATTAATTTGGTTCAAGTCCAATCTGAACCAAAAAACCAATCCAAGCGATCCAATCCAAATTATCCATTTGGACAATCTGATTATATCCGAATAGTGAACACCCCTACTAACAAGTCAGACTTGTATTGACTTATTTGTACAAGTCGAAACTATCAAAGACGATATTACGTGTATCAAAATGTTCGAGCTATTCACGAACTCTTGAATCTTTCTCTAGACAAGCTTGTGATTACATCATAAATGTTAATCAAGCATTACACAAATGTTTATGGAGTAGTAAAGCACTAATTTATTCTTATTAAATTTCCATACTTATGTTCTTACTTATTTGATAATACGAGACAGCATGGCCCGTGCGATGTACGGGCTTCGTTCACAATAATGAGTTATTTTGAGTGCATATCGTGTACAATTTACTGGTATCACCTGGAAAGTACGAAAAACGTGATCGGTTACATGTTTACTTTTACTTTGATTGCGGGTATTCTACTAAATGAGCGAAGCTATTCCTTTTATGTATATTGATGTTTAGGGTTTGTTGTTCTTTATTGAGTCATATGGATTGTGTATCTTAATTGCAATTATTTCTTTAGCTTGAAAAAGATTTCGTATGCATAAGTAGGCATGTGCAAACTGGACCAAGAAACGACCGGGATCGTAGAACCGGATCCGACTGAACCAAGCTCCATCGGTTCGGTTCTCGGTTCTAATTTTTAAGAAAAATCAGTTCTCAGTTCCAACCGGTTCGGTTCCGAGCGGTCCGATTCGATCGAAACCCGAGAAAAAACTGAAAAGAGTCGAAGAAATTGCCTCGGTTCCCGGTTTAGTTCGGTTCCGACTAATTCTTGGTCCGGTTCGGTTCGGTTCTGAGCATCATTTGTTCGGTTCTCGGTTCGTCCAAAACCATTTTTTCGTTCGGTTCTGGTTTATATTTTAATAAATATCTGTCATCGTGCATTTTTTGATATTAATTGATTTTAATAAATCTATAAAGTTTGTTGCTATGTAATTAATATTTAATCATAATCTAGATATTCAACTATTTTTATGATTAAAAAATGCATGCACATTATTTTGTTGTGTTTATTAAATATTATTTGTGGTAAAAATTTTGATTTTACAATTGATTAATTTATTATTTTTATAAATGAATTTATATAATATTATTATTAATATTAAATGCATGGTATTAATTACAACTTCAAAGTTGGAACTCAATTTTATAAATGGATGTTCGAGTAAAATATAATATCATTTGAAAACTCAACATTATTTGCATCATGATAGTGTGCTTATAATATGTAACTTCTAGTTATATGAATAGACTATTATTTAATTAAATTTACTACTATTATTTTTCTTTTAAATTCTCTGTCTTATTTAATTAATATGTAACTTCTAGTTAAATGAAAAACTATTATTTAATTAAATTTACTACTATTATTTATGTTAAACACTTTGTATAATCTATTACATTTATTCATGAGCATCATTTATAACAAAAACTTAATTTTTTAACATAAAATTCAATACAACATAAACCATGAAACTCAATTTTTTTCATAATCTATATATATAAATATAGATATAGATGTTAAGATATCAATAAGTTATACAAATCAATTAAATAAATTGATAGCGAGGAGAAATAACAAAATCGCTAAATGTCTTTATTGTTTACTCCATTTGTTAGATGTTTCTTTTGGATGGACATTTAGAGTGTTAAAAGTTTGCCACATGAAAATAAGTACTTATAGATCTTAATGTGTGAGATTCATAAAAACTTGAAAAGTCTCTTATTTTTTATTGAACTTATTATTATTATAATTATTTATAATTATTAAAAAACTATTGGTCTTACAATTTAATGAGTTTGTCAAATTGTTATTAAAATGAGTTCATTATTATAATTTATGTTAAAGCTCTTGATTTTATAAATATGAGTTTCTCAATCTTTATTAACATGATTTATTTAATATTATAATAAATATAACATCAAAATGGAACTCAATTTTTATATTTTAATAAATATACTAAAGAAGTAAGCATAAATTTAACAACCATGAAATGAACAATTTGTGACCATTAACATGATAAGATATCCATCTTAAATAATTGTGATAATATCATACACAATCTCATATACTATGATGATAACTATTAGATCATAATATAATATAATGTTTTATACAAAATATACATAAACAACCAATATAACATCAAAATGGAACTCAATTTTTATATTTTATACATATACAAAAGAAGTAAACATAAATCTAACAACAATCAAATGAACTACAATTTGTGACCATTAACATGATAAGATATCTATCTTAAATAATTGTGATAATATCATACACAATCTCATATACTTTAATGAGTTCATCTCTATGATTTTTTTCAAAAACAAAATCATAAAGAGTTCATCTCTATGATTTTTTTCTTAGAAAAATACAAATAATAAACATTATGTTTGATTACCAATTAATAGCGACGATAAATAAAAAAACCCTATAGATCTTTGTTGTTGACTCCACTTGTTAGGTATTTCTTTTGGATGCACCTTTAGAGTGTTAAAATTTTTTGCAATATTAGAATGAGTATTTATAGATGATAATGTGTAAAATTCATGTAATTTGAAAAGTCTCTTATTTATTGAACTTTTTATTATTATAATTATTTATATTTATTTCAAAACTCTTGGTCTTACAATTTAATGAGTTTATTTTTATAATTGAGTTTATATAATATTATTATTAATATTAAATACATGATATTAATTACAACTTCAAAATTATAACTTAATTTTTATATATATATAGATAAATGCCTAAATTAAACAATGAGATTATGCAAAAGAATTATTAGATTCAAAATTTCAATTATTTTATAAGAAGGATCATGAAGTATGATTTTTTTAATATGAATCAATTTTTTTTATTTGAATCACAACTAATTTATAAATCGTTTTTTACATAGTGAAAGAAGGCAAACGTGCAACAAATTACGCCGCTATCCCTTTTTGAATTGCAAAACTAATTGAGAGATCTAATGTGATAGAATTCAAGCTAATTCATGGTGATTTGATCAAAGATTAAAGATCAAGTGTGTGTGTTCTTGGTGTTTTAGTGTGTGTAGTTGAGAGAGAAAGATGGAGGGAAGGAAGGCTTTCAAAATCTGTAATTCAATAAGTGTGGGAAAGCTTACATCATTAGTCATCACAAGGGGTATTTATACCCTAACCTCTAAACACACTTAAACTAGTCTAATTAAGTCTAATTACATCATTTAAGCTCAAAACTAGTCCTAACAATCTCCCCCTTTTTGAGCTTTAACACTTTATCCCAGTCTTCCTTCTTCAATTTCTTCTTTTGGCTTGTTATGAAATTCGTTTATGCTCAGATATGCTTCAAACTGTTTTGCTCTTCAATGTTTACATCTGATTAGCTTCAGTAGAAATTGAGATTTCAAACATTTCAACGAAAATATTTTTATTTCATTGAATCTGTCGGTGTAAGAGAGTCCTAAAACTGGTTTCCTAAGGATTTGAAAGTTCTGGATATGGAATATCAGTTTGGTAAGGATTTGTCTGGGATATTCAGATATTGGAGATTTTGTGATAGAGGTTTTTGTGAGGATAGGATAATGATGTTTTGGATTTTAACAAGAATGATTTGAAAGTTTAAGTCTTTCGATGTGTGTGTTTGTTTTGGTAATAATGATTTGTACAATTAAGTTTTGAATATTTGTGAATGTTTTGTATGTATGAAAGAATGATTTGTACGATTAAGATTTGAATTGGAATTGGTTGTGGTTTTGGAGAGAGATTTCTGTAGTTCAATCGGTTTTCTTCATCTTCACTTGTTTTTCATTTAGAATACTGATTGACATTTTCTCTTTCTATTAATCACTTGAAATAAACTCGGTATTTGCACAATTTCTTAGTCATTTCTCCCCCTCATGAGGATCATGAACAGGGTCCTCATGGTAATGATGAAAATTTTGCGTTGTAGAAATGAATCTTGGAGAAAAGTATTTGAAAAATGTAGAATAGCAATGTCAATAATCACGTGAAGTCATAAACAGATGCAATCTTTACTGAAGAACTTCAGAAAAGAGATCGTTTACGGATATGACGAACACGATGATTAAAGACATTGTTAATCAAAGATTTGAGATTTAAAAGAAATCAATGCATTGTGCACAAAAAGCATTTAAGTGTAAGGTGAATACATCTAATTAGTCCAAAAGTCACGTATGTATACTACTTACAAAGATGCAATTTTCGCTGAAAGATTTCAGAGAAAAGATCGACGAGTATACAAGACTTAGAACTAAAAAGACAATGAAAAGGTAGTCCAGTATTCATCGATGTATACTACTTACAAAGATGCAATTTTCACTGAATGACTTCAGAGAAAAGATCAATGGGTATACAGGACTACGAACTTTTGAATTTCACAATGTTGTACACCTTTTGAGGATGGGGAAAGGATATGAAAAATTTCTTAAGTCCCCAATGAAGTGTAGATTTAAGAATGATTTTGAAATGATAGTAAATGTTTGAGGTTTGAAAAATCATTTAAAAGTTTATGTGCAAAATTTGGTTTTTGAAAAATGGAGTCACAACGCAAGAGACGAAAATTTGCCATAAACAGATGCAATCTTTACTAATCAAGACTAGTAAAGAGATCGTTTACGAATATGATAAAAATTTATATCCTACGTTGTGAACACATCATTGTGAGTACAAAGTGAGTTAAAAAATTTTGGAATGTTGACCATCACAGATTAATAAAGAATTTTTGAGATTGTGATGTCAACCACTCAATATGAGTAAAAGAAAATAGTTGTAATTGAGTATAGATTTGAAAAATGAAAAATTGTATTTGAAAGGAGAAAATTTTGATTTACAATTGAAGAATTTTGACAATGAAGGAACACAAAGGTAGCAATGAGAAATAAGAGAATTTGCAATAAACAGATGCAATCAGTACCAACCTAGACTGGTAAAGAGATCGTTTACGAATATTGCAAAAGCTAATACTCAACATTGATAACCTGGTGTGATTGTAAATCTGTAAGAGGTTGAAAAAACTGTTTGAGGTAAAAAAAATTTATTATCAAGATAGAATAAGAAAATTTGTAATAAACAGATGCAATCAGTACCAATTGAGATTGGTAATGAGATCGTTTACGGATATTACAAAAATTGATATTCCATATTGATAATTCAAAAAATTTTTGAAAGGAGCATTGAAACAGTATTTAGCGATTAAAAACGAATGCTCCCCCTCGACAGTTGTTTTTCAAAAATCATAAGGCAGTTATGCTCCCCCTTGACATATGAATGTCTATTTTCTCCCCCTTGACAAGTGAATATATTAATTCTCCCCCTCAACCAATGATATCGATGAAGAACGGGTTTCAAGCAGATGAACTTGAAAGCCATTTTATTATTATTAAAAAAAATGAAAAACAAAAACAATAAAAACAAAAAAAAATAAAGCAGTAAAACAGTTTTGACACACGAGTTATACACTGCATTGTGTATAAGTCATTCTCCTGCAAAACAAATTACACAACTTTTGGTACCCATTTTTGATTGGGTCCGACAGTGTTAGTGTGGGAATTAAACCACCGATAAGTTGTATCAATTTGATTTAAAGATTGAGAGTTCCAAGAAAAACTGAAACATGATGTTTCACTTTCAAATAATTTCCGGGGAATTATTTGAGATGTTGGAGTTTTGGGAACCCATTTAGCTTTAAAGATCGAGGATGTTTTGTAAACATAAACAGGAGATGTTTTTGGCACTTGTGTAAAAGTCGTTTTAGGTGCCAAGGAAAGTAAATCTTTTCTTGAATATTTCAAAGATTTAGTTTTGGAAAAGATTTTCTTTGAAGGAATAAAATGTTTCAACACGGTTGATGGTTTGGTCGTATCCATTTGAGAATGCTTAAGTTTAGAAGAGGAACCTAATTTATTTGGAGTTTTAGGTGCGGAATTTCCTCTATTAACTTGTTTGAGAGCATTCAATTTCTTATCAGAGTTTGGTGGGACCGTGGATCTCCTAGGCTTAGGTTTGGTAGAGGAACGTACTTGTGAGTTCGGTTTAGGTTTAGTATTTCCTCTATTAACCTCAGTGTGCTTGATTGTATATAAATCACGATATACCATGACAGGAGAAAACATTCTGTTGTTATTACATTTTTTCTTTGCAGTGAAAGGAGAATCTTTTGATTTAGATTCTAAATTTTGAATTTGTATTTGCAACTTTAGTTTCTCTTCATCAAAAGATTTATTTGACTCATCAATTTTATTTTCTAATTCAACAATTTTGGTTTGTAAAACTGATTTGTCGTTGTCAAAGATTTTAGATTTTGCTTCAAGCTTAATTAACACCCTTCGTTTTTATTTTGAGACAAAGAAAGATCTGTTTCAAGAGATGTAATTGTATCTAGCAATTTTGTTTTCTCAATATTAAAAATATTGATTTGTTTTTGTAAATCAGAACCAAAATTACATTCAAGTAGTTTAATTTTATCAGTCAAAATACAATTTTCAGCACAAACAGAATCATATCTTTCGATGTTCAAACTATTAATAGTATTTGTGTCATGAAGGTTCTTTGTTAATTCAGCAATCTGAAGTTGCTTTGTTTCAGAATCGTTTGTTAGAGTTTCAATCTTCAAGAGTAATGCTTTATTTTCATAAACTTCTTGGTTGATTGTGGCACTCATTTCCTCAAGATGTTTGATATGTGAATTCAATTTATGAGTCTCATTTTTAAACGTCTGAATTATATTTTGTTTATTTCTCGTTTCTTTTAATGCAAGGATTTTTTGATCATGTAATTCCTCTGTTAACTCTTTGATTTGAGAGTTTAGAGATTTAAATTGTTTTTCAATTTCATCAAACTCTTTTTCTTTACGTGCAATACTGTTTTTGTTAATTTGATAATCACCCCAAACTTTAGAGTAAAGTTTGTAATTATGATCATATTTATCTTTGTACTCTGATACTTGCTTTTGTAACCTCAGATTTTCTTGTTTAAAAACTGTTTGTTGTTGAATATAATGAGCAAGTTTATTACCCAGAAAAGCATTTTGTTCATTTTGTTTTTCCAAATTGTTTAAGCGATCTTGAAGGTGATTATCTAAATTTTGTGCATTCAAAAGGTTTTGTTTTAAAGAATCAACTTCAGATGCCTGATTTTGAACAAAACAAGTATCAGAATTAGTAGAATTAATTTCATTTGAGGGAAGAGAAGTATGTACCTTGTCATCCTTGTTGGCCTTTTCATTGAGTCTATCAGAAACCTCAATATATTCGTTTGACTTATAGCACAAATTTGCTACTTGTTCTTCATCTCCAGCTAATAACACTTTTTCAGTCTCAATTTGTTTAGCCATCAACATCTTACGTTTAAAATAATCTGAATCACGAACGATTGATTTCTTTGTAGCGTCCAAAGGTGTGATGATTGGCTTTTCAGTTGAGATTGTAGCAGATGGAGCAGATTTGAAGTTGGATGAAGATCTCAGATGATTGTTTGTAGGCTTTGAATTATATGTAGGCTCTGATACCAATTGATAGATCTAATATGATAGAATTCAAGCTAATTTATGGTGATTTGATCAAAGATCGAAGATCAAGTGTGTGTGTTCTTGGTGTTTTAGTGTGTGTAGTTGAGAGAGAAAGATGGAGGGAAGGAAGGCTTTCAAAATCTGTAATTCAATAAGTGTGGGAAAGCTTACATCATTAGTCATCACAAGGGGTATTCATACCCCAACCTCTAAACACACTTAAACTAGTCTAATTAAGTCTAATTACATCATTTAAGCTCAAAACTAGTCCTAACACTAATTCTTTTAAAAAAACATTTGTGCATCTAGATGTCATAAACATTGCTATGCATAACACGCTGGGATCTATTGAGAAGCTCCACCGCCTCAGGTGCAAGGAATCCGAAAGTGTCAAATGCAAAAGGAATAAACACGTGTTGATTTTCAATACATGCTTTCTCGTGCTTTGTCACTTTACACGAGGCGACTTTCAAAGCTGCTTGTCCAACCGTAACACCGCAACTACTCAAACCCACGAGAGGGGAAACTCTAGTTAGATCCACACACGCGTGTTTCCCCCAACCCATCCAAAAACCAAAATGTCAGCAGGTCTAAGTGTGGATCTTCTATCCAACGGGTCAGTCAAAAAGTTCACAGGTGCTTCTTTCTTGGCGGAGATCTCGGCACGCCTACATATGTCAAAAAGGACATCTCTAACCATATCGTGTCGGTACTTGAATCCCGAGAGCTCTTTACAATGAATAGCATGTTCCCCAAATGAATCCAAACTTGCCTTGCGACAAACAGGGCATAACGCATCCACCGGAAATAATGGAATCATGAGACGATACTTAAGGATGGCACGATATTCCACAGGTGACATATGTTGACCAAACACGTCTATGGGAATAGCCAGAAGATAATCCTGAGCATGAGGTGCCCGTAAACAATCGAAAACCGCTTTCTGTCTCACATTCATGTCAAAACGAACTTCCAAATCATTGACCCTTTCACTAAAAAGGGCACTCGCCAATGTTTGTTGGCTTTAGAGGGGGCGGTTTCCTTATTAGTGAAGCCACTAAAATCAAAGCTTGGAATCATATCACGAAGACAAGCCAAAGCACAACCATAATCGTTGTCCATACAACATATCCCACTGTCACGTAAGATGTGATCCTGAACCACCCAAGATTGGGCCCTCGAGGCCACAAAAGCATAAGAAGAAACCATTTTAGCCGAGTACAAACTCAAACCACCAGATCAAATGGGTAAAGAAGCGAGTTGCCACTGTAAGTCTTTAAAGAAAGGCCCTCCACATACCACGATGTTCTCAATCGACTCACGCAATCCTTTTTCAAAGACCGAAGATGCCTCCTCCATGTGTAAATGTTGACAAGTTCTTAAACCAAAAAAGAGTTTGGCAATACCCATACATGATCGAAGTAAAAGGAGCTCACACTGTGGGTCATGTAACTGTGGAAGGAGTCTCATCAAATCAACAGTATTTGCAGCTCTCCTCATAGCCAACCCACTAATAAAATCTGGGTCTCTACTAACAGTTCCCCCGAGAAGCTTCACACCCAATGACGGCATTCGGATATCGACAGGGAATAAACCGTCACGAAGTTTCATTCCATTACACGAGGGCCAAAATAATTCGGTCTTCTTGATATTAAGTTCAAGACCCAAACTCGGACCACTAACCCTTATAATGTCTAACACTGGGCACCTCTTGTGCATCTCCAATAACAGTCCCATCATCAAGATACCAAGCAAGAAGAAGAAGCTTGCAATTGTCTCTGATCTTATGTATTAGCGGGTGCAATACAAGAGCAAAAAGAAGAGGTCCCAAATGGTCACCTTGTTGCACCCCAATAGTAGACCATATATGCGAGTCTCTTATATACAACCTCGATGCTTGCCCATATAAGAAATTCACCCATAATGATATAGAGGGACACCTCACTCCGACCTCATGGAGCAAGGTCGATCTATCCACAAGGTTAAAAGCATTCGAGAAGTCCCTTGTAAGCATAGCAAGAAACCCATCAGTGTGATATTCACTAAGCACCCTATTGGCACTGTGTAAAATTGCCTCAGCACCACCTGACACTCCAACTCCAAACTGAAAATCACCAAGGTATTTAGACATTTCTTTACCCACACATTTCATAGCGACATTGGAAACCAAACGCCTCCAAATAGTGCCTACATCAATAGGTCTTATCCCATTATCTGGTTTAAGGAGTGGCGTGAGAGGGGCAGAAGCAATAAACACAGCTAAAATAGGTGGACACATGCCCGCCAACCACAAATTAACGACCGAGGTGATTGCCTTTAAGAGGTCTGTGGCTGTAACAGATCCCTCACCACAAAGAGCATCTAAAATATGTTGTGCCCTTAAACCATTTCTCTCACATGAAGTACCTTTAGGGAAAGATTTGATGCATCAAAGGACACTATCAAACTCTGCTGCAAGGGGAGGCTCAAAAAATGTGTGGGTCGGCATGGATGGGGGTGGCTTGTAGGGATGCTTAGCCTCCAAGGCTTTAATGGTATCAGCACAATATGGAGCAACACCGGAAGAGGATAACACTTTCACTGCTGCTGAAAAATGCCCATCGACAACCTTGCGAAGACACTGCCTAACATTGGTGTTACTCGATGTGCTCTGCTGTTGAAAAACACCTCATCCCTGGCCCAAAAGCCCTGACCCAGAAGCATCCAACATATATTTAACTAAAGTTGAAATACCATCCTCTTACCCCCATGTAGCCAAAGATTCTAAAATAGAACTTTGTTGCAAGTACTTTCTATTACTGGACCGACGTTCATGTCTATTATTGGGCCTACACACCTGAAGCGTGCAACGTGGAAAGAGTAACAACCTTACCCACACATCAACAGAATCGGGTTGGGCAACCACCCTGTAAAGAATGTTTTTCAACGCTAAAGAGAAGGCGAGACGACAACCGTGAGGGATACATGTGACGGTGGTAATAGGCTTTTCAAAAAAAAATCAAGAAGCTTAGCATCCAAAACTAACCCCTCGGATACTCTAGCCACAAACTCCTTATTAGATGGCTTTGGAATGCCAACAATGTATCCGGTCATGTCGTCCGACCCTTGAAGAAAACAAATAAGACCATCCGGGTGGTGACAAGCACGGGTCACCGCATGTAAAGTCATACACTTCCCACACAACCATTGGCCATACACCTTTAAAGTTTCCTCCACTGCCGAAAATACCCCATGATCTGAAATAAGTGCATCACGTAAGGCACATTTACGTTCATCGGTCGAAAGGTGAACCCTTTTGAGATGAGAAACCAAACGAGCAATCCCTTTATTGCCCAATACATCATCCGGGCAACAATAAAATCCACAGAAAGGACAAGGCCAAATCCCATTCGAAGAGGAAGAGGTAGAAGTCATGAAGAAAAAAAAAGGGGGGAGAAATGATTTTAAGAAGTAAATCCGTGGATTCGAAAAAACGTTTGTTTAAGATGTCGTAAACAAGAGCAAAAGAAGAAAATGAGAGTTTCAAGAAAGAAATTCATTAGTATAGTTTAAGAAACTCATTAATTAGGAAATAATATGAAGGTTTTTAGTTGAGACATTTTCACAAACACTTTGTGGACATATGAGAAAATAGGTTGCAAAATGACTTCAAAGCAATGTTTAACTCGGAAAAAGTAGAAAGACATCCTAGATTAACAATTCCGATCAATAATTCCGATGCAATGTGGATATTGTATAGCCTAATTATGAGACCGAGGTGTTAAAAGAGGTGGCAGTGGAGGTGTGAATATTATGTTTAATCCGAATATTTTGTCCTCTTGTGGAGCGTACCGAACATAAGTTACATAACATAAATGTTTTGTAACAACCACAAGTTATTATCGCCATTTGGTCTTTGTCAACTCCCAAAGCATTATTCCCTACACGCTTATGTATGTCTACAGTACGTCACCGCCAACCATTGAGGAAACGTCACTTATGTTCACCCAGCCGCAAGTGAGAACGTGCTTCATTTATCTTTATATCTCTAAGTGAAAACTGAAGTTGGGCGCGTGGAAGTGAGAACTAATCTCCTGAAAGGCTAAAACTCTCTAAGAACCTTCTTGTCACTTGCCATTTTTTTAATTTGATTATATTTACTAAAAACCATAAATTCAACTTTCGGTATATAAATACTTAGAGGTGTGTGCTATGTGGTTTGTACTTTAGTTCAGATCTAAACATCATCAAAATATGGAGTCTCCAATTTTGCCGGAGAGTTTATCGAGCAACCGGATTAAAGCTATTCAAGAGCTCACTCGTGGCGAAGAATGGACCAATAAGCTTCGGGATGCGCTTCAATGGTCGGGAAAAACCGAACCCGACACCGAACAACTTGATGTTGTAATGGTTCAAATATTGGGGATGTTCGAGAATACACTCTCGATCATGGGCTCTAACGAGCTTAAGGTTCCAACGAGTGATTTGGATTCTTCTTCTAGTTCAGATTTCAGGAAATCAGATAATTCTAAGGAAAGTCCAAGGACTGTAATTCCAGTGAAATTGAAACGAGGATGTTACAAAAGAAGGTATAATACTTAGAATTATCTTTTACTAGATCTCTAGATGTTAATATATACCCTAATACAAAGTCCATATGCACTTTATTTAATTCTTTTTGGATTTTATATCTACATATATCGAATTGCTAATTAATGATTAAATTGTTTGATCACATGTAGAAAAAACTCATGGACATCTACAAAAGTAACTTCGGTTTTGATCGATGATGGGCATGCTTGGAGAAAATACGGTCAAAAAAAGATTCTCAATTCAGAACACCAAAGGTTTGTTCGTTTAATTAACTCTAATTAATAACGGATTAACAAATAGTTAGGGATACACTCTCTACCGCATCAGTATTACAACTTCGATAGTGTAATCAAGCGCAATAGTTGTGAAAGCTAAATGTTAATTAGTCTTGAGAATAAGTAGATCCGATTCACTTACATATACTATTTATTTAATGATTACATTTGTTAAAGACGCACAAAATTTATGCATCTAGTTTTTTTTCCTTTTAGAACAATAAAAGTGTCAAAAAAGAATTAAATTACATTATGATTAGAGATGTGTAGTTGTGTATATTATGAAGAAGAACGTTTTGGAAGAAATATGTATTATTGTCTACATCCTATATCGGGATTAATTATCGTTGTTGTTGAAGAAGAACATTTTGGAAATTTTGCTCATGTATATATCTTATTCCTATATGCAGGAGCTATTATAGATGTACTTACAAATTTGATCAAGGGTGCCAAGCAACCAAACACGTTCAAGAGATTCAAGATAAGCCACCAAACTATAAGATAACCTACTTCGGACACCATACTTGCAATAACTTACAACGAGCTCCTCCAATCATTTTGGAATCCCCGGATCTTGGAGATACCTCAATCCTTCTTAACTTTGAAACAAAGGGGCTCGTAGAGAAGAAACAAGTTGACGGCTATTTGCCGACTATAAAATATGAACATACGGAGGGTGTTCCTACGTCTTCCACTTATCAAACTTCAGATCGATTTACACATGATTCACAAGTTCCATTAGAACCACTATCTATAATGTCATCAGGGTTTGATCATGCCAACATGATACCAAGAGGGGTATATTTGGAGTTGGATCATGGTGATCATATGGCATCCTCTAATTATAGCCAAATTTATGAGATGGATCAACTATTTGGAATGAATGGTTTCAATGATTTTCCGTTTTGAATTGTACTTGTAGCTATAGTTTCTTTTTTGAGATATCGTTTGGGCTTACATATGTAAACTTTTATTATGAACTACATGTTTAGTTGAAGTCGAGCCTAATAAGATCCATGCATGCGTCATGAGATTGTACACTTTGTGTCATATTAGCAAGACGCTTAGTTGCACAACATGAAATATAGACCTATACAATTGCATTCGAAGAGAAATAAACCATACTAGATGACTTGGATATGCATCTCTAGTGAGGATTTTACTTAAGCACTTGTGTGCAAAAAGACACCACATTACAACAATTCTAGATCGATCACTACGTAACTTGCTGACCATGTCTAAGCAACGTTTTTGGACCTCGTTAGACCCGTTACATGTCCGTTGTGTCCACTGATGACATAATGATGTATAATCACAAACAAAATACAGATTCGTCCTTTTTATTATTAGAATTCTCAAGACAACCTTTTTAAACCATATTGATTCAAAGAATGTTGTAGAATTAGCTTTAAAATCGGCTCAACTCTAGAACACAAATTTCACAAGAATAAATAAATTTACATAAATATCAAAACTGAATGTTGCAGCATGCAAAAGAAACCTAGAATAGCCTAAAGTTTCAAGTGTCCCTAAATAGTCAAAGGGCTAAAAACCCGCCAAACAAAATCCAAAAACTAAATTAAAAAAAAACTTTAAAAAATATATAATTATCTTATTTTACTGCAGTTATGTTCCTCACATGATTTTAAGACTCTGTAAAAAAAGGTCCATTTCTCAACACTTAGAGGGTGTTTGGGATTGTGTTTTGGGTAGATTATTTGCTTATTGCGTTTTGAAAACGCAAATAATCTAAAATGAGAGTTTGGCAAAAAATTGAAATAATTAATTATTTACATTTTGGGGCCTTCAAAACGGAGTTTTGAAAAAGTAGGTTGGGAGCTACTTATTGCGTTTTGAAAACTGCTTATTTGCATTTTATATACTTCCTCCAATTCAAAATAAGTGATACACTTTCCTTTTTGGGGTGATTCAAAATAAGTGATACACTTTGAAAAGTTTCCTTATTTGGCAAATAAAATGAGACCCACACCCACTAACTATCTACTTTAACAATGTGAAATGACCCCTTTACCCTTACTTTTTACTTTTAAACATCATTAACCTTACTTTATTCAAAAGGTGTGGGACCCATTCCCCACTAACCATCCAATTAATCTAATTTAACCATCATTATAATCTTTTGCCTCAAAAACCGTGAAACCCCAAGTGTATCACTTATTTTGAATCGGAGGAAGTATTAACTAAACAAATAATCAAGTTTGTCAAACACTAAAAAAACTGATTATCTGATTATTGCGTTTCAAACAACATAATCAAAGCCAGACACTATTTTTTATAATCGTGTTTTGTAACCACTGATTATCTGATTATTCATTTTGAAAATGAAAAATCTATTTTCAATAAGCAATCCCGAACACCCTTTAGATATGCATCACATAAATACAAAATATTTAAAAATCCTCGTGGTTGCTCAGATTGAAATTGTGGTGCTCTTTCCTATTGTACATATATTGTAATCCTTGGTAAAATTGGACAAGGAATGTGTATGTGACTATGTGTTATGTCACATGACTTTCGTAATTGATGTAAACCTAAAGGTGTTTGCGAATGTATTAGGGTTAGGGTTAAAGTTAAAGATGGTGTAAAGTAAGTGGATATTAGTGAAAATCTAATTTCTCTAGAAACTTAACTATATCCACACGTATTCATCTTCTTGATTGCTAATCTGTCTCCATCGTTTATCCTTTTTGTATATACCAACCTCAACCATGAATTTAAAATATATACCTTTTGACAAAACCTTATCTTTTCAATCTGACCAACCATCTCTGGTCTTTGAAAATCAAGGCACTTTAGACAGAAAACAAGTTAAAGAAAATAGACCATTTTGTCAATGAATGTGCAATAGTCTTTGAAAAACAATGTTTCAATAACAAACTCTTTTATGATAAAAATGTCATACTTACGAAATCATACTCTTTTATAGGTAAGCCAGAGTATGTATCCCCCGATTTAATAAATCATGTAATTAGCTGGGTAATAGATCACAATATTTTATTGAAGATTTGTATTGTTTTTTACTAAATTTTCTTACTTAATTCTCATATTTGTAAAATAATTGACATGTTATATGTGAAATAATTGACATCTGAAATCTATTTTTTCCCTAGTTTTATTGTTTGGTTTTGATAGTAGTATTAATAATAAATATGAAGATAACTATGAAAAATGTTAGTAGAAAATAATAAAATATCTCTATCTTATTTGATTTAATTTTGATTTATCAAATCGTTGATGCAACATATGTATAATCGAATAATTTTGTTTTACCGATAATTGATTATTTTAAATATACTAGCCTATAACCCATGATAAATCACGGGTGGCTTATAAAAATTTTGATAATATTTTCGTGTTTATTTCATAATGTTTTACATCTGGAAGAATCCTTCGTTGAAAAGTTTGTAACTAAATCAGCCAGTGTAAAACCATCATTAACACATATGAAGTTTATTTTGTTCCATGGTTTCCTACCACCTTCCTGATAAGATTTTAAAAACAATATTTAATTTAAAAAAAGTAAAGACCATGTAATAAAGTGATGAAATAAGTTGATGCATGTAAGAAAATAATTGATATATAAAGCCTACATAATCGTCTTATTTAAAAAACTTAGATCATTTTTTGAAAATTTTAAATCATATTTGACAAGCTAAGTTTTTACAAAAGGTGTTTATTTGACAAGCTAAGTTTTTACAAAACTTGGTTAATCCTACCCAAGTTTTGACCCATTAGTCAGTTACCTAACCCACCCGCCCATTATGCCACAAGCTCACCTTGCCCTGAAATCTCTCTTTTCGTAGGCCATATATTTCATGAGCACCTTTTGTCTGCTCCAAGCTCTTCACGTATTTGGATACAACCGTTCATTGCAAACTTCATGTTGATGGTAATTTTAAGAAAATGTGCATCTGCTTATCGAAGCATCGCTCTTAAATTCCAATAACTAATATGCAATCGTACAGTTGGTCTCTTGCTTTTAATATTAATTGGTCCATTGATTTGACTTTCTCATGGGCACTATAGGAAAAAATAATCAAAAATCAGATAATTAGTTGTAATAAGCAGATAGAAGTTCCAGTTTTAGCTAATTTCTAATAATTTAAAATTCTAATAAACAAAATGAAAAAGTACTGAATTTTAATTTAGAAGAATAAATATAAAACCATAAACTTAAAAACTAAAGGATAAATGACTTATAAATCATAACCGGCTTGCCTGATGTATTGGGACAGATCACTTCCTAGAATCAAAAGTTCTGCTAATGTAACAATGTAATCAGAATTAAAAACAACCTAAAACAATATAAACAATTACCATATTCTAATTTTCCATTTTAAACACTCTCTTTGTTTACCAGTTGATCATAATGTGTACCTTTAAAAGATCACTTGATATGAGGATCATGATTAGTAGCACCAACACAAGTGTTGAATTTGATTTTGACAATCAAGGTGCATAGCATCAAATGTTACACACACAACACGATCCCGTCAATGCTCGCTCAGTCCAATATCACAAAGTCAACCGTTTAAAAGTTAACTTGCTTTAAATTAACTTTGTAGAACTCTGTCATCAACACGATTTTCGACCCGTACCAATTTCTAATTTAGCTAATTTTTTGACCCGTTTGACCGATTTAATCACCAATACTAATTATGTTTAGAAATAAATCAAGAAAACATGCCTTGGAGCTTGAATTTCAACAACAATAGAAGGAATTGAAGTAAGCACGTTTTCAATTCTCTCACAAATATGTTGATCGCCTGCCACAATTTTAAATAAACAATTATAATATAATATGCAAGTCATTAAACCGATCTTACTCATATCACCTTTTAAAGGGTTCATTCTATCTGCATTGGGATCGTTTAAGTAATACTCCATTTTGGTGTTTTGGAACCCTAAACTCAACATTCATCGTTATATATTATTAGGAATAAAACATAACCCGAATTGACCCTATCATAAATAACTTGGTAGAAGTTTCCGCCTGTAAATTAAAAAGAATAAGTTCACACACAAGAAGGTTATAATAAATCAATACAAGAATGTTCTAGTAAATCAATGTACGTCACTACCTCCCCGTAATTGGTATAAGACCCATACAAATTGCAGGGACGATTTATGCAATTTACTTTTTAATTACCCAGCGAGACAAAAGATATGTGATACCAGGCACTTGAATTTCATCATCTTCTGTAGCAACTTGACATTTAAGAGCACTACTGAAAACATCTGAATTAAGTTTATCTGATGCACCATAAGAATTAAAAAAAATTATTTTGATGTAAATTAATATATTATAGGCATGGATTTTGGTACCTCCAAATACATTGATTTCTAGCAAGAAAACAGCATGAGGCGTTTTAAATGGGTTAGCCATAAGGACTTCATTGAACTGCAAGAATTACATGATTTATATTAAAAAGAAAAGAACAAATCGAGAAATTATATTGAGTTGGAAATTACTCTGAGCTCGATGATGACAAAGTAGAAGGAGCGCCAAGGAGGCTTCCTCAACATTCCTGCACATATGATAAAATTGCAAATTATATAATTTCATATTATATGGCAGTGAAGAACCGAATAGATCCTACCTGTAATTCAAAAACTATAGGGAATCAGAATGTATATAAAAACATTCATTAATAGCAATGCTAAAACTTGATTCACTGATCATTTTATAGCCAGATATACGCATCATAGATTATTCAGGATTTTCATCAAACATGTGGTGTGCATAAATAACCATTATGAGAAATCCGTTCAATTTCAATCACAAATTACAATAAAAAATAATGATAAATAAATTATGTCAATTTTACAATTTAAAAGAAATAGATTTTGAACTGTGCAAGAAATTGTTAACATATACACCAAGTCGTCACACACGATCTTTACAATTAATTTAGAACTTACGAAGAAGATGACCAATTGATTTTGCAAGCTTTGGAGGTGATGAACTCGCTCCCAACATCGGTTCTTTGAATCGGCAGACGAGAGAAGCAGTTGATTGATGATGGAGTGGGAGAGATGGAGCGTAAGGTGGAAAATGTAGCAGTTTCTAAGATTAAGGAATGCCCGATTTACATGCTGATAACTGATACTATGAAACCCGGAAATCATTCCCCACAAATGGTACGTGGGTTTAAAATCTAAAACTAAATCCCACGTTGAATTTGTATACAGTTGTCGCCTAGGTGGCAGTCCAGCATGCAAAAATACACCGCTGTCAGTACATGACATTATGATGTCAGCATCTAATGTGGCAGTAATAGAAAAAACAGGATTCAAAATCCTTTTATTTAATAGATAGATAGATACTAAAAAATTAAATTTAAAATAAAGTATATAGAATAAAATTATTTTCCGTGAAATTTTAATTATTGGTGACGTATAAGGTTATTATCGTAAGTTGATACTTTATCAATGCATTGTCTTGGAAAATACTTCCTCCATATCAAAATAAGTGAATTACTTTAAAGTTCACGTTTTTTAGGTAAAATAAGGTAATAAGAGATTAGTGAAATTAAATTGAGTAATTAAAATGGATGGGACCCACACTTTTTACTATTTTGTTGCTTTTATAGGAAGATAACAAAAATAGATGGGGCTCCACACCTTTAATAATGTCTAAAAAGGTATAAAGTAAGGGTAAAAGGGTAATTTTAAAGGGTTTTTCTAACATGTGCCCCCAAGGCACATGTTAGAGTGCATTAAATATGATAAACTTTCCATTAGAAGTTTAAAATGCATTTAATAAATCACTCTAAAATGTAACTTATGCACTTCATTAATGTTTAATTACACATTATTAGTAAACTTTTAAGTCCATTAATGCACCCTAACATGTGCATTGTGGCACATGTTAGAAAAACCCAATTTTAAATATAAAAACTTACCAAATAAGGTAAATTATTAAAGTGATTCACTTATTTTTATACACACCAAAAATGAAAGTGATTCACTTTTTTTGATACGGAGGAAGTAATACAGATTACAGGCCAACAACGTCGGGTGCAAGCGTCATTATTAATACGTTGAAAACACGTCACTTGCTTGTACTCCCTCCATCATATTTTTATTGTCTAGTATACTATCTTAGTTTGTCTCACAAAGACTGTCTTTCCTAAATTCCAACCAATCAAAAAAAATTTAGTGGGAAAGAGAAAATTTGATTGTTGATATAGTATAATTAATGTACTTTTTCTTAAACTGTGTGTTTTTTTATAGTGGACAATAAATTTAGAACGGAGGGAATATATGTTTAAGAGATTTTCTAACTAATGTTACAAAAGCATAAAATAAAAATTATTAAATAAAGTAAAACCTACTACATATTTGTATTGAAAAATACATTTAATAGGAATGAGGTAATTAACTAATTGAGATATGATATTATTATTTAATAAATCTAATTATTATTAATTTGATTAATATAAGTGTATAAATCAAATAATAAAATTAAATAATAAGATTAGTGAAGTAGTTATACGTAGAAAGATGTAAGAGGAAAAATAATACAATTTTTTCTAATTAATTGCATAAAATGCAAACAAGAGACACTATTTTTGGATGATTAATGTGAATGAAATTTATTTACGAAGGAATTGAATTCATTCGGAATTCAATTTCTTTATAATTGAATTATGTTATGTATTTGGTTACAAAAAATTTAACTGTAATTCATATACATACCTGTGCATTTCTTTTTTAACTTTTTTAGATTCTTATTTTAGGTTTTAATATTTATCATTTTTTTCATTTTATTATTATTTTCATTTATTTTTAAATTAATTTTTATTAATTTTTATTTTTTTAAAATTTAATTTTTTAAAATTTTCTTTTATTTTTAAAATTCTTTTGAACGATTTTAAAATATGAAGCATACAAAATATTCAAATTTGTTAGTTAATTAAAAGACCGTAATTCAATTCATAAGGTGTCGTGACGGATTTCAATTACAACGAATATCGTATTCCAAAATTACGTCGTAATTGAATTACGGAAAAAAAGTTCATCCAAACATCCCTCCGTAATATAATTGAATTACAGTTACGGAGGATTATGTTAAAATAAACGGGTCACGTACTTTTGGGTCTATTTAATTAGGCACATTTAACATATTCCCCTGTATTTGAACTTAAACCTATCACATGATGGATGAATGCGTCTAGTACCATACTACTAAGTACTAAGACACCATTACGAGTAAATCTAACAACAAAATGTGATTTTTATCGCACTAAAATATTGCAAACAAACTGTATGTAATGTTATAACAGACACAAGAATGTGATCATCAACTATGTTTTCGATTTCCATGATTAACTTTGTTGATAACTTTCGGTAATCCAGAGGTAATTTTCCTGCTAATGGTTAGCAACGGAATTTAGTCCCTAATTAGTAAAGTTAAAATATGTTGGCTATTGTTTTAGTAATTACTTCTATTTATTGACATACGAATTTTGACATAGTGTTCTTATTTCCTAAATCGGTTATGTTTGCGAGTTTGCCAAAGTATTATTATTTCTCAGATTATTAAATTTATTTATGACACACATAATTTACAAACTAATCAAGTGAAAACGTACGTTTTAAACAACCAAGTCATTCGTACAAAAAATCATATTGTTAATTGGCTCCACTTATCAATAGATATTAACAAAATCAAGCACATAAAGTCCCCAAACTAAGACCATGGAAGCGATAACGAACACCACCGGGCTAAACAGCCATAATAACACCGGGAAGCTAATGCCGATTCCCAAAAATAGCTAGAATAAACCCTCTTTCTAAAATATCCCTAGTGTATTTACGAGACGATGGTGATGTTACCCCAGGTTCAGCTCCTAATGCATAAATCAAGTAATTTGCGTCGATCAAGGTTGCAATAGAAAGCTAGTTAACAAGAAGAGAAACGCCGATCCGTATTTTAGGAATAAGATTTTAGTCGTGTGTAACCCAAAAAACGAATTACTGAAGAGATCTTTTACACTGTAAGTGTTGTTTACTAAAGCAGCCAACGCTAGTGTTATGATGGATGTAACCATAGCAACTAGTATAGAGCTCATTTCTCAAACTTTGCACTGCTAACGTACCTTGCTTATCATCTCCCTGTCCAGAAAAAAAATGTATAAATAACGGAGATGGATCCATGTTTAGAGGAAAGTTAAGTCTTTGACTTCAAATATAGGTTTTCCTTATTTGATCAAAACCTCCCCTCAAGATTCGGAAAAATAAAATGAAAATACATAGTCGATACCTGTCTCATGTCTTTTAGCCAATGTTTTCGCTTGATGGATTCAATGCCAATTGTGGTGCAAGATGGTTTGATCTTCAAGTGGTACCAAAGATACGCATGGTAACCAAATGTAATGAAGAAGCTCAATGGGACTAAAATGGTATCCATGTAATGAACAAGTGCCATTTTCTCCAAAAGATTGATACTTTTTTTGGTGAAATTGAATTGGATTTATCGATATTGAGGAAAGAAACAGCTCCCCAATTTATGGAAGGTGACTTGGATCCATTATGTCTATCTTTTGGATGGTAGTGGAGTTGTTGCCATCAAAAGTGAGATAAAGAAAAGGATTGATTGATTGGAATAGATATGATTTTATTATAATTTATATTATCTATTACCACGTTCAAAGAGTTCCATGATTTATATAAAATTTTGAGGAATAAATTTCAACCTTTGAATTAATTAACCCCCAAATCACCACCACCATCTAAATCACATGTGATTCAACACATCAACACAATCATCACCCCATGTGTATTAAATCACATGTGATTGCACACCGCCGACCACCACCACCACCACCCCATGTGTATTAAATCACATGTGATTCAACACGGTCGACCACCACCACCACCAACCTCTCCCGGCCACCTTCTCCACCACCGGCAATCCCTCGCCACCATCGGTTGCTTGCAATCACATGTGATTGCATATCCATTCACATGTGATTGTGTATCCAGTCACATGTGATTGCGCCGGCCAGAGGCGGCGGACGACGCCGGCGGCCGGAGGTGGTCGCCGGCGGTAATGGGCGGCGGCGGTGGTTGTATATTAAATCACATATGATTTGATGATGGTGGTGGTTGTATATTGAATCACTTGTGATTTGATGCTGGTGGTGGTTAAGGGATCTTTTGATTCAATGGCTAAGATTTGTTCCTTAGGACTTTAAAAAAATCAAGGACATCCCTGAACGCAACCGACAACTTTATCTACTACAAAATATTTGTATAAATAACTAGAGTCATATTTAAGGTAGTCCCTTGATTTTTATAAAGTTATAAGGGACAAATCTCAACCATTTATTAGTTATAAGTAGTGGTCAAGTTTAATCACATATTTTATACATGGAGTGGTATTATGGTCATTTTAAAAAAATATTTTTTTATTTTATTTTTATTTTTATTTTATTTTTAATTTTTTAAAAAAATTATTATTTTTCATTAACAACAAATAATGTAATTGCATAATCGATCACATGTGATTGTTGTGATTGTACTAAAACATCAAATGTGATTAAATAATAAATATACAATCACATGTGATTTTACACTAAAATCACATGTGATTATGTACTACACGTAATTATCAAATAAATATTGATTTTTAACGTAAAAAATTAAACTAATAATAAATAAATAAATTAAAATAAATTAAAATAAAAACTAAAAAAAATCGAAATTTTTTCTAAGTGTCAAATGACGAAAATACCATTTCATATATAAAATATGTGATTAATCTTGACCATTAAATCTTATTAATTAATAGTTAAGATTTGTCTCTCGATACTACATAAAAATGATGAAAACGTTTCTCTAAATAACTAAGGGAAACATGTATTTTGTTAGTTTTAAGTTATAGCAAGAGTAAATTATAAGAATGGTTGCTAAAGCTTACTTTAAATTTCATTTATTTTTACTTTAAAATTTTATATTGTAGTCATTTTTTATGGAAAATTTGTATTCCTACAATCATCTAGAGAGAAATCGGTTATGAATGTATATGTAACAATAGAGTTGTTTTTGAAAGTATGGACATCGATAATCGACTCTATATTAACATGTATTTTTGTAAACATTTACCATTTCACTTGATATATAGATAAAAACAACAAAAAACAAGTTACTTACTATATTTCGTCATAAAAAGAAATATAAAATTTCTAACGTGGTAGTGCTCTTGCTTTTGCAAATTAGGTGTATGGCCTAATGGACAGTGAGATGAAAACTGGGACATGATTCATACAATCACTTTCCCTTTAGGGTACGTTTGGTACAGAGAATGAAATTGCAGGGAAATGGTTGCAGAGAATGGAATTGCAGAGAAATGGAATTAGTCTGGAGAAAGAGAATTGATTGTTCTGTTTGGTAGCACAGAGACTTGAACAGAGATTTGCAGCAGAGAATCATTTCTCTTGTTTGGTATAAAAATAAATCAGTAGAGAATTGTACAACACTCGTAACATCACTTTCATACACCATCTTCTCCATGTAATCACGCCTATTATGATAACTCATTAAATATTTTGTATTTAACGATCTTGATTCAATCGAACGACGGAAACGATGACTACACATCATTCACCAACGAATCATAACATACATGGCATAAAATGCACCTATGACAACCATTCTTTTTCTCAATGGTAATCTTGCCATTTCAACTACACAATATTCATAAAACAGTCAATTGAAAGTATTTTTCCAAATTATTATAACCTGCAACATAATACTTGGCCCTATTGATAAATACAGAATTTATAAAAGATATATAGTTGTTGCTGGACGAATGTGATACATAAAACATATAGATACTTGGCCCTATGTATAATAGATATGTAAATATGATGCTGATGCCGTTCAATGAGAGAAAAAAAAATCAAAATTGATACATAAAACATGTGGCGGACGATTGTGATACATAAAACATATATATATAATCAAAAGGAACCATGTGATACATTAAATATTGAAACGTAGATACATAATTGTTGCTGGACGGAATTGCTAGATTAACCTGTGATACATCAAATAATGTATAATAGAGAGACAGAGAGATAGAGTTCGAGAGATAGATAACGAGATTAACCTGGAAGAAGTAGCGGACGAATTGTTGCTGGACGGAATTGTGGCAGACAATTGATGACGGAATTGCAGTGGACGAAGATTGCAGCGGACGAAATTGAGGACGAAGGTTTCTGCGCAAACGTATAAAGAAAATAAGAGGGCTTTGTGATTCTCTATGTGTTTTTTTTAAGTCTCGATATATCATTCTCTCATTTTCCCCTTATTTAGTAGGGAATTAAAATTAGGGAAAAAGAAAAGCTTTTTTTCTCCATCTTCTTTTCTCAATGTAATCAAACAAGAGACTTTACCTTTATTTCCCTTTCTCTCCCTTCAAATCTCTGTACCAAACGCACCCTTAGGTTTGAATCGGATTCCACTTGATTAGCGATTCTTAACAAAAAGATAATCTTAGAGAAGATAACATATAAATTAATTCTTGGTACGTCAATATTCAATACTGTCATGAATATGGTACGAAGGAGATAACATGTAGACAATTATACTTTTATCAAAACGTATTTTTTTACTGAAATCTTTCTTTAAAAAAGGTATGTAGATATTTATACTTCTATCTAAACGTAGAGAGATTGTTTGATTGGTTATGACGAAGAAGCAATATTATTTACAACAATAAGAGTAAAAGTGATAATATTAAAACGAGTAATGATATTTCTTCCTATATTTTCTCCCTACCTTTATGCATACTCATTTTATCATGACAAGTATTAAAACCAAAGGATGACATTATGAGAGAGAATTAATGGATTACATATAATAAGTTTAAAAGTGAGTAGACATATAGGTAGGAAGAAAATATACTGTATGAAGAAATATCATTTCTCTATCAAAATTGAAACAATAATATAATATAATAATAGAAATAAAAGAAAAGGTTTAGCTTCAACCGATCATCTAATTGGGCTAGTAACCGAAGATTTAGCAGAAGATAAATGAGAATAAAAAATAAAGAATTTTGATAATGACAATTTTTAGGGGCTGTCTTTAAGTGAATCAAAGTTGTATAATAACAATTGTTTTTAAAATTAAAGAATTTATTATAGTTAAATATATAAATTTCGATGCAAGTCTTATGACAGCTCTCTGACTGTAATTATTGAAACTCAAAAATAAAAATGTAGTTTTTATTTGATTGATTTATAGTAATAGAGATTGTTAATTATTTGAAAGACATGTAATAAGTAAACATAAATACTCTCCATCACGTGTCCTCCGCGTGATAGAAGAAAACCCTAGCCCCCAAAATCTCTGAACCGATTAGCGATCTGCTGTAATACCTTGGTCGATTCTTTGCTGGTGCTAGTGGTTGTTGAAGAATTTAGGTACCGTAAGTATGTAAAATTGATAAGCTTACTTTTTATTTTGATCAATTTAATTTAGTGCATTGATGATTTATATTTATATTTCTATAGGTGTTGAAAGATGGTTGAAACCCTATTTGAAGACATATTTAGGGTTGATCAGCTTGATCCAGATGGCAAGAAATTCGACAGAGGTATTTCTTAATTACTGAATTGTTTCTGAAATTGATCGATTTTGAGTTTATAAAAACCGAAAATTGAATTCTCATGGAGCTTTTTGAGCATTATGCTTTTGTTCTGATAAGATTCTTTGGAACTATTCAACCTTTCAAATCGAGCATTTTTTAGCTATTTAAGCTCTTGAAGGGGTGTTTGCTTTAACTTATTGAGGGTGTATATGCCAAACTAGTGTTTGGATAAGCTTAAGCTTAAATTAGTGTGAAATTAAGTTATTAAATTGTGTTCGAGTTTAGGATTATCAATTATTTTAAGTGATTATGACTCATTGTGTTCTTTGAATCCAGAAAACACCTTGAGGTGTTTGCATACATGAAATTTCTTGTGTAAATTAGTGTTGGCTGACTTGATATTCTTGGAAATAGGTTTTTTAATGCACTGGATATGATTACAAAAATCTAATTTATTTAAATTAAACGATTTAGGAGACCGAAGGATTAAAATACACTTTGGTCAACTTCCAACCTGTTATCCTTTCTAACTAATTTTTCTTATTTGATCTGTTAATAAGTAAACAGGACAAAATTACTGCCGCTATTAAATATTTAATTATAATTAATTTTTGTAGTTAATCGCGTTGAAGCACGAAGTGATCAATTCGATATGTACATGCAACTGGATGTGAATACAGAAATTTATCCTATGCATGTTGGTGAAAAATTCATGATGGTTTTAGCAACTACCTTAAATTTGGATGGGACTCCAGACAGTGGATTTTTTTCACCAGTAATTATAATATATTTAATTTGAAAATTAAATTTATTTTAAAATAATTTTTACTGAATTATTTTTCTCATTTTCAGGGTGGCCGAAAATCGCTTGCTGACAAATTTGAATACGTGATGCATGGAAAATTGTATAGGATCTCTGAAGAAGGCTCGGGAGCCAATGTTAAAGCGTGTGTATAATGATAACAATAATTATTATTATTATTATTATTATTATTATTATTATTATTATTATTATTATTATTATTATTATTATTATTATTATTATTTTATTGATGAAATTTGGTCATATTGATATTATTTTTGAATATTTTTTCAGGGATATTTATGTTTCTTTTGGCGGTTTATTGATGCTGTTGAGAGGTGATCCTTCGATTGCAGCTAAGTTTGAGCTTGATCAGAGGTTGTTCATCCTCATGAGGAAGGTAAAATAGATACAGCCCGTTTATATTCAGCCCGACCCGTTTAAGGTTAGTTGGACATGCAAATGATTTATACTTTTTTTTATTGCAGGTGGACAAGGCTTAGTACAAGTGTCTCAGTTTCTTTTTATTTGTGACACTTTTTTTTTAACTTTTAGTGGCAGTTTTTGTATGTCTCACCAAGCAACAATTTTCTTTTACTTAAAGGATTACATTAGTAGTCATTTTTTGAGAAACATATTGCATTTGTAGTCCTTTAGCTAACGTCTGTTAATGAACATTAGGCTAAAGGTTTCAAAAAAGGATTATTAATGTAAAATTTTCAAAGTTTAGGCCCGTATGTCAAAAAAGAGGTTAACTAAAATTCAGAAGAATTTATGTTTATATTTAGAATAATAAATCGCAGTTTCCTATTTTTTCCCAAAAAAGTGCGTAATTTTAGAACTTGTCGATTAAACAAAGACCTGATCAAATGATGTTCTACACCACATGAGTCTCGTTCCTTTCTCTGTCTGTAAACTTCTCTATGATTTACATATTTCATTCCATTTCTCTTACTTTTCTAATTTCATATTAATTTAGTGAAAAAAGGTTATATTTTTAATGATTTTTTAGACTTTGATTCAAAGATAAACACCAAAACAAGTGTTGAATTTCTTGTGTTTACGCCATAATTAATTATTTTTATTTTAAGATTAATTATTTTTATTTAGTTTTGTGTAATTATGTGGGGAGGAAAATTAGGGTTCATAATTAGTATTTTGTTGTTGATGTGTGAATCAACATTTGGGAGATTTGTGGTCGAAAAAAACAATTTGAGGATAGCATCACCACAAAATTTAAAAGATACATATGAATGTGCAATTGGTAATTTTGGTGTCCCACAATATGGAGGAACATTAGCTGGTGCTGTTGTTTATCCTAAATCTAATCAAAAAGCTTGCAAAAGCTTCACTGATGACGTCACCTTCAATTTCAAATCCGGTGCTGGACTTCCCGTTTTCCTACTTGTTGACCGTGGCGGTAAATTTATGTTTTGATCCGTTCTTTGTCGCGTTTTTTTTTTTTTTTTTGTATCTTGTTAGTGATCGTTAAGTTTGGTTTATGTACATTTAGTTAATTATATAAAATATAATTAGGCGATGCTAACCCGGCATGAACTAAAATTGGGTAAAATATTGGTCGACAAGAAATTGATATGAGATTATGCGGGTTGAGTTTGGGTCAAGCCGGTTGACGTGAAATTGACGTTATGCGGATTGGGTTCAAATCAAACTAACTTACATAAATCTATTTTGTCAATCTTACTACCTTAGTTTGATAATGTACTTAATTTGTCTCGATATAAGTAGTTCATTATACAAATTAAAGACGTTTAGTTTCAGAAAAATACAATTATTGTATTATCCACCAATAAAATATATATCCACTTAAACTAAATAATCAGTTTTGAATTCTGATAATTATTTTGTGACAAACTAGAAAAAAAAGTAAAGGAGGACATTTATTTTAGAATGGTGAGAGTATAACTTGTATGATTATATAAAAATCACATTTTTTTTCCGTAGATTTAAAATTTTCTTATAAAAATTATCTAATTTGAAACTATATTACAGACTGTTATTTCACCTTAAAGGCATGGAACGCCCAAAAAGCCGGTGCAGCCGCCATTCTCGTTGCAGATGATAGACCCGAACCATTAATCACAATGGACACACCTGAAGAAGGACACATGAGATCCGATTACTTACAAAACATATCAATCCCTTCGGCCCTCATAAGCGAAGCACTCGGTGAAGCCATAAAAAAAGCATTAAAAAAACCCGAAATGGTCAAAGTCAACCTCGACTGGCGAGAAGCACTCCCTCACCCCGATGACCGAGTTGAATACGAGTTTTGGACAAATAGTAACGACGAATGTGGACCAAAATGTGACGCACAAAAACAATTTGAAAAAGATTTTAAAGGTGTGGCACAAATATTAGAGAAAAAAGGGTATACACAATTTACGCCACATTATATAACATGGTATTGTCCCGAAGCTTTTCTTTTTAGTCAACAATGTAAATCACAATGTATAAACTATGGAAGATATTGTGCTCCTGATCCCGATGATGATTTTACTCAAGGGTACGAAGGGAGAGATGTCGTTGTTCAAAATTTACGACAAGCGTGTTTTTATAAAGTCGTGAACGAGAGTGGAAAACCGTGGGTTTGGTGGGATTATGTGACGGATTTTGCTATTAGGTGTCCAATGAAAGATGAAAAGTTTACTAAAGAGTGTGCACAAGATGTAATTTCATCACTTGGTGAGTTTTTAAAACGGTTCGTTAGCTCGTTACAGTTTATAGCGACTGGTTTCTATTTGTACTGACTATTTTCTACTTTACTGACTGATTTTCTACATTTACTGACTGAAATTTTATAAATTCTTTGTTGGCTTTTTGTGCTTTCTTAGGTGTTGATGTGAGTAAAATAGAAGAATGTGTGGGCGATACAGAAGCAAATATGGAAAACCCGGTTCTCAAGGCGCAACAGGAAGCACAGGTGCTATATTTCTATGGTTGTCAAAACCTGACATGGCATAATAAAAATACATGAGACGAAACGAAATTAGAATGAAATTCAAATTTGAATTCGTGTTGGTGTCCGTGTCGTGTAAAATAAACACAAAGTCATGTCGTGTTCGTGTTCAGAGCTTAAAACGAAATTAACACGATATGTATGATTTTGGGAATATATAGTAGTAATTAACGTTATATTTTTATCGTGTTTGTCGGTTTTAAAGCATATACTAAGTAAGAAATTTGATATTTTTGTTATTTATCTCGTGTTGTCGTGTTTGTCGGGTTTATCGTTTTTTAATTGGGTCGTGTTCGTGTTAGAAAAATAAAACACGACTTCGTGTCGTGTTCGTGTTGAGAAAAACAAATCCGTGTCATGTCGTGTTACCTAAAAACATGAAAGGACAATATGATTTGGCAGCCCTATATATTTCACATATATTTTGTTAATTAATAGAATAATTAAAGACGTTTAACGAGTTTAATTAACATAATTTGTGATTTTGCAGATGGGTAAAGGCGAACGCGGAGATGTTACAATACTGCCAACTATCATAATAAACAACAGACAGTTTCGTGGTACGTTGTGTATATCATTTGTTTATGTTAAAACTATGTAAATAAATGTAGATTATGTAAAATTACGTTAACATTTTGACACATTTAGTCAATTGAAAAAAAATATAACCGTGGTTTGATTCAGGTAAGCTCGATAAAGGAACGGTTTTGAAGGCCGTTTGTTCAGGATTTGAGGAGACAACCGAACCAGCCGTTTGTTTAGGAGATGGTCAGTTTCACAAAAAAACATAATATTTTTTACTTCTACTAGCACATTTTATGTGGTGTTAGGTGTTGTTTGTTTGCAACTTAATAGAATCATTCAGCGCTAAATGCTAAATCATTCAGCATTCAGTGCTTTTGTTTAGCGCATCTGAATGAAGTTTATGCTGAATGGGACAACAAAAAACCGTTGCGTCATTCTACCTTAGAAAATATATATGCTGAATTATTAAGCAGTCAGTATACTTATAAAATAAGTTTCTCGCACTCAAGACAAGTTTTATACATAAACTCTTAATCATTCAGACCGTTGAATGATCATTCAGCGTCTAATCATTTTGTTCATATCAAACACCACGTAAAAGGTGGAATTATTTACTACAGTTTTATAAAGTGTTACTAAAGCCCACATTTAGCTAGTGGGCGTCACTAAAACATGAGTTACTAAATGTCGTTTTTTTTGTATTGGAGTGAGTGATGTTGTGTGTTGCTTTCAGGAATAGAAACAAATGAGTGTAAGGAAAACAATGGTGGATGTTGGATGGACAAATCTTTAAATATCACGGCATGCAGGGTATGTAGATCGTGTGTTTTCTCGATCATCTTGTTTTACGTTTTTTTAGGCGTTTTGAAGAATATATAATCTTGGTTTATTTGGTTTTGTTTGTGTAGGATACTTTCAGGGGGAGAGTGTGTGAATGTCCAACTGTGCAAGGTGTAAAGTTTTTTGGTGACGGCTATAAAAAATGTGAAGGTAATTTATACTTAATAAGGAGTATGTGTTCACGCTTCGTGACGGGTTTGTAAAGATACACATTATATTATATATATATATATATATATATATATATATATATATATATATATATATATATATATATATATATATATATATATATATATATATATATATAACTAACATATCAATAGCATTATATTTAATATATAAAAGAACACTAATTATGAAAAAAAAAATATAATTTATGAATAGTTAATAAATAGTAATATTTTATCTGAAAAATATTATTATACGTAATTTATGAAATCCTGTAGTGCCGCGTCTTGTGTTCATGTTTAATTTTGTTTTTTCTTTCTTTATTGTAGCTAAGGGAGATATACATTGTTTGTTTAACAATGGTGGCTGTTGGAAAGATACCCAACACGGAAAAACTTATACTGCTTGTATTGTTAGTACTCTCTCTATATATCTATCTATATATGCGTTACAAGTGGTTTTACTGACAAAGGTATACTTCGTATGTGAGTGACACAATGAAAGTGTCGGTATGACGGTATATTTAAGTTTTTAGCGATGCTTTTAAAAGGTGGGGGTAAAATCCTATGACTTTATGTGTTTTACTTGCACTTTTTTGAAAAATCGTTTCACAAAGGATATTACTACCTCCGTATCAAAATAAGTGATACACTTTCCTAAAAGGGGTGGAACAAAATAAGTGATACACTTCAAAATCTTTCCTTATTTGGCAAAAAAGTGGGACCCCTTCTCCACTAACTATCTACTTTAATAAAGTAAAATTACTCTTTTACCCTTACTTTTACTTTTAAATATTATTAATTTCACTACATCCAAAAGAAGTGGGTCCCATTATCCACTAACTATCCACTTTATACAATTTTAAATCACTTTCCAATCTTTTGCCTCAAAAACCGCAATTTCTCAAATGTATCACTTATTTTTATACGGAGGTAGTATATTATTTCTAATTTTCTACAGTCTTTTTGTGTCACTAAATATATGTTATTGTCGACACCTATACTCATAATTCTTTGGCTTAGTATATTATTCTTTTTTAAAAATGGTATTCCTGTTATAATAGGCTCCCTTAGTGTGGCCGAGCTTTGCTTGTGATGTATACGACTTAATCAGTGTCGTGATTATTTCCGAACTTTCTCTTGGTCATCTTGTAACCAGGGATGAATCAGACATGTGACCTCTAGAAAGTCATTCGGGGCTTTATACCACTAGGCCATTACCTGATATATTTTTTTTTACTTTAGTGACACTTTTTCAACTTTAGCGGTACCTTTTACTTTCAATTACACTTTTTATGGATCGGCAAATGATGATTTTGATATATCGATCTATCTTATTTGTTTTTTCAGTTTTAACATATATTGATATTCAAGTTTACTTCATTTTTCTGTTTTAGGAGAATCATTCTAAGAAATGCGAGTGTCCACCAGGATTCAAGGGAGATGGAGTTAAAAGTTGTGAAGGTATTGCCTCCTGCACCCCATAAATCGCAATTTTTTTAAAGGATATTCATGTTTATAACGTGTCATTCTGCGATGATCGAGTTTTGCTCGTGATGTACGCGACCTAACCGTTGCTCTGGTCATTACCGAACGTTCCCAGTAAAAGTTTTCCTAGATGATCTTAACTTTAGAATTTCGTAAAAAATATTTTGAAATTGCCGTAAGACATCATAAAATGTTATTCACATTTTTGACGATTAAATATATACGTTTTAGACATAGACGAATGTAAAGAGAAGACGGCTTGTCAATGTCCCGAGTGCAATTGCAAGAATACATGGGGTAGTTACGATTGTCATTGCAATGGCGATCTACTCTACATTAGAGAGCACGACATATGTATAAGTGAGTCTTATCAATATTCAGTATATTTTTTTTTTAACAGAAAAAACATATACTCTAAACTGCTCATAAATTTACACAATTTTGTCGACATTGCCACATGTAAATTTTTGGTTGATGAAAAAATAGGTAAAGATGGTAAGTCGCGAATTGGATGGGGTTTTGTGTGGCTCGTCATACTTGGTTTGGCAGTTGCTGGAACTGCAGCATACGCATTCTACAAATATAGAATCCGGGTACGTACGCATAATTAACATCTATTTCTTATAAACAAACATGTAATTTCGTCATGGTTTATGATGAATAAACTTGTGTCAATTATAAGTAGAATTGATTCTTATTGTTTCTTTATGCATCTATATATCGTGCAGACGTACATGGATTCTGAGATCAGGGCGATCATGGCACAATACATGCCATTGGATAATCAAGCTGAAGAAGATGCATCAAATGGGAACGTGTAATAGAAAACATCGGCAACAAAATAGGGAGAAAAAAAACAATTTTAGAAACAAATGTTATTCCTACACCACATAAATTACTTAATGCACTACATTGTACAACATTTAAAGTAAATTACACAAGTATTTTAAAGTAATGATTGTGCTGTATATATATTGTAGTTTATGTCTGTGTAGAAGTCACATTTTCTTTTTGAAAATATGAGACACTAGCGTTGCATATATGCACATTATAAACGGACGATGATACAAAGAATTTGAAATGATACATGTGTGTGCATGGCTCGCATTTCCATGTGGGAAAGATGAATACAACAACCTTTTGAAATGATACAAGTGTGTGCACGACTTTTTCTAACAATTAATTACCTTGCTTTAGATTTGATTTCATGTGATTTTTATTTGTGTTTTAGACCTTTAGTGTGAGATCTTTTAACCAACATTCGTGTAACATTCTCGCTAATTTTACTAAAAAACGCTGCCAGATACCAGCCACCAAAATTCGAATTTGGTTGCTAAATGGGCAATACTAGTTGCTAGTTCCTATTAGCAACCAGGGATGTCTTTGAGGAGGTGTAGGAGGGCCCATATATTCTAGGGGCCCAATTTTTATATATATATAATATTAAAATTTAAGCCAACTTAATAATTTAATAGAAAAAAAATTAGAAAGTCCAAATTTTTATAAAAATCTTATATTTAGGGGGCCCATTTTCATGTTTTCGCACAGGGCACTTAAAATCTCGGAGACGCCCCTGTTAGCAACGCTTATAGCATCAGAACATATCATTGGTAAATCACCTGTTTCTATGTCTGAAGTTGTTGCTAATTAGCAACAAATGACGAAACTATTGTTAAAGTTTAGATTGTGACAGTGGTTGCTAATTGAGAAAACTAGCATCGAAATTCAAGTCGTTGACTAAATACTAATTTGCAACAAAGAAAACAGTCGTCGCTAATTTTAGAACTGTATTTATTTTGTTGAAAGATATTGCATTTATACATCTTAAACATATGGAAGATACTATCTGATACTCTTATGTTTGGTATTTTTGGTTTGTGGAAACTAGCAACGGAACCTTTTAGTAAATAAACATTATTCGTTAATGGCATATATGTATCGTATCAAGAATTCGTATGAAACATTAACATAAACTTACAACCAACCAAAATTTCAAATTTCAAAACACATAACAAATAATCAAAATCAAAACAAAACTTGTATCATACACCACCACCGTCATCATCATCATCATGATCCTACATTCATCTTTTGTATCTATTCTTGTTATTTCTGATTTACCCTAATCATCCCAATCAGCATCCCAGCCATCTTTTTTTGTGGCCCGTGAAATAAGCCCGTTTGACGAAATATTTTTATTTTGAATTCGGGCACCTGGCGATCTAATGGCTTTATCTTCATCCCAATCATCATCATCCCAATCTTGGTCCCACCCTTCAACCGTTTCCACATTAGAAGCTTCCGGAAGGCCCATTTCCAGTTCTTGATACCGGATTACATTTTCGGTCCTTCTTTTTCTGAAACTGCATAAAGCCCATGAAACCCCGATAATTAGGGCTACAAGAAATGCAAAATAGGCTCCGTATATTGGTGTTACTTGCTTTGAATAAAATGTTAATTGGTCCAGAAAATTGTTTTCAGATATCCTTGTTGGTTTAGGAGTAGGGTTTTTTTCGTCTTTTGACTTTGGAGGGTCGTTTTCGTCTTTTGAGTTTGAAGTGTCGTTTTCGTCTTTTGACTTTGAAGGGTCATTCTCGTGTTTTAACTTTGAAGGGTCATTGACATCCTTTGACTTTGAAGATTCGTTGACTTTCTCTGACTTTGGAGGGTCGTCGACCTTGTTTGACATTTTATCTTCATCAACATTTGTGGGTGTTTTAGTATCATCTGTTTCCTTAGGGTGTGCAGGTGTGTCGGTTAATTTATCTTTTGACAGATCGTTGACTTCTTTTGACTTTTCTGGATCTTTGACTTTTTCGGGATTTGTTCGGGTGTCTACAGGGTTATTGATATTTGTAGGGTTTAAAGTGTTTTCAGGATCCTTGGGTTTTGAAGGAGTGTTGACTGGTGTTGACTTAGGTTGACTAACTTGAAGCATGCAATCCCCATTTCCAGCATTTAGAATAATTTTGGTGTTTTTGTCTACAGATAATGTAACATTAACCTACAATATATAAATATAAAAATCAAGTTTTCAACCCCTTTGTATGAAAATAGGTCAATTTGGTTGTGTATATTGTCGGTAGCAAGTCAAACAGGTAAAAAAAGAAGACAAAAAAGCATAAAGTCAACACAATACATTACATTTTATAAAAAAAGTCAAACCTTTTCAGTCCCATGAGCAGGTATCTCAAAAGGTGTCGATAAATTGTTAATAGAAGTTGTTATATTTCCTTTCAAGTCTACATCTCGTTCATTTTGCACAACAAGGGTCAATTTGTCCGAACCTGCAAAAATCAAGGGTGGCGAAGTGTAAATTGATGGAATTAATAATATTCAAAAAAAATATTTTTTCATTTTCATTTATTAAAATATTTTACCATTTTCAAAATCTTGAATACATGCGAACATGGTTTTTTCTCGGTCATTGCAAATCAGATTCCCTTTGCAACCTTTATCTAATTTCTTGTTATTTTCAAATTTTTTTCCTGTATTTGCATCATTTAAGCCCTCAGATTCAACATTAGATGGACTGTTATTTTGACTATCCTTTGACTTTGTTGACTCTGTAGGGAGATTTGATTTTTTATCAGCAGGCGGTGGAGAAGACGACGGAGAATCCTATAACAAAATAGAAAAATAAATTAAAATAAAATAATTATAATGAAGACTCTGTAATATGATACAAAGTACAAACATACCCTATGTGACAAAAGATCTATGATTTGATATATAAATTAATCGAACAAACTACACAATAATCAATAATGTATCCAACTAATAGACATTTTACTATGATACTGATATTTTATCTATGTTGCATGTGCAGCATCCGAACTCTGTTTCTATATATTGTTTGGTAGTTATATTAATTACATACATAAACACCATGATTAAGTAAATTCGATAAATTTACAAACCTAATTCTATAGATACTATACATTTTGATCACTTGCACCAACTATTTGTAACCATCATTAATTCCTTCCTAGTTATCTATAATATGAGATATTGTTGCAAGGTCACTATCTTACCAGTTACTGATGAACTGACTTTTGTTATTTTGGATCACAAATATCAGATCATCAATCATACAGTTAGCAAGTATTTAAGCTTAGATGATTGTCTGTCTTTAAGGTAAGTTCAATTTAAGTAATTAACTAATAATTAATAATTAATAATCAATCAACTGAAAATAATGTGCAAAACCAACAAGCATTAACAGATCACAAACCTGATTTGCAATATTAATAGAGCTGTTATTCGGATCCGTAAATAATTTTCGAGAATTGAATGCATCAGAACGACTCAAAACGGTCATAAATAAGAACAGTAACAGTATTACCAATCCTTTTTTATCCATTCCACCTCAAAATGCACAAATCTTCGAGCCACGAAACTCAAAATTATACGAAGTCCCAGATTTTAACAATTAACCTGTTGATATAAAGTTATTAAGCGTGAATTCACCTATTAATCTATCCAATTGATGAAATATTCTCATCTCATCGTCTTCATAAAAACCCCTAAGCCCTCATTAATATCATCCCAATCAAGTAATCAACTGCAAATTGTCGATCACGATTGAAATTTGATTGGGAATTTGATGTTTAGCTTGCAAAATTAGCAGCTATTGATGCAAACGGAAATAAATTAAGCGGGAGTAATCATAAATTTTGTGGAAATTGCCAATTGGGATTGAATTTTTGTTGAGATTTCAATTCATAACAGTAGTTGTGTTCATGACGTTCGGTAAGAAAATCATAAATTCCGGGTTGTTACAAGTTTGGGCCGGACGCCCATGTATAAAGTTTCTCAACATGTTTTAATATTATTTTAGGCCTCAATTTAAACTCGGGTCATAACCAATGTTACAAAAATCCTATTTTGCATTGAACCAGATAAAAATATTTTTTTTTGTTTATAATGCAGTAGTTATGTAAATATTGTATAAATAAAAAAAATAAAAAAAATACAAGATAAAATCCATTTTTCGGTTCTAAAATCCGTACAGAAAAATCTATGGTTCGATCGCTCCGGCTTAACAGTTTCTTATGCTCAACCGGTTGGTTCCGAATAAGTTATAACCACCTATTTTACAGTTCATTCTCACCCGATTACCCTTTTTTTTGGGTTTGAACAGCCAATTTAATTAGGGGTGAGCATGGGTCGGTTTTTAACTAAAACCAAACCCTGAACTAAAAGTTCGGGTTTTAAGAATTACACCGCGTTCAGTTTCGGGTTATATGGTTTCGGTTCCTTTGGTTTTTCTCAATAAATCGATTCGGTTTTAGTTTTTATCGGTTTTTTGTTTTCCTTTAAATTTACCAATTTGTTACCTTAACTCATTTCCTTTATAAATAAAAAAACAACTATATTTTATATAATATAATGATGATAACTATAGCCAGGGGCGGTACCAGATAAAATTTTAAAGGTGGGCAAAATTTTAGAGTGCAAGTCAGGTTCTTTGAGTGAGGTTTTATTTAAAGTTAAATCATAAACCAAATCAAATCAGTTTTAGTTTGAAGAAAGTTTAAACGTAAATAAATTAGTAAAAAATCAAAATTCACGTGTTAGTTATTTCGAGAATAAAAATTCTAAAATTTAGTAATATAAAAAATAGATTACATTTTTTATAGTGGTAGATTTCGTATACACAGTTTATGTTCTTAGCTCATATTCGTATTCAGTTTTGTTCTAACGTTCAAGTAAGTTTTTAAAGTGTTCATATATAGATAATATGGACTAATATGTCACTGGTTAAAATATATGTGTAATCAAATAAATGATAAGCATGATATTTTTAAACCAATAAATCTAGGGGAGAATGAATCAAAAGAAAAGAAAATTTTTAATAGGAAATAGAGTAAAAGAAACGTTAAAACGGGAAAGGAAAAAAGATTTAAAAAAATATATATGTATATAGAAGGGATTTAAACTCAATGTCATATGCCTCCGAAAACCGCCCCAAGCATTCGGGTTTTCCAAAAATCTGTTGACATCGGTTTTTCAAATGGTTCGATTGTTTCGATGCGATTTTTCAGGTTTTCAATTTCGGTTTGGTTTTTCGATTTTTATGCTCACCCCTAAATTTAACCAATTTTTAAAACATTGGTCATTTTGTAACATCAAATTAGTTTTTGTTTTGTGATTTGACTAATTTGGCAACAAAAAATTATTACTTTTATTGCTGGTTTAGTCTAATGTCCCTTTAATTAGTAAAACGTTGTTACAAAATAGCCAAATATTCATCATATGGAAATTGGAATCCGACTAAAAACAGTTGGTTTGCTGTGCCGTAAAGCGTCGTGCATGCAAGTCTCTTTCTATCTTTACTCTCTTTCTCTTTAAGCATGCACTTTCTCCATTATCTATAAAACTTCCAACCGCCGGCAACCTCCATCTCCGGCGGACCACAATCACCACTTAAATATCCCAATCAAACCCTTCCGATTGACTTCCGCAGCTCAATTTACACAAATACAAATCATCACCAGCAAACATAGTAAGTTTCTACTAACTATACATCTTGTGATTATGATCACACTGGTTCGATTACTAGTTTAGTTGTATGAATTCGAGTGATTTAGTAGGTTAATCGGTGAACTTATTCTGTAATTTTTAGTTTCTTCTGTTGAATTGGAATTTGAATTAATTGAAATTTAGGGATTTTTCGTGCTGATGTTCATATTAACTCAACACTTCTTGTGATTATGATCACACTGCTTTTATACTTCTACTACTAGTTTAATTATATAAATTCGAGTGTTTTAGTAGGTTACTCGATGAATAATTTGAATTAATTGGGATTTAGGGTTTTTCTTTTCTTACTGATGTTTGCGGATGGAGGCTAGAATTTGTATGAATGAAATATGTGGAGCTTCATTAGCAGAAGCTGGTGATTATAAAACAGGTTGGGCTTTGCGATCTGGTGATTATGCAAAACTTTGTATTAAATGCGGGTAAATCCCAGATCTCTAAATTTTTTTCTAATTTCAAATTAAAGAACTTTAAAATGATATATAGTTTTGTGCAACCCAATAATATTCATTGGGGTTTTGTCTTGTTAAATGAACCATCAAATTCTTTCTTAATAATCAAAAATCCATATTAATTGTCCCAGTACTGCATATGAACAACTAGCATTCTGTGAATTGTTTCACCTAACAGACAGTGGTTGGAGGGAGTGCACTACATGTGGCAAGGTAAGATATACATATATAAATATGTATATATATGAAATACTGTATTTTTAATAGTATAATATGTTCCATTTGTACAGAGACTGCATTGTGGATGTATTTCTTCTAGTGCTTTCATTGAACTACTTGAAAATGGTGGTGTAAGTTGTGTCAGTTGCTTAGAAAATTCGAGACGTGATCCTGTAAGATTAAGTTAAAACCTACTCTTATTTTATATCCAATTTTATATATGTGAAGGTCACCCCAAGTATTTAACTTTCTTCCATAGTTCCATGAAGGTCACCCATCTGTTAAAACTTTCATATAGGCCCCCCAAGTATGTATCTTGTGTCTTTTATACCCAATTCAACCAAAAACATGCCAAACGTCCAAAAACTTAAGGTTAATATCGTCATTTGGCATTGTTTTGGTATAAAAGACACAAGATACGTACTAGGGGGTCTATATGAAAGTTGTAACAGATGGGTTTGACCTTGGTGAAAAAAGTTGAATACTTGGGTAGTTTCCAAATACAAATTATTTATGTTTTTTTTTTTTTTTCACTTTTTGGTATTAGATACAGAGCACAAGTGAGGATAAACCTTGTAATTCACAAGAAAATAGTGTTGAGGAAATTCGACCAAAAATGTTGAAAAATTCATGTGATATCGATGATGCATCACCATCTCAAATGCAAGAAAATTTACATCTTTTAGGAGACATTCAACCCAATTCGACAACAATTTCAACTTTTAATCCAACTTCAGAATATAAAGAAAGTAGAGGGGGTAAAGATGTAAATGAATCACTTGTTCAAACCGACTTAACAATCGGTTTAGGCTCTTCTTCTTCATCACAAAAGCCTGTTTTTCTTCCTAGTACGGGTGGGCCCGATGGGCCTTGGGCCCGGCATATTTTGCCTAAAGTGCCCAAATCCATTCTTCCCCAAGGATTTGACCCGAATGCTTCACAAATACGTTTTGCCCGCCCACCAGTTGAGGGTCGGATTAAAAATCAGTTGCTTCCTCGTTATTGGCCCAGAATTACAGAACAAGAATTGCAGCAAATATCTGTAGAGTATCCATTTTTAATGATTTTATATGTCAAAAAATAAAAAAAATGGGTTGATTTGGGTTGTGATTTATCTCCAATCGGTAAAGTTTTGAACTTTATCAAAAGGAAAATGGGTTGACCTTCAAATGGTTATGACTTCTAAAATCACCTTATTAAAATTGTAATATAGTTTTGTATTCCTATTTAATACATTAATCTGTTTATAAAAAAAAATAAAAATGGACAAAAAGGGTCAGTATATCAACCCAACCCAACCGACTCGACCCGACTCGTTTCGACCCGTTACCCACTGTGATCGTTTTCTTAACCATGCATTCTGTAAGCTCAAATGCAACAATCGTTCCACTTTTTGAAAAAGTTCTAAGTGCCAGCGATGCAGGTCGAATAGGCCGTTTGGTTCTCCCAAAAGCATGTGCTGAAGTAAGTGTACCTAATTACCATATTAAAAAGATAGTATTTTATTATTTTTATCTCTACAAAATAATATTTAACTAATTTTTAGGCATATTTTCCACCTATTTCTCAACCCGAAGGACTCCCATTAAGAATTCAAGACATAAAAGGCAAAGAATGGTTATTTCAGTTCAGATTTTGGCCAAACAATAACAGCCGAATGTATGTTCTAGAAGGTGTTACACCATGTATACAATCTATGCAGTTAAAAGCTGGTGATACTGGTATTAATTCTATACCTCTAAATGTTTGTAACTTACCATTATACCCCTGGTAGTGTTCAAACTTTTGTTTGATATTTTGGTTTTACATTTTTAGTGACATTTAGTCGTATGGAACCCGAAGGAAAGCTTCTTATGGGCTCTCGAAAAGCCTTGGTTAATAATCCTATTCAGGTAATATATTTTCATTTATAATTTACAGTATAAATTATATGGAAAATGACAATATGTCATAAAATAGCAATATAAACTTCAGTTGATGGTTTGTTTTGGTAATTATAAGCTTTTAGTTTGTCTATTTTGGTAATTATAGCGTTAAGAATATGAAAAATATATCCACATAGGGCAAAAATAGATTTTTTTTGAATTGCCGATCCCGCCTAAAAACTTAAATTACCAAAAAACCCCGCCTAAAAACTTGTAGTTACTACTTACTATAAATGGACCGTAAAAAGTTGTAATTACCAAAACGGACAACCGCTTAAACTATATTGCTATTTTATGACAGTTGCCCTAAACTAAACTCAAGTATTACCTTTTTATACTTATTTATGTTAATTTTAATAATCATAAACAGGATTCTCGTATTAATAACAATACTATCGATAATTATTCAAACACGAGTGATTACTCTAATCTTCTTCAATCACTAAAAAGAAACACAGATTCCCAATTAAATTCACCATCAAGAAATATGAATTTGACCATTGGAGATGCCAGCTGGCATGCAAATGAGAAACTGGGAAATGTAAGTAAGTCAAGGACAGATTCGTCATTTCAACCCGAGAAAAAAAGAAGTCGAAATATCGGGTCAAAAAGTAAAAGATTGCTTATTGAAAATCAAGATTCTTTGGATTTGAAATATACATGGGAAGAATTACAAGATATGTTGTTGCCACCTGTTAGTATGCAATCAAATATCGTCACTATTGAGGATTATGAATTTGAAGAATATCAAGTAAGTTATATTTATTTTTCCATAAAAATTTCGCAAAAAATAAAAAGTAATTAAAGATTTAAAGTAAAGGACCATTGGTGAAATTTGGTGTAAACCTCTAGGACCATCTATGTAATTTCCTCACAAATTACCAGTAAATTTTTTTTAGACTTTTGCAAATTTAGTGACCCATATATAGCTCAATTTACAAAAATACCCTAAATTTTTGAAAAATTTGAACTCACTCTTTTTGGTTACCTTTCTTGGTAAATATCTCTTTTTCATTTTATATGCCCAAATTTATGAATTAATGTTTTTTATTTAATTTTATAGGAACCACCTGTTTTTGGCAAAGGGAGTATATTCACTGTCCGATTATCTGGGTAATGCAGATTTTTAAGCAGTTACATTTTGATATATGAAATATGATTTATTTTTTTTAAAAAAATTACTTTTTTTGTTTAATATGTAAATGCTTTTTATATAATATTGCAATGTTCGATAATTTAGTGAGCAAGATCAGTGGGCCCAATGTGATAACTGTTCAAAATGGCGAAGATTACCCGTTCATTTTATTCTTCCTGCTAAATGGACATGTCAAGAAAACATATGGGATCAAAGCAGGTAAAATGATTATTATTAGTATTATAAAATATAAATTTTCATTTTATTGCATAGAATTGAAGAATTATATTATGTTTGTGTTAGGTGATAAATTGTGATTAATCAACTACTAATGAATATAATATTTTTTAGGTCTGCTTGTATTGCACCAGATGAACTAAACCCTAGAGAACTTGAGCACCTTCTTGGGATGGCTAAAGGTATGATGATTCCGTTGTTTTTAATTTTATATAAAATGTTGAGTAAATTACATAATTCAAAATTATATACAACAACATAAAACATATGTTCGTGTTACAAGTTTCAAAATTAGGGACTATGTGTGTAGTTTCGAAACTTCAGGGATGAAAAGTGTAATAATTCCATACGAACAATAGCTCGAATTATGTAATTTACTCTAAAAAGTAAGATTTTGGACAAATAGTGTTTTTCAGGTTAACCCATGATCTAACGGGCCTTTTTTTGTTAGAATTTCACAAATGGAGGAATTCCATGAACAACGAGCCCGAACAAGAATCCGTGCCCAATCAACCCAACCCGTCAACTGCAACCACCACAAAACACCCAAGACACCGCCCGGGCTGTTCCTGCATAGTCTGTAGTCAACCGCCAAGTGGCAAAGGCAAACACAAACCCAATTGCACATGTAATGTTTGCATGACAGTTAAACGTCGATTTAAAACCCTAATGTTACGTAAACAACAACGACAATCAGAACGTGAAGCCGAAAAAAGTCAACTCAAATCGGGCCCGAGTAACAACCCCGAAGTCAAAGTCAAAGAGTCAACAAGATCATCACACAAAGAACAACATCTAGACTTGAACATGAACATGAGCATACATCCTGTTCGTGTACAACCTGATCATGCAGGAAGTACAACTCATTTAAGCATGATGTCTCTTCTTCAAGCGGCTAACCAGCCGTTAGAAACATATATGAAACAAAACGGGCTCACAAGTTTAGCTTCTGAACAACAACAAAAAGCTAGCTCGGGTTCACAGCCGTTGGGTCAAGGTAGCTCGGGTTTTGAACCCACGGGTCATGAGGATGACCCACAAGAACCACCCCGTAATGAAAACAGTTCGTAAATTAACATTATACTCCCATAAAGAGTGAGAAATCTATAATTGAATTTGAGAAAAAAAAAAATTGATTGTTTTGTAACATTTTTTGAAGTTGATGTGTTTTTGTTTGGTTATATTTATGTTGTAAAGGATTTTGTATAACACATTGGACTTTAATATTAAATATGTTTGGTTAACTAAAGGATTTTGAAAAACTTAAACCTCAAGTTTAATCTTATTTATGGTCCTTTTTTTTGGTTAAATCTGTAGTATTTTATTTTTTATTTTTGGGTTTTTTTCATTATAATTTCCAAATTAGCTTATTCTAAAAGCTTAAAATACAAGACAAAATAAAAAAAAAATAAGTACAAAATGTAGATCTCTCACATTGCAAAATACGAATACAAACATTTTCTATATACCAAATAATACATCTACAACATATCTTAACTTCTTAAGTCATGCATAAAAACATCACAAAGCTTATTTACAAGAATATATTAGAAAAGTGATTCTAATATATAAATAAAACTTTTGGCATCATATGTCCAAAGCCAACCAAACACTTGTATCTACAAAAAAAAAAAAACACCTAACAACCAAAAATAACAATTCAACTCATCTCTACTAAAGATTCACTTCAAAATCATAAATAATCAAAAATTCAAAAAAAATATTTATATTTACATTCAAAACCCTTCTACACTCGATCGTCTAGCTGACAAAGACGATCTCCGGCTTTCTTGCCGGTCAACAATTCCGTCCATCGTAAGTGTGGCGGCACAGTTTCGTGGCGGCAGAGATGTCGGCGGCATCACCGGAATCCGGGAGGATGGCGGTGGTGGTGGTGGTGAGTAACTCAATCTTGGGGCAGGATAAATAATCCCGTTTAAACTTAACGATTTGGCCATATGTTTTCTACTAATTGTTCCTGGTTCTTGTAACGGAAATCGACACGAAAATTTCATTTCTTGGATTATTTTTAAACGTTCAACGATTGTTCTCATTGTCGGTCTTTCTAATGGTTCATTTTGGAGACATTTTTGAGCTATGTCCGCCATTGTTCTGGCGGCACGTGGCGGAAACCGCCCTTTTAGTTGTGGGTCCATTATTAGCGACAAACGACTATCGTCGGCTAAAAATGGTTTACTCCATTTTATTAAATTTATTTCTTCTTTTGGATGACGGCTATCGAGATTTTTTCGGCCCGTTAATAATTCGAGTAAAACGATCCCAAAACTCCATACGTTGCTTTTCGGGGTTAAAATTCCTCTTTCGAGTGTTTCTACTGAAAGATTTGCCATTGCCTGAAAGAAATATTATTTGTTGAGAAAGATTAAAAACCGTTAATAAAGATTTGATTTTTATTAATAACCTTTTGTTTTTTCCCATTTTTCTATCATGGGTATTTCTTATCTTGGTCGAAACCATCGTTTAAGGTTATAAACTTATTGCTAAAATAATAAAAATTTTGTAATTATATTCGATATACTTACCGGCGAACTATTGGGAATATCGGTCTCGGGAATGTGACTTATACAACCATAGCCCGAAAGCTTTGCACTAAAATCTTTATCGATTTGTATATTCGCAGTTGAAAATTCATGAAACATTGCCTGCAAATTAAAAAAAATAAAAAAGTCAGCATTCATCAAACGATACTTAACCATATTTCAAGATTCATAAATATGATTATAAAAAAAGTCAACATGAAACGGGCCTTCTTCATGCAAAAATGTAAGCCCTTGAGCGGCACAAAGTGCAACTTTCATTCTAGCATTCCAATCGATAGGCGGGCCATCGGTTCGCCCATATAAAAGTCGGTCCAAACTTCCATGAAAAAGTCTTTCATAAACCAACATTTTCTTATCCGGTTTTTCACGAGCATGAAAACCGATTAATTTACAAAGATTTGGATGTTGTAATGATGCTAATGTGTTCACTTCACTAATGAATTCCTTCAAACCCTATAATAATTACATAATCAATTATTAATATTTTTATAATAATCCTAAATTAGAAAATAATAATAATTAATAATTACCTGAGAGGAAGGCCGAAGACTCGTAATGGTTGCTTGAAGACTCTTATTATTATTAACATTATTATTATCTTCATTAAAATAAGCCCGATACATAACCGATGAAAGACCTTCAGAAAAACACGTTTCGGGTGAAAATTTATGACAAGCGGTTGCAATTTCTTCAAAAGAAAAGTTCTTGAGTGTTCCCGGGCCCGTTGGCGGCAACGGTAACGGGCCCGAAAAGTTCATTAACGGGCCGCTACCGCTACCAACTTTAAAACTTCCCATTGTTTTCAAGTTGGTGGTGTGTGGTGCTGGAAGCGGTAGCGGTTGTGGGACCGGCGGCAATCCGCCGCCAGCTGGCCGGATTTTGGATTCTTCGTGTTCTTCGGTTAATGACAATGTGTCTTGTTCAGTTGTATCTAACGTTGAAGGAGCTGATAATGCTCGCATACGGTTCGTGAGTGTTTTGTGACCCGTTTGGACCGGTTTGACCCGGGTTCGGAAACTTGGTGGTGCGGATTGTAGGGCTCGGGTTTGGGTTAGTGGTTCGGGTAATGTGGTTGGTGTTGGGTCTTGCGGGTTGACCCGTTTTACTTGAATGCTCAGGTTTGATTTTTTCTTCTTGCCTTTTAGTACCATTAAGCACCCCATTTTCTATTTATGTACAGGATTTCGAGTTATATTCCTACAAATTGAGAATTATAAACAAAATGTATCAAGAAAAAGTCTAATTTTGACTTTTCGGGTCAAATGAACTAAATACAAGTACAAATAAACACAAATTGCTTCGTTGTAGACTAATATTCGATTAGCAGACTCATTAAATCTCATCAATTTCCTAATCAAATTGAAAAACTTCAGAATAATCACTAGACCAAATTAAACCTACATGTGAAAAAATAAGATAAAAGAAATTTTTTTGTTCTTCAGGAATTGAGCAGATAATAGATATCATAAACTGAAAGCTCAATTTTGTGCATAAATACATTCACTGAGACCCAAAAGTTATTATTTTTATCATATTCCCAGATTCAAAATGCCCATTTCAATTATTATGATATAAAATATAAACAAATAAAATAATAGAAAGTTTACGGGAATTCCTAAAACAAGTTGATAAATCAAGATCAAAAAGTACCAAAGGAACATGAGCTACTAACCTGGTAAAAGATTGATCCTTTTTGCTGTTTTTATTCCAGTTTCTTGATCTTTATGGTGGTAAATGGCGTAAATTAGAAACCCAGTAATATTTTTAGCAAGATTTTGTTAAATCTTGAAAAAAATTGTGAAATTTTGTGAAGAACAAACCCTAGAAATATTTAGAAATTAGTCAAAATAAGAAATCTTTGAAGAGAGGAAAAAGTTTGGGAGAAAGATTTAAGAGTAATAGTACTGTGCATTTAGGAAGGCAGATATCTATTTGTTTTTGTCTTTTTTATTTTTCTTCTTTTGTGTGAGTTAGTGTGAGAGAGATATATTAGTCAAACCAATCAAAGGATCACTTTGAATTGACGCTTTTGCCCTTCTACTTGGGAAAAATGAATAAAAAGATAATCGAGTTACAATAAAAATTTATTTAAAAGTATATACTTCATATTTTATATTGATCATAAAAGGATAACAAGTTTGCATAAATGATTAAATAAAAGAAATATGTGACCTCTAAAACTGATAGTGATAATCATTTATTTTAAAATAGATTATGTGTTATTTTTATCTTCAAAATATCCTGAAGAGTGTTTAAAAAATTAAAAAAGAATTATAGTGTAGGTGATTGTTTCTGATAATTTTAGTCTAGTCTAACCTTCTTGTTTCCATAATCTAATCTAACCTTTTTGTTCGGATAATATAATTAGTTTTTTATTATAGTGTAGATGATACCCCTTCTTATTTTTGATAATAAAAAAATGTGCAATCAATTAGAAATAAGTGATACAATGTTGATTTTACAAGTTCTTAAGCCAAAATATTATAATGATTATTAGAATATATTAAATTGATAATTAGTAAGGCACTCTTATAATAAAGTGATGTTATGATTTAATATAAATAATAGTAGATAGTCATATCATAATATTAAAATAGATAGTTAGTCAGTATGGAACTAATTACCTTTTATCAAATGGATGTAAATTATCAAAATATAGCACAATCTTTAAATTAGTGAAAATAAAAATATATTACTTTTTTTTGACATGTAAGAATTATAAGAAGTTGGTAGTTATAGCATCTTAAATGGTTAACCTCAAAATAGTTTATTATTTTTATCACGTCACGTTTTCACTAACTAAATATCTATTTATAAAAGTATCTCCAATAACTAACCTTTCTAAAAGATTTTTATTTATTAATATTATTAATTTACCTTTATCTATCTCAAATGTTTTATAAATGCCTCTCACATATATAATTTAACAATTTTTATAGCATTTATAAAACTAAACTTTTTTATTAAATGTCTCATATAAGAATATTATAATAATTGACCCTAATATTGATAAAATTATCATTTATAATTATAAAAATAATAAAAGATTCACATATATATAAATATATATAGGAGTTAAAAATATAAAAAGTCATGTATTAAGTGGTTATTGAAGAATAAATTGTTGGAGTATTCTTTTAAAAAAGTCATGTATTTCAATAATTAAAAATTATTATAAATATTATTCAAATAGTAATAATTTTTAAATTATTTAAATGGTAATTACTTTTTAAAATTTTATTGGAGATGATCATTATTCATAAAGTGGAAAATAAATTAAAATAAATTAATGAAAAATAGAAAGGGTAATTTGGTAACTAGAGCAAGGGAACAAGTAGTATCACGATATTCAACGAAGAGGGGCCTCGATCGAGGTGACGTCTCAGTCAAAGTTTGGACCATATAATAACCAGTGGGCCATATTTTTCTTGATAAAATAACTTACACTAAATACAAAATTAAAATAAGAAAAGATATAATGTCTATTGTTTATTCTTACATTATGTTGTTTATTCATTATAAATTTATATACTTCTCCGATTCAAAATAAGTGATACATTTAGAGTTTTACAATTTTTGAGGCAAAAGATTATAATGATAATTAAATTATATTAATTGGATGATTAGTGAGAAATGAGTCTCACACATTTTAAATAAAGTAAGGTTAATGATGTTTAAAAGTAAAAAGTAAGGGTAATGGGGTCATTTCACTTTGTTAAAGTAAATAGTTAGTGAGTGTGTGTTCCATTTTTTTTTGCCAAATAAGGTAACTTTTCAAAGTGTATCACTTATTTTGAATCACCCAAAAAAAAAAGTGTATCACTTATTTTGAATCGGAGGAAGTACGAAGTATATAATTTACTCCCTCCGTCCCATTTTTATTGTCCACATTACTATTTTAGTTTGTCCCAAAATAAGTGTTAATTTCATATTACAACCAATCATATGAATTATAAGTGGGTAAATAGGAGATTTTATTGGTGGACAGTGTAATAATTGCACTTTATTAAAACTATGTATCTTTTGTCTAGTGGACAATTAATTTGGGACGGAGGGAGTATTAATTATCTTTTTTTATACTATTAACTTTTGATTTGATTATCGTCTTGTGTTGAATTTGATATACTTGTGTTGAATTTGAATCCTCTGGCTTCTTTTTAAATTTTAAATTTTCTAAAGTATCAAAAAGGTTTAAACATGACATTTTAGAAGGTATTATAGCATAAGAGATGGTTTAAATATTGCAAGTTAAATTGTTTGGCTATTTACGACCTTACTTGAACAGGATCTGTTCTATAGGCTCGTACCTCTGTATTCTTGATTCCTAAAAAATTGTTTGGCTATTTCAAGATGTTGAAAAGATCAATTTAAGAATAACATAATATAAAATAATGGTCGACGGCTTATATATAAATTACAAATAATAAACGTTCTAGGTGGATTTATATTACATATTTATATTAAGATCTTACTAGCGTTACGCAAACATTTAAAAACTACTTCTGGAATTTTGTGTAATTTTTTCGAGATATTACTCCAACAAAATCTATATATAATTACATACGTATATTCTCATGTGATTGTTTTATTCTTAATTTTTTTAAATTATCAAATGAACTTATCCATATATAGATACATATGGATGTTTAGAGCAAGGGGTGTGGTGGCTTAAGCCACTTCGTCACCTCTGCGCCACCTATGCGCCACATCACCATTTCACATTTCACATTTCACATTCAAAATCTCCAAATACCCCCTCTACCATCACTTAAGCCATCTGGGCCCCACCACCTTTTTTTCTTTTTTCTTTTTTTAAAAACATAATACTTCATTAAAATAAATATTACACAATACAAAATAAAAATACCTAAAAAATAAAAAAATTACCGAAAATAAAAAAAATTACCGAAAAATAAAAAAAAAGACCGAAAATTAGGAAAAAAATTACACACGATTTTCTTGATATCGTTGCCAAATATGGTCCATAATATTTCGTTGGAGCGATTCGTGTGTACGTTTATCACGTAATTCCCGTGATCTCAGTCGTTGTATTTCGGCTCTCTCGACCCAAGTACGTTCTAAATTAAGTTGTGGAGTCACATACAACTCGTTCATATCGCTTATGGCAAAGTTTTGATCTTTTACAATCATGTTATGCAATATGATGCATGCGTACATGGTTCTACGTAGCTTGTTGACACTCCACGAACGAGCCGGTTGGCGAATAATCCCCCAACGCCCCTGTAAGACACCAAATGCACGTTCTACGTCTTTTCTTGCACTTTCTTGTCTTCTTTTGAAGTAAGCACGTTTTTCGTCTCGTGCAACAGTAAATGATTTGACAAAGCTTGCCCATTGTGGGTAAATACCATCAGCTAGGTAGTACCCGTTCTGATAAGTCACTCCATTTACAACAAAAGGGACCGAAGGAGCAATATCGTCAAGAAGGTTATCAAACAAGGGTGAGTTATTTAACACAGTGAGGTCGTTATTGGCACCCGCAACCCCAAAAAATGCGTGCCAAATCCACAAATCTTGCGAGGCGACAGCCTATATTATTATAGTTGGGTATTTTTTATCACCCCTACCATATTGGCCGTGCCATGCTTTTGGACAGTTGGCCCACTCCCAATGCATACAATCTATACTACCAAGCATTCCAGGAAACCCATGAGCGTTCTCGTGTTTTGTATATAGGTTTTGAACGTCATGGATGTCGGGTTTCCTTAAATACTCAGCGGTATATAAGTCGATAATACACTTGGTAAAATGATTTAGACAATCACGTGCACAATGTTCACCAATTTGTAAATATTCATCAAGTGAATCAGGTGTTATGCCATACGCCAATTGGCGAATGGCAGACGTGCATTTCATTATAACACTAAAACCCATTAAACCGGTGGCATCCGGTCGTACTTTAAAAAATTCAAAATGGTTAGGAAGAGGTTCAGCAGTATAGTTAGAAATACCTTCGACTATTTCTAAGAATAATCGCCTGCTCATACGAAATCGACGCCGGAAAACCGTCTCAGGGTACTTTGGATTATCACCAAAGTAGTCGTCCAATAAACGTTGCTCGGCAGCTTCACGATCTCGATAGACTGGCACGCGAGTCCGGGTTGGTTGAGCTTGTTGGCGTTGCATGTATTGATGTGCTTGAGTCATAAAAAAAATATCCGTCTCATCGTCGACATCGGACGAATAACTTCCAGGATCCATCAAATTTCGACGCATCTTGATCAAAGATTGTGTAGAAAATATTGTGTGAAAGGGTTTATTTTGAGAAATGGTGAGAAATGGTGTGTGAAAATATTGTATAAAAGGGTTGGTATTTATAAGGGTTAATGGTTTATTTAAAAAAAAAAAAATTAAAAATTCTGGAAAATAGCCGTTGCCAACGGCTAGTGCCACGTGGCACTCGCTCATTGGCTCGTTGGAATCATCGGTCGTCCGGCGAACACACCCGCTCACGTAACGAGCGGTGTGGTGGCGCGTCCGGTGCGCCGACGTGGCGTCCGGCGCCCACCACCCTTCGCCACCGTACCCCTTCCTCTTATAGTAGATTACCTAACCCGAAACCAATATGCATAAGTCCAAAACATATTCAACTAATGCAATAAATAAATACGGAGTAATATTTAAGCATAAACAACTTAATTTATACAAAACGAGGTTGTATCATTTCTGGGAACAATTTCTTCCAATTATAAATATAAATAAATAACCCTCATGATATTATTTTAATAAAACCATATTTGATTGGTTTTCTTTATTATATTCACTTAGTGCATAGTCGAATATTATGAATTTTTTGCATATGTAATGCAAAAATTGATAAAATTATCGTTTATAGTATCAAGTTTTCTTTTTTCACTTTTCCTAATCTTACGATTTTATAAAAAAAAAAAAAAAAAAAAGTTAAGATCCGAAATCCCAAAACTCGGATTTACATGATGGTGTATCAAATCACACTAAGAGTGATGGGTATGGTGGCTAAGCCACTTTGCCACCTCTGCGCCACCTATGCGCCACATCACCATTTCACATTTCACATTCAAAACCCCCAAATACCCCCTCTACCATCACTTAAGCCATTTGGGCCCCACCACCTTTTTTTCTTTTTTCTTTTTTTAAAAACATAATACTTCATTAAAATAAATATTACACAATACAAAATAAAAATACCTAAAAAATAAAAAAAATTACCGAAAATTTAAAAAAAAATACCGAAAATTAAAAAAAATACCGAAAATTAGGAAAAAAATTACACACGATTTTCTTGATACCGTTGCCAAATATGGTCCATAATATTTCGTTGAAGCGATTCGTGTGTACGTCTATCACGTAATTCCCTTGATCTCAGTCGTTGTATTTCGGCTCTTTCGACCCAAGTACGGTCTAAATTAAGTTGTGGAGCAACATACAACTCGTTCATATCGCTTATGGCAAAGTTTTGATCTTTTACAATCATGTTATGCAATATGATGCATGCGTACATGGTGAGTTATTTAACACAGTGAGGTCGTTATTGGCACCCGCAACCCCAAAAAATGCGTGCCAAATCCACAAATCTTGCGAGGCGACAGCCTCTAGTATTATAGTTGGGTATTTTTTATCACCCCTACCATATTGGCCGTGCCATGCTTTTGGACAGTTGGTCCACTCCCAATGCATACAATCTATACTACCAAGCATTCCAGGAAACCCATGAGCGTTCTCGTGTTTTGTATATAGGTTTTGAACGTCATGGATGTCGGGTGTCCTTAGATACTCAGCGGTATATAAGTCGATAATACACTTGGTAAAATGATTTAGACAATCACGTGCACAATGTTCACCAATTTGTAAATATTCATCAAGTGAATCAGGTGTTATGCCATACGCCAATTGGCGAATGGCAGACGTGCATTTCATTATAACACTAAAACCCATTAGACCGGTGGCATCCGGTCGTACTTTAAAAAATTCAAAATGGTTAGGAAGAGGTTCAGCAGTATAGTTAGAAATACCTTCGACTATTTCTAAGAATAATCGCCTGCTCATACGAAATCGACGCCGGAAAACCGGCTCAGGGTACTTTGGATTATCACCAAAGTAGTCGTCCAATAAACGTTGCTCGGCAGCTTCACGATCTCGATACACTGGCACGCGAGTCCGGGTTGGTTGAGCTTGTTGTCGTTGCATGTATTGATGCGCTTGAGTCATAAAAAAAATATCCGTCTCATCGTCGACATCGGACGAATAACTTTCGGGATCCATCAAATTTCGACGCATTTTGATCAGAGATTGTGTAGAAAATATTGTGTGAAAGGGTTTTAGTTTGAGAAATGGTGAGAAATGGTGTGTGGAAATATTGTGTAAAAGGGTTGGTATTTATAAGGGTTAATGGTTTATTTAAAAAATTAAAAATTAAAAAAAAAAAATTTAAAAATCTGGAAAATAGCCGTTGCAAACGGCTAGTCCACGTGTCACACCACCATTCGTCCGTTGGTTGCGTCGGGCGTCCGGCGAAGTGGCCCGCTCGCGTGGCGGGCGGTGTCGTGGCGTGGCCGGCGCGCCGAGGTGGCGTCCGGCGCCCACCCCCTCTCGCCACCGTACCGCACCCTCTAATGCTTTAAGAGGGATTGAAGATACCATATTTATAGCATAATATAACAACATCATTATAATTAAATACTTCGTACAATACAAAGCAAAGCAAGGACATACATACAACGTATATCCATCTAAAGAGAAAACATTTTGTTTATTTAAAGAATACGGGGTAGTTAATATTCTATGGTTTTAATTCTCCAACGCCTCAAGAAGTAGTACGTGGTTCTTTCCATTTCCATGTATTCAACATAAAGGTCGATCACTTCACCCTGCCAAAACCAACAACATTTAATAAATATTAGTCATTAAATTTTAAATTAATATTCTTTTAGGATTTACGTAGTTCAAAAGAAAATGGATTATGTGTAAAAATATAGAAATTTAACATACTTGGTACAATCAGTATTAGGACTGATCTTGTAAGGAATTTTGACTCCACACTTGTTGGGAAGACTGTCGGCATTGTTGGGTTGGATACCGGAGTACGATTTATAGGCGGATTTCATGCAAACGCACGCCGTCCTTTTCTCTTGGCTTGTTTTCGCGATAGTGTTTAGTCCCTGGACACCTCTGCAACATGTTGGTGGCACGGCGCCGCCGGCTTTCAAGTAGTTTAGGCATGGCGCCAACTTGGTTACCACGACACCACATGTGAGGCTGGCCTCCCCATATGGTGCAAACACCACCATGCAAACCACCATAACATATAAGGCATTCATAGTAATCATTCTTGCCATTGTAGAACAACTTGTGTTTTTTTGTTTATGATCTAGTTTTGGTGTAGGAAATGTTGTGGAGGGTACTATGTATTTATAAGGATGTCTAGCACATGCTCTCTTTCATGTTTATTTGTAGTTTCTAATGAAGGGTACTCTAAAGCTCTCCCGGTGGCCTAGCTTATGTTTGTGATGTACGTGATATAACTGTTGTCAATTGTCATGTTTGTTTCCGAATCTTTTCTGAGCATCTGCTAAATATTTACCCAATGGGAGATCGAATTCATCACTTCTAAGAAGTCATTCGGGAGCCTTACCAGTAGGTCATCACCAGATGGGTCTTTGGTGTTTGTAGTTAATTAAGGAATTTTACAATAAAGTATACTATCGTAAATTATGGGTGAGTGCGGTCCATAAACCGAACCGAACAGATTACATGTTTTCAGTTTTGGTTCGGTTTCGGTACGGTTCGGTTCAATTTTTTTAGCCCAAATGCTCATCCTTATCCGAAGACCGAACCGAAACCAATTGAACCTTAACCGAAAACAATGATTTTTCAAAACCAAAACGATTTCATGCTATTGGTTTCGATTTTTGTTCAGTTCGGTTTTTTCGACCCAGATGGTCACTCCTATAATAAACAATTTAACACTTAATTAGTAACTGGTTTTTATTTTTACTGAAATTTTTTGGAATCTTGGTAAAACTTTTATATGTGGTATTATACGGTAGTTATCTTATGGTGTAACTTTTATTTATATTTTTAGAAAATTATGAATTAAATACTGAACTTTTTTAATAAAGTTCTTCTGATGTAAATATTGAATTTCTAATATAAATAATCATTTTAATTTTGAAAAGAAAATAATGTATTTGGCACATAACGTCAAAATCTGGCCGTTATTTGATAAAACAGGCATTAGTATCCGCTATAAATGAAATAAGGTGGTTAGAACTTTTACTCAAGATCATAAAACAGAAAATATTGCTTTGCTACGAAACAAACTTAAGTGCAATTTTAATACAGGGAAGAAAGTTATATCTGATGAGTATCAAATGGAAGATTTTTGGAAGGTAAGTGGAAACATCTTGTTGATCTGCCGTGTAAGCTTGTATGATCTAATTTAAAATTTTAAACCATTTTCCTTAATATATACATACATATACTCGCTCCGTCTCTTAATAAAATTCACAATTCTCCTAAAATAATTGTCCCAAAATAAAGTTCTCATTTCTCAAATTGGAGGGACTTACTCAATAAAATAATATTATTACCATATACCCCACCACTAACTATCTCCTAAAAACACATCCTCTCCCAAAAAAACCCTATATTTTAATCAAAATTTATTACTAAGGACCCACCACTAACTATTTTTCTAAAAACATGTGCACAAGAGAAATGAGAAATTTATTAAGGGACACAGGGAGTATAATATAATATTAATTGAGATTTTCTAATATGTGCACATCATAGTCATATTAAATGTCTTTTAGTTTATTAAAAATTTTCATTTCCAATTACGGTAAGGGTAAAATCGGCATAACACAAAAATATGAATGACTCATAAATATCATTTTATGCCTATGAGGCACGCGTTAGCAAAACGTATATTAATTTTAGATTTTAAATATGTTTAAAATAAAATAGTTTCATTAAAATTAATTTAGTAACTTACTTTGTGATTGTTTCATTTAATGACGTTTATAGGAGCATCATTTCTGATTAAATACTTAGGTGCAACCCGATTCCTTATAGGTTCGAGATAGGATTTTTTTTACCCAAAACCCATCGGCCGACCCGATAAGTGTCATAACCGGACCCGATAAGCCGATTGACACCCCTAGTTACCATGTTAAGTCATTTTGGTTATTTAGCATGAGTTAAGCATAAGGGGTGTTGTGATATTAAAGGAGGTTAAAAGTTAAAACCCAAAGTGGATCACACACATGCTTTGATTAGTTTTAACATTGTTTTGGCGAACACTCTTTAATATGTTTTTAACACAAGTAATGGTGTGATATTAAATCATATTAAAAGCATTAAATTAGTATCATAAATTCTTCGAGAAACAATTGTCTGACGACATGTTTTATAATCAATTCTAATATAGAATTCAAACAAATTTTGACATAGCCCACATAGAACTATGATTTAAAGCCCAGATAAAAAAGTTATGATTAAAGCTCCAACTTAATAAAACTAGGCTGAATGTAACCATTTGAAGCTCCAACTTAATAAAACTAGTTTAAATTTTGACTTCACAAAAAGCCTAACATAACAATCACAACATTACTTACTACTACTAATGTGTTCATCCATCTCTAGATAACACTTACTAACACAATTCCCCCAATTATAGTGATTTACAAAACCCTAGGTTTAACCAATCTTAAGATTCTTACAAATCTTAACCATACACTTGATTCCTTTGTTTATATACCATTTATTAAGTGTATACATCATTTACTTCACCATTAATCACCAACCCAAGAACTAGGGTTTCATACCCAAGACAATAAACCCATAGATTCAAAGCTACAACTACAAGGGAGTGAGGATATACCTTTAATCTTCACTTAGGAGTGAAATCTACCAAAGATTAGTGAAGATGTAACACCCAAAATTTTACAAGAATTTAAAACTTTTTAAGTATAATATTTTAATATAAAATGTCCCAATAATTTAAATATTAAAATCCCAAAATAGTAAGATCGTATTTAACAAAAATCTTAAAAGCGGAAATAGTTTAATAGAGTAAAAAGTTTGTAATAATAATAAATGTTGTCCACATCAGCATGGGTAGAATACAGCGGTCAACCGTCCACCTTCTCCTTCCCTTTGCTAGTACCTGAAACAGTGGGGGAAAATAGGGGTCAGCTGGGGAAGCTGAGTGAATATATCAAAATGCAAACAATTCTAACATACAACACATGAGGGCACATCGGTGTACTCCTAGTCAGAAACTACTCGATTAATTACTCAGATTTATTTCTCAGATTTTATTACTCAGATTTTAATTTATATAGCGCGCAAGGGTGACTTGGGATGAGAGATCAACCTCGACCCGCCTCACACCACCTCAACACCTGTACTCTTCGGTTTGAGTCAAAAGGCCTGGCACCAGTACTCTTCGGTGCCAAGTCAAAACGTCTGACACCAGTGCTCTTCGGTGTCAAGTCAGATATATTATGTTTAATGTTTAACTCAAATCTCAGAAACTCAGAACTCGGAAATGTCAGATCACAGAAAGCTCAGATAGCAGATAACTCGAATAACAGGTCAATCTCAGATAACAAATCAATCTCAGATAACAGATCAATCTCAGATAACAAATCAATCTCGAATAACAAATCAATCTCGAATAACAATTATGGTGCAAGAAATGTAACACGTAAGTCATGCATGTACAACGTTAAAACTGAATACACGGTGAGAATACTCACCTCAAGAAACGTAAGCTCCAAAGGGTTCCCGACAATCAGAAGGACAGCACGTTATCTCCTAGACGGTCCTAAAACCAAAAAGCGAAACCCGGAATTAAAATCTTATCCGAGGGCTTATTTCAAAAAAAACTGGCAGCCCCCGTCAGTCTCACGGAAACTGCCATAACTCCTAAACGGTTGATTAGATTTTTCCCATATTTTTACCATGACTAGAAGACAAACAGAACTACAATTTACTGTGAGACGGTCACTGGCCAAAACAGACTCTAAGTGTCTCAAAACAGTGATGCAAGACAGACATGCTGCACAGGTCGTCTTCCTAACAGCAGCATAATAAATCGACTATAACTTTTAAACCGTAATTCGGATTAACGAGCGGGTTGCGGCGTTGGAAAGCTAATTCAAAAACCAAGGTCCCAGAACGGGCCAAAAATTCTAAAGATTATTTTAAATGTACCAAAAACAGTTTAGAACAGGGGCAGATTCTGCCACAAAATATAGATTTACAAAATTCGTTTTAGCAACCCGACAGTCATCAATTAATAGTTACTTGAACTAGATACGATTCCCAAACTTGGTGGTAAAAAGTCTCCCGGTTAGGGGAACCGAGAACCCTACGGGTTCGGTTTCCCCCCCTTCGGTCTCAATTCCCTTTCTTATATTTACCGACTAGGTCAAATGGATTCCCGAGACCCAACCGTGGATTAATTTGTGCCTACGGATTCTGTTTTAGCACTTCAACAGCAGCTGCGAAACAATCATCACTAGAGTGGTCGATTTAAACCTAAAGAACTCGATAGACTAATCGATGACGGGACGACTAACACTTCGGTTCGTACCCATTACGGTCTTAACAGCCCTATAACTCGACTCAACAGATTAACCTTAAGAAACACAAAGCAGTAATAGCGGTATCGGAAGAAAAAGAACGATTGAGACGGTGAGGGTTTACCACTGGTTCGCACGCACACGAACTTCACCGCTCGACTTCGATCGCTCACTGGTCGTTCGTTCCCTGTCCTTCCCTCGATGATCACAACAACAAGGAACAATCAAACGCTGCTTCTATAGATCAGTAATCGTCAAAAAAAAAAGAATTACTTACCGAAAGGAGCTCTACTCGAGTCCTTTGAAACGCACGATAAAGCAGACCACGAATTCTGCTCTTTCCGACTACTTGAGATTACAGCGAAATGGCTTTGATCGGAGAATAACCAGGGACGAAAGGATTAAGCAGCCGCACGGTGGTTTGAGAGAGGAAAGAAGATGACGGTATCGAATAGGGTGAGATGAATAAATATATATGGCGTATTAGTTATCTTGGGCCACGGGCCCTTCTAGCATTTCCGGTTTAAACGATCAAGAGCAGAAAAAACGAATGATATGGGCTTGGCCCACGTGGATCTTCACTTCTTCTTTATAATGGAAAAGAAAACGGGACTAAGAGCTCTTAGTGATCCGACTTACTTCAACGAGATCGCAGTTAACAATTATAGGCCTTGGCCTCCGGCCGGCATCACCTCAGCACTGAAACTAGCACTCTCTAGAGACACGGAAATATAAATGATACATTCACGATAACCTAAACGTCACACTCTTAATCAAACACACAAACCGGCGCCACTCCATAGAGATCAAAAGACACGAACTCGAAACGACACTATTTATATAACTTAATAAATAAAAATCACGTAAGAATACAATAATGTCTTTAAGAGAAATAAAACGTAATTATGAAATTCGGGGCGTTACAACTCAATCCCACTTGAATCAGACTTCGTCCCCGAAGTCATTACTCGGAAATAGCTCAGGGTAGTTATCATGCATCTCGTGCTCGGGTTCCCATGTCCACTCGGAACCCTTACGGTGCTGCCACTGCACCTTAACTAACACAATCTCTTTGTTGCGCAAAGTCTTGACCTTGCGGTCAAGAATCGCAACTGGTCGCTCGATATAGTTCAACTTTTCGTCAATCTGAATGTCTTCTTATGGCACAACCACAGACTCGTCAACGATACATTTTCTAAGTTGTGAAACGTGAAAAGTATTATGAATAAGATGGAGTTCTTCTGGTAGGTCTAGACGATAAGCAACTTTTCCAACCCTGGCGATCACCTGATAAGGACCAATATAACGAGGCCCCAACTTTCCCCTCTTCCGGAACCTGATTACCCCCTTCCACGGGGAAACTTTTAGCAATACATAATCACCCACCTGAAATTCTAGAACAGAACGCCTTTTGTCTGCATAGCTTTTCTGGCGACTCTGTGCGGTGATCAACCTCTCACGAACCATCTGAATCATCTCGGTAGTTTTCAACACGATCTCAGTACTACCCAGTACTTTGTGCCCAACTTCACCCCAGCAAATGGGCGTCCGGCACTTCCTACCATATAACATCTCGAATGGTGGTTTACGAATGCTCGAGTGGTAGCTGTTGTTGTAAGAAAATTCCGCCAACGGAAGATACTTATCCCAACTACCTCCAAAATCAAGCACACATGCTCTCAGCATGTCCTCGAGCGTCTGAATCGTCCGCTCAATCTGACCGTCTGTCTGTGGATGGAACGCGGTACTGAAATGAAGTCTCGTACCCATCTCCTCTTGGAATTTCTCCCAAAATCTCGACGTAAAACGAGTGTCTCTGTCTGATACAATAGAGACTGGTATACCGTGTCTCGCCACAATCTCACGAACAAAAATATCTGCCATCTTCTCGGCTGAAGAACTCTCCCGAATCGGAATAAAATGGGCACTCTTGGTCAAACGATCAACGACCACCCAGATAGCATCATACCCTCCTGGCGTTTTCGGTAACTTGGTGATCAAATCCATAGTAATCTGTTCCCACTTCCACACTGGAATCTCTAAAGGCTGCAACATACCGTGTGGTTTCTGGTGCTCGGCCTTGACTTTGCGACAAGCCAGGCATTTCTCAACATACTCGGCTACCTCTAATTTCATACCCGGCCACCAATAGTTTTCCCGGAGGTCTCGATACATCTTAGTCGAACCTGGATGAATAGAAAATTTAGACTTATGAGCCTCGTCTAATAAAACATCACGGTTACCACCGTGTGAAGGAACCCAAACTCTACCAAGATGTGTCAAAAGATCTCTACTGTCTTTCACAAAACTGCCAATCACACCTACAACCCGTTCCTTCTTGGCCTGCTCAGCTTCAGCAGCTTCTATTTGTGCCCTACGAATAGACTCCAATAACGATGCTACTGCTGTCAACCTCATACAAACACCCCGAATAGGGTTTCTGCTCAATGCATCAGCCACTACATTGGCTTTACCTGGATGGTAAAGGATCTCACAATCATAATCCTTCAACACATCAAGCCATCTCCTCTGTCTCATATTTAAATCTTGCTGATCCATCAAATATTTCAAACTCTTATGATCAGTGTAGATGGTGATTTTCACGCCATATAAATAATGCCTCCAGATCTTCAAGGCAAACACCACGGCACCTAACTCGAGATCATGCGTAGGATAATTTCCTTCATGAGATTTCAATTGTCTCGAAGCATAAGCAATCACCTTACCCCTTTGCATTAAAACGGCACCCAAACCCTGAATAGATGCGTCACAGTAAACCACAAAGTCTTCCACACCCTCTGGCAGGGCTAGAATCGGTGCCTCACATAACCGATTCCTCAATGCTTCAAAAGCTTCTTGCTGCTGATTACCCCAACTAAATGCAGCTGATTTCTTGGTCAGCTTTGTCAACGGTGACGCGATTTTGGAGAAATCCTGGATAAAACGACGATAATACCCAGCCAAACCCAGGAAACTACGAATCTCTGATGGCGTCTTTGGTACTTCCCACTTCATCACTGCTGAGATTTTTGCGGGGTCAACTTTTATACCTTCTTCATTCACAACATGCCCCAGAAACTGCACTTCACGTAACCAAAATTCACACTTGGAAAATTTCGCATAAAGACCTTCGTGTCTCAACGTATCTAACACCTCGCGAAGATGAACCTCGTGGTCCATTTTGGTCTTTGAGTAAACCAAAATATCATCAATAAACACAATCACCGACCGATCTAACATACTACTACACACCCGGTTCATAAGGTCCATGAAAGCCGCTGGTGCGTTAGTGAGTCCGAAGGGCATCACTACAAACTCATAATGACCATAACGTGTTCGAAAGGCGGTTTTCTCAATATCTTCTTCTTTCACCCGCATCTGATGATACCCTGAACGTAAATCGATCTTTGAAAACCATGATGCACCCTGAAGCTGGTCAAATAGATCATCAATTCTCGGCAATGGATAACGGTTTTTCACTGTCAATTTATTTAATTCTCGGTAGTCGATACACATTCTTTGTGACCCATCTTTCTTCTTCACAAATAATATCGGTGCGCCCCACGGTGAACAACTCGGTCGGATAAATTCTTTTTCTTGCAATTCTTGTAACTGGTCATACAGTTCTTTCATTTCCGGCGGTGCAAGGCGATAAGGAGCCTTAGCAATCGGCGCAGCACCCGGTACTAAATCAATTCGAAATTCCACCTGTCTCTCAGGTGGTATTCCCGGCAGATCCTCGGGAAATACATCGGCATACTCGCTAACAATAGGAACACTTTCTATCGACCTCGGTTTTGCTTCAAGAATGGTGTCGATAACATAAGCCAGATAACCCACGGCACCGTGCTGAAGATATTTTCTTGCCCTCGCAGCCGAACACAGTGCCGGCACCAATCGGTTTATGTCGCCCTGAATTAACAATTCAATCCCACTTGGGGGTTTGATACGGATTTGTTTTTGATGACAGAGAATCTCGGCATGGTATTCGGTCATCCAATCCATCCCCACAATCACACATAACTCTCTCATAGCGATAGGAATAAGATTTATAGGAAATTTCTTCCCACACAACTCGATTAGACATTTCCGGCAAACTTTTGTAACCGTTAGAGTTTTTCCGTTGACGACTTCTATCACTAAAGGCTCAGAAAGGTTCTCTAATTTATGAGACATCAGTTTGCTAAAAGCATGAGAGACAAACGAGTGGGTTGCCTCACTATCAAATAACACAAAAGCAGGTATGTCGTTCACAGAAAAAGTACCTATTGCACAGAGATCACAACATGCACGCAGAATTAGAAACACACAGTAGTATTCATGCAAATTTTCCTCAGATAAATCTCAGATAATAACTCAGATAATAACTCAGAAGGTAAAAATATTTACCAGCAACAGCATTAGGAGCCTTCTTGGCCTCCTCCCCAGTCATCTGATAGGCTCGTCCTCGAGCCCTAGTAGTAGCCCCCTCAGCGATCCTGAGAGTAGCCGGGGCCGGATTTACCACTGGCCCTCCTCTAGCACCACCTAAATTATTATATATATAGTATACGAAGTTAAATATAAAGTATAAAGTTACGAGGAATGAAGTAATGAACAGAATAGATTTTAGCACCTCCTCTCCCGATATCTTTCTTCTTTGGGCGGTCGTCCCTCGTGTGGCCCTCTTCTTTGCAGTAGAAACATACCACTCCCTTTAGAGTGCATGCGTTCGCCATGTGCCCCGTCTGTCCACACTTATAACAAAGGACTATTCTCCCCTCATCTCTACCAGGTGCATCACGAGATGTACCCCTCGTGTCATCACGATGTGCGTTACCATAACGCGTACCACTCCCAGACTGACTGCTCCTACTCGAATTACCGCCCCTGTATGGTTTGAACTCGAACCGACGTTTCTTCTCATTGCCCTGATTGTAGTTCCCTTGAGATGCTGGTAGGGATCTTTTGGAATCTTTCTTCTGGCGGTCTAGCTCAATCTCGCGGCCACGTGCCGCCTCTATCATCTCAGCCAAGGAATTACGGGGCATCATCCCCACAAACTCTCTAATATCACTGCGCAACATATCCAGATATCGAGCCATCTTCATCTCCTCAGTAGCAGCATAGTCGGGACAAAAGGAAGCCAGTTCTCGAAACTTTGTAGTAATAGCACTGACGGATTCATTGGTTTGTTGAAGACTCAGAAAATCTCTAGTGATTCGCTCTACCTCCACACGTGGCACATACTGCAACTTGAACCTGTCCACGAATACCTCCCAGGTCAGTTGCTCCTCGGTCATGGATGCTGCTAGTGGTTTCCACCACTCTTTGGCTTCACCCTTCAATGAGTGCGATGCATAAGTAGTCCTCATTTCGGTAGGGCATCTTGAGATTCGAAAGACGCTCTCCATATCGGCAAGCCAACGTATTGCCACTTTCGGGTCAGATTCACCCTTAAACTCAGGGGGTGAACACATAGAGAAGTCACGATAGGTGAAGGCTTTTGGTGCTGGTGGTTGTGGCACCACAGCATCTCGGGCAGCGAACTCGGTCTGTAACATATGGCTGACCTGATCAGTGATCTCATCAAACATGCCCTGGAACATAGCAGGTAACATCTCTCCCAGTATTGTAGTCATCATGGTTCGCAACTCCTGTGCGGTAGGTCTAGCTGGCGGCATCTTGCTAAAAATAGAAAGGGAGTAAATTATCAGAAAACAAGAATTTTGCCTATAATGATACTTAAACGTCAAATTAATAACTTTCTCAATTTCTCCTGAAAACGTAGTCTTAGGTTCGGTGCGTACAATAATAGGGGCCCTTCTATTATTTTTCGGCACCTACCCTTAACAGGTTTTCAGCAAAATTTGAGGTCGTCACAATCCTCCGTTTCCATATCAATCACCCACTACAGATAGATTCAAAAAGTATATATATATATATATATAATATATAGTATTCTCGGCGTCGATGTCGCGAAGTATTCTCTGAAAACTCTCAAAATATGCCTCTTGACGAAACTTTTAATATAAAGTATAAAATATTAAACGAACTCTTAAAGATTACCGGCAGCGGGAAAACGAGAGGTCGACGTGACATGCTGTATGTCTGATGTGGAACTTTCCTCAGAAAAGTATTTTACTCTTTTCTTATTTTAAAAACTCGACACTCATACTTGAGTTTGAATTTGCCCCTTGCAAATCCAAGTCCCTCAAGTCAGAGCTCTGATACCAACTTGTAACACCCAAAATTTTACAAGAATTTAAAACTTTTTAAGTATAATATTTTAATATAAAATGTCCCAATAATTTAAATATTAAAATCCCAAAATAGTAAGATCGTATTTAACAAAAATCTTAAAAGCGGAAATAGTTTAATAGAGTAAAAAGTTTGTAATAATAATAAATGCTGTCCACATCAGCATGGGTAGAATACAGCGGTCAACCGTCAACCGTCCACCTTCTCCTTCCCTTTGCTAGTACCTGAAACAGTGGGGGAAAATAGGGGTCAGCTGGGGAAGCTGAGTGAATATCTCAAAATGCAAACAATTCTAACATACAACACATGAGGGCACATCGGTGTACTCCTAGTCAGAAACTACTCGATTAATTACTCAGATTTATTTCTCAGATTTTATTACTCAGATTTTAATTTATATAGCGCGCTAGGGTGACTTGGGACGAGAGATCAACCTCGACCCGCCTCACACCACCTCAACACCTGTACTCTTCGGTTTGAGTCAAAAGGCCTGGCACCAGTACTCTTCGGTGCCAAGTCAAAACGTCTGACACCAGTGCTATTCGGTGTCAAGTCAGATATATTATGTTTAATGTTTAACTCAAATCTCAGAAACTCAGAACTCGGAAATGTCAGATCACAGAAAGCTCAGATAGCAGATAACTCGAATAACAGGTCAATCTCAGATAACAAATCAATCTCAGATAACAGATCAATCTCAGATAACAAATCAATCTCGAATAACAAATCAATCTCGAATAACAATTATGGTGCAAGAAATGTAACACGTAAGTCATGCATGTACAACGTTAAAACTGAATACACGGTGAGAATACTCACCTCAAGAAACGTAAGCTCCAAAGGGTTCCCGACAATCAGAAGGACAGCACGTTATCTCCTAGATGGTCCTAAAACCAAAAAGCGAAACCCGGAATTAAAATCTTATCCGAGGGCTTATTTCAAAAAAAACTGGCAGCCCCCGTCAGTCTTACGGAAACTGCCATAACTCCTAAACGGTTCATTAGATTTTTCCCATATTTTTACCATGACTAGAAGACAAACAGAACTACAATTTAATGTGAGACGGTCACTGGCCAAAACAGACTCTAAGTGTTTCAAAACAGTGATGCAAGACAGACATGCTGCACAGGTCGTCTTCCTAACAGCAGCATACTAAATCGACTATAACTTTTAAACCGTAATTCGGATTAACGAGCGGGTTACGGCGTTGGAAAGCTAATTCAAAAACCAAGGTCCCAGCACGGGCCAAAAATTCTAAAGATTATTTTAAATGTACCAAAAACAGTTTAGAACAGGGGCAGATTCTGCCACAAAATATAGATTTACAAAATTCATTTTAGCAACCCGATAGTCATCAATTAATAGTTACTTGAACTAGATACGATTCCCAAACTTGGTGGTAAAAAGTCTCCCGGTTAGGGGAACCGAGAACCCTACGGGTTCGGTTTCCCCCCTTCGGTCTCAATTCCATTTCTTATATTTACCGACTAGGTCAAATGGATTCCCGAGACCCAACCCTGGATTAATTTGTGCCTACGGATTCTGTTTTAGCACTTCAACAGCAGCTGCGAAACAATCATCACTAGAGTGGTCGATTTAAACCTAAAGAACTCGATAGACTAATCGATGACGGGACGACTAACACTTCGGTTCGTACCCATTACGGTCTTAACAGCCCTATAACTCGACTCAGCAGATTAAACTTAAGAAACACAAAGCAGTAATAGCGGTATCGGAAGAAAAAGAACGATTGAGAGGTGAGGGTTTACCACTGGTTCGCACGCACACGAACTTCACCGCTCGACTTCGATCGCTCACTGGCCGTTCGTTCCCTTTCCTTCCCTCGATGATCACAACAACAAGGAACAATCAAACGCTGCTTCTATAGATCAGTAATCGTCAAAAAAAAAAAGAATTACTTACCGAAAGGAGCTCTACTCGAGTCCTTTGAAACGCACGATAAAGCAGACCACGAATTCTGCTCTTTCCGACTACTTGAGATTACAGCGAAATGGCTTTGATCGGAGAATAACCAGGGACGAAAGGATTAAGCAGCCGCACGGTGGTTTGAGAGAGGAAAGAAGATGACGGTATCGAATAGGGTGAGATGAATAAATATATATGGCGTATTAGTTATCTTGGGCCACGAGCCCTTCTAGCATTTCCGGTTTAAACGATCAAGAGCAGAAAAAACGAATGATATGGGCTTGGCCCCACGTGGATCTTCACTTCTTCTTTATAATGGAAAAGAAAACGGGACTAAGAGCTCTTAGTGATCCGACTTACTTCAACGAGATCGCAGTTAACAATTATAGGCCTTGGCCTCCGGCCGGCATCACCTCAGCACTGAAACTAGCACTCTCTAGAGACACGGAAATATAAATGATACATTCACGATAACCTAAACGTCACACTCTTAATCAAACACACAAACCGGCGCCACTCCATAGAGATCAAAAGACACGAACACGAAACGACACTATTTATATAACTTAATAAATAAAAATCACGTAAGAATACAATAATGTCTTTAAGAGAAATAAAACGTAATTATGAAATTCGGGGCGTTACAGAAGATATCGACCCAAATCATCTATTGCACTCCAAAATCGCCAAAGGATGAAAACTAGGGTTTGTGGGCTGCATTTATGACCAAAACCCGACTTTAATGCTGCACAGACAGAAAATTGCGCAGCTATTTCAAAGTTCGCGTCGCGATCTTCTACCCGCGATAATTCGCGGCGCTAAATAGCGTCGCGATCTCCGACGCTATCTTCCAAATCTCGAAATCGCGTCCCCCGTCAAACGCTAAAACGGGTCGCTGTTCGACCCCGCGAAGGCTCGCGTCGCGATCTCCCAGATAGCGGCGCTATCTGGGCAATGCAGCTGGGCTGCAGTTTTTGTTCCCCGTTTCGATCTAGTTTCGTTCATAACTTTCTCATACGGTATCCAAATGACACGAAACCAATTTCCACGTTCTTTAAACGATTTATCCTTATTTATCATATTTTTATACAATTTATTTATTTACCAATTTCGGGTCGTTACAGGAGCTGCTAAAAAAATATTGGGTATGGAAATTTTGCGTGACAGGAAATCTGAATCTTTGCAACTTTCTCAGCAAAGTTATATCGAGAAAGTGTTACGGCGTTTTAATATGCATGAAGCAAAGCCTGTCAAAACACCCTTTGCAGCTCATTTTAAGCTATCATCCGCTTTGAGTCCTACTACTGAGACTGATATGGAGTACATGGCACGTGTACCGTACTCTAGTGCTGTTGGATCTTTGATGTATGCTATGATTTGCACGCGCCCTGATTTGGCTTACGCAGTAAGCATGGTCAGTAGATATATGGCGAATCCGGGGAAAGAACATTGGAAAGCAGTACAATGGATATTCCGTTACTTGCGTGGTACGTCTTCTATGTGTCTACATTTTGGTAATTCTAATAATGGGGTGCTTGGTTATGTCGATTCAGATCATGGTAAAGACTTAGATAAACGAAGATCAATTAAAGGGTATGTGTTTACTTTAAATGGTGGTGCTATTAGTTGGAAAGCCCAGTTACAGTCTACAGTTGCATTGTCCTCTACTGAGGCAGAATATATGGCGATTACAGAAGCTATTTGGTTGAAGGGATTATTTAAAGAACTTGATGATGCAATAAAAGTTAATACAATTTATTGTGATAATCAAAGTGCTATTTATTTGACAAAAGATCAAATGTTTCATGACCGCACGAAACATATTGATATGCGTTACCATTATGTGCGGGATATAATTGCTGATGGTGATTGTGTTGTTAGCAAGATTGATATTAATTATAATCCTGCTGATATGTTCACCAAAAGTCTTTCGGTAGCCAAATTCAATTTATTTTTGGATTTGGTTGGTCTTTCTGGTCGCAATTGAGCCGTTTGGCTCATGGCGAAGGAGGTATTTTAATTTTCGGAATCATTTTATTTTTCCCTATATATGGAGATTGCAGGTTCTTATGAAGTGTCAGAGTTTGATATGGTGTTAGTTTTTTCGTTTATGTTCGTGTTTCGGATTATGTCTCTTGGCGTATAATTTTGAAGTCAAGGCGGAGATTGTGGAATATGTCTTCAAAATCAAAGTTATTTAAACTCCAAGGACTATTTCTGCCAATTGATGAAAGTTAAATAATTCCTTATAAGCCATCACTTGGCTATTGGAAAACGCATCACACAAATTTACAATTCACAATTGAGTTTTGACCTACGGCAGTTTACGAACCTACGGCGGCGTCTTCTTACGAACAGCATACGAACGACAATTGGGGTTTTAATCCTAATTGATTCTTTTACCATTTGTTCACTCTATAAGTCTTATTGATTCAAAGCTTTGTAGACACTGCAAGATTATAGTGGATTGATTCTCGGCTTCCTCCGCCCGTGGTTTTTTCCCGTTTTGGGTTTCCACGTAAATCTATGTGTCTCTTTATATTTATAGCATTATATATTTCGTTGTGGGGTTGATTGCATATGGATAGGGTAATCTTATTCCGCTTATAACTAATATTGATAATATCACCTGGATTCGGGAGAGGGTTTTGATATTATCCTAGTTTCATTGATTAAGGTGAAATTAGTGCGTCAATTTTTACCCACATTTTACTACACTTTTAAAACTTCAGGGCTGTGAAATGATAAGAGTTTATGTTGAACTTGAACATGTTTTTGTACGTACGAAGTGCTGTTTCGTAGAATTCATTGTTTACATGGCTTCTAATCATGACGTTGAAAAAGACATCTTTTTTTTGAGGAATTTAATCTGTAACATCCCGAGACCCGGCCTAGAATTTTTAATTACTTTCGGTAAGTAATTTATTTGTTTATTGTTTTATATAATTTATTTGATTTAATTATATTTAATTGTATTTTAACCAAGGGGTTAAAATTAGTAAAACTGAGATATTTAAATATTATAATGATTTTTACATATTTGGGTTCATTTCTGAACCGGGGTTCTAAAAATATCTTCGTTGTTAAAATTGGACTTACTTAGGCCTAAATTAATTATCTGCGAACCTTATAACCTGTACTGTGTTTAAATGAAAATTACATGTGCTGAGTGGGAGGGGGTACGTGTTATGTTAGGGGGCAGATGTCAAAATTGGGTTTTCTCCTCCTTCTCTTGCCAGTACACGACACAACACACACACATACTTCTCTTGAACTTTCCTCCCTAAATTGAAGGTCATTCCTTGAAGATCTTGCCTCCTCTTTGTGATTTTCGGAAATTAGAAGCTAGATTAAGTAAGTCTTCTTCCTTCTTAAGCTAGGGTTTCATGTCTTGAGCTTGGATGCTAGGGTTCATGTGCTAGTTGGGTTTTATGAAGTTCTTGTCAAATCTTGTTTGAAATCTGAAATTGATGCATGATTTGGTGTTTATTTGAGTTCTTGCAAGTTATATGTGTTGAATTGTTAGTTGTAGCTCACTTGGTGAAGCTTCCATAAAAGCTTCATCCGTGGGGTTCTTGGGAAGAAGATGGATTTTTCCCCAATATTGATGAATTGTGTATGTTGGTGTTCTTGATGTTGTGTTAGATAAATTATGCATGTTTGAATGATAATTGTTGATTATGAAAATTAATAGTTGGAAAATGCATAAAAGGATGGTAGTGTTTGACTAGATGGGAATTTAGTCATAAACTAGCTTAATTTATGAATTGTTGACTTTGGTCAAACCTGGAAGTTGACTTTAGTTTTGGATGACTTGTAAACTTGAAACTATCAATTTCATGTCATAAATGTGTTACTTGATTAATTGGAAGTGTGATTATGCTAGTTTCAGGTCTTGACCCGTTTGTTTGACAATTGGTGCAATTTGACCTAAATAAGGTCAAAGTTGGTTAACCTTGCAAGTGGATGCAAGTAACTTGTTAGTTATGTAATTTTGATGTTGAATAAGTAGAATAACTCATTGGAAGGTGTTGTGTATACTCCCGATTCATTATTCTTGTGTTGACCCATTTGGGTTTAATTTGTAAGTTGATTAAAATGCATAATGAACTAACTTGATGAAGTTCTAAACCTTGGTAATTGTTATGTGTGGGAATGCAAGTAATTAGTTGTAAGTTGTGGTATAAAGATATAATCTTGAACTTATATTACTTGTTGCAAAATTGGTGATTTCGGGTGACTAATTCGGTGTTCGTTTTGTACAGGAAAAAGGAAGGGGCCTCAGTAATATAAGATTACTGAGCTCGGTACAAAAAGGAAGCTAAGGTGAGTGGATTTAACCTTCTTCTTTGTGTAATGTACAAAAAGGTTGAAATGGTGGAGTACATATGAGAAATTGCAGGATTCTTATCTGTCTGGGGAAGATAGCGGCGCTATCTGTAGATAGCGGCGCTATCTTGTTATCGTTTTTGGAAAATTGAAACAGAAGTTCGAAATAGCGTTTGGACTTGAGATAGCGGACGCTATTTTTTGGAGGATAGCGACGCTATCTTTAGATAGCTACGCTATCTTCTGGGAAATAGCGACGCTATCTGAGGATAGCGACGCTATCTTGACTGATTTTGGGAAAATTCATTTTTTCTTGGTTTTTATTGATTTACCAGTGGTACCATTAATTGTGGGATTGTTAATGGTAGTATGTGCACATATTTTCTAGAGGTTAGCTATGAGTGGGTTTTGGCTAGGCTTCGTTACTATTGGATGGGGTGCTCGGACTCCTACGGATGTGTTCCGTCAGGGGGGACTACCGTGCCAATAGTAAAGTAGCCATCGGTAAACTGTTGTTCGGCCAACAACAGTTGAAGGTTCTGCGCTAGACCGCCGGTACTCTCATAACGTCCAATTGCTTGTGGAAGTTTGGACGGTTTCCAGATTGATTTCTCTTTGTTTCTAATTTGTTGTGGTTATGCAAATTGTTGTTTAAATCTATTCACTTAGCTTTGTGCTAATCCCTCATTTGTTGACTCTTTTCAGGTTGTGGATTGGGCTATGACTAGAGTCGGGTTTTGGAAGTCTGACCGTACTCTGATTTTGTAAACCGGGTCGAGCCTCGTTTTAGTAACACCGTTTGAAAGTTATATATATTTAATTATTATGTAAAAGTTTTTATGGCTTGTAATAATTAGGACTTATGTCTTTTTCATTCGCTTCCGTTAAGTCTTAAAAAAAAATGGCTATAGGATTGTGGTGTTACATAATCAAACCGTTTGCGAGTGCTTTAATTTGGCGACATTCGGAATAAGCTTTCATTAATTTCCGTCAATAAACAACCTGCAATGTGCAATATATCCTTTTTTACTGTTTGATATTTGGGCATTTACATATTGTTTTACAAAAGATAAAAAAAACAGAAAGCGAACAAATTTGGTTAACGGGCTTTGAACCCACTTCCAATTGAAGGTGAAATGCGTTTATGGCTTACAACGACCACGCCACTTCAAATTTTGATTACTATTTGACATCTCTAATATTTATCACTACCTTCAATTTTTTTCTTTATGAACAGTAAACTAAGAACCACAAATGTATATCTCTACTACTTATAAAGCATTTAGGACATTTCCCTAAATAGCAGATTAAAAATTCAGTCAATTTCTTGCTATTTTGGGATTTTAATCAATGAGTCAAAAAGGGAGCAGCCACAACTCGAACTTGAGACCTCTCGCTTAAATTTCATCGCCAAAACCAGCTAATCTAGCCGCTACTTACGTTTTAAAAGCTAAACAATTACTACTAATTATATACTTCGCCAAAGCCGCCCACGACTTCAAAACCCACTTTCACTACCCTATAACATCCAATATCATCGATTCCATAAAAACTCCTCGGTTCCATGAAAACTCCTCGATTCCATAAAACCTCTTCGATTCCAAGCCTCCTCGATATATATTAAAACCCTATTCTTAAAACCCTATATACTTGTGTGTGATTGTTTCATTGTTCATTCATCCTCTTTCTAAACTAGACTCCTCCTCCGCCAGTGATTGACTTCTCTCCGCCTGTCCTGAAGTATCAGGTGGGCCTCCGTTCAATGCTTATGTTCTTGGCTATCATCTATTCTAGGTTTGAATAAAGTCAAATACAACTTCAATACTAAGTGTTTCTGATTTTTTTTATATCTTTTATCCATTAAAACCTAATAAGGGATTTGGGGATCTATAGCAACTTAATTGGGTCCAAACTTTCTAAGGATGACGAATAGCCGGAGTTTTCACCGTCGCTTCATCTTCTCCTCCTCCTGTCAGACACCAGCACTACCACCACTGCCAGCAGCACACTGAATTGGTTGTTGATAAGATAGTAATTTAGGGTTTAATCGAAGAGAGGAAGAGGTAAAATTATCAACTTTTTTTCACAGAGTCATAATAGAGGTTTGATCGAGATTAATTGTGATTTTTTTCGCAGGAAATTTTTTCTTTCACAAAAAGGCTTCCTGGAAGTGGTAAAATCGATACTATTTGTAATTTTACGCAGTAAGTGTTTCGGGTCAAAACGAACCCACCCGTACAATAGAACCCATTTTTACGTGTAATGCTTTATTGAATTATTAACCGACTCTTATGCAGGTTTGTTTACGGTTTCAAAACTACCTGACCCGTACAGCGGTTGATAAAGTATTAAAGTGAAATCAAATGAAGCTCATGTTGTTGTGCTTAGGTATAACCAAACCACTGATTTCTCTTTGGCACAAGTTGTTACAGCTTTGTCCTTTTTTTGATATAAAAACTGACCACAACTTTCATTATTTCTTCTGTGCTATTTAGGTTTCTTAGTTGATCTACAAATGTGTTGGCACTTTTAGGAAAACTGGCTACTTATGCATTAAGGGAACTAACTGGCTTTTTTTATTGTCAAAGTGACTGAATGATATCATACGTGGTGCTCTTGAAGATGAAATCCTTGGAACATAATTGGTAATGTCACCACTGGTATTTCACTTTTTAATTTATCTAATTTACTTATTGTTTACACTGCTCAAAATTTGGTGACCCATTTTTTTCATTAGATTATGACTGGCTCGGGCTATAATTGTGGATAACTAGCTTTGTATTCAATGTTTTACTCAGTTATTTGTTTCACAAAAATCTCCATGAAGACCTTGATATGAGAATAGAGCATTTTTAGATTAATTGTTTTGTTTGTTTTGTATGTTTGAACCATTAAAATATGTTATTATCTCCATGAAGAAAGGTTTCCTTAACTAACTATTACATGTTATAATCTCCATGATTAAGTTATCACTAATCTTGGTTTTAGTATTATTACTTTGATTGTTTTTGTATGTGTTAAGTTCTGGAGTAATGATTTAAGTTGTGGTTCTTTCTGATTTGAAGAGGTGGCATTTTTTACCCATTCATTTTTCTGCATTATGCATCAATTAATCTATATTTTCACACTTAAAATATTGTTATTTCATGCATTTGTGCGAGATGTAGGGGATCATTTGACTCGATGAGTGAGTTGTCATTCACGGAGTTGCTGACTGGGATTAAAATTGGGATAAATTGGAAGATGAAGCAAAATGATGCAGTGAATCTATCTTCTGTTTTGCTTAAAATGATGCAGTGAAAATATATATCTTCATGTTTATGTTTACTCTATATATTGCATTTGGTACATTCCCTAATTAGTAACTTTTAGTTTTTAGACAACATACTTGTTATTTCGGGATAAATTTGTATTTTTAGAAAATGTGTTCTATACAAAACTTGAACATGTGACCTTTAGGTTATTAAGTCTAACCAACTGATATACTATGATATATGTTAATTAATTGACTACAATGATTTATATATCACATTATCTTTATTAATCCTAAAACAAATACTCCCTCCGTCCCACAAAAAACTTCGCATTTGAGTTGGACACAAGTTTTAAGGTGATAGTGGTGGGGTCATTGGTAATAATTTTGATTAAAATATATGATTGATTTGGAGAGAGAAAAATAGTTAGTGGATAGTTAGTGGTGGGGTTCTTAGTAATAATATTATTTTATTATGTGGAGCTCATCAAATGTATGAAATGAGAAGTTTTTTGTGGGACAAAAATATAAGGTTAAATGGGAAGTTTTTTGTGGGGCGGAGGGAGTATCAGTTACTCCATCTGTCCCATAAAAAAGTTCTCATTTCTCCTTCAAATTTTGTCCCACAAAAAAGTTCACATTTTTCAAATTTGAGGGGCCTACTTAATAAAATAATATTATTACTAAAGATTCCACCAATAAAATACTTTCTCTCTTTAATCTAACCTTATATTTTAATCAAAAGTATTACCAGGGACCCTATCACTAACTATTTCCTAAAAGGTTGTGCCCAAGAGAAATGAAATTTTTTTTTGTGGGACGAAGGGAGTATATATCATATATTATCTTTTATTAATCCCAAAATAAATATCATTCTATTGAGCACCATCAGTCGATCACTACTTAGCATCGCCACCACTCAATACCACAAACAGTACCGTTACCACTCTTCATCCCCACACACAACTAACCACTCAACATCAGTATGGACAACAACTCATCAGTCAACCACCATCATTACTGCCACCACTATCGTCGTCGCAAAATATAGTTACAGGATACCCGCCGCCGCATTGCGCGGGTACCCTGCTAGTAGATACAAATTACAATTACTCAAGAGTTGAAGAGTAGTGTCTTTTTTTTTGAAAATGTCAAATAAGAATGTGTTATACGATGCGGTTATATTTATACATGTTGAGAAATATATTTAATTTTTAAAACGACCAAATATGCATATGTACATACAAGCTTCTTGATGAACTGATAAAATTTTAACTTAATTTTTTGTAATCCGTCGAAAATGATTCTTAAGATGTAGATTGTTATGAAATTTCAGTTATTCAAGGCAATCACAAAATTGAGTCAGAATTCACAAGATTAACTTTTTTTCAATAATTTTTACAACGTTTTCAATGCATATTTATTTTTACACTACTACAGAAACGCTTTGTTAATGCGGTGAAAACGCTTTGATAATGCGGGGTAAGGACCGCAACAACAAACTACGCACTATTAAATAAACAAACCGTAACAAAAGAGAAACCGCAATATCAAACACAGAGACCGCAACAAGAAAGAAACCACAATATTAAATTCAACACCGCAACAAAAGAGAAACCGCAATATCAAAAGCAAAGACCGCAACAAGAGAGAAACCGCAATATTAAAGCTTCCACCGCGCTATTAATTATTCGCACGCTACACTAGATGTTATACCCGCAATATTAGTTATTCGCACACATGATAAAGTAACCGCAATATTAGGTATTCAAAATAAACAAAAAAAAATCATTCCACAATATATATATATATATATATATATATATAAAATCTAGCTCTTATATATTTAGATAGCACCCAAAAATATACAACCGCACAGTAAATGTCAAAAAAAATTACACTTGCAAGTTGTGATCGATCAGTGTAATGAACCATGTTTAAAAAATTTACAACTATTCAAAAATTTACACTTGCTTAATTGCTAACCTTCATAATTGGCATCACTGGTCTTGGACCTCTTCATCCATTCGAGATACAAGGGCAACAACCTTGCAATGTATTCATGAATCTTAGAAGCTTCAAAACTCTTATTAGTCTTCCACATCTGCTCATGAAAAACAATTAATATCAATATTTTTTATATCTATTTGAATAATATTTTAAAACTATAACGTACATAAACTTACATGTTGCTTGATGTTAAACTGTATACCCCGTAAAAATTCATGAATATGTCGAGCAACAATGTAACCACATTCCCAGCTGTCTTCTTGTTTCCAGCACTGTAATATATCAATTGTATATTTTATACATCTTAAATAAATTGGTAAAAAATGAAAATTGAAAACATACAGTTGTCTTTATCCATTGAAATTTACGGGGAAACATATCATTGATTACTCGTACAAGAGTGTAGTAATTGGGACCCGATGCACGCTTTAGAGAATCAACAATATATGCAATATTCGTTTTAGGACAGAGGATAAAAAGCATCCAGTGTCGCCTGCAAGTAAAAACAAGCAATTAATCAAAGTTACTTGCTTGTATACATCTACACCATTTAAATTGTTCTTTTTTATAAGCATCGTATACATCTACACTATCACTCCAAAGAGTTTTTAAGTCATCAATCAAAGGGGATAAATAAACATCAATATCATTACCCGGTTGTTTCGGACCTTGAATCAACAAGGACATCATAATGTATTTCCGTTTCATGCATAACCATGGTGGGAGATTGTAAATGCATAAGAGAACTGGCCACGTACTATGACGACTACTCATGTTACCGAAAGGATTTATCCCATCCGAACTAAGCCCAAACCGTATGTTTCTGATCTCCTTCCCAAACTCAACATACCTTTTATCAATGTTTCTCCACTGCGGTGAATCCGCAACATGTCTAATTTTCCCGTCAATCACACGTTCTTCTGAATGCCAACAAAGTAACTTGGCTTCTTTCTCGTTTGAATATAACCTTTTCAGTCTTGGTATAATAGGAAGATACCACAACATTTTAGCCGGTGGTCCATTCTTTGTCACATCATCGTCAACTTCATCCGTATCTTTTTTCCGTTTATACCTCGATGCCTTGCAATGAGGACAGTTATGCAAATTTGCGAACTCGTTCCGAAACAACATACAATTATTGGGACATGCATGTATTCTTTCTACTTCCAATCCCATTGGACACATTAATTTTTTTGCTCGATATGTAGAAATTGGTAATCCATTTTCTTCCGGAAGCAACTCATGATGTAAAAGCTCTAATAGGGTTGTGAAACTTGTATCACTCCATCCGTTTTTCATCTTTAAGTTAATTAACTTCAACACAGCATCAAGTTTCATTAATTTAGAACCTTTATATAACGGTGTTTCGGCTTCATCAAATAAGCGATGTAATTCATCTTGTTCACCAACGTCACCGCTCATATTAGTATCCAATTCATTAATACTTTCATCGAAACGGTCATTTGAAGTGTATTGATCGTTATCGTGGTATGAGTCATTGTTCAATGTTGTATATGCACTACTACTATTTACATTGCTCGAAGATGTGTTACAATTAAGTCGTGACTCTCCATGACTTGACCAACAAGTGTAATTATACATAAAACCATGGCGAAACAAATGGTGCTCTATATCACCGGTGTTTGTGAATCTTTTAGAGTTTTTACAAACGTTGCAAGGACATAAGATCGAAGGACTTGCGTTCTTAACGCGATTCAATTCAGCAAACCGAATAAAATTTCCAACACCGATGACATAATCGGCGGACGAACGTATAGCATGATACATCCAATAATTACGCTCCATCTAAAAATTAATAAAGCAACAATAAAAATTAATTAATATTATATATTTAAATGGTAATTGAAGGATATATAAGTAAGTCTTATATTCAGCCATTTATCAACCTAAAAAAAGCGAACACATTATCTTTCTAGCTACAAGATGGTTTTCTGTTCATCATGTGGCAAACAAGCAGTGATTCGCACTTCATGGACAGCCAGAAACCCTGGACGAAGGTTTTATACATGTCCAACAAAGGTAAGGCCTTTAATTTGAAGATATTTAATATATAACCATTTTAGAATTCAACTAATTATTAACTATTGTATAATATTCTTTTTTATAGGGTTCTACATGTAGATTTTTTGTGTGGTTCGATCCTGTTATGTGTGAAAGATCCAAACAAATCATTCCAGGATTAATAAACTCGAAGAACAATCTTGAAATGAAGCTTGAGGAACGTGACTTAATGCTAAGGAAAATGAAATTGTATTTGATAGGGATTTGCATAGTTTTCATAGGATATGCAATGTTTGCATAATCTACTGTATTCTCTATTTTATGAATGTAATGTGTCTATTTTGGCAACTAATTGGAAGATACTTATATTTCTAAGTCTACTTCAGAGCTTGAATTTAAAAAAAAAAAAGAAAACGAAATTACCTTAAAAAGAGTAGCAGAACGAAAACAGGATCTCAACGAAGAAGAAAGACAACTATTTCAAAATATGTCCGTTGGATACTAGATGACAAACAAATTCGTTTTGTTATTGCGGTCAAACCGCAATAACAAAACGACAAACCGCAACAACAAAGGAAGAAAACCCGCAATAACAAATATATTCTAGCCGTTACAATAAATAACTTTTGAAACAAGTAAAACTTGTTTAAAGATTTCAGTCATTATTTGCTAATATTATAAATTAATAAATTAAAATATTTATATTAATCAGTTAATATTATAAATTGGTTATTTGAAGATATATAGATGGTTAACTAAAAAAACTTTAAGATAATATTAACAAATGGGGATGCATTACAAGGGAAATTAAAAAGTCATAAAATTTACAACCAAAAACTAATTAAAACAAAGTTACTTTCATGTAAACTCGGCCTCCGGGCTTCATTTTCTCAAGATCAATGGTGAAAACAACCAATTGGTTCCAATGGATGCCCCAAGCCATCCTCAACTCGTCAAAATCCCCATGGATGGTGATCGGGCCATAGGGTCTTTCTTCGATTAGTTTCTTTCGATTACGAAAGACATCAACCAACACGAACCTTGCACTCTTCTCTCCCATCTCAAAGACACAACATGTGCCATAGTTGTAGAGTTTGACATCCTCAACCAGATTTGCTGGTATAGTCTGAAATTAAGAAATCAACAAAATATTGATTAATCATAAACAGTAAACAGAAAGAAAAAAAATTGAATGCATACAATTTCCCTCCGTTGTATAACTTGGGAGGACAATTTCACAGCAAAGTAATGGTTGTGCTCTAGAGGATCCTCCACTTGGTAGTTATTGATATCGTCGTCGGACGACTCGATATCAATGATTTCTTGAGGAAGATTTTTGTTTTCCATTTCAGATGTTAATAACAAAAAAAAGATTTTTGATTAATAGTTTTCTTGCAACTGCGTTTTAGAATAATATTGGTTAACTATATATAATAACCAAGGGCGTCGAAATTGAAGAGGGAAAATTGACCGTCATCTAGAATTCAAGCGCGTAGCAACAGTGAAACCGCGGTAACAAATATGGAAGACCGCACTAACAAATGTAGCAGTGTACCTGCATTTCATAGTAATATTTGAATTAATATTTTGGGATTTATATTAATTTAATGCATCGAGTAAATACAGATCAAGTTGGATGGAAGTTACAGCTAGTGTTGCAGCTACTTTTTTAAACTTATCCTCTTAACCGCGATAACAAATCTGGAAACCGCATCAACAAATATTTTTCCTCGATTTTTACCACATCATAAGGTAGTGTTGCAGGAGAATCAAATATTTTCTTGATATTCTAAAATATACGTGATAATTGTTTTTTTGAAATTAAAAGAGAACTAATTAATATCAGCTCTATATATTGTACCATAATTGCCATTATTTTGATCGATCAAACTTAATTTTCATGTATATGAAGGTTTATTAAGTCATTGCTTACTGGTGCTGCATCATCAAGATTCACATGTTGCAGCAGATTTTGTTCTCACGCGAATCTTGATGATGCTGCAGCAGAAATCAAAATGACTATTCACTTGTTTGGAGATGCGGTTGTACAGTTGTGATGCGCGCCAAATCCCCAATCCCGCCAAAACTTAAGTATATATATAAGTAGACTTCATTCATTCCGTTAATTTGTTATATCAAAAAACGTTTCATTTTTAAACCTACAAGAACGTTTCAAAGAAAAACTTTTTAAAGTAAGATTAATCGATCTTTTAAGTTTCTAATATGAGTTCTAGCAGTCTGCATATTGGTGATCACGAAGTACAAGTTAATAATTTCTTCATCGTAAAATGGTCTGCGTCCATGACAAATAAAATTGTATGATTTTTCTTTTTAATTTCTTGCTATTATAATTTGCAGTATAAATTTAATTTTCATTTCTTTCATCAGACTATTCCAGCAAAATTTGTTAGGGATCACCAACTTTGGAATGAGCGTCATTTGTGTGCTTTGGAAAACCTTGAGATGAGTCCCCCATACGGTAAAGTTTTCAATTTACAACGCCACGGTGATCGAAAGAGGTCCAATGTTCGTTTTATAGACCATATGACTATCAATGGTGATATGGTCGACTTCAAACAGAAGATGGGCATCCGCACGAACCAACATGTGATGTTCACCCTTGATCTCGAAGCAAAAAATAGTGGTGTTGGAGTTATCTTCAACGTTACTATTCTCTGAATCATCTTTGTTAGCTTTAATTTGTGTTTATGTTGTCCTTGTTTTGGGTTTATTTGTAATAAACTTTGTATTTTATGTTGTCCTTGTTTATGTCGTCGTCGTATTTTTATGAACTTTGTTTTTGTTTGCCAATTATTAATTAATTAAACTGAAAATCTAGATTGTTGTTGCGGGTAGAATATGGCCGCAACAACAAATATGATAGTTGTTGCGGGTAGTGTATGGCCGCAACAACAAATAGAGTTGTTATTGCGGGTCTTGCTTGGCCGCAACAACAAATGGAATTGTTGATGCGGTTCTTTGTTATACAGTGCGATGTTCCTTTGTTGATGCGGTTCTGCTTGACAACCGCAACATATAAGTTTTTTAGTCCGCACTAACAAACCCGATCTGTAGTAGTGTTAGTATAGTAAAAACTAAAAAATGTGTTAAATATTATTACTATCTTATTTATAATAGTATTTTATGTTTTTACAAATTATCAGGTACTTGTGTAATCAACGTTCTTTTAGTAATTAATATCTAGAGCTGGACACCAATAGAAAATTCATAGCATAAATTAAAATGATCAAAACATTACATAATACCAAAGACCAACACAAAGCAAAGAGATGCATATCCATTCACAAGGGAAAACATGCAGGTCTCAATTCCATATTTATTATAATAATATAAATAGTTTTTATTATAGTTTTCAAATCTCCCACTGGCCACTTCCCAACTGACAAGTGCTCCATGCCTCAAGAGGACCCTCAAACCACCCTGCAAATTCAACATAACAAAATAAAAAAGACCATTAGTTAGATTGAAATTTGAGAATTAATTAATGTGATTCAATCTCTAAAATAAATTACAAAATAATTCGTCAATTAATTAGTAAATAAATACTGATCAGCGTTAACTACCATGTTTACACACATCTTCTAAATATCATAAACGTTTATCTTTTTTATTAAGTATCATTATCATATATTACTTACCCTTTTATTAACTATCATTGTCATTATCATATATTTCTTAATATTATCATTATTATCATATATCATTATATAATTTTCATTAATACTTAAATATTTATTATTTGTCAAAACTTTATATTTTCCCATCGTGATTTCTATTAACAATTTTAGCCCAATAAAATCTTGTTACCCACTTAATAAGATAAACTAAAAATAAAATAATAAACGAAAGTAAGGTAAAACCATAAACATAATACATATTTGTAAGACATAATAATAACTAAAATATTTATATATATTTAAATATCATTAATTTGGGTATTAATTGCACATACTTGGCGCAATCGGTATTAGGGCTAATCTTGTAAGGGATGTTAACACCACACTTTCCGGGAAGGACAAGGGCGTTATCAGGTTTAATGCCGGAGTAAGATGCATAAGCAGATTTCAGGCAACCACAAGCAATTTTCCGGTCAGGTGTAGTTTGTGCGGCGGCGTTCAGACCGGTGACACCAGTGCAACACGCCGGTGGAACAGCACCGCCAGTCCTCAGGTAGCCCAGGCACGGCGTAATCTTAGTCACCACCTGACCGCAGGTGAGAGTAGCCTCAGCATAGGGTGATGACATCACCATGCAAGCAACCATAACACATAAAACCTTCATCATCATTCCTGCCATTAATCTTACTTTAGTTAAGTTAAGAAAGAAACCCGAGGTTAATTAATTTGTAGAATAATTTTGTGGTTTTGGTGTGGAAAAATGGTATGGAGAGTAGCATGTATTTATAGTGATTTTCATGCATGCATGCATGTTCATGTGGGTAGGTGTGGTATAGGCCATAAGTTTGGAAAACCGAAAATATGGCAACTCGTAATTAAAGAGGGTGCAATTTTTCCCTACATTAATTAAAAAATTAGTTAGGCGTTATGATCAGTAATTTTTTTGAACCGGCCTTGTGTGCACTTAAATGTGTACATATTAGCTTGTGACGCCTTATTTATCCAATCAATCAAAGTGCATAAAATTAATTGCAAGTAATTTTAACTCTGTACTTTTAATGTAATTTTTTTACTAAGTATGAGCATTTCTGGTTTTTACTTTTATATGTTTGAATGTGGTCCTTTATATTTATTCGCGATTACGAATCATGTAGCCATCTTTTACACATTTACAACTACAGACAACTAAAAAAAAATCTTGCATAGTGTTTGATTATATAAAATAAAGTGCATGCAAAAGATATATATGTTGTACTCCCTCCGTCCCACAAATTTTTTTTCATTTGACCTTAAAATTTTTGTCCCACAAAAAACTTCTCATTTCCTAAATTTGATGGGCTCCACATAATAAAATAATATTATTACAAAGAACTTCACTACTAACTATCCACTAACTATCATTCTCTCTCCAAACCAATCATATATTTTAATCAAAATTATTAACAATGACCCCACCACTAACTATCACCTTAAAACTAGTGTCTAAGTCAAATGAGAAGTTTTTTGTGGGACAGAAGGAGTATTATTTATAACGTTTATTTGTAATAACCATACATCAAATAAACTTTGCACGTGTCTTTGCCTAGTATTAAATGGTTGAGATGAAAATTGTGTAAGTATTACTGCCCAATAAATTGCAAAAAGATGTCCCAAACTTACGATCGATGGACTTTTATACAATCATCTTATCCGGTGTTATATAGGCCTCTCTCTTTTGTAACACAATCATCAATTCAGACGATGTCTTGTCACTTTCAAAATATAAAATTGTCTAAGTTACTGGAAATTTAAAATTTTAATGTCTTGTCACTTTCAAGAAATAGAGGAACATAGTCGTGTAATGTGTTATATATCAAGACTAGCTTGATAGTTCGTCCGGATGAGCGGACATGCTTCAAAAAATATAAAGGAAAATTAAAAAATTAAAAAAAACTTAAAAAATCATATATTAATCTATTATTGATTATGATCATAGCATTTCCTGATCATACAAAATTTGGATCATTACATTATTAAATCATAATACTTTTGGTTCAGAATATGTTTGAATCATAATATTGTTTTTTCAAAAATTTAAGAATATATTCATTTTATAGAGAATTTAATTTTATTAACTTTGACATTTTTAGATTTTTTTGTTTACAAAGAAAAAACAAAGTTATAATCAAAAAATAAAGTAGGGAGACTTACAAAATTACTATAATTAAATTCAAATTTAAATTTTGAACTCACCCAAATGACTAAAAGGTCATTTGAGTGTTATTAAAAATGACCAATCAAAGGATGAAGTATGAACATGTCATCATAAATTTATCATGATTCAATATATAGGTAGTAGATATGTGATATTGTGAGCCAGACGAACATTAAATCTTCTCCATCAACTTACATAATTTTGGAAAAATTATACTACCTTTAAGATTTGACTTAATAGTATTTTTTTTATTGGTTAACTCTCTCTCGTTGTCATCTTTTATCGTTCAAAAAATAAATGAATATAAGAATGAATTTGAAGTTTCAACTTTAATCTCTACGAGGAAAAAAAGACACCCTTGTAATTACGGATGTCTATCTGTGCCGACTTCGTGCTACTTACAAAGCGGATGACCACTCTAAATTTAGCTAACTCGTAAAACGAGCTGGAAACCAAGTTAACAAAAAAAATATCATTTTTTTTTATTAATTTAGTTATCTACTAACGTCTATTTAGTTGGAAGCTGGGAAACAATAGGTTGTTGGAAGTTGGTTTTATAATTAATTGATTTTTAATGCTTAGATGGACACTTTTTCAAACCAATATTGGAATTTGCACATCTAACAAAGTACCCATCCGTCCCATAAAAAACTTCTCATTTGATTTTTATAAAAGTTTTTAGGTGATAGTTAGTGGTGAGGTCATTGATAATACTTTTGATTAAAATGTAAGGTCGCTTGGAGAGAGAAAGATAGTTAGTGGATATTAGTGGTGGGGTCTTTAGTAATAATAGTTTTTTATTATGTGGAGCCCATCAAATATGGGAAATAAGAAGTTTTTTGTGGGATAAAAATTTAAAGTGAAATGAGAAGTTTTTATGTGACGGATGGAGTAACTTAAAGAGTAATTAATGTGACCTTAAAGAAGTATATTCTGTAGTATATGACTATTTAACTTTTAATAATATATTACAAAGATAATATGCATGTCCAACCTTGAGTTGAGATTGTTTTGGTAAAGCCTTTTGCAGTTTAAGAAATAAAATACGAGTAAAAATTTAGGAGTCGATAATTAAAGTTTTAAATTAAGGGTTTTGTTAACAAGTGTCCTTAGGGCAATGATTAAGAGTACAAATGTACAAGTCTTGAAACATAATTACCTCAAGATGGTTATGAAATTCAAAGACGGTTATTTTTTATAGTTAATTTACAATAAATTAAAGATTCTTTTTTTTCTCTTAACCGGGCAATAGCATTTCCCTTAAATTAAAGCGCAATTCTCTAATAAATACCTCCAATTCAATATAATGATTAATGAAGCTTCTCCTACAAAAGTTAATTGTATTTAAAGCTTATGCCTACCGCAGCACACCTACCTATTTCTCATTTATTCCACACACACACACAAAAAATTAGCTTTATCTTTCTTTCTTTCTTTGTTTTTTTATCAGTAATTATAATCTACTCCTATTACCACATATATATACGACGGGACTCAGACCCTTAATCACAAGGTCGAAAAGCAAACACCATACTGCTAGGCCAAAGACCCTTTAGTTTTTTTTGGAAACGACTTTCATTAAAAAAAACTAGCAAAAAGCTAGAACAAAAAATCAAACATTACAAGGCAAAATAAGCCACTCTATCCAACTAACTAAAAATTTTTTATTACGACTACGAATCCAATTATAAAACACCTCTTTAATCGAATCCACCAAAGTATCTTTCCGCATATCTCCGTTCTTGAAAGTCACCGCATTTCTATGTCTCCAAATGATCCAAAGACCCTTTAGTAGCTATATCTTTCACTTCTTTTTCTAGCGGTAACTGGTAAGGTACTCTTAAGTCTTAAATACCATATATCTTAAGTACTCCGTACCATATATGTTCCATCCCTATAGGATCTAAAGGCCAAAGCCTTTTAGTTATATTTTCGTGTACATAATGCGTTTTTTCAATATAACTGTACAAATGGTGTAACTGACCATGATAAAAAAAAATGTTATAATCTTAATTGTCAAAGATAATTCTAGTGGGAATTTTTTTTTTTTCTAATGGAAAATTTCCATGATTAACAGCATCATCTCCAATCATACTCTATTCTATTATTTTGAAGTTAATTTCTTCTCCAATCATATTCTATCACATACTTCAAAACAGAGGGGGTGAAAAAATGCCTTTATATTTGAAGTAACTATATTCATGAAAGGTGGTGATTTTTATACCACATATTTTGACTCATCTACCACAACAATTGCATTATCTACTTATACAGTATGCAGTATTACTTGTACACTGTGGTATGGACATCAAAAAATGTGGTAGGAAACTTAATTCCCATTCATGAACCCCACATATAATTGAAGTGAAAAATCCTTCTATTGTTATGGGTCATAGTAGTTTTAAAGGGATGTATAGAGTCTATTATTAGAGTTAAGATTTTGTTTAAAGTTGATGGACCCACCATTTATAGAGATAGAGTGAGTTTTGTAGAACGAATTATTATAAATCTCAAAGATAATATTTACAGATTTTTTTGAACGGCAACACAACTCTAGAAAGAATATTATGAACAACTTCCTCCTTATCACAAACAAATCGGAAGTGGGCCTTAGGACCAGCCTCATTCGTCTTGATCATCACTAAAGAAAGTTAACTGGGCCATTAAAGAGGTTGTTTGGGACTGTTATTGAAAATGAGAATTTATTTATGTATCACAAATTTTGATGTTTATACCATACTATATAAATATTTTTGCATACTGTACAATTATATAATGCAAATATTGTGGTAGATACGTTAAAAGATGTGGTGTAAAAATCATCACCTATTAAAAATAGATTATGTAAGTTTGAAAATAGACGTGGTTACATAATGTGATTCGAAAACATAGTTTTTGCATTTTATTATGATGTTTAAATTCACAATGATTAGATAATTAATTTTTTTAATATTTGGAAAAACTGATTATTTGTTTAGTTAATAGGTAAATTGCAAATAATCAATTTTGAAAACGCAATAAGCACCCCTCAAATGCTTTTCTAAAACTCCATTTTGGTTCCTCAAAACACAAATAGTTAAATTTCTTAAACATTTTTTATCGAACACTCATTTTAAATTATTTGCATTTTCAAAACATAATAGGTATATAAATAACTCCAATCCCAATTTCAAACACCACTAAGGGGGCGCTTGGTTGAAAGTGGGTAACGAGAAAGGGAAAGGTAATAGGAATACTAAGGAATGCAATTGGCATTCCTTAGTATTCCCTTGATCAGTAATATTGCTTGGTTTATCATATTATATAATAATATAATAATATTATTATTATATATATTATATTATATAATATATTAATATAATATATTATTATAACTTAATAATATATTTAATAATAATAATATTATATATAATATAATATATTTATTATAATATAATATATTTATTATTATATATAATATAATAATATTATAATATAATATGTATTATACAATATAATAATATATATATTATAATATTATATATAATATTATAATATATTATATTATTATAATTTAATAATATATATAATAATAATATATATAATATTATAACAATATATTTATTGTTATTATATATATTATATAATACAATATAATATAATATAATATAATAATATAATATAATATATTTATTATTATATATATTTTTTTATATTATATTATTATATATAATAATACAATATATATATTAATAATATTGTAATATATAATATATATATAATTATTATATTAGAATATATAAAATTATATATATATATATATATATATATATATATATATATATATATAATAAAATATATAACAATAATATAATAATAATAATAATAATAATAATAATAATAATAATAATAATAATAATAATAATAATAATAATAATAATAATAATAATAATAATAATAATAATAATAATAATAATAAGTGTTAAAGCATTATAGAGTTCATTACCCTCAATTTGGTGGGTAATGGTGTATGACATAGTAATGGGTAATGATTGCTTACCTTGAAACAAACCAAGCATCTTCAATAGTAATCAATCACATTACACACCTCTTAATACCCCCAACCAAACACACCCTAAATTGTTAAGCTATCAAGTTCTTCCAGCTCTTGGGCCCTGAAGGGATGCCTACGCCAGGCCCAAGTGCATCTCCAAACCAATCAATAAGTGAATTAAAGCTACATGACCCAACAGAAGCTACATGAAAGTAGCTTTGTTTTCTTTAACAACATGGATACATTCTCAAATACTTTAAAATTTAAATCATATTTTTGATACCGAGATTTGAACTGATAACCACAAGCTAATAGAAATAATTTTCAATTCCTTATACTGCTAAAGTTTATACCCTTTGCTAAGTTTAGCTATGTAAACTTTGAAATTATCAATAATGTTGACAGGGATGTTGAGGCTATTAGACCCATGCCTACGCCCCATCGTGAAACCCGTCGTGGAGTTTTTCGAAGCCGTCAGCCACCAACGCCGTTGGCACGACCACATCGGTGGCAACCGTCGCAGGTGATCCGTGGTGGTGAGGACGGAAACGAGAAGGCGTCGTGGGAGGTGGTGGGAGTTGTACATTGTGCTGCAAAACTTGTACCATTTGTATTTTTATATAAATTTTTTTTTCTCTGTTTTCTTTTTAATTTTAATTTTTTATATATATTTGTTTTAATAATAAAAATATATTACTTTTTTTTTCAAAAAATTAGGTTTTTATTTTTTTTTTAATTTTAATAAATGTAATTTTTAAAATTTAATATTTTTTTCTAATTTAAACAATGTATTTTTAAATTAATGTAATGTATTTATTTTATAATTATTTAATTTAATTAAAAATTTTGATGTGGAAATGATGTGTTAGTGATGGGTTATTGTTGGCACGACCGTGTCAGACTGTAAGTAACGCGTGAGTAAGGATGAGGATGATGTGACGTTACTGACGGATTTAGTGACTCATCACTGTTGGGAGAGGCGTTAATGGAGATAAGTAATGAAAAATATTAGTATGTTAAACAAGGCTTATATTAGTATGTTAAACAAGGCTAAAGACGTAAAAAAAATCTTATATTAAAGAGTTAATTTGAGCAACCTGTTAAAAGCATTGGTGATAAGTATTAATGTATTAATTAATTTTTAAAATTTTTACTTGATACCGTGACTAATATGTTTAAAAAACTATTGTATACTTCCTTCGTTTCAAAATAAATGATACAAATTAGCTTTCATATTTTTTGAGGCAAAAAATTGTAATGAAGGTTAAAATAAATTAAATTGGATAGTTAGTGAGTAGGAGTCCCACATATTAGAGTAAATTACAGTTTTTGTCCCTGTGATTTGTCCGATTCTGCGTTTTTGTCGCTGTACTTTTTTTCTGTTTTTTTATCCCTGAGGTATGCAAAATTCCGTTTTTTGTCCTTCCGTCCACCCTCCGTTTCTTTTTGGCAGTTAAACCCCTCACGTGCTGAAAACGTGAGGGTATTTCAGTCTTTTTAAACCCTTCTTCCCCAACTTCCTACTTATCCAATTTTCATCTTTCTTCTTCAATATTATTCTTTCTTTCTTCCAAAATCAGACCAAGAAACAAATACCACACAAAATCAAAATCATAATATAACAAACACACATCTCAGCTTCTTGGGTGTAACCAATCATCACCACCTCGAATAAGAACAAAATGGAATATTAGGGTTTTGAAGGACAAGAATCCGCCATTGAAGGACAAGAATCTGGTTTTGACGAAGATCTAGGTTTTGATTCCGCCACTGAAGCCCCTCAAAAATGGTGAAGATGATGAAGATCTAGGTTTTGATTCAAATTCTATATAAAAACCTTAAAAACGATGAAGATGATGAAGATCTAGGGTTCTTTGCAGATCCGTCTTTCAAATGTCGTTCTTCAAATCTAGGCTTTCGTTGAAGATATGTCCATCAATCATCAAGCACCTCCTTCACCATCTTCACCGTAACGTGGTGTGGCGTTAAATGTCGGATCTGCACATTCGTATATCAAATGTCGGATCGAATCTAGAGAAATTCGTACGTGGCGTTAAACCATCCGTTATTTTTTCTGGTTCAGTAGTGCGGTTGTTGGCGGTGGTTTTATCGGAATCCGATGTAACATTCTCGCCGGGGAGACGAAGGTGAGATCCGGCGGAAGCTACAGATTCTCTAGATATGTTTGCTACTTTGGATGCATCGTCGCTCCGGTCGGCGGACAGTTTGGTTACCGGCGGAACTACAGCGGGACGAGTGGCGGAGACGGTGAATAACAACAACGTGAAGAAGGTGAAGGTAGCACTTTTGTTGTCCATGATTCTGGGGGTGTTTAATTACGTGTGTGAAAATTGGACAAGTAGGAAGTTGGGGAAGAAGGGTTTAAAAAGACTGAGATACCCTCACGTTTTCAGCACGTGAGGGGTTTAACAGCCAAAAAGAAACGGAGGGTGGACGGAAGGACAAAAAAACGGAATTTTGCATACCTCAGGGACAAAAAAACATAAAAAAAAGTACATGGACAAAAACGCAGAATCGGGCAAACGACAGGGACAAAAACTGTAATTTACTCCACATATTATGATTAAAGTGAGTTTAATGATGTGTTAAAGGTAAAAGTTAGGGTAAATGAGTAATTTCACTTTATTAAAGGAGATAGTTAGTAGGTATGGGCTCCACTATATTTTACCAAATAAGGAAAGTTTTAAAGTGTATCACTTATTTTGAAACATCCCAAAATGAAAAGTGTATCACTTATTTTGAAACGGAGGAAGTATATGAAGAGAGAAACGTTCTAAGGTAGTGTATCTTTTTTGTAAAGTCATGAGGGATAAATCTTAACCCTTGGATCTATTAACCCTCAAATCATCATCATGATCACTATCACATGTGATTCAATACATCACCACCACCACCACGACATGTGTATTAAATCACATGTGATTGCACACCGCCGCCACCACCACCCCGTGTGTACTAAATCACATGTGATTCAACACCGCCGACTAGGGGTGAGCAGAAAAAGCGGGTAACCGGAATTGGAACCGGAACTGTTTTGGAACCGCCGGTTCCGGTTCCTAAAATTATGGAACCGCCCTAAGAGGTTCCGGTTCCGGTTCTCAAAATTTAGGAACCGGTAACCGGTGGATAACCGGAACCGGAGATTATTCGGTCTATTTTTGTTTAAATATTATATATTTGAGAAATTTAATGTCCAAATTTAACAATATGATAAATTTTATGTAATTTTGAATGAGTTTAGTCATTAACTAGTCTAAATATAGCGTTTTAACATTATAATAATTAGACAATCATATGTTTAAGTGTTTGGAATTTATGATTATTCAAAGATTAGTAGATAAAATGATAAAAAAATGATTAATATATAAGTTTTGCATCTTATTTTAACTTTATGATTTTAGAGACGGGGTAACCGGAACCGGCATCGGAACCGGAGGTTCCGGTTCCGGTTCTGAAAATTGAGGAACCGGTACAAGAGGTTCCGGTTCCGGTTCCGGTCGGAACCGACGGGTACCCTGCTATGCTCACCCCTACCGCCGACCACCATCACCACCTCTACCAACCTCTGTCGGCCACCGTCTCCATCACTGGCAACCCCTCGCCACTGTCGGCTGCTTTCAATCACATGTGATTACGTCCGCAATCACATGTAATTGCGGTTGCCGGAGGCGGTGGCGGGCGGTGGTCGGCGGCAATAGTGGCCGACGATGGTGGTGGTGGCCGGCGGTGGTGGTTGTGTATTCAATCACATGTGATTTGATAATTGTGTTTTTAAGAGATTTTGGCTAAGATTTGTCCGTTAAGATAATGTTTTAAAGGCGGACTACCTAGAACACAACCATATATAAATACTATATAATTATAAAGGCGGTGCATTATACGGCTATAAATTAAAAACTAATTATCATTAGTAGTAAAATCTAATTTAATTACACGTTTATGAACACAATTATGAAAATTAGTTATGTTTTTGTGCAAGGAATGGTGTGAGATGAGTCATCTAGTCACGTTTATGAATACTATAAAAATTAGTAATATGAGATGAGTCATCTAGTCACTTTTTAGATGACGTGGCTAAAAGTGTGTTTGGTGGAAAAGCGGCAATGTTGATGAGTCATGAGATTGCTTCACATGAGTTAACCAAACACCTAGATTTGCTGACGTGTACTTTTTTCTCTGTTTTTCTAGAAAAAATAGGCCGATGGTTGTTCACATGTCAGCAAGCTGTACAAAGATTTTATTACAGATCACCTGTCCAGAGACTATATTAATGACGTGTCATTTTGGCTGACATGTAAAAAGTTCACAGGTTGTGTCTTAAATACAAGAAAATTTTCATTAGTGACAAAAGTTAGGGACGACAAGTATTTTGTCACTATGAAAACAGCTTATAGCCTTATAGTGACGAGAAAGATACATTATATATATTACATTTACCTTAAGGTGAACGGTGTTCTTTGTGTTTTTCTGGAAAACTTACATCTACTATATATAACTACCAACGCAATTCCTAACATGAAAGCCAATCTGCCAAGATGGCTTGTTGCCACTATGTTAATGCTCCCCTACTCAGCAGACCAGGGTTCAACTCCCTCCCATAGCATTTTTTTTATCTTTTTTAAATCTTAGTTTTTTTTCTTTCCTAACTTTCATGAAATTACATTTTACCCCTTCAACTATAACTTTTTAAAATGATAGTTTATTCCCCTTAACTTTAAGATTTAATAACTATATTTTTTTTAAAATACTAATGATTTACCATCAAAACTTTTATGTTCCTATATAATTAATAACATATATAACTTTTCTTTTTATTTACTATTAATAATTTTCTATACAAAGTTTGTCTCAAAGAGGACTAAATTTTCCAAAATAACTAAGGGATATGAATCGACATAATAAGTAAAATAAAAACAATTCGGATAAAATAAGCAGCCTTAATAATACAGACTGTGGATATAGGTAGACGTTATATAATTTAAACATATCCTAATATATAACATCTTTTGAGCATAGTATGAAAATCCTCGCGGCAATGCGCGGGTAATTGCTACTAGTTCACCAACATTTGTCATAACTAAATAATTAGTAACGAAACTTATTGTTGCTAAAGGTAGTAATATGCATGTCAAACATTTTCGTTTTATTTTAGTGACCAGAGTTGATAAACAAAGTTACTATGGTCACATTTAATACTTCCTCTGTTTCAAAATAAGTGATACAAATTAGAGTGCACGATATTTGAGGCAAAATATGATAATGAATGTTAATTAGATTAAATTTGATAGTTAGTGGAGGATGAATCCCACATATATTGACTAAAATGAATTTAATGATGTTTAAAAGTAAAAGTAAGGGTACATGTGTCTTTTCACTTTATTAAAGGAGATAGTTAGTGGGTGTGGTTCCCACCACTTTTTAAGTTTTCAAAATGTATCACCTATTTTGAAACACCTCAAAATGAAAAGTGTATCACTTATTTTTGAAATGAAGGAAGTAATATAATAATAGTGACCACAAATTACTGGTCACCACAAATAAATTATAAAAGTCCCCAAGTGATCCCACGTTATTGAATTTTAGATGTATATGCATGCATAGTGAATCAGTGATCAGTAAGTTTTTGAAAAATAAATTCACAGAATGTTACATTTCCTGTAGTTAATTTAATCTCAGAATAAATTTCTTAGGTGAGAAATCTGCAAAGACAGTCTAATCATAAATAGTAGTACATTTTATTTGTAGGGAATCGTATGAACCCTTCATTGAAATTTACTTAATTGTAACTTAATTAGCATACATTTCAACAAGATACGTCTACGTTGATTTTATGATAGGATTCATTGTTTAAATTAATTTAATTGATATACAAACTTAAACGCTATGTTTTTTTGAAGCGCTAGACCAATTTTTGGACACATCATCACCTCTACCTAACATTAAAATTTGACTTCCATGAAGTCAATTGTATAGGATGCATATGATTTCAATTGAATTATTGGGGCCTTTTTGCCGCCTTCAAACGTGAATCCATTACATGCACACTTCTTCATCTACTCCTTCAATCTCTCTCCTATTTATACCTCCCCAATCTCTCTCCTCTTTCAAGCCATCTCTCTCCCAAATCTCTCTCTCATTGTAAATTTGGTCATGCAAATTATGGCTAGTCTTTTGCTTTTAAGTATCATGATGCTATTGTCTTTCCATACCACCCATGGGCTAAAACGGGGTTGGCAAAAGGCTCATGCAACTTTTTACGGTGGTGAAGACGCTTCTGGCACAATGGGTATGCTTTTATTATGTTTTTGTACATGTATATATATTCACGTATAGTTATATATATTTTTGGATGATTTCCAAATATACATCTAGTAAAATCTAGAATTCCTAAAAAATACTTCACTTTCATTTTCACTAATGAGATCGATTGAAAACGTCGTAAACTTTTGTCTTCATTGTGTCGTATTTCACTAAGATTTCACATGTCACGGGTGTCATATTTGAAACTTTATTCTATTGGTTAATTAACAACGATATTATTTTTATTCATATTAACCATAAAAATATAACATAACTTAACTGCAACCAACATCACGTGAGTTAAGTTCAATTGTTATTAGAATTTTTTTTTTCTTCAAATTTTCAAACCTTAAGGGGGCGTTTGGCTCAACGTAATCTTCCATAATGTAATTGAATTCAGTTGGAATTGAATTCGATTGTAATTGAATACGGTTATGCGTTTGGCTACCAAAATTTTGAGTTGGAATTCAAATCAATATTTATGCATTTTTTTTAATTTTTTTAGATTCTTTTTTTAAATTTCATTATTATTATTTTTGTTTTTTTTAGAAAATTAAATTTTAAAATTTTTTATTTTTTATTTTTAAAATTTTATTTGAACGATTTTAAAATTTGAAGCGTACAAAATGTTCAAATTTGTTAGTTCACTAAAGGACCGTAATTGAATTAATAGAGTGTCGGGACGGATTTCAATTACAACGAATATCATAATTCGATATTACGTCGTAATTGAATTACGAAAAAAAGTCAATCCAAACATCCATCCGTAATGTAACTAAATTACAATTACGGAAGATTACAGATGATTACGTCAAAACAAACTAACGGGGCCTAAAAGTTAATATTATATAAACACACGTACTCACACCTCGTGTTCTACACAACAAACACATCAAATAAAATAAATTATTAATAGATTCGTGTCGTATTTATGAACTTTTTCTTATTGTGACACACGGTTGTATTGTTGTTGGCACCCCACATCTTTTGTTTTTAGCTGTACTAACACACTTTTTATGACCAATTTTAATGCAAAGGTGGTGCATGTGGTTATGGCAACCTTTATAGTGATGGGTACGGCGTAAACACGGCGGCGTTAAGCACGGCCCTTTTCAATAATGGGCTGAGTTGTGGTGCTTGCTACCAATTACGGTGTATTGACGACCCAAAATGGTGTCTTCATGGCATCATCACCATAACCGCCACTAATTATTGCCCGCCAAATTATGCATTGGCCAATGATAATGGCGGCTGGTGTAACCCGCCACTTCGCCACTTTGATTTATCGCAGCCCGCTTTTTTGAAGATCGCAGAGTATCGGGCTGGAATCGTTCCCGTTGCTTATAGAAGGTACACTACTACAGAATAGGTTTGTTGATGCGGTTGGTTATTTTTATTTGGTGCGGTTGTAACAAATAACCGCATCATAAAAGATAATTCGCACAAAAAAATATAAAACCGCACTATTTAATCTATTTGTTAATGCGGTTAAGAAAAAACCGCACTATTTAATCTATTTGTTAATGCGGTTAAGAAAAAACCGCACTATTTAATCTATTTGTTAATGCGGTTAAGAAAAATCGCACTAATAAATCACATTTGCACCCAAAAAGCACATTTTGCCATGTCATCAATCTGCACCACTATCATGTGATCTTAGTCGTTCATTGTTCATTATCACTTATCAATGGTCAAAATTGATTCAGCTTACACCACGTATCCCCATGAATATATATTCAAATACTCCCACAATCCATAATCATTTTACTCATATTTTATTTCTTTCATCATTTACAAGTTTCATATGAGTAATTCTCTCAATTTTTTTTCAATATATATTCAAATATCCCAAACATCATTAATCATCTTACTCATATTCCATTTCCTTCATCATTCAAAAGTTTCAGGTTAGTAATTTTCTTAATTTTTCTTCGGTAATTGTTCTATCATCTCTAATTTTTGTTTGTTTCCATTAATTTAACTCGGTTCAAACAATTTTGTTGTGCAGATTTGAATTAAGCAAAAAATGTCAAGGCGTGTAAAATTAGGAAAATGATTAGGAAAGTTAAAAAGTAGTCTGGACGTTCAAAATGACTAGGAATTAAGTTGAATAATTATTGCATAAATATTTAATATTTAATCATTAATAAATATTTAATAATTACTAATTAAGTCAAAATATTGCGCCGTACAAAATTTCACAAACATTTAACATTTAATAATTAATTAATAAAAAATATAAATACCTTTTATGGTGCGGTTCTGATTTTTTGGTGCGATCATTTAATGGTGCGGTTTTATATTTTTTGATGCGATCATTTAATGGTGCGGTTGTAATGATTTAATGGTGCGATATTTATTAGTGCGGTCTTTTAACCGCACCAATTAACCATTTTAACCGCATCAACAAACATATTCTGTAGTAGTGGTACTAGAAGAAACATGTAATTAATTAGTGCATTAGTGGTAGTTAGTAGTTACAACTCTACAATGGTTAGGTTGGAATGGGTTTGGATTGGGAAAATAAGTACTCCCTCACTTTTCCATTTTTTAATTACACACTATTATTAAGGGCGAGCATTTGGGCCGAAACGAAAACTGACCGAAACCGAACCGACATTGAAAATATGTATTTAGTGCGTTAGTGGTAATTAGGGGCGCGTTCAACAATATCTGAAAAATCGGGTATCCGAAAAAATACCCGATACCAAATGCGGATAGTGTTTTCAAGATTCCGTATAACCGATATCCGAAATATAAAAAATATCTGAATATATACGAAAAATACCCGAAAATATCCAAAAAATAACAGAAATATCCAAAAATTACCTGAAATATGCTAAAAGTACCCGAAATATCTGAAAATTATATCAATATTTTCTTTTTTCGGATATCCGGATTTCGTCACTATCCGAAAATACGGATCCCTAAGATTCGGGTATTCGAAAATCCGGATACCTGGCTTTGAACACCTCTAGTTGTAGTTAATCAGTTGTTACAACTCGTAAAACGGCTAAGTTGGAATGGGGTTGGATTGGGGAAATGAGTACTCCCTCAGTCCCAAATTAAATGTCCATTTTTCCAATTTTTTAATTACACACTATTAACCTCTCATTTGTTCTTTGTTATGCTTAATCATCCGTATATTTTGTTGCAACGATCCTTTCTCTGCATTTTTATTATCGGTCTAATCTAATCTTACAAATATTTTGATACGTTTGTTATGGGTTTTGTAGGGTACCATGTTTAAAGAGAGGAGGGATGCGATTCACAATCAATGGTCATTCTTACTTCAACTTGGTTTTGATCACCAACGTTGGCGGTGCAGGGGATATCCATGGGGTCTCGATCAAAGGGTCGAAAACAGGGTGGCAAACAATGACAAGAAATTGGGGTCAAAATTGGCAAAGCAACTCTTATCTGGATGGTCAAAGTCTCTCTTTTAAGATAACAGCGAGTGATGGAAGAGTTGTGACAAGCTATAATGTGGTACCTGCTGGTTGGAAGTTCGGACAAACATTTCAAGGTGGTCAGTTTGATGATCTTTAAACAATTGTATACCGAAATATGACTAAATTACATTAAAAAAAAAGAATAAGAAATGAATTCTTACGTATTAATAGCCAGGTTGAAGAACAAAAAATTCGATCTCTAGTTTTTTATGTGTTACTTGATATATAACAAGGTTTGTATGTTGAAATAATATAATGAAATATTGTGTGATGTGATATTTGTACTTTTATAAAAAACCCGTAATTCATTTTCTGTAAGATATTTGCTGACACGAGAATCACATAAACGGTCTACACAACAATTACAAGTGCACATCATCAATTTACAAATAAGAGCGGGTTCTTACAAAACAAATTTTATTTATACAGAGTACTTTCATAACAAAGGATAATCATACTCTTCTTTTTCTTTTACTACACTTTGCATTTCACTCCTCCCATTAAGGGCATTATTATCATTAGATATAAAATTGCTCTCTATAAATAAAAATTATTTTGTCAGAATCTACCTCCCTTTATAAATTATAGCTACTATGTTTTTGAAGGGTTGATATTTACATCACAACTTTTATTGCAAGAATTATAACTATTGCTTAAATGCTTAGTATGATCATACACTGAGCTGTAAAACCTATACCATATCATGTATGAACTAAAAATTATAGTATATAAATGAATTATTAGTAATAATAAACACAATAAACTGATTTATAAAGTTGTAACCATTTAAAGACACTTTGGGTGACATTTGATGTTTCTTTGGTTCCGATTTTCTTTAACCAACTTTAAAAACATCGATATCATACATAAATACGCAATTTCAAAATATTTCGAAAATTCTCTACAAGAACTTAAAACATTCCTAACCAAAACATACGAATATCCAAAATGATACACCCATGACCCGGCCCGACACAACTTGGCCCGACCCAGCCCGGTAACCTGATTACACAAACTTTAGTCAATAGTTTAGTAGAGAATACTTAAGTCTCAATACAATTTTCCCTTTCTCAACCCCAAGTTTACCTCCTGTGACCACCCAATGACCCGGTGGATCTGCGGGCCCCTTACTCATCTCCACCATATCAACAAACTTCACCAACTTATTCCCACTTCCCGAACCCGAACCCGACCCTGAATCACCGCCATGACCCGTTGACCGTTTTGACTTCTCCCCCGGTGCATGGTCCCACAAAGATCTTCTAACGGTGCAACCGGGCAACCGTGAGTACAAAAGCTTCATGTACAAAACATTTCTTGACCCGAAATCCCAAACACCGAGCTGGGCCCCGGTGACAATGTGCACCCCGCACGAATCACCAATGAAGGCTTCCGGGCTCTCGATTGGTGTGGTGCTGACATGAGAGAAGTTTTTCCATTTCACGGGCTCGAACCACCGGCTATCTTGCTCCTCGGGTCCTAACCATTTGGGTGCACCGATGGCTACATGTGTGTCCCAATACGGGCCAAGGATTTTTGGGAGGGTTTGTAAGTGTTGAACATGAATTGCTAACCGGTTATGTTTTATACCTTCTAGACATAACCGTATTCCGGTTACGGGCTTACGGCCCACCGATATCTATATATAAACAAGTAACAATTAACAAATAAGCGATTAATAGTTTTTTATTTTATATTTTAAAGAATGCATACCTGATCTTGAGAAACATAAAGCTTTTGGCCCATGATGCTAAATTGTAAATAAGGGCAAACGGGCTCCTTTCTTTGATGGCCCGGCCGGGGATCTTGTAATGGGGCCCACACTCGGGCCACCTGGAACTCCAGAAAGTATCTCAGCTCTTCAATCTGAGGCTTGTCTGTTCACCAAATGGTTACAAAATAATATCAGAATACAACTTTTAATAAATTATGTGATCAAATATAAAATAAAATGTCTTACATTCAAGGTAGAGAGTTATAGCCCGAATCAAATGTTCTTTCCCGGGCAGTCCTTCTAGAAGAGAAATAATGGGAACAAATTGCATGCCAATTACATCCGGAGAATATTTGACCGTTTTTTCCCATTGGGTATGACTTTGCTCTAAATCATCACCACCCCTTCTTCTAAAAATAACCGTTACATCCTACAAAATTTAAAGTATATATATATTAAAAAAATTAAAGACCATATGATAAAGTCAACCATTTGACTTTTGACGATCAAATGAGTTTACTTATTTTAATTAAAGCATATAGTCTTACATACTTCCTTTGCATTTCCACCAAATGAAGGTGAACTTGTGGGTTGAGGATATATTCCTTGGCTACTGAATAATGATGGATCACCACCCTGAAAAATAAATAAATAAGTAAAAGTTCAACCCCCACTAAATTAGCCCGTTCCACCCTAAACACATTTCAGCCCGGTTACTCAAACAGCCCATTTTGTAACATTTATTAAGAAATCAACAATGAGCTTATGGACAAAAATAAATAGAGAAAAAAAACTCACTTTTTCTTTGTATCTCAAAAGACCCGAATCGGTAAGGTTTTCGGTATTTGTGAACCTGTGATTTCCGATATCTTGAACATAGTTTTTAATCTCAACCGTCGATAAGGGTGATGATAAATGTTGTTTCACATATATAACATCTTTACCACCAATTGTAACCGATGTAATAACATGAGTACCAAAATTCTCAATAAAACTATCATAAAGAAAATTAAAAAAATAAACTAAACTCAGTGATAATGTTAGGTTAAAGCAATCTGTTGAAAGAAAAAAAAAATTATCTTTTTTATAAAAAGTAAATACCTTGCTAAGGCTGGTGGGTCCCACGATGTAGGGACGGCCCGTTTAACATTTTCTTGCAATATTAAAGACGATTTTGTGAGCTCAAATTTAGAAAGTGGGATGAAATAACCGTCCATACAAAGTGTTTTTGTGGATGAAATATCGACATGTTTTGAGCCCGTAAAACTAAATGCAGCATTAAAACTACCAATAGGAATGATGCCCGATATATTAGCTCTTTTGTTAAAATACTCAACCATCTGCAATCATTAAATTTATGAAGAAATAATAATTTAATAATAATAATAATAATAATAATACCTCGTGATAATTGCAAACACCAGAACTATTACGATTAATCGGTTCTTGATAATTTTCTATATCTCTTGAAACATTTGGTACAACCAAATTATCATATAACCATAAATCTCGTTTATGTTCTTCATCGATTTCAACAATTTTTGATCCTGCAATGCCCTTACAATATAATAATCTTGTGTCGAAATTTAGGTCAAAACCTTTGCCCAGTGCTTGAACCGAATTCTTAGCCGTATGTAAAGCTGCTGCATTTTCTTCCATTTCATAAAAATATCCAATTTTTCACAAAATTGTTGTTTCCATTCAACAAGAAATACTTGATTTGATTATAAACCCTAATACCCAATTCACGGAATCCAAATGTTAGGTCAAATTCAGAACCCCTTTTTAAATTAGGGCTAAATCAACATCCAATCAAGCAGAATTTGATCTAAACAACACTCAATACACTAATTAACCTAAAAATAGTACCTTTTTGTTTACTAAAAGAATCCAATTTTCGAACCACTTGCAAAATCGGTGTTTTCATTCAACAAGAAATGCTTAATTAGATTATAAACCCAGCTCGCAGAATCCGAATTTTAGGTCAAACTCAAAACTCCTTTTCAAATTAGGGCTAATTGAGTTGATTTTAACACAAAGATGGAGAAAAGTCAACACCCCAATCAGCAAAATCCGATCTCAACAACACTCAATACCGGAAATAACCTAAATAACCATAGAAATTGCACCTTTTTGCCCTCTTGAAATAGGGTTCTTCTAACACTAAATCAGCAGCAAAATGTAATTAAAATACGATTTAACACAAAACCCAATACTCGATTAGGGTTATTGAACAAGAACACAATTCTGAAATCATACTAGCTGTAATAGCGAATAAAGATTAAAAACCCCACCTCGATTTCATCAACAGAAAATTAAATCATACCCAAACATCTAAATCAAGAAAAACATCTAACCGAATTTGTGTTTGATTGATTGAATTTATAAGTCTTCGTATCACTTTCTTTTGCCGTAAATCATAACCTTTTTGCTATGAATTTGCCAAGTATTTTGGTTGGTTTCCAACAGTTTTGAGTCCAAAACACGGCCATTGACTCTTGAAGGTTTTTTTCTTGTTTGCCTACTTTTATTTTAAAACATTTTTTTTTATTAGTATTTACACGTGACTCATCCTTGGATTTGGAACACACAAAAACCCATACTTCAATTTTCTTTTGTATATTTCCTGGTTTACTAAGGACAATACTAAGGAATTCGTTAATTAAATATGATATAGTAGCTTAAACATTACCTTAATTATTGATCTAATATCACAAGTATTTTATGAGTTTGTGATCAAGCGAGTTCTTTAATAGCATTTATAAATACACTGTCATATAGGGGTGAGCATAAAAACCGAAAAACCGAACCGAAACCAAAAAACCCGAAAAAACCGCCCCGAAAAAACCGAACCATTTGAAAAACCGATGTCAAAGGTTTTGATTTTTGGAAAACCCAAATGTTTGGGGTGGTTTTCGGGGGCATATGAAAAACCCGACCGAAAACCCCGCCCCGCCCCGCCATTATATATCTTTCAAATTTTATAAAAATATTTTTATATTTATAAAAGATTTGACGTTTAATTATCTTTTAAATAATAATATTCTATTATTAATCTTATTACATTATATTAAACTTACTAGTTGTTAAGGTTTGTGAATTTGAATCATAATATTAATTTTTAAAGTAACAAATTGGTAAATTTAAAGGAAAACAAAAAACCGAAAAAAACCTCGAAACCGAACCGAAAACCCGAAAACCCCGAAAAACCGAAACCGAACGGGGTGTAATTTTTAAAACCCGAACTTTCGGGGCGGGGTTTGGTTTTAGTTAAAAACCGCTCCATGCTCACCCCTACTGTCATATGATATTAGATTGATAATTAAGTTGATATCAGATCAGTATGTCATTTTTTCTTGGTTAATTTGTTAGGGACCTCTAAATGATATTCATCGGTTCAAACTCGACGAGTGTGTCACTAAAGTGACATTGTCCGCACCACCCACTTCTTTGCTTCGTCATTTTGCTTTTCCTTGTGTCTTTTTTAGTTAACCGAATAAGGCGACGAGGAGAGAGATATTTTGTCATGTATTGTAGACTTGTACATGTTGCAACATAATTTGTATCTTCTCAAAGTGATGATAGAAGTAAAGAAGTTGTTGGTTCGGGTATGTCAGTTCTTGTATTAATTTAAAAGTGCTAGTGTGACATTATATGACAAACTGATGAAGGAAAGGAGGGGTTTTCTAGTTAATATCTTTGCGCATAGTGTAGTGTAATATATATAGTTTAAGACGTGTTTATTATACACATATATGTATATGTATCATGTATGTATTAATGTATATGTTTTTTAAGTAATGTAATTGCTTTCTTAGTGAGTTTTGGGATGGTTTTGCATTGTGTTTGATAAATTCAGAAGTAAATAATAAATTATATAATTCATTAAATTAAATTATTCATTAAATAATTTAGATATGAAAAGTTTAAAACATTTCAAGAACATCACATTTAATGTTGAGAGAGACACTATGCACATTTGTCAAACACTAAACTTTATTATGCCCAAACTTTATTTGTCCACATTGCATATAACCAAAATGATTTGCGACAAAATGGCACATATTTCATGAGAATAAGACTACGAAATTAATATTAAAAAGAACAAGCCTTTATCTTTATTAATATTTAATCAAGTCTTTAGTCCTAGTAATCCTATTGTAAACTACATGTTTAAATGTACGTTTTAGAAAAGATTTTACAACCAATTGTATAATTGAAATAACATAATAATCAGATGTAACAAAAAGTGATACAATAAACAATGTTTGACGTTCAACAAACGCTTAACTATCTAACGCATAACTTGTACCTCGAGCCACAAAAGTAGTACATTATCATTGACTAGTCAATAACATCACGTAAAAAGGTCTCGCCTTTTTCGAATAGCGTTAAATTGTTAAACTACGCCATAAAACATTGATATTAACATAATTTAAAAAAATATCTAGGGTTTTTTATGTGCCTCATTTACAATCATTTAACTATTTTCATCTTGATATTAAAAAAGACTTGAAAAGATCTTACTCATTGAGAATTCTTGGTCTTTTTTGCAGCAAAAATCTGTCGAATAAAAGAAAACTTGCGTCTTGATCGTGCAGAGAGTTCCCCGCCATTACTGGCGGCTGCCGCCACGTCATCGGTGACCTCAGAATCTTCCGATGGCGGTGGTGGTGGTAATGTGAAGATGAATGTGTTGAGCATTCTTATAATTTGGTCAAAACTCGGTCTTAAGTTCGGGTCTTCAACCCAACATGATTGAATGATGAATGCAAGTTCGGGTGGAATATCATCAGAAAGATTCGGTCTTTCTTGCTGTTTCATAAGAGTACAAGTTTTTAAGCACAGGGTACAGGATGATAATGCATTGTTAACTAGATTAAGATGCAAATATAATTTATGATTTTTGCTAATTAACCTTTTTTATGTTGTTGCAATATTATTGGGTAGGGTTGGGTACTTGGGTCGGCCTGCAAATAATTGGTGCTATTTGTTTTTATTTTAAATTTATAAACAATAATATGATCAATATGAGTACAAATATGATATTATTAGTTATTACAATAACAATCTAGTTTTTTTTTTAAAAACCGATTCCGGAGGTTTTATGCATTTTGAATACACTTTGGGTGAAGTTTGACCCGTTTGAACCATTAAAGATAAAGTACAACCCATATCGGCCCGTTTACCTATTATGGGTCGAAAAAGGTATTGGATCAAATAAAAACTTTTTTTAGAAATGGTCAAAACGAGACATTGGTCAAATAATTAGAATCTAGTAATTAATAAATGCTAACATGGGATTAACTCGCTATAAAAAGTAAAAACCATAGTTTATACGATAAATATAAAATTAAAAAAAAATAAAAATGATTAAATTACCTTAAAAGCAGCAGCATAAGCAGCCTGCAAATTTGACATTCCTTCAAATGGCATGCGGTTTGTAACTAACTCCCAAAGAACAATCCCAAAACTATAAACATCAACTTTATTATTGTAATGTTTTTTCTCCCCTTGGCGTAACGTTACCGTGCTATATAACTGCAAATTTTATAAATTTATATTTTATTACTTGTAAATTAAATAAATAAATTAAATAAATATTAATATATGATAACAAAAGAGCCATTTGCGAATATAATAAATACTTGCATGTATGACACCAACGGGTCCTTTGTGATACAATGAAAAAGGATCTATTTATTTATTTACTTTTTTTTTTGAATGACACGTTTTGACCCGTTTATCCATCTAAAATTTTCTAAACGAAAAGGATTAGAATTAGTGACAAAAAGATAATTTTGGTCACTAAAAGCACATACCTCAGGTGCCATCCAACGATAAGTCCCTGTTTCAGCTGTCATCATTTCAGTAACAGTTTCTTCTCTTGCAAGACCAAAATCTGCAAGCTTTACTGACTTCTGGTTTGCAGTCAGTAGTAAGTTATCTGCATAAATTTAAATTTATATAATCTTTTTTTATTAATACTTTAATCTTCAGAAATTGATATTAGGGAGTGTTTTGCATGCACATTTTGATAATGAAAAGCTAGAGTAAAAGTATTTATTATACCCTTATTTTTTTTTCATTGCTTCTTTAATTAATCAAAATTCCCCAAATTCTCCATACGGCCCCAAAACGAGTCAATTTTGTTCACGTTGGGTTGACCCGAGAGCTTTTTGTTTTGAAATTTCTAAAAAATATTAGTCAATTTATGATTTACATAAATTAATATTATTTCAATAATAATTTGATATTTTGATTAAAATAGTTCAAAGTTTTATGCAATAAAAACACTTTGGATGACTTTTGACCCGTTAGAGATATAAAAAGATCCGAATCAATGCATTCTAAGTAAATTGTCACCTCTACTCCATCTTCATTCCATCAAAGATAATTATTACAATTACTAAATATCAGTATATCACTGTCAATATGCATATCCAAACACCCCTTAAATAAAATAAAAACTGAAAATAATAAAATCATTAAATATGAAATAAAAATAAATAAAATTACCGGGCTTTAAATCTCTATGTATAATCCCATTTGCATGTAAACATTCCATAGCCCGAGCAATATCAAGGGCAAAATTTAAAGCTAAACGAAGATCTAATTGATTGGGTCGAATACTGCCTAAATATTTTCTTAATGACATTCCCGGTAATAATTCAGAAACAATTACCATTAATGGATCTTTACAAGCTCCAAAAAACTGTAAAATTTTAAAATAAATATAAAAATGTTAGGATAATTAAGTGGAATAAAATAGTTTATTAAGATTAAATTTCGCGATAAGAAAATTGACCTTGACTAAATTGTCATGTTTGACTCTTGACATCATATTAACTTCCCGTGCAAACCGACCTTCGAGTGCTTCTCGTTCTTCTGAGTTACTTCCTCGGTTTAGAACTTTTATTGCAACTATTCGATCTTTATACCTATAATTATACATTATGCATCAAATATTAGTTGGAAATTACATTTTCTTTATAAAAATGATTAAATTTTGGACAAATAATATAAATATACATGAAAAAACCCAAAAATTTTGTGCCTTTTGAATTCAAGATCGCTCATTCTTATAAATACTAGAGTAAAATTCACACTTTTTTTGCATAATTCACAAAGTTAATAACTAAAAATTGAAATTGCTTACCTTCCTTCATAAACCTTCCCATGAGCACCTTCACCAATTTTGGCTCCAATAAATAACAATTTTGGATCAACAAGAACCCGTTCATCGATTGTGCAATCGGAATTTGTAATCGACCCATTTGAACAAACCGATTTCGAGCAACCTGATCTTGATTTAATTGTTCTTGATTTATTATTGCTATTAATACTATCAAATTCCCCTTCTTCTTCTGTTATCCTGTTGTCGTTCTCACTGTTACTGTTACTCATACTGCAATTTCAAATTCTGTTCCTCATCTTCAAAAAAACCCCATTTTTTAATCAATTTCGACAATCAAACCCACAAATTTATCATCAAAAAAAACCCCCAATTGGATTAAAACACAAAAAGATTCGATCTTTTTTACACATACAAGCAATAAAACAGTGGGATTATTAAAAAGATCGAAACTTTATCACCCAAAATCAATTAAATATTATAAATAACCAATACCCGGATGGATTGATTCAGGAAACAACCCAAATATCATATACCCAGATGGAAATTCAACTTTAAAACAAGAAAAAAGAAGTTAAAATAAATATTGTTAGAGAGAGAGAGAGAGAGATTGAGCAAGAAAAGAGTAAACTTACAAAAGAATCAATTAAAGATTATAAAAAGAAACATATACATACAAGCAAGATGACGAAGATGGATAAACCCTAGATTTTTATTTTGAAAGGAATTAAATTTGGCCGGTGGGTTTTGCTCAAAATTTCATCTTTCTTGTGTTTCTCTCTCTAGAAATTAGATATAAAAAGATGGGGTTTTTCTATGTTTGGAGATGGCGTTCCGGTGAAGATATTCTTGTTCTTCCTATGTCAGAGGTGAGAACGAAAAAAGGCAAAGAGTTAGAGCATCTCCAACCATAAACTCGATAAAACTCACTCTATCTCTATAATTGGTCGGTCCATTTACTCTAAACATATCCTCAACTACAACTATAAACTCTATCAATCCCTCTAAAATTAGTGGGACCCATAGAAATTATATTTTTAATTAATTTATATTACATTACAAAAGAAAAGTAGTGAAGGATGTGTGAGGTCCATGGATAGAGGCATGGATAGAGGGGATACCCTCTCACTTCAAATATAGAGGGAACTTTTCTCTCACTCTATATTTAGAGTGAGGGATAGAGGTGGGTTGGAGGAGAAAAGCCTTCAACCATAGAGATAGAGGGATTAATAGAGATGGATTGGAGATGCTCTTAGTAGTAACACACCTAGTGAGTGTGAACTGTGTGTGAGAGAGCGAAAGTAAAGGAAGGTACTAGTCAGATTGAGAGACGAATAGGAGATTGACACGTGGATAGTATAGAAGTATAACCGTGTTGGTGATTCATAGTTCACCGGAGAACCGGATGACCACGGCTGAGCCACCAACCTACCGGCTACGGGCTACCTCACTTGACTGCTATCTACTCTCTATTAATGTGTGTTTGGGAAAACTTATTAAGGGGCTTAGCTTAATAAGAGCATCTTCAACCAACCTCTATTATCCCCTCTATCTCTATATTTAAAGTTTTATCTTCTCCAACCCAGTTATATCTCTCACTCTAAATATAGAGTGAGAGAAAAACTCTCTCTATATTTGAAGTGTGAGAGTGTCCACTCTATCCATGCCTCTATTAATGGACCCCACATACGCTTCACTCTAATTTCTTTTATAATGTATAATAAATTAATTAAATATATGATTTTTATGGGTGCCATTAGTTTTAAAGAGATTGATAGAGTTTATGGTTGGAGTTGAGGTTATATTTAGAGTGAATGGACCCACCAATTATAGAGATAGAGTGAGTTTTATAAAATTTATGGTTGGAGGTAAGTCCAATTTTTTTTTTTGAAATTTTGAGTTCATTAAACTAATAAGTCCTTTTAATAAGTTTTTCAAACATGACTTAAAACAAAGAACTTTAAATATAAAGAATTTTATTTATTTTTTATTTTGCTTTATTCTTTATAGAATACAAGTTGATAATTTAATATCTACTTCTATAATTGTATATGCATAGTTTGTTGACACGCACACGAATTATTATATTTGGTGAAAACATATAAACATATCTCAATAATTTTTATAATTTTATTAAATATTATCCCTCCGTCTCACAAAAAACTTTTCATTTCACTTGGGCACATGTTTTTATGAGATAAGTTAATGGTGAGGTCTTTGATAATAAATTTGATTAAAATAGAGGACTAGTTTAGAGAGAAAATGTGTTGGCCCACATTTAAAAAGAGAATGACATAAAATTAGTAAGAGAAACAGTTAAAAAATGATAAATAATACTAGATAATATTAATTTATTAGTGGGTCCCTTCAATTTCTCAAATGAGAAGTTTTTTGTGGGACAGATTTTTTTGGTGAATTAGGAAGTTTTTTGTGAGACGGATGGAGTATAGAAATTTATCATCAATCATTTGTTTATATATTGCTCACCATATTGGGTTTTGTCAAAAGAAGTATATTTTATAAATAAAAAAAAAAGTTTGAAAATATTTGTCATTTCGTTTCGGCTGGACTAATTCTAAAAGGATTTGAGATGTGAAAAGATTTTTGGCAATATATACCTATTTAGTATAAACATAAAATTACATAGAAAACTTAGTATACAAAACTAGAATGCTTACTTATATTTTTTGCGATTTTTAACAGAAGAATATGTATTTTTGTATTAATTTTAAGTGAAACTAATCAATTATGCAATTATTTTTTCTTAAAAGGGTATTCTTGTTATAGTGCGGTCCTCCACGGTAGTCGGGCTTTGCTCGTAATGTATGCAACATAATAATTATCATGACCGTTTTCAAAAATTATTGTGCTCATCTAGTAAATATTTACATAAAAATATTTACCTCGTTACCTCTAATATATCATCAGGAAGTTCTTACCATTAATCTATCACCAAATTATTTTATTTATAGAAAGGTGTCCATTGTTTAATTGCCACTAGCGTTTACAACCTCAAATTAAAATGAACAATTCACAAATTTTGTTTGACAATATGAATAATTCTACAATCTTATCTTATCAACTATATACAAAATTATATTCCTAACTTTTGATTTTTCACAACGCCCACTTTATAAACATTCATTCGCTTTTTATCTATTCTAGTAAACTCGAATATAAAAAAGTTCCTTTATGAAAGTAGTGAGAGTTGTATAGTGGAAGACATGTCGGTAGCATCTTTCAAAACCTAACATTGATGTTGACATCTAAATATTAGTTGATTTGATTTATTAAAATTGTGAATGTAATACTTATTTATAATGTACATATTATTAAAATTAGAGTAAATTACATGAATGGTCCTTTAGGTATATAGTAAATTTCACCAATGGTCCTTTAGTTTCAAAAATTATACCGATGGTCCTTATTTTTGAAAGGTTTTTAACCGATGGTCCTTTACAAAAAAGTCCGTTTATTTTTCAAGTTAACTAACATCACATGTGATGCACATGGGGGTATTTTGGTCAATTTGTCTTTCCTAAAGGACCATTGGTGAAATTTGCTATAAACTCAAAGGACCATCCGTGTAATTTAATTGAGAAGGGTAAAGATAATTTGACCAAAATACCCCCATGTGCATCACATGTTCTGTTAGTTAACTTAAAAAATAGACGAACTTTTTTGTAAAGGACCATCGGTGAAAAACCTTTCAAAAATAAGGACCATCGGTGTAATTTTTGAAACTAAAGGACCATTGGTGAAATTTGATATAAACTTAAAGGACCATTCATGTAATTTACTCTTAAAATTACTTTGCGAATTATATCTAGTATTATTTATAAATTATAATCTATATTTTTTGAGTAACGCACGAACACACCGCTACATATTCTTTTTTGTACGTTATACTAGTTCGCAATGATATATTGTTTATATCTTATCTGAATATATAATGATGTATATTTAATTATTTATATTTTATGTACTACTATTATTTAAGAACTACGTCTTTCTTCATGCCTGGCCCCGCTTCTTCTCTATGTATATTTTCAACTTTATTCGGGTCCCATACCACTATTTTATCCCACCACGTGTGAATGTGTGATGGATGCATATCACGTGTTTTAATTAAAATGTACATTTTAAATTGTTTCCTTTATAGTTTATATAAGAGAGTCCGGTGTGGTCACCGTGAAGTGGTCCGCCGGATGCCACATAAGCCAAGTGGGCTTCGCCACCATACCTCAAGTGGGGTGAGTGAGAGGCTTCGCCATTGATCCGGCGAGAAGAGAGAGAAAGATTTTAATTTTTTTTAAGGGTATTTTGTGAGTGAGAGGGTATTTTGGTGGGCCCCAAAGAAGTATTATTGGTTAGTGATGGTAGAGGGGGTATTTGGGGTTTTGAATGTGAAATGTGAAATGCTGAGGTGACGCTGAGGTGGCGCTGATATGACGTTTTGGTTTGAGCCACCATACCCGGTGCTCTAAATGACCATATTCGAATAAAAAGAAACAGTTTGTAAAATTCTGACAATCTATTATGAATTTAACAAAATCGTTTCTCAATACAAACGAATATATTAACAAATACTTGTATATATATATTTTTTAACGACAAGTTAGTAATTTAGTGGTTCGACATATACAGTGACATTCAAGCAGACAGTATGCATTCCTCGAACATACCTCTTTTTTGGGGGGAAAAATTCCATCACCTTTTTTCTTCTAAAAAAATACCCCCGACAAGATAGGGTGTGTCTATTGTTCAAAAAAATAAATATAAAAATATATTATACAAGAGAATATCATATAAATTGGTTTGAACACGACAAGTTCAAATCATAAATGAGATCCCCAACGGCCTTGAAGGCTTTCATGAAGATGTCGTGGCCACTGCCACCATAGAGAACGGGTGTGCTTGGGTCTTTTTAAAAAGTGGAAATTAAAATGGTACGATGTTATGTGTTTGTCGAGTTAGCTGATTATGTAGTAGTAAAAATGACTTTGCTTGTATAGTAGTACTAGGTTATGACCCGTGAAAAATCACGGGCTGTTAATAATTTTACTAAATATAATTTTTTATAGAATATAAAAATTTATCGTTAATTACATGATTCTGATTATTGAATATATAATGCTTCTAAAACGCAAAGTATGGAATATGATGTTACAAATTATATGAACATATTTAAATTTCAGATTACGTAATTATAAAATGAGAAACGTAGAATAACAAATAAAATAAATTAAAACATTACTAAGTAAAGTTGAACGATTACGAAACGATCTCTTTGACAAAATAACGACTAAGAATCAATCTCTCTACCAAAATAAGAAAAGTTAAGATAAATTTATAAACACTTCTTTGACAAAATAACGACTAAGGTTTATTTGTCAAATTATCATTTTTATCTTCTATTAATATTTTTCAAATATTGTATGCTATTTATAGTAGATAAAATATAATTAGTATTCTAATTAATATATATATATATATATATATATATATATATATATATATATATATATATATATATATATATATATATATATATATATATAAGGATATTTCATATTTTGATTAGTGTTAATAACATTTGAAGTATATAAATTTTGTATAGTTGATATTGTTGTATTATGTTTGCATGTCTTCTTATCCAAATATTGTTTTCTTAATTTACTCATCTCTGGATGTGTATTGGATGAACATTATAAAATTATAAGATATATAAATATTATAAAATTATAAGATCTAAATAAGATTGAAGTAAATTTTTTATCAATAATAAAATTTTAATTTAAAAATTCATTATTGTCACAGTTAAAAACTATGAAGTTGTATTGAAGGGTTCCGGTATTTGGGTTATTATAGAATAATTTTGCTAGACGTAACTTTTATATAATTGAAATATGTTTCATTATATGTAAATATATAAAATGTTAAATACGAAATTATATAATATTTCTATAAGATAATTATTTTATTGAATATTTAATGCCATAGACATGATTATATTATGGAATAATAATATTTAAATCATATAATAGAAAATATGAAAATTAAAACAATAAATAAATGATAATAATTGTGTTTAAACACAACAAAATACAACTAAATTAACAAATAAGAAATATTAAGATAAATTTATAAAGACTTATTTGTAAACAACATTTGATGTTTTATTTGCTAAACTATCATCCTTATCTTTGTTAATATTTTATGCTCTTTACTATTGAAAAATTATATTTTAACGCCACATATAACAGTGTTTTAAAAATACGGGTTGACCCGGACGGTTGAACCGGTTCAACCGCGACCCGTTGTAAAAGGCGGTTCAACCGTGACTGTGTTTCTGCTTAGAATCGACTCGGTTCGACTCACCCTGTTATGGTGAAAACCGGTGACCCAGGTTAACCCGGTTTTTAATTCTTTTACTTCAAATATACACACTTTAGTGCTTGATACATACATCTTTTATATAATATCTTTTATATGTAGTAGTTGACCGTTTTTTAATCTTTTTTACTTATAATAATGTACAAAATTTACTGCATGATGTACATATCTTTTATATAATATTTTTTTATATGTTGTTAGTTGGCCCGGGTTGAACCGTGACCCGACCATCTTACCGGGCCGAGTAATAACCCGGGTTCTAAAACACTGCATATAATTGTCCGTGTGAAAAATTATAGCTTTCCAAATAAAGACTAACCTTTGATAATGATTATCCTATTTATGACACTGCAAGTCTTAGCAAAGGTACATTTATTTAAATTTAATTAAATTATGTTTTAAATAAAATGATGATTAGTTGTTACGATTATCAAGTTAAATTTTAAATAAGTGACGTCTCATAATTCGACCAGATTTAGGCTTGGCTGACATACATCACAATGAGCATTTTATGAATTGACTGCAATTGTAGTGAATACATCTGATTTTGGGTGGGTTAGTTGTCAAATAATAGCTGATATATGATATATCTATACTATTTTGTAATCAATATATAAGATCAAATTTGTATGTATAGATATCTCACAATTGGTAATTTGGATTCGTGTCCAATTTTAGTCAATACAACATATTAGTTAACATTATAGTCAATTTCCATCTATAATCCAATTTTGTGATTTAACAATACATTGGAAATTATTAAAGTAAAAATGTTTGGATACAACAATAAAACAATAACGGTTAGACAAATAAAAGTAACAAAACTATAAGAAAATTATCGATAAAATGATTATATCTGATGCAAAAAGCTATTTGTTAATTCAAAAACCTTAATAATTCAAGATTTAAAGACCTGCATAAGACTACAACACATCTTTAAATCATTCTTCTATTCTATTGTTTTTAAACTTTATCTATTCACTTTAAACTAAGAAAATTCTCTTTAACTAAATAACGAAGAAAATAATATCTTTAATAAAATAAAAAAGTTAAGATAAATTTCTAAACACTTTATCGACTACAACATTTGATGTTTTATTTGCTAGACCATCATTCTTATATTCTATTATTTTCAAACTTTATTTATTCTTTATTCTAGATAATGCTACACATATAGTTGCCCATATGAAAATATATACTCTCTCAAATATAGATCAACATTTGACAACGATTTAAAATAACTCTATTCAACCTACAATCACACACCAACAATAAAAAAAAGAAGGTTATTCTTGTAATAAACTTTTTTCCTTCAAAATAATTGTAAAGTTGTAATGCTAACTTGTGTTTTTCCTACAATTGAGTAGCATTTAATAAATAGAAAGCAAAAAGAACAAAATAGTTTTCTAAATATGATGTTATCAATTATCAGAAGTATATCTTTAAGGGTGATTTTTACACCTCATTTTTAAATCCACATACCACTATTAATGCTTTATGTGTATTTACAATCTGCAGTAACATTTGTACATTGTGTATAGTCATAAAAATATGTGGTATATAAATTAATACCCATATCTTTAACATTGATTTACAATGAAACTCGATATCCTTTCAGGATTCATGATCACATCAAACCATTAGTATATCCCTCCATTTTTATGATCAAAATGAGAAGCTTAGATAGCCTCATGGATTAATAGCTTAATCACTCAACTTTATCTTGAAATTTTTTCCCATGCAATACTATGGTATTTGTGTTTATTTATTGTTCCTTTATTTAGTGGTTTATATAAAGTTCAATTTATTTATACTTTAAAACGCAAAGTACTTACATAGTTTCACCTCATGAATTGTGCTAAGTAATATGTCATATGGGTAAGTGGAATGGTAAATAACGAATAGAGAATGTTATTAGTTACCCGCGGGGTACGATGCATGTGCATCATATGATGACCTTGGAAGGCATATAATTGTGAAAAGATAATATTATGTCATATGAATTGTGCTAAGTAATATGTCATATGGGAGGCATACGAATGAGAAGGAAAACAATAAGGCGTCTTGTGGGAGAGGTGCTAGATTGCACGATAAATGATCTGATGATGTTTGTATGATATTGGCGTGACATATACATATGTTAGTATATGTGCATGATGATGATGTTTATTTGATATTGGTGCGATATATACATATGTTTGTATATGTGCACAATAGAGATGTAATGATGGTATTGGTGACATATACATATGTTTGTATATGTGCACAATGGAGGTAGTTAGATGGAATTGGCGTGATATACGTGTGTATATCTATATGTGTATATATGTTTATGTGTTTATATGATGAATGTAGAACCATGTGGTTAATAAATATTACTATTATGTTATGATAAATGAGAATTTGGCTTGAAATGCGGATTGCATTTAGGTCATGTAAATGTAGGGGATGCCTACGATTTATAGAATAGAAGGAAAGAGAAACTCCTAGTGAGCAAATTACCATGTGGTAACCCAGACATAGTACACCGTATAAGGGTGTGGGATGTATTACGGTAGCGGGACTAGTACCGATAATTTAAGTTGATCAATGTGATACAAAAATGGTTGAAAGAATACTAAGTGATAGTATGAGTGACCAAGTGAAGGTCAAGAAACGGTAAATGTTATTGTGACCTTATGTTAAGGTGTGACCCTTGGATTAACGGGGATGATTGATGAGAAAGTAATAATGGGTAGAACTGAGAGTGATAGATTGGTAATGATACGCCGTGTGTACGGAAATCGCTAGTTGGAAAGGGTATGGTTGACTTTATGTAAAAGTCAACGCTAGTCAACCCGTGATTGGTTGAATTGGTCAAAGATGGACTTTGATTCTCGTTTTGATTTACTAATGAATATTGACAGCATAACGTGTCGATTACGTGTTTGTAAAAAAAATTGATTGATGAGATGGTTGACTGAATTGTAGTCAGTTTATACGACTTGACCCGTTTGGGTGATTTCGATGTTGAAATTGGGAATCAGGTGTAAGACTGTAGTTAAATCATAAATTAAAAGTAAATTGTAAAGGAAAGGAGGATTTATGAAACCTTTAACGAGAAGGGAAAATGTTAAGGTTTAGTTGACTTTGTGCTTAAGTCAAAGGGTAAACAATGTGGGGATATACCAATGTCGGGATATATCGGCTTGGTCAAGGCTAGAGCTTGACATCCGTTTTAATCAACTAGTTAATAGTATGATTGTGTCATACCATTGTTATGAGAATGAAAGGATTGGTCGAGAAAATGACGGTGTTATAGTCAAATTGTGAAATTTTGACCCGTTTGAGTATTATGAGTTTTAAAATGGGTCTTGACCGTTCGGACTTAACGGAGTTAAGTGAACGTTGGGATACGTAATGTTAATGGGTCGGGGATGAGGAAAGTTTGATGGTAATGACCACAAGTGAATGAGAGCGGAATGCTCGGTCGGATGTGGGTTGAAATTCTTAGCGATTCCGAGGACGGAATCCTTTTAAGGGGTAGATAGTTGTAACGACCCGAAATTTGTAAATAAATAAATTGAATAAAAATATGATAAATAAGGATAAATCGTTTAAAAAACGTAGGAATTGGTTTCGTGTCGTTTGGACACCGTATGAGAAAGTTATGGGCGAAACCGGGTCGAGACAAAGATGAAAAAGTGCAGCCCTGCACTCATCAAGAGTTCGCGACGCGAACTTAGGTTCGCGATCGGGAACTAGCTCCAGGGAGTTTGGCCAACGAGCGCGAAGTAGTTAGCGATGAGTTAGCGATCGTGAACTATGGGGAGTCGCAGAGTTCGCGACGCGAACTATGGTCGCGTCGTGATCTTTTGTCTGGCAGCATTATAATCGGGTTTTCAGCCATTTGTGCCATTTTCAAACCCTAGAAACCTCTTTGGCGATTTTTGGAGCTCTAGTGCAGATCTTGGTTGATTTCTTCTCAAATCCTTGATAGATTTCGCTCCTAGTTGAAGATTAAAGGTATATCTTCACTCTTTGATCTTTGTAGCTTAAGATCTATGTATTTGGATGGTTGGGTTTGAAACCCTAGTTATTGGGGGTTATGGTTTTGGTGAATAAATGTTGTATACACATGATAGATGGTATATTAACAAAGGAAACAAGTGTATGATTATGATTTGTAAGAATCTTAAGGGTTGGTTTAACCTAGGGTTTGGTAAATCACCATAATTGGGGGAAATGAGTTTATAAGTGTTATCTAGAGATAAATGGACACATTGGTGGTAGAATGTGATGTTGATAATCTTGTGATTATTGTATTAGGCATTTGGTGAGGTCTTGGACGGTTGACCGAATTGTTGGGACAAGGAAACCGGCGGAAAGAATACGGTTGGAGCACTTCATTTGCTAAGGTGAGTACATGAGACTTTTAAACTGGGTACATAGCAATTAATTTTGAAAGTACATATGATATTGTATCGGTCTTTATTAACAAATACTTTGATAAAGATAGTAGTTGAAAATGTATGAAAGTATGTAGAATGTGATACTAGAATGTGACTAGTATGATTGATGAATTTGAAGTAAATTATGATAGATCCAAGTAGTTATGGAATCTATGTTAATAAACAATAATAATGAAATAATTGATTAAGAGAATGAATACGGAGCCTTTATTAATAAATATTTATTAGTAAAGCAATTGGGAATGATTTATAGTAATGAGTACCTATTGGTAAGATATACTAATAAAAGTAAAGAACGAATATATATGAGAAAGAATATGATGTGACTAGTAATAGTTGTCTATTATAGTCAAGGAAAAGATAAAAGTATTATGTTATCGATAGATAAGAAATGTATCTTATGTATAAAGTAAGCATGGACCTCATAGGGTTCATAGATGTAGAAGTAACTGTGGTTGCTTATGATCGGGTCCATGGGACCATACAGGTACGTTCACACCGTGGTGAACTAACTATATGTCGTTAGTATTAGATGACTAACTTGTTTGATGTTGGATGTGATAGCCGAAGGCTTTGACTGCCATAACTGTTAGATTATGGTAAGAGTTAGATGGTGGTGATGCGGGGGACCCCCGGTCACTGGACGGTGGTATATATGTTTATACACCGAGTGTATATATGTTTATACACTAAGCACACGGGTGCTTCTAGTACGCATATGTTTGGTACTAGGTATGTTAGGTTCTAATACATATATGTTTATGTATTAGATATGTTGGTAGGACGGTGGTATATATGTTTATACACCGAGTGTATATATGTTTATACACTAAGCACACGGGTGCTTCTAGTACGCATATGTTTGGTACTAGGTACGTTAGGTTCTATACATATATGTTTATGTACTAGATATGATTGGGCTTCTGGTACCTATACGTTTAGGTACTAGATATGTTTGCTAGGAAAGCAAAGCAGTTAGAGTCACGAAATGGTGACTAGGCGGTATTTACGTAGTTTTTATATATGTTTATATATTTATGAAATGACTATTATTGGGGTCTAAAACCCATGTATCTCACGAGACTATTTTGTCTCACGTACTACGTTTGTTTTGTGGCTGTGTACTCAGGTACAGGTTTGAAGTGATAGAAGGTTGCACTAGAAGTGGCCTAGAGATGTTTAGCTCGGGAGCTATTAGGTAGATCCCGTTGCCTATGGTTTTGATATACTTGGTGACACCGTATTTTTTTAAACTCTGATATAAGTTTTAAAGTTTTTGTTAAACTGTATTTTGGACAATATGTCAGATATTTAAAAGAATGTATTTTAAATGATTTAAACGATGTTATAAAAATACGGGTGTTACAGGGACCCGGTGCTTTCTCACTACCACACGCCCAAATGGCGTTTTTAATTTCTTCCACAGAAAAAGGCATCTCCATGAGCTCACATTGTGAAGCCGATAATTTTTTGAATAAAGAACTGGTGAATGTGGGTCTTACCGGCCAAGGGTCGGAGAATTTTGTGGAGAAAAAACGGAAAGCCTCATCTTTTATTGCGCCTGGGTCGGTTGACCAAGTACCGTTGATAGACAACCCATTTATACGATTGTGTTTGTTCTTGTTTTTGAGCGAACCATGAAAAAAAGATGAATTTTCATCCCCCTCTACCGCCCATTTGATGTGAGCCTTTTGTTTCAGATCTTTTTTCCGGAACGATTCTAAGTCAGACAATCGCGATTTGCCCAACAAAACTTCCTGTAATTCAGCCGGCGATATGGCACGAGATTCTACCAGCATATCGAGTTCGCCCAATCGCCGCTTTAGAACTTTTGATTCAGAGTTTTCTTTTGCAAACTCAATGGATCTCCAATTTTTTATTTCTTTTTTTATGTATTTTAATTTCGCAGTGAGTAATAAATCGGGATTGCCAAAGCCCCGAAACGAAGAACAAGCGGTTTTAATCAAATCACCAAAACCATCACGAAGTACCCACGAATTATAGAACCGAAACGGTAAAGGGCCAAAATCCGCCACTGAGTTTAACAATAAAATCGGTGAATGATCTGAATGTTCTCGAGGTAAAGCCGTAACCGCAGACCTAGGTTGGTTTGCAATGAAATTAGTACATACTAAGAATCTGTCTAACTTGCTTAGCTTGGCATAATCAGGAGTTAAGTATGTGAAACGCCTTCCTCCCATGTTAAATTCCGCCAATCCAGCTGAGGAGATGAAATTATTAAATAAATTGGCGGAAGAACGACAAAAAACTGAATTGATTCGCTCCTCTGGTGTGCGAACAGAGTTAAAATCTCCAAAAAATACCCAGATGCCTTGTCTAGAGTTTTTTAAGGCAATCAATTCGTCCCATAGGAGACGTTTGTCTGTAATCGATTGTGGAGCATAAATATTCACGAGGTAAGTATCGCCTGCAAAACCTTTCCACTTGCCTCCAATTGTCAAAGAATATCGAGTTTTAAGGCAGAAATTACGCACAAATATCGTTGGATTCCACATACTCAATAATCCACCCGATCTACCCACGGCATCAATAAATTCAAATTCAACGTCTGAGTTTCCCCAGCAACCAAAAATGTCGATGTTATTACCCGAGGCCATGTGCGTTTCTTGTAAACCCACGAAATCGACCTTATGTTTTGTTTTTAATTCCTTGACCCATTCGATCTTGTGAGATTCACTCACACCCCTAATATTCAAAGAAATTAAATTCATTGGGGAACATTTTGGACTCCTTCTCCAGAGAAAAGTTCGTTCAAGATTGGGTCATCGACATTAATTTGAAACCCCAATTCAGTAGCTACGGCAGCGGTTTTCTCGATTTCGGAATTTGAAGTTGAATGGCATTGTGTATTACCTGTGGAATTCTCGGCCTCCAGATTGTCTCTGTTTAGATCGATGGAAGGATCGATGTTGGTAGGATTGACATGAGAGATGTTTCGATTAGGGGAGAACCTTCGACGTTTTTTAGAAGCTGATCCAAGCCCATTCGTGTCTGATTGAAATAGGCCCATGGAAAACGGGCTGTAATTAAAATTGTGTAAAATCGGCCCATTGGGAGCAGAACACGGAAAAGGCCCAAAGTTGAGGCCAGGTCCAATGGAGTTAAATTGCACGTTTTGAATGGGTGGCATAATACCGTTATTCATGGCAGCATCAACATTGGGGGATGTAACATTGGGGGATGAATTAGACTCCCCGACTACCGAAGCTGCATCAACACAATCATTATGAACATTTATTGTCTCCTTGGGACTAGTTTCTGCCCCAACACCAATATCGGGGTTTGCCGGAACATTGTGAATTCCGGCGGCATCTTTCATAATATCAGGCAAAATCACCCCGTCCTCCGGTTCATTGATTGCAGAATATCTCTCCCAGGTATTCGAGATACCATCGTCATCTTCAGAATTTTTTTCAGAATTTGTTTCCGATGCAGAATTCTCATCTTCATCATCGAGATCACCGGGTCTAGATGGATGTAATGAGAAAGAAGCGGTGGAATAAGGATGCCAATCATAATGAATTTTCGACACCCCGATTTTGAATTCAACTCCGTCGTGAGAAATGGAGAATTCCTCATTAATCCTCGTTTTGGAAGATGATAGAATAGCAACTTTGATATTTGACAAGTTAGAGCTTTCCCACATGCTATCAACCAATTCCACCACTTTGCCGAATCTGCAAGCAATTCTGTTTATGTTACCACAGTCCCGGAACCTTAATGGCAATCCAATTATACGCAACCATGCTAGTCGGCTAAATGGAATATCCATGGCCTGTTCACCGAACTTTAACCATTTGAACCATTTTCTCCATGAAGTTTCATTATCCAAGAAACCCTTTGCACATGACGCTTGACTGAAATATAGAATGACATGCATCCCTCCGTAATAGTAAATTTTAACCTCCGGAATACCTTCATCTTCCACTAATGAAGGAAGACTTCTGAGTTTGTTCATGTCCGAGATTTCACCAATGAGAACAAAACTTTTTAAATGGTTCTCCATAACCCTAGAAGGAGATAATACCAATGGTGGACTACCGTTATTTTTTGGCGGAACAGGCTGCCCAGAGACAGCAGCCGCGTAGGATCTACCATTGGTGAAAGCACCGGATTGAACGTTCTTTTGATGATGATGCTGCTGCTGTGGTTTAGGGTTTGAGTGATTTCTGTTAGGCATTCTGACACCATTATTTCGATAACCGGTATCATTCCAGTTACCATTTCCATTGTTTCTTTGGAATTTTGCAAGATTACACCTAAGAATACAATGACCGTACTTCACTTCGCCAATCGATTTTGCAAATATTTTTGGATCATGGATGCCGGAAAAACGGATGAATGCAAAGTTTGCACCCCCTATATCTTTCTTTCGAGCAATGTAGATGTCAACAACCTTACCGAATTGTAAGAATTTTCTTTTCAAGCCTTCATAATTAGCTTCCTCCGGGATGTTTGATACAAACAACGTGGTTGTTTCCTGCCTCCGATTACCCACTGTTCTCCAACCTCCTCCTGAATCATAGTGATGCTTCATCTTCTCAGCACCAGCAATCAAGAACCACACCCAAAAAGCAGCGAAAAACTAAGGCTCAGGATGTCAATCCCTGTAAACAACACTCGTATAGAAAGAAAACTTAATCTCTCACAATCACAGGGGAGCTTACAAGGAAGAATCAAGAACGGAAGAAAATCACGCGAAACGCAAACGAAAAACTAGGGGCTCAGGATGTCAATCCCTGTAAACAACGCTCGTATCGCAAGAGAACAAGGTCTCTCACAATCACAGGGGAGCTTGCAAGGATGAATCAAGAACGGTAGAAGATCAAGCGTTGGCATGGTTCTGCATGATGATCGCTAGAGAGAGAAAGAATGGTAAGTAATCAAAATACAAACTAAACATTACTGTGTACACTAATACACTCCTAAATTGAACCTGACATTCATGAGCGTGCAATCTTTTCAGAATTAAGATTCTAATAATTAGGACAGTCATGTGATGGTAATGACATTGGCTTAAACTTACTACTTTTCACAACCAATTAACCTTCATCTTTTTATCTTTAGAAATGAAATTATTATTAGAGATCATGAAATTTTATAATTTAATCAAAACAACTTTTCACATTAAAAATTTAGTAGCTTTCTTGAAAACCCTTTTTAGTGCTTTGTGGTCCGGAGAATTCTTTGGTAACCATTTACAATGAAGTCTTTTGTTGTCGAAGAATTGAAGACATTATAGAATCATTCATTAAGCTTTTCTTAGTCCTTTTTGTGGTCAGAGGTGATGTACGAGAATCTTTCACGACGCTAAACATGATGGCATATATTATTATTAATTCATTGTCAAGAAAATTGAAGCAAATACTATATGTATAGTAGAAAAGGCTAAAGATACATAGGCATCTTTAGAATTAATTAATATTTTTAATATTAAGATAAATAACTAAAATAAAATTATACATTAACGTATAGTATTACAAATGAAAATTGATCAAAATGTTAATTAACGTAATAAAATCTATCTAATAACGTATAAAAAGATGTTTAAATATTTAATATAATTTACATCGTAATATAATGAGACATAATATGTCATGGATGATGTTAATATGACAATGAATCATGTATAATGCAACGAAGATGCCCTTAATTATACCAAAAAAATGCAACAATATATTCTGTGAAATGTGTAAGTTATTTCTTATTTTTTTTTTAATTCTGAAGGATAAATTTTAATCATTGATTATTAAGATCTAATTATCAATACTAATCATATATTTTATACACGAAGGTATATTATGGTCATTTGACACTTACAAAAAAAATTCAAATTATTTTTATTTTTTGTTTTTAATATTTTATTTCATTAAAAAAATAATATTATTTGATAATAACATTTACTACTTAATCACATATGATTTTAGTGTGCAATCAAATGTGATTGTATATTTGATCATATGTGATATTTTAATACAATCACATGTGATTCAATATACAATCACATGTGATTAAATATACAATCACATGTGAATGTGTGATTATCACATTATGTGTTATTAACGAAAAATAAATAATTTTTTTTAAAATAAAATAATAATAAAAATAAAAATTCTAAAAAAGATAAATAATAAAATTAATTTTTATTTTGTAAACATGACCAAAATACCTCTCTATGTATATAATATATGATTAATTTTAACCACTAATTTTAATTAATCAACTGTTGAGATTTATTTTTTAAGAGTATACTTCCTCCGTTTCAAAATAAGTGATACACCTTCCATTTTGTGGTGTTTCTAAATAAGTGATATATTTTAAAAACTTATCATATTTGGTAAAAAGTAGTAGGGCCAACATCCACTAACTATATCTTTTAATATAATTAAAAGATACATGTACCGTTTCTTTTACTTTTAAACATCATTAAATTCACTTTAATCAATATATGTGGGATCCATCCCCCACTAACTATCCAATTTAATCTAGTTAATATTCATTGTCATATTTTACCTCAAAAACCATGAACTCCAAAATTTATCACTTATTTTGAAACGGAAAAAGTATAAAAAATAAAGGAATATCTTAAATACATATTGTGTTTAAATCTCAACGATGGAAGTTTAGTCATCAATAGTTCAATTAATTTTTGGCGTGCGCATTGTAATTCTTAACTATTTTTTTTGAACGGTCAGTTAATAAGTTAGTATTTCGAGCTTAGACAGTTACATCTATAAGGGGCAGTATGCTTTCCCTCGAACCCTCCACATATGGGTAATAAACCACACCACTTTTTTATCTCCAAGTTTTGGTCCCAAGACCTCTTGAAGGAAAACCACAAGGCTAACCTTAGTGGCCAATTGATTAGACCAATTGGTTAATTCTTAACTACTTAATTGGGGTTTTTTTTATTGAACTTTTTTTATACTACGTACATATATTCAATGAAGTAAATAATACTTAATTAAGTACAACAGACTAAGGAAACGTAAGATAAATAAATGCAACTTTACAACAAAGAATTACGCAAGTTAAGAATATATCTTGTATAATTGGTAAACCCTTGTCCTTCTTTAACAAATAAAAGAAAGAATTAGTGGTTAAAAGAATAAATTGATTAAAAAAAATAAGATTCACTCTTGAAATGAACTCTAAAATGTCTACTTATATGATTTTGTTGTGGTGGAAAATCATGAAGTAAATGGTCATCAAGGCACAAGTTCATTAAGTTCAGTTTCATCAACTTTATCCATGGCTATAGTTAGTTCTTCTGCTCTTTTAGCTTGATCTCTCCAATTGGTTTTCACCAATGTATACATCATTAATGATACACAAGCTAACTGTGATGCAACTAATCCTAGCCAAAGTCCCCGATAACCTATCTTCAAAACGAAAGCCATGACTATTGCCATTGGAAGACCAATGAGGTAGAATGCCGCAATGTTTATTCTAACACCAACTTTAGGTCTGGCTGATCCTGTTAATGCACCACAAGCAGCAGTTTGCGGTGCATTTCCCACCTCAGCCAGACCTGTGTATGGCAGTGCTGATGAAAGCAATTTAAGAACTTGGACTTCGTTAGTGTACAATTTCCCATAAACATTTCTTAGAGAAAAGGATAATCCAAAGACCATGAGCCCATATATAAAAGCAAGGGAGATCCCCGTGATCGCAGCTAATTGAGCACGAGCAGGCTGACCACCACCTAGCTCGTTCCCAACACGCTGCGAAATACTGAGGCTCAATGCAAATGGTATGACATAAACGACCCCTGTGGTTTGCATGATTAACCCCGTCGCTGCTACACAAGATTGCGGATTCTCAAGTAACCCGCTAAGGAAAAGAATAATCTCATACCACCACCACTCCAAACACACCGAAAACAAACTAGGTATAGCCATGCTTAACAATGGCCCCCAACCACGAAAGATTGAAAACAAACTAGTCCTATTCTTAGCAGCCCAAGGCTTAATCGCGACTTTTGACATGAAAAGATAAATCAACAATCCGAAATTCATATTATATGTGTAGCAAGTTGACGCCATAGCTACACCTTTCACCCCTAACTTTAAGTATGAAATCAAGAAATAGTTGATAGGGAGATGTAAGATTGTGGCACAAGTTGCAACCATGGTGGCAGGAGAGTTCAACCCTTGTGCGCGTAAAAACGACCGCAGTGGTGTGACGTGGGCTATGGCTAGGAGTTCAGGGAGCGTGAACGCTAAGTACATTGATGCAACCTTAGTGATCACGTGGTCTTGACCGAGCAAATGGAACACCGGCTCCATGTTTAGCCATAGTATGGTTATGGGTATAGATGTAATCAAAAGTAGAATGAAGGTTTTTATGTACATTTGGTTAAGGACTTGAAACCTTTTGGCACCAAATGCTTGAAAGCAAATTGGGTCCATGCCCATGCACAAGCCTTTCATGATTGAGAGGCCTGTCACATTTGCAAAACTAATTGCTAAAGCACCTCCTGCTAATTCAATTTTACCCATGTGGCTTAAGAATAACATTGAGATTATGGACTTTGAAAACACAAGGAAAGTGGTTGTTGCTACTGGACATGCTGCCTTCCCAATCAATCCTACTTCTTCTAATACCTGCACGAATCAATAATTTGTACATACAAAAATAATTAATCTTTTCATGACATGTTCATCAAATATAACATGTGTTAGACATGACGTATGTTTGATTATACTAATCATAGTTTTATTTGAATTAACATTATAAATTAGGGTGTTGTTATTGTATGCAAGCCTACATCCAAACGATATTATATGTGTAAAGATTTATTCAAAGGTAGTTTGTAATTTTTATATAGTCATAAGGGATAAATCTTAACCATTGATTAATTATAAGTAATGGTTAAGATTAATCACATATTTTATATTAAAGGGGTATTTTGGTCATTTTTACAGAAAAATAAATAATTTCATTTATTTTCTATTATTTTTTGTAGAATTAATTTTTTTTATTATATAATTTTAAAATTATTGATTTTTCGTTAATAACACATAATGCGATAATCACATGTTAATGTATATCTAATCACATGAGATGTTTAGTACAATCACATGTGATTAAGTAACACACGTAATTATTAAATAATATTTTTTTAACGAAAAAAAGTAATAAAAAAATTAAATAATACAAAATTAAAAAAAAAATAAAATAATTTAAAAAAATGAATTTTTTTTAGTGCCAAATGCTCAAAATACCCCTTCATGTAAAAAATATGTGATTAAATATCACCATTAAATCTTATTGATCAATAGTTAAAATTTGTCTCTTAAGAATACGTAAAAATTAAGAATTACCTTAAACATTTTACTATATGTGTAATAATAATTTTTTTATTCATACTATATATTTTATGAATGGGTAGTGATTTTGGGACCACATAAATTACTTCAAACACTACAATCACTACTTTACAGTACTTGTATAATATGCTTTAAATGTTATACAGTGTGGTAGATGAAGTAATATGTGTGGTCTCAAAATCACTACCCTTTATGAATTTGACGTTTTATAACCTATACACCGTTGACGGCCCGCCGATTAGTATGTCGTGGCGGATGCAAAAAAAACTTGAATATACGATTAAATACTCCATATAGCTAAATTTGAATGTGTATTGTATTTAAACCATTTGAATATCTAAGTCAGAGATCGATTAATTGTTGTTTCCTTACTTGATAGTAGCATTTAATAAGAAATACTCGTAGTTAATTAAATAGAATATCTTTTTATTTTTTAAAATAAGATTCCCAGCTGTTTGTAGTTATGGCACCATTCACTTGCGCGTGCATTTATTTACATGATTTATAAGATGTTCAAAAGATGACAATTAATCACTTTATAATAATAGCGTGCGATTTTGAAGGTGTTAGCCATGACATTGGTTTAAACTTTTGATGATCAAACACATGAGCATCATATCTATAATTACAGAAAATAACTTTAAAAGTACAATTTCTACTCAAGTGGACAATTATAAATTAATTACAACTATGAGTTTAAGACGATTCACATGGGCCATCTATAAAAAAACAGTCCGTGCAAATATTAGTATGTGATGATAATATGTTTGGTGCTTTTAAGTATACTTGTATAGTTATTGTTAGAAAAGATGTATAATCGAATATTTGTTCGCCGCAAATTTTATAGGTAAAAGATGATCACAGGTTCTTCAAAATACCAATTGGCTTGGGAAACATGGAAATGGAAGGAGCAATAAAGGGTACAATTAAAAAATTAGTACATTATAACTATCTATATAAACAAGTACTCCGTATTTTGGAACAAATTGAAGATAGAAATATACACATGTGAAGATAGAAATAAACAAGTACATTCATTTTAAAACGAAGGGAGTACTTAAATACAAAATGGAAAGTTTTGAAAGTTTAAAATCTATCTATATGCTAATATTAATACTAATACCAATAACTTATAAACAACAATTAGACTTTTTTTAATCAAATAACACTAAATTAGTTTATACTAATACTTAATAGTTGAAATGAATGAGAGTTAGCAAGTCAATTAAGAAAACAGAAAAAAAGAAGAAAAAGTATAAAAAAGTATTCTATTGTTACCCGATAATGTATTTCTTTCTTTAACCCGATAATATATAATCCATATGCAATTCGTTAATATAATCCAATGCTATAAATAGTAAATTTCTAGTAATAAGAAGGTGCTTCTAAAGCACCAAACACTTTAAATAGCAAGTTTTTGATTTAAAAAGGAGTTTTTAGTGCACCAAAAACTTTAAATAGCAAGTTTTCGATTTTAAAAAGAGTTTAGTGCACCAAACGATTGAGAAAGACATCCTCCGAACATAAAAAGAGAACTATTAAAACATGTGACTAAATTTTATAATTGGATTTTTGCTGAATAAATAATTAGGATAATTGACTAACGGCAAAACTTCACCCTTTCTAAATTCTAAACATGGTTACATGAATTTTTTTTATTGAAAACATTTTGTTTTGTTTTATGTTTAATTTCTCCATGACAAGAATCCAAGAAAATAATATAACTAGCTTCAATCAAGACAAAGGAAATTCGATTTCATAATAGTTTACGTACTTATATCCTACTAGTATCGTTTTAACTTCTTTAACAAATTGCGTATTTGCCTCGTATATTATTATATATGATCTATCTCATTGTTGTTCAAGCCAAATTAATTGCGTAGACCACTGCACGTCTTTTACGCTTGTATGGTCTTATTGAGCGGCTTATATATGTACAATAATTATACTACAAAAAACAGAATGTTTTCGACTGTCGTATTCGATATATGCTATATTTCCAGTGAAAAGACAAGTTTAGACTTAAAATCAATAAAAACAAATGTTCAAAATATCCATTAATTAATTCTTATATACGAGTGTTGATCATACAAGTTTAATAAAAATTATGATTGATATAAATTAATACATGAGACCACATGAAAAGATAGTTCCTACGATCAAGAACACGTACGCTAATTTTTGGAAGAATTAAAGTAATAATAGAACTAATTAATGAATGGTCGCCACCTTGCCAAACAAATGGAAATGAAAGAGAGAGAGTTCAATTCCCAAATATTGTTTCCTAAATTTACCCATATTTTGTCTAAGATACTTCGAAAGAATTAATCAGAAAACTTAATTGCCACCTTAATTAAGAGAATCAAATGTATACTTCTTCTATACTTTCGTAACTTACATTAAACTATTATCGTTCAGATCGAAATAAAATATGAACGAACAAATGTAGAGAGAGAGAGAGATAGGTAGGTAGAAGGAAAGTTAGAAAAAAAAACCTTGTTTATTGGTACATGTCGGAGAAGACGATGAAAGAAATGAACTCCTTTTGTATCTTCATCAGCGTTGTTGTCATCAAACTCTTTACTTTGAATAACGTTATTGTTGTTGTTGTTATCAAACTCCTTATTTTGAATATGTTCTTGGTCGTTTATAATAGCGATATTGTCATCATCCCCATGCGCTACTAGTCCTCGAGATGCATCCATATGCACATGCCCACTCTACACACACACAAACACAAACACAAACTCAGAGGAGAAGGCCGGATATATAAAATACAAATTAGGAGGGGTTGGTTATAGTGAAAAGAAAGAAAAAAAACTATTTTTATGAAAAACGATTCCTTTTAAATCATGGGTATATTCTTTCACAAATTAAAAGACGCATAAAGAGAATACATGAACTTAACCTTAATATATATGTTGAAATCGATCAGTCGTTGTTTGTGGTTTTTTCCCTCGTGTGCTTGCGGTTAACCTTCATACACAAACACACCTTCATTCGCCATTGAGAGTTACCAGACAAGATGATGATTGATGAGAGAGATCGAGTTTAAAGTTGATCGTGTATGTGTATTTATATAGAGAGAAAGTGTGTACGCAAAATTATACCAAGTTATACAAATCTTGAATAATTATCTATATACTATGACTAGTATATGTTTCTTCCTTCCACCAAAATTTTCTATATTTGCTGGACCAAAGAAATCTATATATAATAATGATAAGCATGCATGATGTAGTGTCTAAAATTAATTCGGATCTAAAGGAGTCTCTGTTTTGTGTTGTTTTCGTAAGAAAATTATTGATTAGCTAATAATCGAATATCAAGAACAAACATTGCAAATCACACAAGTACAATTAACGTAAGAGGTGAGCTCAATATGCACTTTGAAATTTATCTCTCAAGTATCAATCACGTTTGCATCAAGTCTTCTATTTTTAGACTTGGATTGAAGACGCTTCTTCTGCAATGTGACACGTGCATGTAAGAATTATATTAAAGTATCATGCGTTTTTCATGCTCCAACATAATTAATTATGTTATTTTATTCGGTCTTTATTGTGTCACTGAGATATCTTTATGATATTTGCATAGGATTATATCTTCAGTTATACTTTGCTTTCAGTGTCTTGATATAACTTGTATCTTTTTTTAATGGGGATTACATTCCATAAGTATGTATGTATTAACAGTGGATAATATCAATAAATTTAACTTCGAATCTATGTTAAATAAATAGATTATTAACTATAGAATGCATGGCTCTTGATGTGCATCATAAGCTAAAAGATCAAATCCATGGATCTAATGGAAGCTTGTACGGCCTATGGGGGGCAAATATAAGCAATCTTTCATCACTAGAAAAACACAATAATTGGGACAAATTTTGAATTTTTTAACTTAGAAACTTTTACATTATTGACCACTTTATGACTAGGGTTATAATGCTTTTTGTTGATGAAGTAGTGGGGCTTGTTATGGGGTTAATAATCACTTATCTTTTAGTATGTACTTGTTTCCACTTTATACGTATTTTACCTATAAATATTCTAAAAGTTTTAGGTTAAGATGCTCTAAAATAATGAGCAAAGTAGACGTTTGAGATGGTGCTGACGAAGAACATAACGTGATAAATGCAATCGCTGATTGGTGCAAATTCGTGGTATGTTTTTTTGACGCCGTTGGACTTTTTCATATTTAGTGCCCCTTGGGAAGGTTAGTGGTTATATTCCCATTTTGGGAGTCACTAAAAAATAGTCGTATTTTTCAAATTTATTAAATAATTAACTATGAGAGTATTGGTCGAAAAGTTGAATTTAGTCTATATAAAAATAATATGGAGGTCACGCGTTCAATTCAGATGAGCAAAAAAAAATCCTCTTGTGGCCAAGTAGGCTTATGGCGCCGATCGACTCTGAACTACCTGCGAAACTAGTGATCATCCTGAGATTAGTCGGCTCGCAAATCGAATATCCAAATTACAAAAACAAATTGAATATATAATCGAGCAAGATCTATATATGACTTTGGGTTATTAGCATATAAGTGTATGGAAATTGATTATCTATTTTTTCTTGCTTTTTTTTAATTCTTTTTAAACACTTATAACTATGAAACTAATTAATCAAGATTAGTTGGGTTTTGGACCAAAAACGACATGGTCCTTGTTATAACAAATTAACACCATGTTTCTCTTTTATAATATATTTTATACAGTCTTAAAATAGTTTCTTACAGAATAAATTAACTTTTAACTTCTTGGGATGAAATTATGGGTGAAATTGTTGTGAAATTATAGGTAAAATTGTGCTTAACAGTCTATGATGTAACAAATTTCAAAATCATAAACATACTTATATGAAGAACATGGATGTTTTACAAGTTTCTAATACTTATTTATCTGAAATTGGCTCTAAAATCACTTTTTCAGAATTAGAGTGTATTTATTTAGTTTTATAGAAATATGAAACAATTCCAGGCAAAAAATATGTAATTTATAAAATTCAAGAGTCATTTTGAAAGGCCATATATTATCCTTTCGGCCCAGATTCATATAGCCCAGCATTAGCATCCCAACGTCCTTTATAGCCCACTGGCCCGATTCGTAAAACATAATCCTATTTAAAATAAGGATTTTGCTAACTTAAAATAATTGTACATTAATCATAAAAAAAAGTTTATATTTTTGTCATTTCAAGTTTTCAATAAATAATTACAAGCTGACAGAATATAGAAACAGAAAATACTTGCCCCCATTGAACCAGTAGCTAAACACATATACATGTATTAGAATAGTATCTTTCAAAAAATTTTTGGCAAACTACAATAATTTGTATGTGAAACATTTAAGGAGATCCATTATTTTTACAAAGTTCCGAGAAATAAATCTCAACCATTGATTAATAAGATCTAATGATCAAGATTAATCACATATTTTATATATGAAGGGGTATTTTTATTTTGGTCATTTGGCGCTTAAAAACAATCGTAGACCTTAACCTTCTTACAAAATAGGTATCTTAAGAACATGGGGTATGGCCACTTAAGTGAGATGGCCACCTCAGCACCATCTATACGCCACATCATTATTTTATATTTCACATTTAAAACACTGAAGAAAACAACTAATTAACACTCAATAATATATATCAATAATTGAATGGTTATGTTTGTATATAATTTACATCGCTTTTATTGGAATTTTATATTAAATAATTGACATAAAAGCATGAATGGACAAAAGAGCGGCAAAAAAAATTGAGGATGCATAGGAGACTGACACGTGGCATAATGGTGGTTTAAGAAAGTGCCAAGTGGCTATATAGTCTTTGATTTATTATAGTAGTAGAAGTAGATTGAATGGTTATCTTCTCCTATATATGAGGCCTAATTTGACTTGAGTTTGACAACTAGGCAGTTCCGAGCTCTCTCATTGGCCGGTTTTGCCACATGTAATTCCTCCATTCGTCCACGTGGCATCCCATGTCTCTCCTAATCCGTCTCTCCCCCTCTGTCTCCCTTTACACAATTTTTTTAAAACCCCTAAATTTTCATTCCAATCTCTCTCCCTCTACTACGTCTCTCTCAATTCAACGATGGAGTTTCTGCCGAATATGTTTCCACAGCCGTACCTTCCACAGCCGCTACCTTCCACATCCCCTACATTTGTCGACCCTAATTTAATCGGCCATTTCACTACTACCTAATTGTTGTCGCCTCCTTCCACAGCCGCTACCACCGCTACAGACACATACAAATCGATGAAACCCTAAAAACAAACGGCTTGCATCTTCAGCCTGGATTTCGTCTGCAAAGAAATGGATATAAAAATGGTACGAAATCCCTTTTGTTTCATCGATTATATTTGGGGAAGAAATGGTAAGAAAAATTTAATGTTTCACCCTTTTAATTGAGTTTACTTTCAGGAGTTATCATCTGCAACAGCACAAAAAGAACCATTTGACAATTTCTGATACTGATTATTTATCAGACTCGAATGGATTTGAAACCGAAGGGGACAACCCAATCAGGCAAGTGACTCAAGGATCACATGGTGATAACAAACTAGAATCAGTTGAAAACAAGAAAATTCAGTTAAAAGCAGATGATCATACATTTTTAGGCGTAAGTTATATAAAATTTATCTGGAATTATTGCTATGCTGTCACTTACATGAATTCTGTGACCTGCCAATTATTGAATTAGTATTCTTGACTTGCTGTATATATAGATTGGTAATACTTATAATCATTCATATATAAGCCAGAATGGACATAATATGCTTAATAATTTGCAACATTTAACTTAGGCTCTGCCTTTTGATTAATTGAGCTATTGAGTTCTTACACAATTCAATTAAGAAAACAGTAACTTATTTGCAATAAGTCAGAAAATCGTTACTCCTAAACCGAAAGTTAAGAGCATAATGAAAGAATGATTAGCTACATAATGAAAGGATAAATCTACCCTCGAAAGTTTGATCAAGTCATTGTAGTTAAAAATTTAAATTGACCTTTTATGTATAGATAGTTTTTCTTTAGGATCCGAAACTAATGTTTATATGCTTAACTATTATGAGAATTACTCAATTACAAAACAAATCCCCTTCATATCTGGATGTTAATGTCTATGTTCAGGAAACCAAACAAAAGGACCAGAAAGTTGGTAAAAAAGAAGTTACAAAAACCAAAAACAAGAAAATTGATGAAAATATTATGTCAGATAGTCGTGTTCGGAATCTGAAAGATCAGTTACTTATTTATCTTTCCCTTTCAGCAACAAGAACAAATGCACATTTTATTAAAGAACTTAGGTTGAGAATGAAAGAAGTCCAAAAAGCCCTAGGCGAGGCAACAAAGGATGCAGATCTACCAAAAAAGTAAGCTTTATTTTTAATTTAAATAATACATAAATATAATCTTTATTTATTTTGTTATAATTTAGTGCACATGACAAGATGAAAGCAATGGAGCAAACATTAGCAAAAGGCAAGCAAATACAAGATGGTTGTACTGTTATTGTGAAAAAACTTCGTGCTATTATTCACTCAACTGAGGAACAATTAAGGGTACACAAGAAACAAGCTGTGTTTTTAACTCATTTAACTGCCAAAACTGATCCTAAAGGTCTCCATTGTCTTCCTTTACGTTTTGGCTACATCGGTTGTTGTCAATTCAACAGTTTCCAATGCAAAGGTGATTATTGTTTATTGTCTTTTTGTAATAATTAAGTTTTTGATGTTATTTTAAAGGTTGAAAAAGTATGTTGTTTGTGTCAGGATCCTTCAAAACATGTGTTTCACAAACTGAATTATGCTGCAATGAGAATGTGGTTTCTTGCAAATCCACCTGGCATGGCTACAATACAAGTTCAAAACATCGATGAATTCACATGGTTGAATGCAAGTTATAGCCCAGTTTTAAAACAGTTAGCTTCTCAAAACATGATTGATTATTATTTCAAAACACAAAAGTCAGATTCTGATCCAAATTTGAAGTTTCGAAACCCTAAGTATCTGTCAATGATGAATCATTTGAGATTCTACCTTCCAGAGATATTCCCAAAGTTGAATAAAGTGGTATTTTTGGATGATGATATTGTTGTTCAGAAGGATTTGAGCGGTCTTTGGTCAATTGATTTGAAGGGAAAAGTCAACGGTGCTGTTGAAACATGTGGGGAGAATTTCCATCGGTTTGACCGTTATCTTAATTTCTCAAATCCAATTATAGCTAAAAACTTTGACCCACGTGCTTGTGGGTAGGCGTATGGAATGAATGTATTTGATTTGAAATAATGGAAGAAGCAAAACATCACGGAGGTTTATCACTCATGGCAAAATTTGGAAGGTGGTTAATTAAATTACTTTATTAATTAATAACTCAATAAAATTTGGTATTTGTATTTGAACTTTTGTTTTGAATCATACTATAAGCCACTTGTGATTTATCTTGATGTTGTGCCAAACTTGCTTATAATTTTAATAGTATCACTACTTTGTTATTTTCCTATATCTCTCTTAAAGCATGCCCGCCCATTCGGGCGGGCTTTGAAGCTAGTTTTTGTATATATCCATTTGTTTATCGTGGGTATTTCCTAGTCGTTAATCACAAGAATCCTCCTAGAATTATCCCACCTACCCCTTAATCGCTCCTAAAGTTCTATGTTGGCCCTCCATCTATATTTGGATCTCAATTCATGCGATTTTAACAAACCTATTTTATTTCAGGACAAACAATTACGAACATATATTTAAACGTCCAAAACGCAATATCACCGAACACAACATGTTGGTTTCATCAGTTATGTTCGTTTCAAATGGACTCCAGATTATTCGTAGCTTAAAAACTTAAACATTTTAATATACGTAAAAATATAATCTCGTGACAGTAGTGTTTAGATATGGATTAAAAATTATAAATATGCTATAATCAAAATATAAAAATCATATTTCGAATATTTTACTATGCTACAGCAAAAAATTGTAAAATTCAACTTTTATTAAAGGTAGTTTCTATTTCAGTTTTTCGAATAGTTCTATAAATTAATTTTTAAAATGTAACAATCGAAAGGAAAGCTATCATATGTGATCAATTGTTCACGAAACTATATCTAACAATTGATGCGCAACAAAGATTACATCTTTATACTATTTTAAACTAGTTATCTTCATTCGACTAAAACACTTGTATGAAGTAGACTTAGGGGATATTTAAAGTTGTGTTTCGAAAAGCTAATTTAAAATGATGTTTCTAAAAGAGCGTTTCAAAAAGCAAATACCTAACTGCTTTTCCAAAAGCACGTATTTAGAGGTGTCAAACGCGAATAATCACTTATTCACTATTCTTATTAGAATACTAGATTATTGCGTTTTGAAAGCGCTAAGCATATAATATGTTTGATATCGCAACCCAAACACCCTTAAGAGGGTTTATTTGTAGTTATTTAGAACTTACAGGGTTTAATTGGACAATACTAAATAGCTGAAGGATTGATTAAAATTGAGATGAAAAACAACGATGGAGAGAGGAGACGACTTTCTTTCCCCTATATACGTCCACTGATGATCAGTATCAGATTACTTCAAAGCAACAAACTTTAATCAAACATTTTATCACCATACAATTTCAAATCTGTATCTATAGCTTTTAATCAAGGTATGTACCTTTTCATGTAATTTCTACTAATTTTAGTGATCGATTTGAATCGCAATTAGTTTTTTTAGCTGGTCTTTTCGATTAAGATTTACGGGTTATTATTATTTTGTATGATTTATGCTTTATGTTTTTTTTTCATATATGGGTTCTTATTGATGTTATGAATTATGCTTAAAGTTCTGTTCTGTAAGAAAAAGCAAGATTAATTAGTAATTACTAAAGCTAGGGTTCTCGTATTACCCCCCTTTTTCTGATTTTATTAATTGTATTTGTTGAATTACAATCTGTGCAGTTGATATAAGTTTCTTTTTCATGAAATTTGTATTTTAACTGATGTTTGACTTTTACAAATTTTATGTAATTAGTCATCGATTGTAAATTGATATTGTTTACTTTAATTCATACATTACTTGCATACTCTTTATGTTTTATGTGTAGACATCTATAAATTTATCGTATTTAAGAAAAGAAAAATTGAAGCTAATTTTCGATTTAAATTTATTTCAGGCAAAATGAGTGGAAAAATCGGGTTCGTCCTCGTTTTCTTGATGGCTGCCAGCCTGGCATGTAACGCTCGCGATCTAACAACCACCTTCAAAAACAAGGTTTCTGCAATTTCAGGTATTTTCTTTAATCAATTTTAGTTTTTTTTTATTACAAATTCATAATTTTATCAATATTTTGACTAGTAGTATTGCGATCCAATGGTGAGAAGAGATTTGGAGTGTTTGGAAACGTGGATAAGAATGATAATCTTTGTAGTTTGTGTGAAGAATATACAAGTGAAGCTTTAATTTATCTTCAACAAAACAAGACTCAAGAGGAGATTATTTCCATTCTTCATGATTCCTGCTCCAAACTACAATCATTAAAGAAACAGGTTTGTTTTTCATTAATTATTGTTTTCTTTAATTATTGTTTTTATAAGCAAATTATTAAATCTTAATCCTACGTTTAGCATCTTTTATGGGTCAAATCCAGTTTCTGTATGATTTTGATCCTGTGCAGTGCATCACTTTAGTAGATTACTACGCACCTCTGTTTTTCCTTGAGTTATCAACCATTAAACCTGAAGACTTTTGTGGAAAAGTCAACCTTTGTAAAGAAGTTGTTGCATATGCTCAAGAGTTCTCACAAAATAGTTGTGATGTTTGTAATTTGGCTGTTTCAGAAGTTATTTCATTGATGAAAGATCCCGATAATCAGGTATCAATTAATTAATTAGTTATGAAATAATTTATTAGTATATTTATTTATTTCCGGTATTTAATATTGATCGTATTTGTTTTGGTTATTCATCAGTTGACTTTGTTGGAATTACTCTTGAAAGAATGCAAAACCGTGGAGAAGTACTTGCCAAAGGTCTGATAGACTTTCTTAACACAATTATTAAAAACCGGTTATTCTTAATTAATAAAATCTTATTTTAAAAACAACCCATTTTAACATTTTATAGATTAATTAATAATTTTTTTATTTTTTTTATTTTTTGTAGTGTAAAGCTTTGGTTTTTGAGTATGCGCCTTTGATTCTTGCAAATGCTGAGCAATTTCTTGAGAAAGAAGATATATGTGGAAAGCTTCATGCTTGTGATTCTTATGTGTCGATGGAAAAAGTTTCTTTGGTTTCAGATAACTAAAACACGAGGGTAGGGGTATTATTGTCTTTTTACACTATGGATTTGTACATTTATCAATTGCTTGCATTTGAATTGAACTACTTCATTATCTACCTTGTAAATTAAACACTGCTTCTTATTTGTGTTTTAAAAGACATTCTTGATATTAATCATGTCCAAATAAAATTGTGGCGGTTTACCTTTTTTTCGTTTGTGTTTTTCTAACCAAGTGTTTTGCTAATCATGGCCTTTAAATTGCGTTATTCGAAAAAAAAGATAGAATAAATTAATTAATTAAAAGATATTTGATGTTAGATTAAACATGTTTTGATCATTAATGCATTCCACTTAATCTGTCGCCACAGATTTATGCAATCAGACTGGAACCCACAATTGACGCCTTCAGATTTGCCAAATAAGCGTTATGTCAACTGATATTTCAACTGACTGACATAAGAGTACATAATCATGTCAATAACACCCTTTCTATTCAGTTTTTTTAGATCCCACCATCTAAATTAGTCATATGAATACAATGCAAAACCTTTGGGCAACAAGTGTTACCCGGCCCGTTTAATTACTCATATGTTATCCGACGTGCCCATTTTGGGACCTCCTACGGGCTTAAAGAAACAAATACTTAAAAGGAAAAATGCAAGTGACTTGTATTGATTGCTATATAAGTGGGAAAAAGTAATTAAATCTATTAAAAGTGAGGGAGGATACATACAATATATATGTATGTATCGAATACATTTGGTCTGTTTTTATAAAATTCATTGATAAGCCCAAAGTGACTGTACATCTGAGGTGGAATATAGCCCACCTACAGGTCTTGTGCTTGTTGATGCACTTCCTCCTTTTCCTTCAACTCTACCTTTCTCTTTACTGTTTTTTAACAAATATAAAATATATAAAAATCAAAATCTTTTATATTTCACAAAACTATATATTTATATCCACTTACTTGGCCCAAAAATTGCCTAGAGACGGCTGGTTAATTGCAGACCCATTAGAATTCCCATAATTAGGCCCATATGAAACCCTACCCATCCACGGGTCATCATCTTTCTTGAACAAAGAAGCCATAGTTTTCTGATTTTGACTTTGACTTAGTGGTCCTTCCTTGTTTAACCCGGGAGATAAAAGCCAGCTAGACGGGTCACCCGCTAGCCCGAAACTATCCCACATTTGCCATCCTTTTTCATTTCCTTTAACTTGTTCTTCATTTGTTGTTACAAAACGCGTCAGAGGTGATTCAATCGGTGATGGTTTGCTAATTTCAGATAAATCACTTTTCGGTTTTTGAAACCCTAAATTGGGTACAAACCCTAAATCCAACTGAAAATTATCCAGTGATTCTGAAACGGGCCCGATTAGTGAAACTGGGTCGGGCACATAACACGGGTCTTCAAAAATGTCAGATTCTTCGGGTAAAAATTTATCAGGAGCACGAGGGAATATGGAATTTGGGGATGAATGAATACCCATAGGATCTTTATAAGCAAAATTTGGTAGCGAATATGGTAATCCAAATGTAGTTGGATTATTATCAAATCCCTGAATTAATTCAGGATTTTGAATCTCTTTTTGTAATTTTCCATTTGGTCTACTTATAATATTAGACGATAAATTGACAGTTGGTGTTCGTGTAAATAATTGCTGCCATGATTTTTTCGGGGCGGGTTGGGAGTCAATTTGTGCCTGAAAAAGTAACTACCAACATAAATAACTTCCGAAAATTAAAATTAATAATTAAATTTTAAAAAGGAACTTACGGGTCGATTGATGTTCTTATCATCTGCAGAAACATTTGATTTCACAAGTGTAATCTCAGATTGTAAAACATCTTTCCTATTGGGAGTAGCATTTTGTACATGATCCAAATTAACGCTAGGAGATTTGTGTTCTCTTGTACTACTTGCATTGGCAGTTGTACCTTTCCCGAAAAAACCACCACCAGTTAAAGCTCTAGAAGATGATAAAAAACTACCCCTCATACGATCCAAATATCTAGTACCAATATTATTATTATTATGATTATTATTATTAATATGATTATTATTAACTTTATGATGTTTGTTCTTTTCGATTTCTTTGAAAGCCCGTTCATCAACATCGGAATTGCTTTTACTCGATCCCCGATCTTTTTCTTTCTTTTTCTCTTGGCGTTTTTTTTCGGTTTCCCGTTTGTTGTTTTTCTCGGGAGGTGATATTTTACTTATATTTTTTTCGGGTTCGGTTTTTTCATCTCTTAATTTTCTTCGTTCTTCAACTAATCGAGCAACTTCTTCCCTTTGTTTTCTTTCTTCTTCTTCCAACTGTTCTTTTTCTAACCTAGCTTGTCGTTTTTCTTCTGCTTTTCTTCGGGCTTTTTCGGTTCTGCTTTCGTTACAATTTACTGCATTTTCACCTTTTTTGGCCAAATTTCTAATTTCTGAATCTGTTGAAGCATCTTCATCAGATGAACTAACCCTAAATACCTTCCTCCATAACCACATTATACCCAGGAAAAATCCTGCTAAAATCTTGCAAAAGAAAACAACAAAACGGGAATAAGATTTCTCAGCAAAACAATGGTCATCACCGGCCCGGAAACTGGACTTCCCTGAAAATGACCCGTTAACCCAATTACCACTGTTTTCTAACCAATCTTGACCACAAATCCAACTGTTATCAGACCAAACTTTACCATTCAACATCTTCCCACCCTTCCCAACTAAATCCTTCAAAATACCAGAGTTTGAAAGCCCATGAGGTATAGGCAAATCCAAAACGGGGCGTTTAGATATATGCCCACAATAAGAACACATAAACTTACTGCCACCTGGATTCTGTTCACGATAAGGAGTCAAACAGTTTCTACAACGTCTCGTTGCAGTTTTTCTAAGTTTCTGCAATTCAATTGCTTCAAATCTTTTTCTCTCTCTAAGTCTAGCATTTCTACGGATTCTCCATGATGATAATCGTGGCATTAAAATTTCATACCAGAAAAGAGTAATTAATAACACAAACACACAAGCTAATCGTGGTGATGTGATTTCGAATCGAAAAGCAGTAGGCAAAAATTGTGATAAAAACCACAGTCCAATTAGTGGTATTACCAACCAAGGTAACATGGTAGCAATCCTTCGTGACCACTTTTGAATCACGCAAAGTATACACATTATCCTTCACAAAAACACCTTGTAATTCCCTCTAATTTGACCACAAACCTAAATCGAAAATCAATTTCGCGATGATCAATCAGGATGTAACAATCCCTCTTCCAAACCCTAACAACATAGTTGGCGCGATATGACCTAATTTTTCAATCAAATGATAACGAATTAACGATAAATTGATTAGATAGAATAAAAATGCTGAATTCGAGCAAACGAATATTAAATTAGGGTTTTGGTAGCTTAGAAACCTAAGTAATTATGAACAAATAAAAAAGAAGAAGAAAGGAATAATAATGGGAATTTGAAATAAAATCGGTTTGGAGAAACAACAAATTGACTTGAGATTTTGATAGGTGGATAGTATTACCGGAGATAGATACCGGATGATTAAAGTTCCGATGCCGGCGGCTGAAACGTCGTCGTTGTACGGCTATCCTTTTCTCCCCTTCAGTTGTGATGGTGACGAAGATGATAGTTTTTTTTATTATTATTACAGACGTAAATTGGGAATGAAAACAAAAGGCTACAAGAAATAGAAGAACCGGTTTAGTTGAACCGGTGATCCAACCGGGTTTCTTAATATCCATGGTTTTGATATGTGTTGACTTGACTTTTACTTCCTAGCAAGGCCTTAAACCCTAAGGGGGTGTTTGGTTCGCTACAATGTTTCTGACGGAATTAGAATCTAGGAAGGAATTGGAATTGTCAGGAATTGGATTCCAATTCCGTACTCTGTTTGGTTGGCAGGAAATTGAATTGAAATTCAGTTCAATATTATGTTTGGTTGCCAGGAAATGGAATTTGAATTCTGTAAAAAGACGAATTTGCACTTATTCGTGTAGGTGGTGATGGTGGTGGCGACAACGGTAGTGGTGGAGGTGGTGGGTGGAGGTGGTGGGTGGCGGTAGTGGTGGGTGGTGGAGGCGGTGGCGGGTTGTGGTGGTGGTGGAAGGTGGTCGTAGCGGTGGGTGGCGGTGGTGGTGGGTGACGGTGGCGGCGACAACGGTAGTGGATGAGGCGGTGGGTGGCGGTAGTGGGCGGTGGATGGTGGAGGCGGTGGGTGGTGGAGGGTGGTCGTAGGGGTGGGTGGCGGTGGTGGTGCGGGTGACGGTGGAGGTGGTGGGTGGCGATGGTGGAGGGTGGTTGTAGCGGTGATGGGTGGCGGCGGTAGTCGGTGGGTGGTGGTGGGCGGCGTTGGCGGGTGGTGGTGTTGGCGGCGGCGGTGGGTGGTGGTCGAGGTGGTGGGTGGCGACAACGGTAGTGGTGGTGGTGGTGGTGGGCGGCGGGTGGTGTGGTGGGTGGCGGCGGGTGGTGTGGTGGGTGGCGGTGGGTGGTGGTCGGCGGCGGGTGGCGACGGTGGTGGGTGGCGGCGGCGGGTGGTGGTTGGTTTAAGGTTTAAAAGTGTTTAAGGGTAATATGGTAATTTACACTTTCCTTCATTCATGGGATTTCAAAATCCATCCATCTATGGATGGAATTCACATTCCCTTGTTTAATGGAATATTTTCCAACCAAGGATTCCAATTCCGTCCAACCAAACATAGGAATCCATAGGAATTAGATTCCAATTCCTTCAAATTCCCAAGGATTCCAGTGAACCAAACGCCACCTTAGGTTTGAAACTTTGGATTGTTAACATTAATGTTGTATTTTTGTGTAATGTTAATTAACTAATTAAGGGTAATTTATTTTTGAACGGGGATATTTTAGTTAAGGGTAATTGAGGGTTAATGAAGAGATTTTTATGTGTATGTTAGAAAGTTACATGGCCGAAGATGTAACTTTATTTTAACATTGTATTCTAGGGAGTCTAAAGGATTTGTCTAGTCCCAAGGGACAAATCCTAGCCATTTGATCAAGATGGTCAAGATCAAATCCCCCACCTACAGCCACCGCCGGCAGCCGCCTCCGGCCACCTCCGGCTGCCAGTGGTGGTGGTGGTGGCTGACAGTGAAGGTGCTGGTGCTAATGGGGGTGGTGGTGGTATTGATGTATCGAAGCACATGTGCTTCACTAAAACACAGCATATTACTTCGAAGCACATGTGCTTCAGGTCACGAAACACATGTCTTCAAGTCACTAAAAACATGAGTTTCTAAACACATAAGTGAGCATACGAAGCACATGTGCTTGACGTTATGAAACACATGTGCTTCACTACACGGAGAAAAAATCAAAACAAGTGACGAACATATCATTATGAAGCACATGTGCTTCATAAAGCCAAGCACATGTGCTTCATAAAGCCAAACACATGTGTTTTTGTTCCTGAACACATGTAACTTACAAGCAAGTCATTTGTGTTTAAATCACGAAGCACATGTGCTTGACGTTATGAAACACATGTGCTTCACTACACAGAAAAAAAATCAAAACAAGTGACGAACATATCATTATGAAGCACATGTGCTTCATAAAGCCAAGCACATGTGCTTCATAAAGCCAAGCACATGTGTTTTTGTTCCTGAACACATGTAACTTACAAGCAAGTCATTTGTGTTTGAATCACGAAGCACATGTGCTTCGAAGCACATGTGCTTGAAGTTATGAAACACATGTGCTTCACTACATAGAAAAAAAATCAAAACAAGTGACGAACATATCATTATGAAGCACATGTGCTTCATAAAGCCAAGCACATGTGTTTTTGTTCCTGAACAAATGTAACTTACAAGCAAGTCATTTGTGATTGAATCACGAAGCACATGTGCTTGACGTTATGAAACACATGTGCTTCACTACACAGAAAAAAATCAAAACAAGTCACGAAGCACATGTGATTCCAGTCACGACCACCACCACCGGTCACCACCGCCGGCGGCCACCTCCGGCCGCCGTCCTCCGCCGCCGGCGGTGGCGGCGGCCGCCGGCCGCCGCCCATCGCCGCCGTCCGCCGCCGCCGGCCGCCGGAGAAGCACATGTGCTTGTAGTGGTGGTGGTGGTGGTTTTGAATCTTGATCTTGACCATTAATTTTTCTTGATCCAAGGGCTAATAAATGTCCCTTGGGACTAGATAAAATTAATGGACTACCTTGAACATTTCACTACATACCTTATATAGTGTTAATATTTGTAACAACCCGAAATTTGCGAATAAATAAATTCTGTGAAAATATTATAATTAAGGATAAATCGCTTAAAGATCGAAGGAATTGGTTTCGTGTCATTTGGACACCGTATGAGAAAGTTATGGACGAAACCGTGTCGAAACAAGGAACAAAAGTTGCAGCCTGCCTGGGCAAGTGAGTTCGCGGCGCGAACTACTCCTCGCGATCGCGAGGATCGGGCAGAGACTTGGGGTTTCAGATATCGGAGTTCGCGGCTGGTTCACGAATGCGAATTGTTCACAACACGCGTAATTCGCGGCGCGAACTTGGACTTCGCGGCGCGAACTTGTCAGGCACAGCATTAAAGTCGGGTTTTGGCTCATTTCATGCCATCTCAAACCCTAGTTTCTCTCCCAACGAGTGTGTATGCGATTTTGGGTGCAAAGGGGCATTTGGAGCTGAATTCTTGGTCAAATCTTGTGATACTTCACTCCTAGTTGAAGATTAAAGGTATATCTTCACTCCTTTGTAGTTGTAGCTTTAGATCTATGGATCTTGAAGCTTGGTTTGAAACCCTAGTTCTTGGATTTGTGGTTAATGATGAAACAAATGTTGTATACACTTAATAGATGGTATTTTAACAAAGGAAACAAGTGTAGGGTTAAGATTGGTAAGAATCTTAAGATTTGGTGAAACCTAGGGTTTTGGAAATCACCCAAATTGGGGGAAAGTGTTGTTAAAGGATTCTAGTGATGAAATGGGGGTTATTATTATTAGTATTCGTTGTTGAACAAGTTGTGATTTTGATGATAGACTTTGGTGAAGTCTTGGAAGGTGCTAGCGTGTTGAAGCAAAAGGATTGGGTGTGAAGAACACATTTGGAGCATTATTGGCTAAGGTGAGTACATGAGACTTTTTAAACTGGGTACATAGCTTATAGCTTTGAAAATACATATGATAATTTATGGGTCTTTATTGATAGATACTTTGATAAAGATAGTGACTGAAAAGATAGGAAAGTAGGTGTAATGTGATACTAGAATATATCTAGTATGATTGATGATTGTGGAAGTAAATCTGGTAAATTAAAGTAATGATGGAAAATCTTTATTAATGAACCATAATAGTAATGTATTTGATTAAAAGAATGTATACTGAGTCCTTATTGATAATTATGTATTAGTAAAGCAATTGAGAATGGCTTGATAGTAATGAGTATCCATTGGTAAGAATTACTAATAAAAGAAAAGAACGAATATGTATATATATGAAGATGATCATGATGTGACTGGTAATAATTAGATATTACAGATCACGAAGAGGTGAAAGTATATGATATCGATAAATAAGAAATGTACCTTATGAAATAAGTGAGTATGGACTCCTAGGGTTCATAGATGTAGAAGTATGTGTGAGTTGGTAAAGGTCAGGTCCACGGGACCATACAGGTACGTTCACGCTATGTTGAACTAATTATATATTGTTATAGTTAGATAACTAATTTGTTTGATGTTTGGTGTATTAGCCGAAGGCTTTGACTGGCATAACTGTTAGGTTATGATAAGAGATAGATGGTGGTGACGCGGTGGATCCCCGGTCATTGAGACGAGTGTATATATGTTTATACACCAGACATGTATGGGCTTCTAGTACGCATATGTTTACGTACTAGTCGTGGTATGATTCTAATACATATATGTTTATGTATTAGATATGTTGGACTTCCCGTACATATATGTTTACGTACTGGGTATGATCGTGCTTCTGGTACCTATATGTTTAGGTACTAGATATGTTTGCTAGGGAAACGAGATCGATAGCGTCACAATAGGGTGACTAGACGGTTTTGTGGTAGTATGTATATATATATGTTTATATATTTATTTGTGAAATGTTTATCCTTATTGGGATCTAAAACTCATGCATCTCACGAGACTATTTTGTCTCACGTACTGCGTTTGTTTTGTGTCTATGTACTCAGGTACAGGTTGAAGTGATAGAAGGTTGCACTAGAAGTGGCCTAGAGATGTTTAGCTCGGGAGCTAGTAGGTAGATCCCGTTTGCCTATGGTTTTGATATATTTGGTGACACCGTATTTTTGTACACTCTTATAACGATTCTAAAGTTTTTGTTAAACTGTATTTTGGACATCATGTCTATTATTGAGAAAAATGTATTTTAAGAATTTAAATGATGTTATAAAAATACGGGTGTTACAATATTATATTTGTTATCCGTATAAAAATACCATGTGATTTAGAGGTTAATTGATATTCTAACTTTCATGACCAAATATACCAATTTCGATGAGTGATATGGAAATAGTCTAACTACCTGTAGAAATATGAGATTGTTATAAGCAACAAACAAGATATTTTAGACGTATATGAAATAATTTCAATAATTGGGTGGTCTCATTATCAAGGTTCTAGAAAGTGTAAGGCGTGGCGTGGCGGCCCCATCAAGCCTCAGCCAAGGCGAGCCATGGCGAGCCATGGCGGTTTTCAAGGCGTGATTTAAGGCGGCAAATTTTTTATATAATTTATATATATACGTATATTAAATTAAAAAAATTATATAGATCTATTGATTTATATAACAATTCATATATAAAGCTCATAAAAAATAGTACAACTAAATTTATAATTATATATTTTATCATTTTTTTAAAAAAAAATTCATTTTTCACAGCCGCCTTCCAGAAAACTCGCCATAAGGCGCGCCTTATCGCGCCTTATCACGCCTTATCTCACGCCACGCCTAGCCTAGCCGCCATGGTCTGTTTCGTAACGTCGACGCCGCGCCTCACGCCTTGGCGCCGCCATGGCGCGCCTTTTAGAACCTTGCTCATTATACATGTATCTCTAGATTCTACAAATTCAACGCCATAACCAGAAGTCTGTCACAAAAAATTCTAAACCTCTTTATCTATTATTTTGACTAAATGACTTGGATCGAGTCCGATATGCAAACCGAGTTAGACAAAATTGAAGGGGGAAGATATGCCAATTCAGATTGAATATGAAACAAATCAAACGACCCCTAATCTAACCTTTTAAACCAACCTACTGTTAGCAAATGTTGATGTTAGTTACTAACTAATAAATGGCTAAACACAATAGAATCTTATCCACATGACATTCAATTGTCTTGTCCACATCATCTTCGTCCACATGTCAACTTATCTTTTTTCCTTGTCCATTGAAATATTCACATGAAGGTTGTCAATTGTGCACTTCACAAATCTTAACCTGCCATCCAAAAATCATAAGTTAGAGCATAAAAGTCATATATTTCTAAGGATTAATATAAATTCAAAAAGATAAGGATTACTTTGAGCATTAATAAGTTGAACATCCTTAATAACAAACTTTCTAAAGTTATTGTTCAATTCACTTTTGAATAATGATTTTTGGAAACGGCAAATAATATCAACGGAAGCTTACTCGCAATATTCCAACGAGCACCCTCAGGTTCGAGCTCCTTTACAAGCCCCCCATAGGGATTTCCAGGGAAAAATCCCTCATACTTGGCACCACAAGAGGTGTTTACAGGAATCGAACTCCCGACCTCACGCCTCATATGGGAGTAAAACTCATGCATCAATCTAGCTAGGCTAGACATCATTTGCACTTTTGAATAATGATTCTATTCTATTCATGACATCATTATTAAGTATTAACTACACCAATAAGTGTCTGATCAATTTCTCCATCCGGGAAATAAGTTTTAAGTGATACCAAATCATAAGCACACACCTAAACTTCATCAACAAAATGAAATAAAATCAGTCATACCTCTAGTTAAAAGATTGCTTATCTCCTACTAAAAGTTAAAAACATTTAATTTGAAGCTATCAGACCAATCTTTTAAAACAGAGGATGGATAACCCCATACAATATATAATGCTACAAGCTTATTATAGTCGTATGCCTATAATATACATTACAGTTTAGAATGTAACACACACAATAAAAAAAATGTTTTGGTACAAATTCATCAAGAACACATGTGACTTTGATAAACAGTTGATAGGTTAGTTGCATTTAACTTGTTTGTATCACAAATAGGGATGCCAATGATGCAGGGTATGCTATCGATCCATTAAGGACTAGTGTATGAGTATATATTGCTGTGGTATGATCCTAGGTGGCATATCAACCAGAGGCAAATGGAACAACCCCCTCCACACTGTGTAGGTTTTGTGATGAAGGTGTGCCCACAATCACATTGGAACAGATGCATGAAGAGGCAAAATGATGGGTGTGAACCACACAACATACCACCCTTCCATTTATGGTGGGTGTGGTCACGTAGTAAGTATTTCCTTTAAATGGTGTGGTGTGATTAGTGTTTTAGAAATCCAGTTGAATCGGAAAATTGGAAGAAGCAAGTTGGAATGAGCTTGTTATATCGGTGTTAATATGTATTAATGGCTAAATGTTAGTTTGTCATTTATAACTGGTTTATATTGAGATCAATATGACAAATGTAAGTTGATAATTTTCACAAATTAACAACTCTTAAGCTAATGTCTTGATTACGTCGCTCGAACATCATAAAGGGCTCAGCAACTACCGGTATAAGAAAGATATAGTGGAGATTAGGTCCTTCCCTTTTTCACTCAAAAGCTTTGTATCACCTCCCACTCACATCTTTTGCAATCATATGATTATATTTCGTTAAAAATTTTATTTAATAGTAATTTTATCTAATAATTGCAACATTTTATTTGATATCTTAGTAAAAGAAAAAAATCAATTAATATTTAAATACTTCAAACACATCATCATGATGACTAAATCTAAAGTTAAAAACTTATGTATAACAGGCAATATAAATAAAAAGAAAACGAATCTATAACTTGTAAAGATAAATCATACGCAAGTAGAAATATTATGATTAAAATGTATGAAAAAAAAGACATTTGACAACAAAACATAATGAAAAACCGGCCTATATTTAGACAACCTTTGTTGTAGCATTTTTTCCTAAGATTATTGGAGACTTAGAGAGCAATTAATCCACGATTCAACACATAATCTTGGCATATCTAAAATAATTAAGTTGCAGTACCGTAAAAATGAAGGGCCATATATACTTGGGGGACTGTTATGACAAAACATTATCATTACTAAAAAAAGACAATTTGAGTGACACTACAATCATGACTCATGCAATAGTAACGCAAAAATGCCATTATAATAAAAACATTACTTACCAAAACTAATTTAATTCTTAAGTCAAATATTTAAAATATTCTTGAGGATGAAGTATCATGCCAACTTTTGAGAGGGTGTAACAACACAATCATGCTTTCTTTATCCTCCCATTGGTTCAATTCTCACACTTAGCACTCTAGACAAACATTAACTATGTGAAAACCACACCCCAAATATTTTCTCTCATGAACCTACTGCTTTTATCACTTGCATTACTCATTCACTTCTCAACTCACTTTCATGGGCATTGCACCACAAATAACCTTCAACTTGGTGCCCAAACTACCCTTGTTGTACCCGGTTCGTACATCAATGGCTTCATTGGACAAGCATTTGTACTCGAAACTAGCCAACCCGTGCCAAATTTTCGGGCTGGGCTAACCGTTGAAGCCATTGACGAAAAGTATGTTTGTTCGTTTGATGTTTTTCTTGGGGATTTTAAGGTTTGGAGCTCCGCCCATTTATCACGGTTTTTTACCATTGAGAAATGTAAGCTTTTTCTCACTAGGGACGGAGACTTGTTATTGACGGGCCGTGATGACGAGATGATATGGCGAACCGCAACTTACGGGCAAGGTATAAAGGTAAGTTTGGTCTATTCTAGTGTAATTTGTCGAGAATCATATAGTTTCATGCACAAGGAAAATCATAGTACAAAACTACCTATATATATTAATTGAATTCCTATTATATAGTTATATTTCTTAAAGTACTAGTTGTTTTTGTTTATGCATATTTCAGACTTTGCAATTATCAAATAGTGGGAATCTTGTTCTTCTTGATGAATTCAACATGATCAAATGGCAAAGCTTTCATTTCCCCACAAATGTAATGCTTTGGGGACAAACAGTAGATGCTGGAACAAAACTAACATCTCATCCTACAAATTCAAATTCATTTTATTCATTCGAAATTCATCGCGAAAATATAGCACTTTACCTAAATTCGGGTAAGTTTAAGTATTCATATTGGGAATTTAACCCCGGAAAAACCCAAAAAATCACATTTATTCGTTTGGCAACAAACGGGCTACAATTATTCAACGATGATAGCCACAAGATCGCTCAAATCCCATCAAAAAGACTCCAACTTTTAAGGTTTTTAACCATCGAGAATACAACTGGGAATTTAGGGTTTTACTACTACTCAAAAACAACAAGAAAATTCGAAGCCTCGTTCCAAGCTCTAAGAAATAGTTGTGATCAACCGAATTTTTGCAAAGTGAATGAAATTTGTACGTTTCGTGACAAATGTTCATTTTTAGAAATCAAGGGGTTTGCACGTAACTTTTGTGGAAATTTCGGGGTTGATATGAAGGAGATACGGGGTGTAACGAGCATTTTGAGAGATGAAAATAAAAAGATCGTTAACGCGACAAAGGAGACATGTGCGGGTTTGTGTATTGATGATTGTACATGTGCTGGTGCATTGTTTACAAGTGGGAATAACGAGTGTTATTTATATGGGGAGATTAGGGGTGTGAAGGAGGTTATTTTTAGTGAAAATGTTAGTTATTTGGTGAAGGTTTTGAAAGGTGGGAAACATGGGAATGGATTGAAGAAATGGGAATTGATTTTGATTGTTGGTGATGGAATTGTTCTTTTTGTATGTTTGGGTGGAATTGGGCTATATATGTTATGGAGAAGGAAAAAAGAAGAAAATACTAACTAAAGATTTGAAATTTGTTGAAATAATCCAAAATGTTTATGAGTTTAAGTTATTATATATGCTGTTGGAAAGTGAGAAACTCATATACTTTAAATTGAATATAAAGTAAAAATAAAGGTAAAATGTGAATTTCATTAAATGATTAAACATTCATTTAGAGTTATTCGATAATACAGTATAATAGTTATAAGAGTAAATTACACAGAAGGTCCCTGTGCTTTGCCACTTATTACAATCACAGTCCCTGGTCTTTGTTTATTACACTGGAAGTCCCCGGTGTATTCAATTTGTTACACCCGACGTCCCTTTGTCAAACGGACGTCAAAAAATTCCATTAAGTGACACATGTGCACCTCACATGATGGGCAAATTCGTAATTTCATTGCAGTCGTTTTCTTCATTATACGTACCTCTTTTACTGCTCGATTGGCCCGTTATTGTTAGAAAAGAAGGGTTTTTTGAAGAACAAATAGAGTGGAGAGAAGAGAGGGAAAGGTATGAGGGAATAAGTGAATGGACGGCTGGTGTAAATTGGGGAAGATACGTTTGAGGGGGGAAGGAGAATTACCATTGTTCACATCATGTCAGGTGCACATGAGTCACTTAACAGACCTTTTAGATGTCCGTTTGAAAGAGGGACATCAGATGTAACAAATTGAACACACCAGGGACTTCCAGTATAATAAACGAAGTTCAGGGACTGTGACTGTAATAAGTAGCAAACCACAGGGACCTTCCGTGTAATTTACTCTTTAAAGGGAGAAGGGAAATTACGATTTTGCCCATCATGTGAGGTGCACATGGGTCATTTAACGGAATTTTTTGACGTCCATTTGACAGATGGACGTCGGGTGTAACAAATTGAATACACCAGAGACTTTCAGTGTAATAAACGAAGAGCATAGACTGTAGCTGTAATAAGTGGCAAACCACAGGGACCTTCCGTGTAATTTACTCTAGTTATAATTATAAGTATATACAATTTAATAGAAGCCTAGAAGGCGTAAACCTAATGACCAACTTTTGTTTTGTTTGTTTTCTTTTTATAACTAGTTTTATCCAACTTAATATGTTTTAGTGGTTGGGATGAAGGGTGCATTAATGGAAATGAAGCAAAAATATCAAAAACTCGAGTATGGTTTCTTAATTTTGTAAATAAAAAATGATAATGTTTTAAAACTGAATTTTTCTAATGTGTGCTTTAACACATATTAAGGAGCTTTAATATATGTAAAATAAACTACTTATAAATGTAGAAAGTGCAGAGTTCTTTAATGTCTCGTTTATATAAAATTTTTGAATCTTTACATTTAATACATTTTAATATAACCATGGTAATAACTACTCCCTCCGTCCCTAAATAAAGTTCCCATTTTACCTTCAAATTTTATCCCTAAATAAAGTTCCCATTTCTCAAACATAAGGAGCCCACTTAATATAATAATATTATTACAAATACTTTCACCACTAAATATCTCTTAAAACACTTTCTCTCTGCAATCAAACCTTATATTTTAATCAAAAGTAATATCAAATACCCCACTACTAACTACTCCCTCCGTCCCACAAAAAAGTTCCCATTTCCTTTGGGCACAAGTATTTAGGAGATAGTTGATAGTGGGGTCTTTGGTACTATTTTTGATTAAAATATAAGGTTAATTGGAGAGAGAAAGTGTTTTTAAGAGATAGTTGGTGGTGGGGTCCATAATAATAATATTATTTAATAGAAATGGGAACTTTTTTGTGGGACAAAATTTATGATAGAAATGAGAACTTTTTTGTGGGACGGAGGGAGTATCTCCTAAAATGTTGTGCCCAACACAAATGGGAACTTTATTAAGGGACGGAGGGAGTAATACACTTTGAAATATCATTTTAAATGTAACATCCTGAAATCTTACCTATTATTTTATTACTTTCGGTATGTAATATATTATTATTTAATATATTATATAATTCATTTAATTTGCTAAATTAATTATATTTTAACCATGGGGTTAAAATTAGCAAAACTAAAATATTTTGATTAGTTAGTAATATTTATATATTTAGATTCACTTTTGAATCAGGGCTCCAAATATATCTTCGTTATATAAATCAGAGTTAGTTTAGACAATTAATTGATCTGCAAACCAGATATCCAGTGCAACACAGTGTTTAAATGAAATCTACCTAATATGTCTATGAATGACACGTTTCAATGAAGTGTCCAAAATCCCATTTCTTTGCCTGCCACGTTTTTTAGAGGTGTCCAAAAAGGAAAAATCAGATTTTTACTATCTCTAATTTCTTTTCACGTCTAAGACCCAAAACCCCATTTTCAGTTTATGTGTTCTTCATATTTTGTGCATTTTAGCTTGAAATCTCCCTAATCACAGCCGTGATCTCGAAATTTATTTAAGGATAAGGTAAGAAATCATTCATCTATGTTAATGTTCCTAGTTTATGAATGAAAAGTTAGGATTCTTGTCTTTTGGTGGGTTTTGTAAGTTCTGGTGAATTCTTGCTTTAAAACCGAAATTGATAAATTTTATAGTGTTTGTTGATGATCATTTAAGTATGCATGCTTAATTAGAAAAGAAATCATAGATTTCTTTGGTGGGTTTTTATCTAGTTCTTGGATTTATGAACTTTTTGTGTTCTATAAGTTTATTTGGGTTAAATAACATATTAGAATTGATATTAGTTGTTTACATCTAATTATGGGTTAAATTGGTGAAATGGAGATGATGATCATAGTGTTTGTATGAATTTTGGTGAAAAAGTCCGTAAGTAAAATTTTAACAGCTTTTTCTTAGAATTTTGATACCGTAACTCCGTTTTGGGCGTGCGACCAGTCGTTTCGAAGGTCTAAGAGTCTACTTTATTTATATCATATTTTCATGAACTGATATGGTCAGAAAAGTATTCAGATTTTTGAGTTATTACAGGTGGTCGGATGTGTCTTTTTCGGGTCAAACATGTATTGGAAAGTCTGGGTGTTTCGAAGTATTACATGTTAACATGAGGTTTGTAATAAGATGGTAATTGTGTGCTTGATAAAAATTATGTTTTTGAAGTACTAGAACCTTGCTCTCGATTTTGACCCGTTTGGGCCTATATGTTAAATTTAGTCTAAAAATGTATTGTTTGGTTTATATGTGACTTTAAAAGTTTAATTGTGATAAGTTGGGAATTGTAGGTTTTACAAGACATGAATTGTGAAGTGTTAAAGTTAGTTTGCTTGGTTTTGACCCGTTTGGTCACAATATGTCAAACTGGGATTATTTGCTAATATGTTGGCTGACTTTGACTTGTAAAAGTCATAGTAGAATGGTAATTGTACAATTGAGTAAATTACACGGATAGTCCCTATGGTTTGACCTGAGTTTTGGATTTGGTCCCTAAGTTCCAAAAATTACACCGATGGTCACTAAGTATCGGATTTCGTATCGGTTTTGGTCCCTAAGCCTAACAGCCGTTAAATTTGGCTATTAAATCTGGTCATGTGCATTGCACATGAGGATAATTTAGTCATTTTACACACAAACCCCACTTTATTTCTTCTATCTCCCCGACTCCCCCCTTTAAACCTATCACATATCTCCTTCCCCATCTCCCTCTCACATCTCATAAGTTCCCACGCTCTTCTATTGCGAATCTCCAACGTTGACCACTCTACTGACCACTCTACTGTGTTCCAATTTTAGTTTCTACAACCATCGATGTCGTCACCTGCAAAATTCATATGCAAAACAAACCTTCACTCTCTGAAACACCCAAACTAGAACAAACCCTAGTTTTTTTTTCTTGCTTGAATTATAGTTTCGTAGCTCACGCGTGTACATTTTTTGAGTTTCTAATAATAAAAGTTTACATCTCAATATTTGTTTGCAATTTGTTGCGAATTTGAAGTTTTTCTTTGAAATTTAGCTGTATCAATTGAAATTGAAAAACCCTACGAACTTTGAAATATTAGTTCTGGTTAAATTGACAAATTTGAAGTATAATTTTTGTTGTTTGAAGTTTGAGGCTGGTTTCTGCTTTTGATAATTCTACTCAAACAAGCGTGATTCCATAAAAAAAAGATGTGTCTTGGTAGACTATTGCAATCGGAGATGCTAAAAAGGTTTGATCTTGGAAACTTTTATTGATTCAAAGAGTGTGAAAATGAATTTGGGTACACGAAATTTATGTAAGGTGGCGGTTGTGATATAATTAGAAGTTACCGGCGACGATGACGATGATGGTGTCGAGAAGAGGCGGAGGTCTCCGATGATTCAAAAGTAAGGTGGTGTTGGTGCTAAAGTGTTCCTCCAGCTCTCCATTTCTTCAGTGACAGAAAACTATGTTCGAGCTCTCCTTTGCTAATTGGGTTAACAGTGATTGAATAGGAAGTAGCAAGATAAAAGGATGAGAGAGAAGGGTAGTGAACAAAGAGATGTAAAATGACTAAATTACCCTCATGTGCAATGCACATGACCAGATTTAACAGCCAAATTTAACGACTGTTAGGCTTTTGGACCAAAATCGGTATGAAGTCTGATACTTAGTGACCATCGGTGTAATTTTTAAAACTTAGGGACCGAATCCAAAACTCAGGTCAAACCACAGGGACTATCCGTATAATTTATAAATAAATAGATACTCTTGTAACGACCCGAAAATTTGTAAATAAATAAATTGTACAAAAATATGTTAATTATGGATAATTCATTTAAAACACGTGAAAATTGGTTTCGTTTCATTCGGACACCGTATGGGGAAGTTATAGACGAAACTGGGTCGAAAAGGGCAAAGGAAAATGTAGCCTTGGCTGCTAGACCAAGATAGCGCTACTAGACCCAGATAGCGCCGCTATCTGGGATAGCGCCACTATCTATGGCGGGGTGCAACAGCGACCCGAAATAGCGTCGAAGGGGGGGACGAGAATTCGAGATTTTAGAAATAGCGACGGAAATCGCGCCGCTATTTAGCGACGCGATTTATGGCGGGTACGAAATAGCGCCGCTATTCTGGAAATAGCGACGCGATCTGGTCGCTGGCAAGCATTAAATCGGGATTTTTGTCATTAATGCCATTCCAAAACCCTATTTTCTCTCCCAACAAGTGTGTATACGTTTTTGAGTGCAAAGGATCGTTTGGAACCGATTTCTTCATCAAATCTTGTGAAATTTCACTCCTAGTTGAAGATCAAAGGTAAATCTTCATATCTCTTGGGTTTTTAGTCAAAGATTCAAGTAGGGAAAACTTGAATCACAAACCCTAGCTTTGGGGTTTGTTCATAAATGATTAAATGGAAGTTGTATAACATAGATCTATGATATTTTAACAAGGAAAATGTGTTCATAATATGGATCTATAAGAATATGAAGGTTTATGGAATTAGGGTTTGGTAATTTGGGGACATATGATACAAATAGTTAACTAGTCATGGAATATATGATTAGTATGGATGTTTGATGTAAACCATTGTATTGGTTTTGGTATTAGGTCATTTGGTGGAAGGATTTGAGGTTCAAATCTTGGGGAGAGACATTTGTGTTCAAGAAACACATCTTTTGGATAAGCTTGGCTAAGGTGAGTACATGTGAACTTTCAAAACTGAGTACATAGTTAGGAAATGTTTTATGATTAAATGTTTTATCGAGTCTATAAGTAATTTAGCTATTTATGTGATTTATGATGAATTGCTTATGTGATGATGAATTGATTAATTGATTTATGATGAATTGCTTATGTGAGAGACATTTGTGTTCAAGAAACACATCTTTATGATGATGATGATGATGATTGTGATGTCCCTAGGGCCGTGATAGATTGGAGGCATTCCGGTTATTACGGTACCTTAAGGTTAGTGGTAGATTGGAGGCATTCCGATTACCCAATACCTATGAGTCCCGGTAGATTGGAGGCATTCCGATTACCGTGGATATGACGGTCTTGATAGATTGGAGGCATTCCGATTATCTTGACATTGGCCAAAGATGAATGAAATGAAGTGACCGAATGAAATTAATAATATTATTCTAATGTAAATGATAATTATGTGACTAGTTGTTTATCGGGTCTAAAACCCATGTATCTCACGAGGCAATTTTGTCTCACGTACTATGTTTGTGTTTTTCTATGTACTCAGGTTCGGGATCGAAGATATAGGAGGCCCATTTAGAGAGGAGGCCTTGTTGAGATTAGCTTGGTGTTCATAGTTGAAGTCCTTATCCTATGGCTTAGATATATTTTGTAACACCGTTTTTGTAAACTCTGATAATCTCAATCAAGAAACCTATCGTTTTTGTAATGTTGGTATTTAGAAATTATGATGTGTTATGCATTTTGGATGGAAAAATGTTTAAATATTATTTTGAAAAATTTGAGGTGTTACAACTCTTGTACAATTGGTATATATCAACTAGATGAAAGTATTGTTGATGAGAAATACTAGTGTGTTGCAATTTGGTAGAAATTGAATACTTGGGTGACAGTAATAGAATGTATAACATTCAATGGTTTTGGGTTCCACTTGGGTTTGAATACGGACTAGTAGTAACGGACCAGTAGTAACGGACCATTAGTAACAAACCAGTATTAACAGACCAGCAGTAACAGACCAGTAGTTACGGACCAGGAGTTACGGACCAGCAGTAACAGACAAGTATTAACGGATCAGTATTAACGACGCGAGTGTCTTCGGGTGCAGTTTTTGGCTGCAATGTTTATTGCAATTCCACACTTCAGTATAAATAATAATGTTAATTAATTATGTACACATTTGGGGAAGAGGTCAGTAATTGGAACATTCTACTTGTCATATGTTTTCTAATGATACGGTGTACCGTCCTTAAAAGCACTGGTTGTTCTTAGGAGGTACACATCGTCATTGAGTAAAGGGCTATCGGTTATCATTGTAGGCCAACAATGATTTAAGGTTCGGCCGAACCGCCGTCTCTCATTAAATTTAACTAATCGGGAAAGTGTGAATTTATATCGGTTGCTCTATTATATATTGTTTGTTTAAGTTCATTCACTTAGCTGTTAGCTAATCCCCCACCTCGTTGACTCTTTTGCAGGTTCGGTTTGTCGGGCGGGTCAATGGGTGCTGGTTAGGAATGATTGACCAATGGCTACTCTGATAATAGTTTGTAACCGAGCCGTTTTATAGTAACACATTAAATCGTTTTGATGTTTTGATTAATATTATGTTTGAAGTTGTAGTTTGTAAAATGACTTTAACTTAACTAGGATAAAACCCGCGCGATGCGGCGGGCTGCGAACTATATAAACCTGGCGATTAAAAGTCCATTGGTTACATATTTTTATAACGAATACAATACATAATCATAAACTGTGTATACAATAGAGGTCAAAAGCAAGAATTAGCATTGTCGTTGAAATGTTATTTGGTTACATGTTTTGATATATAGTAGGGTATACGCGCAAGTGAGGCGGCGGGTACACTGATACATCTATTCCGCGACGATGTTGATGGTGTTCGTGTACATGTTTTTGTATAACGATTATTATAAAAATGTCTGATAGTTGGGAATGAAATATGCATAAAACTACATTGAAAACTTATCGACGTTTAAAATTTGTTAAATTACATGTTTTAAAAAAAAATCATACATGGGGAAGAATTATCACGTATATTATCCATCATGTAAGATCTCTCGATACACCACATTTGCTGTGTAAACGCCGTCAACATTAAATTGTTTTGCTGGAGTTACCAATACTTTTGTCGTCTGCCGTGAAATTCCTCTTGACAAGGCAACGTAAAGTTGCCCATGCGAGAACACTAATTCCGGAAGATAAACGCCGACGTTTGGAATTGTTTGTCCTTGGGCTTTGTTGATTGTCATAGCGAAGCTTAGCCGAACCGGAAACTGTTTTCTTTTCAACTTGAAAATAAGATGGGGGGGGGGGGGATAATGGCTGCGAATTTGTGTCTCTGAAAATAAATGATTAGTAGTTAAAACCAAAAACAAAAAATAGTATCTTAATTAGTAGGAAGTTAGAAATCTGTCAAGCAGGAACAAATATAGTTTGTTATGTTTGTGGTCAAGCCAAACATATTCAACGCGAACACATTTGCATTTGTACCACAAATATGGATTCCAGAGGTCTTCAAAGTTTTCAACAGGTTCGTATCCATCAAAATCCTTTGAAAGAAGAAGAACAAAATTTTAGTTAACACATAATTTATGATTGTACAGTAAGTAATTGTAAGTCTGAATTTAGTTAAATAGACGAGTTACCTCTAATTCTTGTGTAGGTCGTGGAAGTGGTTGAAGCACTGAAGCACCATATTGGGTGATTAAAGACATTTTTAGGTTCTATTCGTTTGTATGCTGCACAATAACTCCATCGTTAGTTGATGGAGTATATATATAGGTTAAAAAAAACGTAGAATTCAATATGTATTTAATATTTAAAAAAACGTAAATCAAAATATTTAGTATCTGCCTATTTAATATTCAATATGTATTTATTCTTTAAAAAAACGTACATCCAAAAAAACGTTGAATTTAAAATGTAAATCAATGTGTGTTTAGTTTGTAAACGGTTTTATAATTTTGGAAGGACAATAAATGCGAAATTTTAATGTAGGCAGTTGACTCTTATGAGTTATTTCTAAAAGCGGAGTTATTGGTATATTAATGGAAGTTATCAAAAAGATAACAAAAAACACATGGCCCAGTGGTTATCACGTTGCTTGTTTTCCATAAGGTCTTGGGTTCGAATCTCGGGTAAGGCACTTTTATTTTGATTTTAAAGGGTGTTTGAACATTGCTAAAAATGGAAGGACAATGTGTGTTTAGTTTGTAAACGGTTTTATAATTTTGGAAGGACAATAAATGCGAAATTTTAATGTAGGCAGTTGACTCTTATGGGTTATTTCTATAAGCGGAGTTACTGGTATATTAATGGAAGTTATCAAAAGGATAACAAAAAACCACATGGCCCAGTGGTTATCACGTTGCTTGTTTTCCATAAGGTCTTGGGTTCGAATCTCGGGTAAGATACTTTTATTTTCATTTTAAAGTGTGTTTGAACATTGCTAAAAATGCAAGTGTTGAAAATTCAGACTTCCTCTTTTAGAAATGTCAAGCATGCTTTTTAAAGTAGTATAGATATGATTTGAATATTACGCTTCCGTTATAAAAAAAAATCGGATTTAAATTTACGGTGTTTCACTAAAATTACTCAAAAAACTTAAAATGTATCACAAAGAAAGGTGATGTAGGACTTTATAGTAACACCCTAACCATGTCTTATTATTTATACAAAAATATATGATATCAGAAATTTTGGATAGCCGAAATCCGTATATCCGAATTTCGGATACCCGAATCCGGATAGTAAAAACTCATTATCTAAAATCCGGATATCATTTTTTGAACACCCCTAATTTTTTGTTTCCTTACATTGTACTTACTAAATTAAATACATGCATTTATGCCGTCTGCATTAATCATTTTTCTTATAAATGAACATATGACATAATTATAAGGGTTTTTGTAACATTTTCCCCGGCCCCCGGGCATATGATAACATGCATTTATTGAGCCAATAATTTCCTAAATATGTATTGACTAACATTAATGCACTTAAAAACTATCATTTTAGAAGATGCATTAATTTCAAATTTCTATTAAAATGGAAATTATTGACTCATTAAATACATGTTATATTATACCCCAATTATAAAATCGAGTTAATAAAAGATAATAAAGATGCTGAAAGTCATTAATTGTATTCAAAATAGATGAAATCATATAAATAAATTTCCAAAAATTAAGATTTCTATTACTTCAAATTAACAATACTTTTATTCTTATACTTTATAAACATTTAAAAAGAGAAAAGATTTAAAAGTATCAGTTGACCAAGTGACCAATGAAACATATTTCAACTTACAATTAAAGATATACGATGTATTTAAACTTACAATAACTCAGCAATCTAATCTACCTAAATTTACCCAGCTTGATTCAACCAGACGTAATTAATGATCATGTTTATAACATGTCCAAATACAAATAACAAGAATCAGAAATGAGTGGATTAGTCAAATGAACATGTGTTCTTATGAAATTTTGGGGGGGTGTTTGGTGTAATTTCCTACATAGAAACTTTTTTGCATTTAAGTTTAATTTTATTAAAAACATTTTTTTTAACTCCAGAAAAATCCACCATTCCAGACCTCCCTTCATCTTCTCTCTCTCTCTCTCTCGCCAGCCGCACTACTGTACACCACAATCACCTGTTTCTCTTTCTATTCTAGGGTTTCTTCAATTTCTCAAGTTAGGGTTTTCAGTCTTCACATACATAAATCAATCGCTTTACATCTAATCATCCACCATCCCTAGGGTTTTGGAACGAAGCTGGATAATAGTCCCCTCTCTTTTCTCAGAAGATTCTCCATGTGCCGCTGGTTTAGCGGCTTCGTTGATTAGCGATTTGATTACATCTCTTTCGAACGCTGTAAATCTGTTTTCAATTCGAAAGAAGGTCCACAACAACAACAATACTCAGTTAGGGTTTGTTTGTTTGCTTGTATGTTTGATTGATTGTTTTTTTCAATTGAATGGCATTGGGAGATCTAATGGAGTCTAGGTTTTCGCATTCGCAGTCTCAATCTTCAATGGTGGCGGCAGTGTCTAATCACCACTTGGATGGCTATTCAAATTCAAATTTGCATCATTCTAATTTGAATACAGCTGCTGTTCTTCAAGATGTAATTGTGGATAATAACAGAGATAGAGATTCTTCTTCTGATTCAGTTGCTGGAGTTCAAACGAGGGATGATTCTGAGACTGTTGCTAGTAGTACTAGCTATGGTGTTAATGGTAATGCAGTTGTTAGTGGGATTGCAGCTACAAGCATGGCTTATTTGCCTCAAAACGTTGTTTTGTCTGAGTTGAGACATGATGCTTTTGAAGCTTGTACTCCATCTGGTCCTGCTGAAAGTGGGCTGGTATCAAAATGGCGGGTTAAAGACCGGGTAATTTGTTGCTTTTTAATCAGTATTGCTATCTTTTTGCATTTTATGTAATTATGAGATGATGTTTTAGTAGAAAAGATATATGTTTGTATTAAACCATTAGGTTCTAGTTCAATACTGATTAGATGAGTAGAGTAACATGGAATCATGTATTCTTGCCACTTAATTACTTGCCTCAACAGCTTTTTGTGTTTTTAGGGTTAGGTATCATGGCAATTTTTTGTAGTTTTGGATTATTTTATTTTGTTCGTTGGGATTCATATGACTGTAAAAAGAGTTAATTTTAGATATTTGCTGAAGAATTCTGTTAATCTAAGGCTACACTATGAAATTTAAATGCTTTTGATTTGTAAAAGGGGTGTGAATGTTACTATACAGTTATTAGTAAACCGTACTAAAATAACATTTTTATAAGTGATTTTTTTATAATTTCTAATGTTATCATAAGTAGTTAAACTCTTGTTTTTTTTAATTGCAGATGAAAACAGGATGTGTTGCTCTTGTTCTATGTTTGAATATAAGTGTGGATCCACCTGATGTTATAAAAATTTCACCTTGTGCCAGAATGGAATGTTGGATAGGTATACTTATTATCTTCATTTTTTTTTTAATTTTTCATCCTTAAATATATAAATACTTATTTTTCAATCTATTTTTTTTCCAGACCCGTTTTCTACGGCCCCACAAAAAGCACTAGAAACAATCGGTAAAACATTAAGTTTTCAATATGAAAGATGGCAACCCAAGGTGAGATTATTTCTTAATTACACAATTTAACATTTTTAATATTGATTTTAGATAAATCTAATGATTAATGATGATGAAAACAGGCCAAATACAAGATTCAGTTAGATCCTACAGTTGAAGAAGTGAAGAAATTATGTACCACATGTCGAAAATATGCCAAATCTGAAAGAGTTTTATTTCATTATAATGGTCATGGTGTTCCTAAACCAACTTCAAATGGCGAAATTTGGTTTTTTAACAGGGTAATCATATTATATTATTTATTTATTTATTTATAAATCTCAGTAGTCTTTTATTCTTTTTTATAAAATAATTGTATATAACTAATACTTTTTTATAAAATATTGTAGAGTTATACACAATATATTCCTTTACCAATCAGTGACCTAGACTCATGGTTAAAGACTCCATCAATATATGTCTTTGATTGTTCTGCTGCAGGAATGATTGTAAATGCTTTCATAGAGGTATCAAAAAGTTTATATTTTTCGCGGTTTTATTTTATTTTTTGCGCTTGAATACTTAATTTTAATTTTATTATTATTAATATATAGCTTCAAGATTATACTCCATCAAGTTCTTCATCAACTTCACAAACACCAAGAGATTGTATTTTATTAGCAGCTTGTGAAGCACATGAAACCCTACCACAAAGTCATGAATTTCCTGCTGATGTTTTTACTTCTTGTCTTACTACTCCAATCAAGATCGCATTAAGATGGTATATTTCTTCTAAATTTCTCTTTATCAGTGAAATTAAACTAATAAACATTAGTGGTTTCGGGTCAAAAATGGGTGCTTTTTGAAACGTGCTGGGTTATTATGTCCCGAAACACTTTTTTCCAATAAAAATTATATTTTCTTATAAACATTTAGTGTGTGATATTTGCTAAATAAATCTGTTAAAATTTACTTTCTAGAGATGAAAACATAACCTGAATTGACCCCATTATAAGTAAATGGGTCGAACATTGAAATTACAACCTTTAATAAAGATAAAAAACTGAAATAAATTTCATTTTTTAACAGTAAATAAATTTATTTAGCTCTAATCTTCTGATATAATGCAATTTTACAGGTTTTGCACTCGTTCATTGCTACATGAGTCGCTTGATTATTCACTCATAGACAGAATTCCGGGCAGACAAACTGACCGTAAAACACTTCTTGGCGAATTAAACTGGATTTTTACTGCAGTAACCGACACAATTGCTTGGAATGTTCTTCCACACGGTATTAAATGTTAAATATTAATAACAGTTTTATAATTAAATATTAATAACAATCAATTGTAATTTGCAGATTTATTTCAAAGATTATTCAGGCAAGATCTGTTAGTTGCCAGTTTGTTTAGGAACTTTTTACTTGCAGAAAGAATTATGCGTTCTGCAAATTGTTCACCTGTTTCTTATCCAATGCTGCCTCCAACTCATCAGCATCATATGTGGTAGGGAAATGAATCGTTTATTCTGTTAAATCTGTTATAGTTAGCTAGTTAGGTACAGTCTGACTTTGACCACCAACTGTCATTAACTGCAGGGATGCATGGGATATGGCTGCTGAAATCTGTCTTTCTCAGCTTCCAACTTTGCTTGAAGATCCTAATGCCGAATTTCAGGTCTGAAATTTACAATTTTGCATTATTAATTTGTTTTTTTAATAAATTATTGATTAATTTTTTTCTACAGCCAAGCCTTTTTTTCACTGAACAATTGACAGCATTTGAGGTTTGGCTTGATCATGGGTCTGAACATAAGAAACCACCTGAACAGTTGCCTATTGTTCTTCAAGTATGTAAAGCTGTAACTTTATTTTTTTTTAAATTTTATATTAAAAAGCAAGTTTTGACTTTTTTATTTAATTTATGATTCAGGTTTTACTCAGTCAATGCCATCGGTTTCGGGCCCTTGTACTTCTTGGAAGATTTCTTGATATGGGCCCTTGGGCAGTTGATTTGGTATGTTTTTAATGGCATATCAAATTTAATTGTTTTAAATTATATTATAATAATAATAACTTGTTTTTTTCTGGTAGGCATTGTCAGTTGGAATTTTCCCATATGTTTTGAAGCTATTACAAACAACCACACCTGAACTTAGACAAATTCTCGTGTTCATCTGGACAAAGATCCTAGCACTTGATAAGGTCTTTTTTTAATATATTATGTTCTTCATATATCATGATAATAATATCATGTTGACTAAATCGTTTGTTTTGACTTCACCAGTCATGCCAAGTTGACTTGGTCAAAGATGGCGGGCACACATATTTCATAAGATTCTTAGACAGTGTAGAAGCATACCCTGAACAACGAGCAATGGCTGCATTTGTTTTAACTGTAATTGTTGATGGGCACAGAAAAGGACAAGAAGCTTGTATTGAAGCTAATTTAATTAATGTTTGTTTAAAACACCTGCAAAATGGGTCATCACCAACTGACACACAAACTGAACCGTTATTTTTACAATGGTTATGTCTCTGTTTGGGAAAATTATGGGAGGATTTCCCAGAAGCACAAATTATGGGATTGCAGGCAAACGCTCCAACTGTTTTTTCACTCCTCTTGTCTGAACCACAACCCGAGGTTTGTTTGTTATTACACTTTATTAAATAGTTAATTAGTCAAAATGTTGAGATTTTCTGATTATTAAATAATTACATAATATATACTTCCTCCTTTTCAAAATAAGTTACACACTTTCCATTTTGGGGTGTTTCAAAATAAGTGACACACTTTGAAATTTTCCTTATTTGGTAAAAATTGTGGGACCCATACCCACTAACTATCTCCTTTAATAAAGTAAAATGACTCATTTACCCTTACTTTTACTTTTAAACATCATTAAACTCACTTTAATCATAATATGTGGGACCCATCACTCATTAACTATCCAATTTAACCTTCGTTACAATCTTTTGCCTCAAAAAACGTGTAATCCAATTTGTGTTACTTATTTTGAAACGGAGTAAGTATTAAAAGGTTTAACAATTGTGAAGATTGGTTTGGTTCGTGTTTTTCAAAAACCAAAATGTATTAACTGGACCGTCTAAATCATTTTATTGAATTACCCTTTTAATATATATTTCTAATTTTTGCCATATATGATTATTTAATAAATATATAACTTTTAATTCTAATTTTTTTTAGGTTAGGGCTTCTGCTGTTTTTGCATTGGGGACATTACTTGATGTTGGATTTGATCCATCAAGAGATGTTGGAGATGATGAACGTGATGATGATGAAAAAGTTGGGGCAGAAGTCGGTATTGTTAAAAGCCTTCTGAATGTTGTTTCAGATGGTAGCCCCTTAGTCAGAGCTGAGCTGGCAGTAGGTATGTTAAAAGCCAATATAATGTAGGGTTAAAAGTTACATAAATTCCCCCTTTAGTTTGCCACTGTGTACGGATTTGGTCCTTAGGCGATACTAATTTTGATTTGAAATGAATTTTACAGCTCTTGCACGATTTGCATTTGGACACAACAGACATTTAAAATCAATAGCAGCTGCATACTGGAAGCCACAATCAAACTCTGTGTTAAGTTCTTTGCCTTCATTTACAGTTAGGAGTTCAGTTAGTGGTTACACGACACCAAACCAGTACTCCCAAATCGGGCCATTATCACGGGTCGGGACCGACAACCAATCGGGTTCAGGCCCAAGAGATTTACGGGTTTCATCAAGTAGCCCGCTTGCAACATCGGGCATAATGCACGGGTCACCATTATCTGATGACTCTTCACAACACTCTGATCCTGGAATGCTTAATGACTGTGTTGTTGTTACTAATGGTGTCGCTAATAATAATAATGTAAAATCAAGGCAGTTAGATAATGGATTATATTCACAATGTGTTTCTGCCATGTGCACATTAGCAAAAGATGCTTCACCAAGAATTGCTAATTTGGGCCGAAGGGTGCTTTCAATTATCGGGATTGAACAAGTGGTTACAAGATCGGTTAGACCGACAGCTGGCGGTGTTCGGGCTGCTGAATCTTCTTCATCTGCTGCTAATAGTCTTGCTGGATTGGCCCGTTCCTCTTCTTGGTTTGATATGAACAACGGTACCATATTTTCAAACATAAGAAACTCATTATTACGATATTGCCCCTAACAAAATTTGTTTTTCTACAGGACATCTACCATTAACTTTCAGAACGCCACCTGTCAGTCCACCAAGACCAAGTTACTTAACCGGAATGCGAAGAGTTTGTTCACTTGAATTCAGACCACATTTAATGGATTCAGGTTTAGCAGACCCGCTTTTATCCTCGTCACCAAACGCCCCAAATTCATCAGAAAAAAGTTTTCTGCCTCAATCAACAATTTACAACTGGAGTTGCAGCCATTTTTCAAAACCATTGCTTACAGCAACTGATGGAACTGAAGAAATCGTTGATAAACGCGAAGAACGCGAAAAAGACGCTCTCGAACACATCACTAAATGTCAACATTCCTGTTAGTCAACTGTCAATATATCATGATTTTGACTTTTTTTTATTAATTGTTTTGACTTATAGTTTGAGTTTTGTACAGCTGGCAGTAATTTGCATAATCCGATTGCGAGATGGGATACGAAATTTGAAACTGGTGCTAAAACTGCTTTGTTGCAACCATTTTCACCATTAGTTGTTGCTGCTGATGAAACTGAATGTATCAGGTATGCTGCCTTAGTTTTTAATTTTTTATTTATTTATGGGGTTTTTTATATTTTTGGAATTTTTTAATGCTTAAGATTTTGTATTTTGTTAGATTTTGGTTTATTTTAACCGAATTACATTGGAATATGGAATCTTCACTGTAGAATACTGTTCGGTGTTTTAAATTTTTATTTAGTATGGAATATTAAATTTTTGTTGAAAATGTATAGTGGATTATTTAATCATGTTTTATATTTGTGTTTAATGATTAACGAGATTATATATAAAAAACAATCTAGTGAATTATAATTTGACATATATCGTAAAATTTATTCAACAAAAATATAATCTAGTATATTATATTTTCACGATCATACATATATATTTCATTACATTGAATTTTTTTACATATATATTTTAAAAATTAATCACAATATTTAACTTTTTTGTCCAGCATATTGACTGATAAAATATGTATTTAAGAGCATATCATAGTACTCCTTTTTTGGGCTCATTAATGCTGATAATTACGACGGGATAATTATCCTGTTTTTTATTTTTTATCCGTTACTTGGTAGCAAACAGCATAATAGGAAATTTATTTAATAATGATTTATTTTTTTAATTTTAAATTTTTATATAGAATATGGAATTACGAGGAAGCAACGTTACTCAACAGTTTTAATAATCATGAATATCCAGACAAAGGGATTTCAAAACTATGTTTGGTGAACGAGCTTGATGAAAGCCTGCTGCTTGTAGCTTCAAGTAAGTTTTTTACTACTTGACTTACTAATAATTTATATTAATTTAATATTTTTATAATTATAATTATTATTTAATTTAGGTGATGGAAATGTCCGTATATGGAAAGATTATACTTTAAAGAATCAACAGAAGCTTGTAACTGCTTTTTCTTCTATTCATGGTCACAGACCTGGTGTTAGGAGTGTTAGTGCGGTTGTTGATTGGCAGCAACAATCTGGCTATATGGTATCAAATCTTAATTCACTTGTATTTAACAATTAGATTATTATTTTAATTTTGTAGTTTTTTCTACTTGTATTTAACAAAAATTATAAAGGAAAAATCGCCGAGAAAGGTAACGTCAAAAAATATTGAGAAAGTAAGGAGTAAAAGTTCCGTTTAAACAGTTTTAGGAGTGAAAGTTAAGTTTTCGAAAAATTTAGGAAAGTTAAAATTTCGACAAATTTAGGAGTGAATATAGTTTTTTGACTAATTCAGGAGTAATGGTTTAATTTTTGACATTTTTAAGAGTGAAAGTTAAAATTCAAAAAAATTTGGGACCCAAAAAATATTTTTCTAATCATATTTATACACTTTTACAAGGTGAAAATGGCCAAGAAATGTAACGAAAATCCAAATTTACTACAATTTTGAAAGATTACTGTTTGATAAATTTAGGGGTGAAAAAAAATCAATCTTTTATAGATTTAGGAGTTAAATTTCTATTTTTGATAAATTTAGGGACCCAAATATAGTCTAATTTTGTAAAAAAATTCCTAACAATTTGGACCCGTATTATAATTACCCATTTTAGTCTTGACCCATTTTGAGCACTCATACTATGTGTACATAGCTCTTAATAATCTATTTAGGACTCAATATAAGTATTTGGTGCATAATAAAAGTTATTAAATATACTTAATTTTATTTTTCAGTATGCTTCTGGTGAAATTTCATCAACCATGGTGTGGGACCTTGATAAAGAACAACTTCTAAGTTCTATTCCTCTAGCATCAGATTGCAGCATTTCAGCACTTGTGAGTCAACTGTTATTATTTTTTATTTTAAATAAACCATTAATATATATATCTGTGTTCAACAGATTTATATGATTTTAAATTATTAATCATGTTTTTATTGATTTTAGGCTGCTTCTCAAGTCCATGGTGGTCAATTTGCAGCTGGGTTTATTGATGGTTCTGTTAGATTATTTGATATCCGTACTCCTGATGGGTAACCACTTTAATAATTAAAATTTATTATATATGCAAATTATCTCCATGTTTATATTACAATCCAGAAAAACATGATATATATTTTCTCATATTTTTTATGGGTTTGTTTTCTCTTGATTTAGGCTTGTTTGTGTTACCCGACCACACACTCGTAGAGTAGAAAGAGTTGGTGGTATTGAACGGGTTGTAGGAATTGGGTTCCAACCCGGGCTTGATCCAGCAAAGGTAAAAAAAACCAACTTTTTTCTTTTTATTTTTTATTTAATTACATAAATCATCCTTTTAGCTTGTTTTGTAAATTAATTGATTTATTTTGTTTGGCAGATTGTGAGTGCATCTCAAGCAGGAGACATCCAATTCCTAGACATAAGAAACCAAACGGAAGCGTACCTAACCATTGACGCGCACCGTGGGTCACTAACGGCTCTAGCCATACACCGGCATGCACCGCTTATAGCCAGCGGCTCAGCCAAGCAGCTGATCAAAGTGTTCAATCTTGAAGGTGAACAATTGGGCACAATTCGGTACTCACCTACTTTTATGGCCCAAAAGATCGGGTCAGTTAGTTGTTTAGCCTTCCACCCGTACCAAATCTTGTTGGCAGCTGGTGCTGCTGATGCCTGTGTTTCCATCTATGCTGATGAAATCTCACCACCACGCTAAAACCCGACCCGAATCCACATTCGTTAAGCCTCGGAAGGCTCTGGTGGAGGCTTCAGCAAATAATTTTATGAAATGATACATAGCTACAAAAAAGATGCTGTAAATATTTCCTTTTCTTTTCCAACTTTTTTATTTTCTTTGCTTTTTTAGTGTGTTTTTCTTTTTATTTCCTAATTTGTAAAAATGTCACTTTTGTCTTTCTAAATCTTTGCATTTATATATAATTCAAATTTCTTGTGATTATGGTTGACCTTTTGAGTAATTTTTTTGTTTTTACTTATTAGAGCAGATTGTTGTTTTTTGAAAATACAAATAATCTAAAATGATATTTTATCAAAATCTATTTTTATAATTTTTGATAGTTTTACTCTTGGACTTGTGCTAATTTTGACCCAAAAAAAATGGTGTTTTTTAGGCTGCGAATCGGCCGTTGTTAACTTGTTAAAACGAGCATGGATAAAAAACATTACTCTCAATTTTTGGTCCATCTTTTAATCTTGTGAATATACATTAAAAAGTATAAACGGATGTAAATATTTGATCACATTTTATTGTGATTTTTTTTAATCAGTTTGATTATATTTCATCTGTTAACCCATGTTTCTATAAGAATCGTACAAAAGATGCTTAAGTGCTTAACTATCATAATTAGCAACAGGTATGAAAGTATTATTCAGTTATAAACTTATAAATATATAAAAGTTCATTCAAAGATACAAAATCATACTTGCTGAGTTACAATGTTTTTTTTTATTTCCTAGTTTAACATATCAATATGAAAGAATGAATCTTATTCTTCATAATGGGCCAAACTAGCCCGAACTCTTTGGGGCTTTTTACTTCCTAGCACCAAGCATACTCTGTGGGGTAGCCCCTGGTGTGCCACCTGTCCTCACATTTCCTAGAACATTAAGATCTTCAAAGAGTCTATACGATGGAATATACGGGTTCAAACCCGAGCCACTTGCAGACCCGTTGTTGTAATAAGATGCTGGTGAATAGTTAGAAGCATACGGGTTACAATAATAACCTGGTGTTGGTGCCCATGGTGGAGGTATGTAGTTGGATTGTTGTTCGATGGCTTGGACCGGTGAGTATTCGGGTTGGGCTTGGGTTTGAGCCCATGGTACCACGTAACTAGGGCCCATTGATTGGGCTTGTTGTTGGGGTTCTGCAACGGGTGGGCCCGGTGGTGTTTGGTCAGGGGTTGATGTGGAAGGCAATGCAAGGGTCAAAAGGTCAATCAAGTCCTCTTCTATAGCTTTTTGTTTGGTGGATGGAAGCGGGTCCGATGGAACTAGAGCCATTTCTATAGACGGATCCGATACGGGCCTTTTGTCGTTTTCAGATGCAATAGTTTGTGCTTCAATGTGCCTGAAAGTATCAAAATCATACAAGTTTGTGTTTTGATTTATCGAAAACGAGTTAAAAGTTGCCAAAAATCCTTTTCAATAAATACATACTACCGAACTGAACTGAATTAAAATCGTAAATGATGAATTTTCAAAACTGAATCTGAACCGATTACATGTTTTCGGTTTTGGTTCGGTTTTAGTTTAGTTTTTTTAGCCCAAATGCTCATCCTTAAACTGCACCAAAATCGAAAATGATGAATTTTCAAAACTGAAATCGAACATGTTTTCAGTTTCGGTTTGGTTTTTTCAGCCCAAATGGATTAAAATTGACAAAACAAAAGTCAACGAGAAGGGTTATTATAAAACTAACCTACTCATAGCCAAATTATCCGGCTCTTGTCGTATTTCAGTAACCGAAGGATTCACTAGTGGTGAAGAGGCCCCAAAACTTGATTTCGAGGAGTTGTCTTCCGTATGTTTGCCACGTGGCTGCTTAGTCATCAAATTTGGTGGTGTAACAGGAATGGGTGAACCAGATGCAATAGCATCGTGTTTCTCAATGATATGTTGTACGGCCTCATTAAACTGAATTCCCTGACAAAGAAGCTCCTCATCACTGTCACAAACATAATATGTTTAGGGTTTACAAAACAATTTGTTCGAGTTGTTTGACGTACTTTGTAGAAGACAGCGTTTCTCCCACTTTCTTCTGGTTTGATCGACATTGGTTATACAGATGAACGATAATTTCATCATTCAGAGCCTAAATACGATGTAAAAAGAATGTGATTTTACTGTCAAATGATGAATTTGGAAATTCTTAAACATACCCTACGGTCGATTTCTTGTAACATTTCAGATAACAGATCCAAAACATTCCTCATAGATTCCAAAGCCGACAAACTACAAGATCAAGTTATTCATTCTAGCAATGTAAAAAGCAAATAGTTGGGCCCATTTTCTTAATTAATCACGTTATGTTCTTGGTCAAACATCGCTCTAAGTATATTTTTAACTTGTTCATTTAAAAGAAAAATTACTGAACTAATATGATTTATCTTTAAAATGTATATACCTTACGACGTTGTCATGGCTTGTTGCTTGATTCACGGGAGGTGTAATAATAGGAACCGAATTTGGTGAGCGTTGGGGAAAGGCAACTCCAGAACGCTACATATTAACCAACCAAGAAAGAGCGACCAAATGTTCATTAGATAACAATGCTAATAAATCAGACATATATATTACCCTTAGTTCTTCATAAGCACGATAATATTGAGTCGTTGTTTTTGCTCCTCGGCTACCAAACGCTTCTTGCCAAGTATCTATAAGCATCAAAGTTTTCTCCCTTACGCGCATATGTGCCTACAAATAACCAAATAGAATTGGTTCCATCACAAATTGACATATAACACTTGACAATTTTATTGCATTTTTATACAAAAAAATCAAATATATGTACGATAACAAAAAAGAAAGAAACCGTTTTCTTAACAATCTTGACCATCTCATGGAGTACTTTCCTCTCCAACATTTGGACATGAATGTGGTCGCTACAATTCTTCACCATCGTTTCCAAAAGCTACATACCACAACGTTCGTCGACATTGTCAAATTTGGCATTAATTTATGGTTTAAGTTATTTGTTATGGAAAGTCAAGGAGATGATTAAATACCGTTAAAGATAGTAACTTAACATTTGGATTCTTGTGTTGCAATCTACATCTCACCGCTCTAATAAACTCTTTTGCAAGCCTGAAATCATAGGAAATAACAAAGGGACAAATTTGAACTAGTTTCGTAAGTTTTTGGTGTCAAACATTGATTAATATGATCGCTGAACGAGCAAATTATTTCTTAAACATGAAAATAATACGCGCATTTATAGATTCAATTGAATCATGTATAAATAATATAATTGATAAGAGTCGATCTATGATTCTATGACCATCGATTTGAATAAAATGACCGAATATACATTGTTTAAATAATCTGATCAGTTTAACAATAAAAAAACAACATGCATGTATGAAACCCTACAAATTAACAAAACACATGCACATCCGAAATATATTAAAAAATATATTTTATAAAATCATTCAAGGAAAACATTTATATATGATGAACTATTAATCATATAGATTATAAAGACATTACCAAGGCTTAGTATTAAGTGTGTCACAAATTCCAATATTAGTTCGCCAATCGGGACCGTTTAAGAATTCGCTTGTGGCTTTATCGACTCGAGCATAAGCATTAAGAACCGATGGTGGTGGTTGAAATGGGAGCATGGGCATCATCTTGCTCAAATTTTTTGTTTTTAATTTACAATTTTTTTGAATGATTGATGTTAGAAACGTGAATCTTACATGATTTGATTGTTTATAGCGAAAAAGGGAAACGAAAGGAGAAAAAATGGCCGACTTTTATGGAATTTGATGGGAGAATGGTGTCAAAACCATTTTTTGGTTAAAAATTGCAAAGAAAGACGAGTGGTGTATATCGTCATGTATATTTAGTTCCGTTTATTTTGTAAAAAAAAGTATCGTGTAGAGACTGTAGAGTAATATACACTTTGCAGTTAAAAGAAGATAAATTTTATTTTGTAAGAGTTTAATTATAAAGTTCACAACTTTACAAAGTAAATTGCTAATAACATTTGTCTTTCTTTGTTTATACGTATCAATCTAAAAGAACTCAAGGTTTTAGGTTTATGCCTAATTTGGGGCCTAATCAGTTATAAAACTAAACCGTATTGGCTTTTTGGTTTGTCTAACTTGGTTCCAATATTTGGTTTAATGTACCAATACAATCAACTCGCACTAAAAAAATGTCATTTAGTGACACAATAAATACTATTACTATTTTAGTATTATAGCGACAGTTGAAATGTTGTTTTAGGGTTTAATATGATGTGTAAACCGCCACAAGCTCACCTCCTTGTTCCAAACATATTAAATATATTAGCAAAAAGAGACAAGTTTCCTGTTTTATCATACTATACAACTACTTGGGACATAATCTATCCTAATTCCAGACATTAATTATGTTAGCAAAAAGATGCACATCTTTCTTGTTTTACCATATTAGACTTACACCCCATACCATACGTCAAAGTTATGCGTGCTACAGAGTATTTTGTATCAATACATAGCAATTGCATGTGAAAAGACGATTACGCCCTTCCTTTCTTTTTAATAGGAAGGGGTCAAGTGCTCCTTCAACATGTAGGAATCAACTCCAAAAGTTAGTTATAGCAAGCAGCGTTAAGTGTGGTACCAAAGATGCGATATTTTCTGGTACCCCACTTGTCAAGATAATAAGACAACATTGCACCCATGGAGGATTCATCTGTTTCTTCAACTCCAAGCAATGCGTTATGCATTTTTATCATCATCAAAAGATCCGGATCTTCCCCAAAAAACTTCACCTACAAATTGCAATATTTGAATAAACATGAAGTATATACATACATAAATATATATATACCTCCATATACAAATGCATCAAGTCTTGCTGTGAGGGTAAGCCTAATTAACCCTATAAGTACCGCAAGAAGCACGGAAGTCTTGAGGGATACCCGAACTACACACTTGAATTTATACGTTAAATATCCCATCCCATATAATATTGATTAATGTTTTATCCATTTTCAACAATTTAGCTTTCTACATATTTACACATGCATAGCATACATATGGATACGTGAGAACATCCATGAGTGTAAGAAAATTAATGATCTGGTAGTAGAACTCCACACCATAAACCAAAACGAACTTCAACATTAATACTCCAAAACTTAACCCATGTACCAGGTGTAGGTTCAACTTCTCATTGCATCTGCCATCCTTAAAACCGTTCCAACCTTTGGAAATGTAACCAACATATCTCTTGACGATGTTTCTATCGGTATAGGGTTCTCAAGCTCTTCTTCAATCCTGTACATTTTATTATTTGAATATAATTCATCCCTGAAATCAACAAAAAATATATAACAAACTCAAAATCCATGACTCACTGAGCATCACTTCCATCCCATACAAAAAGCATCTTCGGTGACTTTAGATACATGAATGACCTTACAAATCAAATTACATTGTTGCCCTTGCTTCATTTCTCTCAGTAGTAAGCTATCTGTTAATTAACGATACAAATGTAATTAAAACGATAATATATGAATTTCAAAAATGTTGACCTAACTGAGGTTGATCGATTGCCCACTTTCTCAAGTACACGATGATCTTTTTGTGTTCCTCTCTACTATGAAAGTGATACCGGTACAATTTCTAAACCATATTTTCCATCGTATAATGCAAATGACGAAAATCTTTTGTCGGAAACAGCCCAAACGAATGACTTTTCATCTGAAATAAGAACAAAAGGATATTTATTTATTACCAACCAAAATGTACTTTGATAGTTGAGGGTAATAAAGGACGGTATTAAAATGCATTTTGGTCTTTATTATTTATACACAAACAAGTTTATAACTATAAATAGTAACGTAAGGAACAGAGGGATTTACCACAACATGAGAAAGCTGAATAATATCACCAGGGCATGTGGGAGATTTTTAGGATTATCAGCGAAAAAGTTAACGGAGATGATGTGATTTATCGATAATCTTTAGTATGCAATAATAATCTACAGTAAAACTAGAAATAATGCTCAAATTAGTTATAAACTAAAATTAAAGGTAAAAAAATAAAGAAAAATGTTAGGAATATGTATACGAACCAGTGCTCTTTTTGGGTATACTGGCCTCCGATACAACACCGATGATGTTTACTTTATGATTAATCAAAGGAATCGCGTCTGCAATACGAAGAACCTTATGATCGTCATCGTTGTCCCTTTCTGGACTAGCCCTAATTGCTTCCAAACCCTTTGGAATTGGGAACTGGTGAAGCTTTTCCCGCCAACGACGACTTATGTTTCGACCCGATTTATGTGTTTTCGAGTTCACTTTTGTGTGGTCAAGATCAAGACACGCACGCTATAGGTGTTTATAATTTTGTTTTTTTATTTATGTGTCAAGATCAATACTTTTCCATTTTAGGTAGACCTGTAAACGAAAATAAACGAGGCCTTATTTATGTTCGTTTGTCATTGAAAAGAAACATCTTTTTTTCTTAAAAACAAACTTGAACAAGGTCTCGTTCTTGTTCGTTTAATTCATTTACAAGCTTAATTGTAGAGACAGAATTGAAGGTGGGGCGAGCCAATTAAAAAAAGAATTGATATTTAGTCATATCATTTGGTCATATTCATAGTCCTATACACTTGATATGATGATATGTGTAATCCACTAATTTTTTCTCTTAATATTATCTCTTGATTTTGACACATATCTTCATCTAATGAGTAAGACTATAAGTAAAACTAAATGATACAATTACTCATTAAAAAAAAAATCAAAGATTGGTTGGTTAATTAGCAACAATGTAACAACAAACAAGACATGTCATTTGTATTTGTATATTTCAAACTTGAACACCCTTACCTTTATACATATGATACAATCCCATAAAATCGTACAAACATTTATCTATTGTATGGTTACTTAAACATTATACAACAAAAAGATTATATTGCTTCCTATTAAATATTTATACTTATCTTTCTACTCATTTAATCAATAGAAATATTGAATCAAATAATGAGATTATGAAAGATAATTAGTGGCTCTATATGTGTAGGAATATTTAGTAGGAAACAATATAATTTTCCTATACAATATAATGTGAGTTTATTCTGTTGCATCATTCTTCTCTTCATTTATCTCATGTAGAATCACAACAAGTGCAACAATAAAAGCATAGTCGACATTCGGATACACTGTTACCGCAAATGTATCTTTTCCAAGTGCAATACTTTGTACAGTGTGCTTTTTGTGCATCTGTCGATAATCATATTTAATATATTAATTATTTATAAAATTAAAAAAAATGCAAATAAAAAAATGTTGATGAGTGATGAGTCGACTCAAACTAACCTGAGCAACGATGGTAGCACCATCTCCAGCATAAATGGTGCACGATCGGTCAAACCAACTGCCTTTGACTTTATAGTTGCAAACATTTTCTTTTTCATTATTCCCCAAAAACACATCAAGTGATGTTTTGAATTGGATTAGAGAAGATTGTTTTGCACTAAAGATTATATCTTTTGAATCTGAGCTATCTCCCCTGAATACTACCCATCTATTGTGAACACTTAATATCTGTTCATATCATCAATCAACAGACAAACAATATTTCATTAATCATTAATAATTAATTGCAATTACAAGTTTTCAATGGCAATTTTACTCAAGGAACCTAAAATTAATCATCAATATACAACTAGAGTGGTAATTCCCCTGTTCAAATGTACAAATTGACCAATTTTAGGGAACGATTTCAAGCAAAAATTCGTAATCGTCAACTGTGATTTAAGCTGTAATATTCAATTACCACATCAAAATCTATGTATTAAACTCGTATCGAATTTAGAAAGAAAAAAAAATACAAAAATTAAAAGCAGTGTAAATAAAGTCAAACCTTTTTCTGGAACGATAAGACCGGATTACCAGAAGCATCAAGCAAAACTCTCCGATCACGAAGACTTAAATGTTTAGCTTTGACTTTGAACATAACGTTACCGTTGACGTCAGTGACGGCGAAGTTTCCATCAGAAAGGGACAAGAGTTTTCTGACGATAGTTAGATCTACCGGATACGGAGCTAGAAAATGAGGGCTGACGACGGCCATCGGATTCGCCATGTATGCCGGTGCCGGAGGATAACTTGTTTGGGCCATTGTTGTGATCGGAATCAGATGGTGAAATCGATGTTAAATGGAGGAAATATACGCGTCAGGATATATTCGTGCCGCGTATTTGCCGTTGCTAAGTATCTGTATTTGTACGCCAATCATATCTAAACATAACAAAATTCAACATTTACATTTAGAAGTGTAAGAATTTACATTTTGATGAAGGATAATTCTTAATTAATTATTTAAAAAAGTTTGAATCATTTTCAGAAATGTTAAAAAATAGTTTCTCTAAATTTTTTTACAATCATTCAAATTTTTTAAAATGACTGGTTGAGAATTATTCTCGCAGTTCTCACCATTTTTTGAATTCCCACGAGATCCTAACCCTAGTTTTAATTATAGTTAATTACATAAATAAAGGCTTATATGTTTTGTTTTCAAAAAGGTGTTAATTTTATAATTAAGCATTCTAGGGTGGTCAAGTTTTACTTGAGAGGTAGACGATTTAGTTGTCCGTGATCTCCTGATCATATGATAAATATTTACAAACAAATAGATCGAACCGTAAGTTGTAGAAAATAATTCGATATTAACTTTTTGATCAAGATTTTCATATGAGAATTTAGGTAATCCGTTCACAGTTTTGGTGTTAGAAATCTTTATTGATTTCGAGCCTCGCTTGAGACCCAAATCAAAATATTATTAATCTAAATAGATCTGATAAGCATGATATTTACGACCACCCGGTAGAATTGACCGAGTTTTACAACACTGCTTTGAAACATCCGTGTATGAAGAGGAGAATACATAATGCCTTATATGGTGGATACTTATCCTCGCATGAGGCTTTTCTAGTGGACTGTTCTATACTAGAAACAAAATCGTTAGCCAAACTGTTAGCTATTGAGGCAAAGTGTGCAATAATATTATGCTACAAGATTTGAGCTGTTACAAATTACTCCCTCCGTCCCACAAAAAAGTTCCCATTTCCTTTGGGCACAAGTATTTAGGAGATAGTTGATAGTGGGGTCTTTGGTACTATTTTTGATTAAAATATAAGGTTAATTGGAGAGAGAAAGTGTTTTTAAGAGATAGTTGGTGGTGGGGCCCATAATAATAATATTATTTAATAGAAATGGGAACTTTTTTGTGGGACAAAGGCTTTAGGAGAAATGTGAACTTTTTTGTGGGGCGGAGGGAGTATATGGTTAGGAATATTATTAAAGCATTTCACACGAGTTACAGGAGATACAACTACCGATATATATATAACAAACACCCATTAAAAAACAACGAAGCTTTTGCTTCGCCTTTTATTATGCATAACATCATAATAGTGAAGGTGCGCAATATATGCACTCACTTCATTTGTCATCATCATCATCATATTTCTCTTCATTAATCTCGTTGAGAATAGCCATGAGTGCAACAATGAATACGTAATCGACATTTGGATACACCGTAAGAGTATACGTGTCAACTCCAAACGCAATGTTTTGAACGTTTTGTTTCTTGTTTATCTACAATATTTTCACCATTAACCTCGATTAGTGATGAAAAAAAATGTAAAAAGGTAGTAACGAAAAGAAAACCTCTGCAATGACAGTTGTACTCTCTCCAGCAAACACTGTACAACGTTTTTCAAACCAATTGCCTTTGACTTTGAAGTCAGCAACGTCTTGTTTTCTATTGGAAGCTAAGAATACATCAAGTGAAGTCTTAAATTGTGTTCGATTTGATTGTTTAGCAGTGAACAAATGGTCTCTAGAGTCTGTACTATCACCCCTAAAGCATTGCCACCTTTTGCGAGCACTTGTTAGCTGATAATATTAACAAATTAAACATTATTTTCAAACTTAAACGACCGGTTAACTTAACACATGATCGATCTTTACAAGAAAAAAGAAAAACATATATAGTTGTAATACGAATATTGTGTAAAAATTGAAGTGTTTTAACAAATTATTACTTTGCATTCAACTAATATTTAATTTATCAAATTTCCTATGTTAATAATCTAATCTAATTTCAATATAAAAAGGTTTTGCAAAAATTTTACCTTTTTTTGGAGAGTGAGGAGACGGTTGCCGACAGCATCGACCAAGAGACGTTTACCATGAACGCTTAATAACTTCCCTCTGAGTTTAAACATTAAATTGGCGTTAACATCGGTCACACCAAAATTCCCATCACAAACTGTCACCAACTTCCTTCCACTTAACATCTCCACGGGGTGTGGGGACACGAACCGTTGACTCACAACACATATTGGATTACTCAGTTGTTGAGGCAAATAGTTCGATTGCTCACTAAACCCCATTGTACCTTATGATGTCTTTCTCATTATGAGTCGAGTGTGGTCCTATTTATGCTATCACTCCAATTATTCGAAACTTTTATTTTTATTAAAATAATTACGAATCCCGGCCACTATATATATTATTTCGAAATAAGAAAAACGAGGGTATCGATCACTTCATATGGGTTGACGTAAAAATAGAATATTGAAATCCTTTAATTATGAGGCCACGTCAATTCAAAATGGGGTCTACAAGTCGACAATGATTTGATATATTTGAATTCGATACTAATCAAGCATGTGCATGTACTCAAGGAAAAAAGAAAATAGATATTGTTAATTAGCTAGTGTAGGACAAATTCTATATTTTCAGAAAGGGGACAAATATCCACGCATATTAATGTGGCAAATATGCTTAATTAGGTGTAGGACTAATATCCAATCATTAAGAGTTTAATTATCTTAGAGGTGTTTGGTTTATTTTGTAGCAGTTTAGTTTTTTAAAGGAATATCAAAATATTAAACAAAAACTTGTAAGAAAACTACATATTTATGGACGGAGTTCCGAGAGATTTGATGGTCGCTAACCCGTCAAAAGTCTGTTGCTGACTGAAGCCTCTAATTGTGACGTCAAGACGTGTTTCTGTCGAAAATTTCCGTCACTCAAGCGTCGTTTTTAATTGTTTATTCATTAACTATTTAGCGGCGAATTACAAATGGAAGTTTTTTGGACATAACTACCCCCACTAATATTTAACAGCTAAACGCATATCACACTTGCACATAACTACCCCACTAAACAAGCATATTGATATGAACTCATCTTATAATTAGGTGTAGAACTTACTCCCAAATTCTAGGTTAAAAGACCGAGAGATACCTAGACTTATAAGTTACCGTCAAAACTCATACGTTGCACGATCTCAGATCGTAACAAAACTTTAACCCTAACATTATTTGTGGTGATTACTAATTAGTATCAAAGAACAAAATACTTTTAGAAACCACTTTTAGTGCCTCAAAAGGCGTTGGTGACCATTTTTAGCCATTTAGCGGCACTTTACAGGTGGCGCAAGATCAAAAGCGTCGGTATTTGTTTGCATATATAAAAGGTATGAATGCACGTGAGTCATCGTGCTCACCACTAACCTTGTAGATCTCGCATGCATACTTTGCAGCAAAGAATGTGCAAAACCGATTGCATAACACGAAAACCGATTAATATAAACGATCGAGCTATAATTGCATCATTAGCTTGATGGGTTCACTAGTACAAATGATGCTTATATTTTTTTAACAGCCTAAGCCGCATGAATTTGACTTGTTCATGTCATCATATGACTAAAGGTCACAAATAATTTTTTCTAACTTCAATTGGTTTAGCCATATTTTAACTTAATTACTTTGTAAGGTTCAAGCCGTATTTCGTGTCATGCATGTTGGGGATTACCACACCTAGTTTTATATAGTCTTCTATATATACTGCTAAAACAAAGATTATTGATATGTAGAATATTACATATGTTTATAGGTGTGTGTGTACGTTTGTGCTTGTTCCTGTAAAGGTGTGCGACAGGGGTTTGAAACGTAAGTCGTATACGTAGTCTTATAAGGTCGTGGACACAACCACAACGATGGTTTGCCACATATGCATTATATCCCCCATTTCTATTTGACTTACGGTAATGCATGACAGATTAAAAGTTGTAAGGTAATAATTAAAATCTTCTTTTTCCTCGATCAGCAACATCCAAAAAATTATTTACCAATATATCTTTTTATCTCTAGTGAGTTGTGAGTCAGTGCAAGTATATATGTGTCATCCATAATACGAGTAGTTAATTAATTTGGTTGAATCTCCTGAGATCTAGCTTTAAGTGAACTTCCACATTCTTTTGAACATATTTAATTAAGATAAACATATAGAATAATAAAATGCGCACTTCACCATTTTGCACAGAAATTAAATCACCAAGACGAGTTGTTTCTAGATCTATACAAATTTTAAACATAAAGAAATTAGCCAAGTCTTCATGCTTAAAACTATATAGATCAAGGAAACAAATGCATTAATTCCATGATTCTTCATTATTACTATTACTTAGAAGTGTGACAAGGGTATAATAATATTAGTTTCTACTAAATCTTTTTACTCATTTGATCAATATAGCTAGGTATCCAAATATAATGATGAGATTAAGAAATAGAATTAGTATTTTATAGGTATGAGGATGCATGAAGTAAGAAAATTAGAAGAAAGCAATACAATTAACACATTTGTATAAGTCATAAGTAATAGGTAGCGGGACTTACTTAACCGGCGTACAAGTTGATACAAAGATGAATCTGTTTCAAGTTGTTTTCTATTACTTTTGTGTGTTTTACATTGCAGGAGGAGAGCTTACTTTATACACAAAGAAAAGATTACATAAAGGAAAGACATTGAAGACTATTCCTAGAATTGTGGCTGTGATGGTGGACGTGAGCTGTAATGATGGAGGAATAGGTGGTTTGATTTAGTTTCCTTTCTTTGTTTTATTTCCTGTTTAACACTCCCCCTCAAGTTGGATTGTGAGATTGCCAAAGTTCAACTTGTCGAGAACTTCATGTAATGATTTTCCGCTCACAGCTTTGGTTAAAATATCAGCGAGTTGTTCTTCAGACCATACGAATGGAAGAGTGATGTTCTTGGCTTCTAATTTTTCTTTGATGAAGTGTCGATCGACTTCTATGTGTTTTGTTCGATCATGTTGAACTGGATTTTCGGATATTTGAATTGCAGCCTCGTTGTCGCTAAAGACTTCACTGGATTTTTGTGGAGGGAAACCTATTTCGGTTAAGAGTCGTCTCACCCATAATATTTCAGTTATCCCTCTGGCGATTCCTCTGAACTCAGCCTCTGCACTAGACAAGGCCACTACTTTTTGTTTCTTGTTGCGCCATGTTACAAGATTTCCACCGACAAGAGTAAAGTACCCAGCAGTTGATCTCCTGTCGTTTTTGTCTCCTGCCCAATCTGCGTCTGTATATAACTGGGTTTCAAGATTATCATTTGGTTTAAATAGGATTCCATGTCCTACTGTTCCTTTGAGATATCTCACAATTCTTAATACTGCTTCCATATGGGGTTTCTGGGGTTTGTGCATGTATTGGCTTACAACCCCTACGGCATATGCTATATCCGGACGAGTATGTGAGAGGTATATTAGTTTCCCTACCATTCGTTGATACCTTATTTTGTCAACAAGGTCATCATTCTCGTCGTTTAAGAGTTTTTGGTTCATAATCATTGGTGTTTCTGCTGGCTTGCAATCGATCATACCAGTCTCTGCCAATAAGTCTAGAACGTATTTCTTTTGATGCATGAAGATTCCTTGCTTTGACCTTAGAACTTCAATCCCTAAGAAGTACTTGAGGTGCCCTAGATCCTTCATTTCAAATTCTGAAAACAAGCTTTCTTTTAATTTTGCAATTTCTTCTTTGTCATTACCTGTAATGATCATATCATCAACATAAATTATTAGACATGTTATCAATTTTCCTTTTTGTTTAAGAAATAAAGTATGGTCTGAATTGCTTTGTTTGAACCCATAGCTTTTCATAGCTATAGGGAATCTCCCAAACCAGGCCCTGGGGGATTGTTTCAGACCATACAGAGATTTTTTAAGGCGACACACTTCCCTTTTTTTGAAGTTCCTTGTGAACCCATGTGGAGCTTCCATGTAGACTTCTTCATGTAGCTCTCCGTGTAAGAAAGCATTTTTAACATCGAACTGGTGAAGAGGCCATCCTTGATTTGCAGCTACAGAACAAAGAACTCTGATAGTGTTGATTTTAGCCACAGGAGAGAAAGTTTCTGAGTAATCAATTCCATATGTTTGAGTGTAACCTTTTGCTACTAGTCTTGCTTTGTGTCTTTCAATTGTTCCATCAGGTTTGTATTTGATTGTGAACACCCATCGACACCCAACAGTTTTCTTTCCTGGTGGTAAGGCACATTTAGTCCAAGTTTTGTTTTTTTCAAGGGCCTTCATTTCTTCTTCCATTGCCTTCTTCCAATGTTCGGATTTTAGGGCTTGTTCAGGGTTCGTAGGGATTTCTTCGGAACATAGAGCCACAACGAAGGCTTTGGCTTGTTCAGAAAGATTTCCTTTGGCTATGTTGGCCATTGGATATCTTCCTTTCTTTGTGTCTCTTTCTGGTGAGTATCTGTTAGGAGGGATGCCCCTGTTTGTCCTTGGAGGTAAAGTGTATTGTTCAGGAATATCTTCCTGTTCTGTAGTGACTTCTTCCTCATCTTCTGTTTCCTGTATGTTTTCTTGACCACATAAATCGTTAGTTTCACTGGGGTCTGGGTCACTTACCTCGGTTACCAGGATAGGAGGCGAGTCTTGGGGGGCACTGTCTTCATTGTTTTGAGGAGCATTTGGTTGAGGACCTTCTGTTTGTAAATCGTCTCGAGGGTTAGGGTTATTGAGAGTTGTTGTGTCAATTGTTTCGAGCCAACTCAGTGTGTCGGTTGTATATTCTGTATTCTCCCCCTGACCACTGAGGTTGGTATAGTAGTATTCTGTTTCAAGAAAGTCACAATTCATTGTGGTAAACATGCGTCAGGTTTTTGGATTATAGCAACGGTACCCTTTCTGATTAATCCCATATCCAACAAAAACACATTTTTCCGCACAAGGATCAAGCTTTGACCTAGTGGATTTGGGTATATGTACGAATACGGTACAACCAAAGATGCGGGGTTCAAGAGTGAGAATGGATGGGGGTGTAGTGTGTTCGGTAAGGACTTGGAGTGGTGTTTTGGATTTCAAAATGTGGGTGGGTAATCGATTAATGAGGTAGGCAGCTGTAACGAGTGCTTCGGGCCAAAAAAATTTTGGGACTTGAGATTCGATTAAGAGAGCCCTAGTAATTTCTAAAAGGATGCGATTTTTTCGTTCGGCAACACCGTTTTGTTCCGGGGTGTGAGGGCACGAGGTTTGGTGGATAATTCCCTTTTCTTGTAAAAAATGTTTCATATCAGAATTAATAAACTCTCCACCGTTATCCGATCTAAGGACTTGGATGGGTTTTTTAAATTGTGTTTGCACCATGTTATAAAAAATAGTGAATTTTTCAAAAACTTCATTTTTATTTTTTAATAAGTATACCCATGTCATACGAGTACAATCATCTATAAACATGACAAAAAAACGAAAGTTTTGACCCCCTGTGATTGGAGCCGGCCCCCATACATCTGAGTGTATTAAAGAAAATGGTAGGTCAACTCTGGTAGAATTTGGTTTAAACGTTTTTCGATGACTTTTGGCAAACACACAAGTTTCACAATGAGACTTACAATTTAAAGGAAAAAGTTTAGGGAATAAAGTATGTAAATAATTGGTAGACGGGTGACCTAGTCTTCTGTGCCATAACCATGCCTCTCTTTCTATAGTCCCATGAGATAACATTGCACTTCCGTTTTGGGTCACTTCATCAACATAATAGAGTCCATTCTTCTCAGTGTCACGCCCAATTATCGCTCCCGTCCTGATATTCTGTAAAATACAAAAGGTTGGATGCATGAGAACTGTGCAATTTAATTCTTTTGTGACATGGCTAATAGATAAAAGTTTATGTGATAGATCAGGAATATATAGACATTTTGAGAGCTTGAGAGTTGGAGAAATCTCAATACTCCCCCCCTTTTCTACATGTAATTTTTCCCCATTTGCCGTTTCAATAAGGTTTTTGGTTGGTTTATATGTTGTAGTAAAATCGGATAAATCATGGGTCATAGTATCCGTAGCCCCACAATCAAATATCCATAGTTGTTCCCGCTCTTTAAAATGTTTGACCATATTAACGAAACCTCCCTGATTATTTATTTTTAGACATTTTGTAGAATCTTCACAATTTTCAAAACTTTTGACAAAATAATTAATAAATGACCAGTGTTTAAAAAAACTTTCGGACATATGAGACTTTAAACCATTTAATAAAGGTTGGTGATTATTTTTAAAAGAATTAGAACTATCGGGGGGGTTGTTTGAAAAATCTAAAGAGTAAGGTGGGGATTGTGAGTATTTCATACTCTCATCCCCTGTACCTGGTTCCACCATCGAAAAAAAACCCTCCTGCCCTAAATTCGACGATGCCGCTGTATCTGGAGAGTCCATAGCTGCAACGCCGCCGAAGCCAGTGGATTTTCGATCAGTGGTGTTGCTGTCGCTAGAGGATCTTCCCTTCTTCTGTCCCTGATTTTTCGCCTTTGTCTTGTGACCATCGGTCCACCAATCTGGATATCCTACAAGCTCAAAACATTGTTCCCTGGTATGCTTGCTCATTCCACAGTTGTCACATTGAAGGTGAGACTTATCTTCTCTGGTTGTTGAGCCGAATTTCTTTCCTTCCGGGCGGCGGTACCCCTTTGTCGCAAGTCCGATTCCTTCCTTTTCGATTGCAGCAGCGGACAGTCCCGAGGCCAAGCCCTGTGTATCGAGGTTAGTTGCTCCCAGAATAGTCTGGTGAGCGGCTAACTTACGAACTGTGGCGTATGCCGCCTCCGTAGAGGGAAGAGGTTCCAATCGGAGAAGCTCTCTTTTGATGTGTTCATACTTCTTATCAAGAGAATTTAAAAATTGGAAGAGTTTCTGTTCAGACCTGATCTTTGAGTAAATCTTAATGTCATCCGGGCATTTCATCGGGTTTGGATCGATCCTGTCGATCTCGCCCCAAATTCCTTGTAAGGTGATCCAAAGTTCTTCGAGAGAACTTCCGTTCTGCTTGATATCATTAGCCTTTACGTGAAGATTGAATGTTTGAAGCTTGTCCCGCCCACTGCTATACGTGACCACTAATGCATCCCATAGACTTTTTGCTGTCGGGTACTCGGTAAGATTTCCTGCAAGGGTTGGTTCAATATTTTGAATGAGCCAAGAAAAAACGATCAAGTCCTCTTGTTCCCATTGATCGAAGGACTCATTTGTTTGATCTGGGGGATTCGTGGTTAAATGTGATAACATGGATTTGGATTTGCCGCCTATGGCGACTCGAATCATACGACTCCATAGAGCGTAATTTTGGTTATTGAGCTTGAGATTGATTTGAAGGTTATCGGAAAGCTTGGGGTTTTGAGGTTGTGGATTGATGCTGTTTCGCAGCAGGTTAGCTAATTGAACCGATAAACTGGTCTCCGGGTTACCGTCCTCGGACATGGCAGCCCTGGAAGTTTGATCGGAGAAAGGCTAATTGAGAAAAATGGTAGATGATGAGCTAACCCGCTCTGATACCATGATACAAAGATGAATCTGTTTCAAGTTGTTTTCTATTACTTTTGTGTGTTTTACATTGCAGGAGGAGAGCTTACTTTATACACAAAGAAAAGATTACATAAAGGAAAGACATTGAAGACTATTCCTAGAATTGTGGCTGTGATGGTGGACGTGAGCTGTAATGATGGAGGAATAGGTGGTTTGATTTAGTTTCCTTTCTTTGTTTTATTTCCTGTTTAACACAAGTTATTGTTTTCGAAGTCTTCAAAGTGCGCTAACAATGGAGGTTGAGGTGGTCATGATGGTGAAGATGGGTACATGAACCACTAACTCATTTGTGTTTAGCTAATTAATCACGATTAATAAAGCTAAACCATGCGTGCATTTTCTTTCTTGCTAAACATGAACCTCTAACCAAACGTTATTTGGATAAGGGTGTAAAACAATTAAACGATTTTGATCAATGCCAAACAAGTTTGATAATGATTTTGTTTCCGCCGGCCATGATGAGTTAGTAATGCACGTACCCTGCTTCTCCATCTTGATCAGCACCTACCTCATATATAAATCTTGTATTTAAACTCGATCTGCAGAAAAAGTACCATTTCTTTCAGAAACTATCACTATTCTAGTATAACTTAGAGAGAGAGAGAGAGGAATATATGGAACTTATTTGCAATATACTTGCGCCTATGCTGATTATTTATAATAATAAAAATAATGAAGATCGATGGAGCAGTACTATCGTCTACAAGGAGTGTGTCATGAATAAAGAAAGCTTAATTAGTTGGTTTTTGGGACCCTTTAAAAGCTTTGTAACCCTGACAGGTTGTGAACCACTACACCAAACATAGGGCCACATCCCAATCACCACTAGCACTAATTAAAGAAACAATTCAAACTCATTATGCTGATCGATGGGACTGGCTAAGTGTAACGGTTAAAACTAATTTACAATATATGAAGTACGTAACATATAGCTTAAAAAAATCTTGAATACATGTTAATGCAAGTGTATATAAATCGCATATTTCTCTCATATTTTCACTCTAGTTTATAAAAGTATCAACAATATATATCCATGAATAATAAAGTTCATGTTTAAACATGTATAGAAGTAATAATCAAATAAAGATCAGAAAAAGGTCTTCAATTCATGATAAGTATATATGGAGATGAGAAAAACATTTACTTATGTCATTAGATACCTAATTAAACTGCCACTAGCTATCGTTAATCATCTTAAAAACAACATATCAAATTCGATTTGACCCCTATATATGCTTTCGACAAGGACAAAACTGTCCTATGAATTAGCTTTAAGTACAAAGCAAGTTCAAAGTCATCTTGAGTACATGTTACGACTTCCTTTTTCCCTTTTGTGTTTGTTTTCACCATGGACTCGTGTAGGATCTTCAAGATTCCCATCCTTACAGCCCACATGATGGCCCCGTCCGTTTGCATATAACATGTATGAAACCGCTTTCATCGAAAGGTGAGTGAATGTTTCACTTGTGGTAATATAAAGTAGTATAACGTGACATGTTCGGGTCTTTTTAAAATTAAAATGACAAGGAATTTCCACATGTCGCTAGATATGTTGATCTTAAGAAATGGGAATAATTAAAATGATATCGGTTTTTAAAGGGATATGAGTGGCCATTATATTAAAATTCGACTTTTAATTAAGTCAATTTAGTAATTAATTAGTCCCATTATCTTTAGATCAAATGCACTTAATGTGTTGTGTCCACAAGGTGTCATTCCATTTGTGAAATTAAGAAGGGCCAATAACTCAACGATATACATATCATTGACATTTGACGAAATACTAGAGATCAAGAATGAATTCAACTCCTGTACAATGATAAGCATTGATATTCGTTTCTTAAATCTTTTCAGTGTTGTTTTGGTCATTGTAGTTCAGTATGAGATTTCGGCATCTGTGGGCTTTTATTTGGCCTTTAGATCCGTAATATAAACTCGAGTACTTGACGTTCAGTTACCCTGTTTGGTTTTAGACTCAAATTACTTTTGGTCTCCATCTGCAATTTTTTGGATATGTGATTTCAAGCATTTGTGAGCTTCTACAAAAGAGCGGTAATTTGGACTTAACTAGTCAACGATCGGTTATTGGTCGTCTCGTTACCCAAGGCAGCTGCCAACATGTTCTTCTGGCACCAAAATTCAGGCATATGCGACTTTTTATTTGGCTTTGTGAACTTTTGATCGGTGATATGTACTCAACTAGTCGATGTTGGGTTACCGGTTTGGGTTTTAAACTTGAATTATTTTTCGTCTCCTTACCCATGATAGGTACCGACATAATTTTTTCATGTATGATATTTCGGGCATATGTGAACTTCTATTCTGAGTGTTTGATCCGTAATTTGGACTCAACTAGTCGACTTTCGTTTACATGGTTTCGGTATTAGACTCTTCTTATTTTTCGTATCGTTGCGCTACGTACGTAGCTTCCTAGGGCACCGGAAAAAATATCGGTATGGGAATTCGGGCATATGTCAACTTCTATTTGAACTTTTGATCCGTAATTTGGACTCAACTAGTCGACGTTCAGTTAACAAGTTTGGATTTTAAAAACTCATTATTTTTTGTATCGTTACGGGCCCTAGGCAGTGGCCTGGGGCATCAACAATATATTATTTTCTGTGAGCTTCTTACCGGTAATATGGACTCAATTAGTCGACGTTCGGTTGAAATTTTAGACTCGAATTATTTTTCGTCTTTGTTACCTAAAGGCTAGCTGCCTAGCTAGGGCACTGACAATTTTTCCAGCAATGGTTTCAGGCATCTATGAATTTATCTTTGACTTTTTGAACTTTTAACCGTTAATATAGAACTTACATATAAATGTATAATAACTAGTAACTTTTACCCGCGCGATGGCGTGGGGAGTTTTCATATAATATCATCGATTACAAACTATCGAAGAAATAATTCTTAATTATTAGTAGCAAAATGCATATCCCGACGAGCAACTTGACAAAATGAAAACTAAAAAAATATGTTGGTAAAAAAAAGGTCAACAAAAACAGTAGAAAAAATAAAAATTAAAAATTAAGCTGGCTACTTAGCATTATTCATCATGTTATATCAAGTTATTATAATAATAGTTACAAAAATAATAATTTTCGGTTATATAGAATATAAAAGTTTTGAAGGTAAATCATTATTTTTAGGAAAAATCTAAATGTTAAATATCAAAATTTAGAGTAATAGAAAGTAATTTTATTAAAGTTAAAGTTCAAGGAAGAAAATGTAACTTTAGCAAAGTTGGAAAAGATGGTAAAAAATTTGATGGATAAAAGTCTAGATATTAAAGTTAAAGGTAGTAATTGTCATTTCAGAAAATTTAATGTCCAGAGTGTAAAAAGGTAATTTAAGCAAACTTGTAAAAAAGAGGAAAAACTCTTGGTAGCACCTATACTCGAATGCATGACCACAAACTCAAGAGGAGGAATGCCTACCAATTGGCTGGTACTCTAGATGCGTTATAGTTCCGTATTAATCGTATAAATCTAATTCAGTTTTTGAAGAAAAGTCAAAATTAATGTTCATCCATGATGCAAAATGTTATATAGTAAATACATTTTTATATTATTTCTAATACATATGCATGAAATTAAATAACTGTTATTCTTGTAATGGTATAACTATATGCATATAAGCACCAACTAGTCTACTAGACTTTGTGTATTATAAAATGTTGAATTGAGAAAATAGTCATTGATCGAAAGGGTTACGTCTTGGATAAGCCAATTACTCAATTATTCTAATGTGTTTACTGGTAACACCTAACACACATCGTGTTTCATAATATGGATCGGAAGGTGGAGAATAATCGAGCCGAAAATGTTTGTGTTCTGGTTTGTTTTTTTTTTTGTTTTTTTTTTAAAAATTGGTGCAGAATGATTAATTATATTGTTTCAAAATAACGACAACAATAAGTATTGCTGATTGGAAGGGTGTGATTAGGTTTTGCTAGGATGACAAAACCACAATATTCTTAGTGTATATCTTTTTAGACTTTATATGCTATCTTTGACATAATTACTTATCATTATTACGGAGTATGTTTTAAGCTTTTGTTAAAAGATGTCGATTGCTAAACAACAAATTGAACCCTAATTTTGGGCTTTCTTTGGGGATTCCTTGACCCACAATATTAATTTACTTTAAGTCATTCACAATTTGTGAAAATATTTGGTCTGACAATTAGATTAAATGAATAGGTAATTAATATATATTTTTAATGTGACATTTGAGTTAAAAGTGGCCTAAAATGAAATCAAATTACTACAACTCCGCTTAAAGAAAGAAAGTCTCGTATGAAAATAAATAAAATTTGAATATTATTTTCCAATGTGGTTTTTATTGTTATAAAAGAAGAAAGGGACGAAACATGGTTGCTTTTGCTCCATGATGGCCACAGAACGTGCTCCTGTGATACATATTCGGATACGATGCCATCTTGAGTAATAACAACATTCATGTGTGACAAAATTATGATCATAGCATCAAAATTCAATCCAAATATGTTGGAAACAATAACTTACAACAAAAGTAATAATGACACGTATGTATATTTATATAAAAATAATCAGTGTTATAACTTTATGTACTTCCTCCGTATCAAAATAACTGACACAAATTGACTTACATGTTTTTTAAGGTAAAAGATTAAAGTACATAGTTATTGGATGATGGATCTCACTTTTCTTGAATAAAGTTATATTAATGAGTTTTAAAAGTAAAAGTAAGGGTATAAGGGTAATTTCACTTTATTAAAGTGGATAGTTAGTGGGTATGGGTCCCACTATTTTTACCAAATAAGGAAAGTTTCAAAGTATGTCACTTATTTTGAAACACCCCAAAATGAAAAGTGTGTCACTTATTTTGATATGGAGGAAGTATAAGACCGCCCAATGGTAACTGCAACTGACGCCGTCAACTTAGCGTCACGTCAGCAGACAAACTAACTAACACTAAACTGACGTAGTCATGCCAATAACACCCCTTCTCTTCACCAAATTTTGGCCCCACCATTTACTTTTCTTTTTCTAATAAAAATATACAACTAATTAAAACATATAATTAATAAAAATAAATTATATTAATTAAAAAAAGACATTACATAAAAAAAAAGTGGGTATTTAGGGTTTAGGGTTTTAAAAAATTCTAAGAAATTCAAAAAATAAATTTTAAAATTTTAAAAAAATTAAAATTTTTAAAATGTAAAAAGTTTAATTTTTTTTGAATTTTTTTAAAATTTTTTGAGTTTTTTAGAATGTTTTTGAATTATTAAGTAAAAAAATTAAAAATAAAAAAGTTTTTTTTTTTAATTCTGAACTCCTATTATTTCAGAGGGGGCCCACATGAAACCAACCGATCTCCTCTCTCGCCGTCTTCAAAGCGGTGTGGGAAACCGGCGGTGACCAACTGGCGGGGCGTGCCAATGGTTGGATCCCGCCGGTTGAACTGGCGAGGAAACCGGCGAAGCCCGTTGGGAGCGGTCTAAGAGTTTCCTAACTGTCTTTCACATGCATAATATAGACAGAGGTGTTTGAAGAGGTGCAGAGTGCAGCCGTACATGACCCATATTTGACAGGGGCCTAATTTCTATATACGAAGTATATTTTATATATATAATCATAAAATTTAAGCTAATTTAATAATTTAATAGAATTTTTTTTTGAAAGTCTAACTTTTTTATATAAATCTTATATTTAGAGGGCCCGTTTTACTCTTTTCGCACAGGGGCTTTAAAATCTCAGAGATGCCCGTGAATATAGACATGGATAATAGTTTATGGAGTTTTGATAATGACAGCCCTTAGGGATGTCTTTAAGTGCATTGAAAATTGTACAATTGAGTAATTCCTAAAATTCAAGAGTCGGATACAGATAGATGTACAATTAATTTATGCATGTAGGGCTGTTATTATCAAAACCCTAGTTTATGTGAACACATTTTACGTTCCAATTGATTTTTGAAATTCGACATCTCAAACTTTTTGACACGCTTTCAGAAGTTGATCATCCAGATATCTAAAAGTCTCACACACACTTCATTATAATTTCATTAGTACGAAGATAATGACTTTTTAATAATAATAATAATAATAATAATAATAATAATAATAATAATAAAAACAAAATACTTCGTATATAATATGATTGAATAAAAGCAAAACCGATATGTTACATCAACACCAATATTCAATATCACAATGGAACATCTTTTCATGCAGGTTTTTAGTGGATCGTCTACTTCTTTGTCTATTTCCAAATGTTGTTCGAACGTATATACTAAAGACTTAAACCATAATTTTATTAGCTTTTGTTATAAAAAATTGACTATATGTAAATAATATATAATTTTGTATATTAGAATAAAAGATTATAAATGATGTCTTGAAATAATACATTTTTAAAAAGAAAAATTATTATATATTATAATTATTAATAAATTTGAATTACTACCAAGTGATGTCAATTTGTTAAGAAATTTATGATATAGTAGAAAAACGATTTCGTTGATTCTTAGAATACAAACGATAATTTATCATATATACATTTATCATCCTTGAAATACTGTTCATTAGAGAGAACGGAACGGTGAGCAAAACGGGGTTTAAAGCTTTTTGGAAGTCTCGCTGGATATTAAAGTTTTGTTATACAGTATAAATCAGGTGATAAGTATATTAAAATTGTATTTTGTCATAGTGGATACAAAACTTATTTTGAAGCCCTGCTCTTTGTCCCACCAAGGACCAAGGTTCGATCCTGCATGCTGGCAATTTTTTGGGCTCACTTATTTACATCAAACTTATATTATTATTGCTATTACTTAAACATTAATACATTTCATTTAAAACATTATATTATATTATTATTAAATAAAAATTCATTACAATTATTATATAAGAATGTATTATTATTGATAGTATAGTTTTTAGATTTTAATATCTTCAATAATATATTTATTAGTTTATTCAATTGTGTTTTAATACAAGGTATGTACTATATAGTTGTGAAAATTTAAATAATTTTCGTTAACTTTTGAACTAAGAAAACCCACAACGGAGCGCGGTCTTTTAATGCTCGTTTAGTGTAAAAACCACATGATTCAAAGAATTTCATTAATTTAGTATTCAAAATATGTTTAGCTCGAAAACATAAATTTTAAGAATAAAACAAAACTTTCTTAAAAATTAAAGAGTAAATTACACAGATGGTCCCTGTGGTTTACTAAAAGTTTTGTATTTAGTCCTTAAGTCTTAGAAATTACACGGATAGTCGCTATGGTTGAAACTTTGTCACGTATTTGGTCCCTAATAGTAACGGGTGTTAAAAATTTCTGTTAAATTTATTTTAATGACTATTTTACCCTTTTGTAAAGAAAACTCATCCCCATTTACCCCCTCGAATTAGCAGCTGGAGGTTTTAATCAATTTCAAGAAAATAAAAAAATAAACATAAAAATCCAAGAAAATTCACGTGACCTGTAATCACTCACCTTGCCTTTTGAACTTTTTTTCTTCTTAACATTCAACTTCCAGTTTCTAAGGTTTTAATCAATTTCAAGAAAAAATATGTTAAAAAATTAAAACAAAGATTCAAGAAAGTAATGGGGGAAGTTATCTTTGATATGTCATCTAAACCACAACCAGCATTTAAAGCATATATGTTTTCAAGCAACCCAATTCTAATAAGTTCCTTAATGAGTTAATGGGTGTTCAATTGAGGGTTTTTCTTTAAAATTCAAAAAAAAGTTATATGTAAAAAGTAAAAACCTAGAAATTTTCACAGTTTGGTGGTCTGTGCTTCTGCCGGAAACACCACCACTGCCGGGCCGCCGGCACATTCTATGAAGAAACCTTTGAAGAACTCTCTAAGTCTGATTCGATTAGAGGCTGTAACACCTCATATTTTATAACAAAGAATTTTACCAAAATATACCACTCTAATAAATAGAAGAACAGTTCCAAAATATGGATTTACAAAAACCTTTGGTATGAAAATCAGAGTATAAAGTTTGGTGTTACAAAATATATCAAAACCAAAGCTAAGCATAAATCCACTCTAGTGTTCTTCTATTCTAGGCCCCGCATCTCTATCCATGCGTACCTAAATCTTCGATCCCGAACCTGATTACATAGCAAAACAACAAGGAGTACGTGAGACAAAAAAGTATCGTGAGATACATGGGTTTTTGACCCGATAATAACAAATATCATATAGTAAGTAAACACACAAGTATGCACCTCGTCCACCTATCTAGTCACCCTATTGTGACTCTATCAATCTTGCTTCCCTAGCAATCATATCTAGTTATCGGGTTGCCCCCGAACTAACTAGAACCACATTAACTTATTAACCGGGGATACCCCGCATTAATAAGCCTTAAGGTAAAGGCAAGAGGGAATCGCCCAATCTACCAATACCTGCCTTGCTCGCCAGAATATCTCCAGTTAGCAACACCAGTTCGCGCCGCGAACTCCCCTACGCAGCAGGGCTGCAGTTTTCGTCAAGTGTCTCGACCCGGTTTCGTCCATAACTTTCTCATACGGTGTCCAAATGACACGAAACCACTTTCCACGTGTTTTATATGATTTATCCTTATTTATCATATTTTTAAATAATTTATTTATTTACAATTTTTGGGTTGTTACAACTATCTACCCCTTAAAAAGATTCTGTCATTGGAATCTCATCATAGTTCACGAAATCTGGGTATCTTTTCCGAATCTCGTCCTTAACTTACCAAGTCAAATTTGATCCAAGAGAATGCTTCCACTTAACCAATACCAACTCGATCTCTTTATTCCGAAGTTTCTTTGTTTTGGTCTCTAATATAGCCTCGGGCTCTTCAATCAACCGGTTCGGGGCATCAACCCGCAACTCTTGCAATGGAATAATATTTTCAACTTTACCAATGAACTTCTTCAAATAACTCACATGGAAGGTGTCATGCACACCTTGAAGCTCGAGTGGAAGTTCCAATTTAAATGCTTGAAGTCCGATCCGCTTCAATATCTTAAACGGTCCAACATACCTTGGATTTAACTTTCCTTTTTTCCCAAACCGCATCACACCTTTCCAAGGTGATACCTTCAACATCACCATATCCCCGACATCCAAGTCGTATGACCTCTTTTTCAATTCCGAATAACTCCGTTCTCTATCTTGAGCGGCTTTCATGTTTGCTTGTATTATACCAATCTTTTCATTAGTCACATTTACAATTTCGGGACCCGTGAGCTTTGTCTCTCCCGCTTCTAACCAACAAGATGGAGTTCTACATTTTCTCCCATACAACGCCTCATAAGGTGGCATCTTAATGCTCGAATGATAACTATTATTATATGAAAACTTGACCAATGGTAAATGCTCATCCCATTTACCCCCGAAATCTAACACACATGATCTTAACATGTATTCAACCGTTTGAATTGTTCTTTCACTTTGACCGTCGGTTTGCGGATGATAAGCCGTGCTCAACCGCAACTTTGTACCCAATTCATCTTGTAACGATCTCTAAAATCTCGAGGTAAACCTCGCGTCTCGATCGGATACAATTGACAATGGAACCACGTAGAGTCGAACGACCTCATCAACATACAACTTAGCCAACCTCTCAAGTGGCAAAGTTTCCCGAATGGCTAAAAATAACGCACTCTTGGTCAACCAGTCAACTATGACCCAAATGGCATCGTGACCCCTACTCGTCTTTGGCAACCCAGCTATGAAATCAATAGTTATGTCTTCCCACTTTCCGGCCGGTACTTGCAATTATTGAGCTACCCCATACGGTACTTGATGCTCGGCTTTCACTTGTGCACACGTGGCACACTTCGAGATGTACTTGGCTACCCTCGCCTTCATTCCGGGCCACCAATAAACCCGTTTCAAATCTTGATATGTCTTTGTACTTCCCGGGTGAATTGAATACTTTGACTTGTGCACCTCATGCAACAACTCCTTTCGGGTACCCCCGAACTTGGGAACCCAAATTCGACCGCCTACGGTTTTCAATCCTTTTGTGTCCATCTATCTCTAGATAACACTTACTAACACATTTCCCCCCAATTATGGTGATTTACAAAACCCTAGGTTTAACCAACCCTTAAGATTCTTACAATCTTAACCATACACTTGATTCCCTTGTTAAAATACCATATATTAAGTATATACAACCTTTATTTCACCATTAATCACCAACCCAAGAACTAGGGTTTCAAACCCTAACTTCAAGATCCATAGATCTTGAGCTACAAAGATGAAAGAATAAAGATATACCTTTAATCTTCCAATTGGAGTGAAATCTACCCAAGATTTGTGAAGAAATCACCCAAGACCAGCCTTTATGCTCGAAAATCACCAAGAGAGAAAACTAGGGTTTGGATATGGCATTTATGGCTGAAATCCCGAATTTAATGTCTAGTCGGACCAGTTCGCGCCGCGATCTACATGTTCGCGCCGCGAACTTCCCTTGTCGCGAACTCTTCCCGATCGTGAGCCAGCCGTGAACTTCGATCACCAAAAACCCAAAGCTACTGCCCAATGTTCGCGATCGCGAACACCAGTTCGCGCCGCGAACTCCCCTACGCAGCAGGGCTGCAGTTTTCGTCAAGTGTCTCGACCCGGTTTCGTCCATAACTTTCTCATACGGTGTCCAAATGACACGAAACCACTTTCCACGTGTTTTATATGATTTATCCTTATTTATCATATTTTTAAATAATTTATTTATTTACAATTTTTGGGTCGTTACAGAGGCGTACACGGAGGGATCGAGCGAGAGAGAGATCTGGCGATGAGGTCAAACTGACTCCCGTCGGTGACCGTGAGACAATAGAGGAGCAGGTGACGGTCGTCGGCAACGTGAGACAGTAGAGATGATGGCATCGGTGAAGGAGATGAGAATGCATATGTTAGTTTTTGGAGAGTGGGAGTAGAGTTTATCGTTTAGAGAGAGAGAGATGAGAAGAAGAAGAAAAGGAGTTTGAGAGCAGGTGGACAGGTGGTGACACAGTGACAGTAAGGGTTAGAGATGCACAGTAACCGGTTATGCCAAAAACCGGTTTTGGTTTTGACCATAACCGGTTTTGGTCAACGCTTCCAGTAACCGGTTTCTCCAATAACCGGTTTCGGTTAGTAACCGGTTTCGACCCTCGAAAACTATAACCGTGTAATGGGTATTGTAACCGGTTCGGTTCGGTTATAAACCGGTTAACCGGCCAAAACCGGTGTGTTGACCAAATTTGTGATCGGTTATGGTCAAAACCGGTTTCGGGTAACCGGTTACTAACCGGTTCGAACCCTAAGAACCCAAACCGGTTCCTAACCGATCGGTTATTCAATAACCGAACCGGTTACGGTCAAAACCGGTTTTGACCGTTACGGTTTCGGTTCGGTTACCGGTTTCGGTTTCGGGTATTTTGTGCACGACTAGTAAGGGTGACGGAGAGGGGGTGTAGATAGTGGGTGGTGAGGGTACAATTGTCAATTAAAAAAGTTTAACAGTAAATTTTAACAGTGGTTAGTGTTAGGGGTCAAAAGTGTGACAAAGTGTCAACCATAGTGATTATCCATGTAATTTCTGAGACTTAGGGATCAAATTCAAAACTTTTGTCAAACCACGGGGACAATCTGTGTAATTTACTCAAAATTAAAACTAAAACTAAAACTTGATTAGTGTCAAACAACACTAAATAAGACTTAGATTTTTGAACGGATAAAAAAAGATAAACACTTTTCTTACGCGATATTATACTTTTAAGGAAAAAAATGCATATTACTCCAGACTTGGACTGACTACATCAGAAATATGCAGTCTCATAAAAACAAATTTTTATGTGTTTTAGTTTCTTATCAGTACCATGATTGAGAAAGAGTTAACTTTAGAATGGCCCATACTTTATAATAAAATAATTAATTATTCAGTGATGTCCATTTGTTAACTATTATGCACATTAAAAAGTTAAAAAAAACTGAGAAATCAAAAAGTGATCTCAGTAATGGAAGAATGAGTCGGTAACCTTTAAAAATTAGTGTACATTAACTATTAAAAAAAAACTATACCCTTAAAGATCTAACTATAAGAGCATTCAGTGTAGTGTACTTAGGGTGTGTTTGGTTGGGGGAAATGAAATCAAAGAAATGTTTGTTTGGTAGGCCAGAGAAAAGAGGACACGGAGAAATGAAATTCTCGCGAAATCAGCTGCTTTGTATTTTTATTTCCCTTGGTTTGGCTAGGAAATGAAGGGAAATGAATTTTATTCACAAACATTTCTCCGTGTTTCCTTTCTGAGAAATGACTCACCTTATTGAAAAATAAAGGGTATAAAAAAGAGATCACGTGCATAGCACATTTTATGAAGACAAAAGCTTTCTCTTTCATCTTGCAAACCCATTTCCAGATTTCCTTCCTCCGACCTACTGCTTCTCCGTCATCGGAGGCTGCTCCTCCATCATCTTCATCACCGGCGGGCTGCTCAATCGTCTTCTTCTCTGCCGGCTGGCTCCTCGGGCGATTTATCATCCTATTTCTCCTTCTTATCTGTCACCGTCCCAAACCCTAATTTGCTTTTTCTCTCTGATTTACAGGTTGGATGACTATGTATGCTCATAATTCGGGTTTTTATGCTCCTAATATGGTTTGTGGATTACATAGCAGTCACTTTTAGCAACCAATTCATCTGGAAATTTACATTGTATTTGTACAAATTGGAAATTTACATAGTGTTCGTGGCTTATTTAATAAAAAAAGCTTATGATAAAAAATATTTCATTTCTCTAATTTTTGCTACCAAACATGGTAATTGATTTCTCTGTAAATTCTCCGTGTCAATTCTCTGATGTTACCAAACAATGTAATTCATTTTATTTCTCGGTCCATTTCATTTCTCTACTGTATTTCATTTCTCTAAATTTCTCCCTACCAAACGTACCCTTATAGTCAACACCGGTTTCCTATATATATTTTAATAAAAATAAATAGTTAATAAGTACTTAAATCACAATTAATTTAACATAATTAGTTTCAATACATATGTTTGTTTTAATTTAAAAACAAAATAGTAAAATACAATAGATCATCGTTTCAAGTTTCGGAAAGGTTGTTTGGTTTTGTTTGTCCCGAACCAAACCACGGACCAATTTTAAGCAAAACAAATGATTTTTATTTATTTTTTGTAACAAATTATCATTCATTAAGATATTTTTCACATAGATAATGAAATTAGAAAACTATTTTCGATAAAAAGCCCAAAGCAACCAATCGAAAGGGTTTAGTTCACTCTAAATTCATGTTCCACAATCAACTTTAGGCTATGTTCCACAATCAGGAACAAGGCCCTAAAAGCATAAAAAGGGCCTTAGCAAGAAGGGCCCAAGAAGCCCACTAAGAGAACCCAACTCAAACTGACCATGTATATCTACAACTCTACAAGTTAACTATTAAACAAAGAATATGTTTTTTTAACTAATGTTCTCTCCATCCATAAAAGATTTACTTTGAGTACAATCTTTTAGAAGATAGTTAGTGGTGTGATCCTTTGTACGAAGTAATACTTTTAATTAAAATATAAGTTTAGATTGAAGAGAGAAAATGTTTTATTGGTGGAATGATTAGTAATAGTATTATTTTATTAGGTGAGTCACAAATTTGAGAAATGTAAACTTTTTTGTGGGACAAAATTTGAAGGAGAAATATAATTTTTTTATCAGACGGAGGAAGTATAATGTTTTTTTTAGTTATTACTCACTCCGTCCCACAAAAAACTTCACATTTCACTCTAAATTTTTGTCCTACAAAAAACTTCTCATTTCTCTTATTTGATAGGCTCCACACAATAAAAAACTATTATTACTAAAGATCTCACCACTAATATCCACTAACTATCTTTCTCTCTCCAATTCAACCTTATATTTTAATCAAAAGTATTATCAATTACCCCACCACAACTATCACCAAAAAACTTGTGCAAAAGCCAAATGAAAAGTTTTTGTGGGACGAAGAGAGTATAATGTTTTTATTATTGTAATATTTTAATTTTATAATTATCGTGTTTTATAATTTCAAAATACATCGTTTTTTGAACAGAAATTTTATTCCCACGCTTCTATAACTTGGCTTCTATAGCTTTATATATCACACATGTTTACAAGCTCTTGATATTATCTCCATTACCAACTCAACTCAACCTAATTTTATTAATAAAAATTAATTTCGCTCTCTTCCACCTACACAACGCCGTGGGGGGCTGGCGTGGAGGGACTTGCCCACGGACGACGCCGAGTAACACTGTGGTGGCGACGAATTCGAGGCTAATATAGACGTTGGCAACAGCTAGAATTTAAAAAAAATTAATTAATTAATTAATTAAATTTATTTATTTCTTATATAAACACAATCAAACATTATCAAAACACTACCAAAACACTACAAAAACACTACCAAAACACACCACAACTCTACCAAATACCCCAACTCACAAATAATGGATTATCTTGGTTCATCATCTGACGAGGATGATGCATTTATGCTAACAATATACGAAGAACTCCTCGATGAATTTGACGATGATGATGAAAGTGAAGTCTTTGACACTAGAACCGCGAAGTTAAATAGAAATCGAGCAGCTGGACACCAACGGCTATATCGAGATTATTTTGCGGATGATTGTGTTTATGATGAGAAGGATTTCAAACAAAGGTTTCGTCTGAGCAAAAATTTATTTATCTGAATATGTAGCGCATTAGAAAACAGGTATCCTTTTTTTCAATTGAGATATAATGCTAGAGGTAGGAGGGGATTCACTGCATTGCAAAAAATGTATTGCAGCAGTTCGAGCTATGGCTTACGGGGCATCCCCTGATTCTCTTGACGAGTACCTATGCATGTCTGAAAGAACTGCTAGGGAAAGTATGTATAATTTTTCACAAGGTGTTTTGGAATTATTCAGACCTATTTATATGCGAAAACCAACAGTAACCGATGTTCAAAAATTATATGAGGTACATGAAGAGAGACATGGTTTTCCTGGAATGCTTGGTAGCATTGATTGTATGCACTGGGATTGGAGGAATTGTCCATAATTGTGGAGAGGTGAGTACACTGGAGGACATCATGGAGTACCGTCGTTGATATTAGAAGCTGCTGCTTCCCAAGATTTTATGGTTTTGACATGATTACTTTGGGGTTGCGGGTTCTAATAATGATATTAACGTGCTTGATCAATCACCAATATTCAACGACTTGGTATCAGGAAAGGCACCCGATGCTCCTTATACGGTGAATGGCAATCAATATTGATTCGGTTATTACATTACCGATGGTATATATCCTCATCATACGGCATTTGTGAAAGCCTATCGACATTCAGTAGAGCCGAAAGAGGTCTTGTTAACCAAAAAACAAGAATACGCACGTAAGGATGTGGAACGGGCTTTTGGAGTTTTTAAGGCGAAGTGACACATTGTCAAAAACGCGGCCCGTCCATATGACCTTGAAAGATTATGATATATTTTGTATGCATGTATTGTAATGCATAATATGGTTGTCGAAAATAAAGGTCGGATGATTTCTCCATATGTGGCGGACGGTCACCGGCATCCGTTGTATATATCAGGAACGCCAGAATATTTGCATAGGGTTGTCGACATTTAAGACCAAACAACACACGAACAACTTCGACGGGACTTGGCGGAGCATCTTTACAACAACGCAAATGCCGACGATGAAGAGTAATAATTTTAATTTAATTATTGTAATTTTTAATTTTAATTTTAATTTAAAGTATTGTAATTTTAAATTATATAAAAAATTAGTTGTGTGTAAAATAAAAGGAAATGAAATGATAAGATGGAAATTAAAATGGTGTGGTGTGTGGTTATTTCCTAGAGATGATGTGGTGTGAGGGTAGTGTGGTTGCTGAGGTGGCAGATGGTGTGGCAGGAAAAAGTGGTGGGGTGTAGTACCCATACCCCATAGCCTAACAACCCAACCCAACCAAATCAAACAAACCAATCACAACATTCCACATCCTATTAAAAAATATAATAATACAATAATAAAAAGGGGGTGACCGTTGTTGGTGACATAGTCGTCTTCGTCAACCTATGTCACCTCTTTTGGTAGGCCCCTCTCTCTTTATTTCCCAATGTAATATTTGGTGATCCCAACCTTAACACTACCCATGAGAGTAGTCTAACACATAAATCACTCTCATACTAGGCTACAAATCAATTATTATTCATTATTCATTATTATTATTATTATTATTATTATTATTATTATTATTATTATTATTATTATTATTATTTTATTAAAGGATACATCATTGGCCAATAATGATATTTAGACTATGTTGTAATTTTATGAAAATATATTACAGATATGTCTTTTTCAAATAATAGAACAAAAATCGACATTGTATTAGACGAAATATGATCCATAAGAACGTTATTTACGAAACTCTTCACTACCACACCTATCACACTTGTTTTTAGCGCCACCAAACTTTACTTCACTAAATAATCGGTAAAATGGTTTTGAATAAAGCAACTTTTTCTTAGGTTATCAACTGCGGTAAAAAAAAACTATATTTTTATAACATTATTTGGAAATTATAAGGAGTTGTACGAGTTACCATGTGTTACATAGTAAGTATACCCCTACAATTTATACCTAAATCAACACGCATGTTTTTAAACATATTACGCATTACCCAACACATTGTAACATGTTAATGACAATTTGATTTCCAAGAATATTTTCATTTTACAACAATGATATTGTGCTCACTTGATATAATTTAGCACAATATATCTCCAACATAATTGTCATATATATACCATCATTTTCAAATGGCAAGCATGAGACCAGGCAAAGAACGCCTGAAAAGATCTCGTGGTTGGCTTCGCCACAAGGTGGACCTATTCTTCTTCCCAACCCAACCATGGGGCCAACCGACGGGTCCCACTCTCAACTCCTTAACCGTCAACCACGTGTTGAAATACTCCCTGAATCGAGTGATGAGCCCATCTTTTAGGGCCCAAACATGTACCCAGTACACATTTGCTCCTTCATAACCCTCGACAATTACTATATGATTGTCGAGGGTTGTGACACTTCGAGGTTCAAATACGAACTCGGTGTGTGGAGCATCTCCGGTCAGCATCCTCATCATGTAGTGGCAATTTTGAGGACCGTGGAACCACCACTCGAGGTCGGTGGCTAAAAGTCCGACCACTGACTTGGTATCTCCGGCTGCCAATGAGTTGTAAAGAGCATTGACGGTGGCTTGGTTTTGGATCTCTTGTTCATTTCTATTTATTTCTTCCATTTTTATGAACAAGTTGAGATATATGATGACATTATGACAATGTGGGTGGTGTGTTTTTATAGGAGAAATTGGAGATAGCTGAGTGTAAAGGAGGGCCCACAATCTCCGAAAATTTGTGTATTATGTATGATGTCATAAATACCTTGAAATATTACACGAAGTTTTATTATTAACATGTTTTGATCTCCTTGTTAGGACCAAAGGCAAACAAGGATCTTAAGCATAAACTACATAATACTATATTTACTATTAAGAAAGCGAAGTATTTAAATTCTTTCAATTGTTTTTAGCATAAAAATCAAATAAGCTTAAAGAATATACGATAACTCCAATTACAAATTTAATGTATTTGAATTATAAATTAGAGTAAATTACACGGATAGTCCCTGTGGTTTGACCTGAGTTTTGGATTTGGTCCCTAAGTTCCAGAAATTACACCGATGGTCACTAAGTATTAGGGGTGGCAATTCAGGTCGAGTTCGGGTTGACGGGTTCGGGTTCGCGGGTTGACGGGTCAGAAACGTTCAACCCGAAACCGACCTGTTTATATAAACGGGTCAGATATCTCAACCCAAACCTGTTTAACTTCAACCCAAACCTAACCCATATAACCCATTTAATAAAACGGGTTAAACATGTTATCAGGTCAAACATGTCAAAATGCTGTTATTATTACACAAATTCATAACAAAATACTAAACACCAAATTACTAGATAACATTATTATTTTTTATCTAACTATTAATTACGTTTTAACTAGTAACTATAAATTAAGTATAAATATATATTTTTTTAAATATATTTTAGTAATTAAACGGGTTGGTGGGTCGACCCATTTAAATTATCATTGACCCGAACCTAACCTGTTTAATAAACGGGTCAGCTGACTCAACCCGGGACTGACCCAATTATTTTTTACCTCAACCCAAATCTGTTTATTTTCGTGTCGGTTTCAGGTCGGGTTTCGTGTCGGGTCAGGAATTGCCACCCCTACTAAGTATCGGGCTTCATATCGGTTTTGGTCCCTAAGCCTAACAGCTGTTAAATTTAGCTGTTAAATCTAGTCATGTGCAATGCACATGAGGGTATATTTGTCATTTAGCTAATTTTCTTTGACTTTGACCCAATTCCTTAATTTTATTTCTTATTTCTTTTCTTGTTTAAAATACACCATCATCGTCATCTTCGTACCATCACCATCATATTCACATCGTTATCATCTTCTTAAAGCTTGTTTCTACCCATCAGGCAATCACAGCACAGGCCCCAATTCAGAAAATTACAATGAAATAAATTATTCACAAATTTAGAGTCCACAAATTTGATGTTCAGCGATTGCCTGCGCAGCTGCGCTTGGCTGGTGGAATCCTTAGTGGTGGTGAAGGCCATCGGTGGTATCGTAGAAGATGAATTATACACAGATGAATTTATTTTGACAAACTCTTAAAATATAGTTCCTAAATATGAACCCTAACACAGTTGAAGGAGATGAAGAAATTAGTCACACTAATTGCTTAACCCACACCGGCAATCGACCACAGCTTCCGACGACTCTTTCTTCGCCGGCGCCGATCTTGTAAAAAACATTTTTGATCTGAAAAATACACGTAGCAATTCGAGATTGAAGAGGATGATCGAGTATGCCGATCTTGCTTCCGCCATCTCCGTCGTGATCTATGATTCCTTCTTTTTTCTATGGTATGTGGTCGGATTTTGAGTTACCTTCGTGCTTCTTGTGGTCAGATTTGATGTATGATGTTGGGTTTTGACACAATCGATTCTTGGGTTTTGACACAACTGATTTCTGATTTCAGATCTTGATTTGAGTATGTTATCATATATCGATTTCTGATTTTCTTTTATTTATTCTTGTATGTTTTCAGATATAATCAATTCTTGGGTTTTGACACAGTGTAAGACCGGTCCCAATGGTGACGGAAACTGACGCCGTCAGTTTCTGCCAACTCAGCGCCACGTCAGCAGACAGACTAACTAACACTAAACTGACGTACCCGTGCCAACAGCACTCCGTCACTTCACCAAATTTGGGCCCCACCACTTACTTTTCTTTTTCTAATAAAAATATATAAACTAATTAAAACATATAACTAATAAAAATACATTTCATTAATTAAAAAAAATTACATAAAAAGACATTAAAATAATTAAAAAAAAAGACATTAATTAAAAAAAAAGCCATTAATAAATAAAAAAAAAAAGACATTCAAACTAAAAAAACTACTAATCAAGAGATTCATTGTCGTCTTCGTCTTCGTCTTCGTCTTCGCCAACCGGTCCTTGTGCTCCCGAACCCTCACCGTCACCCTCCTCGTCAACGTCCTTAAAAATCGCCAAATCATTTTGAAATTGCTGTGCAATTTCATCTTGAGCGTTTTCAAGCATTTGCTTACGACTTTCGTCAATGTCGTTTGGCACTTTTATGGCTAGGAATTTCCAAGTTTCCAAAATCAATTTTTTGTGTGCCATTTTTGCAACCTTTTTGATAATGCCTGTATTTTTTTTGGAGGTTTTTCTAACGAGGTCCAAAGTGTCCAGCTTAATGGACCTTCGGGAACTTGCGGCATCGGACGAAGACGAAGTCTTTTGACTTTTCTTGCTCACACTGCGGCCGGGGGGGGCGCCTCAACGGGTCATCTTGGAACAACGCATGCATGTTAGCCGGTGTCGACGTCCTTGGTGCCGCCGTCCCTGGATCCATGCTCGCCGGTTCGGTGTCTTCATCGAGGCTTATCGGCTCGGTATCCATGACGCCCACTGAAAAATAGAACTTTGGGCTATCTCTCACCACTTCCCAACAGTCTTCATATATAAAATTACGGCCGACATTTTCACGGAATTGTTGACGAGCAGCTTTTAGAACGTCCTCGTCTCGCGTACCGCTTCCACGCACGTCATTTAACGAATTGTATATAGCGCTGAAATGTTTCACGTCATGAGCTATTTTGCACCATTTGCCCGTGAGTTGGTTCATGTTACGCTTCACAGAAGCAGTCGAGTTGAAGTCCTCGAGAATTCGAGCCCAATGGACGAAAGATTTTTTGCTATTCCCCTTCACACCATCTTCAGAGTTATGAATCCAACGTTGGGCCAAAATCACCTCGTCATGGGTTGACCACTTTGTTTGTGCCCTTTTTGGCAACGTTTTTTCTTTCCCCTTTTCCACCCTTTTTTCTTTCCCCTTTTCCACCCTTTTTTCTTTCCCTTTTCTTGAGGGTGTCGGTTCCGGTTGGGTGTCCCCCACATTTTGGGTGTCGGTTGGTGATGGTTCTTGGAAATTTTGTGAATAGATAGGTGTGGTGGGAGGAGGTTGTTGGTATTGAAAGTTGGGTGGTGGTTGAGAGTAATGGAAGTTGGGTGGTGGTTGTTGGTATTGAAAGTTGGGTGGTGGGTGAGGGTATTGGTAGTTTGGTTGTGGTTGTTGGTAGTGAAAGTTGGGTGGTGGTTGAGGGTATTGGTAGTTTGGTTGTGGTTGGGAGAAAGCCCCAAAACCTAGCGATGGTGTCGGGTTGCTTGTTTGAGCCGACGAAGAACCGGCCGGTGAGGGTGGGGCGTCAACCGGTGATCCAGTAAGGTAATCCCACATGTCGTTGGATACCGATGATTGACGTCTTTTGGACATTTTTTAAAAGTTTGGGAGGAGGTATGATTTTTTTGAGATAGAAAGAAGGTGATTGTGGTGTAAAAAATATAAGAAATGAGTGGGTATTTATAGATGTAAATGAGGGGGAATTTTTTTTGAATTTTTTTGAATTTTTTTGAATTTTTTCGGATTTTTTTGAAATTATTACCGTTTTTTTTAATTTAATAATATATAATTTAAATTTATTACCGTTTAAAAAAAAAAAAAAAAAAAAGGAAAATGTGTGATTGGTTGGAAGGTACGGCGGGACCCACCACACACGCTCCACTTCCGTTTCTTCTCTCGCCGCTTTCACGACTGGCGGCCAACCGGCGGGCCAACCGGCGGGCCGTGCCAACGGCGCCGGTTCCGTCGGTGGCCAACCGGCGGCCAACCGCATGCCCATTGGCACCGGTCTAATTCTTCTTTGGGGAAGATGATGTTAAAAAAATATAAGGGAAATAATCGTTAACAATTAATAAAAGAACATGTAAAAGGACTAAATTACCCTCGTATGCAAATCACATGTCTAGATCTAACAACCATTTTTAACGACAGTTACGCTTAGGGACCAAAACCAATACGAAGTCCTGAAGTTAGTGACCATCCATGTAATTTCTAGAACTTAGGGACCAAATTCAAAACTAATAGCAAACCACAGAGACTATCCATATAATTTACTCTATAAATTATTTTCCCTTTGGGAACCAAAAGGAAATTCTCCGCATCTTCCTTGTTTTTTCAGCAATATAATGTCATCTTTCATAAATATATTATTATTTATTCCCCATTATGTTTTCATGAATTCAATTATTATTATAATTATTTATAGTTCTTGTATGAAAGTATATGTAAAGTGTAAATTGTGACGGTTTATTTGATGTTTCCAAATAACATAAGTTCAAATTTAGGTGGAACATATTTATAACCGATTAACCGGTGGTTTTTTTGCACTTTAATGCAGGTACATAAATATATGTTTATTAACGAATAATGAAGTAATATTAGAATTCTTTATTTTCCGTTTCAAAAAAAGAATTCTTTATTTTAATTTTGTCCAACTCTTGTGGTGCTAGGTTATTTTTTTGTACAGACAGGGCATGAGTTTTTATGTAATTAGTGTAATTTTGTTGGAGGTTGTTCATTGGTGTTTTGTTGCTCTATTATGGTATTTTCTCTAGTTTTAGGGTTGTTTGTTTTAGGTTTGAGATTTTATTTCGTAATTTAGCTTTTCGTTAATTCATTTGTTGAATTTTCCATGTTGATTTTCTCTAGTTTTAGGGTTGTTTGTTTTATGGTATTTTCTCTAGTTAGTAGTTTATTAAGTTTAATTTTACAGCATTCACATTCAAACAAAACATCTACTTGTTAATGATTACTTATTCTATAAAATTAAAAGCTTTAGCTTATTAACAACTCAAAGTCTCAAACTCATTGTTAAACTTACTCGTTTCGTTTATATATTTGCCAATCACATATAGCCCTTCTTGAAGGTGGGCTATTATTTGGTCCATTTGGCCCAACTTTATATGAACTGTTGGGCTTGCAATTTAGGTAGTGGATTGATTAGGTCCCTATTCAATATTATTATTAGAAGATTGTGTTAAAAGAATTCCTTGATTTTTATGAATTCTCAAGGAATGAATCTTAATTTTTAATTCTTTATAAGTAATGGTCAATATTAATCATATATTTTATATATGGAGAGGTATTTTGGTCATTTTTAAAAAAATAATATTATTTTTTATTTTAGAATTATTTTTTTTTTCTTAAATATTTTTTTTCATTAATAACACATAATGTGATTGCATACTGAATTACATGTGATTGTACTAAAACATCAAATGTGATTAAATATACAATCACATGTGATTTTACACTAAAATCACATGTGATTAAGTATTACACGTAATGATCAGATAAATATAGTATTTTTTAACGAAAAATATAATAAAAATAATAAAAAATAAAAAAAATTGGCCAAATGACCAAAATACCCTTCATGTATAAAATATGTGATTAATCCTGACCATTAGGTATTATCGTATTATCTAATTCTTTTTTTCTCTCTCTCGGCGGCCAACCCTAGCTAGGGTTTCGGCCGGATTTCTATTACTGGTTTCCGATCGGTTTCTCTCCGTTGGGGAGGGGGGAGGGTGATGGCTCGCAAGATTGGTGAGTGTTGGAATAATGAAAAGGAGAGGGGTTTCTCGAGAAGCAAGGAGTCGGAAGTGAGTCGTATTGCAACGTCTTTTTATGTAACGAATTTCCCGAAGTCGTGGAAACCTAGGGATCTGTTCTTGGCTATGAAGGCGTACGGTGCAGTGGCAGATGCATATATTGCCAGAAAACTTTCAAAGTTAGGACGCCGATTCGCGTTCGTCAGATTTATTAAGGTACGGAATATTGATTCTCTCTTGGCTCGTTTGAACGATGCATGGTTCGATTCATATCATATATATGCATCAGTTGCTAGGTTCGCTCGTAAAGAGGTTAAGGAAACAGTGAACGATCCAAACCCTAAACCTATGCAGCAATCTATTTTACAAAACCCTAATAATAGGTCGTGGAATAATGGTGTTAAATTTGTGGACCTGTTTAAATCTAATAGCACTTCTTCTCATTCCAAAGTAAATGGAGTGGGGAAGGTGGTGACTGAAAAAAAGATTGCAGAAACAGAAAGTAAAAAAATAGTTATGATAGATGAGGAGGATGTAATGCCGATTAACGATGAGGGTACTATTTTAGTAGGGAAGGTTCGTGATATTTCATTGATAGAAAATATTAATCTAGTATGTGCGAAAAAAGGTTTTTTGGATGTTTTGGTGCAATATCTAGGTGGATCGTGGGTGTGGTTGGAATTTCATAGTGCAACCTCGTGTGAACGGTTTAAGTTACATGAGGACATGCAATATTATTTTGTGCATTTGAAGGTTCTTGATACAGATTTTGTGGTGGACGATAAAGTGGTGTGGATACGGTTTGATGGGCTACCTTTGTTAGCGGGAACTATAAAAGCCATAAAGAAATTGATTGATGGCTTTGTTGAACTTATGTTTGTTGATAATGATAGGGCGGATAACGGGAATGGCATAGTATGTGTTAAAACTAAAATTGGAAGAAAGATTGATGAACATAGGGTTGCGATGGTCAACAATAAGAAATACTCGATCTGGTTATATGAACTTGCGGTGTGGGAGCCTAAAATAAAAACGGTGGATTCGGTAAAGTCTAGTGATGATGGTTCTTTTGATCAAGAAAATGACGAGGTTAGTGAAGAAGAGCAAGAAGAAGAAGATGGTGGGTTTGAACAGGAGGCGGTGGGGGTGAGGTCAGAAGTCAAGATTGGGGATCCGGAAATTAGAAGTGATCCATGTGAAAATGCAGCCCAATCTAGTCATGTGGGAGATGACGACCCAATTATTCCAGAACAGAATAGTAAGATGGGAGAAGAAGGGTATGTGGGGGAAGCGGTCGGAAATGAGGAGGCGGTTCCGTCGGATATTTCGTTATCTAGACCTCCTGGTTTTGAGAACAGGGGAAGTATAGGCGCAAGTAATGAGGATAATGGTGGCTCCGGAAGTGTTAAAATTCTACAAAATGAAACACAAGTGCGTAGAACATCCTTCTCAGAGACGTCCAACTCAGTGATGGGAAGGAATAAAAAGAATAAGCATGTTTCACCAGCTTCTCTTATTGACGATTTGGGGAGATTCATCGATATAGGGGGTGCTTTCGGTCTCGATATGGAAGGGTGCCAAAGCTCTCTTGAAAAAATGATTAGTAGAATGAGAGATGAAAAGGGTCGTCCATGAATATTATGTCTCTAAACTCTTGTGGAATTGGTGATGGAGTGAAACGTCGACGAGTTGCGGCTCTATGTAATAAATATAAGGTTTCGTTTTTGGGTATTCAAGAGACTCGGGTGTCAAAAGTAAATTTGTTCATGATTAAGCAGCTTTGGGGTAACATGTCGTTTGATTTTGCTTTGAGTAGTGCAGTTGGGTTGTCAGGTGGTATTTTGTCAATATGGGATGTTTCTGTGTTCGAAAGCTCCAAAATTGCCAGTTATCAAAATGTGTTGTTTGTGCATGGAGAATGGAAGGCTAATAAACTAAAGTGTATTATGGTTAATGTGTATGCTCCGCAAAGTAATGCGGATAAGAGAAGGGTTTGGGAGTGCATTGTTCAATATATGGGAGGTAATGATAGTAATTATATGGTCTTTGGTGATTTTAATGCAGTTCGGGAAGAAGGGGAAAGGTGGGGGTGTGCAAAAAAATGATAGAGAAATGGCGGATTTTAATGAATTTATCGATGACGCTCAGATTATAGAAGTGCCGATGGGTGGATCGGCTTTCACTAGATTGAGTAGAGATGGTAGTAAAATGAGCAAGTTAGATCGGTTCCTTGTAAGTGCAGGGGTTAATGAGGTTTGTTCGGATTTGATGGCCACGGTGTTAAGTGATTCGATAGTTGATCATCGACCAATTCTTTTATCGCAAAAAGTTGTTGATTACGGGCCTAGATCTTTCCGTTTTTTTAACTCATGGATGGAAGAAAATGATTTCGAACAGTTGGTGTTGAGTGTGTGGAGTCAGCCGTCGCCTGGAAACAGTGGTGGGGCGATGATTTTATTTAAAGACAAACTTAAAATGCTCAAAAAGAAATGCAAGAGTTGGTGGCAAGAGAAGAAGAAGTTACATCAGAGTGATCGTCAGAGATGTTTAAATGACATTTTGAATGTAGAAAAGAAGATGGAGACGGGGGTGGTGTCGGATAATGAAAAACAAGTAAGAGATTGTGCGAAACAGCTTCTTTATAATCTTGACCAAAAAGAATGGAGAGATTTGGCACAAAAAGCAAAAGTAAAATGGAGTATCGAAGGGGACGAAAACTCGAAGTATTTTCACGGTATAGTCAATAGCAAACGCCGGTACTCCTTGATGCAAGGTGTGAAATATGAAGGGGAGTGGGTCACGACTCCGCCGAGGGTCAAGGACATTTTCTATAAATATTTTGCAAATAAATATAAAAAAGTGTCGACGATTGAAGTGGTTAATAGAAGTGATACGTTCAAAAGGTTGTCGGAGGAGCACTCGAGGTTATTGATTGTGCCGGTGACGGAGGATGAAGTTAAACGTGCGGTATGGAGTTGTGGCAATGATAAAGCGCCGGGGCCGGATGGTTTCTCCTTTGCCTTTGTGAAAAGGTTTTGGGAGATTTTAAAAACTGACATTTTTAATTTTGTTGTTGAATTTTTTAATACAGGTTTCATCCCTTCAGGCTGCAATGCGTCCTTCATCACTTTGATTCCAAAGGTGTTGAATCCTTTGGCGGTTAATGATTACCGCCCAATTAGTTTTATTGGTCTTCAATATAAGATTATTGCAAAGGTGTTAGCAATCCGGTTGTCTTTGGTGATTAATTCTATTGTCAGCATGGAGCAGTCGGCTTTTGTTAAAGGTCGCCAGATACTTGATGGGCCGTTGATTGTCAATGAAATGTTGGCATGGTATAAAAAGAAGAAGAAAAAAGCTATGATTTTAAAGATTGATTTTGAGAAAGCTTATGATTCTTTAGATTGGTGTTTCTTGGACCGAATGATGATGTTTATGGGCTTCCCTTCAGAGTGGCGGAATTGGATTCGGGCAGTTTTATATTCGACGAAGGCTTCCGTGATTCTTAACGGGAACCCTTCAAAGGAATTCAAGTTTGAAAGAGGGTTAAGGCAAGGTGATCCACTTTCGCCTTTTTTGTTCATATTAGCTATGGAAGGGTTACATGTGGCCATGGAAGATGCGGTGTCCCAGAATTTGTATAAAGGGTTATTTCTGCGAAATGAGGAGGTGTGTATTTCTCATTTGTTCTATGCAGATGATGCGATATTTATGGGGGAATGGTCTTTGGATAATATTCAAAGACTTATTATTATTCTACATTATTTCTACACGGTGTCGGGGTTGAAATTGAATCTGCACAAATCGAATTTGTACGGTATAGGTGTTAAAGATGAAGAGTTGCGTGGTATGGCGGATTCGGTCGGGGTATGTCAAGGTAAAATTCCGTTTATTTATCTTGGGCTTCCGGTGGGTGCTTGCATGTCCAGAAAAAAGCAATGGGAAGGGTTGATTAATAGATTTAAACAAAAAATGTCCAAATGGAAAGTTAATGCTTTATCGATTGGCGGTAGGGCTACACTTATTAAATCGGTGTTGGGTGGTCTTGGGGTATATTTTCTTTCTATGTTCTTGTTGCCGCGTAATGTTGAGAATATCTTGGAACGTTTGAGGGCCGCGTTTTTTTGGGGTGGATCGGAAGAGCACAAGAAAATTCATTGGGTTAAATGGGATGTGGTGTTGGCCTCTTTGGATAATGGTGGGCTCAACATTGGGAGCTTAAAAGCGTTTAATATTGCTCTTCTTTTGAAATGGGTGTGGCGTTTTATTAATAATCGGGAGGCGCTATGGGCAAAGGTTATTAGTAATCTATATGGTCAAGATGGTGGGTTTATGAATATTAATACTAGAGGGTATGTTAGCACGCAACCTTGGTCTCAAATCTTAAAAATGATCGACAAGTATAAAGTTCAAGGAATTCGGTTGATGTCTCATTTATCAATTAGGATTGGGAACGGGTTGTCTACTTCTTTTTGGAACGACCCGTGGATGTTAAATACGCCCTTATCGGGGCTGTTCCCTCGGCTTTTCCGGCTAGAGATGAACCCTTTTTGTGTGGTGGCTGATCGGGTGGTTAATGGGTCGGTTCGTTGGTCGTGGTCTAGGGTCATGAGGGGCAGTCGATTGTATGCCCTTATTCAGCAGCTCAAAACGAGGTTGGATGGGATTGTTCTTAATAACGAAAGGGATAAGTGGCAGTGGGGTATAGGACAAGATGGGGTGTATGAAGTTGCGGCTACCAGAAAATGGTTAGATTCCTTGTTTCTGCCGAGTTCGGTAACTCAGACGAGGTGGAATCGGCTTGTCCCAAGGAAGGTTAACATATTATTTTGGAAGGTTGTGTTAAATCGTTTACCCTCAAAGACAAATTTAGTAGTACGGGGGGTTCCGATACAAGACCTAAATTGTGTTGTTTGCGGGGAGGCGGTAGAAGATGTAGATCATATTTTTTGGAGGTGTAAAGTGGCAAAAGAGGTGTGGAGAGCGATTAGTAGGTGGTTACAAGTTTTAGACATGAATGTTTTGAATTTGGAAGATCTTATGTATACTTTGGATGCGAAAAACTTCTCTAATCGGGTGAAGAGCACTTCGGAAGCAGTCTGTTTGACGGTGGTGTGGATTTTGTGGAGGCACAGAAATGCGGTCACGTTCAATAATGGAGATGCTCGGAAAAGTTTGTTGATAGATTCTATTAAAGAGGTTTCTTATAATTGGATGTGTAATCGTAGTAATAAGTATAAAGTTAGTTGGTTAGAATGGATGATTATGCCTTGTAATGTTTGATTGTTCTAGCGTTTAGCTAGTTTGTTTTATTGAAAGCCGTTTCCAAAAAAAAAATCCTGACCATTATATCTTATTGACATTTGTTCCTCGGAACTACATAAAAATAATAGATCTGTTAAAACGTTTCTTGAGAAGATAGACATAAACATATCAATATAAACATCATAAATGTAAAAAAATATCCCCACCAGAAAGATATGCTTTTGTTATTCCAAAACTTTTGTTTCTGCCGACATCTTGACTCCGACACTCAAATAATTAAAAGGCTTTTAAGATAGCGATATGTGAGTTGTAAGTCTTGTTTGATAGATATGAATATTCATATTTTCTCTTACATAAAACTAATACTTCATTCGATTCAAAATAAGTGATACACTTTAAGTTTCACGATTTTTGAGGCAAAAGATTATAATGATAATTAAATTAGATTAATTGGATGATTAATGGGGAATGAGTTCCATACGTTTTGAATAAAGTTAGATTAATGGTATTTAAAAATAAAAAGTAAGGATAAATGAGTTATTTCACTTTGTTAAAGTAGAAGTTAGTGGGTGAGGGTCCCACTATTTTTTGTCAAATAAGGTAAATTTTCAAAATGTATCACTTATTTTGAATCACTCCAAAAAGAAAAGTGTATCACTTATTTTGAATCGGAGAAAGTACAATTTTCTAAAACTCATTTATGTAAACAAGGTTTATATGTCTAAAAGATTACAAAAAAAAACTAAGAAATAGAACCAACAGCCCTGCAACTTACACATGGTAAGAGACATGATCAATTCATCACAAGTATATATATAATACCCAATTCGATACAAAATGTTGAGATACAACAATATATTATGTATAAAAGTTTTTGTAATTGTTAAATACTACTTTATATTTATATCGAAATTATGATATTTCCTCAATAATGTCGTGCATAATATCTAAAAGCTACATAATTACAAAAAGCAGTAGCCAAAGTCAAACATTACAACTTGAAGAATTTTTTTTACGTGTTTCTAATAAAGCTTAAATTCAAAGTCCGTGTATTACAGTTATATTCAAAATAGTAATGTATATCGAGTCAAAAGTTAACTTATTTTTTTCATATACTCCGTATTACATAGTTTCTTTTTTTGTTATAAGGCTTGAAATAAACTTTTTCCTAACAACTTAAAACATACTCCCCTCCGTCCCACAAATTTTTTTCCATTTGGCTTTTGCACAAGTTTTTAGGTGATAGTTAGTGGTAGGGTCATTGATAATACTTTTGATTAAAATATAAGGTTGTATTGGAGAGAGAAAAATAGTTAGTGGATATTAGTGATGGTGTCTTTAATAATAATAGTTTTTTATTGTGTGTAGCCCATTAAATATGCGAAATGAGAAGTTTTTTGTGGGACAAAAATTTAAAATGAAATGAGAAGTTTTTTGTGGGACGAAGGGAGTACTATTTAGACTAGAAGGTATGGGCAAGAAAAATTTCTCGTGGTTATAATGTGGCATAGGGCCACGCGTGGATTTCAACTTCAATACCATCTCCCCACACATCGTGGAGGGTTTTCATGGGAGGTAAGTGGCCACGGCCACGAGTGAGCACGGGTAGGGAGAGTAGATTTTTGACCGTTGAAGGCTTAAAAATTAGTATGGTGTGATGTGGTATGGTAAATATTTTCTGGAAGATGATGTGGTGTGGTTACTTAGATGGCATCTGATGTGGAAAATGTTTCAATGTGTCTAGTGATACTCATACTCACCCGCCTTATGAATCAAATCAATCTAACACACCATCCAAGAAGTTGCGCAAAAATCCAGATAGTCTGGCCGAAGCCCATCTCAACAATAGAAAAAAAAACAAAATAAGAAATAGAAAGTGCCCGACTAGATGTCAGGTAGTCCAAACAGAAACAGACAACTAGACAAGTATATGGTGATATCTTTTTTTAACAGCAAAATATGGTAATATCTACATGATATAATTATGGTAAACTATCAAGGTAATTGGGAACCCCCATCTTACCGAGATTCATAAACTCTCCCCGTTCCCGGGTCGTCATGCTCACCCAACACTGGGTGTCGTAAACTGTGACATTCTACTCTTTGCGCAGGGAGGTACCACCCCAAGTAGACGTCTCATGCTCCCCCATTTCTGGGCGGTCTTATTCCGGATTTTCATTACACATATGAGCCTCAGCTCCTTTCATCACTTTCATCACTTATTAGAATACATCTATTCTAATTTATCATACTAATCTCTTTATTATTTCATTTTAAATCTTGACTTTACCAAGTCCTTTACTAATTTAAAACATATTTATCTTTTATCAAAATCATATTACTTTGACTCTTCTTTGACTAGAATACACGTTTATTACTAGTCACTTATTACTTATTCTCTTAGTAATTCAATAACTACTTTCATTAGTATAATATACTAATCAATTCTTATTACTTAAAAATTATTGTCTCAAACTTTATTAATATATATTATTAATAAACCGATTATCAATCTCTTTTAAATCATCATCTTTATTCATACATTTTATTTATGAAAACTCATTGATTACCTTTCATTATCGTAATCTCTTTCAAAATTATTTATCATTTAAACATACTTGAATAGTCCATTACTAGCATTTTCTTATCGTATCAATCATATCTTTATTAAGAACGTTTATTAATAAAGACTCTTAAAACATCATAGTTTTCAAAATCATTTGCTATGTACCCAGTAAAAGTCTCATGTACTCACCTTAGCCAAGCTAACTTCAAATCGTGTCTAACAACACGAATCCTTGCTTTCCAACTTGTGAAATGTCACCAATCTTTAGGCCTTCTTGACCTACCATCAATATCATCATAAAATCTAGTTATTATCCATAACTAGCTACCAATAAACCCATAACAACATTCTTAACCACCAAGTTCATCCAACTTGGTGAAATCTCAAACCCTAGTTCAAGATTTCCATCAATAATCCCAAATCCAACTTGTACACATCGATTACAAGTTTACAATAAGTGTTCTACACCCATAATTAGTCATCTTCCCCAAAGATGACATGGATGGTTCCCCAAACCACCATTTCTACCCATACAAAGTTCATAACTAGCTAGATAACATCAACAATCAAGAAATCTTACCTTTGATGTTTAGATCCTTCAAGATGGTGAAGATTTGAGCTCAAGAACGCCAAGATCGCCCCCTTTCTCTCTCTAAAACGGCTGCACAAGTGTTGGGTGGAAAATGAAGAAAACCCTAGCTCAAACCCGTTTTATTCTGCTCGTCCATAGTTCGCGATCGCGAACTCAAGTTCGCGTCGCGAACTTCGCGCTTCGTACACACTTCGCGATCGGTAACTGGTCGGGAACTCTCCACGTCCGATCACCAAAATCCCTGCCTCGACTTCACGATCGCTAACCCGAGTTCGCGTTGCGAACTCCTCAGGTATCCGAGGCTGCACTTTTTCAACTTTATCTCGACCCGGTTTTGCCCATAACTTCCTCGTACGATGTCCAAATAACACGAAACCAATTCCTACGTGTTTTAAACGATTTATCCTTATTTATCATATTTTTCCCATAATTTATTTCATTCAAATTTCGGGTCGTTACAACTATCCACCCCTTAAAAGGATTCCGTCCTCGGAATCAACTCAAGGATTTCCAACCCTCATTCCACTTCCAACTTGTGATTAACAAATACTTACGCAATTAATTGCCCCTTTGACTCCGTTATACCCAAACGAGCCAAAAATCCAAACTTGAGTTCTTAACACCCGAACGGGTTAAAATTTCACAATTCGACCTTAACATTTCCCATTATTTAACCAAACTCTTTATTCCCATTGGGGTGATATGACCCAATCATTCCTAATAACCTTTTGACCAATATGGTAGTCAACCCATCGCTTTGACCAAATTGTCCACATTGACCCAACCTTGACTTAAGCACAAAGTCAACAAAACCTTAAAAATTTTCCTTATCCATTAGTGGTTCTATTAATCATCAATTCCTTAACCATCAATCTTACTCTCACGGTTCAACAACAATCATACTCGATTTCTAAATTCCATTCGAATTGCCCAAAGGTCAAAGTCGCACCCTTTGACTACACTTATTTCCATTAATCAATCAACCACTATCATACACACATACATGTGATACATTATGCCCTTATCCTCGACTAACCAATTTAAATGAAAGTCAAAACCCAATTTTGACTAAAGTCAACAATCCACTAGTTGACCAACCTTGACTTACGATTAAAGTCAAACTTACTTTGCAAAACTTCCATATTCTTTACTACTAAGGTATCGCTTCCCGAGCTTTTCATTCCCGGATTCCAATATCTAAATTTCCTTTCTCAATTGTTCCTCTTTTCTTCGACTTCAATTTCCCCAATCGATTAACTATTTCCACTTGAATCAATACCAAATCTCTATTACTTCTCAACTTTCATCCAATTACTTATACCTTTTTATAATTTCCTTCAAACATCCTTATACCATACTTGAATTTCCCGATTACCGGCTCTAGAGCCTCAATCATATCCAATTGCGGCCTAACCACCCGATATACATCTTTCACCACTCATTGGCTACTAACCACTTTGCTTCCTAAAGCATTCCTTTTTCATGAACCATTAACTTGTAGGTATCTCCTACACATACTTCTACTTAAACACTACCCGAGCTTTCAAACCAAGTTCTCACTTGCCATAAAAATCATAACAACAACTAACCATACGGTTCTACATACGACAGATATAAACCTCACAATTCTGATACATCAGTTCATACTTTAACTATGCCACCAAGATGATCGGAAAGCCTCCAATCCACCAAGGCCCAAACTGTCACAATGATCGGAAAGCCTCCAATCCAAAGTGACTCATACAACACCATCTCATCTTGCATACCATTCCAGTATGCCTCATTCGTTTAGCATCATGCTATCCTTTTCTTTCACAATCAATCACATTTTCTATCCACATTTTCACTTTTCCACTTACACACAATACCAAACGGTACACACAAATTTACTAACCAATTTATTTATTAGTCGACCTTTACTAAACATGCTCCCTCAACGTTAATATTTCCCAATCCTTCCTTTACCACCGAGGTAACCACTAACACCTGCTTAATTATCCATATTTTACCGATTCACACGGTCTTTATGAGTCAACCCATCGACTCTGATCGGTACCCATACATACGCTATCATACTTCTCCTATAAACCCTTACCATAAATAAATTATCCACTCTTGATGTCACACCCGACATCTCCGACAAAACCATTTGCCATGGCTACCTACCAACACTCCATCAATCATACCCAATAACTAAGGTTCCATTTCATATATGCATATTATTTTTTTGTACTTCACGATTTTCACCAATACCTCGTACTTCATTGTACTACCATTCTCATGATTTAACTTTCAATATTCTAAGACAACATAATCCTTCCTATTCTTATTTCTCGCGACATACCGGTCGCCAACCCATTCGACTATACACATAATAACTCGGGGAGATTTTTTTCTCCCAAATAAATTTTTCGTATCATATATTCCATTTATAATTATTCTCATACTTAGATCACATAAGCACCAACTTGTGCAACATAAAAGCAATTAAATTCTAATCATCTACCAAAACTTCATAAACGAATTACCTGAAGCGGCTCCACGAGTTTCCTTCACCCGATTTCTGTTGGCGGTTGATGCTGACGTGTCGGTTCTCTTCCTTGGGCATGCACTACTAAAGTGTCCCACCTCGTGACAAGTGTAGCATTCTACTTCCTCGAGGTTCCTTACTTTGCAATCCTTTGCTCGGTGTCCTACTCGACCGCACTTGAAGCATATAGCCGAATTTGCCTTGCATTCCCCACGGTGATTCTTTCCACAACTTTGGCAACTTCCAATACCACTATGCTTTGACGAACTCGACCCCAATCCTTCTTTCTTTGTCAATCCCCAGCTACTATCAAGCTTCTTCTTTTCTTTTCCCAATGCCGACTCTTGTGCCCTTCGCCGAAACACCCTTTCAACACTTCGAGCGGTACAAATGGCCTCATCCAACGTGGTCGCTCGCTTGACTTCCAATTCAAACTCCGGTGGTAGTCCATTCGCATACCGAACCACCTTCATACGCTCCGTCGGATAGGACTTGATTACAAACGGGAGTAATCCCGTAAACTTTTTGGTGTATTCTTCCACCGACATATCTCCCTTCTTGATTAACATGAACTCTTCTTGCAACTCTTCTAGATCTCTCTCGGGACAAAACTTTTCCTTCAACCTTCTCGTGAACTCCTTCCACGACATCTTGTACGCTTTCTTTCCCAAAGTCTCATACATGGTATCCCACCATGTCAATGCTTCATCCTTCAACTGTCGGGATGCATAAATGACCATGTCTTTCTTCAAACACTTGCTACTTTCTAGCACTTGCTCGGTTTCCCGAATCCAACGCATCGTGACCTTCGGCTCCGAACTTCCATAATACACACCGGGGTTGCACGTCATGAATGCCTTGTATGTACATCCTTCTCTTTCCTCCGACCCCGAATCGTCAGTCTCTTCGGTCAATGACTTCTCTGTACGGGTATTGCTACCCGAAGACTTACTTCCACCGCGAGATTTAGAATCATCTCGCCTATCCACATTCAAACGGTTATCGATAATCCGGTTCATATCCACATTCACCTCATCCCTCATCTGATGAAACAAATTTCTGATCGCTTCCATGGTTACTGGAGTTTGATTTGCATCCAAACGGAACCCTCTCCATTATTACCGGGATGAGTCGGGATTCGATTTGAATCCGTCTCATGATCTCGTGGAATCTCTCCACTTCTTGGGTTCACCATTTTCTATATCAACATATTAAACCATCAAAATTCAAAGATTGACTTATTAGTCAAACATAACCCATAACACCCAAAACATTATCTCTTCTCTTAGGGATCGACCCTAATATACCCATACTTTACTGTCTCAACGGACTGATCATGGACATCCTATGGAAAACATATGGTCCTACTTAGCATAGCTTAAGACTAGGGAGGTCAAACCTACCTAATTCACTTAAACTATAGCTCTGATACCAAGTTGTAACACCTCGTTTTTAAAACATCTTTTAAACATATTTTTAAATAAAAATAATACAATGTCCAATGTTCCCAAAATACGGTTTAACAAAAACCAATAAAAGTTTATCAGAGTATTAAAGCCGGTGTTACAAATACAATATCATAACCATAGGATAAACGAGAACTACCTACGAGCTCCCGAGCTAACCAACACTAGGCCACTTCTAACGCGACCCTCTAATCCAACGATCCTGAACCTGAGTACATAGCCAAAAACAAAGTAGTACGTGAGACAAAATAGTCTCGTGAGATACATGGGTTTTCGACCCATTCTCAAAAGATTTATAAGATAATGTTTATAACATTAAAAATATTTATCCTTATCATTTCTTATTAATTCATAATTCATCTTCCATTCATTTAACCGTATAAACTAATAAGCTTACCGTAAGCTTACTCGTCATCTAATCACATACTTGTAAGTTATCTCCAAATTTACACTTTCATTATCACATATGCGACGGACCTCTCCGAAGCCAACTCTCCCGATATGGGACGTCATAGGTAAACTATCAAGGTAATTGGGAACCCCCATCTTACCGAGATTCATAAGCTCTCCCCGTTCCCGGGTCGTCATGCTCACCCAACACTGGGTGTCGTAAACTGTGACATTCTACTCTTTGCGCAGGGAGGTACCACCCCAAGTAGACGTCTCATGCTCCCCCATTTCTGGGCGGTCTTATTCCGGATTTTCATTACACATATGAGCCTCAGCTCCTTTCATCACTTTCATCACTTATTAGAATACATCTATTCTAATTTATCATACTAATCTCTTTATTATTTCATTTTAAATCTTGACTTTACCAAGTCCTTTACTAATTTAAAACATATTTATCTTTTATCAAAATCATATTACTTTGACTCTTCTTTGACTAGAATACACGTTTATTACTAGTCACTTATTACTTATTCTCTTAGTAATTCAATAACTACTTTCATTAGTATAATATACTAATCAATTCTTATTACTTAAAAATCATTGTCTCAAGCTTTATTAATATATATTATTAATAAACCGATTATCAATCTCTTTTAAATCATCATCTTTATTCATACATTTTATTTATGAAAACTCATTGATTACCTTTCATTATCGTAATCTCTTTCAAAATCATTTATCATTTAAACATACTTGAATAGTCCATTACTAGCATTTTCTTATCGTATCAATCATATCTTTATTAAGAACGTTTATTAATAAAGACTCTTAAAACATCATAGTTTTCAAAATCATTTGCTATGTACCCAGTAAAAGTCTCATGTACTCACCTTAGCCAAGCTAACTTCAAATCGTGTCTAACAACACGAATCCTTGCTTTCCAACTTGTGAAATGTCACCAATCTTTAGGCCTTCTTGACCTACCATCAATATCATCATAAAATCTAGTTATTATCCATAACTAGCTACCAATAAACCCATAACAACATTCTTAACCACCAAGTTCATCCAACTTGGTGAAATCTCAAACCCTAGTTCAAGATTTCCATCAATAATCCCAAATCCAACTTGTACACATCGATTACAAGTTTACAATAAGTGTTCTACACCCATAATTAGTCATCTTCCCCAAAGATGACATGGATGGTTCCCCAAACCACCATTTCTACCCATACAAAGTTCATAACTAGCTAGATAACATCAACAATCAAGAAATCTTACCTTTGATGTTTAGATCCTTCAAGATGGTGAAGATTTGAGCTCAAGAACGCCAAGATCGCCCCCTTTCTCTCTCTAAAACGGCTGCACAAGTGTTGGGTGGAAAATGAAGAAAACCCTAGCTCAAACCCATTTTATTCTGCTCGTCCATAGTTCGCGATCGCGAACTCAAGTTCGCGTCGCGAACTTCGCGCTTCGTACACACTTCGCGATCGGTAACTGGTCGGGAACTCTTCACGTCCGATCACCAAAATCCCTGCCTCGACTTCACGATCGCCAACCCGAGTTCGCGTCGCGAACTCCTCAGGTATCCGAGGCTGCACTTTTTCAACTTTATCTCGACCCGGTTTTGCCCATAACTTCCTCGTACGATGTCCAAATGACACGAAACCAATTCCTACGTGTTTTAAACGATTTATCCTTATTTATCATATTTTTCCCATAATTTATTTCATTCAAATTTCGGGTCGTTACAAGCTTGCACCCAAGTTTCGGCCGCCCCCCTTCCCTCGTCCGTCCGACCGCCGCCGTGAGCCACCGCCGCTGCCGTCGCGCTGCCGCCGTGAGCCACCGTCGACCGAAAGGTTTTTTCGGTTAGGGTTTCGTTTGGGTTTTCTCAAGGGTACTTTACACTACGTTGTGGTGTATTGTCTCGTTCGTTGTCAACCTCGAGTGTAATCAAGTAGAGGGGTTCTAGTTTGAATCCTAGTTCTTGAGGAAGTTCTGGCTTGTACAAGATCGCAAGGATTCGCATCACCAAGTGTTGCCAATGTAAGTAATTTATTTATTTTATTTATAGCTAACTTAGACTCGTATATCTAAACGATCCTTTATCGTTTTGTCGTTTATCGTTATGATTTGTTCGTAAATTCCGCGACGAACAAAGTGTCGGTAAATTGGTACGAAACCCAACAGTGGTATCAGAGAGTTGGTCTACGAATCTAAGAGAGTTAGATCCGAAATTCGAAAAAGAAAAAGTTTTTTTGTTTTTGTTTATTTCGGAATTTCCGAAATTCGGAAATTAATAAATAAATAAATATATTTTGATTTTGTAAAATTGGTTTTAAATTAAAATATGGTAAGTGGATAATTTTAAAAGGGGTTTAAAATTATCAATATATTTTTCCATAATTATCTTGCCTATTATTTAAAATTAGATTAAATAAAAGATTGTATATATATATTAAAATTTCGATTTTATATATAAATATATATTTATTTAATGTTTTAAATAAATTAAAATTTATTATACATGTATATATATTTTCGGATATATATATATATATATAGATGTATTTGAATAAAAGATTTGAATAAGATAATATTTGTATTTATATATATATAATCGGTATATATATATATTTATATAAATCGATTTGGTAAATATATAGATAATTATTTAAAAGGAGTTTTTAAATAAAGATATCAAATTTAAAATAGGGATATACACAAAGTGTGTATATCCGAATTTTTAATAAAAATTTTAGGGGTTTCGGATTTTTTGTAATTATTTAGATTTGATTTTGTATTTATATAATGTAATATAAAATATCTCCAAAGAGATAAAATCTTGAATCTAAAATATAATTATAATATATATTAGATATATATTTAATAGTGTAATTTAATATATGTATGTATATATTTTTCGAAATTCGAAATTCCCATATATATCAAAATAGTTTTGATATATTCCTGCGTTATAATATTATGTAAATAAAAGTATATTTAAATATTATAATAAAATATAATTAATTAATTATTAAAAGGTGCGTCCTCGCATTTTAATGGAATTAAAAGAATTATATATATTACTTTAGTTGAGATAAATTAAAGGTTTAATTTGACATATTATAAGAGTTTATATATGTACAACTAAAGTAAATACATTAAACAAAACTTCTCGTTTGATGTTAAATGTGAAAGATTGTGCTCTCCATGAGAGACACGCACTCATCTATAATCTGATTAACGAAGCGCGTGCAATTGAGCCGGTACGTTGATTTTGAGATTATAATCGTGATTAACGAAGCGCGTGCAATTCACCGTCAAATTCATGATCCACGGTATCTCTTTCATGAATTGTGTGACGATCATAGAATCGAGATTAACATGCCATTTTAAAAGTTTAAAATGAATCTAAAAGATCTAGGGATTTCATAGTGATTGAAATTAACAATAGTATGTTTCCTTATGAAATTATTCGGTGTGAATTACGGCAACCCTATTCACATCAAATAACGTAATGTTGGATGCTAGCCTTAATTTGATTATTGGGTAAATAATGTTAAGGATTATCTAATAAATAAACTAACAAAGAAATTGTTTCTTTTGTAAATGTCAATTCCCAACAACAACAACAATCTTCCTCCACCACCACTTCCACTTCCACTTTCACCATAAAATCGTCCTCGATTTTCTATCTCAAAAGTTTCATCTCGTAACAGTATTACGAAATTTAACTATGTGGATTATCTGATTAATTCACGAGCTGCTGTTGAAAACCTAAGATTTATTTCGAATTGCAAAATGAGAAAAGGAGAGTTTATATGTAGCTTCATCAAATGATGAGAGGCTACATATTAGAAAGTTTGGGTGTAAATGTGTCTAAAGAATTAGCAGTTGACATAGTCTTGAACTCGCTTACTCCTGCATATTCTTCGTTCGTACAAGACTACGATAAAGAATAATAAAGACATTACACTCATAGAGTTATGCATTGAACTAATAATTGCTGAAGCAAAGATGTTATGCATTCATAACTTTATTTCTGATACTCCTATCTTAACTATTGAATCAAGTGGTGCTACGATAAGTGGACCTTCTCACCCCAATGAAAAAAATGGGAAGCTAAGGTGGGACATACCCAACGAAAGCTTAAAAGAAGTCCACTAATAACACAAAAGGATTCAATGTGTTTTCATTGCAATGAATGATTCACTGGAAAAGAAACTGCCCAAAGTACCTAGATGATGTGAAGAATCACATGGTCCAAAAGTATGGCATACTAGGTACAATTATGATTGAACTTCACAGTGCTTCTATGTCTAAATTCTTGGCTCCTTGATACAGGGTGTGATACTCATATTTGCACTGATATGTAAGGACTAAGGAATAGTAGGAAGCTGAAGCATGGTGAGCTGATTCTAATCATGGGAAACAGAGTCTCGACTGCTGTCACCATAATTGGAGAATATGAGCTCATGCTTAGTAGTGATTGTTCTATCATTTAATTAGATGGTTGTTATTCTCCTTGCATGGCACGAAACATTATTTCATTTTATGCATTAAGGATGGTTTTACTTTTAGTTTTGATAATAAAGATGGTTGCATTTTAGTTTACAAAAATGATGTTTTTATATTCAAAGCTATTCCTTGTTCTGGCATATATGAAAGTGTTGTTTGCGTTAACAATAGAAATCTAATATTGAATGTTGATTCATCCAAAGGAGTGTTGGATAAATCATGTCTATGGCATTGTCTCTTAGACCACATAAACAAGAAAAGAATCGCCAAACTCTAAAAGGATGGGGTATTAGAATCATTTGACCTCAAATCGAATGATATATGCGAATCTTGTTTACTTGGCAAGATGACTAAAGCGCCATTCACAGGGACTTATGAAATAGGCAAAGACTTGTTTGATCTTGTACACACTGACGTGTGTGGACCATTCAAGTCAAGCACTAGACATGGTGAAAGATACTTCGTCACATTTACTGATGATTTCAGTAGATATGGTTACGTTTATTTGATTAAACATAAGTCAGAAACTTTTGAAACGTTCAAAGTGTTTCAAAACGAAGTAGAGAATCAATTGGGCAAAAGGATTAAGATGCTCCGCTCTGACAGAGGTGGAGAGTATCTTACTCAGGAGTTCATGGATCATCTAAAGAGTTGTGGAATAGTATCCCAACTCTCACCTCCTAAAACTCCACAACTTAATGGAGTGTCTGAAATGAGAAATCGAACATTGTTAGATATGGTTCGATCGATGATGAGTCGTGCAACTCTTCCAGTGAGCTTCTGGGGTTACGCCTTAGAAATAGCAGCTCATATCTTGAACCTTGTACCAACTAAGAACGTTTCCAAGACACCCTCTGAAATGTGGACAGGGAATCCTCCCTCGCTCCGACATTTGAAAATCTGGGGTTGTGAGGTTTACGTGGGACACGAAACTCATGACAAACTGGAAAGAAAATCAGAGAAGTGTTATTTCATTGGCTACCCTCGCCAGTCTTTTGGATATCGGTTTTACAAACCGGCTGAAAACAAAGTGTTCATAGCTCGAAGAGGATTCTTTCTTGAGAGAGAGCTATTATCCAAAGAAGCTAGTGGGAGCAAAATTGATCTTGAAGAGTCTCAATAGTCAACCAATGAAATTGAATCGGAACCTTTAGTTGACACTAATACTCAACCTGAGGATGAGACTCCTGTTGAACAAAATGATATAACTCCTACCATTTCACGTAGATCCTCTAGAGTTGTTCGCCCTCCTGAGCATCTTGGTGATTATTATGAATACCATATTGCTGAAGACGATGCATCGACTGATCATGGTTTACCAGTTGATGATGATGAGCCATCAAAATATAAGGAAGCTATGGAAGGCCCTGAGGCCGATAAATGGAAAGAGGTTATGGAGAGCGAGATTCAGTACATGTATGACAATCAAGTATGGAACTTGGTTGACGTTACACCTGGCATTAAAACCGTTGAGTGTAAATGGATCTTCAAGAAGAAGACATACATGGATGGGAATGTGCACACATATAAGGCTAGGCTGGTTGCAAAAGGTTATACTCAAACTCATGGGATTGATTATGATGAAACCTTTTAATCAGTAGCCAAGATAAAGTCTATAAGGATATTGCTTGCAATAGTTGCATTTCATGACTATGAAATTTGGCAGATGGATGTGAAAACTGCTTTCCTGAACGGGAAGTTAACTGAGGATGTATATATGGCACAACCAGAAGGTTTTATCCACAAGCAGCATCCTAAGAGAGTGTGTAAGCTTGAGAAATCCATCTATGGATTGAAACAAGCATCTCGAAGTTGGAATCTTTGCTTTCACGAAAGAGTCAAACAGTTTGGATTTTCTAGGAGCGAAGATGAGTCCTGTGTCTATATCAAAACTAGTGGGAGCACTGTAGTATTCCTAGTATTATATGTGGATGACATATTGCTCATTGGCAACCACATTCCTACACTGCAAGATGTGAAGTCTTGGTTGGGAAAGTGTTTTGCAATGAAGGATCTAGGAGATGCAGCGTACATACTTGGAATCAAGATATACAGAGATAGAGAAAAACGTCTAATAGGATTAAGCCAGAGTACATACTTAGACAAGATATCGAAGAGGTTTCATATGCTTGAGTCTAAGAAAGGTTATTTACCAATGAACTATGGCATAATTTTGACTAAGGGTCAATGTCCCAGCACTGAGTTAGATCGAGATAAGATGAGTCGAATCCCATATGCTTCGGCTATAGGTTCGATCATGTATGCCATGATATGTACTCGTCCTGATGTCTCATATGCTTTAAGCATGGTGAGTCGATATCAGGACAACCCTGGTAATAATCATTGGATAGCGGTGAAATCGATTCTCAAGTACCTAAGGAGAACAAAAGATATGTTCTTAGTGTATGGTGGGAAAGACGAACTGAAAGTGGAAGGTTATTGTGACGCGAGTTTCCAAACGGATAGAGATGACTCGTGCTCACAATATGGGTGGGTATTCTTATTGAATGGAGGAGCTGTCACTTGGAAGAGTTCCAAGCAGAAGTCAGTTGCTGATTCCACATGTGAATCTGAGTATATTGCTGCTAGTGAAGCAGCAAAGGAGGCCACATGGTTAAAGAATTTCATCGGTGACCTTGGTGTGCTAACAAGCATCAAGGACCCATTGAAGATCTACTGTGATAATGAAAGTGCAGTCGCACTGACTAAAGAATCCAAAGATCACAGTCGAACCAGGCATATACTCAGAAAGTATCACTATGTGCGTAACCGTGTTGAGGAAGGTGACATCATCGTGACTAGGTTATCATCGGATGAGAATCCGGCTGATCCATTCATAAAGCCACTAAGTCGATCCAAGCATGATTAACATACTAGGACGATAGGAATTAGATTTCAAAGTGACTTGTATTAGTTTATTTATTGAAACTATATTACAAATATTAAATTGTATGAATGGATGATTTATTTATGGTGATTAAATAATTTGCAAGTGTTCTATCATTCATATAGTATTTAAATTTGTGTTTCACTTTTGCATGTTTAGAACAAATTCCAAAGTGGTCTAAGAGATCATTTAAACGTCCACAGTCGATCATTCTCATGGGAATGAGAAGTGAATTAAGATGTCATGGAGAGGTAGTAGACAGTTCATAGAGATTGAACATTGCATAGAGATTGCTGCTACTCTCATGAGCATTTAAATGGAGATTTTAAATGTTGGACCAACCCATGCTCAGAGTATTACCTCATGGACAAATTCAAAGATAATAGTGAGACGGTAATATCATATAGGTCTTAAAACCTAGATACATTAGTCTCCTAGTATGAGTTCGTGATGCATTGGTTTGCTCCAACGCTTTTCGTAAATGGTAGCTATACAGAGTACTTCCATGTGTTATGTAACGATTATTGTAGAGACAGTGTAAGTCGAAGTTTATTCACTCCTTCCTTCAAAAGTATGAAAGAAGAGATATCTTTGGGGCCCCTGTTGATTTGATGTGACAATTAAAACCTGCGCAGGTCATGACTAAATTGAAAGTTCAATTAGTAGTCTTAATCAATCATCATAAATCTTGATCAGGAAACATAGTCGTGACTAGAGATTGACGATTGTCCGTGTCTCTAGTAAACGGGATATCGCGAAGTGAAGGACATATGATCACTTATCTTAGGAACTGTATTCTGATGAGATTCAGAGTTCAGCAGCTGCACTATTTGCACACTTTAAAGGTATGCTTGACAGACGTTTATAGTTGATGAGATGTCCAAGTGGGAGACTGTTGGAAATGGTGTCCAACGTCATCAAATAAACGGTTTGACTTGGTCAACGTAAATTAAAGTCCTACTGGGGTTGCTCTTGAGGCGCAACCGAACACGAGAATAAACGAACCGGGCTTTGATTAATTGTTTAATCAAATGTGTAACGGGCTAGATGGACTAGAATAAGTTAATGGGTATTAACTAGTTATTCAAAGTGGGCTTTAGTTTAATTAATAGTTTAATTAAATAAAGCGGGCTTGGGCTATTTGAGTCCAACTTAAATAAGGAAACGTTTCCTTGCCGAAACCTATACATATGGTGCATGGGTATTGACCTAATACACACAATTAATAGCCTTGAGCTTGCACCCAAGTTTCGGCCTCCCCCTTCCCTCGTCCGTCCGACCGCCGCCGTGAGCCGCCGCCGCCGCCGTCGCGCTGCCGCCGTGAGCCACCGTCGACCGAAAGGGTTTTTCGGTTAGGGTTTCGTTTGGGTTTTCTCAAGGGTACTTTACACTACGTTGTGGTGTATTGTCTCGTTCGTTGTCAACCTCGAGTGTGATCAAGTAGAGGGATTCTAGTTTGAATCCTAGTTCTTGAGGAAGTTCTGGCTCGTACAAGATCGCAAGGATTCGCATCACCAAGTGTTGCCAATGTAAGTAATTTATTTATTTTATGTAACACCCGTATTTTTATAACATCGTTTAAAACATTTAAAATACCATTTCCAACATTTTCCTTGTAATATAAAATACAGTTTAACAAAAACTTTAAAACCTTTATCAGAGTCTACAAAAATACGGTGTCACGAAGTATATCAAAACCATAGGCAACGGGATCTACCTACGAGCTCCCGAGCTAAACATATCAAGGCCACTCCTAGTGCAACCTTCTATAGCTTCAAACCTGTACCTGAGTACATAGCCACAAAAACAAACGTAGTACGTGAGACAAAATAGTCTCGCGAGATGCATGGGTTTTAGACCCCAACAATAATGATCATTTCATAAATAAATAAATAAATAAATAAATAAATATATATATATATATATATATATATATATATATATATATATATATATATATATATATATATATATATATATATATATATATATATATATATATATATATATATATATAAACTACAACAGTACCGGTCTAGTCACCCTGTTGTGACCCTATAGATTTCTGCTCTCCCAGCAAACATATCTAACTAACGGGTTGCCCCCGTACTAGCTAGAAACACAATAAATCTAGTTATCGGGTTGCCCCCGAACTAACTAGAAGCACACACATATCTAACTATCGGGTTGCCCCCGAACTAGCTAGAAACAAGGTACCGGCAATAGGAAGTCGCCCACGCTACCGATACCTGCCTTGCTCGCCGGATTACGTCCAGAAAGCAAGACTACTAACGTGAATGAGTCGATGGGAATCCACCCAACTGCCCCTCAATCCACACCTCATGACCGGGAGTCGCCCGTGACATCACATCATCTCAATCCTACCATAACTCAACAGTTATGTCAATCTAGCTCTCGGCTATCACATCAATCATCAAACAAGTTAGTTATATAATAATAACTATATTTAACTAGTTCAATCATAGAGAACGTACCCGTATAGTCCCATGGACCCAATCATAAGCAATCTACACATACTTCTACATCTATGAACCCTAGGAGGTTCATATTCACTTATTTCATAATATACAATTCGTGTCTATCGACACCATAATACTTTTATCTCTTCGTGACTGTAATACATAATTATTACTAGTCACATCATAATCATTTTCATGTATATTCGTTCTTTTCTTTTATTAGTAATCATTACCAATAGATATTCAATACTTATCAAATCATTTCCAATTGCTTTGCTAATACATAATTATTAATAAGGACTCAATATATATTCTTTTACTCCATAACTTCATTATTATGGTTCCTTAATAAAGATTTCATAATTACTTTAGTTTATCATATTTACTTCCAAATTCATCAATCATACTAGACTTATTCTAGTATCACATTACACCTACTTTCTTATCTTTTCAGTCACTATCTTTATTAAAACATTCGTTAATATAGACCCTTAACATACCATATGTATTTTCAAAAACCATTTGCTATGTACCCAGTTTAAAAATCTCATGTACTCACCTTAGCAATAGCTAAATCCACGTCGTGTTTATCAACACGAATCCTTGCTTCCCGCATTTGGAATATCTCCAACTTTTAGGTCCTCACAACCTATCAACATAATCATCACATTTCTAGTTATCATCCATAACTAGACATCATCTAATATTAACATAGTCAACCCCAACCACCAAGTTCACCAACTTGGTGGAAATCCATAAACCCTAGTTTATAAAACTACCTTTAAGCTACAAATCAACCATAGATTCATGGTCTACATACTTCCTTTGGGTGTTTTACACCCTCAATTCCCATCTTTAACAAGATTCCAACATCACACTTTCAAAATCACCATTTCCCCCAAATCTTGTTTACAAAGCTATCTAGGAGATGAAAATACCTTAGATCTTTATCATGGTTTGAAGATCTTCAAGAATGGTGGTGTTCCATGCTCAAGAACACCCAAAATCGCTCCCATGAGCTCCCAAATCGGCTGCACACTTTGAGAAGTGAAAAATGAGAGAAAACCCTAGTTTTCCCGATTTTATTCTGTGCCTGAAGAGTTCGCGCCGCGAACCCCTAGTTCGCGCCGCGATCTTCCCGTGTCGCGAACTCTTCGCGTCCGTGAACCAGCCGCGAACTCCGATCTCTGAAACCCCAAGTCCTTGCTCGATCCTCGCGATCGCGAGGACCTAGTTCGCGCCGCGAACTCGCTGCACCAGACGGCTGCAGTTTTGTTCCTTTTTTCGACCCGATTTCGCCCATAACTTTCTCATACGGTGTCCAAATGACACGAAACCAATTCCTCTGCTCTTTAAACGATTTATCCTTAATTATCATATTTTAAAAGAATTTATTTATTCGCAAATTTCGGGTCGTTACATTTTATTCATAGCTACCTTAGACTCGTAGATCTAAACGATCATTTATCGTTTTGTCGTTTATCGTTATGATTTGTTCGTAAATTCCGCGACGAACAAAGTGTCGGTAAATTGGTACGAAACCCAACAATATGAATTATGTTAAATGATCAACATAGTAAATATTAGTAAATTTGGTGCGATTCGATACATATTTATAAAAAACTTCTACGCAGGGGACGCGCTAAAATTTTGAACATGTAGAATAAAATAAATGGAAAAAATCCGAAAACTGAGTGTTACTATCATCTGGTTCTATCAAATTATGAATTACTCATATACACCATAATATATGTAATTTTGACCCGGTCTTCTTTAAAACAAATTTAAAAAAAAAATTCCAATTATTGTATGAACAAAGTACAATGGTGATGATGGATGACAAACCCTCGTTTGCACAAGAATCACGATTCTCAAGTCCCAGTCTCCATTATTTAATCAAGAAAGATTTGATTTCGTCGTTTTATCAACTAATAGATTTTTTGAAAAATTAAATATAATACAATATGTGTTTATACTTGATTATACATATAATTACCGTAACTACAAAGGGTGTGACCTAGTGGGTTATAGCTTAATCTTTAAACTGAAAATATTTGAAGATCTCAAGTTCAATCCTTACGAACAATAAAAATACACCTTGCATTCTTGTAGCTACGAAGAATTACATGCGATAACTCTGGGATACCTACAAAATGGATAGTCGTCACTCGTCACGATATTAGTCGGCTCGTAAAGCGCATCGGAAACTCGAGTTTACCAACAAAAAAGAAATAGTTACAATAAAGTATATACATTACCAAAAACATTTTTAAGTATCTAATTGTAGCATTTAATACTGACGATGCAAGCAATTCAATGGTCAAAACTCAAAAGAGAGCAAGCTACGCCATTGTGAGTTGTAAAGTACGCGTATTTGGTAAAACCTTGGTTGACCTACATCATTTTATTGATAACATTTAATAAATTAACTCTATTACTTTGAACTAAAATGTACATATATAGTCAAAAGAAAGTATTAAAAGTATAACGATTGAGGTTATATTATCCTTTTCGTTACATGATTAGTATAAGAATGAGTGGAGTACAAATTGAAATGTTTAAATGTATGCCATCCACCAGACGACTGTGTGGTCCAATAATACGGTATCATAAACACCACATATTATTTAATTCATAATCATATACCAACAAAACTAATCTTGTATAAAGTGACTGTTTTATTAGATTATAAATGACAAAAATAAGAAAATAGAAATAGTAATATTTTATTGACTTATTATTGGGACATTTCTCACTTGGATTACTACTCATTCTCAAATTGAAAATACATAAGAAAATTTGCAATTTCACATTTGAAATGTAACCATGTGAATCTAGGTACCCACCTATGACTTCAACCATCGACAAGGTTAGGTTGACTTTTGAAAACTACAACTAATGGCAAAAGCAATGCTATACTCTGTATCTTCCAAATCTTCTGCGATGCTTATTAAAGCCAACAACCATCTTTGACTGTAATAGTTGCAATCACACGCAAAATGCTTTGAGTTTTGAAATATAACTCGAAAGAATAATATGTGGATTAAGAAAAATTTATTGTTTTTTACTCGTCCTATTACCCGTTACATGATTGAGATAAAGAATTTATTAATTTTCCTTCATTATTTGATTTAGATACAAAATAAGTAGTAAGATTAGTATGAATTAATTTAGAGCCAAGTAATATCATACAATCAAGAACAATTTACATATTTAAAATTCTAATCCAAAATAGATTATTGTAACAAAGTGGAGCATCTTCGTAAACATGGCAGTAGTACGTACGTATGTCTACAATAGAAAAATTAAACCAGTTACAAATGATCCAAATATTCATTCAATCTTCAATTCTTTCTTACAAGTTAACACAATTTCTAGAGGTTGTAACTGCACCATCTACAACAAGGTTGTGACCACTCACATATCTGGACTCGTCGCTAGCAAGATAAAGAGCTGCTTCCGCTATGTCTTTAGCTTTTAAGGTCGTGCCCTTCAAGTTTCCTAAGCTACTCACAAAGTTCTCGGTTTTTTCAATTTCTTTTACGCTCGGAATCCTGAAATTCATCTCTTCATTTTCATCAATATCTTCATCATCTCTCCAAGCGTTCACGAGCATTGACGTGGCCACCCCGAAAGGAGAAATGCAGTTCACTCGGATCCCGTGTTTCCCCAATTCACATGCAACGTTCTTTGTTAGCCCGACAATAGCGTGCTTTGAGGCCGTGTATGCATGTGGGCCCATTCCACCCATGACACTTGCTACACTCGCGGTCGATATGATGCATCCGCCCCCACTCGGGATCATAACCCGAGCAGCATGTTTCATCCCTAGGGATACTCCTTTCACGTTCACATTCATTACTTTTTCAAACTCGTCTACGTCGAAATTAACAATGCTTTTGTGCTTGGACTGGTTTCCAAGCACACCAGCATTGTTGAACAAAATGTCGATGCGACCGTAACGAGACATTGTTGAGTCGATTAAGTTTTGAACATCGGTTTCCAAGCTTACATTGCAATGAACATATGTAGCTAACGGAGATAGCGAACTAGCGACGGCAAGTCCGACTTCGTCATTTATATCCGCTATGACTACTTTAGCACCGTGTTTCACAAACAACCTCACGGTGGCAATGCCAATTCCTCCGGCACCACCGGTCACAATTGCAATCTTTCCCTCCAACCTATAAATATTCAAAAGTTATTTATTACTTCCACCAAATATTTGGTTAAATTATGTTGCTTTTCATGTATATATGAGTACGTGATTCAATACTTGGTAAGTCCTGATACTATACATAATTTAATTATATACGTAGTATTATATAGCTAACAAAAGATAAGTAACATAACGTCATTTTTACGTATCATACGCGTAAGTTGGACAAACAACTGATTAAATTATGTTTCTGGAGTGCTTTATAAACAAACTACTATACACGACAAATAGAAAAAATAATTAATCAATATAACATCTAATTGACTAAAATCTATATTTAAAATAGTTAAAAATATAGCGCCAAAAACGAGAGGGATTTTTGTATAAAGAATCTATCTTTTAATAAATGCTTAGTTGTCTTTGCAAGAACACTTCAGCGAATTAATGGTTCGTCACATGTAGTGACGAATTCGATATATAGAAAGTAATAAAAAAAACATATCAAAATTAATTTTTTTCGAAAATAGTCCTGAAAACATACTTTATTTTAATTATTGCAACATTAAGTACGGAAAACATAATAAATATATTCCCAAGTTCAAGGATACGTATTGATACGCATCTAAATTAAAATTAAAAAATATATATATACAGTGAAATCTTATCGTGGGTATTTGTTCTGCCATTTCTATGTAAACGGCAACAAACTCATTGTAGTTTATAAAAATGTACGATTTCAAGTAAAATACGAGAACAATAAGTACAATGAGCTATTATTAATAGAGATTATGTGCGATGTTTTGCAGATTTAGTTTACCGACTGTTAAATACTCCTCCCGTAAAGTTCTCATTTCTCTTGTACTCAACTTTTTAGGAGATAGTTAGTGGTGGAGTATTTAGTACTACTTTTGATTAAAATATAAGGTTTGATTGGAGAGAGAAAATGTTTCAGAAGATAGTTAGTGGTGAAAGTATTGATACTAATATTATTATATTAAGTGAGTCCTTAAGTTTGAGAAATGAGAACTTTATTTAGGGACAAAACTTGAAGGAGAAATGAAAATTTTATTTAGGGACGGAGGGAGTAGTTAATTATTATGGTTTATCCTTATGATTATAATGTATAGTATAGGATCCCTTTGTGTAAATATTGTGTATATGTAACTATCTTTATATATAATTCATATCAATACAATGTATAACCTTAACGTGTATTTCTACAATCTCCAACATAATATCGAGCTTTTTTTTTCTTTTCGAAACCCTAATCTCCAATTTCCTACTGTTTTACATGACAAGTATTTAGAAAACAATGTGAATAACAAATTGTTATGGGGACTGTGGGGAAGAAGATTTAATGAAGGTTACATAGGTACCAAAAACGTCACAAATGCAATGATTTTGCGATGAAAATTTCCTGTTGCAATAATTTACAGAATGCACGAAATTAAACAAGTTTATTCCGAAGAGAGCAGAGAAGATTTGAGTTTTATATAATGGGTATGAAGAATTATTTGCATTTGTTTTAAAATGAAAAAGATTCACATTAAAAAGCAAATTAAAAGCTGTCAGAAATGCATGTTTTATAAAGTACCATACGTGATAGGTTTTTTTTAGTTAAACTTAAATAATAGATTAAGGTCATAGATTTCCATAAGAATATGCATGATTCAAAAAATAAGAAGATGAAGCTTTGCAACGAAACGCAAATGTTAAAGGGTGAAAGATGGAAGTGTACCTTCTTGAGAAGTTAGAATTGGTATCTTTTCCATGGGTATGGATCCCTTGGAAGGTTTTTTCAGGCATAACCTCAGCTGGCATTGTCACACCAAATAACACTTGTAGTGTGTGTATGAGAGAGATAGAGATAGAGAGAGGGAGTAGAGAGAATAGAAAGAATTGAACAAGTTTATAGGAGAGGGGAAGTATTTTTAATTATATTTTTTTTAAATTATTATATTAGCTTCTTGTCAGAAGTATGCCTTTTCAATGTCAAAAAAACCCTCTCCACCCGTTCCACGAACCTACTTTGTATCAAAAGAAAGTATTAACAAAGTTGGATTCATAAATTTGTCATTTAGTAAATAGAGGTTCAGGACGCGTCGCAGGAGGATCTGTGTAAAGGGGGAACGCATCTTGGTCTAGGACGCGGGGAGGGGGCGTATCATGCCACCATCCCTTTATGATAGTCTTAATTTTTAAAATTCTTTTACAGACCGTCAATAAACCAATATATTGGACTTTTTCAAAAAGCCCTAAGAGAGTAAAGTTATCTATCAATCATGTCAATATATTAATTACTTCTGACTATTAGATTAAAATAGCTGAGATTTATAATGATATTTTTGTAAATAATTGATGAAAATATTAACATGCTGAGATTTATAATGATATTTTTGTAAATAAATGAATATTAATAGATAAAATAAATAAGTTGGAAAATAAAATGATATCATAAATATTTTCTTTATTTACATAAATGTTTTTTTTTTCTTTATTTGCATAAATGTTATCATCAGTTATATAATTTCTTTATATAATTTGCTATCATCTTAGGCTATGGGGTTCTTAGTTGTATACCATTTTTCTATTATTATTGAGATCTCGAAATCAACTTGGATATATATTTTAGCTTTCGCACCATGTGTTAAATGGCACTACATAAGATTCATAAGCTATAAAAACAGTAAGAATACATTTTTAATCACAAAACAAATCTCTTTATGTTAATAATTGTATTATATAACTTGAAATTTCTATTCCTTGACAGCAAATGGGTCTTTCATCATGGTTGCTTTTACACGCTCAATCACAAAAGACATTCTTTGTTTTGAAAATTCATTAGGTCTACTGATATTAGTCTAATCAGCATTAGTAAAAAGAAGAGTAAATTACACGGATGGTTCTTTAAGTTTATAACAAATTTCACAAATAGTCCTTTAGTTTCAAAAATTACACCGATGGTCCTTAATTCTGAAAGGTTTTTCACCGATAGTCCTTTACACTAACCGACGTTAATTTTTCTGTGAACTTACCCCATGTGCAATGCACATGAGGGTAAAAAAGTCATTTTTCATTTCTTTTCTTTTTATTCTAAAACTAAAAACTTTTATTTAAGATAAAAAAATTAATTTAAGAATGAAAAGAAATGAAAAATGACCTTTTTACCCTCATGTGCAGTGCACATGGGGTAAGTTAACAGAAAAAATTAACGTCAGTTAGTATAAAGGACCATCGGTGAAAAACCTTTCAGAATTAAGGACCATCGGTGTAATTTTTGAGACTAAAAGACCATTTATGAAATTTGCTATAAACTTAAAGGACCATCCGTGTAATTTACGAAAGATATTGTTGTTGGCTACACAAATTCAAGAAATAGCTAGGGGCGCGACAACTAATAACCAAATACTTGTATTTATAATATCATGTTTACTTTGTTGACAAATTATATAAACATATAACTTTTTATTAATTGAGCTTATTAAAAGTTTTTAATAGTAGAAAATATACTCCCAAAACACATGTGGGCTTTCCACCTCGGGCCTATTGTTGATTAAACTTGTCTTGTTAGTTGTTTAATGGGCTAATATAATACCCAAATTGGGTTGGTTTTTGCTATGACTTATGTGTCAATGCTAGACTGTGAATAATGCCAACGAGCTATTTCGTGTACTTCCTACTATTCAAAATAAGCTGTACAAAACCATGTGATATACTTTATAAATTTTGATAAAAAAAATAGTTAGACTCAGATCTGCTAATTATCTACTTTAATATAGTGAAATAACTCTTTTACGTTTACTTTTACTTTAAGTTTTAAACATAATTAACATCACTTTATTAAAAAAAAAAAATATGTGAGTTTCATCCCCTCCCAATTATCCAATTTAATTTAATTTAATCTAACATTTATTATAATCTTATGCCTTTAAAAAGAATGGAGAGAATAAAATTTAATTATTATAATTGGGTATGTCTATTTGGGTAAAAAGACACACATAATTATATTATTGGTATGTCTATTTGAATGTCTAATTTGTAGTCATGAATAATATTTCTCTTATAAAGTTTTAGGGACTGTTTGGTTCGTTGGAATAGAATGAAATATGAGGGAATTTAAATCCAATTTCACCACATTCAAGTATTTGGTTCAAAAAAATGAAAAGAATTGGATTTTTAAATGATAGAAACATTCCACCAAATGAAGGAATCTCAATTCCATACAAATGTTGGTGTAATTGAATATCAAGGTTGGATGAAATATTCTTTTACCTTTATACCCATCATCATCCACCAATCACCATCACCACTACCATCGCCGCCGCCACCACCACCCACCACCGCCACCACCACCTACTACCACCGCCACCAACCACCACCACCGCCACCTCCACCCACTCCGCCACCCGCCACCTCCGTCACCACCGCCTCCACCGCCACCATCGCCGCCACCACCGCCGCCGCCAACCACCGCCACCCCCACCACCGCCGCCGCCACCCCCACCACCACCGCCACCGCCGCCACCACCACCCACCGCTACCAACCACCACAACCACCACCTCCACCACAACCACCCACCACCACCAACCAACCACTACCAGCAATAAGGGTAAATTCGTCATTTTAGATAATTCCAATTCCAATCATGTCAACCAAACAGAATATTGAATTAGATTCAAATTTCATTTCATGCCAACCAAACAGAGTATGAAATTGGATTCCAATTCATGTTGGATTCCAATTTCTTCCTAAATTTCAATTTCATCAAAAACATTTTACGTACCAAACAGCACCTTAGGATTTTTTTCCCTTTTGTAACATTCCTCTAATTTGTAGGCTTAAATAACATTTCTCTTGTAAAGCATCATTTATTTATTTATTTATTATTTATTCTTTTTTTGTCTTTTGTAACATTTCTTTAATTTGTAGGTATAAATAACAAATAAGTTTAACTATAATACAGTAGACAACGCAAGGAGGTAGAACTAGGGGTGAGCATAGCCGGGTACCCACCGGTTCGGGCCGGAACCGGAACCGGAACCTCTTGTACCGGTTCCTCAATTTTCGGAACCGGAACCGGAACCTCCGGTTCCTTCCGGTTCCGGTGCCGGTTCCGGTTATCCTGTTTCTAAAATCGTAAAATTAAAATTAGATGTAAAGCTTAAATATTAATCATTTTTTGTCATTTTATCAACTAATCTTTGAATAATCATAAACTCCAAACACTTAAACCTATGATTGTCTATATATTTTATCTTTAGAACACTATATTTATACTGATTAATGACTAAATTCATTAAAAGTTACACAAAGTTTCTCATATTGTTAAATTTTGACATTAAATTTATCGTATATATAATATTTTAACAAAAATAGACCGAATAATTACCGGTTCTGGTTATCCACAGGTTACCGGTTCCTAAATTTTGAGAACCGGAACCGGAACCTATTAGGGCGGTTCCATAATTTTAGGAACCGGAACCGGCGGTTCCAAAGCGGTTCCGGTTCCAATTCCGGTTACCCGTTTTTTCTGATCAACCCTAGGTAGAACAGTTGAGTAGTCGGCAATGTAAAATTGTAAATGCATGTGTTCGTTAAATGAAGTAATAAATGCACATGTTGTTTATAAGAAATTTAAATGCATCTTATTTGCAATTCAAGTAACTATATATTATACAGATACTAATATATAAAAGAAAATATTGTCTTTTTTCTTTGAACAACAAGAAAAAGGAGCAACGACAATGAGTTTCGGAAATTCAATAGCATTCAGTGTAGAATCGTAAAAGGAGCTTTGGCGGCGCAAAAGCCCACCAAACGGCACCGTGACTTTCATTCATTGTTCTTCCGTCATGGTATAACGACGGGTTAAATAATTTTTCTTTCTTATTTTTCTTTCTAAATTGTGATTGGCTTGAGGTATTGTTTGTGAGTCAAAATTGAATGTTAAACAAATAAGGTTAATTGTAACACCTCAATTTTAAAACACCTTTTAAATCATGTTTTCAAATAAAAATATTACAAAGTCCAATATCCCAAAAATACGGTTTAATAAAAACCATTTAAAAGTTTATCAGAGTTTAAAACCGGTGTTACAAAACAATATCATAACCATAGGATAAACGGGATCTACCTACGAGCTCCCGAGCTGAACAACGCTAGGCCACTTCTAACGGGACCTTCTAATCCATCGATCCTGAACCTGAGTACATAGCCACAAAAACAAAGTAGTACGTGAGACAAAATAGTCTCGTGAGATACATGGGTTTTTCGACCCATTCTCAAATATAATAAAAGTCATAATATTCATTTCTTTTCTTTTAATCACCTATTAATTATCAATTTATATTCTTACCGCTTATTCGTATTTGCTAGTAAGCTAACCGTAATCTTACCCATCACGTAGTCACATACCTGTAAGCTATCCATAAGCTTACCAAATCTTTATCACATACGCTACGGACCTCTCCGAAGCAAACTCCCCCGATGTGGGTTAACTAGGTAAACTCCCCCGTTTCCGGGTTAACTGAAACTCCCCCGTTTCGGGGTTAACTAAAACTCCCCCATTTCTGGGTTAACTATTTCTCGACAGGCTACTCTTGCGCAGGGTGGTACCTCCCCAAGTAGGTGTCACTAACTCCCCCAACTTGTGTGGGTTAACTATGATCCGGATCCATTTCTCAACACATAATGAAATCATCAAATACGGGCATATGCCCCAATAATACATACTCAAACATAAATTAGAATACATCTATTCTAATTATCATATTATTCTCGTTTCTTATTCAATTTCAATGTTGACTTAACCAAGTCCTTTATTAAATAAAACATATTTATCTTTCATCAAAAACATATTACTTTAACCTCTCTTTGACTAGAATACAAATCTATTTCTAGTCACTTTATATTTATTTCTCCTAGCAATTCAACCACTACTCTTATTAGTATAATATACTAATCAACATTTGATACTTGAAAACCATTGTTATTAGCTTTATTAATACATATTATTAATAAGCCAAATATCATACTTTCTTAATCATTACTCTTAGTCAAACATCATATTAGTAAAGAATTATTAATTACTTTTCATTATCATATCTCTTTCAAAAATCATCAGTCATTTATACATACTTAAATGGTCCATTACTCGCATTCTCTTATCTCTTTAATCATATCTTTATTAAAAACATCTATTAATAAAGACTCATAAAAACATCATAGTTTTCAAAATCATTTTCTATGTACTCAGTAAAAGTCTCATGTACTCACCTTAGCCAATCTTAATCCTCTTAAGCTTCTTGAATCAAATCTTCACTTCCCAAGACTTCTGAACTCCAAGTCTTCCAACAAACGCCCTAATCATGAAACCACACAAGGTTTAACATCAAACACCACCATTAACTACATAATCTACCACTAGTTTACAACTAGTATCACTTTTCCCCAATTTGACAACCCATAAAACCCTACGTTTTCATAGATCTTAAGATCTCCATAAATCCATGTCATGGACATAATTTCCTTGTTAAAATACCACAGATCTGAGTTATATACTTTCATTTCATCACCCATGATAAACCCTCCAACTAGGGTTTGCATACAACACCAATTTTCCCCAAAAACACCATCTATAACAAATAGGAGAAGAGATTTACCTTATACTTCAATAATAGAGCAAGAATCTTCAAGATTGAGTGTTAAAATCGGTTCCAATGGCTTCCTTACACTCAAAATCGTACACACACACTTGGGAGAAGATTCTAGGGTTTAGAAATGAGAGAAATGGCTGAAATCCCGATTTTAAAGTCTGTACAGCGACAAATCGCGTCGCTATCAAGAAGATCGCGTAACTAAATGTCTCCCGCGTTAATTCGCGTTACAAGTTCGCGGCGCGAACTTGCACGCGATCTCGAAATCGCGTTTCCCTTCCAACGCTAAAACGGATCTCTGTTTGCTTCAAGAACAGTTCGCGTCGCGAACATCCAGATCGCGCCACGATTTCCCATCACCAGTTATCCTTGGTTTTTCCTTGATATTAGAGTGCTCGGTTTCGTCCTTAACCATATCAAACGGTGTCCAAATGACACGAAACCAATTCCCACGTCTTTTAAACGATTTATCCATATTTATCATATCTTTTTTTTCGTAATTTATTTGATTAAAAATTTCGGGTCGTTACAACTATCCACCCCTTAAAAGGATTCCGTCCTCGGAATCAACTCAAAGATTTCCAACTCGCATTCATTCACGCATACCACCCTTATTCTCTTGCCTTTATTATAATTAACTTTTCCAATCACGGTCCAATGACAATTATACCTTTAAAGACCCACTAAACACCGTTAAACTCAAACGGGTCAAAAATCAAGCTCTTAATCCTTAACATCCAAACGGGCCCAAGTCGCACCCTTCGACTACGCCTCTTTCCATTAATCAATTTACCCATTCACATATACATGTAGACGATTCATTATGATTTTACCATCGTCTAATCATTCTAAGCGAAAGTCAAAACCCAATTTTGACCAAGGTCAACAATCCATCAGTTGACCAACCTTGACTTATGAACAAAGTCAAACTTACTTGCAAAATTCAAATACCCTTTTACCAGAGAGACATCCCTTTCCAATTCCTTTCATTCCCGATTTCAAAATCTACATTTCCTTTCCCAATCACTTCCTTTTTCCTCGATTTCAGTTTCCATCACCATTTAATAATTTCCATTTAAGGTAATACCAATCCCTATTACTTATTAACTTTCGTTCATATACTTGTACCATTTATAATTTCCTTCAAACGTCCTTATACCATACTTGTAATTCTCGATTACCAGCTTTAAAGCCCCAATCATAAACAATTGTGGTTTAACCACTCATCATACCCTTTCGCCACTCAACGGCTACTAATGAATTTTTGCTTTCTAGAAGCATCCATTTTCATAATCCATAAACTTGCAGGCATCACCTACACACCTACACTTTAAACACAACCAGTGTTTTCAACCCAATTTCTCACTTACCATATACTTGTAGCAATAACTTAACCATGCGGTTCTACATACACCGGATACAAACATCATAATCCTGATACACCAAATCATACATTAACTATCTCATCGAGATGATCAGAAAGCCTCCAATCCATCACGATCTAAACTGTCACAATGATCGGAAAGCCTCCAATCCAAAGTGACTCATCCAATCTCGTTAACCGGAAAGCCTCCGATCCAACAAGATCCATACAATACCATTCTATCTTGCATACAATTCATGTATGCATCATTCACTTAGCATCAAGCTATCATTTTTCTTTCATAACTAATCACATCTTCTATTCAATTTACAATTCCCCACATTTCACATAGTATTACCTTCCTAAAGTCATATTCTTTTCATATACTATTACTCACACTTATCACTTTACACCACACGGTATACACATAATCGCTTCTAGTGCTTTCCATCAACCTACTTATTTACCAATCGTCTTTAGTCGATTCATTTTCTCATCATCAAGATTTCCTATCTTTCTTTCACCACCTAGGTAGCCACCATTGCATTCAATTATCCACATTTTTACCAGATCACCCGGTCAACTCGAGGCAACCCATTGACTCCGATCTACAACTGAAACATACACTATCACACTTTTTCCATAAATTTTTATCAATTATCTAATTATCCATTCTTGACATCGCATCCGACATTCCTGACAAAAACCTTTGCATTACTTATTCGGATTCCCGCCGAACACTAAAGTTCCATTTTCAAAATCATCATTTCTATAGCTTTCCATTCATACTTTACCATTCTTACCGAAACTTAGCACTTCACTGTACTACTACCCTTTCTTCGAACACATCAACTATTTTCATGATTCACCTTCCGATAATCTATAATGACATAATCCTTTCTACTCTTACCTCCCGCGACATACCGGTCGCCAACCCATTCAAATATACACACATAATAAATCGGGGAGATATTCTCCCACACCTACTTTTCACACTTTTACTATCCATTTATAATTCATTCTCATACACAATTCATATAAACACCAATTTCAAATTATGAATTACCAATTTCAAATTATCCTTTACCCGATTTTTGTTGACGGTTGGTGCTGACGCGTCAGTCCTTTCCTTTGGTCACACACTACTATAGTGTCCCAGCTCATGACAAGAGTAGCATTCCACTTCCTCGAGGTTCCTTACTTTGCAATCTTTCACCCTGTGCCCGAATCTCCCGCATTTGAAACATATAGTCGTATTTGCTTTGCATTCTCCCCGATGATTCTTACCGCAACTTTGACAACATCCAACACAACCTTTCTTTGACGAACTCGATCCAAATCTTTCTTCCTTTGTCGATCCCAAGCTACTATCGAGCTTCTTCTTTTCCACCACTGACGACAACTCTTGTGCTTTTCGCCGAATACCCCTCTTGGCACCTCGAGTGGTTCAAAACTTTTCCTTTAATCTACTCGTGAACTCCTTCCACGACATCTCATACAATGCTTTCCTACCCAAAGTGTCATACATGGTATCCCACCATGTCAACGCCTCATCCTTTAACTGTCGGGATGCATAGGTGACCATATCCTTCTTCGAACACTTGCTACTCTCTAGTACTTGTTCAGTTTCCCGAATCCAACGCATCGTCACCTTCGGTTCCGAACTTCCATAATACACTCCGGGGTTGCACGACATGAATGTCTTGTAGGTGCATCCTTCTCTTTCCTCCGACTCCGAATCATCAGTCTCTTCGGTCAATGACTTCTCTGTACGGGTCTTGCTACCCGAAGACTTACTTCCACCACGAGATTTAGAATCATCTCGCCTATCCTCATTCAATCGATTATCAATAATCCGGTTCATATCCGCATTCATCTCATCCCTCATCTGATTAAACAAATTCCTGATCGATTCCATAATCACCGGAGTTTGGTTTGCATCAAAATCGAAACCCTCTCCATTATTACTGGGATGGGTCGGGATTCAATTTGAATCCGCCTCCTGATCTCGTGGAACTTCTCCACCTCCTGGGTTCACCATTTGCTATACCAATACATTAAACCATTAGAACTCGAAAGATTGACTCAAAAGTCACACATACCCCAAATAGCCAAAAACATTATCTTTCCTCTTAGGGATCAACCCTAATATACTCATACATCACGGTCTCAAAAGACCAAACATGGACATCCTATGGAAACATACAGTCCTACTAGCATAGCTTAAGACTAAAGAGGTCAAACCTACCTAATTCACTTAAACTATAGCTCTGATACCAAGTTGTAACACCTTAATTTTTAAAACACCTTTTAAATCATGTTTTCAAATAAAAATATTACAAAGTCCAATATCCCAAAAATACGGTTTAACAAAAACCATTTAAAAGTTTATCAGAGTTTAAAACCGGTGTTACAAAACAATATCATAACCATAGGATAAACGGGATCTACCTACGAGCTCCCGAGCTGAACAACGCTAGACCACTTCTAACGGGACCTTCTAATCCATCGATCATGAACCTGAGTACATAGCCACAAAAACAAAGTAGTACGTGAGACAAAATAGTCTCGTAAGATACATGGGTTTTTCGACCCATTCTCAAATATAATAAAAGTCATAATATTCATTTCTTTTCTTTTAATCACTTATTAATTATCAATTTATATTCTTACCGCTTATTCGTATTTGCTAGTAAGCTAACCGTAATCTTACCCATCACGTAGTCACATACCTGTAAGCTATCCATAAGCTTACCAAATCTTTATCACATTCGCGACGGACCTCTCCGAAGCATACTCCCCCGATGTGGGTTAACTAGGTAAACTCCCCTGTTTCCGGGTTAACTGAAACTCCCCCGTTTCCGGGTTAACTAAAACTCCCCCGTTTCCGGGTTAACTATTTCTCGACAGGCTACTCTTGCGCAGGGTGGTACCTCCCCAAGTAGGTGTCACTAACTCCCCCAACTTGTGTGGGTTAACTATGATCCGGATCCATTTCTCAACACATAATGAAATCATCAAATACGGGCCTATGCCCTAATAATACATACTCAAACATAAATTAAAATACATCTATTCTAATTATCGTATTATTCTCGTTTCTTATTCAATTTCAATGTTGACTTAACCAAGTCCTTTATTAAATAAAACATATTTATCTTTCATCAAAAACATATTACTTTAACCTCTCTTTGACTAGAATACAAATCTATTTCTAGTCACTTTATATATATTTCTCCTAGCAATTCAACCACTACTCTTATTAGTATAATATACTAATCAACATTTGACACTTGAAAACCATTGTTATTAGCTTTATTAATACATATTATTAATAAGCCAAATATCATACTTTCTTAATCATTACTCTTAGTCAAACATCATATTAGTAAAGAATTATTAATTACTTTTCATTATCATATCTCTTTCAAAAATCATCAGTCATTTATACATACTTAAATGGTCCATTACTCGCATTCTCTTATCTCTTTAATCATATCTTTATTAAAAACATCTATTAATAAAGACTCATAAAAACATCATAGTTTTCAAAATCATTTGTTATGTACTCAGTAAAAGTCTCATGTACTCACCTTAGCCAAGCTTAATCCTCTTGAGCTTCTTGAATCAAATCTTCACTTCCCAAGACTTCTGAACTCCAAGTCTTCCAACAAACGCCCTAATCATGAAACCACACAAGGTTTAACATCAAATACCACCATTAACTACATAATCTACCACTAGTTTACAACTAGTATCACTTTTCCCCAATTTGACAACCCATAAAACCCTACGTTTTCATAGATCTTAAGATCTCCATAAATCCATGTCATGGACATAATTTCCTTGTTAAAATACCACAGATCTGAGTTATATACTTTCATTTCATCACCCATGACAAACCCTCCAACTAGGGTTTGCATACAACACCAATTTTCCCCAAAAACACCATCTATAGCAAATAGGAGAAGAGATTTACCTTATACTTCAACAATAGAGCAAGAATCTTCAAGATTGAGTGTGAAATTCGGTTCCAATGGCTTCCTTACACTCAAAATCGTACACACACACTTGGGAGAAGATTCTAGGGTTTAGAAATGAGAGAAATGGCTGAAATCCCGATTTTAAAGTCTGTACAGCGACAAATCGCGTCGCTATCAATAAGATCGCGTCGCTAAATGTCTCCCGCGTTAATTCGCGTTACAAGTTCGCGGCGCGAACTTGCACGCGATCTCAAAATCGCGTTTCCCTTCCAACGCTAAAACATCCAGATCGCGCCGCGATTTCCCATCACCAGCTATCCTTGGTTTTTCCTTGATATTAGAGTGCTCGGTTTCGTCCTTAACCATATCAAACGGTGTCCAAATGACACGAAACCAATTCCCACGTCTTTTAAACGATTTATCCTTATTTATCATATCTTTTTTTTCATAATTTATTTGATTAAAAATTTCGGGTCGTTACATTAAGTTTACGATGAGTGTAAAAATCTTGTTAAAGACACAAAAACACTATTAGTACAGATTTAACTTACCAAGGGCTTCTCGCCTAGTGGTATTGGTGAATAAGATAAGGTGTTGTCCATGACCTATAGGTTATGGGTTCAAGTCCTGTCATGGACAAATGGTGGGGTTTATTCCCCATAGTTGGAGGGTTCGAGGGAAGGCATACTGCTCATTGTGGATGTCACTTTCTAAACTCGAACCACTAACTAACTAGCCGTTTAAAAAAACAAATTTAACTTGGCACGAGAACTTGTACTCTAAGCATGTACATAAGATAGGGGATTATATATATATATATATATATATATATATATATATATATATATATATATATATATATAGTGAAGGATTCCATACAGAACCCGTTTTATATACAGAACTCATAGAACTTTTCTGGACCAATCACGTTTAAGATAAATCATTTTAATTAATTATATTTATTTAATTCGAAAGGGGCAGTATAGGTATTTCGTATTTCAGATTATTCCTGGTAACTGATTGGATTTTAATGAATTCCTTAATTATAGGATGGTTAGTTTCCATAATTTAATATCCTTATTTTCATAATTTCTAAATTCCGAGTAAGAAGCTTTACGTTCATCTTCTTCTTCATTCTGGACTAAAGTTGCACATGCTTTCATCAAATTGACGAGTAAGATACGTCCTTATGGTAAGATAAAATGTTGATGTTCAATATATTTATTGGTAATTGTGTTTATTTTCCTCTTCTTATACCTAATTTGTTATAATCTGTCATATCATAGATTTTGGGAAGAAGAATTTGTTAAACCCGTAAACAAAACAATGGAGAATGATAAAGAAATCGGTATTAACCAAGATCAACGAAATTGCACACACATAATCGACACACGCTGACTTGGTTTTTTCGACAAAGATCTTGTATGTTTAGCATGCATTCATGTAATTAAAAAAGGTTTTTAGATGTTTTAGATGAAGATGATCCCGAAGAAGATGTTGACGATTCGTTGGATGATGATGAGTTACAAGAAGTTGAAGTTGAAACCGACGAAGATGATTTTTCTGATGAATAATTTCGAATAAATTCTCATTACTAGAATAATGTTTTATTTTCATTTTCCATTATAGCATTACGTAACAATTTATCTTTGTTGTTTTTTATTTTTTAAGAACATATTCAGTATCATTAGAAAAAATGTTACAAACCCGCTATCTTCATGATCGTTATGCAAACGTCTTTATTTGATGGTCCACCAACATCAATGAATATATATATTATTTGTTTTAATACATCTATGTCTTACCAACATCAATGTATATTTAACCATGTTATACATCTGGTTTACTAACATGATGAAAAAGAAATCAGATTCTTATTTATCACTAGCTCACCTTTTATAATTTTGTGTCTTTCAATTAATATTAAGATTGATTCTTTAAGAGAACATGTTATCTACCCGCTTATTGCCGTGTTACTACATTGATGTATACCGGAACATCTATGTATTTAAATGCTTTATAAACTTCCAAATATTTCACCGCGATATAACGAAATCAGCTAAGCGGCAGCATGTACAAAATACATATATGTATAAAATACATATATGTAAAAACAATAAGTATGTTTAAAATACATTACAGATGACATGTGTGCATATGTGGCACGACAATTGATACCATCAATTTGTACAAAACTAAGTAAAACAATAGTGCAATATTAATAAATTTTAAAAATTAAGGAGGTGGATTTTTTGGTAGGCCGAAATTAGTGGGATTGGAATTAAAGGAAATTAAAAATTCTAATTTGCTATACCGATTATACCCTTTTGGATAGAAACTTACCTAATTAAAACTTTTAAATATTTAATGATGGCATCATGGATCTTAACCATTGATGTAAAAAATGGATGGACTAGATTTATTTAAATTAGTTCTATAAGTTCTGTATATAAAATGGGTTCTGTATGGAATTCGACCCTATATATATATATATATATATATATATATATATATATATATATATATATATATATATATATATATATTGAACGGCAAAAGGGAAAAGGAAATGGAGCATCAGCATGACCATCACTCCTCACCAAGACCCCATAAAGTATATATAAATAATAAAAAGCACTTCCAACCAGGAGCTAAAAGATGTACAAGAGTTTTAGAAAGTCAAAACCGGACATAAACATCATACATCCTATGAAATATTATTACATTTAGGAATTTTATATAACATTAGGGAGGTAGATACATATAAATGAAGGAACTTGTCGATAAAGTTTAGCACATCAAGGTTTTGTTATTTCGATGCACATGAGGAACAACATTCGTTTTGCAATTTATATATGAAAGAAGCATCATTCAAAATATGGGATAGAGGAACATCCACAACAAAAGGAGGACCATCACAGTAGAAAAAACACATGAGTACTCTTTACAGACTTTAAAAATATAAGAAATAAAATATTTTTTGAGTGGTTTCTAATTCCACCAACTAAAACCATATTTGTGAAGTTGAATTTATTTTTGAAAGCTTTACCAACAAATTAGACCAAAGCTTCAAAGCCAAGTTTACATCATATATGCATATACACTTGTTACATCATCATTTCAATTACAATAAACTTTAAAACTATTATATTTATATATCTAAAACGACTCATTAACTAATATATGAATCAAAATCGATATCTAATAGCATTAAAAATAGTTATAACATATAATGATGCAAGATAAATTAAGATCTCTTCATAATTGTCAGGATCGATTAACCAGACAGATTAATTAATCTAAGATCTACTAACAATAAGAAGTTGCAGCGGATCAACACTTATGTTAATTGATTAAGAACAATGAATAATGAATAATAATAAGAACACAGCGATTCACAAAAAGCTTCAATGTATATTAATGATCGATTAATACACATGTATGTTTACAATTCATAAGGAACTATATATAATAGTCCTTGAATCCTAACTATTTAACCTAGTTATTCTAGGAAACGATTACAATTGAATTACAAACAGATTTACATTCTATAACTGAAAAGCACAATAACACTGATTCAATCCATAAAATGGTGTTAGATGATGATTTTGGTGAGAAAGATGAAGATGGAGATTAGGGCTTTTAGAGAGAGAAACAAGAAAGAAGGAGAGAGTGAACTTTCCAGAAAATGATATTTGATTAATGAGAAAAGTTAAAGAATTAAGCCTTACACCTTGGTATTTATACCATGGCTTAATTCTTGGTTAGTTAGGACCATTTCCTAAACTATTCTTAACTTATATACAATGTTACACTTTACCCCCTAGACTATCTATTACAATCTTTCTAGTACCTAACAATCTCCCCCTTTGTAATAGTAGACTAGGTTGCATATCTTTGAAGACTTCTGTGTTTGTAAGGCTGGAGCTGAGAATTGAACCGTTGAGCAGTTATGTTAATAAAACAGCATCAGCCTTTAATCATCAGTGACAGACATACGTTTAATCGGCTTTTCAACCAATATAAAGTATTCCAGAAGACTTCATGCAAATCGATTGAATGTAGACCCATAGATAGAGCGGTTAGCAGCGGAAGTCCTTTCTTGAAGTTGTGGCGTTTGTCGATTTGCTGCAGATCCTTGGTTCCTGATGTTTGTTGAAGTTGAAGCAGTGCGGAATGTTGATATGTTGTGGATTTTCTGACCGTTGTTGATAATGTTAGAGTACGGTCATAGAATCCCTTATCTGATTTATTGACTGTTGTTGATAAGATTGAAGTACAGTCATCAGATTTTCTATCAGACATAGTGACCGTTGTTGATAAGAATGGAGTACGGTTGTCTGATCTTCGCACAAGAATGTATCAGGGTAACCCAGGATCACATAGATTGCCTGTTAGCACAACAGTTACAGAAACTGTGTGACCTACGTTCAGTGTTGGCATTGATGTTAGCACTGGTAGGATTTCCATTCAATCATCGTGGAATACCAATAATTTTGGTATCACTATGAATGTTCCGGCAATATCTCAAAGATATGCTTGGTAGAGTGCCTGTGTCCTAGAGAAATTTAATTCGGTTCTAGACTCTATATGTGGACAAACGAAGGCGAGGACTGGAGGTGGGTCCTCTTTTTCAATATCAACAATCTCCAAATGAGATGTCGATAGTGGATGTGGTTATCTCCGTGATTTTGAAACAAGTACTTTTTGTACTTGAGTGGTCAGTGGGGGTTGTGCATTGCATCACTGGGTCCATGATGTCTTAATCAGAAAGCAACATATGCAATCCGATATAGATGAGGTTACCCGGTCATTTGTTCGGTTTAGGGAGGGTTTTCCATTTTCTTTTAACCCTTTCACACACGCTCCTCACTCAACTCACTGTTTCATTTTTCAACCACACCCTCGTTTTTGTTTTTACCATGTGATAAGCTGATTTGCACCCCATACTTCATACCCCCTCTCAATTTTTACCTCAGCGCACCCCAATCAAGATCCCATGATACTTGATTCTGCTCACCTAGACCTAGGGACCCTCACTTTTTAGTTCATATATTGTCGGTGGCTCCGGGGAAGATCATGCTGGGTTTAGCAGATCATAGGAGTAATTTGAGAGTGGACTATTACGCTCATGTGCATTTTAATCAGCTTTTTGAAGATGTTTCGTTTTAGGAGTTTCACATGGATTTTAGGTAACACCGGACTCACTTAGAGTATCCGTTAGCACACGGTATGAATCGGTAGTCGTTTGCACAACCGTTGGTTCAAATGTGTGACCTGCGTTTAGAGTTGGCGTGATTTTAGCTCTAGCAGGATTTCCACTCGATCCTCATGAAACATCAGATTGTGATGCCACTACGAGTGTTCCGATGGATTCACGGAGATCCATGTTTGTAGTGCAGGTGTCCTATATTGGAAATATTCTTGGGGTGAGAACTAGACACACTGTGCATACAAAGAGACTTAACCCGGGGCAGAAGGTTATTATTATTCAATACCGACATACTCCGAATGAGTAGTCAGTAGCTTTTGTGCTACGTCCCCTGATGAAATGAAACAAATCCCTGTTGAGAGGAATTTGAGTAGTTGGTGGTGGCGTGCATTTGCTTTACTGGGCCAGTAAAGTCTAGTGAAACATTCAACGAATGAATGATCACCTATTTAATTGGTTGCCCGGTTTGTTTTCGGTTTGGATGCACTCATAAGGTGTGTTTATCAGTTTGATTTATCATGTTTTTCACATCACCTTGCACTCACCTAGTTCTATACCCTAGACGTATACCCTCACATTTACCACTTGGCTGAAATATTTCCCTGGGATAGGTAAGGCCGGATCTGGCAAACCATGGGAAGGTATGTCTTTTGAAGTAGTAAGTAACGAGAATTAAAAGAATTTGTAATAAACAGATGCTATCTTTACTATGGAACTAGTAAAGAGATCGTTTACGGATATTACAACGACTTATAACTAACGTTACAAACATAAAACCTTTTTGATTTGGGTAATTTGTTTTTATTTTCTTAATTTTCTCCCCCTAGAAATAATAATTCTCCCCCTAGAATTAGTATTTCTACCCCTCGACAAAACAAAAGTATTAAAAAGTTGAGTTTTGAGGACGTACCTTATACATCGTCGGAGGGTTGAAGGAGAGTATTTGCGGTGAAGCTTGATTGAGCTTGTTGCTTTCTTTTGAGAGCGGGTTCTGAATCCGCTCTCAAAAATAAATTTGAAAAAGAAGTTCGGGCCGAAGTATAAAAGAAGTTCGGGCCGAAGTGTAAAAGAAGTTTGGGGCGAAGTGTAAAAGAAGTTCGGGCCGAGGTAGGGTTAAAGTTCGGGCCGAAGTTGGGTTGTAGTTCGGGTCGAAGTTGGGACAAAGTTCGGGCCGAAGTTAGGTTGTAGTTCGGGCCGAAGTTAGTGTTGAAGTTCGAGCCGAAGTAGGGTTTGAAGTTCGGGCCGAAGTAGGGTTAAAGTTCGGGCCGAAGTTGGGACAAAGTTCGGGCCGAAGTTGGGTTGTAGTTCGGGCCGAACTTGTTACTGTTCTCGGGCCGAACAGTTTCTTGCGCAGAACAGTTACGAACAGCCTATAAAAACCCACTAATTTGATCCTAAAATGCTCGTTTCTTACCCAAATTCTTTGATTTTAATCACAAACTGACCCAAATACTATTTCCTTCAATACATTTCAACTATATTACTCAAAAACAACCTAGATCTATTCGAAAATTTGAATTTAAAGGGTTTTTGAAGCTTTAATGGTTTTTCCTAAAACCCTTAATTCTTCATCAGTATGGATTAGATTCAATCCTAGCTTGATTCTAAGCTTAATATAACAATAAAAGGAAGCTATTCAATCCATAATAACAAGAAATAGTACCTTAAATCTGATTTTTGATCTTAAACCCCTTTTTCTTCAAAAACCCACTGATTCTTCTGATTTTAACACCAATTGATGGATTTGGATCGTTTTCAAGATGAAATTATGCTCTGATACCAATTGAAAAGCACAATAACACTGATTCAATCCATAAAATGGTGTTAGATGATGATTTTGGTGAGAAAGATGAAGATGGAGATTAGGGCTTTTAGAGAGAAACAAGAGAGAAAGAGAGAGTGAACTTTCCAGAAAATGATATTTGATTAATGAGAAAAGTTAAAGAATTAAGCCTTACACCTTGGTATTTATACCATGGCTTAATTCTTGGTTAGTTAGGACCATTTCCTAAACTATTCTTAACTTATATACAATGTTACACTTTACCCCTAGACTATATATTACAATCTTTCTAGTACCTAACAATAACTAATTCTACAAAGATCTCGGACACGATCAGCTCTAAATATTGACATCAGTAGTAATAGCTATCATCAGTATCAAGTTGTTACAGCAGCATTAACACTTGATCAGTAGTAAATGTAACTCTGCCCCATCAGTACTAACTCTTGTATCAGCATTAAGTCTTTGTCAGTACCAACTGCAGCATTAGTAATAAGCTTTCATCAGTATTAAATTTTCTATATCCCAACAATCTCCCCCTAAACTTGTTAATTCAATGTGAATTAATCAAGTTTCCTTTTCTTTATCTTCTTCTTCTTTCTTTTTCATATCCTCTAACTTTTTGGCTCTTGCTTCAAGTGTTCTTTGATTTTGTAGTTTCCTTTGAGCAATGATGTATTTTCTATTTCTTTTGATGAAGTAATTTCTCTTTTCCTTGAACAAATTGACATCATAAGGATGCATGAAGGAGCAGCATATCACTTGGTACATGGTTTGATCAGAATGTGGATATTCTTTTTCAAACAAGAATAGTTCACATCTCTTACTGGTTCGTTCAAAGAAATACATGTGTGCAGTGGGTAACACATTCCAAGCATATATGTTTTCAGTACTGGTGAAGTTATTAGGATAGTCTTCAGGGTAAAATGCAGCATCAATCATACTGGTTAAGTATCCAGCTCCTGAATTTTTCCATGACTTCTTTGACATCCTAGGCTTTCCAATCATCAGAAGTTTGATGACATCATTTCTTGTACAGGACATCAGTAACGGTTTCCAAGCACTAAACTTTTGTATGATTTTGTCTTCTCTGATTATTTCAATTGCTTGACCATTCATTCTCCAGTTTACAATTGGATTATCTTGAATAGGGGTTATGGGAAGATCTATTACCTTGTCATCTAATCTTGCCCTTTTCTTGGCTTTTTCTTCAGCCATCAATGCCTTTCTTTTACTTGCAGTTCTTTTAGATGAACTTCCAGTCATTTTTGGTCTTGAAGTTATTTCTTTAGGATCAATTTCAATCAGACCTTCTATGATTTGCTTAGGTTGAGGTTCTGCAAGTTCCTTCTTTTTCTCCATGCAATATCTTTCTATTATAGTTATCAGTTTCATTCTTCCAAAAGACTTTGCATTTTGACCTCTTGATTTTAAATATGAGATCATTTCTTCTTTCTGTTCAGCAAATTGTTCTGGCATATCTTCTTTGCTTCTTTTGCATTCTTTAACTTGTTCTTCAAGAAGATCTATTCTTTCTTTTTCAATTTGCTTGATTTTATTCATTGCTTCTTGTTGATCTCCTTCTAGGAATTCTTCAATCTCTTGAATAGCTGCATCTTTTAGTCTTTCTTTTTCAGCTTTTTTCTTGTCTTCAAGAGCTTGAGTTTTTGCTACTTTTCTTTGATATTTTATTCTATTCAGCTTCCATTGATTCTGTTTAGCTTTTCTGACACAGTTGATTTTGTTCACCATTTGGTGACCTAGAGCTCTGTTAGGAAAATCATCATCATACAATCCTTTTCCTTTTCCAATAACTGCTGTAAGAAGTGGAGGTGTGTACTTCATATCTTTGACTTCTGGAAGTACAATTGAAGGATTGAACAGATGTACTTTGTCCTGAGGTAGAATCTTAGGATGAGGAGGTAAAGCACACTCATCTACCTCAAACCAGTTCACATTATCATCAATGTCAGGTATGATAAGTGGTTTGAATTCTGATGTTTTTGGTTTGGACACGATGATAGCACGTTCAGCTTCAATCAGTTCTGGTAGTTCTTCAGGTGATTCAGTAGTAACCAAGGTAGTTACTACTGGTTCTTCAGTTTGTGTATGTACTACCATTTGTTGTGTATCAATTTCTACTGGTATACTTGCTTTTTTAACACGATCATTAGTAACAGCCTCTTGATCCTTTGCCTCAGTAATATCCATAGGGTCAGTAGTATCTATGACTTCAGTAGTAACTGGAGAGTGTACTTGTTCTGCTGTTTGTGACTGATTTGCAGACACAAATACATCCTCTTCCATATCTTTATACATGTCTTCACCAATACTCTGACCTGATTCACCATGGACCTCTTTTAAGTTTAGGAGGGCTGCTGCTGCTATAGATTGATCAATCATCCCTTGAATTTGATATTTCTCCCCCTTAGTGATCTCAACTGGTTGAGCCTCACTATCAGCAATCTTTCTTTGAAGTTTCTTGATCAAACTTGATTGCTTTTGAAGCCTAGACTCGAACCTCTTCTGTCTTCTGTTCAAAGTATTAATGTGGTGCTTCATGTAGGTCATGGTTTTCCCTTGATTGTTCAGTAACTCCACGCAATGTTGTACAGTGGTTTTAAGGTTTTCCTTCCTAGCCGTCAATTTCTTTGTTTTAATACTGCCCTCACTCCATCTAGCAAGATCCTCGGGCTCGTTTGGTACATTTGGTTTAAGGTTTTCCATCATATCCGTCAATTCAGTTTGTTGCTCGCTACCCTCATCACTTCTAGGTGATGAAATAGGTTGTTTGGACACTCTCTTCTTCCTAGAAGAAGCAGTAGTGCCCCCCTTGTGGTTTCTTGGCACCGGGGTCCTCTTAGTAACTCCTTAAATTCTGAGTCATCACTAAGAGTTGCCGAGGTCTGGGTCCTAATGATGTTCTCACTAGCCTGTGCACCCACGTTTGGGGCATCAGTAGTGAGAGCCCTTTCCTCATGCCCTCTCTCCTCCTTGGAGGACAACTCTTGGAGTCTGGGGTGTGACTCAATTGGTCCCCTGGTGTCCTTTAATGAAGTCTTCTTCCTTTTATAGATGGTGGAGATAGATTTGGCTATTGGTTGGTCTTCCACAGAGTGAAGAGTAGCACTCTGTGGATTAATTGCATGTTCCTGGGACACATTCAGGACATCTGTTGGTTCATTTATTTGAGTGGACTGAGTGGGTGGTGTTTGGGCTATTTTTAGGGTTGATGGAGTGGGTTGGGGTTCAGTTGGGAGTACTAAACCTTCTCCAGTAGGAGGTTGATCATAGATCATGTTTTGGAATAGTGGAGTGACATTGCCAGAAAATTTAAATTGTTTTCTCATATTAGTATACACCTTTTTGTTTATTTCTGGAGTAATAAAAATGTTTTTAGGTGTTGAGAGGTTTTGCAGTTCACAGTTAATAATATGAGTGAGGAATATTGGATACATTAAAAATTTAGAAGGTGATAAATTTCCAAGCATTCCTTCAAAAATCATGTTTGAAAAATTAAATACTTGATCTGTGCACAAACAAACAACAGCAGAAGCTATTGATTTGTTGAACTCATTCCAAGTACTTCTTTTTGGAGAAATACAATGTTGAATGGTATGAACAAGGTATTTCCATTGAGGTGAAAGAAGACCTTTTTGAAAGGTGACTATGTCTAGTCTTCCTTCATACCCCATTTTTCGTAAATTTTCAATAAGATCGGTTTTAGGTAAAGAAGTTGTACCTGATTCATCATTGAATTGCAGATGGTGTCTTATGGATTGTTCAGTAATAATAATCGATTTTCCATCTACAACTGATTTGATTTGAGTTGTATTTGCCTCTTCAGTTCTTTCAGCATTCTCCCAGAAATCAACAAGATGTTGTTGATATGCTTTAGGGTTGACATTGAGAGCAAACTTGATGTATGAGTTCTTTAGAAACATGACTATTGGTCGAAAACAACAGAAATTAACCAGCTAATTGATTGTCAAGATTTGACTCATTGGACTCTGGAAATTGAGCATCTGTCCATGTTTCTTCATGATTTTCTGGATTTTGGGAAGATTCCTCATTGATACTGGTATTAGTAGTAACATGATCTTCGTTTACTTCTGGTGGATCATTGTTAGTACTGATGTCAAGATTGATTGGTTCATCATCATTTGTTTGATTTTCTGAGTTACTACTGGGATCAGTAGTATTTGAGTTTTTATTGGTATCAAGATTCCTAGGGATTTCTGAGTTACTACTGGAATCAGTAGTATTAATTGTAGGATCAGTATTGACCAGAATATACTTCATATTGCCTTGGCTCTGATTAAATGATGATGATCCTCCTTGTTGACCTTGATTGATTGAATCTCCTATATTAAAATCATAGTTTACATCAAAAGATTTGGTTAGATTATCAATGTTAAATAACCAATCTGGACCGTTTCTCTGTTCATTCATCAGATTTTCATTAAAGGATACATTTATACTTTCTTCAATGATCTTTAGCCTTTTGTTGAACACTCTATAAGATTTGCTTTGAGTTGGGTTTCCTACAAAGATCCCATCATCTGCTTTGCAGTCAAACTTACCAATTTGTTCTCTTGTAATTAAGATTGTACAAGGACAACCAAATGACTTTAAGAAACTAATGGATGGTTTTCTTTTATTAAACAATTCATAAGATGTTTTAACATGAGGCTTTACTATTAGTACTCTGTTTTGAACATAACAAGCAGTATTAACAGCTTCAGCCCAAAAAGTTATTGGTAATTTTGAATCTGCAAGCATGGATCTGGCTGCTTCAATTATTGTTCTATTTCTTCTTTCACCTACACCATTCTGTTGAGGAGTTCTTGGTGAGCTGTACTACCTGTCAATTCCCTTAAGATCACAAAAGTCAATTAAGTTAGTATTTTTAAATTCTGTGCCATTATCACATCTGATGGCTTTAACTTTGAGATATCTTGTATTTTCCAGCTTGACAATTTGATTCTTTATAATCTCACTTGTTTCATCTTTGGTCCTAAGAAAGAAAACCCAAGTATATCTGGAAAAATCATCAGTAATAACAAGGCAGTATTATTTCTTTCCAATACTCATTACATTTGTTGGTCCAAAAAGGTCCATATGTAAGAGCTGCAAAGGGTTCGAAATAGAGTTTATTGATTTGGTCTTATGAGAAGACTTGTGTTGCTTACCTTTTAGACATGCAACACAATGATGATCACACATGAATTCTTTTTGAGGAAAACCAACTACTAAATTCTTTTTAACTAGATTGTTCATATTTTTAAAATTTGTGACACATCCTTCTGTGCCAAAGTTCTGATTCATTTGTGTTTGCCTTAGATATAAAACAGTTGATCTCATTTGAAGAAATGAGTTCTCCCCCTATATCAAGGCAATACACATTGTTTCTCCTTGGTGTTCTTAAAACAACAAATTTTTCATCTAAAATAAAATCAGGAGAAAGAATGACGCACTCTATATCTGTAAAAAGAATTTTGTTCTTTTTATCACATACTTGTGAGACACTAACCAGATTGTACTTAAGCTCAGCCACATAAAACACATCATCAAAAGTAATCTTACCATTTGATACTGTACCTTTACCTGTGATCTTACCACCTCTTGGATTTTCACCAAAAGCAACATATCCTCCATCAAAAGACTTGAAATCTCTGAGTATTTGAAGATTTCCAGTCATGTACCTAGAGCATCCACTATCAATATGCCATGTTCTACCTTCTTCAGGGATCTGAATGCTCTGCACACAAAGTAAAAGAATTAGTTAATTTTGGGAACCCAAGCTTGTTTTGTCTTGGGTTCATCCTTTGAAGAGTAAGTTTTTCTAATTGAATGAGTTTTGGATGCAGGTTTGGTCTTATTTTGATGGTTAGTACTGGTGTGGTGTGTTGCTACCGACCTAGGTTTATACCCGTTGTGTTTGGCTTTTGAGTATTTTACTACTGATGGACCAGTAGTATTTGGGTAGTAAAAGTTTTTGGCATAGTCAGTGGTGTTTTGATAATTGTACCAGACAGCATTGTAATTAGGGTTTTTATCAGTAGGAAATCTGGAATATTTGCTACTGATGTTTGAAAATTTTGGGTATTGAGGAGATTTAACTTGTTTTCCATTGTTTTTGAAATAATTACTCCTCTTTGGACTTTTATACCTAATATTTTGCACAAATCTCTGTGCAGTTCTTCCAAATTTGGGAGTTTCAACATGTGACATTTTAACTTCTTCAGTTTTTAAAATTTTTTCTTTTTCTTTACTAAGTTTAAACTCCTTGAAGTCTTTGCTGTTAATCGGATTAAAATGACAGTTCTTTACTATGTGATTAACTTTGTTACATATCAAACATGTTAACTTTGTTGATTTAGCACCTTCAGGCTTTCTTTGTTCTTTTAACTGATTTAAGTTTCTTTGATTTCCCCTTCTTAAAATTTTTGGTATATTTTCTGAGTTATATTTAGGGGATTCAATAGGACTTTGAGTTGTATGAAAACTTGCATCAGTTGACTTAGTTGTTTGATCATCATCAGAAGAATCATTTGACTCATTTGTTTCATTACTAGTATCAGTTTCAGTTTGACTCTCTATTTTTAAATCATATAAAATTCTTTCTGTGCTAGCCCTAAGAGGAGGGATAACATTAGTTGGAGGAGGAACTGCATGATATCCCACTCCATGCACAACTTTTTCAGTAGTTTGATTACTAGTTAATTCATTAACAATTTGAGAGCTTCTTTCAAATTTCTTTATTGTTAATTTATTTTGTTCTAGTTCCATTTGACATTTTTCTAATTTACTCAAAGTTTCTTTTAATTTTAACTGGGCATGTTCTTTTTCATAAGTAGTTTGCAACAATTCATCTTTTATCTTTTGATATGTTATTTTATAGATTTTAATTTGATTTTCAAGATCAGCTATACATCCATTGTATTCAATTCTCCTATTTCTGTTTAAAATCATCTCTTCAAGTGTTTCTTTGTTAAGTTTTTCTAATTCTCTATATGCCTTAATACATTCAGGAGTACAAGCTTTAGAATGTACCTCAGTAGTAGCAGAATCAGTGGTGAAGGCCATGAGAGCTTGGTTCTGTGCATGTTCTTCTGCTTGAAAGCTCCAGTCATATCCTAGTCCTTCTTGTGATACTAGAGCTGTTGAGTTTGAAGTGTTAATTTTGTTGTAGTTTGACCTTTGATTTTTGTTTGGACATTCTCTGGCAAAGTGACCTAGATTGCTACAGTTGTAGCATTTGACCTTGGTCTTGTCAAATCCAGCACGATCACCTTTGTTGTATGACAGATTTTGCCTTCCAGTTCTTTTAAGAAACCTTTTTGTTCTTAAGCTCAGCATTGCCATCTGCCATTTGATGTCCATCTCTTCCAAATCATCAGGATTGAGTTGTTCTAAATCCTCACTAATCAATGCAGTATGCACATGACTTGTGAAGAAATATTCTCTTACTATATCTTCATTATCTGCATTCTTTATAGCTTCCTGACCTGTTCCTGTACTAGACACAAAAGCAGCATTGTTTGTAGGTAAATTTGGAGTTTTAGTACTTACCTCTGATTCAAATACTCTTAGCTCATTGTAGAGTTCATCCAGCTCTTTCTCTTCCAATTGATCTCCTTGTCTATATATAACTGTATACATAGACCATTCTTCACCTAAAGACCTGAGAAACTTTCTGTTGACATCATCATTGTCTGGTTGATAACCAACATGATTCAGCTCACCAACTAGTTTGTTGAACCTATCAAAGACTTGTGACAATGACTCATTCTTCTTGCCTTTAAAGTTTTCAAAGTCTTACTTCAGTAAAGACTTCATGTTTCTCTTGGTACTCTTTGTACCTACAAACCTCTTCTCCAGTGCTTGCCACAGTTTCATTGCATCATCATATTAAACAAACAAATTTTGATAATCATTGGGAATGGCAAGCAGAAGAGTGCTTAGGGCCTTGAGTTCAATGCCTCTATCCTTCTTTTCTTTTTCACACTTGAGTTTGTCAACTTCAGTTGAAGTTGAGGTTAATTGAGTTTGAATAGTCTTGTTCCCTTCAAGAACCACTTCCCACATGGAATAATCAGTAACCAGCATGTACTGCTTGATTCTGTTTTTCCACATCCCAAAGTTGTTGGGAGTGAGAATTAGAATCTTGTTAGCCTGAGTGCTTTCATTGTTATCAGACATGATTAACAATATAGAGTTTCGAAGGTATGAAACTTTTTGTTGTTCTTAATTCGTAGATCTAGAACCGTAAGGCTCTGATACCACTTGTCAGGATCGATTAACCAGACAGATTAATTAATCTAAGATCTACTAACAATAAGAAGTTGCAGCGGATCAACACTTATGTTAATTGATTAAGAACAATAATAATGAATAATAATAAGAACACAGTGATTCACAAAAAGCTTCAATATATATTAATGATCGATTAATACACACGTATGTTTACAATTCATAAGGAACTATATATAATAGTCCTTGAAGCCTAACTATTTAACCTAGTTATTCTAGGAAACGATTACAATTGAATTACAAACAGATTTACATTCTATAACTAATTCTACGAAGATCTCGGACACGATCAGCTCTAAATATTGACATCAGTAGTAATAGCTATCGTCAGTATCAAGTTGTTACAGCAGCATTAACACTTGATCAGTAGTAAATGTAACTCTGCCCCAACAGTACTAACTCTTGTATCAGCATTAAGTCTTTGTCAGTACCAACTGCAACATTAGTAATAAGCTTTCATCAGTATTAAATTTTCTATATCCCAACAATAATATATTAGAAATATTAATAATTAATTTTATAAACGGGACCAAAGTGGAGTCTCTATAACGAAGTAAACCCATAGACTCCTTTTTACCTAATACGCTAATATAGTACATATAATGACATTCTCAGCCTATTTTAGGGTATAATTGGAGGTAGTTGTTGTGGGTTGTTAGAAAAAAGTTTTCATAGAACTGAAAGTAGAAACTCATAAGGCGATAATGGAATATTAAATTTGCGATTGTCGCTTTTGTTATTTACTTGCAAAAATTAACATCATAAATGGTAATTGAATATAATTATAATTTTGCTTTTTATTAGGGGTTTTTGCTAAAATAGAAAAATTGTTAGGGCAAGTAACAACACGTGAGCTCATGTAATGCTTGAACAAGTAGTGATTTAGTTTTTTTTTAACGGCAAATTCTAATCACTCCTAATGATTATTTATGTTCACGACGGAACTTGAACTTCCGATCTTAAGAATGAGAGCAAACACCATACTACTGTATCAATGGCCCTTTGATAGTAGTGATGCAGTTAATGGTCTATTTCGTTAATTTTAATTTTCCAAAGTTTAGGATGAATTAATTTTATTTATTTATTTTACGAGACAGCATGGCCCGTGCGATGCACGGGCTTCGTTCACAATAATGAGTTATTTTGAGTGCATAGCGTGTACAATATACTGGTATCACCTGGAAATGTACGAAAAACGTGATCGGTTACATGTTTACTTTGATTGCGGGTATTCTACTAACTGGGCGAAACTATTCCTTATGTATATTGATGTTTAGGGTTTGTTGTTATTTATTGAGTCATATGGATTGTGTATGTTAATTGCAATTATTTCTTTAGCTTGAAATAGATTTCCTATGCGTAAGTATGCATGTGCAAACTGGACCAAGAACCAATCGGGATCGCAGAACCGGATCCGACCGAACCGAGCTCCATCGGTTCGGTTCTCGGTTCTAATTTTTAAGAAAAATCAGTTCTCGGTCCGAGCGGTCCGAATCGGTCGAAAACCGATAAAAAACTGAAAAGAGTCGAAGAAATTGCCTCGGTTCCCGGTTTAGTTCGGTTCCGACTAATTCTTGGTCCGGTTCGGTTCGGTTCTGAGCATCATTTGTTCGGTCCTCGGTCCGTCCAAACCATTTTTTCGTTCGGTTCTGGTTTATTTTTTAATAAATATCTGTCATCATGCATTTTTTTATATTGATTGATTTTAATAAACATATAAAGTTTGTTGCTATGTAATTAATATTTAACCATAATCTAGATATTCAACTATTTTTATGATTCAGAAATGCATGGACATTATTTTGGCTTGTTTATTAAATATTATTTATGGTAAAACTTTTGATCTTACAATTGATTAATTTATTATTTTTATAAATGGATTTATATAATAATAATAATAATAATAATAATAATATTAAATGCATGGTATTAATTACAACTTCAACGTTGGAACTCAATTTTTATAAAAATGGATGTTCGGGTAAAAGATAATATCATTTGAAAACTCAACATTATTTGCATCATGATAGTGTACTTATAATATTTAACTTCTAGTTATATGAATAAACTATTATTTAATTAAATTTACTACTATTATTTTTATGTTAAATTATTTGTCTTATTTAATTAATATGTAACTTCTAGTTAAATAAAAAGGCTATTATTTAATTGAATTTACTACTATTATTTATGTTAAACACTTTGTATAATCTGTTACATTTATTCATGAGCATCATTTATAATAAAAACTTAATTTTAATATAGAATTCAATACAACATAAACCATGAAACTCAATTTTTTCAGAATTTATATATAGAGATATAGATATAGATGTTAAGATATCAATAAGTTATACAAATCAATAAAATAAATTAATAGCGATGAGAAATAACAAAATCGCTAAATGTCATTGTTGTTTACTCCACTTGTTAGATGTTTCTTTTGGAAGTACATTTAGAGTGTTGAGATTTTTGCAATATGAGAATGATTATTTATATATGCTAATGTGTGAGATTGATAAAAACTTAAAAAGTCTCTTATTTATTGAACTTTTTTATTATTATAATTATATATATTTATTACAAAACTAATGGTCTTACAATTTAATGATTTTATTTTTAAAATTGAGTTTATATAATATTATTATTAATACTAAATGCATGATATTAATTACAATTAAAAATTGAAACTCAATTTTTATAGATACGAGGCAACATGGCCCGTGCGATGCACGGGCTTTGTTCATAATAAAACGTTATTTAAAGGTAAATCGTATACATTGTATTGGTGTAACGGGCAGAGTACTAAAATCAAGATCGCTAACATGTTTAGGTTGACTGTGAGTGCTCTACTAAATAAGCAAAGTTTGTTGGAGGAAAATATAAAGTAACAAAACCTTTATCATTTTTTTATTAATGCAATACAAAACATGTTATTTATAACATATAAGTGGTACTATGAAAAACTTCATGGTTTGTCTTTTATAAGCGAAACTATGAATCAATAAAAATATATTTTCAACTAATGTCGATTAATGCAAACAATATGTTAAACTTCTAATTGTACATTTTTCTCCAAAAGTACGTAATAAAAAATAGAAATCCGTACAAATACACAAAAAAACATGTATCTCTCTAATAAAAATACTAACACAATCGTTATCATCACACTCTTTTTTTACGTGGATGTTTTGTTGGGGTAATAAGCTAAAATCAATTGAAAACTCAACACCATTGCATCTTCATACTGTGCTATTTATATTTTATAATATGTAATTTCTAATTAAATGAAAAGACTATTATTTAATTGAATTTACTACTATTATTTATGTTAAACTCTTTGTCTTATTTAACTGAGGCTTGATTATTTTTATATTTCAAACTTGTTTTTAATTAGATGCAACATCTAGTTCTTCTAATCCAACAAAAGGTACATGTTTATTGTAGATTGTGATATTTATTTATTGTATATATGAAGTGAAACGGATATTGAACGGTAAATTGATTAGGTTGTATATGAAGTGAAATGATACTACAATAAGTCTTCCTTTAATTCGGATACTTATCGTATATTGGGTTTAAATATTTATATTAATTGTAATTCTTCCTATCTAGCACCATTCAACCTCTGAGCTTTTAAAAACGGATGAGGATGTTTAATATTGAATTGAAATGGTAAATTGATTTTTATTTCAAAACTTTTCATATGACAATTTGAGTTTATTAGTCATAACTATTTCTTCAACTTTTAAATATATTAAATAATTATAATTAAATTCTACTTATTTTTATTATAAAATGATTTTTATTACTTATTTTAATTTATTAATAATTATTTCAAGACTTTTCACATGATAATTTGAGTTTATTAGTCATATTTATTTCTTTAACTTTTAAATATATTAAATAATTATAATTAAATTCTACTTATAATTTTATTATAATGGTTTTTATAACTTATATTAATTTACTAATAATTATTTTCAAGACTTTTCATGTGACAAATTGAGTTTCTTAGTCATAATTATTTCTTATTCATATTTATGACAAAAATTCAACTTTATTATATATTAAATATATAAATGTAATTAAATGCTACATTAGTTTACACATTATTTCATGACTTTTGATTTTACAATCTGATGATGTTATTAGTTTTTATTATATATTTTTTATTACAATAGTCTTTTTTATTACATTAATATATTAATCATATTTATGACAAACTATACATTAGTTTATTACTCGTAATCATTTTCTAATAATTATTCTAAAACTCATGATAAGTCAATTTATGAGATTTTATTATAAATATACATGAGTTTATTACTCATATTCATTTACTAATAATATTATTTCAAGACTTTTGATAGAGTTATTAGTTTTTACTATATCTTTTTATTACATTAAATTCTTAATTTTATGACAAAACTCAACTTTTAAATATATTAATTTATTTATATTTACAAATATCTAAGCGAACACTTATATGAAAATAAATGATCTTGTTTATTATAAACTTTGCTACATATTGATTATTAAATTAATTTACAATGTGACTTGCCTTCACCATCGATCATCATTTATTCCATTTGTTTTCCCGTTTGCATGGTCGTCATGCCTTGAGTTGCCCAACGATCGTATCATCAACCCACATGTTTAGCTATTGGTGTGTGTCATATATACTATTTAGGCTTTAACACTTGAGTATAAGATATAATTAAAGAATTATATAATCAAAGAATTAGACGATATCATCAAAGAATTATGAGGAACTAAATCATACCGACTTGAGTATAAGATATTTTGAAATCTTCATAGTAGCACCGCCGGAGATAGTCGATCCTACAAAATAAACAAACATAAATTAAACGATGTAACATTACACAAAAAAATCTCTTAGAAAACAATCGTGACATATTTCATAATAGGAGAATAATCACTTATAAATTCATAATAAGAAAATAGATGAATGAAATTAACAACCACACTTGCCTATTTATATTAAATGGATTATTTTTAATTTGTATGAAAAATTTAAATTAATTAATACATTTAATATGTGTCTTTACACATGCTAGAAACTAAAACCTATATATTAAGTATAACAATTTAATTTAAATTTATTAATCTTAAATTGTGACACTTCATCTACTTGAACTAAAACCTATATATTAAGTATAACAATTTAATCTAAATTTATTAATCATATTGTGACACTTCATCTACTTGAATAATTTTTAAGTGTTAAATCATCTAATTAAATAATTTGAAGAGTTAGATACGACATCAAACATAATACTCATTTTTTTATGTTATACAGAATATAGATAATGTAAATATTCAACTATTCTTGTGATTCAAAAATGCATGGACATCATTATTATTATGTTTATAAATATTGTTTATTTATGGTAAAAAAATTTATATTATAATTGATTAACTTATTATTTCTTATAACTGTATTTATTAAATTATTATTTTTTTTATGGTAAAAATTTTGATCTTACAATTGATTAAGTTATTATTATTTTTTATAAATGGATTTATTAGATTATTATTATTATTTTTTATAAATTTATTAATTTAAATTTATTAATCCTAATTATAATTGATTTTTATATATATTATTGTTATGTTTATAAATATTGTTTATTTATGGTAAAACTTTTTATCTTATAATTGATTAATTTATTATTTCTTATAAATGGATTTATTACATTATTATTATTATTTTGTTTATGGTAAAACTTTTGATCTTACAATTTATTAACTTATTATTATTTTTGTAAATGTATTTATTAGATTATTATTATTAATATTAAATGCAAGGTAATTAATGCAACTTCAAACTTGAAACTCAATTTTATATATATATATATATATATATATATATATATATATATATATATATATATATATATATATATATATATATATATATATATATATATATATATATATATATATATATATATATATATAGATATAGATATAGATATAGATGATTTATTTAATATTATAATAAATATAACATTAAAATGGAACTCAATTTTTATATTTTAATACATATACAAAAGAAGTAAGCATAAAATTTAACAACCATCAAATGAACAACAATTTGTGACCATTAACATGATAAGATTTCCATCTTAAATAATTGTGATAATATCATACACAATCTCATATACTATAATCATAACTATTAGATCATTATATAATATATTTCTATTTCTATATACATAATGTACATAAACAACCAATATGACATCAAAATGGAACTCAATTTTTATATTTTATACATATACAAAAGAAGTAAGCATATATTTAACAACCATCAAATGAACAACAATTTGTGACCATTAATGTAACGACCTGAAATTTGAATCAAATAAATTATGGGAAAAATATGATAAATAAGGATAAATCGTTTAAAAGACGTGGGAATTGGTTTCGTGTCATTTGGACACCGTTTGATATGGTTAAAGTCGAAACCGGGTCGAATCGGATAACAAAAATCGCAGCCTTAGCTGCAGGCAGAGCTCGCGGCGCGAACTCTAGTTCGCGTTCGCGAACATGGAACAGAGACTCGGGGGCTTGATCGCGAGAAGATAGCGGACGCGAGGTCAGGCGCGAACGGCGGGTTCGCGGCGCGAACTTGTCGCGAGGTTGGTCGTGAACTTGGGTTTGAGCGGCTCGATGACGTCATTCCCGCGATAGATCGCGGCGCGAAGAGGGGGTTCGCGGCGCGAACTCCTATCTGGCAGAATAAAATCGGATTTGAGCTAGGGTTTCTTCATTTTTCACCCAATTCTTGTGCAGCCGACTTCTAGAGAGAGAAGGGGCGATTTTGGTGTTTTTGAGCTCAAATCTTCACCATCTTGAAGGATCTAAACATCAAAGGTAAGATTTCTTGATTGTTAATGTTATCTAGCTTGTTGTGAGCTTCATTTGGGTAAAAATGGTGGTTTGGACAACCAACCTTGCCATCTTTGGGGAAGATGACTAACCATGGGTGTAGAACACTCATTGTAAGCTTGTAATCAATGTGTGCAAGTTGGATTTGGGATTTATTGATGGAAATCTTGAGTTAGGGTTTTGGGTTCCACCAAGTTGGATGAACTTGGTGGTTAAGAATGTTGTTATGGGATTATTGGTAACTAGTTATGGATAATAATAGATTTTATGATGTTATGGATGATAGGTCAAGAAGACCTAAAGATTGGTGACATTTCACAAGTGGGAGAGCAAGGATTCGTGTTGATAAACGCGGTTTGGGATTTAGCTTGGCTAAGGTGAGTACATGACTTTTACTGAGTACATAGTAAATAATTTTGAAAACTATGATGTTTTAGGAGTCTTTATTAAGAAACGTTTTTAATAAGGATATGATTGATAAGATGAGAAAATGCTAGTAGTAGACTATTTAAGTATGTCTAAATGATTAATGATTTTTAAAGAGATTTTGATAATGAAAAGTAATTATTGAGTTTTTTGAATATAAGTTGTATGAGTGAAGATAATGATTTTAAAGAGTTTGATAATCGATTTATTAATAATATGTATTAATAAAGCTTGAGACAATGATCTTTAAGTAATGAGTATCAATTAGTATATTATACTAATAAAAGTAGATATCGAAATACTAAGAGAATAAGTATAAAGTGACTAGTAAGAGATAAGTGTTCTAGTCAAAGTAAAGTTAAAGTATTATGATTTCTGATAAATAATAAATATATTTTATTTATTAAAGGACTTTGTAAAGTCAATAATGAGAATGATTAAGTAATGAGAATGATGTGATAATTAGAATAGATGTATTCTAATTAAAGATGAATTTGATGAATGGAGCTGAGGCTCATATGTGATGAATAAGATATCCGGAATAAGACCGCCCAGAAATGGGGGAGCATGAGACGTCTACTTGGGGTGGTACCTCCCTGCGCAAAGAGTAGAATGTCACAGTTTACGACACCCAGTGTTGGGTGAGCATGACGACCCGGAAACGGGGAGAGCTTATGAATCTCGGTAAGATGGGGTTCCCAATTACCTTGATAGTTTACCTATGACGTCCCATATCGGGAGAGTTGGCTTCGGAGAGATCCGTTGCATATGTGATAAAGAAAAGGGTGAGCTTGGATATAGCTTGCAATACGTGATTAAATGTTGAATAAGCTTATGGTAAGCTTATTAGTTTGTACAATTAAATGAGTAGAAAATGATATATGAGTTTATAAAGTTGATAAAGATAAGTATTTATATTGATACAAATATTATTTTATATATCTTTTGAGAATGGGTCGAAAATCCATGTATCTCACGAGACTATTTTGTCTCACGTACTACTTTATTTTTGGCTATGTACTCAGGTTCTGGATCGTTGGATTAGAAGGTCCCGTTAGAAGTGGCCTAGTGTTGATCAGCTCAGGAGCTCGTAGGTAGATCTCATTTATCCTATGGTTATGATATTATTTTGTAACACCGGTTTTAAACTCTGATAAACATATTAATGGTTTTTTTTTTTAAAACCGTATTTTGGGATATTGGACATTGTGATATTTTATTTAAAAATATGATTTAAATGATGTTTTAAAAATTGAGGTGTTACAATTAACATGATAAGATATCCATCTTAAATAATTGTGATAATATCATACATAATCTCATATACTATAATGATAACCATTAGATCATTAATATAATATAATTTCTATACAAAATGTACATAAACAACGAATAATAATTTTGTACATATATACAAAAGAGTTTGTGTAATTTTAAACGAAAACAGCTAACATACTCTTTATAAGACAAAACCATAAAGAGTTCATCTCTATGATTTTTTTTCTTCAAAAAATACAAATAATAAACATTATGTTTGATTACCAATTAATAGCGACGATAAATAAAAAAAGCCCTATAGATCTTTGTTGTTGACTCTACTTGTTAGATATTTCTTTTGGATGTATGTACCTTTAGAGTGTTAAAATTTTTGCAATATGAGAATGACTATTTATAGATGCTAATGTGTAAGATTCATGTAATTTGAAAAGTCTCTTATTTATTGAACTTTTTATTATTATAATTATTTATATTTATTTTAAAACTCTTGGTATTACAATTTAATGATTTTATTTTTAAAATTGAGTTTATATATTAATTATTATTAATATTAAATACATGATATTAATTACAACTTCAAAATTGAAACTCAATTTATATATATATATATATATATATATATATATATATATATATATATATATATATATATATATATATATATATATATATATATATATATATATATATATGTTAGCTTATTTTATAAGCTAACTATTTAGGTTAAATATCCCATTTGTTTAAGTGATATTAATAAATGAGAAATGATATTTCTTGCTACTCATATTTCTATCAAATTCTAAACTTGACATATGTCATCTACTAATTCTCTTTTCTCATATTATATCTTGATTTTTGACACTTATCATGATCAAATTAATAAGACTATAAGTAGGAAGAAAATGTAAGAAAAAAAATACTAGTATTACTCTTAATAAATAAGCGAACTATTCATACACAAAGTCAGAAACTACGATCATACATGACACATTGCACAAATTCCTTTTACAAAAGACAAAATTAAAGACACCCTTTTTATTCTGAAAAAATATATAAAAATTTAAAGAACACAAGAATCTCACACATATGATTGAATGAAGTATTTAGTTTGGACTAAAATATGTTATTAAGAACATGCCATATTATGGGACGCATGACAATGAAGCTCACGCCTGGTCAACATTCTCATGAGATCTACACCGTCCATTTCTTCGAATTTTGGTCCCTCTGCTTAGTTAAAAGAAATTAACGTAATCGTTCTCACGTTTGTAATCAACACCACGCAATGGAAAAAATATCATTTGAACTATTTTTTTTATTTTATATTACGGAGTAACAAATTGATCGAGGCTCGATGAACTTTACCCTTTTATTTAATAACATTTTGAGCTTAAACTTCTTGGAATGTGGTAAATAGCTTCAAAAGTTGTTGACGGGATTGGGATTTGAGAGGTTGGGAAAATTGAACTTTTGGCACTTGAAAGTCCATTATAGATTTTGTTGGTTTCTTCGTGGAATTTTCTTTTATGTTTTGAACATTTTGTTCTAACTATAACAATTTTAATTTGATGTCGATCAATTTACAAATGGAAATACTTATCAAAGAAAAATTGCCACATAAATTACTTGAAAAAAAAAAATCAAATTTAATAAGCAAAATACAATGAGAACATAGACATAATAAATTAATAAACACATCTTTTAACATAGTCACAAAAACAATATTCAAAAAAGTAAAAAACAATACTTCTCACTTATTTATAGTCTCACTTAATCCAAACGATGAATATGGCATGTTTATATGTAGATCAAGACAACTCTATTGAAGTTCTTTTCATATGAAACAGAAAGAAACTAAATTTTTTGTATATAGAAACTAAAAAAACTTTATTTTATATTAATTCAACGCTCCAATAACTTTGAAGTTGAGATCAGAACCAAATAAAATGGTCAACCAAAGCCAATAAATTTGTCTGTGTTCGTAACTTAATAAATAATCCTATATCAATTTTATAAGAGTATGACAAATAAGAATTTGTTGGAGAATCACTAGAAAATGTTAAATAAAATAAACTAAAACCTAAAAGAGGGTTTATACGCAATTAAACAAATGTAAAAGGGCATAAATGAAACTTACACCTCAACCGAGTCGTCTCCAATTTCTCTCTGTATTTTTCCTTGTCATTCAATTAGTGATGCCAACGGGCGCGGGTAGTAGCGGATATTGCAAAACCCGTACCCGCACCCGAACTCCAATCCCCATACCCGTCCCCGCCCGCACCCGTGTAATCCCCGTCGGGTTCGGGTAGAAAAATCCCCGTGCGGGTACGGGTTACCCGATGGGTATTTGTTCAAAAGTTCAAAAAAAATATACTAAACACAACACATGTGGTTGGTGTATTTTAATACACACATACATGCATCTATGTTGATTGATGGATAATAACTTGCTATGTGGAGAGAGTACACTTTTATAGATGTGAAAGTTTGTTTATGAGTTGTATTATAGCAATGTGGGATCTTATTTTCTTTGTTGTTGTCCCATATCACTTCAAGAAAGAACAAATCATATAGAATTACACTATAAAAAGGGAAGGGCATAGATAAATAAAAATGAAACTTTGTCTGAGTATGTAATATGCAATATACTTAGAATTTGTACATAAAATATGTATATTCGGGTATGAAACGGTGCGGGTAGAGGAATACCCGTACCCGACCCGTCTCCGCTTCGGGTGTAAAAGTCAATACCCGTCCCCGACCCGTTACCCGTTTAAGCGGGTAATACCCGCCCCGTTAGGGTCGGGTACCCGCGGGTACCCGAATCCGCGGATAAAATTGGCATCTCTACATTCAATTCACCACCCCCACTCAAATCGCCTTCACACCACTTTCTCTCTCTACAAATTCTCTTCGAAATTTCAAATATTTTTTATTCAATTTGGGTGCGAAATTTGCGCAGGATACTGATGCACAAATGTAAATTCGTTATTGATGAGAATGAATTGAGCTGATTTTGAAAAATTAGAAGAAATAATGCCGTTTAGTAGATACCAAATACGAAATGAATTCAGTTTGGCTGATCCAGAGCTCTACAAAGCAGCTGATAAAGACGACCCCGAAGCTTTGCTTGAAGGTGTTGCCATGGCCGGTCTCGTTGGTGTTCTCCGGCAGCTCGGTGACCTAGCTGAGTCAGTATTTCTGATTTTATATTTCATATTTTATTTCATTATAATATATATTGTAATTGTAGTTAAAATCTGTTTGGTATAAACAATTTGGAGTTGTAGAATTAGAATTGTACCCATTTTTATCTGACCCCGAATTTAAGCTATGGAGATGTTGGGTATTGTTCTAATTTGTGGACTGAATTTGCAATTGATGATTTCGAAAGCTGAATTGGTTCAGATTCTGTACCTATTCAATTTTTGAGTTGCATTTATCCAGAGAAGTGCAGGATTTTAGGAGAATAAAGTTCATGACTTGGAAATCAGATTTTAGGGAATTTACTAAATTAATTTAACACCGATTTTTTAAATAACATCCTGCATTCAATTGTAAAGATTTGCAGCCGAAATTTTTCATGGTTTACATGAAGAAGTGATGGTAACTGCTGCTAGGGGCCATAGTTTATTGGTTCGGGTTCAACAAGTTGAGTCAGACTTTCCTGCAATTGAACGGGCTTTTCTTTCCCAAACGGGCCATTCTGCATTTTTCTCCAGTTCAGGTTGATTTTTCTCCATTTTTTACAACTTTTACCTTTGATTTCATGTCATTTGACAAATATAGTGAACACTGAAACCCTAATTTGATCTTTTGATTAATATTAATTTTACAGGTATTAGTTGGCATCCTAATTTGCAAATGGAGCAAAATCTTATTACTAAAGGAGATTTACCTCGGTTTGTAATGGATTCTTACGAAGAATGTCGTGGGCCACCTCGGTTATTTCTTCTAGACAAGTATGAAACTTTATACATTTCCTTGAATATAATCTCAAAATAATAAATATTATATTATTTATTTTTTACTTTTTTTTATTCCTTTAAACTATATTTCATCAGGTTTGATGTAGCTGGTGCTGGTGCATGTTTAAAACGTTACACAGATCCATCATTTTATAAAGTGGAAACATCACCATATGAAATGATGAATATAGAAACACAAAGAGACAAAAAAATTCGTAAAATAAAGGTTAGTTTATTCAAGTGAATTAAATTATTAGTAAATAATTCATTATATTGATTGACTCGCTACAAATATTCATAAATTAAAATACGTTTATAATATTTAACAGAAGAAAACATCAAGATGGAAAAACGGAGAAACTCCTGAGGTTTTTCAACCGTCACATGTCAAGTATGCTCCTAATTCATCACTCATTATCATTAAAATGATTTATTTTAATTTGTGTTATTTTATAGCTAATTATTTCCATTTAAAATTCTTTAGACTCCATCAGTTACTTCTTGAAGAACGTGTGCAAAACGGCGCAAGTGAACCTACACGCAGAGTGAAATTAAAAAAAAGGGAAATTAAATTTCCATTTGATACTGAAACTGGAAAAGGCTATATGGAAAAATTATTAAATTCTCCACCTGAAGATAAACTTGTTCATGAGGTTAAAATGGTAAATTCACCACCAAGATTGCCTACCAATAATTCTGGTTCACCACAATTCAGACCACTTGAGGTTACAATGGTAAATTCACCATTAGCAAGTCCATATGAATCACCAATTGTTGATAAAACAGTCAATAGGGAACACATGGATTCAATTTCGAGTATTGAATTGCAACAAAACGACGTTGATTCTGAAATTGAAGAAATTGAAGAGAAACACATTTCGGTTAATACGGATCACAAAGATGATGTGGCGAGTGATGTGGCGGATGATGTGGCGAGTGAGGTAGATAACTACATGGATGCTCTTGCTACAATGGAATCAGAAGTCGAAACCGAAACCGAAATTCGACCTAATTCTGATCAAACTCTAAAACAATTCCAATCACAAGATTCAGATTCCCGATCTATATCTGATGATGAAAATTGCTTAAATAAGAAAAAAATTAATAATTTTTCATATTCTGATACTGCAAGTACTTCAGGTGATGACATGTCATCACCACGTGGTGTTAATTCTCAATTTGCATCAACCGAAATCCCGTTTCGTCCTAGGGTTTCACCTCATCAGTCTTTTGATGCAAGTTTACTTGTGGAACAAGAAACAAACTTTACAGAAAATACTTCAAAAGAATCAGATTTCAGTGCAATTTCCAAGAAAAAAGAAGAAATTGAAATCGACCCGGAAGATATTATTGATTCTTCATCATCTTTTGTGGGAAATCTTGAATGTGAGGTGGAAAATGAGGAAGATAATTCCAATTCTACCCTTGAGAGTAATGCTGATTTGGAAGAAACTAGAATTTTGAATTCTAGTGAAAATGAAACAGAATTAAAAGATGAAGAAACAATATCAGTTGATTCAGAAAGTAAAGATTCAAATCCTGCTGTTTGTGATCTTGATGATGATAAAATTACAGAAATTAAAGATTTGATTCCTGTTTCGGTTCTTGATGATGTTGTTAGTAATGAAAGTAATCATCCTTTTACTTGTGAAGAAACAGAATCTGTTGAAAAGAAGGAATCTAGTGAAGAATCTGTTATTTCTGCAAACTATGATCATTCAAATGATGTTGATAATCTTGAGGAGGAATCAGTTATTCTTCCGGAATTGGATTCCATTCATTCAAATAAACAAGATCTTGAAAATGAAAATGATGTTGACAATCAGTCTGAAAATTTGGAGATTTTGCAAGATGAAACCGTGTTTGCTAATGAAAAAACAGATCAAAATGTAGTTAATGAACAACCCAATTCCCAATTTCTTGACAATGTTTCAGATTCGCTGATGTCAGCAGATTTACAAAAATCTGAATCTTCAAAAAAAGATGATCAAATTGATGAACTTGAAGAAAAGGTTGACCAAACTGTGAATTATGAGTCTGACCCGGATTACCAAGAATCTAAATTTTTGAAAAAAGATGAACTTGAAGAAAAGGTTGACCAAATTGTGAATTCTGAGTCTGACCCAGATACACAAGAATCTAAATCTTTAGATTTTATGGATCAAGACATACAAGAAGCTGAATCTTCGAAAAAAGATGAAAAAATTGACCAACTTGAAGAAAAAGTTGACCAAACTGTGGTTTCTGAGTCTGACCCAGATTTCCAAGAATTCAAATCTTTGAAAAAAGATGAACTTGAAGAAAAGGTTGACCAAATTGTGGTTTCTGAGTCTGGCCCAGATACCCATGAATCTAAATCTTTAAATTTTATGGATCAAGACATACAAGAAGCCGAAACTTTAAAAAAAGATGAAAATGTTGACCAACTTGAAGAAAAAATTGACCAAACTGTGGTTTCTGAGTCTGACCCAGATTTCCAAGAATTCAAATCTTTGAAAAAAGATGAACTTGAGGAAAATGTTGACCAAAATTTGAAGTCTGAGTTTGACGTGATTGACCATGAAACCGATTCTTTACCATTAATGGCAGATTTATCACAATTAAGCAACCAAATAAATCTTTCTGGTTTCAACATGTTACCACAATTACCTCCAATCAACACAGAGGAAATGCCCCCGTTGCCCCCATTGCCACCTATGCAATGGAGGATGGGGAAGATTCCTAATTCAAACTTGATTTCAAATCCAGCTGGCGGTCAACCTGACATTGACCAAATCCCGCCAATTTCCCCCAAAATTGACAGCCAAACGTCACTAAATCAAACAGAAAATGCAATAAACGATAAATCTTTACATGATTCTGAAGATTTAAACATTAAAACAGAAGAAAAAATGGAGAAATCTGAAAAGGTTTCGACTTTTGGGCCCGAAATTATAAGGCCAATGAGTACATCTTCACTTCCTTTAATTGATGATGAAATGCCAAATGGTATTCGGCCATTGAAGATTCAGAGACCTCGGACTCCTTTAATTGATGCAGTTGCTGCTCATGATAAAAGCAAGGTAAATGTCATGGGTCGGTTCAGGTTATCCGACGGGCCAAATGGGTAAATGAAATAAAATAGCTTAAAAAGAAACGGGTCAAATGAGTTGAAAGACCCCAAAGTGTATTTATAAAACCTCCTAAATCATTTTATTTATTAGTGAAATAATATTAAAAATAATTTGCACTACATAATTATCTATAGTTACATAAAAGTTTTGGAGAAAATGTGTTTTTGACCTGTTCGTTTTGCCACATTTATGATCATGGATGAAAAATGCAATTAAAATATGTAATTTTGAATGAAAAATTTCATTTTTGTACAGTTAAGAAAGGTTTCAGAACGAGCAATACCTCGGGTCCCAAAAGAAGAAGAAAAGGATGGTTTACTTGAACAAATGCAATTAAGAAAGGTTTCAGAACGGGCTATCCCTACTATTCCAAAGGAGGAGGAAAGAGATACTTTACTTGAACAAATACGGGCCAAGGTACAAATTATTGATCCTTTATTTTTATTATAAAAAGTCTTTTTTGTGTGGTGTTTCTAGATGTTGAAAATTTGATGATTTGGGTTATGTTTAATATCTAACGGGCTGAATGGATAAAGTAGAAAAATTAGGTCAAAAAGAAGTGAAAGTATAGTTTTTGACAAATTTAAGAGTGACATTTTAACTGTTTTACCAAAACCCTTTTGACTCATTAGCCAACCTGTAATAGGTTGAACCACCATCATCTTCTTTTGCATTTGATAACTATTTGTTTTTGTCATTATTAGTCCTTCAACTTAAAACCAGCTGTCCAAACAAGACCTAGCATTCAAGGCCCTTCAACCAATTTAAGGGTAGCTGCCATTTTAGAGAAAGCAAACGCAATTCGTCAAGCATTTGCAGGAAGTGACGATGATGATGATGGCAATGACAGTTGGAGTGATTCATAAAAAAACATCAAAATTTGATGCAAAATATGAAACATTTCACACGCCATTGTAGTTATTACCACCTTTTTTTTGTGTTATTATTATATGTGTTATGCTATGATCATTTGAGTTCTTATTAATAGAAAGTTACAATAAATTGTATTATAGGTCTGTTTTTATTACTACATATTGTATAGATTTCTCATTTCTTTCTCTTTGGTAATGTGATTTTACTTGGTTGCCTTTCTCATGAATGATTGAATGTAGATGATGATGTTGTATAAAGAGGTTTATTGGTAACATAAATATTACTTGCAATTTGTTGTGTTTGTTTGATTAAATACACCTTTATATAGACATATATAAGTGTGCAAGACCTAAAATTAAACAAAACAAAGCTAAATTTATGAATTTATATCCAATAAAGCATTTAATTTCTGTTCAGTATCTTGATTTTTTCATATTAAAAGCAAAAAAAGAAACCACAAAATAGCAAAAAACAAACAGTAAGTATTCAAATTTTCATATGATACCGTAAAGATTGTTTGTTGATATTCACACTACATCGAAAAGATTGTTAACTGAATTTTACAAAAAAAAGATGGTTTACATTATTAGTAAACTAATTTGTTTTTGGGCTAACTATGGCATGCTACTTGAGGCCTTGGTTGTTTCATCCCCGGAATTTGTATAAGTCCTGTATTAGTGGGGAAAAAATGTCAGCTAAGAGAATTACTCCCTAAAAGTAATAGCTACCAGTATATATGTTATTATGTCCTTAAGTAACTAATAACATTATAAATTTGAAACTATAAACACTTGAGAAATACATTTCAAAACTAATATAGAGAAAGGAAGACGTCATACTTCAGATGAGTCTAATAAGATTTGCTTTGTAGTCAATTTAGTGTCACTTTTATGTTTTCACTTTTAATGACTTTGTTTTATGTAATTTTATCAGAAATAGGGTAATCATGTTGTTTATCTTTCGAGCCAATAGTGCAGGGCAAATGGGTCAAATGACTTGAGAGAACTGTTAGCAATATGTAAATGTGATTCCTAATTTGGTACAACAATCTTCTTTTCTGACTCCTAAGATCAATACTTATTGTAGTTGTAAATTTCCAAGCACTAAGGTCAGCCTGAAGAAGATGAGCTGAAGACGGTGATGTATACTGATTATAACACGTTTGCTGCGAACCAAAACCAAAATAATAAAGATAAACTTTAAAGAAATACATCAGCTGACGAAGAAGGAGTAAGAAGGAAAACTGTATAATATAGAAGTTACCTGCTAATGAAGGACAATGAATGAGCTTTGTTTTAAATGGTTTCGTAGGCAGAGGCACCGAAGCAACAGGTGTGAAGCAGGAGCTGGGATGAGGTCGGTGATGAAGCAGGAGCTGGAGGTCGATGTTGAAGTGGGATGATATGAATGGTGAACCTACTATTCATCAGATTAGTATATATAATTCCAATTACTCGCATTCAAATGATGAAGGTGACCTTTGGTACTACGTTGTCGTTTTTTTTTTTTTTTTTTTTTTTAACTGTTGACAGCCGCCCCTTAGTTAATTTGTATTGTAAATTGTAATCCTCTCATGGTAATTGCTCTTTATTTTATATAATTACATACTAATAAAATATTAAATACAAATACAACTTGCTGCATCTTACTCCAATACCTACATGTGTCATTTTCTCTATTTTTAAATTAATTTTATTTCTCTATTAATAATTTTTACTTTCAACTTTTACATATCTTACTATTAATTATATTTTTTTATTATTATTTGAAAATTATTTTTCAAGTAAACTTTGATATTTTTTCATTGTTATTGTTATTTAAATTTCTCAATATTTAACTGACTAATTATTATTTATTAATATAATGCGTTGATATTCGTATATTTTTAGAAAAATCAGTAAAATATAAACATTTTTTATGCGTGCAATCTACGTGTGCCAACTTCTCACCGCCCACCACAACCCAACCCAACCCAACCCAACCCAGCTATTTTTTTTTTCAATTTTTGAAACCCAACCCAGAAATCCAAGAAAAAATCAATCTTTACAAAAACCCACATCAAATCCTTAAAACCCCACATCGAATCCTGAAAAAAGCATTAATTTTGACGGTCAACTTTGAGAAAAAAAATAATGGAAAACGGCAATAACAGCGGCGGCGGTAGTGGCGGTGGTGAGAAAACCGGCTACCGTCTGCCTCTGTCGGATGTGGTGACGGATTGTTTACGACGGTGGTTTCAGGATACTTTAAAAGAAGCAAAAGCAGGGGATCTATCTATGCAGGTGTTAGTTGCTCAGATGTATTATAATGGTTATGGGATTCCAAAAGATCATCAAAAGGTTTGATTTTGACCTTTTGAAATTCGATTTTGACTTTTTTATTTTCAACTTTGAATATGCATGTTCATTTGTGAATTTGGGGCTTATTTGTGAAGCCTCTTTAAATTTTGACTTTGTTTAAAGGTCAAACTGATTGATTTAGAGGTAACTTTGACTTTTGCTTTTTGCAAGAACAGATATGTGTATACAGTTACAAATATTAGTTCTTTGCTTGAAGCAGTAGTCTGACAAAAAATGGTTATAAAAAACCAAGAAAACTGCAGCATTTCTATATTTGGGAATTTTATTAGTTTACCTATTTACTATTTTGCCCCTTATTTGAGAAGCATGAAAATGTTGTGTTGGTAACTTTTACTGATTTTTGAAGTTGCAATTATCAGTTATTACTTATTAGTGTATACGTATTTGTGTTAACAGTTTTCTTGCGAATCGTTTTATTTTGTAATGTTTTAATTATTGTCATTATTTTGTGTTATTTCACAAACTTTTGTAACAGGCAAAAATTTGGATGACAAGAGCTGCAAGAGTCCGTTCTTCAGTTTGGAAAGTTAGCCATAAACGTCCAGGTCATCTCTCTCTCTCTATATATATATATATATATAGGTGTAACAATAGTTATTATTACCAAGTAACAGTAGTAATGAGATAATGAGTTCCAAAATGCAAATCCAAACACCCCTTCCCTTAAGTGTGTGTCTGTGTGCCACATATTGAATTTATGACTAAATTGTTTGTGACTCAGGTTATAATGCAAGTGATTCTGATTCAGAAGAGTTGCTGGACGACAAGGTAAAATACCACATGTTATTTTTACAACTTCTCAATTTTATTTATTTTATATTATTGTCAACTTGTTTAATGATGCTAAACTCATCTTGTTTTGTAGGGCTCTTGGATCTAATCAATCATTTGTATGAAATTGCACCTTCTCATATTGTTGTTTGTTTTTCTGTTTTCTTTTAAACTTTTTTGTACAATTTTTCTGGTTTCATTTTTTTTTCTATGCCCATGAACAGTTTTCATGAACCCTAGCAATGTTGGATGGATGTTTTTTTATTTTTCTTTTTCTTTTTAATTTTACTGGAAGGGTGCTGAATTTAGAATCTCTCATTTGTCCTGCAATTAGGTGAAGGGGTGAAGTTGTAAATTCCACTACTCTTGTATATAAAATTTGCTTAGGTTTCAAGTAGTCATACTTTCAGGTTATTATGTGTTTTTAAGTGTTGCATTTGTTGTGGTTTTCGGCAGTTTGAAAATCTTGAGCATGTTTGTTTGAAATTCTAGAAGAGTTGGTTTTTGATTATTTTTTTAAATGAGTTTAAAATTCTTGTTCTTGTGTTTAACAGATCCAAATTCACAGTATTTTTAGAATTAACTGTTGTATTTTTTAGTCTACATGAGAATTAAATAGGGAGATAGGAGAAAAGATAGATGAAATGGGGGTGTAATTGATTGACGTTAAGAGGAAATGACCCTCTCACCCGTCCATAGCGTTGTATGAAATATTTGATATGAAATGACCTTTCATGTTGGCAAGGGTATAAAAGTCATTTCAAATGATCGTCCCCAACTACAAATATATATAGCGAATACTTGAGGGAGGAAGGAAGCAATATATTGAGAGAGAAATCAATTAATAAATAGATAGAGAAATGGATGATGAATATTATGTAAAAGTGGAACACCTTCTTCTTCATGATGATGATATGATCCCTACATCTCTTCTCATCTCTCTGTATGCAGGACACTTCTTAGCCAGATGGGGTGCCAGGTGTCTTCTCCCTCACTCACTCTCTCTCTCTCTCTATATATATATAACTCTCATTCAATTCGTCTACCCAGATGTGTGTTAATTTGTAAAAAAATGAGGTAGACATTACCTGCTCCTCTATTTATTTGTAAGGTTCCACTTTAGTTAAATTCTTTAAAGTTTTTCCTTATTTAAAGTTAAAATAATGACATAGAATTCCTAGCTTGTTGAAAAGAATGATGATGTTATAGGAACTTGGCTATTAACACAAAACATATCATTTATTAATTATTGCTGGTGGTGGGACTTTTAATCTCTCCAGACATACGGTTTACAAATGTGAATCTCCTTGTTGTGCTCACCAATGAGCCATTGCTGTTCTCTTGCCGGAACCATCTTGATTGAAAGAGAATGGTACCTCTCACTTTGACTTGGAAACATCCATCTACATATTCAAACTCAAAATAATTTACTTCTTCTATATATAAATTAAAAGCTTTATGACTAAACTAATTAGAAATGTTCCCTAGCCTTCTTGTAGTGTGATTTGAAATGTTGACGTGATACCATTCTTCAAACTTACTAACAAACTTAAATTCGAGAATCGATCTAATTATTTGCTCCAAGGATTCATCATCAGTTCAGTTTAGCAATCTGGAACATATTATCTGTTTTCTTGCAGTATTGGCTGCTGTATCTCTAGCTTTACAGTCCTCAGGTTCCATCCCTTTTTATCTTCTTCACTCTTAATTTCCGTTTATTTCTAACAACGAAAAGCAAAATATTAACGCTTTGACTTTGATATATGTATATAGTTTTGGATGACCGCAACATTGGAATGGGACGGAATACATGATTGGACTTGCCTGTTGGTTTGTGTTGGGGGGTAAAAGACACGACCACATCGGCGTATATATTGATGGCAGGAGTAGCAGTGTCACGTCTTGGGCTTTGATCTATCAATCATTCAACAAATGCAGGTGACGTCACATATTTTACAAATCGATCGGACTATATATACTTCTGATCGATATTACATTTTATTATGAATTGAAACAGGATCAAGTTTCGATCGAGCTCAGAACTCCATTCAGTCTTTTTGGGACTTGATGACCTACATCATGGGGTTGATCATCTCGAATCCTCAGGTACGGTTTATACCATTTACTTCATAAACATGTAAAAAATTCAACAAATCATAAGAAATTTTGCAATATTTATAATTGTGATTTTTAGGTAGCACATAATAATTATATATATCAAGGGTGCACATGTATAATGTCTGTCTATACGTTAACAATATATTACTCCCTCCGTCCCACAAAAAACTTCTCATTTTGGTTTTTGCTCAAGTTTTTAGGTGATAGTTAGTGGTGGGGTCATTAATAATACTTTTAATTAAAATATAAGGTTGGATTGGAGAGAGAAAGATAGTTAGTGGATATTAGTGGTGGAGTCTCTAGTAATAATAGTTTTTTATTGTGTGGAGCCTATCAAATATGGGAAATGAGAAGTTTTTTGTGTAACAAAAATTTAGAGTGAAATGAGAAGTTTTTTGTGGGACGGAGGGAGTAGGGGATTATATTATTCTTTCTTTTATGTTCTTATAGGATTTCTGGATGTTGATATTGGTGTCATTCGGATTGGTGACAATTGCAGCGATTTTGTATAGTGTACATATATATCGAGTTCGGAAGCACCTCTTTCACTTTGAGAAGCTGCTCGTGCCGTTAAATAGATCTGTATAACCATATATATATATATATTTGGTATTTTGTTGTATATAGCTTACTTCTAAACGGTCTTTGTGTTAGAAACTCTACAAAATTTATTAGCATTTGATCTAATATGTAGCTCTTTTAATTTTCATTTATCTTTAATTTGACGTCATTATATATAATATTGCGTTAAAAATATATTGTTAGTATTTCTACACCAAATATATAACGAAACCTCATTTTTTGTCCGACATACTTTATAACAAATCTATTATATAGAAACTACAGTCGTAACTATTTACAAATCCAGTATTTTTTAAACACTCAAACCGTTAATTTTAAGCATAAACAATAAGCCAACCAAAGACGTACAAGTTCCCAATGTTTAACCACATTAGTTGGAGATTAGATTAGTTGCATGCAAACAAACTCTAGGAACGTCTTGATGCGCTCAAACTCTTCAATAGGTGCACCTGCTTTGTTGTTCTCGAGCCACTTGGTTGTGTCAACAATGGCATTCTCCATTTTCTTAGGTGGAATCGTCTTCTTGATATTGTATTCTTTCATCTTAATATTCTTCATATGATATAAGCAATCATCTAATGCATTGTACGCATCCATTCGGTTATCAAAATCCTCGCCTCCCACACCGCCAACAGCTTTCACCTCAAAGGTACCAATGACCATTACAAAAGTACCACCACCCAAATCAAATATGAGCACGCGATTACTATCTAGACCATATGCAATTGCAGCGGCTCATTGATCATGCGGATGATGTTTACTCCTGCCTGCGTCTTTTGTTGCTTGGCGTTGTGAATCATTGAAATAGGCAGGGACTGTTACAACAACATTCTTCACAACTTTGCCAATGTATGCCTCGCCAGTTTCTTTCATCTTTCCAAGAATCATTGATGAAATTTCTTCTTTTGACCTTTGTAGGAGACTTTGGTGTGTCAGTAGACCCTTTTATGACCTTATAACTTCATGTCAGCCGGAATCACTAAATCTCCTTCCAATCAACCTCTTCGCATCTGTCAACCTTTATAGAAATCATCCTATCCTAGTGAAAACTAACTATATATATCAACAAAAATAATTCGCTAGCTACTAACCAAAAGATTTAATTTCTCATTTGCATGTTAAGAAGGCCAAGTAAGAAAAACCACCAATTGCGCTTCGTCGCTGAAACACCAAAAAGTCCTCGCATAGACCTTTTGCAACGCAAAAACCTCGTCGGCACCTTTTGCGACGACATTAAGCGACGCACCTTTTGCGACGAGAATGCAAAAAATTGTTAGTAAAAAATATAAACTAAAATTATAAATACCCTTTGCGACCGTTGCATAAAGTTAATTAAAAAAAGAAAAATTAATTAGAATTAGCTATTCTTACAATCCAAATCTTCTTGAATCGCGTGTAACAATATAAAATTTTGTTATGGAAACCGATAGATAAAAAAGTTAGGAAGAAGTCATTAATTAGTCTGACCAAATATGGTGTTAGCAGGCTAGGGTTGATGGGCAGTTGGTTCAATGAGGCGTTCTTCACCAACAAAAGCCACAGTTGACGGCGTTGTTCTGTTGCCCTGTTCATTTGGAACTATTTCCACACGATCATGCTTCCACACATGAGTACAAGTCAATGCCAATTGCCGCTGCTTCTTTTCTATTTTTTCTCTCCATACCATTAAATCATGTCAGGATCGATTAACTATAAACGAGTTAATAAACACCTTTAGATCTAATTGATGATAGAAGTTGCAGCGGATAACACTATATCAATATATTAAGAACAATGAACTGTAAGAACAATATGCGAAAATATTAAGAACACAGTTTCACAAAAAGCTTCAATGTATATTATTGATTAACAATACACACGTACGTTTACAATTCGTAAGGAACTATTTATAATAGTCCTTGAAGCCTAACTATTTACCCTAGTTATTCTAGGACTTGATTTACATTCGAATTATAAAAGATATACATTGAATTACATTCTATAACTAACTCTATGAAGATCTCGGACTTGATATGCTTCCAAAACGTATACCAGTAGTAACTGCAATCACCAGTAGTAAATAAGCATCGTCAGTAGTAACTCTGATGACCAGTAGTAAGTCCAAAACCAACGTCAGTAGTAATTACTATGATCAGTAGTATCTTCATTGTATGCATGATCAGTAGTAAGTTAGTCATAGTCTTCACAGGTATCAACTCATCAGTAGTAAGTGGTTCTGCCCCATCAGTATCAACCATGATATTCATCAGTAGTAAACATGATCAGTACTAACTGCAGCATCAGTAATAAGTTGATCTGTGATCTTGTTCCAACAATCTCCCCCTAAACTTATTGATTCTTTTTAATCACATAAGTTTCTTTAGTTCTTCTTCTTCCCTTTTTCTTTTCTCCAGGGTTCTTTAATTTTGTTGATGTCTTTGTGCAATGATGTATTTGCTGTTTCTCTTTGTAAAATAATTTAATTTGTTCTGGAACATAACAGCATCATATGGCTTCATCATTGTATTAGTGAATATCTGATACATAGTCTTTTCAGAATGTGGATATTCTTTTTCATCTAAGTAGAGCTCACATCTTTTGCTTGATTTTTCAAAGAAGTACATATTTGCAGTTGCAACGGGCCAATAGAAGCAACTGAAGACGGAAGACTGGGATGGAGTGCATCAAGCACAAAAAGGGGGAGATTGTTAGGACTAGTTAAACTAGTTAGTGGTGATTAGTGAGAGGAGGTATAAATAGGTGAGATTAAGGCTAATGATTGTTTAATCCAACTCCCATGAAAAATAATTGTTTGTTTGAGGGGGAGCGTAACCGTTATCAACATGTCACCTCAACAACAATTATCAAGAACCATAGATCGACATAAAGCCACAAACGTCAAGAAAAGACTTTCGCTGCTAATCTCTCTATTAATATGGGTCTTATTTTAAGTCGGTCTATATGTATCTTCAAAGTAAAGTCTTCAAAATACTTCTTGTGGTTGAAAAGCTACAAGAAGTATCCGTTTTCACAGGTTAACAAAGCTCAAGCTGATCCGGATACATCATTATTCAACGAAATATCTACCATGTGCAGCTTTTGCTAAATATCTACCAGACTATTGTTACAAAGGGGGAGATTGTTGGGTCATATTTAGTTGTAATCAATAGTCTAGGGACTAGTTATGTAACATTGCATAATGTGTTAGTATTAGACTTAAGCTAATTAGGTTTAATCAAGAGAATTAAGGTAAAGGTATATAAGCCTAGATGTAAACCTTAATTCTCAACTTTTGCTCATTAATCATATAATCTTCTTGCAATTATTCCTCTCCCTTCTCTCTTGTTTCTCTCTCTAAAACCCTCTTTTCTTTCTCACCAAGTTTCACCATAATCACAATATTTGGATCAAACTATGGATTGATTGCTCTTATAAGAATATCAGCAATGTTTGGATATAAATGAGAGTGCCCAATATGAGAGATAGATGCATCACTACCATTACCAAAATAAACATTTTCATTACCATTATAGGTGGTGGCGGAATCCAAATGAGAAGGGGATTTTGTCATGTGGGATGACGCACCCGTATCAACGTACCAATCAGGATCCGATGTATTGCATTGAGCCGCAAAAGCTTGAGCAAGGTGAGCATCTAGGTGTTGCGGGTTGGAGGCAAAGGTGTGAAGGTCCGGACACTTGGTAGCATAGTGAGCGTCCTTACGGCACAACTGACAATGAGGAGGTCGACGGTTGTTTCTGCCACGACCACGAGATGAACCACCACGGTAAGATGATCGTCCTCCTTGGCCCTTATAAGAGTCATTGTTATTATGAGCAACAAAAGCAACAGAAGAGACATTAGAATCATTAATAGATTGCAAAAATAACTCATGGCTCTCGGCTTGAGAAACGAGATCCCGAAAGGAAGGACGAGGTTTGATTAAGCGTTGAGTGGTTGAAAACGTTTCAAACGATGAACCAAGACCACAAAGAAACCAATGGTGTTTGTCAGTTTCATCAAGGGAGTGACCGATTGCATTGAGTTGGTCACAAATACCTTTAAATTTGCGAGCATAATCTGGTGGTGCCTTTTTTAATGGTGCGGAGAGAGTCCCGAAGAGTGTGCACTCGTTCAACGGAGACATGACTATAAGCACATTCAAGAGCATTCCAAATATCACGAGAGGTTTTGTGGCCAAGAGTTTCCGCCATGGCCTCTTCGGATAAGGAAGATTGAATCAAAATAAGGGCACGTTGATCACTGGTAATCCATGTCGCATAGGCAGGATTAGGAGAAACAGAAGTGTTTTCGGTAGGAATGGTGGCTGCCGGACATGGATCGGTATCATCAATATAACCGGTTAGCCTTTGATAAGCTAATAAGGGAAGCATTTGATTCTTCCACAAAAGATAGTTTGTGGAAGAAAGCTTAAAGGTAATCATGTGTAGGATTGTGGCAAGTGGTGGAGGGGCATCGATTTTGTCATCAGTCGCCATTGAAGGAGCGGAATGATGAAGCAGAAAAAAGAAACGAAAGGAAGAGGGCAGGGGAGATGACGGCTGCCAAGGATCAAAGTAGGGTTTTTAGATTAGGCTGGTACCATGAATGAATGATAATCTCCCTTGATTTAGGAGAGTTTATTGTATTGATATATATAGTGAAAGAATACAACAATCATTCCTATAATACATGATTTTGTTAACTAATTTAGAGCCTATAATATATTTACAATATTGGGCTCTATTACTAGGTATACAAGTAAAAGGTGAAATAATGAGTGTTGTGATACCACGAAACACTCCAATACCCACGAAGGATTCCAAAAACTATTGCACAACTGATGACAATCAGTGTACCATAGATATTTTAGTGTATCGAAGTAGAGCTACAGATAACCATCTATTGGGGGAGTTCAGTATTTCTGGGAAATCAATGTGCATTTTGAAATAGATTCAAACGGTATAGTCCTAGTCACGGCCGAGATAATATCCACGAGGAAAGCCTCACTGTGGAAGAGATTGAGAAGATGGTTAAAGATGCTGACAAGTAGAGACTCGAGGACCAAGAATTAATACAAGAAGAAAGCGGAGGAATGCATGAAGAACAAGATAGTGTTTACATTTTGAGTCCTATAAATTGAACCTGTAATAAAAAATGTATTAATTGATTACTATCTTTGTATATTACTTTCTCATTGTTTACTATAAGAAAATATCTGAGTTGTAAGGAGCTGGTATTTTGTTTTTTCACCATTTTCAGTTCTTGCTTATTGATCGGCTTATACCCAGATTGAATTTTTTTCAAATTTATGCACTCAAATTTTTAGATTATAAAACTATTTATTAGTTACATGGATTGGGGTTATTAGTTCACATGTCCTAATCTAATTTCACAATTTGTCCCTACTATTAATCCAAAGAAACAAATAAAATTTTACGTTGTTGCCTAATAAATCTTTCCAATGTTTGGTGGACTGGAACGCCATGCCAATTGTATATCTCCAAATAGTCGTGAGAATGACGACATCAATATGTGATTTGAACAGCTTCCAAACTTTGATTATGTCCTTAAGATTGAGGAAGTCTAAAATAATTATAAGAGTAAAATTTGAATATTCCACCAAGTTAAGACTAGCTCCCAAACCTCTTTCACTGCAATGCATCCCATAAATAAACGACTTTCGTCTTTAAAGACCATCATCACAACATGAGCATCTAGTAATGAATATCAATGCCCTTATTATCAAGATTGATTCTAGTCGGAAGTCTTTATTTAGCCATTCTCCAATCTAGATTATTAATTTTAATGGAACCAATTTATTCCAACGAACCCATAATAATTGTATGGTTGTTTTTAATCAATTGATTTCTCAAAGCACAAACGTAAAAATCTGGACATGGACCCAAAGTGCAAACCCATTTGTCATCATCACGATTAAGACCTGTGCCAACGGTACGTCCCTAGATCCGTCGTGGGTGATTTTGAACCCGTCGGCCACCGACGGCGTTGGCACCGCCATGTCGGTGGCCCGCGTCGAAAAAAGGCGTCGCCAGGAGGACGGGATGGAGGATGCGTCGTGGGATGTTTCAGGACGGAAGAGGAGGGGTGGAAGAAGGGGGTGGAAACTTGTACTTTGTGTTTAAAAATTTGTACAATTCGTACTTTTTTATAAAAAATCTTTTTTTTTCTTTGTTTTTTTTTATGTTTTAAAAATACTATAAATGTTTATTTTTGTTTTAATAATATATTATATTTATATTTAATTAAAAATGATGATGTGGAAAAGATGTGTTTAGTGATGGGTAGGGTTGGCACGACCGTGTCAGTAAGGATGTGATGATGTGACGCTACTTATGGGTTTACTGACGCATCACGATTGGGAGTGGCCTAAGGTAAATATTAGTCATAGAAATTTTTTAAGTCGTCAAATTCTACGGTTTCCGTTCCCCGAGTGGGCTCCCTGCGCCACGCCAGTTTGGACGCCAAGACCCATTAAACTCAGTAGGCTGATCTGGACCCAAAACCGACTCAGGCCCAATAGTTGAACCAGAATCAACAGTCCATTTATGGAACCATGCCTAATATTAATCCCCAGCCAATTCGAAATTACAACGGCCCTATGAAGCCCATTCGTATTAGAAGGCTCATCAATTAAATTAGTCCCAACAGAAGCAAATTGGTGTACGGTGTCCATATATGATCAACAATTATCGTTTGAACATTTGACACACTACGTACTTAATTATTGACTGTCATACCTTAGCGAGGGTTCACCATTTTAGTATCTCCAAAGTGACTTGGAAGTTTCATTTTTATCACCCTTTTCTATTGTTTAGTAATTAATCGATCTCCACCAAGATTGTTCTCTATTCAATTTAACGCACTCAAATACTGAAATAGTTATACTTAAAAACGCTATTTTTTGTCGGGTTTTCTAACATGTGCCCCTAGGAACATGTTTAGGTGGATTAAATCATTCAAACTTTCCTTAAAAACTAAACACTGCATTTAATATATCGGTTGAAGATGTAAAATATGAGGTTCTTTAATGTGTATTAAGATTTCATTAGGAATGTTTGAATTATGGGAAATGATATTTAGTCATACCATTTGGTACTACTCATAGTCCTATCTACTTGATGGGATGACATGTGTACTCCACTAATTATTTCTCCTAATATTATCCCTTGATTTTGACACGTGTCTTTATCTAATGAGTAGGAATATGAGTAGTACTAAATACCATTACTCTTGAATTATTTAATGCACCTAAACATGTGCATAAGGGCACATGTTAAAAAAAACTTTTTTTTGTCAACTCCCAATAATAAAATCCAGAAAATATTTTTAAACAACATGAACGATTCAATGTTTATCATTTCATATACTTCCTTAATTACTTTGACTTTGACATACTTTACCTCGACAATCGTTCGTCATTTGAAGAAAACAAATAGTAGCGCTAATAGAGCCGAATATTGTAAATATATTATAGACTCTAAATTAGTTAACAAAATCATGTATTATAGGAATGATTGTTGTATTCTTTCACTATATATATCAATACAATAAACTCTCGGGAGATTATCATTCATTCACCTAGTGACAAAGGAGTGACATCCAAGTCTGGAATACTATTATCCTTTTTATGACCACTTAATCTTGAAGCCAAAACAGCTGCACTACAGCCTCATCACTCTTGCATAGATCCGAACAGCTCACGCAACATACTCTGGACCTTAGGTTGACCCACCAACAAGAATTCTCTCATCCACACATGATTTCTCCATATTTAAACATTTCTCCACTTATCGAACGCCGCCTTGTTTAGTTGCTCAAATTTAATGTCGTCATGCAAACAATCTATTTCTATTGAACGGTGCTTGATAGAATCCTTTTGGCTTTCTCACAATGAGTTCCCGTCAAGTCCTTATTCCATTTCCTCTTGAATTCCTTAACACAACCATCAAAATCCTCACCTCCTAAATCAAAAATAAGCACATTTATGTTACTAGAATTATTATCCAGACCATATGCAATTTGTAGGCTCGTTGGATGACAGCAATATCCTTTGTTGCTTGACGTTGTGAATCATTAAAGTAAGCCGGCTTATCACCGCATTTTTCACAACTTTCCCAAGGTACTTCTCCGCGATTTCTTTCATCTTTCCAAGAATCATTGATGAGATTTCTTGGGCCTTATCTTGACCCTTGTAGGAGACAACAATCCTAGGTCAGTCGGCATGACCTTTTATAACCTTAAAAGGCCACAATTTCATTGCACCACTAAATCTCCTTCCAATCAACCTCTTAGCATCTGAAAATCAATAGATAATATTTGTTAAACAAACAAATCGGTGTTAAGTGCATGTGTGCCACTGTTTGTTGTTTTTAACGAGGGAGGAGAGTATATATAAATTAAATAAAAGGCAACTAGTAAGGAGCTAATTAGCAGCCTTGTGTCGAACTAATACTAGCTATAATCTCCTAATCTTTTTATTTGGACTGCATATATATTTACATTAGCAAGGAACTAGTGCAAAAAAGGAATTGCAAAGACAAGTTACAAGTGGAGGGTAAACCACTCAAGCCAATTTAACTGAAGATGCTTTACACATGCTCGAAATCCAAACAATCAAATGAACCAAGCTGGTTCTCGTAATTAATTGGTGTTGGTGCATTTAAATCATTTCCAAAAGGGAAAATTACAAATAATTACAATATATGCAAATTTTATGTATTTGGTTGCTAGACTTGAGAATCAGATCTAAGTATCTTATTATTATATGCAATTTGCTCATATTCCAAAACAAACAACAAATATATAGTCATGATATATTTCTAAGAATTTCTTATGATGATGTATGTATAAGAATAATCATATGCGGACCTAAAGGGTAGCGGATACGGGACAATACTCAAAAAAAATTTCGACGGGGTAAATTTTTTGTATTATATATATGATGATACTATCGGATTGAAAAATGTACCAAATAGCTTAAAACAATCTATAAAAACCTTAAGTATTAATAAATAGTCTAATCCAAAGCCCAACAAAAAATCTAAACCTATTAAAAAAAACTTTGTGTTTTGTGTAGTTCTAAGCCAACATGTACGCACTCCACACCTTAAAAGCCTTGTAACATGTTTCCTCCATGCTCATCCAGTCATCCACGATCCACACTTTTAATCTCAATCTCAATCTATCTTGCATAGTTGCACATAAACACCGATTCTAATTCAATCTGAGTTATACCATAATTTCATCCACGTCTATAAAAATGGTATGTTTTAATTTCTAGGTCGACAACGTCAAAAAAATATTATTACATGCGAGAAAAATTATATATGATGCTACTACTTGTGAAAAGTTCTAGTTCCGCGATATATAGGAAAAGATTAGTGACCAAAGATAGTGTTAGCAGGGTCCATGGAGAGTTGAGCCTTGGCACCTTCTCCAACAAGACGTTCACGAAAGGAAACAGCGGAGGGTGTGGTTCGGTTGCCTTGATCATTGGCTATGATTTCGATGCATCCAAACCGCAACACTCGAGCAGGTCGATTCCGATCGCCGCTGCTTCATCTCCATCTCCGCTTCCTTCCATTAGTCAACTCACAAGTCGTTGCCTCTACCTTGTATTTAAATCCAATTGTTTATATAAAATAATGTTTTTTTTAATTATGAGGGAAAGTAGACTTCAAAAGTCGTCTCTTGACTATTATACATCAATTTGCATTCAGAAAAAGTTATCTAAATGGAAAGCATCTACTCTCTCTTATGGAGGTCGTCTTAATTTAGTTAAATCGGTTCTTAGTGCTCTTGGCGGTTATCATTTTTCAATCTTTAAAGTCCCAGAAAAAGTTTTAAAAAAATTAGAATCCATTCGTGCGAATTTCTTTTGGGGGGCAAAAAATGGAGAACGGAAAATAAATTGGGTTAGTTGGGCTCAAGTTCTTAATCCTATTAATTTGGGTGGCTTAAATGTTCCGAGTTTAAAAGCACAGAATCTTGCTCTTTTAAGTAAATGGTGGTGGAGATTGAAAAAAGATGAGGGTAATTTATGGAAACAAGTTATTGTGTCTCTACATAGATGTTCAGAACCTTTTAATCCAACAGGCAAATTCCCGGGAGTGTGGAATAACATTGCTAAGGTACGTAATACTTTAAATACATTTAACGTTTCAATTGATTTGTGGTTTCAGAGGTCGCTAGATATGGACGGTAGCTTCGGCCACTGGCGATGGGCCCTTCAGTCAGATGGTATCTTCTCTGTTTCTTCTGCCAGAATTGCTTTCGACAGTTTGATATCTGGATCTAGGCCCGCATCAAATTTCCAATGGTTGAAGAATGTCCCAATGAAGGTGAATATATTTTGCTGGAGATTATTTCAAAACCGTATCCCAACGTGTGCAAATCTTCTGAAAAGAGGCGTCCTATTAAAGAACGCTGTGTGCTGCTTTTGTGAACGAGAAATTGAGATCGAGCCTCATTTATTTTGGGATTGTCAGAAAACAAGGGAGACATGGGTAGAATTTTGCAGATGATGGGGTATCGATATTAGGGATATGCACTGCTTAAATCATATAATGGAATGGATTTGCAAAATTCAAGCTTCAAAACAGAAGGTCCAACAGTATTTAGTGTCAAACTACACGATTTTGTGGTTAACGAGGTATAGGTGCCCGCGCTTCGCGGCGGGATGAAAATTTACACATCATATTTATAGATTAACATATCTATAGTAGGAGGAAATAATATTAAAAAAAAAAAAAATTAAAAAAAAAAAAAAAAAAACAAACACTATTCATCTACAGTAGATGTCTACAGTAGATGAATAGTCCCTGGTAAATGTGTATATAGGTAATTTGGTTATCAAGGAATGATTGTCTTTTTAATAAAAAAGATAGAGGCAAGGAGTCGATCATTTCGCTTGCTCAAGCTCAGACATTTTTTTGGATTAAACATAGATTAAAAATTAGTTGGGGAAGTGCAGAGTGGGGTATGTGGGTTTCCGATCCATGGATCATCTAATGGAAGAAGGAAGTTTGATTGGAGGTTCGACTTTACGTTTTGGACGAATATCTTTAAAGTCTATGGTGATGTAGATTTCAAGTACTAGTTCTTTGTTGGTAATATTTTTTATTTTGTATTTATTTAGGCGTTAGAAGGCGTAGTTGTGGTGTTTTCTTGTAGGTGGTTTCCTTTTCTTTGTATCTTTTGCTAGTTTTGCTAGCCTATGTATATATGATCTTCGTTGGTTCCTTGCCGGGGGTGATGGCTTTGCCGTAGCTCCTGGTTTGGTTCCTGTTTTGCTGTTCAAAAAAAAAGGTAATACTATTATGGTTTTTGTTAATGGGCTGTCACTAACATGCATAAAAAGCTTGTACATTGATTAAAAAAGTAATATTCCTAAAATTCAGGGGATTGTCTTTTGTTATTTTATCTTCTTAATGTCATTATCATTTTCCTACTATTATTATACATAAATTTGCATTGTTTAATTAGCAATCTAGAATAGTGGTTTACTATAATATATTTAAATGATGAAATTTGGAAATTATCAAATTAAACTTAATTATGAATACATTTATTTATCTGTTTTGTCTACCAAATTAAAATAAGAAAAGAACTATTTTCACATGTAACAAAAAAATCAGTGGCAAACGTTTCAAATTCAGCCCCACTCTTTCTCCATCACACGAATTCTATCCCCAGAGATTTTTAGACATGTTCACACAGACACTCTGTCTTTTACTATATCAAGTGATCTTAAGAACGTAGACCATAATAATTCCAAGACTTTTATGTTCTTATAAGATTTAAATAAAGGAAGATGTTTAGACATGTTCTTATAAGATTTGTAACATGGTTGTTATGAATCGATATATTGAGTAATTTATAGATTTTTTTGAACGATATTATTCAATTAAAATAGCTTCCTAGTAAGATGCTAAAGGCAAAGGACAATTACAATAAGGAATTAGAAGAAGCAGAGCTCGGTTAAGCTATATAAACTAGTTTAATATCTGAGAATTTCCTGGGTAGTATATTATATTATACTAAGATTTAAATAAAGGAAAATTTGGTAGGTGCACACCAACTGTTCGACATTTTGCCTCAAAGAGTTTTTTAACCAAATATGAACCATTTTCTGGTATCTTTAAGATCTGTTCTGTTCTACATGACAAAATTTGTGGCAACAACTCATTCGGAAAATCTGGCTTCATGTTTGTTCAAATCATGCACAAAACAAGTGGAGGAAAAAGACCAAAACAGAAGATATACCACAGAGAACATGATCTAGACAAAGCGATTGACCTACAAAAGAAACCAACTGCAATTTTAAAGCTAAAATCAATCATTCAATCACAAAAGCACCACTCTTTACCTCTAAGAGACCTTGAGAAAGAAGTTGGTTGTATTAAAAAATGGAACTTTATAGCTCTTATTGAAAAATACCCAACAATTTTCCATGTAAGCAGCGGTTACAAAACACCACCAGCTGTCACACTAACTGCAAAAGCGGAAAAGATCGCTGCTGAAGAAGGTGTAGCCAATGAACTTATGGAACCAATTTTGGTTAACAATTTAAGGAAGTTGTTAATGTTGTCATTTGATTGTAGGGTACCACTCGAAACAATGGATTTCATTCAGCCCGAATTGGGCTTGCCTATTGATTTCAAGAAATCTTTAATTCCGAAATTTCCTGAATTTTTTAGTGTTAAAGATGTACACGGTAGATCTTATCTTGAACTCGGGATTTGGGATTCTTCACTTGCAGTTACAGCCCGCGAGGAAAGATTTACGAGGGAAAGAATCTTGAACACTTCCGGGAATATGAAACGGGCCCGAATTGGAAAAGATGAAACTTTTTTGGCCCGTTTGCTTTTCGGTTGAAATTCCCAGTTGGGTTTAGAGCGAACATGAGTTATCTTCAAGAACTTGAAAAATGGCAGAAAATGGATTTTCCTTCACCTTATTTGAATGCGAGACGATTTGAAGTTTCTGACCCGAAAGAGGGTAGTAGCAGTGCTTCATGAGTTTGACTATGGAGAAACGGTTGACTTCTTGTCAACTTGAGGCATTTCATTCAGAATTGCGATTACCTGCCCGTTTATGGCTTTGCTTAATTAAGCATCATGGTGTGTTTTACATTACCAATAAAGGTGCAAAGAGTAGTGTTTTTCTTAAAGAAGGTTATGACGGTTCAAGATTGGTTGATAAATGTCCAGTTTTGACATTTAGGGATAAATTTGTAGGACTTACTGGTAGGAGAGACATTGAACTACCATCATGTATTACATGAACATGAAATTAGATATTTTCATATGTATTTTTGGGATTTGGTTTTACTTTATTTTGTGTGATTGATACATCTTTTTTTCGAGTATTATATATGCATAAAGGAAAGACCTACAATCGCGTAATGAAGATGAGACAAGAAAATGATCTTTTCCAACTTTCATAACTGTTTCCTTAGTAGAGTTTGGGCTAAAAGATGCATCATATACATTGCATTGCATTGCATTGTCTTTATAAAATGAGCGTACCTAAACCCGTTAGTTAATCTTATTGAAACTCTAACCCGGACACTTTTGTTATTTATTTGTTGGATTGAAAAGTATGTGTAAGTTGGGCTATGTTGTTGTTCATACAAAGATACGTATAGCTCCAGTTCTTTTATTCAATTGCTATAATTCATACATATCTCCATTGATTCCGGTGAACAAGAAAGAAACTGAAATCAGAATTAAGAGAAAAACAGAGCTATAAACAATATTTAGTTAAGCAAGCTGTTCACATTAAAACCATGGATTACAAATGTGAAGCTTCAGTGGCAGATATCAACTTTAGATGGATGTTTGTTATCACGGGTAGTTAGTTGGTTTAGATTAATACGAATCCAACCCATAAGGTACAATTAGGCATTACAAAGATAATGATATTATATCAACACAAGATTTTACATAATTCAAGTCCATAAGGTACTACTATTTAATATAACAAGTCACACACACCAACAAACAAGTAAGTTACATAACATAAACATCCATCTCGTGATCCCATATATCCGCAACGGTCCTTGATCCAACAGATCTCCACCGTCCAATACGTTTGACCACCAAAAATCATAACTAGCTAGCTTGATATTGAAATTGAAATAAATACAAACCTGTGAGAGCATGGAAATGGAATTTCCCAATTGGCATGTTTTCTTTGATTCGATCAGCGTTTGTTGATTTGGGCATCGTTTGAGCAAAACCAATTAGCTTCTTTAAAGTGAAATTACTTGCTCCTTCCTTAAGGCTGAATGGCCAATGGATCTTTAAAAATATGATCAGAATTAGATGATTTTCAAAAAATAAATAACGATTGTACGTACCAGATAAAGATCAAGGTAGTCAAGCTGAAGCTCGTTAAGGACGAACCCTTTCTGGGGCCAAATCCTGGTTGAAGAAAGTTGTAAATATATTTTTAGTAAACGATTCTACTAAAAATGTCTTGTAATAATACCATAACTTGGATGTGACCAAGAGATATCCTTCCTGCATCCATGGCTGATTTGCCAATAAGGTCAAAAGAAGCCATAATAGTCTTCTTAGGTGTTGCCTACCTACAAATAAGGTCAAAAGAAGCCATAATAGTCTTCTTAGGTGTTGTTTAATACGTACGTTTTAAACAAGTAATTAGAGACATGTTAATTACCTCTTGATGAACACCATACTCCCATGCCGTTCGATAACCCATCTTTTGGTTGTTTAGAATTGGTTAAATGCATGTATTATTACTTGAAATTATGGTGGGAGACAGAGTATGAAGCTTGTGCCATGTCCCCAATCCAACACCGTGTCCGCTCAATAACACAAACGATTCCTTTGTTGATTGCGCCATAACTTAATTTTGAGTTTTTTCCTCTGCTTTCTTCATATGTATAGTAACCGAATAACAAATCGAATGCAATGGGTAGCTCATGAATTTATGTGTCACCAACACAGGGGATGGTTTTCTCCACACGTCAGGGTTTGATATTGTTCCTCCATTGCTGGCATACACGTGGCTTGCATATTTTCCTATATATTTAGGGTCATTTTCCTACCACAACCATCTACCACAATTATTGCTTAACATACTTGTACAGTTAGCTGTAAAACTTATACATTGTGATATAATAAGTAAAAGTTGTGGTACAGAAATGAATTCCCTTTACAAAAGCATTTGTAGCCCAACAATAATTACATGTCTTACAAATTTGTAAGTTCAAATATGATATGTACAATAATATTTTAGATTTATATACTTCCCTTTCAAATTAATCAATACACGGTTACATTTTATAAATTTATTATAAGAGTATTTAGTAAAAATAATAGACATACATCCACTAACTATCTCATTTTATATAGTAAAATAATACATTTATTCTTATTTTTACTTTTAAAAATCATTAACTTCACTTTGATCAAAATGTATAGGACTCATCATCTATTAACTATCCACTTTAATCTAATTAACCTGTATTATTATATTTTATCTTAAAAAATGTGAAACTTGATGTCATCCTATTTTTCAAATTCAGAATTCTTATTAACGAGAAATTAAGAATAAAATTTTATATTTTAATTGATTAAGCTTACAATTGGATTTTGTTCAAATAAAATTGATTTAATTTTAATTTAAGATTTAACTTTAGAAAAAAACATAAATAAAATACCTCAAAACTTTTTCCATTAATTATGATGCCGACCCTGATAAGTCTAAATTGTTAAACCATTTACCAATATCACTTTGGATAATTGAAGATCTAACTAGGATTGATAATCAGCTTATATAATGTAAACTTCAACATAGTATTACCTTAAAAAAGACGTTAAAAGCTCTACAAAAGTTTTATTGAGTTTTAAAGATTACGTTATAATATTTTTAAAGATCAAAATAAACAAATAAAATCTTAACTTAAACAATCAAACCCGTGAATAATAGCTATGCTCAAAGTCGTATTTGGATATTCTAGCCGGTCCAATTATATTTTGGGCTCTGAGTAAAATATAAAAAATGAGCCCGTTTAAGTAATTTTTTTTCCAAATAATTAAAAAGTTTCTGTCAAATTAAAAGTGTCGCTCCAATCCTCAAATTAAATTTCTCGATTAGACCTTGTAGTTCCCCTATTTTCAATATTCTGTTTGATTTACCTTGATTCAAATAAGTTTACACATATGTATACATGGACTGATTTTTTTGAAAACGGACCCCTAAATTTTGTGGGCCATGGGCGACCGCCCTTATCGCCTTTGTCCAGAGACAGCCCTCATTACGAAATCTTTAGTACACATGCGCAAACATTATTATTACTATCATCATCGTGTTCCTAGTTATTCATACATTTAGCGAATTTCATTAAGGTTTAATGGAAATAAATCAATAATAATATTATTTTTATAATATTTTATATTATTTTTACTTTGGATACATAAGTAGAAATTGATAATCCAATCTAGTAAATCAACTCAAATTTTTTGCTTTCTGTATGCTTTACTTTAAGGCTGCAACAATGTACTAAAAAAGTCATGGAAGTTAACATATTTCAAATATATAAGAACAGTGCCAACGTCTCTTTGGCAGCCCTATCCGACAGCCTAAAACCTCATCGTAACCTCGTCACCGTTAGCATGGTATTCGTCGAGCTTCTCGTCGGTAGAAACTCTTCCCCACGAGGAAGAGTTGTGCCCGTCGTCGGGTGGGGGGTGGGGGGGAGGGGAAGGGGAGGGGGTGGTCATGATGATTGCGAGGGGAGGGGGTTGGGGTTTATATATATATATGTATATAAATAGTGTATAGTTAGAATCAGAACCAATTAAGGCTACAGAACCAGCATAACTCAATCTAAACCATTGATTTTTGAAATGAAATGATCATGGAAGACACATTAATGTACTTTCATGCATGTATACATATATGTATAGATAACACTTATGTATACATACATGAAAACATATACATATATGTATACATGCATGAATGACATCCATGCAAACCAATATTTGGAGGTCCCTCATCAAATACATTAATGTGTCTTTCATTACCATTTCATTATAAAAATCAATGGTTTAGATTGAGTTCTGCTGGTTATGTAGCCTTAATTGGTTCTGAAACTAATTCAACTATATATATATATATATATATATATATATATATATATATATATATATATATATATATATATATATATATATATATATATATATATATATATATATAGTGCCCGATTCAGCGCAGAAGCGTTTAAAGGTGCAGAACCGCAGAACCATCATAACATCCAATGTTTTCTATGTTATACATAAGGTGTACATTTGCATACACGTTGTAACACATTTATACATTCAATGTTTCTAATTTTTTCTACACATGATATATAAATATATTTATATATTATTTGTATGAAAAATTGGAAACATTGGATGTTAGGATGGTTACTACGTGTATGCAAAATTACAACTTATGTATAACATAGAAAACATAGGATGTTAGGATGGTTCTGCGGTTCTGCACCTTTAAACGGTTCTGCGCTGAATCGGACCCTATATATATATATATATATATTATGGAAAAATATGATAAATAAGGATAAATCGTTTAAAAGACGTGGAAATTGATTTCGTACCATTTGGACATCGTTTGATATGGTTAAGGTCGAAACCGGGTCGAACAAGGAGCAAAAAAATTGCAGCCTAGCTGCCTTTGGAAGTTCGCGACGCGAACTAAGGTTCGCGATCATGAGGATCGGGCAAGGAGTTTGGGGTTTTTGGAGATCGGAGTTCGCGACCTGATCACGTTCGCGAGGAGTTCCCGACGCGGGAAGCTCGCGGCGCGAACTGCTAGCTGGTGGTATAAATCGGGTTTGAGCTAGGGTTTCTTCATTTTTCACCTAACACTTGTGCAGCCGAATTCTAGAGAGAGAGAATGATTTTGGGTGTTCTTGAGCATAGAACATCACCATTCTTGGAGAATCTTCAACCCTTATCAAAGATCTAAGGTATCTCTATCTTCTATTAGTTATGGGTTGAGTTTTGGGTAAATCTTGGGTATGAAGAGTCTATGTTGGGAATCTTGTTAAAAGATGTATATGGTGAGTGTAAAACACTCCAAGATTGTATGAGAACCTTGTGTTCTTGATGGATCTGTGATTTGTTGAGTTAACCTCAAGCTAGGGTTTTGAGATTTCCACCAAGTTTGGGGAACTTGGTGGTTAAGGGTATTATAATGATTAAATGGTGTCTAGTTATGGATAATAACTAGATTGTATGATGATATTGATAATAGGTCAAGAAGACCTAAGGATTGGTGATATTTCACAAGTTGGAGAGCAAGGATTCTTGTTGATAAACACGATTTGGATTTAGCTTGGCTAAGGTGAGTACATGTGAACTTTAAAACTGAGTATGAAGGGTTTTGTTGATACTGATTGACCACTTGGGTCAACCTCCTAGTCACTTGGTTCGAACCATACTGACCAAGAACATGAACTTGTTCTTGACCGGTTAAAACCAACTAGCTGATTTAATCCCTAAATGCGGAACTGAGATTAAACATAATCCTTAAACCCTAAAGGATTGGGATCTTGGAGATCTAGATTAGATTAACAATGGAAGAAACCTTGTACGAAAACCCGAACACACACACACACTTGTGTGTGTTCATCAACTATCACCAAGAACCCTAGGGTTCTTGGTTGAATTCGTCCAAGAGGGGAGAAGGGAGAAAAGGCTTTCTCAAAACATACCTTAATCTTGCTTAAGTTAGTCCACTGATGATGAACACAACGAGCGACCTTCTAGTTGATCCTTGTAATGATCTTGGATCTTCAAGACTTGAAGAACACGAAAAACACGAAGAACGAAGAACACCAAGGTTGGTGTTCTAGGTGTATTCGGCCGAAACCAAGGAGAGGGAGGGGGAAGGAATTCGTGTGGGGTTCAAGGGGGTTTTAGGGTTACCCTAAGCCTCTTATTTATAGATAAATAAGTTGCACTTAGGACCCTCTAGTTTAATTAAGATCAATTCCTTAATTAAACTTTCCTTTTTACGTTTCCTTCCCTTATAGTTTATTGTTCTTTTATTATTGCACTTAACTGTTAAATATCTAGTATTATACACTTAATATATTTCGTGTATATATAAATATATATACGAAATATATATACTCTGTATTAATACTTTTAATAATTAATTATATAATAATCTTTATATAATTTATACAATAATATTATCCAATTACCATATGATTTAATTACTTTAAATCATATTATGGATAATCTATAATTAACACATTGTATATTTACTCAACTAGTAAATGTACAAATACTTGTATTAATTAGTTAGATAAACTAATCTAGTAATAAGTCAAACTTGACTTAATACTTAACTTGATTCATAAATGACTTATTATGAATCATTCCTCTTCCAAGTATCATTACATATCTTACTCGAATAACATGCACTCATCGGTGTGACCCTTAAGTGTTTCGTAGGCATGGATGTATCATCATAGGTTGACTAACTGTGCACATAAATCCTTCAGAGTACATAGCGATAAAGAAGTATTTTCATAAATTGTGATTACTAATGTTTAAACTAGTTGTTTATTGTTATTATGAACTATTTTATTTTAATTGTGTGAATACTAACTAAGATTAGTATATGGATATATTGTGTGACGGTCATACGGCATTATTGATTGATGTGACATATAGTCACATGTAGTGGTTATAACGGGTAGATTGAGATAGGACAGGTACGTGACAGATTCGGAGGCATTCTGGGTTATCACGGTATCTTTAAACTGATGGACTGGAGGCATTCCGATCACCCAACAAGATGTTGGATCTTACTGAATCGGAGGCATTCTGGTTAGTAAGATAAAGATGGGTCACTTTGGCTGAACACTGTGACAATGGGGGTTCTACTGAATCGGAGGCATTCAGGTTAGTAGGACAAAAATGGGGTCTTGTTGGATTGGAGGCATTCCGAACAACTTGACGGGTCGAATATGCTATAAATGAATGTGATAGGATTACCAAGGAGGTGATCGATGTATATGAATAAGATAGGGTTACCACAGAGGTAACTAAAGTGTATATATATATATATATATATATATATATATATATATATATATATATATATATATATATATATATATATATATATATATATATATATATATATATATATATATATGTTTATATACCTAATAAATATGATTATTTATATGTTGATGTCGGGTCTAAAACACATGTATCTCACGAGACCATTTTGTCTTACGTACTATGTTTGTTTGTAATGATATGTACTCAGGTTCAGGAGCTAAGGATTATGTGCGTTTGCTAGTGAAGGCGCACGGGTTATGTAGAGTTAGCAAGGTGGATTTACGTTTGGCTTTAGTTATGATATAATTTTGTAACACCAATTATTGAATTTTATTTAATGCCAAAGATTTTGTAAATCCATATTTTTGGGACAATTACTCTAATGTTTTTAAAAGGATTTTACGGAAATATTTGGTATTAAAAATTGAGGTGTTACAATATATATATATATATAGTTACTGATTAGTTGTTGTTAGTACAACCTTGTCAATAATTCGTCGGTTGAGAAGAAGCTTGTAACGACCGGAAATTTCGGTTAATGAATTAAATGGAAATATTGAGGAATAAATGCGGTAAAATATTTAATCGAGCCTTGGATGTGTTATTATAGGTAAAGGATCGTTTATGACTCGTGATAATCGAAAACGGGTCAAGACTTGGTTAGAAAAAAGTTTGGAGATCAAAAGATTGGCCTAGGCATGCAGCCCTCGCGATGGGAGCTCGATGGGAGGAAGGTAACAGGGAATTCAGAAGTCCGATGGGAGGATTTTCGTGCTGAGGTCGCGATGGGAGCTCGATGGGAGGATTTATGAGCTGGGGTCTCGATGGGAGCTCGGTGGGAGCTCGGCGCGAGAATGCACAGAGCTGCATATAAGTCGAGGCCGCGTAACCTCGCGATGGGAGCTCGATGGGAGCTCGATCGGAGCCCTGTCTGGACTATAAAAAGTCAATTTTTAGGGTTTTTTTTCTCATTCTCCTCAACCCCACAAAGTGTGCAGCCGATTTCTAGAGAGAGTGGGCGATTTTGGTGTCTTGGAGCTTAGATCTTCACCATCTTGAAGGATCTAAACATCAAAGGTAAGATTTCTTGATTGTTGATGTTATCTAGTTAGTTTATAAACTTGATTTGGGGGAAATGGTGATTTTGAAAGGGGTTTATGTTGGAATCTTGATAAGAATGGGTAATGGTGAGTGTAAAACACTCCAATATATTATGAGAACCTTGTGTTCTTGCTAGATCTGTGATTTGTTAGGTTAATCATGAACTAGGGTTTTGAAATTTACACCAAGTTTGGGGAACTTGGTGGTTAAGGGTATTATGATGGTTTAATTTGTATCTAGTAGTAGATGGTAACTAGAAATATGTTGATTGTGTTGATAGATTTGGATCTTGATGGATTGGAGGCTTTCTAATCATCTTGATGTGATAGTTTAAATACAAATTGTTGTGTTAGTATAATAATGTTTATATATATATATATATATATATATATATATATATATATATATATATATATATATATATATATATATATATATATATATATATATATATATATATATATATATATATAGTGAATGTAGAACCACGTGGTTAATGAGTATTACTATTATGTCATGGTAAATGAGAATTTGGTTTGAAATGCGGGTTGCATTTAAGTCGTGTATGTGTAGGGGATGCCTACGATTTATAGGATAGGATGAAAGAGAAACTCCTAGTGCACAAATTATTATTTGATAACCGAGATATAGTAAAATTCGTATAGAAGTGTGGAATATGTTGCGGTAGAGAATCTAATACCGATAATTGAGAATGAAAAGCTATGAATATGATCGATGTGATACAAAGATGATTGAAAGAATATGAGGTAATGGTATAAGTAACCAAATGAAGGTTAAGAAACGGTAAATGCTAGTGTGACCTTAAGAAAAGGCGCGACTTTCTAATTGTTTGGAGAGAAATTCAAAAGTTGGAAAAAAAAGGGAATTGTTAAGGAAACAATAATGAGTATAACCGGAAGTGATAGGTCGAGGATGATATCCCGTGAGTAGGGAATTTGTTGATTTGGGAAAGTATGGTTGACTTTATGCAAAAGTCAAGATTAGTCAATTTGTGAATTGGTTGACTTAGTTAAGGATGAGCTTTGACTCTCGTTTCGAATGACTAGTGAATGATGAGGGCATAATGTATCGGTTGTATGTATGTGAAGGGATTAATGGAATAATTAAAAGAATTATAGTCGGATTATGCGACTTTGACCCGTTGGGTGTTTAGAATTGAATTTGGGAATCGAGTATATGATTATTGATGGATCATAAAATTAAAGGTCGATTGTAATGGAAAGGATGATTAATGGAATCTCTAGTGAATAAAGAAATTGTGAAGGTATAGTTGACCTTGTGCTTAAGTCAAAGGTTAGACGATATTGGATTAAATCGACTTGGTCGAAGCTAGAACTTAATGTTCGTGTGGATCGATTAGATGACTGTAATGATTGGGTCATATAGTTCTATGTGTATAGCGGGTTTTGATTAAACGATTTAAAGTGTTATGGTCAAATTGTGCAATTTTGACCCGTTTAAGTATTATGAGTTTAAGATTGGGTTTTGACCGTTCGGGGCTAGCAGGGTTAAGTGAATGTTTAAATGCACGTTGTTGGTTTAATTGTATTGGGAAAGTTTGATGGTAATAACCATAATAGATTGGGAACGGAAAGCTCAGTCGAATGTGGATTAGAAGTTTTCGAATTGATTCCGAGGACGAGATCCTTTTAAGGGGTGGATAGTTGTAACGACCCGAATTTTTGTGTTATATAAATTATTTAAAAATATTATAAATAAGGATAAATCGTTTAAAGAACGTGGGAATTGGTTTCGTGTCATTTGGACATCGTATGAGAAAGTTATGGGCGAAACCAGGTCGAGACGATCAACAAAAGTTGCAGCCTGCCTGGGTAAGGGAGTTCGCGGCGCGAACTACTCCTCGCGATCGCGAGGATCGGGCAGAGACTTGGGGTTTTCAGAGATCGGAGTTCACGACTGGTTCACGAACGCGAAGAGTTCACGATCGGGGAAGTTCGCAGCGCGAACTTGGAGTTCACGGCGCGAACTCTGTGGGACCAGCTTTAAATCGGGAAAAAGCTATGGTTTCCTCATTTTCACTCATTCACTTGGTGCAGCCGAGATTGGAGATGAAGGGGGCGATTTTGGTGTTCTTGAGCTTAGATCTTCACCATCTTTGAGGATTTATGCATCTTAACTAAGATCTAAGGTATGCTTCATCTCCTAACTAGTTTATGAACTCATTTGGGGGAAAGTGGTGATAATGGCAATTTGTCAAAAGTATTGCCTAAATATATTTATGGTGAGTATAAAACACACATAGGAAGTGTGTGAACTATGGGTTATGTCAGATCTATGATTTGGGATTGGTAACCATAAACTAGGGTTTATGGATCTACACCAAGTTGATGAACTTGCTGGTTGGGATTGATTATGTTGATGTTAGATGATGTCTAGTTATGGATGATAACTAGAAATGTGATGATTATGTTGATAGGTTGCAAAGACCTAAAGATTGGAGATGTTCCAAAGGCGGGAAGCAAGAATGAACACGATATGGATTAGCTAACGCTAAGGTGAGTACATGAGAATTTTAAACTGGGTACATAGCAAGAGTTTTGAAAATACTTATGATATTTTTACGGGTCTTTATTAATAAATGCTTGATAAAGATAGTGACTGAAAATGGTGAGAAAGTAGGTATAATGTGATACTAGAATATGTCTGGTATGGTTGATGATTTTGGAAGTAAATATGATAAACTTAAGTGATTATGGAATCTTTAATAATGAACCATAATAATAAAGTTATGAAGTAAAAGAATGTATATTGAGTCTTTATTAATAATTATGTATTAGTAAAGCAATTGGAAATTGATTGATAAGTAATGAGTATCTATTGGTAAGAATTACTAATAAAAGAAAAGAACAAATATACATATGAAATTGATTATGATGTGATTATTAATAATTATGTATTATAGTCAACGAAGAGATGAAAGTATATGAAATAGATAATTAAGAAATGTATCTTATGAAATAAGTGAGTATGGACCTCCTAGGGTTCATAAATGTAGAAGTATGTGTGAGATGATAAAGATCGGGTCCACGGGACCATACAGGTACGTTCACTCTATGTTGAACTAGTTATATGTAGTTATTATTAGATAACTAACTTGTTTGATGATTTATGTGATAGCCGAAGGCTTTGATTGAAATAACTGTTGAGTTATGTTCAGAATGAGATGATGTGATGATGCGGGGGACCCCCGGTCATGAGGTATGGAATGAGGGGCAGTTGGGTGGATTCTCATCGACTCATCCACGTTAGTAGTCTTGCTAACTGGACGTATTCCGGCGAGTAAGGCAGGTATCGGTAGATTGGGCGAATCCCTCTTGCCGGTATCTTGAAGCTTATTAATGGCGATGGATTTCGGTTAATAAGTTAATGTGAAGCTTACTAATGGCGATGGATTTCGGTTACTAAGTTAATGTGATCTAGTACATATATGTTTATGTATTAGGTGTATTTGTGCTTCTAGCTAGTTCGGGGGCAACTCGATAGCTAGATATGATTGCTAGCTGAGCAAAAATTGATAAAGTCACAAAAGGGTGACTAGATGGCAGTGAGATAGTTAATGTATATATATGTTTATATATTTATGAAATGATTATTATTATTGGGGTCTAAAACCCATGCATCTCACGAGACTATTTTGTCTCACGTACTACGTTTGTTTTATGACTGTGTACTCAGGTACAGGTTTGAAGCGATAGAAGGTTGCACTAGGAGTGGCCTTGATATGTTTAGCTCGGGAGCTCGTAGGTAGATCCCCTTTGCCTATGGTTTTGATATACTTGGTGACACCGTATTTTTGTATACTCTGATAAAGATTTCAAGGTTTTTGTTAAACTGTATTTTGAATTACATGGAAAAATGTTGGAAATCGTATTTTAAATGTTTTAAACGATGTTATAAAAATACGGGTGTTACATTAAGTATGTCTAAATGACTAATGATTTTGAAAGAGATTATGATAATAAAAAGTGATTAATAACTCTTTATTAATATGATGTATGATTAAGATTAATGATTAAGAAATATGATATTTAGTTTATTAATAATATGTATTAATAAAGCTAATGACAATGATCTTTAAGTATCAAGTATTGATTAGTATATTATACTAATAAGAGTAGTGATTGATTTGGTAGGAGAATAAGTATAAAGTGACTAGTAATAGATATGTATTCTAGTCAAAGAGAAGTTAAAGTAATATGATTTTGATAAATGATAAATATGTTTTATTCAGTAAAGGAATTGATAAAGTCAATATTGAAATTGAATAAGTAATGAGAATAATATGATAATTAGAATAGATGTATTCTAATTTTGTGTTTAAGTATGACTTATTTGGGCATAGACCCGTATTTGATGATTTCAATATGTGTTGAGAAAAGGATCCAGATCATAGATAACACACCCTGCGCAAGAGTAGCATGTCGAGAAATAGATAACCCAGAAAGCGGGGGATTTTCAGATAACCCAGAAATCGTGGGAGCAATAGATAACCCGGAAACGGGGGAGTTTACCTAGATAACCCACATCTGGGGAGTTGCTACGGAGAGGTCCGTAGCGTATGTGATAAAGTATGTGTAAACACAGGTTAGCTTACAAGTATGTGATTTTGATGAGAGTAAGCTTATGGTTAGCTTGCTAGTATATATGTATGGAAATGATAAGTACATGAATTAATAAGTAATAAGAGAATAAAGAAAAGTAACGAATATGACTTTTATTATATTTGAGAATGGGTCGAGAACCCATGTTGTGACAACCCTTGAAATCGGGTATTTGACTTGACATTTATTGTGGCCTAAATTCATGGTAGAACATTTATCGCATTTATTTTTGCTTTCCAGTCTAGCAGGAACCCTCATATCATGAGTAGATAGTACACATCGTCATTATGGACATGTCAGTTTATATGTGTTTTATACGTTTAAAACTGTACAATTAACGAGTTGGTGACATAACGTAAAATTTAACGAAGCGAAAGAATTTAAATTTGATAATGAAACAATTGCTCAACCAAGTGAACCGATATGAGAAACAAAGTACGAAACATCATACGCGACTATATAAATGAATGCTCGCTGAAAGTGACAAAATAAATATCCGAAATAATGACTTTTAGTTAGGGAATAATCAACGTTAAAATCCGAGTAAAACCCCAGTTAAAATATTTTACCCAACTATTGTATCAATACTTATATGTGCCTAATATCTATTAATAAAACCAAATTAATATAATTAAATATTTTTTTTCAAAGTTTTATATGTTCCTCATTTGAAACGTTTTATAAGAAAAAATGATTGTAATTTTAATTATTATTGTTATTATTTTAAGACCCCATCTTTCCCACCGTTACTTGCACGATCCAATAAGTAGAAAGTTTCCATCACTTTCTTTTTCTCTTGGCCGAGTTGGTCAACCACCCTCTTTCTTAATCCCACCATAATATTCCACGTACATATCACTTTAAACAAACAATCCGATTATTATTTTTGATCACGTGCACTTCTACTTTCTTCTAACTAAGTATCCGATTTTCTTGAGGATTCTATGATTCTCATCATTTTAATAACAACTGGATACATCAAACCATTATCATTATCTTCATATTAAACAAAATTAACAAACCACTTCCGATCCCATCATCTTCATATGCATTCATTTTAAGAACCATCACCATAAGATCCGTATACCCCTTTGAGTTCGTTTATTCATTTGAATGGAAAAACTAGGCAATGCACATCTCTGAGCTATCTGCTCCGGCGATACAACAGCGAGTTCCGGCGAGCTCTGTGAACACCCGACAGTACCATAGAAACCCGACTAGATCTCTGATCTTGTTTAGTCTCTCCCTCGGATGAAATACCAGAATACATTGACTCTCTCCGACGGACTCAATCTTCTTGCTCGTTTCACCGGCGAACACAATACCAACTCCGGCCAAGCTCCAAAACCCAGCAAACCCTAAACGTTTCGCTGGCAAATCAGACCATCTCCGATCTCTCCCTTAGCCTCTCGTTTGCTCTGTTTTGACGGTGACACGGACCAGGCAAGATTCCGGCGACTCAGGCAACCAACCGCACCTCCGACAGCATCTCAGTCTCTCTCGGCTCTATCTCCAGAAGTGGTACAATTCTTGAGTTTCTCTTCTCTTTTTGATTAAATATAAGTGTAGACGGTATGTATTGTGTACGAGTCAGCGAAGTGATACGGTGGTGATGTGTGTTTTCTGTTTGGTGTATGTGTTTCCGGCAACGCCTGCTTTCTTTATGTCCAAGCCATTCGAAACAATAGTTCAGTTTAATTAACCAACCCAAACGCTTTAACCCGGCAAATTTGTTAAGCTCAAATTGTTTTGCCAGCCCAACATGTGTGTCCTAAGCCCAAAGATCCATTGTTAAAAATCGAAAGTCAGTAAAACAACTTGTTTTCCTTTTCATTAACTAATTAATATTTTTTTTACTCAAATGTTTATCAACTACAGTAATAGTAATTATTAATTATTCAAATAATAATTATTTGTTTTAAGTAATCGTTACCAAATCATTATTCAGTTATTTTCAAACCAAAGTGTAAACAGTTTCAAACTTGAAAAAAAAAATACTAAACAAACATATTTAAATACACGACCAACCCTACCGAGTCACCAACATATCGCTAGAGTCTAGATTCGAGTTGAGAGAATCTTTTATGCATCATATAGATTAAGCGTGTCATATTAGACCGTCACTTATTTGTTTATTAATATGCGTTTAGGACGCCAGTATTGTTTGATTGGAATCCCCAACAATTGTTGATTTCACTCTGCTAGCTTCGCTCAGGTGAGTTCACAGCCCCACTTTTTATATTTTATTTACTGCTTTACAACTTTGAGGTGAAAAACATAACAAATCCTTTTACAAATGTTAGCGTTATTTATCACAACGTATTTTATAAATCTTATTGTGACTGCGATTTAACAACCCCTCTTTTACTACATTTTAACTACTAACTATTGGGGTGGAAAACATATCAACTATTTTATAAATAATTTTCATTATTTAAAATCATTTACTCTATTGTGATGAAACTATTTTTGGAAACTTGACAACGAATCCTTATCTCGGACCAGGTTTAGATGTAGTGCATGGAAGTGCGTATATGCTTACATACCATAATCATTAGCTAGTTGCGACTAGGCCATGGATATGCAGATAGTACCATTGGCTGAGACTCACCCTCCCACACGTTATTGATCATTTATCGGTGTTTACCGACCACGAGGAGTGTATATCCATATTGGAAATGCGTTTTAGAGTTGTTGTTTTGGTTATGGACTTAGGGTCGATATTTTAACTTAAAAGGGTATAGTTAACCTTTTAGGGGATCACCGTCACATGTTTCTTCTTGCGATTTATCGTGCCCCTGTTCTCGGAGCAGGTCATATTTAACGTTTATATCAACACACAATTTTTGCCAACGATGGCCTACGAAAATGATTATTTCTACTACTGCTTTTGAGCAGACTATTTTAATATTTATAGCATCACACTATTTTTACCAATGATGACATATGAAACTACTGTTTCTACTACTCATTTTGAGCAGACTACTTTTAAACGTTTTATATCATCAAACTATTTTTACCATAAATGGCGTACGAAAACTATGGAACTATTTGAACTCAATAAAACCTGTGAATTCACTCAACAATTTTGTTGATACTTTTACTTATGTTTTTCAGGTATCTAAGATAAGCATTGAGTCGCATACATTGGAGTCAAGCTTTCATTTTGCAAAGATGTCACCTCCTAATTTTAGTTAAAAACTATGTTTTGGTTCAACTACTTTGTTTACATTAAATATTGGTGACATTACTTTTTATCAAACATTTGTTGTTTACGATAATCATATGCTATGTATACTCATGATAGTTACACGCCCGTTCTTCCGCAAACCACTTTTGGCGGGGTGTGACACATGTATCTCACGAGACTATTTTGTCCCACGTACTACTTTGTTTTTGGCTATGTACTCAGGTTCGAGATTGAAGGATTAGAAGGTCGCGATAGAGGTGGCCTAGAGATGTTTAGCTCGGGAGCTTATAGGTGGATCCCGTTATCCTATGGTTATGATATTATCTTTGTAACACCGTATTTTAATACTCTGATAATCTTTTAAAAGGTTTTTGTTAAACCGTATTTTTGGATATTGGACTTTATAATATTTTCATTTAAAAATATGATTTAAAAAATGTTTAAAAAATTGATATTGCAAGCTTTTAGCGCAAGTTTGGCGGGGTGGTGGTGTGGGATTAGTGGGGTTTAAAGGGTTTTAACGGGAGTTTAATATATCATACCTTGTGCAGTTGTGTAAGGATCGAATAACTAAGACAGTTATTGGAATCACAGGTCTACTCACAATGAGAAGTTACAGCGGATTAACACTATTGTGATTTAACAAGAACAACAAACTGTAAATAATATGCGAATTATTAAGAACACAGTTTATCAAAAAAAGCTTCAATGTATATTAATATGATCGAATCAGTACACACGTATGTTTACAATTCATAAGGAACTATTTATAATAATCCTTGAAGCCTAACATTTACTTACCCTAGTTATTCTAGGATTAGGTTACAATTGAAATACAAAAGATATTATATTCTAAACAAACTTTCCTAAGATCTAGGACTCGATATACTCTGCAAATAGCATCACCAGTATCAACTTTGATCGAGCAGTAGTACATATGAACGTCAGTAGTAAACACCAGATCAGTAAGAACTTGTATCTTCAATATCAACTCTTTAACATTAATAAGTAGTTGATCAGTAGTATCTGCAGTATCAGTAACAATCATAAAATCAATATTAACTCTGATTTATCCCAACAACTTGTGCTCTAAGAACTGATCTCGTATATATAGGTAAGTTTCATTTTTACTACAAATGATTGATAAGATAAATATATAATATTAAGTATTTTATATAGAATAGTACTATACTAATGTTTTTCTTTATTTTCATAGAATGTAATTTTGTCATTCTCACAAATCAAAAACATGCCTTGGATTTAATCAATAGTATCTTTTGATTTTAAATTACTGTAGTATAACATATCACAATTTGTTATAATGACTGAATTCAAAACAAACAATCCAAACTTAACAAATTTTTAAAAAATATCATTTTTCTTACATACAAAAGGTGCATTAAACCAGACGAAAGTTTGCCTAGAATATTTTTGAAAGTGTGTATGGTAACCCCTAACAAACAATTTCTGATGAAAGTGGAGGGGTAATGTTGGGTAAATTGTTGAAATTACGACAGAAGAAAGATGGAAATAAAGGAAGAGACAAAGTGGCGAAAGGTACAAGTGGTAATACATATGAAAGAGAAGGGGACAAAAGTGTTCTATTGGATTCAGTTTTCAAAGTGTTGTAAGAAATTCTGGTCTGAAAAAGTAAGTGGGGATGGACAAAATTTCAAACTTAGGCCTGAACTTTGGTTATGATGGGATCTCTAAATATGACCCACTACACAAGACTATTTTGTTATTGATATTTAGGGGTGTTTATTTTGACGTAATACACCGTAATCCTCCGTAATTGTAATTCAATTATATTATGAAGGGACATTTAGATAAACTTTTTTTTCGTAAGTCAATTACAACGTAATTTCGACTGACGATATTCATTGTAATTGAATTCCGTCTCAACACCTTATGAATTCAATTACGGTCATTTAGTGAATTAACAAAGTTGAATATTTTGTATGTTTCAGATTTTAAAATCGTTCAAAAAGTTAAAAAATTTTAAAAAAATAAAAAAATAAAAAAAATTTAAAAAAATTAAAAAAATTAAAAATAAATAAAAATATTAAAAAAATTAAAAAATATTTAAAAATTAAAAAAACAAAAAAAAAATAATTTTTAAAAAAAATTATATACATTTAAAAAATAATAATAATAATAAAAATAATAAATAATAAAATTTAAAAAAAGAATCTAAAATGTTTTAAAAAAATACATAAGTATTGATTTGAATTCCAACTCAAAATTTTGGTAGCCAAACGCATAACCGTATTCAATTACAACCGAATTCAATTCCAATCGAATTCATTTACATTACGGAGGATTACGTTGAGTCAAAAACTCCCCTTAGTATCGAGTCCGGATCAGCTTCTCTAAGTTAAGAGAGTACGACGAGCTTTATTTCTTAATCTCAAGATCAGTTAATTAAAGTTTCTGCAACTATTTTTTTTAAACGGCTCAATTAGTAAATTAGTGGTTCGAGCATGGACTTAAACCCATGATCGATAGGTTATGGGCAACACCTTAAATCATCCTCTAATACCACTAGGCTACAAGCCTAGTGGTATTATTAACATATCATTTAAATTTTCATATCGTTGCCGTTCAATAAAAAAAAATTTAAAATTTTCATATATACAATATGGATGATTATTAACATATCTTTATTTACATGCAATCAAATTCATCAACTTATAAATAATAATTTAATAACGAGATTGAAATATATTGCAAAATCAAAAGTGAGTAAGAGAAAAAAATTGGCTAAGCCTTATATCCAACTTTACATTAATACGGTTAATTTTCACGGTTCAAAATTTAAGTCATTCTATCATATTTCTTTATTTATTTCCCAAAAATTAAATATAATCATGGATATAAAAGGTTTCTTTTGGCATCCGTCAAAACTTTAGGCTTGATCATGCTATCACGTTATTATTCAACGCTTTAGTGTAAGATTTGCGTATGTTAAGTTACAACTTTTTTTATAATTAGTTGTAACAAGTTGTGTATTTAGGCTAAACCTTCAATGATAACCCCAATTATATCACATGATCCATTTTTATCGTTTTGTTTAAATTATACTTCTTTATTTTATTTTGTATTATTAACACTTATTATAATTATTTAAATACAAATTTGGTATTACCAACCCAGAGAGAAAAAGATTAATTCATATTTTATAAAATCTTTTTTTTCAATGGCTTTTTTTTAAAAAAATAATAGTATTTTGTATTACTTTCTTTTTTGGAAATATCTTCTTTTGATTTAGAAAAGTACTTTTATTTCATGCTATTCTTAAATATCCTTTTGTTTTGTTATTGGTAACTTTTTAATTCTAATTAATTTTTTGCTTAATTGTGATCATAGCGAATTTGAATTTGAAGTTGGTACCAGTAAACTGAGTACTTCCTCCGATTCAAAATAAGTGATACACTTTTCTTTTTAAGTTGATTCAAAATAAGTGATACACTTTGAATAATTACCTTATTTGGCAAAAAAAATGAGACTCATACCCACTAACTGTCTAATTTATCAAAGTGAAATGACTCATTTACCCTTAGGTGGCGTTTGGTTCGCGGAATGTTTTCCAGTGAAATTGGAATCTGGGATGGAATTGGAATCCGAAGGAATTTGAATTTGAATCTAATTCCTTGCCTTTTGTGTTTGGTTTGTGTAATTAGGAATTGGAATTTAAATGTAGTTTCATCACTCCACAACCACCTAGAGGTGTTATTCGGTCTAGTTATTTGGGTTTCGGGTCAGTTAGGTTGGGTTTGGTTTTGATGTATTAAAATTCTTAGGGGTGAGCTCGGTCCAAAAACCGAACCGAAACCGATAAAACCGAAAACAAAAATAATGAATTTTCAAAACTGAAACCGAACCGATAACATGTTATCGGTTTTGGTTCGATTTGGTTTCGGTTCGGGTTTTTTAGGTCAAATGTTCATCCTTTTCCGAAGACCGAACCGAAACTGAAAACGCTGAATTTTCAAAACTGAAACCAAACGGATAACATGTTATCGGGTTCGGTTTCGATCGGTCATTTCGGTTCGGTTTTTCGGTCCAAATGCTCACCCCTAAAAATTATACCCGATAACCAAATATGGTTCGTGTTTCCGGTCGAACAAATTCGATTTTTTTTCTCCCGTTAACCGAACCAAATGATATAACTATAAATCTAGTAACCCGAACAATACACCCAAAACCCAAATAAGATACCCGATTAACCCGAACTTGAATCGGGTTGGTTGAGTTATTCGGGTTCAGTTATAACCCGACCCTATAACCCGGAAATCCAATTAACACCCGATCATGTGAATGAGAGGTCTGGTAGTCGGAAGGAATCTGAATTCCTTAGGGTGTGGGAAGGAATATGAATTCCCTCAACTAAAGGAAAGTTTTGGCGCCATGGATTCCAATTCCATCTTGAAAATGCTGAACCAAACGCAGAAATCTCTGGAATTAGTTATTCGGGTTCAGTTATAACCCGACCCTATAACCCGGAAATCCAATTAACACCCGATCATGTGAATGAGAGGTCTGGTAGTCGGAAGGAATCTGAATTCCTTAGGGTGTGGTAAGGAATATGAATTCCCTCAACTAAAGGAAAGTTTTGGCGCCATGGATTCCAATTCCATCTTGAAAATTCCAATTCCCACTAATTCTAGGGATTCCAACGAACCAAACACCCCCTTACTTTTTACTTTTAAACATTATTAATCCCACTTTATTCAAAATGTGTGGGACTTATTCCCCACTAACCATCCAATTAATCTAATTTAACCATCATTATAATCTTTTGCCTCAAAAAACGTGAAACCCAAAGTGTATTACTTATTTTGAATCGGAGGAAGTATTTCGTTTTATTCTGGTCCATTATCAGAACTAGTAAATCAGATTCATAATTAATTATTCAATAGAAATACATATGATCAAAATTATTTGACTATCTCTACTACATTGAACCATTAAATACGTATAATAATACTATGGATTTAAAAAAATAGTCAATTTGTTATTTCGAATCACAAATTTGACAAATTTTTCTTTTTTTTAAAAAACACTTAATCTACTTTATTATTATTTTTTTTATGATGGGCTCGAAGTTTCCTTAACATACTTTCCAAAATGATGCTTGAAGTTTTAATGTATTCCAAACCTGTCACAAAGTAGGTCAAATACTCCACATACATGATTTACATATCTTGACTAAGACTATGGGATAAGGTCACACCACCACATCATTTTTCATATCACATCATCTGTCACCTCATCAACCATACCACATCTCACCACACCATTTATCTAGAAAATACTCACTATATCAACCACACCATTTACATTCCATTTAATTTTAAATAAAAAAAAACTTTTCAACCAATCACGCCCAATTATTTATCTCACCACACCCGTTGTCTCTTGTTAGTGTGGCCACATCACATCACTTGATCACCATCACATGTGGGGGTAGAAGGTGTTCCCAAATCCCTTAACGCCATGGTTGATGCCACATGGTGTTGATGATTTGTATCACCAATATTATTTATGTGTAATGGGATAAACTTGTTGACCAAATGTAATCCTAATAAATATTGAATAAGTAAGGGTGGTGCGGAGTGCACGCTTGTTTAAATTTGTTATGATTAAAATGCACTGACTTAACGGGGGTTCGGGGGCAGCGCCCCTGGCGGGGTCCAGGGGGCAGAGAAAATCTGAATTCTTGATTTGAACCCGGTTTTATTGACCCGTAAAATACGACCCGGATCCGACCCGTATTTGGCATTTTCGAACAATTTTCGGAACTGCATTTGGCAGTTTTCGGTGGTTTAGAACCTGCATGATTTTAGCATCGTTTTGGTCATTTCTCTCTGGTATGAAAATTCTCAAACACACAAATTCTCTGTTCTTTGCAATTGTGATTTTATCCGATAGAAGATTTCGTAGTACCGACGAAATACTTTGATCTGAAAGTGTTTCACGACTTCACAATTTTCCTAGTTACCGAAATCTAACCAAAATTTCTAACACATGGGACACTACACCACGGGAGAAGGACCCGTTCCTAGTAGTCTAATAACCCGATTGCTAAAAATCAATATCATAAACAAAATCTGAACATAAAACCATGTTTAAGCTTTTTACCTAATGATTGTTAATACTTACTCCCTATCAAAATAAGTGACACACTTTCCATTTTGGGGTGTATCAAAATAAGTGACACACTTTGAAAATTTTTCTTATTTGGTAAAAATAGTGGGACTCATACCCACTAACTATCCACTTTGATAAAGTGAAATTACCCTTATACCCTTACTTTTACTTTTAAAACTCATTAATATCACTTTATTCAAGAAAAGTGAGACTCATTCTCCACTAATTATGTACTTTAATTTATTTTAATCTCTACTTTAATATTTTACCTCAAAAAATATGTAAGCCAATTTATGTCACTTATTTTGATACGGAGGAAGTAGTTGTTTGATACCATGGAACCGATAATTACAATATTAATAAAGCGACAAATTTAATACGGAATTAAACATTTATTATGCAAAAAAGAAAAGGTAAAATAAAAAAAAGCACCGCAAGCATTAATCATGTCATCTCAATAATATATACTGTCCCTCCAACCCCCTTTAATCCACCCATCATATTCATAGACCTGTCCTTTTCTTTTTTACCTTTAGTCACGCTACCCAAATAGACCCCACAAATCCCTCAATTTTTCTTCAAATTCTCGCTTTTTAAATCTCAAAATCACCAAAATTTTCATCTGGGTATCTCTCATATCTTGATAAGATTCAAAATTTCCATCTGGGTATTTTTAAAATCTTAAAAAAATGGACTCAGCTTCAGCTTCGCCTTCACCAATGTTATTCCAACAAGATTCCGATGAGAAACAAAAGAAAACCTTCGTTGCATCACTGATGGATTCAGCCACCACTCCCCACCGTACGCCGTCGTTTAAGGAAGACACTTACCACCTACACAACCTTAAACCATCCGAAAAGAAAGCACTTCAAGAGCTCAAAGACAAACTCACTTCCACCAACGATGGTGATACCTCCATGTGGGGTATCCCATTACTACAACCAAACACCACCACCAATGAAAAAGCTGATGTCATCCTGTTGAAATTTCTTAGGGCAAGAGACTTTAGAGTTCAAGATTCACTCAACATGCTTGTGAAATGTCTTTCATGGCGGAAGGATTTTGAAGCTGACACCATTGTTGAAGAAGAATTAGGGTTTAAAGAACTTGAAGGTGTTGTAGCATACATGAATGGGTATGATAAAGAAGGTCATCCAGTGTGTTATAACGCTTATGGTGTTTTTAAAGATAAAGAAATGTATGAAAAAATATTCGGAGATAACGAGAAATTGAAGAAATTTCTTAGATGGAGAGTTCAAGTTCTTGAAAGGGGGATTAAAATGTTGCATTTTAAGCCTGGTGGGATTAATTCGATTATTCAAGTTACTGATCTTAAAGATATGCCTAAAAGAGAGCTTAGGGTTGCTTCTAATCACATTTTGTCTCTTTTTCAAGACAATTATCCAGAAATGGTTGCTCGGAAGGTAAATTTCAATTTCTAAGATTTCCCCCCATACAAATTTTGTCCTATGCTGGGTTGTATCGTACAACCCATTGATGCATACTGTTTCTTGGGAAGATGAAAGCTTTAAGCTTTAATCATCTTTTCTTTCTTCCAAGACATTGCCCAAAATGGTTGCTTTTAAGCTACTTCAATTTTCTATAATTCTCCCAAACAAGTTTTGTGCTTTGTTGTACAACTCATTGATGCATAATGGTTATTGGAAAATGAAAGCTCCAAGCTTAATCAACTTTTCTCTATGGACTATTCTACTTATAATACAATCTTCATAGTGTTTTACTGTTCATTAAAGTTTTTTAACGGAACGGAAACAAGACAAACGGAGTTGTGGTGTTTGTGAATTTACTATTATTATAAAATATAGTATATCTTTGAAACTTGAAAGGAATTAAATATCAAGTAAAAGTGCAGATCATTTGGTAAGTAATTTGTCTTTCTATTTCACCATTGGGATTTCGAATCCGTGCGGTATTATATACGCAGTAAAAAAAAATTAGCTTACTTTTTCCTTTAACTTTTACGATAATTTTACTTTGAGAATATAAGTTTTTTTTTAACAGCAAATTTGAGAACATAAGTTTATATATATATATAATTCTAAGCAAATTTAAAGTATTTTATTTATTTATAAAAAAAATTGATAATTCTAAATTCTTATAATTTATTCTGGCTTCATTTGACGTAATATATTTATTTTCAATTGCCAATGTTTATTTTTAATGTTTGACATATCGTTATGTATTTATTAACTTATTTGGTTATTGTAATTTAAAATATACAATCATGAGAAATTTAGATTCTTAATTATAATATCTAAATAAAATAAAACAATAACAACCTAAAAAGTTATAGATCCAAAATATTACTCCCTCCGTCCCACAAAAAACTTCCCATTTGAGATGGACACAAGTTTTAAGGTGATAGTTAGTGGTGGGGTTATTAACAATAATTTTGATTAAAATATAAGATTGATTTGGAGAGAGAAAGATAGTTAGTGGATAGTTAGTGGTGGGGTCCTTAGTAATAATAGTATTTTATTGAAATGAGAAGTTTTTTGTGGGACAAAAATTTAAGGTGAAATGAGAAGTTTTTTGTGGGGCGGAGGGAGTATAATTAATAAGTTTTATGTGTATTGAAACAATAGGTAATGTTAGGGATGTTCAAAATCGAATTTCCGGATATTTGAATAGTGATTTTTACTATCTGAATCAAATATCTGAAATTCAGATATCTAGCATTTGGTATCGAAAAAATTAATTATTCAAATACTTTTCAGATATTTTATTATGTAATTATAGAAACTATCATCTATAGAATTTTATTGTTAATTGATATAGTATTACGATACAAAATATTTACTCTTGAACAAACCCGCTGCAACGCCCGGGGCATTATAATAACCCTTGTTCTAGACAAATACCCAGAAATTGTTGCATGTATGTACTTTTTTTTTTTGAACGGTTAGTAAGTTAGTGGTTCGAGCCTAAACAGTGACATCCACAAGGGTAGTATGCCTTCCCTCGAACCTTCCACCTTTTTGTCCATGACGGGACTTGAACCCATGACCAATAGGTTATGGGCAACACCTTAAATCCTTCTTGGATACCATTAGGCTACAAGCCTTGGGTTTGCATGTATGTACTTAAGTTGGTTAATTTCCCCCTAAAAAATTTAGTGCATTGCTGGGTTGTACTCATTCATAGTGCTTCTTGGAAACATGGAACCTCTTGCGGTTAGGTATATCTTATAAGTATGTAGACTAGCTTTATAGATTAGGCTTATTACATTGCGCATTTTCAAAGAAAAAGCTTATAATTGATGGGTACTTAAATTTAGATAATTTCCCACCAAAAATGTTGTGCTTTGGTTAGTTGTACTGTACAACTAATTGATGGGTATGTTTATCAACTTCTCTATTTTCCAAGACAATTACCCAGAAATGGTTGCTTGTAAGCTACTTCAAATGCTAATGTTTCAAGAGAAAAACTTTTGTGCAGTATTAAATTGTACGGTACAACCCTACAATGCATGTGCCGTGGGTCGTATATGTGTATTTATCGACATCTATTTTCCAAGATGATTACCCAGAAATGGCTTGCTCGTAGGCACTTCAATTGCAATATTTTATTATTGAATTTTTTAAATTAAAATCGAAAGCATGTGCGTTTAAATATCGTAGTGGACAACCTCATTGATGCTTATCACAAAACATGTCTTTGACTATTGTGTACACACTTAGGTTTGGTAGAATTTCAAAATGTATTTTCTTTTTGGTGCATCAGTGAGTTGTACACGATGCATCACATCGAAATGCTGTACCACACTTATGTGCTGAATTTTCAAATCATTTCAAGCCTTCTGCAATGAAGTATTGTACCTTACAATCCATCAATGCACATGACAGAGAATCTATCTACCATTAATCAATTATATTGTACAACCATTTATTGGGTAAAATATTAAAATTGCAACTGATTTAAGCTCTAGTAAAACTTCTTTTTTTTCCTTCAGTTATTGAACAAAATAGTATATTTATATTATTTTTTCTGATTAATTTTGTTGTGTAGATCTTTATCAATGTACCATGGTACTTCAGCATGTTGTACTCAATGTTCAGTCCATTCTTGACTCAAAGAACCAAAAGCAAATTTGTGCTTTCCAAGGAAGGAAATGTTGCTGAAACTCTTTACAAGTTAGTTTCTTTTCAAACATTTTTTACATGTACAACTTTCATTGCACAATGTACAAGTAATCTAAACAATGTACTCTATGCATGGTGTCTTGCACATAGGTACATTAGGCCAGAGGATATACCAGTACAGTATGGTGGACTGAGTCGACCCGGTGACTCAAACACTGGCCCACCAAAACCGGCTTCCGAGTTCACAGTCAAAGGTGGAGAAAAAGTCAATATTCAAATCGAGGGCATTGAGGTAATTTCTCCGACCTTGTAAACATAATTTTAGCGTGAACATTTTTTTGATTAATTATAAATGTAAATATGTAGGCCGGTGCAACAATAACTTGGGATATTGTGGTTGGAGGTTGGAATTTGGATTACAGTGCGGAATATGTCCCGATTGCGAATGGGAGTTACACGATTGCGGTTGAAAAACCAAGAAAAATGGGGCCCACTGAAGAGGCTGTTCATAACTCGTATACTGCAAAAGAAGCGGGAAAGTTGGTTTTGTCGGTTGATAATTCGTCTTCCTCTAAACGAAAGGTTGCTTCTTACCGGTACCTAGTATGGAAGTCTACCGTTGTGATGTGAGTTTGTTTTATTTAATGTTGTTTGTTGTCTAATTTAGTGGTTTTGGTTTTATTGATGAGGTGGTAATGAGGTAATGGTTGTGTACGTGATATGTAATATGTAAGTTGTTACGATAAAACGGATGTATTATTACATGCATTAGCTATTTAGAATAATACTGTAGTAGATTAACATATGTGACAATAGTTTTACTATATTTGAATACAGTTAGATGGATATAAAAATCCTAAGAAATTGATGTAGGAAGGAAAGGTAGGTACCCGTGAAGAGAAGTCACATGCATGTATGATGGCATATGATATGGTATGATGATGGTCACATGCTACCAATGAGACCATGCTTTTGCTTTGAAGTAGCATTTCTACTTGTGCTGTTGCTATTATTATTTCTTCCAATTTTTAATAATAAATATAATAATATATTTTATATTGAATCATTTTGAAATATATAAATTTGACCAAGTTTTATACTTTCTCTATTTCAAAATAAGTGATATAAATTAGCTTTCACGTTTTTTAGTCAAAAGATTGTAATGGAGATTAAATTGGATAATTAGTGAGTGAGGGGTCCCACATATTATAATTAAAGTGAGTTTAATGATATTTAAAAATAAAAGTAAGGGTAAATGGGTAATTTTACTTTATTAAAGGAGATAGTTAGGTGGTATGTGTCCCACAATATTTTACCATATTTTTCCAAATAAAGAAAGTTTCAAAGTGTATCATTTATTTTGAAACACCTCAAAATGAAAAATGTATCACTTATTTTGAAACGAGGAAGTACAAACTTAAATACATAAAAGTATTAACTTGTTACGAGTTTTTCAAAACCAAGCAACTTTTGATGGTGTAAGTTAGATCACGAACTCTCAATGACATGTTAGCTGATAACTTCAATTGACATTTTGAAATAACTATGCTTATAATACTCATTCATTTAATATTTTATATATAAAATATATATACATACACAAAAATATTAATGTCCACATAATTACACACAGTATTGTCCTTGATACTTTAGTTTGAAACAACACCATCGTGCCAATAGTGTTGCTTCAAGGAAGAGGACTGACGCCTCAACCAAAAACCTGATGACCAGTGAGTTGTCCAAACAAGTTTTCATTTCTGAGAACACCTTAAAAGTTAAAAACCACGTTGTATCAACTTAAGGAACAATCGTAGGATTAAAGTAATATGCCTCTAGATGCCCATTCTTTAAATGGCTGTGGGTCGTACGGATTACCTCTAAATAATTACAATTTTTTTAAGGGTTTGATAATGATAGCTCTTAGGGTTGTCACTAAGTGCATAAAATGTTGTATAATGGAGTATTTTCTGAAATTCAGGAGTCGGTTGAAGATTAAAATACAAGTATTTAATGCATGTCTTATGACAGCCCTTAGGGCTGTCATTATCAAAACCCTTTTTTTAATCGGTAGATGTGACAAATATGTAGATATAACGGGTCGAGTCAAGACATGTTAAAACATGTTGGGTATAGTTGAAACCCTAGCACATTTTTACCCACTAAGGTTATATTCACCCATTATTGCTAAGAGCACCGGGATATGGTGACTCAAGTCAAAACGTCATCTCAGTGTCATCTTAGTATTATCTATTTCAAATTCTTAACCCGTAAATACTCCTTCATTTAAACTCAATCCAAAATACTGTTTTAAGAACCATTAAAATTCCGCTCATTCAAAAAATACCCATTAAATTCTCCCACCTCTCTCGGCCAGCGCTCTAGCGCACAACCTCACTCACACCACATGCAGTATGGTGGCGGCACCACTTTAGAATGCGACGAAGGATCACGAAGCCCCATTCGCACTAATACCGGATTATCTAATTACAACCTTTACTTTGCATATTATTGCTACACATTTATATTAACTACAATAACAATAATCAGTACTAATTCCTTTTTATACAATGGATGGTGGAGACTTACCCGAATCCCGTTCCTTTTTTATAAAAGATATTTGAAAGACAAGTATCATCAAAATCTAAGATCGGAGCATCCGATCTATCATTAGACCGTACAATCTCGTCGATGTAGCTACTGATTTTATAATCTACGATCAAATTTAGATCATAATCATATTGCCTGCCGCCCGTATATACCTCAACATGATGGAGACATTGGATCGGAACAATGCACTACCCATTTATGTTGTTTGTCTCTGCTTCTAGCCGCCAACTCAAACAATAGATCGATGACAACTCCACTAATCGATTGAAATTTTGCGAAGGTTAGTGACTAGAAAACTTTGTGCTCATAATAACCATCTTTATGAAAACGTATAAAGGAAAAAACACTAGGTTTCCCTTTGACCCTTCATCTTCTTGTAGATCATGTACCCTGCACGTGATGAAAATATAGGCTCCAACAGTTACAAGTTTCCTAAGTGGAAGGATTAATGGGTTAATAAACCTGAGTAATCTTTAAAATATAGGCTTCAACAGTTACAAATTTGCTAACTACTAAACGTTGATATCTTAAGCACGGGACCAGTTAGAAAAAAAGGTATTGGATTATTACAACTATCTATATATCACTATGTTTACAACTTTACATTGATTAACAACTTTGTATCAATCATCAAAATTAATTTGATATGATTATCACTTTTGTCATCCGTTTTATTTTCGGTAATTTATTTTAACTTTTAATCAACGGTAAAAAAAGATTTACATCTCAATTATTTATCCGGTTAATTTTTCGATTAGTAACGTGTCGTGTTTACTGTTTAGTTATATTTCCTCCGTTTCAAAATAAGTGATACACTTTTCATTTTTGGGTGTTTCAAAATAAGTGATACATTTTGAAATTTTCCTTATTTGGTAATTATAGTGGGACCCATACCTACTAAGGGGTGTTTGGGATTGCTTATTGAAAATAGATTATGTGTTTTGAAAATGAATAATCAGATAATCAGCGGTTACAAAACATGATTATGAAAAGTAGTGTTTGATTTGATTATGATGTTTGAAATCACATTAATCAGATAATCTGTTTTTTAGTGTTTGGCAAACCTGATTATTTATTTAGTTAATAGGTAATATTCAAAACTCCATTTTCAAAACGCAAATAAGTAGCTACCAACATACTTTTTCAAAACTTTATTTTGAAAGCTCCAAAACGCAAATAAGTGATTATTTCATACCTTTTACCAAACACTAGTTTTAGAAACGCAATAAGTAGATAATCTACTTCAAATCGCAATCCCAAACACCCTCTAAGGTGGTGTTTGGGAAAGCTTATTTAAGGGAGCTTATGGCTTATAAGCTTATATAAGCCTTAATAATCCCTTTTCAAAGGGATTATTTAAGCTTATATAAGCTTATAAGCTATAAGCCCCTTTAAATAAGCTTTCCCAAACACCCCCTAACTATCTCCTTTAATAAAATAAATTACTCATTTACCCCTACTTTTACTTTTAAACATCATTAAACCCACTTTAATCATAATATGTGAGACCCTTCACTCACTAACTATCCAATTTAATCTAATTTAACCTTCATTAGAATCTTTTACCCAAAAAAAACAAAAACGTGAAAGCTATTTTTGAAACGATGAAGTACGATCTATCCATTGTTTCTCTTTAACGTCGTCAAATTTCTGATTCCCCCCAAAACCATCAGCACCGTATATCTCCGTCGTTTCCGTCACTGTTACCACCACCGTCTTTTCTCCTCAAAACCGATCGATTCACTGCTAGTGCATCAAAGAGATCGATCTGCAACGATGGGATTTCTGTTTACATCCCTAATGTTTACCGCAATTGGAGTCATCGCGTCTCTTTGCGCTCGAATCTGTTGCAACAACGGCCCTTCTGCTAATCTGTATGTTAATTTGATGTTATTCAATAAACCTCTCAAGTTTGTACAATTCATGCTACCTACGATATTGTTTTCGTGTATGTTAATCCTGGTACGGTAATCCGAGGCCGTTAAATCAGTTTGTTCAAATTGAAATTGATTAAACAGTTTACAAGCTTAACAATGTTGTGACTTCTTTAAGCAATATCCACTTAGAGGATTAGTTGTATTGAATTGCTGCAAATAATTGAAATTTGATCATTATGCTTTTGATGTTGATTAGGTTTTGTATCATCTCTGATGTTCGTAAAATGATCATGTGCTTGAACTTTGTTCGTATGGATTTTGCTGATAATATACGACCAATGCAATTTGATTTGTATTGATTGTTGCAATGTTTATGTAGTTATTAATTTCTCTTTTAACACAATTTGATTTGTATTGATTCTCTACTACTAACTAAATCCTCCTCTACCATAATAAATTACCTAAATTGGTACTTGTTATACAGTTATTATATACAGAGAATTTGTCAAACACTTGACACCATTAAAAGCGATCAATACAATTTATATAACGAAAACATGTATTTATAATGCAGGTTCCATCTCACATTGGTGATCACTGCAACTGTATGCTGTTGGTTGATGTAAGTTTTTACACCTTTATATTTACTTAAAGTTTCTTTATATATTGTCCACTTAATCAAAATATCTGTAATATGTCGCCTGCTGTAATTAGGTCTTCTCTTTATTAGATCGTTGGGTCGAATAGCTTATTTATTGTCGTATCATTGAGCAGTGTTAAAGATAATATGTAAGGAGGCTGTCCCAACTGTTCAACTTTCTTTCTTTTTTGTATTAAGGCCACCCAACTATGGAAATTACTTTATATGCCACCTAAGTATGTATCCAGTTTCGTTTGTACCAAATTCGACAAAAAAACATGCTGGACCGCAAAGATAACCATAATCTTAAATTATACCAGTGGTTACTTTTTCTATTCTATAGAGTAAAAAGTTATTGAACACTCTAAAGGTTGAAGAAAATTTCCATAAACAAAACTAGATACATACTTATAAGTTTTTGAAAGCTTTTAGAAGCTATTTGAAGTAGCTTTTAAAAGCTAAAGTTACCGGAATACACTCTAATAATCACATTCGTCTCACATCTAGTCCTCTTATGTGTGTTTTATGTTATTTTACATTTTCCAACCCTTTTAGTAGTTCTTATATTAGGTTGAATAGCATGTTTGACTTTTCTTAGTCAAAACACACACTTTATTGGTGTTTGATGTGGTTTATGCAGGTGGGCAATCGTTTATCTTGCCCAAATGAATCCTCTCATTGTCCCAATTTTGAGCGAAGGCGAATAAGGTATTCTTTTTGTGAAAAATAATGTTTTTCAATATATTTATTCTCTAGCATTTGTATAATTCATGTGTATTATTCGATTTTAAACGTCAATTTGAATGCTTTTGTAATGAATAAGTGTCCGATGTTAGTTTAATTTCGGTACGGATAAATGTACAACTTCTATTGCACGAGGAATAAGTCATTGTAACCACTTTTGTTGCTTGAGATACAATGTATGAGTGTTCTATTTGTGTGTTATTCGGGTATGTAGTATCGTTGATATTTTAGATTAAGTATTAAAATATACTTCTATATTTTTCTGATATTGTAGAAAGGACAATATTGATAAAAGAGAAATGATATTAATGCCTAATATTTGTGGATACTTATGTGTTTATTTATTTGATCAAAAATTAAAAATAAATGTCAAAATTAAAGGTTGATATAAGGAGTGACAATTAGTATATTAAATATGTTATCTTGTGGTGAGTAACATCATGAGAAGAACATTATTAATAGGCATCAGTATCATTTCACTATTTATAAATCAAAATGCTTAAATTACGACTTCTATATTTTTCTGATATTGTAGAAAGGACAATATTGATAAAGAGAAATGATATTAATGCCTAATATTTGTGGATACTTATGTGTTCATTTATTTGATAAAAAAAATAAAAATAAATGTCAAAATTAAAGGATGATATAAGGAGTGACAATTAGTATATTAAATATGTTATCTTGTGGTGAGTAACATCATGAGATGAACATAATTAATAGGCATAGTATCATTTCACTATTTATAAATCAAAATGCTTAAATTACGGTATCTGGCGTGTTTATGTTGGTTCCATTTTCATGTGGTTGAACCCGTGAAACATGGAGACGTGATTTTTGTGTTGAAAAATAAAACATGCCCGAAAAGAGAAAAGTGACAATTATTTGATTAAATTATGTTATATTAAGTCGACAATGAGACATTTTAGTTATTGTGTAAAAAAACAGAGATAAAAGTAATGAGAAAATGGCTTTTTTGAAAGTACGTGCTTGCTTCTAATTAATCGATATAACTTATTATCAATGAAATGAAATCTGAATTCTTTTTTTTTTTTTTTTTGAAGTAAAAAAGAATCCAAATTAAAACATTTTTATAAAGAAAACGGGCGATTATAAGGCTGACGATGGTTAATGGGCACATGGTTTCCATGAAAAAAAGGATAAATCTTGAACTGTGTGGATCTTGACCCTGCATAATTCTTCTTTTATCTACTAGTCGTCACTATAATAAGAAGAAAAAAACCAAACTTGTCAATTTTTTTATTTTAAATAATAAATTATATTTAAAATGTTTGTAATAAATCAGTTTTATAGTCTGTTTTGGTTTAAATATTTTGCTATGTTTTACAACATATCAACAAAAATATTCACCTTTTGAAAAAAACAGTATATGAAATACTAAAAAGAAGTTCAATGAATAAAACCATTTGACTTCGTAATATTTTTAGAAGAAACAAAACAAAAGGGTTGGTTTAGCAAAACCACCAAACAAGACTTTACAGTTTAGAATGCATTCAACTTTATTCATTTGAATATTTTGTACATGCCAGGTTCATCAATCACTTACCTAAACTATCCTGTTGTATGGCATGTAACATTTGTATTTTAGGCTTGTATATATAGTTTATACTAAATTCCTGATCAATAATCAAACGTATGAAACATCGAAAAGATAATAATTTTATAGTTTATAACGTATATAAGTATATAGGATCTCATTCCAAACATCGGGAACCCCCGGAAGACACCAATGTACACAATCCGCATATTGAACTGGATTAGCTAATTCTAGCTCAGTTGGAGGATCCCAATGCCTTTTATAAATAGAAGGGTGTCCGTCTTTTCGATATTGTGAAAGTTGCGTTATATTTAGCAGCCGAATATTCAAGCCTTTGTTGTCAAGATCTTGTACAACCGATTGTGCTGTTCTCATTAGATCGGTATCCGACCCCTTTCCCCAATACCCTTCTTCCATTATTGGCTCCGTTTCATTGTAGCAATTTTCACCCATTGTTTTCCCCCAATCTCCACCCCTAGAAATAGAAATAGTAGTAACAAATGATTAGTATGTGTAAAATGACATAAATCCATAATGTTTGTTTGTGAAATTTTTTTTAAAAACTGATTATGCTTACTCTTTATGATCCGGCGACAGGCTTATGAAAAACATTCTAGTCCTGTTGCGGTTAAGATGTGTGTCCAACCAATTCGACCATGTTTTAAGAGCCATTTCATAACGTCTTACCCTTACCGATTCAACAATAGTTTTGTTAGGGTTTTCAAACGATCCCCACCTAAACATTTACAAACTTTTAGTGTCAGAAAATCAGAGCCGTATAATGAGGGGTGTTAGAAGTACGACCACATAGGGCTTTTAAATTTTAGGGGCCTCAAAACATACCAATATATTTTACATCCATTATTAGTTGTTGGGTCAAATATTTAGTAACATAAAAAGTGGTAGTGTGAGTGAATTAGACATTTATAGTTCACATAATACTTACAAGAGTGTCATATTAGGCTCTAGCCACCATGTATACGAGTCAAAAATTAGCATATCGGCATCAATCCATTGTTTGGCATGCTTCTCGATGCTCTCAATTTTCATGATGCGATCACGTACACGGTGTTTGACCGGATCGTCGCAATTTGATTCAACCAACAATGGTTCCCAATAGAAGTCAATTGAAGCATTGTATTCCTAACATGTCATATTTGAATATTAGTCAAATATCATGATATCCAACCAAGCAAAAACTCTTGGTCAATCTTTTTATGGGTAGAGGATGAAATATGAAAATATAGTAGGAAATAATATAATTTTTAGATTTTTAATGCATTGGAATAAAAAGACAAAAGTGACTTACAGATGCCTTAAAAGTGATCAATGAGCCATGCCATTCTGCAACCTTATGTGATGGTTCAGTGATCCATGAGTCAATAAGACAAAGTAGCGAAATCCAATGGTTTTTGCCTAATGAATCCCCAACAAATACAACCCTCTTGTCCCTTAGCTTCTCCAAAAGTGCTGTCCCATTAAACCTACAATTGTGTATTTACTATTTATTAGTTGTACAACCTATATGCACACATTACAAATTCTAATGCATGATCTACAACTCTTCAGTTGATTGGTACAAAAGAATTATGCAGGTATGATCCACAAAAGTGAAATAAGCTTTAGCTACTCCCAAACACTATGTAAAATTTTTAAACACCATTACTAATCTATTCTTAAATAACATTTAAGTTCACAATGAGACTTAGACTACATGTAAGGGGAGGTCCCCCTTGCGTCCCTTCACCACATACGTATTCCTCCCCTTACGCATTTCTCTTTTGATGTGTCGCAATAGACTCAAGGGTCGTCTAGATGACCATTAGGATATTGTTTAGAGGGAATGTTCCCATAATTTTTAGAGATATATAGAATTTTATGAAGACTATGTATGGTTGGAGATCTTACGCCCGGTCTTAAAATCAAGGGTAAATTACAGTTTTTGTCCCTGACCTATACCCGATTTGGGGTTTTTGTCCCTAAACTTTTTTCTTCCGTTTTTTTGTCCTTTATGTTTTTAAAATTCCGCATATTTGTCCTTCCGTCCAAAATCTTCCGTTAACTGACGATATTTTTGGTGATTTTCCCAAATTATCCCTATTTTAACTCTATTTCTTTTATATCTTTCTTCATCTTCATCATCTTCATAAAAAACCCAGCTTGAAAGTAACTAACAGTCAACCAATGATTAACAAACTTTTCGATGATAATACAATTGCAACAGCACAAGTAAGAAATCAATTCTACGATTCATCATTTTCAGATATTTACACAAATCACTTGAAAACTAGTAAAAGTAGCTGAAGATACACCACAGAGCATAAATCAATAAATCAACAAACAAAAATAGAAGTGCTGAAGATACACCACCGTCGGCTTCTCCGGCACCGCCTTCTTCTCTGGCACCATCGTCTTCTCCGGCACCGTCAGCGTAGATCTTAAAGATTTTGAAGATTTGTTGCAGATCTTTACTTAAAGATTTTGAAGATCTGGATTCATGAGGTACTGTAGAGGAGTTTTATCCGAAAACTATGTTCTTCAAATTAACGATGATCAATCCGCCGGAAGACCTAATTTGGAAATCCTCAGTTGCTTAATTCACCGGTCAAACATACGACCGTGTCTCAATTCAGAAATGGTTGAAATCCGGTAACCTAATTTGCCCTAAAACAGGCGAAAAACTAGCAACAACAGAACTCGTCCCCAGTTTAAACCTCCGGAAAGTTATCCAATTTAAACCTCCGGTAACCTAGTCTGGAAACTTATACCACCGATTTAGGGATCCAAATCGATGACTTATACCACCGATTTAGGGTTTGCAGGTTCTACGATTTAGGGTTTGTAGGTTCCAATGGGTTTGTGTACGAAAGAGGGAGAACGGGGTGGTGGTTCGGTTGATGAACGAAGGTGGTGGTGGTGTTGGGGGTTTAGGAAACTTATACCACCGGTAACCTAGTCTGGAAACTTATACCACCGATTTAGGGATCCAAATCGATGACTTATACCACCGATTTAGGGTTTGCAGGTTCTACGATTTAGGGTTTGTAGGTTCCAATGGGTTTGTGTACGAAAGAGGGAGAACGGGGTGGTGGTTCGGTTGATGAACGAAGGTGGTGGTGGTGTTGGGGGTTTAGGGTTTGTAGGTGTTGGGGAAGAAGATGAAAAAAGAAAAAATTAAAAGAGAAAAAGAAAAGGGAAAAAAGACTAAAATGTCCTCATATCTTTTGCATTTGAGGTCACTTAACGGAAGATTTTGGACGGAAGGACAAATAAGCAGAATTTTAAAAACTTAAAGGACAAAAAAACGGAAGAAAAAAGTTTAGGGACAAAAACCTCGAATCGAATATAGGTCAGGGACAAAAACTATAATTTACCCTAAAATCAAATACCATAGTCCAATGAGTTATACTGTATATATGTTTCATGAGATTAGATGTATGGTACAACTTCACAATGCATGTTATCAACTTAATTATAGAGGCTTTGTGGGTTGCACTTAATAGATTTATAGAGTTGTACTGTACAACTCCATTATCCATCATGTCAACTTCAGATGCAACTTTGTAACTTGGTAACATATGCATGTGCACATTCTTATATCACCTTAGTACAAGCTATATATGCATGTGTCAGCTTTATGAGCTCCCAAAACCCATCGCCACACGGCAGATACACAGAAAAAATACAACCTCACAATGCATCGATCCTGTCAACTTTGTGCAATTTTCTAGGCATCTATTGCAACATGAGAATTAATATTCATACCATAAAAATTATTTCTTACACTACTGACCACACTATATAAATTTGAAGACAGAGTATACAATTATGCAAAATATGATATGTGTTATAGAAATTAATTTATATGATGTCAACGTCACTTACTTTACAATATATACGAGTCATGAGTGTGACTATATATATTGGGTTAATTAAATAGTTTATAGTTTTGACTTTTGAATTATAACCTTAGACTATCCACATTCATAACCCAACTCAACTCAACTCAACTCAACTATTTATTATAAAATTAATTTATCTCCCTTTCATATATACAACTCAACTTAATACATACACTTTACTCCCATCAACAACCCAAGCCACATCCTATTTTTTTATTAATTAAATGCATTATTGAAAAACACTCAAATGTAAAAAAGCATGGTTATAATAAAATATTAGTTAAGGAGGGTCTTCTATTTCGAACCAATTGTCATAGGTCGAGCACTGTTTTGATTTTTTTATACTTATTTGGTGATCAACCTTTTAAATAGGTTGTGAATGTGTGTAGTCTTAGGAGTGTAATTATATTAAAAGGTTATTGGCCTAGTACGATGTTTGTTGTACAACCTTGAAGTTCGGGGTTCAAGTTCTATAGTAGATTTAACTGAAAAAAAGGAGTGTAATTAGGAGCAAATTATGATTTGAAGTTCAAAAAAAAGAGTGTGATTAAGCTGAGCCGAAGTGTTAAATTCGAGCTCAAACTTAATTATAGAACTCAAACATTTATTCTCAAGCTTAAATTTGAAATAATTGATACTTTTAAGATCGACTAGATTAAACTCGCCTACCAATATAATGTATTTGATATTTTTTTAAAGTCGACGGTATTTTATAGCTCAATTTGATTAAAAATATAATTTTATAAAAATAAAATTATATAAAGAGTGAAAATGTAAAAATTACACTCTAGTAGTTTTTGGTAGTGAATCTTACTAACTAGGTATTTTTATAGTCAAGAAATATATGCAAATATTAATTAATAGAGAGAGAAAGATAGTAGAGAGAGAACCTGGGAAGATCACAGCCATGAGGCTGCCATCTCCAATACTGATACTTGTCATCTTTTCTTCCAAATTTATGACACGAATAATCATCCGCCATGAAAGAACATTCGTTTTCTTTATATAAAGGTCTTGATTTATTATCATAAACCCAACTTCCATTGAATAAATCACAGCTTTCAAACGAATAATTCTCCGTTATTTCTGCTTCTCCTATAACAAGATCAAGTAATATTCCACCGTTATCTCCATAAAAGTAAACAGCTCCAATAATGATTCCCATTACAAACATAAACCCTATGGAATGATACCCATTAACCATTTTCTGCAATCTTTCCATTCCCTTCATTTTCCAAAAACACAAAGAAAGAAAATAATTGGGTTTTTGTATGTTTTCAAGAATGCTAAAGGAAGAAGAAGAAATGAGGAATATTGTATGTTTAAATGTTTACATTTTGGGTATTTATCTCACTTTGGTAGTTGATCTGTCCAAAAAATATTCCTATCATTTGACTGTTTCATTAAATATTTATTTTTAATACTCGTATTATTTTATTTGAAGTGACATCCATCCAAAATTAATGTAATTAATATATTACCTTTTCCAAGAAAGTTTTATAATCCGAATAATTTATTATTAATGACATTTTTATTGTAGATATGTACATGTCTAAGTAAGTCAGTTTTTAAAGTGGACTTCGAAAAGGCGTACGATACTCTAAATTGGAATTTTTTAGATTCGGTTTTGGACCAAATGGGATTTGGAGACAAATGGAGGCGGTGGATACATATGTGTCTGTCTTCCGCTAGGGCGTCCGTTTTAATTAATGGTTCTCCGACAGCCGAATTCAAAATCAACAAAGGACTTAGACAAGGTGACCCGATGGCGCCGTTTTTATTTATTGTAGCGGTAGAAAGTATTCATGTTGCTATGCTTGAGGCAACACAAAAAGGAGCATTTCACGGTATACAACTTCCAAATTATGGGCCAATTTTGTCTCACCTTCAATATGCCGATGACACTATTTTTGTGGGTGAATGGTCCGAAGGAAACGCAAAAAACTTATCACGAATTCTTGCGTGTTTTTATCTAGCTTCCGGTCTAAAAGTAAATATGTCAAAAAGTAGTTTACAAGGAATTGGTGTATCAAGTGAGGGGGTGACTAGAGTGGCAAATTTAATAAGATGTAGTGTCGGTTCGTCCCCTTTTAAGTACCTTGGTTTGACAATCGGTGCACAAATGCATAGAGTGGAACATTGGGATGTGATCATAAACAAATTTAACAAGAAACTTTCTTCTTGGAAAGCATCAACTTTATCATATGGAGGTAGATTAACGTTATTAAAATCCGTTCTCGGGGCACTTGGATCGTACTTTCTATCTATTTTTAAAGCCCCGGAAGGTGTCATTAAGAAGTTGGAAGCAATTCGGGCAAGATTTTTCTGGGGCTCCAAAGACGGTGAGCGAAAAATCAATTGGGTTAGTTGGAAAAAGATTCTCGAACCACTTAAATCGGGAGGGTTGAACGTCCCAAGTATAAAAGCACAAAATTTTGCGTTACTTTTAAAGTGGTGGTGGAGATTGAAAATAGAAGACGGATCCTTGTGGAAATCAGTCATTGTTTCTCTACATAATATTCCATGTAATAATATCCCCTCGAGTAAATTCTCGGGTGTATGGAACAATATTGTGAAGGTTCGGAATCAGTTACTTAAAGCTAATATTCCTATTGATTCATGGTTCCAAGCCGTGCAGAATTCACAAACACAGCAGTTGCGGTGGTCATGGGTATTCGAATCAGACGGTGTATATTCGGTATCATCGGCAAGGTATGCTATCCAAAGTATGTTGTCCGGACCATGCAATGATGTTGATATCCCATGGCTAAAAACTGTCCCGATAAGGAATAATATTTTCTACTGGCGGTTGTTTCACAAGCGATTACCCACGTGTGTTAATTTGTTAAAACGAGGAGTTATATTGCAATCGGTGGTGTGTTGCCTTTGTGAGAGAGAAATCGAGGATGAGACGTATCTATTTTGGACTTGTCGTAAAACGAGAGAAGTATGGCTCGAGTTTTGTAGGTGATGGTCCATTGACATTAGCTCAATTAGGGACCTGGATGGAATGTTGGAATGGAAGGACCGGGAAAAATTGTCAAATATCAAGTCAACCCATTTCATGATGGCGGTGGTAACTACCCTTTGGCATATTTGGAAAAATAGAAACAGTATAGTTTTCAACAAGAATCAAGGTGGAAATTGTTCTATTTTAGTGGAGGCACAAGCGCAAGCTTTCTACTGGATCAAACACAGGTCAAAGGTTAAATGGGGAAGTCTCGAGTGGCCGGCCTGGGTTTGTGACCCAAGGAGTGTGTAAGCATATGATCGAGACAGTGATGATTCTTGGAATATATTAAAATAGAATTGGTAATTTTTTGTGTTTATAATGTAAAATCTAGTTAGGTGGTGAATTTTATTTGTATTGGTAATACTGTATCCTAGCTTATGCTAGCATTTTGGTTAATACAATTTGGTGGGAGTTTCATTGCGGGTGATGGCATTGCCGAAGTTCGTTTTTGTTGCCCCTTTTGCTGTTCAAAAAAAAAAATGTCTAAGTCAGTTTTACTTCTTAAAATAAATTCAAACTGTTAGAACACTATAGTTGTTTTACCTACTATTCTACTAATTAGCCATACTATCTGGTTATTGTTGAAATAAAATATATATCCACGCAACAATATTTGGTTGTAAATGAAAATAATTGAGATATAGATATTACGAAGGAAAAAGTACAACTGAAAAATAGTTTTAAAATATAAGAAATTTGTATCTTAAAATGAATTTATGTACATATAATATGCATTTAGTAATGAAGTTATTAAAATAAAGGAGAAGTTTTGATATCTAAGACAAAAGGTTTTCCATTATGTTAGGGCCTAATAAATTTGGCCCAATTTCCAGATCCCCAAAGCTAGTGCATAGTGTCACCCATTAAAAACATCACCAACATTGGGGCATCGAGCCCAACTTTGGTCACCATTTACTTTAAAAAACTGATACGGCCACGAACCTAATGTTTTTGTTCAAAAAGAAGATTTAAAATTTATACCACTAATTTGTTTTTTAATGTTATTTTTGTAAGATTTAATATTCTCACTTCTCTAAAATTAAAGGTTTTGTTAATAACTATTATAAGAATGTCTTTAAATATATAAAAATTATACATTAATTTATGAAATGATATTTTTAAAATTCAAGGGTTAGTTAAGTGATATACAAATTTCTCATAAATATCTTAACATTTAAATAGAGTTCTTATTCTAAATATTTGATTGTAAGAACTTATTGGCATAATATGGTCCATATATGTTGTAGTCAACAAATTAAATCCCCTATATTCCATGCTTGATAGAAGGAATTTATTGTTTAATTTGTACAATATTACAAAGTACACGCTTAACGCTTTAAATCGTATATTTAATTTACAAATGGTCCATGACATGCATGAGCAAATCATAGATTTAAGTTTTAGTTTAGAACAAATGGGAAATATTATTATATTGAAAATCACTTGACCAAAAGTCATGCATAATTAATGGCTAAAAGTAAAATAGTTATAATTTTTTGAAGTAGATCTACAACTTTTATATAATAATAATAATAATAATAATAATAATAATAACAATAGGGATTTGCTAACCATTGCCCTTAGGCCAATGGTTAAAAATAATTAAAGTGGTTAATGTACAACAAAGAAAGCATAATTAATTAAAGTTGGTTAATAAAATGCATGGAGGTGATTTTTTATTAGGCAGTTTACAATCAATTTAAGCTACAAAAATTTCTGAACCATTGTCATTAGGGCACTTGTTAGCATTTCCCTAATAATAATAATAAATGAAAATAATACAGTTTTAACATAATACGTTATACATTTATTTTATTACCTGTTTTAATATAAAATAGTTATTCAACAGCTGTTTAAATTGTCATTTTGGATTTTTGAGGATTAAAAAACTTGGACGATATATTTAGAAGATTACTACACAATAAAATAATACTTTTTGGACAGATTGAAACCTATATGAAACACATTGAAATAATTGAATCTTTTTTGACAGATCAACTACCAATGTAAGTTAAACTTATTAGTAAATATGTATTATATCAAGTCAATCTATATTTTAGGATAGTTGTTTGTATTTATATTAGGTAGATATTATTTCCCTCTTTGTAATCACCCTATATATTGGGATGTCAATGTGAATATTACGATCATTCAAGACAGTTCAATATAGACTCTTTTATGGTATCAGAGCTATACCTCTAAAACCCTAGCCGCACATTAAACCCTAGCAGCCTTCTTCTCCGATCGGTTTGCCATGGCGCCGACGAATGAAACTTCAAAAACCACGACCAATACGAATCTGCATCCCGTGTATACTGTCACGAACATCCAAAATAAGGTTCGGATTCTCGACGGCGTGAAGGTTACGTACGGTTCGTGGGTGAAGCTCTTCAAACTCCATGCTAGGGGTTATAAAGTACTCGATCATATCGACGGTACGGAACCGCCGAAGACCACCGACGTCGACAACCCCGTCAAGGAGAACCGTTTAGTGTTACAACTCGTCCGGGGCCTCCCTTCAGAATTCGATACGGTAGCATCTTTCATAAATCAATCATCTCCCTCATGGGACACCGCGTGCAGCATGTTGCAACTAGAACAACAACGCCAATCGGCTCGTCAAAACCCGAGCCAATCGGCCATGGTCGCACCAAATACCGCCAAAGGTACTCCTGGTAACAGTGAACCAAACGCACATTCCGGTGAGAATCACTCAAATGGCCGCGGGCGTGGTCGAGGACGTTCATCCAATCGTGGTGGACGCTCCTCCAATTCGGGCCGATGAAGGTCATTTGCTTCTGGTCCTCCGCCAAATGCATATCCACCATGGGCTTGGTGGGCACCTCCACCTTGCCCGTACCCCACACAACCCGGAGGATGGCCCAACAGCCCCTGGCCCAACAGTGTCCAGCGGCCCCCAAACAACAAGCCCACGGCTTCGGCCCATGTGGCTTGTCAGCCGGGCCAAAGCCCAACAGCCGATGCAGCAGCCCACGGGAATGAAGAGCAAACCGAATACAACCCACTTCAACCTACTGATATTGGCGCTGCATTTCAGGCCATGCACCTCAATTACCCGGACCCGAATTGGTACATGGACACCGGTGCGTCATCCCACCTAACCGCCGACGAAGGTAACATTCATACTCCATTAACACCATCCAACATTAAAAACATATATGTTGGCAATGGTAATAGCATACCAATAAAAGGATCCGGGAATGCCACACACCACAAATACCAACTACGTAACATCCTTTACACACCAAACATTATTAAAAATTTACTTTCCGTTCGTAAATTTACAATTCATAATAAAGTTTCTCTTGAGTTTGACCCATATGGTTTTTTTGTGAAGGATTTGAAGGATGGGAGGATTCTTTCTCGCCACAATAGTACCGGCGATCTATACCCGTTCACACCTCCCGCCACTCCTCCATCCGTTTGCCTAGCCACCTCCACCACCGAGCAATGGCACAACCGTCTCGGTCACCCAGGGGCTTCTATTTTAGATTTCCTTCGCAATCGTTTTTTTATTTCGTGTAATAAATTGACAAACTCTACGGTTTGTCATTCGTGTCAATTGTCTAAAAACAAACGTTTACCATTTTATGATTCTAATACTTCTACGTTTGCTCCGTTTGATATTATTCATTGCGATTTGTGGACGTCACCCGTCAATAGCAATTCCGGCTATAAATACTATATGGTGCTTATTGATAATTTTACACAATATGTTTGGGTCTACCCCCTCAAATACAAATCGGATACTTTTACTGATTTTGCAAAATTTCATAAACTTATTTTGACACAATTTAATCGCAAAATTAAATCATTTCAATGTGACCTCGGGGGGGAATTTGATAATAACGAGTTTAAAACCTTCGCCTCTAACAACGGACTCGTTTTCCGTTTCTCGTGTCCCCAAACATCCTCCCAAAATGGTAAATCCGAGCGCATGATACGTCGTCTAAATGACATCATCCGTGCCATTCTTTCACACGCTCATTTACCACCGAAATTTTGGGTCGAGGCTCTTCATACCGCAACCTACCTTCACAACATCCTTCCCACAAAACGCCTTAACACCCTCACCCCCACCTTTGCCTTATACCTTCGCCACCCTACCTATGACCACCTCAAAGTTTTTGGATGTGCATGCTACCCCAATACCTCCGCCACCCAACCCCACAAACTTCACCACCGCTCCGTTCGTTGCATCTTTCTCGGGTACCCCACCAACTTCCGGGGCTACCGTTGCTTCGACCCAACCACCGGGAAGGTCCTTATCTCCCGACACGTCATTTTCGACGAAACGACCTTCCCATACACACCCGCCTCGGAAAATTCATATGAATTTCTTGTTGAGCCTACCATTCCCGCACCCTTCTTCTCATACCCTAACCCTACACCACCACCGCAAACCCAACAACCCGACCCCACCCCAACCCCACCCGCACCACCATCCCCACCCCACCACCCAAACCCACCTCCGTCTCCACCCCATAACCCCCCACCGTCACCACTCGTCGCCCCTCACTCTCCACCATCCCCAAACCCACCGCCCACTAACACCCACCACATGACCACTAGAGCCAAACAGGGTATCTTTAAACCCCGACAGCCTTTAAACCTTCATACCACCACCCAATCCCCCATCTCCCCTGTCCCGTCCACATATAGCAAGGCATTCCAGGATCCATGTTGGTTAAATGCAATGAAAGATGAGTATGATGCCTTACTAGCAAATGACACGTGGGATTTGGTTCCCCGTCCTAATGATCGACCTATTATACGATGCATGTGGCTTTTCCGCCACAAATTTAAAGAGGACGGGTCTCTACAAAGGTACAAAGCAAGACTTGTAGTTAACGGGAAATCCCAAACAGTTGGTATTGATTGTGATGACACATTTAGTCCGGTGGTAAAACCGGCCACGATTCGCACGGTGTTAAGTCTTTCTGTCTCACGGTCTTGGCCAATTCATCAACTAGACGTGAACAACGCGTTTTTACATGGTGACTTACAAGAAACGGTTTTTATGCATCAACCGCCGGGGTTCGTTGATAAAAAGTCACCAAATCATGTTTGCCGGTTACGCAAATCTTTATACGGGCTCAAGCAAGCCCCACGGGCATGGTACAATCGGTTTGCCACGTTCATAACAAGCAAAGGGTTCCGAAGTAGCACATGTGATAACTCATTATTTATCTTTCGACAAGGTACCCACACCGCTTATTTATTATTGTACGTCGATGATATAATTTTGACGGCATCCGATCCCGTTTTTTTTAAAATCCATCATCGCCACTTTATCTCAAGAATTTGCAATGACGGATCTTGGGGCACTACACCATTTTTTGGGCATTTCGGTTAAACGGGACAAACACGGTTTATTCCTATCTCAATCCCAATATGCACAAGATATACTTAAACGAGCGTCAATGACAACATGCAACCCTTGTAACACACCGGTTGACACATCCTCAAAATTAAGTGCCACCGCGGGAAAACCGTTAAAAGACGGGACGTTATACCGTAGTTTGGCCGGGGCTCTACAATACCTCACGTTCACACGGCCCGACATCTCATACGCGGTACAACAAATATGTCTATTCATGCATGCACCGCACGATTCTCACTTCAACTTCATGAAGCGCATAATCCGTTACATCAAGGGCACCATTGATTACGGTGTTCGCATCGTATCTTCACCTAGTCATACTCTCACGGCCTATTCCGATGCCGACTGGGGTGGTTGTCCCGATTCAAGAAGATCTACATCGGGTTATTGTGTGTACCTCGGGGATAACTTGGTATCTTGGTCATCAAAACGTCAAACGACTATATCTAGGTCAAGCGCCGAAGCCGAATACCGCGGAGTGGCAAACGCCGTTGCCGAAGCTAGTTGGCTACGAAATCTTCTTTTAGAACTACACGTCCCACTTGCCAAAGCCACAATCGTTTACTGTGATAATGTATCCGCGGTCTATCTCTCAGGCAACCCCGTTCAGCATCAAAGAACCAAACACGTTGAAATTGACATTCACTTTGTTCGGGAAAAAGTCAAGATCGGTCATATTCGAGTTCTCCACGTTCCCGCTGCCTACCAATATGCCGACATTTTTACAAAAGGTCTACCTAGACAACTATTCGAGACATTCCGATCCAGTTTGAGTGTCCGCTCTCCTCCCGCTCCAACTGTGGGGGACTATTAGTAAATATGTATTATATCAAGTCAATCTATATTTTAGGATAGTTGTTTGTATGTATATTAGGTAGATATTATTTCCCTCTTTGTAATCACCCTATATATTGGGATGTCAATGTGAATATTACGATCATTCAAGACAGTTCAATATAGACTCTTTTAAAACTACCTTCAGTCTTCCTACTTAACTTTTCCCTAAATTACAATATGTCAATGATCTTCATAATTATCTCCTTCCCTTAAACATTCTTTAAAACATACAAAAATTAAACCAAACAGTTATTTGTTTTCCTGGGTACAAAAAGAAGGGAATGGAAAGGATGCAGAAATTGGTTATTGGGTATCATTCCATCGGGTTTACGTTTGTAATGGGAATCATCATAGGAGTTGTTTACTTTTGTGGAGATAACATTGGAGTAAGATTAATTGATATTATGGGTGAAGCGAAATTGGCGAGTAATTATGATACGTTTGAAAGTTGTGATTTATTCAATGGTAGATGGGTTTATGATAACATAACAAGACCTTTATATAAAGAAACACTGGTACAAAAATAACCTACAGTCACACTTTTTTTAAAACAGCCTCGCCACAGTTGTACTTGTTTATGTGGCTAAAGGTCACAAATAATGTTCTAATGTTATTTTAGCCACATTTAACTCCAAAACTGTAACAATCTCAAATTAGATTCGAATACTTTAGCCACCGTTTAACATAATAAAGGTGTCCATTGCTAACCACAGTCACGTAGTGTGGCCAAATGTCACAATTTTCGTCATGGTTGTTTGTTAAAATGTGACATCATTTTGTGATGGTTATTATGTGAGACGAGAGACACATATTTAGTCACATGAATCAATTGCTTATGTGTCCAAAAGTAATGTTTATTAGCCACATGAATTCATTGTTGTTGAATGGTAGTATATAGCCACGGTCTTTATTTTGTGTGTCATGTGGCTATAAGACAAATAATAGCCACTTAATTTTTTGTGTATGTGTGGCTATATGATGGACATGTGCCCCACCCTAAGACATAGTCACGATAAAACTAAAATTACATGTGGCTATAACATAAACAATAGCAACAGAAGTAGTAAAATTAAAATTATGTATCTATAACTAACTTATAACCACGATTTTAATTAACTATGTATGTGTGTCTACCAGTAATAAATTGTCACATAATGATGTTAAATATGGCTAAATGTTATCAGAGGTCACATGTGATAAAAAATTATGTGGCTAAAACACAAACAATAGCTATGATTAAATTTATGTGTGTAACTACTAGTAAGAGAGAATGTAGTACAAGTATAGTTGAGCATGTATGTTTATTAGCCACACAAATTCGTTGTTGTCACTTTATTGGTGTTAAATATGACTAAATATTATTAAATGTCACACGCGATAACAACTTATGTGGCTAAAAGTATCCAATTGTCACAGTTTAATTGACTATGAATGTGTGTCTGCAAATTACCAACTGTCATATTAATAAGTTAAAATATGGCTAAATGTTATCCCACATTGGTATTTGTAAGAAAGTTGGAGACTTTGTTTCATTATAAAAACAAGGGGCTTCAACTCTCTTAAAAAAATTAAAGCTTGACATCCTTAAGTCCTTTAGTTTAAACCGAGTGTTTACAAGGGTTTAACTATTACCGGTTGGGTTTAACCGGTCTAGTTTTTGCCGGTGATTTTAAGCAATCAAACCGGTTGAATGTTCGAGTCACGGTTTAACCGGTTAGACCGACGAGTCTATACCGGTTTTTAAAGATTTGTAAATGTATGTCCTTATTATACTTTTAGCTATTGTTTGAGTAATTGTATGTGTCTAAAAGGTAAATAATAGTCATAATAGACATATAGTTGTGTGACTAAATAATAGCAAGCGCCACTATAAAAATAAATTTATGTAACCATTGGTTGAACAATAGTCACATAAAAATAAAAAAAAGTGTGTCTACAAACAGTTTATGGCCACATTATAACTTAGAACGCATGATTATCACAACATATTTTCTTCTTGAATAGCCACACTTTTAGGCTACGGCTACTATTTTCGGTTAATACAACCACTAAATTTAAATGTAGCCATACATTGCCTAAAATGACACGACCTTTGGTCACACTATTTGTGGGAAAAAAATTAGTGACTAAAGGCATATGGTCACAGTTTTGTAGTGTGACCATTGCTCATTTTTATACTAGTGAAAATGAGTGTCCTTTCATGACTGATGATTATTCTTGTCAAAAATTTGGAAGAAAAGAGTTCAAGTATCAGTTTTGGAGATGGAAGCCTCATGGTTGTGATCTTCCCAGGTTCTTTAATCTCTCTCACTCCCTATAGATCGATATAGATATTTGTATATATGTCTAATACATATTTGTTGTATGATGTGCATTACAAGTCGTACTTTATGAATTACATGAATATAAGCAACTTTAGGGATAAATTGCGTGTAGGTTCAATGGAACAGCATTGTTGGAGAAAGTAAGGGACAAAAGGGTGGTTTTTGTCGGTGAGTCATTAGGCAAGAATCACGCTACTTTGTCTTATCGACTCATGGATCGAAGAACCGTCTCATAAGGTGGTAGAATGGCATGGATCGTTGATCACTTTTAGAGCATCGGTAATTTCAAACTTATTGTGTAATTAAATGATTGTAACATAAAACACATGCTAATTATTTTTCTTTGACTGATCGATATTCGTGACATATTGAAGGAATACAATGCCTCCATTGATTTTTATTGGGAACCATTGTTGGTGGAGTCAAATTGTGATGATCCGATCAAACACCGTGTAAATGACCGGATTATGAGAATAGAGAGCATAGAAAAGCATGCCAAACAATGGATTGATGCTGACGTGCTAATATTTGACTCGTATACGTGGTGGCTAGAGCCTAATATGACACTCTTGTAAGTATATCTGGGATCATTTTACAATTAAGGAAATGAGTTTGCTATATATTGTTGGTACCATTGATGCTACAAGTTTGTCTTTAGGTGGGGATCGTTTAAAAACCCTATTAGAACATCTCACGAATCGGGAATGGTAAGACGCTATGAAATGGCTCTGAAAACATGGTTGAATTGGTTGGAAGCTCATCTTAATCGTGCAAAGACTAGAATTTTTTTCACCAGCCTCTCGCCTAAACACAAAACGTATGCATTCGAATCGATCCTTATTTTTTTTAAACCTTTTTGACAACAAACTCATATCCAACTAATTCACATATTTACTTTATACATGTCTCAGTTGTAATTTGAACCCACAACCACTAAATCAATTGCTCGTTATTTTGTTTAAGAAAACTTATCATTTTCGTATGTCAAGTGTCGTGTTCATGTTAGTTACTAAAGATGTGTCATACTTTTAGGGGTCAAGATTGGGGGAAACCCGTGGGAGAAAACTGCTTCAATGAAACCGAGCCGGTAATGGAAGAAGGATTTTGGGGGAATGCAACACATACTGAATTAATGAGAACAGCCGAATCAGTAATACAAGATCTCCAAAAGAAAAGCTTCAAAATAGAAATTCTAAATATAACACAACTTTCACAATATCGTAAAGATGGTCACCCTACAATCTACAAAAGACATTGGGTTCCACCGACAGAGGAAGAATTGGCCAACCCTGTCAAAACCGCAGATTGTGCACATTGGTGTCTTCCAGGAGTTCCTGATGTTTGGAATGAGATCCTTTATTCATACCTACTTTATAAATTGTGAATTTTTATCATTTTATATTTTTTTTGTCTCATCATTGGTAGGAAATTTATAAGGTGACATGCCATACAAAAGAGAAATTATATTAGGTGATTGTTGGGCATGCCATGTACACATTTTATTTAATTGAAAGGAAGTCAGAGGTATCCAAATCTTAATTGCTACACAAATAAACCCTTTTGTTGTTTGGTTCATTAAAATATTTCAACTATAAATATGATCACATCTTCAAATAATATTCAAGTTTAGAAATATTTTATTAATTTTTATATGTAAAATAATAATTACATAATAAAATAACATTTTGTGTCAGTGATAACTAGAAGATAGAAGAGAACAGTACAGAGACAAGATCCACAAAAGTCCAGATCGATTCTTTCTATGGAAACCATTTGCCCTTAACTATTTATTATCTATTTATGTTTGTTAAAAACTAAAGTTTTTATTACTAAGTCCACAAAAACCAAATCTCTATTATACATGTAGAATTTGGACCAACAACTACTTCCCTAACAAATTACAAATATCATGTGACTGACTTAATTTGGGTAGTTTTTGACATCTATTTGCTTAACAATTCAGGTAATTAGCCAATATTATATCAGCATCTCTTTACAAATCCCTTTTTGTTTAGTCAATGTTTTTGCATAATTTGAAGAGAACTTGTTTCGAAGTTTAAAGACATCACAAATAAAATCATGACAACGCCTGTCCAAGTCGTTGCTACATTGTTAGAAAAATACTTAAATTAATTTTGTAATATACGGATTCACGTTAAATTGTTGCAACTAGGTTGATTTCTAGAAAGAAAATCCTCCTTGAATCAGCAACGACATGTCGACATTTTTCTTCAAATGATAAGAATACATACAAAACTCTTGAGCCAGGCCCCAAAATAATGTACAAACACCCCAAAAGGACCCAAACTCCCAAAGTCCAAAAACATGTGGACATTGGACCATTGCTAGATTAAATTATTTAAGTGGGCTTGTATCACTGGCTTGTATCACTAATTAGATGGTTGGGCAAAGCCCATTATACAAAAATACCTAATACGAAATAAAAACTCAAAACACGCCAATTTTATCAGACAAAATTTTAAAACATATCACTTATTTTAAAACACTCAAATATAAAAAAATATATTACTTAGAAGAATGTATAATGATCTTGCTGCGTCTTCAAACAGTTTACGTAAACGCAATTTTTCACAATTACCTATACTCTAATTAAACACTATGTGATATAAACGAACTATTTTGAACGGTTAGAATCGAATCCTGTCTCTCAAATAGACGAGCGATCATAGTTATCAATTCCATTTCTCATTATTATGTAGTAAGAGAGGAGACCCCCCTCCGCCGGAACCAAATATCCTATGTGGCATGCTTTTGGCGAGCTATTGCCTCCGCCACCGCACCTTCCGTTAAGTGAAAAAGGGGTTTCGTAGAAGTTTGGCCAGGAGAGAGAGAATCTTCTTTTAAAGGTATCTTGTGATTGTGAGTGAAGGGTATTTTGGTGGGTCCCAAAGAAGTTTTATTGGTTAGTCATGGTAGATGGGGTATTTGAGGTTTTGAATGTAAAATGTGAAATAGTGATGTGGCAGAGGTTACGGTTTGGCGTATGATGCATGCATGCATACATACATATACCTTTTTAATTATAATAATAAAATGGATTTTGATAATGACAGCCCTTAGGACTGTCAATAAGAACGGATAAAAATGAGCAGTCTTGATTCTGATTGGAGGAAAAATTTTAAATATTGCTAAAAAGAAGGAACATAAGTTGACTAATGGAGTTAAGAGTGCTTAAATATGAAAGTAATCTTCCGATTATTTGTTCTTATTGACAGCCCTAAGGGCTGTCATTATCAAAATCCTAATAAAATATGGAAAATGATAATGACAGCCCTAAGGAGTGTCAATAAGATCCCATAACACGCATCAAATACGTGTACAATAACAAATTACCGCGCATGCATTTTAGGAATAAACTGTAACACACCAATTTTTCAACCAAATTTAAACTTTTTAATAAATAAGTTCAACATCCAAAAATCCATAAAATCCAAAAACATAGTTTAGTTAAAACATTTGGAAGGATTACAAGTATCAAAAACCGGTGTTACGATAATATCAAAACCAAAGTCTAGGGAATTAAATAAGTACACCGAGCTAATCACATCCAATGCTAACTACGGGCCGCCTAATCCTTAGCTCCCGAACCTGAGTACATAGTCAAAAGAAATGTAGTACGTGAGACAAAATTGTCTCGTGAGAAACATGGGTTTTAGACCCGATTAGAAAATAATTGCAATAAAATAATAATTAAATAATTATCACATTGCACATAGTCAATCATACACTAAGGCTTTCCATAAGCCCAACACATACGTAACGGACCTCCCCGAAACAAATTCCCCCGATATGGGTTATCTAGGTAAACTCTCCCGTTTCCGGGTTATCTATTTGCTCCCCCGATTTCCGGGTTATCTCAAACTCCCCCGCTTTCCGGGTTATCTATTTCTCGACATACTACTCTTGAGCAGGGTGGTACCGCCCCAAGTAGTAGTCACTAACTCCCCCAACTTGTGTGGGTTATCTAGGATCCAATTGATGAGCTACCACATAACAAATCATCAACTTGGGCCAATGCCCCATATCACAACTTAATCATACTAGTGGTAACTAAACAAATCAATTTACAATTTAGTTCAATTCAATTCAATTCAATTCTTACTCTATCAGTTTAATCTTTTCTTTATTAAAACTATTTATTTAATAAAGGCTCTAAAATCATTTCAATTCATAAAACATGGGTTACTATGACTCAGAAATGTCACATGTACTCACCTTAGCAATGCTATCCAATACTTGTGTTAATCAACACAAATCCTTACTTCTTAGTCAAAGAAGTACTCCCAATCATAAGGTCTTCTTGACCAAATATCAATATCATCACAAATACTAGTTACTATCCATCACTAGCACTAATTAATCCATAATAATATCCCCAAATCACCAAGTTCATACAACTTGGTGAAATCTCAAACCCTAGTTCAAGATTTCTATCCATAAATCCCAAATCCAAGTTGTACACAATGGTTACAAGTCTTCAATGAGTATTTTACACTCATGAGAGATCATCTTCCCCAAAGATGATATGGTTAGTTCCCAAAACCACCATTAATGCCCAAGAAAAGCTTGAAATAACAAGGAGATGCATAAACTAACAAGGATTCTTACCTTAGATCAACAATATCCAAGGAATGTGAAGATTTGAGCTCAAGAACAGCAAAAACCGTGCACTCTTCTCAAAAAACGGCTGGTAGGGTATAAGGGGTGTAGGTGTCCAAACCCTAGCCCCAAAACTCGTTTTTATACACCTGACAGAGTTCGCGTTCGCGAACTCGAGTTCGCGTCGCGAACTTCCCATACCGTGACCTCCTCGCGATCGGGAACAAGCCGCGAACTCCAAGCCTCAAAACCCCAAACTCTCTGTCCCATCCTCGCGACCGCGAACTATAGTTCGCGCCGCGAAATCTTCCAGGCAGCTAGGCTGCAACTTTTTGTTATCCAATTTATCTCGGTATCGACCTTAACTGTAACGACCGTAATTTTACGTTTTTCATTTCGTGTAATTATTCGGGATTTATGTGAATTTTCGTTATTTATGTTAGTTTACATTTCGGTTTGTGTTTTATCGAATGATTGAATGTTTGGGACTTGGTATAACCAAGCATGGGTCAAAACTTGGATGGAAACAAGTTTAAAGGCCAAAAATCTGGCTGAAACAGCCCTCGCGGCGCGAGCCAGTCGCGAGCGAAACGCGAGGTTGAACAGTGAGTTCAGAACCCAAACGCGAGAAATCTCGCGTTGAGACAAGAGTCGCGAGCGAGTCGCGAGAGAGTCGCGAGCGAGTCGCGAGGTCCGATTTTCAGCGGCGACCAAGAGGACAACCCGCGTCACCTCGCGGCGCGAGGCAAACGCGAGCGGGGCGCGAGGTCTGTCTGGAGTATATAAAGTTGTGTAGAAGCTAGGGCTCATAACACCTACGAACCCTAGACTAAGGGCAGCCGTTTTTGAGAGCTTTTGGTCGGTTTTTGGAGCTAAGAAGCTCAAATCTTCATCTTCTTGAAGGATTTAAGCATCAAGGGTAAGAATTCTTGCTTATTTCACTTAGTTACCTTCATTTTGAGCTTGGTATGGGTAACAATGGTGGTTTTGGGAACCCACCATATCATCTTTGGGGAAGATGAACTTTCATGAGTGTAAAACACTCCTTGTGGACTTGTAATCAATGTGTACAAGTTAGATTTGGGATTGATGATGGAAAATCTTGAACTAGGGTTTGAGATTTCCACCAAGTTGTATGAACTTGGTGGTTGGGAATGTTTAGATGGATTACTTAGTAGCTAGTTATGGATTATAACTAGATTTTGTATTGATATTGATGTTAGGTCAAGAAGACCTTGAGATTGGAAGTACTTCCTCAATTTGGAAGTAAGGATTGTGTTGTTGAACACAATTGTTGGATAGCATTGCTAAGGTGAGTACATGTGATCTTTTATGAGTACATAGGAAAATGATTTCAATGACTAAAATGATTTAAAAGAGTCTTTATTGAATAAACGTTTTGATAAAGAAATTGATTGTAATGTTTATATGCCATGAAATGATTTGTGACATTGACCCGTTAAATTGATGATTGAATTGGAGCTAAGGCTCATGTTGATGACCAATTATGTGTTAGTCAAATTATCCGGAAACGATAACCCATTCGTGGGGGAGTAGAGATTACTACTTGGGGCGGTACCTCCATGCGCAAGAGTAGTACATCTAAGTGAACGATAACCCGAAATTCGGGGGACTATGATAACCCGATAAAAAGGGGGATTACGATAACCCGCGGGACGGGGGAGTGATGATCTCGGTAAGTTTGGGAGAACCCCAATTACCATAAGATCTTTTGATGATAACCCACATCGGGGGAGTTGCTTCGGGATGACCCGTTGCGTATGTGTGAGCTTAGGGCAAGCTCGAGATTATGATGGACTTATGTGCAATTTGATGATCATTTTACTATTATTACCTAATTGCATTTAATTATGACCGGGTCTAAAACCCATGTTTCTCACGAGACAATTTTGTCTCACGTACTACGTTTTCCTTTATGTCTATGTACTCAGGTTCGGGAGCTAAAGATTAGGCGGCCCGTAGTGATAGCGTTTGGATGATTGGCTCGGTGTACCATTTGATTCCCTAGACTATTGTTTATGATATGTATTGTAACACCGGTTTTGATACCTTCCAATTATTTCAAATGTTTGTTTAATTCACTTTTTCGGATATTATGGATTTTTAAGTATTAAACTTATTATTTAAAAAGTTTAAATTGTTTTGAAAAATCGGTGTGTTACAACTTGGTATCAGAGCATTAGTCTAAGTGAATTAGGTTGGTTACCCACCCTAGACTTAGACTTTGCTTTTGGGACATTATGTTCTATAGGAAGTTCGGTTGACCTTTAAGGGTTAGGGTTGACCATTGAGGGAATTGTTTTAATCCGAGCTATTCTTATGTTTAATTTTGACTTTTAGTCAACTTGCTGGATTCTAATTGGGTTGACATCTTATTATAGTAAGATGGCTAGAACGAGAAGTGGTCGATTGTTGGATGGGGAACAAGCCTCGAATTTGAATCAAGATGGGAATGGATTGGCCAACTCGGGTATCGGGAATAACCATACTCCGGTAACAATGGAGGCCATTCAATCCATGCTCACTAATATGAGAAATGTGATGCAACAAGATGTTAACCGGATCATAAATGATCGGTTGAACTTAGGAGATGATGAGGAGGAGAGGGAGGAAGGTGAAGATTCCCCTCAACTCACTAAGACTAAGTCAACGGGGAACACCAACCCGACCGAGAAATCCTCCAATGGGGAAAGTGGTGAAGAGAGAAAGATTGAACGTGAAGGATGTTCATACAAGACATTCCTTGCATGCCGACCCGACTTCTATCTCGGGAGTACGGAACCGAAAGTGACGGTTCGATGGATTCGAGAAACGGAACGTGTGCTTGAAAGTAGCAAGTGCAAAGAGGAAGACATGGTGACTTATGCCTCACGTTTGTTTAAAGATGATGCTCTTACATGGTGGGACACCGTGTATGAAACTTTGGGAAAGAAAGCCATTTACAAGATGTCGTGGGATGAGTTCACTAGAAGACTCAAGGAGAAGTATTGTCCCGAGAGGGAATTGGAAGAGTTGTTGGAAGAGTTCTTGCACTTCAAGAAAGGCAATTTGACCTTGGATGAGTATACCAAGAAGTTCACGGGTTATCTCCCGTTTGTGTCAAGTACTTACCCAACCGAACGTAGTCGTGTGGTTCGGTTTGCTAATGGGTTACCATGGGAGTATGAGCTCGAAGTGAAGAGGGCAACCACTCTTGATGAGGCGATCAATGTCGCCCGAAGTGTTGAGAAAGTTAGTAAGAGGAGAGTTCAAGAGAGATCGGTTGGTATTGAGAAAAGGAAGTTTGAAAGTTTTTCGGGCCCATCAAAGAAAGGAAGGTTTACCCCAAGCGGGTCAAAGCAAGGAAGTGGTGGTGGCTATGCAAAATGTGTGAAGTGTGGCAAGACACACCAAGGAGAATGCAAGCTTGAAACGGGGAGTTGTTTCAAATGTGGGAGGTTTGGCCACAAGGCTAGAGATTGTAAGGCCAAGAGCCTAGATGAGGTTGAATGTTTCTCATGTCATGAGAAAGGGCATTATAGCAATGTTTGCCCGAAGAAAGGAACCGAAACGTTGGTGTCAACCGCTCACAAGAAACCGGAGTCGATGAAGGTCAAAGGTCGTGCCTTCCAACTCACGCGTGAAGAAGCGAAGGAGACTCATGATGTCGTCTCAGGTACCTTATTCATAAACTCCATACCCACTTATGTGTTGATTGATTCGGGTTCTACTTATTCTTTCGTGTCTCATGAATTTGGTGCTAAGTTTAAGGTTCCACTAGAATTACTTGATGAATTGTATGAAATAGAAGTAGCCGATGGGAAAACCTCCATGGTTCAACATGTCTATAGGGATTGTGAATTAGAAATCGATAATAAGAAGTTTAAGGTTGATTTGATGCCAATGGGGATTAAGGCTTTTGATGTAATTATTGGGATGGATTGGTTGGGAATCCACCAAGCCAAGATTTTATGTGGAAGGAAATTAGTGTCGATTAAATCTCCCGAAAATGAAAAGGTGTACATCTATGGGGAAAAGAGGCATCGTATGCCAAACTTGTTAACCGCAATTAAGGCGAGAAAATGTTTAGCGAAAGGTTGTGCATCATTTATAGCCTATGTCCTTGATGGAAGAAAAGAAAAGAAGACGGTTGAAAATGTGAAGATTATTCGAGATTTTCCCGAAGTTTTTCCCGACGACTTGCCCGGTTTGCCACCGGAGAGACAAGTCGAGTTTCGTATTGATTTAGTCCCGGGGGCGACGCCAATTGCCCGAGCCCCGTATCGTCTAGCTCCAACCGAAATGAGAGAGTTGATGGCTCAACTTCAAGATTTACTCGATAAAGGTTTTATCCGTCCTAGTTCGTCACCATGGGGTGCACCGGTTTTATTTGTGAAGAAGAAGGATGGTTCTATGAGAATGTGTATCGATTACCGAGAACTAAACAAGATGACGATTAAGAACCGATATCCTTTGCCAAGGATAGATGATTTATTTGATCAACTTCAAGGAGCCGATTATTTCTCCAAGATTGATTTGAGATCGGGTTACCATCAAGTTCGTCTTAAAGAAGGTGATACCGAGAAGACGGCCTTTAGAACTCGTTATGGGCATTATGAATTTCTAGTTATGCCATTCGGTCTGACGAATGCCCCGGCTATTTTTATGGATCTCATGAATAGGGTTTGTAAACCTTTTCTCGATAATTTTCTCATAGTATTTATTGATGATATTCTTATTTTCTCCAAAACCGAAGAAGAACATGAAGACCATTTGAGGCAAACTCTAGAAGTGTTGAAACGGGAAAAATTGTATGCTAAATTCTCCAAATGTGAATTTTGGTTGCGGGAAGTGCAATTTCTTGGTCATATAGTATCTCGAAGCGGGATACAAGTTGACCCGTCTAAAATTGAAGCGGTGAAGAATTGGGAAGCACCGAAGACTCCAACCGAAGTTAGAAGTTTTCTTGGGTTAGCCGGTTATTACCGAAGGTTTATAGAAGATTTTTCCCGAGTGGCGGTCCCACTCACTAGGTTAACGAGAAAAGACGTGAAGTTTGATTGGGGGGAGAAGCAAGAGAGTGCTTTTGCCTTGTTAAAAGAAAAGTTGTGCAATGCACCGATCCTCACTCTACCCGACGGTATGGAAGATTTCGTGGTGTATAGCGACGCCTCGAATAAAGGTCTCGGTTGTGTTTTAATGCAAAGAGGTAAAGTGATAGCTTATGCTTCAAGACAATTGAAGAATGCGGAAGAAAGGTATACAACTCACGATTTAGAGTTGGCGGCGATTATTTTTGCCTTGAAGATTTGGAGACATTACTTGTACGGTACAAGGTGTATTTTGTACACGGATCACAAAAGTCTCAAGTACGTGTTCACACAAAAAGACTTGAATATGAGACAAAGAAGGTGGATCGAGTTGATTAGTGACTACGATTGTGAGATCGTTTATCACGAGGGAAAGGCTAATGTGGTAGCCGACGCCTTGAGTAGAAAAGTTTATGAAAAGCCGGTTAAGGCTAAGTTGATGCGGATTGATGTAGTGTCTAGTTTTATTGAAAGTATAAAAACCGCACAAAGGGAAGTGATGGGTAAAGACGAGTATAGACAAGAGAGGTTAGGAAAGAATCAAGTATTTGAAGAAAATGTTCAAGGGCTAAAAACCGTAAATGGTCGGATTTGGGTTCCGAAATTCGGTGGAAACCGAAAAGTGTTGTTGAATGATGCTCACAAGTGTAAGTATTCGATTCATCCCGGAAGTACAAAGACTTATCAAGACTTGAAGAAAATTTATTGGTGGCCCGGGATGAAGTCGAGGGTAGCAAAGTACATATCAAAATGTACCATGTGTGCACAAGTGAAAGCCGAGCACTAAGTGCCTTATGGTGTTGCACAATCGTTGCAAGTGCCGACCGGGAAATGGAATGACATCACAATGGATTTCATTGTTGGTCTCCCAAAGACAAGTAGGAATCATGACGCCATTTGGGTGATTGTTGATAGGTTAACGAAAAGTGCGTTATTTCTAGCTATTAGGGAAACCATGCCACTCGAGAAGTTGGCAAAATTGTATGTTGATAAAGTTGTCCGTTTGCATGGGGTACCATTGTCAATTGTGTCCGATCGGGATGCAAGATTTACCTCGAGATTTTGGAGATCACTCCAAGAAGAGTTGGGGACGAAGTTGAGATTGAGCACGGCTTACCATCCGCAAACCGATGGTCAAAGTGAAAGAACGATCCAAACGGTTGAAGATATGTTGAGGTCGTGTGTATTGGATTTTGGCGGTAAATGGGATGAACATTTACCGTTAGTTGAATTTTCGTATAACAATAGTTATCACTCGACAATAAAGATGCCACCGTTTGAGGCATTGTATGGGAGAAAGTGTCGGACGCCTTCTTGTTGGTTAGAGGCGGGTGAGACAAAACTCACGGGTCCCGAAATTGTGAAAATAACAAATGAGAAAATCGGGATAATTCAAAAGAATATGAAAGTGGCACAAGATCGCCAAAAGAGTTATTCGGGTTTGAAAAAGCGACCCTATGACTTGAATGTCGGTGATATGGTGATGTTGAAGGTGTCGCCTTGGAAAGGCGTGATGAGATTTGGAAAGAAGGGCAAATTGAGCCCAAGGTATGTAGGCCCGTTTAGGATCTTGAAACGGGTCGGCTTACAAGCATTTAAGTTAGAACTTCCACCCGAGTTGCAAGGTGTCCATGACACCTTCCATGTTAGTAATTTGAAGAAATTTGTGGGTGAAGTGGAGAATATTATTCCACTCCAAGATTTGCGGGTCGATGCATCCAACCGGTTGATTGAAGAGCCCGAGGCCATATTGGAGGCCCAAACGAAGAAATTGAGGAACAAAGAGATTGATTTGGTGTTGGTCAAGTGGAAACATTCCCTTGGACCAAATTTGACTTGGGAAGTCAAAGATGATATGAAGAAACGCTACCCGGATTTTGTAGACTATGAGACGATTCCGAGGACGGAATCCTCTTAAGGGGTAGATAGTTGTAACGACCGTAATTTTACGTTTTTCATTTCGTGTAATTATTCGGGATTTATGTGAATTTTCGTTATTTATGTTAGTTTACATTTCGGTTTGTGTTTTATCGAATGATTGAATGTTTGGGACTTGGTATAACCAAGCATGGGTCAAAACTTGGATGGAAACAAGTTTAAAGGCCAAAAATCTGGCTGAAACAGCCCTCGCGGCGCGAGCCAGTCGCGAGCGAAACGCGAGGTTGAACAGTGAGTTCAGAACCCAAACGCGAGAAATCTCGCGTTGAGACAAGAGTCGCGAGCGAGTCGCGAGAGAGTCGCGAGGTCCAATTTTCTGCGGCGACCAAGAGGACAACCCGCGTCACCTCGCGGCGCGAGGCAAATGCGAGCGGGGCGCGAGGTCTGTCTGGAGTATATAAAGTTGTGTAGAAGCTAGGGCTCATAACACCTACGAACCCTAGACTAAGGGCAGCCGTTTTTGAGAGCTTTTGGTCGGTTTTTGGAGCTAAGAAGCTCAAATCTTCATCTTCTTGAAGGATTTAAGCATCAAGGGTAAGAATTCTTGCTTATTTCACTTAGTTACCTTCATTTTGAGCTTGGTATGGGTAACAATGGTGGTTTTGGGAACCCACCATATCATCTTTGGGGAAGATGAACTTTCATGAGTGTAAAACACTCCTTGTGGACTTGTAATCAATGTGTACAAGTTAGATTTGGGATTGATGATGGAAAATCTTGAACTAGGGTTTGAGATTTCCACCAAGTTGTATGAACTTGGTGGTTGGGAATGTTTAGATGGATTACTTAGTAGCTAGTTATGGATTATAACTAGATTTTGTATTGATATTGATGTTAGGTCAAGAAGACCTTGAGATTGGAAGTACTTCCTCAATTTGGAAGTAAGGATTGTGTTGTTGAACACAATTGTTGGATAGCATTGCTAAGGTGAGTACATGTGATCTTTTATGAGTACATAGGAAAATGATTTCAATGACTAAAATGATTTAAAAGAGTCTTTATTGAATAAACGTTTTGATAAAGAAATTGATTGTAATGTTTATATGCCATGAAATGATTTGTGACATTGACCCGTTAAATTGATGATTGAATTGGAGCTAAGGCTCATGTTGATGACCAATTATGTGTTAGTCAAATTATCCGGAAACGATAACCCATTCGTGGGGGAGTAGAGATTACTACTTGGGGCGGTACCTCCCTGCGCAAGAGTAGTACATCTAAGTGAACGATAACCCGAAATTCGGGGGACTATGATAACCCGATAAAAAGTGGGATTACGATAACCCGCGGGACGGGGGAGTGATGATCTCGGTAAGTTTGGGAGAACCCCAATTACCATAAGATCTTTTGATGATAACCCACATCGGGGGAGTTGCTTCGGGATGACCCGTTGCGTATGTGTGAGCTTAGGGCAAGCTCGAGATTATGATGGACTTATGTGCAATTTGATGATCATTTTACTATTATTACCTAATTGCATTTAATTATGACCGGGTCTAAAACCCATGTTTCTCACGAGACAATTTTGTCTCACGTACTACGTTTTCCTTTATGTCTATGTACTCAGGTTCGGGAGCTAAAGATTAGGCGGCCCGTAGTGATAGCGTTTGGATGATTGGCTCGGTGTACCATTTGATTCCCTAGACTATTGTTTATGATATGTATTGTAACACCGGTTTTGATACCTTCCAATTATTTCAAATGTTTGTTTAATTCACTTTTTCGGATATTATGGATTTTTAAGTATTAAACTTATTATTTAAAAAGTTTAAATTGTTTTGAAAAATCGGTGTGCTACATTAACCATATCAAACGGTGTCCAAATGACATGAAACCAATTCTTACGTCGTTTAAACGATTTATCCTTATTTATCATATTTTCGTACAATTTATTTATTTACAAAATTCGGGTCGTTACAACTACCTACCCCTTAAGAGGATTCCGTCCTCGGAATCGCCTCATAATCCACAAAATTTGGTTAGTGTTTCTTCATCTCATCTTTGAATTCCCAGGTCAAATTTGGCCCAAGGGAATGCTTCCACTTGACCAACACCAATTCAATCTCTTTGTTCCTCAACTTCTTCGTTTGGGCCTCCAATATGGCCTCGGGTTCTTCAATCAATCGATTGGGTGCATCGACCCGCAAATCTTGAAGTGGGATCACGTTCTCCACTTCACCCAAAAACTTCTTCAAATTACAAACATGAAATGTGTCATGGACACCTTGCAACTCGGGTGGGAGTTCTAACTTGAATGCTTGTAAACCGACCCGTTTCAAGATCTTAAATGGGCCAACATACCCTGGGCTCAATTTGCCCTTTTTCCCAAACCTCATCACGCCTTTCCAAGGCGACACTTTCAACATCACCATATCACCAACATCCAAATCATAGGGTCGCTTTTTCAAACCCGAATAACTCCTTTGACGATCTTGTGCGGCTTTCGTATTAGCTTGAATTATTCCAATTTTCTCATTTGTTATTTTCACAATCTCGGGACCCGTGAGTTTCGTCTCACCCGCCTCCAACCAACAAGAAGGCGCCCTACACTTTCTCCCATATAATGCCTCAAACGATGGCATTTGGATACTTGCATGATAACTATTGTTGTATGAAAACCTCAACCAACGGTAAATGTTCATCCCATTTACCACCAAAATCCATCACACACGATCTCAACATATCTTCTACCGTTTGGATCATCCTTTCACTTTGACCATCGGTTTGCGGATGGTAAGCCGTGCTCAATCTCAACTTAGTTCCCAATTCTTCTTGGAGTGACCTCCAAAATCTCGAGGTAAACCTTGCATCCCGATCGGATACAATCGAAATCGGTACTCCATGCAACCGAACCACTTCATCAACATACAATTTAGCCAACTTCTCGAGTGGCATAGTTTCACGAATAGCTAAGAATAACGCACTTTTCGTTAACCTATCAACAATCACCCAAATGGCCTCATGGTTCCTACTTGTCTTTGGAAGACCAACAATAAAATCCATAGTGATGTCTTCCCATTTCCCGGCCGGCACTTGCAACGATTGTGCAACTCCATAAGGCACTTGGTGCTCGGCTTTCACTTGTGCACATGTGGCACACTTTGAAATGTATTTTGCTACTCTCGACTTCATCACCGGCCACCAATACACCCTCTTCAAGTCTTGATAAGTCTTTGTACTTCCGGGATGAATCGAATACTTGGACTTGTGAGCATCATATAACAATACCTTTCGGTTTCCACCAAATTTTGGAACCAAAATCCGACCATTCACGGTTTTCAACCCTTGAGAATTTTCTTTAAATACTTGGTTCTTCCCCAATCTCTCTTGTCTATACTCGTCCTTTCCCACCACTTCGGTTTGTGCGGTTTTTATGCTTTCAATAAAGCTAGATATCACTTCAATACGCATCAACTTAGCCTTGACCGGCTTTTCATAAACTTTTCTACTTAAGGCGTCGGCTACCACATTAGCTTTTCCTTCATGATAAACGATTTCACAATCATAATCATTAATCAACTCAATCCACTTTCTTTGCCTCATATTCAAATCCTTTTGTGTAAACACATACTTAAGACTTTTATGATCCGTGTACAATGTACACCTTGTTCCATACAAGTAATGCCTCCATATATTCAAGGCAAAAACGATCGCCGCCAATTCCAAATCATGAGTAGTATACCTCGTTTCCGCATCCTTCAATTGTCTTGAAGCATAAGCTATCACCTTCCCTCTTTGCATCAAAACACAACCAAGACCCTTATTCGAGGCGTCACTATACACCACAAAATCATCCATACCATCGGGTAGTGTAAGGATCGGTGCATTGCACAATTTCTCTTTTAACAAGGCAAATGCATCCTCTTGCTTTTTCCCCCAATCAAACTTCACATCCTTTCTTGTTAACATAGTGAGTGGTACCACCACTCGGGAAAAATCTTCAATAAACCTTCGCTAATAACCGGCTAAACCAAGAAAACTTCTTACTTCGGTTGGAGTTTTCGGTGCCTCCCAATTCTTTACCGCTTCAATTTTAGACGGGTCAACCTTTATCCCGTTTCGTGACACCACATGACCGAGGAATTGGACTTCTCACAACCAAAATTCACACTTTGAGAATTTTGCATACAATTTCTCTCGTTTCAACACTTCTAAAGTTTGCTTCAAATGTTCTTCATGCTCTTCTTCGGTTTTGGAGTAGATAAGAATATCGTCGATGAACACGATAAGGAATTTATCGAGAAAAGGTTTACAAACTCTATTCATGAGATCCATGAAAATAGCCGGGGCATTCGTCAAACCGAATGGCATCACCAAAAATTCATAATGCCCATAACGTGTTCTAAAGGCCGTCTTCTCGGTATCACCTTCTCTAACTCGAACTTGATGGTAACCCGATCTCAAATCAATTTTGGAGAAATAATCGGCTCCCTGAAGTTGATCAAACAAATCATCAATCCTTGGCAAAGGATATCGGTTCTTAATCGTCATCTTGTTAAGCTCTCGGTAATCAATACACATCCTCATTGAATTAAAACATTTGGAAGGATTACAAGTATCAAAAACCGGTGTTACAATAATATCAAAACCAAAGTCTAGGGAATTAAATAAGTACACCGAGCTAATCACATCCAATGCTAACTACGGGCCGCCTAACCCTTAGCTCCCGAACCTGAGTATATAGTCAAAAGAAATGTAGTACGTGAGACAAATTTGTCTCGTGAGAAACATGGGTTTTAGACCCGATTAGAAAATAATTGCAATAAAATAATAATTAAATAATTATCACATTGCACATAGTCAATCATACACTAAGGCTTTCCATAAGCCCAACACATACGTAACGGGCCTCCCCGAAACAAACTTCCCCGATATGGGTTATCTAGGTAAACTCCCCCGTTTCCGGGTTATTTATTTGCTCCCCCGATTTCCGGGTTATCTCAAACTCCCCCGCTTTCCGGGTTATCTATTTCTCGACATACTACTCTTGAGCAGGGTGGTACCGCCCCAAGTAGTAGTCACTAACTCCCCCAACTTGTGTGGGTTATCTAGGATCCAATTGATTAGCTACCACATAACAAATCATCAACTTGGGCCAATGCCACATATCACAACTTAATCATACTAGTGGTAACTAAACAAATCAATTTACAATTTAGTTCAATTCAATTCAATTCAATTCTTACTCTATCAGTTTAATCTTTTCTTTATTAAAACTATTTATTTAATAAAGGCTCTAAAATAATTTCAGTTCATAAAACATGGGTTACTATGTACTCAGAAATGTCACATGTACTCACCTTAGCAATGCTATCCAATACTTGTGTTAGTCAACACCAATCCTTACTTCTTAATCAAAGAAGTACTCCCAATCACAAGGTCTTCTTGACCTAATATCAATATCATCACAAATACTAGTTACTATCCATCAATAGCACTAATTAATCCATAATAATATCCCCAAATCACCAAGTTCATACAACTTGGTGAAATCTCAAACCCTAGTTCAAGATTTCTATCCATAAATCCCAAATCCAACTTGTACACAATGATTACAAGTCTTCAATGAGTATTTTACACTCATGAGAGATCATCTTCCCCAAAGATGATATGGTTGGTTCCCAAAACCACCATTAATGCCCAAGAAAAGCTTGAAATAACAAGGAGATGCATAAACTAACAAGGATTCTTACCTTAGATCAACAATCTCCAAGGAATGTGAAGATTTGAGCTCAAGAACAACAAAAACCGTGCACTCTTCTCAAAAAACGGCTGGTAGGGTATATTGGGTGTAGGTGTCCAAACCCTAGCCCCAAAACTCGTTTTTATACACCTGACAGAGTTCGCGTTCGCGAATTCGAGTTCGCGTCGCGAACTTCCCATACCGTGAACTCCTCGCGATCGGGAACGAGCCGCGAACTCCCTCAAAACCCCAAACTCTCTGTCCCATCCTCGTGACCGCGAACTATTGTTCGCGCCGCGGACTCTTCCAGGCAGCTAGGCTGCAACTTTTTGTTGTCCAATTTATCCCGGTTTCGACCTTAACCATATCAAACGGTGTCCAAATGACACGAAACCAATTCCTACGTCGTTTAAACGATTTATCCTTATTTATCATATTTTTGTACAATTTATTTATTTACAAAATTCGGGTCGTTACATAAACCACCATCAATAAAAGTACAAACGTTTTATACATGTAACTGCCTCTTAATGACAGCACTAAAGACTATCATTAACAAAACCGAGTTGCGTTCAAGGAGGTCCATGATTTTTACAAAGTCCCGAGATACAAATCTCAACCATTGATCAATACGATCTAATGGTCAAGATTAATCATATACTTTATACATGGAGGGGTATTTTGGTCATTTGGCACTAAATTTTTTTTATTATTTTTTTATTTTTAATTGAGGGATATTTGGTCATTTTGAAAAAAATATTTTTTTTATTTTTATTTTTATTTTTATTTTAAAATTTTTATTTTTTTTAAAAAAAATTATTTTTAAAAAAAATTTATTTATTTATTATTATTTTTTAAAAAATTATTAATTTTTCATTAGTAACACCTAATGTGATAGCATAGTTAATCACATGTGATAGCATAGTGAATCACATGTAATAGCATAGTGAATCACATATGATTTAACTAAAACATCAAATGTGATTAAATATATAATCACATTTGATTTTACACTAAAATCACATGTGATTAAGTTATACACGTAATTATCAAATAAATATTATTTTTTAAATAAAAAATATTAATAAAAAAATAAAAAGAATAAAAAAAATTTAAAATAAAAAACAAAAAAAATTGAAAAATTTTTTAGTGCCAAATGACCAAAATACCCCTTCATAATAAAAAGTAAAAAAGAAATTAAAAATTTTAAAATAAAAAATAAAAAATATTTTTTTTTTATTTTTTAAAAAATGACCAAAATACCCCTCAATATACAAAGTATGTGATTAATCTTGACCATTAGATCCTATTGATCAATGGTTGAGATTTGTTACTTGGGAGTTCACAAAGATGATGGACCTCATTGAACGTTTCTCTAACAAAACCCATAAAATATTGTAATGATCTGTAGTGAAGAAATCGATCAATTGTGATTAAAATAAGTAAATAAAATTGTTTATATTTTTTAAACAAACAAGAACAGAAAGCTATAAACTTGGGATTACGAGCTAAAGAAGGAGTACGTTTCGGTGCAGTAAAGATTTTAATAGCGTCACTTCTTATCTACGTTTGTGCAATAGTCGATACTCTCACAAGTCAACCCCTTAATTTAATTTTCTAGGTGTAGGTATCATAAGAATGGGTGGTTCTTTGCGGCACTTCCATATGGTTAATGTCACCTCAACATTATACATTAAACCACTTCGAGTTAATTTTAATATGTTATGGTTACCACTTAGTACACCAAATTTGGACCCAAATACACACAACACACACCACTTGCCCTTCATCTTCAACTGGGTGGATATGAGGGAGGCCCGTGCATGTGGTCTTCTTCATGCTGTCGATGTATGTGTCGTGTACATTTTTTGTTGTTGTTAAATGGTGTGTAGTCTATTACTAGTAAAAAGTAAGTTTGATATGGTTTTTGGTGTGATCTCATTTTTTAAAATGGTTTTGTATCTACTATACGTACCGATGCTCTTTTTGAACATCTGTTCAACTTGAAAGAGCATTTATTCCGGACTCAGAGGAAAATATAAATGGTAAGAAAAGTGATCTTAGTTGTACAAAAACATATCATTTGAACAACATAACGAAATAAATATGTTTTCTATTTGTACGCAACAAAAACATACATACAAGAGATATATATATATGCTAGAAAACGGTACATCTGATCGAAATAATTTGGAGACCTACATTTATAAGCTAACATTGGTTAGACATCCAAACCAACCTACTACCTAACGTAGGATTAGACATCCAATCCAACCTACTAATGCTAAACATTTTCGAACTTCTAACTTCTATCTATATTCTAGTTGAACATCGCATAAAAAAATTTATATTTTTTTTACTAAATCTTCTCACTTTACATATGAAATCAAGTATTTCAATTTCTTAATCACATTCTTTAGTTTAAAGATTTGTATTGATCAAATGAGGTAAAAAAATTTAGTAACAATCAATACCATTTCTCGACATAAAAAGCAGAGTTACACATTGTTTATCCAAAATTTTATACATAGTCATTACTTTAATAAATAGCACCGACAATCCTTATTTGCAATGTCGGTCCTTTAGCCTAACAGGTGCTAATTATTTCTGTTAAGTGGAATCATCTACAATTCATGGTGGTTTTTTATTTTGTAATTAAAATTTGTTATTGTAAGTTAATTTACTAGTAGTTGATTTTTATGAAATAAAACTCGTATAAGCTCCAACAAATTTATGGCTAAAATACACAAATGAACACATACAATACATATAATTTGAAGTGTCCTACAATGAACCAAAAACAAATATACTACTATATTAGAAGGTACATAAATGATGATAATAGTTTTCGTATTGTATTGCTTATTGATAAATTAACTACTCGTTATCATTTCCTTGGGTTTTTAACATTGTTTATTGGCTGACAGGTTGTGTTGCCGGAAAGATGTAAGCCAAAAGAAGTTGATTCCAAATATCAGGGAAGACACTACAATCAGAAGAACTGTTATTTTTTTGTTCATCGGTTAAGGGGAGCCATAGCCTCCGATGCACAGTGCATCTTTTCTGTATTGTGTTAGTTGCGTTATGTTAATGAGTCCAACGTCCACCCCTTTGGCTTTCAACTTCCTCAATGAAGAATCCAATATTCTTAACATTTTCAGATTTGTCCCGCTTTCCCAAAACCCGTCTTTCGTCACTGGCTCCTTCTCTTTATAACAGCTTCCTTGCTTCGTGCCTCCGAAGCCCTACAATTAAATTCAACTACTACGCTTAAACAATTGAAAAAGACGAGTAATGTTAGTTAGTTTGTTTCTAATTAATTACTTTGAATGAGTTGCTGTAAGGCCCATAAAAAACATCTTTGTCTTTGCATGATCGATATGGCTATGTACCCACATGTCTCCAGAACTATCTCGTATGCACGAACGTTATCCACTTCATCATACACTTGACCAGGACCACCCAACGTTGATCCACCTGGACCCATCCTGATATATATGTATATGGAAACAAAAAGAAACTTAATTAATTAGTTTCCTAAACTATTTATATTGTGATACCATTATATATGAACTTTATTATAGGTAATCTCCACCAAAGATAGGTGTTAAAGACTAGTATATAACCCAATGCCGAGCATGTTTCTCAATGTTTGTTATTTTCGATGGTGAAGATGATGGTTTGATGGATCGTCACCGTTGGATTCCACCAGCATCGGAGCCCAATAGTAGTCCACTGATATATTGTATTCCTGTAAAGGAGTTGATAACGATTTAATTAAAGGAGTTATTTAATAAGCGAATGAATTGAAATTGTAGAGCGAAATGGACTTACTTTGAGAGCTTTCATGGTAACCACCTTTTTCCCAGGGGGAGCATGCATATGATTGAATCCCATTGGTTCCTGTTTACAGAATCCCCCACAAACAATACCCTTTAGTCTCTCTACTATTGCCTTGGCGTCAAACCTGTTCAACTAACTTGTGGTTGACGGAGGTACGTGTGAGTTAATTGCATAGAAAACAAAACAAATACTAGCTAGTATGGAGAGAGACCTAGGGAAGTCACGGTTGCCACCTCCATTGCTGATCCTTTCTTCCATAAGTTAAGCAAGCTAAATCACCATGGAGATAAGGGCACTCATCTTCCTTATACAAAGGGTAATCACTCTTATTGTCCTGGACCCACCTACCCGACAACAAATCACATGTTTCCTTAACGGTGGTGTGATCTTCGGCCTTCTCTGATCATGATCAAAAACTTGTGTATCATTCTTTGTAATCATATCCGGTAATTTTGCATTTATGGTGGTTGTAGTTGTAAGTGTAACCTTAAGGTTGCTACTTGATGCTTCTTGATTATTATTTCCATAGAAGCTTAAAGTTGCTAATCCACCAAGGAAGAAGATGACTATGCTACAATGGAACATGGTCTTCATGTCCCATGATCCCATTGAAGAATGCTTCTTCCCCATCTCTCTCTCACACAAATGCTTCCATCAAGTTCATTCATTTGATATATACATATACATAAAGTCAATAAATTTGAATAATTAATGAATGCTAAACAAAAATGAATGTGAATTAGGATTTAAAATAGGCAAAAACATAAGTGTGCTTTTTTTTAAAAGTAAATTTAACTTAAAAAATGCTGTATTTTTTTAGACGGAAGTAATTAAATGACTATTATATGCGCGTATTAAAGTTACAACTTACAAATATTATTTTCTATTTTTATATAATATGCGCGTAAATGTAAATGCGAATAAGTCTATCTTCCTGATAGCGTATTGTTCTTAAACTTGAAAGAGCAGAGCTTTGTGCACGGACAAATTTTTTTAATAATTTTCAATTACAAATGCAAAAAAATATTTCCTAAAATGGCGCAAGCACGATTAACACGGTAATTACTTACTGATTACATAATATGAAAATTAAATAGAATAAAAAAAATCTTGATTTGAGAAATCGAATTTGGAGCTCCAACTAAGTGATGGATTTTGGTCGTGATGAATGAAAATCGTCTACCTATTTGAGACCTTTAACCGGATGACTTGTGGATTGAATCTTATAGTCGATTTTATTTCATGTTCATTGAGAAAACTTATCGAGTAGAATATCTAACCAAGTGAAAAGTAGGGGTTACCAGAAAAACGAGTAATTAGAATTGAAGTTAGAACTGCCTCAGAATCGCTTGTTCCGGACCAAGAATTGCTTAGGCGAATATAGTCTGGTTCTCAAAATTTAGGAACTAAAACCAGAAGATAACTGGAACCGCCCGATTACCCGGTCTATATTTATTAAAAATATTATAATATCATTATTTATGAAAAAAATAGAATTTTAACATATATACAACGGTGCGTTCTAATCGATTTTATCAGGATGGTAGACTTGTATCTATATCTATATTTATACTATATAATATAAGGGTTTAATCGAATTTAAGCAAATCCTAATCTATTATATCTATGTTAACTATGAGACTTGAATTCCTACTTCAAGGATTGAGGGTAAACATCCTACCTTCAGACCAAAGACCCTTTATTAGCAATTAGTCAATTATTGTAATAAATTATTTTCCATTTATTAAAAAATGTCCTAATTAAAAAATTTCTTAAAATTCAACACATAATTAATACGAAGGCAACCAGAGGTAAGTGTTGATTACGCGTCGATAATGGTTATTGATTGATGTTTGAATTCAAAGAGATAGATGCGAGTGATGAGTCTGAATGTGGTGGGATAATATGAATCGAAGGGAGAAAAGAAAAAAATATCAATTGATAAAGTAAAGTTCACAGATTGTCCATGTGCTTTATCACTTATTACATTCACGGTCCCTTGTCTTCGTTTTATTACAAAAGCCCAAAAGGGTATTTTCGTCATTTAGAAAAAGTTAAGGGCAACAGGGACTATGGGTGTAACAGATTGTATACACCAGGGACGTCTGATGTAATAAACGAAGTTCGGGGACTGTAAGTGTAATAAGTGGTAAACCACAGGGACCTTCTGTGTAATTTACTCAATTATTCTATCATTATTTTAACACTTTTTTAAATTTTTTTAGAGGTTTCATGTATTCTCCACAACAGGTGTGCCCATAATTAGGCGGGTTGTATGATCACAAAACCCAACTTGCAAAGGCAGCTGTTGCTTGGCTCATCTCTTGTAGAAATTATAAATTTATCTGTCTACCGCATGTTATTAATATCATTATTTGCCCCTCGTATTTGGTATTTCATCACTATCAAAGGGTGCAGTGTCAATGGTTTTGGGCTGTCGATCCAAATCACCGCCACTACAATTTATGTATTCTGATAAATACTTCTAATTCATATAAATAATAATTTCACCATATTTTAGAATACAAGTCTTTTAAAATTTAATTTGATATGTGTTTCCAAATTCTGTTCATTTAAGTGGCCGTAACAATTCGTTTCTCTGGTTAAAATTTAACAAACAAACATAAATAAATTCATTCATGTTCGAATCATCTGCAAGCCTAAAAGTCAACGATGCATCCGGCCGTTCAATAATAATATGGATTTGACCATAAACACGATGCTTTCAAAAAGTTAAACCCCTTCATAAAAATATAATTAATCTCATTATTTGAAGAAAGAAATTAAATTGTGTGCATATATTGTAATTCACAAGAACTAAATCGATCGAAGAGTTGTCATTGATATTACAGATGCATGTCCTTCATTTCATAACCAAATCTACCAACATAACCCTCAAAAAAAGTTTGACAAAAATTTACACCAGCAAAATAGATAAGAAGGTATTTGATCGATTGGAATCTTTAGCTGTCTTCGATTGAAAAACGGATTTCTGTAATCTTCAATTATCAGTTTCGTTGGTTGTCGGCGATCTGAGCTAAGGATTGGAGGTTGCATTTCACAATTGTGTCAACAAACACACACGTCTCTTCCTTTGTATTCCCCGGTGGTGTATCAACAACATATGACTCAACAACCACAGTTCCATTTCCGGCGGCTGTTGGGTGGAGGGTGGTAACTGAACGGTAGTTAGCAAGACGGTGATCGCCGCCAACAACACTAAAGCTGATGACGTGCCGTTCATCGTCAAGGATCTCGAGACGTTCGGTGGAACGAGCTGCCGGAAGCCCGGATATAACATGAATTTCTCTTAGGGTTCCGACGTCACCGTTTCCGACGATGACGTGGCAACTTTTGACAAAATGTTTGTAGGCTTGTGGGTTGTCAAAGCGGCGGACGACGGACCAAACGGTGGAGATTGGGGCGTTGATTTGTTGTATGACGGCGGAGCAGCACTGATTTGGACCAACTGGGTGGGTGTGGTACCGGGCGACGGAGTCCGGTACTGGAGCGGTGGTGGATGGCCATAACATGTTATTAACACAACCGCCGCTTGTATTGATTCTGTCTAGCAAGAAAGATGGTGAGTTTTGTGAGCATTCTTGAATTAAATGGAGCAAACTATACTATATATATATATATATATATATATATATATATATATATATATATATATATATATATATATGTGTGTGTGTGTTTTTTTTTTAATTTCTGGAATGTTAGGAATATTTTTATTAATATTCATTAAAGATTTGATATGTCAAAATTATTAAACTACAAGGACCTAATTCGGTGATATGAAATTCAAGATTTGAATAAGATTTAGGAGATAATGATAATTGTAAAAGATTTAGTATATCTTGTTTGAATTTAAAATATTTAGTATTATCTTTTCCTTGTAAGTCTTAGGTTTTCTAGTATATAAAGAAACCTAATGACATAGAATTAGATTTTCTTGAAACCCACGTTTTAACGTGTATGTGTGTAAAACCTAAGCCTCAAGATCGTTTGATCCTGTCTAATGAAAAACCGTTCTACATATTTATATGTAGAATTGAGGCTTTTAATGATGAAAACTTGTTTAGCTATACATATATGTTCAACTAATTCCGCAAGTTTGTTATTTGTATATGCTTATTCCAGATCAAGAACTAACTATTCTTGAGCCTAAAGATCGACATTTATGATGAGTTGTTCTAAACTCAGCAATTGGTATCAGAGCGCGGTGGCTCAGATCTGGAATTAAACAAGGCTCTATTAATGATTATATGAAGATATCACATTGTCATATATGATCATGTTTTTATGAAGAACAATGGATCAAAGGTTAGTCATGCATAATAAATATTAGTGTTCTTTATGTATATAAAAGAAATTTGGTTTTCTCTTGCCTATTTGCATGCTTCGAATGCTCTATCATACGCTAATCTGCACGTTCCGATTCTAATGACGATTCGGTTAATATCTATCTCACAAATTTCAAGGTTAAAGTGCTCGTAATATTAGGTTTAATCTTATTTGTTTGAAAGATCAAAGAATGTGCAGAAGAAAAAAAAAGGAAAGGGAAAGAAACCCACGTGGGGTTGTTGGAATGTTGGCCACAAAAAGAAGAATATCCCACGTATAGAGTTATTTAAATAGACGGATACGCGGCTGTAAATTTCGTTTTAACAAGATCTTATATATTCAAACCTTATTTGTAGTAAACTACTACTTGGCAGTAGTAAAACACCACATTTGTTGTTGATCCTTTGCATGGAAAATTAAAATTACTGCTGGGCAGTAGTAAAACAACATATTACTATTGATCTTGTTTCGATTTTACTACTGATCTTGTTTAAATTGTTACTACTGATCTTAGTCAGTAGTAAATCACGATTACTACTGGTCTCGGTTATTACTGCTCCAACAACTATACTACTGATATCAGGTTACTACTGATCCGATGCTCGATCAATACTAAATGTTTATTACTTACTACTGATCAGTACTAAACACTACGGCTACACAATTTTTACTACTGATCAGTACTAACCAAAGAAGATTTTGTTACTAATCAGTACTAAACGAAGAAAAATTTGATACTGATTTCTTCCTTATAACCGATACATCATACTTTGGAAAGCATGACACACACCATGTTCATTCCATACCACGGTTTATTGATCGTATCTGATAATAATGTGAAACGAATCACATTATTCACACACACAGGTTGAAGGCATGATGAAGATAAAGGAAAATTTTATTTGTTACATATTTGATCTTTATCAATTGATTACAGAAGATAATTGATTATATTTTATTTGAAGAAGAAGTGAAAAGTCTTACTACATAAGATGTTATGTATTGTTGTAACTGCAATTCAACCGAATCTTAACGAATAGATCTGTTGAAGACTAAGATAAGCAAGTCCCTCATACAAGATATGACGTTGTCGATTACTATATTTAGACGGAATGTGATGCTTAGTTTGAGTTTCTACTTCAACTTCAAATAGAAGATAGTTGGTTTTCAATGTAATTAATATAGTCTTGAAGAACACAAGAATGATAGCACACTTTTAGGGGAAGAAAAAGTGTTGATCATTCAAGGGGAAGTTCAAGTTTCTCGGATTTATTTGATTATGTCAAAAAGGGGGAAGAGACTTGAAGATTCCTAGCTAATTCTACAAGTTTTGTCAAATCAAATAGGGGAAGATTGTTAGGAATATTTTTATTAATATTCATTAAAGATTTGATATGTCAAAACTATTAAACTACAAGGACCTAAGTCGGTGATATGAAATTCAAGATTTGAATAAGATTTAGGAGATAATGATAATTGTAAAAGATATAGTATATCTTGTTTGAATTTAAAAGATTTAGTATTATCTTTTCCTTGTAAGTCTTAGGTTTTCTAGTATATAAAGAAACCTAATGACATAGAATTAGATGTTCTTGAAACCCACGTTTTAACGTGTATGTGTGTAAAACTTAAGCCTAAAGATCGTTTGATCCTGTCTAATGAAAAACCGTTCTACATATTTATATGTAGAATTGAGGCTTTTAATGATGAAAACTTGTTTAGCTATACATATATGTTCAACTAATTCCGCAAGTTTGTTATTTGTATATGCTTATTCCAGATCAAGAACTAACTATTTTTGAACCTAAAGATCGACATTTATGATGAGTTGTTCTAAACTCAGCATGGAACTTGGTCGTTCTTCTTGTGCTTATATATGGTACGTAGGGGTGATGGTTCACGTGAAAGAAGTAAAATATGGCTAGTTGCTTCAACCCTCAGGTCCATAAATAAATACTGGCCGGTAGTTTACATTTGAATTCTTGTTGAATTACACTTTTGACATTATCAAAATGGCCTTGTTGCTTTTTACTATTCAACAACTTGCCCTTTGTTTATTCATGTTAATATTCATATGCAACTAGTGATATAAATTCCCAAGTTGGTCACTTTGATGTTTATTATTGGTATCATAAGCCTACTAATTTTTAAATTTTATTTCAAATTGATTAAGAATGATGTTAATTGGATAAATGTGAAGATAAAAATGTGTCTATGTGGCATGTATATGAGAGGGTGTTGAGAGTATGCAGTAGACACGTCACAACTCACAATGCTTAACCCATGGTCAGAAAAAACTTAATACTTCATGTGTCCAATATATGGAATTGTGATCTGTGGAGGATGGTGAATAGAAACGATTAATATAAAGGGGCTAAAGTGAAAATATTGCAAACGAGTGGACCCTATACGTCGTCTTTATTTGTTAATAAAAGGTAATCTCACCAACTTTGATTAAATAATATTAAAATATTTCATCAACTAGTGCAAGTTGCATGACATTTTATAATATCGATGGGAAAGTGGGGCTCATAAAACGACCAGTTCCAGACGGGTCTTCTTTTGTTCTCGAATCATCCCCTACTTGCCTAACTATTTTCCTATTAATATAATAATCAAAATCAAACCCAATAATTGCGCAACTTTCTTTTAAATATATTTCATTTTGATACACAAAGTTAAAATATAGTACTCTCTCCGTTCCACAAAAATCTTTTCATCTGACTTTTGCATAAATTTTTAGGTAATAGTTAGTGATTGAGTCATTGATAATACTTTTGATTAAAATATAAGGTTAAATTGGAGAGAGAAAGATAGTTAGTGGATATTAGTGGTGGGGTCTTTAGTAATAATAGTTTTTTATTGTGTGGAGCCCATCAAATATGGGAAATGAGAAGTTTTTTGTGGGACAAAAATGTAGAGTGAAATGAGAAGTTTTTTATGGGGCAGAGAGAATAATTGATTTCTCTTATGAGTTAATGATCTTGTGAGAAAGGATTTTAACTTTAGGAGTCAATTGAAGGATTTGGTGTTACCGGATAATTTAATACATGTATCAACCGTAATACCAACTGATATCTTTAGTTTTTATTGCATCAGTGACACGTCATCTAACATTTCAACTAACACACTTATGTCAATAATATATATATTCTCTTTAATTAGTTTTTAAGTCTCATCATTATAGAATATACACACATATTACCTTATTAAAATACCTCTTTGACCCAACCTCTCCTCATCCCTTCGCTTCGGCTAGCCGATTAGAAGAACCGGAGGCACCCGCCCGAAGGGGCGTGCCAAGGGTTGCGAAAAACCAACAGCCGTCGGATTGACCACTACTATGTACCACCACCCACCACCACCACCACCCACCACCATCACTACCACTACCACCACTCACCATCCCGACCACCGCTAGGCATCGTCACTATCATCAGCCAGTTGGTCGCCGTAAAATATAGTTATAGGGTCGTACCCGTACCTTTTTAGTTATTAGAATTCATTGTCTTTTTTACTAACGAAAGATTATGTTACAGATTTATCTTGATAAGTTCATCGTGTGGCAATTAATCTTTACTATATTAGTCTTAGTCTAGTCCTTCCCATAAATAAGTCAAAGAAAAGAACAATGCAAGTAGAACTCAATAATGAATTCTTTAGAAAGACAGTGAATAATGAAATTTCTATTGATAAAAAAATTGTAACACTAGTATAAAAATTCATTTAAAAGTTTCGGCTAATTAATAAAAGCGGGTTACACATAAATTTGGGTTTTATTTGAGGCCGGGTTTATATATAACGTTATTACCCATTCTTTTCACAACAAGGAGAGAGACAAGGACATGCATTGAAGGGAGAATTGTGGAGAGAGAAGTCTAAATCGTATCAAAACAAAATCTCCAAAAAGAAAGCTTTATCGTTTGGTTTAATGTTTTTGGGATTTGAAGGAAGGTGATGATGATGAGGAAAAGAAGAATGAATCATCATCTCCCACATCACTTGTATCCTCCACATGCCTCCATGTCTTTGTAAATACTCGCCTTGCCCCCTGCAATTGCCGAATCATATCTTGATGAGAAAACAAGTAAAAGGCTATGAAAAATTCTATAACGGCTAGTTATAACATAAACGAGTGAGAGATTTTATGTAATGTATTTACCATTTGTGAGACATGATCTTAACTCGAAAAGTAAGCCTTTGGTTGATGTTAGAAAGGAGCCTCTGTTTTTGAAGCAAAACCCCACTTCCCCATTGTACACGACTGTAAGTCAACTTCAATCACTATATGCATATATCGATACATACAAGCCAAGGTCTCGCTGCTAATTTGCTACAACACAAAGGACAAGGAACACCCAAAGGGACAAGAAGCCTAATGATACAAATTATAATTCTTGTCATTATTTAGATGTTTTTAAAAATTATAACTCAAACTCAAATGTATTACTTTGTTTTGCATGCAAAGTATGTGCAATAGATGTAAAAATATGTTTTGCAACTTGTATTTTTATCCCTTTTACTATATGGTACTAATTTAAGACTTTCACAATGAAAACTTACAACGCCCCCTTTTTTTTATAAAAAGTTAAAGTTTAATTTTCTAACAAGTGCGTACTTTAAATAAATGCTTAACTAGATGATATTCCATACAAGAAAATTTGATTCTTGAGGTGTGAGCATATGCTAATGAACTTATTGGACGAATTGTTGAGTAGGAAGGATTGCTAGCAATTTTGGCTCAACTATATTTGGGGTACAAAATTAGTGATGGGGACTTTGGTCAAACGGTTTGTTGGTTTGGAATTTTGTAATTGTAACCCCTTCATTCTTTGTATACAAGACATATTTCTCTCATTTCAATAAAATGTTTTAGATAAGAAAATTACATGGATGGTTTTGTCCCATGGTTTAGCGGTAAGGATTTTGTCAGTGTCTTTCTCAAAATAAACAGCAATAGGTGAAACTTGGGTTAAAACAATTATAGATAACGTTAAAGATATAATGAATATAAGATATCAGTAAATATATACACGTTTTTTGGTCAAAATAACCAAAATTTGGCTACATGTGTACGTCGTTACGCGTGTGATATGATTGTAGGTACAGTTTATGTATGTATTTGTAACTATGTGGTCGGTTCGGAAAAACCGGTAACCTGAAAACATAAATTTTGAAGACCAAAAACCGGAGTCGGTTTTCAGACGGTTCCAGAACCGGATAAACCCGGTTATTGTGAAGGCTGCAGTGCAGTTTTTACTGCAATGTTTTATATGGTGCACTGTTGTAGGCTGCCTGGCGCAGAAACAAGAATTCGCTAAACATAATTCTATGGTGCTATGTATTAAAAACAAAAACACATAAACAGAATTTTAAATTTCTAATTGGTGATATGTGTTTAAAAATAAACATAGAAATTGCAACAATGAGTCGTGAGTATTTACCCAAACAGAACTCTATGATATCATCAATGAGTTTTTACCCAAACAATGAACCGTGAATAGAATTCGAAATTGCAATTGCAACAACACATAAACAGAATTTCTAATTGCTTTCTTACTTGAGTATTTTAGTCAATTCTTCATTTTTTTTCTTTAATTTTCTGTTGTTGAGAATTGAGATGATGATGAAGATTAGGGTTCAAAAATTATGATTTTCGTTTCTTGAGATAACTGGAATTTGGAAACTGGTGCTACGTTATATGAAACGGCAATGCCTTATATGAATTACCCTACAAAAATAGCCCATTAAACTTCATGTTATTCACCCAAATAAACCGGAACCTATCCCCTTTTTTAGAGAAATCAGGAACAGAACTACCCGGTTGGCTCAGTTCCAGTTCAGTGCCAGGGCCAGCCATAAGGGAGTTCAAATTGGGCCCTAAAAAAATTAGGGCCCAAATTTTACTCTATTACATATTAACATTAACAATAATACATATACGAAATGTCTCCGTAATAACAGTAAACTGTTTTCTAGATCAATTTGTATACGCCCCTTCCCGGTGTCCCCAAGGGCATGTGTTCGGTTCTGTGGTGTTTTTTTTTGTCAAGTTTTATATATTTTTTATTAAATTTATATTTTTTTAGAAAAAAAAAACTTTTGATGGATGTATTTATTGTTTAAAAAATATATAAATTACTTTATTGATAATAACATTCTACTCAATTTATTAATGCATTCAATGAACAAAATGCACTAAATATAATATACTTAGGGTGCGTTTGGTACATAGAATGAAATTGCAGAGAAATGATTGCAGAGAATGGAATTGCAGAGAAAGAGAATTAGGACGGAGAATGAGAATTGACTTTTCTGTTTGGTAGCACAGAGACTTCAACAAAAAAACAAGAGAAATATAAGAGATAATCATTTCTCTTGTTTGGTACAACAAAAAAAACAATAGAGAATTGCAGCAAACTTATCATTAGCACGCATATTTTTTTGCTAACAACAATCATTATTAAAGCACAAAACATATAAAAATATAGATAAATTAATAATAAAAATATATTAATACAATCATAACATCTAAAAACATTGTTTTTAATCAAATCATGATCATATAAATAAAATCACTTCAATCATAGTATAACATCAAAAAAATACTTGTTACTCTGTCACAGGTTTTTTGACCAAACATAAAGATGTTACATTTGTTCCACAAGATAAGTACTTGTTATTCTGTCACTACTTATCCACCCTCCTCCACCCCTTATGCCGCCATGTGGCCACCACTCACCGAGCTGTGATTTTATGTCCTTCATTTTGCAGTCATCTAAGTTCAGGGGTAGCTGGTTTAAAACTCATTTTGCTGTTCTTCAGCAAAATCATAAGCAAATCAATGATCAAATTAAAAGAACATAATAAATAATATAAAAGAAGGAATAATCTATATTCATAATGAACTGAATTTTAGAAATATGAAGTATTAATAAGACGAATGTTTAATTAAAATAATAACAAATGACCAAATTAGTAGCAAAAACATTACAAATTGACATACATATAATTCAGTCGAAATTCACATCAAACACATAAAATTGCCAAATTGAACCACAATTGAATTAGAAATAATAATCATAATTAAATCAAAACACAACATAAAGAAGTATAGATTATGAGTATATGTGCTATATGAGTATATGCAGGCGAACTAGCTAACAATTAGATAAGAGATGCAGAGATTGTAAAAAAAAAACGTTTGTCGTTATATAGGCTCAAATCAAATTCAGTCACTCCCGTTATTGCTAATTTTAAAAGCATTTAGTGATGAATCAAAATCTTCAATCATATTTAACTTACGATTGAAATTGAAAACGAAGGTCAAATCAATACAATAACTTAAATAAATACATTGACCTATAAATTAGGTATATTTCTGTCACAGAGAATGAGATGGAGAGAGAGAGAGCTAGAAATCGAGACAGAGATCCAAAGATGAAGGGCATACCTTGAAGGAGATCGAGACATAGATCGAGAGATGAAGGCTGTGTGGAGGACGTTCGGTTGTGCGGACGAAAGGTACGTTTTCGTTTTAGAAGACGACGTTCATACGGGTCAGTCCAATTCTCCGTGTTCTTTTTATGATTCTCTATTTTTCAATTCCCATCTTTTCCCTTCAATATAATGAAATTTAGAGAATAGGAAATGTCAATTCTCCTCCCTCACCTATTCTCAATGCAACCAAACAAGAGAATTGTTTGACAATTCCATTTCCCACCCTCCATTTCTCTGTACCAAACACACCCTTAGTTATAAATAAACTATAAAACTTAAGTTTAACGATGTTTATTAACTTAATTAACAAGAGAATTTGATTTTTTTAGATAATATATAGAAAGATAAAGAAAGTAATACAAACTGAAAATCTAAAATGTAGGAAACCTTATTTTCACTAATAAATTAAAATTATGTCGTCTTCAATATTTTTAGGGTTTTGATAATAAATAACTTTTATCAATAACAATGAATAATATTTACAATTTATCCCCTTTTAACTATTTTAGTTAAATTGTCTTCCTCCTTTCTATCAATATTCAAATTCTTCCACCAATCAAAATCAAAACAGCTCATTCTTATCCTTTTTTATTGACGTCATTATCAAAACCCATATTTTTATATCTAAAATTATATATATCATAGACGTATGTATTTGTGTATAAGAGGAGCCTTTCAATTTTTGCACAGATTAAATATATGTCAGGAGCGGCCCTGTTCAGTACACATCCCTATCTCAGAGTGTATGTAAGCATAGGCAACGATTTTAATTTTTAAGACATACAAGCCAGATATTCTTCTTGTAACAGATTCTCAACAATATTGAATTGGTTCATTAAGATACCTGCACTTGTATTTGACACAAATAAGCACACACTACTTTTGAGTTTTGACCTAATCATCAAGCAACTTCAACACAAGGAAGCATCACATTTATAGAAATACTAGGATTTTATAACCAAACAGTCAAAAGTCTAGCAAAATCTGTAACGACAATAAAACATAAGTTGAAAAATTGTACTAAAACAAAAACAAGTTCCAAGAACATAACTCGATAAGTCAAAGAAATCTAAGCAGCAGTTTCTTGTGCAGCACGTCTCTTCCTGGCTTCCTCAATAATGGTCAACTTGATACCCTTACCCTTAGGTAAGGAAACCCATGGTTTTGACCCTTTTCCAAGAGTGAACACATTACCCAAACGAGTAGCAAACTCGTGACCAGTAGCATCTTGAATGTGAACTGTTTCAAAACTGCCCTTGTGTTTTTCACGGTTTTTAAGGATACCAACACGCCCTGTGTTTCTGCCACCTGTCACCATAACAACATTCCCAACATCGAATTTGATGAAATCAACAATTTTCTGGGACTCGAGATCCAGTTTGATTGTGTCGTTGGCTTTGATAAGTGGGTCCGGGTAACGAATGGTCCGACCATCATAAGTGTTGATGTACGGGATTCCCTTTGATCCAAATTGAACTGACCGAACCTTGCACAGCTTGAACTGTAACCAAATTAAACAAGAAAATATTACAAATTGACCAATTAAATTACAAACCTTGGACTCTTCATCCCTGACTGAGTGCAATCTGAATCTGCCTTTGGTATCATATAGCAGACGGAAGTTTTCATTCGTCTTAGGGATAGAAACAACATCTGTTACAAGCAAAAAATATATTAATTAATGAAAAGTTGCATAAAAGGAGCAAGTATTGTATTCTAACCCATGAAACCAGCTGGGTAAGTCTTGTCAGTCCTGACTTTGTTGTCAACAAGAACATGGCGTTGCATCAAGATAGATTGAACCTCACGGTATGTCAAAGCATACTTCAATCTGTTCCTCAAAATAAGGATCAAAGGCAAGCATTCCCTTGATTTGTGTGGTCCAGATGATGGTTTAGGAGCCTGCCAAACACAGAATTAAATAATCAAAAACTACAGGTGAATTAAAGAGAAATGAAATAAAAATGGACTTACAAAAGCACCACCAAGTTTATCCAGCATCCAATGCTTTGGGGCATTGAGCCTCTTCATGTGTTTCTTCAAACCTCGAGCCTTTAAAACAGTAAAAAAAATGTTAGCTAATCTTTACTATATATGGTCTCAACGCAAGACATTTTTGCTAATTGCAACAGATGTTGAACATCAAACTGCCTAACCTATCCGAGCAGCTAATAACACCATACAGGAACCAACATAATGAAAAACGAAGCACAAGTTATCTTCATTAGAACTTAAATAATCTTAAGCGTCAATAACTTCAATGTATTTTAGGGGGGAAATCTGTTTTTCAAACATGTTTTAAGAGCTATGTTACAACCAGTCACGTAACTTCTATTTCAAAAGCAGAAATTCCCCCAAAATAACGACAAGCAAACTAAAACCTAAAATAACAACCAATCATATCAAATTGAGCTATATTACCAATAAGTGAGCTTTTTACACACAAAATACAGCAACGATAAACGAAGAAATGAAGAAAATCAGGACAAATTGTAAGATTAGATAACAAATTAAAATCAAATCGAATATAATCAACAGCAAAATACTAGACACAAATAAGAATTCAATGATCACAGAGCTAGAACAAACAAGCACTCCGTAGTGTGAAGACGTTATATAACATTAACATGCAAATCATTTACGAATATGACGTTAAGTAGAATCAGAAATTGTTAAGAGAAGGAAACAGAAATCGTACCATGGTTACGGTGAGAGATCTGAAAAGTTGTTCGGCTACCCTCAATAAGCACTGCAGTCTTCTTGAGCTTACCCTTTAAACAAACCCTAGATATGAGTTTAGTTTATATATCTCGTAAACCTATTTGATTTGTGGGCTTCTAATTAGGCCGGAATGTGGGCTATCTTTTTATGTTAGATACAACTCGGCCCAAGTTATTGGTGTGGATATCCAAATCGACCCAAGTAGAAAAAAAGACGAGTAAGGGGTCTTTGTCAGTATTGGTTAATGTGATTTCTTATACTTCCTCCGATTCAAAATAATTGATACACGGTTTTTGAGGCAAAAGATTATAATGATGGTTAAATTAGATTAATTGGATGGTTAGTGGGGAATGGGTCCCACACCTTTTGAATAAAGTAAGGTTAATGATGTTTAAAAGTAAAAAGTATGGGTAAATGGGTCATTTCACTTTGTTAAAGTAGATAATTAGTGGGTGTGGGTCCCATTTTATTTGCCAAATAAGGAAACTTTTCAAAGTGTATCACTTATTTTGAATCACCCAAAAAAGGAAAGTGTATCACTTATTTTGAATCGGAGGAAGTACTATTAGTTGTAATTGGGGAAAGGTGAATATCTGATAGATATTAGGGGTGTCAAATTTGTACTGAATAAAACCAACCAATATGCTACCAACCATACCAAGAATAGTTGGTAGCCAACATGTTTGGTTGGTAGTACCATACCAATCAAGTAGTCATGGTACGGTAATGGTACAAAAATTTAAATACAATGGTAGTACCGTACCAATCAATACTTTATATACTCATATATATACACATTATTTAGAAGAATTCGAGAAAGGTAAACTATGTATGTATTATTTTTTAATAAAAGTTATGATATCATAACATGGAAACATTCAAGTTACAACTTCTTAGCCTAACCAATCAATATATTATTTTTTTATTATTGTGTTTGTATATAATGTTAATAATTAAGCGTGTGAAGCATACGAGAATGCTACAAGCTAGTGTATTATGACAAGAATACTACATAATTTGTACTTTAACGTAAATAGTGTTTATATATCATTTAACGTATATCATTACCAAATATAATAGTATAGAAAAATATCTTGATTTTAGTAATAATTCCAAGGGTAAATTACAGTTTTTGTCCCTGAGATTTTCCTGATTCGGGGTTTTTGTCCTCAAACTTTTTTTTTCTGTTTTTTTATCCTTGATGTTTTAAAATTCTGCATATTTGTCCTTCCGTCTATTTTTGACCGTTAACTGACGGATTTTTTGTCTATTTACCCAAAATACCCTTGCATCATCTTCCTCATTTATGTGTTCTTCCCCAATTAAACCCTAATTCTAAAATCACTTGTTAAACATTCAACGTATTCCTAAAGGATGAAATTGAGGGCTCTGAGAATAGAGTAGATTCTGCATCTGTACATTCAATTGCTCCCTCCGATAACTCTAGCGCTGTTCATGATGTTGAAAGTGTATTTCTATAAAATCATTTATTGAAAATTCTGAACTACATCTATTAATTAATCCACCAATCAATCGATTCCTTGTGCTATTACATCTTCAATTTCACTTTTGAATTTAACCAGAGATCACATACTTCTCAATTTTCCAGCAAATTGCACCGTCCGTACGGACATCGGTGGTGAGAGAAGAATTGACGGCACAGGAACTCACACAAATAAAGAAACAAACTTGAATGATGCCCGTTCCCTTTCCACCACCACCACCACCTGTCCCTTAGAGCATCTCCAACCAACCTCTATCACCCACTCTATCTTCATATTTGAAGGTTTTTCTCCTCCAACTCACCTCTATCTCTCACTCTAAATTCAGAGTGAGAGAAAAGCTCACTCTATATTTAGAGTGAGAGAAATCCACTCTATCCATGGACCCCACACTTTGTTTGTGAGTGTAATTGTAAATGTAATATGGGTCCCACTAATTATAAAGAGTTTTGAAGAGATGGATAGAGTTTATGGTTGGAGTTGAGAGGATGTTTAGAGTGAATGGACCCACCAATTTATAGAGATAGAGTGATTTTATAGAGTTTATGGTTGGAGATGCTCTTACAACCTTTGGAATCAGAACCTCCAACATCAAATCGGAAAATATTACAGAAAAAAGATACATGAACAACACTGTTGAATACCACTTGCTGAATACCATTGTTGCTGCTGCATAGATCTAGGGTTCGTCCCGAAACCTAGGGTTCCACAGTCAGAGCAGCGGCGGCAGGCGGAGGTTTGTAGGAGCGGGTGGCGGGTCGCCGGAGGGTCGCAGATCTGGTTTCAAGATCTCGTTTTTCAGATCTCGCAGGTCTCGTTTTGGGGATTTCAAAAGTTGTCCGTTTTGAATGTGACGGGAATAAACATTTTGCCAAGCTTCAATCGCTGTTTGATTTATGTGGGTTTCGAGGGATTTTGATTTTGAATTTTGTATTTGTTTGAATGTTCATTCGCAGATCTTGTTTTGATTTTGCCAAGCTTCAATGGCAGATGTTGTTGTTTTAATAGATTTTTATGAAGAGATGTTGAAGAAGATGAAGAAGATGAAGAATGGTGAAAAGGACCAAAATGCCCTCACATGCCTTGCATTTTTCGTTAGTTAACAGCAAAAAATAGACGGAAGGACAAATATGCAGAATTTTAAAAACCTCAAAGACAAAAAAACAGAAAAAAAAAAGTTTAGGGACAAAAATCCCGAATCAGGAAAACCTCAGGGACAAAAAATGTAATTTACCCTAATTCCAAATAAGTTTTTGATCTTGGTATATACCATTACCAAGTCATACCAACCACGATTGTTGGTAGCCAAACAAATTGGTACCAAGTATAGTTGGTACGGTAATGGTAACTAGATTAGTCTACCAACTATAGTTGGTACGGTACACGGTATGAGGAAAATATGTGTTGTATCGTACTATGTTCACCCTTAATAGATAGTGTAAGAGTTAGAAGGCTCAAAATTACATGAGGTTTAGGATTCCATCTCTTCTCTTATTTCTTTATGGTAAAAGATATTACTATCATGCTAATTGACCATTGTTCAAAATACGATCTTACAAATTGAATACGTCACAATAACAGATTAATAAGCGGAAGTGAATATATGTTGCATGCCCCATTTGTTGTTTAGTCCTGAACTTTTATTTAGCTCACACTTGCATGATCAGTGAACCTATCTACTAAGCCACTCTAACAGCTTCCATCCGGAATCTTAGGAGCTGCGAGTCTAACAACAAATCATAATTTACTCCTAAATACCAATTATATTCATAATGTGATTTGAACTTCCGAGCACGAGATGGGGCAAACATCATACTATTTAGTCAAAAGCCCTTTGGTTATTTACTTATAAAGTAATGAGTATATACACATGTGATGTTTGTAGCCTAGCAAATAAGTTACCCAACCCTTGAGGACCCATGTTGGGGGAGTAAATGATAGCAACCACTCAACTACCAAACCTTAATTTCTTATTTATTGTTATGGTTTAAGATTTTTTTTTTAAAAAGTAAACAAGTAATCTTATTATGTATATAGGTTTTTCTAATGTGTTTTTAACGTACATGCTAACATACAGTTAATAAATATAAAAATTCAATGCTAACATATACTCCCTCCGTCCCTAAATAAAGTTCTCATTTTCCTTAAATTTTTGTCCCTAAATAAAGTTCTCATTTCACAAGTTGATGAGGTTCACTTAATAAAATAATATAATTACAGGTCTCCACTACTTACTATCCACTAACTATCTTTCTCTCTCCAAAACAATTTATATTTTAATCAAATTTATTACCAATGACTCCCACCACTAACTTTCTCCTTATATCTTGTGCCCAAGCAAAATGGGAACTTTATTTAGGGACGGAGGGAGTAACTAATAAATATAATATTTCAATTTAATCAAAAATCATATTTAATATATTTTTTTAAAAGAATAAAAATTAAAGGTATTAATGTTATATTAAAATTTTCAAAAATAATTATTTCATTAAATATGAATTAACATGGGCCAGTGAGACATATGATAAAAAAACCATATTATATAAGACACACTTTGTTATTGTTTAAAAACGAGTGTAATGTGCTCGCACTTCGTTACGAGTTTACATAACCTCTATTCCTCATTTATCTAGTATGAATTTATTTTTTACACCACTTTGACTCAGTCCAAAATAATTATAGAATTTTCTAATTCTTAGAAACTTTTTTTATAATTTAAAGAAAAAAACACACTTATGTCTAAACGTATTAAGTGGGTGTTTGGGATTGCGTTTTGAAGAAGATTATCTGCTTATGGCGTTTTGAAAACGCAAATAATCTATATTGAGTGTTTGACAAAAAGTTTGAAATAATCACTTATTTGCGCTTTAGACCCTCCAAAATGGAGTTTTGGAAAGGCAAGTGAGGGGTTGCTTATTTGCGTTTTCAAAAAGGATTATTTCATTTTACCTATTAAATAGATAAATAATCAAGTTTGCCAAACATTATAAAAACTGATTATCTGGTTATTATGATTTCAAACAACATAATCAAATCCAAACACTATTTTTCAGAATCACGTTTTGAGATCGCTGATTATCTGATTATTCATTCTCAAAACGAATAATCTATTTTCAATAAGCAATCCCAAACACCCCTAAGATAGTGCTTATTATTTTTTGTATTTACAAAATAGTTTAGGGGCAAAATATGAACTTTATTATAAACATTTACACTTACCACCCTATTTTAGGGGGTTATTTGAAATATTACTAGGCGGTGGTTATTAATGTTGGTAGTTATTAAATAGTTTAGGGGTAAAATATGAACCTTTTATAAACATTTACTCTTACCACCCCTATTTTAGGGGATTATTTGAAATATTATTAAAAGGCCGGTTTGATTTTTGTAAACATTTACTCTTACCACCCCTATTTTATGTGGTTATTTGAAATATTACTAAAACGCCGTTTTGATTTTGAGCGGCTCGTTTTCATTTTCAAATGAAATGTTTAGGGGAAAAAGTGTAGTTATCTGAATTGTCTAGGGGTGAATTTAGAAATTGATTATGAACAGTGATATTTGAATGGTAATTGTATTATAGGTAAATACTCTCGACATGTAATTTTCATAATGTTACACACTTTTTATAGGTAAATACTCTCGACAGTGTTTTTCCCATCATTTTAATGAGGTATTGATTTAGGTCGAGTCGAGCTAGAGGTGGAACTGTTCGAGCAGATTTTCGAGTTGAGCTCGAAATTAACGAGTTGAGTCATGTCGAGCTTAAGAATATCAAGTCAATCAATACATTATACTGATAACCGAGTCGAGTCGAGTCAAGTTTGAGCTTGAAAATAAAGGCTCGAGTCGAATTTTCAAGCTTTGGGTTTTATAATCAAGAGCTTGACATTGACTCGACTCGGCTCAATTACAAATGTAGTTCTAACACACTAGGAGAAATATAAAAAGCTACCGAATATACTCCCTCCGTCCCTAAATAAAGTTCCCATTTCACCTTCAAGTTTTGTCCCTAAATAAAGTTCTCATTTCTCAAACTTAAGGGGCCCACTTAATATAATAATATTATTATCAATACTTTCACCACTAACTATCTCTTAAAACACTTTCTCTCTCCAATCAAACCTTATATTTTAATCAAAAGTAATACCAAATACCCCACCACTAACTATCTCCTAAAATGTTGTGCCCAACACAAATGGGAATTTTATTTAGGGACGGAGGGAGTAACTTTTAACATAATCGTGCAATAAAAATTTATAAAGTATGTTTATTGTTTAGAAGCTGTCATTTACACCATACCCAATTATTTCAGTACCAAAAATGGTGTTTGCCCGAAGAAAGTGAGAGCTACTGGTAGTATATAAAAGCAATACATAACATGGATTTCTTGTATACAATTCCCACAAAAATCAAGAAAAAACTATGCCTTCTTGTTATAAAATGTTAGTTTTCTTCTTAATCTTCTTCTTGGCAATATCAACATCATATTGTGTTGCAGACAGTGTGAAGGTGTCATTGTATTATGAATCTTTATGCCCATTTTGTTCCGATTTCATTGTCAATCAACTTGGTAAAGCATTGTTTCAATCAAATCTACTCTCCATTGTTGACCTCAACATGGTCCCTTGGGGTAATACTCAATTTGGTCCAAACAATACTTGGATTTGTCAGGTAAGTACAACTTTTAATGCCCAAAGTACATGTTATCTTGTGGCTATTATTTTGAGTTTTTTCGCTTATTGTTATCGGAAAATGATCAGTTTCTCAAAACTTTGGTGGTTTGTTTGTAGGTAACATCTTTATAACCCTAGAAATTTTGTCATCTTCATAAAACAAGATAGATATATTTGTTGAATTGGTTAAAATTATATTGTCAACAGATTATTTACGTTTATATGTTTTTTAATTATTATATGTAAATATTAGTAAATGGTTATGTTAAGTATTATGCAGCATGGCTCTGGAGAATGCACTATCGACATAGTAGAAGCTTGTGCAATCAACTTGTTACCTCAACAGGTATGAATAAAGTTTTAGCTGACTGAATCTAGAATATATAAGTGTATTTATCAATAAAATAAAACCAAATTATGCACATCTTTCCATTGTTAGAACTTTTTTTTTTATTTTTTTGAACGGCCAGTTAGTGGTTCGAGCCTAGACAGTGACATTCACAAGGGCAGTATGTCTTCCCTCAAATCCTCCACCTAAGTCCACGACGGGACTTGAACTCCCAACTTTAAGGTTGCGGGGCAAACATGATACCGTTAGACCAAAAGCCCTTTGATTTGTTAGAAATTAATGAATCATGAATCAATACTTAAAAGATAGTTGACTAGTAATTAATTTTCTTTGGTAAACTAGTCCCCAATCATTAGCATAATTAATTATATAATGTGAATTTGACATTTAGTTTAAAGAAAATGATTTTGTTATATGTGTAAAATTCAAATGATTAGGATGAGTTGAATGAAGTTTTAGTTAAGGATATTATTGTATTGATTTTGAACAGTGGCTAAGTTGATTGAGTGTATTGAAAACTTGAATTTGGAAGGAAGAGTTGGTAAATGGAGAAGTTGTATGAATTCAGTCAACATAGACCCCAAACCCATCATGGATTGCTACCAAAGTAGAATGGGTTTTGATGTAAGTTTTTATTCCTAATTTTACTTTAATATGCAACACTTTTTACCTTGCAACTTTGTGCTAAAGTCTAGTCTCGCCATGTGCATTGGGTTCGGTCAAATTGACTTTTTAAGTTGCTTTTACATTTACAAGCATGTGCATCAGTGCATGTTTGTTCCGTAAAAGTACAATCCATGTCTCATTTTCCAGATGAGTTTGTCCAACCAAATAAGTGAAGTTACTTATTATATGACCAATACCAATACATGAAATTTAATTAATAATAATAATGTGATGCAGCTTGAACTAAAATATGCGGATGAAACAAATGGACTCAACCCGATTTGTACCGTGGGTTGTTGTCAACGGTTACGCACTTCAAGAGGTCTATCTTACTATTATCATTTGCATTAATAATGTTCATGACATAACATGTATTTAAGTTTTACACATAACAACGAATTATGATTTCAAATTCAATTCGTAAACAAAGTTACAATTGATCATTACGAGAATTTTGTTTCTTACATCTGCAAAGCTTACACGGGACAAAACAAACCGTTAATTTGTGAGCAACATGTACTTGACACAAATTCTTTCAAGGAGACAACTCATCGTGGTGAAAACAAACACTCCATACCGTTCAACTATAACTTGTAATACATAATACTATATAAGTTACTAGAATATAATTTATGATTTTAAGCGTTTTAGTTTGAAAAATGATTTATCAACCGGAATACAAGGCAGTATGAATGTTAGCCTATGTATTAATAAGGTACAATTATTAGAAGAATAAATCAATAATATAAGCCTATAAACATACCATGTCACACCAATCATATCATATTCATACAGGAGTATATAATAAACAAGTGCACCCAAAAGAGTTTGCAGAAAACCAAACTGTTCACAAGTTTATAATCTTTCTCCTAATAGGTTAAGTTACTAATCAAGCTGAAAAAAAAACACGTAGGATTAGTGGGTCCCACATACAAGATGTGACCATAATTACATTCAACCTTCATGGTTAATACCCAAGAAATTTCTTAATTAATTAAAAAAATGTAGAAAAAAAAAAGAAACTTACCCTTGAAAAAGAAATGAATAACAAGATTCTTGATCTAGAATTTAATAATATCATATAGGGAAAATTACAAAAATAGCCAATTTTATATGTAACCTACATAATTTTTACCATTTTTCAACACTTGTTACAATATAATTACTCACTTCACGAAATTGTTTCGCAAAATGAATGGTTATTTTGTAACAACTTAAAAAAGTGATCAAATTCAAATATGTCCCATATGAAATTGGTTATTTTTGTAATTATTAAACCTACTTCTCTAAGAAGTTTACTTGCTATAAATTCAAAAAATTTTAACCTACTTTTAACTTATTTGTTGACTATTTTCAAAGGAATAGAGCATATAAAGAACACCATCATCAAAACTCAGGAAACACAAGGCTCTCTATCTATCTATATTCTTAAACATAGCTTTAAATAAAATGATGATCCAGCCTTCTTGGTCAAACTACTCTTATTTTGACTCGATTTTGGATCAAGATGATCTAACCATGGATTTCTGCACAAGTGAAGAACAGCATAACTTTTCTTCACCAATAACCGTCAAAGGTTTTGATGATGTATGCAAATGGTTATGTGATGACGATCAACATATGGAACTAATTCCAAGCGATAGTTATGAATGGAGCCCGAATATCTCCATGAACTCAAATGATGCATCAATGGTACAAAATGATGATGTCATCGAAATGGGCCCCCGAAATGGTATGGAAAACCTACTCACGGCTTACTCAGAAGCAATCGGGCTAGGTCAAAACGAGCTAGCCAAAGTGATTCAAAATTGTGTATGTCAAAAAGCTAGCCCGGTGGGTCCCACCATCGAACGATTAGCACTTAATTTGTTCAAATGTGGAGAAAATCAAGAAGAAGACTACTTGAAACAAAGGAGAAATTTCAAAACCGCATTTAGAGCGTTTTATGAAATCTTTCCTTACGGGCGGTTTGCTCATTTTACTGCAAATTCAGCTATAACTGAGTCGGTTCCATCCCATGTGGAATCGGTTCATATAGTTGACTTTGACTTATGTGAAGGAAGCCAGTGGCCTGCAGTCATAGAAGCAGTAGCAAGAATGAAGAAATCATTAATCATCACAAGTATCAAACCTGATCAAGAACAAGATCAATTTGAACAAACAAAAAGGAATCTTTTTTACTTTTCAAGAAATCTTGGTATGAGTTTGAAAATTCAAGAGATTAATATGGATCAAATTGTCAATAAATTAGAGGGAAGACAGTTTTTGGTCTTTAACTGTATGGTTAACCTTCCACATATAGGAAGATCAAGAAAGTCAACTCAAGTTATTGACTTCTTGAATATAGCAAAGGTGGTTTTAGCTAAAACTGAAGGGATCATAACGTTTGGAGATGGAGATCAAGAAAGTGAAAAAATGAGAAAATCTTCTAATTTTTCTTCATTTTTTAACCAGAATTTAACACATTACAAAGCGTTATACGAATCAATGGAATTTGGTTTTCCTAGTTATCTTAATGAAGCAAGAATAGCAATGGAAGCCCTTTTTCTTGCACCTTTTATATCATCAAAATCTTGGTTTCAAAAATGGGAAGAACAAAGAGAATACCCGTTTTCCCAAATGGGTTTCGGGCGAAAAATGAGTAAAGAAAGCTGGAATGAAGCCCGGGAATTGGTGAAAGAAGGAGAAAGCCTGTATGGAATCAGAATTGAAGGAGGGAATGGGAATCAAATGGTGTTGGAATGGAATGGTATTCCACTAGTTAAAGTTTCTGTTTGGATGTAGATATAATTATAGATCTGTACAGAAAATAGTTATTCATAAATATTTAAGATATAATTGTTAATACAAATTAATTGATTCAAATTATTTCATAATGTGTATCAGTTAATACACTTAATCTGATAAAACACAGTATGCAAAAAACAAATCAAAAACAGATTGATATTGATCAAAAAAGAATTTACAAATAATAAAACTGTTCATCTGGTTAACAAGTGTAATTCCTTTTAGTAACGGGCCAAATAATTATTCAATAAAAAAAAGTGACGAAATTGCGGGTCCCACGGCAATAATCAGACATATTATCATTCAATGACTTGAAAAAAAAATTACACATATATTCCTGTGAAAATATTCCCATGAAGTTTATCATCATAATAAAAACAAATTAAGCAGAAAAACTTAATCTTTGATATAGACATGAACGTTAATCTAATAAGATTCTTGATTGAGAATTTAACTGAATAATAATATAAGATCAATGCCGAAACAATCGGGAAAATTCCAAACTATAACAGAAGACCAAACACAGACTTCTTTAAATAAGTAGTTAACACACATCAAATTCTCAAATTTTAACCCTAGTTTTAAATTATCAATGGGATATATACACAAGCATAAAACAATATAAAGACAAAAGCATGATGAAATATTACAAGTCGCAAAACAGGTGGGTTGTGTCAAGTTTTGGGTAACGGGTCAAAATGAGTTAGGGTAAAAAAACTGGACTTTTTTTAACACATGAATACCATGACATTCCTCTAAACTAGTCTAAAACTAAGAAATCTTAATGAAATTACAATTCAATGAAAATTTTAAGTAAAATGATGATAGGATAAAATGCTTAAAGACTAATAAAATAAAACCTAATCAAATTAAGATATTTTATTTTAATAAAAAATTAGATAACAAGCATGTCTTCAATATTTATCCAAAAAAACAAGAATATCTTAATGCAGATTTTGAGAAGGCAAAAGATATTAGACTTTATTAAAAAAATATAATGTCACACAACCATATCCATAATAAATAAACTAATAAGATCATAACATGAAAGAGTTTGTAGAAAAGCAAATACTATTATGCAAACAAAAATCATAAAATGTATACTACAAAAAAGAAAAAACAAATGGAATTATTGTGGACCCCTCAGACCTAAAGCAGCCACAATATCATTCAACTTGCAAGTGAATACCCAATTACCTAAATCGCTTGATACCAACAAGATTAAATATATTATATATATGCTTATCTAGAAATATATATTCCCATGATTTTAGGTTGTAATAGAAGCATTTATTTTATTGGATCAAAATCAGTATTATCAACTAATTTTGAGTAGTAAGATGATCCAAGGAGCTATCTCAGATTATAATTTTACAAAAGTGAAAATTTTATAGTAATTAGTATTTGTTGTAAATTGAAATTTTGTGAAGAGAAAGATTGATTAAGATTTTAACAGTTTGGTGATGTGTACAACTCACCAACCTTAAGAAAATTCCAAACCATAAAGGAAGACAAATAAGTAGTTAACTTAATTTAAATTCTATTTTCTTATATACAATTTATCTTTTCTGTTGACTTCTATTTTCCCAAATGATACACACACACGTATATATATATGTATAAATATAAATATACATATCAAGAAACACTCCCACAAATCACCAAAACTCAAAAATCATTTAAAAAAAAGATGATGCAATCCGAGCTTTTAATTCAAACCCATTGGCCAATTCAATCTTATTTTAATTCAAATCTTGATCATTACTTTAATGATTTTATTTCTTCAACTAACAGCAGCCTGGAAAACTCAATGATTTCATATGATCATGATTCACAAAACATGATGTCACTTGATGATGTAAGCAGATGGTTATGTGATGATGATGATCAAGAAACAGAAGGAATTCAATGGAGTGATGCTTCTGAATGTGTACTAAACGGGCCAACAAATGATTTCATGGAGCCCGAATCCCAAACGGGGGTACAAAATCTACTCAAGGCGTATGCAGATGCAATCACAATGGGCCAAATGGAGCTTGCAGAAGTGATTGTGAGATGCATAAATGAAAAAACAAATCCTATTGGTCCAGCTGTCGAAAGTATAGCTTTTAATTTGTTCAAATCTGAAGAAAATTACTTAAAACAAGAATCTATGAGAAATTACAAGTCAGCATTTAGGGCTTTTTATGAAATCTTTCCTTATGGGAAATTTGCTCATTTTACAGCAAACTCAGCCATTATTGAATCGGTTCTGGCCCATGTGGAATCGGTTAACATAGTTGACTTTGACTTATGTGAAGGAAGCCAATGGCCTGCAGTCATAGAAGCAATAGCACGGATGAAGAAATCATTAATCCTCACAAGTATCAAACTTGATCAAAATCAAGATCAAGATTCACAATTTGAGCAAACAAAAAGGAATCTTTTTGACTGCTCAAGAAATCTTGGTCTAAATTTGAAGATACACGAGATCAATATGGCAGAAATTGTAAACAAAATGGAGGGAAGAGAATTTGTGGTGCTTAATTGCATGGTTAACCTTCCACATATGGGAAGAACAAGAAAGTCAACTCAAGTTATTGACTTTTTAAATATTGCAAAATCGGTTTTAGCAAAAACGGAAGGGATTATAACGTTTGGAGATCAAGAAATCGATGAAAGAATGACTAAATCTTCAGATTTTTCGTCATTTTTTGACAAGAATTTGGTACATTACAAAGCATTATACGAATCAATGGAATTCGGTTTTCCTAGTTATCTAAATGAAGCAAGAATAGCTATGGACACTCTTTTTGTTGCACCTTTTATATCATCAAAATCTTGGTTTCAAAAGTGGGAAGAACAAAAAGAATACCCGTTTTCCCAAACGGGTTTCGGGCGAAAACTGAGTAAAGAAAGCTGGAATGAAGCCCGGGAATTGGTGAAGGAAGGAGAAAGCCCATACGGAATCAGAATTGAAGGAGGGAATGGGAATCAAATGGTGTTGGAATGGAATGGAATTCCACTAGTCAAAGTATCTGTTTGGGTGTAGTTCACGGATTCAGTATCTTGATAGTTAGAAGTTAGCAATTTAGCATATATAGTTTCTGTACAAAAACTTTGTTGTTGTAATTAATGAGTATATACCAATATAATAATTAATACAAATCAATTTTTCAGTCATGTGATTATGTAGATCGTAAAGGTGTGTGCTTCAACTCAACTGCTAATATATAAAATTGAAAATTGAAAAAAAATAGCTAAAGTCTCCCAAAACCTAAACTTGAACTATCAGAGCTCATAAGGTCCGTGAAAGCATTATAAAAAAAATTAATGAAAGCATTCAATTTGGGTATCAACTTTTAGCTGAATTCTAATTATTAAGTGCGATCAACTGCTTGAAATTATACAGAATCGATCGAATTGAAGAACAATATTTATAAAGAGCACGAATGTATTGAAATGCTTGAGCTGAATCGAAATTAGGTCAATAAATAGATCACGAAAATCGACAAAAAATGAAATTGAATCAGGAACAATTGTTAAGACTACATTTTGTATAGGGAGAGAAAACGTACCGAAACAGATTGAATTGCTAACAAGTGTATGAAGTTGAAACCAGTCTTCTGAATTTGTGATTTGCAGGGAAAAAATTAGGGTTTGAAAGCGAAAAAGAACATCGTCAACAGCAGGATTCGAACCTGCGCAGGCAAAGCCCAACAGATTTCGAGTCTGTCTCCTTAACCACTCGGACATATTGACGACCTTGTTTGTCTCTACCATCCACCATATATAAACAATTGTCTCTTAAAATTTAAATAATTAATAATATAACTAAAAAATTAATTAACATATATATCTACCTCTATATATGAGGCCTAATTTTGATTTGAATTTACCAACTTATCCATTTAACATACTATCATTGGCTAACAATGATGACATGTAATGGCCAATAAATGCCACATGTCATCTAATTCTATATTTTACAAATCTATATTTACATTCCGGATATATAATAGATACTAATTTATTATTTGAAACATAATATACATTCCAGATATACTACATTGTGTCAACAACTTAAAATACATGTGAATATCACATATATATAAACTTAAAATATATGTTATAAATATGTGAATCTGTTACCGGTATTTCAAATTAACTTAAAATATGTATAAATACCAATGAAACCGAATTAAATTTATGAAATTTATTAGTCACTTATGAGAATAAAATATTGCAAGGAGATAAGATGGAAAATAACATATGAATACCTTATCATAAGATATCTTAATAGACACCCCTAAAATTAGTTTCGGAAATTAATTAGGCTTATTTGTGCCAAGATTATGCTTATTTTCGGAATTACTTTCGTAAATTAAAAAAATTCCTAAAATTAGTTTAGTTATTTTCAAAATCCGCCCCTCAACTTTAAGGGGGTGTTTGGCTCAACGTAATCCTCCGTAATGTAATTGAAATCGGTGGTATTTGAATTCGGTTGTAATTGAATTGGGTTGTAATTGAATACGCTTACGCGTTTGGTTACCAAAATTTTGAGTTGTAATTCAAATCAATACTTATGACTTTTTTAAAAAAAAAATTAAAATTTTTTTCAATATTTTATTATTTATTATTTTTTTTATTTTTTTTTATTTTTTTATTATTTGTTTACATTTAAAAAAAAATAGTTTTTATTTTTTTAATTTTTTTCTAATTTTTTTAAAAATTTTAAAATTTATTAAAAAACATTTTAAATTTTTTTTAATTTTTTAAAAATTTTTAAAAATTTTTTTAAAATTTTTTTAAAATTTTAAATTTTTTATAATTTTTACAATTTTTTTAAATTTTTTTAGAATTTTATAAAAATTTAAATTTTTTTAATTTTTTTTTAATTTTTTCAATTTTTAAATTTTTTTTTAATATTTTTAAATGATTTTAAAATCTGAAGCATATAAGATATTCAAATTTGTTAGTTTACTAAAGGATCTTAATTGAATTCGTAAGGTGTTGGGACGGATTTCAATTACAACAAATATCGTAATTCGAAATTACGTCGTAATTGAATTATGAAAAAAATGGGTCATCCAAACGTCCTCCGTAATGTAATTGAATTACAATTACGGAAGATTACGGAGGATTACGTCAAAACAAACGGGGCCTAACTGTTTTCGTTATTATATCACCTTTTTGTTTAGTGACATCACCACTCTTAAAATACGATTTACTTCCTCCAATTTAAAATAAGTGTTATACTTCATCCGATTCAAAATAAGTGATACACTTTCTTTTTTGGGTGATTCAAAAATAAGTAATACACTTTGAAAAGTTTCCTTATTTGGCAAAAAAATAGGACCCACAACCACTAACTATCTACTTTAAAAAGTGAAATGACCCCTTTACCCTTACTTTTTACTTTTAAACATCATTAACCTTACTTTATTCAAAAGGTGTGGGACTCATTCCCCACTAACCATCCAATTAATCTAATTTAACCATCATTATAATCTTTTACCTAAAAAATCATGAAACCCCAATTGTATCACTTATTTTGAATCGGAGGAAGTATATTTTTTTAGGTGATTCAAAATAAGTGATACATTTTGAAAAATTACCTTATTTGGTAAAAAATAATAAGACCCACACCCACTAATTATATACTTTAACAAAGTAAAATGACTCATTTACCCTTAGAGCATCTCAAATGGTTAACCTCGCAATAACTTATTAATTTTATCATATCAATTTTCTACTAACCAAAAATCTATTCGTAAAAAGCATCTCCAATGGTTAACCTTTTTAAAAGTTTTTTCTTATTAATATTACGAATTTACCTTTATCTACCTCAAATGTTATATAAATGCCCTCACATATATAATTTGATAATTATCTTAGCATTTATAAAACTTAACATTCTTTAAAAATATCTCATACAAAAATATTATAATACTTGATAAAATTATCATTTATAATTTATAAAATAATAAAAGATTCACATATAACTATATATTAGGGTTTAAAATGTAAAATTATTAAATATAAGAATCAAATGCAACAAACGTTGATAGTTGATTAAGATGTTATGAAAGAATAAGTGGTTAGCGTAAGTCTTTAAAAAACCTCTCCATTTCAATTATAAAAAGTCATTTAAAAGCCTTTTCAAATAGTAATAAGCTTTAGAAAAAGCTCTCATCGGAGATGCTCTTACTTTTTACTTTTAAATATTATTAAACACACTTTATTCAAAAACGCGAGACCTATTTCTCATTAACCATCCAATTTAATCATCATTATAATCTTTTGCCTCAAAACCGTGAAACCCAAACTGTATCACTTATTTTGAATCTGATGAAGTATATTATGTTATTTTCCTACATATCTCTCGAAGCATGCCCGTCCAGTCGGGCGGGCTTTAAAGCTAGTTGTACATATAAAATAGCTTGGTATATTGTCCTGACAAACAATTTAAGCTAAGACGGTAAACTCATAGATATGGTGATTTATCTTTGTTATACGTATCCAACTTTATATTTGCCAAATGCGAACTAATCATAGCTAGCGTATATGTTGATTCAAGAATCTTGAGGGTCCGGACGGTATGAGAAGTCCGCTAGCAAGACCTGAAATCAAACAAAGAACTCTTAGTCGGATGCTCCCCGGGTTGTATCCCGTGAGAACACTCCGACGAATCGATTTAAGACGTGAGGTTGTGTAGAAGTGGTTGGTGCATTCAATGTAAACGAGATGAGATGCAGATAAGTAATAAATGTGATAGGAATGAAGTGGATACCTTCGTTGATCGCCAATCGGACGCATTTATAGTTGAAAGGAGAATAGGTGCCTTCCTCCTTTATCCGTTACATTCGGGACACCATTGGGTAAAGGCGTGGACGGACGCCTTCGACCCATTGGGCAACATCCTAATCCTGCGATGAAGCCGCCCTCGAGCTTCAATTCCCTTGCATATAATCTCGAGGTCACTTTATCCGGGAAAACCGTTCCACACTTAGATTAGAAAGTCGTTGGGATTCGTAATCTTGATGTGCTCGTTCGCTTTATGCACTCGTCCAGAGGGTAGGTCTTTATTGACCCGGACGGTATACGCTATCCCTCATTAGTATCTAACAGTCGGATTCACATTTTGGGATAACTAGGAAAGTGTCAGGATCGATTAAATATAGAGAAGTTAATAAACACCTTTAGATCTAATTGAATATAGAAGTTGCAGCGGATCAACACTATATCAATGTAATTAAGAACAATGAACTGTAAATAATATGCGAAAGTATTAAGAACACAGTTTCACAAAAAGCTTCAATGTATATTATCAAGTTAACAATACACACGTACGTTTACAATTCGTAAGGAACTATTTATAATAGTCCTTGAAGCTAAACTATTTACCCTAGTTATTCTAGGACTTTGATTTACATCGAATAATAAAAATATACATTGATTTACATTCTATAACTATCTCTACGAAGATCTCGGACTTGATATTCTTCAAAAACGCGTATCAGTAATAAAACTCATCACCAGTAGTAAATATGTAACATCAGTAGTAAACTTGGTGATCAGTAGTAAGTCCAGAAACCATCGTCAGTAGTAACCACTAAGATCAGTAGTATCTTCAGTCTTTGCATGATCAGTAGTAACTAAGTTATAGTATACACCTGTATCAACTTTATCAGTAGTAATATGTTCTGCCCCATCAGTACTAAGTATTGTCAGTACTAACTGCAGCATCAGTATCAAGTTGATCTGTGTTTTGCTCTAACAATCTCCCCCTAAACTTATTGATTATCTTTCAATCAACTAAGTTTCTATTTACTTCTTCTTTTCCTTTTCTTCCAACAGTTTTGCTCTTTTCTGATCACCTTCTAAAGTCTGTTGGTTCCTTTGATTCCTTTGTGCAATAATATATTTGCTGATTCTTTTAACAAATTCATTCAATTTGTTTTGGAGCATCACAGCATCATGTGGTTTAATAAAGTTCATGCACCAAAGTTGATAAAGAGTTTTCTCAGAATGAGGATACTCTTTCTCATAAAGGAATAAGTCACATTTCTTACTTGTATATTCAAAGAAGTACATATTGACAGTTGGCAGCACATTCCAGGCTTGAACATTCTCTGGATTTGTAAACTTCTATGAATAATTTTCTGGATAGAAAGCAGCATCAATCATTTTAGTAAGATAGCCTGCAGCTGAATTCTTCCAGTTCTCTTTAGTCATTCTTGGTTTACCAATGATCAACATCTTGATAATGTCACTTCTGGTTAGGGACATGATCAAAGGTTTCCAAGCTCTGAATCTTTGTATGACCTTATCTTCTCTAATAATCTCAATCATATCATTTATATATCTCCAGTTGATGATTGGATTATTTTGTAGGGGAGCAATAGGAAGATCATGAACCTGAACCATTTGTAATCTCTGCTTTGGTTGTTCAAGTTCAGAGGTAAATGTCTTCCTTTTCTTTGGTTTGAGAGAATACACCAGATGATTCTCCAGTTATTGTTTTTCTTTCTTTCATTTCTTTGGAGTCTATATGTTCAAGTTTAGTGGTGTACTTCTTATTAATATCTTGTTCAATAAGATCCTTCTTCTTTTTTACACAGTACTTATCAACCAAATTGATCAGCTTCATTCTTCCAAAGGCCTTTGTGTTGTGACCTTTTGATTTTAAGAATGTGATCATTTCTTTCTTTTTCTCTGCAAATTGTTCTGGCAGATCAGCCATCTGCTTTTTGCATTCTTGAACTTGTGCTTCAATAAGTTCTAGTGTTTCATATTCAAGTTGCCTAAATCTTTCTAGTTCTTTTCTTTGTAGTTCTTTTCTTGTTTCAGCAACTTGTTTGGTCTTGACCTTTTGTTGAAATTGTGGCAGTTTTGATATATCTGCTATATCTACCAATTTGATTTCTATAAAAGGTTGTCTCAATATTCTAGCCCTTTCTGCTAATCTTTTGTTTTCATTTGCTAGAGATACTTCAACCTTTTTTAAGTACTTTGCTCTCTTTACTTTCCACCTATCCTGTTTGGCTGATTTTGCATAGTTGATTTTGTTGACCATTTCATGACCTTGTGCTCTATTAGGTTGGTCTTCATCAGCAACTTCCTTTCCCTTTCCTATGTAGTTATCTTTCTTTTTATCTGGTTCAGATTCAAGGACAAATTTGGGACCATAGTATTGTATCTGTGATAGAGGAAGTATTTTAGGATGTGGAGGCAGGGAGCATTCATCAACTTCTAACCAATTTACATCATCATCAATATCTTTCACCACCATTTGTGTTGTTTTTCTTTTTGGAGATGGTGGAAGTATTACTTTAGGTTCTAGTAGTGGTGGCAGCTCAATAATGTCATCAGTAGTAACCAAGGTAGTTACTACTGGTATGTCTTCAGAAATTACTACTGATAGGGCATCAGTAGTGTTTGCTGCCTTTTCTTCATTTACTACTGCTATGATATCAGTAGTAGGTTTTACTACTGATACTTCTTTTTCAGCTTGATCTTCCATAGGAGCAGTAGTAACAGGCTCATCTTCAGTAACCATCATTTGTGGGCCTTCATCAACTTCTGTTTCTTTTAAATTTAGGAGAGAAGATGCTGCTGCTGCAATTGATTCATCAATCATGGTCTGTATGTTATCCTTCTCCCCCTTAGTGAGCTCAAATGGTGGAGCCTCACTATCATCAATCTTCTTCTTTAATCTTCTGATGATTTTAGTTTGTTGATGAAGCCTTTGCTCATAGAATCTCATTCTTTTATTGATGGTGTTGACATGTCTTTTCATAGCAGCCATGGTTTTTCCTTGGTTTGTTAGATACTTGAGACAATCATGTACAGTGGATTCAAGAGAATCCACTTTATCCGTCAATTGGTTGATTTTAATACTGCCCTCACTCCATCTAGCAAGATCATCGGGCTCACTAACAGGTACATTGGTTTGAAGGTTTTCCATCCTATCCGTCAAATCCATAGGTCTGCCCTCATCACTTCTTGGCGATTCATTGGGTCTTTTAGACATCCTCTTCTTCCTAGAAGAAGCAGAGATGCCCCCCCTTGTGGTTTCTTGGCACCGGGGTCCTTTGAGTAACTCCTCAAATGAGTCATCACTCAAAGTTGCCGAGGTCTGGGTCCTAATTATGTTTTCACCGTCCTGTGCACCCACCTTTGGGGCATCAGTAGTGAAAGCCCTCGCCTCATGTCCTCTCTCCTCCTTGGAGGACAACTCTTGGAGCCTGGGGTTTGACTCAATATGTCCCCTGGTGTCCTTTAAAGATTTATTTCTTTTGTAAAGTGTGGAAATATTTTTGGTTTTATCTGGTAGGTCTTCCACAGAGTGAAGAGTAGCACTCTGCAGATTTAAATCAAGTTCCTGGGACACTTTCAGGACTTCTGTTTGGGCTGGTGATTGAGTGGCTAGTTGGGGTGGTGTTTGGGCTGTATTTGGGGGTGATGGAGTGGGTTGAGGTTCAATTTGGGTTGTAGCAATGGTTGAACCTTCTCCAGTATGGGGATGATCTTTGATCATGTTAGGAAACAGAGGGGTTTCCTTACCCGGAAATTTAAATTGTTTTCTCATATTTGAGAAAACTTTCTTGTTCAACTCTGGTAGTATGAAAATGTTTTTAGGAGTTGACAAGTTTTGTAATTCACAATTGATGATATGTTGTAGAAATCTGGGATACATTAAAAATTTAGAAGAACTAAGATTTCCCAACATACCTTCAAAAATCATTTGAGAAAAATTAAATACTTGGTCTGTGGATAAACAGACAACAGCAGATGCTATTGCCTTATTAAACTCATTCCAAGTACTTCTTTTTGGGGAAATACAATGCTGAATAGTGTGAACTAAGAATTTCCATTGTGGGGAGAGAAGACCCTTTTGAAATGTTACTATGTCCAGTCTTCCATCATATCCCATTTTTTGTAAAATTTCAGCAATGTATTCCTTAGGAAGAGTAGACATACCTGAATCATCGTGAAGTTGTAGATGGTATCTGATTGATTGTTCTGTTACTGTGATATGCTTGCCATCTACTTGTGATTTGATCATTGATGCGGTTGTTCCTTCCGTTTGCTCAGCATTGGTCCAGAAATCCACCAAGTGCTGTTGATATGATGTTGGTTTTACAGTTAAGGCAAACTGTATATAGGAATTTCTCAAGAACTTGACGATCGGTCGAAAATCTTTTGTGCCGTCGGGATTCTTTAGGAAGGCACACATATTGTGAAATTCTGAATATTTGAGATCAGTTTGAACATTCAAAGATTTTAGAGTTGCCATTTTTGTGGACTTTTGTGAAGAACAGGAGTGAATTTGTTATTGACGAAGGGTTTTTGATCGTAAGCTAGGGTTTATCGAGAGGATTTAGCAAATTGAAGTGAAGATAATGTTAAACTAATCGACTGCCGCCTTTTATATCTTTCGATTTAACCTGCAAAACTACTAAAATGTCCTTCGAATCATAACATAACGGTTATTTTCATGGGGGTTAGTTTGGTAATTGTGTTTCTAAAAGACCAGTAGTAAATAAGATATCAGTAGTAAAACGTCAGTAGTATCTACTAACATCAGTAGTGACTAAGGATTTTGACATCAGTAGTAACTATAGACATCAGTAGTAACCATTAACACATGAGACCAGTAGTATATGTGAATATCAGTAGTACTGACTTACCAGTAGTATAATTATCGATCAGTTATTATTAGAGCTCTCGGTGTCAACCCGTTATCCGCCCGTTATAGCTTTATAACGGCGCCGAACCCACACCGTGGGTGGCGCCGTTCGTCCGTTATCCGCCCACCGTCGAGCCAACAACGATCGTTAAAGGGAGGCAACGGCTAGAATTTTTAAAAAGAAGGTGGGCAACGGTGGGATTTGGGGGGGGGGGGGGTTAACGGTAAAAAAAAAAATTTAATATTTCCAAATCTCTATATAAATACCAACCTTTTCATCTAAAATTTATACCATCTTTTTATACACTTCATCTTCTCAAATCTTTCACAATGTCTAACCACAACGATTTCATTAATCAATTGATTGCTTTCCAAAGTATGTTCCCGTCAACGGCTTCATCTAGTTCGGCTCCACAATCATCAAACGCACCATTTAGCCAACCGTTTGTAAATCCATTTAACCAACCCTTAACCCCGGAACAACTTGCGTTCTTGCCCCGAAACCCCTACCGAACAATTCACGTCGTCTACCGAAGTTATTCCGGACACACAACCGGAAGAACCTTCTTCCGTAAGGAGGAGGGCAAAAGGAAAGGGTAAGGCCAAAGAAAAAGCGGCTCCAATAAAACGCACACGGTGGTCTCAAGATGAAGAATTGGCGTTGGCACAAAGTTGGATCTCCATTTCAGAAGATCCTGTCCACGGGCGGAACCTAGATCTTGATTCGTTATGGGATAAAGTTGTTGCCGAATACAACTCTGTGGTATCCTTTCCCCGTAACAAGGACATGATTACCGGAAAGTGGACATCATTGACCCGGGAGTGTGGAAAATTTCTTGCAATTGTCGAACGAACACAACGACTTAGCGGTGAAAACGACGAGGGTGTTTTTACTCGTTGTCTACAACAATACCAACAGAATGAAGTTACCGCGTTCAAGCATACCAAGGCGTGGGAATTTCTGAAACATCACTCGAAATGGCACATACCCGAGCCCGTTCAACCCGGTAGAAGGCGACATGTGTAAGCACTTGTAGGTGACTCTGAAGATTTTGAAGACCCGAACCCACTTTTCCGAGGCGACACCATCGAACGACCCGCAGGGCCACCACGAAAATCTAAAAGTGCCCGTTCGGACACGTCGGGAAGTGTTTCTAAAAAAGACGAATTCAAGGAAATGGTTGAAACAAATTTAGAGAAAGATCGAACTTTGAAATCGGAGCACCAAAAGGAAAGATCGAGATACAAGGCGTTGTCATTCCTTGGAATCGACACGACACATATGTCGGAGGAAGATAAAGCGTTGGTCGAGTTGGAGAAGGAAAGGATTCGAAACAAATATCGATCTTGATTTCTATGTTTTTTAATTTTCCGTATTTTTTATTTTCGTCTTTTTAATGTATCGTTCGTATTTTAATTAATCGTATTTTTAATTTATGTTTTCGTCCTTTAAATATACAAAAAAGAAAAAAAAACTAAGTGGGATCCCTATAACATGGCTATAACTAAGCAATAATAAGCTCCCAAGGAGCAACATTTCCATCTCTTAATTATAGCAAAATTATAAGACAAAAAATACTATAACTAAATAATAACTAAGCTGGTCTTAACACCTTTAAATAAACACATCAAAACATGCGTATTTACTCTTCCCTTGATGCACGCACATTCCTCTCCAAATTGACATTCAAGCCCTAGCATTTACAATCAGCTCCTCCACCGGTCTCCATCTCTCCGGCGTTTTACAATCAGCTCTGGTCTCCATCTATCCTGCGAACTCTCTCCGATCAGGTAATTATATCCCTTATCAATTAGATAATATCTTTTACGTAACTGTTTGCGAATGTGTGCTTGATTTCGTTCTTGCTGATTCTTCTGTCTCCATCCCTTAATCGAAAAAGAGAGGCTGCCGCCCCCCTTTCAGTTGATTGAATATAAGCCAATTTTGCTTCAGTATGCCTAAAATTTTACTCTGTTAATCAAACTTCTTCGTTACTCTGCCTAAAATTTAGTCTGTCAATTTACCTAAAATTTTGCTTCAATTTGCCTTAAATATTAACACTTGCTATATAAAACATGGATTTGACCAAGAATACATAGTAGTCTGTTAATCGAAGTTCTTTGTTCATTGCTTATTTTATAGATGGTAATTTTCGTATGTTACGAGTGCAAAAGGATGATGCTTTTTGCACCTTAGTGAACTGTAGGAGATCTATGCAATCCATAATATGTTCCTAAGTGGCTAAGTTGGACATTTATATTCCTTCTTCCGTTCGTTTATTGAGTACATAATTGTCCCATTTTTTCATATAGATTCAGGAAAACCCAAAACTGTTTTGACCTGTTACACAACCTAGCCATATATCCAGCCGTCAATCATACGATTCACAGTATAATAAATAGTATCCTGATTTTTATATAAAATTAGCGATTTCTTGTTTCTTACTACTGATTTTGTTGCAGGTTTGTTTATTGAGAAATCATGGATGAAGAACAAGAAAGAGAGAGATTTGGAATGGAGAATGATTATGAAGGTGGTCAATGGATTGGAGGAGAATTTTGTTACTCAAAACGCAAAGACAAACGTCATCAAACTAAAGATGATGTTCTTTATGGAATCTTTGCTTCTGGTGATTCCGATAGTGATTCTGAAGGTGGGTCCAGCAAGAAAAAACGAAAAAAAGATTTATACAAAAAACAAGATCTCACCAAACCACTTAATTTTGTTTCAAGTGGTGTTGTGATGCCAACTCAAGAAATCGATCAAATATCCAAAGAAGAGATTGAAAAAGATGATGGTGATCGACCTAGTTTAGGTCTTGGTGCATCTGGGTCGGGCCTATCTGGTCTCGGGCTTGGTTTTGATTCAACAAAAGTCAACATGGTTAAAGAGGAAGAAGTCAATGACAAAGATGTTGACTTTCTTCCTACTGCATTTGGTAAAAAGATCAAAGAAGGTGCACATCAAAGACGCGAGAAAGAAATTGAGAAATCAAAATTAAACAAAAAGTCAACTCAAGTAAGATCGGGGTTTAAAGAAGCAAAAGATGAAGGAAATGTTGGTGTTTTTGAAAAACACACAAAAGGAATCGGGATGAAATTACTTGAGAAAATGGGGTATAAAGGTGGTGGTTTAGGAAAAAACGCACAAGGTATTGTAGCTCCAATTGAAGCCAAATTACGCCCTAAAAATATGGGAATGGGATTTAATGATTATAAAGAAGCGATTAATGTCCCAAAATTACAAGAAACGTTAGACGAGAGTAAAAGTTTGACCGCTCCTGTTGGTCAACCGAAAGAAAAGACATGGTCAAAGAAAAATAGGTCAATAAAGAAGAAGAAAGAATACGTAACCGCAGAGGAATTGCTAGTCAAGAAACAAGAACAAGGGTTAGATACAGTTCAAAAGGTGTTTGATATGCGGGGCCCACAAGTTCGAGTTTTAACAAATTTGGAAAATTTAAATGCTGAAGAAAAATCACGAGAAAATGATATCCCGATGCCCGAACTGCAACATAATGTAAGGTTAATTCTTGATTTAGCCGAACTTGACATACAGAAAATCGATCGGGATTTAAGAAACGAAAGGGAAACAGTAGTCACTTTGCAGAAAGAAAAAGAAAAATTGAAAACCGATGCGAATCGCCAAAAAAAGCAGCTCGATAATATGGAAGAAATCGTTAGTGTATTGGATCGGTTGACTAACGAGAGTGATTTAGGAAAATTAACTCTTGATTTGCTTGCTAAATCGTTTTTGAATTTACAAAAACAGTTTCCTGATGAGTATAAACTCGGCAGCTTATCTACAATCGCGTGCTCATTTGCATTACCGTTGTTTTTTAGAGAATTACAAGGGTGGGACCCACTCAAGAACCCGGAAAAAAACTTAAATGTTTTATCATTATGGAAAGATTTACTACAAGGAGACGAAATATTTGATTCCCCTTTTACTCAGCTTTTTATGGAAGTGGTTTTTCCGGGTGTATTTATATCGGGCAACAACACATGGCAGCCCAAACAGCCCGAACCCTTGTTAAAGTTTCTTGATTTATGGGAGCCTTTATTACCTAGTTCGGGCCTTCAAATCATCCTTGACCAGATTGTGATGCCAAAGTTGACTGTTGCGGTTGACTCGTGGGACCCACGTACGGATACGGTCCCCATACACTTTTGGGTTCACCCGTGGTTACCGTTACTGGGTCAAAAGCTTGAGGCGCTACATTATAAAATACGGGCCCGTTTAGAAAGTGTTCTTCAGTTTTGGAGCCCGGATGATGTGTCTGCTTACACGATATTATCTCCTTGGAAGCCCGTTTTCGACCCAGGAAGTTGGGAACAAATAATGGTTCGGTATATTATCCCGAAATTGTTGGCGGCTATGCACGATTTTCAAATTAATCCCTCAAATCAGAATCTTGATAAATTCAATTGGGTTATGAGATGGGCGGATGTGATTCCGATTCATCATATGATACATATAATGGATGTTTTCTTAAACAAATGGCAGCAAGCTTTGTACCAATGGTTATGTTTAAAACCGAATTTCCAAGAAGTGACAAATTGGTTTCTGGGTTGGAAAAATATAATCCCGGTTGAGCTATTATCGAACGAGCATATTCGAATTCGGTTTAATATGGGTTTAGATATGATGAATCAAGCGGTTGAAGGGTTGGAAGTGGTTCAACCGGGTTTACGAGAAAACATTAGTTATTTGCGGGCTCGTGAGCAGCGGCAATTTGATGCTGAGGTGGCAGCAAAACAGGATGATGGTGGTGTTATGAGTGTGAAAGAAGTGGTTGAATTATATGCACAACAGAACGATTTGCTGTTTAAACCGAAAGCGGGAAGAATGCATGATGGTCATCAAGTTTATGGGTTTGGGAATATTAGTATAATCATCGACTCGTTAAATCAGCTCGTCTATGCTCAAACTGACAATAAATGGTCTCTTGTAACATTTGAGCAGTTGGTGAAGCTTTCGCTTTTCAGAAGACCATGAATTAAACTTATGTTTATTTGTTAACGTTTTTGATGTTATGGAGTGAGTGTGTTGTTTCAACAAAATTTCTAGCTTATGATTTTCATGCAATTTTAATTTCGTTTGTTAGTGTTTAACGTTTCTATCATATATTAAATTGAAGTCAGCTTATATAAATTCTAACACGGTACCGCGATAATTGTAGATGGTAATGCGTGGTTGTAGATGCAGCAAGAATAGTATATGAATTTAAAGATGAATAAAAATAATATGGCATATAAATTATTAACTCACTTGCTAATAACATGGTCCTAGTAGGTTATTTGGGAATTATATGGGTTTCTATTGAACAAACTTGGCGGTTATTCAATCCTACCAACACCAAAATATAAACCAAAGGCAGTCTTATACTTCATGTGTGAGTAGACCAGACCTGTCAAGCTCCAGCACATCCATTTTGTGTACCTTTATGTCCATAATTTGTATTTAGGGTCGCAATGTATCAAGAAATTTTCTGGGTTAATTATGATCGATATTTCACGCGATTATAGATTGTGGCAACGGTTTATACCCAACATTCCATTTTTATAGAATAACTCGTGTGTAGTCCCAACGTAGCGACGGAATATTATATTTCTATAGCAATACATAGCGAAGGTACTACACGAACATTATACAAACCCATAATTTAAAACTTTATACATTAATTATTATCAATTCAAAGAGAACAATATGGCGTTACTAATTTAATATACTGCAATAAGAACCGCTTCTCCGAGCACGTGCCCATCAATTGCCTCTAGTAGCTTCTCCTTCGTCACCTATATATGCATTAATTAAAATACCAACCATGTTAGTTAGTACTCCCTCTGTCCCAAAAAAAATTCTCATTTGACTTTTGCATAAATTTTTAAATGATAGTTAGTGGTGGGGTCATTAATAATACTTTTGATTAAAATATAAGGTTAGATTGGAGAGATAAAGATAGTTAATGGATATTAGTGATAGGGTCTTTAGTAATAATACTTTTTATTGTGTGGAGTCCATCAAATATAGAAAATGAGAAGTTTTTTGTGGGATAAAAATTTAGGGTGAAATGAGAAGTTTTTTACTATTCAATAAAAAGAGGACAAAAGGATCTTCAGCTTTTAAAGAAAAATAAGTGTTACCTTATTACCCAAATCGATTTCATCATCTAATGCATAAAGCTTGAACTCGAACCGATGTCCCGTTGACGGCATTTTAGGGCCACGCCACCCGGGTACCTTAAAATCATTATTCCCTTCTTTAATAGTAGAATACTCACCACCCTTCTCCTCCTCTTTGCCGGAAAATCCCTCCGGCAGCCGTTTCAAGGTAGGTGGTATGTTGACCACCACCCATAAAGTCCAAGGAACAAGTGGACCGTTTGGATCTGGTGCATCGATATCCTCAACCACCAGTGCTAATGTTTTAGTCCCGTTTGGGACATTGTACCATTCTAATGGAGGTGATATGTCTTTTTGTGCACCTGAAATTCCAACAATAACCAGTAAATGAATTAATTTTTTTTAATAATTCATGTTTTGTTTTTACTAAATATTTGAAGATTTGCTATTTTGTTATAGTGAAATAATATGTAGCCCTATTATTTAATTATACTCATAGTCCTACCTATTTAATAAGATGACATATGTAATCTACTAATTCTCTCTCTTAATATTATCCATTACCATTACTCTTTTGTTATATCACACAAACTCAAACTACTTAATAAGAAACAATTAATTGATCACTAGATAAACATAAAATGGTTATAATTAAACTACAATTAACAATACCTTGACCTTCACCGGTGTATTTTCGTGGTAGCCGGCCTTCATGATCGATGCCAGAAGATGCTAGCCGGAACTCGTCACTTGCGTTCGCCATTGTTGGACCTTTAATATTATGATTGACCACTTTCTTCTTCTTTTTATTTTATATTTATGTTTGTTTTATGAGATGAGTTTTGCGAGCATTTTGTAGGGTTGTAGATGCTTAGGATATTGTGGGTTGTTGACACGTGTAATCAAGAGTTGTTAGCAGTTTATAGAAGCTGCTGGCATGTTGACACTTGACATCTACGTGGTTGATAGATACTAGAAAGAACAATACTCACGTTTCCTATCTGTCGTTTTCACTTTTCCAATTCTCATTAATAGAACGATAGATACGTGTTCATTGCATAGAAAATGACACCTATAGATATTTCTTTTACAATTACATCTTTAATATTGGTTTGTTATTTCATTTTTTTTTACCTTAGGCTACAAGGTATGGGTACCATATGTGGTACCCTTTTTTTGTCACATCATCGCCACCTAAGCAACCACACCACCACCACACCACATCATTTGGTGGAAATACCCACCACACCACACCACACCATTTTATTTTCCATCTCATCATTTCTTTTCTATTTATTTTTTAAACATAATATTAAACTTTCATTAAATTAAAATAACAATACATAAAATTAAAAATACAATACTTCAAATTAAAAATAGCAATACATTAAATTAAAAATACTAAAAATTTAAAAACTACAATCCTAAATCGCTCATGGCTTTTCGGACCCTTTCCTTCGCGGCTAGGAAAAGTTGAAGATCTTGTAGCGGCATGTTAGGCGGCGGTTGCATACTCAAAATATTCATATTATTGATAATTCTTTGTTCGGTTGCAAGCGCCCTTTCTCTTTCATCTTTCTCCTTCTCCAATTGAACTTGTTGACGACGCATCTCTATGCTCTCTTTCGTTGACTCAACGTGGTCGCTTAATCGTTTTTGAATTTCTTCCCTATGCTTGCTCTTCGCTTCCATTTCCGCCGCATGCCTACCCGCTCGTTTAGCCTTGTCTCTTCCAATTGGTCGTTGAGGAGGTGGGGTTTCATCAATATCGTCGAATTGGTCATCTGGAATGTCATCATCCCCTGCATTAAGGTCGATACGAGAACGACCATCAGAAACATCAACCGATTGTGAACTTTTTGAGCGCTTTGATTGTTGTTGATCTTTAGTAATTGTTCCGATCCATTTTAGATCCTCTTTTAAAATCAACCAATGTCGATCTAGCTCAAAATTATGGCCCTTTTTTTCAACTTTGTATTGTTTCTTCACGGCCTCCAAAACATCAAACTCGGTCATTCCGCTACTTCTTTCCGACGAAAGTTTGTTGTATATACCATTAAATTTTGTAACCTTGTTGTTTATGTCACGCCATTTGCTACTAAGACTATTGTCTTTTCGGTATGGCGGGACTCCCATGAAGCTATGAAATTTAGAAAGAATGGCTTCCCAATAGCTTTTAATTCTCATGCCATTGCCGTCTTTCTCGTTTTTAGAAGTGCCACACCAAGCTCGGCGCAACGCAATTTCCTCCTTTTCCGTCCATGGAATTTGTGTGTCTTCTTCCACAACTTCTTCAACAACTTCTTCAACAACTTCTTTTTCTTTCCTTTAATTTCGCTCTCCCCTTTCGCTTGCTCCCCCCCGCTTGTGGTTCTTGTGTTTGGGTTTGGTAGGGCGTTTGTTGAGAAAATGTTTGTTGTTGAAAATATTGTGATGTGGGTGCAAATTGAGATACATTTTGTGAAAATTGGGGTTGTTGAAATTGAGGTGCGGTCTGTGGATAAAATTGTGGAGGTGGGGCAACACCGGAACTTAGGATGTTGACATATTGCTCGTAGCCACCAAATCCAAGGTTCGGTTATATATTTTGTTGTGAAGGTTGGTTGGGTGTTTGTGGAGAGTTGTTGTGTGGATCCATTGTAAGTAGAGAGGTATGAAGATAGGAGTTTGTAGGAGTTTGTAGAGAGTAAATTGGATTAATTGTGTGTGTAAAATTAGTGAAAGTATGTAAATATATATAGGTAAATAATTAAAAAAAAGTTTTTTTTTTTAAATCTAACGGCTATAATAGCCGTTGCCAACGGCTATATTGGCAAAAACTCGAGCATCTCCACGCTGTTTCCTCCAGTGGGCCGTTGCCCTCTCCACCCACGCCGCACCCCAACGCCTTTGGGGGGGGGGGGGTGTTCCGGACCAACACCACGCCGTGGCCGGCCATGTCACACCCCACGCCGGGCTTCCCGTGGACCCATACCGCCAGGCCTAATAAAGAGATAAAATTGTACAAGTGATTTATGATTACGCAATAAACGCTTAAGTTTGACAGTCGATTTTCTTTGAGCAATTAAGTTTATAAAACAGTTCTATCTTTATCTTTATTATATAAAATAAAAGAAAGTGTTTTTGAAAATTTGACACCTCACTCATTCCACGTCATAATGACGTCATAAATTCATGCCACATAGGATGTCACATCACGTCTGTTGGGATGGATATTCAAGCCCTAATTTTTTTAAAAACCCTAATCTTCGTCATAATTTTTGTTCAGAGCTACGTTTCATCAAAAATCGCCCTTTGATACACGGTCTAATTTTGAGAACCCGCCGCAATTACGAAATTTGTGGTGGTAAACTGCAAAATTAACAAACAGCTACATCATTATGCCGGCTCAATTTGAGGTATTTTCTTGACTATTTCTTTCGTATTAAATTAACTAATTATTTATTGTTATTAATTCGTTTTCATCACAATTGGTGTTGAACAATTTGCATAATGTTATGAATTATGATACACACTCAGTTAGTTTTGAATTATGCTCGAACAATTGGTGTTTTTCAGAGCTTTCAATCAATCTTCTCTTCAGATATTGTTCGATCTGCAGGTAATCACCTTTGAATCATGATGTAAGGTTTATGAATTTGTATGATTGGAGTAATTGTTTATTGGTATGAATTATTAATGTTTTGTTGTATGGATGCTTGATTAAGCATCGTTTAACTAAGGATTTGTTGAAATGGTGGACTGCTTTCCCTGAAATTAGTGTTCTTAAAATTTGTGTGTGTATGTGACATAGCAAGCCATTTTCACAATAATATCCTTAATTTAAGCTTTATAAAGAATGCAGATTTCAAGGAAGCTTTAAAATTAAAAGAAAAAAGCTATAGCAGAAGCAACGTGAAAGGATTGTCAATTGTGTAGTTGTAATTATGTCTGAGTTCAAGGTCAAATAAAAGTTGAATTAGTTAAAAGGTTATTGGTGTAATGGTGTTAATAAAGTCTGAGATGTACGGGATTATTTTTTTGCAGAATGCAATACATGAAGAACGTTATCATGATGCAATACATGAAGATGGAGGATTATCAATCTGCATTATATTCAATTATCACAACCACCTATATCAATGATGCGGGGGCACAAAGGTCATGGAAAACGGTTTTCTAATTTTATGTTGCTGAACTTTCAGTTTTGAGAGTTGAAAGATATAAAAAAAGATAATTATTAGAAAAAATTAAATAGGGGACAATTATGAATGAGAAAATGAAGGAGTTGCATAAACTAGAAACTAATTCGAATAAGATTTGGATATTTGCCTGATTTAATTTAACTAAATTAATTCATGAATCACATCATTTCTTTTTCATATATATTTTAATTTTTGAAATTTATGGTTTTGATTTCGATTCATAGATGGATAAGGCTTCAATGTTAGATGAAGTCATTGAATATCTGAAGCACAAGTTTGCACTTTTTCAAAGTGTTAAAACTCTTTTTTTTCTGGTCGATGAACTTGCATTATTATCACATGGTTTTAACCCTGTTCTAAAATCATTATTGAGACTTGAGAGTATTATACTAGATAATACTATTTTAGATTTTTATTAATGTTCAGATGTTAACAATAAGGAATAAATCCAAATTCCATATTTGTACCATGTACCACCTGGAGTTCTTCAACCTCACCAGCTCCCAAATTCAATAGTCGGATCCAATGAAAGAAATGAACCCATAAGCTAATTTCTACACAGTTTTCTGTCAATAGAATTACAGTTGTGAGTTTCAAACTTAATCTAATTTTATGCTTTATTATTGTGTGGATGGAGAGATATCAATTGTGCAGGCTCTATTGACCGGTCAACTTTTGTCTTATATGACAAGTAGAGATACTAAGTCATTGAATGCTAATGCTATTGCGCACAATTACCATATTTGTATATGAAAATATTTGTTATAACTAGGAAATTTTTTTAAAATTTTAAATTATCAAAGTATTATTAAATAAGTAAAAGATTATGAAAATTTTTATAGGTTATAAGCTAGTTATAACTTAAATGTTTGAATAATATTATTTAAGGGGTTGTATGTTTATAAAGAAACTTGGACAACTTTCAATCAATTTAACCTATGATTAAAAATGTAATTCATTCAAAGTTATCGGGCTTCAGTTTTCGTCATTAAAACCCTGCAAATGCAACATGGGCTGGAAGTTAAATGATGAAAAACGAATGCGAATGTGGTGATCATGTCGTACATATACGTATACTTTCTATATCAAATCAATGCAAAAAAAATAATCTCCGTTTTCTTAGCTCTAAAATTCACATTCTGTCACATTGAAGAATTTAGAATATCAAAATAGTAAAGAATTTTAGATTTGAAATCTCAGAGTTTAGTAAACGGGGAGTCTGCTTCCGATGAAGAAGTACGATCAAAACAACTGCATTTTACATCGTGAACAACTTGTTTCCTGTAGAAATCAATTTTCGTACAAAACACACAATACCTTCCCTTTGACTGGTCAACTTCTGCTTCAGATTCAAATTCACTTTCATCATCATATCTCATCTTCATTTTTATCAAATAAACCATATGATGCATAATGTATACCTAAAATCAGACAAATCATTTTCACAATTTTGTTTGTGTAACATTTCTCCCTTTACTAGTCATCATAATCGGACCGATCTACACCTGCCCCAAATCCAGTACCAGTGAATATAAACTGCCAATTGAACCCGTTTTTCGATTCGTAAAAATTAGGTTCAAAATTTTCGAGTTCAATTGAATTACAATCTCTGCTCAACGGCATAAACCCTTGTTTCCTGCGTACGAATTACTTTCAAATGTCTGAAATTGGGATCCTTTTGGGATTTTTCCTACCAATTGATTGTTTGACAAATTCAATACAGAAAGAAACCGAAGATTCGTAAGCACATTTGGGATTTCTCCCGTTAATCTGTTCGATGACATGTCTAATGATTCAAGCTCACTCAGATTTCCAATTGATTGTGGAATCGAGCCTGTGAATTCATTATGTGATACATTTAGAAGATAAAGTGCTTTAAGATTGCCGTCGGTATTTCACCTGAAAAACGGTTATTTGAAATATCGATCGATGTGAAGACGGTCAAGATTTTGACTAATTCCAATTGGAGCCCTTTGACTGTGACTGTGACTGTATCTTGATAATAAAAATCACTAAGTTGCAAAACTAAGGTGTTGCTTGTTCAATTGTTGTTGATCATTATAATTCATCATAGCAGCCCATTGCCAGTAACAATTCGCAGGAATAACACCACTGAATTCATTCATTGCTATGTCCACAATTTGAAGCTTTGACCAGTTATTATCTTGACTTTGACTACAATTCACAGGTCCATAAAACATGTTTGATCTCAAAACAAGAACTTTTAAGTTTGTATTGTTACCCAAAGAGCACGGATAAGTATCGTTTAACTTGTTGTTCCCGAGATTTAACACTTCTAACATCTTGCAATTGACTAAAGATTCCGGAATCTTTCCTTCCAGAAGATTCCCGTGTAAATCTAGAGTGTTTATCCCGCAAGTGATCGGAAACGTGCCCTCGATTCGACCGTTGAGACGATTATTTGCCAAATTTAGTACCCCGAGATTCCCGCCAAGTTCAATCAGACAATTCGGTATCATTCCAGTTAGATGATTTCTTGATAAATCAAGAACTTTTAAGTATGCAGCATTGCATACAGTCTTCGGGATCACCCCATTGAGTGAATTGTTGGAAACCGAAAAAAAATATGTGTACCTGAGATTTTCCCCGATGTTTTGAGGGAGTGATGAATTGAAATAATTGTTTGAGTAATCGATGAAAGTTGCGGTTTTGGGGGGAATGGGAATCATTCCTGTGAGTCGATTGGAATGCAAATCGAGTACATAGAGATCATGAAAGTTATACGGTTTTCCGAGGCTCGTTAATCGGTTTTGAGAAAGATTCATATAAGAAAGACTTCCATTCCCAACTTCCCATATCCAATTAGGTATCATTCCCTCAATTTTGTTGTCTGAAAGATCAAGAGTTATCAATCTTGTTTGGTTTCTTAAATTTGGAAACTTTACAAGATTGCAAGACGCCAACTTTAGCGACGAAAATTTTGGGAGGTGATTCACGAGAGTGATGTTACTGCTCGTTATAATCCGCAAATTATTAAACGATAAATCAAGAGTCGTTAAGTTGCTTAAATGATCTTGAAAATCAACGGTTCGAATGATCCCGCTTAAATTGTTGGATGATAATAACAGAATACTAAGTTTTCTAAGCTCAAACAAAGATTTTGGAATCTGTCCTTCCAATTTGTTATAACTTAAATCAAGTGTATCCAATGAAGATAAAACTGGATTAGAAAAATTAGCAAGAAAACCGTTGAAATTATTGTTGGAAAGCTGGAGTTTTTGAACTTTTTGCAGAGAAAACAAAGATGAAGGTATACTTCCATTAAGATTATTAAACCTTAAATCAACCGAAACAAGATTTTCAAAATGAGCAGGAGGAATCATACCCGATAAACTGTTTCTTGAAAGATCGATATGTGTAAGATTCTTGCACATTTGAAATGAAGGGATTTGACCGGTCAACTTGTTTGACGACAAGTCAACGTACGCCAATTGGGTGAGTTTTTCAATTGATTTCGGTATTTTTCCACTGAAATTACTCGTTGGTAGCTCAGTTCGCAATAAATTCTTCAAATTTACAATTGATTCTGGTATCTCACCAGAAAAATTTGTGTTGCTGAGAATTAAACTTTTGAGCGACCCGTTTTCAGGAAATTCGGATAAACCCCCATGAAGATTATTGTTGACCGATAAATCAAGAAGCTGCAAAGACTGCAACTTTAGGACTTTTTCGGGAAATTTTCCATTTAAGTTACAAGCACCAAGATTCATAACTGTCAAATTCGTGAAATTTGCGAAAAAATCAGGAACTGGTGAACTTAAATTGTTTAGGGCTAACCGAATTACGGATAATGATTTTAATTTTGCAAGTGATTCATCTAATGGGCCTACAAGTTGACAATTTGATAAGCTCAAAACTTCTAAATTAGGTAAAAATGAAGATATACCCCGACACCAATCAAGTTTTTGTGACGCTATGTTCACATTATCCAGATAAAGACCTTTTAACCGTGTGAGCTTCTGAATAAACGTTGCCAGATTCGGTTTTTCCAGTTTTAGTGACCGAATTCCATAGGAAAAAGGCTCAGAAAGATCGAGAATTTCTAGATTTTTCAGTTCCGATAATTCTCCCGGAATCTGACCTGAGAACCGTGAATTCGATAAATTCAAGTACAACAATCTTGAAAAATCCCCAAATCGTGAAGGAATTGGTGTGAAATTGAAGTTATTTGCAGCAAGATTCAAACTTTCAAGATTCGTTAGATTGAAAAGAACGCTGGAATCATTGATTCCACCCGAAATTGTTTTGTTGCTTAAATCTAGCCCTATAACCCGACCCGATTCACCCCTGTTGCTGCAAGTAACACCTTCCCAATTGCAACAATCGGTAACATTAGGGTTCCAAGATACCAACTTTCTTGAAATTGAAGTACTGAATTGCAGATTGTTCTTCAACTGGATCAAGATTGACTGCTGGTCAACTTTGCATTGACCAGAAACATTTAAGCAAGATAGGTAAAATTGTATGAAAAAAATTTGATAACAAAGGTGGGTTCTCATTGGAAGCTAGAATTTGAGCTGCCCATATGAGGATTAGAAACCTTAGAAGAGGTTATGAAATTTAAAATCCATAAACTGAAATAGAAATTTCTGTGAAGTGTTTTTGTAGCAAAGAAAATTCAAAACAGGGGAAAGAAAGATAGAGAGAGAAAACAGAGGCTGAAAATTGATATTTGGTGTGGTTGGAATCGACCTGTTTTTGTTTACCAGTTCTTTGGGTTTGACTTCACTCAATTTGATATATGCTCTTTATTATTATTAAAATATACTATCACATTAATGTCGATTTAATTAAATTTTACTAACCGTTATTAAAGGGATATTAAATAGTCCTAATAATTTATATCGGGTTGTTTGGAATCATATTTTTTATTGAAACAAGTAAACGAATATCAACAATAAGAATAACTCTCTTATTATTAACTTAAGAATCAATAACTCTAATCCTTAAGATTACACACAAAAAACTCACGTACACCAACATAACTTGTTGAATGTATTTATTAACTAGAAAACCTAATCCTAATCCAATAAGAAAACAATATTAGTGTTTTAGATAACTCCTAAAACAACTTTATTCCTATCACAAACTTATGACATTTAAACCATCTTAATCCTTATCTCAATTAGGATTATGATGGATCAATTTCCTTTTCAAACGTCTTCAATCTTCAAGCTTATTCCAACATTCTCCCCTTTAAGCTTGAAATGAAACTTTGTTAAGTCTTGAACACCAATAAGATTTCTCATCTCATCAAACTTGACTCTACCAAGCCCTTTTGTCAAGATGTCTGCCTTCTGTCTATTCCCAGAAACATGTTCAACTTCTACTTGTCCATTCTCAACACACTCACGTATAAAGTGATACTTCCTGTGTATATGTTTACTTCGTCCATGAAAAACTGGGTTCTTAGTAAGTGCTATTGCAGATTTGTTATCTACTCGAATAGTCACTTTCTCACATGCACCTCCAGTAATCTCACTTAGAAGTTCCTGAAGCCATATTGCCTGTTTCGCAGCCTCTGTAGCTGCCATAAATTCGGCCTTACGGGAGGACAATGCTACACTATCTTGTTTCTGCGAACACCAAGTGATAGGACTTTCTTCAAGGTAGAAAATGTGTCCAGTTATGCTCTTCCCGTCATCAACATCCACATTAAGTGAACTATCACTGTACCCTATTAATCTCACCTTGGAAGCACGTTTGTAGGTGAGACCATATGATGCAGTTCCACGTAAGTATCGTAAAACATGTTTTAATGCAGCTCCATGTGATTCTTTTGGTTCAAGCATGTATCTACTTAACACTCCAATGCTATATGAGAGATCGGGACGTGTGTGAATCAGATAACGTAGACACCCAATACTTCTTCTATATTTTCCTTCATCGATAGACTTCTCTCCTTGAGCTTTTATGCTCATGTCCATCGGTACGTGAGCGGAGTTGCACTCGTCCATGCATGTTTCAACAAGAATTCTCATTGCATACCTTTCTTGTTTCAGTGTGATGCCAGCTTCGTGTTGTATTACCTCGATACCCAAGTAATATGTTAGCTTTCCTAGATCACTCATATCGAACGTCGCTGCCATTTCTCCTTTAAATTCAATAATCATTTGCAAGCTTGAGCCCGTGACCAACAAGTCATCCACATAAACGGCTACGATGAGAAGGTGTTCTTTTCTTCTCTTTTGATATAACGAAGGTTCCTTCGAGCATCGTGTGAATTTTAGTTCCCTCAAAATCTGGTTTAGCTTATCGTTCCAAGCCCTAGGTGCTTGCTTTAATCCATAGAGAGCTTTGGATAATTTGTATACTTTATCTTCACTCCCCTTCACCTTAAACCCCTCGGGTTGAGTGACATATACTTCTTCTTTTAGATCACCATGAAGGAATGCTGTTTTTACATCAAGATGATGTATTTCCCAAGCTTTTGAAGCAGCCAACGCTATGATGAGACGTACCGTTTCAATTCGAGCAACGGGAGCGAACACTTCATCATAATCTATCCCATGTTTTTGCACATATCCTTTTGCTACCAATCTTGCTTTGTATTTGTTTACACTTCCATCTGGATTGCGTTTGACCTTAAATACCCATTTTAGTCCAATGGGTTTAGTTCCCGCAGGTGGATCAACTAGAGCCCAAGTATTATTCTTTTCTATCGATGTTATCTCCTCTTTACATGCCTCTAGCCATACCTTCGTACCCTTTGCTTCATCAAAGCTCCATGGTTCTTCATTTATTGCCATTAGTAGCCACTCACACTCCATTTCAGACATGAGAATGTAATCAGAACGGTGCCCGGGCGTCTTGATTGTTCTTGTGGATCTCCTTAACTGAAGTTGTTCTGGTTGTTCATCATCTTCATCGTCTTTGTCACTGTGGTTTTCGTCTTCAGTTCCTTGGTCCGTATCATCATCATTGCAATTTTCTTCTCTTTCCCCTTTGTTTTCATATTCTCTAAGACCAAAGCTAACTGAGCCGGTATCATTCTTCTCCTTACTTTTGTTCCAGTTCCAGCTCTCTTCCTCCATAAATACCACATCTCGGCTTACTATGATTTTCTTGCTTGCTGGCTCGAACAAACGATAAGCTTTAGTTCCCGGTTCAGTCCCTAAGTGGACCAATGCTCGTGACCTATCATCCAACTTCTTTTTATGCGGGGATTCTATTCTTGCATACCCTATGCATCCGAACACCCGTAGGTGTGATAGGTTTGGTCTTTTTCCCTTAAAGGCTCCGTATGGAGTTTTGGCAACTAATGTTCTCGTCACTGCTCGGTTTATGAGATAAGTTGAATGACGTATTGCTTCTCCCCATAAGTAATTTGGAACTTTCATGTGCTTCATCATACTTCTTGTCATCTCCAATATTGTTCTATTTCGCCTTTCAACGACCCCATTCTGTTGTGGAGAATATGGGGCGGTCAAGTGTCTCTTGATTCCGTTCCTTTCACAGAATGCGTTAAATTCAAGAGATGTGAACTCTCCCCCTCTATCGGTTCGAAGAGTTTTAATGTTTGTGCCGGTTTCTTGTTCTATTGAAGTTTTAAATTTCTTGAATTTATCAAACGCTTCACCCTTTTCCTTTAATAATATGGTCCACATGTAGCGAGAATAATCATCAATCAAAACGAAGATGTACCTGTTACCTCCAATAGTTGAGGGTGTTATTGGACCACAAAGATCTCCATGTAGTAGCTCAAGATTTTGTGTAGCTCGGAATGTCGTTGCTTGAGGAAACGATTGCCTTGCTTGCTTACCGAGCAAACATGAATCGCATGTTTTCTTTGTGATTACAAACTTCGGAATTCCCGTAACAAATTCTTTGTTAATCAATAGCTTCATATTGTCATAGTTAATGTGACCCAACCTCTCATGCCACTTGTTTGCATCATTTGTCTTCATGACTTGAAGACATGATGCATTTTCAGCGTCAAGTGTCACCTTATACAGGCGATTCCTTCCTCGTGTGGTTTTTACTAAGAGCTTTCCGCCACGGTCATGTAATGTCAACACATCTTCTTTCATATTAACTTCACATCCTACTTCAGTAGCCTGACCCAAGCTTATGATATTACTTTTAAGATCGGGTATATAATACACACTAGACATCGTTTTCTTTTCCCCGCCTTTAAACACAAAACTTATAGAGCCTTTTCCTTTTATGTCAATGCGGGAATCATCTCCAAATCTAACCTTCCCCGTTACTGTTTCATCAAGTGTGGTGAAGTATGAGCGATTTCCGGTCATGTGATTACTAGCTCCGTTATCTAGATACCAAATATTACTCTTGTCTAGATTTGTTTCAAAGGTTTTAGGTATTACCTTTTCTTCATTAAGAAACACCACTTCATGCAACATTAACTCGTCTGCTTCATGAGTTTCTTCTTCTTTTGTTTCATGAGTTTCTTGAAGCTTAAGTAATCGATCAGGACAATCAGAGGCATAGTGTCCCACCTTGTCGCACCGGTAACATGTGACCCTTGTTGCATCTCTTGGAACGCCATTAAATCGGCCACGTCCTCTTCCTCGACCATAGTATCGTCCTCCGCGACCACGACCTATGTATTCACTATTCTGTCCACGGGTATCCTGCTGATCGGTATTTGCGTACATCAATTTGCTTTGTTCTTCGGGCGTTTCATCTGAGTCTTCCTCGCCTACACGTTCTTCATAGGCTTTCAATCGTCCGATAATATCTTCAAAAGTTGTAGTTTTAAGATACAAGACTTGTTCAAGTGCGGCCACGATATGGATGTATTTTCTGCGAGGCAGACTTTTGAGGAACTTCTTGACAAGTTTTGATTCTTCTATCTCTTCTCCGAGCGAAACGGATTTGGAAGAAATTTCAGAGATTCTTCCGGTGAATTCATCAATTGTTTCATTATCTTTCATCTTCAACCGATCAAATTCTGCCATGAGAGTTTGTAGTCGGGCTTCTTTGACTCTGTCGGCGCCCATGTGTCTTGCTTTAATGGCGTCCCAGACTTTCTTTGCGGTGTCCAACTCTCCGACTTGTAGGACTAAAGCTTCGGGTATGGATTGGAACAGTAACGCCATGGCCATATTATTTTTTTCTTCATCTGCTCCTTCCGCCTCAATAATATTCCAAACTTTGTGTACTTTCAGCAAGATCTTCATCTTGATTGCCCGTACAGTGTAGTTTGTTGCGTTTAATATCGGGCACTTGATCGTTGATGATCCCGTTTCAGGTGATGAACCTGACGATGATGCCTTAGGAACAACATCCCCCATTGTTTCAACTTTGTTGAGGCTCTGATACCAATTATTGAAACAAGTAAACAAGTGCTTGAGAATATGAACAATAAGAATAACTCTCTTATTATTAACTTAAGAATCAATAACTCTAATCCTTAAGATTACACACAAAAAACTCACGTACACCAACATAACTTGTTGAATGTATTTATTAACTAGAAAACCTAATCCTAATCCAATAAGAAAACAATATTAGTGTTTTAGATAACTCCTAAAACAACTTTATTCCTATCACAAACTTATGACATTTAAACCATCTTAATCCTTATCTCAATTAGGATTATGATGGATCAATTTCCTTTTCAAACGTCTTCAATCTTCAAGCTTATTCCAACATTTTTTTTTATAAAAATCCTAGTTTATTTCTAAATATCATCTTATATCTACAATCAGAATTGAATCCTTAACCACATAGATAATCAGTCTTGTTGAAAATATACTTTACACTAAAACTAAAACTAAAAGTTACAGTATAAATATTCCTATATTATGTCAAAATATGCATTAGTAACATATAATATTAAGATTCAAAAATAAAAAACTATTAAAGATATTTGTAAGCAACCATATTACATCTCTGTTTTTATAGTCAAACTATGTATGTTATGAAATGATATTTCGTTACATTAGTTTTGAGGCTTGAAACTTAAAAGCATATAGTTGTTGAATAATGAATAAAAGTAATTTTGCCGTGTATCTTGACCTTTCAGGGTTGGGTGATGTTTAGGTAATACGTTAGTGGCTTTTTGTAAACAAAGGTAACTTTGGCAACCGACCGGAAGACTTTTATTACGTCCCAGAAAATACTCGTTTTTGTTTTTACTATTCTCGTCTTTAATATTAAATTATAATAATTTAAACATCTGAAAATAGACCCATGAGTAAGTTACAACTAAAAACAGTAATATTAAAACTAGAAAAATAATTTCTACACAAATTTTGATATTCCATATCAAATGAGGAAAGGTAATAAGAAAGAAACAAAATAATTTATAAAAGTATGCATGTGTAATGCCGGTTATGTTGGTATACAGATTAAGCTCAAATCTAAATATTTTTATGTCATGTGGAAACAGGGTGTTATGCATGAACTAGACTAAAATAAATGTTGGATATTATCAAGTGGATGTTTGATAAGTCAGAATGAGTTGGTGCGCAAATGTGGTTCTAGAGAAATATCCCTTTTAACCGATCGTTCTATTCAGAGCCTAAATGAGTCGACTTGTGAGCTTGAAATTGGGCATTTACTATTTACTGCTCAAACAGAAATTGGTTATGTTGCTCTTTTATTAACATTCCAAAAATAAGCTCCAAATAATGGTTTTCTACAGTCAAACAACTTAGAATTTAATTTATCGTACCTGAAAATAATAAAATATTCAGTTAATGGACATTTAACAAAGCAACTTGCATAGCAAAAACTCTACATAAAAAGTACCTTCTCTATTACAATCATCATGTAAAAAATTTTATTTTTTGTCAAAAAAACAGAATCAAAAACCAAATCCTCTTGTATATTATATTTGATTGACTGATGATTAGGCCATCGCGACGACTTTGAATGAGTGGGTTTGGTTTCATCCAACTTGTTACAAGTTTGAGATGAAAATATATGGGTTTAAAGTTGAATTTTAAAAAAGATATATAAGTTTGGTTATTGCAAAGTCCCAAGTCTAAGAAATGATTATGTTTGGGTTAATTACATAAAAGTGAAGTTTTAAAGTGAAGATAAGATGATGAAGTGCGACAAGTGTATTGTGATGACAAAAATGGTATGTGGTAAACAACAATAACTAGAAAATTCCGATTACAAGGAATGAATTTGAGGTCAGGGTTGAATATTTTTCTTCCTTGTTTTGCTTTTGAGAAATCTGAAAAATGATTAATTTCATCAGTTAATGTATGTAAAAAGTTAAGGGAGTTAGGATAGAAGTAACTAACTAACCTCTGTTTACGCCATATTCTCCTCATCCTTAACACAAATCTTCTTCATCAACAGCCTCCATTTCCATTTTTAATTCTATTGTTCCTCATCTGCAATTGCATTCACCAAAAAACAACCTTTCATTTCCTTTAATTTCAGCAGCTTCTTTAGCTTTTTCCTCCCACAACAAGATTTTGTGGCAATATTTCATTTCTTGCAGCTGCCTTTAATGCCAACCAAAATTAATACCACCTCACTGCCACTAAAACTCACTTTTATGGGTAATGTCATTAATGATAATTCAAACTTACTTTCCAACCATATATTCCTCAGCTGGTAGTATTAACCGTGCAGTCGAATACCCATTGTGGTTAAATATAATCTCGAGAAATAAATCGGTGACTTTGTCTTGGCCCATCAACTATCTGCACACCATTTTTAGCTGTTTTTTTATGTGTCAAAACTAGATTAATCATAAAAACATACCTGATAATTAATATTCTCATTTGATTCCTCAAATGGAGCTCCATCACCTCCAAATGCACTGATCACAAAAAGCAATGATTCTCTTGGTACCTAAAAAATATAGATATAAATTCCAGCTTGACCATATCAAGATTAATTTTTGATAATCTAATTTAAGCAATAATTAAGTTAAAGAGAAAATATAGAAATTACCTCACGACCCAAGAAGAAAGTCTTATTTTGAAAAAGCGTTTTGCAAGCCCTAGTTTCTTCATCATCAGCAGCACTATCAACAAGATGCACCAGGTTCATTAGCAGGAAGTTGCTCTTGATAATCTAAGCTCAGATTCCTCATTATTTGCTCCAACTCTACGCTCTTTTGCATCAACATATCTTGTTAAAGCATATAAATCTGCACAAAAACAACATTATCCATTAACAAATTATCATGTGATACCTAGTTTATAACCATACATACCTGCAGCTAAAGCTTTTAGTCGAGGGTCGAGGATTGGTGGGTATTTCAAGTTAATTGAATAATAAAGTCTGAGATTTACAAAACCAAGTAGAGTCTGCAAATTAAACGAAACACAGATATAAGTACAATTTAGATCAAAATAATAAATAGAAATAAAAAATAGAAAATATACATTAAAAAATAAACCTCATAGAATTCCAAAAATGTAAGCATGATTTTGTAATCCACATCTTGAGGCATGACTTGTTGAGGAGTCAACCATGTGACTTTTTGACCGTCAACCTCAGCCTAAAAGAGGGTAAATTACTTCATTAAATTTAAGGAGTTTGTGAAGAAAAACACGATACATATATGTCATGATCAATGTACCTGATAATATATGCCTTTAACAGATATAAAAGCCTTTCGTAACTTATGTGTACGAGAGATATATGCCTGCCACTCAAGACTCAACCTAAAAAAACATAAATACCATTACATATTAGCGAAAAAAGCCAATTATGATATAAAATCGGAAATAAAAACTCAAAAATGTAAAATAAAAATACCCTCGGCAGTTATGAATTCATTCTGCTTGGATATTTTCCCTCTCAATAGCAGGTAATGCAGCAAAAAGATGAGCCATGGTTAGACAATCATCCAAATCTCTTAATGCATCAATGAATTTGGGATAGCACAAAAAAGTAGAAATTAGAAAATGAGGATGTTTGACAGTATTATATAAAAATTTGGAAATAAGACCAACCGCTCACGAATGAGCATATCAAGTGTGTAAGAAGGCTTGCGTGTCAATAAACGTTCAGCAAGATCTTTGTTTTTCTTAGAAACTGTGGTGGTTTCCCTTCACTTTCTTCTGGAAATACTCCATACATAACCGCCTATTCAAATGAGTACAAAAACATTTTAAACAAATTCAACCCAGCCTTCATTTCAAATTCCAAACTTGAGCTGAGCCATCAAGAGCTCGAGCTCAATTCAAGTCATCATCAAGCTATCCAGCTCAGTTTGCATGGAAATTTTGATCCAACTGCATTACTGTGACTATTAATACTTGTATAGTATTAAAATTTCATCATTTACAAATGTTCAACAAATAATCAAACATTTATTTTGTTAATCAGCTGCCAAATTTGCTAAAATCAGAATCAAATCAATACCTGAAAACGGAGAGACTGACTTGAAGATACTTAACAGCTTGCGACCTAGTGATGTATCTAGCGGCGTTACCTTCCTTCTTCTTCCCCTGCAAATTACAAGTGAGAAAACACCAATTTAACGATTGATTTTACAAATTCGTAAGGATTCGATTGCGAATTTGAATTTAACTTACAGCAGGTCTGTAATGTTTCGGCATGGTTGCTTGCTGATTGGAAGAAAGGCGGTGTGATAAACCCTAAATTTGGGTTCTGTTTTATGTTTATGAGGCAGAATATAGACCTTGACGCACAATTTTACGTTCGATTTTGGGCCGTTTTCAAATTTTATGGGTTTAATTGGGCAAATGCTATACTTTTTAAACGGGCCTAAATACGTATAAACTGAATCTGTATTTCATAATGTTTAAGTTATCAAGAAGGTTTAATTTAGAATATGCTTTGTCTAAAAGTAAAGTTAAAATTATTTATTACAAACCAAGCCTATAGTTTGTCTTAGATGACGATTAAAGATTAGTATATTAGGTGAAGTGTGACTAAAACAAAATGGAAATCTTGGCTTTTGGTATTCGTATTAGTATTGATTCTTCTAATGTTTATATATTATTCCTTTGGGTATCCAATCGATAAACACCCTATTCTTTTTGTGTCTCCATTCTAATTCATCACTTCCTGCTTTTTGAGCTTCCAATAAGTAATAAATCCCATTCCCTAATTTCTCATATTTTATCGATAAGTATATAATACTTCCTTTTATACAGATGCTTAATTAGTAGCATTACGGTAATCTTATTTGTAAATGTTGTTAACTTGATCAGATTAAATGGGAAACGATACGAAATTTGTTCACCTCAAAGTATTCGTCGACAAGAAGAAGAAAAAGGTAATGTTTGCGGAAGCGGAAGAAGATTTTGTCGAAATTCTGTTTAGTTTTCTCACTTTACCATTAGGAACAATTGCAAAACTCTCAAGCAAACATGCGGAGTCAAACGATATAAAAGTTGGAAGCTTGACTTCTTTATATAAAAGTGTCGAGAATCTTGATAATAAACATTTCTCTAACGAGCATTGCAAGATTGCACTCGTGAACCCAAATAGTTCTTCAGTTTCTATTTGTCAGAAGTTGAAAGTAAATCTAAACGACATGAAGCCGGTTGATGTTGGTAGTCATGGTGATGCAGTGTTTATTCAAAAAAAGGGGTCTTATATTATAACTGATGATCTTAATATAGTACCCGTTATGCTTGATAAAAGCATCGCGCTCCTTAATTCTCTTGGTGTTGAATATATTGATTTGCTAGAAGAGAGAACCATGGATTTTGGTTTTGAAGAGGTAAGATTTTGTTTATATTAGTATAGAGTAGGCACATTACATTTTTTTTTTTTTTTTTCTATTTTTATAAGCGTCACATCTCTTTACCTTTCGTGAGCTTAACATAAACATTTTCCGAACGACATCATAAAAGTTTACATGTTTTCTTAATTTGTGTACAAAAAATACTAATGAAGGTGTGAGTTTTTAAGAAATTTATGTTTTAAATTTCCCCTTTATATTATTATTATTGTTTCAGTTTTCAAATCTACTAAAGTGGTCATTGGTGACAAATAATCCTCTAACAAATGTGGTCCTTGGAGGAAGTAAATCGTGCTCGTGCATAAAAAGTTATAGTTTGAGTAATCTACCTTTGATTTTGGGTTACTCGGGTCGCTGTCAAACAATAAAAGTGCTAGTTCAGAAGTCAACGAAGAAGGTATTGTGTGCACAAGTGGATAAGTTGTTCGTGGAAATGCTTTTCAGTTTCCTAACCATCCCGTTAGGTACTGTTAAACGTTTAACAATTGATAATTTTTCTTCATTTGGTATAAATAATGTGTACAAAAGTGTGGCAAGTTTGGGAGATGAAAAATACTTGAAATCCGAGGCAATGTTACTTTCCCCAAAGCTTGCATCTAATTACCTTCGTGTGACTGATTTGCTCCCGATTTATGAGAAAACTATAAGTTCGGGTAGCTTCCTTAAGGAACACGCAACACAGTTCATAGTCTCTGATGATTTGGAAATAACGGTCTCGCCATCTTTATCGACTATTTCAAAATTCAACACACTTGGTGTTCCTGTTGGTGATATCGAGGTTATGGAAGTAAGCATTGGCGAACAAGAGGTAAAATTCTGTTTATATATAACAAATAAATACATCCAATATTTTGAAATATACACTTCACTTATAATTAATGACATCGATAACCATATGATATGCATGCAGGCACTTATAATCCTTAAGGCTTCTATCACCTCAACATCGGCTTTAACTGATTGCCTCAAATTCTTCAAAAAGGCAAAATCATCACCTTGAAAACCCTAATTTGGTTGTCGATGGATTTCATTAAGTATTTAATTTCATATTAGTCATTGTGTACATATCCTATTTATAATTAATTACGGTTTGAGATTGCACTTCTGTAATACATGCATATCATGTTTTTAATATGTAAATCTTACTAATATATAAAGCATTTAGCCCTTTATAACATTACTTAATTTTCAACCTTACTATTTCGGGAATCTTACTAATATATAAAGCATTTAGGACTTCCCTTTATAGCATTACTTAATTTTTAACCTTACTATTTCGGGAAATGTCTTAATTTTTATAACCACCCAAAATATAAAACACAGGCCACAGGATTCGAACCCATGACCTTGCGCATAAATGATTCATGCTTTTTCATCTCAACTACATGGGATTTGTGCTACTATTTCCTTTTTAATGTACTTATTCAAATGAGAGTTCAATAACTGCTAACATTTATGAGGTAAACGGCCTCATTTCAAATAATTTTTTAATTATCTTTATTTTATAATATTTAATTTTCTATTTATTTATCTTTTTCTCCCTCCGTACCACAAAAAAGTACCAATTTTTCCTTATATTTTTGTTCCACAAAAAAGTACACATTTCTCAAATTAATGGGGTCCATTTAATAAAATAATATAATTACCAAGGATCCTACCAATAACTATCATTCTTTCTCCAAACTAACCTTATATTTAATCAAAAATATTACCAATGACCCCACCACTAACTTTCATCTTAAAACTTGTGCCCAAGAAAAATGAGTACTTTTTTGTGGGACGAAGTGAGTACTACATATAATATATATTTCAGACTTTGTCAATTTACCAAGCTTAATTATTAGTCAACCAGCTTGTTATCTCAGGAAACATTTGTATTTAGGAAGAAATTGACACCCCACGGACTTGAAATTACGACTTCATGTTATTAGAAAGGAGCTCTAACCACAAACTCATATCATTTTATTGACCACCACCTACTACCACCCGCCACTAGAATCACTACCCTCACAATCACTACCGAACACACCATCACTATGCCACCATCGCATAATCACTATCTTTATCACAAAATATAGTTATAGGGTATCCGCCGCAGCATTGCGCGAGTACCCTGCTAGTAGTTGAAAGGTATGAATTAATTATGTTAAAAAGAAGTACAAAAACATTTGAAGACACTCATGTGCTTGAAACGTACAATAGTATATTTTGACTTCAAAGAGGTAATTAAGAGTGTGTTTAGTAGTATTAATTAAGTTTTGGGCTAATTACATAAAAAGATAAACATGTTGAGTAATGTCCTACATCGAACAAATAATGAAACGTGTAATGTGTTTATAAGAGTCATGGACTACTCCTCTTACAATCAATTGGTTTTAAGATGGAACCCCACAAACTTAAAAAATAAGTATAAATCCTTAAAACTTCTCCCGATGTTAGCGGGCTAAATTCCGGCTATATATATCAATTCCGACTTCAAGCTAGGATCAATACATGCAAAGAAACTTAAAGGTATATACTACCTTCGTATCAAAATAAGTAATACATTTGAAATTTCACGGTTTTTAAGACAAAAGATTAAAATGTGGGTTAAAATGGATTAAAGTGAAAAATGGGTCCCACTCTTTTTGAAAAAAAAAATGATCTTAATGATGTTTAAAAAGTAAAAGTAAGGGTAAAAATGTATTTTCACTTTATCAAAGTAGATAGTTAGTGGAGAATGAATCCATTTTTTTACCAAATAAGGTAACTTTTAAAAGTGTATCACTTAAATTAAGTCATGTATATCTTTGAAGAATTTAAAAGATTTGATTTATTATTTTATGTCTATCCTTGTAAACCCTAGGTTTCTAGTATATAAAGAAACCTAGAGGCATAGAATTAGTCGTTCTTGAAACCCACGTTTATTCAAAAAAACGTGTTTGTGTGTGTGCTCTAAGCCCCAAGGTCATAACTATGATCCTGTTAGAAGATTAAAACCGTTCTACATATTTTATGTAGAATTTGGGCTTTTAGTAATCATTGTGTATTAATTGATGATGATGAAAACCTTGTTTAGCAATACAAATCTGTTCGTTTAATTCCGCATTGCTTATGATTTGTAGTTGTATATTCCAAGATCAAGAACTAACTATTCTTGAGCCTAAAGATCGATTATTTAGAGTTGTTCTAAACTCAACATAATCTACTTCTATGTTTTAACCACATAAAACTTGTTGAGATAATGTCACCCGCGACCACCGTGTGCACCTTGCAAAAGTTGTTAAATACCTTGTCATTTCTTGACCTCCACAAGCACCAAATAGTACACTGTATAACCATAGTTAGTATTTTTTTTATTTTTTATTTTTTTTTACCCAAGGCTTGTAGTCTAGTGGTATTCAAGGAGTATTTAAGGTGTTGCCCATGACCTATTGGTCATGGGTTCAAGTCCCGTCGTGGACAAAAAAGTGGAAGGTTCGAGGGAAGACATACTGCCCCTTGTGGATGTCACTGTCTAGGCTCGAACCACTAACTTATTAACTAGCCGTTCAAAAAAAAAAGTTAGTATTTTTCTTTTCCTAGGACAATTGCCCCAGTTTGTCCCAAATTCGATGAGCTCCACCACCGAGTTGAACACGGGAAATGGTATTCCGCACCAATTGAATATCCAGGTTAATACATTTGACGCTAAGGAACACCGGAGAAAAACGTGGTCAACATCTTCATCGTCTTGATTACAAGTTTTGCACGTTATGGTCCCTACATTAACACCTCTCTTCTCCAAGCTTTTGGCGATAGGTATACGTCCCAAACCAAACAATTTATTTTCAATGGTACCGTGATCGTCCATGGCATATTTAAGTAACCCGAGGTTGTTAGTTTCAAACCAATCCACTTCCTGATATGGTGAACCGCAAACCGACCGTCACTTGAAACTTTGCATTTAAAGGAGTCATTGAGGTTGCTTAACAGAATGATGAACCAAATAAATACCAAATATTCGAAACGCCAAAATGATGAACATGTTGTTAAGAGTGATAAGAACTATGGACGTGGGTATGGGATCATTTTAACTTCGTAATTAAAATGGGTGACTCAAGTACCATGCCCTTATTGTAACAAGGTATTGACTAGGGGTGTCAAATTTATACCGAACAAAACCAACCAACATGCTACCAAACGTACTCCAGTCCACTTCATTTTCTTATGTAGTATATTAATGTATTTTTTTTTCAAACCGGAATTTAGTTAATTAATTAATGGAATAGATTTGAAAAATAGTTGATAGAATTAAATAGATTGTACATATCTTGTAATCTTGGAAGTTTGTTATATTTTGTACTCTATATATACATCAATAAACATCCTCTCACAATTAATGTGAGAATTCATAAATTCCTAAAACCTAATACTTCCTCCGATTCAAAATAAGTGATATACTTGGAGTTTCACGGTTTTTTAGGCAAAAGATTATAATGATGGTTAAATTAGATTAATTGGATGGTTAGTGGGGAATGAGTCCCACACCTTTTGAATAAAGTAAGGTTAATGATGTTTAAAAGTAAAAAGTAAGGGTAAAGGGTCATTTCACTTTGTTAAAGTAGATAGTTAGTGGGTGTGGGTCCCATTTTATTTGCCAAATAAGGAAACTTTTCAAAATATATCACTTATTTTGAATCACCCCAAATAGGAAAGTGTATCACTTATTTTGAATCGGAGGAAGTATTAATCATTATGGTTGCTTGAAAATAGAATAGTTTTATAGTTTTTTAAAAATATGAACATTTGTTTGTAACGAAAATCAATAAAAAGAATGTTGATAAAGTTGATGGCCAAACAACTAAATTACAAAGGTCCTTTCAATTTTGCCGGCCATAAAGTTTTATATTACCTTGAAATGACTTCATTATTCCCCTAAAACATCAACATTGATGGCTTCTGAAATTACAGAAGAAGTAGACGAAGATTCATATTTCATTATCAACAAAGAAGCTTCAAAAGACAAAATCAGACAACTGCTGAAACAGCAGAAGAGTCAACATTACAACTCGACGTCATCATCTTCATGTTCTTCGTATTCATTATCTTCAACATGTGTTGGTGTTGGTGTACGTTCTTCTTTTTCATCGTTTGACCGAAATAAAAGTGGAAAGCTGTTGAATTTGATGAAAAAAGGAAGTACATCTTTGAGAAGATTATTTGATATGGAGCATACAAGTCTACGTAATCATTTTGACTTTTATAGCGGCTCGCCCCAGACTAAAACTATCCCGTTATGGGGCAGCGATTCAGATGATGTCATTCACGATGATCCATGGATCGGTATATCAAGATTCCACGTTCAACCACCACAACAACAAAAGGAATCAGTCACTAGAAACCAAAAGTTGACCAGAAAGAAAGCTTTTAGCAAATTGCCAAGTTTTTATAAATTTAGATTTCGGCTCCCGTTTCGGTTTAGGTTAAGATTAAAATTGAGAATCAAGCGACTTTGGAGACCGAAAAAGAGAGAGAAAAGTACAAGTTAAAAAGAAAGAAAACCAAATTAAGGGTGTGTTTGGGTATAGAGAATGAAATTGCCGAGAAATGATTGGAGATAATGGAATTGCAGAGATAGAGAATTAGTCTGGAGAATGAGAATTGACTCATCTGTTTGGTTGTACAGAGACTTCAACCGAGAATCATTTCTCTTATTTGGTACAACAAAGAAATCAATAGAGATTTGTAACAACATTATTTTTTCCGCAACAATCGTTAGTAAAACAAAAACCATACATAAATATGGATAAATTGATAATAAAAGTGCATTAATAAATCAACAAAAACATCCAAAAACATAAACAATGGTCGCATTCAAAAACATCAATTTAAACATAATGTAAAAACAACAGTAGTTCTAAAAAAATGCAGCTCTCTCGATCAAAATGGTCACATACATTGTAGAATGTGTTTCGGGCCCATAAAACTGCATAGATTTCTGCCAATTTCTTTCAGCCATGAATGAATATTGTTTGACTCTTTCTTTTGATAAATTACTAGCCTATAACCCGTGATAAATCACGGGTGACTTATAGAAATTTCCAAAGCAAAAGTTCAAATACATAAAGTAACAAAAACTGAAAATAATAAAATTCAGTTCTCCACATTGCTAAATTCCAAATCATGTAGATTACCAACAAAGCCTACTTTTTTGCTGTTCAAAAAAAAAAAAAACCAACAGAGCCTATTTGCATGCCTTAAAAATTAACAAAAATACTGGAAGCAGATATTTAATAACAATAAAATTAATCATTAGTTAATAATAGCAGCAAACCTTCTTGAGTTCATCAAGTTTGGCAATATAAACACCTTTTGTTTCATCTTCACCATCTTCAATCTTCATCCAATCAATCTTCTGTTTCTTGAAACTTTGCATTGAATGGTTGTCTCCATCGCATACAAATTCATGAAATTTTCCATGTAGCTGGAAAGGCAAAAAGTGATTATTAATATTATTATGTCAATTGTAATAATAATTATTTATAATATTAAGTAAATGATTATGAAAGTACGTAAACATAGGCTTCAACATCATTCTTCTTGTCATTGGTTTCTTCCATAACTCTGTTCTGCAACATCATTTTAAACTCATTTTATGTTGCCTTGTGTACATACTCGATCAACATGGCTTCATACACCAACTCTGAAACACCTAAATCTGTTTTTTCCTCTTCTTCTTTGGGGCTTCCACCTAAAAATATTACTATTATTGTGCAATCTTTTAAAGAATTAAGTAACATATTAACAATGCACGGCATATTTAACTAACTTTAGCATCCGTCTCTTTCTTAACATAATTCTATGTTGTTACTTTTTAGCTCTCTTAAACACAAGTAACATTTGAATAATCTTTATGTTGCTATTCAATTTAAAAAGTAATGCTCCTAGAAACCTCATTGCTATAGCTCTTCTTTTGGAACATAAATTATGATAAACATGCCACTTATGAGAATTCAATCAAAAGATGGTGATTTTGACCCATTTAAGAGCAGGTCAATGTAAATTTTATTTTATTTGTAATGGGTCAAATGGATAATATTAAAAAATTAAAGGAAATTGGTCGAACGGGTCAAACATGTCAAGAATAGTCCAACTGTATTAAAGCCCAGCGTAACCTACTTAGGGGCATGTACATCATTTTTATCATTACAAGTCAGTAATAAATTTTCATTTTCAATCTTTAAAGGATGGACTTTCAAAAACGTTTACAAAAGAATAATATGTGTAGTCTATAAAATAAAACTGAACATAAAATATATTTACAACTACTTTCTACAGCTTTGAAACCCCGAGGTTGCAACAATAACATGTGTAATCTATAAAAAATTATGAACAATATGAACCCTTTTTAAAGCTTGAAATTTATAAAACCATGAGAAAAAATAAATATAAAAATAAATAAAGATACCTGAATAATTGTTCTTTACGAGCTTGCATTCATCATTTAGGAAAATAGGTGCTTGTGTGCAGCCTCTTGCCCATGCTTTTAAGCATAAACAAAAGCATGCAACATATATGTTATTAAAGTTTGCCATGGAACTTGACCACTGTAATAACTCATTCATTTTGTTAAATGACATCTAATTATGTGTAAAATTCATAAGGAAAAAAAAGCTACTGATTGAGTACCTTCACAATATCAGTGAGGTGAATGATCGAGTAAATTTGTTTCTGGCAATTGTGTTTTCGTGACCTGAAATTGCATTGATCAATTTCAAGTGTTAGGTCAGAGTGTTCTTTTGTTATTTAAAGTCAAAATAAACAAATACGAGAAAAATATACAATACATCCATATATAACCTAATAGTATTTTTCTAAGTTTGTGGATCTAAATAATGCAGCATACACAAAAGGCTAATTTCAAATTGATAATAACTCATCAAAATATCAACCAAAACACTACATAATATTAGCTTCAAAATTACAAATTATTAGGTTAAGTTATCAAATTCAAACATAATGTATTCACCAGAACATATGAAGCAGAACCTGAACAATCTTTCCCTTTACGAACACAGAGCTTGATGAATATGGCATAAAACCCCTAGGAGGTACCAAAGCACTCGGAACCAAAAGCCGGTTTCCCGACAGATGATGCATTACAATTAAAACTATTTTGACAAACTAAATTTAGAAGAGTGCCCGCTAGAGCTATTAAATTTAATCAAACCACAGGGACCTTGCCTAAAATTTATTCTTATAAAAGTAGCTCTTACCAGGATTTTCATGAAGTACTGGGTATGGTTGCAAAATGGATGTTATGGTAAAATGCTAATTTAGTTCAAAATGCCTACTAAGCATAATCGAGATAGAAATTCAAGTTTTTTTTTAAAAAAAAAAATGCCTTATAACAAAATGTAAATTCAGTTGTTCAAAATGCCTTAAAAGCAAAATGCTAAAACAATGATACACCGCATAAAGCCACAATTCATATATACAAGTTTACATTCTAAGTGCAAATCAGAAGTTTTGTTCAAATACATAACCAAATTAAAAATAAAACCTCATAACAATTCATAACAAATCACAAGTTTTACTGCCATTATAGTTAGTGCCTCTAGGCACTGGCATATACTCACAGGTTTTACTACAATTATCATATAGTTACCTGTCAAAAGTTTTCTATTTGTGATGCCAGAAATCCAAACATTTTTTTTCTTTATGTTACTGTATTCATCAATAAACCTGAAATTAGGGTATGTTATACAAGTAAATCAGCTCGTAAAGAAAGTAAACTGTATTCATCAATAAACCTGAAATTAGGGCATCTTATACAAGTAAATCAGCTCGTAAAGAAAGTAAAATTAACGCTTCGTGCACAAAGCAATTTCTAATTAACCACCAGCGATGCTAAAATAAGACTTTAAAGTTTCACCTCGATTAGAAGAATTACAAATTTACAGCTTGATGAAGAGAAGTCGAACGTACAAATTTGTTACATGCGAAATCACCCGAACCGACCCTAATCAAGCTGCTCACATATAAAAAATTTGTTCACCTGCGAAATCAATTTTTCATATACAAACCCTAGGAATTTAATCAGAATACAATTTTAAAAATCTACAATATTTCAATTTGATAACTTACAAGGATGAACGTAGCAGTGAAGAATCAATCAGATTAGAGAAGAAGCTAACGATTAAATGGGTTGAAATCGCCCGATTAGTGCTTCAGTTACCGTTTCAATCATTATTACTCCCATATGGCAATCAATATAATGGTGGAAGAAAAACTAACCGTCAGAGAAACGTTTTCAAAATTGAGCAGCAGGTGGAATTGAGGTGGACTTTTATCTGGCATTATACGTGGCTTTTCCAATTCAAAAAATCTTTCCTTTATTATATATAAAGATAAAGATTCTTTTTAAATCCATTTGTAACACGCAAGCTAAAAATATGCATATGCAGCCTCTTATTTCTTAAATCCCCTAATAAGTCATTAAGTATATACATATGCACAAGCATATGCATCCTCTTCAAAACAAGACAGTAACTGCATTTACCTGCTCCCCAAAAGTTGACTTTTTATGTTACAACCTTCTTGAGTCTAATACAAACCTTTTTCAGCAACAACCTCACACGTTCATATGCATCTTTTTGGAGTTTAACAACCTGAAAAATCAAATGGAAACATAAACAATACTTAATTGTATAAAAGAAAGCTTGCAATTCCAGAAACCTACTTCAGTGTGACCTAAATCAAGTTCTAATCAACATCAATAAATTTGACTTAAATTAGTTTGACCTAAATTACATTATAACATTTGACCTAAATCAATTTGTAATCACAAGTATTTCACCAGTAATCACAAGTATTTCACCATCAACTACACAGTGCATTTTAAAATCGAGACATAATCAACTACACAGTGCAATTACATGGTTTATTAGTCTGTTTCTTAATGAAAATCTTATGGTTTCATTTTTATTTTGTTTTTGTAATGTACAAGAGGACAAGATGAAGAAGATCGATCTCTTGACCTGTGAGGTTGTGACGTGCGAATAAACTCCGTATGGGAGAATGACGATGGGTGACGGACATATTTTTGAGAATTGAAGTTTTTTTTTTTTTTAATTCCCACTTTTTCAATTCTCCCCTTTTTCTCTTTGTTTAAAGGAGAATCAAACCTAGAGGAGTAAATTACACCCAAGGTCTCTCTAATATATCACTAATTATAATCTCAGTCCTTAAACTTCGTTTATTACACTGGACGTCTATGGCGTATACATTATGTTACACCCATGATCCCTAATGCCCTTCAATTTTGGACCAAAATACCCTTTTGACTTTTTGTAATAAAACGAAGATAAAGGACTGTGGATGTAATAAGTGATAAACCACAGGGACCATCCGTGAAGTTTACTCTATTAATTGATTTTTTTTCTTTTTTTCTCTTTTATCTAATATACTTTCACCACATTCAGACTCACCACTCACCTCTATCTCTTTGATTTCAAACCTTAATCAATAACAATTATCGTCGCGTCACCAAACCCTCCCCCCCTCTCTCTAAATAGTCGATTCATCCCAACCTCGGTTTCCTTCTCCAGTTGTTCATCTGTCGATGACGTTCTATTGACCTAAATTGATTCAGAAAATTGATACAAGTCGCCAGGGGAGTTGGTGTTTTGCACATGTAAGTCGATAAAACGTCACCAGCAGTGGAACAGCTGGAGAAGGCAACCAGAGGTAGGGGTTGGGGATGGATCGACTTTTCAGGGAGTTTGATGACGCGACGATAATGTTTATTGATTGAGGTTTGAATTCAAATAGATAGAGGTAGGTGGTGAGTCTGAATGTGGTGAAAGAATATAGATAAAAGAGAAAAAAAGAAAAAGAAAATCAATTAATAGAGTAAATTTCACGGATGGTCCCTATGGTTTTATCTTCGCTTTTTTACAAAAGTCAAAAGGGTATTTTGGTCATTTAAATTTTTTAAGGGCAACAGGGACCATGAGTGTAACAAAATGTATACACCATGGGCGTCCAATGTAATAAACAAAGTTCAGAAACTGAAGTTGTAATTAGTGATATACCACAGGGACCTCCGGTGTAATTTACTTAAACTAGAGAATAGGAATTGTCTTTTCTCCCTCCTATTTTCTCAATGCAAACCAAACAAGGATTTGATTGCCAATTCCATTTCTCTCCTCTATTTCTGTGTAACAAACATACCTAAGAGTTTAACATATTTATTTTCTTTCTGTGTTTGCATACTAATGTGTAGGAAATAACGGCTCTATATAAAGAAAACTAGAAATTTTTATACTTTTCTTTTCAAAAGATACACTACAGTAGCATTTTATTTTTTTTACTTTTTACTCAAATGTCATAATTCTTTTCAGTTACACATGTATATCCTTTTTTATGTATCGTATCAAAGAAAAAAAAAAACTAGAAATTAAGTATTACTCTTTTCGTGTCATGAAATCAAAAAATCAGCTACCAAAAGCATTTGACTTTTGTTGAAGTATTTGCAAACAACGCAATGATCAGAAATCAATCTGGCCATTATACTCTCTTCTTCGATTCTTAACCTCCCACTTTGTTTATTCCATAAATGAATCCCATAACTTGATTCTTTCAGTTGAACCACTTTTGCTTCCACCCATCTCCGGTGACCCTGATTCACCGGTCGCAGGAATAACCCGCCAATTCTAGTCCAATCCACCGGATAAAACGCCGCCGGCGGTAAAACACTAAAGCTTGACTCAATTTCTCGTGCTCTTCTTTCCACTACTCTTGAAACAAGATACGGCCCATTGAAACCCCAACGATTTCCATTAAAAGTCAACGCAAATTCTTCAATGAAACTGTATAATAATGGATGGTTTTTATCAAAGATCAACACGGCATTATTTAATCTTGTCCAGTTACCAAATGGGTTTGCACTTTGAGCTCCAATTGAGTTACGTAAACCGCTAAAATCTCGTAATGGAATGAAGTCGGTATCGAGGTAAACACCCCCATATTTATAAAGAACAACGAGTCGAATTAGATTTGATAAATTTTGTGCCAATGGGATTTCACCAGGATCACGATTGCCATTTTTTATATGATCAAACCATGATTTAGCGGGAGTGTTTTCCAACAAGAAGTTCAAGTCCGGTTCAATAGCTTGAACACGAAACCCGAGTTCAATCATTGGTTTCAAGATTTCAAACCCATGATCAGAATCCATAGTGTTTGATAATATTAATAAACAACTATCGGGATTCGTCTTAAACAAAGCATCAACTGCAATAATCTCTCTTTCGCCAAAAACTCTTAAAGAAGATGACACCCATGTCATAAAAAATCGAACTTTACAATCTTGAAGGAAGTCGTTTGCGCGTGTTTCGAATTCTTGATTGGAATTCAAGATATCTGGAAGCTTGTTTTTGAACCAATTGATTCTATGGTTTGTGGTGAGATTAACAGGTGGGATTAATTGATCACCGTTTTTTGATTCTTGTATGATCAATTCTTTAACGATCAAGACTGGATTATGAATCGCTGAAGTTGATTTCAACTGATTTATGATGAACGTTTGATTATTGAAAAGATTTGATGGAATTGCGTCTGTGGTTTTGGGTGTGAAATTGAATGAAATGTTGGAAATGAAAGTGTTTGTATTGAACATGTAAGTGATGATGATTGCTATCAAACAGACGGTGGTGAATATATGGAATTTGGTATGACGGTGGCGGTTGCTCCGCCGCTGCTCCGCCGATTTGGTGGAAGAAAAAACTTTTGACGTCATTGATTGAGTTTTCAGGAATTACTCCATAATCGACTGCTATAATTCTTGAAGTTTTTATTTGTGTAGAAAATGAGTGCAGAGGATAAAGTTGACTTTTAGTTTGTCAATGTTGGATTTGGAATCAGATGTGTGATGGTGCACGGCTAACCGTAGAAGATAACGGAAATTGCGGGAAGGTGATGGATTTGAGCCAATGAGAATTGAGAAATAATGATGTTAGTGTGTGGGCAGATGTAGAGTAGCGCAACTCCAGTCGCCAAAACAGACGTGCAGATATGAGAAGCTTTTTGCTGTGGGTCCTCCGGCATGAACCACACGCAAAATTAATCAAATATTCTGCCCACTTGTTTTAATTGTTTTTCCTAAAATTCTTTAAAAACACTCAATTTGGATTTAACTATCACAATAATCCGGAATTATCCTCCGTTTAGATTATTAATGACACAAATATTCTTCCACTTCTTATTCTATTATGAATTGAATGAACATTCAAGTGATGGGATACAACTAGTTTTACTTATCTATTTTTCATACCATATTCAACGTATAATATAAAATTATTATTGGTGGATACATAACTTCTAACATGACAATGCTCCATTGAGACATTATTTAACCATATATGCACTAATTATGTTATTGTTTTATGTGTAGATAACTTAATCAAAGCATATAAGCGAACATGAGGAGAAGTTCTACTAGTGTTATTTATATCGTTGTTAATTAAATTAAAGATATAAATGGACATTATGAATACAAGAAACTTAAAGTTTTGTTGCTGATATTGGTAAATCAAGTTATTTGTTCCTTGTTGTTAGTCCTTTGTTTATATAATTAGTAATTACCAGACATGCATTTACATTCGTAATTTATTGTTGACAACCATGGGTGGACCTAGTATGGTGCACTGGCAACCCCTGGAATTTTTCGGGGTAGTGTTAATTTTTTTTTTATTTTCCTTTTGTTAGTGTATGTGACACCCCTAAAAAAATGCAATCAGTGCTACCCCTCAACTTTTTTTCTGGGTCCGCTACTGTTGACAAGTAAGATAAATATGAAGGACGTGTTACAAAATTGATAGTTAGCATTAGGGGTGGCAATTCAGGTCGGGTTCGGGTTGACGTGTTCGGGTTCGCGGGTTGGCGGGTCAGAAATGTTCAACCCGAAACCGACCTGTTTATATAAACGGGTCAGCTATCTCAACCCTAACCTGTTTAAGTTCAACCCAAACCTAACCCATATAACCCATTTAATAAAACGGGTTAAACAGGTTATCAGGTCAAACAAGTTAAATGGGTCAAACAGGTCAAAATGTTGTTATTATTACACAAATTCATAACAAAATATTAATCACCAAATTACTAAGTAACATTTTTAATTTTTACCAAACTATTAATTATGTTTTAACTAGTAACGTATAAATTAAGTATAAATATATATATTTTAAAATACATTTTAATAATTAAACGGGTTGGCGGGTCAACCCATTTATATTATCATTGACCCGAACCTAACCTGTTTAATAAACGGGTCAGCTGACTCAACCCGAGACTGACCCAATTATTTTTTACCCCAACCCAAACCTGTTTATTTTCGTGTCGGTTTCAGGTCGGGTTCGTGTCGGGTCAGAAATTGCCACCCCTAGTTAGCATTGGATGTGTGAATTTAGTGAGTAAAGACTTGTTATGTGGATGTACAAGAAGATGGCATATTATATTTCCAGAAGCACATATGTAACGTATTTGGCAAATAGTTAGTTAGTTGTATGAAAAGTGGAGATAGATATGAAATGAAAATAGTGAAGAAGCAAGATAAGATTGTTGTAAAGAAAGAAGAAGGTAATTTACAAGTTCCAAAAGGCGGGAGGGGTTGGGGTATGTTTTTGAAAGCTATCAAGGGAAATGATATTTTTTATTTTTGTAAATGACTTTCATTAAAAAAAAAAAAAAAAAACTATCAATTACAAGGTAAAATTAGCCAACTAACTCTATACTTAGGACGGCGATTACAAATCCATAAAAACGCGACTTGTTTAATAGAATCAACAAGGATAGGAAATGATATTTAGATACAAAATTATGAAAGCGTGAGTAACATGCGATGTTTATAGTTGTCCCTTGGGATCAAAATCCATGCATCTGTATCACACAAGTCTGTTACGTTTATTTGGATTTGGATTTGGATCTGGATCTACAAGTGGTGCCTCTTGTTTTGATCTTTTATACCTCCTCCTGTATACACACAAACATCAACAAACTAATCAATCAATCAATCAATCCCATTCATTTGATTTAGGTCAACTCCATTTTCTTTACCTTGGACACTCACTTCCCTTCTCACCTTGCAAACGCTTCCTTTCACCAACCTGTAATTTACATACAGATTCAGTCACTTTTTCTTTTCTTGCAACAAACAAATACATACGGGTTGGGTTGGGTTGGGTTGGGTTTGGTTTTAAATCAACTATTCATTCCCACCTCATCTGAATCTGAATCCCATAAAAATCCATTTTCCACTTCAACACCACCATCTTTCTTTGCTGTTTCAGATCGCCCCATTATGTATGCTACATATTTATCTGCACAAACAACAATATTCTATCTTATCATATCAAAACTATCTTAAATTCATTAACCTCACCAGCTAAGCTGCCAAGGGCATTCTCAGCAGCCTGTTGCTGTGCATCTTTTCTTGTTTTTCCCATTCCAAAACCTACTTTCTCACCCGTAAACAACACCTACATCATCAAACACACACACACATTATAATATCTACTACTCCTATTTATTTCCCATACACTAACAACTCACCTCATAACAAAATTGCCAATCCCTACTGGAGCTCAAAATTGATCTGTATTCAACCTATAAAAAACATTTCAGCAAGAATACCCAGAATTAAACAAGTGTCAGCATACCTTAGAACCACATCTTTGTCCAATTTCCTGCAGAACTCCAATGGATAGAGCCGGCCCTTTTTTGTTATTTAAGGATGACTGTACACCTATGTATTCCACAACAACAATTAGTATAATACGACTAATCTCATGAAATGAAATGAAATAGCTGACCTGTTTGAGGCAAATTCTTCTTTTGCACCTGAAGATAAATTGAGTGAATAACAAAAAGCTTATATGATGAGTAATGTAATGTAATGTAATGTAATAGCTGACCTCTTCATTCTTTGGTTCAGATAAGCCTGCAGAGAAAGAAGCATGAGATAAACCACCCCTTTGCTTGTTCAACATATCAATTGGGCCCAGTATGCTAGGTTCTGAAATACAATCAATGTCAACTCAAATACATATATATATATATGTTTTACGATTACATACTCTCTGAAGGCACCAATGATCTGAAACCGTATATACTTGCACTTGGAACTGGTGGCTGAGATTTTAGGTCAACATTTTTACTATCCTGTATAAATCAGACTCAGTATTTTCTGTGTAAATGACCCATGTCCCATGATTATATAAGTTTACCTGTTGGTTCAGTCTATATGAAACTTCAGGCCCTTCTGCTATTGGGGCAATTGTATTGCCATTTGGTACAAAACTGGCATCCTGAAACCAAAATTTTATAAGCATTTGTCTTTTCAGATATGAAAATCAAAAGTGTCTTAACCTCTGACATAAGGTAGTTGCAAACATCTGGTGCAGATGGTAGATTTAAAACATCGTCTTCATAGAAGTGTTCAGCAAGCCTTCGTAACAGATTCTCGTCAAATTCTCTGCCCAACAAAGCATAAGTATTTTACCAAATAAAAGAGATATATAATTTGGCATTTAAACAACCATCTTACTTAAAGAAACCACCCCTAACATTGCATGCAACATTCCTTGCCACACAAAGAACTGGAACAGCATTTGCAGTCTGTTAATCAAAAATATATCTTTTTAGTGTCAATATAATATTAAGGGAAATGCTAACAAGTGCCCTTAGGGCAATGGTTAAGAAAAAAAAGAAGCTTAAATTTGATGTACATTAACCATAAAAAAAACCACCCCTTGCATTTCATTAACCACCCATGAGTGGTTATGCTTTAATATATGTACATTAACCACTTAACTATCTCTTATCCATTGCCCTTAGGGCAATGGTTAGCAAATCCCTAATATTAAATATAACGAAGAAAACAATAATGGAATTTTAAAAAACCTCTGCTTGTGGAGCGTAATAAGGAGTGAAAGCAGGTACCACGTGAACTCGTGGTTGATCTTTTTCTTCCCAAACCTTTAATCTATCATCAATCACCATAGCCATTCTAGGATGACAATTTCGCTCTTGAAAAACATTAAGCAAAGATTTATGTGCACCTAAACAATTCTTAAATTAAAATTTTAGGGCATGCAAGAAAGCATGATTTATTACAATGGATAAAGATTAACAGTACACTTTTTTTTAGTCAGAAAACATGCTTGCCTGATTTGACACACACAACACGGTTCAACAGTTGTTTTGGACCAATTAGGTGGGACCCTGGGTCTAATAGCCTCCACATTTCCAATGCATAATCTCTTTCAGCCATTGTGCACACGTAAACTTCAAATCTTTTTCGTCCTTTTGCTATTAAATAACTTCTTAAATCCTCCCAAGCAGGCCTTAATCTCACAAGCACACTTGTATCACGAATCTGTTGCATTATGATAACAACCAACAAAAGCTTATGAATACATACATAGGCAAATATCTCATTTTCCACAACTAGTATCTTTTTGTGTGATCACTAAGATATAACTTCCTCGCTGATGATAATAACAGTAACAATAACAAATGATACCGAGTTTCAAATGCTAAATACCAACTAATGGAATGATTGCAAAGTTATAGCAACATTAATGACATTTCATTTCCAACTTTCTAGGATAAGTCCACAAGCAAAAGCAGAAAAATGGATGACATAGTAAGACTTGATAAGATCTGTTGCATCTTAATCGTTAGTGTTTCGTCTTTAGCTAAAAAAGCTTCTATTTGACATCTTCCTATGAATGCTAAAACTTCCAAAATATGATGACCTCAAGTCATTCCAATCTTCAGTTTTTGTTCATACCTTTAATAACTATAAAGACGAACAATAAACATTACAAATTTGTTTTTACCCACATTTCAGAGGCGTTTTGCTAGGGAATGCCAATGTTTCCTAAATATAAATAATGACCTAAGCACACCTCAAGTCACTCCAATCTTCAGACTAAATAGATTTGTTCATTCCAGTTTCTCCAACTTTAAACAACAAAATTTTCTATACTCCTAGTAATACTTGCCAAAATTCATAAATCAACAAAATTTGAATTCAATTGATAAGATTAATGTTCTAACCTCGGGATTAATGCGAGTTAAGACTAAATTTTTTTCTGGCAATCTTATAACTGGTCGAACAACGTGCTCATTACCAGCAGCATTGACAGGAACTTCTTCCCGTTTCACATTATATATCTGCCCATTATCTGTAACAGAATCACTTTCAGCATACTGCTTCAGTAATGCCCGATCCTCTACATATCTTTTAAGCTCAGAAGTCATCCCGGAAACCCGAACAGGATCAGACTCCTGGCCAATCCAACCAGTCAAAACCTCAATCCTATCATCAAATGATTTCATCGTATTCGCAACTATAAGTGTCTCATCAAGATCAAACACAATGGAGAGACACCTCATGTTCAACATCCCTAAACACGCATTGTACAATTGACCTGGAACCATACAACACCAAAAGCAAGGAAATTTCTTCAATTTGCTTGGCATTGCTACCAAATGTACCTCTTCATCTCCAATCACCACTACAGCTGTCTGCAATAACACAAAAATGATATAATTTCTCTATTAATCAAGCAGAAACATACGATACACAGATTATCAAGCAATTTGTAACCTTTAGTTCATAGAAACAACTAGCGTGAAGATCGATGAGCAATGGCTGTCTAACAGGGGATGATGATTCAAGCTTGCAACGAACTGAAAATGATGAAATTGTTATCAGAACTGAAAGAGGAGGACATCGTTCGCTGACCTGAGAGAAATGGTGAATTCTAATTTCATTGTTTGGAAATTGGAAATTCGTATCACCGGTAGAAATTACATCCAATTCACCCAAACAAGCTTCCCCATGGTAAACCACAGATTTATTAAACCCTAAACGACTCATTTAGAATAAGTACATGAAACTACAGTAATTTGATCCAAAAACATCAAAATCAATCACGATCGATACAAAATTTCACGAAAATTACGACTAATTAACGTAAAGAAATGACTAAACCCTCACTGACTCTCTTTCACGCCCCTTTTTTCTCTCTCTCTCTCTCTAGAGTGGTTTCAAACGTTGGGTTGTGGAGGTTTATATAGAGGGGAAAAGGGGGAGGGATATCTGTAACAGGGTCTCGTTTTAATTGTATTTACGAAAAGGCCATTTATTTCCGTACGGATGATTGTCAAAATAGCGTGAAGAAAAGATGGGTTATGAATGCTTTTCGCGACAGATTTTGATCTTGCTGCGATAACCGTTGGATTATATTACTCTTTTTTATTCTATTTTCTTATTCCATTATCTACATTTTTTCCCTAACAAATATCATAAATAAAGTTCACAATAAACATGCTTGAAAGTTTCTCTTAAAAATTAAAATAACTTATTCAAGGAATGTGTAAATTGCTTTCTTATCAAATCGGGATTTTTAGGCATCTCCAAACAGTAACGCGTCACTAAACCCATCAGTAGCGCCACATCACTCACATCCTTACTGACGAGTTACTGACACGGTCGTGCCAACAACAACTCATCACTAACCTGTCACTAACACATCCTTACCACATCACCATTTTTAATTAAATATAAATTTAATATATTAGTAAAAACTTGAAAGAAAATATATACAATATAATAAAAGAATGGGTTTTGATAATGATAGCCCTAAGGGCTGTCAATAGAAACACATCAGAAGCTTGTACATCAATCTGTAACTACCCCCTGAATTTTAGGAACCACTTCCTCCCATGATTTAATGTACAACTTTTATACGCTTAGCGACAGCCCTAAGGACTATCATTATCAAAACCCTAAAAAAAAATATTTTTTATAATATAATTTACCAAAACAAATAAAGAAAAAAAGAAAAAAATATATTTGTACAAGTTTTGATGTTGTTGGTACTAAGCATAAAACCCAAACCACCCCCCTTTCCCCTTCCTTCCCCCCTTCCCTGCACATCTCCTCTCGACGGCACTCTCTTCTCATCATCTACACGACGCATCGCCACGACGCGGTGGTGCCAACGTTGTCGTTGGCTGACACGCAAAAAGTTCCCACGACGGGGTGTAGTGACGGGGGTTGGCACGGGTCTACTTTTTAATCAAATTATTAATTTGTAATGCATCTAATTTTATAGGATTTAATAATAACAAGGATAGTAGTGCTCGCAATCCGTTGCGAGTTTTAGTAGCTACTATTTTTCTATAAATTATGGATTTAATTTCTCAAAAATTAAATACAATTTGGTTTTTTGGTTCCAACTTTAAAAAGTTGGTTACATTTCAATTATTTATTGATCGAATATATATCTTTAATTTGCACACTTTAATAACTGCGATATATTATTACAAAATTTATGATTCAATTCTTTACATAATATGTTCATACTTTTTGTTATTATAAATTTGGTGAAATTTGTTTCCTTAATGTGATTTATTAAAAGATAAAATATATAAATTTGCTACTTATATTTTTAATATGGGCTAACATTTATATTAATAGTTAATAATCATGATACTAAATTGACTATTTTTCTCAATTCAAAATATCATGTTCGATCTTTAATAGTTTAATGTAGTAGTATAAACAGTCAACTAAATTAAAAGTACTAAAATATATTTTGATCTTTAATATATGTCTAAATAAAAGAATTCTTTTGGACTGCAAAGATATACTGAAAAAAAAAAAAACCAAAGTTGTATGTTTTAATAATATAATAACAATTAAAAAATAGCTAATGAAGATTTTAGATTTGACAATACGTGTTATTTCTAATAATTTAGTTACATTAAATATCCATCTTTTTATTAGTTTAAGTAATATAATAGTAATTAAAATATAAAAAAGACAAAAGGGAGATAGTTTGTTTCGAACATGGGCCACCTACCAAACTTTTCTACGCCTTAGCCATTCTGGCAGGAGACAGTTTAAGTTTATAAATGCATATACACCTATATATATGTATGCATATATAAGTTGGGAAAATCCATCAATCATAATCAAATGAATAGTAACCTTACTACCACAATTGTATTATAGGTAGAATTACCAGCTAATCTTTTAGCCACTCCATAATTAATCAGTGTTACTTTAAATATATATGTTTTTCTTCCAAAATAGCCACTAATTTGAAAGAGGATTCTTAAGGAGATTCACAAGATACATACAAACCATATGAGCTCATTGAGATGGCATGGTAATTCTTATTGGATATAAATAATGATGTCACTTAACTTGAGTTACACCAGAAGGACAAGGCGACACTGAATATGTAATTTTGAAGGGATATATGATATTCACCCTCTTATTCATGGATGCATTATATTTGTATCAAACTGAATATAAGTTAGGTAAATTACATATAGATAGTTCACTTAACTTGTGGTTAATCCTAATTTCCAAAGATGTACAAATTGGTTAGTGGATCCAATTGGGTATAAATTTCAATAACCATCTAAAATTAGTAATGTCATGTTATCCACAAAAGGCATAAATAGTTATAACCAACATTTGTATCTTTACACATCACATATCTAGTTTTGACAAATAATGACACGTCTATTCCAAATTATATTTTAGTACTTTGAATTTGGTTGATTAGGTTATTTACTACCCTAACAATTAAATGTGCAACATGATACTCTAAACTTAACAAAATGATCATTTAATACTACTTCAAAAAAATCTAATATTTAATAGAATAATTTAGGATGTTACTTTTAATATTCCCAGATCAAAAGAATGTAAATAATCGGTACTTACTGGTACAGGTTCAGTGGTAAATCCAGAACCAAAATTAACCGGGACTTTTATACAAATTTAAGTGGAAATCATATAAAAATTTCTACTAAATTTTTTTTAAATAATTTTTTTCCACATAGGTATCCCACTAAGAAGGGAGCCATACACCCCTTTAATATAAGGTGTATCCGCCAACAGATTGATGTCGGTTAGTTAGGATTTGATCATGTGAGATATGATTACACAAAGTTAACATTCGTTAAGTAGTAGTTTATACGTTTAAATAAAATGATTTATGGTAGTTTATGCATTAAAACTATAATTTGGGTGAATTTCGACCTGTTTGACCTGTTTTTTTTCACATATATGAATTGGTGAATTCACGACAGAAACGGTGAATCTTCAGCACATAAATCTGTTTTACTTTCACACATTTGCAATCTGTGTTTTTTTTTAAATATGTTTTTATATCAAACGGGTCAAAAAGGAAATTAGGTTACATTCTTATATTAACCTAATCTTTAAAAAGACCATCGAAGTTAAGAAAGAAAAAAAATCATTCCTATATTGACCAAACTTTTTATATATGAAAAAGTAATACTTTTAATAGGTCAAGTGTGGGAGTAGGTTATATTCAAATGAGTATTATTAGAAAATGGTGGAAATGGGTATTGTCTCTAACGAGTTAAACGGGTCACTAGGATAATATTGGGAGGGCCAAGCACATAAACACATAGATGGTCGATCAAAAGCAAATTTTAAACTAATCAAATATAATAGTAGGCTTGAATTGCTACTTCTCCTTTAAATTTATATATATTATTCCGCTTTTTTATATGATATTTTTTTGTTAATTTTTATAATAATCAACTTTTTCTTGTCTTTCTTTGCAGGTTGTCCCTGTGTTTTTTTTCTTTCTTTATGAAATTCATGCGTCACATATGCATGACCTTTCGAAATTCATTAATCTGTATGTCAAAAAAAAAAAAGACAAGTGATGTTTGGGACATTTAAGGCATATTCATGCAGGGTTTAGGGTTTAGAGTCAAATTAGTATTATTGTAAACGCGTCAAACATGCATTGTCTCCGATGGGTACAACTACACTTCGTTTGCACGTGTTTTTTTTTTAATATAGAACATTTTTGTACAGTTATTGTTAAAAACGTGTAAACAAATAACATTTGTTCGCTGTAATATATGGTATTTGTAGTATAACATTTTTGTACGTGCGTCTTAAAGGTGATCACGTTATTTGAGATAATGTACAGGGGCGTTCCTAAGGGGTGGGCAAGGTGGGCAGTTGCCCACCCTAAATTTTTTTCCAATTAGTATAAATTTTTTGTGTGTCAGTTCATTTTTGGCTTTTGCTCATCAAAATATATATAATGTATGAGCGATTACTAATTCACGTCGTATATTAGCTTAGTGGTTAATTCATTAATCTTAAAACATATAACATTCAGTTCAAGTTCGTTTCATATGCATTTTTTTTAAATTTATTTTGTCCTTATGTCTTTATTAATGTTTCCTTTGATATATTTACCATTAAAATTTTCTTTTCTTTTGACTAATTTCCCCTTATTTTTCTTGGTTTAGAAATGTTTTGTTTGCAAATATCCCCCTTACTTCAACGTGATAACAAAACTAAATACGAATATGAATTAAGAATACAAATTTTATATACGAAATCTACCACTATGAAAAATTGCATTCTATTTTTTGTATTGCTAAATTTTAGAATTTTTATTTTTGAATTAACTAACAAGCGAATTTTGATTTTGATTGATATAGTTTATGATTAGACTTTCTTTAAACTAAAATTGATTTGATTTTATTTACGATTTGACCTAGAAAAAATCACTCAAGAACCTGACTTTCACTTTAAATTTTTGCCCACCTTTGATATATCTCCTGGTACCGCCCCTGATAATTTATGTATATACTAAGTTGCAGTGAAGTTAATATAAGGGTCTTGATTTGTTCCCGAGGACATCTACGCCTACAAGGAAAATAAAATGTTTTGACCTTTCAATAAAATTAACTTTTCATCCTCAAACCACACGTCAGTCCTCTCTTCCGTCGCTTCACCGCATTATTCCATAGAAGGTCCTCAAATATATGCAATTATAAAAAAAAAAAATTGTCAATCAATTTTGACATCCACATCTTCGTGAGAGAGTTTGGTTGGAGTTAATATAGATTTTATTTGTGTTGTATGAGTTGAATTTTGTATGTTAATAATGTTAGATAGCAGGCAACAGCAAGCAATAGGTTTCTTCTCCTATCCATTCGGTGGAAACAGAAGAGATGAGGCGGAATGTGTAAAATAAAAGAAATGGATAATAATGTGTTGAGGGTATAATTGTCAACATGTTTTAAATTTCCTCGGCCCTATTAAAAATAGTGATAGCTAATTTATTATTTTACTCTTTTATACTCACTTAATGTGATTGAATCTAAAGGCTGATATGATATGATTTAAATTTCCTCAACAAGACATGGTCTAGTTGTGCACCATTTTAAATAATTCTACATTTTGACGAAATATGGTGTTTGAAAGTAAAAGAAATGTTGTAAAGGAGATAAAATGTTACATATTTCCACCCAACAATTGATCCACATCCAACGCAGAATATGTCATGCAATCCAGTTATCATCATCCGTTCTTCTTTCTCTCCAACACTCACATTCACACTGCAAAACATCACAATCATTCAAATTCAGCCATTATACCAAAATTTATAACACTCAACATCAAAGAGGTAAGCTTTGCCATGTCGACAGTGGAAAGCCTGTCATCAATCAACAAACATCCAAGCTTAACTGTGGAATCCACCTGAATTATATCTTTTGCCATTTTAAGACAAGAAAAAACTTTCACACTTGATTACCTCAAATTTTAATTAATAAACATACAAACGCCCCAGCTGCAGATTTAACATACACGTGATATCCAAAATATATAGAAAAAAGTTAGTAAGTAACAAAAGACCTTGGTAGGGTTATATTATTTATGTCACAATCAAGGAGATAGAGAGTGTTTGTTAGAATAAAAAGGGAAAAGAGTGTTATCTGAAACAAGAATTGTATCCTATATTCAGATGTAATTCAAGTTAGTTCTACCCATATTTCTTGTATAAAATTACCATACAACTTCACTATCTAATGAAAAATACATTATTACTGACCAATAACATTTGTATCTTTTAGACCTAGAAGCAATCATCTAACTGGAAGAAGAAGTAAACATTGCAGAAGAAATTATCCACAAGCAGATATAAATCAACTCTGCTTCACCTCATACCAATTCGTTAGATGATATCACATAAACACACACAAAGATATTGTTGATTACGTACACATAATGAAACATATAAATAGATTGAGGGCGTACGGAGATGATATCATCAGAGAGCCCCAAATGAGTTTTGCAATGCTTACAACTGTAGATACTTCCTTCCAGAGTTATCACAAACAATCGTCCCATTTCTGTCTCTACAAAATTTGCATTCAAAACACAAAATCGATAGGGGAAAGGTAATTGTTGTAAAGAAGATTGAAATGAAATGCGATGGTTAGGCTTTACCTTAAGCAGAAGCTGTTTGTTACAGAGAGAGAAACAGCAGAAGATGATTTTGATGCCAATGCTAATTCAGTTTTTCTTTCTTTGTTTTGGTTCCCATGGGAGCGAATGTTGTTTTCTTTTTCCCGAATTTTCATGTTTAGCCCTTTAATTTTTATTATTTTCGATAACTTCTTGCAATGTTGTTACCCATACGCCAGAGATATTTTTATTTGATAACTAGAAGGGTAAGTGTAGTATAAATAAAAGATAATCCAACTTTTTAAAGATAAAGACAACCTCAGCTTACTTAAGGATTTCCATTTCTCTCCACCAGCTGCTTTCCCAACCTATACCCATGCTGTTTACAGCTGAAACACATTTGGATTTTCAATGTCTTCCTCAACTCCTCACTGTAACAACCACAATCATCAGAAATATATATTACATACTGGGGGGTCTCTTTGGCTTGTTACCCTACTTTTCTGAAATATCAAAAACAGATCAATACAGTTACTGATCCATAACACTTATAAGAATATGAACGTCAGATTCATGTCATCAACAGCCTTCAACCTATCCCTCTTTGCTGCCCCTTTCTTCATATCTAGAAAGCCTCAATAAACAAGTTACAAACTTTATATTCATACTTTGAGATTGCATTGCATTAGCCCCTATAAAATTTAAACAAAAATGTTTGACTAATGATCTAAAATATCACTCATTCTTCATTCACTAAAATCAATTATTTGCAATCATTATAATGGACGCCTACTTTTTTCAGAAAAGTTGAAATTTTATCGGATCATAATCATTGTTATATTTATAATGTTGATCCAAAGCAAATAGAAGAAGGAATAAGCATAAGTCAACGCACTAAAGGATATCTAAGCTAATATCAGGCTATCATAGAGAATATTACAGGAAAAAACAACAGAAACCCTAACTCAAATCTGTAAATAAACAACAAGATTTCAAATATCACACCATAAAAATGACCGACTTTGAAGTTAATAATACAGTAAGCAAGCACAAATGTTCAACTTGAAGAGCAGTTAAATTAAAAATTCACAAATTAAAAATAAATAAATAACAACAATCAAATCAGCAAAATCATAACCGAAAATGGAGAAATTCACCAACTGGAGGTGATTTTTAAAGTAATTAAGCTCAAACTATTTAACTTGAAGAGCATATTTAAAAAACTCAAATTTCAACAAATAATTGAGAAGAGCAGATCTGAAGAAGAAGAAGAAAATACCTGTAGCGAGAAGATAGAAGCGATCTGTGATCGGTTAAGTGAAAGAGAGTAGGGTTTGTTTGATTGGACGTGAATGATCAAAGAATGAAATGAATAAAGTAATAGAATGAAAGAGCTAATTGATTAAAGCATTACATTCTGTAATCATGTTTGGTTGATTTTTAAAGACATTTGGAATGGAATGAATAAAATATATAAAAAGACTTAATTGCCCTTCTATATAACCAGCGAATCTCTTCACTTATATTAAAATATAATTGTTGTAAAACCACAATTAAGTGAAACCTATCCGATCTGTATTAAATTTTTTTTTTGAAAAGCAATTACAGACATAATGTTATGATCCCACATTGGCTAGAGTAAAAATTAAATGATGGCTTATAAGTCTAGGTGTCCCCTCCTCCTTCAAGCTAGTTTTTGGGAATGAGTTCTACACTTGAGCTTATGAGCATGGTGCCAGCCTAATTGTATAATCATATTCGGAAAAAATAAAATTGTTGATTGCCACCATGGTGCAATGTAGGCAATTATTTAATTCATGTTCTCCAATTAACTCTATTCAGCCACGATATCATTCATTTGTGGAAGAAAAAACAGCGATGTTAGTGGAGATGATGTTCCGTAAATGGGGATGAAAGGATAATGGCGGTTATTTAAATAGGGATGAAGGTTAGGAATGTAATTTGATATCCTTTCTAACAAGGAATGGGGAAAAACAAGTACGTGCTATGGAATGAAAAACACGGTAACTGAAGGAATGCGATTCCAATCTGAATGACTTATTCCATTTCAAAGTGCAAACAAACATATTTTTATTCATTACTTGGTAATGTTTTATTCCATTCCAGTCATCATTACAGCCAACCAAACGTTACCTAGAAGAACGTGGAGGAAGCAAAGAACCGGGGAGAATCGATGATACTTTACGAAGAGTGACCGGACAAGCCGGTTTACTTGTTCACTATTTTGTCACAACGGTTAAAGACAAGTGTATATTTTTAAAATTTATCTTATTTGGTAAAAAAAAAGATACTCTTTTTTTATTAACTATATATTTTAATAAAATAAAATTATTCTTTTATCCTTACTTTTACTTTTAAAAATCATTAATATCATTTTATTTATAAAAAGTGAGACTCATTTTCCTACTAACTATCTAATTTAATCTATTTTAAATTATTTTTGGATTTTTTACCTCAAAAAACTATGTTTTTTTTTTAAATGTATCACTTTGATAGAGTGATAGTAAGAGAAATAATTTACTGGGTATAGCCGGTTTTAAACAAAAGTAGAGGAATAAGTGGTACAAGAATCGGGTGTTTAAATATTTTAAAAAATAATAAAAAAATAAAATTGGCTGTTTATATTCAATTTAGACCCTGATGTTCATATAAGTTATTTTTTGCTTCCATTTTGATTTTTGAGATTTCTTTTATTAACTTGGTCTTTACAAAAAATTAGGTTAGGTTCCTATATGTTTATGTGTTTTCTTCTTTATGTGGTTATGTAATCTTTAATTCCATGAAGTAGAGATTGGCAAACATTACCCTTCGTGCCTCTTATATTTTTCCTTTGCTATAAAGCTGTCTTACAGAAACTTTAGCAGCATCACTTATAGACATGTATTCAAAATGTGGGGTGTGGTCAAAAAGTTTTTGATGGAAATGGAATGAGTCAACGTAATGTAGTTTGTTGGAATAGTTTAATCACGTGTTATGAACAAAACGGTCCTGCTAATGAGAGGTTAATTTGGGATAGAGATAGACGCCAATGGCCGCTATCAAACATGTATGCTGACAAGGGCAAGTGGGGGGCGGGATGTTAGAAGGCTTATGAGGTGTAGCTGGATACAAATCCATGTTTTCATGGTGAAAGCAAGAAACATCTTTATAATCAACGCTAATTGCTAAACTAATCAACTTATCTTCCTCCTAACGCTCATCATCATCACTGATGAAGACGATCCGGATCACTCATTAATATTTTTCTTCTATTATTCACTTACCTTAACATTAATCAAAATTTTTTATACATGTAATATTGGTGTTACAAAAATTATATATCATCACACTTCTGAATGTAATTGTTAATTACTCAAACAAAAATGATATTCATGTCAGCTTTAGAATGTTTAGATTACACAAAGTCGCTAACCAAATTGTGGGATGTTTGTTGCTCGTAATCAATAAACATATGCCACCTTTCTCTGAGCTTCGTTTCCTCCCCTCAAAACCCCCGTCGTTTCAATTCCACCCAAACCTCGATCCAATTCCTCATCGTTTCCTTTACCTCCTCGATTCCATCATGCCCGCCCCCTTCTCCTTCTGATTTTATTTCACCTTATCACAAAATTGAGTCCGTCTCTTTCTTTTCATTTCTTGCTGAATATGTGCTAGCAGAGATCGAAGTAGCCATCACTCAAGTTTGTTTACCTAATGGAAGAGAATAAGGCTTAATGATTTAAAGGTTAACTTGCTTACAAGCAGCTTCACTCATCTCTAATTTAATGATGATTCATGTGTTAAGTCGAAAGTGTGTTTTTCTGGTTTTTGATTGTGATTTTTAATTGTGAATGTGCGGTTTCATGATTTACCCACTTTGCTCGCATCGAATTATAGTTACATATGTAACTGCTGCCGCAAAATAACATTACTCGCTGCAAAATATAGTTATTCAGGTTACCCGCCGCCGCATTGCGCGGGTACCTGCTAGTAATATTCAGATATGATAAACTTATAATTTATAGTTATAAAAATAGTAAATGATGCGCATATAAATACATATATAGGGGTTTAAAATGTAAAATTGTTAAATATAAGGATTATAAAAATCAAACATTGAAAGATGATTAAGTGGTTATGTAAGAATAAGTGATTGGGGTGACCTACTAAAAAGTCATATTATAATGGTAAAAAGTCATTTTAAATAGTATTCAAATAGTAATAACTTCCTTAAAAAACATCGATGCTCTTACATAGAGTTGTTATTACATAGTTGTTTTGTTTGTCGTTTTGTGCATTAAGTAATCTCTTTATTTTCTTACAAAATATATCTTGTGAAAACATGTCATTTTAGATTGTATGACAACGATAAAAAAATTCTCGGCTATAATAGCAACACGCCGGATAGTCGAAAGTCTCGAAAATTGCATTCAAGAGTTTACAACTTATAATTCATTTATTGAATAATTTAATTACATTTTTAGGGTTATTTTATTTGAATAATTTAACTACATTTTTAGGGTTGATCGTATTTAATTTTAAATTTTAAAACTCAAAATACTACGGAGTAGTTAATTTTTTTATGAACCATGCGATTTATTGATAAAAGGGAAATTCCTAAAATTCATAGGGTTGATTACATTAGTATTAGCCTCTAAGGAATGTAATTATCATTTTCCACATAATATTATAAAAATATTATGAGATAATTATAAGTCATCCATGATTTATCACGGATTATATATATTAATATATACTTCCTCCGTATCACGATAAGTGATACATTTGGAGTTTCATTGTTTTTGAGGCAAAAAATTAAAGTAGGGGTTTAAATATATTAAAGTACATAGTTAGTGGAAGTTGAGTCCCACTTTTTTGAATAAAGTGATATTAATGAATTTTAAAAGTAAAAGTAAGGTATAAGTGTAATTTCAATTTATTAAAGTGGATAGTTAGTGGATGAGGGGTCCCACATTTTTACCAAATAAAGTAACTTTTGAAGTGTATCACTTATTATGAAACACCCATAAATAGAAAGTGTATAACTTATTGTGATACGAAGGAAGTATGTTATAATAAATTATATGAAGTGAGATCGAGTAATGACTCTTTTTTAGGTGAGGACTGGGAGGACAAATCTGGGCCTTTGATCAAAGAAAATAAATGGGTAGCATTTAATGTGAAAAAAGTAAACAACATTAGAAGTTCAAGGAGGTTTTGTGTAAAGTTTAATAAAATCGTGGGGGAAAAAGAAAATTTGGGAGTTTAAAATGGTCATTTGCGCACACATACTCTCTCTCCTCGCCACATGTCAATTTCTGATTTGGTGAGTTTTTTTACCCCCAACTTCGTTTTTTGGCCATCATTTTTTTCTTTGTAAAAAAAACTAAAATTGTCAAAGTTATTAAAATTAAATTCTCTACAAAATGACTATAGTCATGAAAATTTGAAAAAACATTGGAAAAAAATTGGATCATTTTATGAATTTTGGATCATCGTCTTAATTTTGGATCATTTTGTTATTATTGGATCATTGTGATTTTTGCATAAACCTAATTTTGCACAAAAAGTAATATATCATACATAATTTTGGATCATTTTATTAATTCATGATCATTTTATTTACCTTTGCATCATTATTAATTTTGGGATCATTTTGTTAATTATGGATCATTATCAATTTTGGATCATTTTTTTCTTCAAAATTTCATGACTATACCCATTTTGTAGGAAATTTAATTTTAATTTTTTTTGGCATTTTTAGATTTTTTATTTTACAAACAAAAAAAGAAGTTATTGACGAAAAACGAAGTGGGAGGGAAAACTCACATCCAATCATTGGATGACAAGTGGCACAAAGAGGGAAATGGGGGTTTAGAAAAAGTCCTTTATACCCTTCACGAGATGAGTGGATGAAAATTATCCTCGCATTCCTCACTAGTTTTTGAGTCATCACCGGATCCGGACTATAAATAATATAACGTATTAAAATAATAACTATGATATGTTTATTGCTTACGTTAAAATCAACCACCCTTAGACCACTGCAAACGGCAGGCTGACGGCGCTGGTTCACAAAAAAAGAGTGGAATCATCGGTGGCACGGTGAATTCAATGGAGGGCGTCGGTTTTTGCTGTGAGTTTGTGGATGGGAAGGAGATGAGGGATCGGTTGGTGGGGTGAGATTCAAAGAGGTATTTTATGTGTGTAGTGGGTCTCAAAAAATTAAAGAGATGAAGTATTATTATCATAAGTATGTCAATTTAGTATCAATGAATAATAAGTTGAAGTGATGTTAATTTGGAAAAAACTAACACCATATGATTTGGACCGGTCTTATACCACGTATAACACGATTTGGTAATAGCTTACGTTATCAATCTTACTTGATAAGAAAAATTAAATAATTAAATTAGTATCCGTATGTAAACACATTTTTGTCTTTTTCTCCGGCATACTTAGACCGGTGCCAACCCTGCGTCAGGGGCACGTCGAGGGGCGTCGAAGCACATCACCATTGGCACCACCGCGTCGTGGGGCGTCCTGGGCAGCCGTCGTGGAGTTGCGTCCGGGTGGTGACGGTGGGAGAACGGGCGTCGTTGCAGTATGTGAGGGGGAGAGGTTGTATTTTAATATTTTAATATTAAAATAAAGGTGGGGATGAGTTAATGATGGGTTAGTGATGTGTTGCTGTTGGCATGACCTCGTCAGTAACCCGTCAGTAAAGATGTGTTTAGTGGTTGGGAGAGGCCTTACTAGAGTGAAGAGTCTACAATATCAAATTCCGATTGTTACGTGTCAGTCGTGCGAAATTTCCTTCTAACTAGGGTTTTTCCATCTGTCACTTTTTCCACTTGTACTCGTAAAAACGCTCCACAAAATATCTCCCCACCGTCACCCTATAACTTTCCACCGCTAAATTAAACAACTTTCCGGCCTAATTCATTCCGAATGGCCACCAAATCTCGAAGAACTGCCAACACAAATGTAACAGAGTTCGAAAATTTCTTCCAAGGATGGTTAGTTCGCCAGGAACATTATCTGGAAGAGCTCCGATCGACTTTACCAACCTGTCATACCTCAAATGACAACCATCTGCGCGATCTAATCGCTCGTGTTCTGGCTCATTACCAACAGTATTACGAAGAAAAATCTCGAATTGCCAATCATGATGTCTCGTTAGTTTTCTCGCCGCCCTGGTTTTCGCCCTTGGAACGGAGTTTTTTCTGGATTGCTGGATTTAAACCTGGATTAGTGTTTCGCGTTGTGACTGGATCTGTGAATGATATGGATCAGGATCAGGATCAGGTGGAGAAAATGGAGCGGCTGAAGGCGGAGACGAGGGCAGAGGAGAAGGAATTGGAGAATGAGATGGCGAGGATTCAGGAAAGTGTGGCGGCACCGCCGATTGTTGAGGTGGCGAGACGAGGTGAGAATTCCCTGGTGGATGGGAAGTATGATGAAATGGAATCGGCGATTGAAACGTTGAGAGGTAAGATGGAGGTGGTGGTTGCGAACGCTGATATTTTGAGGTCGAGAACGGCGGAGAGAGTGGTGGAGATATTGTCGCCGGTGCAGAATGTTAAATTTTTAGCGGCGGTGACGGAGTTGCAGCTCAAAATCAGGACATGGGGATGGCAGATTGACGGGGAGAGATGACGGTGAATAAACAGACATCGACTCTGTAATCGATTCCTACTTTTCTTTTTCCAGGGAAAAAAGGTTTAAAAAAAACTAAATTCAGCAGAAATTTTGGTTTTGTTGCTATATTTTAATTAGAAAAATAAAATTGATACCTACTAATTGTGTATAGGCATAAAATGCTAACATGTATAATCCCTAATTCTATTTATCTCTAGATTTTAAAATTTATTTTCATTTAATTAGTAGGTAGATCACAAATATACTCCATCCGTCCCACAAAAAAACTTCTTATTTCAATCTAAATTTTTGTCCCACAAAAAACTTCTCATTTCACATTTGATGAGCTCCACATAATAAAATACTATTATTATTAAAGACTCCACCACTAACTATCTAATAACTATCTTTCTCTCTCCAAATCAATCTTATATTTTAATCAAAATCATTACCAATAATCCCACCACTAACTATCACCTTAAATCTTGTGCTCAAGTGAAATGAGAAGTTTTTTATGGGACGGAGGGAGTATTATACTCCTACCACTTCTCTTTTAATTAAGCGATAGCTTTTTTGGCCTCCCTCTAAAACAAAGATTTCCAACATGTATATTACTTCCTCTGTATCAGAATAAGTGATATATTTGAGCTTTCATGAATTTTGAAGTAAAATATTAAAGTATGAGTTAAAATATACGATAATAAAGTAGATAGTTAGTGGATGATGAGTCCCACTTTTCTTGGATAAAGTAATATTAATGAGTTTTAAAAGTAAAAGTAAGTGTATAAGAGTAATTTCATTTTATTAAAATGGATAGTTAGTGGATGTTGAGTCCCACATTTTTACCAAATAAAGTAACTTTTGAAGTGTATCATTTATTATGAAACACCCATTTATAGAATATGTATCACTTATTTTGATACAGATAAAGTATTTGTATGACAACATAAGTCATAAGGTATGGGTGTAAGTTATAGTTATCTAAAGATATTTTTGTCTATAATGTGGTTTTAACTAAACATGATTTTAACATTTACTTTGCAATTACCCTCTTTGGTTTAACATCTTATAACACCCCTTTAGGACCCATTAAAAAAAAAAAACCTAAATCAATCACAATCCACTGACACCTTTTGCAGGCTTAGCAAGAAGAGTTATAATGATGGTCATGATGTGGCAATTTAGCTTTAACCCAGTTAAAGGGGGCTTTAGCGGGCATATAACTTTGCACATACCCCCTGCTCCGAGTATATTAATTGTGGAGTAAAGTATATAATTTTTCCTTGTCGTATACTTGATTATGCGTTTTTGTTCTTCAAATTTATTTTTCAGTTTTTTTGTCCCTCTAAAATTTTATATTTCGGCATATTGTCCTTCCGTCCAAATTTATCCGTTAACTAATGTGAAATGCCAAATAGTATGGGTATTTTCGTCTTCCCCCCACTTTCTTCCCTAATCTGTGCCTTCTCCAACTCTTCTAAACTCTGCAACAAATCTTGAAATCTTCAAAATCCTATATTTTTTAAGTATAAAAACGATTGCAGGTTCTAAGAATAAAATCTCGTCTTTATGCGATCACATGTGTATATCACGTGTGACCGATTGCATGTTCTAGGAACCATAATTTGAAGAATAAAAAAGGAGTCGGGTACTGATTTGGTTGTCTTCTCCGTTGAACTGAAACTTCGTCGGAACCACATTATCATTTGCATTCTGCTAGCTTCGCATCATGTGAGTTTCACTATCTCACTTTTATTATGTTTTACTATGCTTTAACTGTTTTAGAGTGAGAAATATATTTGCTATTTTATACATACATGCATATTCATTATTGTATATTTTGCTGAAATAAGTCATACGTATATTGTGCTCTGTTATAACTGGTTTTAATAGTTAAAAACATAAACGACATTTTGATACAAATAGTCTTGTTAAACATACATAAATCGTCTTTTAATACAAATAGACTTTTTAGAGATTTAAATAAAATCTTCTACGATATTAATTATTGTATGAATCATTGGTATAAACATGGACCAAAAACATTGAAGGATCATTGTTTCGGTCTACGTTTAACAGTAATTAATAAATATATGTGGTAGAGAAATATATAGATAGTACTATTCGGGATTGATCCCCCGTTCATGGTTAGTTAGTGCTATCTACCGGTCCGACCGGTTTGATCGCTATTTAGACAACAACGGGTCCGATTTAAAATCCAGGTTTTAAAACATTGGTTACAGTCGTCATGAAAGTTTGAGTTCTTACAGATCTCACTTCTATTTACCACTTGAAAAGATTAATATAATTTAGTAATTTTTAAATTAAAAGGGAGCCTATACATAAGAAAAAAAAACAACTAAACTAAATTAACCGTGTGAAGTTGTGAACAATGAATATTTTTTATTTAATATTTTATAAGAGTTTTAATAATGATAATACCCAGGTCTGTCACTAACAATGAATATTTTGTTATGAAAAGAAATAATTAACTAATACAACCATTTTATCTATATTTATATTCATTAGTCAAATTTGTTCCATATTTTTTAGGAATATTCAACTAGTTAAATTACTAATTCAACAAAAAAAATTCTTTTCAAAACAGAATATTCATTCTTAATGACAGCCTTAAAGACTGTCATTATCAAAAGCTATTTTATAAGTATTCTCATTTTTATTACTATCTCTTCTTGTCTCTATACTTAATAAAAGAAGGTTTTTGCCACATGTGTAATGCCATGTTATAATAGCATATGAGCAACACTGCCCACGTCTGCTTGCCACGTATGTTTACCGGTTCGTCTCCTTGCCACCTATGTTTACAAGTTTGCATTCCCCGATTGAAATGATATTCAAACCCTAATCTCAATTATGTCATTCTCCTTCTGCACGTACCACTCTTGCCTTGTAGGTTTTGTATTTCATGTTTGCTTCTCTTTCTAGGATTTATTCAATTTATTTATTTCTTGAGTTAGGGTTTACAATTTCTTGATTTCTTTAGTTAGGTTTTTCAGTTTTCACATATACAAGTCAGTCGTTTTACATCTATCATCCACCATCCTAAGGTTTTGAAAAGAAGCTGGATAATATCCCTCTATTGAAATTGAAGTATTATTTTGGTGCGTTAGGATTGTGTTGGTCGGTTATTCGATTACATGATCTAAAAGAAGAAGTGCATCTTCACCATTGATGATGATTGCTTTGTAAGTTCCTCTTAATTTCTAATTTTAGGGTTTAATCTCTTATTTTAAGGTTTAATTTTTTATTTGAAATTTGAAATGTATAAACTTTAAAATTATATTATGATTTTAAACTCTTTTCCCCTTATGCATAGTTGGTTTAATTAGTAAATGAAGTTAATTTTTATGAAAGTTAACATTTTAATTGATTTTATAGATGTCGAAGATCATGAAAGAGTTAGGTGAGGGCATGTTATGGATGGTCTATGTTGGGTCGCTGAAAGCATCCCCACATTAAAGGATTTAATGAAGAAAAAACAGGCAATAGTTGGAAGACAATCTGATGATTTGTTCTTCAGATTGTGAGTGCTTGAGAATCTGATACGTTCGAATTCTTTGCACTTGGCTACAATATCTGAACAACAATAGAAGCAACGATCAGTTCCTCGTGCAGAATCAGAGACTGATCAACAGTTCAGATAGTTGTAGTAGGTTCAGCGAACACTTGACAATAACGTTGAGTCTTGAAGGCAAATACTTTTCTGAGTACAACTCTTAGTGAAGGTCACTGAAGCTGTCCAGAACCTAAAAACTCATGATGATCTGAAGCATATCCCAAGGTCTGAAGTTTCAGTGACACGGAAAGACACATGTATTACACAAGATCGTGTATCGCCGACAAAAGGGAATCCTATGCAAATCTTTTAGAAGATATCGACGATTACAAGACGACAGATAGTACTGTCAGAATTCCGTTAGTAGTGCTCGTCGCATGAAATATTCTCTGCACCAAGGGAATTCATACACGTAGACAAATTTGTACATCCCTTAGCTGTCACGTTTGACAAACATTACAAATAGAAGACTTGATGGACGAATTGCGTGCGCACCCAACAACGTTCTCACCTTGCTAAAACTTCCCAGTTAAACATTGTTGAGCAAAGTGTGAACATACAGTGATACCTCTTGTTACTTGTTTCATCAATTAAATCTTAGTAACAAAGGTGCCTGATCTTGTGTTTGATTATTTGTTGATCAATACGTGTGTTAGACAGTATTTGTAATTGTCTATCTCTCACAAGTAGTTTAGATAGGATTCATGTTCTTAGCTATTCCGCAACTACTTGTATCTTTATTACCAGTATTGATTAATAAAGAAGAGTTTATTTTAGTTGAGTGTTCACAATTTAATTTGGTCAGTAGAACTATATAAGTGTAATCTATCACTTATTACGGGACTAACAATTGGTATCAGAGCATGACAACTAACTTATAATTGTTGATCTGCTTACTTACATACCAAAATGAGTGAAAAGTTATCACAAATGAACCTTGGTTAAAAAACAAATACTCCTCTCTTTACCGATGATGACTTTGGAATGTGGAAAATACATTTTCTGGGCTTTGTCGAATATCAAAATGACATGGGACCAGATATTCTCATGAATGGTCCACACATTCCAAAGATTCTTGTTCCAAGTTCATCTATCTCAAAGAAAAAGAAGAAAGAAGGAGAAGACGAAGATGAAGAAGATCAAGATTTATTAGATGTTGAAGAAAATAAACCCAAGGACTAGTGGACGTAGAAAGATAAGAATTTGGCTGGGCTGGATGCTGAAATTAGGTTCCTTCTCCAAACGTCGCTTCCAAACCACAACCTAATCACGGTGAAAGAATGTAGAACTGCAAAAGAAGTATGAGATATCTTAACAACATCCTATGAGGGAACCGATGAAGTCAAAGCTAGCAAGAAAGCAATGTTAAACCGAAAATATGAATCTTTCAAAGTTATTAGGGGTGAATCTCTTAAAAAGTCATATAGAAGGTTCACTATTCTAATAAACGAATTAAGGGAGTTTGGGATTAACAAGGAAATTCAGGAACTGATGTACAAATTTCTGGAAATTCTCCCAAAAGATTGGGCCATTATGTCCACAGTTCTAAGGACTTCCGGTCAAATGAAAGATATGGACATAAGTAGTCTCTACAGTACATTGATGAATTTTGAAAATGAAAATAAAATGTATGATGATCTGATTTCTGAATGAGGCTCCTACTTCCACTGCTTTCATCGCTAGCTCTTCCAAATCCTCTAAAAGGGCTCTAAAAGCAAAAGTGGAGAGTGTTGCTGATCCAAATGATGCCGATGATGAGCATTTTGAAGATGTGAAGGATGAGGATCTACTAGAGCAAGAATCAAACTCGGGCGAATACGAAAGCGATGATATAAGAGAATTATTGGAAAGTATGGCTTTACTCGCATCAAGATATAAAAGAATCTTAAATCGAAGCATATCAGGAGGTCAAAATGAAAAAAGAGAGGAGAAATAGTGTGTTTCAAATGTGGAAGAACTAGTCATATCAAAGCTGACTGTAGGGTCAATGAAAACTCAGCACCTGTAAGATCAAACTCGAGCTCTTATCAAATTACAAGAGAAAATATGAAGACACAGAGAAAAAAGTATAAAAATCTGAAAGCTCAGATTGCTAAAGCCGAGAAGGACGCAAAAGCTTTAAAAGCAACCGCTTAAACTTGGTTAAGTGACTCAGAGTCAAGCGACGAAGAGGATGTCAGTGTAAGAAGAACAAAGCTAAAGGGCTATTCGCTGCTATTGAAGAAAAATCTGAAACTGGTTCAGATAACTACAAACATTGCAAGTGCTTGATGGCTAAAACAGAAGAATCTGAAAAACAACAAGTATCTGAAAATCCAGAATCTTCCTCTTTAAAGAAATGGGATGCTGAAACTCTGAAAAAGTTACGTAAATTTAACAAGGCCTCTGCTAAAGAACAATCATCTTTATTTCTTGTTCTTACATGTAATCTAGTTTGTGCTCACAATAGACACTCTAACTAGAACTCCCCATAACCAAAATGACAGCAGAATTAGAAAAATGTAAGCAAGAGTCTTTTGAGTTAAAAGACTCCAAATGTAAGATAACAGAGCTTCAGACAGTCAATGGTACTTTAAAGAAACATAACATTGACATGATTAAGTAAAATGAAACCCTTCAGAAAATTTGTGATTTCTGGTCTAAGTCATCCGAACTCACAAAACAAGTTTTAGAAGAACAAGTCCTAGCTCAGGTTCAGGCTATCCTAGGAGGAAACTACAAAACTGCTGCCATTCTCCCTGAAGCAATGAAATTAGATCCAAACTATAGGAATCCCATGTTCGGACCTCCCAAATACTACACTCCAAACTCCAAAGGATCTAGCTCAAAAGAAAATTGTTTTATCAAAAAATCCGATCCTTCATTTAGTGACCAAAAGATTAATGTAACCACTGCTGAATCCAAACATATTAGCCCTACATCTGGGAAATATGAAACACCAAAACCTAGTGATCTCAAAGTGAAAACCAAAGGAGTAAAAGTCACCAAACCCATCAAAACCCTAAACCAGAATACCAAATAAAGATCCCAGAATCCGAAAACTCAGTCCGATCCTAAAATTAAATACTCTCATGGTCAAGTCAAGAGGAGAAGATGTTACCATTGCGGAGGAAAAATCATGAGGCCAGAGATTGTCCAAATCACTTCTATGAAAAGAGAAATGGTCTGAAAAATCATCTGTCACACCAAAACGTTTGTTCACCACCTGGAAAGTTGTAACGAAGAAGGAATCTAACACAGCTGTCACCAAGAAAGTCCCTGTACCCATCTCTCAATGGGTACCCAAGAACCCTTAGGGGGTGTTTGGAATTGCTTAATGAAAATAGATTATGCGTTATGAAAATGAATAATCAGATAATCAACGATTACAAAATGTGATTCTGAAAAATAGTGTTCTGATTTGATTATGCTGTTTGAAATCGCAATAATCAGATAATCCGTTTTTTTAGTGTGTGGAAAATTTGATTATCCAATGATATAATATATGAAATTACCAAAATAGACATCTTTAATACTTCCTCCGATTCAAAATAAGTGATACACTTTCCTTTTTGGGGTGATTCGAAATAAGTGATCACTTTGAAAAATTACCTTATTTGGCAAAAAAAGTGGGACCCTCACCCACTAACTATCTACTTTAATAAAGTGAAATGACCACTTTACCCTTACTTTTTACTTTTAAACATCATTAACCCCACTTTATTCAACAAGCGTGGGACCCATTCCCCACTAACCATCTAATTAATCTAATTTAATCATCATTATAATCTTTTACCTCAAAAACCGTGAAACCCAAAGTGTATCACTTATTTTGAATCGGAGGAAGTAAGACATTTGTGATACTTTCGATTTAAGTCAAATTAGCAAAAAATGTGAGCCCATATCATTAGCTATCCCCATATCATCCTAATAAAAGTGCTATTTCCTATCATTAGCCCAATAAAAGTGAGCCCAATATATAATTGTGAAGTAAGTTGGTAAGTACCCTAACTTACCCTTCGTCATCATCCTCATTCTAAAGACGCAAAAAAAAAAAAACACGAAATTCAAGTTGAACCAAAAAAACAAAAAAGAAGAGCTTTCATGGCTGGAGCTGTTGCAGGTAAATGGTCGGAGCTGCGGCAGTGTGGGGAATGTGTGTCGGCATCGAGAGAGTCTGACAGGGCACCAGCAGTTCTCTCCCTGCGTGGAAAACGTAAGGAAAAAGGGTATGTTAGGGTATTTATATTTGAGGTTGAATTGCGTTTTGAAAAAGCGGGTGCTCATATGCTTTTTGAAAACCACATTTTGATGCGTCCAAAACTCAGATAAGTGATTTTGTTTTTGATTTTGCCAAACACTCATATTTGATTATCTGCGTTTTGAAGTCGTGATAAGCATATAAGCGGGTTGCAAACGCAGCCCCAAACAACCTCTTAATTGTCTTGAGGTTTGTGCAGGGAAGACAATATGTAGATATCTGATTTATGATAAGTCGTAAGCCCCTGTGTTATAAAAAAAACTTGATTTTCAGTGACTCTAATTTTTCAGATGCTGAACATCTTCAGAGAGTCACATTGTTTTCGGATAGTGTATTCATTGTTCTCAGTGAGTCACATTTTTTCCGGATAGTGTATTCATTGTTCTCAGTGAGTCATATTGTTTTCGGATGGTCTTCGGTATCCGCCACGTATCCAACGAGGTGGAACGTTTTCATTGGATCTGCTCTGCAACTGCTACACTGTCAGTGTACGCACTTAATGCGTACACCTTAACGTCCTTTCACGCCCCATTTTTCTTTGATTTGATTGGACAACCTCATCGTGGCGGTGCAACTCAATTGTCTCTTCAATACCGTCCATACGATCTAAGTTTTCAAATTTCATCCGTTGATTTCGTTCGTACCAAACCCCTCACCTCACCTCACCTCACCCCACCTTATATATAAACCCTAACCCCTCCTTGTTCAAATTTGTTTACCAAATTTGCGTTATTTCTTTTCTCTGTTCTTTCAATTAAGTTCTTCATTCGTTCTTAATTTTTGAAAATTTCCGATGGATCCTAAGAAAGATAAAATCGAACCTCACGGTGTTGTTCTTTCTGCCAAAGTAACAAAACTAAATTACATCCAAGCTGACTTTGATGTATCCAAAATTAAATTAACAAAGAGCAATGCTCGGAGCAATCTGGACCCAACTGTCACCAACCTTGATGACGATTTTAAACCATTCCTATAATTCTTCAGAGAACATCCCTTAAGAATGGCACTACATAAAGACATTCCTCTCTCTAAGTTTCTTCTTGTCGAATTCTGGTTTACTTGTACACATTCTACAGACAATGATGGCAATGACGTTAATTCAGGAACACTTTTGGGGGGCACACAGTCTGTCTCGTTCAATCTCGATTTATTCCGCAGTGTCACCCACATGAATTATTTTGGAGATAAAGCTTCAAATTACGAATCTCCTCCTTCCCCATCTGAAGCTAAAGAGTCCGTACTTAATATCCTCACTTACGAAGGTGATCCTTTAGTGAACGCATCAAGGCAGAGTATGCCCTCTATATGGTCAGCGTTTTTCATGACTGTATCACAATGCCTGACATATAAACAGGGGTATGGATTGTGATTCCGCCTATGAACTCATTTTGGGTGACGATCTTATTCACGATCGAAGGGTTGATTTCACAATATATGTTTTTTGAAAAGCTGGTATCAAAGGTTAAATCCTTTAAGCGAGATGCGATTGTTCCATTTCCACGATTTATCTCCATGATTTTTGAACACATTCTTGGAAAAAGACACATATAAGATGGTGAGCTCAGCAGATACATATTATTCCGGTCAGGTGGATGATTCTAATTTTTCGAAAGTGCTCAGAAAAGAAGACAAGCCTCTTACCCAGGTATGTTGAACTTTTCTTCCTTAATCCCTCAACCCGGTACCTCTAACGAGGATCAGACGAAGCCTGAAAACGTGGCTTCGCACGCACATTCTTCAGGTCCTTCGGATAACGGCTGGAGTACTCCTCAAGGTAGGATATTGCAGGACCAAACGGGCCAAGCTAGCAAATAAAAAATGCCTCATGCCCAAGGGAGATCATGTTGGATTTATGTGCACAGTTAGTCAACTTATGATGTCATGTCCATGCCTATTGCCTACGAAACACTTAAGGGTCACACCGGTGAGTGCATATTATACAAGTAAGAAATGCGACGATACTTAGAGATGATTGATTTATAATAGTCATTATAAATCAATAAGTATTAAGTTAAGTTTAACTGATTATTAGATTAGTTTAACTAACTAATTAATACAAGTATTTGTACATTTACTAGTTAAGTAAATTTACAATGTGCTAATTGTAGATTATCCATAATATGATGTAAAGCAATTAAATCATATAGTGTTTGGATAATATTATTGTTGTTAGGTCACAACAACCCTGGATTGCTTGTATAATTGTTAGATTAATTAAACTTAAGACAATTAAAGTGATTACACAATATTAGAGTCAAATGTATAATTCCACTAAGTGTGGCTTGTTACGGAATAACAAGACCACTGATCAATTACAATATGTATACAAGTGAAAGCGTAAATTGGTAAGTACTCCTTTGCCAAGTGATCTCTATTTATAGTGTTATAGAGATCTTACAAAATAGGCAAGGAGTAATAAAAGGACTGCTAAAGGAAAGTGGCCGAGATCAAAGGAATTTAATCTGGCTAAGTAAACAAGGAAATGTTTACTCAGTCCTTGTACTCAGTATTGGATGTCAATACTGAGTCCCAATACTGAGTGACCAAAACTGTCTACTCAGTATTAGACCAAGACTTAGCTAATTTATTCTACATATTATTCTAAGCTAGTCTAGGTTGTCTTATTATCTTAAGATCCCAAGGGGTAAGGCTTTTTGCCTTAACAATTGTCTAAATTACATAAAGTTTATTATATAATTAACTATTAAAAATATAAAATACAAGTATATATTTCGTATGTATAAATACCGAAATATATAAGTGTATAAAACTAGACATTTAATAGTTAAATGACACTTATAATAACTAGTTAAACTATAAGGGAAGGAAACGAAAAAGGGAAAGTTTAATTAAAGAATTAATCTTAATTAAACTAGAAGGTCCTAAAGTGCAACTTATTTATCTATAAATAAGAGGCTTAAGGCAACCCTAAAACCCCTTGCACCCCACACGAATTCTTCCCCTCTCCCTCGCTTGGTTCGACCGAACACCACAAGAAACACAAGTCTTTGTGTTCTTCGTTCGTTCGTTCGTTCTTCGTGTTCTTCATGACTTGAAGAATAAGGATCATTGCAATGACCGGCTAGAAGGTTTCTTGTCTTGCTCATCACTGGTGGACTAATCTTAAGCAGTTAAGGTATTATTTGGAAAACCCTCTTTTCCCTTCTCTCCGTTTGTTCGAACGAAACAAACCCAAGAACCCTAGGGTTCTTGGTGTTCGTCGAATACACACAAGATGTGTGTGTGTTCGAGTTTTTCGTACATGCTTCTAACCATGTTAATCTAGTCTAGATTTCCAAATCCCCAATCCTTTCGGGTTTAAGGATTAAGTTTAAACTCAGTTCCGCTGTAGGGATTAAACTAGCTAGTTGGTTCAACCAGTATGAACAAGTTCATGTTCATGTCAATTTAATGGTCGAACAAAGTCGACTACGTGGTTGACCATAATGGATTTATGTGCACAGTTAGTCAACCTATGGTGATACATCCATGCCTACGAAACACTTAAGGGTCACACCGGTGAGTGCATGTAATACGAGTAAGATATGTAATGATACTTGGAAGATGAATGATTCATAATAGTCATTTATGAATCAAGTTAAGTATTAACTTAAGTTCAACTTATTACTAGATTAGTTTATCTAACTAATTAATACAATTATTTGTACATTTACTAGTTGAGTAAATTTGCAATGTGTTAATTATAGATTATCCATAATATGATTTAAAGCAATTAAATCATATGGTAATTGGATAATATTATTGTATAAATTATATAAAGGTTATTATATAATTAATTATTAAAAGTATTAATACAAACATATATTTCGTATATATTTATATACACGAAATATTAAGTGTATAAATACTAGACATTTAATAATTAAGTGCAACAATAATAATAGTTAAACTATAAGGGAAGGAAACGTAAAAGGGAAAGTTTAATTAAATATTTGATCTTAATTAAACTAGAGGGTCCTAAGCGTAACTTATTTATCTATAAATAAGAGGCTTAGGGTAACCCTAAAACCCCTAGCACACCTCACGAATTCCCTCTCCCCCTCTCCCCTTGGTTTCGGCTGAGAACAAGAGCAACACCAACCTTGGTGTTCTTCGTTCTTCGTGTTCTTCAAGTCCTTGAAGATCCAAGTTCAATGCATCAACCAACTAGAAGGTTTCTCGTTGTGTTCATCATCAGTGGACTTTCTAAAGCAAGCATTAAGGTATGTTTTGGAAAACCCTTTTTCCCTTCTTCTCCTCTTGTTCGAATTTGGGCAAAGAACCCCAGGGCTCTTTGGTTGATGGTCGACGAACACACACAAGCAATGTGTGTGTTCGGGTTTATCGTACAAGGTTTCTTTCTTGTTAATCAAGTTTCATTTCCATGTTCCTATAATACTTTAGGGTTTAAGGATTAGGTTTAATCTCAGTTCCGCTTTAGGGATTAAATCAGTTAGTTGGTTTAACCGACAAGAGTCATGTTCTTGTCAGTATGGTTCGAACCAAGTCACTAGGGGGTCGACCCAATGGGTTGATCAGTATTATGAAACCCTTCAGTGGTATCAGAGCGTTGGTTTAGAAATCTAAACAAGAATAACAAATTTTTGTTTGTTTAATTTCCAAGTTTTTAATTTTTGTTCCTTCTTCTTTTTCTTCCTTGTAGATTTCGAAAAGGGTAAAGAACCCTAGACCAAGAATGTTAAACCGTTTAGTTTAATTGGTAATAAGGCTTCTTTCCCTAACCCTAGATATTTTGAAAATTACAAGAACCCTAGGATCAAGAATGTCAAAGTTTTTGGTCAAAAAAATTCTTTCCTTATTACATGATCTTCAAAATCTAGGACCACGTATATTAAACTAGCCCAGTTTAATTGGTCAAAAAGGATTCTTTCCTTTTCCCTTAGATTTCGAAAATTAGGAGGAGACTTGGACACCAAGTTTGATTAAACTAGTTTAGTTTAATTGGTGGAAAAGTTTCTTAGGATTAAGGAAATTTTTTGAAACCCTATAATTAACCTAGGACCAAGAACATTAAACTAGTTTAGTTTAATTGGTTAATAGGATTAATCAAGGACATAATCTAGAACCTAAAAAATTAAACAAGTTTATGTTTAATAAGGTTTAATTATTATTTAAGTAGATTTATTAAAACTAGTTCTTTAAACCTAGAAAACTAGACAAAGTTTTATTGTCAACAAGGTTTAAATTAATAAGTTTAAATAAATCTATTAAAGTTATAATCTATCCTAGAATTTAACCAAAGTTTAATTGTTTGAATATGATTGATTGAGATTAATCTTTAACTGAAAGATGTTACTGATCAAGAAAATTAAAACTAGATTTTAATTGATCAAGAACAAGATAAGGGTTTAATTGATTAAATTTAATTAAGGATAAAAGAGAAGCGTTAATTTTAAAGTCTTAAAATTAACAAGATGTAATTACATTATATTATATATATTTGGATTTTTCAAATTATTTAAAAGAGATTTTAAAAGATAAAATAGTTTGTACGTATTTTAATTAGTCTAAGTTAAAATACATATGTACAAACGAGGTGTAATATTCTTATTAGAATGTTATAAGTTTTTAACGTAATTAATTATATATATATAAAATTTGTATTAAGTAACTAGAAGTTTGTATTAAGTTATAATTTGAACTAGAATGTACAAAGTTGTAAACGACTAGAAATTGTACAAACGAAGTTATATTATAATTAGATGATACAAAAGTTATAAGTATTATAATTAGATTGTATAAAGTCATAAGTAATTATAACTAGTTATTTATACAAGTATATTACAAGGTTCGTAAAATACTAGATTAATGATCAAGGGTAAAAATAACATAGGAAATTTAAGAACGTCATGTTTAACTAGTTCAAGTTAAAATGTAAGAAAGGTTTAAACGAACTAAGAATTATTATATATAGTCTTTATATAATAAGTTTGTTAGTTTCACCAAGTATAGACCGGTGATTGTGATTGCTTAAGTTCCATCATGATTGTTGGAGCTAGTGTGAGCTACACAAGAAAATCACAAAGTTTATAAATGTGTCGCAAAGACATAGGTTTTGGTCGAATCTAATAAGTTAAAATTGATGTTTAATTTTATTATTAAACAAAGAAGAAAAAAAAGATGTGTTAAACTAGGATTATGATCTAAGTTCATGGATCATGAAGGAATTAAAATTTACATTTTAAAGTTTAACATAAAGTTCAAGTTTTTCAAATAAATAAAACGAGTAAGTTTTATTAAAGATAAGGTTTTTCACAAAACCTAATAAAACGTCTTGTACACCTCGTTTTAGGTATACATGTAAGTCGCGCAAATTTTTGAAACTATAAGTTTTAAAAGATATTTAGAAAGGCGTCTTGTGTAATTCTTGAATAACACAAGTCGTACATTTTAAATAAAGGTTAAAAAATTGGCATAAGGTTTAAGTCTAGTTTAAGACTTAAACAAACCCAAGAAAATCTTAGATCGAAGTACTATCCACCTAATGGAACACCTCACTTGTTCAACGATATTCATATTGTAAGGATAAAGAACCTTAGATATGGATTCAAATCATTGCGAGTGTTAGGGTGCGTAAGGTTCTGTGATAATTGGGAGTCCCGGCGCAGAACATCGCACTGTCTTAGATGGTCTGATATACTTTGATGATAATCGGTAGTCCCGGCCCAAAAAGTACTTGAGTAAAATAAACATACTAGACTTTATTGCAACTTAAAATGTACAATTAAAATTGTACAAGGTTGTAGTAAGTTATAAGTCTAAAGATTCTACGACCCCTAGGAATCGTATCAAGTGTTGATACGATCGGTAAGGATGTTACCTACCACAAACAACATGTCTCATCGGGAAGTGCCCAAACCTTGCGGCGAGAATGTTATATATGGATCCTAGGCCTAAAATATTAATTATGGGTTTATAATATATTTTAGAGATGTTTATTGATGATTACTAATTAAACTGGGTTTGATTTGTAGATGGCAGCAACAACCACAACGACAAGTACCAACACTCTCTCGCTACGCTCAATCCTAGAAAAGGACAAGTTGACTGGGTCAAACTTTCTCAACTGGGAGCGCAATCTTCGCATTGTGCTCAGACATGAGAGAAAGTGGTATGTCTTGGAGAGAGTTGTGCCAAATGTCCCTGCCGCGAATGCTAGAGCTGAAGCAAGGCAAGCTTATGATAAGCATGTCAGTGATGCGCTCGATGTGAGCTGTTTGATGCTCGCAACCATGAGTCCAGATTTACAAGCGGGACTCATGGATGTGCCCACATTTGATATGATCCAGCAATTAAGGGATTCATTTCAAGAGCAAGCTCGCACTGAGAGGTTCGACATCAATCGTGCTTTCAACTCGTGCAAGATGGTCAAAGGAACACCGGTGAGTGCCCATGTCATGCAAATGAAATGGCACATGGATCACCTTGCTAGACCTTGTCACCCCATACCGTTGCAGATGGGAATGGACACTATACTCAATTCATTGTCTGATGGCTACAAGCCTTTTGTGGTCAACTACAATATGCATAATATGGAGAAATCCATTGCTGAGCTACATTCAATGCTCAAGACAGCTGAATTGAGTTTGGGGACTAAGTCTAAGGATGTTCTAATGATTGGTAATGGTAGTGGTGGTGGCAAGAAGAGAAAAGGGCATGGTGGTAAAGGAAAGGGTAAAACCAATCCTAACCAAGGAGTGAAAATGGTAAAAGTGTCAAACAAAAGGTCAAGAAGGCGAAGCCTAACACAGCGAGGACCGAGAATCGGTCCTTCAAGTGCAGGGAGGCTGGGCATTGGAAAAGAAATTGTCCAAAGGGTGCCAGTGGTGGAAGAATCGCAAGTTCCTCAGGTAACACGACCTCACTTCTTATTCACTTTAAGATACTTGTAAAGTATATTACGAGTAATCTAACTTTTGCAATCGTTTATTGCAGAAGGCGATGGAAAGTGAAGGTGACCAGCATGAGATGGTGATTCCACGAGCACCAAGATTTTATAATTCAATATTTTATGGATTGAGTAAAACAATTTTATTTTATTGTTGAATAAATGTTTTTTTATGTTAAAACAAGATTTTTAGTTTTATCAATTCGAATCCATGGTTGAATTATATTGTGTGTGTGTGTGATAATTACACTAGTCAAGTTTTATGACTAGATTGTAAGTCAAGTTTTTGATTTACTTAATATCTTGTGATTTATATTTGTTTGATTGTTATATGATGAATAATATCTTAGAAGCTCAAATTACTTAGATACTAGAAATTAGAAAGTTTTTCTAATACAAGTGTTTAAGATTTTTTATGGAAGCATAAGGTTCAAAGTTATTTAACTTAGTTAAAACATCTTAAGTACTAGTCATTACTTATGATAGTACGTTTTAAAGTATTAACATTAATCTAGTATGATTATATTGGATATAATCAAGGTGGAATTTAAGAGTATTATTACAAGTGTTTAATACTCGTGATAGAGGATTTAATAAAGTCATACTTCCCTAACAAGGAATATTGGATATTCGCAAAATCCAAAGAATGACTTAGATATTAAATAAACTCTTAAAAGGGTCAAACTATATTGAAGTTTTTAAGAACTAAAAGGTATTAAACACAAGTGTTTCATACTTGTAATTAATACAATATTTAATCAAGTCATAATTCCCTAATAGGAATAATGGATATTTAAGAAATCCAAGAAATAACTTTGGCATTAAAATGAGGTTCTTAAAAGAATACTAAAGTATTTAAGAATTGGAAGTGTTATCTCAAGTGTTTGATACTTGTTAGATACAATGATCAATAAAAGTCATACTTCCCTAACCAGGAATATTGGATATTCGCAAGTCCAAAGGATGACTTTAATAATTGATAAATTCTTAAAGGATTAAACTATAAGTTATTGACAAAAAGGTTAAAGTCTTGACTTGGTCAAAGTGATAGTTTAAGTGATGCTTAAATTCCATAAAATTTAGTGGGAGCTATGTCTAACATAATTCATTAAAGGTATTAATGAATTTAGTAAATTAGTAAGATATTAACAACAAGGTATTACCAAGTCGTTAGCCAAAGAGTCAAGAGAAATAATAAATGATGGTTAATTAGATTATTGCGAGCCTAATAGCGTGATCACAAGTCTTGAGATTAATTATTGCAAATCTAATAGGCTGTTCACAACTAGTAGAAGTATCTACAAATCAAGTAGCTATAAGAGTTTTAGCTACAAGGCAAATTTTATAGATTCAAGAAACTAAGGAGTTAAATTCCAATCCTCCTATGTTTACCGAATCATATAAAAAGGCAAGACTAGAATATGTTCTAATGTTGCATGAACAAAATCTAGCAAAGACAAAAGTAATAGTATTTTTCAAAATACCCGTCTTATATCTTTAAGTTTAATAGAAATGACTAAATTGTGAGTAGTGATAAAGTTACAATTAGGAGTTATTAAGTAATCAACTCGAACGCAAAGAATAAATAATGATCCAGTAATAATTCAGTATCTATGTCCAATGAGGAATAATACACGAATTTGTATCATTGTTATTCAGAATTTGTATGTTTTAAAGAACATCCATGAATAAAAGTTATTTTATTCAAAAGATATAAATCCGTGACTACTCGTCTTGGTGGGAACCTTGATGGACGTTGACTCATCGCGGTATTTGGTGCTAGATTCGAAGTTCTTCGAAGATAGCTACACAAGTTTTGTGTAAACCAAATATCGGTGATAATCTGTTGGAGCTCGACGAATATTGGATTGAACACCGTGACAATACTACGTGGTTGAAAAGTTCAAAAGTATTGTCCTTAAGCCTGATGTATTTGATTTGGGATACAATGACTAATGTACTTTGGTTCGTCTTAGACAAGCCTGAAATATGGTTGTCAACTTGTCATACGAGGTCTTACTGGGTACAGAGGGAATTGTATTTCAAATCGAAATATAACAAGATGTTAATTGCGCCTCCTCTTTAGGAGAGATATTTATGGGTCCTTTGACATGATAAGAAAACTAGAAAGTACATAGCCATGCCCAAACGAACTGATTTGTTCTTTGTGGTTTGTCACAACAGTTTGAATCAAGAAGTCAAGAAATGATTTCGAATACAGGAGTTGATAAGTTCTACCATGCTCGTATTCGTCATCACAAATATCGTGCTGCAAGGGATGAACCTAACACGTTACCCAAGAAGTAGAGATGAAGTGTTCTTTACTAGGAGACACTATTAAAGAGTTTTTCGAAACTATACCTTGGTTATATAAGCTGTTTTTATGGGGTTGGTTACCTACAAGCCTATCTAGAGGGCCACTGTAGCTAGTGTCATCAAGCTAAGGTTACGAACTTGCACAAGTGGGAGTCTAATGGATTTATGTGCACAGTTAGTCAACCTATGGTGATACATCCATGCCTACGAAACACTTATGGGTCACACCGGTGAGTGCATGTAATACGAGTAAGATATGTAATGATTCAAGTATTTGTACGTATTACTAGATTAGTTTATCTAACTAATTAATACAAGTATTTGTACATTTACTAGTTGAGTAAATTTACAATGTGTTAATTATAGATTATCCATAATATGATTTAAAGCAATTAAATCATATGGTAATTGGATAATATTATTGTGTAAATGATATAAAGGTTATTATATAATTAATTATTAAAAGTATTAATACAAACATATATTTCGTATATATTTATATACACGAAATATTAAGTGTATAAATACTAGACATTTAATAATTAAGTGCAACAATAATAATAGTTAAACTATAAGGGAAGGAAACTTAAAAGGGAAAGTTTAATTAAAGATTTGATCTTAATTAAACTAGAGGGTCCTAAGCGCAACTTATTTATCTATAAATAAGAGGCTTAGGGTAACCCTAAAACCCCTAGCACACCTCACGAATTCCCTCTCCCCCTCTCCCCTTGGTTTCGGTTGAGAACAAAAGCAACACCGACCTTGGGGTTCTTCGTTCTTCGTGTTCTTCTAGTCCTTGAAGATCCAAGTTCAATGCATCAACCAACTAGAAGGTTTCTCGTTGTGTTCATCATCAGTGGACTTTCTTAAGCAAGCATTAAAGTATGTTTTGGAAAACCCTTTTTCCATTCTTCTCCTCTTGTTCGATTTCGGCCAAAGAACCCTAGGGTTCTTTGGTTGATGGTCGACGAACACACACAAGCAATGTGTGTGTTCGGGTTTTTCGTACAAGGTTTCTTTCTTGTTAATCAAGTTTCATTTCCAAGTTCCTATAATCCTTTAGGGTTTAAGGATTAGGTTTAATCTCAGTTCCGCTTTAGGGATTAAATCAGCTAGTTGGTTTAACCGACAAGAGTCATGTTCTTGTTAGTATGGTTCGAACCAAGTCACTAGGGGGTTGACCCAATGGGTTGATCAGTATTATGAAACCCTTCAGTGGTATCAGAGCGTTGGTTTAGAAATCTAAACAAGAATAACAAAGTTTTTGTTTGTTTAATTTCCAAGTTTTTAATTTTTGTTCCTTCTTCTTTTTTTTTCCTTGTAGATTTCGAAAAGAGTAAATAACCCTAGACCAAGAATGTTAAACCGTTTAGTTTAATTGGTCATAAGGATTCTAAACCCTAGTAATTTCGAGATCTAGAAAGAACCCTAGGACCAAGAACATTAAACTAGTTTCGTTTAATTGGTCAAAATGCTTCTTTCCCTAACCCTAGATATTTCAAAAATTACAAGAACCCTAGGATCAAGAATGTCAAAGTTTTTGGTCAAAAGGATTCTTTCCTTATTACTTGATCTTCAAAATCTAGGACCAAGTATATTAAACTAGCCTAGTTTAATTGGTCAAAAAGGATTCTTTCCTTTTCCCCTAGATTTCGAAAATTAGGAGGAGACTTGGACACCAAGTTTGATTAAACCAGTTTAGTTTAATTGGTGGAAAAGTTTCTTAGGATTAAGGAAATTTTTCGAAACCCTAGAATCAACCTAGGACCAAGAACATTAAACTAGTTTAGTTTAATTGGTTAATAGGATTAATCAAGGACTTAATCTAGAACCTAGAAAATTAAACAAGTTTATGTTTAATAAGGTTTAATTATTGTTTTAGTAGATTTATTAAAACTAGTTCTTTAAACCTAGAAATCTAGACAAAATTTTATTGTCTACAAGGTTTAAATTAATAAGTTTAAATAAATCTATTAAAGTCATAATCTATCCTAGAATTTAAATAAAGTTTAATTGTTTTAAATGATGATGGTACACCCAAGGTGGATGCAATAGAAAAAGATTCTTAGGAAGAGCCTGAAATGATAGTTTCTGCTAATAATCTGAACAACGATGTCACTGGTCACAATGACCAAGTGCCCTTATCAGAGGGATCAAGGTGTTGCTGAAGCACAACAGTCTATTGAGGAACAAAATCTGACAATGATAAATTATATGAAGGCACTAAATGAATATTAGTGGGTCATTATGGCTTGCCAAGACGCATTGGCAAAGAATCAAAGTATTGTGAATGATGTGGTCAGCAAACAATCCAAGTGTATTGATGTCTTAAATGTATCCCATGATGCTCTCTGTGAATCACAACATTCTCTCATTGATCAAGTTAGCAGCCTAACTTCTTTAGTAGCTGGTATGAAATCTGAGTTAGCAAAAACCTCCACTGAAATCCGAGCTGAAATGGCTTCTGGTTTTGCTCAGATGACCAAACAACTGCAGGCATTTATCCGACCCTTACAAGATTTGGCTTTCTTCATACAACCTGAACCTGCACCCAGATTGTCGAAATTGTAGAGGTGTTTATTCAGCCTCCTCCAGTTCCTCAGGGGGAGATTGGTGTGCTGGTTGATCAAGGTGTTGACTTGGAAATTTTTTATTTTCAAGCAAGTTTACAAAGATATCAGTCAATAATCATTGAGAATCCTCGAGGTGAAATGCTCAGACTCACTTATATACCTCAAGAGGATTCAATTGTTGAACAAGTGGCTGATTTTCAACCTCGGGTAGAGGTAACTGTTAAAGCTCAAGTAGCTGATTTTAAAAAGTAGGTTGAATCAACGAAACTGGGTTCTTCAATGAAGAAGACATTGATGAAGAAATGGAAATTTATGAAAGGCATGTCACTCCGATCCTTCAAGTAGTGGCAGTTGAAAAAGAAGTTACCCCTAAAGACCCAATCATTCCTACTCAACAAACAACAGAATATGAGAATGCTGACTTAACACTCAGACCTAGACTGGCCCCTAGAACTGTTGTGGCTTTTGATGAAAACAGAGAACCTGCTCCAACTAGTATATTCTCTGTCAGAAGAGTGTCTTCAGTTGCTCCTGGAGATAAAGACAAAGGTATCCAACTCTCATCTCCTTTAAAAGTAAAAGTAAAAGGAATTGAAGAAGGTTTAGATAAGGAAGAAGACCGAAGACGAGCAGCTCGTGTAGAAGGGTTATCCTATAAAGACTATATGGCTGCTAAAGCTGAAAACAGAAGGTTCGAGGATATTGGTAGTAGCAGTGATGTGGTGTTATCAGCTCCTAAACCCCCCAGTCAGAGCTTAGAGAATTCATGAATCCAAAATTGATGTGATAGGCCTTGAACTAGCCAAGAAACGAACGGATCATAAGGCGTTCATGATTCAAGAAGAAAAAGAAGAGGAGGAAAGCCTAGAGAAAACACCTAAGAGTGAAAAGGAGGGAATCCGAAAAGCTTTAGAAACTGCTGAAGTGTTGAAAGTGTTAGATGAATTAACAAAATCTTTAGCAAAATACAAAAGCATCAAACAAGTTGCCAAGCATGTTGAAATGTCATTGGAAAGCTATATCAGATACTATGGAATTTCCTATGGCAGATTGTTATCCTGGTATGCCGCTCTAGGTGAAGCAAAATCTAGAAGAGAGGCATGAAAAGATTGCCAATGAAGATAAATTTAAGGCATCAGCTGAAAATGCTCAGAAAATGGCAAGAAGAGTGATTGCCCAGCGACTAGCTGAAAGAAGAATGAAGTGCTTGAGTGGTTGAAGGCAAAGGAAACCAGAATAAGAGAGGAACCGATTTTAAAGCTCAGAAGCTTTCATTCCCAAACAAGAGGTACACGTATTGAGGTTATCAGAGACCCCAAAGAGAAGGTGGACCAGCTGAGATTCAATCAACTCGACTAGCTCAGCATTGAAGAATGCAGAGAAATTGTCAGGCTTGTTGATGAATACAAAACAGTTAAGGAAAATTGCACCAAAAAGAGGGAACCCGAAGCTCAGGTCTCTGAAAACATGCCTAGAAAAAGGGCTAAAAGATCTGCTGCCCAAGAAATTCAAATGCTTATTGATTGAGGTGATCTTCCAAATTGTGAAGGTCCGAATACGTCACTACCTCCTGGAGTTGACCCAGTTGAAGGAAGATGTATTCAGTTACCCAAAGAAGGGTTCTTCTTCAGAGATGCTTTTGGAGGAATGAGGTTCCAAAGGATTGCGGAGTTGAGAAACGCCAATTTCAACCATCTGAAAGCTATCCGGTTCACTCCACTTCTTATGGAGTATAGACAGATGATCTTGGCGATTCTGAAGGAGAAGGAAGGTGACATGGGTAGTTTGTTTATCTCCCACGAGCCAAAGAACGAAGAATGATGTTACTTATTTTTATGTTTGTTTATTTTATGCCTTAAATGAAATTTTCCCGTGATCGTTTATACTCATTGAATGAATTATATCAGTTACAATGATATTGTTTTGATATATGTGAGTTTCTTAAGATCTTATATCTAAAACAACTCAAAAGAAAATATATGAGTCACTAAATTGAAGTATGATCCGATAAGTTCAGATCATCATTTTATGTAATATTTTCTAAAAATGTCAAAACCCCATCTGAAGTGCGAAAAATACTCAAGGTTACTTATAAAACCTTCACACATTCAGGGAGAGTTGCCTCACTATTCGTCTGCTTAATATAGGGGGAGATTGTTGGGTCGCTGAAAGCATCCCCACATTAAAGGATTTAATGAAGACAAACAGACAATAGTTGAAAGACAATCTGAAGATTTGTTCTTCAGATTGTGAGTGCCTGAGAATCTGATACGTTCAGATTCTTTGCACTTGGCTACAATATCTGAACAACAATAGAAGCAACGATTAGTTCCCCTTGCGAAATCAGAGACTGATCAACAGTTCAGATAGTTGTAGTAGGTTCAGCGAACACTTGACAATAACGCTAAGTCTTGAAGACAAATACTTTTGTTAAGGCAAAAAGCCTTACCCCTTCGGATCTCAAGATAACAAGACAACCTAGACTAGCTTAGAATAGTTTGTAGAATAATTTAGCTAAGTCTTGGTCCAACACTGAGTAGACAGTATGGTGACTCAGTGTTGGGACTCAGTATTGACATCCAATACTGAGTACAAGGACTGAGTTAAACATTATCATGTTTAACAGACCAGATCAAATCCTTTGATCTCGACCACTTTCCTTTCTCAGTCCTTCCATTACTCATTGCCCCTTTTGTAAGATCTCTATAACACTATAAATAGAGATCACTTGGCAAATGAGTACTCACCAATTTACGCTTTCACTTATATACATATTGTAATTGATCAGTGGTATTGCTATTCCGCAGCATACCACACTTAGTGGAATTATACATTTGACTCTAATATTGTGTTCACCACTTTAATTGTTTTAAGTTTAATTAATCTATCAATTATACAAGCAATCCAGGGTTGTTGTGACCTAACAACTGGTATCAGAGCGGTTCAAAGTTATCTACAACTTTGATGATCTTATAACGCTATATATTGTTGAAGCTCAAGTCTTTTCATGAAGAAGAACAATGCAGAATTTTTGTCATATTCTGCGCACCGATAGAAGAAATAACGGATCTCCTTCGTTAATTACCAGATCTGTGTGAATATTGAAATGGAGGTTCTCAACACACAGATACACAATCTGAGCGTTCAATTTTGTAAAAGGAGTTTCGGGTAAAGAGATATGAATGACGCAGGAGGTTAGATACTTCATTTTTTATTCATTACTTTCTGCACATCCATGGAAGAAACATTCGTTCTCTTTCTTCAAAAATCGTAAAAGCGTGAAATTGGACAGAAGGTTCACCATAATGTATTTCACGTTTTGACCGTTCAGATCTTCAAAAAGAATTTTCTATAGGGAGATACATATTTTGGAAGATTAATGACGAATATTTATGGTACGTTTTTAATTCTACACAGCTGTGTTAAAACGGATATTGTATCATCTTTAACCATTGGATCTTCTTCAATTTTGGATATTATATCCATAACACATACATGTACTCAGTATCAAAATTTCAGAACGATCAGAAACGTATACTGAGAGATACATATTTTCAAAGTTGCTGCTCTTCTGACATCGACTGTCTCATACTGAATGGTCAGTATGAGACTGCTGTGATTGTTTCAACCGTTGGATCATTATGATTATTGGATATGATGTTGAAGACAGGTATATGTATGTTGTGTAAAAAATTCATACTGATCAGAAGATTCTACATAGAGATATGATTTTTTGAAGTTGCTGGAAAATTAGAGAAATGAAATTCTGAAAGCTGAAGTTTACAAGTGAGTATATTTCACATGTTTTTGTCTTTTTAATCATATGAAATCATCTTAAACTTAGGAAATTCATAAGTTGATTGATTCTTTGGGGGGTTTCAAGTCAAAGATAAAATATACCGAACAGTTTAAGGTGAAAGTATATGATTCAGGGGAGAAAAACTCAATGCGATATAATTTTCTATTAATGTGAAGCTAAAGTTCTTGAAGTTAAAGTGTACATGCTAAGTTATTCAAGGGGGTACGTGTCACACATTATTTTACAATCATTTGAATCGTTTCAAACTGAGGAAATCTACTAGTTGAATGATTATTGGGATATGTTTCATTTCAACTCAAATATACCAGACAGTTTGAGGAGGAGTCAATGATTGTGGGGGAGAAAAGTTATTGTGATATATATTTTCTTGAAGTACTTAGTATATTTAAAGAATGTGAAAAGATATAAAAAAGAAGACCATACAAGACAAGATGGTTATTATTTATTAGGTTAAACGTATTCATTTGTTATCATCAGATAGGGGGAGATTGTTAGGGTAGAAAACCCGGTCAAACCTGTTACTTTGTGAATCTGATGAACAAAGTAATATATAAGTTTAACTTATATAAATAATCTTAGTGATACTCGTCTCATACCGAGTTGGTCGGTATGTGGTCATACTGAGTTGGTCAGTATGAGGTGATACCGATTTCACGGACCGAGCTCCACAATCAGTGCATGATTTCCCATGATTCACTTTATTAGTCAAAGCCTTTAATTATGGGATGTAATCAATAAATCCCATTAAACATGGTATACACTTAATTAGAATTGGGAGTTACATATAGAATAGAGTTAATTGTAAAACCTCTATACATTATAAATAGAGGTTTAGTCTTTAGTTGTTATTCATCATTTTGGATCCCGGTTGATCAATTGTGTGGATCACCGGTAACCCAATTCTAAATGTAACACTTTGTGGAGTGTTCTTGGTTATTCCGCAACCAAGAACACATGATATTACGTTTGTGCTTAATAAGATTAATCGTATGACGTATATGATCTTGTCTTTACCGATGTTAACAACAATATTGGGGTTCGTGGGTCCTAACAACTTTTCTAAGTACAACTCTTAGTGTATGTCACTGAAGCTGTCCAAAACCTGAAGACTCATGATGATCTGAAGCATATCTAAAGGTCTGAAGTTTCAGTGACATGGAAAGACACACGTATTAAACAAGATCATGTATCGCCGACAAAGGGAATCCTATGCAAATCTTCTAGAAGATATCAGCGATTACAAGACGACAGATAGTACGGTCCGGATTCCGTTACTAGTGCTCGTCGCATGGAATATTCTCTACACCAACGGAATTCATACGCGTAGACAAATTCTTACATCCCTTAGCTGTCACGTTTGACAAACATTATAAATAGAAGACTTGATGGACGAATTGCGTGTGCACCCAACAACGTTCTCACCTTGCTAAAACTTCCAAGTTAAACATTCTTAAGCAAAGTGTGAATATCCAGTGATACCTCTTGTTAGTTGTTTCATCAATTGAATCTTAATAACAAAGGTATCTGATCTTGTGTTTGATTATTTATTGATCAATACTTGTATTAGACAGTATTTGTAATTGTCTATCTCTTACAAGTAGTTTAGTTAGGATTCGTGTTCTTAGGTATTTCGCAACTGCTTGTATCTTTATTATCAGGATTGATTAATAAAGAAGAGTTTATTTTAGTTGAGTGTTCACAATTTAATTTGGTCAGTTGAACTGTATAAGTGTAATCTATCATTTATTACGGGACTAACAGTCTTAGACTTTGGTGTTCACATTTAAAATTAAAGGATGTAATTGATTTTTCAAGATTAGGTATAAACGGTTGCTCTAAAAAACATGTGAAAACCTCGATGCTTTTAAAGGGTATTCGGTATTCCAGTTTATTGAATGTTGATTGAGACAGATTCTCCTTATTTGATATATTTAAAAAACACATATGCTGGAAACAATTTAATTTAATCCAACATTGTTAGTCAAAGGTTGAAATGAGCCGTGTTTAGTTCGGTAGGTGTATTTCATGATGGTTAATCCGGTTTATGTTCAAACTCTAAAGGGTCAAATGGGTAAAAATAAATTGGCTAAAATTTGAACTGGGTCAAACGGGTTAAAAATCTCCGAAGTGTATTCATAATGCTTAAAGTAAAAACTTAAAACCTTCTAAATAATTTTGTTTGAAAAGTTAGATTAATTAGTGGCTACTAGGTCAAATATGTTAGCCAAAGTTATGTTATTACATGAGTAAATTACACGGAAGGTTCCTGTGGTTTGCCACTTATTACAGCTACAGTCCCTGGTCTTCGTTTATTACACTGAAAGTCCCTGGTGTATTCAATTTGTTACACCCGACATCCCTCTGTCAAACGGACGTAAAAAAATTCCGTTAAATGACCCATGTGCACCTCATATGATGGGCAAAATCGTAATTTCCCTTCTCCTTTTAAAGAGTAAATTACACGGAAGGTCCCTGTGGTTTGCTACTTATTACAGTCACAGTCCCTGAACTTCGTTTATTACACTGGAAGTCCCTGGTGTGTTCAATTTGTTACATCCGATGTCCCTCTATCAAACGAACATCTAAATGGTGTGTTAAGTGACTCATGTGCACCTGACATGACGTGAACAATGGTAATTCTCCTTCCCCCATCAAACGTATCTTCCCCAACTTACACCAGCCGTCCATTCACTTATTCACTCATATCTTTCCCTCTCTTCTCTCCACTCTATTTGTTCTTCAAAAAACCTTTCTTTTCTAACAATAACGGGCTAATCGAGCAGTAAAAGAGGTAAGTATAATGAAGAAAACGACTGCAATGAACTGTATGATATATGTTTCGTGTATTTATGATTTTTTTTGAAATTTTTTCTTATCGAACTTCATGATCACTTATTTACAGAGCATTACTATTGTGCCCATCATGTGACGTGCACATGGGTCACTTAACAGATCTTTTAGACGTCCGTTTGTCATAGGGACGTCGAGTGTAACAAATTGAACACACTGGGGACTTTCAGTGTAATAAACGAAGTTCAGGGACTGTGGTTGTAATAAGTGGCAAACCACAGGGACCTTCCGTGTAATTTATTCTTTAAAAGGAGAAGGGAAATTACGAATTTGGCCATTATGTGAGGTGCACATGTGTCACTTAACGGATTTTTTTGACGTCCGTTCGACCGATGGACGTTGGGTGTAACAAATTGAATACACCAGAGACTTCCAGTGTAATAAACAAAGACCAGGGACTGTGATTATAATAAGTGGCAAACCACAGGGACTTTCCGTGTAATTTACTCTTATTACATTGATAACCTCATTTTTTTTTTCTTAGTAAAATGATTTTGGAGGTTTTATGATTTTTAAATACACGATTATAATGTAAATTTTATAAGGGTAAAGTTGTTTTGCGAATGAGAGACCCCTGGTGCAAAGCCTTTTCCATCAGAGGTCGTTTGTAGTTGAAAGAACTGTCGTGTTTGATGGTATAATCCAAACCATAACTGCTGCTATAGAGGTCAGTATTATACCGAATTTATTGGCATTTTTGCGCAAATTTTGACCAAGTCAACTGATTTGTAATTTGTGTTATGCGGGTCCAGTATTATACCAAATGTAATTTGTGTAAGCATTTAATTACACTCTTAACCCGTTTAACCTTTCCACTTTAAAATAAGTTTCGACCCATTTGAACTGTTAGACTGTTTAGGGGTAAAATATAACCCGGATTAACCCATTTCCTACTAAACCGGTTAAAATTCCCACATCTCACCGACATGTTGGATTATGTTTTTTATTTATACAGGTAAGAAATGAAGCAGCAAAAGACTTTTTATATTTGCTAAAAGAATGGGGAAAACTTTGTAAAAAATTTGGTTTGTTGGCTTCACAGCGTAAAGAATATTCAGATAAAAATTCTGAAGAATCTGATTCTGAAGAAAAAGAAGAAAATTGTGATTCTTCTGAAGGTGAATTTGAAGTAGCTAAGTTCTTACCTGTTTGTTATGGTGATCCAAATTAAGTCAAAAATCCACAACTGCATTTTAAGGTATTTGTATTAAATTAAACAAACTTATTTTCTCATTATGCTTGATTTATGTGAGAAATATTTTTAGCTAAATAAAATATATTTTTTTTTTTCCTTTCTTAAAATTACATATATACATCTATTAAATGTTTTGTTTTTCAGTCGCTAGCATCCCAAGTAAGAAAGAAAGCAACTGCACGCATATCATGAGAAAGGAGAATCGGTAGAGGCTTTTAATTTCAGTACCATTAAAATGCTAACAATTATATTGAGGTACATAAGCGCATTTTTTTTTTCATACATATTTATACAAATAAATGTTTTTTGATTTATGTGTGCAGATGTACTGTACATTCAGAACCAACCACTCTTTTGCCTAAGATGTAACTGCGTCAAAACGTTTTGTAATGTATAGTACCTCAAATGGATTCTTTTTAAAGTTTAGTACTTTTTAATGTAGTCTTAAGTATTTGAACTTTTGTTATAACTTTAATATACCACCCGTGATTTATCACGGGTTATATGTTAATATATTTATAAATATTAGGGGTGTTTACTTAACGAGCTACTCGAGCTCGAGCTCGTTTATATCGAGCTCGAGCCTATACTAATTCGATCTCGAGTCGAGCTCGAACATAATACAATACTCGATTAATCTCACGGCTCGAGCCTAATAATTTAATACTCGACTCGGCTCATTCGATAACTCGAATATCAAGTGTGGGAAAAGCTTACATCATTAGTGACAGCTTACATCATTAGTGATAATTTGTGTGGTTATCACAATTCAAGTGTGGGAAAAGCTTACATCATTAGTCATCACAAGGGTATTTATACCCTAACCTCTAAACTAGTTTAATTAAGTCTAATTACATCATTTAAGCTCAAAACTAGTCCTAACAATCTCCCCCTTTTTTAGCTTTAGCACTTTATCACAGTCTTCCTTCTTCAATTTCTTATTTTGGTCCGTTATGAAATTCATTTACTATCAGATGTGCTTCAAAATGTTGAATTAATTTTCTTCAATTTAATTCTTAGTCAAAAATTGTATTCAACATATCTATGTTTTTCTCTTCAATGTTTACATCTTATTACTAAAGATTTGCTCTTCAGTAGATGAATCGGTTTCTTCTTCTTCACTTGTTTATCCGTTTAATACGTTGATTATCATTTTCTGTTTCTCTTAGTCACATGATATACATAATTTCTGATTTTGCATTTGATTTATGAGTTATGAATTTTCTTCTTTGATGGGATGTTTTTAGTTCTTTTTGATGTTATTCAATTATAAATCCGATATTTGACTATTTCTTGCTCTTTTCTCCCCCTCATGAGGATCATGACCAGGGTCCTCATGATAAAGCTGAATAGTTACGTTGTGGAAACGGAGAGAGGAAATTGTGTGTCGGTGTAAATCGAGAGCCAAGATCGGATAGTTTCAGAATCGAGAACCAGAAACATATATTACTCATGAAGTGACCACTGAAAAATTGTTTTGATCTAAAAATCTTGGAGAAAAGTTTTTGAAAAATGAAGAATAAAAAGGTCAATAATCACGTGAAGTCATAAACAGATGCAATCTTTACTGAAAAATTTCAGTAAAGAGATCGTTTACGGATATGACGAACACGATGATTAAAGAAATGGTTAATCAAATATTTGAGATTTAAAAGAGATCAATTTGTTGTGTTATATCAAATATCAGTGAAGTATACCACTTACAAAGATGCAATCTACTCTGAACGTGTGCAGAGAAGAGATCGACGGATATACAAAGATCAATGATCTAACAGTGCATTAAAAACGATTTTTAGTGTGTGAAAATATGCGTAAGTCAGAATTGAATCTGAACATTTTGGAGAAAATGAATAATGATTTCTCCATTGACTTTTAAGAATGAAAATCGTTTGAAAAATAGTAAGAACAATCAATCCAAGATGGTGTTAAAAACAGATGCAATCAGTACTGACTGAAATCAGTAAAGAGATCGACGAATTTAACAACAAATTGTGTTGAGTGTTGCAAACAAGTCATTTAAAAAATGAAAAATTTAAGTGCAAAATCAGAGTTTTGAAAAATTTAGCCACAACGCAAGAGACGAAAATTTGTCATAAACAGATGCAATCTTTACTAATCGAGATTAGTAAAGAGATCGTTTACGAATATGACAAAAATTTGTATCCTACGTTGTGAACACATCATTGTGAGCAAAAAGTGAGATAAAATTTTTGAAATGTTGATCATCACTGATTAAGAAATTTTTTTTTAAGAGAATGTGATGTCAACAACTCAATATGAGTAAAAAGATATTTGAAAGTGAGTAACGATTTTGAAAAATGAAAATTGTATGTAAAAGGAGAAAAATTTTGATTTACAATTGAAAAGATTTTAACAATGAAGGAACACAAAGGTAGCAATGAAAAATAAGAGAATTTGCAATAAACAGATGCAATCAGTACCAACCTACACTGGTAAAGAGATCGTTTACGAATATTGCAAAAGCTAATACTCAACATTGATAACCTTGTGAGATTGTAAATATGTAAGAGGTTGAAAAACCGTTTGAGGAAAAAAAAATTATTATCAAGATAGAATAAGAAAATTTGTAATAGACAGATGCAATCAGTACCAATTGAGATTGGTAATGAGATCATTTACGGATATTACAAAATTGATACCCCATATTGATAATTCAAAATTTTTTTGAAAGAAGCATCGAAACAGTATGTAGCGTTTATAAAAAGGATGCTCTCCACCTCGACAGTTGAATTTCAAAAATCATAAAGCAGTTATGCTCCCCCTTGACATATGAATGTCTATTTTCTCCCCTTGACAAGTGAATATAGAAATTCTCCCCCTCAACCATTGATTTCATTGAAAAACGGTTTTCAAGTTGATGTACTTGAAAGCCATTTTATTTTTACAAAGAAAAAAGAAAAATAAAATAAAATAAAATAAAGCAGTAAAACGGTTTAAGAGGGAAGATTTAGCATACCAAGCTTAGACACAAGAAAGTTAAAGCGTTTTTCGTCTAAAGCCTTGGTAAACAAATCAGCTAATTGAAGATCGGTTGACACGAAGTACAATTCCACAGTACCTTGTTCAACATGGTCTTTGATAAAATGATATCGAAGATCGATATGTTTAGTTTTGGAATGTTGAACAGGATTGCATGAAATTGCAATTGCACTTCGTGAATCACAATATAAAGGAATACATATGTATGAAAAGCCATAATCTTTCAATTGTGATTGCATCCAAATGACCTGGGATAAGCAGCTGGCAGTAGCAACATATTCTGCTTCTGCAGTTGAAAGAGATACACAATTTTGCTTCCGAGAAGACCAGCTCATCAATTTATCTCCCAGAAATTGGACACTTCCAGATGTACTCTTGCGATCCAGCATGCACCCAACATGATCGGCATTAGAAAAAGCAGACAAATCAAACGAAGTTTCTTTAGGATACCACAGACCAAGATCTCGAGTACCCTTTAGATACCGAAATATACGTTTGACTGCTTGGAGATGTGATTCTTTAGGAGCAGCCTGATACCGAGCACAAATGTAAGTAGAAAACATGATATCTGGTCGGCTTGAAGTTAGATATAACAACGAACCTATCATCCCCCGATAATTTGTGGTATCAACAAGTTTACCATCTTGATTAGCATGCAATTTAGAACCAGGTGACATCGGTGTCGAAATCGGTTTATAATCATCCATTAGATATTTTTTCAGTAAATCAGTGATTGATTAATGAAGATCCCGATAGGTAATTGACGAACTTGAAGACCAAGAAAGAAGTTCATCTCCCCCATCATATTCATTTCAAAACGTTTGACCATAAGATCAGAAAACTTTTTACAGTATTTGGGATTTGTAGAACCAAAAATGATATCGTCGACATAAATCTGAATGAGAACAATATCATCCCCTTGTCGCTTGATGAATAGAGTTGTATCAACTTTTCCTTTTGAAAAACCAGAATCAACTAAAATTTTTGAAAGTACATCATACCACGCACGAGGAGCTTGTTTTAACCCATATAATGCTTTGTCGAGAATATACACATGATCAGGAAAACTTGGATCTACAAAGCCTTCGGGTTGACGAATGAAAACTTCTTCATTGAGAATGCTATTTAGAAATGCAGTTTTTACATCCATTTGCTAGATTGTAAAATTCTTATGTGCTGCATAAGCTAAAAAAATGCGAATGGCTTCTATTCGAGCAACCGGAGAAAACGTTTCTTCAAAGTCAATACCCTCCTGTTGAGCATACCCTTTCGCAACTAAACGTGCTTTATTACGAATTACAATCCCATTTTCATCCTTTTTATTTTTGAAGATCCACTTAGTACTAATAACAGATTTTCCGGGAGGTTTTGGAACCAGACGCCAAACTTTTAAGTGTTCGAATTGATTTATTTCTTCTTACATAGCAAGAATCCAGTCTGGATCTGACAAAGCTTCACTGACTTTCTTAGGTTCATCTGAGCTTAGAAAAGCAGAGAATTGACATTCATCGGCAGTGGCTTTACGAGTTTGAACAAAAGATTCAGGATTACCAATTATTTGATGAAGAGGATGATCTTTTGTTCATTTAAGAGAATGCGGAAGTGGTAGTTGACCCGGATTAATATTTGATGTATCAGTGAATGCTGGATGTGGGATAATTGCAGTTTGAGTGTTGGATGTAGAGGGTGGTGGATCAACACGTGTAATATGGAATTTGGAGAAATCAATCACCAAAGGTTGAACTTAGGCTTGAGCTAAAGATGAGTCCGATGTATTAGCAGCTTGAGCAGGAGGTGAGGGAGTATCCGGTGATGATTGGTTGTCCAATGATGGAGAAGAATCTGAATCAGCTATGATTGTATTGTGAGCACTAGAAGTAGGAGACGGAGAATCAGTGGAACTTGAATTTTGCATTTCAGGTACAGTAGTAGATTGAACATCGGCCACTGATGGAAATTGATTGTCAGCTTTGTCTACTGATGTGTGTCGGATGTTATGATAATCATCATAAAGATGTTTGAAATAAAATCTCAAAATCATTTTCCAATGTGGAGGGAGATGATGAAGGTAACGGAACTTCAATATCAGTCGTCAGTGAATCCAAAGGAAAAGTCTCATCAAAAGAAACATTTACACTTTCACGTATCGTGCGATTTGACCGATTATATACTCTATAGGATGCGGATTCACGTGAGTACCCTACAAACGTTCCTTCAGCAGCTTTAGCTTCAAATGTACTAAACTTGTCTTTATCATTTAGAATGAATCAACGACTCCCAAAAATATGAAAAAAATTAACATTTGGAATACGATTATTAATGAGTTCATAAGGAGTTTTGTTGTAGGTTTTGTTGATAATTGAACGATTTTGAGTGAAGCAAGCCGTACTAATGGCTTCAGTCCAAAGAGATAATGGGAGTTTAGAAAATAAAAGCATGGTACGAGCAACTTCAACTATGGTACGATTTATTCGTTCAACAACCCCATTTTGTTGAGGTGTACAGGCAGCGGAAAATTGATGGGTTATTCCAACTGAGCTTAGAAAAGAATCTAAAGTTTGATTTTTAAATTCAGTCCCATTATTAGTGCGAATGGTGTGTACTTTTAAATCCAAATTTGTTTGAGTTTTCTTGATGAAGGCGATAATGATATCGGCTGCTTCATCTTTGGTACGTAAGAAATGAACCCATGTATATCGTGAATAATCATCAACAATCACCAATACATATCTTTTACCGGCCAATGATTGAACGATCATGGGACCACATATGTCCATATGAAGTAGTTCAAGCGGTTTTGAAGTACTTTGAACTGGTTTAGACTTATGAGACTTCTTAGTCATTTTGCCCATTTCGCAAGACGAACAGAGATGATCTTTATCAAACGAAACATCAGGAAGACCAGACACATGGCCACCTTTGACTAATTTGTTAATTGTTTTGAAATTAAGATGTGAAAGACGGCGATGCCATAGTCATGACTCATTTGATGTTGCTTTGGAAATTAGACATACTTCCTCCAGTGGAACCACATCATTTAAATTGATAGTAAACAGATTTGTGTCACGGGAGCCAGTAAGAAGTTCTTTCCCTGCATAAGTGCGAACAACATATTTCTTTGTGCGAAAATTAACTTCCAATGTTTTATCCCAGAATTGACCACTACTAAAAAGATTGTGTGCAAGATCTTCAACATAAGCCACATTTCGAATGACTAAATGGTGACGAATGATATCACCAATACCCATGATGGTAGCTAGATGATCATTTCCAAACCGAACAGTTCCCAACTATTTGTCTCTATAATTCGTTAATAAGTTCTTGTTTCCGGTCATGTGTCTTGTACAACAAGAATCAAGATACCATACATTCTACATAAAACAATTAAAACAAAAAGGTACCCAATCAGATATGGGTCCTATACGATTAGTAAACGATGTTTTATGAAGAATGATTGATATAGAATGAATTTAGAGAGTTTGAGAACTGCAAGGAGGCAGTTCTATTTTTGGTATTTTTATAATCTATTTGAAGGATTTTTCAGAAGAATGTAAAATCCAGTTTGATTGTTCATTTTGAATCCATTTGTATTTAACAAATTTGAGTGGTTTTTTATTTGTATTTTTAGATGGAGTCGATGAACCGGAATTTGACGATTTATACGTAGAAACGACGCGATAATTTGACTTTGGAGGTTTAGTTGCAGAATCTACACGATAAACTGATTTTGAAGATTTATTTGCAGATCTACATGATAAACTGATTTTGAAGATTTTGGAGAAGAACGTGTAGTTAGAGGTGTTTTAGATCTAGTGAGCATTGTTTTGCAGGGTTCTGGGTAACACATTGTACATGAATTAATGATTGAACCATTTTTATGAAGTACATCATGTCGAGAACCACACAGAGCATCTTTTCTAACAAAATATCGTGTATCATATTGAGAAATTGGTTTATTAGTTTTTCGATCAAAATAAACCTTTTTACCATGTCTATCTATTTTAACAATCAAATTTACACCATTAACTCACGATGTGACGTTAGCTATTTTATGTTCTAACTCACGAATTTTGTTTTGTAAATCTGATTTTTCTTTGTCAAATGCCTTATGTGTGTCATCGATTTCATTTTCCAATTGCCAAATTTTCTTTTCTAGTATTAGAGATGGTACGTAAATCTTTGGTGTGGCTTTTTGTTGAAGTACAGCATTACCTTTAATCTCAAAATCTTCTGGTGAAATAATTGGAAAATAGTCATTATTTTCAAAGTTTGACTTTTTAGTTTCATATGTTTTATTTAATTCAGTGTAATTGAAACTAATTTGCACATTCTCCTTTTTAGCTCTGTTGAAAGTCTCAATTTCTTCCTCTTCATTTGTCATCTTGAGAAATGGCGGCAATATATCTCTTTATCTTGGATCATATACTGTTGGAACCATTGTACAAGCCTTTTTAAGAAATTCTGGATTATCAGCTCCTAGCCCTTCTCGTGAGTTGAAATATTTGAAGCCTTTAGGCTTGTTCAAATGGATGGTTTGATCAGTATGTCATCTTTTGACAATTAATTCTTCAAGATGTTTGATATGTGAATTCAATTTATGATTATCATTTTTAAGTGTCTGAATCATATTTTGTTTGGTTTTCATTTCGTTTAATGAAATGATTTTCTGTTCATGTAAGTCCTCTGTTAATTCTTTAATTTGAGAGTTAGAGATTTAAACTGTTTTTCATTTTTATCAAACTCTTGTTATTTACGTGCCATACTGTTTTTGTTAATTTGATAATCATCCCATACTTTAGTGTAAAGTTTGTAATTATGATCATATTTATCTTTGAAGTCTGATACTTGCTTTTGTAACTTCAGTTTTTCTTGTTTGAAAACTGTATTTTATTGAATATAATGAACAAGTTTATCACCCATATGAGCATTTTGTTCAAGCGATCTTGAAGGTGATTATTTAAAGTTTGTGCATTTAAAAGGTTTTGTTTTAAATAATCAACTTTAGATGTCTGATTTTGAACAAAACAAGTATCAGGATTAGTGGAATTATTTTCATTAGAGGGAAGAGAAGTGAGTACCTTGCCATCTGTCTCATTAATTCTGTCAGCAACTTCAGCATTTTCTCTTGCCATAAAGCACAGGTTGGCAGCATGTTCTTCATCTTCTAGATCCGACTCCTCCATCCATTGAAGGTCTTCTGCTAACAACACTTTTCCTGCCTCGATTTGTTTGGCCATCAACATCTTCCGTTTAAGAAACTCAGAATCACGGACTTTAGGCTTCTTACAATCACGTGAATAGTGTCTAGCAATTCCACAATTGTAACATTTTTCTGTGGATCCAACGGTATGAGCTTTGACTTTTCAGTTAGATGTGTTGTAGATGAAGTAGGTGGAGCAGATTTAAAGTTAGATGAGGATCTTTGGTTGTTGTTTGTTGGTTTTGAGTAGTACTTCTTCTAATAGTTTGAGATTAGGGACATTGCATGAAGTACATCCTCAAGATCTTTTTCCATATCATCAGTTGGTGAGAATGCAGACGGTTCTACATTTTCTGACATTTTAGGATATGTATGATAGTGATGTTGTTGCTTGGTGAGGAATGAAAGAGTATCTGCTGTCTCTTGGCGGTTTTGAACTGTCTCTTGTCGGTTTTTAGCTAGGTTTTTGACCATTGGCTCGTTTTGGTGCAAATATTCAAAAAGTTCATGAATATCAATCAGACTGAGATCTTTGTGTTGCATGGCACTATTCCTAAACATTTCCCACTAAGGAAGAAGACTGTTGATGAATTTGATATTAATCTCCAAATTTTCTTTTCGCAAGTAGATTTTTCGGAGATCATTCAACAAAGTACAATAACGGTGGTAAGTGCTTTCCAAGTCTTCTCCGATTGTTGTTTTGAATGATTGATAAGTATTCAAGGCAGAAACCATTTTAGCTTTGTTTCCTAAAACTGCGCCCTCCATTTGTTTTCTGATTTCATCTCAAAGTTCTTTACCCGTTTCAAGGCTATCCAAACTGTTATAGATTTCATTAGGTAGACCTTGAAGCATAAATGAATACGCTTGGACATCAGCTTTGGCACGTCGTTTTTGTTGAGCAGTATACTCATCGGGAGGAATTAGACGTTTACCACCAATAAGTGGAGGAGTAGCAGTTGGATCAGCAATAACATCATCATAAAATACTGCTTCCCCATTATTGAGTGAGTCAATAATTTCTTTATGTAACTCCTAATTCTTAATAAAGTGGAGAAATCGTTTCTTCCACTGAGCATATTCACCTCTATATAGCACCAGTGGTTTGAGATCAGATCCGATCGAAAGAGCATCTTTTGAAGTCATTTTGAAATGATTGAAATTTGTTCACATGTTGAGAATTTGAGGTTTGTATGAGTGAAGTTTAAATCTTCAAAATGACTAGTGATAACCGAATAGCACTTTTGGGAGAGAAAATTCAAAATCTCCAAAATGATCAACTGATTTTTTCAGATGATACACTTTAAATGTGGCCAAGATTTTCGAATTGGTCAAAAACGATAAATGGATCAAAAAACTGGGGCTAAATGAAGTTTGGAAATTTACCGAAAAATCACAAAAACGCAAATGAAGTGTTTAAAACAAGGGTTTTTGGACCGAGAAGTCGAGTAAACCGCCTACGGAGTTTATCACGTCGTAGCTTTCGTTTTGAGCTTCGATTTGGTTACTCGTGGGCTTTAAACGGACACCCGAGCTGAAAGTTATGATCGTTTTAGTATAACCCCTTTTGTCACACAATCTTGATTTGGACCGAGAAGTTTGTTCGGGCCGAGATCTTTGTTTGGACCGAACTGTGAAAGTGTTCGGGCCAAACAAATTAGCCGAGAAAAATATTCGGGTCGAAACTAGTTGGGCCGAAGATGGTGTTCGGGCCGAAGACTAGTTGGGCCGAATATGGTGTTCGGGCCGAAGACTAGTTGGGCCGAATATGGTGTTCGGGCCGAAGACTAGTTGTGCCGAAGATGGTGTTCGGGCCGAAGACTAGTTGGGCCGAATATGGTGTTCGGGCCGAAGACTAGTTGGGCCGAATATGGTGTTCGGGCCGAAGACTAGTCGGGCCGAAGACCTTGTGCTGGAAACCTGAGCCGAAGATATCACTGTGTTCGTGCCGAGAACCTTCTTGAGGCCGAAGAACTGTTCGTGACTTCAAAAACTCACCATTTTGATTCAATTCTTGCTCAATACTTGACCAATTTCAATGATTCCAATCCCTATCTGCTCGAAAATGAATTCCTAACACTCGAATCCAATAATATTCCTCAATCCATAACACTACAGCCCTAATTCTTCGATTTACAGAGACTTTTTGAACTTTTCAATTTTTTCACTAAAATCACTGAATCATGATCAATTGTTGATGGAATTGATCGAAATTTGATTCTATTCCTATTAGAATCAATGGAGAAACATGAATCTTCAATCAAATCATCAAATCCAAACGAAAAATTTGCAATTTAATTTTCACAGCTCGTAACAAACTTTTTCAACAAAATCTCAGATCTAGATCAAATCATCACGAATTTGGATCTATTCCTTGAAGGATTGAGCTCTGATACCAATTGAGAGAGCTAATGCAATCAAAATCAAGCTAATTCATGGTGATTTGATCAAAGTTGAAGAATCAAGTGTGTGTTTGTGTGTGTGTTCTTGAGAGATAATGGAGGGAAGAAGGAAAGAGCTTTCAAAAGTGTAATTCAATAAAAGTGAGGGAAAATTTACATCATAAGTCATCACACATGGTATTTATACCATCACCTCTAATCTAGTTTAATTTCCTCTAATTATAAGTTAAAGGTCAAAACTAGTCCTAACACAATCCTATATAAATATTGTTTTTCTGTCACTAAAATTTTTTGGACTAATTTTTGACATAAATTTACGTATTTATAAAAATTATGAGAAAGTTATGTACATGATTTGAAATTTAATATTATTTAAAACAAATTAAATACTAACTACTAAATCCTAGGTCACACAAAAATATTATAATTCAAGGTTTTGATATATTTGTATAATAAGTAGTATGACAGTAAAGTGAAATATTATATGAGTTATATTTTTATCATAACAGTCAGTAATCATTAAAAAATATTTATATGATCAAAGATTTTAATGTTTGAAGTGTTTGGAATTATATGAAAAAAATAACAAGATTTAATAATGAAGTGGTAATTCAACTACGTCAGAAACATTTTATTTTGTAAATATTAAAAGTAAAATATTTAAGACATTTTAGCAACATAAAAAATATATTTATTTAGAAATGGTTTACTTCAATATTATACATACTGAAAATTAAATTAGTAGTGATAGATTAAAATGTGTGTATCTAAATTCGAAAGAGGTAAAACTGAATATTAAAAGATTGACTTTAAACATTTTTTTATTCATGTTAGTAGTTGTTTTAAGAGACATGCAATGAAAATCTATGGCTCACTTAGGGCTAGAATGATACGCTTCTTCGTACAAAGCAAACCGGGAACCTTATTTCGACATATCAAACTAGCTAGGATCGAGGATTCACGCCTTCCCTTCCGCTTACACCATTTCTTTGTGAATGAAGTTAGACGAGATATACAAGGAAGATTTGTGTTCATTTTATGGTTAATTTTACAGAATAGTAATTAAGTTTTCAAAAATGTTCCATCTTGGTAACTCAAACTTTACCTTCACTTTATTCGTGGTGGGGCAGGCGGAAGAAGAAAGGGGGGATAGGAAGGAGGGATGGGGGGTGGGGGGGGGGGGGGGTGGGGGATTGTGTTGTTGTATACTATGTAATGAGGTATACCGCATATACCTTCCTGACCAAACGGATGAACGAGACCTTCCGGAATGAAAGGTCTGAACAGATCCTTCCTGAACGAAAGGTTTGCGCGGACGCAGAAATGTTGATGATCCCAAGAATCGTGATCCAACCGACATACGAGAATTACGGAAAGGAGGCTTCGCTAAGTACAATCGCATTAAATGCGACCAAGTCCCTAGGGCGGCTCCGGCGCGAGGGTAAGGTTTTACCCTCCGGTCCAAAGCCTCCTGCAACGACCTAATATCCACAGAACTCGAGTGTGACCGGTCCGAAGCAGGTCGCTTCCTTTTCCCGCCTAAAGATGACCAGCTATAAATGCGACCCTCTGGTGCTTGAGATACGACACGACCATCCGGTACATTTATTGCTTACCTTACTTATTACTAACGATCAATATTGTACGTATCGATCACGACCTCACGTCCTACTTACATATATATACCAATCACTAACTTGATCGTCGGAGTGTTCTCACGGGAAACCTCCCGGGGAGCATCTGACTTAGGTTTATCTCGTTGATTGCAGGATCCATAGAGCGGTAGACGTCCCTCCAACCGTTCGGGAGATTCATGAATCAACATTTGGCGCCATCCGTGGGACCTCTCGAACAAAATGGTCCAAGAAAATCCGAAAAATGACGTTAATCGTGAACGCGTGACACCGATTCGACCCAGGGAGCCGACGGAAGGGGTACTGACGCCGGTATCGACCTCTACCTGTCCGCCACCTACCAGCGGAGGAAGCGAGCCTACCCCGGAGGAATTAGAAGAATACAACCTCTTCTGCAAATTTCGTAAAATGAGGCAGATGGAAAAATCTCAGACAAAGCTGACAGGAAGTACGTTAGGAGTCGAGAGAAGTCTAACGTACTCAAGTGATGAAGAGCCAGTAGAAGAGGTGTACAGAGATCCATCCCCTCCGAGGAGGACTCGTAGGACAGAGTTCACCTCCGTTGGGAGACGAGAAGAAGGAAGAAACCCTCCACCAAAGAACGAGAGGGAGACTCCCTGTCGACGTGTTTCCTCCGGTTCAAGGGACTTTCGATCTCCGTTTACGGACGATATCAACGAAATGCCCATACCTCAAGGTCTTAAAGGACCCAGAGTCAAATCATATGACGGAACCGGAGATCCCGATGACCACGTGGCCAGCTTTCGGTGGGCCGTACGAATGATCCCGATGGATCCAAGGCTTTGGTGTTTATACTTCGCAGGAACCCTGGAAGGGTCCGCAAGATACTGGTTGTCAAGTCTCCCGCAAAGGAGTATCTCCAGTTTTGAAGACTTGGTTCTGCAGTTCAGTCATAGTTTCATACAGCAGAAGAAGTACCAACAACGGTCCCAATCCATTATGGCTTGTCGACAGCGAGAGGGGGAATCCAACAAATCATACTTTAAGAGGTTCAACGAACAAAGTCGAAAGATGCCGGTCCGGGAAGACTCTCTGATCATTGCAGCCTTCACGTATGGCCTCCGAGAAGGAGAGTTGTTCCGTGAACTGTCAAAGAAAGATTTCGATAAAGCAGACGATATGATCAGCGTGGTGAACAAAGTATTAAAACAGGAAGAAGAAAGTGCCGAAAAGTTACGCTTCGAAGCTCAGGAGAAGAGAAGCACTAACGGATCGAACTCATACAAAGGAGGAGATAAGGGGAAGGGGTTCGCAAAAGCAAGTTTTTCCGGAAGGTCCCCCTACAAAGCTAGAATCCCGGAAGGGAGGTCGCAAGGTGATAGGTATGGTCCGTACAAACCAGAAGTTTACGCCGCGACGGAAGCCCGAAGGACTGACGGAAGAGTGGTGAGAAAGAAGTACCCGAGAGATCCGAACGCTTATTGTGATTTTCACAAGATCATGGGTCACGCCACTGCGACTTGTGAAAGTTACAAGAGAGAGAAGGAAGCCCATGGTAAAGAAAGAACGGAGGTGAACGTGGTCGAACCGAAGAAAGACGCAGCTGCCTATAATGCGGAGATTTTCGCAATTGAAGGGGAGTCGGAACTTTCCTTCCTAGGGAAAAGGAAGGGAGGAATTGTTGAGTTCGGAAGGGGGGAGCCCGTTCCTGACGGATATGTCGGAACGGAACCGCTAGTTATCTTCGGTATAATAGCTAAGACGATGGTCCGTAGAATTTATGTTGATGGAGGGAGTTCAGCCAACGTTATGTACAATCATTGCTTCGAAAAATTCCCTCCTGACATTCGAGCCCTCTTAAAGCCCGCTAAATCTCCTGTTGTCGGATTCTCTGGGCAATCTGTCTGGCCTAAGGGAAAGATCCATCTCCCCCTCGTGTTAGCTGATTGGGAAAGCTTCCATAGCAAAACAATTTTGGCAGAGTTCATCATCATCGAGGCTCCTTCACGGTACAACGCCATTTTAGGAAGAACAGGGATGTGGCAATTTCAGGCAATCGCCTCCACGATACATGGTTTACTCAAATTCCCTTCCGGTCAAGGGGTGATCACCGTCCGAAGCATGCCAATGCCTCCGTTGGAATGTAACAGCATTACACATCAAGACAGTTGGACGGAACAAGAAGAGGTGCAGGTGGTGATCAATTCAGAATACCCGGACACTCCCATTCGAATTGGGGGAAGTTTGCCGCCACAACTGAGAAGCGAGTTGGAAGCTTTGTTGAAAAAGTACCAAAAGGTGTTTGCCTGGACACCCGGAGACATGACAGGAGTGTCGCGGGAGGTGACTGAGCATAAGCTCATGATCAACCCTAGCTTCCTTCCGGTGAAGCAGGCCAAAAGAAGAATGGCGACAGAAAGAAATAAGGTGGTCAATGAAGAGGTACAAAGTTTGGTGGCAGCAGGGGTGTTACGCAGTGCTCAATATCCCGAATGGATTGCCAATCCGGTCCTGGTTAAGAAAGCAGATGGGTCCATGCGCATGTGCGTCGATTTTAAGGACCTCAACAAAGCTTGTCCGAAAGACAGTTATCCCCTTCCGGAGATTGAGCAGAAGGTAGAGTCCTTAGGCGGGTATCGGTGGAAATCTTTTTTGGACGCCTATAAAGGATACCATCAAGTTCAAATGGCTCGGGGGGATGAAGAAAAAACCGCGTTCTACACAGAAAAGGGAACTTTCTGTTACGTCAAAATGCCTTTCGGCCTCCGGAACGCTGGGGCTACCTACCAGCGTTTGGTCGACAAGGCGTTCGAGAAGCAGGTTGGGAGGAACCTAGAGGTATATGTCGATGATATGGTCATCAAAAGTAAGAATGATGATAATCTAATCGAAGATATTGAGGAAACATTGGTGCAACTCTCAAAGATTAACATGAAGTTGAACCCGAAGAAGTGCTCTTTCGGGATGAGCAAAGGAAAGTTCTTGGGGCATATGGTCACAACGGAAGGAATCGAGGCTAACCCTGAAAAAGTAGGAGGGCTATTAAAGATGCGAACTCCCCGGACAGTAAAGGATGTACAAAGTCTGAACGGGAAACTAGCTGCGTTGGGGCGTTTCCTCGCAAAATCAGCAGAAAAATCTGTTCCTTTCTTCAAAGCATTGCATGGATGCACAAAGAAAGGGGAGATCGAGTGGACAGACGAGGCGACGGAAGCTTTTGAGAAGCTTAAGCAACACTTGAGGAACCTTCCTGTCATGGCCAGTCCCATACCAGGAGAGTCGTTGGTCATGTACCTTTCCACCAATAGGGAGGCCGTTAGCTCAGTACTCATCGCTGAAAGGGATAAAAAGCAGGTACCTGTCTACTTTGTCAGTCGAGCACTACAAGGGGCAGAATTCAATTACTCGATAATTGAGAAACTGATCTTGGCCTTGATATATGCCGTCCGACGCTTGAAAAGATACTTCCAAGCTCATTCGGTGACCGTCCTGACCAACCAACCAGTCAAAAACATACTCCTACGGCCGGAACGGTCAGGACGAATGACGAAGTGGGCAATCGAATTAGGCGAATACGATATTACATTCAAACCTAGGCCTAGTATCAAGGGTCAAGCGTTGGCAGATTTCCTGGTCGAAATGCCCGACGACGAAAGGGTGTTAGCAATTGAAGAGAAAGAAGGTTCGGACACAAGTGTAGGTCGAAAACTTACCTCAGTATGGCAGATGTATACAGACGGAGCAGCTGGAGTAGACGGATGCGGAGCGGGAATAGTCCTAATCGGGCCAAGCGACGAAAGGGTTACCTACGCCTTAAGATTTGACTTTTCCTGCTCGAATAATGAAGCAGAATATGAGGCCCTCCTAGCCGGTTTAAGCCTAGCCAAAAGCCTCGAAATCCGGAAGGTGGAAGCTTTCGCAGACTCAATGCTGATAGTAAATCAAATCAATGGTTCCTATGAGGCGAAGGAGGTACACATGAAGCGATATCTGGAGCGTGTCCGGACGCATGTGAGCTGGTTCGACAGTTTCGAGATCACGCAGATCCCTCGAACCAAAAACAAGGAGGCTGATGCGCTCAGCAAGTTAGCAGCAATGTTGTATCACCACTTAACGAAAAAAGTGTTGGTGGAAGTGCTGTCAAAGCGAAGCATCGAAGAGGAGGAAGTGGCAGAGATCGGAAATGACGAAGTTTGTTGGATGACCCCCTTTCGGTTATATTTGACGGAAGGTACGCTACCGTCTGACGCAAATGAAGCCAGAAAGATAAGGATAAATGCCGGAAAGTATACCATCAGGAACAACGTCCTGTATCGAAAGGGGTACTCTACCCCATGGTTGAGGTGCTTGGGGAGTCAGGAAGCGAAGAGGGCTATAAGTGAAATCCATGACGGATTGTGCGGGTCGCACTCGGGAGCTAGATCGTTAACCCAGAAGCTACTTCGTACGGGTTACTTCTGGCCAGGCATGTCCAAAGGTGTTCATGAATACGTACAAAGGTGCGAAGGGTGCCAAGCTTATTCAAATATCCCGAATGCCCCTTCCGTCAGCCTGACTAGCATACACAGTCCATGGCCTTTCTGTCAGTGGGGGATAGACATTGTCGGACCGTTCCCGAAAGCCCCCGGAGGTTTACGCTTCTTGATAGTAGCTGTCGATTACTTTACAAAGTGGGTAGAAGCCAAACCCTTAGCATGTATCTCAGGAGCCAACATTGTTAAATTCGCATGGCAACAGATTGTATGTCGCTTTGGTCTCCCACATACCGTCGTAAGCGATAACGGAAAGCAGTTCGCCAACAACCCGTTCAGAAAATGGTGTGCTGAATTGAGTATACGCCAAAATTTTACGTCGGTAGCTCACCCGCAGGCTAACGGACAAACGGAGGTCACCAACAGAACGATAGTGAAAGGGATTAAAACACGTTTGAGCAGAACGGGGGGTAGTTGGGCGGATGAGTTGCAAAGCATATTATGGTCCCACCGAACGACGGCACGAACGGGAACGCAGGAAACCCCCTACAGCCTAGTGTACGGTTCGGAAGCCGTGATACCGTTGGAAGTTATCATTCCTTCATCAAGGGTCGAAAACTTCCATCTTGGAGAAAATGAAGAAGCGTTAAGGCATAACTTGGACATCATAGACGAACGGCGTGAAAACGCTGCCTTAAGGCAAGCAGCGGACAAGTCTATGACGGAAGGTTGTTATAACAAGAAGGTACGGGGAGCAGCGTGCAAAGTGGGCGATTTGGTCTTACGTAAAAATGAAGCGAGCCTCCAGCACAAACCTGGAAAACTCTGCCCTAACTGGGAAGGCCCATATAGGGTAAAGGAGGCTCGAAGGAACGGGTCCTACGTTCTGGAAACAATGGACGGTTCGTTCATTCCGCGTACATGGAATATGCAAAATCTGCGGAAGTTTTATTTCTAGTTTTTTCTTTTATGTTTAACGAATCATTGCGTAATCCCTTTTGGTGCGAATATTGTACGAATTGTTAGTGTGAATCTCCACTACCAATACAATCGAAAGTTTCGAATGATTAATGAAATGTCTTGTACGAAAGCTTTTCTTTTGCCATTATAAATTTCATAAGTTAAAATAACTTATGCGACCTAACGAAAGGTTACACCGACGACGAAAGCATGCAAATAGGTAGGGATCGGAAGTTAACACTTCCTATTCCCATTCTGTGAGGGACGCCTTGCTAGAAAATAAAACCCTATTCGAAAAACAAACGAACAATAAATAAACGAATGCGACAAGTTAACAAACGAATACGAGATAAAATTGTGAATAAAAACGAGCTATATAAAAACGATCAGAGAATAAAAGACAACATCGTTAAGGTCAAAGGAAGGTAATACCTTCCAGTACAAACATTACAAAAATACAAAAGACAACGAGACGAACAATCACAACCAACAATTGTCAGTCGGCAAGCAAACAATTACAAAAACAAATAACAAACTGACTACGGAGCGGAAGCTCCTCCTCCCCGATTCGAGCTTTCACCTGTATCCTCAGGACCAGTCTCTGCTTTCTTCACAAGCTCCTTAATATCGTCCAACGACGCTGCACCAGATGAGAGGGATTGAAGGATGGGATAGTTCGGTGTCACCAGTTCACCAAACAGGCTCATGATATTTGTTTGAGCCTCCGGATAGTCGTGTACTAATCTGGCGTCACGGAGCTGCTCAGAATATTCTTGATGAGTATCTAAGCATCCACGATACTGGCCGAACCTAACACTCTCTAGCTGAAGTTGAGAGTTCCGGGTCACAAACTCAGTGGAACCCAACAAACTGCCGAACAACCCACATATACCCTTCCGAATCAGCCAATCAAGATCTTCCTGAAGAGCGCCCACTTGGTGAGACTGGACGGCAAAATCTTCCTTCAGTTTATCATTTTGTAAATCCAATTCTCCATGGCAACGAACGGCCTCATTCAGCTGAGTATCCTTCTCTACTAATGCCATTTCCAACTCTGCGATACGAGCGGATGAGGAGCTATGTTCAGCGCTCAACTCAAGAATCCGGGCATCCTTCTCAGACAGGTTCCTCCTCATTTCTCCCAGAGCGGCAGCAAGATCTTTGTTTTCCTCAGACAAACGGTTCTTTTCTTCAACCTCAGACTGATGCAAGCGGTGGGTGGTTTCGATTAATTTTTCCATCTTAGCAAACTCCTCACGATGACCAACCAATGTTTGACGGTTGCGAACTCCCCTCCGCTGTAATTCAGAAAGCAACTCGACGGCGCTGAGAAGGCCGGAGCGTGCTTGAAAGAAGATACCCTCATCAGAAACGTTATTCAAATTTAGAGCAGGGGTCGATGGTTCAGCAATAACATGCACTATCGAAGGAGTTGAAGTAATGGTTGCTTGCAAAACGGGAGCTGATTGTGTTGTAAGGACGATCGGGTCAGGAACGTTGGTAACTGACACCCCCTGGGTAGGGACAGCAATCGTAGTGCGTGTTTGACGGGCTGCAAAAGGAAGAGAACCAGGTCAGGTCACATGAAACGAGAATAACATGTATAGAAACAAAAGTAATCGTAAACTTACGAAGAAACGGAAAGTTGGGAAGTGATGACTGCGACTACGGTGTTTGAACAGTTTGTTTCCCTTGGCTGACAGAAGGTGTTGATATACCAGAACTAAACAAAAGATCACTAAACATGGAAAGTGCAGAGGCCCTCGGAGGGAGCGGCACAACTTCCGGTTTGGTGGGTTCGACAACTGACGAAACTGGAGCAGCACTTGAAGCAGCAGTGGTGGGAATAATTAACGTTGAAGGAGTAACGGAAACGGTTACAGGCATTTCGACAGACGAGCGGGGCGATTTTGGTTTTTCTCCTGACAGGTAGCAAAATAATTTGTAAGGAAAGAAACAAGTATACGAAAACAAAATAATTCGTAAGGAAAGAAACAAGTGTACGAAAACAAAATATACATACGGTAAATTGTACCTTCTTTCCTGGGTCGCTTAAGAGATAATGAAGTTGATGTCTCTCCGGGTCTCTTCGATAAGGTACGAACGGATCGAACTTTGACGGGTTTTGAGAGCTCAGATTGCGAATCGGCAATCATGGTATCTTCCGTTCTGAACCCTAGCGATTCAGCGACAGGTAAGGAAACATCTGAAGCAACCTCAGTGTCTGGCCTCAAAGCTTCCGGTGTACCCTCAGAACTGGAGATAGCTTCAATAGGGGGAAGGAAAGGGGTGATGGGCCCTTCTGTAACCGTTATGGATTCCCTCGGAGGTTTCTGCATGTTTAAATGTTGTAGCAAGGTGATATTCTTTCCGTTCACCTGCCAGATTGGGCGAACTCCACGAACAAAGAAATGGGGACTCAAGTCAGCCATCCCAAGGAAGTACTCATCCGGGTCTTCCCATTCCATATCCAGTCCCAATAAGCTTTCGAGTTGCTGATTTTCGGAGGCAGTCAATTCCGGAGCAGCTTCGGAGGATCGTCCGGTAATGGGCCCCCAAGAAAGAACGACATCATTGAATGCCAGACGGTCGACGTAGAAGAATTCGTACTTCCAATCTCGGATAGAGTCCTTCAAACCAGAGATCCTCTCGCTCCTACCAGGTCGATGAGTGAACACCGCCCAATCACCTCGGCCGGTGACAACATACAAATTACGAAACAGTTTGGTAGAAAGGGGAATGCCAAGAGCACGGCTAGATATAATGAACCTGATGATTTTTCTGAAGGAATTGGGAGCAAGTTGGGCCAGATGAAGACCAAGATCTTTGAGCAAGGCAAGAATGAAATCATCGATAGGAAACCGTAGTCCGCCCAGAAGAAATTGGAGATATACCGGCTCGAACCCGTCTGGAGCGGAACGAATGGTGTCGGAGGAACCAGGAAGTAAAAGACGATAACAGCGATCGATATGATAATCGTCATAAATCGCATTCAGATCTGGAGGAGTAAGTTTAGTATGAGTATTGGCGGGCGTCCTCGGGATTGATTTCTCAGGTTTTTCTTTAAGGGTTTTGTCTTTCCTCATAATAATTCTGGGGAGTTGAAAAAAGGATTTGTGGAATCAAAGGACGAAGGTTGTGCAAGAAATCAAAAGCGTCTAAGGAATGTGTGAAGAACTAGAATCAGCATGAGGAATATATAGGAGGAAGGAAATAAAGAGGCGGTCACCATTGATAGGCCAACGGTTAAAAAACCAACGGTCAGAAGGAGGGTAACGGTCATTTTCTTGAAGCGACGGGTGCCCAATAAACGAAAAACAAGTTCAAATTATGATCCTTCGAAATAATCCTTTTTGAACTTAGGGGACTTAATGAGGTATACCGCATATACCTTCCTGACCAAACGGATGAACGAGACCTTCCGGAATGAAAGGTCTGAACAGATCCTTCCTGAACGAAAGGTCGCGGACGCAGAAATGTTGATGATCCCAAGAATCGTGATCCAACCGACATACGGGAATTACGGAAAGGAGGCTTCGCTAAGTACAATCGCATTAAATGCGACCAAGTCCCTAGGGCGGCTCCGGCGCGAGGGTAAGGTTTTACCCTCCGGTCCAAAGCCTCCTGCAACGACCTAATATCCACAGAACTCGAGTGTGACCGGTCCGAAGCAGGTCGCTTCCTTTTCCCGCCTAAAGATGACCAGCTATAAATGCGACCCTCTGGTGCTTGAGATACGACACGACCATCCGGTACATTTATTGCTTACCTTACTTATTACTAACGATCAATATTGTACGTATCGATCACGACCTCACGTCCTACTTACATATATATACCAATCACTAACTTGATCGTCGGAGTGTTCTCACGGGAAACCTCCCGGGGAGCATCTGACTTAGGTTTATCTCGTTGATTGCAGGATCCATAGAGCGGTAGACGTCCCTCCAACCGTTCGGGAGATTCTTGAATCAACACTATGCATCAACATTTTGTACCTTTTAACGTTGATTGGCAAAGTAAATAGTAGTGATGGATTAGTGATGAGTTGTTGTTGGCACGACCGTCAGTAAGGATGTGGGTGATGTGACGTTATTGATGGATCTAGTGATGCGTCACTGTTGAGAGAGACCTTATAGAGCGTATTCCAACGAGAATTAATCTTTTTTTCTAAAGGTATTGAGATTATGGATATTATGTGTGCAATTTATAGAATGAGATTGAAGATATTACACTACTAGAAAAATTATCAGTACTAACAGAATTTTACCGGCAACGTGCACATGGGTGGATATTAGTCGGCGGATGCAAATTAATGTTCCTAACGCAGATAATATAGGTGAGATTGTGGAATGGGTTGATTCAGGGTCTTAGAACAATAATAAAAAAACTCATTATTGAATGAATTTTTCTTACCATAATTTGGATGCTTTGGAAATACAAAAAATGATTTCATTTTTAACGACCAAAAGATACGAAAAGAGTTTATAGTAGATTTTATTAAAGAGTATTCATTTATTTGGATTTGTAATCGTAGGAAAAAAAATTCTGTTAGTTGGATAAATTAACTTAAAAACTTTATTATTTAATTTGCTAACGTCTTGCTAATTTAAAGGTTTTTATTGCAGAAAAAAAAGAAAAGAAAAAAAGAAGCAAATGATCAATCATCATACACGTCCCTTCATGATATTGCTTAAGTACAACAAGAGATTGTAGAGTAAAAGCCCCTTTTAATGTGTTTCTGGAAACAAAAACTAATCTTAAACCTATAAATTATCTTCTGGTTTAAACTTGTTTAAAAGAGTGGTTATAAGCGCATCGCGTTTCTCGGATCGGCTTTCCTCTCTAATCCTTCTCTGTTCTTCCCTGTCTTGCCACCTTCGCTCGAACACAATCCTTTGATTCTCCAATGCTTCCATTCTTTGCCTCCACTCCCTCTCCTTTGTCCTCCTTTCCTCTTCCTTGGCTTCATATGTTTTCATCCATTGCATTTCTATTTGCATTTGTTGCTTCATTAACTCTTGTAACACTTCTTTCAAATTACTTGTATTATTATTATTATTATCAATCCCTTTGGTGCTTGTAATCTTCTTTTTCTTCTTATGCGTTTCCACATCACTCTCATCCTCGTCTTCCGAACACAAATCCATCACTCTCTTTTTTGATGATCCGATTCCTAAACCTTCTGATTCCATCCACACCATCCTTTGCATTCGACCTGTGAAGATGGCTTGCAACTCGTTATAGTATGGAAATTGTTGCCTCGTACCTTCTTGTTCCATTGTTTCAAAACCCTAAAATGTCTCTTACCAGTTATTGGTTCTTCCATATCATATAGCAAACAATTAACCTAGCTAATAATTTGAAAGAAGTACTTGATTTATACACCACCTGAATTCTCCATGCATAATATTATTAATTCATACATGTACAACACCACTAAAAATGGTGTAATGGTGTATGAATAATTAATTTAATACTGTACAAACACCTCTTTGAAAATAACAACTTACTACACACATTATTTGGGATCATTTGGACAGGCTATATATAAGATGTACACACACTCATAAAAAGTAATTATGTAGCGTTCGGTTAACAACATACTTCAACAAAACACCAAATAAAATTCGGTTTTGAAGCACAACATTCGAGACAAGCATTATTTTAAGTTCGTGTTATATATTTTTGGTGATTATATCTAGATTTTCAGACTTTTCCTGTTTTCAAGGCCGGTAATATGTTTCTTTTTCTATATAAACATAAAATATATGAACTTTCTTAAGCATACAAATCTACATATTGTGAAAGTTATAATTTAAAATTAATCGATCTTGTATATTCAACTACGTTTTGCCAACCGAAAGAAAAGAAAAAGAAAAAGACATGTACACACACCTTATAACGTGTAACAAGATTCTTCCATTTGCATTTGCACTGCTCACCACTGCGATTATACCCCCTCTCCTTCATCTTTGTAGAGATAACTTCCCATAGAACCTTGTTACGTTTTGTCTCCATGAACGTTGGATCGAGTTCTGCTCTTATCATCAAGAAATCCCTCGTTTCTTGCATGCTCCATTGCGGAAACCTATCACTACCGCCACCACAATCCACACTCACGCCACTCATATGGCTAGGATCCATATATATATATAGAGAGAGGGAGAGAGAAAGATTGAAAATAATTTTCTTTTTAATTTTTTTTCTGTTGAAATAATCTTAAAGAATAATTGTGGGTAGATGAATTGGGGAGGAAGAAAGAGATCTTTCTTGCGTATGGTTTGAAAGAGAAAGAAGAAAAAGTCGAGGGAGAACTCGAAAGCTTTATACGATGTGAAAATGGTCAATGAGAGAAACATAAAAGAATGATATTTATGCTTGAAAGCATTTTCATTTATACTATATTTTATCTACTTTTCTCTTAATGGTATAATACGACAGAAATATATTTTCCTTTAATCCGTTCTAGTAAAAATCTTTTTTTCTTCTATATATTTAGTAATTATAAATATAAATTTTAAAATATGCTAATTTGATAACTACAGTACTGTTGCCGTTCAAATTTTTTGTTATTTATAAGTTGGGTTTATAAACGAGAACTGTCCTGCATTACGAATGTGGACTAAATTCATAATATGTATTTTTTGGGGACATTTTTTTCTAAATAAATTGTCTATATAAAAAATAGCGAATGAATAATACTCGCTACTTAAATTAAAATGAAAAGTAATTGAGTGGAAAATACCTGGACAAACTGTTTTGTTGTCAAACTCATCCTTCTACGCGGAAACTTAAGCCCCCTTCTTTCTCTCTCTAAACATTTCATTGTTTATTTCTTCATTTACGTACACATTTGTTCATATTGCATTACAAATCGTCATGCTTACAAAGGCCTTTTGTTTTTTATAAACAAATAAATCAAATAAAAGAATAAAAATTCATAGAAAAAAAAACATTTACGACATCTTGCTTGATAACTTAAATCCTAAATTACAATATCCCTTTTCCGGAAAAAAAAATAAGACACTATTAATTTCACGGGTTTTAGACAAAAAAATTATAATAAAAGTTAGATTAGATTAGATTAAATTAGAGTTTTAATGGGATATAAGTAGAGATGCACAAAAAAACCAGCTACCGGCAGGTTTGAAAATCGATTTGCAACTGGTTCGGAACCGGTTTCAACTACATCGGACTGTATTAGTTTACGAACCACCGTTTTAAGCCGAATAGATGTTTTGGGGGGATAAATCAGTTTGAAAAATGTATTTTGTTAGCCTAGCCTAAACATACACTCCATAAATCTCACTCTATCTAACCCACCATGGATCAATTCTAGCTTGTCAAGCTTTTATACTTCTACTTTTTTACTTCTACAAATAGTCCATATATTAGTTATTTCAAGATTTTACTTCAACTTTACGAAAATTCTATTTATTCCTTCTTTTATTTTATTTCTACAAATAATCCATATACAAAGTATTAGTTATTTTAAGATTTTACTTCAACTTTACGAAAATTACATAAAATTACAAAATAGTGTTGGAAATTTTTTGGACATCTATAGTTATATATTTTGTTATATATGATTAATGGTTGGTATGTCCAAAATATAGTTGTGGTGAATGAGATCTCGACTCTCAAAGTGGGATGTATGGAACAAAGAAATTAAACAAATGAAATAGTGCGAACTTGAACCTATCCACTCGTCTCCCGAGTTTCATGGGCGTTCGGTTTTTGCCACTCGATTTTTTACCACTTGATTTAGTGGAAGTATTCAAATAATAATATTGATAATATTATTTATATTTTTAATGTTTGTCATTAAAATATATTTGAATTAGTGGTTTCATTTCTTTGTAATGAATTGTGTTGAATTGGATTAATGACATTAATGTGTGTCATTAGACCTTGGACCAAATTCTAGTATAAATAGAAGATGTGTGGTTCATTTGTAAGACACATTCTTGTGAACACCAACACACATTCACATACTTTCTTACACCACTTACAAGTTATCACCATTTGCTCTCTATTGATAGTGTTCCTTAAACACAAGAACTTTCGATAAGTGTTCGGGCTTGGATTATATTCGGTAGTGTAAAACTACTCGGTTGTTTTACCCTGTGAAATAGACAACGAATCTATTTTAAGGGGATCGTGAATTTCACGAGACTCAACCAAAACTTGTTTCTTCTTTGTTTTTACATATTCTTGTTTCAATCTTGTAATTGTTTTAGTCATTTCCCAATTGTATTGTATTTTATTTAATGAAAATTGGTATTAGCTCCTACAAACTTAAAATAGATTTTTCCTCTCTTGCTAATACCGGTTGGAAAATACATATTTTCTTTTTCGATTATTGTTTTTTAATAGCATCGATTCGGAAAAAGTTTTTGATTGAAATGTTTATGTAAAACAAGATGTTTGGTTAAGTCTATTATAAATTGTTAAATCAAATTTTTGGATATAAAGTTTATTATATCAAGTTTTTAAAGTTTGATTTTAAATAACTTGATATATTGTTTAAAACAATGTTGGATTTAAAATTTATAATTGTGAAAATTATTGTTGTTAATTATAAGTTTTGCAATCATATTTGTTTGTAAGGTTCAAGATAGTCATAGGCTTCTTGAGTTGATTCTCATTAGAGTTGATATTTGAAATAAATCTTACAAACATTTGTATATCATTGTGAAATTTGTTAATTATTAAAATATCAAAAAGTATGTTGGTTTGTAAGTGATTTTGATTTCCATTTTATTCATGTCAAGGTAGATGTGGCTTCTTGACATATGGTTTCAATTTGTGAGATCGTTTACGAACATTACAAAAGCTAATACTCAACATTGAAAACCTTGTGTGATTGTAAATATGTACTAGGTTGAAAAACCTTTTGAGGAAAAAAAAATTATTAGTAATATAGAGTAAGAAGATTTGTAATAAACAGATGCTATCAGTACCAACTGAGATTGGTAAAGAGATCGTTTATGAATATTACAAAAATTGATACCACATATTGATAATTATAAAAAAAAATTGAAAGGAACATTTATCACCAAAATTGTTTAGCAATTCATAAAGGATGCTCCCCCTTGACAGTTGACTTTCATAAATTATAAAATCAGTTATGCTCCCCCTTGACATATTAATATCAATTTCTCCCCTTCGATAAGTGAATATAGAAATTCTCCCCCTCAACCAATAATGTCAATGAAAAACAGGTTTCAAGCTGATGTACTTGAAAGCCACTGCTTTGAAGCTCGGGTCATACACTGAAGTGTGTAAGAGTCATTCTACGCTGAAATGCGAGTTATACACTGAAGTGTGTATAAGTCATTCTCCTGCAAAGCAAATCAAACAACTTTTGGTACCCATTTATGTTTGGGTCCGATGGTATTAGTATGAGAATGAAACCATCGATAAGTTGTATCGATTTGATTTAAAGATTTGGAATTCCAAGAAAGTTGAAACTTGATATTTCACGTTCAAATAATTTCCGGGGAATTATATAAGATTTTGGAGTTTTGGGAATCCATGTTGAATTTGAGCTCATAGGAGTTTTGTGAAAATTATTAATTGTATGTGGAGAATGATTTTGTAATTTGATGGTCCATTGTAAAGTTGTTGCAGGTGTTTGTGCAACCCATTTGGACGTCTGATTTTGAATCCATAGTTGTTTCACACGATGTTTATGATCCATCTGAGAATGCTTAAGTCTAGAAGAGGAACCTAATTTATTTGTACTTTTAGGTGCAGAATTTCCTCTAATAATTTGTTTGAGAGCATTCAATTTCTTATCAGAGTTCAGTGGAACCGTGGATCTCCTAGGCGTAGGTTTGGTAGCGGAACTTAAATGTGATTTCGGTTTAGGTGTTGATTTTCCTCTGTTAACCTGATTAGGATAGCCACTATTCTCAAGCGATGTCTTATCATTGATTTTATTAGAAGAGTGATAGACACAAGCAGCACACACATTTGTATCAATATTAGGAGGTTTAACCAAGCCAAATTTATGTCTGCAAGGAAAAGAACCATTAGTAGTATTGCAGCGTGACGATTTGGGGTTTTGTGATACTAAAGTTATGTTTCCGTCTGGTTTGTGTGAATGCTTAGCTACTCGTTTTAAAATGATAGGAACGTTATTAGTAGAAATATTATCAATAAGAGACTTTGGTTTTGGAGAATCACTTTGAACAGAAACAAAATTTATTTCAATAATTTTATCTTCTAATTCATTAATCTTGGTTTGCGAAACGGATTTTTCTTTATCAAATGCCTTTTGTGTTTCATTGATTTCAGTTTCCAATTGACAAATTTTCTTTTCTAGAATTAGAGATGGTACATAAATCTTTGGTATTACTTTTTGTTGAAGTACAACATTATCCTTAATCTCAAATTCTTCTGGTATTACAATTGGAAAATAATCATCATTTTCAAATTTTGCCTTTTTAGTTTCATATGTTTTATTCAATTCAGCATAGTTGAAACTAATTTGTGCATTCTCCTTCTTAGCTCTGTTGAAAGTCTCAATTTCTTCTTCCTCATTGGTCATACGAGTGAAGCTCTGCCAGATATCTATATGCACATACAGTGTTGTAATCGTACAGTGTTGGAAGCACATCACACGCCTTTCGAAGATTATATAGACTATCAGCTCCTAACCCTTCTTTTGAATTGAAGTATTTGAATTCTTTAGGCTTATTAAAATGAATAGTTTGATCAGTTTGTCCTCTTTTAGCGATTAACTCTTCAAGATGTTTAATGTGGGAAGACAATTGATCGTTATCATTTTGAAGGTGATTTATGACATTTTGTTTGCTGTTTAATTCTTGTGATGTATTGAGGTGTTTTTCATGTAAGGTTTAAGATATTTCTTTTATTTGCTCGGTTAAAGATTTAAATTGTTTCCCATTATCATCAAAATCTTGTTGTTTCGTTCCAGCCAGTTTTTAGTTATTTGATATTCATAAAATGTTTCAATGTATGATTTGTAATATTTATCATTTTGGTCATTTGATATTGAACTTTGTATATTTTTAAGATTTATTATTTCAACTTCTTTTTATGAAATTGTATGAGAAAAATTCTTAATATCATTTTCATCCATGATCCTCATTTCAGATACCTGGTTTTGTAAATCCAGATTTTCTTGTTTGAAAGTTTGATTTTGTTTAATACGATGAACAAGTTGTTCACCAAGATGAACAAATTATTCACGTCCGTTTTCTAAATCATTCAAACGTTCTTGAAGTTGAGTGTTTAAATCTTTTTCAATTAAAATGTTTTATTTTAGAGAATCAATTTCAGATATCTGAGTTTTAACAAAACAAGTATCAAGATCAGTGAAATTATCAGAATTTGATAAGAGAGAACTGATTTCATCAATCTCATTGTTGGCTTCTTCATCAAATCGATCAGAAGCATCAGCATATTCTCTTGCCATAAAGCACAAGTTTGCTACATCTTCTTCATCCTTAGGATCTGAATCTTCCATCCATTGAAGATCCTCAGCTAATAACACTTTTCCAGTCTCAATTTGTTTAGCCATCAACATCTTCTTTTTAAAATTCTCTGAATCACGAACTTTTGGTTTCTTGTAATCACGGGAGAAGTGACCAGCAATACCATAATTATAGCACTTCTTTGTAGGATCCAAAGGTGTAATAGTTGGTTTATCAGTTGAGTTTGCAGCAGATGGAGCGGACTTAAAGTTGGATGAAGACCTCAGATTGTTGTTTGTAGGCTTTGAGTAGTATTTCTTCTGATAATTTCTAACGAGTGACATAGCCGGCAGGACTTCTTGAAGTTCTATTTCCATATCATCAGTCATAGATGGTGCAGATTCTTCTGCTATTTCTTTCATTTTAACAGATGCATTAGACTGATGTTGTTTTGTGAGAAGTGCAAGAGTATCAGCGGTTTCTTGTCTGGTTTTGATTGTGTCTTTCACCATTGGTGCATTTTGTTGAAAATATTTATAAAGTTCATGAACATCGATCAAACTAAGATCCTTGTGTTGCATAGCACTGTTTCCAAACATTTCCCACTCGGGGAGAAGACTGTTGATGAATTTGATGTTACTCTCAAGATTTTCCTTTTTCAAATTGTTTTTGCGGAGTTCATTCAACAAATTACAGTAACGATGATAAGTGCTTTGCAAATCTTCCCCGGTTGTGGTTTTAAATGTTTGATATGAAATTAAAGTGGTAACCATCTTTGCTTTATTTCCTAGTATTGTGCCCTCCATCTGTTTTCTGATTTCATCCCAAAGTTCTTTTCCGGTTTCCAGACTATCTAAGCTGTTATAGATGTCATTTGGTAAGCTTTTAAGCATGAATGAAAAAGATTGTAAATCTGCTTTAGCACGTTGTTTTTGTTGAACATTGTATCGAGCAAGAGGAATTGGAAATCGACCACCAATAAGTGGAGGAGTTGCATTTGAAGAACCAACAATATCTTCATAGAACACGGTCACCCCATTCTCGAGAGATTCAAGGATTTCAGTAGCTAATTCCTGATTATTAATAAAATGGAGAAACCATTTCTTCCACTGAGCATACTCTCCTCTGAATAAAACTGGTGGTTTAAGATCAGATCCAATCGACAGTGCCTCTTTTGAAGTCATTTTGAAATGATTTTAAGTTGGAAAAAAAATCAGGTTGAGGATTGAAAAAGTTCACAGGCCCAGAAGAAATTTCTCATGTTGTATAGTTCTCGGGTCGAGAACCAAGTCTGGTCGATAACCAATTCCAGTCGAGAACAAATTTCAGTCGAGAACCAAGTCTGGTTGAGAACCAAGTCTGGTCGAGATCAGATTGTCGAGATCTGATGGTCGAGATCAGATGGTCGAGATCAAATGGTCGAGATCTGATGGTCGAGATCTGACGGTCAAGATCAGATGGTCGAGATCAGATGGTCGATATCAGATGGTCGAGATCTGATGGTCAAGATCAGATGGTCGAGATCTGATAGTCGAGAACACTTTTGCAGTCGAGATCGTTCTTGAGAACAAGTCGAGATAGAGTTGGTATCCAAGAAGTCGAGATCAATTGATAAGTCGAGGTCGAAAGCAAAAGCAGGTCGAGATCAATTTCTGTTACAGAAGGCGAGGTCGAGATCAATCAATAGGTCGAGATGCTTCTTGATCGATATGAACAGTGACGAACCGTAAGTTTCAAAACTTCACTAAATTGATCATAGTTTGCTCAATTCTTAACCAAAATCAATGATTCAAATCCCAAAGCGTTCGAAATTACTTTTCTAACAGTATGATCCAATCAAACAACTGAAAACGTAACAATTTGGCACTCGATTTTTTATTTTTCAGTATAAAATGGGTGTTTTCTGATTTTGACAAAAATCACAAAATTGAGATCAAAACTTGATAAATTGAATTGAAATTTGATTCTAAACTTATTAGAATTGAAATAGGAATGCAATGATCAACTAATATCAACGATTTATACCTCAGATCTGGAAATCAAAAATCACAGCTCTTCATCTTCAAAACTTCAAAAATCTTCAAATCTGGATCAATTGAACACGAATTTGAATCTATTCCTATTGGATTATGCTCTGATACCAATTGAGGAAGCTAAGCATGCATAATCTAAACAATTCATGTTAATTCCATGGTGATTTGAATGAATAGTGTGTGTAAGTGTGTGTTTTAGAGAGAGAGAGAGAGAGAGAGAGATCTAGAGAGGAGGAGGAGAGAATGAGAGCTTTCAAATGATCATTCAATTAGAAAATGTGGGAAAACTTACATCATCAAGCTTAATCTCACCTATATATACTCTCTACCTAAACTAGTTCATTAAGCCTAACTACATCTTTTAAGCACAAAACTAGTCCTAACATCTTTGTACTCTGCATAATCTTTTTAATTGTCTATTTACATATATACCTAACTACATGTGTATTTTTACACATAATCAAATACCTGAAAGAAAGTAAAGAGAATATTGTAAAGCAAAATTGTTAATCCTAGAATCTAACTCATTAGGGATGATTAGGAGAGACGAGATGTGAGTAAGCAGAGAGACTAAAAGAAGAATACATTAAATAATAAATTGAAGTTAGTTAAGCTAAAAGCAACATCGATCTAAAATTTCTCTTCCTTATTATGGGCAAAAACGTATAAAGAGAAAGAATAAAAATTACGAAAGTTAATAGCATATTGAAGTTTCTTTTTGGATTTGCATCATTTTTATTGCATTTATAGCTTAGAGTAAATTACATGGAAGGTCCCCGTGGTTTACCACTTATTACAGTCACAGTCCCTAAACTTCATTTATTACACTGGACGTCCCTGGTGTATACAATTTGTTACATCCATGGTCCCTACTGCCCATAACTTTTTCTAAATGACGAAAATATCCTTTGGTCTTTTGTAATAAAGCGAAGATAAGGGATTACGAATGTAATAAGTGATAAACCACATGGGCCATCTGTGAAATTTACTCTATTAATTGATTTTTTTTCTTTTCTCTCTTTAATTCATGTTCTTCCGCCACATTCAGACTCACCACTCACCTTTATGTCTTTGAATTCAAACATCAATCAATAACCATCATCGTCGCACCACCAAACCCCCTGAAAAGTCGATCTAGCACAAACCCCTGCCTTCGGTTGCCTTCTCCAGTTGTTCAGCCACCTATGACATCTTATCGAACTGAATAAATTCAGACAATTGATGCACATCGCCAGAGGAGTTTGTGGTTTGCACACGCAGTGATTCAGATAATTGATGCACATCACCATAGGAGTTGGTGTTTTGCACATTCAGGTCGATAGAACGTCATTGGTGGTGGAACAACTGGAGAAGGCAATCAGAGGTAGGGGTTGGTGATGGATCAACTACTCAGGGGTTTGATGACGCGATGATAATGGTTATTGATTGAGGTTTGAATTCAAAGAGATAGATGTGGGTGGTGAGTTTGAATGTAGCGGAAGAATATCAATTAAAGAGAAAAAAGAAAAAAATTAATTAATAGAGTAAATTTCACGGATGGTCCCTGTGGTTTATCACTTATTACATTCACGGTCCTTTATCTTCGTTTTATTACAAAAGATCAAAAGGGTATTTTCATCATTTAGAAAAAGTTAAGGGTAGTAGGGACCATGTGTGTAACAAACTGTATACACCAGGGACGTCTGGTGTAATAAATGAAGTTCAGGAACTGTGGCTGCAATAAGTGGTAAACCAAAGGGACCTTCCGTGTAATTATCTCTATAGCTTACTTACCTTAACTATGTAACATTTCTTGATTTGTTGCTATGTCATCAACTTTTGTAGACAATGAATATAAAATAATACTATTTATATTCATTTTAATTATTTAGAGATAAATTGTTAATAAAAAAATTTACAAAGTATAATATCAAATTGAAAAAATAACCCAAACTATAACGATAAAAAACCATAATATCTAAATATTAATATAATATTCAAAAATATTGCTACTTATTACTTCCTCCGATTCAAAATAAGTGATATATTTTGAGTTTCACGATTTTTGAGGTAAAATATTATAATGATGGTTAAATTGGATTAATTGGATGGTTAGTGGGGAATGTGTCCCATATTTTTTTAAATAAAATGGGGTTAATGATGTTTAATAGTAAAAAGTAAGGGTAAAAGAGTCATTTCACTTTTTAAAATAGATAGTTAATGGATGAGGGTCCCACTATTTTTTGTCAAATTAGGTAATTTTTCTTAGTGTATTACTTATTTTGAATCATCTCAAAAAGAAAAGTGTATTACTTATTTTGAATCGGAGGAAGTATTATTTATATAACCGACAAATCCATAAATAAAAACTGCAACTAAGCGCGAACTATATTATTAACTTTGTATCTTTGGTAATAACTGTAAGAAGAAAGCCTTATTGGAAGCGGCTATTGGGGTATCTTTTGGTTCATCTTGAAAAATAGAAATGATAAAATTTTCAACAAGATCAGTTTTATAGCTTCCAACGTTATGAAAGACTTTCAAGCGTCCTTTTATACTTGGATAAAATTTATGGGGTATTGTATTAAGTTTTATGGTTTCATTTGGAGTTGTAATCCCTTTTATCTTTGTTATAATTTTTTTTTCTTGTTTGTATGTTGTTCTAGCATCTTGCTAGTTTTTTAACATAGCGTCTTTGGATTACTTGTCAAAGGTGATAACATTACCGAAGTTTTTGTTAGGTTTCCTTTTTTTGTCAAAAAAAAAGTGCCGGCTATATCATAGTTGTTTTTACTGAATACTGTACATGTGAATTACTTCCTCTATATCAAATAAGTGAATCACTTTTCTTTTTGGTGTATCAAAATAAGTGAATTACTTTAATAATTTATAAAAAGTAACAAAATAGTAAAAGGTGTGAGTTATCCATTCTAATTATTTAATTTAGTTTTACTAATCTCTTAGTTCCTTATTTTACCTAAAAAAAAATAAACTTTTTGATACGGAGGAAGTATAACTTAAAATGAGTTAAGACACTTTAAAACCCTTACGCGTTATCTCAGGCTTTGATGTCCCACGTTGAGGATCCTGCTGGACACTAAACCAAAATCCACGTGGCAATCATACAGCGGTAATCCACACACTTGGTTCATACGCATCCGCCGTTGCTTTGCAAAGTCGAATTCCCACAAGCGTTTTTGAACAAACGTTTTCATGTTAAATAATCTCTATCTCTATCCTCCAGTTGATATATTCCTTTAAGATGTCATTAATTATACAGGTATAATAAAGATAAAAGTTTTGATAATAACAGTCTTTATGGCTGTCACTAACAATGGATAATATTAAACAGTTTGAATTTTGATTGGTGGAGAAGATTGAATGTTGCTAGAAAGAAGGAAGACAATTTGACTAATTAAGTTTAAAGGGTGTAAATTGTAAATGTTATCCATTGTTATTTACAGCCATAAGGGCTGTTATTATCAAAACTCTAAAGATAAATAAAAAATATTATGTATATAATATTTACATTTTCGTCTTCAAATAATTTCATTAGACAAAAGCAATGTTTTAAAACTTAGTTTTTGCATTTAAATCTGTTAAGTGTCTTGAATTTGTTAAATTTCATAACTTGATTATGAATGTTACATTCTGTGTTTAAATTCGAGTCGGATGAGCTTACCGGTCAAGTCATATAACAAGGACATAATCGTTGAGCTCAAAGACCATATCTTGTCGATGTTTGTTGTCTTGTTGTTGCATCTGATGAGTTAAAGTGAGGTCGAGATCGAGGTCCTGATTATTTGAATTTCCCTATTTGAATTTCCCTATATAGTGAGGAATATTAGGCAGTGCCCTCCCGTGGACATAATTATACCTACACCTCAAAAGAGCCACTTGAATTGCTGATTGCCACGAAGTGTTATATGACCATTCCGCCACGCCTGTCCACAAACATGATTCTTCTTAAACATAGCAACGAAGGTAGTCCTCAAGGCATCGATTAAGAACCTCAGTGTGGCTGTAACCTCAGTATGGCCATCTCGTCGTGACCTACGTCCCAACATTCTGACCCGTCCTCCCCCTTACACCAACTCGATCTTCTCGACACGTCCCTGCAGGGGTTTGGTCGCCTGGACGACCAGAGGAGGTCATGAGGCAACATATAATGGTTGCTTGTATTTTGTTCTTGGTAAGTGGTACATATATTAACAAAATTAATTTTAAGGTTTAGTTGTGGGTTGATCACTGTTACATAGGTTTAGTCGGGATTTGTTATGTGTTTTGTCGGAAAAGAAAAAATTGATTTGACGCTAAGGGGCGTTTGGCATGACGTAATCTTCCGTAATAGAGTTGAATTCGGTTGTAATTGAATACGGTTACGCGTTTGGCTACCAAAATTTTGACTTGGAATTCAATTCAATACTTATGTATTTTTTTAAACATTTTTTAATTGTTTTTGTAAATTTTATAATTTATTATTATTTTTATATATTTTTTTTTAATTTTTTCAATTTTTTTAATTAGTTATATATTTATTATTTTTTAAAAAAAATAATTTTTTTTTAATTTTTCTAATGATTTTTTAATTTTTTAAAAAAAAATATTTTTGAACGATTTTAAAATCTGAGGCATACAAAATATTCAAATTTGTTAGTTCATTAAAAGACCGTAATGGAATTCATAGGGTGTGGGGACATATTTCAATTACAACGAATGTCGTATTTCGAAATTACGTCGTAACTGAATTATAGAAAAAAAAAAGTTCATCCAAATGTCCCCGTAATGTAATTGAATTAAAATTACGGAGGATTACGTCAAAATAAATGGGGCCTAAATGTATAACTGAATTGAGTTTGGCCAATCCTGAGACTATGTGTGTCGCACGAGTAAAGGAGGGGTCGGGACCGGTGACCTCACCCACCGTGACGCGTCCCTCCGGTAACGAGGGCTGACCCACGACACGTCCCAAGCCCGTAACGGTCGGCCACTCGACCGTTCGAGGTCGTGGCCTTAATGGTCAAAAATTTAACCCCCCCGGTCATACGGCTATATCCCAAATACCCACACCCTTTCAAACTTAATTTTTACCCCTTTTTACCGTATATTTTACCAAATATTTCACACTTCTCATTTCATTCTAATATACTCAACCACACACTCTATTCTCTCAAAAATGTCTTCCAATAACAAATTTACAAAATCAAAACTTCAAAATCCCGACGCCAACCAAACAATCCCACACCCTCTCAATCACCACCTATCAACTTTCAACCACCAACTTTTATACACCAAACTCATCCTCAACAACAAAGTTATCAAAATAATCCATTTGCTCCCCCTTCAACCAACAATTTCAACAACACTACCAACAACCATACCAACCATACTTCCACCGTCACCACCACAACAACAACCACAACAATACCAACAATTTTCTAACCTTGATGATTTTGATCCTTTCGAGTCATACCAACCACAACATGGCTCGGGCTCCGCCACTCCCATCGCTCCTGTCGATCTCGAGTCTTCCGACTCTCCCGTTGTAGCGCCGACAAAGAAGGTAACAAAAAGGCGTCAACCAGCGCAAAAGACAACGACCGGCGGAAACGAGAAATAGTCGAGCGCTGTAGAGATAGCCCTATGCAAGACTTGAGCGGCCCTCATCTTGAGTGGGTTTTGAGAAAGACGCGTGATATCAAAACGCGCTATAATTTGGATTTTTAGTTTGGTGTTTTTTTAGTAGTTTTTTGTTATTTATGTATTTTTTTTATTAATGTAATGTTTTTTTTATTATTATTAATGTAATGTTTTTAATTTTTAATGAAATTAAAAAAAAATAACGGTCACACATTACGCAACTTTGGTCATTGTTTGATCATGTGTTTGATCAGCAGAGAGAAAGCTAATGTAGCGCATAGGTGGCTGGGGTGACCACTAAAACAGTGGTCACCCATTACGCATAATCTTACACCCGGTCTAAATACACCCAATGGCCCAATCGACATCATATTTGGCAGCCACATGCCTTCACCCCCTGCCTTGTATTCCGCCCTCTCCAACTTTCATTCCACGCACATTAAAAATAAAAATAAACTCTAATAAGTTACCAGTTTTTATTACGTTTTTTTGTAGTTTTGTTTCGATTTTCCCAGATTTTATTCTGTCATCGTTGCTTTTGGATGTGATCAAATGGTGGCACTATTGTAAACTTTATATTTTTGGTGATTAAATAATTAGACAATTACGATATTAAAACCGTATTTGATATTGATAATTCAATATCATAATCAACAAAAAAGAAAGAACCAAATGGAACAATCAAACCTGAATGTTAATGAAGAACGAACCGCACGGAATTATAATTCCTGTCCTTTAAGGTTTTTACGCGCTCTATATGCTGCAAGCCTCAACGTAGAACCCCAGGATTTGATGCAGTTTATCAGTATTATTCTACAGCACTAGAATTACCGACAACACAAAGTGATTACTTGGAAACACATGATGATATCAAAACACAACATCATGAAAAGAGAGCATATGAGAGGAGAGCTTATGAATTTGGTGTGTTGAACTTCACAACTAGAGGTTGTTTATATAGGCTCTCATGCCTTGAAGTACCATAATGACATTCAAACCAAGAGTTGTAACTATTGATTAATTCAACATTATGTCACATATTATGACATTTAGTGTCAATGGTTATGACATATAAAAGATGTTCATAAAATATTAAGCTCCACATCTCTCATAATAATAGGAAATTTACCAACTTGCAAATAACCCATTATTATTTCCAACAATCCCCCACCAAGTTGGAAAGTTTCCTTTCATTCAGACATATGCTGTCACTTAGGTGTCACGAAGATTAAACCCAAGTTTAATGTGAGCAAACAAGAGGATACTGATTCAATGGTATCCTAATAGGTTTAAACCAAGAACCTTAGTAGCCTCCCCGGTTTACCCCCACATAACATATGCCGTCTTTGTGTTCTCACTGAGCACTAATATCGCCATGTGCTAAAATCCTTTTCATGACCCTTTAGAAGACAAACCAAAAGTCTTCATTTGAGGCGGCACCACCTCTAGATCAAATAGGCAAATTTTACAACATCTTCGTTGTTAGATGTCTCCAAAATTTTGTTAAGAGTATTAACTCATCCTCGTTTTCGGCAACGACGTACTATCCTACCTCACATGGATCTATCTGGATTGATAGTACCTTCTATCGTTAGTAATTTCGTTATTACCCATTAAACTTGAAAATATGAGCACTAAGTTCAAGTTGGGTTTCCATTACTAACGATTCTAGTTTGGTTTTAGACCCATGACTCTCGCGGTAGATGTAACCAAATCTCTCGTCAGAGGTTTGGTAAACGGATCCGTCAAGTACTTTGCTGTCTTGACTTAAACAACTTTGATGGTACCACTATCAATTCGTTGTGGATAATTCCCACTACCGCTGGCAGGCCAGCCGGGCCGTGAGCACGGTGGGGACGGGCTTCCCAAAAAATCCCATTTTAGATTTGATAGAACTGCCTTGCAACCAGGTCGATCTGCCGGGGCGGTGTACTCCCATGACTTTGAGAATTATGTCGAAGACCTACGTGTCTCGACTTCCCATTATATTCATAATTATATACTTTAGACAGTGTGGCCTCACTATCACAGTATATGGGAATTGAAGGCATCAGAGTATCCCACAAACGGATATCCAAGAGTAGATCTCTAATCCACTCTGCCTCTTTGCCTGCATTGGCTAAAGCAATAGGCTCAGCTTCCATCCTTGAGTGAGCTATACATGACTGTTTCTTGCTCGCCCAAGAAATAGCCCCACCAGCTAGTGTATAAATCCATTCACTTGTGGATTTAGTATCACTCATGTTATCAATCCAACTGGAATCTGAATACCCCCACTAGTATACTATAATTTGACATGTAAGTCAACTCAAGATTACTAGTCCTTTTCAGGTATTCTAGCACTCTTCCTACTGCCTTCCAGTGCTCTGTACCGGGATTTACAGTATATTGACTTAGTTTGCTTACAACAAAAGCAATGTCATGTCTAGTACAATGTGTAGCATACATCATGCTTCCAGTTTGCACTAGCATATTCTAGTTAAGCCACTGCTCTACCAGAGTTCACTTCAAGTTTTACACTAGAATCGAAAGGAGTGTTAAATTCTTTAAACTTCAAGTGTTGAAACTTTGTCAATATTTTCTCTATGTAATGAGATTGACTTAGAGAAATTTGACAATCTGTCCTTTTGACCTTAATACCATGAATGGTATCCACTTCCCCTAGATCTTTCATCTTAAAGTTCGAGGGTAGGTATTTCTTCGTATCATGTATACCTTGTAGGTGAGTGCCAATGATCAACTTATCATCAACATAAAGACAGATAACTACGGTGTATTCAGTTGTGCATTTAGGGTAGATACATCTATCAACACTATTATGCTTCAAACCAAATGCATATACAGTGGTGTCAAATCTCTCATGCCACTGTTTTGGAGCTTGTTTCAAACCGTACAGTGATTTAATAAGTGTACAAACTTTGTTTTCCTGTCCGGATACTATGAAACCTTCAGCTTGCTCCAAGTATATCTCCTCCTTGAGATATACATACCTTCTCTTTGTGTATAACCTTTAGCGACTAATCTCGCTTTATAGACATATATTGATCCATATGGATGATACTTCCTCTTGAAGATCCATTTAGATCATATGGGTCTCATACCCTTGGGAAGATTAGCTAACTCTCAAGTTCCGTTTCCCATAATAGAATCTATTTCATCATTAATGGCATCCTTCCATAAAGGAGCATCTCGCGATGTAATGGCTTCAGTAAAAGTCTTAGGATCATCATCTAAATTAATAGCTAAAATGACCTCTCTCGTCACCTTAGATTGAGATCCTTCAACCAAGTACGAAAGAAAATGTCTCCAAAATTATTTTCCCTTCTAACCCTTGTACTTCTCTTTGGTTCTTCTACAACAGAAGAAGGTGGCTCTTCTATAACAAAAGAAGATGAGATAATATCTCGAGAAGTACTGGGTGCTAGAATATGATTAAAGCTGGGATTGGAGTTTTCATCATCTCCTATTAACTTATCCTCGAAGAACTCCACATCTCTGGATTCTACATGACACCTGATTCTTTATCCAACAATCGGCAGGTCTTTCTATTCTGAGCATACCCGATGAATATACTCTTCATAGCTCGAGCTCCCGACTTGGATCGTTTAAGATCAGGTGTACGATAATAAGCTAAACACCCCCACACTTTTAGATAATCTAAGTTAGGTTTTCTTCCTTTCCATAACTCATATGGACTAGAAGGAATCACACGACTAGTGATTATGTTGTGCACATAATATGCAGTCAACAAAGCTTCCCCCACCGATTGTGTGGCAAACCCGATTGATTCAATATATAGTTGACCATTTCAACAAGGGTTCAACTCTCTCTTTCAGCTAATACATTCGGTTGGGGAGTATATGGTGAAATTATCTCATGCTTGATATCATTCTCTTCACAGAATGTGTCAAACTCATGATTAACGTATTTTCCCCCTCTTTCCAAGCGAAGAATGTTAATGTGTTTGTCATGTTGGTTTTCAGCGTTGCACTTATACAGTTTGAATGCATTAAAAGCTTCATCTTTTGAATGCAACAAGTAAACATGTAAATAGCGGCTATAATCACCACAAATTGTAATGAAGTATCTTTTACCTCCATGCGTGATTATTCCATTCAGTTCACAAATATCTGAATAGATCAACTCTAGTAATGATGTAATTCTTTTGACACTTGAAAAAGTTTCTTTGTAAACTTTGATTTTATACATGTTTCACATTTGTTAAAATCTTTATTATTTACTTCTATCAATACTTTAGATTGTGTCTTTTCAATATTTTTTTAATGTTAGTGTGAGCTAACCTTTTATGACACAAAGAAATTGAACACGCAATATAATTTGAAAAACTATTTCATTAATTCGAAACTTAGTTACATCATTACTAGCGATATTGTCACTAACGCTGACAGTATCATATTCTCACGATTACAAAGATCAACATTTGACACATAATCATTGGATATAGATACAACATTATCTTATCCATCACCACATAGATCAAGCATAAACATTCCACCCTTGATGATGGTTTGATCCATAATAACCCATCTTTGGAGAACACGATATGACCATTTTTTATTATTACCAGCTTGTAACTATTTTTGTCATATTTGTTCTCCGATATAAGTCCCTTGGAGATTCAAGGAACATGTACGACCTCTCGAAGGTAACCATAGTTCCATTTCGCAATGTTAGACCACTGTGCCAATGCCATGAACAAGTATTCTATGACGGTCAACACATGTCACCACAGTTCCTTCTCGAACCATACCATAAATTTGAAACTATCACAATTTCCACAAACATGAATGTTAACTCCAGAATCCACAAACCAGTCTCGGGCCTCCATCACCCGAGTAATTGAGGTAGTCATATTGACTCCTACATGACCCACACTTGCACCCAAGTGGGTTAGATTTGCAACAACATTTGCAATTCCTTTTACATAAGCAAAATCCGAGCTCCCACCTGACATGTGGCACACACTCAATCTGAGTTTACTCTTTTGATCTCTTATGAGATTTTCCTTCTCAATAAGGAAGTGTTTCGACAAAACATCCAAAGAGTAGTCCTCAAATTTGTGAAACTCCAAGTATTTAACTACATTCAAGGAAAACATTATTTAGTCAACCCTTTTCGGTAGCTCTATTCGAATACAACCAGGAAAGACGGTGAGGGTAGACAGCGCTAGTGCGTATCGGAACCACCCCCATTTGGAGTCAGAAAAACCGCCTTTAACTTTCCTAGACATTGTAATAAGAATAAGTGAGCCTATTTGGGGATGACTGATAATTTATTCCACTTATAGGTTCAATACAATGCTTAATGATACACAGCTGGAAAGATTCCGTTTAACACTAAAATTATCTATTTTGTATAATCATGATTTTTCAAATAGTACACTTTTCAAACATAAAAGTATCTTGAAATAATCTATATACAAAAAATAATAATTAAATAAATTATAATGCTTCAACCATAAGCATGATAATTCATATAACACCCACTTTAGATGAGAAAAAACCTTTTGTTTTAACTTGTCCATTAGATTAAAATAGATATTTAATTATGTCAAAACATTAAAATACATATATTAAATAGCCATGATTAGAAAAAATGTAACTCATAAAAGTTGAACTTAATAGTCATAATAATCACTTTTAAAACTATTCCATAACATGAATATATATATTAAACATTCACATAATGAACTCTATTTAATATATATATATATATATTTTAACCATTGACACAATATCTCAATGTTTTATTAATCACCGGATATTTTATAAAAGAAAATATGTGTATATATACACAATAATATATAACAAAATAAAAACCTTAAAGATTATTGTAAACTTTATATTTTCGGTGATTAAATAATTAGACAATTACGATATTAAAACCGTATTTGATATTGATAATTCAATATCATAATCAACAAAAAAGAAAGAACCAAATGGAACAATCAAACCTGAATGTTGATGAAGAACGAACCGCACGGAATTGTAATTCCTGTCCTTTAAGGTTTTTACGCGCTCTATATGCTGCAAGCCTCAACGTAGAACCCCAGGATTTGATGCAGTTTATCAGTATTATTCTACAGCACTAGAATTACCGACAACACAAAGTGATTACTTGGAAACACATGATGATATCAAAACACAACATCATGAGAATAGAGCATATGAGAGGAGAGCTTATGAATTTGGTGTGTTGAACTTCACAACTAGAGGTTGTTTATATAGGCTCTCATGCCTTGAAGTACCATAATGACATTCAAACCAAGAGTTTTGTAACTCTTGATTAATTCAACATTATGTCACATATTATGACATTTAGTGTCAATGGTTATGACATACAAAAGATGTTCATAAAATATTAAGCTCCACATCTCTCATAATAATAGGAAATTTACCAACTTGCAAATAACCCATTATTATTTCCAACAGGCACCACCACCATCAGTCAAAGAACCGGGAGACAGTCAACACACCGCCGGCCTGTACCGGAACAAATGTCCAATGCCTCTGTATTAGAGTCACCTATCGAAAACACGAATGTATGTCAATGCAATGCTTACTCAGATTATGTATCGGAAATGACGGTTAATTGTTTCGTGTGTTGTACCGCCACCTCTCACCACCATCCCCACCACCATAACAACTACTTCTTTTCAAATAAGTGTCGCCGGAGAAATCGAATTTGATTTCTTGGAGACTATGGAAGAATCTAAGGCGTACCATGTTTGCGTTTCTTATTGTTCCAGTGGGTTTTACGGTCATTTTATTGAAGCTTGCATACATGGCGGGAAGTCACGTGTTGGGGGCGGAGGCCACGGCGGTTATAATGCTGGAATGTTCATATTGAGATTTGAGATACTACAAGATTGATTCAACCAAGGCTCAGAGAATTATATCGGACATTGATTCAACCGACGAGAGTTTTTTCAAAAGGTTATTACTGTTCGAATAAATTTTGGAATAACTTTTGTCTATTGAAATACATAACTTTTTTTTTTAAAAAAAAAAAAAACTTACCACAACCATTTATTCTTACATAACCTCTTAATCAACTTTCATTGTTTGTTTTATTTCGTCCATATATTTAATAACTAGCTACAAAACCCGCCCGATAGGCGGGTATGCTGTAAATTTTAGTATGTAGAAAAATGTCCAAAAACTTTATATATTTCTAAATGACATAATAATCGATAGATGTGATGATGATTTTGTACAAAAAAATGGTAAATGAAGAAATGTTACACGGGCATTTTATTAAATGAAGAATCCAGCTTTTTATGCCGTAATCCGTAATATCTGAAGTCTGGTTCCGTTGCACAATCCAGCTTTTTATGCCGTAATCATAGAATGCCGGTTTTATGGAAATTATATTGAGTCGTGTATCACTTCTGAATAAATACGATTGAGTCGCTGATTGATCTTTTAAATATTTATTTGTTTCCTTGTATGTATGATCTTTTAAATAGTTATTTATTTGTTTCCTTGTATGTAGGAAGCCGTATATGGAGCATATGAATGTAGACCGTAAGTCGTACCAGATTCGTTTGCCGTGTATGGTGCGTATGAATGTAGACCGTAAGCTGTACCAGATTCGTTTGTATTAGTGCAAATGACGTGGACCAATCGGGGAATTCCAAGTGGCATTATGGACGAATAGGAATGCTTGGAATTGCCATGGTGTCAAACCCTCTTCAAATTTAGGCCTCATATATAGGGTAGGATTTTACATTTTAAAATTTAAATCCTTATATATATTTATACTTCCTCCGAGGGTTAAGATCCGGTGAGGACTACGAGGACAAATTTCGACCACTCATTTTAAAAAGGGCATAGATGTCTTTTTTGAAACTCTCTTTCCTCCTTTTGCTACTTGTCCTCTTATAATTGGAAGTGAGTTTTTCCCCCAACTTCGTTTTTCATCCATAACTTTTTTCTATTTGTAAAATAAAAAATCTAAAAATGCAAAAAATTTTAAAATTAAATTTGGTACAAAATGAGTATAGTCATGAAAATTTAAAAAAAAAGATCCAAAATTGACAATGATCCAAAATTAACAATGATGCAAATATAAATAAAATGATCCAAAATTATGCATGATTGTTATTTTTTAACTAATTATTTATACAAAATTATGGTTATGCAAAATTAACAATGATCCAAAAATAAAAAAAATGATCCAAAATTAACAAAATGATCCTAAATTCAAAATGATCCAAAATTTCATCTAAGTTATTTATTTATTTTTTTTTCAAATTTTCATGACTATACTAATTTTGTAGAGAATTTAATTTTAAAAACTTTGGTTTTTTTAAAAAATTTTTTTACCAAAAAAAAAGAAAAAGTTACGCCCGAAAAACGAAGCGAGGGGAAAAACCCACCATATCACAAGGTGACAAATGGCACAAGGAGAGAGAAAGTGTTTACAAATGACCATTTTAACTCTCCTAATTTTCTTTTTTCCCTACTATTTTGCGAAACTTTACACTACCCCCTCCCCCGGAACTTCAACCATTGTTTGTTTTTTTCATCACAATAAATCCTAGCCATTTATTTTGTTCGATTAAAAGCTCAGGTTTGTCCTTGCAGTCCTCACCTAAAAAATAAACCTCAATCGATCCCACTTCCGATTCAAAATAAGTGATACATTTTAAAATTTTACCTTATTTGGTAAAAAATAGTGGGCTGCACACCCACTAACTACCTATTTTATAAAGTGAAATGACCCTTATATCCTTATTTTTCACTTTTAAACATCATTAACCTTACTCTATTGAATAATTGTGGGACTTGTTCCCCACTAACCATCAAATTAATCTAATTTAACCCTCATTATAATCTACTATGTACATACACTAAATTTCGGGTAAGCAACTGAAATAAAGACAATTTTTCTTCAGCAGAATCTTTACTAAATTTTCGTACCTTTTTCAGAGTTTCAGCATCCCATTTCATTAAGGAGGAAGATTCTGGAGGTTCAGATTGTTGATAAACTTTAGATGACTGATATTTTTCAGTTTCTTCGGATTTGGCCATCAGACATTTGCAATCTTTGTAACTGTCTGATCTGGATTCAGATTCTTCTTCTATGGCAGCAAATAGCCCTTAAGCTTTATTCTTATTTTTAACCACCTCTTCATCACTTGACTTTGAGTCACTCAACCATGTTTCAGCAATTGCTTTCAATGCTTTTGCATCTTTCTTAGCCCTAGCAATCTAAGCTTTCAGATTTTGATATTTTTTCTCAGTGTCTTTATAGTTCTTCTTGTCATTTGATGAAGAGTTTGAGCTTGATCTTTCGGGAACTGAGTTTTCTTTGACTCTGCAGTCAGCTTTGATGTGACACGTTCTTTCACACTTGAAACATACCATTTCTCCTTTCTTGTTTTGACCTCATGATCTATTTCGATTTAAGATTCTTTTGTACCTTGATGCTAGCAACGTCATACTTTCAGACAATTCCTTTATGTCATCGCTTTATATTCGCCCGAGTTTGATTCTTGCTCTTCTAGATCCACATCCTCAGCATCTTCGAAATGTTCATCATCAACATCATTTGGATCAACAACACTCTCCACCTTTGCTTTTAGAGCTCTTCGAGAAGATTTGAAAGAGCTTGCAATGAGAGCAGCGAAAGGAGGAGTCTCATTCCGATCGTCATACATTTTGTTTTCATTTTCAAAGTTCATTAAAGTGTTGTAAAGACTGCTCATGTTCATATCTTTCATCTGACCAGAAGTTCTTAACACGGTAGACATAACAGCCGAGTCTTTTGGAAGGATTTCCAAGAACTTGTACATCAGTTCCCGGACTTCCTTGTTGATTCCAAACTCTCTTAATTTGTTTATTAGAATGGTGAACCTTCTGTAGGACATTTTGAGAGATTCACCTCTAATAACTTTGAAAGCTTCATATTTTCGATTCAACATTGCTTTCTTACTAGCTTTAACTTCATCGGTTCCTTCATAGGATGTTGTCAAGATATCCCATATTTCTTTTGCAGTTGTACATTCTTTCATAGGATGTTAGTCCCGTGATAAGTGATGAATTGCACTTATATAGTTCTACTAACCAAATAAAGATTATGATAACACTCAACAGTAAATAAACTCTTCTTTATTAATCAATAATGATAAACAAAGATACAAGTAGTTGCGGAATAGCTAAGAACGGGAATCCTAACTAAACTACTTGTAAGAGATAGACAATGACAAATACTGTCTAAGACAAGTATTGATCAACAAATGATCAAGCACAAGACCAGACACCTTTGTTACTAAGATTCAATTATCGAAACAAGTAACAGAAGGTATCACTAGGTGTTCACACTTTGCTCAAAGGATATTATCTGAGGAAGCTTTTAGCAATGTGAGTACTTGTTGGGTGCACGCCAAATTCGTCCATCAAGTCTTCTATTTATAGTATTTGTAGAGCGTGACAGCTAAGGGATGTACGAATTTATCTATGTGTATGGATTCCGTTGGTGCAGAGAATATTTCATGGGACGAGCACCACTAACGGAATTCTGACCGTACTTTCTGTCGTTTTATGATCGTCTATATCTTCTAGAAGATTTGCATAGGATTCCCTTTATCGGCGACATACAAACTTGTACAATACTTGTGTCTTTCTGTGTCACTGAAACTTCAGACCTTGATATGCTTCGGATCATCATAAGTCTTTGGATACTCATGCTTCTTCAGGCATGGACAGCTTCAGTGACCTTCACTAAGAGTGTTGCTTAGCGAAGTATTTGTCTTCAAGACTCAGCATTATTGTCAAGTATACGCTGAACCTACTGCAACTATCTGATCGGTTGATCAGTCTCAGATTCCGCACGGGGAACTAATCGTTGCTTCTATTATTGATCAGATGGTGTAGCCAGGTAACTGAAATCCGAACTAATTAGATTCAGTTACCCACAATCTGAAGAACGCATCTTCAGATTGTCTTCTAACTATTTCCTTTTGTCTTCATTAAATCTTCTTCAGTGGGGGATGCTTTCAGCGACCCAATAACTTGGTACAATATGGTCCAACAACACACATTCATACAATGATGGAAGCGGGGGAATCGAGTTCGGGTCAATAAGATGATGATGAAACGTCATATTATAACACTTTGAGAAAAGAAAATATCGTTCAAGCTCCTGATAACACTACTAGTAGCGAGTTTGGAAGGTATACAATGACCGATTTTTTGGGGACTGTGAGTGTCCATGATTTTCAAAAACTTGATCTTTTGGCTAAATGGCACGTGTTCTACTTAGTGTCCAAGCTTCTACGGTAGCTTCGAAATCCGCTTTTAGTGTTAGTGGCAGGGTTGTATCACTAAGAAGATCGAAGATGACGCATTTGTCGATAGATGTTTGCATTTGCTTAAAAAATCATTTACATGCGGCGGAGCGTTTACAAGACATTGCATTACTTGAAGGCGAGATGGAGAACGACGTCGAGAAAGAAATACACAACTATGAAGTTGAGATGTGGATGTCGTCGCCTATAACTAGACAAGAACTTTAATACGAGTTAGAACTACGCAACAATATCGGGCGAGATGACTCAACAACTTACGAAGAAGAATTTGTTTAACGTTTTATTTCATTTATGATTTCGAACTTGTTTTATTATTGTTATGAACCTCTTTAGTCTTTTGTATTATGTTATCTCCCTTTAAGGTTTACAAGACTTTGTTTTTTTGCTTAATTTGTTATCTTAAATCATTAAAAAAAAAAAAACCTGCGAAACCGGTTTCAAAACGGGTAAAATCGAACCGGTTCCGAACGGTTTCGACTCACAAGCCCCAAAACCGGTTTTAAACCGGACTGGTTTTTTCAAAACCAGTTTTCGTAGTCCCCCACAAAAACCGATCCGGTTTTCGCACCTCTAAACACACCAAAAGCACGTTTAATGTCCACTCGTGCACCTTCTTGTCGTCTTTTAAAGTATGCATGTTTCGCGTCTCGTGCCATGCCTTTGGACAATTAGTCCATTCTCAATGCATGCAATCAATGGTACCATGCATTCCAGGAAATCTAAGAGCATTCTCATATTTTGTATATAAATTTTGAACGTCATGAATGTCGTGTTTCCTTAAAAACTCAGCCTTAAACAAATCGATAATGCACTTGGTAAAATTATTTAGACAATCACGTGTTCACCAATTTGTAAATATTCATCAAGTGAGACAGGTGTTATGCTGGTATATGGCAGAAGTACATTTCATAATCACACTTAATCCCATTTGACATGTAGCATCTAGTCGTACTCTAAAAAAAAATTAAAATGCTCGTGAAGAGGATCGTGACTATTTCTGAAAATAGTTTCGTACTCATGTGAAATCGACGTCAAAAATACGACTCAGTGTATTTTGGATTGTTGCCAAAATAGTCGTCCATTAAACGTTGTTCAGAAAACTTGATGTTCACGCAATATTGGTTTCTGATATAGCCAAAACTATAAATAAAGTATACACGATATTTGGCTGTATCTATCATGCATTTTTGGGTAGAAACTCCACCAAATCAGGTAAAAACCATTTTAATTAATTTATTTGGAGTGTTGGGTTGAAGTACTATGGATTGAGAATACAAGGATTAATCAATGATTAAGCATAAACAATTAAGAATTAGGAAGATTTAGATGGATAAAAAACTAAGAACACTTTGCATTAGGGTTTCAACATTACAAAATATGGCAAAGGTTGAATGGCAATTAGCTAAGAACAAGGTTTATATACCTAGACCTATTTTAGACTAATTACACAATGCCCCCTAGACTATTGGTTACAATTAATATGACCCAACAATCTCCCCCTTTGTAACAATAGTCTGGGAATCGTATATTCGAAGTCTTCATCTTTAGCCAAAGCTGCACCTGGAAATTTCGTTGAATAATGATGTATCAGGATCAGCTTGAGCTTCGTTAACCTGTGAAAATGAATACTTCTTGTAGCTTTTCAACCACGAGAAGTATTTTGAAGACTTTACTTTGAAGATACATATAGATCGACTAAAAATAAGACTCATATTAATAGAGAGATTAGCAGCGGAAGTCTTTTCTTGATCTTTGTGGCTTTATGTCGATCTGTTGTTCGTGATAATTGTTGTTGGGGTAAAATGTTGATAAAGTTAACGCTTCCCCTCAAATAAAAAATTATTTCTTCACGGGAGTTGGATTAAACGATTTTGAATTTTACTCCCCGGTGAACGAATTACCAATTAAGGATTTATGTCAATCTGTCGTTCTTGATAATTGTTGTTGGGGTAAAATGTTGATAAGGTCTACGCTCCCCCTCAAACACACAATTATTTCTTCACGGGATTGGATTAAACGTTTTGATATTTACTCCCCGGTGAACGATTTTCCTAATTCAACTATGAAAGTTGTTTGAAATCTTCATTAGGTCTTTGGTTTGTTGTTTACTCCCCCTTAACTAGTGCATATATCTTAATAGTGTGGAGTAAACTAGGCTAACGTATCGATAATCTCCATAAAATTAAAGGATTCTCCTAAATTAGTTCCCGCAGTTTGAGCTTTAGAAGAATTTTCGGTGAATGCATTAATTCTTTATATAAAGAATTTCTGAAATGTATCTTCTCCCCCTTGTTAGGTCACAACAACCCTGGATTACTTGTATAATTATTAGATAAATTAAACTTAAGATAATTAGAGTGATTAACACAATATTAGAGTCAAATGTATAATTCTACTAAGTGTGGCTTGTTGCCGAATAACAAGACCACTGATCAATTACAAGATATGAAATATGAAAGCGTAAATTGGTGAGTACTCCTTTGCCAAGTGATCTCTATTTATAGTGTTTTAGAGATCTTACAAATAGGCAAGGAGTAATGAAAGGACTGGAAAAGGAAAGTGGCCGAGATCAAAGGGATTTGATCTGGCCAAGTAAACAAGGAAATGTTTACTTAGTCCTTGTACTCAGTATTGTGTAACACCGTAAAATTTGAGCCATTTTTTTTAAAAAACAATACGGAAGCGTTATTTTATAAACATAAAACGATATACATATTTTATATTTACATAATTGTTCAAAAGATTATAATAATTAAAAGTACGATGTTAACTTGTATACGGCTCGACAACCAAAAATATCAGATGGTCATCACAGGTCCAAGCATCTAGAACTTTTTCCATATGCCTCAGCCAGTTTAGAGTCACACTCGGGTCATTACTGCCTTCATACTCCATTGGTTTACAATCTAGAAAGTGTTTATAGGTACAGGAAGGTTTGGTTCCAGTTTGAGAAGTAAATCCTCCAAATTGTATCAGTTGAGGTTCTTGTAATGGATATTGAAAATAAAATGTAGGTTGTGGCATACCAGATGTTGAAGTAATAGGATTTGGTATTGGAATTTGAGTAACTGGAGGGGTTGGTATTTGTGTAGCTTGAGTAGTTGGGATTTGTTGATAATCTCTCAATTTATCCCGCATTTCTTGCAACTGACTTTCCAACAATCAGATATATGCTTGATTATATGATTCAATATTAACATTGCCAGATGTACCAACCGTATCAGGGTTCTCGGGTTGAGGGATCGAAATATTTTCATCTTCATTATTTGCCACACCTGTTACATCACAACATCTCACCAAAATTTAGTATTAACTCGTTAGTATTCTACTTACTAACCAGAAGTCTATTCACACTAATCCCTACTTGTCAAGAATGATTGATCCACACGAGCCAAGATTTGAGAATGGTACACGTAATTGTGCACACATTGTCAAACCAAATCTCTGATACCAAATTGTAACACCGTAAAATTTGAGCCATTTTTTTTAAAAACAATACGGAAGCGTTATTTTATAAACATAAAACGATATACATATTTTATATTTACATAATTGTTCAAAAGATTATAATAATTAAAAGTACGATGTTAACTTGTATACGGCTCGACAACCAAAAATATCAGAGATTGATCAATCCATTCCTAACAAGCCAAACACCACCAAAAGCTTTCATTAACAACCTGAAAATATTCAACGAGGTGGGGATTAGCACAAAGCTAAGTGAATAGAATTAACACACATACTATATAATAATATAAACCAAGGAACAACACATTGCATTTACACTTGTTCGACTTCCACAAGAACGAACAAGTTCTAGTTCGACTTCCACAAGAACGAACTAGTAAGTTCCAGTTCGACTTCCACAAGAACGAACTGGCAAAACAGAGGACCGGCAACCTAAATCATTGCCGGCCTAACAATGATAACCGATAGCTCGTTTACTAAACGGCGCGGTAGAACTTCCTTTAAAATAACGAATAAGTTGAAGGTCCAACTATCGTAACCGAAAGTAACCGTAGCTCAGCTGAATTCACCTTAGCTGACCTCTCCTATGTGCACAAACATCTACATAGCACCACTATTAGGCAACCAAACTATAAGTTATAGCTATAATATTCCAACCTAAATGCATTTTTCAACCTAAATGCATTTTTTCAAAATTGATATTACAACACAAGTAAGATGGTTAAAACCACTCACCTTAGCAATCCTTCACTTCAAACTCAGTGATCTTATTTTACTGAGTCTCCTTTCCTTTTCCTGTAATACACTATATAAAACGAATTAAACCCAAAATTTAACAAACAATATCAATGGTCATATAAATACATATACACTTGTATTAAGCATAATTTAAAACCATTACTTGCATATACCAAATTGTGCAGTTTACATAATGCATGACTTTTACAAGTCAAACTACACGAACATGTATCTACACTTGATTCTCAACATATTTTCAACAAATGATCAAATTCTTATTAGCAAATCAAAACTACAATTCATGTTCCCTAACCTCATAAAATGCATACATTTAGACATATACGTCATATCTAAATGAAATAGCAAGAATTATAATTACTCTTATTAATCAAAGTCTTATTTCATTAAAGATGATTAATACTTGATCAATAATCTCAACTAGCCAAACATTAATAATTAGGACAAATTCAACTAAAATCTATTAACCATTCACACGATCAACACTTATCATTTAACTTGTTCCTTTATAACCTAATCAACAAAAGTTTATTATAAACGTAGATTTCAAGAGTTTAAGACAAAAATCATCAAAACTTAACAACAACAAAAAAAAAACTCAAAACCCTAACTCAATATTTCTTCAAAACTAAAACTCTAGCTTTGAAAAGAAGACAATCTTACCTTGTTATTGCTCAGATATAGAAGCAAAAGATTCAAGCAAAACTCCGTAATTTCTCCAAAATCTTCTAAATATGTGTTTTGTATGTATTTGTGTGTGTTTGTCGAGAGTAGCAGGCAAAATCAAGAAAGGCTTAGTCAATTTCTAACCAACCCTCACCCCTACACGTGTACACACAAACATAAATATAATTGTCATTAAACATAATGTCGTACTGAATATTTGATTCACAGTTAATTTATTTAAAATACTTAACGAACTCTAATTTTGACAACAAAGATATTTTTGGAACTTTGGTTCAAAAGTGAACCCAAATAAATAAAAATCATTTCGATATCTACATATTTCAGCTTTACTAATTTTTAACTCCGTGTTAAAAAATACAACTAATTAATTCAAATAATTCAAATAAAATTATATATAATAACAAATAATAAAATATTACTTACCAAAAGTAATAAAATACTAGACTGGGTCTCAGAGTGTTACAAATCTCCCCTCTAGGAAGATTCTGTCCCCGGAATCACTACTCGGTCAAATAAAGCCGGGTAGCGATCTCTCATCTCAGCTTCGGTCTCCCAAGTCATATCCGCACCTAAACTGTGTTTCCACTTAACCAAAACCATAGGAATCTATTTGTTTCTTAACTTAGTCACTTTTCGGTCTAAAATTTCTATCGGTTCTTCAATTAATCGTTTCTTTGAATCAACTTTCAGTTCTCGAACCGGTAATACTTGATCTAAATTCTCGGGATTACATTTTCTTAAATAACAAACATTAAATGTATCATGAATTCCCAACAATTCAGGAGGCAAATCTAGGGTAACCGACTGATCATTAACTATACGGCGAATACGGAATGGCCCAATATATCGAGGTGCTAATTTACCCCGTTTCCCGAATCGAATTATACCCTTCCACGGAGAAACTTTCAGATACACCATCTCATCTACTTTAAAAGTCACGGGTCTACGTTTCGGATCAACATACATCTTTTGTCTATCCCGAGCGGCTTTCAACTTTTCCCGAGCAATCGCTACTTTTTCTGCGGTCATCTGAACAATCTCGGGCCCCGCAAACTGTTTCTCTCCAGCTTCTAACCAACATGTAGGAGTTCGACATCGTCTACCGTATAACATCTCATACGGTGGCATCCCGATACTTGAATGATTAGAGTTGTTATACGCAAATTCAATCAACGGTAAATGAGAATCCCAAGAACCACCATACTCTAAAACACATGCCCGTAACATATCCTCGAGTGTCTGAATGGTTCTTTTGGTCTGACCTTCTGTCTGAGGATGACAGGCGGTACTCAAATTTACCCGTGTACCCAATTCTCGTTGTAAACTGTTCCAAAAGTTTGAAACAAACCTCGGATCTCGATCTGATACAATAGAAAGCGGTACACCGTGTCGAGAAACAATCTCATCTATATACAGTTGTGCCAACTTACCAAGTGAAGCCGTCTCATTTGTAGCTAGAATATGGGCACTTTTAGTTAATCGATCCACTATAACCCATATCATGTCGTGATTCTTTTGTGTTCGGGGTAGTTTAGTAACAAAATCCATCGTAATGTTATCCCATTTCCATTCCGGAATCTCTAATTGTTTTAACGATCCGTACGGTTTCTGGTGTTCGGCTTTTACCTGAGCACAAATATGACATTTTTCAACGAACCGTGCAACATCAGTTTTCATAGTCGGCCACCAATATAATACTTTCAAATCATTGTACATCTTTGTACTACCCGGATGAATTGACAATCTAGATTTGTGTGCCTCCGATAAAATTAACTCTCGTAATCCCCCAATTAACGATACCCAAACTCGTGATTGAAAAGTTTTTAATCCCCGAGAATCATCAACTAAATCATCTTTTCTTTTAACTAATATCTCAGATTTCAAGTTCTCGTCTTTCAAAGCCTCAAATTGAGAAATTTTAAGTCTATCCACCAAATCTGAAACTATCTCAATTTTCATGAATCGAACAGTTTCTGTAGTACCTTTTCGCCTCAACGCATCGGCTACTACATTTGCTTTACCGGGATGATATCTAATCTCACAATCGTAATCTTTAATAAGTTCTAACCATCGTCGTTGTCTCATATTCAAATCTTTCTATGTAAATACATAATGTAGACTTTTGTGGTCCGTACAAATAACACATTTTGTCCCGTATAGATAATGTCTCCAAAGTTTTAACGCAAATATAACCGCCGCTAATTTTAAATCATGTGTCAGATAGTTCTTTTTGTGTGGTTTTAATTGTCGTGAAGCATAAGCAATGACTCGATCACGCTGCATCAAAACACAACCCAGGCCGGCAAAAGAAGCATCACAATATACAATGAAATCCTCGGAACCGTCAGGTAACGCAAGTATAGGAGCTTGACATAATAATTGTTTCAATGTCTGAAAAGCCTTCTCTTGTTCATCACTCCATATGTATGGTACATCTTTACGTGTTAATTTCGTTAACGGGCTCGCAATTTTAGAAAAGTCTTTGATAAATCGTCGGTAATATCCTGCTAACCCAAGAAAACTTTTTATTTCTGATGGAGTCTTCGGAGCACTCCAATTCATAATCGCTGTTATTTTAGACGGATCAACTTTAACCCCGTCTGAACATATCACATGACCTAAAAACTGAACCTCTCGAAGCCAGAATTCACATTTTGAAAATTTAGCATATAATTGTTCACGTTTAAGTGTCTCTAAAACCTGTCTCAAATGTGTCTCATGATCCGATTCAGTTTTCGAGTAGATTAGTATATCATCAATAAAAACAATAACAAATTTATCAAGAAAAGGACGACATACCCGGTTCATTAAATCCATAAATATAGCCGGAGTGTTTGTTAACCCAAACGGCATAACCAGAAACTCACAATGACCGTACCTGGTTCGAAAAGCAGTCTTTTGAATATCATCCTCATGAACACGAACTTGATGATAACCTGATCTTAAATCAATTTTAGAAAAATACGAAGCCCCTTGTAACTGATCGAATAAGTCATCAATACGTGGTAACGGATATTTGTTTTTAACGGTTCTTTTATTCAGCTCCCGGTAATCAATACACATCCGCATCGTACCATCCTTCTTTTAAACAAATAAAACCGCAGCTCCCCAAGGTGAGGAACTCGATCGAATAAAACCTTTATCTAATAATTCTTGAGTTTGTGTCATAATTTCTCGAATCTCTGATGGTGCTAACCGATACGGTGCTCGAGCTACAGGACTAGGTCCCGGTATCAATTCTATTTTGAATTCTACCTCCCGTATAGGAGGTAACCCAGGTAATTCATCAGGAAAGACCTCCGGGTATTCCGAAACCACCCGGATATCTTGAACTATCTGTTTCTCCTTTTTAACATCAATAGCATAGGCGATATAAGACTCACACCCTTTGGCCAAAGATTTTCTGGCCTTCATAAAAGATATAATTGGAAAAGAAAAACTGGGTTTTTCACCACGGGCTATTACACGTGTCCCGTCGGCTAAAGGAAAAGAAATAATCTTTTTATGACATTTAATACTAGCCTTGTTTAGACTTTGTTGGAATATGCTTCACACGTATAACATATAGTTATATGGCTAGTTGTTTGTGAGCCTAAAGGGTCACACACTTAAACACTAAACACCATTATATAATTAGTGTAATTAGTGTAATTACATTAATTATTAATATATAAGCTATAAGCTTGTGTATAATAAGTTTAATATTAATTGTTAATATTGAAACTTTATTGTGAGCAAAATGGAAGAAACAAATGACTAGGGACTAAAGTGCAAATGGAACAATGGTTTATGGAAATCATTGATGGGTCTTTATGGCACCATTAAGAGTGTTGAATGGCTCCATAAACTCACACTTGACCACCCATTTGGCCCTCCTCTCTCTCTAACACTTGTAGGTGTTTTTGTTTTCTTTTGCTCTCAAGAATCAAGGACTAGCATCCTCCTTTGGTGTTCTTGATTGTGTTGTGTGGACTTTCTTTTAGAGGTATTCTAATTGAATACTTGGTTTCAATCCATCACCAACTCCATCCGAATACACAATAATCAAAGGCAACTAGGGTATGAATTCTTATACCATTCTCTTTGATTTTCTTATAGTTTGATTGTATGATTGATATCAAGATCCGTTCATGGTGATTAAATCTTTCCGCTGCGTTTTGTAAATTGTTTTAACCGAAAATCACCATTAGTGGTATCAAGAGTCATTATATTAATCATATAATTAGCTAGATTTTGTAAAAAGTGGCAAAAACCAATTTTTTTGTGTTTTTAAAATTCCGATCGGACCAAACACAAAAACCCTACGGGTTTTTTAATTTAATTTTCGGATTTTTATAAAAATATGGGTTAAAATATGGTATTTTTGGAACCCTATTGTCACTTGTTACAAAATCATATCAAAAAATTAATCTTGTTATTGTTTTTTTGATTATTTGGCTTGTAATTTAATTTTTAATTCCATTTTGTTGATATGGCAAAACATGTATTTTTGCCATATCCCAAGCCAAAGCCTTGTCAATTGTTGCTTGTTTGTGCAAACCGATGAAAGCCTAGACCATTTGTGAATGAATGTGGTTGATGTTTGGTTGTTTGGGAAAAGCCTTGTTTTTTTTTGGCTTAATTGTTGTAATTTGTTTCATTTATTTTTCTTTTATTTTTGGTGCCATTTTTTGGGGCAATTTGTAATGTAAAAGTAATAGAATAGATTGTATTTATTTTATCTTTTTATTGTAAATTGTTGATAAAACATATTGAAGACTAATGAAGAAAACAACCAATTTCCGTCACAAAAGCGAGGGCTGTACGAAAACAGGTTTTTCAGAGGCATACGGACTCCGTTTTGGGCGATTCAAAAGCCTAAAATGCTTGCAAAGTCGTGGGCTACAACTTTCCAGAAGGCCGGGAAGACCAACGAAGAATCCTTCAGTGACTTTTCGGGCTTCAAAGTCTGCTGGAATTTTCTGGCAGATTACACTTTTTCACAATTTTGGGTTCTACTTGCTCAAGAATGTCTTGGAGCAAGTGGGAGCCCATTGGGTTTATGTAGGCCCGTTTGGGTTCATGTTGGCCCGTCCCCTAGTTTGACCCTTCGGTCCGTCGTGATGACTCACGTGACCGAACCTAGGATTTCATCGGTTGAGGTTTGCACAAAATTTGTTGCATGTTTTATTTATGTTTGTGGTTGTTTTCTTTTCCTATTAGATACAAGTAAATAAAACAATTAAAAATGGTTTTTTTTTTTTGACACAAACATTAAAACATCCAAACATTTAATCATCGATAATTACTAGTTAATCATTGATGATTAAACCTTTAATCTAAAATTGTTTTGAGATTAAACTAAGTTTAAATATGATTTGAAACTTAAAATAATAGTTAATCATTGATGATTAAACCTTTAATCTAAAATTGTTTTGAGATTAAACTAAGTTTAAATACGATTTGAAACTTAAACCTTAATAATCGTTAAATGTTTTTACCGTTTATTAAACGACTTATGAAGTGATATGAATGAAGTACATGATTCATTCATATCTTAATAAAATTTTATTAATTAAAATTTAAAATACCTAAAATTTAAGTCATGCCGTCCAATCGGTTGTAAATCACTTGCTTCTATTTTTGAATTCACGTGAGACGTGGTTTGAATCTAGATCCGAGGTCATTATTCTCTACGCGTGAGACCTAGAGCTATTTTGACATGATTTCACATTGGATGACTTAATCGAGTTAACGGTGAGACCTTGACTCGAGGCGACGATGCGACAAACATGCCACTTGACCCTAGATGCTTGTTCACTAGGTGCCATGAAGTCCCATACCTCTAAGAGTTGCACTTGTAATGCAATTGTTGATCGTCACCTACCTATTGGATCTATCACCTCTAGCAGATCAACTGATGCGGTGATAGAAGCTCAATGGGATCTTAGCTTTTAATTAAAATTAATTGGGTAGTTAATTGATTAAAAGAAATTATTATTGAAAATACTATTTTTTGAACTTTGGTTGTTATACAGATAACAACAACATCAAAACCTAAGTATCTCCACTCAAAAATCAGTTCTTGAAAACTGAAACTGACTAATATCAACTTTATCTTCTGATATCGAATTCTAAGGATTGTCCTTAGAGATGAGAAAGTTGATACACCTATAAGAGGCCTTACCTGAGGCACCTCCTGTCAGTGATTCTGCTGTTGTTCGTCAAGCCTTTACCGAAACGTTTAACGAACACCAAGAAGTTGCTACTCATATGCTTGTGAGCATGAACCCCGAGATTCGAAAGTACTTCGAGGAACTCACAGCATATGACATGATAAGCGAGTTGAAAATGATATTTCAACAAAAGGCAGAACTTGAACTGTTCAAAACAGTTAAAGCATTCCATGCTTGCAATCAGGAGGACGACCAATCAGTTAGCAATTACATCTTGAATATGCAATGCTATCTTGATCCAATGGAACGTCTTGGTTACCCCTTACCACAAGTTCTTGGAATGAGCTTGATACTTACCTCACTATCCAAGGACTATGACTAGTTTGAAAAGAGTTTTAAAAGTACATAGCATGGGGAAGACAATCGTTGATAACATGTTATGGTAAAACTAGTTGAGCAAAGGTTACCCAATTCTTTTCTAGGAATCAGGGAAGGTAAAACCGCAAGCACAAGGCAAGAGTCTAGGTAAGGGTAAGCTAGTTTACTTTTCCAAACCTACGATTCCCCCACCTGCTAAAAAGGAGCACCCTGAAAAGGATATTTCTTGCCATCATTGCGATGATACTGGCCATTGAAGGAGGAATTGTCCTGCCTACTCGGCAGAGTTGATGAAGGACAAATGTGTTCTAGTTAGCACATTAGGTATCTTCATTATAGAACTCTATACTTTTCGTAATAAATCTTGAGTGTATGACACTAGTTGTGGAACTCACATTTACACAAATGTGCAAGATTGAATGTGAAGTAGAAAGCTAAATGAATGGAAGCTGTGATCTTATCCTTCCTAATGCGTTAATTATTGTTTTGAACAATTGTCAATTATGCATTGTTTAGCTTTATCGTTTGTTGAATAATGGATTATGATATTTTATTTTATGAAAAATAACATTTTTTATAACTATTCCTTGTAATAGTATGTTTGAAATTAATATGCATGATCCTAATTCAAACGATAGTTCTATATACAAATGTAGCACTCAAGAATCCAAATTGGTTTGGATTCTACTTACCTAGAGCATCGTCATCTTTTCCACATAAACAAGAAACGCGTTTTGATACTAAAACTCAACGGGCTTCTTTACAAATGATTATGAATCATTTAAAATGCATCTCTTGTATATTATGGAAAGATAACAAGAAAGCTTTTCTCCCAAGTTGGCGAAAGAGCTACAAATCTACTTGGACTCATACATACTGATGTATGTGGCCCTTTTAGAACTAAGACTAGGGAAGGTGCCACCTACTTTCACTGATGATATCATTCGATGTGGTTATGTTTACTTGATTAAACATCAACATGGAAGCTTTAATGATATCAGTCGCTATGGTTATGTTTACTTGATTAGACATAAACATGAAATCTTTGAAACGTTCAAAGCTTTCTAAAGTAAAAGTAGAAAATCAACTCAGCAAGACAACAAAGGCTTTCAGTCCTGATTAAGGATGAAAGTACATGAGTCAAGAGTTTCTGGATCATCCCTCACATCGTGAGATTGTCTCACAATTCACTCTTTCATACACTCCACAAGATAATGGTGCGTCTGGAAGGAGACATCGGACCCTGTATGACATGGTGCGATCTATGATGAGTCCTACTACTCTTACACTATCCTTTTGAGGGGCATGCACTGAAGTCTGCTGCTCGAATACTTGATATGGTTCCGACCAAAAGGTTAAAAAGACACCATATGAGATATGGCGGGGAAAAGTCCCTAATTTGTCTTACTTGAGGATCTGGGGTTGTGAGGATCTCGTGGAACGAGACATGCCGAACAAACTTGAGCCCATATCTATCAAGTATATCTTCGATTACTATTTTACTTCCCAACTGAGAACAAATGGTTGTTACTCGGTATGCTGAGTTTCTTGAGAACAGTCTCATTTCACAAAGCAAGTGGGAGCACTATAGACTTTGACAAGATTCAAAGTGAAGATACACAACCTTCTGGTAACACTAGCAAATATCATTCTGAGGCTGGACATATAGATGTTGGACCACATGATGATGTTGTTCCCATTCATAGATCCGCAAGGACACTTCATGCACCTGAACGATATAGATTTATGTCGATGCTGAGGAGCAAGTTTCGAGGATCATTATGAACCCCCTAACTATCAAGTTGCATTATCGAATTTTGAATTCGAAAAATGACTTGAAGCTATGAATTCGAAAATAAAATCCATGAGAGACAATCAAGTTTTGAACTTAGTTGATCTTTCTCAAAACAGTAAGACTGTTGACATGGATGAAAATATACACACCTATAAATCTCTCATAGTAGCAAAAGGTTACACTCAATCCTACTGGATTGACAATGATGAAACATTCTCGCCTGTTACTAAAGACATTAGGATTCTTATAGCCAAAGTAGTGTACTATGACTATGAAATTTGGTTGATGATGAAATCAAAACGTTTGTTTCACCTAAAACCCAAACTGAGTATGTGTATATATGAAAGCTAGTGGGAGCGTTGTCGTTTCTCAAGTCATACATGTTGATGACATGTCACTCATGTGAAACAATATACCATGCTACAAGATGAAAATCCTGGCTTGGAAAATGTTTCGACATGATGGATTGTATGGACATGACATACATACTTGAAGTAAAGATCTATAATGATAGAACAAAGCGGTTAATTGGTTTAAGTCAAAGTGCTTACATTGACAAAATTCTAAATGGTTTAGAGTGGTACTCCCAAACGAGGAAGTCCTCGTATGCCACACAATGTAAACTTGAGTGAGACTCAAGGACCTTCCACACCTGATGTGGTGAAGCGGATGAATGTAATCCCCTATGAATCGGCTATTACATTCATCATGTACGATGTAAGAAGTACTAGGCCAAATGTAACGTCCTTAGGGGACCTTACTAGAAAATACCAACAGAATTCATGAGAGAGTCACTGGATTGCTGTTAAGAACACATTGAAGTATTTTAAAGTACTGGATATATGTTTCTTGGTCATGGTGGAGATACTGAACTGAAACTAAGTATACTTGCTATACTTATGTTGGTTTTGAAATAGGGCGTGGTGACGCTAGATCCTATTTACGAAGGTTCACTACATTCGAATGATTTATCGAGATATGTGAAATTCGTACACTTAAAGTTTAAACAGATAACTAACTAGCTGACGCTTTATCGAACTCAATGTCTTGTACCAAACATCTTGAATATGAATGGAACATTGGACTTCGACAAGCTAGTAGTTTCATGTAAATCTGTTTTAGTATTTGGATAATGGAACTGTGAGCAGTTTATATTGGAATAAATTGATATATTTGATATGATCGTTTTTATATGAATATCTACTGTGTTCTATATTTGCATGTTTATATCCTTGAATATTTACTGTGTTTTATATTCTAAATTGTCCATTGTCATATTGATAATATGGGAATATTATTAAGACAAATCTGAGGGCATTGATGACATTATCTTAGTATGACTAAGGATGATGAAATCAAACTCACATGTCGCTCATAACGATGCACGATTGGACTGACCCAAACTATGAGAAATCACTTCTTGGATTTATGTCACAAGTGAATCTCACAAAGGATTTGTCACTTATCCTCTGACTTGAGATGCAAGTTGGTTTGTATATGTAGAGGGGCAAACTTTGATGTGGTTAAATGCTGACCTGAATAAGGCTGCTATAACAACCAGACACGTGCAGTCAATATAGAATTTGTTCCTCCACGTATGTGGATTAGATACTACTGGGCCCCTCGATGATTTTGAATAGATGTATGTGTGGCCACACCCAAAAGGTAATCAAGATGAATCTTGATTGATTTTGGTAATCTATTTCATTATATAGATCGAGAAACAGAATCGTTGAAGTTTTAGATTGACATTGATCCTTGTCTAAAATTCAACATAGTATCAGTAACAAAAGGATAACTGCTTGAAAAACTTTGAACAAAGATTTTATGAAACTCCTCATATACTCCTAGGGGCATTGGCGGTTTGCTAGACTCTAACCTTTGCTTGTATAACTACTTGATGTTATCACGTGCGCAAGTGGGAGCTGTTGGAATATGCTTCACGCGTATAACATATAGTTATATGGCTAGTTGTTTGTGAGCCTAAAGGGTCACACACTTAAACACTAAACACCATTATATAATTAGTGTAATTAGTGTAATTACATTAATTATTAATATATAAGCTATAAGCTTGTGTATAATAAGTTTAATATTAATTGTTAATATTGAAACTTTATTGTGAGCAAAATGGAAGAAACAAATGACTAGGGACTAAAGTGCAAATGGAACAATGGTTTATGGAAATCATTGATGGGTCTTTATGGCACCATTAAGAGTGTTGAATGGCTCCATAAACTCACACTTGACCACCCATTTGGCCCTCCTCTCTCTCTAACACTTGTAGGTGTTTTTGTTTTCTTTTGCTCTCAAGAATCAAGGACCAGCATCCTCCTTTGGTGTTCTTGATTGTGTTGTGTGGACTTTCTTTTAGAGGTATTCTAATTGAATACTTGGTTTCAATCCATCACCAACTCCATCCGAATACACAATAATCAAAGGCAACTAGGGTATGAATTCTTATACCATTCTCTTTGATTTTCTTATAGTTTGATTGTATGATTGATATCAAGATCCGTTCATGGTGATTAAATCTTTCCGCTGCGTTTTGTAAATTGTTTTAACCGAAAATCACCATTAGACTTAACCAATCCATCCCTAATACCACATCAAAGCCTGATATAGGCATTAAAAGTAAAGAAACAGGAAAACAAGTACCATCAATATCAACTTGAGCTCCAGACACAGATGTTGTGACTGAATTGTTTGACCATCGACTACCTCCACTTCCAATGGAGTAGTCACAACAGATTTAGGTAATTTTAATTTATCACAAAAGCACATAGAAATAAATGAACGGTTCGCCCCTGAATCAAATAATATACGTGCGGGTACAGAGTTAACCAAGAACATACCGGTAATGACATCATCGGTGGCAGTAGCATCTTCCGCCGACATCCTGAATGCTCTACCCTCAGGTGGAGGGTGAGTCTTTCTTTTATGTGCTGTAGATGCCGTCGATCCCCTAGCTGACCCAGAACCCGAAACTGAACCTGTTTTCTTGTACGAAGGACATTCACTCGCTCGATGTCCCTCTTTTTGACAGTTCCAACAAACACTCCCCGGAAACCTACAACTACTCATATCATGCCCAACCTGCCCACAACGAACACAACGAGCTGTTTGTTTTGTGCACGGACCCAAATGTGGTGATCTACAACTAGTACACCATGGTAATCGTTGACTTGAACCACTACTCATTGGTCGACGATTAAAATTTCCCTGCCTTTGGTTTCCCTGCCACCTCCTATTTTGTAGAGACCCAGATTGTGTTTGTGTTTGTTTTGGTCTTTGAATTACCGACTTGTCTTTATTTTCAACATCTTGGGCATGAAGATCTTCCTCAATTGATTTAGCCAAAGTAAAAGCTTGTGACAGGCTATTAGCAAACCTAGTAGTTGATCGATAAGCAGGTAATAAGGCTCTCACAAAATGTTGTATTTGTGAAGGCTCATCCGGCACCCATTGCTTCACAAACCTAAACTTATTATTAAATTGTTCTATCAACTCGTCAACTGTCATCTGGTTTGTCATCTTTAAACTCAAAAATTCTTGTTTAATACGATCCATCTCAAATGAACTACAATATCGAGCACAAAATTTTTCATAAAACTGACCCCAAGTCATACTATCATGTTGTTCCCTACTGAGATGAACTGTTATTGAATCCCACCATACTAAAGCAGCCTTTTGAAACATACGGGGTGCATACTTAACTTTCAGATGGTCATCACAGGTGCAAGCATCCAGAACTTTTTCCATATGCCTCAGCCAGTTTAGAGTCACACTCGGGTCATTACTGCCTTCATACTCCATTGGTTACAATCTAGAAAATGTTTATAGGTACAGGAAGGTTTGGTTCCAGTTTGAGAAGTAAATCCTCCAAATTGTATCGGTTGAGGTTCTTGTAATGGATATTGAAAATAAAATGTAGGTTGTGGCATACCAGATGTTGAAGTAATAGGATTTGGTATTGGAATTTGAGTAACTGGAGGGGTTGGTATTTGTGTAGCTTGAGTAGTTGGGATTTGTTGATAATCTCTCAATTTATCCCGCATTTTGAGAATGGTACACGTAATTGTGCACACATTGTCAAACCAAATCTCTGATACCAAATTGTAACACCGTAAAATTTGAGCCATTTTTTTTAAAAACAATACGGAAGCGTTATTTTATAAACATAAAACGATATACATATTTTATATTTACATAATTGTTCAAAAGATTATAATAATTAAAAGTACGATGTTAACTTGTATACGGCTCGACAACCAAAAATATCAGAGTTTGATCAATCCATTCCCAACAAGCCAAACACCACCAAAAGCTTTCATTAACAACCTGAAAATATTCAACGAGGTGGGGATTAGCACAAAGCTAAGTGAATATAATTAACACCCATACTGTATAATAATATAAACCAAGGAACAACACATTGCATTTACACTTGTTCGACTTCCACAAGAACGAACAAGTTCTAGTTCGACTTCCACAAGAATGAACTAGTAAGTTCCTCAATTGGTTGAGCAGTTGGGACTAGTTCTGGACCTGGAAGGTCAGCGGTGGCTGCAACTAGGCTTTGGGCTTGAAGAGAGGCAGTTAATGATGGAACATTTGCAGGCTGCACCTCCTCAGATGATAACACGCCCATAAGGACTGGTGATAGGTTTCTTCTTCTTCTTCTTAGGACAAGCGGTGTGGCTTCGGACGACTCAGTATGAGAGATATGTTGTTTAGTCGGTTCTTGAACTTGTGGAACATCCTGCATCTCAACATCTTGACCAGCATGTCCTCCATTACCACTATTATCATCATTATCATCATCATCAACATTGTCTGATTCAGTATCAGACATGTCTTCTTCCTCATTTATGTGTTCTTAACCAATGGTCCACATATAAGGACTCAGTAGAGGCTCTCCTGCTCTTGGCCTGTAAAAGAAGATTTTCTCACTAAGAGGAGGAAGATCAACCCTTGGACTGTGAAACTCGTCATAAGTATGAGTGGGCATTGAGTGTTGAAAGATGAGTGATAAGAATCTGCAGAAAGGGACATTACATTCCCTTGTTTTAGCCCGAACCAAAGCAGCTAATTCATTGAAAATGAGCCTTGCATAATCAATGTTTCTTCCATAGTACAAAGCATGTACTATTTGCATCCCAAATTCATTTATTTGGTCCAAAGCACCCGTCTTGTGGGTCATACGTTGAATAATCATTGTAATGAGAATACCCCACATAGGACCAAATTCGTTTCTTTTGATTATGCCCGTTGTTCCTCTTCGACCCAAAAATGGCAATACTTAGCGTTCCTCTGTTCTATCAACGAATGGGTCATACTGAGCTTGGGCGGGAAGCCTCAGTGTTTCACGAATGATGGCAGTAGAAACAAATGCCCTTCTTTGATCCCTAATTACCCACCCAGCAATCATATATGGAGAATCGAGTGTGGCAGAGTACCAAAACTCGCATAGCATTTCTGGGTAAATTGCTCGAGGAGACAAAGTCAGTGCACGAGCAATTGGGCAATTCTTCATAAAAGTCACAATGTTTGTGAATTCTTGGCATACCCAGGCTTGAGGAATAGTGAAATTGGCTGTGATGTTGTTCCTCGCAAACCTGGGCAGTTCATCATTTCGGAATTTGATTTCCGATTCAACCTCTGGAGCGACGAAAATGTAGTTCGCCATCTGTGATTTTGATTTAAGAGTTTTTGCTTGCTAAATGAGAGTGAAATCGTTAATCGCAGAGAGAATTTAAAGAGAAAGAATGAAATAACTGTTAAAAATTATTTGAAGTAAAAAAAAGGTTATTTATAGGTGATTGAAAGATAATTAAGATATTGGGAAGTTAAACCGGCTGATTTGACTGCCTTATCCTGTGCCAACGGTAACTTTCCTATTAAGAAAGGTTACCGTTGGACAGTATGAGGGTTAAGCTCGGTGTGAGCGCCGTCATATCCCAATACTGAGTAAAAAAAAATTAATTTTAAAAAAATTTTAAAAATATAAAAACAATTAATTTACTCTTGAAATTAATAAAAAAAATAACAATTTTATATTTTGATGATAATAGACTAGTGATACTCAGTGGTCAGTATCAACAGGAGTGATACTGAGCGCTCAGTTTTTAAAAAAAAATTAAGAAAGATCAAGGATTCAACATACCTAATTGCCCAAATAAATACATAAACTTTTCCTCAGGGAGAGGTTTAGTAAACACATCGGCCAATTGTTCATCTGTTGGTACATAATCTACCTCAACCTTACCTTTTTCCACATTATCTCGAATAAAGTGGTTTCTGATATCAATGTGCTTAGTTTTGGAGTGATAGACTGGGTTCTCTGTGATAGCAATAGCACTCTTGTTATCACAATGAATTTGAGTCTTTTGAAAGTTGAACCCATAGTCCAATAGTTGATACTGCATCCATAATAATTGAGCACAGCAACTTCCTGCAGCAACATACTCTGCTTCTGCTGTGGAAGTTGCTACCGAATTTTGCTTCTTGGACGACCAACCTACTAGTCTTCCACCTAGGAATTGACATCCTCCACTTGTGCTTTTTCTATCCAATCTACAACCTGCAAAATCTGCATCTGTGTACCCTTCAAGGTCAAAGTTTGAATCTTTGGGATACCAAAGACCCAGGTTAGGAGTACCTGTAAGATATCTAAAGATGCGCTTAACTGCTTTCATGTGTGATTCTTTAGGATCAGCCTGATACCGAGCACACAAACATGTTGCAAACATGATATCAGGCCTGCTAGCAGTTAAGTAAAGTAAGGAACCAATCATACCTCGGTATGTGGATTGACAAACTGGTTTACCAGTTTCATCCTTACTTATCTTATCCTGAGTACCCATAGGAGTGTGCATGGAAGATAAATTTTCAAATTTGTATTTCTTTAACATGTCATGCACATACTTACTTTGATTTATAAAAGTGCCATCTGGCTTTTGTTCAACTTGTAAACCAAGAAAATAAGTAAGTTCTCCCATCATACTCATCTGATACTGAGTTGACATTATCTTAGCAAACCAGTCACACATTGACTTGTGAGTGGAGCCAAAGATAATATCGTCTACATATATCTGAATGAGTAAGATGTCAGAACCTTTAGATTTGAAAATAATGTTTTATCAATTTTACCAGTCTACATATATCTGACTTGTGAGTTGACATTATCTTAGCAAACCAGTCTACATATATCTTAGCAAACCGTTTTGAAAATAATGTTTTATCAATTTTACCTCTTGTAAATTTATTTTCAATAAGGTACTCAGACAGGGTATCATACAAGGCTCTTGGAGCTTGTTTGAGCCCATATAGAGCTTTATCAAGCTTGAAAACATAATTAGGAAATTTAGGATCAACAAAACCTGGTGGTTGTTTAACATAAACTTCCTCTTGTAGTTTTCCATTTAGAAAAGCACTCTTGACATCCATCTGATAAACTTTGAAGTTCTTAAAAGCTGCAAATGCAAGATACAACCTAATAGCTTCAATTCTTGCAACTGGTGCAAAAGTTTCATCATAGTCAATGCCTTCTTCTTGCCTGTAACCTTGAGTAACCAACCTTGCTTTATTTCTGATGACAACACCATCCTTGTCCATATTGTTTCCGAATACCCACTTAGTACCAATAATAGTTTTGCCAGTAGGAGGTGGTACTAAGTTCCAAACTTTGTTTCTCTCAAACTCTGTGAGCTCTTCTTGCATAGCCTCTACCCAATCTTCATCTAATAAAGCTTCATCAGCTTTCTTTGGTTCAATGGTAGATAGAAAGCTTGAGAAGAAACAAAAATTTGCAGTTGCTTGGGGTGGAAACTCTAATTTTGTTCTTGTTTGACACCTTCTTCAATAGGACCAATAATGTTTGAGTGTGGATGGTCTCTGTGTTCCCTTAAATTGTTTCCTAAGGGAGCATTTGAAGTAGGATCAACACTATCTTATTGATTAGGTGTGTTGTGTGTCTGATACTGAGTGGAATTCTGGTCAGTATTAGACAGCGGAGGTTGCTGTTCATCTTCATTTTGCAGAGTTGATGTGGATTCTTGTGAAGTGTTGGATGTTTCACCTTCTTCATAGGTAGACTGGTTCAGATCATTAGTTGGAAACTCAGTGTGAAGGTTCTCTGTTATGGGAGCCTCGGTATTAGTCGCAGTTGAGTGAGACTGAGTTCGAACTTGATCAGTTTCATTAAACTTATTAGGAATAAAGTGTGGATGAAACTTGGGCTCTTCAGCAATGGAGTTTTCTGGATTGCATAGAATATCTATGCCACTTATGTCTTCACTTGCTGAGGTAGAATGCTCATTCTGATCTTCATCAAAGGTAACATGAATGGATTCTACAATCATCTTGGTTGAGATGATATACACACTGAAGGCTTTAGAGTGTGGAGAGTAGCCCATGAACACACCTTCATTTGCTTTGGGTGCAAATTTGTTGAGATTTTGTTTTGTACTGAGTACAACGCATTTACTTCCAAAGATGTGGAAGTATTCCACATTAGGAATCTTGTCATTGTATAACTCATATGGAGTCTTTAGATGTCTCTGGACTATAGTGGCTCTATTCTGAGTGAAGTTTGCACAATTTACAGCTTCAGCCCAGAAACTCAGTGCCAGTCCAGCATGGCATAACAAAGTTCTTGCAGCTTCAATTAATGTTCTATTCTTTCTTTCTACAACACCATTTTGTTGTGGTGTGTAAGCTGCAGAGAAGTTTTGAATGATTCCTTTTTCTTCACAGAAATCGGCTAATAATGAGTTCTTAAACTCAGTACCATGGTCACTTCTAAGTTGCTTGACCTTGTTGCCTTTTTGAAGTTCCTCTCTTTTTATAAAGGCAATGATTTCTGTTGTTGCATCTGACTTAGTTTTGAGGAAGATGACCAAGTATATCTTGAGAATTCATCAACCAAGACTAGGGTATAGATCTTTTTGGCCAAAGATGGTGTGCTGATGGGGCCAAAAAGATCCATATGTATCATAGTAAGAGGTTCATTAATGGAATGATTGACCTTTGACTTGAATGAACTCTTCTTCTGCTTGCCCATTTCACATGCTGAGCATAACTTATCTTTTGAATAAGTAATAGTGGGCAACCCTCTCACCAGTTTCTTCATACTAAGCTCGTTGATATTTCTAAAGTTGATGTGAGAGAGTTTCTTGTGCCATAGCCAATGCAATTCTGGCTTGACTTTAGAAAGCAGGCATACTCGAATAGTTGGATCTATTTCAGATAGGTTGACCACATATACATCTTTTTCTCTTCTAGCAATGAGTAGAGGCTGCCCTTTATCATTGTACATGATTCCTGCAACCTTCCTGAATCGAGCTTCATTGTCATCATCACACATCTGGCTGATACTGAGCAGATTGTGTTTAAGACCCTCTACATAAGCAACTCTTTTAAAAGTTATGTTGCCTGCCTTGATCACACCATGACCTCTTGTCTTTCCCACCGAGTCATCTCCAAACTTAACAGAAGGACCCTTCTCTGGAGTATAGTTGAGAAGGTACTCCATACTGCCAGTCATGTGTCTTGAGCAGCCACTATCTAAATACCATTTTCTGTCACCCTGCACAAGACACAAAATAAGAGTTAGTTCCTTTTAGGAACCCATTTTTGAATGGGACCTTTGGTGGAATAAACAGATTTTGACCTGATCTCTTTATTTGGAGAGGTCAGTATCACTTCAGGGGAAACTTTAGAGGTTTTCTTTGGTGATACTAACTTAGATTCTGTCCTTTTCTTTGGTACTGAGTACCTAGGACTTGAGAGATCAGTCCAGCATTCATCTCCCTTATGACCAGTATGATGACACCTATAACATTTTCTAGGTCTATTTCTAAACATATTTTCATAAGGTATTTTAGAAAACTGTTGTACTTTTGGTAGATCAGTATGAGTAAGTTTTGCAAATTTTTTACTTAAAAATTTAACCTGATCACCAAGTGTTTTTAAAATGTTATTTTTGTCATTTTTAATAGGTGTTTTAACATTTTTTTTACTAGTTTAAAGGGTGGTGGATCTGGTTGCTTCTCTTTATTTGACAGAGAAGTCTTTCTAATATTATTAGTGTAAGACTTCTTGTATCTGCCAACTGTGGACCTAGTTGAAGTTGTTTTTTGTTTATCATGTTTTGAAGAAACAACTTTAACAGGTTCTTTAGATGTCTCAGTATATGATGTTCCTGTTCATGCAACTTCTGTATTAGATGAAACATTTGAGATAGAAGTTGTCTTATTATCATTATATAATTCAAAAGTTGTTGTATTAAATAATAATTCAAAAGGTGGAACAGCAGAAGTGTCATACTGAACTATTGGGAGCTCAGTATCAGAAATTTCTTTTACAGGAAATTCAATATGGAGTTCTTGTAGCTCAGTATAGCACTTCGAGCAGATGGAGGGACCAATAGGTTTTTCTAAAATTTCATTTTCCTCATCATCTGACTCAGTTTGACATCCAACTTCACAAAAGGTTTTAGCTTTTATAAATTTAATAGGGTTCATATTTTAAAACTCTTCAAATAAATCAGCAAAATTATTCCTATTTTTAAATTGAGGATCAACACCAAGTGCAGCCCTCACATTTTCTGGGAATTGTTGATTTAAACATTTATTTAATTTTATTGAAGCATTTCCCCAAGATTTACACTGTTTTTCAAATTTTTCTTTTTCAAGTTTGTGTAAATGAGCTTTATCAGCTAATCTTTGGTTAATGTCCTTTAAATCTGAAAAGTTTAGTTCTAAATCTTTATACTTTGCTAATTTATCTAAGTTTTCATTATTTACCCTTTCAAGTTCTTGAATAGTTAATTTTAAAGCATTTTCTTTTTGTACAGAAGTTTTAAGATCAACAATCATATACTCAAAAATCTTAGTTTTTTCATTCACTGAATAAGTTTGAAAGGAACTTACCTTGTACAACTGAGTGGAATCCCAATCTGTATGAACACTCATCCTCTCAGCCTCTTTGATATCCTTTTCAAAGGAGCTCTTCAAATCATCTTCAGTGAAAGCCATAGAGGCTTTATTCTCAACCTCTTCCTCATCATCACTTATGTCCTCATCCATCCAAGCTTCAAAGTACAGTGCTTGATGAGGTGCTCCATTCCCTTCTGCCCACTTGCCCTTGCTCCAGTTCTTCAGTTTGACATAATTGTCTCTATACCTCTTTGCTCGGTGTGCAATCTTGTCATTTTGGTCTGTCTCAGAAGACTTGGTATGACAATTTGCAGCAATATGTCCAGGCTTTCCACACCTATAGCAAAGACCTGATCTTGGGTCAGTATTAGAAGAGCTAACACCAAGCCTCTTCTTTTTCAACTGATCCAGCTTCATAGACATAAGAGCCATTTGAGTCTCAAGCTCTTCTGCCTCAGCATCAGCAAGATCAACTACTGGTTCTTCAGGCTCAGTCACAGTATATGCTTGTTGCACAATGAGAGCCATTCCATTGGAAGATTGGTCAGTTTTCTTCCAGTTGATCAGTCTTGCAGCAGTATTCTCCTCATGATTCAACATTAGGCCATACAAAGTTTGAATAGTATATGACTCAATGTTGTTAGCAGCATTGACAGAATTTGACATGTCAAGAAATTATTGAGGAAGACTGTCTAGGAACTTTTGAACAAGTTCCCCTTCCTCTTTTACAATGCCAACACTAATTAGACCATGAACAATAGTATTAAACCTGTTGTAAAGAGAGGTGATGTCTTCATTTGGATTTGAGAAGAAGTTTTCATACTTTCTTCTCATGTTGCTCTTTCTTTGCAACTTCACTTTTACTGTGCCTTCATAAGTGACTGATAGGCTATCCCACATAGCCTTTGCTATTGGTAATTCCATGATTGCGTTGAGAATTTCTTTGGTAACAGCATTACCAATCACCCCTTTAGCCCTGGATTCTAAAGCATACAACTGACGGTCAGTATCAGTCCAGTTGTGCCTTAGTTTAGGTACAGTTCTTATGCTCTCTGGAGCATTATCAGTAGCAGCAACGGGTTCCACAGTTTGTGGGATGAGAGGACCATCATTTAGCACAGTGAGCATTTCATGATGAATGGATTCAAGATACCACTGAGCTTTTAGCTTCAATTGATGGAAGTCTTTACCATCAAAGATGGGTACTCCCTTTCCAGACATAATTGGTGCAACAATGGTAGACATTTTTGATTTTGGAGTATGTGAAGGATAAGTATAAGGGATGGCTGCCAGGGTTATAGATCGACTAAATAAGAGTTTATTTAGCCCGCTCTGATACCAGTTGTTAGGTCACAACGCCCTGGTTTAGATGGTTAATTGATTGGATAATTATATCTCAAGACAAATATTGTATAAGAACAAGATATGAGTCAAATGTATAATTCCACTAAGTGTGGCTTGTTGCGGAATAACAAGACCACTGATCAATTACAATAGATATGAAAGTGTAAAGTGAATTGGTGAATACTCCTTTGCCAAATGATCTCTATTTATAATGTTATAGAGATCTTACAAGTTAGGCAAGGAGTAACGCAAGGACTAGAATAAGGAAAGTGGCCGAGATCAAAGGGATTTGATCTGGCAAGGTAAACATGGAAATGTTTACTCAGTCCTTCTACTCAGTCCTTGTACTCAGTATCACTATCTGATACTGAGCTCTGATACTGAGTTCCAATACTGACCACTCAGTATCAGACCTAAACTTAGCTATTTTATTCTACATATTAATCAAAGCTAGTCTAGGTTGTTTTGTTATCTTAAGATCCAAAGGGGTAAGGCTTTTTGCCTTAACACCAAGCCTCAGAATAAAGTGCCTGATGAGGTGTTCCATTTCCAGCAACTCCCTTTCCCTTGCTTCTTGCCTTCAACTTCACATATTTGTCCCTATACCATTTAGCACAGTATGCAATTTTGTCATTCTGATCAGTTTCAGAAGACTTAGTGTGACAGTTGGCAGCAATGTGACCAGGCTTTCCACACCTGTAGCATAGACCAGATCTGGGGTCAGTATTGGAAGAGCTAACACCAAGCCTCCTCTTTTTCAACTGATCTAACTTCATGGACATGAGAGCCATTTGAGTTTCCAGTTCTTCTGCCTCAGCATCCTCAAGACTGTCTTCCGGCTCATCTGGCTCAGTGACAGTATAGGCCTGTTTGACAATTAGGGCCATGCCAGTGGAGGTCTTGTCAGTCATCTTCCAGTTGATCTGTCTAGAAGCATTGTTCTCTTCATGATTCAACATTAAGCCATACAGTGTTTGAAGAGTGTAGGATTCAATGTTGTTAGCAGCATTGACAGAATTTGTCATATCAAGGAATTGTTGAGGAAGACTGTCCAGAAATTTTTGACAGAGTTCTCCCTCTTCCTTCTCAATTCCAACACTGATCAGATCATGAACAATGGTGATGAATCTGTTGTAAAGAGTAGTGAGATCTTCATTTGGATTAGCAATGAAATTCTCATATTTCCTTCTCATGTTGCTCTTTCTTTGCAACTTTACTTGAGGTGTGCCTTCATAAGTGAATGTCAAGCTATCCCACATAGCTTTTGCAGTTGGCAACTTCATGATTGCAGTGAGAATTTATTTTATGACTGCATTACCAATCACACTCTTGGCTCTTGAGTCTAGACTGAACAACTGACGATCAGTATCAGTCTAAGTATGTTTCAACTTTGGGATTGTTCTTGTTGATGCAGGAGCATTGTCTGTAGCTGCAACAGGTTCAGTGGTTAGAGGTATGATGGGACCATCAGTCAGAACAGTGAGCATTTCATCATGAATGGACTCAAGGTACCACTGAGCTTTTAATTTCAATTGATAGAAATCTTTGCCATCAAAGATTGGCACTCCCTATCCTGACACCATTGGAGCAACAATTGAAGACATTCTGGTTTTTGATTTTTGGGAAGGGTATGTATATGGAATGGCTGCCAGGGTAATAGATCGACTAAATAAGAATTAATTTAGCCTGCTCTGATACCAGTTGTTAGGTCACAACAACCCTGGATTACTTGTATAATTGTTAGATAAATTAAACTTAAGACAATTAGAGTGATTAACACAATATTAGAGTCAAATGTATAATTCCACTAAGTGTGGCTTGTTGCGGAATAACAAGACAACTGATCAATTACAAGATATGAAATATGAAAGCGTAAATTGGTGATTACTCCTTTCTCAAGTGATCTCTATTTATAGTGTTATAGAGATCTTACAAAATAGGCAAGGAGTAATGAAAGGACTGGAAAAGGAAAGTGGCCGAGATCAAAGGGACTTGATCCGGCCAAGTAAACAAGGAAATGTTTACTCAGTCCTTGTACTCAGTATTGGATGACAATACTGAGTTCCAATACTGAGTGACCAAAACTGTCTACTCAGTATTGGACCAAGACTTAGCTAATTTATTCTACATACTATTCTAAGCTAGTCTAGGTTGTCTTGTTATCTTGAGATCCTAAGGGGTAAGGCTTTTTGCCTTAACACTCCTCATGATGAATATGATTTATCTTACTCATCATGTAAATATGAAATTCTGTGAGTTGGAATTAAGTTGAAAATCTTCAATTTAAGGAGAAAATATAAGTTGAATATGACGAAGCCCATTGATAAAATGTGTTGAATAATGATATATTCATTTTCTGAATTAATCAATATATAACACATTTTATCATTTAAACCCTGACCGTTGTTGAAAAAGTGAGAATACAGTCTAATCTTTTTAGTGTTTAGTTCCTTGACTGTTGTTGTTGATTTCCTTAAAGTCGTCATTGTTGATAGTGTAAGAATACAGTCTATTGTTTATCGATTAATTCCTTGACCGTTGTTGATGACATAAGAGTACGCTCGGTCGTTTATCATTTGATCTCTTGACCGTTGTTGATAAGGTTAAAGTACAGTCATCAGATCTTGCCTACATTCAATCAGGGTAAACCGGGATCACATAGATTGTCCGTTAATACAATAGTTACCGAAACTGTGTGACCTATGTTCAGCGTTGGCTATGATGTTAGCACTGGTAGGATTTCCATTCAATCATTGTGAAATATCAATATTTTTTATATCACTATGAATGTTCCAGCAATATCACAATAATATGCTTGGTAAAGTACACATGTGTCCTAATGGTGTTTGATATGGCACTAGACTCAATTAGTGGACAAATGAAGTCGATGATTGGAGAGAATTGTCCTCTTGTTTCAATATCAACAATCTCCAATTGAGATGTCAATAGCATATGAGATAATCTCCGTGAAAATGAAACAAGGACTTTTTAAGAAGTACTCGAGTAGCTAGGAGGGTTGTGCATTGCATCAATGGGTCCATGATGTCTTATTCAATATCAGAAAGCAACATATGCAATCTGATAGAAATGTGGCTACCCAGCTTTTTAGTCGGTTTGGTAAAGGTTTTTCGTTTTCTTTAACCCTGTCACACACTGCTCACTCAAGCTCTCTTTTTAAATTTTTAACTCCTCCCTCATATACTTTATCATGTGTTTGAAGTAATCAATAATGGTTGATGGTACCGTTTTTAACATTGTTGTTGGCATTTATAGAATGACAAGCTGATTTGCACCCCAAACTTCATCACCCCTCTCAATTTTTATCTCATCACACCTCAATCAAGATCCCTTGATACTTGATTCTGCTCACCTAGACTTAATGGACCCTTTCATCATGTCCTATATTGTAGGTGGCTCCCGGGTTAGATCATACCGGCTATGGCAGATCATAAGAGTAATTTGAAGTGTTCTATAATGCTCATGTGCAGAATTCAGCATTTAAAATTGATCACTTTGAATGATTAGAAAAGAAATCGTTTAAGCCTAAATCTTAAACAGATGCAATCTTTTTTGAATACATCCAGTAAAGAGATCGTTTACGAATAAGATCTAAAACATAACCAATGACATTTCTAATAAAAGGTTGGCACGGAAAATGATTTTGAATGGATTAAAAAAGTGATGATTAAGCAAAAGTGTTAAACAGATGCAATTTTTACTAGAATTACCCAGTAAAGAGATCGTTAACGAATAACAACTTAAAACTTAACCAAAAACTTTAATTAATCAAAAAGATATGGCATTTAAAATATTTGAATAGTAAGCAACGAAAATTAAAAGAAGTTGTAATAAACAGATGCAATCTTTACTGATTAAAGTCAGTAAAGAGATCGATTACGGATAGTACAACATTTTTTTCCTGCAAAACAAATCATACAATTTTTTGTACCCATATTTATTTGAGTCCGATGGTGTTAGAGTTATAATGAAACCATCGATAAGTTGTATCAATTTGATGTAAATATTTAGAATTCCAAGAGAAATTGAAACTCGATGTTTCACTTTCAAATAATTTCCGGGGAATTATTTGGGATTTTGGAGTTTTCGGAATCCATTTTTCTTTTAAAATTGTGGGTGTCTTGAAAACAACAGCAGGATTTGTTGTGGGCACTGATTTAAAAATTATTTTAGGTGCCAATGAAAGTAAATCATTTCTTGTATACTTCAAAATGTTTGTTTTAGAATTTGAATTATTTTTAATTATAGAATATTTCAAAATATTTTTGGATTTAGAAGTACAAGGTTCCGAAGATTTTGGTTTCACAGACAACTTACTCTTTTGAAGAGAATAAGTTGTGAATTGTGAGACCTTTTTAGTAAAAGATTTTGAGGATACACCGGTGTAAATCTTAATCGGGACTTGTACCGCACGTTTTCCTTTATCAAAAAATTTAGGTTTAGAAAATTCTGCAATTATGATATTCAAAACATCGTTTGTAGTTTGTGACAAAGAAATATTTGTTTCAAGAACTATAATTTTATCTAGCAATTTTGCTTTTTTAATATTATAAATATTGATTTGTTTTTGTAAATCAGATCCAAAATTACATTCAAGTTGTTTGAATTTATCACTCAAAATACATTTTTCAGCACAAACATAATCATATTTTTTGATGTTCAAACTATTCAACTGGTTGGAGTCATGAAGTTGTTTTGTTAGTTCAGCAATCTGAATTTTAAAGTTCTCAGAATCTGTTTCAAAAGTTGTAATTTTTGATTGAAAATTTGCATTTTGAGATTCAAGAGCTTGAATTTTATCAGTTAAAATACCAATTTTGCAATGAACTTTTTCACTTTTCTCCAATTTTTCTTTGAACCCATTACTTAATCGTAAACTCTTAACACTATCATGAAATGATTCTTCAAATAAAACATAATTCTGCGTACTTGTAATTTCCCAGATCGCAACTGATTCTTTTAATTCACAAAATACCTTTATGAAGTGATTTAATTAAATGTTCATCCATTTTAGCTCTTTTAGTTTTCAAAATGTGAAGTTTTCAAATCAAATGAGGTGACAAAATGATTTGGACTATGAAAAATATTGAATTTTAATAAATATTTTGTTTCTCTTGTGTGAAAAAAAAATGTGTAAGACACGAATAAAAGAAAAGATTGGACAAAAAAAAAATTGATGTTGATAAACAAATAGTTTCAATTCCACCAAGTTTTCTAATTAATTCAAGCTACTTTTAGTGACACTTTTAAAGAAACAAAAGTGTTGCAAAAATAAGAGAATGCACACAAGTATATTTTTGTTGACACTTTTCAAGAAACAAAAGTGTCAAATAAAGATAGATGGTTAAATTTGTTATGCTATAAAGACTTGTACATTTTGCTTTTCTGATGTACACTAATTCTCTTATAATCTCAATCAATAACACAAAACCCTTTTGTCAAACTTCTGAATAAATCGATCAAAACCTATGAAAATGATTCAACACAATTTGATTCGGTTTACGCAAACAAATATAATTGATATATTAGGTTGGACTTAAATTGTTGAAATTTGATTTGGGCTTAATAAAAATTGATATTGGACTAACACAATCACCGGCCCCGTGAAAACGTGCAACAACTCCAGTACTGGTCGTTCTTCCGGCGGCCCCAAAGGCGGAGAATGGCGGAGGTGTTGGAGCAGCGACGGAGGTTGGTTACCGGAGGTGACTGATTTGTTAGAAATTGGGGCCTTTTAGGCTTACTTTGATGAAGAGGTTTTAAGTGAATTTGTTAGTGGGAAGTTTGGAAGAGAGGAAGACTTGGATTTTACAAAGGTGTTTGATTGTTATTGCTATGGCTTACAACTTATGGCTTGATTACAAAATGAGGACACCAACACCTATTTATACTACTCCATGGATTATTCTAGACATGAGATATTTCTATGGATATCTAGACTTTTCTACTAGATATTTATTATACATTTCTAGATATTTCCTATAGATATTATACATGAACCTTCTACATAATTCTTACATAGATTTTTCTAGATATTGGATTTGGGCTTGGATAATTTACTTTGGTGTTGGGCTTAGATAAGTCTCATATGTTAGCCCAACATTATTGGATCAAATCAAGTTTATGATCCAACACCCCCCTTTAAACTTGATTTACCGACTCCAAGCATCATCCTTATTCTTGAAAAAACTTTCTCCTTTAATGGCTTGGTGAATATGTCAGCAACTTGGTCTTCGGATCTTGTATGTATCACTCGAACATCCTTCCTTGTAATGCATTCTCGAATATAATGATATCGAGTGTTGATATGCTTACTTCGATCATGATATACTGGATTTTTCGCCAAGTCAATTGCTGACTTATTATCCACATATATCTCTGTCGCATCTCTTTGCTTCATGTGTAGCTCCTCCAACACATTTCTAAGCCATATTGCGTGACAAACACATGATGTTGCAGCTACGTACTCTGCTTCACAAGTGGACAAAGTAACGATAAGTTGCTTCTTTGATGACCAAGTGAAAGCAGTGTCACCAAGGTAGAATAAGAATCCACTTGTGCTTCTACTATCATCGTGATCTCCGGCCCAATCACTGTCGCTATAACCTACAAGCTTGAAGTCTTCACACGATGAGTAAAATAAACCGAAATCCAATGTACCTTTTATATATCGAAGGATCCTCTTGGCGGTCTTTAAGTGAGATGTAGTAGGTGCTTCCATGAACCGACTGATTAATCCCACAGAGAATAGTATGTCAGGTCTTGTACATGTCAAGTAGCGTAAGCTTCCGACAAGACTCTTGAATAGAGTTGGATCGACCGCTTCTCCTTCATCGTACTTAGTGTGCTTTGCACCATATGCGATGGGGGTGGCAATTGGTTTGCACTTCTCCATGCCAAACCTTTTCAATATCTCTTTTGCATATCCTTCTTGGCATATGAAAATTCCTTCTTCTGATTGCTTCACCTCTATGCCAAGGTAATAAGACATGAGCCCAATATCCGTCATTTCAAACTCTCGTGCCATAGATCTCTTGAATTCATCGATCATGCTTTGGGAGTTTCCTGTGAATATGAGATCATCCACGTACAAGCAAACAACCAATATATTTCCACTTGAAATTTTCACGTAAAGTGCATATTCACTTGGACATTTTGTGAAACCATTTTCTTGAAAATACTTATCAATTCTTGTATTCCAAGCACGTGGTGCTTGCTTTAGACCATATAAGGCCTTTTTCAGTTTTAGCACTTTACCTTCCTGTCCTTTGACAGCATACCCTTCTGGTTGCTCCAAATAAACTTCTTCTTCAAGAAATCCATTTAGAAAAGCGGACTTTACATCCATTTGATGGATTTTCCATTTAAACTGAGCAGCAATAGCTATTATCATTCTTATAGTTTCTAAGCGAGCAACAGGAGCAAATACCTCTTCATAGTCTATGCCATGTTTCTGCTTGTAACCTTTGGCCACAAGTCTTGCCTTGTACTTCTCCACTTCTCCTTTGGCATTCTTCTTTGTTTTGTATATCCACTTGACTCCAATAGCCTTTTGCCCTCTCGGTAGAGATGTCAACTCCCACGTATCATTCTTTTCTATTGACTTTATCTCCTCGTCCATGGCTTGCCTCCATTTCTTGCTTTGCACAGCCTCCTCGAAGCTAAGAGGTTCGCAATCAGCATATAAGCATAGAAGTGTTAGCTCGTCAATCTCATCAGTCTCATCATAGATCTCTTGTAAGCTTCTCATTTTTGGAGATCTTTCACTTGAACTTGAAGGCGAGTCTTGAGTTGAGGATGGACTTGGAGGTTGTTGAGCATCTTCATTTAAGTCGCATGTCTCATCTCCTTCGTTGCCAATAGGAAGGAAATCATATCGCTCACTATCATTCGTGTTCCAATCCCATGCTCCTTCTTCATCAAACTCCACGTCTCTACTTACAACCACCTTTCTTGTGATTGGGTTGTAGAGTTTGTAACCTTTTGATTGCTTGTCGTAGCCAACGAAGATGTGCTTCTCACTTCTATCATCAAGCTTGAGACGCCTTTGGCGTGGTACGTGAACATATGCTATGCTCCCAAATACTCGGAGATGAGAAACGGTAGGCTTTATTCCATTCCATGCTTCTTGTGGAGTCTTGTTATCTAAGCTTTTAGATGGGCACCGATTTGAAAGATAGACCGCGCAATCAACCGCTTCGGCCCAAAACTCCTTTGGCATCTTCTTAGTTTTCAACATACTTCGAACCATGTTGAGAATGGTTCTGTTCTTTCTCTCAACCACACCATTTTGTTGTGGAGAGTATGGAGTTGTTAAAAATCTACGGATCCCATTTTCTTCACAAAATTTGTTAAATTCTTTTGATAAAAATTCTCCACCTCTATCGGATCTCATGGCTTTAATTTTTAAACATTTCTCCTTTTCAACCATTGCTTTAAATGTTTTAAAAGTGTCGAAAGCTTGGGATTTTTCTTTTAGAAAATAAACCCATGTCTTTCGAGAAAAATCATCGATAAAAAGCATAAAATAGTTGTTTTTACCATGAGATGGTGGAGTAATGGGTCCGCATAGATCTGTATGAATAAGTTGTAGTGGCTCCTTTGCTCTTGATGTTGCTTCTTTTGGGAACGGGTTTCTAGCATGCTTCCCAAGTAGACATCCTTCACATACTTGATTAGGATGCTCTATATGGGACAATCCTTTCACCATGCCCTTTGTAGACAACAATTTTAAGTCACCGAAGTTTAAGTGTCCATACCTCATATGCCAAAGCCATGAATGATCCTTCAAGCATGTCTTCAAGCATTTAACTTCATCATGTTCAACATTTAGAAGGAACATCCGGTTTTTACTCATTGGAACTTTGGTAATAAGCCTTCCTTCATGGTTTCTTATTGTAGCACTACGATCTTTCAAGTGTATATCGTAGTTTTTCTCCAAAAGTTGTCCCAAACTTAAAATATTGCTTTTAAGGCTTGGCACAAAGTAAACTTCTGATATGAATTGGTGACTTCCATCTTTAGCAAGGATAAGTATTTTACCTTTTCCTTTCACCGTTGCCTTTGAGTTGTCCCCAAATGTGACGTTCCCTTTAACTTGCTCCATCTCAACAAATAAGCTTTCTTCACCGGTCATATGGCTACTTGCAGCGGAATCTAGATACCATGAAGTTCTTCTATTTTCTCGTTCATCTTTGTTTGCCATCAACAAAGTGAGTTGAACGTCATCTTGCAAGTCCATAATGTTAGCCTTCTCTTCCACTTGTCTTGAACTTCTACACTCGGTAGCATAGTGACCATACTTTTGACAATTATAACATTGTACTTGGGTTTTACCTCCTCTTTGAGCGTAAGAACCTCTTCCACGACCTCTTCTAGAAGGAGACCATTGTGTATCTTTTTCTTTATTTACTTCTTCCCTATCTCCTCTTCCTCGTCCTCGTCCTTGGAATCCACCACGACCTCGGAAAGTACCACGTCCTCTTCCTTGGTCCTTTCCATGTACAAAGCTCTTTTCTCTTTCTTTGAAAGAGAGTTTTGAATATAGAGCTTCTTCCAAGGGTTCTTTCCCCCTTCTTTTCTTCATTTTCTCTTCATGGGCTTGTAGTGAACCCATGAGTTGATCAATGGTCATAGAGTCAATGTCTTTGGACTCCTCTATGGCCACAACGATATAGTCAAAGCTCGGTGTCAAAGAGCGAAGAATCTTTTCTATCACTCTTGTGTCACTCAAGCTTTCTCCATTTCTCTTCATCTCATTTGAGATGGTCAAGACACGAGTGAAATAATCCGAAATGGCTTCGGATTCTTCCATTTGTAGTCTTTCAAAATCTCCTCTTAGAGTTTGAAGGCGTACCTTTTTCACCTTATCAATTCCTTTGAAAGCATTTTGAAGAATCTCCCATGCTTCCTTGGAAGTGGTTGCATTTGCAACTTTCTCAAACATGGCATCATCTAAACATTGATAGATGAGAGTGAGAGCACTTTGATCCTTCTTTCTTGCTTTGAGCAATTCTCCCTTTTGGCTAGCATTTAATGAACCTTCATCTTTAACTTCTTCATAGCCTTTCTCGACTACCTCCCATGCATCATGTGAGCCGAGTAACGCCTTCATCCGGATACACCAACTACCATAGTTATCTTTGGTAAGACGAGGATATTGGAATGTATTCATCATGTTTGACATCTTGATCAACTAGCTCTGATACCACTTTGTTAGAAATTGGGGCCTTTTAGGCTTACTTTGATGAAGAGGTTTTAAGGGAATTTGTTAGTGGGAAGTTTGGAAGAGAGGAAGACTTGGATTTTACAAAGGTGTTTGATTGTTATTGCTATGGCTTACAACTTATAGCTTGATTACAAAATGAGGACACCAACACCTATTTATACTACTCCATGGATTATTCTAGACATGAGATATTTCTATGGATATCTAGACTTTTCTACTAGATATTTATTATACATTTCTAGATATTTCCTATAGATATTATACATGAACCTTCTACATAATTCTTACATAGATTTTTCTAGATATTGGATTTGGGCTTGGATAATTTACTTTGGTGTTGGGCTTAGATAAGTCTCATATGTTAGCCCAACATTATTGGATCAAATCAAGTTTATGATCCAACATGATTTGTCGGTTTTTGTTTGTTGGAGGTCGTTCACCGGAGAAGAAGAAGAGCGGCAGAAGTTATCAAGTTCGACGGTGAAGGAAGCTTACCGGAAACAATAGTGTAAACGAGAGAAAGAAAGGTAGATGGTGTGATTCGGAGTTGAATATGTGGCAGCGGAGGTTGGCGGTGACTCCGGTAACGATGAGATTTTCCCGGAGAAGATTACCGGAAATGATGCAGGGCTGGTCGTCGAAGTCGAGAGTTGCCGGAGACGTCAGTTTTGCCTGAGAAGGTTGTTTGCCATAAAAGATGATTAGTTGCAGGGATGATTGGCGTAGAGGTGAAGATCAAAAACAAATGGTGTCGGTGAAGGTTATCGTCGGTTGTCGGTGTAGAATAATAAAGCCGGATCTTGACCGGAGAAGATGATTGCAGTGGAGAAGTGTCGCCAGAAAACCAGAGCTGCCGGAGAAGACGATTGATAGCGTTGGGTGCCGGAAAACCAGAGATGCCGGAGATGAGTGGAGTCGAGATGATGGTGACTGTAATATGATAGCGGAGGTCCGGCGGAGGTGAGATGGTTCTGGAGATTGTTGTTTGTTGGAGTAGTACCGGAAAGAAGGAAAATGGTGGATAATATGGTGGAGTCGTCGTGGTGGTCGGAGCAGAGATGATCGAAGGAGGTCCGGCGGAGAGAGAGATGATGATAATGAATTTTTTTTATTTTTTTTTTCTTTCTTAAATACTACCTCCGTCTCACAAAAACCTTCTCATTTCACTCTAAATTTTTGTCCTACAAAAAAATTCTCATTTCTCATATTTAGTGAGCTCCATACAATTAAAAACTATTATTACTAAAGAGCTCACACTAATATCCATTAACTATCTTTCTCTCTCCAATCCAACCATATATTTTAATTAAAAGTATTATCAATGACTCCACCACCAATTATCACCTAAATACTTATGCAAAACCCAAATAGGAAGTTTTTTGTGGGACGGAGGGAGTATGAGGTACACTGATCCACCGTACTGTGATGTTTGATAAGACATCCTTTTTCTTTTCCTCTTTTAAAAATGTTTCGTTGTGTCAGCCTTTCTTTTGAAACGACGTCGTCTGCTAACTTCTCGATACGGTAACTTTTGGGTATCCGAGTCGGGAACTTTTGGGTTTTCGGGTCGCGATCTTTTGGGTTTAATTCAGATCGCGATTTTTTTACAAAATTTCACTATTTTTATCATAACTTTCTCATTTCTTAACCAAATTGAATGATTTTTTTCTCAAAACGTTCATTTTTCAATTACCTACAAATCTATTCAAACACTTTTTTTAAAACAACCTCTGATTTTCTCAATTTTAGATCTAAAGCTCCAAAAATATAGTGTTCTTCATGTGTTCTTCATTTTTTTACTTTAAAATAGATATTAAACTTCGTTTTTGATGATTTTCAAGTGAAATTTGTTACTGATTTGCTCGAAATCAGTAATAGAACAAAGTTATAATACCAAAAACATGATTCATACCTTCGATTTTGAATTGGATCCCACTTTTGAGCACTTTTTCACCAAAAATCTTCAAAAACTCATCAAAAACTTCAAAAAATTGCTTAATCACAGTTGATTTGGATCGAATCTATTAAGACTTTTGCTCTGATACCAATTGTGGATTGAGAATACAAGGATTAATCAATGATTAAGCATAAACAATTAAGAATAAGAAGATTTAGATGGATAAAAAACTAATAACACTTTGCATTAGGGTTCAACATTTCAAAAACTAAGATTTATCTTAAAAGAACTTAAAAAAATGAATACATTTGAAAGTTTCTCCCCAATCCATATGTCAAAAGATTAATTTGGGTATTATCCTGATTGTCACTATCGGATTTGATTTGGATTTTTTATCTCGTCATTTTAAAAGGGTAATTAAAGCTAACTTTCATAAAATCAATCCATTAAAGATGGGCATACTTACGTTTGTAATAATAATAATAATAATAATAATAATAATAATAATAATAATAATAATAATAATAATAATACCTCCGTATCAAAATAAGTGATACACTTTATATTTAGGGGTGGAACAAAATAAGTGATACACTTCCAAAACTTACCTTATTTGGTAAAAAAGTGGGACCCAATTTCCACTAACTATCTACTTTAATAAAGTAAAATTACCCTTTTACCCTTACTTTTACTTTTAAACATCATAACATCACTTCATTCAAAAGAAGTGGGACTCATTATCCACTAATTATCCACTTTAATCTATTTTAAATCACTTTATAATCTTTTGCCTCAAAAACCGCAATTCTTCAAATGTATCACTTATTTTGATACGGAGGTAGTAATAATAATAATAATGATAACAATAATGATAATGATAATAACAGTAATGATAATGATGATAATAATAATAATAATGACAATGATAATGATAATGATAATGATAATGATAATAATAATAATAATAATAATAATAATAATAATAATAATAATAATAATAATAATAATAATATTTATTATTATTATTATTATTATTATTATTATTATTATTATAGTAATAGTAATAACAATTTGATTCATTTTTCAATACAGCTGATAACTTAGAGTATTTGAAATTGCGATTTTGGAGTATATTATTTCGAGTATAAAATAAGTGTTTGGTAAAAAGTCTGAAATAATCAATTATTTGTGTTTAGTGGCATTCAAGACAGAGTTCTGGAAAAGCAGATGATGATGTGGTTATTGCGTTTTGAAAAACGAATTTTACATGTTAACTAAAAATTAATCACATTTGCAAAACGCTAAAAAATTGATTGTCTGATTATTACGATTTCAAAAGACATAATGAACCCGGACTGCTCACTGTAAAAGTGCGAGTAGGCTTTCGTTGATATCAATTGGCGTTTCAAAAAAAAAAGTAATTAAACAAAGACACCAAAATCATACATAAATTTCACGAAAGTTTATACTTAATAATAACAATCAATATAACTGAATACATTAAAAATCATAGGTAGGAAAAAGAATCAACCATACAGATACAATTTATTAATTAATAATACAACAAAAAAATCAAATCTTCATGTACATGCTCTTTTACAAGCAAATCCAATTTTATGAACAATTGACGTCGATCATACATTTTCTGGCACCCACTTCTAGCACTGAGGAAAGTCGGCGGGAGGCGGCGGCAGCGTTGATTCTGGTGTACCTCCGTTCTCCACCAAGAAAGCAGTGGCCAAACCCCATGGCAAATGAACATCCAAATGACAATGCATGAACCACACACCTAATCCAGAATTAGAAAAAGTCAATAAAGTTAATGATAATATCCACCGAAGATGCGTGTTGGAATGATTATGCACGATAAGGTTAAGAAACGGTCAAAGTCAACACATTAATTTTAAAAGCCAAAAATGCTTAATAATACCTGGATTATTTGCTCGGAATCTGATGACAGCCCAACCGCCGACGGGAACCCCAAGCGTATTACGTTCTTGTGGGTTAACCAAATTGAACTTTTTGGAGTCGATTGTTGCGTTATAGTTTCCGAAGCCTTGAGCCAGCACGTAGAAATTGAATCCATGCAGATGCATGGGGTGATTTTCAATACCTATCAAGGCTGTGTTTTGAAGCACCACCTGAACCGTCGCATTGAACTTCACTTTCTTCACACTCGTTAGTTTTGGTGTCATTATAAGTCCCTGATTGAAACTATTGTTAATGTTGGTGTAGTCGAATTGCAGCGGTGGTTGGCTGGGGAAATCGGTGGTGTAAACCCCGGTAATATTTCTAAAATGAGCTTCCAACATGGACATTGTTGTTGGCAAGGCGAAGGAATGATTGCTCATGCTTGCGGACATGCGTTGCCCAAATATACCGCCACATGTTTGGTTTGAGCCGCATGCTGATAACCCGAGGCCCATGGTTACAAACATGTCTTCATCTACTGTTTTGGGAACTGGCAACCAGAAGGGGCTGGTGACCAACCCGGTTAGGTTGCTTTCAAACGTGAAGGCTGTTGGGGTGTCGTTAAAGGGTGGCAGGACTGGAAGAATAGGTGTTGTTGTTTGTGTAGCGTTGGTGTAAGCAAGGATTGCGGTGGTGGTGTTGGCATTGAATGGTACACCGGCGGCACTAGCGTATGGACGGGCCGCCATGTAATACAATCCTGCTGACTGGTTTGCGGTCAGAAGGACATCGGTGGTTTGACCTGGACCAATGAGGACTACGTCTGTTGGGTATGGGTTCGTGTAGGCTGCGTCTGCCCCGACTACTGTCAACTTGTGGTTGGCTATTTTGAAGAAGAAGTGACCATTCATAGCAGCGTTGATTATTCGCAACAAATATGTTTTTCCTGGCACCACGTCTAGCCTGTATGTTTCTATATTATTAAAAACAAAAGTCATTAGTATGCAATAATTAGTTAATTACAATTAACATTGAGTGATCGAATAGGCTAGGTTGGATGACTTACTATTTGAAATAGAACGGCAGGAGTTAAACAAATCCCCAGGCCAGCCGTTGATGGTATACGCATCGGAGAGAGCAGGTGCGGCTCCAGTTGCTAGTGCAGCATTCTCAACATCGATTGGATTAGCATTCCACCATTCTCCTGAAACATTAATTAAATAGTTAGAGAAAAAAAGAAAAGAAAAGAAAGGCCATTTAATTTGTACGTACGTACCTAACATAATTACATGTTCGCGATAGGGTTTAAGGAAAGGGTACTTTTGGCCATCTCGTGGGCGGATGACAAGAGCACCATAAACGGTTGCTCTGAGCCATTGAACGTGTGCATGCCACCAAAGGGTGCCCACTTGCCCGGTCACATTGAACCTGTAAGTGTAGTTACTTCCGGGCCTGATTGGACATTGTGTCACGAATTCAGGACCATCTGCCCATTGGCTCAGCGTCTGGAACACCCCATGCCTATATATTAATTACAACGTCCTTAATTAAGTTTTAATTAATGTGTACAGATCCATCCATCAGATTACAACTGAGTTAAAGTTTCCATTAAAATTAAAAAAAAAGTAGCTAGATATATATACCAATGAATAGTGAGGTTGAATGGAGATTTGTTAAAGACGTGAACTATAACAGTGTCACCTTCCTTAACCCTGAGCGTCGGACCTGGGAGGCTTCCATTCACCGCTGTGATTACTTGATTTTGGCATAATCGATTCACCGTTAGATTCTTCACCTGTAAGTATCGTATGTTGATAACATATACAGTATTAATTTTACCATAATTATAATAATTGATATGAAAGATAGAAAAGTTTATGTTACATGAAAAGAAGTCTCCAGAATATCAGCAGAGGCACTCGACAAGGACAAAGAGAGAAAAGCTAGTACCAACCCAACTGCAAACACCGAAATCGACCCCATTAATTGTCGGTTTTTCAAATCCGCTAAGATTTGTAAATGGTGTTGGATACTAGGTGGGAGATGGAGGTCTATATATATAATGAAACCATACATAATTGGTGCTAATATATTAAAATGGTAAATTAAGACAGAAGAACATTTCCATGGATTGCGTGAACAACATGTGAGAGTTGAATTTGAATGATGCTGTTGTTGAACCTTCCTCCTCTGAAAACCTTCTGTTAAGTTGACAATTAAACTTTTGGGAGTTGTTAACACTAATCAATTGTCATAAATAATTAATATAAATAAATAATTACATAGAAAACTAAATCGCCACAACCATTTAGACTGCCCAGAATGGGCCAACGTCATTTGGGCGTGGGGGTGTGACGAAGCATGCACGGCGTAGTGGTGGGGTTGGAACACCGCCCCCCCCCCCCCAAACAGCGTGGGGGGCCAGCGTGGCGAGAGTGTGGACGGAGGGATCGTTCGGCAACGGGCGTGGGATGGTGATTTGCTTCGAAAATAGCCGTTGGCAAACGGCTATATAGCCGTTGCAATTAAAAAAAAAGTTTTTTTTTATTAAATTATTTACCTATATATATTACATACTTTCACTCATTTTATACACACAACTCTACCAAAACACTACCAAAACACACCACAACTCTACCAAAATACCCCAACTCACAAATAATGGATTATCTTGGTTCATCATCTGACGACGATGACTTGTTTATGCTAACAATATACTCAGAACTCCTCGATGATATATCCTCTGATGAAAGTAAAGCAGTGTTTGACACTAGAACCGCGAAGCTAAATAGAAATCGAGAAGCTGGACACGACATGTTATACCGAGATTATTTTGCGGATGATCCTTTTTATGACGACAACAATTTCCAACGAAGGTTTCGTCTGTCCAGACATTTATTTATGCGCATATGTACCGCATTAGAAAACAGGTATCCTTTTTTTCAATTGAGATACGATGCTAGAGGTAGGCGGAGATTCACTGCTTTGCAAAAATGTATTGCAGCAATTTGATCTATGGCTTACGGGTCATCCCCTGATTCTCTTGACGAGTACCTACGCATGTCTGAAAGAACTGCTAGGGAAAGTATGTATAGATTTTCACAAGGGGTTTTGGAAATATTCGGACCTATTTATTTGCGAAAACCAACAGTGACCGATGTGCAAAAATTATATGAGGCACACGAAGAGAGACATGGTTTTCCTGAAATGCTTGGTAGCATTGATTGTATGCACTGGGATTGGAGGAACTATCCACAATCGTGGAGAGGTGAGTACACCGGTGGGCATCATGGAGTACCGTAGTTGATATTAGAAGCTGTTGCTTCCCAAGATTTATGGTTTTGGCATGCTTACTTTGGGGTTGCGGGTTCTAATAATGATATTAACGTGCTTGATCAGTCACCAATATTCAACGACTTGTTATCAGGAAAGGCACCCGATGTGCCTTTGACGGTGAATGGCAATCCATATAGATTCGGTTACTACCTTACCGATGGTATATATCCTCGTCATGCGACGTTTGTCAAAGCCTACCGACATCCAATTGATCCAAAAGAGGTATTGTTTACCAAAAAACAAGAATCCGCACGTAAGGATGTGGAACGGGCTTTTGGAGTTTTAAAGGCGAAGTGGCACATTGTCAAAAACGCGGCCCGTTCATACGACCTTGAAAGATTAAGATATATTTTGTATGCATGTGTTATAATGCATAATATGGTTGTCGAAGATACTGGTCGGATGATTTCTCCATATGTGTCGGACGGTCCCCGACATGCTTTGTATGTACCGGGAAGTGCAGAATATTTACACAGGGTTGTCGACATTCGAGACGGAACAACACACGAATGACTTCGACAGGACTTGGCGGACCATCTCTACAACAACGCACATGCCGACGATGAAGACGCCGACGATGAAGACGATGAAGAGTAATAATTTATTTTAATTACTGTAATTTTAATTTCTAGTATTTTAATGTTTAATTTCTAGTATTTTCATTTTAATTAAAAGTATTGTCATTTTAATTTTATTTAATGTAATGTAATTTTAAATTATATAAAATATTATTTGTGTGCAAAATAAATGGAAATGAAATGATGAGTTGGAAAATAAAATGGTGTGGTGTGGTGTGGTTGGTATTTCCACCAAATGATGTGGTGTGGTGGTGGTGTGGGGGTGTGAGGTGGCGATGATATGGCGGAAAAGGGCACCACCACATGTGGTGCCCATACCCACTAGCCTTATGGATTAAAAATATTCACGAATTTGGCAATGCCACATAATGGCAACCAAGTCGTCGTCCAGACTGTTGTTTTTTTATTCACGCGTTTACGCGCGACTGTGAGTGCGTGCAGGACTATATTTAAAACTAAGACCACTACCCATACTCAAACCAATTTCTCAAATCAGTATGTGTTAACTGACATTTCAATTGACATACATATTAGCCTTACCCGCTCTCTTTTATTTTGTATGTCTCACTATTACTCATTCCGTCCCATTTTTATTGTCCACCATACTATTTTAGTTTGTCCCAAAATAATTGTCAATTTCAAATTACAACCAATCATATGAATTATAAGTGGGTAAATAGGAGATTTGATTGGTGGACAGTGCAATAATTGCACTTTCTTAAAATTATGTGCCTTTTGTCTAGTGGACAATTAATTTAGGACGGAGGGAGTATAAAATATACACATACAAGATACCCACCAATAACATAATCGGGTTTGAATTTGTGTCGGGTCGGGTTGACCCTTTGAGCACCCCTAGCTGTCATTATCAAAACACATAAATAAATTCCCTTCTCTTTTGTTGTTTACAAGCAATGATACACCCCGCGCGTTGCAGCGGGATTTTAAATTTATTTTTTCAACTAATTTTTATGCAGCGTGATTTTAAATTTATTTTTTAAACTAATTATTATGACGTAAACAGTCAATTCGTATTTCAACCGGTTTTGACTTCTATGCTAAAATGTGATTTATTGTGATTTAAATTAATATAAAAGTCGATTGGTCTGATAAAAAACAATAATAATAGTAACATATATTATTGTTATAGATATAGGAGAACTATGTTGATATTTCATATATATTTAAGAATTAATTGTTAAGGTATTTATATAAATTCAAAGACTCGGAGCGAGGTTTAAAAATTTACCAATAAAATATATAATATGAATACATTGAGCGTTTAGAAAGTAAATATTTTTTTATGAGCAAGGAGGAACATGTGCCTTAATCATAGAAAGTTATGTCTGGCACATAAATATATAACCACTAAGCCCATGTTAAATTTAGGTAACATATTAATATATATAATGTTAATTTTATTTAATCATGAATTATGGATAGTATATGTCATTCAATTTATAGTTATGTTAAAGGAAATCTATTTGTAAGAAATATTGTAATATTGAACTCATTCTGATCGTATTTTAGTGAACTTTTTAGTGGTACACTTTTTAAAAATTAAATATTTCGTCTGGTTTAAGTATATGTTAAATTAAAATATCAATTATAATATTTTGCTATTAATAAATAGTTAAAGGGTTAAAAACTAAAATTATATAAGTATTTGCAAATGTAACCCTACTTTAAGGGGTCATCTTAAAACTTTTGTAAATTTCAATAGTATATAATTGCCACAGTGGATTAAATACAATTAAATTAAACCTCATTACAAACCATTAAATACTATTAAATTAAGCCTCCTTTCAAACCTTCGTTATTTTGTGAACCCCGTTTAAGAATTGTTAATGAACACTACATGTATGAATGATAAATGTACTATAAGGGAATTTATGTAAAAATTAAGTACAAAAATCTATCTGAGTTTCACCTTCTGTGTTTATTATGCATATGTAAATTCTTTTGGGATAAATATGTTTTTATGAAGGGTTTTACTAATATGTGTCTCACGGGCATACAATAACGAGCATTTAATGAACTAAAATTTACTTAATTAGTGTAAAATGATATTGATTAGTCATTAGTGTTTTTATATTAAACCAGTGGCGGACCCATGACGAAAGTCTAGGGGTAGCACAGTTTTCCCGCATAATGAATAATAAGATTAAAATCCAAAAATACAGTTTCATTAAAATATAGATTACATTTAGAGTTTTCCTCTTCGTTCACGCATTTTCCTAAAACGAATCATTACATTTTCATCCGTAACCATCATATGTGCTTCCTTTTCTACATTACAAATTAAAGCTCCATTCAAAAAATCATCACCTATTCTATTACGCAAATACGTCTTCAATAGCTTCATCGCAGAAAAACATCGTTCGACTGTTGCGGTTGCGACGGGCAAAATCAAAGCTAGATTTAATAACCTATAAACCAAATAAAAAGAATGATGTTTTCCCGTTTCCACCATCAAGCGAGAGAGGTCCGCAATTCCCTTCAAGCTGGCAAATTTTTTATCATTTATCAAAGAGTGATAATATATATCAAGTTGACCATTAAGATGCACCCTGTCCAAATAATCAAAATCATTTTTGTATATCTCACTTAACTTTAACAATTTTGATTTGTCAAACCTAGAAAATGAATCACAAGGACTCAAAGCTCCCATGCTTTCTACTAATTCGGTGCTCACTTCACTAAATCGATCCCCAAATTCTTTAATTTGCATATCCAAAATCGTATTAAAAATCACAACTTCAAAATGATGTTGATTAGTTACCTTTGTCGTACGGTTTCGAGGGGTAATATAATATTCTGTGGAAAAGATTTCCATAGTTTTAATACCATGTTTTTGACAAAAAGAAGACGTCTTCTCAAAAAGTTGTGAAATCCTATCTTTTCTCAAAGTTAGCAATGCTTACTTTTTCCCTTTTATCAATGAAGCTGCTTCCAAAATATCTTGATCTTTTCTTTGAAGATGCTTTGACAAGGAATCCGTGAGGCCTAGAATTTCGAGCATCAAGTGTAAAATAAATACAAAATCAAGTGTAATGAAATATGACAAAATACCCTTTGCTTGATTACGATTAGATGCAGTAGATCCCTCATTTTCAACATAATCAAGTACCTTAATAACCTCTGCAAACAATTTCATCAAACTTATGATTGTTCTATAATGAGAACCCCATCTAGTATCTCCTGGTCGAACAAGGGAAATCTCTTGATTCAACCCTGTTCCAGTTTCAAGTGTACCTTGACCAATTTCAGCTTTCACTCTTTCTTTTTGCATCTCTATTACCATATCTTTTCTCTTACATGAACCACAAACAACGATAACCACCAAAGCTAGTTGCTCAAAAAAATCACGAGCGTCATCATGGTTCTTTGCTACCGCCACAATCACTAATTGAAGTTGGTGTGCAAAACAATATACGTAATGTGCGGAATTATTATCTTTTAATATCAGTGACTTCAATCCGTTAAACGAACCACTCATATTACTTGCTCCATCATAGCCTTGCCCTCTCACCTATTTATTTCAAATAATTAATAAAAGATCTAAGACGTTAATTAAACAATTGATTAATAAAAAGTGAACATCTACTTAATAAAAATAACTATATAAACAACTGATTTCACTAACCTGAGCCATACTTAAGTTGTTGTCGGTAAATACGTCATCGATGGCCGCTTTAAGAGTCAAAGAAGATGTATCTTTTACGTGAACAAGTTCAATAAATCTTTCCTTAACAATTCCAAGGCTATCAACATATCTTAAAACTATAGCCATTTGTTCTTTTTTTGATACATCACTAGACTCGTCAACTAAAATACCAATCACATCGTTGCCAATTTCATCACAAATAGACTTGATTATCTCTTTTGAAAAGCATTGAACAATATCTTTTTGAATCTTCGGAGAAGTTAATTTCTCATTTTTAGGAGCGTTTTCTAAAGTAACTTCATAAATGCTTTCATTATGTTCTCTAATCAAAGTTAAAACGTCAAAGAAAAGTCCTTTATTGAGTGAGTTCTCTGACTCATCATGACCCCGAAACGGTAATCCACATTTCAATAAAAATCTACAAGTAGTAATTGAAGCACACAATCGAACTTCATAATTACTTCGCTCAAGTTCCGTTTGCTTATGAAGGGCTTCATTAATAGATTGATTTTTTCTCAATAGAATATCACACTTTTGTTGTGCTTTGTTGTGGAGACTATCAATAATACCCAAATGAGTTCGCAATGCACTTTTTTTACTCCAATTATCAAACCCTTCTGATACAAATGCATCTCTCCCACCTTTTTGGCCTACAATGTCTCCAAACAAGTAGCAATACAAACAAAATGCCTTGTTTTTTTTAATGCTATACTCTAACCATTGAAATTCATCAAACCATTAAAAAACAAAACGCCTTAACTTCTTACCAAATAACTTTGATGGAAAATCATGCCCCTTTGGTTGACAAGGTCCTTTAAGCAAATATGCCCTCCTTATTTCATCCATTTGATTTGGATGATAAGATGTGATTTTTGGCCTATCTCCCGGATCCAAAGGAAGATCATTCAAATCAAAATTTGCTTGAATACGTGTTGTACATGTAGGTTCAGTTTGTGGTATTTCACTTTGTGGAGTTTCATTAGAACCATTTCTTTTTGAAGATCCTCCACCATTGTCATCTCTAACATCTAACTTTCTTTTAAAGAAATTTCCAATGGAACACTATAATCAAAAGATTTCAACTTTTAACAACATATAATAACTAAATATTAATCATAAGTCCCTAATTAAACAAACACACTTGCTAATTTCATGTTTTTCAAACATAATAACATATAATATAAAGATAAAATAACCTAATAATAACATAAAACATTACTTGTTTCATTATGATAGCAGTCGCCTGAGTTACCGGTGGTCGTCGGAGGAGTGGCGCCGGAGGAGATCGGCAGTCGGCAAAGGGGGAACACCAATCGGCAGTCAGAGTTCTTGTCGCGTACAGCGTAGCGTTTCCTTTTTCTTTTTTCTGCGTAGCAGCGTAGGCCAAATATCAGTCAATCTTGGGCTTATAACATTGGGGCTAATATATCTTGTGCTGTAGGCCAAAAAATCAGTGCTTCTGGGCTGAGTCCTAGGGGTAGCCCAGGCATCACAATGCTTCAAGGTGGTCCGCCCCTGTATTAAACTGATATTAACCTTACCATTATTGAAGATGAATTGTTTTGATGAATTAAATATAAGGATACAAAAGATATTTTAGTATTTACTATCATGTGCTCTTAAAACACCTACTTAATGACCCTTTTATGAATTATGAAATTCTTTTGAGATATGCAGTTTAGGGTTTAAATAGAAATTTCATATATATTCATTAAATGCAAGTTAATATGTAATTTTAGGACATACCTGAAAAACCATTTTTATCATGAATTATAAGATTCATTTGAGATAAATATGTTTTATGAATTATAAGGTGTTGTTTGGTAGCATCTGAATGATTAATATTTGAATGATGCATATGTCTAAATGATTCAGACTTCTCCTTACACATGTCTGATTAAGAGGTAGAACATGTTTAATTTTTAATTCAAAGGCTGATTAAGAACTTTTACCAAACACTCTGAATATGTCCAATTAAAAGGTTATTCTCTTAACTGAATCATTAAGGGATTTACCAAACAGTACCTAAGTAAATAAGTGATTTCAGTCTTAAACATTATTAGGTTTAAACTGTCAATCTGTGAGACCGATAAGGGAAATAGAGGAAATGATATCTTTTACTATATCGTCAATTAATGAGTCGGTACAAAAAGAATTCACTATTAATAATTATATCCTTATGAAATTCTCGTGTTTCTTAAGACTTAATTTGATGTTTGTTATCTTAAGGTGTTGCTAAAAGGTTATGAGCAATTTGACCTAGAGGCCAGGGACTCGATAACAACAAGTGAGTCTAAGGTGCTGTTTGTTTTTATAAAGCACAAAGATTTACGATCTGCGGACCACACCTACTATGTGTTGTACCAAAAAGATGGCCCGAAGATCTGCAAGATGCAAAAAAGAAGTTGTTTGTTTTTTAAAGATAAAGTAACATGTCTGTAGCAAAAAGGGCAGGATTTTCTCTCTAGGGTTTTTAATCGCTGCCTGATCTAGAAGAGAGAGAGAGAGAGAGAGAGAGAGAGAGAGAGACCGACCAACCGGCGACGAAGAGAATGAAGGGTTTATATTAACATTGATTGACCACTTGGGTCAACCTCCTACATCACTTGGTTCGAACCACACTGACCAAGAACATGAACTTGTTCTTGACCGGTTAAACCATCTAGCTAATTTAATCCCTAAAAGCGGAAGTGGGATTAAACTTAATCCATAAACCCTAAAGGATTGGGATCTTGGAAATCTAGATTAGATTAGCAAGAAAGAAACCTTGTACGAAAAACCCGAACGCACACAATGCTTGTGTGGTTCGTTCGACCATCACCAAGAACCCTAGGGTTCTTGGTCGAGTTCGTCCAAGAGGGGAGAAGGGAGAAAAGGTTTTCTCAAAACATACCTTAATCTTGCTTAAGTTAGTCCACTGGTGATGAACACGACGAGCGACCTTCTAGTTGATCCTTGTAATGATCTTCGAATCTTCAAGACTTGAAGAACGAACGAAGAACACGAAGAACACAAAACTTGTGTTCTTGTGTGGGTGGCTTCGGCCGAAATAGAGAGAGGAGGGGAGGGGATTTCGTGATTATGGAGGCTAGGATCAAGCATTAGGTTTAAGTCATAAGCCTTCTATTTATAATAGAAGATTTTACACTTAAAGCCCTTCTAGTTTAATTAAGATTAAGTTCTTAATTAAACTTCCTTTTTACACATTCATCCCTTATAGTTTTACTAGTTATTATTGTCACACTTAATTATCAAATGTCTTAGTATTATACACTTATATATTTCGGTACCCATATACAAGAAATATATATACTTGTATTTTATACCATTAACAATTAATTAGACAATAATATTATCCAATTACTATATGATTTAATAGCTTTAAATCATATCATGGATAATCATTAATTAACACATTGTATATTTACTCAACTAGTAAATGTACAAATACTTGTATTAATTAGTTAGTTAAACTAATCTAGTAATAAGTCAAACTTGACTTAATACTTAATTGATTCATAAATGACTATTATGAATCATTCCTCTTCCAAGCATCATTACATATCTTTACTCGAATAACATGCACTCACCGGTGTGACCCTTAAGTGTTTCGTAGGCATGGATGTATCATCATAGGTTGACTAACTGTGCACATAAATCCTTCAGAGAAGAAGACGACGGAGACTACATCGGAGAATAAGGCGTGATGGAGAAAAGGCTTCGCCGGCAGCAAATCAAAATGGAGAAGAATGCTTCGTCGGCGGCAAATCGAAGTGGAGAAGAAAGCTTCGCCGGCGGCAAATCGAAGTGGAGAAACGGTGGAGAAGAAAGCTTCTTCGACGGCAAATCGAAGTGGAGAAACGGTGGAGAAGAAAGCTTCTCCGGTGGAAAATCGAAGTGGATAAACAGTGGAGAAGAAAGCTTCGCCGGAAGCAAATCGAGGTGGAGAAACGGTGCAGAAGAAAGCTATTCGTCGGAGACTAGTGGAGGGGTGACGGATTGAAGGAATGATGGATTGATACGAGGCGACAGCTTCTTTTTTGTTTTGGGGGTATGGAGTTATTTGGGGTATGAGATGTTTGTGGGGGGAAAAGCTATATTCCAAGTTTTTTGTGGGGTAGACATAAAATTGTCTGCGAGCTTCCAAAAAAAACATCCGCCAAAGCCATTTTCTGCGCGTGATCTGCGCCGCGAAGACAAAAGACCTCAGGAAGACATTTTGTCATAAAACAAACAGTACCTAAGCGAAGGATGGATGATTTGAAAGTGAGATTGAGTTGACAAAAACTAAGGTTATGAGTTCTTACACATCGCTTCCACTTCAAGCATTCGGTACATTTCACATCCACTTATTTTTGTACAATTTCCACTCTCCCATTCATTATTGTTTATAAACTAGGATTTTAGATACCCGGGATTCGCACCGGGATAATATCACTCTTATTATTTGGATCGGATTTATTTTATATTATTTATATTAATTTTCTCCAATATGGAAAACAATTATATACATATTCTATATTTTGAGCATGTATATATATAGACAAACCAATTGATTTTGAGTAAATTACACAAAATGTTCCCTGTGGTTTGTTAATAGTTTTGTATTTGATCCCTAATTTCCAGAAATTACACCTGTGATCACTCACTACTACAGATCGCATTTGTTGTTGCGGACGTATAAATTTATATATTGCGGTGTAAGATAAAACCGCAACAACAAATGCAGTTCGCACTGCAAAAGAAATAACCGCAACAACAATTTAATTTGTTGTTGCGGCCCTGCTAAACCCGCAATAACAAATCCATTTTTTGTTGCGGTCAAATATTACCCGCATTAACAAATCCATTTGTTGTTGCGGCCATATATTACCCGCAACAACTACAAAATTTGTTGTTGCGGCCATTTTGAACCCGCAATAACAATTCAATTTGTTGTTGCGGCCATACATTACCCGCAATAACAATCTAAATTTTCAGTTTAAATTAGTTAATTAATTGGCAAACAAAAACAAATTTCATAAAGATACAACGATAACATTACATCATGTTGAATTCATGTTGACAAACATCAAAACCTAAACAAGGACAACCAAAACCTAAACACAAAGTTAACAAACATCATGTTGAATTCAAAGAAGAGTAACGTTGAAGATAACTCCAGCACCTCTATTTTTTGTTTCGAGATCAAGGGTGAACATCACATTTTGGTTCGTGCGGATGCCCATCTTGTGTTTGAAGTCGACCATATCACCATTGATAGTCATATGGTCTATAAAACGATCATTGGGCCTCCTTCGATCACTGTGGCGTTGTAAATTGAAAACAATGTATGGGGGACTCATCTCAAGGTTTGACAAAGCACACAAATGACGCTCATTCCAAAGTTGGTGATCCCTAACAAATTTTGCTGGAATAGTCTGATGAAAGAAAAGAAAATTAATTAAATTTATACTGCAAATTAAGTAATTAAAAAGAAATTAAAATCATACAATTTTTCTTCTCATGGACGCACACCATTTTAAGATGAAGAAATTATTAACTTGTACTTCGTGATCACCAATATGCATACTGCTATAACTCATATTAGAAACTTAAAAGATCGATTAATCTTACTTTGAAAAGTTTTTCTTTGAAACGTTCTTGTATGTTTAAAAATGAAACGTTTTTTGATATAACAAATTAAAGGAATGAATGAAACTCTGCTTATACATATACTTCAGTTTTGGCGGGATTGGGGATTGGGGATATGGCGCGCATCACAACTGTACAACCGCATCTCCAAACAAGTGAATAGTCATTTTGATTTCTGCTGCAGCATCATCAAGATCCTTGCAACGTTTGTAAAAACTCTAAAAGATTCGCAAGTCCTTCGATCTTATGTCCTTGCAAGTCCTTCGATCTTATGTCCTTGCAACGTTTGTAAAAACTCTAAAAGATTCACAAACACCGGTGATATAGAGCACCATTTGTTTCGCCATGGTTTTATGTATAATTACACTTGTTGGTCAAGTCATGGAGAATCACGACTTAATTTTAACACATCTTCGAGCAATGTAGATAGTAGTAGTACTAGTACTGCATATACAATATTGAACACTGACTCATACCACGATAACGATCAATACACTTCAAATGACCGTTTCGATGAAAGTATTAATGAATTGGATACTAATATGAGTGGTGACGTTGGTGAACAAGATGAATTACATCGCTTATTTGATGAAGCCGAAACACCGTTATATAAAGGTTCTAAATTAATGAAACTTGATGCTGTGTTGAAGTTAATTAACTTAAAGATGAAAAACGGATGGAGTGATACAAGTTTCACAACCCTATTAGAGCTTTTACATCATGAGTTGCTTCCGGAAGAAAATGGATTACCAATTTCTACATATCGAGCAAAAAAATTAATGTGTCCAATGGGATTGGAAGTAGAAAGAATACATGCATGTCCCAATAATTGTATGTTGTTTCAGAACGAGTTCGCAAATTTGCATAACTGTCCTCATTGCAAGGCATCGAGGTATAAACGGAAAAAAGATACGGATGAAGTTGTCGATGATGTGACTAAGAATGGACCACCGGCTAAAATGTTGTGGTATCTTCCTATTATACCAAGACTGAAAAGGTTATATTCAAACGAGAAAGAAGCCAAGTTACTTTGTTGGCATTCAGAAGAACGTGTGATTGACGGGAAAATTAGACATGTTGCGGATTCACCGCAGTGCAGAAACATTAATAAAAGGTATGTTGAGTTTGGGAAGGAGATCAGAAACATACGGTTTGGGCTTAGTTCGGATGGGATAAATCCTTTCGGTAACATGAGTAGTCGTCATAGTACGTGGCCAGTTCTCTTATGCATTTACAATCTCCCACCATGGTTATGCATGAAACGGAAATACATTATGATGTCCTTGTTGATTCAAGGTCCGAAACAACCGGGTAATGATATTGATGTTTATTTATCCCCTTTGATTGATGACTTAAAAACTCTTTGGAGAGATGGTGTAGATGTATACGATGCTTATAGAAAAGAACAATTTAAATTGTGGGCCATGGTTTTTTGTACTATCAATGACTTTCCAGCATACGGTAACTTGTCAGGGTACAAAACGAAGGGTAAGAAAGCTTGTCCTGTTTGTGAAGATGAGATAAGCTCGGTGTGGTTACGAAATTGTAAAAAAACTGTATACATGGGACATCGAAGATTCCTTACCAAGAGTCACCCGTTTAGGAAGAAGACGATTGAGTTTGACTGAACTGTCGAGGTCAGGACGGTGAAGAAACGATTTGATATATTTTCACGAGTTGAAAATATTAATGTTGTGTTGGGTAAGAGATTCCGTATTGATAATGATGCCATATGGAAAAAGAAGTCCATATTTTTTCAATTGCCTTACTGGAGACATTTAGATGTTAGACATTGTCTTGATGTTATGCACATAGAAAAAAACGTATGTGAGAGCTTGATAGGCTTATTATTGGATATTAAGTACACAACTAAAGATGGTATTAAGGTTCGAAATGACATGGTCGAGATGGGAATACGTAAAGATCTTGCTCCCGTACAACGAGGCACTCGTACTTATCTTCCACCCGCATGTTATAATACAACGAAAGAAGAAAAAAAAAAGTTATGCCAATGTTTGCACGATATTAAGGTTCCGTCATCTTATTCAGCTAACATTCAAAGATTTGTATCAATGAAAGATTATAAATTGCTTGGGATGAAGTCTCACGATTGTCATGTTTTGATGACACATATGATTCCAATCGCAATTCGTGGAATTTTACAAGATGATATCCGACATACAATCACAAAGCTTTGTTTGTTTTTCAACAATATTCATACGAAAGTTATTGATGTCGAAGATTTGGACAAATGGGAGAAAGACGTTTATGTTATCCTTTGTGAACTAGAGATGCACTTTCCACCATCATTTTTTTGATATAATGGTTCACCTAATATCTCATATCGTACAAGAGATTAAGGCATGTGGTCCTGTATTTCTACGTTACATGTACCCTTTTGAAAGATACATGGGAATATTGAAAGGTTATGTAAGAAACCGTAATCGACCAGAGGGAAGTATTATTGAAGGGTATACTTCTGAAGAGGTGATTGAGTTCTGTCAAGGTACGTATGTAATATATATATATGATCAACTATAGCAAAAATTAATTTATTATATATTTTGTTTTTGTTAGGCTATATGGAAGGTGTCAAAAGTGTTGGCGTTCCTAAAAGTCGCCATTCAGGTCGACTTGAAGGAAAGGGAGGTGTAGGTTTTAAGATAATAGTGTCAATGCACGGAGAACTACAAGTTGCTCATTTAGTAATCTTAAAGCACATGACATGCCTCACTCCATATGTTGATGAACATATGGATATGTTAAAGTCGATGAACCCGGGTAAACAAGAAGTGTGGTACATAAACAACCAAAACAAGGATTTGGCAAGTTGGTTGAAAGAGAGGGTGACAACAAGTGACGACGTTGATGACACTGTCAAAAAATTGGGACAAGGTCCAGATGCTAGAGTAAGAACTTACCAAGGATATGATATTAATGGTTATACATTTTACACCAAAGATCAAGATAGAAAAAGTACAGTGCAAAATAGTGGAGTTACAGTAATAGCATCAACAACCGAAATCGATAGGCGTGATCAAGATACATTGATAAGCATCGCAAAAGATTCTTATTACGGTGTGATAGAAGAAATTTGGGAATTGCAGTATTCTGATTTCATAATCCCAGTGTTCAAGTGTAAGTGGGTAAATAACCGTACGGGTGTTAAAGTTGACGAATATGGTTTTACACTTGTCGATTTTGAAACTAATGGCTACAAATCCGAGCCATTCATTCTCGCAACACATGTATCACAAATTTTTTTCGTCAAAGATCCAAGCAAAGCAAAATACCACATTGTGTTGCAAGGTAAAAGACGTATTCTTGGGGTTGATAATGTTGTGGATGAAGAAGAAGACGAGAACTTCGATGATTTACCACCATTTTCGGTCGGTATCGAACCCGGGAATTTTGAAAACATGAATAGAAGCTCATATGTACGAACTGACGGAGAAGGAACATACATTTAATAACTCGATCTATTATATATTATTGAAAATTAATATTTGTATTATATATGTGTTTTAGTACTATGCAAATTTATAATTAACTTACTGTTTTATTCATGTGTAACATTTTTTTATCAATTTGAATTTCTTAGTATGCGAAAAAAAATGAAACTCAAAACCGCATTAAAAAATCAACAAAACCGCAACAACTAATTCACCAAACCGCAACAACAACTAATTTGAATTTCTTAGTATGCGAAAAAAATGAAACTCAAAACCGCATTAACAAATCAACAAAACCGCAACAACTAATTCACCAAACCGCAACAACAAACAAACCGCAATAACTAATGGACAATAACCGCGGTAACAAATAGAATAAAATAACCCGCTAATACGTAGTAAAAACCCGCTAAAACGAAATTGTTTAGTCCAAAATTTTCAAATCCCAAAACATAAGTTATCCAAACATCGAATCCTTTAATCACTTTTGCACAAAACCTTCTTCGACCAAACCCTCCGTTTTCTTCACCAAAATCACTCTGCACTAGTTCGCCGGAGTTTGGATTCACCGTCGTTTTCTTCACCTTGGATAGTAACCGACGTTGCTTTCACCACGTCGTATCCTTAATCACTTTTCCAAAAACCTTAATCACTCGATCTCGTCGACCTAAACCCTAGTTTACCGTTACATCGCCGATTTTCCTTACCAAGCTAGGTATTAAAGTATTATGTTAATGATTTCTTGTACGTGTTTGTTATGCATTCGTTCTTAATCATCTTTACTTTTCTGTTAACGTACGTATTATGTTCACGCATTTGTGTCGTAATTCTGCAGAAATGGCCGATAATCAAGAACGTAAGAGACGTAGAGGCGAACGTGGTCCTGCATCTTTTGGGAAGAAATATAAAGAAGATGTATATAAAACTGAATTTGATGAAAATAATATCCCTCTAAGTAAAGAACTGACGTCATGGTTTGGGATGACGGTTCAACATCGTTTCCCGCTAGCAACTGATATGGGCAAAATGGACAAAGACATATATGAAAAACTATGGCTGGATACCAAGGTATATATTTATTAGAAATATGAAATAGTTGTTAAGTGATGATAGCATATAATTTATTTACTCTAAATTGTAGAATATGTGGAATATCGAGAACGATGATGCAAAAGAGTTAATGAGGAAGAAAGCTGTGAAAATTGGTACTAATTTTAAATCTAGGCTTGTTAAAAATTTCGTCCTTACAGGTAAGGATGCTTGTGAGAAGTATAAGTTTCTTAAAAGGAATGATTGGGAAGCATTTAAGGCACAAAGAAGCACCCCAGAATTTATGGTATCTCTTAATTATATTATATGTTTAGTGTTGTACAATATTTTATTATTAACAACTTGTTAATTTGTGTAGCTAAAAAGGGAGAAAGCATTGGCAAGCAATAAAAGCAGACAATTCAAGGTCCGCGTGGGCCGAAGCGGGTGGAACCATTTTAAAAAAAAATAAAAAGGATGCAGTTTGGTCTGAACTTCTACAAAACCATAGTGTTCTTTCGGAGATTCAAAATGAACGGTCTAAGTTGTTTTTGATGGGTTGTGCAGTTAAGAATAGTGAAGGAAAGTTTGAACTTCCTAACGAAGCGATGGACAATTTCCAAGTTTTGGTAAACTAAGTTTTATTTAATTGAATATTTTTATCTTTTTGGTAAACAAATATTTTTTGTAGCTCGCGGAAGAGAAAAAGATGATAGCGGATGGTACTTACGCAGAAAATAAGAAGGATCCTTTAATTGTTCTCTTAGGACCCGAGCACGGGGGACGATCTCGGACCGTATCCGAGGTAATTGGATACACAAAGGTCAAAGGTGGATTGATTCGAAATGTGATCCCGCAAAGTACCCCCGCGGTCAACACAAGCCACCATGATTCATGTGGGTCCCGTGGAACGGTGGAACACTATCCACCTGTTGAGGTAACAATTTAAAAGTTTTGCAGCCTATACTATCCAGCCTTATAATTGTATCTGTTTTTACAGGTGTTGTCACCGTGTGAGTTGCTAGTTAGGGTGGCGGATGCCCATCTAGTCAAAGTTGGTTATGGGCGAGTATGGCCAACTGTGGTATTCCAACTATTACATCATAAACAGATTGCCGATGGTTGTGTAAAAGTCCAAGTGGATTCCATCGTGGCAGGAAAGGAGGATTTGCCTGTACATCCTCTTACAAAAACAGATGATGTCCAACTGGTTGAGAATTTGCCATATCATATAGTACAGTGGCCAAGATACGCAGTGAAGGTATATTTTAGTTTATTTTTATTGTTTGTGAACGCTTTTATCTAACGTTGTAGAGATGTTTTAGCTTATCGGTGATGGACTTGTCAATTCCCCGGAAAGGGACTTGAGAGAATCCTCTCCATTTGATTTATCAACCAACAATGTTTATATACCAGAAATGCCCGAAACTTCAACATTCCCTTTAGACCAAGAGTTTGTTAGTTATGCACAAATGGTTAGTCTTATCATTATCATTATTTTAATCATTATATTTAAATACTAATGTTTTTATGATTACTTGTGGTAGTTGCAATCGGAGGATCCAACATTCCCCGCAGCCCAAACCGTCCCCGCAGCCCAAACCGCCCCCGCAGCCCAAACCGTAACCGCAGCCCAACCCATTAACCCAGCCCAAACAGCCCCAATAGCACAAACCATTATCCCAGCCCAAACAGTCCCCATAGCCCAAACAGTCCCAGAAGCCCAACCCGACAGCCCAGCCCGAACAGACCCTATACCCCAAACACCCACCACATCCCAAACTGTCACCACACCTCAACCCGACAGCCCAGCCCGAACCATCCCCGAAGCCCAAACAGAACCCGAAGCCCAAACAGAATCCGAACCCGAGGATGTTCCTCTAGATCCTCAGTACGACCAGCATTATGCGATGGTAGTGGCCGATGCTCCCCAATTTCTCCCAATACTTGATGCATTCTTCAAATATAACAAATATGGTCTTAGTGTTCCTTCCCCTCCGGGTATGTATCCGGAGATATATTTAGAAGGCATCCCAGCAACCGAGGTTTTACAATTTGCTCGATTCCATTGGGTTGATAGCAACATGATACATTGTTTGTCAATGTAAGCTTAATATTTTAATATTTGTGTATAATTGTATTTATTAACTTTATGTTGTATATTTAAGGTATTATTATGCAATGGCCGGCAGCAATTCACGATGTGCATTTTTCAATGCACACTATATTACCGAGCCAGAATGTCGCACCAACAAGAACCATGTCATCCAACATATCAAGGATGTTTTAAATCATCATCCAAGCAAGTCATACATTCTTGCACCATACTATCAACAGTAATATTTGATTTTCCATAATACATGCAACACTGGATGTTTTAAATCATCATACAAGCAAGTAACTTTGATTAATTGCTTGTGTTTACTTGCAGGCAACACTGGATGCTTTTTATCCTCTGTCCTAAAACGAATATTGCATATATTGTTGATTCTTTAAAGCGTGAATCTGGTCCCGAGTACTACACTCTTGTAGGAGTAATCAATCATATGTTTCCCCGTAAATTTAAATGGATAAACACAACTGTATGTTTTCAATTTCCATTTTTTACCAATTTATTTAAGATGTATAAAATTTCAATATATTGAAATATTACAGTGCTGGAAACAAGACCAAAGCTGGGAATGTGGTTACATTGTTAGTCGACATATTGAAGAATTTTTACAGACCATACAGTTTAACATCAACCAATCTGTAAGTTTATGTTATAATTTTAAAATATAACTCATTTAGATGTAAAAATTATTGATATTAATTCTTTTTCATGAGTAGATGTGGAAGAGTAATAAGAGTTTTGATGCTTCTATGATTCATGAATACACAGAAAGGTTGTTGCCACTGTATCTCGAATGGATGAAGAGGTGCAAGCAAAGTGATGCCACTTATTAAAGGTTAGCAATTAATTAGCAAGTGTAAATTCTTGAACATATAGTTGTAAATTTATGAAACACGGTCCATTACAATGATCACAACCCTGCAAGTGTACATTTTTTTGACATTAAGTTACTGTGATGTTGTATATATGTTTTTGGGTGCTATCTTTAAATATAGAATATAATATATATATATATATATATATATATATATATATATATATATATATATATATATATATATATATTGTGGAATGATTTTTTTTTTGTTTATTTTGAATAACAAATATTGCGGTTACTTTATCATGTGTGCGAATAACTAATATTGCGGGTATGTGTAGTGTGCGAAAAACTAATAGCGCGTTTTTTGCTTTAATGTTGCGGTTTCTGTCTTATTGCAGTCTCAGCGTTTGATATTGCGGTTTCTCTTTTGTTGCGGTGTTCGCTTTAATATTGCGGTTTCTTTCTTGTTGCGGTCTCTGTGTTTGATATTGCGGTTTCTCTTTTGTTGCGGTGTTGGCTTTAATATTGCGGTTTCTTTCTTGTTGCGGTCTCTGTGTTTGATATTGCGGTTTCTCTTTTGTTGCGGTTTGTGTTGTTTGATAGTGCGTACTTTGTTTGTGCGTTCCTTTCCCCGCAACAACAAATCGTTTTACCCGCAACAACAAATCGTTTCTGTAGTAGTGACTGTGGTTTGGACTTCGTATTACTTTTGGTACAAAATTCTAACGGACGTTAAATTGAGCTATTAAATATTTTGAAGTGACCAAAATACCCTATACTTTATTTTTTTTCATTTAATTTTAAAACTCATCTCTCCTCTTTGGCTCGTTCTCCTCTTTAGGAGGAAGAAGAAAGAGCCAAAGAGGGGAGATGGGTTTTAAAATTAAATGACAAAAATAAAGTAAAGGGTATTTTGGTCATTTTAAAATATTTAACAGCGCAATTTAACGTCCGTTAGAATTTTGTACCAAAAGCAATACGAAGTCCAAACCACGGTGACCACGGGTGTAATTTCTGGAAGTTAGGGACTAAATTCAAAACTTTTGGCAAACCACAGATTCGTGTAATTTACTCAATTGTTTTTTTAGGGGTGAACATTTGGGCCGAAAATAATGAACCGAACCAACACCGATTATCATATTCAGATCAACTTTCAGTTTGTAATTTCATGATTTTCGGTCCCGGTCATATTTCCGTCCGATTCTCCGATAGGATGAGGATTATGGGCTGAAAATTATAACGAATCGAACCGAAATCGACCGAAACTGAATCTAACCAACATCGATTATGATTTTCGGCCCGGTTTTATAATTTCATGATTATCGATTTTGATCTTATCAATTTCGATCCGGTCTTCGGAACACATTCACCTCTAGTTTTGTTCTTATTAACTATTTATAATTAAGTTATATCATATAAATTTAAAAATTAAAAGGTTAAAACTAAATTACTTCATCCGTATCAAAATAAAAATAAGTGACACAAATTAGCTTACACGTTTTTTGAGGTAAAAGATTAAAGTAGAGATTAAAATAAATTAAAGTACATAGTTAGTAAAGAATGGGTCCCACTTTTCTTGAATAAAGTGATATTAATGAGTTTTTTTAAGTAAAAGTAAGGGTATAAGGGTAATTTCCTTTATTAAATTGGATAGTTATTGGGTATGGGTCCCACTATTTTTACCATATAAGGAAAGTTTTCAAAGTGTGTCACTTATTTTGATACACCCTAAAATAGAAAGTGTGTCACTTATTTTGATACATAGGAAGTATAAAAGTTTAAGTAACATCATTTTGTTAGTGACAAAACATAAAATAAAAAAGGGTTTTGCTAACTAGTGACCTTAGGGCAATGAGATGTGTATTTACTCTTATGTCCTTCATGAAAATAAGTGATTCTTCAACCTTTTTGAAATGCCAGAACACTTGGGATGTAAAATTACCATTTTCTCCTTCTTCCTTTTTCCTAATTTTGTTGACTGTTTTGTTGACCATTTGTATTATTTGACATTATATTATCTACCATATTCCTCCATGCCAAATAAACCGTCACACATGCTCTCCTTATACTCTCATTATCTTTTTAAAAATTACATATTTTTTCAACTAAATTTGAATAATTACATAGGGATATTCTAATATGTGCCTTAGGGACACATCGTAGTAATAATAAATATCTTTTATACTCTTACATTTAACTCAATATATGTAATTATTTATAATATATTTACCTCAAATTTTTATTTTTTCTTTGTTTACATATTTTTGTTGACTATTTATGTTCATTTTATCACCGTCAATACAACAATAATATTTTAGGTATTGTATGAATATCAATAAATAATATTTTTGATATCATATTAAAATTCCCGCGACATTACGCGGGCTAAAAAACTACTAGTTTATATGATAATACATGGAAACGTGATGGAAAATGGGATTATGCCAACATGTGGGAAGGTCTTGTCACGACACTTTACACCACATGCATGCGCACATGTTTATTATAAATAATAATAATAATAATAATAATAATAATAATAATAATAATAATAATAATAATGTTATAGAATTGTAAAAGATTTTGATATCATTATATATTTGGATCTTTTAAAATATACATCAAAAAAATGAAAAATTCAGACCAACCATATTCTTCAAAATTGATTTTGAAAAAACATTTAACATGATTAATTGGTCATTTTTAGATGATACCAAAAAGCATTTGACACGATTTATGGCAAATTGGCAATACCAAAAGTAGGAAAGATTTAGGCCCTAAACAACCCGGGTTATATTCGGCTTTACGGTCACCGGGTTTGACCAAAACCACTCGGGTCTCAAAGGTCGTTACTCATTACATACCCGGCTATTATAGATTTGGTGTCTTCTCCAAGTTGATCGGGTTGAACCTGTCGGACCGACCTGAGTTTTAAAACACTGATTTGTGCTTACGTTTAGCATCTAATAAGGCATAAAATTATGTTAACTTTTCAAATTATTGTAATTTTCAAATTCTATTTTATTTTAAATTTCAACAATACAAGCTAGAAAATTAATCAACGGAATCCCTTGATTGTATGTAAGAAGGAATCCATTAGGTTAATTGGGAAATGTAATTGCTATTAATTGCTATATTAGGAATTAATTACATATTAATTGCTGCAATAGGCGGGAAAAATAAACTTGTGCCCAATAAGAATATGCCACGTGGCAATATGATGCTCTAAAAAACGCCATGTGGCAATTAAAAGCTTATTTTAATATAATTATTACTAGGTTATAACCTGTGAAAAATCACGGGCTATCAATAATTTTACTGAACGTAACTTTTATATATTATAAATATATATATGTTACTTGTATAGGATTAAAAAAATTAATGAAAAATCATAAAATAAAAAGTACAATTACAATGACTAACTACTCATTTCGTTATTATTATCGAACTATCATACAATTAGAACTCGAATTTCTCAAATAGTATCCTGTTTTATGTTTTAACATATCAAAACAGTTACAATCGTGTATTGCAATTTAATCAAGTCTTCTAGATAAATACTGAACCTGAATGTTGTTGTCTTAACCATTTCAAATTAAGTCCCTTAATATTATGACCATCAAGCATGACATGTCCTGTAAAAAGTAACACAATAAGTAAAGTAAATTCCTAATAGTATACTCCCCAGACAATAGGGCATAACAAAATTGTTAGAGAATTAAAAGAAGAAACATGATGTTATATATTCTCAAAATATTACTTACAGTTAGATTTTTACTAATGGTGTTATAAAAAGGCATACAAAAACTTGTTTTCTTTCTTAGGGTTTAATTAGTGGTCAAATACAATAACAAAATTTATATTATTTAATAACAATAAATTTCAGAAACTTTCAACTCGTTTCACCCATTTGGACTCGAGCAACTAATTCTTTCAATTTTACACATTCAACCACCTAAATAAAAAAATATCTTAAATCGACTCGTAAATAAGAAAATGGGTCAAAATTACATCCTTGAAATTAAACTTACATAAATCTAATCTATATGGTGTCGGGGTTCCGGATGGGGAGGTAAGAGATATGGCGAGAAGAATTGGTGTTTGTAATGGAAAATTACCGTTTATTTATTTAGGTCTCCCGATGGGGGCTTGTATGTCTAAAAAAAATTGGGACGTTTTGATTGATAGGTCATAGATTCAAGAAAAAGTTGTCGGGTCGGAAAATGAATACTTTATCGGTAGGAGGTAGATCTATGCTCTTAAAAACGGCGTTGGGTGGAATGGGCAATTATTATATGTCCATGTTTGTTATGCCAAAAATTGTAGCTAAGAGTTTAGAAAAACTGAAAGCTTCCTTTTTTTTGGGTGGAACCGAGGAAAAAAGGAAGATTCAATGGGTTAAGTGGGAGTTGGTATTGGCTTCTAAACAAAACGGAGGTTTATATATTGGTACTTTGTATGCTTTTAATATCGCACTTTTATTAAAATGTTTATGGAGATTTGTGAAGAATGATAATATGTTATGGTCTAATGTGATTAAATCCATTTATGGTGATAAATGGGGCTTTGGATTCTGTTAATTTTCAAGATTTTGGGCCACAACCATGGGCACAAATGTTGAAATTGGTTCGATAATTCAAAGATAGAGGGATGGATTTATTATCACATTTGAAAAATGGGTTGGAGATGGGAGGTCCACGAGGTTTTGGAAGGAAAATTGGATTGGCCCGAATCCGTTGTGCTCGGTTTTTCCTAGAATCTTCTTGCTTGAGGTTAATAGTGGTTGCTCGGTGGCGGATAGGTTTCATGATGGTTCGGTTGGGTGGGTTTGGCGCTGAGATATAAGGGGAGGAAGAGAAGAGGCCCAAACCAGATTCTTGGGTTTGGGATATCGGTGATGACGGGATTTATGAAGTTAAGAGTACTCGAAGGTGGCTTGATAACCTAATTCTTCCGTCGTCCATAGTGCATACAAGATGGAACCCGTTAGTCCCCCGGAAAGTAAACATTTTATTTTGGAAGATTAATTTGAATCGGGTTCCTTGTAAAGTGAATTTGTCATTGAGAGGTATCCCGTTTGATGATCTTAAGTGCGTGATGTGTGGGGATGGCATTGAAGATACGGACCACAAGTTTTGGAGTTGTGATGTTTGTTAGGACTAGTTTTGAGCTTAAATGATGTAATTAGCCTTAATTAAACTAGTTTAGAGGTTAGGGTATAAATACCCTTGTGATGACTAATGATGTAACCTTTCTCACACTTTCAATGAACTAACTTTTGAAAGCTATCTTCCCTCCTTCATTTCTCTCTCAAGAACACACACACTTACACACACTTAGATTTTCAAATCTTCTTCAACTAACCATGAATTAGCTTGATTTCGATTACATTAGCTCTCTCAATTGGTATCAGAGCACAATCCTTCAAGGAACATATCCAAATTCGTGATGATTTGATCCAGATCTGAGTTTTTGTTGTAAAAGTTTGGTACGTCTCTGTGAAAATTAATTTGCAAATTTTTTGTTTGGAATTGATGATTTGATTGGAAATTCATGCTTCTCCATTGATTCTAATAACAATAAAATCAAATTTCGTTGCAATCCATCAAGTATTCATCTCAATTGGAGATTTTTGTGAAAAACTTGAAAACTCAATATTTTGACAGTAATTTTCAAAATTCGATCTGATTTATTATGGATTGAGGAATATTATTGGATTCGATCGTTAGAAAAGTAATTTCGAGCATATTGTGATTAGATTCACTGAAATTGATTGAGAATTGAGCAAAATCGAATCAAAATGGTGAAGTTTTGAAGTTGCGTACAAGACTTCGGCCTCAAGAACAGCTCAATGTGTTCGGACCGAACTTCACAGTGGTCGGCTCTCATTTGATCGGCCCAATCAAAGCTCGGCCCAAATACCCGAATACCATAAAGCTCGGCCCGAACAACTATAATCTTCGGCTTAATAAAGCTCGGCCCGAACAACCATAATCTTCGGCTCAATAAATTCTCGGCCCGAACAAACATTATCTTCGGCCCAATCCAAGTTCGGCCTGAGATCATCAAACTGTTCGGCCCGAACTCTTCCTACAGTGTTCGGCCCGAACTCTTCCTATAGTGTTCGGCCCGAACTCATCCTAAACTGTTCGGCCCGAGATCTTTCCAATGTTCGACCCGAGATCTTATCATTGCTCGGCCCGAACTCTTCCTAAACTGTTCGGCCCGAGATCTTTACATCATCTCGGCTCGAGATCGCGTGACAAAAGGGGTTATACTAAAACGATCATAACTTTCAGCTCGGGTGTCCGTTTCAAGCCCACGAGTAACCAAATCAAAGCTCGAGACGAAGGCTACGACATGATAAACCGTCAAAGGCCGTTCACCCAACTTCCCGTTTCAAAAACCCTTGTTTTGGAAACTTGATTCACGATTTTGTGATTTTTCGGTAAATATCCAAACTTTGTTTTGCCCCAATTTTTAACCCGATTGTCGTTTTTGGCCAATTCGAAAATCTAGGCCATATTTAAAGTGTCTTTTGTCATATGAGATCTTTTTGAAAATTTTTCAAATTAAAATGTTTTTTCCCTCGGTCGTAACTCATACAAACACGGGAATCTGATTAACACGAGATTTTCTACATATCAACCCGAGAATTCAATCAATCCTAATAATCACAAAAATGGAAAAACCTACACTAGCTACAAATGATTATGTGGATAAAGACCTTGAAAATGCGATAAAGTCTATGTCTCGTATCAAATCTGCTCTATCTGCTACAATCTCAACTGAAAAACCAATCATCACACCTTTGAATGCTACAAAGAAACCAATCGTTCGTGATTCAAAGTATTTTGAACGTAATATGTTGATGGCTAAACAAATTGAGACTGAAAAAGTGTTATTAGTTGAAGATCTTCAATGGATGGAAGATTCAGATCCTAAAGATGAAGAGAATACTGAGGTTACTGATCGGTTCAATGCAGAAGCCAACAAAGAAATTGAGGTAATCAGTTCTCTCTTGTCAAATTATGATAATCTCATTGGTCCTGATAATTGTGTTGTTAAAACTCAGATATCTGGAATTGATTCTTTAAAACAAAACCTTTTAGATGAAAAAGATATAAATAATCAATTTCAAGAACGTTTAAATGATTTGCAAAATGAAAATGAACTACTTGTTCATTCATGTGAACAACTTGTTCAACAGATTAAACAAACCAAAAATTTCAAACTCGAGAATCCGGATTTACAAACTCAAGTATCAGAATTGAAAGCTAAATATGAAATTGATATTAAGAATTTCACATACAATTTCAGAAAAAGAACTTGAAATACAGAATCTTAAAAATTCAAATGATTCTATATCAAATGCTCGAAATGATAAATATTACAAATTGTACATTGAAACGTTTCATGAATATCAAATAACTAAAAACTGGTTGGAACGTATACAAAAAGATTATGATAAAAATGAAAAACAATCTAAATCTTTAAACGAAAAGATAAAAGAATTATCTGAAACCTTACATGAAAATGACATCAAAACATCTCGAGAATTAAACAGCAAACCGAATGTCATTCATCAACTTCAAAATGATAAAGTTCAATCATCTTCCCACATCAAACACCTTGAAGAAATAATCGCCAAACGAGGACAGACTGATCAAACCATTCACTTGAACAAGCCAAAGGAGTTTAAATATTTCAATTCAAGAGAAGGGCTAGGAGCTGATAATCTAGAATATCTGAAAAAGGCGTGTGACGTGCTTCCAACATTATATGATTACAAATACATGCATCTGGATATCTGGCAGAGCTTCATTCGAATGACTGATGAGGAAGAAGAGATTGAGACATTCAACAGAACCAAAAAGGAGAATATACAGATTAGTTTCAATTATGCTGAATTGAATACAACATATGAAACTAAAAAGGCAAAATTCAAAAATGATGAATACTTTCCAATCGTGACTCTAGAAGAATTTGATATTAAAGGAAATGATGTTATTCAACAAAATGTTACACCAAAGATTTATGTTCCAACTCTAATTCTGGAAAAGAAAATTTGTCAATTGGAAACTGAAATCGATGAAACACATCAGGCTTTTGATAAAGAAAAATATGTTTTGCAAACCAAAATCTATGAATTAGAAAATAACATTGATGAAACACATAAATCTTTTGATGAAGAGAAATTAAAGTTAACAATACAAATTCAAAATTTAAAAGCTTCTTTAATCTCTCTACAAAAATCTGCTACCACAACTGAGTCACCCATTTATAGCACTTCCACAAGTGGTTGTTCACTTTGCTCCAATGTTCCAAAATCACACAACCCTGTTGGAGATAGAGGAAGTCATCAGTTTAAGGAATCTAAATCCTCTCATTTTCAGAAGCTTAAGAAGCGTAGTGCATCTATGAACTTAGATTCTCCTTTTGCTGCGAAGACTACATGTAATAACTCCAGAATGTTTTCTCCTGTCATGGCATATCGTGATTTATATACAATCAAACAATCTCAGATTAATAGAGGAAATTCAAAACCAAAACCAAATTCAAAAGTAGATTCCTCTACCAAACCTAAGCCTAAGAGATTCACGGTTCCACCAACTCTGATAAGAAATTGAATGCTCTCAAACAAGTTATTAGAGGAAATTCCGCACCTAAACTCCAAATAAATTAGGTTCCTCTTCTAGACTTCAGCATTCTCAGATGGATGAGACCAAACCATCAACCGTGTTAAAACATTCTACTACTTCAAAGAAAATCTTTTCCAAAACTAAATCTTTAAGATACTCAAGAAAATATTTACTTTCATTGGCACCACTAACAATTTTTAATCAAGTGCCAAAAACAACTCCTAAAACACCAACGATCTTAAAAGCAAAATGGGTTCCTAAAACTCCACAATCTCAAAAAATTCCCCGGAAATTATTTGTAAGTGAAACATCAAGTTTCAGTTTTTCTTGGAATTCCAAATCTGTAAATCAAATTGATACAACTTATAGATGGTTTCACTCAAACACTAACACCAACGGACCCAAAACAAGGTACCAAAAGTTGTTTGATGTGTTTTTGCAGGAGAATGACTTATACACACTTCAGTGTATAACTCGGGCTACAACAGAATGGCTTGTACACACTTCAGTGTATGACCCGACCTTCAAAGACATGGCTTTCAAGTACATCTGCATGAAACCCGTTCTTAAATAACATAATTGGTTGAGGGGGAGAATTTCTATTTTCACTTGTCAAGGGGGAGAAAATAGACATTTTTATGTCAAGGGGGAGCATAACTGCTTTATTTTTTTTTAAAGTCAACTGTCGAGGGTTGCATCCTTTATAATCGATAAATACTGCTTCAATGCTCATTTCAATTTTTTTTTATTATCAATATGGGGTATCAATTTTTGTAATATCCGTAAACGATCTCACTACCAATCTCAGTTGGTACTGATTGCATCTGTTTATTACAAATTTTCTTATTCTATCTTGATAATACATTTTTTTTACCTCAAATAGTTTTTCAACCTCTTACAAATTTACAATCACACAAGGTTATCAATGTTGAGTATTAGCTTATGTAATATCCGTAAATGATCTCTTTACCAGTCTAGGTTGGTAGTGATTGCATCTGTTTATTACAAATTCTCTTATTTCTCATTGCTACTTTTGTGTTACTTTATTGTCAAAAATCTCAATTGTAAATCCATTTTTCTCCTTTTTAAATAGAATTTTCATTTTCTACATCAATACTCAATTGCAAATATATTTTTTTTACTCATATTAAGTTGTTGACATCACATTCTCATCAACTTTTTATTAATCAGTGATGCTTAACATTTTAAAATTTTTTATCTCGCGTTGTGCTCACAATGATGTGTTCACAACGTAGGATACAAATTTTTGTCATATTCGTAAACGATCTCTTTACTAGTCTCGATTAGTAAAGATTGCATCTGTTTATGACAAATTTTCGTCTATTGCGTTGTGGCTCTATTTTTCAAAACCCTAATTTTGCACATCAATTTTTTCACTTTTTAACATACGTGTTTGCAACACTCAACACAATTTGCTGTTCAATTCGTCGATCTCTTTACTGATTTCCATCAGTAAAGATTGCATCTGTTTTTAACACCTCCTTGGATTAAGTGTTCTTACCATTTTTCAAACGATTTTCATACTTAAACGATCAATGGAGAAATCATTTTTCATTTTCTCCAACATGTCAGATTCAGTTATGACGTCCTCATATTCTCGCACACACAAAATCATTTTTGAATGCACATTGTTAGGTCATTGATCTTTGTATATCCGTCGATCTTTTCTCTGGACATGTTCAGAGAAGATTGCATCTTTGTAAGTGGTATACTTCACTGATCTTTGATATAACACAACAAATTGATCTCTTTTAAATCTCAAATATTTGATTAACCATGTCTTTAATCATCGTGTTCGTCATATCCGTAAACGATCTATTTACTGAAGTTTTTCAGTAAAGATTGCATCTGTTTATGACTTCACGTGATTATTGACATTGTTATTCTTCAATTTTTCAAATATTTTTCTCCAAGATTTTTAGATCAAAATAATTTTATGTGGTTACTTCATGAGTACTACATGTTTCTGGTTCTCAATTCTGAAACTATCTTGTCTTGGCTCTCGTTTTACACCGACACACACTTTCCTCTCTCCGTTTCCACAAAGCAAATATTCAACTTTATCATGAGGACTGTAATGACCCGAATTTTGTGATAAATAAATTATGAAAAAAATATGATAAATAAGGATAAATCATTTAAAGAACGTAGGAATTGGTTTCGTGTCATTTGGACATCGTATGAGAAAGTTATGGACGAAACCGTGTCGAAGCAAAGGTCGAAAATTGCAGCATGGGCTGCATAGCCCAAGATAGCGGCGCTATCTTGAGATAGCGACGCGATTTATGGTGGTCACCAAACAGCGACCCAAGATAGCGTCGAGTTCTGTCGCGAAAATGAGAATTTCTGAGATAGAGTCAGAGATAGCGGCGCTATCTCCGAAGCGAATTATGGCGGGTTCTGAAATAGCGGCGCTATCTTATAGATAGCGACGCTATCTTCCTGTGTGCAGCATTAAAGACGGGTTTTGGCTCATTTGATGCCATTGTTGGCCCTAGTTTCTCTCCCAACGAGTTTGTATACGTTTTTGAGTGGAAAACATCATTTGGAGCCGATTTCTTGGTCAAATCTCGTGATTCTTCACTCCTAGTTGAAGATTTAAGGTATATCTTCAATCCTTTGTAGTTGTAGCTTTAGATCTATGGATTTAGAAGCTTGGGTTTGAAACCCTAGTTCTTGGGTTGGTGATTAATGGTTAAATAAATGTTGTATACACTTAATAGATGGTATTTTAACAAGGGAAACAAGTGTATGGTTAAGATTTGTAAGAATCTTAATATTGGTAAAACCTAGGGTTTTGGAAATCATCATAATTGGGGGAAAGTGTTAGTTGATGGTATCTAGTGATAAATGGATACATTAATAGTAGATTGTGATGTTGAACATTGTATGATTATTGTATTAGGCTTTTGGTGACATCTTGGAAAGTCGGTGAATTGTGAAGCAAGAGATTGGTGTCAAGAATACGGTTGGAGCACTTATTTGCTAAGGTGAGTACATGAGACTTTTAAATTGGGTACATAGCAAATAGTTCTGAAAGTACGTATGATATTGTATCAATCTTTATTAACAAATATTTTGATAAAGATAGTAATTGAAAATGTATGAAAGTAAGTAGAATGTGATACTAGAATGTGTCTAGTATGATTGATGAATTTGAAGTAAATTATAATAGATTCAAGTAATTATGGAATCTATGTTAATGAACAATAATAATGAAGTAATTGATTAAAAGAATGTATACGGAGCCTTTATTAATAAATATGTATTAGTAAAGCAATTGGGAATGACTTTATAGTAATGAGTACCTATTGGTAAGATATACTAATAAAAGTAAAGAACGAATATATATGAGAAAGAATATGATGTGACTAGTAATAATTGTCCATTATAGTCAAGGGAGAGATAAAAGTATTATGTTATCGATAAATAAGAAATGTATCTTATGTATAAAGTAAGTATGGGCCTCATAGGGTTCATAGATGTAGAAGTAACTGTGGTTGCTTATGATCGGGTCCATGGGACCATACAGGTACGTTCACACTGTGATGAACTAATTATATGTCGTTAGTATTAGATGACTAACTTGTTTGATGTTGGATGTGATAGCCGAAGGCTTTGACTGTCATAACTGTTAGGTTATGGTAAGAGATAGATGGTGGTGATGCGGGGGACCCCCGGTCACTGGACGGTGGTATATATGTTTATACACCGAGTGTATATATGTTTATACACTAAGCACACGGGTGCTTCTAGTACGCATATGTTTGGTACTAGGTAAGTTAGGTTCTAATACATATATGTTTATGTATTAGATATGTTGGTTGGACGGTGGTATATATGTTTATACACCTAGTGTATATATGTTTATACACTAAGCACACGGGTGCTTCTAGTACGCATATGTTTGGTACTAGGTACGTTAGGTTCTAATACATATATGTTTATGTATTAGACATGATTGGGCTTCTGGTACATATATGTTTATGTACTAGATATGATTGGGGCTTCTGGTACCTATATGACTAGGTACTAGACATGTTTGCTAGGAAAGCAAAGTAGCTAGAGTCATAAAGGGTGACTAGACGGTGTTTATGTAGTTTATATATATGTTTATATATTATGAAATGACTATTATTGGGGTCTAAAACCCATGTATCTCACGAGGCTATTTTGTCTCACGTACTATGTTTGTTTTGTGGCTATGTACTCAGGTACAGGTTTGAAGTGATAGAAGGTTGCACTAGAAGTGGCCTAGAGATGTTTAGCTCGGGAGCTAGTAGGTAGATCCCGTTGCCTATGGTTTTGATATACTCGGTGACACCGTATTTTTGTAAACTCTGATATAAGTTTTAAAGTTTTTGTTAAACTATATTTTGGACAATATGTCAGATATTGGGAAAATGTATTTTAAATGGTTTAAACGATGTTTAAAAAAATACGGGTGTTACAACTTGGTATCAGAGCTATAGTTTAAGTGAATTAGGTTGGATGTCCATCCTAGTCTTAGACTGTAGCATTAGGAATGTAAGATTCCTTGAGATCATTAGGTTGACATTGGGACTTTATGTTAAGTTTAGGGTTGAACCTAGGGGACCTATGAAAGTGATGTGATTATGGATAATCAGTGTTATGAGACTCATGAAACGTACACGAGGTACTAATTGTTTAATGTCTTTCGTATAGTCAAGATCGAAAGAAATGGTTAACACTCGAAGAAGTGGGAAAGCCCCGGAGGGCCGGGAGGAGGATACACCTCATGTTGAGGCTGGGGTTGAACAGGAAAGTCAACCGTCGATGCACCGGGTGGGTGAATCGGAGGTCGGAGCTAATAGAACTCCGGTGACCATGGCGGACCTCCAAACTATTATTGATCAATTCAAAGGAGTGGTGGCCGATGAGGTGCACCGCATAATTGGGGACCGTGAGAGGTCGGATGGAGATCGTGTATCCGAGGCTAGATCGGATGAGAAAACCAGGGGTGGTGGCACTCGAGTGGAGAAATCCTCCAAAGGTGGTTGTAGTGATGCAAGGGCGAGGCCCGATAAAAATTATGGTTGTTCTTTTAAGACATTCATGGCTTGTAAGCCAAACATATATACGGGTAGTTCGGACCCGAAGGTAACTATGAGGTGGATCCGAGAGACCGAGCGGGTCATCGGAAGTAGCAAGTGCAAGAAAACCGATATGGTGTTGTATGCATCTCAATTGCTAAAAGAGGATGCTATGGTCTGGTGGGACATAGTTTATGAGACCCTCGGGAGGGAGGTGGTAGAGAGAATGTCATGGGATGAGTTTACCGTGAGGTTGAGGAAGAAATTTTGTCCCGACCGGGATTTGGAGAAAATTCATGAGAAGTTTGTGACCCTAAGGAAGGGTGAGATGTCGATCGAGGAGTACACGAGGGAATTCACGGGATTACTTCCGTTTGTTGCTAAGACCTACTCCGAGGAGAGGTTGAGGGTAGTTAGGTATGCTAGTGGGCTACCTTGGGATTATCAGTTGGAGGTAAAGAGAGCGGTCACGCTAGATGAGGCTATTAGTGCCGCCCGAGGTGTGGAAGAGGTGAACGTGGCAAAAGTTGCCGAGAGGGCGTATGTGGGTGATAAGAGGAATGCCGAGAGTGGATCGGGTACGGTTAAGAAGGGGAAGTTCACGTCGAACTTCTCTAGGCAAGGAAGTATAGCCTCGTGCAAGAGGTGTGGGAAGAGTCATACCGGCGAATGCAGAGGGGAACCGAAGATTTGCCATGATTGTGGGAAGACGGGACATTTGGCCCGAGATTGTAGATCCAAACCAATGGCCGAGGTTGAGTGTTACTCGTGCCATGAGAAAGGGCATTATAGCCATGTGTGCCCGAAGAAGAAAACCGGATCGCTTGTGTCCGCGGTTCAAAAGAAGACGGAGCCGGCAAAGGTGAAAGGACGGTCCTTCCTACTCGCACGGGAGGAGGCGCGCGATGGGGCGTCAGGTTCGGGAGCTAAGAATTAGGCGGCCCGTAATTGTAGCATTTGATGATTAGGCCAGTGTACCATTTGATTCCCTAAGACTTTAGTTTTGGGTACTATTGTAATCTTTCCAAATGTTCTTGTTAAAACCATGTTTTGAATGTTATGAATGTTATTGTTAAACCTTATTTAAAAAAAAAAAAAAAATTTGAATTAGCAAGATTAATTATGTGTCGATGGGAGTAGAGGCATTTGGCAAGACCATTGTGATCGATTGGGTGAGTAGGCACCAAGCCAGTGTGTTGTGTGGGTATAGCCATATTGTTAGATTGTTGCCCAATTTGGTGCTTACGGGAATTAGTAGATGAGTTGTATGACGTGAATAGTCATCGTGGGAATAACCTTCCGGGTTAAATGAATTCGTATTTTCGAGAATCATAGGCCGGAGTCGGTTGGTTGACTCAAAGATGACCGGCGAGTTATGGTTAATAGAATTGAGTGATAGTTACTTCTGTAGTGACAAAAGGATTTGGAAATATGGCAATAAAGAAATGAACCGATTAATGACGGTTAATGTGTAAGTGAAACGAGATTTTACTAGTTATCCGCGGGATTTAATGCATGTGCACTATGTGATGGCCTTCAAGGGCATAGGACGATGGAAAGGTAGCGGCATGGGAATCGTGTTGAGAAACAAGTTAGGTATGAAAGAAAACGATAATGTGATATATGCAAATGGTGCAAGAATACATGATGAATAATTGGGCGATTGAACGAGTGAGAAGGTAGCAAAGCTACGTAGTGTAAAAAGATGGATACTAGATGGTATTGGTGTGACATATACATATATTTGTATATGTGCACAATAGAGATGTATAGATGGTATTGGTGACATATACATGTGTTTGTATATGTGCACAATAGAGGTGTTTATATTGAATTGGCGTGATATATATATATGTATATATATATGTATGTATATGTTTATGTGTTTATATGATGAATGTAGAACCATGTGGTTAACGAGTATTGCCATTATGTTATGGTAAATGAGAATTTGGCTTGAAATGCGGGTTGCATTTAGATCATGTAAATGTAGGGGATGCCTACGATTTATAGAATAGAAGGAAAGAGAAACTCCTAGTGAGCAAATTACCATGTGGTAACCAAGACATAGTACACCGTATAAGGGTGTGGGATGTATTACGGTAGCGGGCCTAGTACCGATAACTTAAGTTGATCGATGTGATACAAAGATGGTTGAAAGAATACTAAGTGATAGTATGAGTGACCAAGTGAAGGTCAAGAAACGGTAAATGTTATTGTGACCTTATATTAAGGTGTGACCCTTGGATTAACGGGGACGATTGTTGAGAAAGTAATAATGGGTAGAACTGAGAGTGATAGGTTGGTAATGATACGCCGTGTACGGAAATTGCTAGTTTGGAAAAGGTATGGTTGACTTTATGTAAAAGTCAACGTTAGTCAACCCGTGATTGGTTGAATTGGTCTAAGATGGACTTTGATTCTCGTTTTGAATTACTAATGAATATTGGTAGCATAATATGTCGATTATGTATTTGTGAAAAAGTTGATGAGATGGTTGATTGAATTGTAGTCAGTTTATACGACTTGACCCGTTTGGGTGATTTCAATGTTGAAATTGGGAATCGAGTGTAAGACTGTAATTGAATCATAAATAAAAGGTCAATGGTAAAGGAAAGGATGATTAATGAAACCTATAACAAGTAAAGAAATTGATGAAGTATAGTTGACTTTGTGCTTAAGTCAAAGATTAAACAATGTTGGATTATATCGACTTGGTCGAAGCTAGATTTTGATATCCGCGTGAACCAAGTAGCTAGTTGTAATGATTGGGTCATATCATTCTTATGTGTATAGCGGGATTTGTTGAAGGATTGAAAGAGTTATGATTAAATTGTGAAATTTTGACCCGTTTAAATGATATAAGTTTAAGGTTGATTTTTTTTACCCGTTCGGGCCTAACGAGGTTAAGTGAATGTTTAAATACATATTGTTGACTAAATTGGAATGAGAAAAGTTTGATGGTAATAGCCACGGGAAAATGAGGATGGATACTCGGTAGAATGTGGATTGAAAATTTCTAGTGATTCCGAGGACGGAATCCTTTTAAGGGATGTATAGTTGTAACGACCCGAATTTTGTTATAAATAAATTATGAAAAAAATATGATAAATAAGGATAAATCATTTAAAGAACGTAGGAATTGGTTTCGTGTCATTTGGACATCGTATGAGAAAGTTATGGACGAAACCGTGTCGAAGCAAAGGTCGAAAATTGCAGCATGGGCTGCATAGCCCAAGATAGCGGCGCTATCTTGAGATAGCGACGCGATTTATGGTGGTCACCAAACAGCGACCCAAGATAGCGTCGAGTTCTGTCGCGAAAATGAGAATTTCTGAGATAGAGTCAGAGATAGCGGCGCTATCTCCGAAGCGAATTATGGCGGGTTCTGAAATAGCGGCGCTATCTTGTAGATAGCGACGCTATCTTCCTGTGTGCAGCATTAAAGACGGGTTTTGGCTCATTTGATTCCATTGTTGGCCCTAGTTTCTCTCCCAACGAGTTTGTATACGTTTTTGAGTGGAAAACATCATTTGGAGCCGATTTCTTGGTCAAATCTCGTGATTCTTCACTCCTAGTTGAAGATTTAAGGTATATCTTCAATCCTTTGTAGTTGTAGCTTTAGATCTATGGATTTAGAAGCTTGGGTTTGAAACCCTAGTTCTTGGGTTGGTGATTAATGGCTAAATAAATGTTGTATACACTTAATAGATGGTATTTTAACAAGGGAAACAAGTGTATGGTTAAGATTTGTAAGAATCTTAATATTGGTAAAACCTAGGGTTTTGGAAATCATCATAATTGGGGGAAAGTGTTAGTTGATGGTATCTAGTGATAAATGGATACATTAATAGTAGATTGTGATGTTGAACATTGTATGATTATTGTATTAGGCTTTTGGTGACATCTTGGAAAGTCGGTGAATTGTGAAGCAAGAGATTGGTGTCAAGAATACGGTTGGAGCACTTATTTGCTAAGGTGAGTACATGAGACTTTTAAATTGGGTACATAGCAAATAGTTCTGAAAGTACGTATGATATTGTATCAATCTTTATTAACAAATATTTTGATAAAGATAGTAATTGAAAATGTATGAAAGTAAGTAGAATGTGATACTAGAATGTGTCTAGTATGATTGATGAATTTGAAGTAAATTATGATAGATTCAAGTAATTATGGAATCTATGTTAATGAACAATAATAATGAAGTAATTGATTAAAAGAATGTATACGGAGCCTTTATTAATAAATATGTATTAGTAAAGCAATTGGGAATGACTTTATAGTAATGAGTACCTATTGGTAAGATATACTAATAAAAGTAAAGAACGAATATATATGAGAAAGAATATGATGTGACTAGTAATAATTGTCCATTATAGTCAAGGGAGAGATAAAAGTATTATGTTATCGATAAATAAGAAATGTATCTTATGTATAAAGTAAGTATGGGCCTCATAGGGTTCATAGATGTAGAAGTAACTGTGGTTGCTTATGATCGGGTCCATGGGACCATACAGGTACGTTCACACTGTGATGAACTAATTATATGTCGTTAGTATTAGATGACTAACTTGTTTGATGTTGGATGTGATAGCCGAAGGCTTTGACTGTCATAACTGTTAGGTTATGGTAAGAGATAGATGGTGGTGATGCGGGGGACCCCCGGTCACTGGACGGTGGTATATATGTTTATACACCGAGTGTATATATGTTTATACACTAAGCACACGGGTGCTTCTAGTACGCATATGTTTGGTACTAGGTAAGTTAGGTTCTAATACATATATGTTTATGTATTAGATATGTTGGTTGGACGGTGGTATATATGTTTATACACCGAGTGTATATATGTTTATACACTAAGCACACGGGTGCTTCTAGTACGCATATGTTTGGTACTAGGTACGTTAGGTTCTAATAGATATATGTTTATGTATTAGACATGATTGGGCTTCTGGTACATATATGTTTATGTACTAGATATGATTGGGGCTTCTGGTACCTATATGACTAGGTACTAGACATGTTTGCTAGGAAAGCAAAGTAGCTAGAGTCATAAAGGGTGACTAGACGGTGTTTATGTAGTTTATATATATGTTTATATATATTATGAAATGACTATTATTGGGGTCTAAAACCCATGTATCTCACGAGGCTATTTTGTCTCACGTACTACGTTTGTTTTGTGGCTATGTACTCAGGTACAGGTTTGAAGTGATAGAAGGTTGCACTAGAAGTGGCCTAGAGATGTTTAGCTCGGGAGCTAGTAGGTAGATCCCGTTGCCTATGGTTTTGATATACTCGCTGACACCGTATTTTTGTAAACTCTGATATAAGTTTTAAAGTTTTTGTTAAACTATATTTTGGACAATATGTCAGATATTGGGAAAATGTATTTTAAATGGTTTAAACGATGTTTAAAAAAATACGGGTGTTACAAGGACCCTGGTCATGATCCTCATGAGGAGGAGAAAAGAGCAAGAAATAGTTCAAATATCGGATTTATAACTGAACAACATCAAAAAGAACCACAAACATCCCATCAAAGAAGAAATTTCATAACTCATGTACTCAAATCAAATGCAAAATCAGAAATTGTTTATATCATGTGACTAAGAGAAACAAAAAATGATAATCAACGTATTAAACAGAAAAACAAGTGAAGAAGAAGAAAACCGATTCATCTACAAAAATTTATCTCTAAATCTCAACCAATTCAATTAAAAACTTAACCGTACAAATCATTCTTTCCAAAATTCGAAACAACCAAAAATTCAAAATTTAATCGTACAAATCATTCTTACCAAAACAAACACACACATCTAAAAACTTAAACTTTTAAATCATTCTTTTTAAAATCCAAAACATCATTATCCGATCCTCACAAAAACCTCTATCACAAAATCTCCAATCTCTGAAAATCCTAGGCAAATCCTAACCAAACTGATTTTCCATTTCCAGAACTTTCAAATATTTAGTAAACCAGTTTTAAGACTTTCTTACACCAACAGATTCAACGATACAAAATTATTTCCGTTGAGTGTTTGAAATCTCAATTTCTTCTCAAGCTAATCAGATGTAAACATTGAAGAGCAAAATATAGACATGTTGATTACAGTTTTTGACGAAGAATTAAATTGAAGAAATGTAATTCAACATTTTGAAGCACATCTGAGTATAAACGAATTTCATTACGGACCAAAAGAAGAAATTGAAGAAGGAAGACTCGGATGAAATGCTAAAGCTCAAAAGGGGGGAGATTGTTAGGACTAGTTTTGAGCTTAAATGATGTAATTAACCTTAATTAAACTAGTTTAGAGGTTAGGGTATAAATACCCTTGTGATGACTAATGATGTAAGCTTTCCCTCACTTTAATAGATTTTACACTTTGAAAGCTCTTTCCCTCCATCTTCTTCTCTCTCAACTACACACACTAAAACACACACTTGATTTCAAATCTTCTCAAATCACCATGAATTAGTTTGATTTCGATTGCATTAGCTCTCTCAATGTTACAAAAAACGTGTGGTGTCCTATTGGGAATTGGTTACAAGTAGTGGACACTAATGTGGAAGATTTGGATGAATTGTTGCATAATTTGGACTCTAGTTCCATGAGCACTAGATGGAATTTGATTATTGAGGTGGTGACCCTTACGCTGATTTGGATTATCTGGTGTTATATGAATGCAATCACGTTCTATAATGGTGATACTCGGAGAAATCTTTTCGTCGATTCTATAAAAGAAGTCGCGTACCTTTGGATTTGTAACCGTAGAGTTAAGTATAAATGACTTATAGCTAATTTTTTGTTTTAATGAAAGCCGTTTCAAAAAAAAATGTTATAGATGAAATGTTTAATTTTTTTGTGATATTTCTTCGAGAAGTCATGCATCAAATGGGGTGAACATAATTCTTTTTATTGTTTTGTTTACGTAACTTTGGATGCGTATAAAGTCCTTCCTAATTTAGAGCTATTACCTAATATAATATTACACGAAATTAAAGGCTTGTAATTTTAAAGATGCTTACGCGGGTTAAAAGAACTTTGACCAATAAGAGAGAATGCCATGTGGCAAGGTGGCTTCTTAAGAAACGCCCACAACTATATCTAACCCTACTCAGGATTCACAATAGAAACATTTGTGTCTTTCACAAAATCTGAATTCAATTACAGTTGACTGATGTTCTTATATAGACGTTTCGCAATGTTACAAAAGAGATTACATTGTTTAAGCAGTTTCAGATACAGATACTCTTCTTTTAAATCATAATTTTTCATCGTTCAAGTGCACAGATTTGGTTTCTAGATTGCAAATTTTCACATTTCTATTTTCAATACCAGTCCTACACTTAGACACTTAGACAATTCATATTCTGTAAAAGCAACCTTTCTTATATTTCTATAAAGACTATCAAGAGAATCACGTACGGTTTCACAAAAGTTATTCAAGATTAAATCAGATTTAGCTATCAGAACTAAAGATTCAAAAAGTAGATTACGTACCTTCCTAGTGACATCCTCACAAGCATCCATGTGTTCTATAACACTCTTTGATGAAAGACATGATCCAAACAAGGTAGATTCACCACTTCCACTTGAAGATCCATCATCTGAACTTCCTTTCTCTCCTTCTGAATCGACATTTGCCTTCTCCGAAACCACAATTTTTTCCATGAAACAACTACCACTATCACTTTTCCTAGACAAAACAACCTTCTTTTCACCATGGGTTGTTTTCTCATCTCTTCATCATCTGATTCGGAGGACCAGAACTCCATTGTTCCTTCCTTCTCATTTTGAACCACAAATGCTTTGTTTTCAGTCTTATTTTCGGAAGATTTTCATAATTGGATTTAAATTTTCCGAGTTCATCAAGATTGGTAAGACAGTACTCTTCATCCATCTTTTCTTCAAAATCCTTTGCTTTTTCCACATGAAGTCTTTGGCGAGAGGATTCTTTCCATTGCAGAAATGACAGTCATACACTGAGTCTCCTGCGAGTTTCCTATCTGCTTCAGCTTTGCTTTCCGAACTGCCATCATACCTAACTTTTCCACTTCCGAAACTTGTTGAGTTGTTGTTGTTTGAGTTATTTCCTTCATACTTTGAATTGTTTCATACTTGGAGTTGATTTTTGAAAAGTTCTTATTGAAAAACCTCTTTGGATTACTAGTTATCAACGCCTTTTCATACCTTGAACAGTCACTGTCGGAATCCAGTTTCGAATTTGAAGAAACTTGTTTCTTAACCTTCTCCTTCAAAGACTTTGAGGATTTCTTCTCTAGAGTAACTTCACTAACCTTCAGTTCCAGGACCAACAGATATTGTTAATTTTGCACTTGCAACAATCTTCTGTTCATGAGCTTTGAAAATACCAAGAACATTTAAGAGTTTGTAACCATTGTACTTCTCATGGCCTCGAATTGTTTCCGAAAGAGAGAAAAATTCAGGTCACGAGCCATGAATGAAGAATGCTATCTGATCAATGACATCACGAGCAAGACCGTATTTTCTCATCACACTTAAGAGTTAATGATACTTTGCAACCATATCATCAATTGACTCATCTCGAAATTGCTTAAATCCAACAAACTCTAACACTAGAGAAGACTAAATTGCATCTTTCTGTTCATCAGCCACATACGTCTCTTCAAGCTTTATCGAGATCTCCTTCATGTTTTTACATCCTTGAATCAAATTAAGTGCGCTTAGATTTAGACCAAAACGAAGCTCTCTGATAACTTTATGATCATACTTGAGACGATCTGTGTTTTTTGGTGGAAGTTTATCATGATCATCAAGGTACTTCAACATTTCAGCTTTCGTGTTAATTGTAATCAAGGTTTTCTAATCACGAAATGGACCATTCATGATTGAATTCAAGATTTCATCGCCTTTTTCCAATCCAGTGACGTAATCTTCCATGTGTATCACCCAAGACACATAATCATCCCGATAGAGAGTAGGATCCTGAACATTTGAACCGATTGAACTAGGAAGATGAAAATTCATATCCTGAGCTTCGATACGAGATTTCGACATGATTTTATGTATAATTAACAAATTTGAGACAAGGATCTGAGATACTCGAATTGAAATCACAGATTTCGAATTAAAATGAGCTTAGGAACAAAGAAACATAATCAATTTGTTGAATAATTAATAAATTCGGAATAGATCTGAGCCGTAGGCGGTTTACCCAACTTGCCGGCCCAAAAACGCTTGTTTCGATCGCTTAATTTGCGTTTTTGTGATTTTTCGGTCAATTTCCAAACTTCGTTTAGCCCCAGTTTCTAACCCGATCGTCGTTTTTCCCTAATTCGAAAATCTTAGGCACATTTAAAGTGTACTTTATCATCTGGAATAACCAGTTTAAGATTTCGGTAATTTTGAATTTTTGAAGACAAATTCACGGTCTACATCACATATTCTATTCCAGAACCTTCTCATTCTCTAAATTTTCTTTACCCCGTTTCAATCAAAATTCCCGTGAAGTGTTCTTAACATGACTTCCAAAGAAACATTGGCTGCCGGGTCGAATGCCCAGGAGAAGAAACAGTGCATTGCCAACCTGGCAGTCATGACAATACCAAATGAGGTTACAGCTGTGTTGGGCATTTCAAAAAATGATGAAAATGAGGTACTCTCTTTTTCCTTTGATTCTTTATTATCTGATTCAGACACTGATGAATCAAAGAATTCCTTGTTTAATGAAAAACTTTTTACTAAAATTGATGAGAAATCACATTTGACAAAACAAATAACTGATTTGGAATCTGAAAGGTCAACTCTTAAATGATTTGAGTGAATTAAGTCAAGTTTCTCTTCAAATAACTCAAGTAAACAAGGAATTACAAAATCAGTTGTCTACATCAAAATCAGCTCATAAATTTTAAATTTCTGAATTACAAAATAATCTACAAAAACAAGTAAATACAACCAATGAATCCAATACACAAATCTTAAAATTAAAGGAAGAAAATTTAACCTTTCGTCGCCAACTTGAAACTCTTGTTCCTCAAGTAAATCAAAATAATCGTTCAAATCAAAAAACACAAGAGTTACAACAACAATTGTCAACATTTCATGCTGCTCACACCAGTGAGGTAAATCGTCTAAATCACATTATTAATACAAAAAATCTTGAAATCTCTAACCTAAAAACCATGAAAACGGTGTTGAGTGATAAAGACGACTCCAAGCAGCTGATAAATGACTTGGCGAATCAACTAAGCCGACAGCAAACATGGATGAAGTCCGCAGACATCAAGATAGAAGACTACCAAGAACAGTTGAAGACGGCTGACATCGAAATTCAAAAATTGAATGAACAAATCAAAAACATAACAAACGATTTTAAAAAGGAAATCGATGAACAATCAGCAACTATACACAGTCTTACTGTCAGAAAAGAAAATGCTGAAGAACACATCTCAAAACTAGAGCAGACGATTGTGAAAGCTGGTCATACTAAACAAACGATAAAATTAAACCAGCCTAAAGAGTTCAGATCTTTCAAGTCAAAAGTGGGTCTTGGAGCAGAAAACATCCGTCCTCTGGAAAAAGCTGCAGATGTTCTTCCAACGTTATATAACTACGATTACATGAACTTGGGAATCTGGCAAAGCTTCCTTCATATGCCAGATGAAGAAGCAGAAGTTGAAAAGTTCAACCGGGAAAAGGAAGAATATGCTCAAATTAGCTTCAATTATGATGCCTTAAACTCAACGTACGAAAAGAAGAAAGCAAAATTTGAAAACAATGAGTACTTCCCGATTGTCACTCCAGAAGAATTTTCCATCTCAGATAATGAAGTTTTAAAACAAACCATCGAACCCAAGCTTTATGTTCCAACGTTAATTTTAGAAAAGAAAATAGTCCAACTTGAATCTGAAATTGATGAAACTCATAAAGCCTTTGATAAAGAAAAAGAAAAACTTCAAACAAAGATACATAAATTAGAGGATACGATTTCAGAATTAAAACATAAAACTAACGAAAATGTTTTTCAAAATTCTAAATCTTCATTAATAGGACCGGCACCTGTTAATCCAGTACCAATTACTTTGAGAAGAACCTCTAATTCACCAGCCTTAAACGTCTCATTTAGAAACTTAGAGCCTCAGAGCAAGGAGCCCAAGCCCAATGGAGTCAAAGGAGATATGCCATCTAAGAAGCCGAGTTCGTCTAAGTCTAGTACGCTTAAGAAGCCTCGCGAGCTTAAGCAGTCTAGACCATATACGTCTTCTGTTTCTTCGTCCACTGTTAAAATTAACAGTAACAACTCCAAAAATTTTAAATCTCCTGCATTTGCTTTTGGAACTGTGTATGATGCTTCTGCTTATCGTCCTGTAAATTACTCACCTGATTTTGGTAATGTGTGTGTCAAATCTGAAAAACTTGGTAAAAAGATATTGAGAGATAAATCTACAAATAAACAAATTTCTCAGAATGATGATCGATTTTTTGTTAAGCTAAATGCTCCATGTGGTTTAAAAATCAATGTTTTCCATAAATCTGGTAAAATTATAAAATCATGCAAAACATGTTTTCCACAACCATGCAAGAAATCTGTCTCTCATCCACACAAACCAAATAAAAAAGGTTCATCTTCACATGCTTCCAAAAAGGCGAAGAGTTCTTCCAAAACCCCACCAATCTCTGATAAACACTCGTCTTCTCGTCGCAAAGTTTCTCAAGGATCTTCCGCACCTAAGCCAAAGTATTCAGGTTCCTCAAACAGCGACAACAAAACAATGACCAAATCTTCAACGTTTGTGAAATACACATGGATCAAAAATGAAAAATCTCATTGGATTATCCAATCCTCTGAAAAATCTTTAAAATGGGTAGTTAAATCCACAACCTCTGAACTGCCTCCTTGCAGTTCTCCAAAGCTCTAAATTGATCTTAAAACAATTTTACATAAAACATCTGTTATTAATCGTATAGGACCCATACATAATTGGGTACCAAACATGTTTTAATTGTTTTATGTAGAATTACCAGAAAGGTGTTTGGAGTTTGGAGGATGACTTATATACACATCAGTATATGACTCGATCTTTAAAGAAATGGCTCTTACACACTTCAGTGTATGACCCGAGCTTCATCAAAATGACTTTCAAGTACTTCAGCTTGAAACCCGGTTCTCAACGAAAAATGGCTTCTGATCAAAACAGATTCAGAACCCGCTCTTAAAAGAAACCACAAATCTCAATCAAGCTTAACCGCAAAACCTCTCCTTCAACCCTCCAACGATGTATAAGGTACGTCCTTCGATCTCAAAACTTGTCAATTACTTTTGTTTTGTCGAGGGGGAGAAATATTAATTCTAGGGTGAGAATTATTATTTCTAGGGGGAGAAAATTCAAAAAAATAAAAACAAAATACCCAAATAAAAAGTTTTATGTTTGTAACGTTAATCATAAGTTGTTGTAATATCCGTAAACGATCTCTTTACTAGTTCTCTAGTAAAGATTGCATCTGTTTATTACAAATTCTTTTAATTCTCGTTACTTACTACTTCAAAAGACATACCTTCCCATGGTTTGCCAGATCCGGCCACACCTTCCCAGGGAAATATTTTTCAGCCAACTGGTAAATGTGAGGGTTTAGGTCTAGGGTATAGTAATAGGTGAGTGCAAGGTGATGTGAAAACATGATAAATCAAAGAAAACACACCTTATGAGTGCATCCAAACCGAAAACAAACCGGGCAACCAATTAAATAGGTGATCATTCATTCGTTGAATGTTTCACTAGACTTTACTGGCCCAGTAAAGCAAATGCACGCCACCACCAACTACTCAAATTCCTCTCAACAGGGATTTGTTTCATTTCATCAGGGGACGTAGCAAAAAAGCTACTGACTACTCATTCGGAGTATGTCGGTATTGAATAATAATAACCTCCTGCCCCGGGTTAAGTCTCTTTGTATGCACAGTGTGTCTAGTTCTCACCCCCAAGAATATTTCCAATATAGGACACCTGCACTACAAACATGGATCTCCGTGAATCCATCGGAACACTCGTAGTGGCATCACAATCTGATGTTCCACGAGGATCGAGTAGAAATCCTGCTAGAGCTAAAATCACGCCAACTCTAAACGCAGGTCACACATTTGAACCAACGGTTGTGCAAACGACTACCGATTCATACCGTGTGCTAACGGATACTCTAAGTGAGTCCGGTGTTATCTAAAATCCATGTGAAACTCCTAAAACGAAACATCTTCAAAAAGCTGATTAAAATGCACATGAGCGTAATAGTCCACTCTCAAATTACTCCTATGATCTGCTAAACCCAGCATGATCTTCCCCGGAGCCACCGACAATATAGGAACTAAAAAGTGAGGGTCCCTAGGTCTAGTGAGCAGAATCAAGTATCATGGGATCTTGATTGGGGTGCGCTGAGGTAAAAATTAAGAGGGGGTATGAAGTATGGGGTGCAAATCAGCTTATCACATGGTAAAAACAAAAACGAGGGTGTGGTTGAAAAATGAAAAAGTGAGTTGAGTGAGGAGCGTGTGTGAAAGGGTTAAAAGAAAACGGAAAACCCTCCCTAAACCGAACAAATGACCGGGTAACCTCATCTATATCAGATTGCATATGTTGCTTTCTGATTAAGACATCATGGACCCAGTGATGCAATGCACAACCCCCACTGACCACTCAAGTACAAAAAGTACTTGTTTCAAAATCACGGAGATAACCACATCCACTATCGACATCTCATTTGGAGATTGTTGATATTGAAAAAGAGGACCCACCTCCAGTCCTCGCCTTCGTTTGTCCACATATAGAGTCTAGAACCGAATTATATTTCTCTAGGACACAGGCACTCTACCAAGCATATCTTTGAGATATTGCCGGAACATTCATAGTGATACCAAAATTATTGGTATTCCACGATGATTGAATGGAAATCCTACCAGTGCTAACATCAATGCCAACACTGAACGTAGGTCACACAGTTTCTGTAACTGTTGCGCTAACAGGCAATCTATGTGATCCTGGGTTACCCTGATACATTCTTGTGCGAAGATCAGACGACCGTACTCCATTCTTATCAACAACGGTCACTATGTCTGATAGAAAATCTGATGACTGTACTTCAATCTTATCAACAACAGTCAATAAATCAGATAAGGGATTCTATGACCGTACTCCAACATTATCAACAACGGTCAGAAAATCCACAACATATCAACATTCCGCACTGCTTCAACTTCAACAAACATCAGGAACCAAGGATCTGTAGCAAATCGACAAACGCCACAACTTCAAGAAAGGACTTCCGCTGCTAACCGCTCTATCTATGGGTCTACATTCAGTCGATTTGCATGAAGTCTTCTGGGATACTTTATATTGGTTGAAAAGCCGATTAAAAGTATGTCTGTCACTGATGATTAAAGGCTGATGCTGTTTTATCAACATAACTGCTCAACGGTTCAATTCTCAGCTCCAGCCTTACAAACACAGAAGTCTTCAAAGATATGCAACCTAGTCTACTATTACAAAGGGGGAGATTGTTAGGTACTAGAAAGTTGTAATAGATAGTCTAGGGGATAAAGTGTAACATTGTATATATGTTAAGTTTTATTTAGGAAATGGTCCTAACTAACAAGAAATTAAGCCATGGTATAAATACCAAAGTGTAAGGCTTAATTCCTTAACTTTTGCACAATTAACATTTCACATATTCAGCATTTGTTCTCTCTAACTTCTCTCTACCTTTCTCTCTCTAAAACCCTAATCTCCATTCTTCATCTTTCTCCTCAAAATCATCATCTAACACCATTTAATGGATTGAATCAATGAATTTATCCTTTTCAATTGGTATCAAATTGTTAGGTACTAGAAAGTTGTAATAGATAGTCTAGGGGGTAAAGTGTAACATTGTATATATGTTAAGTTTTATTTAGGAAATGGTCCTAACTAACAAGGAATTAAGCCATGGTATAAATACCAAAGTGTAAGGCTTAATTCCTTAACTTTTGCACAATTAACATTTCACATATTCAGCATTTGTTCTCTCTAACTTCTCTCTACCTTTCTCTCTCTAAAACCCTAATCTCCATTCTTCATCTTTCTCCTCAAAATCATCATCTAACACCATTTAATGGATTGAATCAATGAATCTATCCTTTTCAGTTGTCTTATCACCAGTTTCCCCATACCATGACTTAATTTTCTACACATTTTCGTATACAACACCGTATTTTTTTCGTCGTGGGATTTGGTTTCATGTCAATCGGACATCGTTTGCTATGTGTAAGCTGAAACAAAGATTGTTGGAAAAGTTCACGCCTGAGTTCACGGCGGGAACTAGTTCACGACTGAGTTCACGGTGCGAACTTTAGTTCACGACCGTGAACTATCGTCAGAGACTTTGGGTTTCTTATGAGAGGAGTTCACGACAGAGTTCACGACGAGTTCACGACGCGAGAAACGCGCGTGCCAAGAGTTCACGGCGCGAACTTTGCTGAAACAGTATAAAAACCCAAAGATCGAGACATGATTCATCCGTAGGAAGTTGTGGAGTCAAAAGATCGAGATTAAATTGTGCTGTATAGTGAACATGGCCAGTCCATCTTGAGCAAGATCGTTCAATCTAGGCAATGAATCAGTCTTCTTATTACAGGTGGCAACATCGTCACGACGCCAGTGGATTTCGATTTGCAGAAGTTTTAAATTGCTTAAATGTTATCTAGGGCTTGAAGATATAAATCATCCCAATGGGCTGACGATAAATGACGATGAAAAAATTGGATTTTGAACTGTCGATTTTGCGCAAACTGGTAGAGGAGAAGGGGGCGGAAGTTAAGCTCGAGAAACCCTAAATTTTTATGAGCGGGAAAACGTAAAACAAAGGCCGCTAACATAATGACACGTGGCATAAGGGTTTGTTTTATTATAGTAAAACTAGGTTATAACCCGTGAAAATTCACGGGTAGTCGGTAATTTTATTGAAGTTATCATTTATACTTCCTCCGTTTCAAAATAAGTGATACAAATTCGCTTTCATGTTTTTTGAGGCAAAAGATTATAATGAAGATTAAATTAGATTAAATTGAAAAGTAAGTGAGTGAGGGGTCCCACATATTATGATTAAAGTGAGTTTAATAATGTTTAAAAGTAAAAGTAAGAGTAAATGAGTAATTTCGATTTATTAAAGGAGATAGTTAGTGGGTATGAGTCCCACTATATTTTACCAAATAAGGAAAATTTCAAAGTGTATCACTTATTTTGAAACACCCCAAAATAATAAGTGTATCACTTATTTTGAAACGGAAGAGTATTATAAAAGAATGGGTCAAAAGAGTCTAAAATAAAAACTTAAACATGCATTAGAATTTAGAGGCATAAACTTAAACCATAAAATTTAATAAATTTGTTAAACTTTAAAATTTCAAGGTAAAATTGAGTGATTAAGCTATTTTTTTTTTTTTTTTTTTGTTTTATAAGATAGGAGTCTAATTTATTCAATTAATTCAAGAGAAAAAAAAAAAGTATGCCTTATTTTTGTGGTTCTCTTTTGTTAACTAATGCAGTAAATAACTAATGCTAAATTAATACATTCCAACATTTTGATTTGTATTGTAATTTTTATTAGAACGTCAAATCTTAATCTACTCCTAAATGCCTCTTACGTCTATTATGGGATTTGAACCTCCGACCTCAAGGATGGAGGGCAAACACCTTACCGCTAGGCCAATGGCCATTTGGTTTCATGATAATAACTAATGCACTAAACGAGGGTTATGGTCTCCCGCACGATGTTACGGGGTTTAAAACATATATATTTTACGTTAAGATTTAGATTCAGTTTATACAATTTATTATTTTGTTTTCGTGAACAAATAAATAATATTTATTCATATTGATATTAGTTACAACAATATTATAGATGATTCATTTAAATATAATGTGTAACATGTTAAAATACATATTTTATAAGACTTTTGGGGTTTTTAAGCTATATGCGTTTTAATAAAAATTTAAAGTTTAAAAGTTGTTTGGGAATTATGTTCTTAAGTTGGTGTTACAAACCTAAATACATATTTAATAAGACTGAGGAGTTTCCAATACATATTTTATAAATTAATGTTCGAAAAAGATTCAAAAGTTTATTAAAATCCCAGTAAAATTAACATGCAAATATGAAAATTTAATACTATTACCTTTTAAAAGAAAGAAATAGAATTAAAGCTAAATAAAAGAAATAGAATCAAAGCTAAATAAATAGAATCATGTATCGTAAATAAATAAATTGGAATATACTGCATGTGAGTAAACATTGTTTGGCGGCCCCACCCATATAGCCAAATCATTAAAAAATGGAATAAGTAACTTTGGTGGTAGACAGAATCGATCTCGGGTAAACAGGATGGAAGCGCCTTTTAGGGAACGTCCATAGCCACTCAGCCAACAAACAAATTTCGCTTAACTTTTCACTTGACTGGTATATATTATTCATATTTAATACTTTATGAACAGTAGAAATACTACCACAAATGTATTATAAGAAGAATAATTAATGAAGTCAAAATTGACAAATGAATTGGAGGAAATATTTTACCAACTTAATTGCAAGGATGGTTGACTCCAAGGCAAAAAGAGGCCATGAGAACTACAAACACAAACCATTTTCACGTGAGGTAAATAAATGAGATTGGCAAAAACCGCATATAACTATAACTTCCATAAACAGTAGAACTAATATCAAATCCATTAAGAATTTTTCCTTGAGCGGTTTAAGCAATCATATGAACCAAATCTACATGCCAACCAGAACTCACTCTTTTGAGTAACACTATAAAACATGAAGATTAACAACCCCAGAATAATAATAAAGCACATATAGCAGTTTTCGTACCTGCATATGACCCTATTCCAGTTTTTGCAGCTCCAGGTTTGCAATTTTCTACATTTGAACACCAAGCTTGTCCCTAACATTTAAAACACCAATATTTAATATTTTTTCCTCCAACAAATGGACTATATTATTCCACTAATCAACGATTACCATATTGTAACAAATAAAAGTCACAGGGAGGAATCCATTCTTTCATTATTCCTCGTAGTTATTTCCTCTACGACAAATGAATTGGAGAAGAATGGGGCTGGAGTTAAGGATGAGAGTAAAACCTATTTGATCCATACATAAAAATGCATTTTTTAACCCGAACCCAATTTGTACCATTACCCTAACCCGCCCATTTTGCCTCTTTAGTTTAGACACATACCCACTGCCATCGGTATCAAAATGCTGAATTGCTTTATAAAAATCATCTTCACGTTCTAATTTGTGTCGATGCATTGTTTCAGTGATAAACTCAATGTAATAATCGACCTGTTTCCATCTACATCAACCTGCACCTTAAAAATCAACAAAATTCTTTAAAAATCTTCAGATAACATTTTAGAGACAATAATGATTTAAACCAAAATTATAACAATGATCCAAACCTTTATACAAAACAATTTAGTAGGTTGTATCATAAATTTAGACTTTTGATGGTTTTCAACGCGTTTGAGATCAAACACAACCCAAATGGGCACATTCATAAGTAAACGGGTAGACAAAAACTGAAAAATCGATTAATCATGTTATTTCAACTCCAGATTTCTATTTAATTTCCACTTAATTCGTCTAAAAATGCTTGATTCAGGAAGCAGTTGCTAGACACATCGACAAAAGAGTTACACTCCTTCAAAATCGATTAAATAACCATTAGTTAAGAGACACTGGATAAATTAGGGTTTAGGCAAAATTTGATGCACAAAGATTTTGGGGATCAGATTGTTTAGAACAGACGGTGTATCAGAAATGCATAATTTTACGATGGGGTTCTCTCTACAAACATGCATCAGAAATGCATAAATGATCTGCACATGATGAGAGGAGACGACGATGGTGGCAATAAAAGTCATCGAACAATGCTCTGCAGGTTACTGAAAAAACAGAGCCAATTGCTCGCTATCAATGTCATATGGACCTGCATCAATGAATCATTAACCCAAAGTGTAGTAGTTGCAGAAGCCCTAATTAGGTTAGAAAAGCAAAGTTTCAAATTACCGAGTGTGAAGAGTCGAAGATCAATTAAGGGAAATAACTATAAACATTTAGGAGACCACCACTGTTAATGGGCGTCGATTTTCTCGTTTGTTCTGTTCCGATTGTGGTGGTGGTGGCGCTGGCAAAGACATATGATGAAGAAATAATCCAGTAGCTTTCTCTTCTGGTCTATATCGTGAAGGAGGAGTAACTAATTGAAAATGGGTGGAGACCGGAGAGGTTAAAGATGTTGGTGGAGAAATTTTTTTAGGGTGTGTTGGGAAAACGGTTGACATGAGCCCTTAAATGAAATGTTGTGAAGATGGCTTAGGTTGCTGGGCGGGAAAATAATGCAATTGGCCAGTAATAAGCCGCCACATGTCAAGAAGAGGGTTAAAAAGAGGACATGTGGCACTTAAAAAGCTTCGTTTATATATAGATATATAGAGATAGAGATAGAATAGAGTAGATAGATATAGATAGAAATAGATTATTACTCCCTCCGTCCCTAAATAAAGTTCCCATTTGTGTTGGGCACAACATTTTAGGAGATAGTTTGTGGTGGGGTATTTGGTATTACTTTTGAATAAAATATAAGGTTTGATTGGAGAGAGAGTGTGTTTTAAGAGATAGTTAGTGGATAATAATATTATCTTACTACTTACTAATGCATTTAGGCCTACCTCTTTTAGTAAGTTTAAGGAGCTCCTTAATTTTAAGTTTAAGGAAATTTCCACTTTTAGTAAGTTTTTTAACTAAAAAAATAAAGTGTTGCTTACAGGATTCGAACACAAGACCTCTCCTAAGTAGTCACTGTGTGTTAACCACGTCAACTACTTGATTATTTTGATTTATTCCAGATACTAATATATATAAGCTTTAACGTCACTAGAACTTAACCATTATTTCTCTATTTAAAAGGCCCATATTTACTTTCACAAAAAGCCAATTTCGGATCTAATCCTACCATCACTAATGTCAGCACCTACCATCACTACGCACCACCACTGATCACCATCGCTATTGTCACCACCACCGGTACTATAGACACTTTGAAATATAGTTACGGGTACCCGCCGCCGCTTTGCGCGGGTACCCTGCTAGTTATATTAAGTGGGTCCCTTAAGTTTGAGAAATGGGAACTTTATTTAGGGACAAAACTTGAAGGTGAAATGGGAACTTTATTTAGGGACGGAGGGAGTATTATGTTATAACCCGTGAAAAATCACGGGTTCTCAATTTTACGCTTATTTGAACAATTTTAAGAACATTTTTTTACTAACACATGATGATTACAGTTACGTAACAAAACACAAACAAAAATTTAAAAAATTATACAAAATTGTATTACTTCCTCCGATTCAAAATAAGTGACACACTTGGGGTATCACGGTTTTTGAGGCAAAATATTACTTCCTCCGTATCAAAATAAGTGACACACTTTCCATTTTGGGGTGTATCAAAATAAGTGACACACTTTGAAAACTTTCCTTATTTGGTAAAAAAAAGTGGGACTCATACCCACTAACTATCCACTTTAATAAAATGAAATTACCCTTATTACTTTTACTTTTAAAACTCATTAATATCACATTATTCAAGAAAAGTGGGACTCATTCTCCACTAACTATGTACTTTAATATATTTTAACCTCTACTTTAATCTTTTACCTCAAAAAACGTGTAACCCAATTTGTGTCACTTATTTTGATACGGAGGAAGTATAATGATAATTAAATTAGATTAATTGGATGGTTAGTGGGGAATGGGTCCCACACTTTCTGAATAAAGTAAGGTTAATGATGTTTAAAAGTAAAAAGTAAGGGTAAAGTAGTCATTTCAATTTGTTAAAGTAGATAGTTAGTGGGTGTGGGTCCCACTATTTTTTGCCAAATAAGGTAATTTTTCAAAGTGTGTCACTTATTTTGAATCACCCCAAAAAGAAAAGTGTGTCACTTATTTTGAATCGGAGGAAGTATAAAGACTAAGAAAATTATTCAAAAAAATAATAAAATTCAAGACAAATTTCTAAACACCTTACACATCAGTTGTTTTATTAAACTAATATTCTTAAAATAATTATTAATTAACACAAGTAATGAATCAATGTTAAAAATATATGATACTACATAAGGCCTCTCCCAACCCTTACCCATCACTAAACCCATCACTAGCGCCACGTCATCGCATCCTTACTGACACGCTACTGACACGGCCGTGCCAACCCTACACATCACTAACCCATCACTAAACTCATCCTTTCCACATCATCATTTCCACATCATCATTTTAATTAATAAAAAAACACATTACATTAAATAAAAACCATTACATTAAATAAAAAACACGATTACGGAAAAAAAAGTTGGACATCTTGAGTGGTTGGTTTTCGCAAAAACTCAGTCGAGTATAGATGGAATATACATTTACAAAAGTTGTCCAAACAATCGTATGCTGTTTGTTGACCCATGTGTAGGTACTCATCAAACAAATCAGCGGCACAACCGTACGCCAATTGACGTATGGCAGAGGTACACTTTTGAAATACATTAAAACTGGGGTAACTCGTAGCGTCTCTCTTTTGACGGAAATAATCAAAATACGACGGTATTTGACCCGGTGGATTATAAAAATGTATAGCCTGGCATATACGGATGAACAAAGGTTTCGACATGCGAAACCGTCTTCGGAAGTAGTCCGGGGGGAAAACGGCATTGTCGGCAAAGTAATCATTCCATAAACGTTTAGCAGCCGCAACACGATCTCTTGGTATATATTTTCGTGGTGCTCTTGGCACGGTGGAATTTTCAGCTTCTTCTTGATCCAGATAATCAAGCGTTTCAATAGTTTGGTTCAAATCGAAGACGGCTGTTACATTGACATAATCTTGCCACTAATCATCGGCGTCATCGTTTGGATCCATTGAGTGGGAGAAAAAATATGGAAATTAGGAAGAGAGGAAGTATGTGATTGTGAGAAAATATAATGTGATTGTGTGTTTAAAATGGTAGAGTGTAGTGAGTTTTTATAGAGGTTGTGTGTAATATTAATTATTTGTATTAAAAAAAATTAATTTTTGAATTCAAAAAACGGACGCTCCAACCGGACCCCACCTCCCCGACGCCATCAACACGCCGTCATCACCACGACGTCCGGCTCACGACGCCCCCCACGACGGCTCGGTGCCAACGCCGTCGTGGGTCGACGGCTCCCCGACGCCCTCCCCGACGTGCCGTTGGCACAGGTCTAATAAACACCACCTAATTATCGTATCAAGAGCAAAGTTCTAGAAAGCGTAAGGCGTGGTGTGACGGCACCATCAAGCCTCAGCCAAGGCGAGTCATGGCGGGCCATGGCGTTTTTCAAGGCGTGACTTAAGACGGCAAATTTTTTATATAATTTATATATATATACATATATCAAACTAAATAAAAATTATAAATATATTAATTTATATAACAATTCGTATATAAAGCTTAAAAATGTTACATCTAAATTTATAATTGAATATGTTATAATTTTTTTTTTAAAAAATTCAATTTTCTCGGACGCCTTACAAAAAACTCGTCATAAGGCGCGCCTTATCGCCCCTTATCACGCCTAATTTCACGTCACGCCTAGCTTAACCGACATGGTCTGTTTCGTAACGTCGACGTCGCGCCTCACACCTTGGCGCCGCCATCACGCGTTTTTTAGAACCTTGATCAAAAGTCGTGACACCACTGGGTTATAGATATATATGTTACTGCCCCAAATCGCAATCGCCATTCACAAAATCGACGAGAAACAGGCTCGCTGTTCTTCATCGTTCGTGAACCCTAATTCAACAATTATATATTTGTCACGCCTTTTTCTCGAATCAGATCCTGACCTCTTCTTCTTCGTCTCTTTGCTTCGGCTATCACTCTGTTAGGTAAGATTGGAGTCTTAACAGATTCTCAAAATCGTTCGACGCAGCTTGATTCAAGGTATCATTACTTATTCAAGTTATTACTTTTTTTTCTTTTTCGAAAATATTGTCACGAGTTTGATGTTTCGTTTTAATCGGACTGTTTCGCTTTTATGACACCGTTACCCTTTGTTCTCATGCCCCCTTTTATGGAGCACTAAAATATCATCTCCGTGTTTTTAATAAGCAAAGAAACATCTCCACTCAATTGCTGCTATATTGTGTTTTTTGATTCTAATATTGGCTGGTTGATTAGGGTTTTGAAATTGTCGATTTTGTTTAAGCAATTCGTGTTAACAGCTTTTGTTTGTGTGAGCAACACTTTTCAATCACTACGTAATTCATGTTACTTCATTGTTTAAATTCTGCACATTTTAATGTGATTGGATACAATGGCTCAATTAAGGATGTTAAATGTAAAACCATTAAAACAACTCATAGGCCCGTTATCTAAGATGCTCTCTGTGGTTGTTTGCTAATTCAAACACTATGATATATCATCTGCATTTGTCAGTCTGAGTAACATCTGAACATTTGCTGTGCATAGTATCGTGTAGGCAGAGGTATAAAATTTATAAATATTACATATGTTTTCACTTTATAGAGAAGTCGATTTTGAGAGTTCAATATATTTTTCTTGTAAATATTTTGTATGATTTTACCTCAATTTCTGACTATAAACTTTTCCTTGCAGGGTCAATTAAGTAATATGGTGAACGTCTATTAAAAGTAAATCAATCAATCGTTTTGTTTTACATTTTGAAACCACAAAATGCTTGGATCATTACCCATTTTGCCCCTGCCAGCACCTCCAACTGATGGTGATCTTGGTCCTTTACCACCATCACAAGTACAAAATGAAGACCAACAAATGCAAGAAGTCAATGATGAGTCAAACACCAGTCAACCTGCATCAATTGCCACACACACACGAACAATTGGAATAATTCATCCTCCCCCTGATATCAGAACCATAGTAGACAAAACTGCAAGCTTTGTAGCAAAAAACGGGCCGGAGTTTGAAAAACGAATCATCGTTAGCAATGCTGGAAATCCCAAATTCAACTTTCTTAATGGGTCAGACCCGTATCATGCTTATTACCAGCACAGGTTGTCTGAATTCAGGGCACAAAATCAAACGGGCCAGCCACTACCTGACCCGTCAGTAACACCGGCTGCTTCCGAGTTAACCCAGTCACATCCTCCCACTGATGGTACTGAAAAACCCGACCCGTCAGCCAAGTTCCGACCCGTTCGGAAAGTTCTAGAACCCCCGGAAGCCGAGCAGTACACAATTTGGCTTCCGGAAGGTATTACTGGTGAAGAATTGGATATTATAAAATTAACCGCCCAATTTGTGGCCCGAAACGGCAAATCGTTTTTAACCGGTTTAACTAGTAGAGAGAACAACAACCCACAATTCCACTTTCTGAAACCGACTCACAGTATGTTTATGCTTTTCACATCTCTTGCGGATGCTTATTCAAAAGTGCTGATGCCGCCCAAAGGGCTGACCGAAAAGTTGACCAAAAGTGTAATGGACATGACAACAGTGGTTGAACGATGTTTGCATAGAGTTGAATGGGAACGATCTCAAGAACAAGCGAGACAAAAAGCTGAAGATGAGATTGAACACGAAAGATTGTTAATGTCGATGATCGATTGGCATGATTTTGTTGTTGTTGAATCTATCGATTTTGCAGATGATGAAGATGATGATTTACCACCACCAATGACGTTAGAAGAAGTAATTAGAAGGAGTAAAATATCATCAAATGTTGAGGAAGAAGAAATTGTGGGGCCCGGTAAAGAAGTTGAAATGGAAATGGAAATGGATGAAGAAGAAGTAGAACTTGTTCAAGAAGGAATGCAGGCAGCAAGCCTCGAAGAAAATGATAGTTATGATATTATAAAGAAAGAGGGAAGAGTAATTTCGGAAGAAAATGAACCGCCAATGAGAATTGTGAAAAATTGGAAAAGGCCTGAAGATCGGGTCCCACTTGAGAGAAACGCGAGTAAATACGTTGTGTCACCGATTACGGGTGAGTTAATTCCGGTTAATGAAATGTCTGAACATATGCGAATTTCCTTAATTGACCCCAAGTATAAAGAACAAAAGGAGAGGATGTTTGCTAAAATTAGGGAAACTACACTTGCTCAAGATGATGAGATTTCGAAGAATATTGTTGGGCTGGCCCGAACCCGGCCCGATATATTTGGGACAACGGAAGAAGAGGTTTCCAATGCAGTGAAAGCTGAGATTGAAAAGAAGAATGAAAACGAGCAGGTTATTTGGGATGGACATACGGGAAGTATTGGGAGAACTGCAACTCAGGCCATGTCACAGAATTCAGATGATGATGGCTGGAATCTTCCTGGTCCACCGGCGGTTCGGCCGCTACCTCCACCGCCGGGGCTCGCGTTGAATCTGCCACGTGTCCCGCCCAATACTCAATACTCGGCTGGTGTGCCGCCAATGGTTACAGTGCTCCGGCCACCGCCGCCGTCAATGCAGATGAGTTACGGTCAGCACCACCCGGCTTACATGATGAACCGCCCGCCGGTGCCGCCACCGCCGGGATCTCAGTTCACACCGCGTCCTTTTATGTCGATGCCTATGGGTATGGGGGCTCCACCGCCACCGCCACCACCGGAAGAAGCTCCTCCACCACTTCCTGAAGAACCTGAACCAAAGAAGCAAAGACTTGATGATTCTTTACTTGTTCCTGAGGACCGATTCTTGGCTCAACATCCGGTAAACTGCACTTTTTTTTAACTTACAATTCTGTTTCTGCTTCATTTTACGTTTAGACCCATGGGTTATCTTCTTTCATCTCTATTTGGTTACATTGCCCAAAGTTAGAAAAGTTGGATTTTTATGCAACTGGTATAGCTTTTTTAAATCGTTAATTATTTACTAAAAACATTTCATTGTTTGGACAACAGTTATTTTGGTTTATAAATGGGTTGGGTTTTGGTAAAAAGGGTGAACAGTTTCCCAAAGTTTTTCTTAATTTATAAAACCTTTTAAATAATTTATTTTATAAGTTATTATTACAGAAATAAGAGTAAATTACGAAAATGGTCCTTGTCGTTTACTAAAAATCACGGATTTGGTCCCCCTTTGAAACCTTTTACTATTTTGGCCATTGTGGTTTCGATTTTATCAGACCCATGGTCCATTATCAATCCACCATCTCTCGAAATAAAAAACCCCACATTTTGTTAAAACCCTCTCTAATCAAAGTAACACAGAACACAGAGATCCGAATCGAGCTCTTTTGGAGAACTCGTGATGGCGGTGGTTATGTTTTGTTTTAAATAAAAGAAAAACGAAGCAAATAAAAGCAAAAAAGAATTAAAATTTCAGGAAGATAGAATTACGAGGGTACTTTGGTCATTTTTAATAATTCAACTTGTTTAATCAAAGTTGACACTAATTAATTATTCAGTATGACTTAAAAGTAAAATTTTCTTCTTGTAATGGAGTTTATGAATATACAGGGGGCTGTTGTTGTGATGGTATCTGTACCAAACATGGATGAAGGAAATCTGAAAGGGCAATTGCTGGAAATTACAGTTCAGTCCTTATCAGAGAGTGTAGGCAGTTTGAAAGAGAAGATTGCTGGAGAGATTCAGCTGCCTGCAAACAAACAGAAATTGAGTGGGAAAGCTGGTTTCTTTAAGGACAATCTGTCTCTTGCTTATTACAATGTTGCTGCTGGTGAAATGCTTTCTTTGTCACTAAGAGAACGTGGTGGTAGGAAGAGGTAATAATAAAATGCGTTTTTGTTATCAAGAAGATTGCCGTGTTTATTGCTCATTGACAACGTTAGTTGAATGCGAGTCATATTGTTGAACTTTGTTGTAGTGAAGTAGATACGATGTTGTTTCAGACAGTTGTTTGGGTCACTGCGGAGTTTTTTTTTTTTTTTTTTCATTCTAGTGTAGCTGTGATCTCTATCATGATGACCTAGGGGTAAGTGTGTTTGATCCTTTTATTGGTTAAATATTTATCATATCGCTAAGGGAAATTCGATAAACTACGTTGCAAATTGAAAGCATAAGCAGATTCCAACTGGTGGTGGTAGATACCCTGTAATTATATATTTGCTGTGACCAATTGGTGGCTGGTGGTGGTCGTGGATAGTGGCTGGTGATGGTGGTGGTTGTGGATAGTCGCTGGTGGTGGTGGTAGTGATGATACTGGTGGTAATTTCTAAATGTTTACTATTTAATAGGTTCATAGTCCAAAGCCTTCCATTTCCGTCAAATGACCCGGCCTCCCCTGGCTCTTCCACCGTCCGATGATATGTTATAACATAGTAGCTTAGGGTATCTCAGTTGATTAGGACATTATGTTATAACATTCGTAACATCCGTTAGGTAGTGGGAAGTGGGACTTTTTTTCTTTACATTTAAGCCACCAAACTATATTCTTTTCAACTTTTATCACTAAACTTGTTTATTCGATTTCAATCAACACGGGGTAAATTATACAATTACTTTTAACTTTTAAGGAGTAAAATTATATTTTGAAATAATATTCATAAAATTCAACATGTATACCCAATTTGCACGAAATAAGTCTAGCAACCAACTTTTTCATATTTAAGTTACTAAACTTGTTAATTTTATACAAACTTATGAATACTTTCAAAAAAATACATAAGATTTTTATTGTAGTATTAAAAAACAAGAGAAACGTTCAAAGAGGTTCATCATTTTTATCAAGTCCCGAGGAACAAATCTCAACCATTGATCAATAAAATCTAATGGTCAAGATTTTTTTGGAAACGGCTTTCATTAAAAAAGAAAAAACGACTAGAAAAGACTAGCCACAAACAAAAAGTTACACATTACAAGGTAAAACTAACCATTCCGTCCAACTAACTCTATATTTATGCCTACGATTACAAACCCACAAAAAAGACATTTCCTTTATAGACTCCACGAGCAAATTTCGTCTAACATCACCCGACTCAAACGTAATTGCATTCCTGTACCGCCAAAGAATCCAAATCACTGTAAAATTTATAAATATTACATATGTTTTCACTTTATAGAGAAGTCGATTTTGAGAGTTCAATATATTTTTCTTGTAAATATTTTGTATGATTTTACCTCAATTTCTGACTATAAACTTTTCCTTGCAGGGTCAATTAAGTAATATGGTGAACGTCTATTAAAAGTAAATCAATCAATCGTTTTGTTTTACATTTTGAAACCACAAAATGCTTGGATCATTACCCATTTTGCCCCTGCCAGCACCTCCAACTGATGGTGATCTTGGTCCTTTACCACCATCACAAGTACAAAATGAAGACCAACAAATGCAAGAAGTCAATGATGAGTCAAACACCAGTCAACCTGCATCAATTGCCACACACACACGAACAATTGGAATAATTCATCCTCCCCCTGATATCAGAACCATAGTAGACAAAACTGCAAGCTTTGTAGCAAAAAACGGGCCGGAGTTTGAAAAACGAATCATCGTTAGCAATGCTGGAAATCCCAAATTCAACTTTCTTAATGGGTCAGACCCGTATCATGCTTATTACCAGCACAGGTTGTCTGAATTCAGGGCACAAAATCAAACGGGCCAGCCACTACCTGACCCGTCAGTAACACCGGCTGCTTCCGAGTTAACCCAGTCACATCCTCCCACTGATGGTACTGAAAAACCCGACCCGTCAGCCAAGTTCCGACCCGTTCGGAAAGTTCTAGAACCCCCGGAAGCCGAGCAGTACACAATTTGGCTTCCGGAAGGTATTACTGGTGAAGAATTGGATATTATAAAATTAACCGCCCAATTTGTGGCCCGAAACGGCAAATCGTTTTTAACCGGTTTAACTAGTAGAGAGAACAACAACCCACAATTCCACTTTCTGAAACCGACTCACAGTATGTTTATGCTTTTCACATCTCTTGCGGATGCTTATTCAAAAGTGCTGATGCCGCCCAAAGGGCTGACCGAAAAGTTGACCAAAAGTGTAATGGACATGACAACAGTGGTTGAACGATGTTTGCATAGAGTTGAATGGGAACGATCTCAAGAACAAGCGAGACAAAAAGCTGAAGATGAGATTGAACACGAAAGATTGTTAATGTCGATGATCGATTGGCATGATTTTGTTGTTGTTGAATCTATCGATTTTGCAGATGATGAAGATGATGATTTACCACCACCAATGACGTTAGAAGAAGTAATTAGAAGGAGTAAAATATCATCAAATGTTGAGGAAGAAGAAATTGTGGGGCCCGGTAAAGAAGTTGAAATGGAAATGGAAATGGATGAAGAAGAAGTAGAACTTGTTCAAGAAGGAATGCAGGCAGCAAGCCTCGAAGAAAATGATAGTTATGATATTATAAAGAAAGAGGGAAGAGTAATTTCGGAAGAAAATGAACCGCCAATGAGAATTGTGAAAAATTGGAAAAGGCCTGAAGATCGGGTCCCACTTGAGAGAAACGCGAGTAAATACGTTGTGTCACCGATTACGGGTGAGTTAATTCCGGTTAATGAAATGTCTGAACATATGCGAATTTCCTTAATTGACCCCAAGTATAAAGAACAAAAGGAGAGGATGTTTGCTAAAATTAGGGAAACTACACTTGCTCAAGATGATGAGATTTCGAAGAATATTGTTGGGCTGGCCCGAACCCGGCCCGATATATTTGGGACAACGGAAGAAGAGGTTTCCAATGCAGTGAAAGCTGAGATTGAAAAGAAGAATGAAAACGAGCAGGTTATTTGGGATGGACATACGGGAAGTATTGGGAGAACTGCAACTCAGGCCATGTCACAGAATTCAGATGATGATGGCTGGAATCTTCCTGGTCCACCGGCGGTTCGGCCGCTACCTCCACCGCCGGGGCTCGCGTTGAATCTGCCACGTGTCCCGCCCAATACTCAATACTCGGCTGGTGTGCCGCCAATGGTTACAGTGCTCCGGCCACCGCCGCCGTCAATGCAGATGAGTTACGGTCAGCACCACCCGGCTTACATGATGAACCGCCCGCCGGTGCCGCCACCGCCGGGATCTCAGTTCACACCGCGTCCTTTTATGTCGATGCCTATGGGTATGGGGGCTCCACCGCCACCGCCACCACCGGAAGAAGCTCCTCCACCACTTCCTGAAGAACCTGAACCAAAGAAGCAAAGACTTGATGATTCTTTACTTGTTCCTGAGGACCGATTCTTGGCTCAACATCCGGTAAACTGCACTTTTTTTTAACTTACAATTCTGTTTCTGCTTCATTTTACGTTTAGACCCATGGGTTATCTTCTTTCATCTCTATTTGGTTACATTGCCCAAAGTTAGAAAAGTTGGATTTTTATGCAACTGGTATAGCTTTTTTAAATCGTTAATTATTTACTAAAAACATTTCATTGTTTGGACAACAGTTATTTTGGTTTATAAATGGGTTGGGTTTTGGTAAAAAGGGTGAACAGTTTCCCAAAGTTTTTCTTAATTTATAAAACCTTTTAAATAATTTATTTTATAAGTTATTATTACAGAAATAAGAGTAAATTACGAAAATGGTCCTTGTCGTTTACTAAAAATCACGGATTTGGTCCCCCTTTGAAACCTTTTACTATTTTGGCCATTGTGGTTTCGATTTTATCAGACCCATGGTCCATTATCAATCCACCATCTCTCGAAATAAAAAACCCCACATTTTGTTAAAACCCTCTCTAATCAAAGTAACACAGAACACAGAGATCCGAATCGAGCTCTTTTGGAGAACTCGTGATGGCGGTGGTTATGTTTTGTTTTAAATAAAAGAAAAACGAAGCAAATAAAAGCAAAAAAGAATTAAAATTTCAGGAAGATAGAATTACGAGGGTACTTTGGTCATTTTTAATAATTCAACTTGTTTAATCAAAGTTGACACTAATTAATTATTCAGTATGACTTAAAAGTAAAATTTTCTTCTTGTAATGGAGTTTATGAATATACAGGGGGCTGTTGTTGTGATGGTATCTGTACCAAACATGGATGAAGGAAATCTGAAAGGGCAATTGCTGGAAATTACAGTTCAGTCCTTATCAGAGAGTGTAGGCAGTTTGAAAGAGAAGATTGCTGGAGAGATTCAGCTGCCTGCAAACAAACAGAAATTGAGTGGGAAAGCTGGTTTCTTTAAGGACAATCTGTCTCTTGCTTATTACAATGTTGCTGCTGGTGAAATGCTTTCTTTGTCACTAAGAGAACGTGGTGGTAGGAAGAGGTAATAATAAAATGCGTTTTTGTTATCAAGAAGATTGCCGTGTTTATTGCTCATTGACAACGTTAGTTGAATGCGAGTCATATTGTTGAACTTTGTTGTAGTGAAGTAGATACGATGTTGTTTCAGACAGTTGTTTGGGTCACTGCGGAGTTTTTTTTTTTTTTTTTTTTCATTCTAGTGTAGCTGTGATCTCTATCATGATGACCTAGGGGTAAGTGTGTTTGATCCTTTTATTGGTTAAATATTTATCATATCGCTAAGGGAAATTCGATAAACTACGTTGCAAATTGAAAGCATAAGCAGATTCCAACTGGTGGTGGTAGATACCCTGTAATTATATATTTGCTGTGACCAATTGGTGGCTGGTGGTGGTCGTGGATAGTGGCTGGTGATGGTGGTGGTTGTGGATAGTCGCTGGTGGTGGTGGTAGTGATGATACTGGTGGTAATTTCTAAATGTTTACTATTTAATAGGTTCATAGTCCAAAGCCTTCCATTTCCGTCAAATGACCCGGCCTCCCCTGGCTCTTCCACCGTCCGATGATATGTTATAACATAGTAGCTTAGGGTATCTCAGTTGATTAGGACATTATGTTATAACATTCGTAACATCCGTTAGGTAGTGGGAAGTGGGACTTTTTTTCTTTACATTTAAGCCACCAAACTATATTCTTTTCAACTTTTATCACTAAACTTGTTTATTCGATTTCAATCAACACGGGGTAAATTATACAATTACTTTTAACTTTTAAGGAGTAAAATTATATTTTGAAATAATATTCATAAAATTCAACATGTATACCCAATTTGCACGAAATAAGTCTAGCAACCAACTTTTTCATATTTAAGTTACTAAACTTGTTAATTTTATACAAACTTATGAATACTTTCAAAAAAATACATAAGATTTTTATTGTAGTATTAAAAAACAAGAGAAACGTTCAAAGAGGTTCATCATTTTTATCAAGTCCCGAGGAACAAATCTCAACCATTGATCAATAAAATCTAATGGTCAAGATTTTTTTGGAAACGGCTTTCATTAAAAAAGAAAAAACGACTAGAAAAGACTAGCCACAAACAAAAAGTTACACATTACAAGGTAAAACTAACCATTCCGTCCAACTAACTCTATATTTATGCCTACGATTACAAACCCACAAAAAAGACATTTCCTTTATAGACTCCACGAGCAAATTTCGTCTAACATCACCCGACTCAAACGTAATTGCATTCCTGTACCGCCAAAGAATCCAAATCACTGTGAACGTCACCGCCTCCACAATTTTTTTTCCTTTTGTCGAGATGGTGCTAAAATCCAGATTGATCAAAAAATCATCAAGCGAATCAACATTAACATCAACCACTTGAAGCCATCGACCAATAGCCCGCCAAACACCCTTAACAACTTCACAATTCCAGAAAATGTGATCCATAGTCTCAATACCATCCCCGCACATAACACACTTCAAATCTTCAAACATAATACCTCTCATCATTAAATTGACTTTTGAAGGAAGTCGATTTAAACTCATCTTCCAAAAATGAATATTCACCTTGCGGGGTACTAAACTATTCCACCGAGTTTGCTCGATCGAAGAAGGAAGAAAGAAATTATCAATCCATCTTCTAGTACTTTTCACTTCAAAAACACCTTCATTCCCTATACCCCACGCCCACGAGTCACTATTATTTGACAAATTCACATTTTCTACTAACCGGTTTAACTCTGCCACCTGATTTTCTTCTCTACCCCCGCGAATGTCTCGTAACCATTGCCACCTAATCGAGTTATTAACAAACCGAGCATGCACCAAGCAGTTGATATCCGAATCCAATAAACTAATTCTCGGATACAACACCATCAACGGAGTTGACCCGAGCCACGGGTCTCTCCAAAACCGAAACCGCATCCCGTCACCCAACTTTAATTTCAAGTGTGATAACAAATCAATACCGGAATTCTTTAAACGACACACCATCTTGAGTATTTTCGCCCAAGGAGTCGAACCCAACCGGTTATAGTCTGCGAAATCCAACCCTCCTTGACCACCATAAATTGATCTAATAACTTTAGACCACAAACTCGATTCATTTGTCACAAAACGCCAAACCCATTTAAACACAAGCGCAATATTAAAAGCATAAAGGCTACCAATATCAAGCCCACCGTTTTCAAAAGACGATAACACCACATCCCACTTAACCCAATGTATTTTTCTCTTCCCCTCGGTTCCACCCCAAAAAAAACCTCGCTCGCAACTTTTCTAAAGTATTTACTACATTTTTTGGCATCACAAACAAAGACATATAATAAATACCCATACCTCCTAGAACCGATTTTAAAAGCAACGACCTTCCTCCAACCGAAAGAGTATTAACTTTCCAACCCGATAATTTGCTTTTAAATTTCTCCACCAACGGGTCCCAATTCTTCATTCTAGACATACACGCCCCCACCGGGAGACCTAAATAAATAAATGGAAATTTTCCATGACAAACACCTACTGAATTCGCCATCGTTTGCACTTCCCCATCGGCCACTCCAATACCATATAAATTTGACTTATGAAAATTCAATTTCAAACCCGAAGACATATGAAAACAATGCAAGATAATGAGCAACTTTTGCAAGTTGTTCAATGACCATTCACCCATAAAAATCACATCATCCGCATACAATAAGTGGGAAATAGATAAAGAATTCTCAACTACATCCACGCCTTTAAAAATATTCCTCGATGTCGCCTCTTCCATCATCACATGAAGCCCTTCCATTGCAATAATAAATAAAAAAGGTGATAACGGATCACCTTGGCGAAGGCCTCTTTCAAGCTTAAATTCTTTTGATGCATTACCATTGAGGATAACTGAAGCCTTTGACGATTTTAAAATAGCACCGATCCATTTTCGCAATTTTTCCGGAAAATACATAAATTCCATCATCCGGTCTAGAAACTCCCAGCTTATAGAATCATAAGCTTTTTCAAAATCGATTTTAAGAACCATAGCACTTTTCTTTTTCTTCTTATACCACGAAACAAGCTCGTTAACCATCATTGGGCCGTCAAGAATTTGGCGGCCCTGAATAAAAGCCGATTGCTCACCGCTCACCACCGAGTCCACTACCACCGCAAGCCGTAACGCCAGTACTTTAGCAATTATTTTGTATTGAACTCCAATCAAACTAATCGGCCTATAATCGCTCACAGCCATCGGGTTTATTACTTTTGGAATCAACGTAATAAAAGAAGCGTTACACCCGGTCGGAATAAAACCTGTATCAAAAAACTCAGCAACAAAGTTAAAAATGTCAGATTTTATTAGCTCCCAAAATTTTTTAATAAACGCGAATGTGAACCCGTCTGGACCCGGGGATTTATCATTCCCGCAACTCCAAACCGCCTTCTTCAACTCAGCCATCGTGATTGGTTCCGTGAGAAGCCTCGCATACTCCTCCGACAGACTTTTGAATTTTTCGCTCCTCGTTGCCACTTTAATAACTGGAACACATTTAAACTTGTTAGCATAATAATTAAAAAATGTATTTTTTACCTCTACCGGCGCCGTAATCCATTCTCCGTTATGCTTTACTCCCCGAACCATGGAATGTCTTCTCCTACTGTTAATAATGCCATGAAAATATTTGGTATTCTCGTCCCCTTCAATCGCCCATTTGACCTTAGCCTTTTGCGCTAAATCTTTCCATTCCTTGGCCTTCAACTGATATAGAGCTCTTTTTGCCGCCTGTCTTTCCGTCAGATCTTCATCCCCACCGTGTTATCTTCGATTTTCTTTTCAATTAACTCAATCTTTTTTGTCAACATCTTCTTCTACTCACAAAAATCTGAGTGCTTATTTTTCCACCAAGCCTTACATTCTGTTTTCACAATCTTTAACTTATCCTTAAAGTTAATAAAGTTACTCTGATTTGGCGACTCCAATGGAGTAACCCAAGATCTCTTCACTATATCTTCAAACGAGTCTTCTTCTAACCATGAATTAAAAAACCGAAAAACCCTAGGCCCATAATCCACTACTTGTTGAGCTAACACAATGGGTCTATGGTCCGAAACAATGTCTGTCATGACATTTGCAGATAAATCCGCACACACTTCATACACTCCTTCAGTCACAAAGAACCTATCCAATTTACTCATTTTTCGTCCATCCGAACTCAACCTTGTGTATGCGGAACCTCCCATAGGCATTTCAATAAGACTAGCTGAATCAACAAAACCCATTAAAATCCACAATCTCTCTGTCATGTATTTCACAACCCCACCTTTCACCTTCCTCTCGAACCGCATTGAAATCACCAAAAATAAAATATTTCCCTTCATTGGACTGCATGTATTCCACAATCGTCTCCCACAACCTGCGCTTATCAACTACACTTTGAGGTGCATAAACGTTACCTATAATACACTGCATCTCGTTATTTTTCCATTTCCCATGCACAAACAGAACGTTTTGAAGACATGTAATCCTAGAGCTCGTGAATAATAACGGGTCCCATATCGAAATTATCCCACCTGACGTACCGACTGCACTACTTAAAGCAAAATCAAATGACATATTCCCCCATAACTGTTTAATCTTAAAAACGTCCACCTTAGAGATTCTGGTTTCTTGAATCCCTAAAAACGAAATCTTATACTTACTAGCAATACAACCAATTCTCTTACGTTTAACTACATCTCCAATCCCACATGCATTAAGGGACATAATATTCATCGACAACCCTTACCGTCTCCCATACTATTTAACAAACTTTCAAGAGATTGCTGGCACCCCTCCATGTTGTGTCCCATCGCAAGCCCTATCTCAATATAACCATTCGTCATTTATCAACGATCTCGTGTTTTTCCTTGCCTGTAAGTAACCTGTTGAGGCGCAAGAGTTACATGAGCCTTCACCTTTTTTATTATTACCATTTACCTTATTTGGTTTCCGCCTTTCAAAACCCGGAGGCGGAGATACGGAGTCTTTTTCTTGATGCAACTCCTCGTTCTCCACAACTTCGAATTCTGTTACCTGCTCATGCCCACAATTTTCTTTACCCCCATTTTTCCTACATTCCCCGACCGGGTCTTTTTTACCACCATTTCCGTCCACTGATTCAATATTAACCGTGCCCCAACCACCCTGTTTAACCCCACTGAACACCCCTGCCTTCCCGCTACCATTAGATTGAAATTCGACATCAACATTATTCTCAAACCCGGCCTCACTTTCTTCCTCTTCATCATTCGTACCAGATAACCCATCATGAGATAAATTATCTTCGTCTTCCTTAATCTCTGACTCGGCACTTTTAATGATCGGTTGCCATAAGGCAATTTCGTAAACCCAAACCGTATACTTAACCTTATCGAGCATTACCTCTATTTCTTTATCTATCCTTGGCCCAATTTTCATTTTGATACACACCTTACCCGTACTACCTTCCTCGTCATCCCCGTCTACGAACATGACCTCACCCCAATCTTTAATAACCTTTTTTATAATATTAAATGTTCCGGCTACTAAAGGTAATCCATCTACTCGCACCCAAATCACCTTATCATCCACCACAAATTTGTCATCTAAGTTACGTAATTGAGTGAAGTAATAAACCATGTCTGCATGGTTTTTGAACTTGTCACACGCCACCTTATTGTCAAATTCTAGCCAAACCCATGAACCCCCCAAGTAATGGACATCAACTTCACAAAACCCTTCTTTACCGCACACTAGTTTAATATTTTCAATTAGAGACAAGTCGCGAACCTTACCTATCAAAATTGTGTCTTCATTCTTCATTGGCAAAGTGTCTTTTTTATCCAGCAATAACACATTCTTTTTAGACTTGTCTTCCTTACTTACGTTTGATATGCTATTCCCAACCGACTGCCCTTTAACCTGTTTCTCTTCTTGCACTTCTTGCCTGAATAAGTCCGAAAACTTCCTATTCTTTTGAACTTCGTTGGCAGAGCTAACCGGACCACGAGCCGTTGGGCGTGACTCTCCCTCGATAGGGACTTTCCGTTCAAACCTGGCCAACGAAGCGGATAAATGGTATGATCCATACCAAGCTGCGTTCAATTTTTCCAACAATGCGGCTACATTATCAACCCTAATGAATCTTAGAAAAGCCGAACCGCCGTCCGATTTTAGACAGTTTCCGGGGAATGAAAGCATCCACCACCACTCCAAAAACTTGCATCACCTTCCAGAAATCTGCCTCATCCCATTGACCGGGGAGATTCGTGACATAAAATGTTTTGGCGATCTTCTTCAAATCAATGCCTTCCCTGCGGAACGAGAAGGCTTGTTTCGCTCTGTAACTATGTTGTCTCCGTTGCATGATGATCTTCGCCGATTACCAACGACCAAACCTACCCCCCACCCCCTCCCTAGCGACGGGAGAGAGCCAACGACCGGAGAATCAAAATCCTAGAAACGGACGATCGACGGCCAACCCTAGAATCGCCCTAGAATCGCCCGAACTTTTAGGAGCAAATTTATTTTTATAAGCAACGATTTTAATGGTCAAGATTAATCACATATTTTATAAAAGAAATTCTCTCTCTCTCTCTCCTCGCCGGCCTCGCCAGTCGTCCGGCGAAATGCATCACTCAAGCCACGAGGGGTGTGATGGCAAAGGCTTGGAGCTCGCCAAATATGCCACCTAGGCATAAAATGATTCCGGCGGAGGTGGCATTCGCCACCGCACCGCATGCTCTAAGGAGACATTTTTATAACTAGATTTTACACATCAAATCAGTTAACAGAAACAGTTTTAGGTTTAAACATAAAGCGTGATTAACTATGCACATGAATTTTTCGAACAAAATTTTAAGGCTGCTGCAGATGAACTGTGAATATAATTTTTTTTTATGGTTCATAGCCTAAACAAATTAGGTGTTTAAATAAAACATATCAATTTTCACAAATAAGGGTTGCTGATTAAGGATATAAATTAACTTAAATAAATAAACCTGATTTTTAATAAATCAAATTTGAAACTCCATAAATTAATACCCCCATAATTACATTCAATAATAACAGAATTTTCTGAAATTTAAGCTGATAAATTAGGATAGTTAAAACATATCCTAAATTATAAAACCATATATTTTAAATCCGGATTTATTTTTTCAAATTTTCAAACCGGATTACATATTTGAATTTAGAATTTATGATTAATCAATTTAATTTATTTATTAAAAATTCAGAAAAATTATGGAAGCGACACGTGTCCAGTTGGTGGTCTAGAAAATTGTCATGTGGTCATATAGGCTTTGATTTATTATAGTAGTAGATTAAATAAATAATAGGCGCTGCATCATTAAATCGACACATTGAATGATAACTCTTTTATTTTAAAATTTTCTTTAAAATTCCGTAATATTTGAATCCGGTTTAAGAATCCTAATTCGGATCCATAAATTTAGTCTAGGAATTAATGGAAGAATTTAAATATACTAGGCCTTTACCCGCGGCAATCCGACGGGATAAAAAGACGAAAATTTTAACTTTACGGGTCGACCCGTTCAAATTGCGTAATAAACAATCCTACTCCATGGGTGTACTCAATAACTCAGCAATAAACCAAAGTTTAATAGCTAGAAATTCCCCTTATAATACAATTAGCATACAACCTCCACTGTTCATTACAATGTCAAAGTCCGTTTATATTTCTAGCCAATCCTAACTCACCATGTACAAAAAGTTACGGATGAAGCTCAACACAAAACGGATTGCTTTGATATCTTTTAAAAGACCCCCTAAAATAGGGTAGGTTTTATAAATATTTATAAATTTTTTAGCTTTTCACCCTGTATTATTGTCAAATTTTAGCTTTTAACCCTGTATTATCTACAAATGACAAAATAATTATAGATACCGTTTGAATTTTTTTTTTTTTTTTTTTTTTTTTTGTGAACAGCAAAAGGAGGCAACAGATCGAGCTTCGGCAAGACACCAGAAAAAATTATTCATTCACAAACGAAAGCTAGCAAGACACTAGCAAAACAAACTAAGCTAACTATACATCAACGGATTCTTAATCCAATCAACCCAAGTGATCTTATACGATTGATCACGTTGGGATAACCAATTAAACGAAAATAAAATAATGAAATCAACAATGTCCCCTTTTCTAATACTACCAAAATTAAACAAAATCGAATTTCTAAATCTCCAAAGCATCCAACACGTAGCTATCCCGATAGTTTGCATTTTAACTTCTTGCAGTTTATTTTTTGCCGATGCATTGCACCATATCCACCACTCTTCCAAAGTACCTCCCGAGAAGCAGCTGATATCGCACCATTTACCAACCGAAGCCCATACTTGTTTCGCATTATTACATGTGAATAAAACATGCTGCAACGACTCCATCCCATCTTGACAAACCAGACACAAAATGGATTCAATTTCCAAACCCTTACGGGATAAATTTTGTCTAGTTGGTAGACGATCCCAAGTCACACGCCACATAAAAATATTGATTTTGATAGGTACATGATTGACCCATCTATAAGGAAGATTAATACCCGGGTGAAGCTTTTTATCAATAATCTTACGAGCACTAGCCACCGAGAAACCATTTTGCGGATCTAACACCCAATGTAATCTATCTGACCCATGTCGTATGTTTACCATCTCGAGCTTGGAATTTAGTAACTCAAATTGTTCCGCTTCAAGACCACCTCTAACTTCCCTTCTCCAATTCCAAACCCAACTTCCATCAACCCATTTATCTCGAACCATATCGTTTTTCCGGTTATCTAATCTAAAAAGACGATTGTATGTGACACACAAAGGTTGCGGGGTAATCCACACATCTGACCAAAATTTGATCTTGTCACCACTCTTTAACTCATATCTGATGTCTTTATAGTCAATTAAATTATTATCATGAAGAAAATTAAAAGAACCAATTATCCGTGACCACGTACCATTTCCATGAATCGTCTCACCCTGTCTAATAACGCCACCATCTTCACCGTGAATTGCTTTAATAGTCTTACACCAAAGAGACTCATATTTTGAAAAAAATCTCCATCTCCATTTAAGAAGAAAAGCTAAATTTAAGGCTTTTAAACTTGCAATACCAAGCCCTCCATTCTCTTTTATTGCTAAAATGTTCTTCCACGAAACCCAACTCATTTTATTTTCTAAATCTTGGCAACCCCAAAAAAATCGAGCCCGGAGACTTTCTAACTTGGATAAAACAGATTCTGGAACTCTAAACAAATCCATCCAATATAAACTCATACTACCGAGCACAGACTTTAAAAGAGTTAAACGACCTTCACTAGATAGCATTTTAACTTTCCATGTCGAGAGCCTTTTTTTGAAATCAGTCACCACCGGATCCCATGAAGACTTCTTAGCCATGTTTCCTGCCATCGGCATTCCAAGATAAACGAATGGAAAAGTGCCTGCCGCACAACCCGTTCTATGAGCCATCTCTTCAATATCTTGACTACTAACCCCCACACCATAAAGATTTGATTTTTGGACATTTATCTTCAATCCGGATTCGTTTTGGAAGTCGTTTAAAATATTCATAATATTATCGAGCTCTCCTCCATTCCACTCAGATAACATAATAACGTCATCGGCATAGAAAAAATGCGAAATATTTAAACGATTACTTCCTAAATTCGCCCCTTTTAATCCTGTTCTGTTCTCTCGCTTTATCTAAACATAAATGCAAACCTTCCATAGCTAAAATGAAAAGGAAAGGGGATAGCGGGCCTCCTTGTCTAACTCCCCGCCCCATAGAAAATTGATCCGTCGGGCTACCATTAACTAACACCGATAAGTTAGCCGACGATAAACAAGATCTAATTATCTTTCTCCATTTAACACCATATCCCATACGCAACATAATGAAATCCAAATAATCCCAACTCAACGAATCATAAGCCTTCTCAAAATCGACTTTAAATAAAAGAAGTTTTTTATTTTTCTTTTTATACCAATGAATAATCTCGTTAACCATTAAAGGACCGTCTAAAATTTGTCTGCCTTTTATGAAAGCAGATTGCACATTACTAACCAATTTATCAACCACCTTAGATAGACGTTGAGCTAACATTTTTACAATGATTTTATATTGGATCCCAATAAGAGAGATAGGCCGATAATCTTTAACTAACGTCGGATTACATACCTTTGGGATCAACGTTATGAATGAAGCATTGCACCCTGTTTGGAACTAATATTTCTCCCCCTAGAAATAATAATTCTCCCCCTAGAATTAATATTCTCCCCCTCGACCAAACAAAAGTATTTACAAGTTTTGAGATTGGAGGACGTACCTGAGATATCGTCGGAGGGTTGAAGGAGAGTATTTGCGGTGAAGCTTGATTGAGCTTTGTGCTTTCTTTTGAGTGCGGGTTCTGAATCTGTTTTGATTAGAAGCCATTGTGGTACAACTGAAGTCAATGAGGCCGCGATCCCACTCCCACTCCTTAAAATTGCAAACTTCAATCTTGATAGTGTGAACGAATACGGGGCTCTTCATTATCCTGACTGGACACCCGAGGGAGCACCTCCCGCTCCAGATCAACCAGCTGCTCCTGCACAACAAGCTGCCCCAGTACAACAACCACTAGCTCAACCACACCAACCACCACCTCAACCACGTCCTAGACGTAGTCAGGCTGAACAGCAACAACCACCGGCTCACCAACGTGCTAAACGACCTCGAATTTTTTCCAGCGGTGCCTCAGGAAGTGGGTCGGTTGCCACTACATCATCTGAACAAGTTCTACCTCCTCCAACTCGACCCATCATACGACAACCACCACAACCAGCTGAACCGTCCTCTTCTTCATCATCAACAGACTCCGCTGCAACGACATCTGATCGACCAGATTCACCACCATCACCACACGGTCCACCTTCACCACCACAACATGGTCCACCGTCACCACCACCACAAGGATCCCCAAACCCCTTCGATGATCCTCTCTTCACGAATCCTTCTCCACCACACACCCAACAACCAATCACATCAACAATTCCCACTACAACAACCTCCATCCCTCCGACTTCATCCACTATCCCAACAAACTGCAACCTCTGAACAACCAATCACAACCATAATCCCGACTACCACAACAACAGTACACCCACTTTCATCCACAATTCCAGCTTCCATACTCACTTCTCCACCAGTCACAACCACCATACCACCTATCACCACCACAATCCCACCAGTCACAACTACAATCTCACCACTCACAACTACAATCTCACCAGTCACAACCACAATTCCACCAGTCACTACCACAATTCCATCAGTAACCACCACAATTCCACCATTTATAACTACAACACCTCCAATAGACACCTCACTTCCCCCATTCTCCACAAGTGGTACTGCCTCGAGGGTCGATACAACTCCTCCTGCAACAGTTGTAATGACTCTCCCTCAACAGACTACACCATCAGAGGCTACCACTACAACAACAACTGAAATGCCAAATCCTGAACTACAGATCATCCCTCATCTCACCTCCACAATCTAATCACTTAGTACGAGGTTGGAAAACCTTGAGGGTAGGCTGGCAACTGTTGCTCCTCTTCCACCGGCTTCTGATCCACTTAACCGTCAAATGCTCCTGGAAGCATCCCGTTCATTTACAATTGAACAAATTAAAGCGATGTTCAACTATCGCTTAGAAGAACTGGTCGAGCCATGCAATCCAGGATCCCTTATATACAGAAGGCCTGGTGACCCTGAGGATGATCCTCAGGGAGGAGGACAGAGAAGAATACTGGAACACGGGGAATCCAGTTTTCAAACTCAAGGAGGTGCAAGTCATTCTCAACAACACCCAGCTCCTCTCATCAAACACAGGGAGGAGGCCAACAAGACTATGAATACTTTCATGACTGGGCGGTTGTTGAGTTTGATTACGATCAGGTGCTGCATGTTGAACCACTCAACCAGTGGCGTGTCGATGCAAGTGAAGACATCTTGCCACAAAATAAACGTAAATCAAGTGAGATGACTACTGCAGAAAAACTCGAATCTATGAGTCATCTCCAATCTATCAATTTTGAGGTTGAGAATCATCGCACATACAATGTTCAACAGATTCTACGAAAAGAGGCGGACACAGTTATTGATATACAAAGTGACCCGGAAGAAGATAATCTTGTGAAAGAGGCTTTTAACGAACCCCCTCCAACTGACAACTCTCCTCCAAACGACGACTCTGACAGCGACAAAACAACGGAGGATGAACCATTTGATGCAAAAAGATACCCTTTCACTCGAGAAAACTATCACCGATACTTCCGCAACTACGAACAACTGGTTGCCGCCAGAACTCCAGCACCAGAACCACCAACTGCCTCCCCAACACATGATGTGCCGGTCTTATCCTATAGCGAGAAGCGGGCGGCGGATAGAGCTAACAAACGCCGCCTAAAGATCTCCAAAGCGTGCCTCTTCCAACAAGTTAAAATGCCATTTGTTGAAGATCGCTTCTCAGCTATTTTTCAGGAGCAAGAGCTGCCGATAATTTATCAGGATTTGTACAAAGAAGTGGTTCTGCCATTCAGAGAAAAGAAAATGTATTACCTCACAATGCATTACCTAAGGGGCAAAACCGATCGATACAACAAATCTCCAATAACACAACTCCTGGAGGTAACGACCGACCATTTCTCAGGCTACTACTGGTACACCATCTTCCATATTCGCAGAGCAGACGATCAACTGTACACAATTACTGAAGGAGACTTCTATATTCTTGAACCTCGAGATATAGAATTTCTTTACAACACAGTACGCTTACTTCCAGACACCCCTCATCCAATTAAAAATCATGCGAGAAATTTCGCTCAGGCTGCTCTGAAGCGCTTCATGTTTGTTAAAACGCTAACTGCTCGAATGGAAGATGTGCAGATGGCTGTTGAGAGTGGTACAACAAAGGTTCACTTAGCTGCTCCTTACAGATCACTTCCCTCCGAGATTCAAACTCGGAGAACAGTTGTTCTAGGTGAACCCAACTTGGGAATGACTTACACGAACTACTTCAAAGAAAGAGTATTCTTCCGTGTGTCAGACATTTCCAAGTACTGTGATGGCACATTGAACATCCTCAAGAAGAAATTGGAGAAAAAGGGGAGGCACATGAACAACGATCCCAGCAACCCAGAAAACACCTCTCTTCGAAGCAATATTGACACACTAATCACTGCCATTAAGGAAAGATTAAGCTGGCGAATAGTGATTAGACATTTTGAGGTTCACCTGGGTGTACGAGACAGAAGAAACACGCCTACCTACATAACTGAAGTTCCTAACATGCCACTACCTTTCGGTCAATATCATGGGCTCAGAAGGCAGGACGAGTCAGTTGATCGCCAAAACCATATGAGAGACGTGGGCGGCGTTAACGTTCAAATGCTGGGAGGCACTTCACATGTTCCACAATGGCTTCTAATCAAAACAGATTCAGAACCCGCACTCAAAAGAAAGCACAAAGCTCAATCAAGCTTCACCGCAAATACTCTCCTTCAACCCTCCGACGATGTCTCAGGTACGTCCTCCAATCTCAAAACTTGTAAATACTTTTGTTTGGTCGAGGGGGAGAAATATTAATTCTAGGGGGAGAATTATTATTTCTAGGGGGAGAAAAGTTAGAAAATCAAAAACAAATTACCCAAATAAAAAGTTTTATGTTTGTAACGTTAATTATAAGTCGTTGTAATATCCGTAAATGATCTCTTTACTAGTTCCCTAGTAAAGATTGCATCTGTTTATTACAAATTCTTTTAACTCTCGTTACTAACTACTTCAAAAGACATACATTCCCATGGTTTGCCAGATCCGGCCTAACCTATCCCAGGGAAATACTTCTGCCAACTGGCAAATGTGAGGCTTTAGGTCTAGGGTATAGAAATAGGTGAGTGCAAGGTGATGTGAAAACATGATAAATCTAAGAGAACACACCTTTGAGTGCATCCGAACCGCAAAATAAACCGGGCAACCACACAAAAAGGTGATCATTCATGCGTTGAATGTTTCACAAGACTTTACTCACCCAGTAAAGCAAATGCACACCACCACCAACCACTCAAATTCCTCCCAACAGGAATTTGTTTCATTTCATAAGGGGACGTAGCACATAATCTACTGACTGCTCATTTGGAGTTTGTCGGTATTGAAAATATAACCTCCTGCCCCGGGTTACGTCTCATTTGTATGCACAGTGTGTCTAGTTCTCACCCTCAAGAACCTTCCAATATAGGACACTTGCACTACTAAAATGGATCTCAGTGAATCCATCGGAACACTTGTAGTGGCATCACAATCTGATGTTTCACGAGGATCGAGTGGAAATCCTGCTAGAGCTAAAATCACGCCAACTCTAAACGCAGGTCACACATTTGAATCAACGGTTGTGCAAACGACTACGGATTCATACCGTGTGCTAACGGATAGTCTATGTGAGTCCGGTGTTACCTTAAAAGAACAAGTTGATGTGCCTTAAACTTCAAAATCATTCAGGCAACAACTTATACCGGAAACACATAAAATTCCGATGAAAAATCCATGTGATCCAAAATGCAACATCTTGAAAGCTGATTAAAATGCACATGAGCGTAATAGTCCACTCTCAAAATTACTCCTATGATCTGCTAAACCCAGCATGATCTTCCCCGGAGCCACCGACAATATAGGAACTTAAAAGTGAGGGTCCCTAGGTCTAGGTGAGCAGAATCAAGTATCATGGGATCTTGATTGGGGTGCGCTGAGGTAAAAAAATTGAGAGGGGGTATGAAGTATGGGGTGCAAATCAGCTTATCACATGGTAAAAACAAAAACGAGGGTGTGGTTGAAAAATGAAAAAGTGAGTTGAGTGAGGAGCGTGTGTGAAAGGGTTAAAGAAAACGGAAAACCCTCCCTAAACCGAACAAATGACCGGGTAACCTCATCTATATCGGATTGCATATGTTGCTTTCTGATTAAGACGTCATGGACCCAGTGATGCAATGCACAACCCCCACTGACCACTCAAGTACAAAAAGTACTTGTTTCAAAATCACGGAGATAACCACATCCACTATCGACATCTCATTTGGAGATTGTTGATATTGAAAAAGAGGACCCACCTCCAGTCCTCGCCTTCGTTTGTCCACGTATAGAGTCTAGAACCGAATTAAATTTCTCTAGGACACGGGCACTCTACCAAGCATATCTTTGGGATATTGCCGGAACATTCATAGTGATTCCAAAAATATTGGTATTCCACGATGATTGAATGGAAATCCTACCAGTGCTAACATCAATGCCAACACTGAACGTAGGTCACACAGTTTCTGTAACTGTTGTGCTAACAGGCAATCTATGTGATCTTGGGTTACCCTGATACATTCTCGTGCGAAGATCAGACGACCGTACTCCATTGTTATCAACAACGGTCACTATGTCTGATAGAGGATCTGATGACTGTACTCCAATCTTATCAACAACAGTCAATACATCAGATAAGGGATTCTATGACCATACTCCAACATTATCAACAACGGTCAGAAAATCCAAATCATATCAACATTCCGCACCGCTTCGACTTCATCAAACATCAGGAACCGAGGATCAACAGCAAATCGACAAAAGCCACAACCTCAAGAAAGGACTTCCACTGCTAACTGCTCTATCTATGGGTCAACATCCGTCGATTTGCATGAAGTCTTCTGGAATACTTTATATTGGTTGAAAAACTAATTAAAAGTATGTCTGTCACCGATAATCAAAGGCTGATGCTGTTTTATCAACATAACTGCTCAACGGTTCAAATCTCAGCTTCAGCCTTACAAACACAGAAGTCTTCAAAGATATGCAACCTAGACTATTATTACAAAGGGGGAGATTGTTAGGTACTATATATGTTGTAATAGTTAGTCTAGGGGGTATATTGAAACATTGTATAAAAGTTAAGAATAGTTTAGGAAATGGTCCTAACTAACCAAGGAATTAAGCCATGGTATAAATACCAATGTGTAAGGCTTAATTCCTAACTTTTGCCATTAATCAAATTTCAATTCTGCAATTGTTCTCTCTACCTTCTCTCTACCTTTCTCTCTCTAAAAGCCCTAATCATCCTCTTCATCTTTCTCAACAAAATCATCATCAAACATCTCTTAATGGATTGAATCAGTGATATTGTGCTTTTCAGACCCGATCTGAGAAAAACGTTTACAAAATCAAGGATGTCATCCTTCAACAGGTCCCAAAACTTTTTAACAAATTTAAAGCTAAAACCATCCGGACCCGGAGTTTTCTCGCTACCACAACTCCATACCACACTTTTCAGTTCGTTCATAGAACATTCAACTTCAAGATCATTCGCCTCCTCTACAGCTAGACATTTGAATCTATCGGCTTCTATAGAAGGAATCGATGTATTTATATTGCTGAATTTAGTTTTATAGAATTCAAAAAATACCGATTTAACTACCCTTTTAATTTAATTTTAATAATATAAAATAAAATATTTATTTTTAAAAGTTTGTCGTATATAAGATTATGGAATATGGGGTTGGAGTGATAACAATGAGCCGAATGTGGAGCGATCCACTAGCTTTTGGTGGGTTAACTTCGGCCCACTTGGATTAAGAAGTTAGGGAGTAGTGGATTTAATTATTAAAGAGGCACATGGCCCACCTAAAGAACCATTCACGCCCATTGCCAAAGTCGTGGCATCTTGGATGGTATTAGTAGGGGTGGCAATTTCTGACCCGGCATGAAACCCGACCTGAAAACGACACGAAAATAAACAGGTTTGGGTTGGGGTAAAAAGTAATTGGGTCAGTCTCGGGTTGAGTCAGCTAACCCGTTTATTAAACATGTTAGATTCGGGTCAATGATAATTTAAATGGGTCGACCCGCCAACCCGTTTAATTATTAAAATATATATTATAATATATATATTTATACTTGATTTATAGTTTACTAGTTAAAACGTAAGTAATAGTTAGATAAAAATTAGAAATGTTACTTAGTAATTTGGTGTTTAGTATTTTGTTATGAATTTGTGTAATAATAACAGAATTTTGACATGTTTGAACCGTTTAACTTGTTTGACCTGATAACTTGTAATAAATGAAGCATTACACCCCATAGGAAACTTACAGTTCATAAGGAATTCATTCACCGAGTTCAATATATCATCCTTTACTAAATCCCAATGAGTTTTCACAAATTTAAAAGTGATACCATCGGGCCCCGGAAATTTATCACTACCACAACTCAATATAACATCTTTTAATTCCTCCACCGTACACAATTTTTCAAGATCACACGCATCTCCTTCAATTAATTTTTTAAGAGTAATGGTATTTAGGCCTACCACTTAGACCTACTCATAGGCCTACTAATTTGATGAAGACACGTGTCAAAATCAAGGGATAATATTAGGAGAGAGAATTAGTGGAATACACATGTCATCCTATTAAATAAATAGGCATATGAGTAGGCCTAAATGGTAGGACTAAATATCATTTCTCATTTTTTAAATCTACTATCTTCAATCAACGGGTAATTGTAATCTACAATTACATGTCCCAAAATTATAATCATACGGTTAATATTAATTATTTATAGGCTACGTTTTTAATTTATTTAGAATCGTAAATATGTCGATACGATTAACTCATTTTAAATATATACAAAATATAGATATTTACCAATTTGATGAACAATGTCAGAACTATTGATCAATTTTTTTTACTTTTATTTTTAAGTTTTAGCAATCAATTTTGAACCTTTTTTTCCTTTATTACATTGTAATTAATACATTTGCATTTCCTTGACTTAACCACATTAATGTATTTAAATGGCGGACGGTTCACCAATACAATGTAATTGACTTAAACACTTTGGAAACTAAATACGGTGAAAGTTTACATTTGCGATTAAAATTGCATTAAAAACAATAAATGCGATTAACGTGAAATGCTTGCACGATCTTTTGACAAAATGCAATGCTTGCACGATCTTTTGACAAAATGCAATAAAAAATAATAAGTGATTGCATCATTTACACAAGGCCTTCGAATTTGAAAACCTAAACTCTATTATCCATCTAAGTGATGATTTGAAACGCATCCAGAATATCGCCGGCGATTTCTTCTGCTTATGGTTTTATTTATTACTTGCTATAAGAGATGGATTGCTTTCAGTTATAGAATAATAACAAATTTAATTTAAATCCCAAGTGGATAATGTTTTTATGAACCATACTGAGCGATTATACGCAATAAGACAGCCGTTCCCAAATAGTCTCTACACAAATGTCTGTTTTGCACATATGTGCCTTAAAAAGATATGATAGCCTATGTTAAATGTCTGTTTTGTCCTTATTAAATTCTAAAACCTCCAATTTCTTAATTCTAACTAGGTATATTTGGTATAGAACACAAATAAAAAATATTACTGTTAATTTAAAATTGATTAAGAAAATTTTGGTTCAATAAACAAATTAACATATGCTCGTATGGTATTTTTCATATGTTAGATAGGACTTTAATGGGGTGAGTTGGGTTTGACTCATAAACACAAGTAAAAGTGTTAGTTTATCCACCATATGTCTTCCTCCCCTATTTTCTCTGATCTATTCTTTTGGTTCACACAAAATGGGTTTGTAATTTACCATTTTACCCCTTCATATGATTAATTGATTAGCAAAATCGTTACATAGAGTCTGGAATGGACAACCCCATGTTAGTGGACCAATCGGCCCACCAAGTGTAAAAACTCTCTTGATTGATATCACTGGTGTCTGTTATACAAATAATGAGCCTTTTTAATAATTTTTTAATTGAATGGCAACTAAACGTTTAATTATTTTTATATCCTTCTCAAATTCATAAATTATCTTTATATCCTTCTAAACTTTATAATTACCTTCATATCCTTCCAAACCTTTAAAACTTTTTTTATGTCCAAAAACTTATTTTATTATTTATTAAATCGTGATAATATCAATAATACATGCAAATAAACATGATTTCTAATACATAATTAACATATATTGCATACTTATTTGATAATTATTGATATTATAATGATTTAATAAATATTAAAATAGGTTTTTGGACATAAAAGAGAGTTTTAAATATTTAGAAGGATATAAAGACAATTATAAAGTTTAGAAGGATATAAAGATAATTTATGAATGTGAGAAGGATATAAAAAAAATTAATGAGTTTTACAAGGATATAAAAGCAATTATCCCATTTTTGAATTAAATTTCATTTTATTTAATATTACCGTATTTCTTTTGCCATTTAAAACATGAAACATGATATATTTGTTTATTAAGAGAGTATTCTCGTTATATAACAAGATCAAATCTTGACCTTAGGAGATCATTTTAGGCGATCCGAGCCGATTTTAGGTAGTCAATAAATATACATGTTATTTCGATCATAAGGTAGAAAGTCCATTGGCTGATCCCACTAAAACTCCAATAAAATTACAGGGAATGCATATCGAAAAACCTTAAAAATATGTGTAACAATAGATTGCCTTGAATTATTCTTTTAGAAGGCATTAAAAAAAGGTAATTATTAACCATAATTATCAACTTTAAAAGAATGTACCAGATTTTGGCACTCATCATCAATGAAATTTGCTGCTGACTGAATCATAAGTCGGAACATTAATAACTGCCAAAAAAGCGTTAATTAATATAGTAAAAAGTCAAATATTATACTAAAAAATTACCGTCTCCATGAGAAGCCATTGTGAGAGGTGAAGAAAGAAGCTTTTTGGCAATAGATGCGATGTCACTGGCTGATACTTGATCGATTGTTTTAAGGAAATACTCCAAAGGTTTCCTGGTAAATATGAAACGCATCACAATTTAATTTTATATAATTATTATTATAACAATCATATTATTTTAATTTAAATAATTGTCTGAAATTAAAAGTACCTTTCTCCATATGTCAAAATTTGTCTACCTATATCTTCTGAAGCAACCATCTGCATATGTAGATCATCATTAAACATTACCATTTATTTTAATTAATTAATCAGTTGAGTTGACTAGTCAATAACGCTAAAAACTACATACTCTTGATTCAAGGTTCATCAGAATGGCAGATTTGGTTGCCTGTTTGGCACGATCCAGTTGCACCTGGTTGACTGAAAGTCAAAGATGCATATTATTATTATTATTATTAAATTGTTATTTAGGTAAAACACATAAAATTTAGAGTGATAAAAGGTTACCTTCTCCATTAGTGGCAACTGCAATGAGTTCTTTTGCTGCTATATCAATGGCTTTTGATACAAAATCCGAACTCTACAACATAAAACTATTAGATTATCATAGAAATTAAATAGTTAAAAAGATTTAAGATAACAATAATCTTACAGTGGTAGATTGGATTCCAAATATTGCAGTGTGATTGTAAATCGAGTTGAATGCTGAAAACGATTGAATCTCGGGGTACTCGTTCAAGACTCTAAGATCTGCTCATAACAAAATAATAATTTAGAATTAATCAACATTTTAATTTCTTGACATTTTTAGCGGTCAAACTGGTCATTTTGTGTTGAGAAGTAATTTTTCTAGGTTAAATATGATTTACTCCTTAACCTTTCACCTATTTGGCAGTTTAACCTTCAAGTTTTTTTTCTCTCAATGTTTCACCTATCGTTTAACTTAATAAAACTATTATTATCATTATTACTCTGAAAAAGGTTAAAGGCCAAATCAGTGAAAGTTTGAGAAGTAATACATAAATAACCGGATTAAAATAATAAAAAAAGAACATTAAAACGTTGAAAAGGCTACCTGAAGAACGGTTAAAGTCATGGCTTCCTTCTCCTTAAGCCAGCCACCAGGAAGCTCAAATGCAAGTGCAAAACTAGTTCTCTGGTAACAGAAGAAAACTTGGTCAAATAGTCAATGCACCAGATTTTTTTTTATTCATTTTTTTGGAAATTGGTAAAATTAAAGAGACATACCCCTGTATCAGCCATAATACGGTGATCACCACCAACATAAACCGATTTTGGCTGCTCAACCTGAGTGCCACCTGGCATATCAGAGAGAAGAGGCTCTGCATATTTCAACAGCTCCTCGTGTTCAACTCCTGATGCAACAAGTACCATTCGAGGAGCAGTATAATTTGCCTATAATTTTCAAATAAGAATTTTTTTTTCAGGAACAGAATATTAGTAATGAAAATAAGTAATTATTTAAAAAATGAAAAGAATTTAGACTCACAGCTACAAAATCCTCCAAAACAGTACTGTTTATTCTGTTGAGTAAGCCTTCAGATGCAAGAAGAGGATTTGCAAGTGGGCCCGAATATCCAGCTGAATGAATTGCTTCTAACAACAATGCCTCGGGATTATTAGCATATTCACTAATCTCAGCTTTCACCTTCTGAATCTGCGGAAAGAAAAAAAAAATCGGATTTTCAGTTATAGAAAATTTCTAGACAAAATGCCAAATAATAAGAGAAAAAGGTGAAAAAAAGAGGGCACCTGTTCTTTAACTTCCCAATCTAAGAAAGCTTGATTTCTTGCAGAATCAACAAGTAATTCCACCATTTGAGGAACATAAGTTTTTAGGGCATCGTAAGTGTAACCCATTTGTTCTCTAGAAGCAGAAGCTGTCACATTTCCACCAACTGCTTCAACTTCCCGTACAACACGTAAGTGGCTTCGATTAGTTGTAGTTTTAAAAGCCATACGTTCTAGAACATGTGTAGCCCCAAACATAAGTGGTGTTTCATAGATCGACCCACTATTCACATAAAGTCCAATTGATGCAGCAGGGTTCTATACCAACAACAAAAAACAATGACAATGATAAATTAACAGTATAAGTAAAAAATGAATGAAAAGGTGAGTTACGGTTGAAGTTTCTGAGGCAAAACCATTCAGAGAAAAGAAAATGTATTACCTCACAATGCATTACCTAAGGGGCAAAACCGATCGATACAATAAATCTCCAATAACACAACTCCTGGAGGTAACGACCGACCATTTCTCAGGCTACTACTGGTACACCATCTTCCATATTCGCAGAGCAGACGATCAACTGTACACAATTACTGAAGGAGACTTCTATATTCTTGAACCTCGAGATATAGAATTTCTTTACAACACAGTACGCTTACTTCCAGACACCCCTCATCCAATTAAAAATCATGCGAGAAATTTCGCTCAGGCTGCTCTGAAGCGCTTCATGTTTGTTAAAACGCTAACTGCTCGAATGGAAGATGTGCAGATGGCTGTTGAGAGTGGTACAACAAAGGTTCACTTAGCTGCTCCTTACAGATCACTTCCCTCCGAGATTCAAACTCGGAGAACAGTTGTTCTAGGTGAACCCAACTTGGGAATGACTTACACGAACTACTTCAAAGAAAGAGTATTCTTCCGTGTGTCAGACATTTCCAAGTACTGTGACGGCACATTGAACATCCTCAAGAAGAAATTGGAGAAAAAGGGGAGGCACATGAACAACGATCCCAGCAACCCAGAAAACACCTCTCTTCGAAGCAATATTGACACACTAATCACTGCCATTAAGGAAAGATTAAGCTGGCGAATAGTGATTAGACATTTTGAGGTTCACCTGGGTGTACGAGACAGAAGAAACACGCCTACCTACATAACTGAAGTTCCTAACATGCCACTACCTTTCGGTCAATATCATGGGCTCAGAAGGCAGGACGAGTCAGTTGATCGCCAAAACCATATGAGAGACGTGGGCGGCGTTAACGTTCAAATGCTGGGAGGCACTTCACATGTTCCACAATGGCTTCTAATCAAAACAGATTCAGAACCCGCACTCAAAAGAAAGCACAAAGCTCAATCAAGCTTCACCGCAAATACTCTCCTTCAACCCTCCGACGATGTCTCAGGTACGTCCTCCAATCTCAAAACTTGTAAATACTTTTGTTTGGTCGAGGGGGAGAAATATTAATTCTAGGGGGAGAATTATTATTTCTAGGGGGAGAAAAGTTAGAAAATCAAAAACAAATTACCCAAATAAAAAGTTTTATGTTTGTAACGTTAATTATAAGTCGTTGTAATATCCGTAAATGATCTCTTTACTAGTTCCCTAGTAAAGATTGCATCTGTTTATTACAAATTCTTTTAACTCTCGTTACTAACTACTTCAAAAGACATACATTCCCATGGTTTGCCAGATCCGGCCTAACCTATCCCAGGGAAATACTTCTGCCAACTGGCAAATGTGAGGCTTTAGGTCTAGGGTATAGAAATAGGTGAGTGCAAGGTGATGTGAAAACATGATAAATCTAAGAGAACACACCTTTGAGTGCATCCGAACCGCAAAATAAACCGGGCAACCACACAAAAAGGTGATCATTCATGCGTTGAATGTTTCACAAGACTTTACTCACCCAGTAAAGCAAATGCACACCACCACCAACCACTCAAATTCCTCCCAACAGGAATTTGTTTCATTTCATAAGGGGACGTAGCACATAATCTACTGACTGCTCATTTGGAGTTTGTCGGTATTGAAAATATAACCTCCTGCCCCGGGTTACGTCTCATTTGTATGCACAGTGTGTCTAGTTCTCACCCTCAAGAACCTTCCAATATAGGACACTTGCACTACTAAAATGGATCTCAGTGAATCCATCGGAACACTTGTAGTGGCATCACAATCTGATGTTTCACGAGGATCGAGTGGAAATCCTGCTAGAGCTAAAATCACGCCAACTCTAAACGCAGGTCACACATTTGAATCAACGGTTGTGCAAACGACTACGGATTCATACCGTGTGCTAACGGATAGTCTATGTGAGTCCGGTGTTACCTTAAAAGAACAAGTTGATGTGCCTTAAACTTCAAAATCATTCAGGCAACAACTTATACCGGAAACACATAAAATTCCGATGAAAAATCCATGTGATCCAAAATGCAACATCTTGAAAGCTGATTAAAATGCACATGAGCGTAATAGTCCACTCTCAAAATTACTCCTATGATCTGCTAAACCCAACATGATCTTCCCCGGAGCCACCGACAATATAGGAACTTAAAAGTGAGGGTCCCTAGGTCTAGGTGAGCAGAATCAAGTATCATGGGATCTTGATTGGGGTGCGCTGAGGTAAAAAAATTGAGAGGGGGTATGAAGTATGGGGTGCAAATCAGCTTATCACATGGTAAAAACAAAAACGAGGGTGTGGTTGAAAAATGAAAAAGTGAGTTGAGTGAGGAGCGTGTGTGAAAGGGTTAAAGAAAACAGAAAACCCTCCCTAAACCGAACAAATGACCGGGTAACCTCATCTATATCGGATTGCATATGTTGCTTTCTGATTAAGACGTCATGGACCCAGTGATGCAATGCACAACCCCCACTGACCACTCAAGTACAAAAAGTACTTGTTTCAAAATCACGGAGATAACCACATCCACTATCGACATCTCATTTGGAGATTGTTGATATTGAAAAAGAGGACCCACCTCCAGTCCTCGCCTTCGTTTGTCCACGTATAGAGTCTAGAACCGAATTAAATTTCTCTAGGACACGGGCACTCTACCAAGCATATCTTTGGGATATTGCCGGAACATTCATAGTGATACCAAAAATATTGGTATTCCACGATGATTGAATGGAAATCCTACCAGTGCTAACATCAATGCCAACACTGAACGTAGGTCACACAGTTTCTGTAACTGTTGTGCTAACAGGCAATCTATGTGATCTTGGGTTACCCTGATACATTCTCGTGCGAAGATCAGATGACCGTACTCCATTGTTATCAACAACGGTCACTATGTCTGATAGAGGATCTGATGACTGTACTCCAATCTTATCAACAACAGTCAATACATCAGATAAGGGATTCTATGACCATACTCCAACATTATCAACAACGGTCAGAAAATCCAAATCATATCAGCATTCCGCACCGCTTCGACTTCATCAAACATCAGGAACCGAGGATCAACAGCAAATCGACAAAAGCCACAACCTCAAGAAAGGACTTCCACTGCTAACTGCTCTATCTATGGGTCAACATCCGTCGATTTGCATGAAGTCTTCTGGAATACTTTATATTGGTTGAAAAACCAATTAAAAGTATGTCTGTCACCGATAATCAAAGGCTGATGCTGTTTTATCAACATAACTGCTCAACGGTTCAAATCTCAGCTTCAGCCTTACAAACACAGAAGTCTTCAAAGATATGCAACCTAGACTATTATTACAAAGGGGGAGATTGTTAGGTACTATATATGTTGTAATAGTTAGTCTAGGGGGTATATTGAAACATTGTATAAAAGTTAAGAATAGTTTAGGAAATGGTCCTAACTAACCAAGGAATTAAGCCATGGTATAAATACCAATGTGTAAGGCTTAATTCCTAACTTTTGCCATTAATCAAATTTCAATTCTGCAATTGTTCTCTCTACCTTCTCTCTACCTTTCTCTCTCTAAAAGCCCTAATCATCCTCTTCATCTTTCTCAACAAAATCATCATCAAACATCTCTTAATGGATTGAATCAGTGATATTGTGCTTTTCAGACCCGATCTGAGAAAAACGTTTACAAAATCAAGGATGTCATCCTTCAACAGGTCCCAAAACTTTTTAACAAATTTAAAGCTAAAACCATCCGGACCCGGAGTTTTCTCGCTACCACAACTCCATACCACACTTTTCAGTTCGTTCATAGAACATTCAACTTCAAGATCATTCGCCTCCTCTACAGCTAGACATTTGAATCTATCGGCTTCTATAGAAGGAATCGATGTATTTATATTGCTGAATTTAGTTTTATAGAATTCAAAAATACCGATTTAACTACCCTTTTAATTTAATTTTAATAATATAAAATAAAATATTTATTTTTAAAAGTTTGTCGTATATAAGATTATGGAATATGGGGTTGGAGTGATAACAATGAGCCGAATGTGGAGCGATCCACTAGCTTTTGGTGGGTTAACTTCGGCCCACTTGGATTAAGAAGTTAGGGAGTAGTGGATTTAATTATTAAAGAGGCACATGGCCCACCTAAAGAACCATTCACGCCCATTGCCAAAGTCGTGGCATCTTGGATGGTATTAGTAGGGGTGGCAATTTCTGACCCGGCATGAAACCCGACCTGAAAACGACACGAAAATAAACAGGTTTGGGTTGGGGTAAAAAGTAATTGGGTCAGTCTCGGGTTGAGTCAGCTAACCCGTTTATTAAACATGTTAGATTCGGGTCAATGATAATTTAAATGGGTCGACCCGCCAACCCGTTTAATTATTAAAATATAAATTATAATATATATATTTATACTTGATTTATAGTTTACTAGTTAAAACGTAAGTAATAGTTAGATAAAAATTAGAAATGTTACTTAGTAATTTGGTGTTTAGTATTTTGTTATGAATTTGTGTAATAATAACAGAATTTTGACATGTTTGAACCGTTTAACTTGTTTGACCTGATAACTTGTAATAAATGAAGCATTACACCCCATAGGAAACTTACAGTTCATAAGGAATTCATTCACCGAGTTCAATATATCATCCTTTACTAAATCCCAATGAGTTTTCACAAATTTAAAAGTGATACCATCGGGCCCCGGAAATTTATCACTACCACAACTCAATATAACATCTTTTAATTCCTCCACCGTACACAATTTTTCAAGATCACACGCATCTCCTTCAATTAATTTTTTAAGAGTAATGGTATTTAGGCCTACCACTTAGACCTACTCATAGGCCTACTAATTTGATGAAGACACGTGTCAAAATCAAGGGATAATATTAGGAGAGAGAATTAGTGGAATACACATGTCATCCTATTAAATAAGTAGGCATATGAGTAGGCCTAAATGGTAGGACTAAATATCATTTCTCATTTTTTAAATCTACTATCTTCAATCAACGGGTAATTGTAATCTACAATTACATGTCCCAAAATTATAATCATACGGTTAATATTAATTATTTATAGGCTACGTTTTTAATTTATTTAGAATCGTAAATATATCGATACGATTAACTCATTTTAAATATATACAAAATATAGATATTTACCAATTTGATGAACAATGTCAGAACTATTGATCAATTTTTTTTTACTTTTATTTTTAAGTTTTAGCAATCAATTTTGAACCTTTTTTTCCTTTATTACATTGTAATTAATACATTTGCATTTCCTTGACTTAACCACATTAATGTATTTAAATGGCGGACGGTTCACCAATACAATGTAATTGACTTAAACACTTTGGAAACTAAATACGGTGAAAGTTTACATTTGCGATTAAAATTGCATTAAAAACAATAAATGCCATTAACGTGAAATGCTTGCACGATCTTTTGACAAAATGCAATGCTTGCACGATCTTTTGACAAAATGCAATAAAAAATAATAAGTGATTGCATCATTTACACAAGGCCTTCGAATTTGAAAACCTAAACTCTATTATCCATCTAAGTGATGATTTGAAACGCATCCAGAATATCGCCGGCGATTTCTTCTGCTTATGGTTTTATTTATTACTTGCTATAAGAGATGGATTGCTTTCAGTTATAGAATAATAACAAATTTAATTTAAATCCCAAGTGGATAATGTTTTTATGAACCATACTGAGCGATTATACGCAATAAGACAGCCGTTCCCAAATAGTCTCTACACAAATGTCTGTTTTGCACATATGTGCCTTAAAAAGATATGATAGCCTATGTTAAATGTCTGTTTTGTCCTTATTAAATTCTAAAACCTCCAATTTCTTAATTCTAACTAGGTATATTTGGTATAGAACACAAATAAAAAATATTACTGTTAATTTAAAATTGATTAAGAAAATTTTGGTTCAATAAACAAATTAACATATGCTCGTATGGTATTTTTCATATGTTAGATAGGACTTTAATGGGGTGAGTTGGGTTTGACTCATAAACACAAGTAAAAGTGTTAGTTTATCCACCATATGTCTTCCTCCCCTATTTTCTCTGATCTATTCTTTTGGTTCACACAAAATGGGTTTGTAATTTACCATTTTACCCCTTCATATGATTAATTGATTAGCAAAATCGTTACATAGAGTCTGGAATGGACAACCCCATGTTAGTGGACCAATCGGCCCACCAAGTGTAAAAACTCTCTTGATTGATATCACTGGTGTCTGTTATACAAATAATGAGCCTTTTTAATAATTTTTTAATTGAATGGCAACTAAACGTTTAATTATTTTTATATCCTTCTCAAATTCATAAATTATCTTTATATCCTTCTAAACTTTATAATTACCTTCATATCCTTCCAAACCTTTAAAACTTTTTTTATGTCCAAAAACTTATTTTATTATTTATTAAATCGTGATAATATCAATAATACATGCAAATAAACATGATTTCTAATACATAATTAACATATATTGCATACTTATTTGATAATTATTGATATTATAATGATTTAATAAATATTAAAATAGGTTTTTGGACATAAAAGAGAGTTTTAAATATTTAGAAGGATATAAAGACAATTATAAAGTTTAGAAGGATATAAAGATAATTTATGAATGTGAGAAGGATATAAAAAAAATTAATGAGTTTTACAAGGATATAAAAGCAATTATCCCATTTTTGAATTAAATTTCATTTTATTTAATATTACCGTATTTCTTTTGCCATTTAAAACATGAAACATGATATATTTGTTTATTAAGAGAGTATTCTCGTTATATAACAAGATCAAATCTTGACCTTAGGAGATCATTTTAGGCGATCCGAGCCGATTTTAGGTAGTCAATAAATATACATGTTATTTCGATCATAAGGTAGAAAGTCCATTGGCTGATCCCACTAAAACTCCAATAAAATTACAGGGAATGCATATCGAAAAACCTTAAAAATATGTGTAACAAGAGATTGCCTTGAATTATTCTTTTAGAAGGCATTAAAAAAAGGTAATTATTAACCATAATTATCAACTTTAAAAGAATGTACCAGATTTTGGCACTCATCATCAATGAAATTTGCTGCTGACTGAATCATAAGTCGGAACATTAATAACTGCCAAAAAAGCGTTAATTAATATAGTAAAAAGTCAAATATTATACTAAAAAATTACCGTCTCCATGAGAAGCCATTGTGAGAGGTGAAGAAAGAAGCTTTTTGGCAATAGATGCGATGTCACTGGCTGATACTTGATCGATTGTTTTAAGGAAATACTCCAAAGGTTTCCTGGTAAATATGAAACGCATCACAATTTAATTTTATATAATTATTATTATAACAATCATATTATTTTAATTTAAATAATTGTCTGAAATTAAAAGTACCTTTCTCCATATGTCAAAATTTGTCTACCTATATCTTCTGAAGCAACCATCTGCATATGTAGATCATCATTAAACATTACCATTTATTTTAATTAATTAATCAGTTGAGTTGACTAGTCAATAACGCTAAAAACTACATACTCTTGATTCAAGGTTCATCAGAATGGCAGATTTGGTTGCCTGTTTGGCACGATCCAGTTGCACCTGGTTGACTGAAAGTCAAAGATGCATATTATTATTATTATTATTAAATTGTTATTTAGGTAAAACACATAAAATTTAGAGTGATAAAAGGTTACCTTCTCCATTAGTGGCAACTGCAATGAGTTCTTTTGCTGCTATATCAATGGCTTTTGATACAAAATCCGAACTCTACAACATAAAACTATTAGATTATCATAGAAATTAAATAGTTAAAAAGATTTAAGATAACAATAATCTTACAGTGGTAGCTTGGATTCCAAATATTGCAGTGTGATTGTAAATCGAGTTGAATGCTGAAAACGATTGAATCTCGGGGTACTCGTTCAAGACTCTAAGATCTGCTCATAACAAAATAATAATTTAGAATTAATCAACATTTTAATTTCTTGACATTTTTAGCGGTCAAACTGGTCATTTTGTGTTGAGAAGTAATTTTTCTAGGTTAAATATGATTTACTCCTTAACCTTTCACCTATTTGGCAGTTTAACCTTCAAGTTTTTTTTTCTCTCAATGTTTCACCTATCGTTTAACTTAATAAAACTATTATTATCATTATTACTCTGAAAAAGGTTAAAGGCCAAATCAGTGAAAGTTTGAGAAGTAATACATAAATAACCGGATTAAAATAATAAAAAAAGAACATTAAAACGTTGAAAAGGCTACCTGAAGAACGGTTAAAGTCATGGCTTCCTTCTCCTTAAGCCAGCCACCAGGAAGCTCAAATGCAAGTGCTAAACTAGTTCTCTGGTAACAGAAGAAAACTTGGTCAAATAGTCAATGCACCAGATTTTTTTTTATTCATTTTTTTGGAAATTGGTAAAATTAAAGAGACATACCCCTGTATCAGCCATAATACGGTGATCACCACCAACATAAACCGATTTTGGCTGCTCAACCTGAGTGCCACCTGGCATATCAGAGAGAAGAGGCTCTGCATATTTCAACAGCTCCTCGTGTTCAACTCCTGATGCAACAAGTACCATTCGAGGAGCAGTATAATTTGCCTATAATTTTCAAATAAGAATTTTTTTTTCAGGAACAGAATATTAGTAATGAAAATAAGTAATTATTTAAAAAATGAAAAGAATTTAGACTCACAGCTACAAAATCCTCCAAAACAGTACTGTTTATTCTGTTGAGTAAGCCTTCAGATGCAAGAAGAGGATTTGCAAGTGGGCCCGAATATCCAGCTGAATGAATTGCTTCTAACAACAATGCCTCGGGATTATTAGCATATTCACTAATCTCAGCTTTCACCTTCTGAATCTGCGGAAAGAAAAAAAAAATCGGATTTTCAGTTATAGAAAATTTCTAGACAAAATGCCAAATAATAAGAGAAAAAGGTGAAAAAAAGAGGGCACCTGTTCTTTAACTTCCCAATCTAAGAAAGCTTGATTTCTTGCAGAATCAACAAGTAATTCCACCATTTGAGGAACATAAGTTTTTAGGGCATCGTAAGTGTAACCCATTTGTTCTCTAGAAGCAGAAGCTGTCACATTTCCACCAACTGCTTCAACTTCCCGTACAACACGTAAGTGGCTTCGATTAGTTGTAGTTTTAAAAGCCATACGTTCTAGAACATGTGTAGCCCCAAACATAAGTGGTGTTTCATAGATCGACCCATTATTCACATAAAGTCCAATTGATGCAGCAGGGTTCTATACCAACAACAAAAAACAATGACAATGATAAATTAACAGTATAAGTAAAAAATGAATGAAAAGGTGAGTTACGGTTGAAGTTTCTGAGGCAATTCTGATTCCATTTGGGAGAGTTGTTATCTTTGTTTCTCCTTGTTGAACGTGATCATTTCGAACTGTATAATCTTAAAAAATCATGATTTTCATTAAGCAAGCATGATGTCACTAAATACCCGACCTGCAGGAATCACATCATAAGAAAGTCAAATATAAGTTTTTATTAAGAAACAAATGTGTAAATATGTAAAGCATTTACCTGCTTTTCTGGATACTTTGGTGCAGAAATCAAAGAAACTGCTTCCATATGACCAAAGTCAACATCATATCCTAGCATAAATATGTAAAGCATTTTCCAAACATATTTCTTTTTGTAATATGGTGTTAAACCCTGTGAGATTAAGAAATGAATTATGAGATTAAAATGCAACAAGTTATACAAAAACAGCTAGTTAAGTGCATACTTAACAATATTTGGTAGATGAATTAGATCCTTAATTTAGGCATGAACTTAGGGTTAGGGACACTGTTTAAGTAACGGCTGGAATTAAGGCCTGAACGTTTCCTTCTTCTCAACTTCTGAAACAG